>JARHVA010001602.1:0-2737500 GCA_037957365.1 Torreya grandis
TGAATTCCTCCTTTTGTAATTGAATGAAAGTGTATATTATGAGTTCATTAACTAGTTAAGTGAATGTATGTTTTCCTTGCCTCTGTCTAAACTTTATCACCTTCATGATCTATTTTTAGTATCCTCACAGGTCCATTCTAGGTGCAATATATGGTCTATTGGTCAATTTTGGAAGTGGGTTACTACCCTCCAATAATAGATCAATAGTTAGTTCATGCCTTTTCATGAAATACGGATGTGAGTGATTTTATTTAGTCTTGAATGCATCTTATAATGTGTCTTGTGTGAGTTTGAGTGATCAAATCATTAGTGTATCACCTCTTTTACATGATTTCATAAGTTATTGTTAAAGTCTCTCTCCCTTTTCAAATTAAGTGTTAGTTTAGGTTTAGTATAATTGATAGATCCAAAAGGAATTTGACCTTCTTTGGAGGTTAGATACATTATTAGGATAACCATAGCCTAGAATCAGTCTCATGTTAGACTAGATTTAAGTAGGAAGATCTAAATAATCCCCTTCTCATCTAGGGTGAAAATCTAGGACACCAATAGTTTTGGCACTCCCAATGGGACCCATTAGAGCTTGTCTTGGTGAAATTATGGTTGTAACAGTGTTCTTCATGAATAATTTTGTGATCCCAAGCTCAAGTAATTATTTATGAAATCCTAAGCATTTCTAAGTAAGTATATTTTTCTTGTATTATTTTGATGTTAATTTCATGGATGTGTATGAGGAAAATACCTATGAAATACCTCCTTATCAGCCTTATCATGAATCATACAAGCCTTGTCATGATCCATATGAGCCTAATCAACCTTACCAAGAGTTTCATCAAAGCTATGATGAGTCGTGTCAAGTTTCCCATTATCCTTATTATCAAGAGCATGACTCTTACCTTCCTTATGAACCATATCAATCTTATGACTATATTTCACCATTCCCATATGGATATGATGTTGCACATGAGAAACCTTGTCTCCAAGAAAGGATGGAGGATATAGAGCTAAAAATTCTAGCATAGGAAAGAAAAATATATTTACATTCCCAATATGAGGAAGTGAATGGTCTATTTCTAAATATGTCTGATGATCTAGAGGAGAGGCATGAGTTTTGTACCTTTATATTAGAGAAGACAAAGGCTTTTGAGACGAAACAAATTGAGTTGTATTAGTTGTATCAAAAACCCTCTTATATTACTTACCAATCTTTTTGTGTTCATTATTCTCATGAAGTTCTTAACCATGCCCAATGTGAGCCAATGGAGCTTCCTAGTTGGAGTCAAGAGCCTATTCAATAAGCTATCCATATAATTATATAGGATATTAAAATTTATTATAGTCCCCCTTCTTCACCACTCATCCCTCAAGTTCAAGTTATAGGAGATCTCAAACTTTGATGAGGTGATGGCCAAGTGGAAGGAGTAGAATGTAGAGGTCCATGAAAGTTTCTCTTTCCCTCCTCTCCAAACTCCATAAATTATTACATTACCCTCAATATCTCAAAATATGATCATGATCAACCTTCCATGCTTCATATTCCCTCTCAAACCAAATAATTTCATCACCCCCCCAACTATCTCCCTTTTTCAAGAGGAGCCTATTTTATGGGAGATAGAGAAAGAGGTTATAGATCAAGTCAAGTTTTTGGAGAATGTGAAGAAGATGCTTTGAGTATATATTATGAAGAGATCCTCATTGATACTTCACTTAAGGTACAATTCAAAAATGAGGTTGTAGCTGATCTTGAAGAAGTTATCTCAGGTATACAAGAGAAGTCTGGTCTTGTTGTGGAAGAACTCCATGAAGAATTATTACAAGTTGAAGTCATGACTAAATTTGAGATGTCTCCACTTGAGAAATATGTCAAATAGATCTTATCTACGTTGATCAAAGTTACGAACACAAAGATGATTGTTAGTTATAATTTAAATATTGACAAGAGATTGAAGAGCTTTGTAAGGATATATTGCCCATTGAAGAGTATATTATTGAGAAGTCCGATCAAGAGTCACCTATTTAGGAACATGATGCAGATTGGGTTGACTATTCAAATCTCCTTGAAGAGCTTGATAAACTCATAATAGATGATAGGAAATATAAGGTCACTCAAGGATAATACATAGATGAGATATCACTAGACAAGGTTGTAGTTGATAAGCAGTATGAAAAAGATATTGAATTGAATGATGAGTTCATTTTTGTTGGTGAGTAGTTTATTATTGATGACTCATTTGAGGAGATGCTAAGAGATATAGTATATAAGAAGAGTCACGCATAAAAGTTTATATTCAATAAACACCCTATTTTCTAACTTATATCATCTCTTAGAATGAGTGAGATCAGAAATTTCCCTTTTGATCCAAGTGGATCATGTTTTGTCTTGGATAGTTAGACTAGTTTACTTATGTTTTCTCCCAAATAAGTGTTTTATTTACATATTTACTTTGTTAAGTATTTTCTTATTTTTTAATTTTATTTCCTTCCTTATTTTGGTGGAATTATTTTATCTTTTTAGTAAAGAGGTTTTTTGTAGTCATGGAACAAACGTATTATTTGTAAATGGTCCATGTATCATGTATATGGTCCAAGTTCTCAAGCATAGCATGGATGCTACATAGTTGAGTCACCAAATATGTTAGCCAATTTTTGGCCTACATAACAAGCTTCTTGCCTAGATAGAAAATGTGAGCTAAGTCCTTGATGCAGCAAAGATAAAGTGGCTTAGAAATAGGTCAAAAAATGCAAATGGAGGGTTCCCAATCAATCTTCAATGATCAGGTAGCAATGTCAAGAACAAGTCAAAAGGTCCTTAGGATTAAAAGTTCATTTGATACTTGGAAAATGACTAAGTGTTAATTCCTTTACAGAAATAATTTCAAGTTCATTTGGCTAAGTATTAGAATTCTTTCAGTAAAATTGTCCTGAAGGCAAAAGGTCCTTATTAATCCTTTCAGACATTCTATCCATAGCCTTGTCAATTATTTTAGACATTTTGTCTAAGATATGAATCCCAAAGGCATGAAATATTTTGGAAATTTTATCCAAATCAAAAGGTCCACAAAAAATTTTGAAGACATAATCCTCTTGAACATTTTGTTCGAATTATAAGTCAATTTTTTTTGGACATTTTGTCCAAGACAAAAGTAGAGAAGGTAGATTCCTTTTTGAAAAAATGTCTGAATCATAAGTATTTATTTTGATAAAATTATTTTGCAATAATTTCCTTGAAGACCAATTTCTTTTAGATAAAATGTTCAATGCAAAAAAGATAAGCATTGATTTCTTTCAAACAAATTGTTTGAGATAGGAACCACATCGACTTGATTCTTTCAAGAAAATTATCTAAAACAAAAGTCCCAAAGACTCATTTCTTCTAGGGAAAGTGGTCGAGACAAAAATCCTAAGGAAATTATATTATTTTGATAAAATTGATCCAATAGAGAGATGACAGGTGTGCAAATGTCAATTTTAAGCATAGAAAATGACCATTAGTTTTTCAAATATGTAGTGACGTTCACATAGATGTCAAATACATTCATACAAATTTCAAAGTTTAGGCTATGGTAAATAGCCATTTATATTAAAATGGATCCAAGATCAATGATCTATGTTTAATCATGATAAGGATTTGACATCATGCATAAGGTCAAGAAATCAATAACATGTTTGTGTAAACATCAAATTAAGGCTAAGGAAAATAGTCATTTGATTTCAAAAATATTTTAGACGGTCATGCATATGTTAAATACATTTATACAAACATTAAATATAGACACGTAGACATCAAATTGAAGCCTCATGAAGTATCCATTTGATTTCAAACATTCAAGATCAATGATCAGCATTTAGCTATATATAAGATCTAATGGTGAGTGATGACTGACAGGATATTGGGTCCAGGTAGATCTAATGGATCATGTTTGTGCGTACTGATCAAGATCAATGGTGAGTAGAGGATCAAATGGTTAGAAAATATCAAAGGTAAATGTGTGCATGACAAGTGTAAATATCACATTATATTGATAGAGGATCGATGATCAACAATCATCTAGATAAACAAAAATCAATGGTATGAGATGGGTCAAAATGTTACCAGGTTGAGCTAGTTTTTTATAGCTAATCAAACAAAGGCAAGCCCAAACATTTTTGATAGAAGTTGATGAGGTAGTTTTTTACCCAAATCAAGGTAAAAAATAAAGCATTCAAATATATATAGGATCCAAATTGAACCAATGAGACCAAACATTACTACCAGAGCTCCATAAAAATAAAATAGGTCTTTTAGACCTAGCACAGACTAAAAGGGTGGGGGCTCATTGACAAATTAAGATCAAATACTTAGAAAGTTTCATCTGTATAACCTAAAGTAAAAAATAATTATCCACATTTACCTATCTATAATAATGTAGCAATGGTCTGAAATTGAGAAGATGTGTCTGTTCACTTGTTTGAAGTTGTACAATATTATCCTAGCTAAACTACTTTGTAGAACTATTATTGAGGATGTTCATAATGTTCATAAGACATAATCAAGATCATAATTAGTTGAGGGATAAAAAATGTTCAAGCTTATAACATTCTTTAGACATAACAAAGAATATGATTCTTGAAGAGAGAAATCTAGAAAGGGATGAAGAATATGTTCAGAGTGCCAAGGATTCAAAGCCTTTACTATCGAGAATCATGAAAAGTGGACCAGGGTGGTATAAAATGTGTTCAAGGTAAGATAAAAGGGTAGGATAAAATTATGACAGCACAAGTTGCCCCCAAGTCAGGGGTTTTATAGATAATGGTTCAAAGCTTGTTCATTCTTAGAACCTCTTAAAGTGTATGATGTTCATGGGCTCTAAAATTTCTTCACCATTAGGTTTAGCTAGTCGGTATGCTCTCGATCCATAGTTTATTGTGATAATATATGGTCCTAACTAATTAGGCTAAAACTTGCCTTTTTTTTTGGGTTTAGCATTTGTATTCTTCTGGTTCTCTTTAAAAATTAAATCACCAATCTCAAATTCTTGAGGGAGAATGTGTTTGTTTTAGCTTCTCAGCAATCTATTCTGATAGGCTTGCAAATTTTCTAGGGAAGCCAAATGCTTACCATCAAGAAGCTTTAGTTTGTGCAATAATGAAGCTCTATAGTCTTCATTATCTTCAATGTGCTCCAGTGATATTCTTAATGATCGATCTCAATTGAGATGATAGCTTTAATGCCAAAAACAAGGGAGTATGGAGTAGCTCCAATTAGGGTGTGATGATTAGTTTGATAAGCCCAAAGGGTAGGAAAGACTTGCAAGTGCCAATTATGGCTAGCATCATTAACAATCTTCTTTAAGAAGGCTAGAATGGTTTTATTTGATGCCTCAGTTTGTCCATTGCCTTGTGGGTTATATGGAGTGGGTTTCTTGTGCTTGATCTTGAATTTGGCAAAAAAATATTTTACATCTTGGTTCACAAATGATCTACCATTATTAGATATAATACAGGCTAGGATGCCATATCAACAGATGATATGGTAATGAATAAATTTAGTTATTTATTTCTTGGTAACATAAGTGAGAGGTATAGCTTCAATCCACTTGGTAAAGTATGCAGTTGTAGTCAAAATGTACTTATGGCCATCTGAAGATGTCAAGTTAATTTTCCTAATGAGATCAAGACCCCATGTTGAGAATGGCCATGGTGTTGTAATTGGATGTAATGGTAAGGAAGGTGCATGTATCAAGTTTCCATGTTACTGATAAGGAACACACTTCTTTACATAATTACCAACTATTTTTTCCAAAATCTGACACTTGTTTTTGGGGATAACATATCAACTATTTTGGTCCTACAAGACAAAATGATCTCTTCCTTTTTCAAAAAATGTTCTGAGTAGCCAAGTTCTTCAATTATTCAAGCATTTTTAGCTAAAGAACTCACAGGTTCCATAGGTTCAACAGGTGATATTTCACAAAGAAACAACTTCCAAACCCTTAGGCATTTCAAGGCTGGTTCAACATTGAGGTTCCATCAAAATACCTAACGGTGGGCTTCAAACAAATGGAATGAAGAATTGAACCCTGCTTTTGCAAGGTTCAAAGGTTTAATGAGTTCAAAGGTTCAAAAAGAGTTAAGCACTTCAAAGAGTTCAAAGAATTTTAACTACTTCAAGGTTCAATGGCTTTGATAGACTTAAAGAAAAAAAGACTTTAAAGAGTGAAGATTGAACTGACAAACTATTGAACTTTGAACCAAAAGAGTTCAAAGTTCAAATGTTCAACAAGTTCAATAAGTTCGATGGACTTGGAAGATAACAGGATTCAAAGAGTTAAGATTGAACCAATGAACCATTGAACCTTGAACTTCCAAAGGTTCAATGAGTTCAATAGAAAAGGAAAGGATCCAAAAAGTTTGAAGCTTCAGAGGATTAAAAGAAAGAGAATGAACTATTGAAATTTAAACTAAAATGGTTCAACGTTCAAAGGTTTAAAGGTTCAAAGAAGTTCAAAGTTTGAAAGGAAGCTTCAAGCGAAGGAAGGAAGTGAAAGATTCCAAAAATGAGTTTGAAGAGATGGTTCAATCAAAGAGGAAAAGAAAGTGAATGTGGCCCTTCTCAAAGAGCTAATTGAACTGACAAGCCGATTGAACAACCCAAATTGTTGAATGATTGAACCGATGCACTCCACAGGTTTGAAGGTTCCAAGTTCAAAGTGGTTCAAGTGACCAAGTGACCGATGATGTCTCCATGGATGTCAAATTTAGGGTGATGAAATATCTATTGATTTTTAAATATGGTGCGAACATGAGAACAAACTTAGTGACCAGCTGAAGAAGAAGTCGAAGGAGTCAAAAAGAAGCAAGAAGATAGCCCAAGAGCTCAGATCATGAGAAAGAGACAAAATACAACAAGAGGGAATGATGTAGAAAGACCAAAAATATCTATGACAGATTTATTTCAATAGGTGGAATAGTCTGCCAAATGGACATCAGAGAGTGAGAGCACTCAAAGGCGTAGCCTATTTTTCTTCATCGAGTAAAAGTAAATGGACAACTATGCAAATATCAAGAAGAGGACCAAGTGGCCCATACTTTGGAGGAGACATTTGAGAATAATTAGCATGCCAAAGTTAAGGTCAATGATCTGTTCCAACATGGCCCCTTCACAAAATTTCAAATGCATTCAAGGCATTGAATGTAACATGGGCCATTTTATGAAACAAAGCACCAAGTCTTTCTTGGCTGCTATATATTGTAATCTCTCATCTTATGTAAAGGGGATCTCTCTATTATAGAAGCAAAATTATACCTAAATTGAAAGGCATTCCTAAGACTTTGAGCTCAGATTATTAATCATATTTTATTATTTGAATGAAAAAGCAAGTGATCTTTTAGACTTTGTCCTGAGATAGCTTGTGTTGTTTAGGAGATTGTTCTTATGTCTATTTCCTAAATGCAGTCTTGTCTATTTAATCAAATAAGCAAAACTAGTTTAAGTAATCTGAAAGGTGTCCTAAAGCAAACTATAAGAGACTTTGTGCTACTATAATTATCTTTAGTGTGTGTTTTCTATTTCTATGTAAAGGATCTTGGGAAGACTTTGTGCCCCCATTATCCTTCATAATCTTTTACTCTTTGGCAGTTGAGGTGGAGACTTTTTGCTACACTTCATTTTGTTGTGTTACTATGCCCTATTTCAGTGAGGGAAGCAATGAAAGAATTTGTGCTTTCATGGGTTTTTTATGGTTATAATTACTACCAAGAAAGAATCTAGCTATTGACTGAATATTACTTCTAAAAGAAGAGAAGTACCTTTAGTAATCACTTAAGATTGCTCCTTTATTTTTTGAACATCATCTCTAAAAAAAGAGAGATGGATGGTGTGATCTTACCCCTGAGTATATTTTTAGCATATATTATTATATTGTAGTAAATAAGGAACCTCCCCTACCATATAGGGAACCTCCCCTTAATGATAGGAGAGATTTATCCCATTTTTATGTGGTAGACCTGCACATTCTATCTTATAAATCTCCTTATGCTATGGTTGAAACACCTATTTTACCATCAGTTAGCTGGTGATAAAATATTCACCCAACAATTTTTGGTGACTCCACTGGGGACACAATAGTTTTGTGTAGTTTGAAGCCTCAATCTTCAAATTGAATCATCTCTTATGTCTTATACATTATCATTATAGCCTTATCCATTTCCATTATATACTCTGAGCTACAAAACTAGAGACATTGGGGACCGAACATTTCATTTATTTTTGTCTTCTTTGGTAGCTCCACACCAACTAGAAAGAACGTGCAGTTTGAAGCCCCAATATTCAAGCTAAAGTAGTGCCAGTTCTTTTCCATTTTTACTTTACAATCTAGTAGCCCCACACTATACGTGAAGCCAGAGAGCTAAAGGTATTGTTGACCCTATATTCGATTTGGTATAGCAAAGTAATTTTTATCTGTTTCCTTCACCATCTCACCTCCAACAAATTAGGAGTCTTCCTCCTACCAACACTAGGTCACTAATACAAGGAAAAGCTTCTTTTCTTTCTGCTAGCAGAGCTTTGCCTATACATACTTCACCCAAATTTGTTATCTCACCTTTCCATAGTCATATAATGGCAGCTCAAGGCCCCTAGGGTAAGTCTTTTGGTCCACTCAATATAACTCCACCTCTACATGAATTACCTCATAGTTATAGGAAGAATTTCTCCAAATTCTATGATGAAGGGAGAGTTCATCCTGATAAACATATTACAACCTTCAGCATAGCCTGTGGCATGATAGGTGTGGAGTATGAGGACATAGCAGTCAGGTTGTTTGTATCAATATTGCAAGGTGATACTATAGACTAGTTTTATCATCTGCAAGCACAAATAGTGACTAATTGGAACACCCTCAAAGCCAAATTCAAAGCTACGTTAAAGCCTACAGAAGATGTGCATGCCCTACTGGCCCATCTCACACAAATGAAGAAGGAGCCTCATGAACCTATGAGAGACTTCATAGCCAAGTTCGACAAGCTGAGAAATAGGATTCCTATAATTTTTCAGCCAACAGCTGAGAATCTCAAATGTTTTTTCATCAATTCTCAACTTCTAGAAGTGAGTTTCTTATTGAGGTAGGCTGGCCACATAGACCTTGTTATAGCTTAAGATTTGGCCACTAAGGTCAAAGATGATCTCATCTTGGCAGGGAAGATAAGAAGGGATCCTAATAAAAGTAAACCTTCTTCATCTTCTGAGAATTTTTCTACAAGCACCACTGATCCTATGGTGTAGAAGCTGGTGAATGAGTTGTTATCTCTCAAAAAGCAAATGGTGCAAGGGATGTCTGCCCCTCCATACTGAGATATACCAAGGAGGATGTTTTGTAATTAGTCATACCAAGGCAATGTTGCCAAGAATCAAGGGCAACCAAATCATCTTCCTCCCCCATAAGGTAAGCTTGTCATTGAAGCATCTCCATCCAACTTAGCAATTGGATATCTCAAAACTAAATCTAATTTTTCTTTTTGGCCTGAGTTGAACAAAGAAAATGACGTTGTTCTCTTTGCAAAAGACCAAGAATAATCAACTAGCGACTCCAACATTAGTTTTATAAATTATCAGGATGAACCTAGAAGTAAAGGTGAAGCATCTGATGGATCATATGTAGTATTTACCAAATCCTAGAACTAGTCAGCTCAACAAGTTGATAAAGGAAAAATAGGGGAAGGATCTTAACTAGTGATTTCAATTTCTAAATGGAAGACTTCTCTACCTTTTCAATCAAAGGACTCAGTGAGCAATAAAAAAGTAAGTACTCTAAACATTCCTTCATCTTCAACTTCAAATACATAGAACAGTACCACACCCCCAAAAAACCAAAAGGATGAACTTCCTTCCTCTGTTCTTAGTCTATTTCAATCATTTGACATAATTGACCATATTAAGAAGACCAAAATTTAAATGACTGAGTTTGAATTCTTGCAATCTAACCCTGAGCAGTTGGATAGGTTAGTTCAATGTGTGAATAATAAAGCCATCCCTATAGGATAAGATATTCCAAAGGTGACTCCCACATCCACCTAGAACAACCTTGTGATTAATCCTCCAGCTACCCCTGGGAAGACAGAATCATTTTATGTCTCTTTGTTGATAAATGGACATCAGTTGAATAATTGCATTATAGATTCTGGCACCTCTGACAATGTCATGCCTACTAAGGTGGTAGATTCTCTTAGCCTTACATTGACTAAAACTTTTGTGAGATGTTTCTCTATGAAAAATAAACAAGTGCCTCTATTGGGTCAAATTAAAGATGCCCAGTTTGCATTCATGGCCTTCCTAGATAAGAGAATCAAAATGATAGTCTTGGTGGCTGATGTTCTAGCCTCTTATGGAATTTTACTTGGGTGAAATTTTTTCAAGGATGTTGGTGGTGAGTTAAGCATGGACCTATCTGAGGTGAGGATCCCTGTCAAGGGTGTCATGCAAAGGTTGCTATCTGAGAAGGAGTCAAAGTAAATTGTTGCCTAAACATCAGCCCCTAAAGATCAAATTTTGTTTGAGTCTTCAAGAATGGGTAATTACTTCCCACCCACGGAGGAGGTTCATGTGTCATCTGATGATATTTTTTAATGTTATAGTCTAACAATTGATTCAGACAAAATAGCAAAAGAATTAATAGAGCACAGTTCAGATGTGAAAGGATTTCCCCTTCCAAATGAAGAAAAATCTAAGGAAAGAGTAGTTTCTAATGATGTATGGATATTAGAATTTGATGGCAGTTATTCTTCTACCAGCTCAGAAGCTAGGATTGTGTTGATATCTCCTCAAGGAGATATTTTCCTTATTCATATAAGTTATAGTTTAGCAACACCAACAACACTACTAAATATGAATCATTGTTGCTCAAATTAAATGCTTCTCATGACAAAGGTGTTAAACTCCTTTATGCTAAAGGAGATGTTGAATTGGTATTTTTTCAGGTGAAGAATTTGTACCAAACCAAAAATGAGAGATTACGCCATTATCGTAATCTGATTTGGGATTAAATTAAAATATTAAATGCTTTCAATTTCTATGTAGTGCCTAGAGAATTCAATGATCGAGTTGATGCATTGGTTATTTATACGACCCTCATGGTTTCTCACCCAAATTTTAAAAAAGATAATACACTATTAAACTATTCTTTCAACCAAGTGTGCCTAATAATGCTAATCATTGGCAAGTGTTCAATAGTGATAACTAAATCATTGCCTTTTTAGAATAAAAAGACAGCTTTGAATAGCTTCATTTCGAAGGCAGTGAGCCTCTACCATAGAAATCAACTCCTAAAACAAGCTCAGATGTAGGTGAAGAATTCCTATGGCTAAAAGGGAATAAAATTCCCAAATCATTGGTTCCCTTGAGAAACTATTTGATAAGAACGATAGGTTCATCAAGCAGCAGCAAAAAGATTCAAGCTCCTCCCAGGAGTTTGATCAAATAAATTTGAGTACTAAAGAAAATCCCAAGATGGTGAACATTAGAAAGTGTTGCACTCCTAAAGAGAAGCTCAAATTTTCTACTTTACTTCACCATTACATAGATGTTTTGGCATACTCTTATGATGATCTGAAGTCGCTCAGGCTTGAATAAATTCACCATGAAATTCCTCTCAAGAGCGATTCATTACTTCACAAACAAAAATATAGGTAGTATAACCCTAAGATATCAGGTACTATTCTATTTGAGATTCAAAAAATAATAAAATCTAAGATAATTTTTTCAATCCATCATTCCACATGGATTGCAAACATAGTCCATGTGAGAAAAAAGAATGGAGAAATTTGCCTCTACGTGGATTTTAGAAACCTGAATCAATCCTCTCTAAAGGATAATTACCCTCTATCCATCATAAATCAAGTCCTTTAGATGGTGATTGGTTTATAGATGTTATCAATATTAGATGATTTCTCAGGGTACAATCAAGTAGAAGTCAGTGAAGCAGACCAACATAAGACTGCCTTCACTACACCTTAGGGCACCTTTGTGTATTGAAGAATGCCTATTGGCTTGATAAATTCTTACACCACCTTCTAAAGAGTAATGGACCTTAATTTTAGAGATGAAATAGGTAAGTTCATTATGGTATACTTTGATAACTTGACTGTCTTTCCTAAGCATCATCCTGATCATGTGCATCATCTACAACAAGTGCTAGAATGATGTCACCAGAATGGCATTTCTCTAAATCCCAAGAAGTCAATTTTTGGGGTTATAGAAGGGAAAATTCTCAGTCAAAATGTATCTCAAAAAGGCATAAAGATTGACTTAGAAAGATTCAAATCCATCCAAGAGCTTACTCTGCCCACTGGCAAGACTGCAATTCACTCTTTCTTTGGAAAGGTGAATTTTCTACGAAGGTTCATCCCTGAGTTCATAGAGAAGACTCACCACATTGTGGACATGATGAAGGGAAATTCCACTTTCAATTAGACTAAAGAAGGCAAATCAACATTTCAAGACATCAAGATAGTTATCGCCCATGCCTCAATTCTGGTTTGTCTAGATTACACCAAAGGCTTCAAATGTACAATTATGCTTTTGAACACACACTTTCAGCTATTTTGGTTCAATATAATAAAGAAGGTGTAGAATCTCCCATATCCTTCATAATCTATCCTTTCAAATCTCATGAGATAAAGTAATAAAACATGGAGAAGCATGTTTATGTAGTGGTAAAAGTGGTAAAGCACTTCCATTTTTACATCTTGAACTCACACATTGTTGCCCTAGTTCCTAATACAATAGTTAAGTCCATATTAACTCAGCAAGAGTTTGGAACAAAAAGGTGCAATTGGATTACTAAAATCTAATAGTTTTATATAGTTATCAAACCAACAAATCTAGTGTAGGGAAGGGGTCTTTATCAATTAATTATTGATAACAGACCAGAAGAAATAGAAGTTGAAGATATGCCAACGGTTCTCTTTGTCACCACTATGAATGAGTGGTATTTGAATATTGTTCATTTTCTTACCTATGGTGAGTGTCTTTCTCTCTTATCTTGTAAAGAAAAGAAGACTATTAAGTTAAAAGCTACCAATTTTGTTCTGTGGGACAACAGTCTATATAAGAGGAACCTCGATGGGGTATTCCTTCACTGCATGGATAAAGAGTAGTAGAATAAACTTTTGGAGTCCATCCACAATCTAATTTGTGGAGGACATTTTTTTATACTTATGACTACCCATAATATTTTGTGATATAGGTATTATTGGCCTACTCTATTTCAATATGTATATAGATGGGTACATAGATGTGAACTATGTCAACAGTTCATTGGAAGACCCAAGTTGGTTGTGTTACCTCTCAAGCCAGTAGTAATCGAAGAGCCATTTTAGCAATGGGGAATTGATTCATTGGCACTGTAAATCTATCCTCAAGTGTTGGACATGATTATGTCCTCACAGCCATAGAATACTTCACCAAATGGGTGGAAACTATTCTAGTCAAGCATGCTACTTCAAAAGTGGTATGCAATTTCCTCAAGGAAAACATCATTTTCATGTTTGGGGTCCCAACCAAGATTGTAATAGATAATGCAGCCTATTTCTCTTCTCATGAGATTACCCAGCTCTGCTTTTATTATGGGATTACCCTCTCCCAATCTTCTGACTATTGTTTGTAAGGAAATGGTCAAGTAGAATCGAGCAATAAGAACCTGGTGACTATTATCAAGAAGTTGGTAGATGACAATCAAAGAACCTGGCATAAAGCATTATTTGATACTTTATGGCTAGACATAATTATGTCCAAGAGGGCAATAGGTATGTCACCTTTCCAACCTCTGTATGGTCTTAATGTAGAGATACCAATCACCCTAGAATTACCAGCATTGAAGTTGACAAAGGAAGTAGAAGATTCAACTTTTGAAAATGCCATCGACAAGAGGATCATGTGCCTGACCGAACTTGATGAGCAGTGAACTGTGGTGGTGGACTAAATTGATATGCATCAAAGTTTGATGAAGAATCTCTTCGACCAAAAAGCAAAAACTTGTGATTTTTATATTGGAGATCAAGTTTTATTATGGGATAAGAGAAGAGAACCAAAGGGAATGTATGGAAAGTTTGATTCTTTATGGAGAGGCCCATTTGCTATTCATCAACTCAATGGTGAAAATAGTTTCTTGTTGAAGTATCAAGATGGCATGCCCTTTTCACTACCTCATAGTGGGCAGCATCTGAAGCATTTCAATTTTTGAAGTATCAAATAAGTCTGGTTGTACATATGTATAATTTTTGTATAGTCTTGAGTTTTGTTTTGTGTTGCTCATTTTCATTTTTTGGTGCCTTTATTTTTGGGTATCATGACTCCATAGCCCAATGGCATACATGAAGGCACTAGAGATTCTAGATTCTACTCCCTTCAATTATTTTTACAATTGATGGAAGTTCCCCAACTAGAGCTAGCTATTGTTTCCAAAATATGACACTTGTTTCTAGGGACAACATATCAACTATTTTGGTCTTGCAGGCCAAAATAATCTCTTCTTTTTTCAAAAAATGTTTTGACCAGCCAAGTTCTTCAATTATTCAAGCATTTTCAACTAAGGAATTCACAGGTTCCATAGGTTCAATAGGCAGGCTTTCACAAAGAAATAAGTTCCAAACACTTAGGCATTTAAAGGCTAGTTCAATGCTAAGGTTCCATCAAAAGACTTAACGGTGGGCTTCAAACAAATAGAATGAACTATTGAACCCCACTTCCACAAGGTTCAAAGGTTCAATGAGTTCATAGGTTCAAAAAGAGTTAAGTGCTTCAAAGAGTTCAAAGAAGTTCAATCACGTCAAGGTTCAACAACTTCAATGAACTTAAAGAAAAGAAGACATCGAAGAGTGAAGATTGAACTAATGAACCATTAAACTTTGAACCAAAAGAGTTCAAAGTTTAAAATTTTAACAAGTTCAATAAGTTTGATGGACTTAGAAGATAAAAGGATTCAAAGAGTTAAGATTGAACCAATGAACCCTTGAACCTTGAACTTCTAAAGGTTCAAAGTTTAAAGGTTCAAAGAGTTTGACAAAAAAGGAAAGGATCTAGAAAGTTTGAAGCTTCAAAAGATTCAAAGAAAGAGAATGAACCGTTAAACTTTGAACTGAAATGGTTCAAGGTTCAAAGCTTTAAAGGTTTAAAGAAGTTCAAAGTTTGAAAGGAAGCTTCGAGTGAAGGAAGGAAGCAGAAGATTCTAGAAATGAGTTTGAAGAGATGGTTTAACTGAAGAGGAAAAAAGTGAATATGGCCCTTCTCAAAGAACTGATTGAACCAAAGAGCTGATTGAACCAAAGAGTTGATTGAACCAACAAGCTGATTAAACCACCTGAACCATTGAACCATTAAACTGATGCACTCCAAAGGTTCAAAGGTTTGAGGTTAAAAGTGGTTCAAGTGACCAAGTGACTGATGGCATCCCCATAGACATCAAATTTAGGGTAATGAAATATCTATTGATTTTCAAATATGGTGCAAACATGAGAAAAAACTTAGCAACCAGCTGAAGAAGAAACTGAAGGAGTCAGTAAGAAGTGAGAAGATAGCCTGAGAGCTCAAATCATGAAGAAGAGATAAAATATAACAAGAAAAGAGGTAATGATGTAAAAAGACTAGAAATATCTATGCTAGAGTTATTTTAGTAGGTGGAACAGTCCACCAAGTGGACATCAAAGAGTGCAAGCACTCAAAGGCGTGGCCTATTTTTTTTCATCAAGTAAAATTAAATGGATAGTTGTGCAAATATCAAGAAGAGCACCAGGTGGCCCATACATTAGAGGAGACATTTGAGAAGAATTAACATGCCAAAGTTAAGGTTGATGATTTGTTCCAGCATGGCCCCTTCACAGAATTTCAAATGCAATCAAGGCATTAAATGCAGCATGGGCCATTTTGTGAAACAAAGCACCAAGTCTTTCTTTGCTATTATATATTTTAATCTCTCATCTTATGCAAAGGGGATCTCTCTATTATAGAAGCAAAACTCTACTCAAATTGAAAGGCATTCCTGAGACTTTGAGCTCAAATTGTTAATCATATATTGTTATTTGAATGAGAAAGTAAGTGACCTTTCAGACTTTGTGTTGAGATAGCTTGTGTTGTTTAGGAGATTATTCTTATGTCTATTTCCTGAATGCAGTCTTGTCTATTTAATCAAATAAGTGGAACTAGTGGAAGTAATTTGAAAGGTGTCCTATAGCCAACTGTAGGAGACTTTGTGCTGCTACAATTGTATTTAGTGTGTGTTTTTTGTTTCTGTGTAAAGGATCTTGGGAAGAATTTGTGCTCCCATTATCTTTAATAATATTTTACTCTTTGGTAGTTGAGGTGGAGACTTTGTGCTACACTTCATTCTATTGTGTTACTACACCCTATTTCAGTGAGGGAAGCAACGAAAGACTTTATGTGTTCGTGGGTTTCTCATGGTTACAATTACTACCAAGAAAGAATCTAACTATTGACTAAATATTACTTCTGAAAGAAGAGAAGTACCTTTATCAATTACCCAAGATTACTCCTTTGTTCTATGAACATCATCTCTAAAAAAAGAGAGATGGATGGTGTGATCTCACCCCTGAGAATATTTTCAGCATATATTACTATATTATAGTAAGCAAGGAACCTCCCCTGTTGTATAGGGAACCTCCCCTTGATGAGAGGAGAGATTTATCTCATTTTGATGTGGTAGACATGCACATTTTTCCATATAAATCTCCTTATGTTGTGGTTTAAACACCTATTTTGCCATTAGTTAGCTGGTGACAAAATATTCACCCAACATGAGGTTATTGACAATTTACTTGTAAGGAACAAGCTTATCATCCTTTATTTGATATTGTTTAGTTTTCTAATTAATGATTAGCTAAAAATCTCCATAGACATTTAAGCTTTGAATATCCCACTATATAGAAAGATGGAGCCCTACAACCAATGCCTCATGTTTAACCATATTATTTGTAACTAAAATTATATATGGAATGCTTTGGGAATCGAATCCCCATGTGGCATGATCAACAATATGCCAGATCCAAACCCTCAAGATGTGAAGGATCCATCAAAGTAGAGAATCCACTATTCAAGTTCTTGTGATGCTTATTTTATCATCATAATAGAATGATCTGGAAGGTCAAAGTTGAGAGGTTGAGTGGTCGTAATAGGAGCTTCTGCAAGTTAGTTAGCAAGAACTTGTCCTTTGATTGCCTTTTGATTTTGGTACTCAATATCAAACTCACTGAGGATCATAATCCATTTATCCATGCATCCTTGAAGAGTTACTTTAGATAAGAGGAACTTGAGAGGATCTACCTTAGTGATAATAATAATTTTGTTATTTAGTATATAATGTCATAATTTTTTAGTGAAAAAAACCATAGCTAAGCATGCCTTCTCAATAGGCATATAATTATGTTCATAGGATACCAATGTGTGGCTTAAATAATAAATATCATACTCCTTATCATGATCATCATGCTAAGCCAAAAGTACCCCTAGTGCATGTTCTGTGGCTGATATATAAAGAAGTAGTGGATTTCCTTGTGTTCGAGGTCAAAAGACTAGTGGATTGGCCAAGTGTGTTTTAAGCTTTGCAAATGCTATCTAACAATCTTCATCCCACTAAAATGTTACCCCTTTCTTTAATAGATGGGTAAATGGGTGGCACTTATCTACCAATTGAGAATGAATCTGCGTATAGACTAGATCTTTCCTTGTAGACCTTGCATCTATTTAAGATTATTTGGTGGAGGCATTTCTCTAATAGTGTTGACCTTTGTAGGGTCAACTTTGATCCCTCATTGTGATATAATAAACCCTAGCAATTTTCTTGATGTGACTCTAAAGACACATTTTTTAGGATTCAAGAAAACTTTATATGCATGAAGCCTCTCAAATATTCTGTATATAATGTCAAGATGTTCAATTCTTGCTCTTGATTTTGATAGTATATCATCAACATATTCCTTGAAAGTGTCATGCATCATGTCATGGAAATTATAGTCATTACATGCTGATATGTGGCTCTAGCATTCTTCAAACTAAAAGGCATGACTTGGTAATAGAATTTCCCCTAAAAAGTGGTGAATGCTATCTTACACTAATCTTTAAGGGCTATTGTGATCTGATTGTAACTAAAAAAATCCATCCATTAAATATAACATCTCATACCCAGCATTTGAGTCGATGATCATGTCAATGTTAAGCAAAGGAAAATCATCTTTGGGGCATGCTTTGTTGAAATCATAGAAATTAGTACAAATACATATACTTGGGGTATTTTTACTCATTGGTACTATATTAAAAATGCATTCATAGTATTCTAGTGGTTTAATAAAATTGGCTCCTAAAAACTTTTCCAACTCAGCCTTAACCAAAAGTATGATGTGTGGATTCATCTTTCTTAATTTTTGCTTGATTGGTTTAGCACCAAAGTGAATAACTAAATGATGCACAACTAAATCTGGGTCCAAGCCTGATATATTAGAGTATACCCATAAAAATATGTCTATATAATCCTTAATAATGGATATAATATGTTCATATTCTACTTCAGTAAGGGAAGCTCCAAGATAAACAATTTTGGGATCCTCATGGGTTCCCAAATTCACTTATATTGTGCTCTCCATAAGGAGTGTGGATCCATCTTCTAGAATTATAGGAAATGTATGGTCATGATCACTTTCCTCTGTTATATCTTCTTGTTGTTCCTCTTAAAGATTTAGATAATATGAAGAATCAGAATCTACCTTCTCAGGTAAAGGCCAATTGGTAAAAACCTCTACAAACTCAAGAGCAAGATGCTCAAATATTTGATGTTGTTTTGAACAGATGCTTGTACTAGCTATGGAACTTGGGATAGATGGACTTTCTACATCTTGATGGGATGAGCAAACTTTCCCCCCTGGGAGCACTTGAAACAAGTTTTCACTCAAAGGCTTGTCTTTTTCTTTACTTTTTCCCTGATCAACAAGTGCCTCAAAGATGTTTTCACCTAAAGATATTGATATTTGTTCTTTATTATGACCAAGAAATTTTTCCTTCTCTCCAAAATAAGTTGAAGGATCCAATGAAAAATCAAAACCCTGCTTATCATCACCAATGGCTAATGCATCTTGTAGGTCCATGTATTCTACAATTAATTCTTCATTTTGGAACTCATCGAGGTATATGACCAAATTTTGATGGTCCTAATCTATGAGTTCATGATGGCAATTTCATAGGTTACAATGAGGGTTTGCTTTAGGATAGGAATAACCAATGGTAAAGATATAATGTCCTACTTTAGGAAGGGAAGCACCACTAGGATGGGTTTTTGCCTTAGGATGAGAAGCTTCAATAGGTGTTATGGTCAATACGATGTTTGAATCAAATACATCTGAGTCAACAAGCTCATTGAAAAGGCTATAATGAGATGTTGTGTCATTGATAAGAGTCTCATTACTAATCACTTTGGAAGAGTCACTATCAAATTACATGAAGTCATCCTCTGGTGGTTTAAATCTGAGACCATGATTCCAATTGATAACTCCAACTGATAAGGGCTCTAAACTTCTTTACACCTATGGATCAAGGACTTTCCCTATATATTCAAGATGATCCATTATTATTTTAGGGATAGGATACTTTGAATTCTAAAAACAATCAGCAAAGCCTTTATAACATAACAACTCTCCCTTGGTAAAAGCCTCTCAATCTTTCTTTGATGAAATTATAGGTACAAAAACCATAGGAGGTTTTGGTTGTTTCTTCTTTGGTTGCCAAATCTGATCCAGTTTTGTAGGAGTCTAGGTAGTTTTATGTTTACCAAATGTTTTATGGGATTTTGGTAATTTTTCAATATGGAAGACATCCTTTAGATGGTACATGGAAATGCCTATATCTTTAATAATAACTTGCTTGGCCAGAGTTGTAGGAAATGGATCAGTTGAAGTGGAGGCTAGATCACTAGGGTCTATGTAATTAGATTGATCTGGGCAACACTTTGGGTGACCACTCAGGTGATAGAAATGATCTGGGCAACAATTTGGGTGACCATTCGGGTGACAGTTAATTCTTTGAATTTTGTATTATTTTCATTCTTAAAAGTCACATTGTCGGTGACAGTTATTTCCTCAAGCCATTATGTCCTCGAGCATTGTATTTTTTTAGTTCTATTATTTTTCTCAAGCCACTCATTCTTTAATGGTCATCATTAATTCCTTGAGCCACTCAATCTCTTGATGTTTTCAAAATATGTATAAATGCATTGTAACCAAAAAAGCGAAGGCAGACATCTCTTCCCAGAGATAAACCTATATTTGTATTGTGATCTTTAAGTAATACAATGTCTCTTCTCAGAGAATTCATTGTTATTGTGTTATTTCTATGCTATTGAAATATTTGTCAACCAGAACTTTTGAGTTTTGGATCAGTGGTATCAGATCAATTTGTCTTGAGAGTGTATGTTCTCGAAGACGAGGTCAGGATACAAGAAACTTAGGTGGGAAGTGACAGAGCTTCCAAACATTCCACCTATGTGCCCAAAATGACCTCAAATGGTAGACAACACTGAGACATCCATTCCTTTCAAGGAAATGGTGAATGAATCCCTCCAGTGGTAACAAGCACAGATGCTCCAACAATTTTCTCAAATTCTTCAAACACTTTCAATGGGAAATTCTGGCTCAGCAGTTACACATCTTGGCTCCTCATCGAGGGAGCTTCCTTTTAGTGCCCCAACACCCTTCAAGGTTTAGGTAAATTTTGATATTCCCACATTTGAAGGCAAAATCAATGTTGATGTAGTGGAAAATTGGTTGGATCAACTATCTTCCTACTTCTCTGTAAATAAGTTCACCGATGGAGAAAAGATCACTTTTGCTCTTTTGAAATCATCATTTCTCATGAAAAACTAGTGGGAAGTGTACAAAAAGAGGTTCAGTATGGATATCATTTGCCTTGGGGTGGAACCTACCTAGGATGATTTTATAGAAGTAGTAAAAGAAGAATACTATCCCATCAGAGCGTATGATGATCTGTACATACAGTGGCAACAACATTGCCAAGGCAAGGACCAATTTGTGCAAGATTACACAAACACTTTTCATTCTTTTTATGCAAGACTGGGCATTTAATAAAGTGAGAAACATAAAACTCTTAAATATCATTATGGACTATAATGGTACATCCAAGGGGAAATGGAACTCTTCAATTTGGAAACCCTCGGTGAGGCATATAAATTTGCAGTGAAGATTGAACAGAAGCATGGCAGGAAGAATACAAAGAGTCAACCTTCAAAATGGAAAAGTGACAAGGAAGGTTAAACACGAGGCCAAAATTAGAAGTAGAAGGAGTTTCAAGATAAGAAATCCCAGAAGGGCAAGGCTAGAAAATGGTGTGATTACAACAAAACTAGAACTCACTCCAAAGAAGAATGTTGAGCCATCAAGTCACTGCTCTCTGAGTCAAAATACTTGACGTCTACTACTCTACCTCATACACAACCTACAATCAAAGAGGCTGAAGAAGAAATTGTAGATGTTGAGCCTAACACCATCGTTGTTTCATCATAGACCTGTGAGGAAAGAATAGATGACAAAGAAAGATTGTTTACTCCAAATTATGGGTAAAAGGTAAGCCTCTGCATTTCATTCTTGATAGTGGGAGTCAAAAGAATTTGATCTCAGCTAAAGTTGTGAAAAGTCTAGGTCTATCCATGAAGCCTCA
Organism: Torreya grandis; assembly: GCA_037957365.1. Classification (NCBI taxonomy): domain Eukaryota; kingdom Viridiplantae; phylum Streptophyta; class Pinopsida; order Cupressales; family Taxaceae; genus Torreya; species Torreya grandis. The sequence goes on from JARHVA010001602.1 coordinate 21,704, forward strand.
TCTAAATCCCAATAGTATTGGGTGGTTGAGCCTAGGGAGAGACCTTCGTGTCACCCATCAGTGTCTTCTTTCATATGCTATAAAACCATTCCAAGATGAAGTCTTGTGTGATGTGGTCAATCTATATTTTTGTGATGTACTCCTTGGTCAGTCGTTCATGTATGAGTGACATGGCATCTATGAATCCTAAACCCAAAGGATCACCCTCACTCTTGGAACATAACACTATAGGGTACCAAAGGTACCATCTCCCATATCTATCTCCCTAATCAGTGCTAAGCAATGCAAGAGATTGGTGGAGAAGACAAATTAATTTGTTCTCATGGTGGTCAAACCATAGAAATCCAAGGAGGCTGATGTTGTGGTCCTAACTACACAATCAACACAACAACAAAAGTAGATAAGATGAATCACAGGCAAATATGATGACTTATTCAAGTCACCCATAGGAGTTCCACTACATTGCCAAGTAAAACATTCTATCGATTTAATACCAGGATCACCTTTGCCTAACAGTCTTGTGTATCGCAGATCAATTTTGGAGAATGATGAGATAAAAAGATATATTCAAGAATTGATCCAAAGGGGTCACATCAAGCCAAGCTATTCACCTTATGGTAGCCTAATCATCTTGGCACCAAAGAAAGATGGAACATGGAGGCTTTGCATTGACTACCGAGCCCTGAATAAAATATCTGTGAGGAATCGCTACCCTCTCCCCATAATTGATGACCTACTGAACCAGCTCCATGGTGTGAAGTTCTTCACCAAAATTGATCTCAAATTTGGTTATCACCAAATTCCCATCGATCCCATTGATGTCTAGAAAACTACATTCAAATCTAAGGAGGGGCTCTTTGAATGGTTGGTTATGCCTTTTGGCCTAACTAATGCACCTGAAACCTTCATGAGGATTATGGATGACATCCTATGACCCTTCACCAACTCATTCATGGTTTTCTACTTAGATGACATTCTCATCTATATCAAAACATGGGAAGAACATTTGTAACATGTCTATAAGGGGCTTCAAACTCCTTAGGATCACAAGTTGTACGCAAATCTTGACAAGTGCACATTCGAAATGACAACAATTCAGTACCTCAGGTACGTTGTGAATGAGGAAGGGGTCCATGTCAATCTAGAAAAGATTTGATTTATTTGAGAATGGCCCACACTAAGGACCCTCACAAAGCTTCATAGCTTTTTGGACCTTGCAAATTTCTACCACAGGTTTGTTCCTGGATTTTCACATGTTGCTTGGTCACTAGCCCAAGTGACTAAAGGAGGAGCTAAAGCTACATTTTAGTGGGGTGAAATATAACAAAGGGAATTTGAGAATTTGAATAATAGACTCTGCTTAGCCCATGTTCTTGCCTTGCTAGATTTACATCAACCATTTGAGTTGATGATAGATGCATCTAAATATGCCATGGGAGTTGTCATCATGCAACATGGCCATCATGTTGCATACCATAGTGAAATTTTCACTGATATAGTCAGGAAATATCCAACATATGATAAGGAGCTATATGCCATTATATAAGCCTAAAAACACTAGAAACACTACATCTTAAGGAAAGAGATGGTCATCCACACTGACCATAGACCATTGGAATTCATCTAGATGCAAAGCAAACTATGAAATGAGAGGCACCAAAAGTGGGCCACGTATCTTTAGCAATTCCACTTGATAATCAAACACAAAAAGGGGAGCTGGAATACAGTTGTAGATTGCCTAAGCCACCCACCAATTACTGCACTCACAATAGTTCTTAACCTATGTGGACATGAGACTGCCACTTGGGGTGCTCTATATGAAGTAGATCCTACCTTTGTTGACACATATCAAGTGCTCTAAAAAGCTGAACATGTTTCTAACTTCTATTTGCAAGATAATGTCCTCTGCCATATGGGGCACATCTGTGTTCCTATTGCAGAGCAACAAAAGATGATATGAGAAGCACACTTTAGTAGGATAGCTAGCCACTTTGATATCGAAAAAACATTGGTAGTTCTTCAAAAACACTTTTATTGGCCCCATATGCAAAAAGATGTGGAAAGATATCTCAAATATTGCACCCCATGTGCAATAGCTAAGCCAACAAATAAGAAGCAAGAATTGTACATGCCATTACTAGAACCAACCAGGCCTTGGGAATCTATCTCAATGGATTTTCTCTCAAGTTTTCCCACTTCCAAACATGGCAAGGACTGTATTTTTGTGGTAGTTGATCATTTTTCAAAAATGGCTATCATGCTTAATTGTAAGAAAAATATGTCTACTGAGGAAACTACTCAACTATATTTTAGTCATGTATGGCTCCATTTTGGTCTCCCCAAGTCCATTATCTTAGATCGAGATAGAAAGCTCCTGAGCATCTTTTGGTCCACTCTATGGAAGATGATGGATACTAAGCTAATAAAGTCCATAGCCTTCCATCCACAAACTGATGGTCAGACTGAGTTGGTAAACTGCTTGATTATTCACATGATTCAGCTGTATCACTCCAAACATCCATACACATAAGATGAGGGACTTCCTTTCATACAACATGGATACAATCGAGTGTTGAACAGCTTGACCAAGCATAGTCTATTCCAAGTATGTTTTGGGTTTCAACCCATGGCACCAATTGATATAGCTGTTCTATTTTCCACCATAGAATACGCACCTCATGGAAGATTTGAGGAAGCAAAAGTGACAAAGTTTATTAAACAAATTCAACATATCCAGTAACAAGTTCACAACATCCTAGAGAAGATGAATCAAAAGTATAAGCTACACCATGACAAACATAGGATTACACACCATTTTGATATGGGTGACAAGGTTTGGTTACAGCTTCAAAAGGGATGGCTTACAGGCCCACACAAAAAGATTCAACCTCTGTGATATGGTCTATACACCATCACCAAAAAAGTTGTAGAAAATGCCTTTGAGATAAACCTACCAGCCTACCTTGGCCTGCATCCAATATTCAATGTGGAGCTATTCAAACCATATCACCCACCTCTATTGGACACTTTAGCTATGGTAGAACAACTAGACATTAATGAGCTTGATCCATAGAGCTTTGCTCCAGTAGAAGAGGATCAGATTGTGGATACTTGGATGAAGACAAGAGTATGCTCTATTCCACTGTATCGAGTGGTCAGAAGAGGCCAGCTTAGCCACCAAGGTGAGTAGATCACAGAGAATCAAATCAAGACACAACTAACCCACCTGATGAGGAATATTGATGCAATGGGGACCATTGCTTTTCAAGGAGGGAGGAATGATTTGGGCAACACTTTGGGTGACCACTCGAGTGATAGAAATGATCTGGGCAACAATTTGGGTGACCATTTAGGTGACAGTTAATTCCTCAAATTTTGTATTGTTTTCATTCTTGGAAGTCACATTATCGATGATAGTTATTTCCTCAAGCCATTATGTCCTCGAGCACTGTATTGTTTTAATTTTGTTATTTCTCTCGAGCCACTCATTCTTAAATGGTCAACATTAATTCTTTGAGCCACTCAATCTCTCGATGTTTTCAAAATATGTATAAATGCATTGTAACCTAAAAAGGGAAGGCAAACATCTCTTCTCAGAGATAAATCTATATTTGTATTGTGATCTTTAAGTAATACGATGTCTCTTCTCAGAGAATTCATTGTTATTGTGTTATTTATATGCTATTGAAATATTCATCAACCAGAACTTCTGAGTTTTGGATCATAGATGGAGATGGATGAGAAATGATGGATTTGTTCTTCTTTATAATGAATTTGAAACCTAGGAAATAGTTATAATTATGAAACTCTGCTTCAATATGTTTGCAATATGGATATGGTTGTTGATCAGTGGGAATAGTAACCTCAATCTCATCATGGGGAAACTTAAGGCATTGGTAAAGAGTAGATGGAACTACCTATACTTCATGGATCTAAGGTTGACTAAGAAGCATGTTATAAATAAGTTCAATATCCATAATATGGAATAATGTGTGATGAGAAATAGACCCAACCATGACTAACAACCAAATTGTACTAGATGACTCCCTTGAAGTATTGTCATAAGCCTTGATTGTAATAGTTTCTTGTTGAATGTCTTTATCCATGTAGCCTAATCATCGTACCAATGTAAGAGATATGATGTTTAGCCTTGAACCATTATCTATAAGAACCCACTTGATCTTGTGATTTACAATGATTATCTCAATGTATAACGATTTATTATGGTTTGGGCCAATGTTGGACATGTCTTTTTGATCAAATATGATTTTCCAAAATGAAGACAAGTGACTAACTAGGTTTTGGAACTGATCAAGGTTTATATCATTAGGCATAATATACTCTTGCAAAAAAAATTTAAACATGGTCCTATGGACATCAGATGTCCTCAAGAGTTCTAATATGGAAACTTGTGTAGGGGTTTTATTTAATTGATCCATTAGACTATAAAACCTTTGAATTGTGGATTGAACTATTTTAGTCTTTTTTGGGATAGTATTCAACTTTAGAACTGTTGACATAATGTTCTCATTGGGTTTTATGGAAGAAGTGGGTGAAGGGCCCTGGATGGTAACTTGTGGGTATCTAGTTATGACTACATAACCTAGAGGTGGCAAGGAGTTGTTATAATTAGAAGAGGAAGGAAAAGGGCCTCAGATGGTGACTCGATGGTGACTAATTATATTTATACAATTTTTGGTCAATGAGGAGCCTTTATAATTAGAAAAAAGGTGTTGTTGTTTAGGATTAGTAACCTATGTAAATAGAGTAGCAACATGATGATGTGAACTCAATATGGTATTACTAGGGGGAGAGGGTACTGACCCTATAATGATGGGTCTCGTGTTACAAAGAACACAAGATTGACTACATGGTTTTATAGTAATAATGGTAATGTGGGTTGAAAAAATGCATCCCATAATATTATTATAGTCGTAAGGTACATTGTTATAAGCCACATTATTAGTATGGGAATTATGATATCAATTATGCTCATCACAATTCTGACCTTGTTGTTAATTCTAATTCTACCTCTATCCTTGATTATAACCATTTTCATTGTTTCTTGGTGGTGGTGAATCATGTCGAGGAAAGTGTCTTTGTAGATTCCCATATCCTAATTTATGTCCTGAATAGGGGCCAACTTAATTTCTAGTTCACCACTTTCAATAAAGTCCTCAATAATATGTTGTAATTGAATGCAATGATATGCACCGTGACCAGCAACACGATGAAATTTACACTATTCATTTTCTTTGTACCAATTTGGTTTTGGTTGATCTTGAATAAATGGCCTTGATACTAACCATATAATTAAATTAGCTATAATGAGCTTTTGTAACACTGTTTCAACCAATTCTCCTAACTTGCTAAAGACTCTAAATTTGTTATGAAATGTCCTTCATGGAGGTTGTCTCTATAAAGTAGGTAGTGGATTTGGGGGATTTAATTGTACATTTAGAGGAGGCATAGCCTGTACCATTTGTATATGTCTTGTTTTAGTCAACCCATTTCCAACCATATTTTTATTTTTGCTAAAGCCTTTAGGCTTATCCTGCATAACTGTTTAAACCAGTGATTTAGTCTAATTAGATGCTTGACCTTGCACAAAAATATTAACAAGGCCCTTAACAATAAGAGCCTTCTCAATATACACTCCTTTGTCAATAATTTATTCAAATGAGTTAGCATGAGCTAACTATAAATTATGCACAACTTCATGATACAAATTCTATGTAAAGATATTAGCCAATTATTTATTTGGCAAATTATGTTGAAAGTGGCCTATCAATGCTCTCCACCTTTGTAGATATGTAGTAAAACTTTCACCATCATGTTACTTAGCTTTGCTTAAGTCAACAATGGTTAATTCATGTTCTATGTTATATGAGAAATGGTTAATGAACTTCTTTGATAATTCATTCTAATCTGCAAATGATCCCTTGGATAGTTTAAGTATCCAATCAAGAGCTTGTCCCACTAAACTTCATGGAAATAGTTGTAGTAAGTACTCACTACTATATGCAACCTCTTGACATAAGAGAAAGAATGCCTATATGTTTTCACATGGATCTCCTTTTCCTTTGTATTTGTCAAAATTGGGTGCCTCAAAATGAGGTGGAAATTGGTTTTGAAGAATAGATAAATCAAATGGATATGGGCATATCTCATCATTTTTTTACTTTTTGAATTTATTATTCATCTCCAATATTTGAATAATTTCTTTCACATAATTCCATTCTTGCATGTTTGGTGCATTTGTGGATTGAATAAGATGTTATTGGGGTAGAATGTGCCCCTAGTTTCATTGTTATTGGGGTGGAATGTGTCCCTCATTTTTTTGTTGTTGGGGTGGAATGTGCTCCTAGTTTTGTTATTGTTGGGGTGGAATGTGCCCCTGGTTTTGTGTAAATCTATAGGGAGTGTACACCTTCTGATCCATGACTTGGTTCCGATTTACTCCTTTAGTTGAGAATATAGGTCATTGATTCTTGTATTGTAAAACATTCCTTGAATTTGGTTGTTTCATATTTTTTTTATTTTGGAATTTTTTATGTTTATTTACCAATTTTTGGGTTGGTTGAAAATAACTAGCCAAATTGTCTTGAGGGATTTCTTCAATTTGAACTAAATGTTTGGATTTTGTAGTTTGTAAAGTAACAAAAGGTTCTTGATTATTGAAGAATGTATGTTTTGTATCAAATGGAACACTTTGTAAGGTCTCTTGTGACTTTAACTGTTCATTTAGATTACCTTGATCCATTATGGTAATGTCCTCATCTAATATTTGTTGCATACTTTCAACCATATTTCCTTATTCTTTCAAAGCATCATTGTGAATTTTTGTGAATTTAAGTAGCAACTAGGGAGTCAATTAAGTCTATGACAAGTTGATATGCATATCATTGACTTATTATCTTGATCTTAGCTAGAAGATCTAGATTTGTGGGTTTTGACTCTATTTGTATTTATTTTCCTTTTTTAGAGGAAGAAGGTATATCTATTCATTCAAGAACTTGTTCTTACCATCATTTTTCTCCTTCTCTAACTAAGGTATGCAATTATTCTATAGGAAAGTTAGAACGTAGTCTAGCACTTGATTCTATCAATCTAAGAAGGGCTTCATCATGATATTCTTAGGGTTGGCATTCATTATAATCATCTTCAGATCCTACTATTGTAGGGATATCATCAAAAATAATGGGGTTATTTTGACCACTGTTGTTCCCAAAATTATCTATGCTCATTTTTGGAACAACCCCTATGAAACTTGTATGTTTCATGTTTTTCACTTGAAGTTCATCTTTTGAGGCAAGTTTTTCTTGATCTCATGTTTGCTCAACTGGCATCATTAAAAGTTTGTGACATTCCATTATTACATTTTCCCAAAAAATGTGAAAATCATTATGATCTTGACGCGATCAGATGACCAAATTTTTGTTTCTCAAAGTGAGATGTTTTCTTGTGTTTGTATGTAGGGGTGGAAATTTTTGCCACCACTACATGAGGTTTTGAGTTTCCTATGCAAAGGTAGTGATTTTTTCTGCCCTTGCATCCTTCATGTAGGAGCAGCAAAAATTGTTGCCCTTACATTTCTCCTTTCTTCTATGCAAGAGAGGCAAATGTTGCTGCCCTTGCATCCCTTCTTCCAACCTCACATGCAGAGGTGGCAAATTTTTCCACCCCTGCATGGTCTCAGTTTTTGCATGCAGCATTTATGGTCATGCACACTGAGTGGTTGGGGGTGATTTTCACCCCATTTAACCCCTTTTTCACCTCATTTTCTTTCATTCTTCTTTGTTTCTCCTCCTCCCTACCCTTGGATGATCAAGTGAGCAAGAAGAAGCATGTTTTCATTGGATTCAAGCATCATTTCACATTATTTTTTAGGTAGGATTTTAGTTTTTGTTTTATTTTCATTTTCCTTCTCTTTTCCATAGTTGTTTTTATTTTTTTCCTTTCTTGTCTAGTTCTTCTCCTTTTTGTCTTCTCTTCCCTCCTTTTTCCCACTGACAAGGCAACCTAACCGGGCCTCGACCCTCTTCCCTTCACACCCATCGGCCACTCTTTTCATGTAATGGTGGTGAAAATCGCTACCCTAACACAGTTCTTAGCCAATATGTGCAAGGGTGGCAATTTTTGTTGCCCTTACATGAAAACTTCCAATCGCATGTATCGATGGCAAAATTTACCACTGATGCACATATGACTACCCAACCATGTGCATTGGTAGTGATTTTCACCACTGATGCACCTCTAACTTCCCAACCACATGCAGGGGCAACAATTTTTGCTGCCCTTATATGAGACTTTTGACTAAGTGCATTGGCGACAATTTTTACTGCCTATGCACAACCTGATGCCAACCTTTCTTCTTAACATGCATAGGTAGCAATTTTTTCTACCTATACACAAAGATAGTGCTCAACATGCAAGGGTCACAATTTTTTCTGTCCATGTATACCTTCCCTTCATTTTGACTAACTCTAGAAAATTTTCAATTTTCCTGTCTTTTGAGCCTGCTTCCCTTTCACTTTCTAGCCTACTCACACCTCAACTCTTTCAAGTGCATTTCCCTGGTCATGATCACCCAATGTGAAATTTTTCCAGATTGCCAATATTTCTCTTAATGACATGATCATGACTCTTATCATAGTTTCTCCTCAAGATCCTTCTTCGTCAACATATTTTTGACAAACACTCATCCCAATGACTAAGGTTTCTCCAAAGTATTTAAAGATGATGAAGTACCAATATCAAGGTGTTTTTCTAATCACCTCAGTTACTTCTAATGTCAATGACATTAGGGATACAGAGATTATACATGTAGATATGGCTAAGTTCATAGAGAGAACCAAGGAAAACAATCCTAGCTCCAAAATGAAGAGGATAATTGAGAGCAATATTCATCTCGTCTCCTCTTTTCCTATGGTGGCTCATCACATAGATTTCATTCTCCAGTGTGCCCAATTATACAACAAAGATACCAAGGCTGTGGTAGATGCTAGTGGCAACATAATAACTCAGCTAGACCCCGAGCTCATTGATAAAGTGCTCATGTGCCCTCCTGCTACTGAAGTGTTGAATATTGACTTCATTGAAGCACAAAAGGAATATGATAAAGATCCTTATAAGGTGAAGAAGGTGACATTAATAGATGGCTCAAAATTCCCAAAGAAAACTTGTATAGATGGCCACAAAACTTTTCAAGGAGCAACTTTATAGAAGAAGTTGGTGACTTAATTACTCTTCTCAGTAGAGTATGAGGTTTACCCTCTTCTTCACAGTTTCATGAATGGATGTATCCCTTGATTAAAATAATCCTCCAAGGTAAACAATTCATTTTTTGGGGTGAACAAATCAATAATGCTCTGCACGAGCAATTAACAAAGGTGTCTAATATTGTCCCCCAAAAATATCACTCATTTTTTGGACAACATTTGAACTATTTTGGTCCTATAGACCAAAATCCTCTCTCCCCTTCTCAAAAATTGTTTTGAGCATTCAAATTCTTCATTATTCAAGCTTTTTCAGATTTCTACAGACTCTATAGGCTTGAATCTACAAACTCTATAGGCTTAAATCTATGGACTCAGTTCTATAGACTTCATAAGAAGGTACGGACTCGTTTCTAAAGACTCTGCCAGTTCTATGGACTCAAATCTATGGACTCTGCAGGCTTAAATATATGAACTCTGCATATATGTTTCTATAGACCCAACATGATTAAAATCAGCAGGTTCAATAGGTTTAAAGGCTTCTACAAGTGATTTCAATCAAAATAATAAGTTTCCAACACTTAGTCATTTTCAAGATTGGTTCAATGCCTTGGTTCAACCAAAATATTTTATCAGCAAGCTTCTATGCAATGTTTGAACCGTTGAACCATTGAACCGTTGAACCTTGAACCATCAAAGGTTCAACGAGTTTAATGGGTTCAAAGATTCAATGTCATCCACAAGAGTTAAGCACTTCAGCAAAGGTTCAACAAGTTCAACCACTTCAAGGTTCAACGGCTTCAAAACACTTATCAAAGAGAAAAAGGCTTGAACCATTGAATTGTTGAACCATTGAACCACTTTGGTTCAACGATTTAACGAGTTCAATGGTTCAACAGGGTCAACAGGTTCAACAACCATATGGTTCAATGTGTTTGGTTCAAGAGATAAAAAAGACTTATTCAAATAAAGAGATTGAACTCATTAAACTATTAAACTGTTAAACCAAAGTTGGTTCAATCAGTCGGTTTAATCGACAGGTTCAAGGGGCTGCCCCAAATCTAAAGGAAAAAGTGCTCTTGCGGAGGGTAGTGAACCAAGTTGAGTGCCCTTATGGAGGGAAATGAGCAAAAGTGAACAGAGAATTCCTTCAGAAAAGTGAACCAAAGACAAACAACCCTTGTAGAGGGTAGGCAAGGAGTAGATGGACCATTACAAAAATTTGAAGGATATTTTTAGGCTTAAATAGTCCTTACAGAGGGCACAGTTCTCTTTTAGAAAAAAGAACGCAAAAAATCAACTAAGGCAAAATGATTAAGTCATTTCCTTCAAACAAAATGTCTGAAGGAATTCCTTTAAACTTTTTTTTGAAGAAATAAGCCTGAAGCAAAGATAAAAGCCCACTGAAAGAAAGCCTGACGAAAAGTAGAGGCAAAGCAAAGGAATATTTCCTTCAGACAAATTGTCCAAAAGAATTCCTTCAAACTTTTTGTCTGAAGGAAAAGTCTACCAAAAAAAGAAAAACCCACTAAAGAAAAAAGCCTAAAGGCCACCCAAAAGATCTTGAAGGGTAGGTACCCTTACGGGAGGCTCTCACCAGGGAAAGTGGATCATTTCTCAAGACCTTGAAGGGAAAGTTCCCTTTGAGAAAGATCAAACCTCAAGTTGTAGCAGAATGCACCACATGTCCCTCATAAAGTTGTAATGAAATGCGCCATGTGTCCCTCATAAAGTTGTAGTGAAATCAATCACATGTCATTTTCTGAGATAGTTTCTGATAACTTTCAAAGCAAAAAAATGTGCCACGTGTCATCTATAAATCTTGTCAGAGGCTGCCAATTGGCAACATCCATAGCTTCTTTCTTTTATTAAGGACTATGGTGGGTCTCAGGTGAGTGGCTAAACTCAAGCAGAGCATGACAAGTGTCTGCATCTGCATAGATCTAAAAGAGTCTTGAATATTTCTATAGTGCTTCTATAAGCTTAGTAGATGCTGCCACATGTCCTCACTTATTTCTTAGCAGATGCTACCACATGTCCTCACCTATTTCATAGCAGAATGCACCACAAGTCACTTGTTAAAAGCAATAAAAAGTGGCCAAAGCAAATAGAAAATACATGAAGGAAGTGCTAAGAAGGATGATGGGCCCATAGCCATCAAATTTAGGGCAACCAATTAGCCTTTGGCTTTCAAATGATGATGGACCCAAACATGTCAAATTTGTGACAATGAAATAACTGTTGATCCTTGCAGGCTTAAGCACAGACCCTGTGAACAAATTTAGTGATCGCCCAAAGGGATATCTCGAGAGCTCAAATCACACAGATAAGGGTAAAATATAGCCAAGAAAGGGGGAATGATTAAGAAGGATCAGAAATATTCATGCATGGGATATGTTTCTAGAAGGTAAAGTAGTCCACCAAGTGGACATCAGAGAGCACAAACATTCAATGGTGTGGCCTATTTTTTTGCATTGAGAAGAGCGAACAACTATGCACACATAAGTAAATATATCAAGTGGCCCATATTTAAAACTAATGCTCAATTCTAGCATAGCCCATGGATAGAATTTAAAATGCATTTAATGTATCGTAACACATTTTTGTGATACAAAGCACCCAAGTCTTTCTTAGAGCAATATATATTGGACTCTCTCTTATTGTTTTGAAAGATATCTCTCCCTGTTATTAGAAACAAAACTCTACCCAAATTGAAAGGCATTACTGAGACTTTGAGCTCAGATTATTGATTATATTTTTTTATTTGAATAAGAAAACAAGTGACTTTTCAGACTTTTATGCTGGAATAGATTGGTTGTTAGGGAAATTGTTCTTATGTCTATTTCCTTAATACATTTTTGTCCATTTAATTAAATAAGTAGAATTAGTAAAAATAATTAGAAATGTGTCTTGAAGCCAACTGTGGAGAGACTTTGTGCCCCCACAATTGCCTTTAGTGTGTTTTCTTTCTATTCTTGTGTAAAGGATCTTGGGATGACTTTGTGCCCTCATTATCCTTCATATTTCACTCTTTATCAATTGAGGTGGAGACTTTTTACTACATTTCATCTTGCTGTGTTACTACGCCCTATTATAGTTATTTGTCACCACTTAAAAGGTTCCTTTTATCTACTGAACAGCACTTTTGAAAGAAGAGGAGTGCTTTCTATCTTTTCATCAGGGTTTTTCCTTTGATTTGTGAACGTCATCTCTAAAAAAAGAGAGATGAATTGTTTTATCCTACCCCTGAGTGTTATTTTCTACTTATATATATAGTATATAGCTCTTGCATATTTACAAGGAACCTCCCCTTGATGAGAGGAGATATTTGTCCCCTCTTAATGTAGTAAACCTACACATCTGATCGACCAATTTCTCTATGTTGTGGTTGAAGAGACCTATTTTACTCATCAATTAGCTGATTGACAAAATATTCACCCAATAGTTTTTTATGACTCCGTTGGGGATTTATGCTCAATCTAAAGCCTTAAGTTTTAGATTGAAGTAGTCCCTACCCTTATCCATTATAGACTCTGGCGACTCCATTATGTGTCTTACCCATTATCATTATAGCCTTACCATCTCCCTTCACCTCTACGCCAATTGGGATAGAATGTGTAGTTTGAAGTCTCAAGCTTCAAGCTAAAGCAGGGCTAATTTTTTCTCATTTTTATCCTACACTCTGGTAGATCCATGATATACATGAAGCCAAAGGGGTAAAGGTATTATTGACCCTATATTTGAGTTTGTATAGAAAATTAATTTTGATCTATTTCCTTCACCATCTCGCCTCCAACGAACCAAGAGCTTTCTTCCTACTAAAGTCAAGTCTCCATTATCGGGCAAAGCATCCATTTTTGCTATTAATAAAGCTTTGTCAATACTTACCCCTTTGAGATTTGTTATCCCACCTTTCCATAGTCATACAATGGTAGTTAAAGGTCCTTGGGGTAACTCTTTTGGCCCATTCAATTTAACTCCACCTCTACATGAACTACCACGCAGTTCAAGAAAAAAATTCTCCAAATTTTATGGTGATGGGAATGTTCATCTTGATGAACATATTGTAGCTTTCAGCATAGCCTGTTGTGTAATAGGTGTGGAGTATGAGGATGTATTAGTCAGATTATTCATAGAAACTTTACAAGGTGCTATTATAGATTGGTTCTATCATCTGCAAGCCCAGACTGTGACTGACTAGAACACCCTCAAAGCCAAGTTTGAAGCTAGATTTAAACTTGTAGAAGATGTGCATGCCCTATTGGCTCAACTCATACAAATGAATAAGGAGCCTCATGAACTAATGAGGGATTTCATAGCCAAGTTTGACAAATTGAGGAATAGGATTCTTGTAATTTCTTAGCCAACACCTGAAAACCTCAAATGTTTCTTCATCAACTCTTAGTTCCCTAAAGTGAATTTTTTACTGAGACATGCTAGAAAAATAGACCTTACTATAGCTTAGGATTTAGCCACTGAGGTGGAAGATGACCTTATCTTGGTAGGAAAGATAAGGAGAGATCTTAATATAGGTAAATTTTCTTCATCTTTTGAATATCCATCTATAGGTACCACTAATCCAATGATGTAAAAGTTGGTAAATGAGTTGTTATCTCTCAGGAAGTAAATGATGCAAGGGATATCTTCAGCTCCTTCATATAGAGATATGCCAAGAAGTACATTCCCAAATCATTCATACCAAGGTAATGCTGTCAAAAATCAAGGACAGCCAAATCATCTCCCTCCCTCACAGGGGAAACTTGCCATTGAATCATCCCCAACCAATTCAGTAATTGGATATCATGAAATAGAATTTGATTTCTCTTTCCAACTTGAATTAAACTAAGAAAATGATGTTGATGTCCTTATATAAGATCAAGAAGAGTCAGCTAGTGACTCTAACATTGGTTTCCTAAATTACTAGGATGAACCCACAGGTAAAGGTGAAGCAGTTGATGGATCATATGTTGTATTCACCCAGTCCCAAAACTAGTCAGTCCAACAAGCTGATTAAAAAAAATAAGGGAAAGTTTTCAACCTACAATTTTAATTTCCAAATGAGAAACTTCTCTGCCTTTCTAGCCAAAGGAACCAGTGAGTAATAAAAAGGTAAGTACATCAAGCATTCCTCTATCTCCAACTTTAATTCTATAGACCAGTCCTCCCCCTCTAAAAAACTAGAAAGATGAACTACCGTCCTCTATTCCTAGTCTATTTTAGTCATTTGACATAGTCAACCATGTCAAGAAAACTAGAATCCAAATGACTGAATTTGAATTCCTATAAGCCAATCCTGAGTAGTTGGACAGGTTGGTGGAATGTGTGAAGAATAAAGTTGTCCCTATAGGACAAGAGATTAAGAAGGTAACTCATGATTCTCCAAGGAACATGTTCATACCAAATAATATTATCATTACTCCTCCAACTATCCCTAAGAAAATAGAGCCTTTCTATGTTTCTCTATTAATAAATGGTTACAAACTGAGCAATTACATCATAGACTCAAGTGCATCTAACAACGTCATGCCTGTCAAGGTGGCAGAATCTCTTGGACTCATGCTAACCAAAACCTTTGGTAAATATTTCTCCATGGAGAACAAATAAGTACCTCTACTGGGATAAATCAAAGATGCCTAATTTTCATTTGCAACATTCCCAAACAAAAGAATCAAGATGACAGTCCTAGTGGCTGACATCCCAGCCTCATATAGCATTCTTCTGGGTTGAAATTTTTGTAAAGATGTTGGAGGAGAATTGAACATGGACCTATCTGAAGTGAGGATCCCTGTCAAAGCCATCATGTAGAGGTTACTTCTTGAAAAGGAATCAAAATATGTTGTCACTTAGACATCAGCGTCTGAAGCTCAATTTTTGTTTGAATCTTTAGACATGGCTAATTATTTCTTGACCACAGAGGATACTCATGTTTCAGCTAATGAAACTTTTGAAAATGATAGTCTAAAAATTGGTTCAAATAGAATAGCAGAAGATGTGAGAGAGCATAGTGCAAGCATAGAAGAATTCCCCTTTCCAAGCAAGGATAAATCTAAAGAAAGATCAATTTTTGATGTTTGGATCCTAAAATTTGATGGCAACAATTCTTCTACCGGCTCAAGAGCTGGGATTGTGTTGATATCTCTTCAAGGAGATATTTTTCCTTCTTCATACAAGTTGTAGTTTAGCAACACCAAAAACATAGCTGAGTATGAATCTCTATCGCTTGGATTGAAATTTGCTCGAGATAAAAGCATCAAACTCCTTCATGCCAAAGGAGATGTTGAACTGGTGGTTTGTCAGGTAAAAAATTTGTATCAAACCAAAAATGAGAGATTATGCCATTACTGTAATCTATTCTGGGATCAAATTGAAAGATTTGATACTTTCAACATCTTTACCATACCTAAGGAATTCAATGACTGAGCTGATGCACTGGCTATTTCAGTAACCCTCTTAGTTCCTCATCTAGACTTCAAAGAAAAAAGTACACTATTGAATTAGTCTTTCGACCAAGTGTGTTCGATAATGCCAATCATTAACAAGTGTTCAATGGTGATAATCAAATCATCACCTTTATAGAATAAAAAGATAGCTTCAAATAGCTTCACTTTGAAGGTAGTAAGCTTCAAAAACCTGAATCAGCTCCAAAAATGAATTCAAATGTAGGTGAAGAATTTCTATAGCTAAAAGGGAATAAAATTTCAAAATGACTGATTTCTCTTGAGAAATTATTTGACAAGTACGATAGGTTCATCAAATAGCAACAAATAGATTCAAAATCCTCCTAGGGGTTTGATCAGATAAATTTAGGTACCAAGGAAAATCCCAAGATGGTGAACATTGGGAAGCACTGTACTATGGAGGAGAAACTCAAATTTATTAACCTGCTTCACCATTACATAAATATTTTGGCATACTCTTATGATGATCTGAAGTCACTCAGGCCTGAGGAAATTCACCATGAAATTCCTCTCAAAGATGGTTCAATGCCTTACAAGTAGAAATCTCAGTAGTATAATCCAAAGATACCAGGTACTATTCTATCTGAGATATAGAAAATATTGAATGCTAGGATAATTTTCTCAATCCATCATTCCACATGGATTGCCAACATAATTCCTGTGAGGAAGAAGAATGGCAAAATTTGCATCTGTGTAGATTTTAGAAATCTGAATTAGTCATCTTTAAAGGATAACTATCATTTGCCCATCATGGATCAAATACTTTAGATAGTAACCAGCTCAGAGATGTTATCAATGCTAGACAGCTTCTCAAGATATAATCAAGTTGAAGTTAGTGAAGCAGACTAACACAAGACTGCCTTCACCACACCTTAGGGCACATTTGCATATAAAAGGATGCTTTTTGGCTTGATAAATGCTGGCACCACCTTTCAGAGAGAAATGGGCCTTGATTTCAAAGATGAGATGGGTAAGTTCATTATAGTTTATCTTGATGACTTGATCATCTTTTCAAAGCATTATCTAGATCATATATGCCACTTACAACAAGTGCTAGAGTGCTACCATCAGAATGGCATTTCCTTGAACCCTAAGAGTCAATTTTTAGAGTAACAGAGAATAAACTTCTAAGATAGATTGTGTCTAAAAGAGGCATAAAGATTGACTCAGACAGAGTCAAGTCTATCCAAGAGCTTACCTTACCTACAAGTAATATTGATGTTCACTCTTTCTTTAGAAAGGTGAATTTCTTACAAAGGTTCATACCCAATTTTGTTGAGAAGACTCATCATATTATGAACATGATGAAGGAAAAGGCCACCTTTAGCTAGACTGGAGAAGGCAAGTTAGCATTTGAAGATATCAAGACTGCCATTGCCCACGCCCCAATACTGATTTGTCTAGACTACAATAAAGAGTTCATATATAGTTATGCTTCTAAACACATGCTTTTAGCAATTCTAGCTCAATAAAATAAAGAAGGTATGGAATCTCCCATTTCTTTCATGAGCTACCCTCTCAAAGCTCATTAACTAAAGTACTCAAACATTGAGAATCATGCTTATGCAGTGGTGAAGGCAGTCAAACATTGCCACTTCTACATCTTGAATTCTCACACTATTGCCTTATTTCCTGATACCACAGTCAAATCCATACTAACTCAGTAGGAGTTTGGAACCAAAAGAGGCAATTGGATTACAAAGGTTCAGGAATTTGATCTAGTCATTAAGCCAATAAAGCTATTATGGGGAAAAGGCCTATGCCAATTAATTGTTGATAACAAACTAAAAAAAATAGAGCATGAAGAAGCAGAGCTAGAAGACACACTGATAGTTCTCTTTGTCTCCACTATAAATGAGTGGTATTCAGATATTACTCATTTCCTTACTTATGGTGAGTGTCCTACTCACCTATCTTACAAAAAAAGAGGACTATCAAGTTGAAAGTTGTCAATTTTGTCCTTTGGGACAATGGCCTGTACAAGAGGAGCCTTGATGGAGTGTTCCTTCGCTGTGTGTACAAGGAGTAGTAAAGCTAAATTTTGAAATCCTTCCACAATCTAGCCTGTGGAAGACATTTTTTTACTCCTATGACTACCCATAAAATTTTGTTAGCCAAGTATTACTGGCTAACTCTTTTTCAAGATGCATATAAGTGGGTAAGAAAATGTGAACTATGCTAACAGTTTGTTGGGAGACCCAAGTTAGCTGCCCTACCTCTCAAGCCAGTGATCATAAAGGAACTATTTCAACAATGGGGAATTGATTTTATTGGAGCTATAAAGCCATCTTCAAGTGTTGGACATGATTATGTTCTTACAGCAACTGACTACTTCACCAAGTGGGTGGAAGCTATCCCAACCAAGCATGCTACTTCAGAAGTAGTGTGCAATTTCTTCAAGGAGAATATCATTTCCATGTTTGAAGTCCCAACCAATATTGTCACAGACAATGTAGCTTGTTTCACTTCGTAGGAGATTACTCAATTCTATTTTTATTATGGAATCACCCTCTCCCACTCTTCTGATTACTTTTCATAAGGGAATGGACAAGCTGAATCAAATAACAAGAACTTGATGACTATCATCAAGAAGCTGGTGGATGACAACCAAAGAACATGGCATAAATTATTGGTTGATGCTTTGTGGGCAGATAGAACTACACTAAAAAGGGCAATTGGTATGTCTCCTTTCCAACTTCTTTATGGTATCAATGTTGAGATACCAATCACCTTGGAATTGCTAGCATTAAAATTGGCTAAGGCAATTAAAGATCAGACATATGAAAGCCCCTTTGATAATAGGATCATGTGCTTGACTAATTTGGATGAGTAGATAACTATGGTGGTAAACCGAATTGCTGCCCATCAAAGTCTAGTGAAGAAGCTCTTCAACCAGAAGGCAAAAAATTGTTATTTCTAGGTTGGAGATCAAGTCATGTTATGGGACAAGAGAAGAGAACTAAAGGGGATGCATGGGAAGTTTGATTCTCTTTGGAGAGGCCCATTTATTATCTATCAGTTCAATGGTGAGAATAGATTCTTGTTGAAATATCAAGACAACACGCTCTTTTCTCTACCTTACAATGGGCAACATCTAAAGCACTTCAATCTATGAAGTATTAGATAAGATTAGCTTGTACATATGTATATTTGTATAGTCTTTAGCTCTATTTTTGTGCTTTTTTTTTGTTTTTGTCACCTTTCTTTTTGGTAGCATGACTCCATGGCCCAATGGCATACTTCAAGGCATTAGAGATTCTAGTTTCTACTCCCCTTAGCTATTCCAAGTTTTCAACTGAAGGAAGTTCCCCAACTGGAGCTAGCTATTGTCCCCCAAAAATATCACTCATTTTTGGGACAACATTTGAACTTTTTTGGTCCTATAGACTAAAATCCTCTCTCCCCTTCTCAAAAATTATTCTAAGCATTCAAATTCTTCATTATTTAAGCTTTTTCATATTTCTACAGACTCTATAGGCTTGAATCTATGGACTCTGTAGGCTTAAATCTATGGACTCAGTTCTACAGACTTCATAAGAAGGAATCTACAAACTCATTTCTATGGACTCTACTAGTTTTATGGACTCAAATCTATAGACTCTTCAGGGTTAAATCTACAAACTCTGCAGATATGTTTCTATAGACTCAACATGCTTGATATCAATAGGTTCAATAGGTTCAAAGGCTTCTACAAGAAAGTTTAATCAAAAGAACAAGTTTCCAACACTTAGTCATTTTCAAGATTGGTTCAATGCCTTGGTTCAACCAAAAGAGTTCATCGACAAGCTTCTATACAATGTTGAAACCATTGAACCTTGAACCATCAAAGTTTCAACAAGTTCAATGGGTTCAAAGGTTCAATGTCATCAGCAAGAGTTAAGTGCTTCAGCAAAGTTTCAACAAGTTCAACTGCTTCAAGGTTCAACAGCTTCAAAACACTTATCAAAGAGAAAAAGGCTTGAACCATTAAACCATTGAACCACTTTGGTTCAAAGGTTCAACGAGTTCAATAGGTTCAACACGTTCAATGGCCATATAGTTTAATGCATTTGGATTAAGAGATAAAAAAAGACTTAGTCAAATAAAGAGATTGAACCAATTGAACCATTGAACCATTGAACCAAAGTTGGTTCAATCAATCAGTTCAATCAGTAGGTTCAAGGGGCTACCCCAAAGCTAAAGGAAAAAATGCCTTTGAAGAGGGAAGTGAACCAAGCTGAGTGTCCTTGTAGATGGCAATGAGCAAAAGCAGACAAAGAGAATTCCTTCAAAAAAGTGAACCAAAGACAAACAGCCCTTGCAGATGGTAGGTGAGGAGCAGATGGACTGTTACAAAAGTTTATAGGATATTTCCAAGCTTGAATAGTCCTTATGGAGGGCACAGTTCTCTTTCAGGAAAAGAACGTGAAAATTTGACTAAGGAAAAATGATTAAGGCATTTTCTTCAAAAAAAATGTCTAAAGAAATTCCTTTAGACTTTTGTTTGAATAAATAAGCCCAAAGCAAAGACAAAATCCTGTCGAAAGAAAGCCCGATGGAAAGTAGAGGCAAAGCGAAGGAAGATTTCCTTTGGACAAATTGTCCAAAAGAATTCCTTTAGACTTTTTGTCTGAAGGAAAAGTCTGCCAAAAAAGAAAAAACCCACCAAAAAAAAAGCCAAAAGGATGCCCAAAAGATCTCGAAGGGTAGGTACCCTTACGGGAGGCTCTCGCCAGGGAAAGTGGATCATTTCTCAAGACCCCGAAGGTTAAGTTCCCTCCAAGAAAGATCAAACCTCAAGTTATAGTGGAACACACCATGTGTCCCTCATAAATTTGTAGTAATATGCGCCATGTGTCCCTCATAAAGTTGCAATGGAAGCCGCCACATGTCATCTTTTGAGACACAATTTCTAATAACTTTCAAAGTAGTAATACGTGCCACATTTCATCTAAAAAGCTTGTTGGAGGCTGCCAAGTGGTAACATCCACAGCTTCTTCCTTTTATTGAGTAAGGATTGTGGTGGGTCCTCAGTGAGTGGCTAAACTCAAGCATAGTGTGATAAGTGTCTATGCCTACATAGATCTAAAAGAGTCTTGAATGTTTCTACAGTGCTTCTATAATCTCAATGGATGCTACCATGTGTCCTCACCTATTTCTCAGTGGATGCTGCCACATGTCCTCACCTATTTCACAACAGAATTCATCATGTGTCACTTGTTAAAAGTAGTGGAAAATAGCTAAAGAAAATAGGAAAGACATGAAGTGCTAAGAAGGATGACGGGCCCATAGCCGTCAAATTCAAGGCAACCAAGTAGTCATTGGCTTTCAAATGATGATGGACCCAAACATGTAAAATTTGTGACAATAAAATAACTATTGATCTTTTCAGGCTTAAACACAGACCCTGTGAACAAATTCAGTGACCGACCAAAGAGATAGCCTGAGAGCTCAAATCACACAGATAAGGGGAAAATACAACCAAGAAAGGGGTAACAATGAAGAAGGATCAAAAATATCCATGCATGGGATATGTTTATAGAAGGTAAAGCAGTCCACCAGGTGGACATCAGAGAGCATGAATATTCAATGGTGCGACTTATTTTTTTGCATTGAGTAGAGCAAATAGCTATGCACATATAAGAAAACACATCAAACGGCCCATATTTAAAACTGATGCTCGATTCTAGCATAGCCCATGGATAGAATTTAAAATGTATTAATTGCATTGAATGCATCATAACACATTTTTGTGAAACAAAGCACCCAAGTCTTTCTTGGAGCACTATATATTGGACTCTCTCTTATTATTTTGAAAGATGTCTCTCTCTATTATCAGAAACAAAACTCTACCCAAATTGAAAGGCATTACTGAGACTTTGAGCTTAGATTGTTGATCATATTTCATTATTTAAATAAGAAAACAAGTGACTTTTCAGACTTTGTGCTGGAATAGCTTGGTTGTCAGAGAAATTGTTCTTGTGTCTATTTCCTTAATACATTTTTTGTCCATTTAATTGAATAAGCAGAATTAGTGAAAATAATCAGAAAGGTGTCCTAAAGCCAACTGTAAAGAGACTTTGTGCCCCCATAATTGCCTTTAGTGTGTTTTCTTTCTATTCCTATGTAAAGGATCTTAAGATGAATTTGTGCCCACATTATCCTTCATATTTCACTCTTTGACAGTTGAGGTGGAGACTTTGTGCTACATTTCATCCTTTTGTGTTACTATGCCCTATTATAATTATTTGTCACCCCCTGAAAGGTTCCTTTTGTCTAGTGAACAGCACTTTTGAAAGAAGAGGAGTGCTTTTTATAATTTCATTAGTATTTCTCCTTTGATTTGTGAATATTATCTCTAAAAAAAGAGAGATGGATGGTTTATCCTACCCCTGAGTGTTATTTTTTACATATATATATAGTATACAGCTCTTTCATATTTACAGGGAACCTCCCCTTAATGAGAGGAGAGATTTGTCCCCTCTTGATGTAGTATACCTGCACATTTGGTTGACCAATTTCCCTATGTTGTGGTTGAAAAGACCTATTTTTCTCATCAGTTAGTCGATTGATAAAATATTCACCCAACATCTACTACCTCAAAGTTCTATATGACTTCATACCTAGTATACATTGCAGCTTCAATGAGAACCTTTTCAGGCTTAACATTATAGGGGGACAAGAAAATGACCCTGGTATATCAATATTACCCTTAGTTGACATTGAAAGGTTCAATCCATCATTTTAGGAGGATAAATGATGCTTTTTTGTAGTATTTTTGTGTCTCTTTGACCCCCAATTAGAACAAAAAAGAGTGTCAAATGAAGCTTGGACCGTTGTGAATGACTTCAGCTATATGTTCTTATAATTCCCTTCTTTTTGTTATCTATAGGTTGGATTTTTCCAAGGCTATCCCTATATGATCCCAATATTTTCCTCAAATAAATTGATCTTGATGTAGCTGTGTAGGAAAATTATTGTCATACACAATAAGCAGATGGAACTTAAGAAACCCAATTTTAGGTTCCCAATTGAAATTGGTAGGTACTCGATATTGACTGCTACAAAAGCAAAGGTAATGGAGACAGAAATTCAACTTATAACCCTGAATCATTTCAAAAGGAGGCCCAATTTTGACTACAAAGGTGTTAAAGACATGATCAGGAGGAAGACTCAATTCCATGAGCCCATGATTGAAGATGTCTAGATAGATTTAAGGATAGCAGAAGATATCAAGAATATGGACTACAGTAGACTGTCTCTTTAACAAATAGAGTATCAAGGACTCGCTAATATCTTTGCAAATATAGTAGATGATGAGGACCTAATCAATACTAGATAACACGCTCAACAAGTTGCTAACACTCCTCTTCCTCTGATCCAATGGTCTCAAAAAGAGTTGACCTCCTTAAGGATGAGATTCGAACCAATATTGGCAAACACCAATGATTGGTTAGAAAATAAGGGGATCACTTTAAAATAATTCATCATGGGATCAAAGGATAAATTTCAAGAAAAGACAAGGAGAAGGGTAGAAAATCGGATGAAGAATAAAGGTGATGTTCCTTCTCCTTCTAGGCCCAATAAGCCTAGGATCATTTTTGTATCCAAAAAATCAAAATTTGTAGAGAAAGAGCCATAAATGATAGATATAGAGGTTCAAAAACAAAATGCCAAAGAACTAGCATCAGGTTAGATGGAAATAGATGATAGTCCTATAGGTCAATAGGGAATAGAAGCTCTATCTCTGCAAGAAAGTGCACAGCTAGTTGCAAGAATTTCTTCTTCTCTACCCCACTCACCTGGTGTAACTCCTTCACCTATTTATCTAATCAGTATTCCCTCCTCTAGAGCTGTCTCTCCTTTTAAAGTTATTTTTGGTGACCCTCAAAGCACTTCTAGAGATGTTCTTCATTCATCAGGATCCATCCCAAGTTTGTCATCTCCTTTTAACATCGGAGATAGTTCCACCTTTGATCATTCAATGATAGGTGTGACTTTAAATAATACTACACCCACTATGCCCATTGTTCCCATCAGCAGTGCAGGTGTTACCCTAATGACACCAACTACATGCACTATTGCTAATATAAGTGCTTCTACTCTCCCACCTTGGTTATCAACTTTCACACCTAAAAGGAAAAAGCAAGCCATATCTTCAGATGACTTTGACTTCAGTGAAATAGTGCCAGTGAAAGATAAGACCCCCAAGAAGCCAAAGATCCTTTCAAAGATGATTGGAGATAAGGGGCACAAATTTCTAGAAATAGCCAAACCCCCACAGGATGCAACTCTCAAAAAAATTTATATGAGCAACTACTCTATCTCTTGAGTTGAGTTAGAGAAGATAACTCATGAGGGTGCTAAGAGTGATTTACAATACATAATGGATATTATGGTTCAAATTTTTGACAAGGAAATAGAAATGAAAGATCATAATAAGGTGATGGTGGAGCAATTGACCGCGGTGATAAGGAGATTCACTTTTACCCTAGAAGTGGTAACTCCTAAATCTTTCTTTATATATGTTCCCATAATTTAGAAATTAGAAAAGACTTATCAAAAAGGGAAGGTACTTGAAGACTACCTAGATAAGATGCATGCATAGGGGATTTCCTTGTTCACAGAGTTGTCTGAGAAGACGAGTAAAATGAGGAAAGCAAGAATAGAATTAGTTGACCTTATCAATATCATTTCTTAAGAGGTTGAAAGCACAAATAAATATCTTAGCAAATGGACAAAGATGAAAGAGCTAAAAATACATACCCTAGTATCAATCAGCATCATTGCTGATAGGGATTCTTATATTAAAACTAAAGAATCACTGATATATAGGATTCTGGTAAACAAAGTGATATCAGTCTAATACATAAATTGGAAGAGTTTCCTTGCATACTTACCTCTTAAGACAACCAATTCATTTTATTAGAGGAAATGATTCAGGAGTTTCAGGCTATGATCCAAAAGAAATTCAAGGAGAAAGCATTCTCAATGGATTCTTGGACAATATCTTAGATAATAAATTAACTCTAGACAATCTGAGAACCAAGTTAACCAGTCATGCCAAGTCAATAAAAGTAGTCAGAGATGTTATGATCAGAGCTAAGGTGATTTTTAAAAATACTATTGCACCAGACAGTATCAGGATATAGGCAACTATTGCCATGTACGATGCTCATCTAAAGAAGGTTGGCGACAAAAGTTAAACTGTTCTTCCATAATTTATTCCCCATTTTTCTCATATACTTTGTAATTGATGTGAGACATTTGCACATGTACTTTTATCACATGTAAATACATGTAAAAATTTGGAAAAGTCCCAAAGTCAATGGAGACTCATCTTTGACTAGGTTTTAATATTTAAGTCTTTTTTCAATTTTGAAGGCTTTTTCCATATATATATATAGAGGGAACCTCTTTTGTAATGGATCTATATTTTTGATAATTGAGAGCAAAAACTCTGTCCAAATTGAGATGCTTCTTGAGACTTTGAACTCAGCTTGTAAATCAGATTTTCATGAATGAATGAGAAGCAGGTTACTTTCAAACTTTGTATTGAAATAATTTGTGTTACTTAAGAGATCATTCTTATGTTCTTTTTCCTAATAATCTCTCATTTGTTTGATTAAAAATAAAGCAAAGTGTGTGTGGAAATTATCTAAAGACATTTTGAAGGATATTAGAAATATTTTGAACTGTTTTTATCTTTTGTAATCTTATAATCTATTGTCGTTTACAGTGGAGACTTTGAGCTGCACTTCACTCTTTTGAATCAGTAAGGGAAGTAATGAAGGCCTTTGTGCTTTGATGGGTTTTTTGTGGATCTAGTTACTATCTGAGAAGATTTATTATCATTTACTTAACATCACTTTTGAAAGAAGAGAAATGCTTTCAATCATTAACCAAGATTTCTCTTTTGCCTTGTAAACATCATCTCTAAAAAAAGAGAGATAGATGGTGTAATCTTACCCTCAAGTCTCTTTTCAGTTCATATTAATATATAAATAGTTTATAGGGAACCTCCCCTTGATGAGAGGAGAGATTTATCTTAATATAATGTGGTAAACCCATACTTTTTACCATATAAATATCCTCATATTATGGTTGATATACTCATTTTGCCATTAGTTAGTTGATGACAAAATATTCACCCAACAGCTTTTGGCAATTATGTTGGGGACGTTATGTGCAATTTGAAGCTTCAAGCTTTACATTGAAGTAGTTCCTATCCTTATCCATTTCCATTTTATATTCATTTATATTATCCATTTTTGTTATATTCATTTCCATTATATAGCCTTATTCATACTCTGGCAACTCCACACTCTACCTTGACACGAACACACTTTGAAGCCCCAAGCTTCAAATTAAAGCATTCTCAGTACTTGTTTAGTTTTACACTCTGGTAGATCCACCATACACATGAAGCTAGACAGCACAAGGTATTATTGATCCTATATTCAAGTTAGTGCAGTAAAATAATTTTGAGATCTCTTCTCTGCCATCTCATCTTTAGCGTGCTAGGAGTTTTCCTCCTACCAACATCAGATCTCCAATACCAAATGAAGCTTCTAGTCTTAGTGCTAGTAGAATTTTGTCTGTACTTACCCCACCAAGATTTTTTATCTCTCCCTTCAATTTTCATATCATAATGGCTCAATGCCCTTGGGGTAACTCCTTTGGTCCTCTCAATCTAGCCCCACCTTTACATGAACTACCTTGTAGTTCGAGAAAGAATTTCCCTAAATTCTATGGTGAGAGGAAGGTTCATTCTTATGACCATATTGTTGCCTTCTCCATAGCATGTGGTGTGATAGAAGTGGAATACAAAGATATAGCGGTGAGATTATTTGTAGAAACTTTGGAAGGCACTATTGTCGATTGGATTTATCGCCTTCAAGTTCAAACTATAACCGACTAGAATACGCTCAAGGCCAAGTTTGAGGTCAGGTTCAAACCTACTAAAGATGCACATGCCTTGTTGGCTCAACTTATGCAAATTAAGAAGGAACCTCATGAGCCTATGAGGGATTTCATATCAAAACTCAATAAGCTAAAGAATCGAATTCCTACAATTGCTCAACCTACACCAGAGAACCTCAAGTGTTTTTTCATCAACTCACAACTTCTTAAAGTAAGTTTCTTATTGAGGCAAGCTGGTCCTATGGATCTCATTATAGCTCAAAATTTGGATACTAAGATTGAGGATGATCTTATCTTAATAGGTAAGATTAAAAAAGATTCTAATAAAAATAAATTTTCTTCATCTGCTGAAAGTTCTTCCACGAGCACCACTTATCCTATGGTGTAAAAGTTGACAAATAAATTGCTAGCCTTGAAAAGACAAATAGCCCAAGGTATGTCTACTCCTCCTTATTGGGATATGCCAAGGAGGACATTTTAGAATGAGTCATATCAAGGTAATGCTGGAAAAAATCAAAGGTAACCAAATCATCTGCCTCCCCCATAGGGGAAACTTGCCATTAAAGCAGCACTGAGTAATTCAGCAGTTGGTTACCATGAAGCTGAACGTGATTCCTCACTCTAATCTGAGTTAGACTAAGAAGATGATGCTAATCTCTTTGTAGAACAAAAAGAAGAATTAGCTGGCAACTCTAATATTGGTTTCTTAGATTATCAGGATGAAGCTAGAAGCAAGGGAGAAGTGTTTGATGGATCCTATGTTTTTACCAGGTCTGAGAACCAGTTAGCTTAATAAGTTGATAAAGAAAAATTAGAAGAACAACCTCAGCCAATAGTTTTGATTGCTAAATGAGGGACTTCATTTCCTTTCCAATCAAAGGACTTGGTGACTAATAAGAAAGTAAGTGCCTCAAACCGTCCCGTACCTCCTACTTCTATCTCTCAGACCAGTGTCACACCTAATAAAGATCAAGATGATAGGCTCCCTCCCTCTATCTCTAGCTCATTTCAATTATTTGATATAATTTATCATGCCAAGAATTCCAAGATTCAATTGACTGAGATTGAGTACTTGCGATCCAATCTTGAACAGTTTGATAGGCTAGCCGAATACGTGAAAAATAAAACTGCTCTTATAGGACAAAATTTTCTAAAGGTGACTCATGATTCTTATAAGAATAAATCCACCCAGAATAATATTGTCGCTACTCCTCTTGTCACCTCTGGAAAAATAGAACCTTTTCTATGTTTCTTTGTTGATAAATGGTCATAAATTGAGTAATTGCATACTAAACTCTAAAGCTTCTGATAACGTTATACCTACCAAAGTAGTATATTCTATTGGTCTTGCTTTGACTAAGACTTTCAAGAGATGTTTCTCCATGGAAAATAAGCAAGTCTCACTGTTGGGTCAAATCAAAGATGCCCAATTTGCATTTGCATCTTTTATAGAGAAGAGGATCAAAATGATGGTCTTAGTGGCTAATATTCCAGCCTCTTATGGCATTCTACTCAGGTGAAAATTTTGCAAGGATGTAGGTAGAGAATTGAATATAGACCTATCTAAAGCAAAGATACATGTTAAAGGTGTTATGAAGAAATTACTTCTTGAGAAAGAGTTGAAATATATAGTCACCCAAACATCAGATCCCGAAGCCCAAATTCTATTTGAATTATCAGGAATGGGTAATTATTTCTTGACTACTGAATATGTTTCCATCCCATCAGATGAAAATCTTTTTAGTAACAATTCAAGAAATTTAGATGCAAAGGCAAAAAAATTGTCAAAGCAAAGTTCAGACAACCAAGAATCTTTCTTGAATAACAAAGAGAAATTTTTGAAAGGATCAAATTCTGATGATGTCTAGATTTTAGCATTTGATGGCAGTTACTCTTCTACCAGTTTTAAAACCAAAATTGTTTTGATCTTTCGTCAAGGAGAAATATTTTCTTATTCATATAAGTTGCAGTTCAATAACACTAATAACACTGTTGAGTAGGAGTCTTTACTGCTTGGATTGAAAATTGTTGATGATAAAGGTATTAAGGTTCTTTGTGCCCTTGGAGATGCTAAATTGGTAGTTTGTTCGGTAAGGAATTTATACCAAACAAAAAATGAAAGATTGTGACATTATCGCAATCTTGTTTGAGATTATATTGAAAGTTTTGATGCTTTCAATATTTCTGTTGTGCTGAGAGAGTGCAATGACTGTGCAGATTTGTTAGATGTCTCTACGACCCTCATGGTTCCCTATAAAGACTTCAAAGGAGACAAGTACACTATTGAGCTGGTCTTCTGACCAAGTGTACCTAATAATTCCAAGCATTGGTAAGTTTTTAATGATGACAGTCAAATCATTGTTTTTCTAGAAAAGATGGATAGCTTTGAAGATCTTTATTTTGAAGGAAGTGAATCTCCACCACAAGAATCATTTCTTGAATTAAATTCTCAAACTGGTGAAGAGTTCCTTCAACTCAAGGGAAATAAAATTTCAAAAGTTTTGGTTTCTCTCAAGAAATTATTCAATAAGCAAGATAAATATGTCAAGCAGTGACAAGTGGATTCAAGTTCCTCCAAGGAGTTCGATCAAATAAATTTGAGTATGAAAGAAAATCCCAAAATGGTCAACATTGGAAATTATTGCACTTCTAATGAAAAACTCAAATTTGCTGCTCTTCTTCGCTAATACATTGATGTTTTGGCATATTCTTATGATGATTTGAAATCTCTCAGACCTGAGGAAATACAGCATGAAATTCCTCTTAAGGTTGGGTCATTACCTTACAAGCAAAAATAAAAGCAATATAATCCTAAAATATCAGTTACTATCTTTTTTGAGATCTAGAAAATGTTGAATTCAAGAATTATTTTTTCAATCTATCATTCCACCTAGATTTTTAACATAGTTTCTTTGAAAAAAAAATAGAGAAATTCATATATGTGTCAATTTTAGAAAACTAAATCAATCTTCTTTAAAAGATAACTACCCTCTACCCATCATGGACCAAATTTTGCAAACAGTGATTGGTTCAAAAATGTTATCAATGCTAGATAGTTTTTTTGGGTACAATCAAATATAAGTGAGGTATATCGACATAAGACTACTTTCACCACACCTTGGGGCACTTTTGCATATCACATAATGCCTTTTGGTTTGATCAATGTTGGCACTACCTTTTAAAGAGCAATGGATCTCACTTTCAGAGATGAAATGGGAAAGTTTATTGTGGTATATCTCAACGACTTGACTATTTTTCCAAACATCATCCTGATCATTTTCATCATCTACAACAAGTGTTGGAATGTTGTCAGTAAAATGGTATTTCTCTTAATCCCAGGAAGTCAATTTTTGGGGTTATAGAAGGTAAGCTTCTCAGTCACACTGTATCCTGAGAAGGTATAAAAATAGACTCAGAAAGAGTCAAATCTATCCAAAGTCTTGCTCTTCCTTTTAATAAGACTGTGGTTCATTCTTTCTTCAAGAGGGTGAATTTTCTATGAAGATTCATTCCAGCATTTGCAGAGAAGACTCACCACATTGTGGACATGATGAAGGGTAAAGCCAGTTTTTG
This sequence comes from Torreya grandis, assembly GCA_037957365.1. Classification (NCBI taxonomy): domain Eukaryota; kingdom Viridiplantae; phylum Streptophyta; class Pinopsida; order Cupressales; family Taxaceae; genus Torreya; species Torreya grandis. Next base: position 51,855 of record JARHVA010001602.1, read on the forward strand.
ATGGACTGTAGAAGGCAAGTCAGCATCTGAAGACATCAAAAAATTGATTACTCATGCACTAATTTTGGTTTGTCTAAATTACACCAAAGACTTCATAATATACAGTTGTGCTTCTGAGCATACATTTTTAGCTATTTTGGTTCAGCAAAATAAAGGTGTGGAATCACCCATATCATTTATGAGTTGTCCCCTCAAAGATTATGAAATAAAATATTCAAATATGGAGAAGCATGATTATGCCATGGTTAAAGTGGTGAAGCATTTAAGATTTTATATCTTGAATTCACATATTGTGGTTTTGGTGCCTGACACGACGGTGAAGTCCATTTTAACTCAACAGGAGTTTGGTACTAAAAGGGGAAATTGGATTGGTAAGATTTAGGAGTTTGATCTTGATATCAAACCTACCAAGCTTGTGCAAGGAAAGGGGCTCTGCTAGTTGATTGTTGATAATATACCCAAGGAAACAAAAAATAAAGAAATAGAGGTCAAAGACATGCCTACGGTCCTCTTCATCGCTACCACTGATGAGTGGTATTCTGACATCACTCATTTTCTTACCTATGGTGAGTGTCCCACTCATTTATCCTATAAATAAAAAAAGAATGTTAAGCTAAAGGCTGCTAGTTATGTCTTGTGGGATAATGGTTTGTACAAGAGAAACCTTGATGGGGTATTTCTTTACTGTGTCGATAAGGCACAACAAGGTAAACTTTTCGAGTCCTTCCACAATTTGGCTTGTGGAGGACATTTTTTTGCACTAGTGACAGCCCATAAAATTCTATGACCAAGATACTATTGGCCTACACTTTTTCAATATGCTTACAAATGGGTGCGTAGGTGTGAATTGTGTCAGCAGTTTGTCAGGAAACCTAAATTAGCCACGCTACCCCTCAAGCCAGTGGTAATCAAAGAATCTTTTCAATAATGGAATATTGATTTCATTGGCATAGTCAACCCATTTTTAATCATTAGACATGATTATGTCCTCACTGTGACTGATTACTTTACCAAATGGGTGGAAGCCATTCTAACTAAGCACACTACTTTAAAAGTGGTATGTAATTTTCTTTAAAAAAATATTATTTCTCGATTTGGGGTTCTAACTAAGATTGTAACAAACAATGTAGCCTATTTCTCTTCTCATGAGATTACCCAGTTCTGCTTTTATTATGGAATTACCCTCTCCCACACTTCTGATTATTTTCTACAAGGAAATGGCCAAGCAGAATCAAGCAACAAAAATCTGATTACTATTATCAGGAAATTGGTAGATAATAATCAGAGGACCTAGCATAAAGCATTGTTTGACACTTTGTGGGTAGATAGGATTACACCCAAGAGAGCAATAGGCATGTCACCATTCCAACTTCTGTATGGTTTGAATGCAGAGATACCAATCATCCTAAAACTACCAGCACTCAGGTTGGCAAAGGCAATCAAAGATTCAACCTTGAAAAATTCTATTGATAAAAGGATCATGTGCCTAACTAAATTAAATGAGTAATGAACCATGGTAGTGAATCGAATTACTACACACTAGAATCAAGTGAAGAAACTTTTTGATAAGAGGGCAAGGATACATGATTTTTAGATTAGAGACCAAGTCTTGTTGTGGGACAAGAGGAGAGAACCAAAAGGAATGCACAAAAAATTTGATTCTTTGTGGAGAGATCCATTTACCATTTGTCAAGTCTATGGTGAAAATAGCTTCTTGCTAGAGTATCAAGATGGAGCACCATTCTCACTGCCTCACAGTGGGCAACATCTGAAACACTTCAATCCTTGAAATATTGAATGAGTTCACTTGTACATTTGTATAGTTCTTGTGTTATTTATTTTTTTTAGTTTGTTATGTCTTTTTCTTTCTTGGCTTGACTCCGTAGCCCAATGGCTTGGATAAAAGCACTTAGATACTGGTTTCTACTCTCGTCGACTAGTTCGATCAATGGAAGTTCCCCAATAGGAGCCAGCTGCTGTTCTCAAAATGAGCTATGCTCATTTTTGGATTAACCCTTGTGAAACTTGTCCATTTCATGTTTTTCACTCTAAGTTCATTTTTTGAGGCAATTTTTTATTGATCTCATGTTTGCTCAACTTGCGTCATTAAAATTTCATGACGTTCCCTTGTTACATTTTCCCAAAAAATGTGAAAATCACTACAATCTTAACGCCATTAGATGACCAAATTTTCATTTCTCAGAGTTAGATGTTTTCTTGTGTTTATATGTAGGGGCAGCAATTTTTGTCACCACTGCATGTGGTTTTGAGTTTTCCATGCAAAGATGGTGATTTTCACCGCCCTTGCATCCTTCATACAGGAGTGGTAAAAATTGTTTCCCTTGCATTTCTCTTTTCTTCCATGCAGGAGTGAAAAATTTTGCTTCCCTTGAATCCCTTCTTCCAACCTCACATGCAAAGGTGACAAATTTTTCCACCCCTACATGGTCTCAATTTTTGCGTGTGGCATTTATGGCTGCACACACCAAGTGGTTGGTGGCAATTTTTGCCTAATTTAACCCCTTTTGCACCTCATTTTATTTCATTCTTATTTCTTTCTCCTCCTTCCTACCCCTGGATGATCAAGTGAGCAAGAGGAAGCATTTTTTCATCAGATTCAAGCCATGTTTCATGTTACTTTTTAGGTAGGGTTTTGGTTTTTGTTTTATTTTCATTTTCCTTCTCTTTTTCATAGTTGTTTTTTTTCTTTCCTTTCTTGTCTAGTTTTTCTGCTTTTTGTCTTCTCTTCCCTCTTTTTTCCCATCAACGAGGCAATCTAAATATGCCTCAACCCTCTTCCCTTCACACCCATCAGCCACTCTTTTCAGGTAATGGTGGCAAAAATCATTGCCCTAACATAGTTCTTAGCCAATATGTGCAAAGGTGGTGATTTTCACTGCCCTTCCATGAAAACTTCCAATTGCATGTATCGATGGTGAAATTCACTGCCAATGCACATTCAACCACCCAACCATGTGCATTAGCAGCAATTTTTGCTATCGATGCACCTCTCACTTCCCAACCATGTGCAGGGGTGGCAATTTTCATCGCCCTTATATGAAACTTTTGACTAAGTACATTGGTGGCAATTTTTGTTGCCTATGCACAACCTGATGAAAAACTTTCTTCTTAATGTGCACAGGTAAAAATTTATGTTGCTTATACATGAAGACAATGCTCAACATGCAAGGGCAGCAATTTTTACTGCCCATGCATACCTTCCCTTCATTTTGACTAACTCTGGAAAAAAATTATTTTTTCTATCTTTCAAGCTTGCTTCCCTTTCACTTTTTGACCTACTCACACCTCAACCCTTTCAAGTGCATTTTCCTGGTCATGATCACCCAACATGCAATATTCCTAGATTTCCAATATTTTCCCTAATTATGTGATCATGACTCTTATCGCAATTTCTCCTCAAGATCCTTCTTCGTCAACATATTTTTGACAAAGGCTCATCTCAATGACTGAGGTTTCTCCAAATAAATTAAAGGTGATGAAGCACCAATATCAAGGTGTTTTTCCAATCACCTCAATTATTTCTAATGTCGACGACATTAGGGATATAGATATCAGACACGTAAATATGGCCGAGTTCATAGAGAGAACCAAAGCAAAAAATCCTAGCTCTAAAATGAAGAGGATAATTGACATCAATATTCATCTGGTCTCCTCTTTTTCTGTGGCATCCCATCACACAGAGTTCATTCTTCAGTGCACCCAATTCTACAACAAAGATACCAAGGCTATGGTAGATGTTAGTGGCAACATAGTAATTCAGCTGGACCCTAAATTCATCGATAAAGTATTCATGTGCCCTCATGTTACTGAAGCGTTGAAGATCAACTTTGTTGAAGCACAAAAGGAATATGATAAAGATCCTAAGAAGGTGAAGAAGGTGATCAACAATAGATGGCTCAAAACACCTAGAGCAAACTTGTCTAGATGACCATAGAATTTTTGAGGAGCGACTTTATAGAAGAAGTTGGTGATTTAATTACTCTTCTCAGCAGAGTACAAGGTTTACCCTCTTCTTCATAGTTTTATGAATGGATGTATCCCTTCATTAAAATAATCCTCCAGGGTAAACAAGTCATTTTTTGGGGTAAACAAATCAGCAATGCTCTGCATGAGCAATTAACAAAGGTGTCTACTACCTCAAAGTTCTACATGACTTCATACCTAGTATACATTACAGCTTCAATGAGAACCTTCTCAGGCTTAACACCAGAGTGGGATAGGAAAATGACACAGATATATCAATATTACCCTCAATTGACATTGAAGGGTTCAATCCATCATTTCAAGAGGATAAATGATGCTTTCTTTGCAATATTTTTGTGTCTCTTTGACCCCTAATTAGAACAAAAAAGAGTGTCAGATGAAGCTTGGATCGTTATGAATGACTTCGGCTGTATGTTCTTAGAATTCCCTTCTTTTTGTTATCTATGGGTTGGCTTTTTCTAAGGCTATTCCTATATGCTCCCAAGATTTTCCTTGGATAAATTAATATTGATGGAGTTATGTAGGCAAAGTATTGTCATACACAATAAGTAGATGGAACTTAAGAAACCCAATTTTAGGTTCCCAATTGAAATTGGTAGGTACTCAGTATTGACCGCTACAAAATCAAGGGCAATGGAGATAGAAATGCAACTTGTAACTATGAAGCATTTCAAAAGGAGGCCCAATATTGACTACAGAGGTGTCAAAGACATGATCAAGAGGAAGACTCAATTCCATGAGCCCATGATCGAAGATGTCTAGATAGATTTAAAGACAGTAGAAGATATTAGGAAGATGGACTATAGCAAACTATCTCTTGAACAAATAGAGTATTTGGGGCTCACTGATATCCCTACAAATCTAGTAGATGATGAGGACCTAATCAATACTAGATATCACTCTCAATAAGTCACTAACACTCCTCTTCCTCTGATCTAATGGTCTCAGAAAGAGTTGACCTCCTTAAGGATGAGATTTGAACCAATATTGGCAAACACCAATGATTGGTTATCAAATAAGGGATCACTTTAAAAGAATTTATCATGGGATTAGAGGCCAAATTTCAGGAAGAGACAAGGAGAAGGGTGGAAAATTGGATGAAGAATAAAGGTGATGTTCCTTCTCCTTCTAGGCCCATAAGCCTAGGATCATTTTTGTATCCAAGAAATCAAAATTTACAGAGAAAGAGCTAGAAATGATAGATATGGAGGTTGAGAAACAAAATTTTGAAGAACCAGCGGTAGGTCAAATGGAAATAGATGATAGTCCTACAGGTTAATAGGGAATAGAAGCTCTATCTTTGTAAGAAGGTGCAAAGCTAGTCACAAGAATTTTTTCTTCTCTGCCCCACTCACTTGGTGAAACTCCTTCACCTATTTATCCAATTAGTATTCCCTCCTCTGGAGCTGTCTCTCCTTCTAAAGTTATTTTTAGTGACCCTCAAAGCGCTTTTGGAGATATTCTTCATTCATCAAGATCCATCCCCAGTTTGTCATCTCCTTCTTTTAACATCGGAGATAGCTCCACCTTTGATCATTTAGTGGCAAGTGTGATTTTAACTAATACTATGACCACTACACCCATTGTTCCCACCAGCAGTGTAAGTGTTACCCCGATGACACAAACTATAGGCACTGTTGCTAATATAAGTTCTTCTACTCTCCCACCTTGGTTGTCAACTTTCACACCTAAAAATAAAAAGCAAGCCATCTCTTTAGATGACTTTGACTTTGGTAAAATAGTGCTAGTGAAAGATAAGACCCCAATGAAGCCAAAGATCCTTTCAAAGATGATTGGAGATAAGGGGCACAAATTTCTAGAAATAGCCAAACCCCCACAAGATGCAACTCTCAAAAAAAATTATATGAGTAGCTACTATATCTCTCGAGTTAAGTTAGGGAAGATAACTCATGAGGGTGATAAGAGTGATTTACAATCCGTAATGGATATTATGGTTCAAAAATTTGATAGAGAAAGAGAAATGAAAGATCATTATAAGGCGATGGTGGAGCAATTGACCACAGTGATAAGGAGATTCACTTTTGCCCTAGAAGTGGTAACTCCTGAAGCTTTCTCTATAGATGATCCCATAATTTAGAAATTAAAAAAGACTTATCTAAAGGGGAAGGTACTTGAAGACTACCTAGATAAGATGCATACATAGGGGATTTCCTTGTTCACAGAGTTGTCTGAGAAGAGGAGTAAAATGAGGAAAGCAAGAACAGATTTAGATGACCTTATCAATACCATTTCTCAAGAGGTTAAAAGCATAGATAGATATCTTAGCAAATAGACAGAGATGAAAGAGCTGAAAATACATACCCTAGTATCAATCAACATCATTGATGATAGGGATTCTTATATTGAAACTAAAGAATCATTGATATATAGGATCTGGGTAATTAAAGAATCGATCAGTGACCTTGAATCTTCCAAGGACACTGGTGAATAAAGTGATATCAATCTGATACACAAATTATAATAGTTACCTTGTAGACTTACCTCTCAAGACAACCAATTCATTTTAGTAGAGGAAATGATTCAAGAGTTTGAGGGTATGATCTGAAAGGAATTCAAGGAGAAAACATTCTTAATGGCTTCTTAGACAATATCTTAGATAATCAATTAACTCTGGAAAATATAAGAACCAGGTTAATCAATCATGCCAAGTCAATTATAGCAGTGAGAGATGCTACAGTCAGAGCTAAAGTGATTTTCAAAAATACTATTGCACCAGACAGTATTAGGATATAGGCAGCTATCGCCATGTATGATGCTCAGCTAAATAAGGCTGGTGACAAAATTTAAACTATTCTTCCATGCTTTCTTCCCCATTTTTCTCATATACTTTGTAATTGACTTGGGACATTTTCACATGTACTTTTATCATGTGTAAATACATGTAAAATTTTGGAAAAGTCTCAAAGTCAACGGAGACTCATCTTTGACTAGGTTTTAATATTTAAGTCTTTTTCCAATTTTGAAGGATTTTCCCTATGTATATAGAGGGAGCCTCTTTTGTAATGGATCTATCTTTTTGATAATTGAGAGAAAAAAATTTTCCTAAATTGAGATGCTTCTTGAGACTTTGATCTCAGCTTGTAAATCATATTTTCTTGAATGAATGAGAAGCAGGTTACTTTCAGACTTTGTGTTGGAATAATTTGTGTTACTTAGGAGATCGTTCTTATGTTCTTTATCCTAATAATCTCTCATTTTTTTGATTAAAAAAAATGAAAGTGTGTGTGGAAATTATCTAAAGACATTCTGAAGGATATTAGAAATACTTTGAACTACTTTTATCCTATCTGATCTTATAATCTGTTGTAGTTTACGGTGGAGACTTTGAGCTTCACTTCACTCTACTGTTACATCCATTTTGAATCAGTAAGGGGAGAAATGAAATACTTTGTGCTTTCATGGGTTTCTCATGGATCTAGTTACTATCTAAGAAAATTTCTTGTCATTTATTGAACATCATTTCTGAAAGAAGAGAAATGCTTTCAGTCATCAACTTGGATTTCTCTTTTGCCTTGTAAACATCATCTCTAAAAAAAGAGAGATAGATGGTGTAATCTTACCCTCAAGTCTATTTTCATTTGATATTAATATATAAATAGTTTATAGGGAACCTCCCCTTGATGAGAGGAGAGATTTATCTCACTATGATGTGGTAAACCCATACTTTTTGTTGTATAAATTTCCTTGTACTGTGGTTGATATACCCATTTTTCCATCAGTTAACTGATGACAAAATATTCACCCAACAACCACCATAAAATTTCTCATATTCATAACTAAGGGCATAAGAATCCCCACTACAAGTGAACCTTTGAGTCATGTCTGAAAGAGTTGTTCTGTGTGTTTGACTAACTTTGGACCAATGCTTGGCAACCAAATAAAGTATGCTTTGGCTCTCTTTTAAGCAAATAACCAAGGTACCAATGAGACTATAAGGGAGGGTGGTTTAAAACCACAGACAATTTATAACATTTGGTTCACAATTTTACTCAATCTTTGGTAAGGTTAAAATCATATAGATCAGAAGAGGGTAAGGTAACTCAAAGACCCAATGTGAAAACTATCACACCAAAGTCTAGACCTTTGTGATACACCCGTACTGTAAAAGCTAGTTTTAAATTTGACAAGTTGACCCTAGAATTTTGGAGGAAAGCTCTCCATATTATGAAGAAGACAAAATGAACTAAGCAACTCAAGATGTAAAAACATATGCAAATTAAAAAAGTATAAAGCTAGGACCAAATAGGCAGCACAACGTCACCACATGATTCTAGTAGGATAAAATATGTTCTAAGACACAAAGTATGAGTGATACGTAAGATGACTTGAGTCCACCAAGATGATAATGTGATTTTGAGAATTTATAAATGACCTTCAATCCAAATGGAAAATTGAACCCAAATTATAATAAGCTTAATGCACAAATGGTGAACCCACTTTGACACACCAACCCTTAGAACTCAAAAAGGTTCAATTTCAAATGTGGATTATAAATAAAGGGTTTCAATAAATTGGGTGAAATATCTAAACGTAATTGGGCAGCATGACTACACTAAAGTGGATTATATGACACAAAGATTTCAATAAAAATTTTAACAAGGAAAAGATGAGGACAATGTGTTTTGGTTAAGTTATGAGTTAACAAGCAGTTTTAGACACAAATCAAGACCAAGTAAGCTAATGATAAAAAACAAATGTCTTAAGTCTAAAATGATAAGGTATGGTAAAGTGAGATCTGCTAAACTAGCAATTTGTTGATCATTCTAGGGGAATCAATTACACAATGACTTTCATGTCAAATGATGAAAAAAATAAGCAAAAAAATTTGGTAACTATGGCATTGGCTAGATGTAAAAAGGTCTAGTCCTTTTACAACCACTACATCCTATTGTTCACTTAGTGTAGTGTGATGTCCAAATATAGATACATTCCATGTGTAAATCTTATTGGAGCCAAATGAAGTCAATGCTGGGAGATGGTAAAAGTTTCCCTAAAGAACTTGTGGGAGGTAATGGCATCCCCCTTGCAAGCCAAGTTAGCATAAAAATAAAGAAATCATAAAATAGAAATACTTTAGGGTCATTTTCAAGAAGACCCAAACTTTAACAAGTTTTTCAGGAGCACTTTAGATGATATTATTTCTAAGCCTTAGACCAGGATACTTGCAATAGGAATGGCACTTTTGATTCCAAGGGTTCCTTAAAGGAGACAAATGGAAGAGCATACATGTGGCACCCCTCTTTTTTCCAAACAAAGATTTAACTTAAAAAACTAAGTAAATACAAAAACTTGGAAATGTGAGTTCATTTTGACACCCAAATGTAAAATGAAGTGGTGTTTATTTGACCCCTTGGTCTTAGTTATAACTTTGAAAACATTTACCATAAACATCTAATTTTTTTGTTAAACACCAAAACAAGGTTCCTAATTGATTTTTAAACATGCAAAAGGTGATCTAAAATATGTGTTTTAGCAAATGTCAAGATTGGTCCTACAACAAAAAATTTAGTATGTCCTTTAGCCTTGAAGCTCTTTTGGGCTTGAAACAATGAACTTTAGAAAAAGAGCTCTCAGGTCTATTTTTTAAGAAAAACATAGTGACCAACATCGATTATATAATCGATGATGGTTACATTTTCTAACTGATGATGGTTATCTAACTAACATCGATTATACCAATGTGACCAATGGTAGGTATCAAATTGATGTTAGTTTTATCAACCAATGTTAGTTAATATATCTAATTGATTTCAATTTTACTAGTTGATTTTGATTACTGTCTAAATCCATGGCAAACAAAAATGGCAAAATAAAGTTAGAAAATCAATTTACAAGAGTTTTAATGGTTCAAATGAATATTTTAAAACTACAAAATGATCTTATTCATGTGTGGTATGCATCTTGTCCCATCGAGTATGCCAAGATGTAGAGAGGATTAAAAGGCAAGCTAGTCAAACATTAGTCTATAAATCATGAAAAATACATAACTAACTAACTAAGCCTATTTATTCCTATGGCAATTACAAAGGATAGTAAGAAATAAATTAAAGAAATAAAATATCATATTACCTTCCCAAATGGATTCACCATACCCATGTGGCTAAAAATAAAGTTCTCCCTTGATCAAGCATCTTTGCCTTTGTCAACAAAGGTGGCAAACTCCTCCAATGTCTCAAGAACACTCCATAAAACCTAGGCTCATGATTCTAAATCACTAAACTAGCCTATCAATGAAGCTTGCAAAAAAAATCAATGATCAAATGCAAAGGATTGTGGAAACAATTTAACATTATAACTTTGAAATATTAAAGCTTAAAATTCATGTCCATGGCCTCTCTATTTATAGATTTTTGAGATTGGTCAGGATCAACCATGACCATCCATCTCAAGATTGAGATGTGTGGCCATGGATAATCCTAATATTTGGAATAAAATCCATAATTATCTTCATCATGAACTTGGAAGAAGGGGTATTGAAGAGGCATGCGAGGCATTAACTAGGCATGGGTGACCCATAATCCTAATATTTATGGCATTTATGGCTGAGGGATGTCTTCCCAAGAAATGATGTCACCTGATGATGTAGTTAATAGGAATCAATTTTCAAAAATTAATACTCAATGACTCTCACAGAAAATCCAATTAAGGTCTTCATTTGGATTAATTAGCCTTAAATAATTCTAATCAACATTTGTGACATTATTTGAAAATTGGCCCTTAATTAATCAAAACAGTCAGAAAGTCACATTATGGTTCATAATTTGACTAGAGGGGAACTAGAAGGTGATGTTAGATGCGTTGGAGTTATATTTTCATTTAGGATGTTACTTGTTGTCCCCAAAAAATGTCACTCATTTTTTGGGACAACATTTGAACTATTTTATTCCTACAAACCAAAATCCTCTCTTCCCTTTTCAAAAGTTTTTTTGTGCATTCTAATTCTCCATTCTTCAAGCTTTTCAAAAATCTACGGACTCTGCAGGATTAAAACTACAGACTCCATAGGCTCATTTCTACGGACTCTGCAGGCTTAAAACTATAGACTCCATAGGCTCATTTCTATGGACTCCATAGGTGTGATTCTACAAACTCTTTCAAGGCTCAAGAGACTTAGAGAAAACTACAAAATCTATAGGCTTGAAACTATGGACTCCGCAGGCTCATTTCTACGGACTCTGCAGGTAGGATTCTATGGACTCTTTCAAGGCTCGAGAGACTTAGAGAAAACTACGAAATCTGTAGGCTTGAAACTATGAACTCATTTCTATGTACTCAATTCTACAAACTTCACAGGTCAATTTCTACAAACTCTACAGGAAAGAAACAAGCTCTCAACACTTAGGCAATTTCAAGGTTGGTTCAACAAAAAGGTTCAACCAAAAGAGTTCATCGACAAGATTCTAAGAAAATATTGAACCATTGAACCGTTGAACCTTGAACCAAAAAGGTTCAAGGGTTTAATGGGTTCAAGGTTCAATGTCATCAGCAAGATTTAAGTGCTTCAACAAAGGTTCAATATTTCAACCACTTCAAGGTTCAACGGCTTCAAAACACTTATCAAAGAGAAGAAGACTTGAACCATTGAATTATTGAACCATTGAACCATTTTGGTTCAAAGGTTCAATGGGTTCAATGGTTTAAAGGTTCAATGCACAGTTAGTTCAAGAAAACAAAGGACTTAGCCAAATAAAGGGATTGAACCAATTGAACCATTAAACTATTGAACCAAAGTTGGTTCAATCGGTCGATTCAATCGAAAGGTTCAAGGGGCTACCCCAAAGCTAAAGGAAAAAGTGCCCTTGCAAAGGGCAATGAACCAAGGACAAACAGACCTTGCAAAGGGTAGGTGAGGAGTAGATGGACCATTGCAAAAGTTTGAAGGATAGTTCCAGGCTTGAACAGTCCTTTCAGAGGGCACAGTTCTCTTTCAAGAAAAGAACGCAGCAAAATGATTAAGGCATTTCCTTTAGACAAAAAGTTTGAAGGAATTCCTTTGGACTTTTGTTTGAATAAATAAGCTCGAAGCAAAGACAAAAGCCCACCAAAATAAAGCCCAATAGAAAGTAGAAGCAAGTGAGAAGAAATAATGAAGGAAAGGGACAATTCCTTCAGACAATATATTTTAAGGAATTCTTTCAGACTTTTGTCCAAAGGAAAAGCCCAAACAAAATCCCACTGAAAGAATCCCAAAGGCAATTTGAAGACCACTTGAAGGGTAGGAACCCTTGCAGGGGGCTCTCCTCAAGCAAAATTAAACCATTTTCTCAAGGCCTCGAAGGGCAAGTCCTCTCTGAGGAAGATTAAATGACAAAGCTGAAGGAATTGTCAAGAAATGTGACATGCCTGCAGATGTCAAAGTTGAGTGTCACGAACTAGCCATTGGGATCCAGATGTTTGGTGACATCCCCACAGTCGTCAAATTCATAGAAATGAAATAGCCATTGATCTTTGAAAGCTAGAATGTAGACCTGAATGTAAAAGGCTAAAATGCCAAAGGGAAGAACCACTGATGGAAGAGCGTAAAGAGCTAGCAAGATCGAGAAAAGATAGCCTGAGAGCTCAAATCATAGCAAGAAGAGACAAAGAGGAAAATATCTATGTATTAGTTATTTTGGTAGTTGGAATAGTCTACAAAGTAGATTTTCTAGCTAAAAAACATTGAAGGCACAGCCTATTAGTCTCCTTTAGAGTAAAGACAAAATGGACAGCTACACAGACGTTAGAGGGGACAGACCAAATGATCTAGACCCAGGAAGAAACATATTAGATGAATGGACATGCCATAGTTAAGGCAATGTGCCATTCCAAGCATGATCCCTCCAAATATAATTGAAGGTGCATTGAAGGCATTGACTACAGTGTGGGCCATCCCATGGGAAAGAGAGCCAAGCCTTGTTTGGTGGATATACATTGTAAATTATCTCATTATGTAAAGAAGATCTTCCCAATATAGAAGCAAAAACTCTACCTAAATTGAAAGGCGAATACTGAGACTTTGAGCTCATATTATTGTTCATATCATTTTATCTGAATGAGAAAGCAAATTGTTTGTAGACTTTGTGCTATTATAGCTTGTATCATTTTAGGAGATTATTCTTATGTATGTCTTCTAAATGTGTTCTTATTTATTTAATTTGGCAAGTAGAACTAGTGAAAGTAATTAGGAAGGTGTCTTGAAGCCAACTGTGGAGAGAATTTGCATCCCCATAATTTCCTTTAGTGAGTTTTCTTTTTGCTCTTGTGTAAAGGATCTTGGGATGACTTTGTGCCCTCATTATCCTTCATATTTTATTCCTATGTAAAGGATCTTAAGATGACTTTGTGCCCTCATTATCCTTTGTATTTCACTCTTGGGCAGTCGAGGTGGAGACTTTGTGCTACGTCTCAGTCTACTGGTTACTACAATTTTGGTTACCAGTTACTTGTCACTACCTGAAAAACTCTTGTTGGTCCCTACAAGAACACTTCTGAAAGAAGAGAAGTGCCTTCAGTGTTTTCACCAAGATTTTCTCCTTTATTTGCGAACATCATCTCTTAAAGAAGAGAGATGGATGGTGTATCCTACCCCTGAGTGTTATTTTCTGCATATATATATAGTATATAGTGCCTCATACTTATAGGTAACCTCCCCTTGATGAGAGGAGAGATTTGTCCCCTTTGGATGTGGTAAACCTAGTACTTTGGACAACCAATATTTCTTGTTGTGGATGATCATACCTATTTTTATCATCAGTACGCTCATGACAAAATATTCACCCAACAGTTTTTTGGTGACTCTGCTAGGGACACAGTAATTTTGTGCAATTTGAAGCCTCAAGCTTTAGCTTGAAACATTGTCTGTGTCTTACCCATTATCATTATAGTCTTATTCATTTATTCTGAAAGGGATTTACATGCAATCTAAAGCCTCAACTTTTAGATTGAAGTAGTCCCTGCCCTTATCCATTATAGACTCTGGCAACTCCATTTTGTGTCTTACCCACTATCATTATAGCCTTATCTATTTATTCCACTAGCGATTTGCGTGCAATTTGAAGCCTCAAGTTTTAGATTGAAGCAGTCCCTACCCTTATGCATTATAGACTTTGGTGACTCCATTTTGTGTCTTACCCATTATCATTATAGCCTTACCATCTCCTCCACCTCCATGCCAATTGGGATAGAATGCATAGTTTGAAGCCTCAAGCTTCAAGCTAAAGCAAGGCCAATTCTTTCCCATTTTTGTTCTACAATTTGGTAGCTTCACGCTATACAAGAAGCCAAAAATCTCAAGGTGTTGTTGACCCTATTTTTGAGTTGGTGTAGCAGAGTAATTTTGATTTGTTTCCTCCATAACCTCACCTTTAATGAACTAGGAGTCTTCCTCCTACCCATACCAGATCACCAATACAAGGAAAAGCTTCTTTTTCTATTGTTAGTAGAGCTTCGCCTATCCATACTCCACCCATATTTTTGATCCCACTTCTACATAATCAAATCATGGCTCAAGGCCCCTGCGGTAACTCTTTTGGTCCACTAAATTTGACCCCACATCTACATGAGCTTCCACGTAGTTCAAGGAAGAATTTTTCCAAATTTTTTGTTGATGGGAAAGTTCACCCTGATGAACATATTGCTTCCTTTAGCATAGCCTGTGGTGTAATAGGTGTGGAGTATGAAGACATAGCAATCAAGCTATTCATAGAGACACTACAAGGTGTTGCTACAGACTGGTTCTACCATTTACAAGCTCAATCAGTGATTGATTGGGGCACTCTTAAAGCTAAATTTGAAGCCAGATTCAAGCCTACAAAAAATGCACATGCCTTGTTGGCCCAGCTCACATAGATGAAGAAGGATCCCCATAAACCTATGAGGGACTTCATTTCCAAGTTTGACAAGCTAAGGAACAAGATTCCCATGATCACCCAACTGACACCTAAGAATCTCAAGTGTTTTTCCATCAACTCACAATTTCCTAAAGTGAGTTTTTTGCTGAGACGGGCTAGACACATAGACCTTGCTATTGCTCAGGACTTGGCTACTGAGCTAGAAGATGGCCTTATCTTGGTAGGAAAGATAAGGAGAGACCCTAATAAAGGTAAATCCTCTTCATCCTTTGAATATCCATCTACAGGCACCATGGATCAAATGGTGTAAAAGCTAGCAAATGAACTACTAGCCTTAAAGAAACAAATGGCCCAAGGTATGTTTGCTCCTCCTAATCAGGGTATGCCAAGGAGGACATTTCAGAATCATCCATATCAAGGCAATGCTACCAAAAATCAAGGATAGCTAAATTTCCTTCCTCCCCCATGAGGGAACCTTGCCATTAAAGCACCTCCAACTAGTTCAGCAGTTGGATATCTGGAAATAGAACATGATTTCTCTTTCCACCCTGAGTTTGAGCAAGAAAATGATTTTGATCTCTTCATGGAGGATCAAGAAGAGTCAGCTAGTGACTCCAATATTAGTTTCCTAAATTATCAAGATGAACCCAGAAGTGAAGGTAATGCAGCTGAGGGATCATATGCTATATTCACCTGGTCTAATAATTGATCAGCTCAACCATCTAATAAAGAGAAAGTAGAGAAATGACCTCAACTAGAAATTTCAATTGCTAAGCATGGAACCACTCTGCCTTTTCAGCCAAAGGAGCTGTTGATTGCTAGAAAGGTAAGTGCCTCAAATATCCCTATGCCTTCTACTTCAAATTCAGAGGCCATTCCTCCCCCTCCCAAAAACCAAAAGGATGAACTCCCATCCTCTCTTTCTAGTCTATTTCAGTCATTTGACATAGTCAACCATTGCAAGAAAACTCAAATCCAAATGACTGAATTTGAATTCTTATAAGCCAACCCTGAGCAGTTGGATAAGTTGGTAGAGTGTGTGAAGAATAAATCCATCCCTGCAGGACAAGAGATTATAAAAATAACTCATGATCCCCCAAGTAACATGCCCATCCCAAACAATCTTGTCATTACTCCTCCTATTGCCCCTAGGAAAGTAGATCCTTTTTATGTTTCCCTATTGATAAATGGTCATAAATTGACCAACTGCATCATTGATTCTGATGCTTCAGATAATGTCATGCCTGCCAAAGTGGCAAAATCTCTTAGTCTCACACTAACCAAAACATTTGGTAGGTGCTTCTCCATGGAGAACAAGCAAGTGCCACTACTGGGACAAATCAAGGATGCCCAATTTACATTTGTGGCATTCCCAGACAAGAGAATCAAGATGACAGTTCTGGTGGCCGATGTCCCAGCATCTTATGGCATTCTGCTTGGATGAAATTTTTGTAAAGATGTGGGAGGAGAACTAAGCATGGACCTATCTGAGGCAAGGATCCATGTCAAAGGTGTAATGAAGAGATTGCTCCCTAAAAAGGAGGCAAAATACGTGGTCACCCAACCATCAGCCCCTACAGCTCAAATTCTATTTATGTCTTCAAGCAAGGGTAATTACTTCTTGACCAAAAAGGGTGTTCATGTTTCTGTAGATGAAATTCTTGTAGGTGGAAATCTAAAAATCAATTCAAACAAGACATCAGAAGAATTGGCAGGGCGCAATACAGATGAAAAAGCATCTTCCACTTCTAATGAAGAGAAATTTGATAGAAGATTAGTTTTTAATGATGTTTAGATCTGGGAATTTGATGGTAGTAATTCCCCTACTGGTGTTAGAGCCAGGACTATGTTGATATCTCCTCAAGGTGATATTTTTTCTTCATGCAAGTTGTAGTTTAGCAATAACAACAACATAGCTAAATGTGAATCTCTGTTGCTCAGATTGAAGGCTGCTCAAGACCAAGATATCAAACTCCTTCACACCAAAGGATATGTTGAGCTGATGGTTTGTCAAGGGTTTGAGGGGGACAATCAAAACATGTGCTACACTGAACCAGTAAAATAGTGAGTTATGGTAGTGGACCATACTACTGCACTCCAAAGTTAGCAAAAGGAACTCTTCACCAAGATAGCAAAGATTTATATTTTTTAGATTGAAGACCACATCTTGCCATGGGGCAAGAAGAGAGAACCAAAAGGAGCGCACAGAACATGTGATTCTTGGTGGAAAGTTCCATTCACCCATCACCAATTTTGGGGACAAAATGGTTTCTTATTGGTTTATCAAGACAAAATGCCATCTTCATTATCTCACAATGGGTAGCATCTAAATCACTTTAATTCTTAAAGAATCATATAGGTTCACCTGTACATATGTACCTTTGTATAGTCTTTAGTTATATTTCATGCTTTTTGTTTTCATTTTTTGGAGCCTTTATTTTTGGGTAGCACGACTCCATAACCCAATGGCATACTTCAAGGTACTAGAGATTCTAGTTTCTACTCCCCTCAACTATTTCAAGTTTTCAACTAAAGGAAGTTCCCCAACTAGAGCCAGTTGTTGTCCCTAAAAAATGTCACTCATTTTTTGGGACAACATTTAAACTATTTTGGTCCTACAGACCAAAATATTTTCTTCCCTTTTCAAAAATTATTCTATGCATTCTAATTCTCCATTCTTCAAACTTTTTAGAAATCTACGAACTCTGTAGGCTTAAAACTATGGACTCCATAGGCTCATTTCTACAGACTCTGCAGGCTTAAAACTACGAACTCCATAGGCTCATTTTTATGGACTCCACAGGCAGGATTTTATGAACTCTTTCAAGGCTCTAGAGACTTAGAGAAAACTACAAAATCTGTAGGCTTGAAACTACAGACTCTATAGGCTCATTTCTATGGATTCCGCAGGCAAGATTCTATAGACTCTTTCAAGGCTTGAGAGACTTAGAGAAAACTACATACTCTACAATCTTGAAACTAAGGACTCATTTCTATAGACTTAGTTCTATGGACTTTCCAGGTTGATTTTTATAGACTCTATAGGAAAGAAACAAGCTCTCAACACTTAGGTGATTTCAAGGTTGGTTCAACGACAAGGTTTAACCAAAAGAGTTCATCGGCAAGCTTCTAAGCAAAGATTGAACCATTGAACCATTGAACCTTGAACCAAAAAGGTTTAACGGTTTAATGGGTTTAAGGTTTAATGTCATCAGCAAGATTTAAGTGCTTCGGCAAAGATTTAATAGTTTAACCACTTCAAGGTTCAATGACTTTAAAACACTTATCAAAGAGAAGAAGGCTTAAACCATTAAACCGTCGAACCATTGAACCATTTTGGTTCAATGGGTTCAATGGTTCAAAGGTTCAATATGTAGTTGGTTCAAGTGGACAAAGGACTTAGCTAAATAAAGGGATTGAACTGATTGAACCATTGAACTAAATTTGGTTCAATTGGTTGGTTCAATTGGCAGGTTCAAGGGCCTACCCCAAAGCCAAAAGAAAAAGTGCCCTTGTAGAGGGCAATGAACTAAGGACAAACAGCTCTTGTGGAGGGTAGGCAAGGGGTAGATGGACCATTGAAAAAGTCTGAAGGATATTTCTAGGCTTGAACAATCCTTGCGGAGGGCACAGTTCTCTTTTGAGAAAAGAATGCAGCAAAATGATTAAGGCATTTCCTTTAGACAAAAATTTTGAAAGAATTCCTTTGAAATTTTGTTCAAAGAAATAATCCCAAAGTAAATACATAAGCCTATCGAAATAAATCCTGACAGAAAGTAGAAGCAAGTGGGAAGAAAGAATGAAGGAAAGGGACAATTCCTTCAAATAAAATGTTTGAAGGAATTCCTTCAGAATTTTGTCTAAAGG
Organism: Torreya grandis; assembly: GCA_037957365.1. Taxonomy (NCBI): domain Eukaryota; kingdom Viridiplantae; phylum Streptophyta; class Pinopsida; order Cupressales; family Taxaceae; genus Torreya; species Torreya grandis. The sequence goes on from JARHVA010001602.1 coordinate 70,577, forward strand.
AAAAGCCTGAACAAAATCCCATCGAAAGAAGCCCAAAGACCATCTGAAGACCACCCAAAGGGTAGGAAGCCTTGTAGCAGGCTCTCCCTAAGCAAAATTCAACTATTTTCTCAAGGCCATGAAGGGTAGGTCCCCTCTGAGGAAAATCAAATGACAAAGCCAAAGGAATTGCTGAGGAAAGTGACATGCCCATAGACATCAAAGTTGAGCATCATGAACTATCCATTGGGATCCAAACATCTAGTGATGTCCCCATAGCCATCAAATTCATAGAAATGAAATAGTTGTTGATCTTTAAAAGCTAGAATGTAGACCTAAATGCAAAAGGCTAAAATTCCAAAGGGAAGAACTACTGATGGATGAGCATAAAGAGCCAGCAAGATTGGGAAAAGATAGCTCAAGAGCTCAAATCATAGCAAGAAGAGACAAAGAGGAAAATATCTATGCAGTAGTTATTTCAGTAGCTGGAATAGTCTGCAAAGTATATTTTCTATCTTGCAAACATTGAAGGCATGGCCTGTTAGTCTCCTTTAGAGTAAAGATAAAATAGATAGCTGTGTAGACGTCAGAGGGGACAAACCAGATGATCCAGACCTAAGAAGAGACATATTAGATGAATGGGCATGCCATAATTAGGGAAATGTGCCATTCTAAACATGGTCCCTCTAGATAGAATTGAAGGCACATTGAGGGCATTGACTGTAGTGTGGGCCATCCCATGGGAAAGAGCACCAAGCCTTGCTTGGTGGAAATACATTGTAAATTCTCTCATTATGCAAAGAAGATCTTTCCAATACAAAAGCAAAAACTCTACCCAAATTGAAAGGTGAATACTGAGACTTTGAGCTCAGATTGTTGTTCATATCATTTTATCTGAATGAGAAAGTAAGTTGTTTACAGACTTTGTGCTATTAGAGCTTGTATCATTTTAGGAGATTGTTCTTATGTTTGTCTTATGAATGTGTTCTTGTTTATTTAATTTGGCAAGCAGAACTAGTGAAAGTAATCAGGAAGGTGTCCTAAAGCTAACTATGGAGAGACTTTGTGCCCCCATAATTGCCTTTAGTGTGTTTTCTTTCTGCTTCTGTGTAAAGGATCTTGGGATGACTTTGTGCCCTCATTATCCTTCATATTTTGTTCCTATGTAAAGGATCTTGGGGTGAATTTATGCCCTCATTATCCTTCATATTTCACTCTTGGGAAGTTGAGCTAGATACTTTGTACTACATCTCAGTCTGTTGGTTACTACACCTTTGGTTACCAATTACTTGTCACTACCTGAAAGAACTCCTATTGTTCTCTGCAAGAACACTTCTAAAAGAAGAGAAGTGCCTTCAGTGTTTTCACCAAGATTTTCTCCTTTGTTTATGAACATCATCTCAAAAATAAGAGAGATGGATGGTGTATCCTACCCTTAAGTGTTATTTTTTGCATATATATATAGTATATAGCGCCTCATACTTATAGGGAACCTCCTCTTGATGAGAGGAGAGATTTTTCCCCTTTGGATGTGGTAAACTTGCAACTTTAGATGACCAATCTCCCTTGCTATGGATGATCAGACCTATTTTTCTCATCAGTACGCTGGTGACAAAATATTCACCCAACATTACCAACACCAAATAACAAAGGTATGTGACATGTACCAATGAATTAGAATAAAAGAGTGATCCAAAGCACTAATTAGCAAATTTGTCATTTTGACTCAAAATGATTTGATCAAAGTTAGTTAGCCCATAAAATGCATTACCCTATTTAGGGATAATTTGACCTAAATTGGCACTTATATGTGACAATTTGGAACCATTTAGGGTATTTTATGGATTTTGACCTAAAATGTGTATTTGAGTGTGATTCGAGTATGATTAACAATTTCAACATAAATAATGTCAAGAATTGGATGTCTACAATATTAACCCATATCCTAACTTAAGCACATCACTTCTTTATAGATCTAATAGTCCTTGATGAGGCTAGGATATGCCCATTAAATGTATAATAAATGACCTCATCTTACTCTCTCGTTATATTAAGTTTGATTGCATTTTGTGACTTTTATTTTGATCTGATATGAATTAGGATGTAATTATCCATTTTTTATTGATTGTGATTCTAACATCTTAAAAGATCTATAATTCCTAAAAGTTGTTTTGGAAAATTCAAGTTTTGTAATAGAATAGGTCATCATCAAGCTGAAGAACAAATATGAAGTGGATTACATGTTTTTGGAAGCACTAAAATCAATACAGCTTAGTTCCAGAACCCCACCATGCTATTTCAAGTTGTCACATTTTCAGACTTTCTAAAACTCTATATTTAGCTCTAAAATTATCTAAATTAGTTCTAGTACTCCTATAGATAAGCTTCAAAACTTTCATGGTTAAGCATGGAACTGATAAAGATCTACTCCAAACAGCCAACAATCTGTCAAATTAATGATCCCATTAATCAGGAGTAGAATTTTGATTTCCATACTTACAAATCCAAGACATTTATCACATAGTTGGACAGCTAGCCACATCTTAATTTAGCATCTATTTTGGGCACGATTCAATTCCATCGTATCCATGAAATAGTTACAGCCATCAATGCACCACAAGAAGAAGAATATATATACAGACCTGGGAATTTAGGAAGGGTGTGAGAAAAATAATTGAAGAATATAGAGATAAGGATAGAATAGTACATTTTTGTAATATATAACATTTTATTAATGAAATAGCCATTTCTATTTTGAGAGAGAATTAAGTTGTTCAGTCATGTTTCTAGGCAGAGCAAGGGCTCACTCCTCTAAGAACTAGGATCTTCATTTTTTGTCAGTATTTATATTTTATTCTCAAAACCAAATAGCTAGCTCTGTTAAATTTATAAATGCTTCGAACTCCTTAAAGTTAAAATTTGTTTTGGATTTGTCCCTACAAGTGTTCTAGATTAAATTCTCATTTCTTTACAATCATTTTTCAAGCATTCTACAAAAGTGTGTTTCTTTCCAGCAGTCTATTTCATTCTGTAAAAGTGTGTTTATTTTCAGCAATCTATTTCATTTTGCAAAAATGTGTTTACTTCCAGCAAATTCATTTATGAAACATGTGTTTACTTCCAGTAGATTTTTATAGTTTGATTCCAATAAGATTTTAACCAAGAAGTCCTTAAGACATTAAAAATCTCCCAAAATAAAAGAAAAATACAAATACCTACAATAAATTACTAAATCACTAAGATTCTTTTTATTGCATATAGATTTAGACATAGCCCTTGTTAAATATGACATCAATAGAAAGTTGATTAAATGAATGGAATAATGACACCCATCATTTTTGGTGCCGTTGTTGGGGATCCACTAGTTGGAATTTTCTAATTAGGTGTCAACAAGAACAACAATCATACATTTAGTAATTAAAAAAAATTTCCCTAAAGTTATCACAAAATTTATGAGTAGACCATGAGACTCTAAGGGTAGATTTCTTCCCAAAATATCTAAACAAGAATTTCCATCATCCCATAGTTTAAATAAGTAATTTGAGCAAGAATTGGAGGCACCATTATCTCCTATAAGACAAGAAGCAAAATTGTCATCTTTGGAATTTTTGGATTAGTCACCAAAAGCAAGTAAAACTTTAGGGAGGAGGATTATTTCTCAAGATCCATTGAGGGAAAGTTTTGATTCTCAATTGAGTAGTCAACCTCCTACTCTTGACTTTTCACCATCCCTAAAGTAGACCACATACCAGATTGACTGGAAGAAGGGACTAGAAAATACTAGAGAGATGGCATGAGAAGCTGGAAGATAACCTTTACCTATCCCATTCAGATAGAGGATGATGAAACCACTATGAAGAACATTTTACCTACACACTTGCCCACATTTAGAGGAATGTCATCTAAGGATCCTGACCAATTTTTGTTTGAGTTTAAAGTACTATGTCAGACTTATGATTACAAGATAGATAATCACAAACTCAAGTTGTTTCCATCTACCCTGAAGGATGCAACAATGAGGTGGTTTATGGGATTAACATCTAATTCTATTGCCAATTGGGGACAAATGGAAACTGTCTTCCTTGATATATATCAAGATTATTGTAGAGGAAGAAATTGAAATGAAGAATTTTTCAAAATCAAACAGGAAGAAGATGAAAATATGGAAGATTATTTGGACAAATTCGTCTTTGTGAGTAAAAGATGTGGATTTGTGCTTCAATAAGATTTAAGTAAAACCATTTTTTTCAAAGGTCTAGATGATGAATCTTAGGAAACCCTTAATTTAATTAGCAGGGGAACCATTGCTCAATTAAGAATGGACATAGAAATTTGTAGAAACTATTCAAGGACAAGGGGTGGACCTAGAAAGGGAAAAATGGTTAAAAATTCAAATCTAGATATGAAAAAATTAATGGATGAATTGGCAAACTTTAAAATAGACATATTAGTTTAATTAACCTCCACCATGGATGGATTGCAAGCTAAATCAAATGCCCAAATTGAACCATTAGCCATGTATTGTCTTAGATGCAGGAAGAAGCATGCAATAAGGGAATGTCCTTTAGATAAAACAAAAGTATGTCTTGTCTGTGAATCTAAAGAACATGATACTCATGCTTGTTCTCTTCTTCCACTCAAAAAAAATCAGCTCAAACAAACTAGTACATCATCCACCACAGAAGAATTGAATTTTGTTTAGAAACAACCTAGCCAAGGACAATTTATGCTAAGACCAACTCCTAATCCTTGGATGATGCCATGGGCAGCTCAAATAGTACCACAAAGTTGGGGACAACCACCTTGGGCCCCTCAACCAACATGGCATCCTCAAGATTGGGTAAGTCAATCTTGGTATACTCAAGGACATCAACAACCTTGGGTTGGTCAAGGAAATCCTTATGCTTGGCCACAACCTAGATGGGGCCCTAGTAATTATGTGTAAAGGAAAACATATCCAAATCAAAACTAACAAACCATAATGGGATCTCTAGCACAAAATTCACATATTAAAAATATAGTGCAAACACAAATGCCAGCACAACCAGTAGCAAACCCAAGAAATAAACAAACAACTCTTGTATATAAAATAGAACCAAAAAAATCAGTTGATCTAAATGCAATGGATTGTAAAAACATTCAAACTAGATCTGGCAAAATAGTTAGCAGTCCACTTGTTATAATCACTGAGATGACAGAAGAAGCTAAAACCCCTAGCCTGATTGCACCTAAGAAAAATTAAAAAAAAAGATAAAGAACCAAAAGGAAATTCTACTGAGATTCTATTTTCAGAAAGATTTAAAGAAGCCATAGAAATTGTGGAATCTAAATTGGTGCAGGAACTAAGAAGATTGAATATTGAAATACCATTGTTACAATAAATTAAGGATATTCTAGAGTTGAACAAGTTAATCAAATTGTTATGTTTTAAAAAACTTGGAGGAAAGAAGTAGTACCCCAAGACTATTCAGGTAGACAGGAAACTTGTTGATTTATTAGCAGGAAAACTCCTACTTCTTAAATATGGAGATCCTGGCAGCCCTGTTATTTTTGTCTCTATAGGGAATAAGGATATACCTAACATTTTAATTTATTTAGGAGCATCTATCAATGTCATGACAGTGGACACTTCGAAAACATTACCATTAATAAGCGTACAACCTACTAACATCATATTGTATATGGAAAATCAGTCTATAGCAAAACCAGAAGGAGTTATTGAAGATGTGGCAGTAATGGTGGAATCATGAGAATATCTAGTTGACTTTCTTATATTATAGCCAAAATATAAAACACTTGGTTATCCCATTATTTTGGGGAGACCATGGTTATCTATATTTGTTGCCTTAATTGATTGCAAGTCAAATGATATGACTATTTTCAATGGTAAAAATTCTAAGCAAATTTTATTATATCCCTATGCATGACCTTTTATTGATAATCAAGCAAAATTATGGGTTGATAATGCTAATAATAATGAGAAAAATTTGTCTTCTTTGGCTATGATAACATTACATAATCATGTACAGAAAATAGAAGATATGGTTAATCCATCATTAAATGAACATCAATTGTCATTAGAGTAGTCAGAATTAGTTTTAGAACCTGTAGAATCTATTCTAGAACCATCATAGTTAGTTTTAAAATCACACCAACAATAATTCTCTATAAATGAAAATAATTTCACTTTGGAGGAACAAGATTTCTCTTGAGGAGAGGAAAGATCTGTAGCTTTAGCTTTACAAATATCAAGAGATGATAAAGAATTTCTGGAAAATAGCAATAATGAAGAATTTGACCTACAACAAGATAAGTATCATAACTTTTCCTGCTGTCCTTTGTCCAGCATTCTATCTCAAAGAACTTTCAGATATGTTGCTACATATCATATGTTGTTACAACATGCTTGTCCACTAAACACCTTAATTGAACCCCTTCAACAAATCAGTTCATCATATACTAGAACTAAACATGTTGAGATTCAACCAAGAAAAATTTTAAATATTAATAGTTGGTTAATGAATGATGAAGAAGCGAAACTATTTGATGTTTTGAAGGATCATACTAAAGATTTTTCTTGGGACTATAGAGACATGAAGTGGGACTATAGAGACATGAAGGGAATTCATCCAAGTATCTGCACGCATCACATTTATACTAAAAACATTAAACCAGTTAGGCAACCTCAGAGAAGGATTAATCTAGCCTTAAGGGATATGGTCAAACAAGAAATTGAAAAAATATTACAAGTAGGTTTTATCTACCCTATTTCAAATAGCCAGTGGGTGTCTCCTCTTATAATTGTCCCTAAAAAGAATAGAAAATGGAGAATTTGTGTTGACTATAGGAAACTGAACAAATCCACCCTGAGAGATTATTTTCTCTTACCATTCATATATCAAGTCTTAGACAACCTTTTAGATAAATAGTACTTTTCCTTCTTGGATAGTTTTAGTGGATACAATCAAATCAGAGTTGTTGCTGAGGATTAGGACAAAACTACATTTACTTGTCCATGAGGTACCTTTACTTACAGGGTATTTCCATTTGGACTATGTAATGTTCCAACAACCTTTCAAAGAGTTGTATTAGCAATTTTTTTAGACCTAACAAATGACTGTGTAGAGGTATATATGGATGACTTTACTATGCATGGAGATACATTTGATGATGCTTTGAAAACTTTGGATAGAGTATTAACAAGATGTGAATAACATCACTTGTCTCTTAGTCATGAGAAATATTTGATGATGGTTGATGAAGAGATCATATTAGGACACCATATTTTAAAAAGAGGAATTTAGATTGACCAAAAAAAATCAAGATTATTCCAGACATGCCTATTCCTTAAACCCTCACAGATATCAAGTCATTTTTAGGGCATTTGGATACTATAGGCACTTTATCAATAATCTTAGTAAAATCATTTTCCCCATGTTTAAATTGCTTACCAAGGACTGTGAATTTCTTTGGGATGAAAAGTGTCAACATGATTTTGAATAAATTAAATAGAAATTAATAATTGCCCCAATATTGAAAGGACCTAATTAGGAGAAATTTCTTCACATCCAAACTGATGCCTCAAATAAATCAATTGATGCAGTTTTGGGATAGAAAGATGAAGAAGGAAGAATGTATGTTATTTACTCCCTTAGTAAAAATCTTACTCCCACTGAAAGAAATTAAACTACTAGTGAAAAAGAATTTTTGGCTGTGATCTATGCAATCAATAAATTTAGACATTACATTATAGGGTATAAAATATTTGTACATACAGATCACTCAGTAATTAAATATTTAATGAACAAACTAGTGTTTGGATGTAGAATAATTAGATGGTTATTAATTTTATAAAAATTTGATATTACCATTGTGGATAATCTAGGCAAATCTAATGTGGTAGCTGATTTCTTGTCAAAATTGACCACTACAGGGGAGCAGAATCTAGTCAAGGACAACTTTTTAGATGAAAAATTGTTTGTTATTTTAGCTGATACACCATGGTTTGTTGGCATGGCAAATTATCTTGCAATGGGGAAGTTTCCTCCTTCTTTCACTAAAAAACAAATAAAGAAGTTAATCAAAACTTGTGCACAGTTTAAATAGTTAAATGGAATGCTATTTAAATGTGGTCCTAATTTAGTTTTATGCAAGTTGTAAGAGAAGATGAAATCTTTGACATCCTTCAGGTATGTCATGATGAACCAAGTGGAGGACACTATTTAGTGAAAATAATAGCTCACAAGATACTTGGCACTGGTTACTATTGGCAATCTCTGTACAAAGATGTGAAGAGATATAGCAGGCAGTGTGATCCTTGTCAAAGGATGGGATAGCCAATCATTACCAATGAAATGCCTCTGCAACTACAAGTAGTGATTAAACTATTTGAGAGATGAGGATTGGATTTTGTTGGACCCTTTAATCCTCCTTCACAGGGAAAAGAGCACATTCTTATGTGTACTGATTATGTAACAAAGTGACCAGAAGTGTAGGCTTTAACAAATGCCACTGAAGAAGCAATTTTTGATTTCCTTTGGCATAGAATTATGGTAAATTTTGGAGCACCAAGAAGCTTAGTTTCAAACCAGGGACCACAATTTATGTCCAATATGATCCAGGCTTTCACAATGTATTATCAGATCAATCATAGAAAGTCATCTCCCTTTCACCCATAAGCAAATGGATAAGTTGAAATAACAAATAGAGAATTGGAAAACATCCTCACTAAAATAGTTGAAGCAGAAAGAAGAGATTGGGTAAAAAGACTACTGGAAGCTGTATGGGCTTACAATACAACTTAGAAAACCATAACAGGGTTTTCACCATATGAGTTAGTTTATGGGAAAAAGCCCTTGTTACCTATTGAATTTAAACTACAAACATTGAGGACAACAGCTAAGGTGGGAATTGAATTGGTCGTAGCTCAAAAGGAGCGAATATTTTAATTTGATGAATTGGATGAATTAAGAATGGAAACACTTCACCAAATAGAGATAATCTAAGATCAAAGGAAGTAATGACATGATTCACATATCAAGGAAAGGCAATTCAAAGTAGGAGATTTGACATTGTTTGATTCCAAGTACCAATAATTTAAAGTCAAATTAAGAACTAGATGGTTGGGACCTTATCAGATCAAGTAGATATTTGACAATGGTTCTATCCAATTACTTCTCATTGATGGCAGCAGAAGAATACTCTTGGTCAATGGACATAGGCTAAAATTTTATAGGTAGCCTCCTACTAAGGATGAATTCTTGAAGCAAATTGAAGCAAACAAAGAATTTGATCATATGGAAGAACCCAATTTTTCTAAAAAGATCAAATAATCAAATAAAAAGATCCAGAATAAAGAGACGAGGATGAAAACTAGTAAATGGCATTCTCTTCTCTTAAAAAATAAATAAATAAATAAATAATAAATCTCTCAAAGATCAATTAAAAACCAGCGATAATGGTTGATCTTCTTAAATAAATGTCTAATTTAAAATAAAAACTTCTTTGGCATTCTAACTATTTTCTAACTATTTTTTTTAGGAATGATGAGTCATCATGATAGAGGAATTACATCATCAAGGACGGTAATTATGTTTTTAACTTGTTAAAGGTTAGATTGAAAGTTTGCATGTGTGATTAGACTTGATTTTAAAAGATTAGTATGATGAGTCATCTATTGTACATCATGATTAAATGTGCAAAATCAAGAGAAGTATATTGATGATGGAATAAGTTGGCAGATAGTTATAAAGAATCATTCTTATTATTGAATTAACAAAGTAAAAGCTAGTTGTATAAAAACTGTAAAAGAGATACAATGAATTAAATATGTTAGTGTTGTAGCTATGTACAGTAGTTTCACAATTGAATTCGCTAGTTTCGTAGCTAAGTACAGTAATTCCACAACCGAATTTGCTAGTTCAACAACTGAAATCACTAGTTTTGTAGCTAAAGTCATCAGTTATGTTGATAAGAGAAGAAATCTTCAACTAACCTACATAATATTAAATAAGAATGAATCATGGGGATTAAAAAGAATTCAGAACTAGAGGATGATACCTAGCTCCTTACAGATGAATAAGTAGCAACTATCTTTCAACAGGTAGGATGGCTGGAGTTTCTGAGAAAATTTCTCAAATATAACGATGAATTGGTAAGAGAATTTGTTATCAATTTAGAGAAAACAAGGATAAATATTAAGAAGGGTTTCATTCCTTTTTCTATGAATGTAATAAGTGAGATATATGGAATACCAATAGTGCATGTCCCAAACCCTGTCAAGGGGACATTAAAAGACCTAGTTGAAACCCTGCTGAAAGAGGGGGAACTTGAACCCCGGTATATTTACAACACAAAGAAAATCATCAAAGGAGTTAAAAGGGCCAGCTTGCCTAAACCCTTTGACTGACTAGAATTTTGGATAGTTAAGTATTTAACTTGTGATGGACAATTTGAGACAGTAGGAAAAGAAGTCTTGAAAATCCTCATACACCTTAGATATGGAGCTAAAAAACTAGAATATATAGTAAACCTTTCAAGGTTTCTTTTTGAATCCATCCATACAATGGCCCAGAGGCATTCTTGGGGTGTAGGAACAATTAGACATCATGGGTTAGTGCATTTAGTATACCACCACCATTTCCTTTCAAAAGAAAATGTGGGAAAATTTTCTTGGTAAATTTGGGTAGAACCCTGGTATTTCTAGAAGAACAATAGTAACTCCTCCTGCCCCTTCAATTCATTTGAAACCTAATACCATTGTTAAGGAAAACAAAGAACTAGGGGAAGAAGAAATACCAAAAAGAAGATCTGGAAGAAAATCTAAAATTGTAGACCCTATTGTGCCTTCTCAAGAAATTCCTTCTTCTGTAAAAGATACAAAAAAACTAATACCTATCTCTGACAGTGACGGTTCACCTAGGCCTAATAAAATGGTGAACATCAAAAGAATCTCTAAGAGGAGACCTATGTCTACACATTTTGAGGCTCTTCAAGGAAGGAGACATCATAAAAGGTCTAAATAAATTCCAGAGGAGATGAAAGAATAATAAAATCTGGAAACTGAAGTTGTTGATATTTTGGGTAGCATGGCCATGACTCCACTTAGACCAAGCCAAACAGAAAAGGAAAAAGAAGATGAAAGATTTGAGAAGCAAGTTTTTAAGAAATGGGTGAGACAGTAGCACTATCACATGTAGAAGATGAACAGGCATCTTGGAAAAGGAAAGGAAAATTCCCTATGATGGAAGAAGAATGCTTAACTCCCCAAGAAATTTTAGAAAAAGAAGAAAACCAACAAATTAAATAGGCTCTATTTTTGTCTAGAGTAGAGCTCATTATCAAGGAAAAGGATGAAGAATTGAATTTCCTCAAACTCAAATTAGAATAGAAAGAAATGCTCCTTGAAGAATTAACAAACCAGTTCACAGCCAAGACTGAGGAATTCATAGAGATTAAAAGGAAATTGATGGAGAATGAGGAAAAATGTAAAATTTTTAGGAGATAGACCTTTGTGTCAACAGTCTCTACATAGACTGAATTGACTTATCTACCACTCAAGCAGTTATGGGATGATACATGCAGACAACTTAGTATAATCAAGGCATCTAATAAAGACTTGAAAAGCAAAATGGAGGAAGAAAAGAAAGTAAGGAAGGAATGGGAGGAAAAATTTTATGAGGAAAATGATAAATATAAATATCTTGTGAAAATACAAATAGTTTGCATGATGAGTGAGAAACTACTTGCATGCAGAAGACCTTCTCCTACATATAGCATGTTTTTAGAGGAACAATTCATTTACTGGTAGTTGGTAAGGATAGCATGTGGCCTTCCACATGAAATAAAAGATGAAGTCCATTTCTCGGCAACCTACTCATTAGCCAATGTAGAACAAAAAAATCTTCTTTATGAATTTTATCTCTACAATTTCATGCTAGAAACAAATTCAGGTTTTATGATCAATTTATATGTAGGAGAAAGCTAGCTTAACACATTTTTCTCTATTTTTCAAAATCAGATTGCATGGAAAGAAAGGGAGTTAGAGCATTTATTAAAGGCTAGTTCATCTGGTCTCTATATGAAAATTCATTATGGTAACCCACTCGCCTTTGCTACAAATTTCTAATCCCATGCATTTAATGACAGGTTTAGGGAACCTTATCTTTTCAATTTATAGAAAAGCATTAATGCCTTCACCTCTTATGAAAAGGCAAATTTTGATAATATCTATGATGCATGTTTAAAAAGATGGGAATTTCTCCTAGTGGCATTGAAAAGAAGGGAAGTAGTATCCCCTTCAAATTTGATCTAGAGTCTAGAAAGGGCAAAATCTTTATGCACAATAATTCCTTAGATCAATGAAACTCCCCTGTGCATATGGATAGGCATGCAGACAAGGCCACCTCTACTTCTCACCCCCATATCTCTTTGGCAAAATAGAGAAATTCAAGATTCTACTCAATTTGAGGAATGGAAAAGAAAAGTAGAAGCAGGAGTAGGGTATAGTACCTCTGAATCAAAGCATTGGGATATTCAGTTCCAGCCATTTGATCTGAGCAATTAAATGGAATGCAAAATATACAATCCCAAATTTGAAGAGTAACATTTGTAAAGGGACTTACAAACAAGTAAGTATGGGGGAAATGATGAGGCCAAGATATACCCATTAAATGTATAATAAATGACCTCATCTTACTCTCTCTTTCTATTAAGTTTGATTGCATTTTATGACTTTTATTTTGATCTGATATGAGTTAGGATTTAATTATCCATCTTTTGTTGATTGTGATTCTAACATCTAAAAATCTCTATAATTCCTAACAAGTGTTTTAGAAAATTCAAGTTTTGTAATAAAATAGGTCATCATCAGGCTGAAGAACAAATATGAAGTGGATTGCATGTTTTTAGAAGCATTGGAATCAATATAACTTAGTTCTGAAACCCTATTATACTATTTCAAGTTGTCACATTTTTGGACTTAGTTTTGGAACTCTATATTTAGCTCCAAAATTATCTAAATTAGTTCTGGTACTCCTGCAGATAAGCTCTAGAAATTTCACAGTTAAACATGGAATTGATAAAGATCTATTCTAAATGGCCAGTGATCTGTCAAATCAATGATCCCATTAATTAGGAGTAGAATTTTGATTTCTATACTTACATATCCAAGACATTTATCACACAGTTGGATAGTCAGCCATGTCTTAATTTTGCATCTATTTTGGGCACGATTCAGTTCCATCGTATCCATGAAATAGTTACAACCATCAATGCACCACAAGAAGAAGAATATATATACAAACCTAGGAATTTAGGAAAGGTGTGAGAAAAATAATTGAAGAATATAGGGATAAGGATAGAATAGTACATTTTTCTATTATAGAATATTTTATTAATGAAATATCCATTTCTATTTTGAGAGAGAATTAATTTGTTCAATCCTATTTCTAGGCAGAGAAAGGGCCCACTCCTCCAAGAACCAGGATCTTAATTTTTAGTTGGTATTTATATTATATTCTTAAAAGCAAATAGGTAGCTCTGTTAAATTTATAAATGCTTCCAACTCCTTAAAGTTAAAATTTGTTGTAGATTTGTCCCTAGGGGTGTTCTAGATTAAATTATCATTTCTTTGTAGTCATTTTCCAAGCATTTTGTAAAAGTGTGTTTCTTTCTAGCAATCTATTTCATTCTGCAAAAGTGTGTTTATTCCCAGCAATCTATTTCATTCTGTAAAAGTGTGTTTACTTCTAACAAATTCATTTCTGCAACGTGTGTTTACTTCTAGCATATTTTCATAGTTTAATTCCAATAAGGTTTTAACCAAGAAGTCCTTAAGACATTAAAAATCCCCCAAAACAAAAGAAAAATACAAATACCTACAATCAATTACTAAATCGCTAAGATTCTTCTTCTTGCATATAGCTTTAGACACAGCCCTAGTTAAATATGACATCAATATAAAGTTGATTAAATGAAGGGAATAACGACACCCATTAGTCCTCACTTCATCATGAGGAAAGATCTAACAGAGCATAAAAATTCCAAAAAAGTCAAACCCTCTATCCATCGAACCAATCCTATAAGATTACCTAGATCATGATCGATGATCCACACTTCAGTGGGACCAAGGATTGAATGGCATGAGATCATCATTAAGGTTTAAAGGACCCCTTTTGCCAAGGAAAAATTATCCTAAGTTTTACCATAATGTCTCATTATATTTATTAATAGAATGAAACCTTAGGATGAAACTTATGTTATAGCTTCAATATAAAAAAAGAGCCCATAAAATATGAGCATATGGATCTTAATTGATGGTCTATGACTACTCACATAAAAATGATCTAATAGAGCAAACGTGGCACTAAAATTTTAAAATCTTAGAGAACCTCGTAGAGTTATCACATGGTACTCCTGCATTCGAGCTTATAACAAAGGGTCCTACACAATAAATTTTGGGCTTATGCTATGCTTTTATCCTAAGGTTCATTATATTTCTTAATATAATAAAGCCTTAAGTTACAACTAAAATATTTGAAGGGACTTATTTTATTATGCTTATAGACTTAAGCTTTTGTCTTAGTTTAATTTTTATGACATGGTCCTGAGTTGAATTGATCCCCTTTACAATTGCAAAAACCAATGGCATGTTTATTCCCAAATAGTGATCAACGGTTTGTGCTTGATCAAGACCAAATGATCTAATAGAGCATATCAAATCTAAGATCTATGGGCCAAAAGGACATCATGAGCTTAAAATTGACGTTCTCACAACCATTTTTTGATGTCCATGAGGCCATCATTAACATTCACAAGACCATCAAATTTAAGCCCATCAAACCTAATGATACACTAACTTAAATTTAATGTTCTCATGACTATCATTTGATGCCCGTGAGGCCATCATAGATGTTTATGAGACCAACAAATTTAAGCTCACCGAATATTTTGCTTAAACATTAGGATATCCTTCAAAATGTTTCTAAAATCTTATGGCTTTCATTTGAAATTAATGAGACCCCTTAGAAGATATTCAAACTCTTAAGATGTCTAAACTTCAAATGATAAAACAACCTTGTGGTCTAAATATATGTAGACATGAACTTAGTCTAAGTCTATATCCTAAGGTTCCAATTGGATTTATTTAAATTAAATAAACCTTAGGCTAAAGTATTATATTAAGTCTTATTTTAAAAGGTCCTTGTGACATAAAACTTAGCTTAGAATACTTTTAACCTAAGGTTTTATCATGTTTATTGAAACAATAAAACCCTAGGTTAAAACCTAACATTTGGATCACTTATTATTTGGGCCCCTTTAGGTGTGTTATAATAACTTAGCATAAATATTTTGGCCTATAGTATATGTTGTGTTTATTAACACAACATAAACCTTAGCCTAAAATATCTAGCCTAGGTCCCTTTTATATGGATTCCTTAAACTTAGGCATAAATATTTTAGCCTAAAGTTTATCTTGTGTTTATTAACATGAAACAAACCTTAGCCTAAATATTTAGCCTAAGTTCCTTCTTATATCATGATGCTAATTAAAGTTCTCACCCTTTTGCAGGATCAATAGCTCTTGCTTTATCATAGAGATTGATCAAAAAGAGCGAAAAGACCCGATGAATCTAAAGCATTTGATCTATAGAACCAATGGCATATGTCCACTTGAATAGTAATAAATGGTCTATGCTTGCGCATGAGAGGTGATTGGATGGAGTGTAGTTATTAGAGACTATTCAATGATACCCTAAGGACCTACGAGACTGACACATAGAAAGCATGTGTTTACTACATAAAATGCAAAGCCCAAGAGGTTTACAAAGGTGCCATGTGGCACAATCATAGGGTTTGACATAAAGCAACCAATGATCCTCAAGCCCTATGATTGTGATCAATGATTCGTATTGATCCATAAACAAGAATCCAATGGTGCAAAGGAAAATTTGGATTTTCAGAAGACAACAGCTAGTCCCTCAAGGCATTTATGAAAAATGTCATGAAAGTTATCAAATAGATGCCACATGGGTACCACACAAGCACAAAATGACAAAATTAAATATTTTGTGTGCTAAAAAAGGCAAAGGTATAAATGTCTGGGTCTCAATCAAATCTTAGACATGGATGAGCCTAATTCCAAATTTTCATTGACATTAAATCTTTATAAAATCCCTACCATCCATAAAATCCCTAATTCAAACTTGGATTAGTCACAGTCAAAATAAGAAGAGTTCAATTACAATCTAAGCAAGAACAATTTGAACCAAAGATTACTTGTAATCCCCTGGTGAATAATTCTCAAGTCTCACAACCATGGTAGCTCCTAAACAACAACAAAGGGATCAAACTGAGTTGTACTTGACCTCAAATAATGAGGGAAGAGTTTTCAATGATACAAACCTAAATCTTATAGCTTTAAATACTAGGAGTAGGAACTATTTCAAACTCTTTTGGACCATTGAGGAGATGCAAGCTCTCACGGGAGAAGAACAGAAGAATGCAACCATCCTAAAAAAATAAAATAACCTGGTTACCATCTAGATGAGTAGCCTCTACTATACTACCATCAAGCCTAAGGTATTACACTGCATCGATGTTCTTGCTCCTCTTTTTATTGATTGTAAAATTGAGCAAGACTAGATAGTCCATGAGTGTACTTTCAAAAAGGTGGCATACATTTCCCCATTACTTTTTAAAGCTATTATAAGCTGTGTAAGTCCCAAATATACTTTCCAACCATTAAAAATTGGACTAGAGAGCATAATTTAAACACAATCCTTACCCCATGGCT
The DNA here is from genome assembly GCA_037957365.1 of Torreya grandis. NCBI lineage: Eukaryota > Viridiplantae > Streptophyta > Pinopsida > Cupressales > Taxaceae > Torreya > Torreya grandis. The sequence goes on from JARHVA010001602.1 coordinate 87,351, forward strand.
ACTCACTAGAACCAAAGTGATCTAGGACCCCATAGGTAAAATCCCAATTATCTAATTCAGGGAGGGGATTAGAATAATTATGACCCTGTTGAATAGGTTATATAGAACCCCCTCCACCACACATATTGACAAAGTCTAGGTGCCCTATGTTTACTTCATGGTAGAGAAGGGACTCACTCCCCCATTGGGTGAGATGATTAATATCTGTTTGAAGTCACAATTCACAACCATCAAAAATAAAACCAGCAAACACTTTCACATGATGTTCAATCTACTTGATGCCTTATTAGCCACCACTAAGATCCCAAATATTAAGAATTGGTCACCTAATGGGACACTTGTTATCTCCCATCATTATTCCAAGCCTCACATATTCAAATATAGACACAATATGTAGTTCATGTGTGATTGTGTTTATCTAGTTCTAATGAAATCCATGATAGGAATCCCCATGAGCAGGGTCAGCCCCTAGATTAAGAAATATGTGGAATTAATAAGGGATATTTGGCTTTACCCAAATTTCATGGTAATAAGGATTAAAGGAACTTTGACACAGCCCTATAGGTTACCCATCTATGTGCTCACCAAGCTAGCAGAGCAAGAAATTACATACCAACTTCTTCATGGCATAGATGGATTTTGCAAGGAGAAAAGTAAAGGCATCCTCCATCCCTTTCCTTTGAAAATCATCAAAATTGTGTTGTAAAATTAGGAACATGTGAATTATATTTCCAGACACATGGACTCATTCAGCCTATAGAAAGATGAATTGAGGCAATGGGACCCTAATGAGAGGGTCACCAAGCATCTAAAATCCAAGACAATAACCAAGGCCTATGAGCATCAGCCTAGTGTCCATGACCCACTATACATCAAGGCATCTAGTTTATTAGAGGTATTATCCAAGTTGAAAAGGCACAATATTAAGTTGGAGCCTAGGTTAGATAGGGTAGATGACAAATCATAAAGTGAGATATTGCAAATGGGGACCTTGTAATATCACTTGTTACCTAGGCCATCTTCTAGGCCTCCTCCAGAATAGCTATAGGTTAGAATGTAATAGAATCAAGCACAAGTTTCACAAGGAACTGGTAAAGAGAAACTAGAAGAGAGAGCTAAAGAAGGCTCATCTTCAAGCCCACCTAAAAGACCAAAATCTCTAATAGATTTATTAGATATGATTGCATTGAAACTTGATGAGATAGTAGAGGATACACTTAAGGTGTTTTCTGAAGCATATGGGTCAGAAGATGAAGAGGAGCAAAATGAATAACCCCAAGCCTAGGTTGAAGAAATAGAGTAGGAAAAAGGGAAGTAAGTTACTTTGAACCTAGTTCTAGTATCACCCCCACACAAAAGGAAGTCTGAGTTAGCATTGGTCCTAGTTATGAAAAAGAAGCCCAAGTTGACCTTCACCCACCATATGAGTGAGGTCAACTTGTTCAGTGATGAAATCCCATACATGGGCCCATTATCCCTGAATGGTTCATTTATGTGAAGATATAAAATATTCCCATTTTATTCCACTCATGGGCCTTAACCCAAACAATCCACATTGATGTTCATGAAGAATTCAATCCATGGATATTGGCTTTAATGAAGGAAGAAGAAGAGAGAAGAATAGTTACCATAGCAGGATCAAGTGGGACATAAATGGACACTATAAGGGCCTCAAGTTGTTAAGCATGGGATATACTGAGAGGGGGGTGAATTAGTATATCATAAATCTTATAAACTTTCCCTTAATCAAATTCCACTTTAACATACATTCAAGATATGTAATAAAACTAAAATAATAAACACCACACAAGATAGAGAGAGACACCAGATTTAACATGGAAACCCAATGTTGGAAAAAACATGGAGAATAATCTCAAGTATATGAATGAGCACCAACTTGTAGGAGCATGAACCCCTTTACTGAGGACCAACACAGCAACTATTCATGAGCACCAACCCATAGGAGCACCAACCCCTTTGCTGAGCACCAACATAGTAACTATTCATGGGCACCAACCCACAAGAGCACCAACCCCTTTGTTGAGCACCAACATATCAACTATTCATGAGCACCAACTCATAGGAGCACCAACCCCTTTTGTGTATACCACACATTTATCTCTCAATGTTGTTATCTCAACAAATGATAGTTCATTACAATATCTCTTTCCTCTCTCTCCTCTACTTTTCTAAGATAGATATAATAAATACAAAGCATTCTCTTTCTCTCTCACTACAAATGGCTTATCAAGCCTTTATTTATATCTTTCTAAATGATCTTTGGCCTTCCCCCTTTGTGACCCTTCAATCTTCATGGAAAATGGAGCCAAACATGCATGACCCTTCATATCCTTGTATTTGAAAATTCATGTGGTAACCCTTCATAAGCAAAAGCATCCTTTCCTCTTTGGTCTTTATCTTGGAGACTTTTCATATTCCTCAAAGTGTCCCTTCATGAGAAATTGCACCCTTCCTCTTTTGTCTTCACTTGGTGACTCTTGGAATTCCCCAAGATGACTCTTCATGGGAAAATGCATCCCATTCTTCTTTTGTCTTTAGCCCGTGACTCTTTGACTTCCCCATGGGCCCTTCTTTTGTCTTATATTCAACCAAAAATATATTCATTAATATTAAATAAATATTAACACACATTAGCCAAGATATAACTATTACAAACATCATTAAATGCAATGGGGCCTTTATCACCAATAATGATAGACCTTTGACATCAATGACAATATTTCCAACAATCTCCCCCTTTGTCATTGATGGCAACCTCAATCTTGAAACTACCACATCCTGTTATCTGAAAACATACAGTAATTCCCCCTTACTATAGTAACTTGTACCTATTTTTGTACTTGTACTTGTACCTGTTATTCTCCCCCTTTGACATCAATGGCAAAGGGCCTATCTGGAGCTAACACTTAGCTCCCCCTCAATTGATGTTGAACCTCAATGGTAGGAAGTAACATAAATTACTCCCAACTCCTCTTGTAGATCTTTGAATGTGTCCTTTGATCATACCTTTGAGAAGATATCTGATAATACATACAAATCATTGCTTGTCCTTTGAGTATCTACAATCAACTCATTAAAATCTTTTCTTCTAATATTACAACCTTCTGCATAAAACTTTAATGTGTTCCTGTGATCACATATTTGACTTACACTCAATAGATTATGCTTAAGACCTTTTACATATAAAATATTCTTAGTCTTGATTATACCATTATCCAAACTTAAAGTACCTTTTCCAGCTATCATGGCAGTGGTTTTATCTCTAAATTCACTATGCCACCATTGATCTTCTTTAGAGTTTTTAACTTACTCTTGTCTCCTATCATATGCCTCGAACATCTGCTAGTAATTAACCTTGGATGATCTTCATTTCTTACATGTAAAGTTGTTTGTACCAACATAGAATTTTCAAATTGTTTCTTCTACCATGAACATGTTTGAACCTTCTTCTCGATGAATGGAGCCTTGAAACTCTAGTCCTTCTTGACTGACTCTAACATGTTTCTGTAGTATCGAGCTATGTGTCCAAAATTATTACACTTGTAACATATTATGGCCTTTTCATCAAAGCTTGATAGAGGAGCAAAAGAGTTGTGGCTTTTACTTGACTCTACATGAATTTTCTTCTCCTTATTTCTAAAATTATTAGCTCTTTTTTTAACATTCTAATTTCTTATGACCATATCCATTGGAAACACTTTAAAACTTTTAAACACTGCATATGCAATAAACATTCCAATAGCCTCTAACCTCAACACTAGTGCAAAATTTTCTTCAAAATCTTTTCCCTCAAATGATATACAAATTAATTTGCCAATTCACCTTCTTGTCATGCAACATAGCCAAGACCCAATAGCATCCACCATGCTTCAATTTTTTTTTAAATGTCTCCTTGAAGCCTAGAAGAGACACCCCACACAAAGGGTCTTAGAAATAAATCTTAGGAGATTCCCACATCTTATCTATTTCTTCCTTGTGTCTTTCTCTTAGAATCCATTTAAGCATGTCTAACTTATTTGACTTACTAACCTCATCATTTATGATGTTTTTCATCTTCTCAACTCTTGTAATTATCTTATCTTGACAAGGCTCATGCTCAAATGTAACCAAAGATTATTCACATTCCTTCCTATCTGATTCTTTATCTACTATAGCAAGTAATTTATTTTCATTCTTAAACTCAACCTAATCAACCTTTACTATTTTAGGTCTCCAAACCTGAATTTGACTCTTCTCATATTTTCTTGGGGCTCTGTATCCTTTGACATACCTTGAATATCTATTTACTTTATTTGGACATAATTTAGCAATATGGCCAACCTTATGACAACAAAAATAAATAATATTTTTCAGACCTTTTTTTTTAATGTGACTGAGATCTCCCTTTGACTGATTGCTTCTCCTCATATAGTCTCTTGCCTTATGACCAACATGATGACAAACAAAAAAATGGCCATGAAAATAATTTGAAAACTTGAAAGCATTGGGTTGCCTGATTGGCTTCTTTAATTCACCTTTAAAACTTGGATCCTTTTTACCTTGGACTAATATTTCATGATCTTTCTCAACCTTGATTATGAACTTCTCATGATTATCCTTTAAAGAACCTAACTCAACCTTCAACTTATTACACTCTTCTCTTGATTTCAAACTTGAATTTCCAACCTCTAGTTGATTCTTAAGATCTTGAATAAACATCTTATCTTCTTTTTCTTCTATAACCAACTTAGACTCCAAGATACACACCTGTTCCTTAAGAGCCTCGACCACAGATTTCAACTCTTGATTCTCCTTCTTTCGCTGCTTGGCCATCTTGTGCTTTCTTGATCTAACTTCAAGCTGTAAAACTTTTTCAAAATGGAACCTACTCTGATACCAATTTTTAAGCATGAGATATATTAAGAGGGGGGGTGAATCAGTATACCATAAATCTTATAAAGTTTCCCTTAATCAAATTCCACTTTAACATACATTCAAGATATGCAATAAAATTAAAATAATAAACACCACACAAAATAGAGAGAGACGCCAAATTTAATGTGGAAACCCAATGTGGGAAAAACTACAGAGAACAATCTAAACTATATGAATGAGCACCAAATCAAACTAAAATATTTGCAAGCACCAACTTGTAGGAGCACCAACCCCTTTACTGAGCACCAACACAACAAATATTCATGAGCACCAACCCATAGGAGCACTAACCCCTTTGTTGAGCACCAACATAGCAATAAATTGTGAGCACCAACCCCTTTTGTGTATACCACACAACTATCTCTTAATGTTTCTATCTCAACAAATGATAGTTCATTACAATATTTCTTTCCTCTCTCTCCTCTGCTCTTCTGAGCTAGATATAACAAATACAAATCATGCTCTTTCTCTTTCACTACAAATGGCTTCTCAAGCCTTTATTTATAGCTTTCCAAATGACCTTTGGCCTTCCCCCTTTGTGACCCTTCAATCCTCATGGAAAATGGTGCCAAACATGCATGACCCTTCATATCCTTGTATTTGAAAAGTCATGTGGTGACCCTTCATAAGCAAAAGTGTCCTTTCCTCTTTTGTCTTTATCTTGGTGACTTTTCATATTCCTCAAAGTGTCCCTTCATGAAAAATTGTGTCGTTCCTCTTTTGTCTTCACTTGGTGACTCTTGGAATTCCCTAAGATGACTCTTTATGGGAAAATGCATCCCATTCTTCTTTTATCTTTAGCCCATGACTCTTTGACTTCTCCATGGGCCCTTCTTTTGTCTTATATGAAACCAAAAATATATTCATTAATATTAAATAAATATTAACACACATTAGCCAAGATATAACTATTACAAACATCATTAAATGCAATGGGACCTTTATCACCAATAATGCTAGACCTTTGACATCAATGACAATATTTCCAACACAAGCATCATACAGGTATAGAATCTTGAGCTTCTTAAATTCACAGAGTCAACATTTAGTGTGCATATCAATCCAAAAATAGTAGGATTGGAGAGGGTCACCACCAATAAGACTATGTTTGGAGGTGAAGAGTTCACATTCTAGAGGGTTGAGCCATTTGTTGGTTTAACTCCCATTAGAGGTTAGAATCCTGGTGAGCATCCTATTCATGAGGAAGACATAGAAGGACTAACTAAGGCTCATTCAACTCAAATCAAAGGAGGTATCAAGGGAATGAAGTAGAATATACATAACCTAAAGAAAGAAAAGGAAAATTTAGAGACATAGGCTATCTTATCAGTCCCAAAGGCAATAATAAATATGTTTAAGGCATCTTTCTTTGAAATTTTTGACTCCTTGAAGTCAATGAAGTTGAGGCAAGATGCATTGACATAGAAAAATGAAATAGCCAAAGGCTTGGTGGCCCAGTGATAAGATGCAGAGGATAAAATAAGGGAGCTTATCAACATACTAATCTAGGGTAGGATTCCTAGCTTTAAAACCATTAGCCTAGCCCACTTGAATGTAATATTATGAATAGTTGTTGATAAAATCCAAAGTTTCAGTGCTTGGTCAAAGAGCTTGGATAGATTCCTTAGGGATGAGGAGGAAATGATAGCCAGAATCAAGTAACTCCTTGGTACCATGTTGGCCAACTCTATAAAGTCTACCTCCCTGGGCATCATTGATGATGATGATGAGTATAAGCACAAAGCCACTTTGGTAATGTAAGAAGTGGGGATAAAAATCCAAGGCCAATATGGAAGTGACAACAACTGAGTCGTGGGCATGATCTTCACTGTTGAGGAAAAGATTGTTAAAGCCATGAGCATCAAGGAGGCCATGGTAAGAAATGATAGGGACTTCAATGACTTGGCTGACCAAGAGGATGTCTTTCTCTTAAATCCAATTGTTGATTTACAACTTGTCAATGAGAAACACCAAATATCTATGGAGATTATCCAAGAGCAATAGGGGATCCCTTCAGCCCAGGGCCCACCATTTAATTAATATTCCATTATATGAAAAACATTATAATATTTAAACATAGAATATTCTTTTGTAAAGGCATATGCTAGTTTGTCAGCATATTTGCCTATACGTCAGTTTGTTTTGGAAAGAGAAATGTATTTTATAACTATGAAGAAGGAAATTTGTTCTTATCTTTGTACATGTGTAATCTTATGACTGACCAATATACTTCCTGAGTCTTCTATAAAAGGTAGTATTACCATTTTCTAAAGGGAGAGGGAGTTTTGAGCTAAAACTTGTATACTTCTAAGCAATTAATATAAGAAAGGAATACTAAAAAGTTTGTCCAAATTTATTTGAATCAATTGTTACATGGCTTCTTTATCAATTTCTTGTTCTAAGTCTTGAATTTTAATGGTTTCTATGAGTTATGAATGTGCATCTTTGATATAGGGTTACTAATTTTGTTGATGCTAGATTAGTTAAATGTTCTTAAACTTTGCTTCATTTTATTTTCTCTACATTAGGATGTGTAAATGCTAATTGAATGCAACAGTAAACCTTTAAGGCAAATTTAGTTCATAATTATATTATTTCATATTTTTCTCAGATATTTACCTGGTGTATGGTGGGATTTGAGCATTTGCTACTTTACCTTATACATTGGTTAAATGCATGTTCAGTTGAAACGAAAACCTTTTCATGGTCTTTAAGCTAAAGATCAACAATCACATACTTTCTTTGTGCCCTACCCTTCCTTTTACTTTTTTTTTTTTATAAAATCACTTTAGTTAAAATCTCATTGTAAATATTCATCTAGATTAGCTTTAGCATAGAAATTTGATCATTACTCACTAAGATCAGCATATATGCTTCAAAATTCACAAAGATTAAGAACTTCGATAGCTCCCAACCACTAGTCAATATAAATTTATGGAATAGTTTAATTTTCTCTACCTCTATTTCACCATAGGTAACTATATTACCAAAACCTATTACTCATGCCTTAAATTCCAAGAATTCTAAAATGAGAAGTGTTCTTTAAAACACTAAAAGCACTTGTGATACACATAAAGGCATCAACAGGATGAGCTTCATTGGTGCTAGAAGGAGGGCTTGTGAATTTGTTGAATCTCTATTAATTTTGGTGTGTTTTGATCTAAGATTGGTGTTATCTTTGCATTTTTACATAGTTCTTTTCTCAAAATCATGAAGATCATTGATTTTTGTGGTCTTTGACCCATTTTTGTGATTTCTTTAGACAAATATCAAAGTTCTTTTGGGTTAAATGCTTAATTATGGTGAAGATAGCTTAAGATCTAAGAATCAACAGTATTTAAGGTTAGAATAGCCCTTTTTTATCAAAGATGGGTATACCTCTCATTGAATTGGGTTCATTTGGGCTTATAATTGTAAAGGTTAACCATATTTACATAATTAGACACATATTTTATCTAAGTTGGTTAAAATTTGATGTCCTTTTTTGTTTTATACTACATCTTTGAGAAATTAGCTTAATGTGCAAATATGAGTCCTATTCTTTGTAAAGGTGGGTTTGACACATCATATTTCAAACATAATCTAAATTTCTCAAGATAGAACTGCCAACAATCTAGACAAAATCACATTTAGAGATAAGAGAACCTCTACTTGAGTTGGAAGTCCATAGGAGAGCCAGATGAGACAAAGGTAAATGCAGACATTCAAAGCCTTTGCCAACTTTACCACTCCAAGGTACTCCTATGTTTAGCCTTCATCAAGGTATGGCTTGGTTAAAAAGTTCTCCTATTAATGTACAAAGTTCAATTCATGACCTTCCTTACAATCTAAAAAAGTATTTGCCAAATTTTAGTCCTAGTGGTATTGTAATAGTAGAAGAACCTGTTAAATAATTTAAGGCTATATTAATATTGTTAAATGTAATTCATAAGGATGTAACATGTAGTTTATTCCATTTTACCTTTAAGGATGTTGCATATGAGTGTCTCCTAAACCTACTTGATGATTGGATCACCACTTGGGATGAGTTTAATAATATCTTCATTGACCAATTTGGAAAAATAATCAACCTCTGTGTCTTATACAATTAATTTAATGCCCTGAAAAGGGATGTTAATGAACCAATAAGAGATTTCAATGCTAGGTTCTAAAATATGTACAATAGAACCATTGACCCTTATAAACCTGATCAAGCCTTGGCCTTAGAAATCTATAAAGACACTCTTGATCCCATGACCTTTGTATTCATAAAGACAGTTTTAGGCCCAATGAACACACTAACTTTAGGTTATGCTAAGGTTGTGATCATTAATGACCAAATGAAACCTCAAGGAAAAATGGCCTACTCTGATCCCAATGTCAACCCACATATGCTTACTTTGAATATCTTTTCTAATAATAACTAGAATATGCCTGCTCTCAACCAACTCTTAAATATGAATCAATTACCTCTAAGACATGCTGCTCCTAACTAGAATTTGGGGTTCTTGAACCACCCGACTAATAATGGAATTAATGCAACTAATTAGATAACATTGGTAATATCCACTGGTACCAATAACAACCAAGTTCATAATTTAAAAACAAATAAAAGTGAGAATGAGTCCATTCTAAAAATGGTCCAAAAATTAAGAATTGACTTCCTTTAGTTACAAAAACAAGTTGGTAATACTGAAGAAACTTCTAGTAGGAACTTCTCTTTCCAAATATTCAATAGACACAATAATAGGTTTAATAATGATAGTTTCCACAACAATAATAATAGTGAACCATCTTCTGAAAAGAAGACTATGGATATTAATCTTATTGATACTACTTTCCCTGATTATTGTAGATTCTATTATACTACTAAGCATGGTGAGATGATTACATTAAAATTTGTAAAGCTTTTAAAGCATTTCAAGAAGAGTTTGACACTTTTGAGGTCATGCCTAACAAAGACAATGGTGTAGGTACCTTAGGATCTAAGCCTACTAACTAGACCATCAGGGTAGAAACATTTGATTTCCCCTTCCAAGAAGATAATGAGATTGATGATGTTCCTAAATAATTTCATGCCTTTCAATAGTTATTGAAGAATACATATCCTCTAAGGAACAGAATATAGAGGCAGCCTTTGACTACTTCTACTCTAAATAACTTTGGTACTCCTTCGAATACCACTTCAAATAATAATCAAGAACCTCTAAAGGGAATTACTCCTAAGCCTAGTGTTGATGCTTCCAATTCTTCTAATAGGATTGGTTATAACATTGTAGAGGATATGAAGAAAATCAAAGCTAATATTACCTTGCATGAATTGACACAAATTATAGAACAAAGAGATCTATTACTAGAATCATTGTCTAATAAATTTAGCAAGATGTCTAAGACTGATAATGCAAATGTAGCTACGTATAAAGCTAAAACAGAGTCTCCACCCTTCTTACTTATAGTCAAAATGTTTGGTAAGAAATTGCATAACTATTTGTTGGATTTTGGTGCCTCTATAAATATCATGCCTATAGGTATTAGTAAGCAACTTGGTTTGACTCCCATTAAGTATTATAGGGTTACCACCCAATTAGATAAGTCTAGGGTCAAGGTGATTAGAGAATAGTTAAATGTCTACATGCAATTGGCTTTTAAGGTAAGGATCCAACAATTTATAAATATCCAAGTGGTAGATATCCCTAATGCATATGGACTACTTTTAAGTAGAGAATGGACAAAGGCTTTAAATGGATATATGTCTGTAGATTGTTCACACCTATAGCTATCTTGGAAGGGATTTTCCAACCAGATCAGAGTTGAAAGGGAACCAAGGATAAAACATATGATTACTGAGTATAATGTTGTCAATGAAAGGATCAACATAATTGATTCAAATTTAGGAGTTTTAACCCTAAAAACTACCAAGGTGTGTGATCCTAAACCTTTTAATGTAGTTCTTGGGTTATGGAAGTTAAATTTATATGGGGCTAGGTGTAAATCTAGATCTAGAGTGGTCATTGTTCTAGCTGACCATGTTGGTAAGACATATTATGCTTCTTATAGACTCCAATTTCCTTGCACCAATAATCTTGTAGAATATGAAACCCTCACCTTAGGTATTTAATTTTTCATCAAAAATAAAGTCAAAGAACTATTATTTTATGGTGATTTAGAACTGGTAGTAATTCAAGTAAGAATTATCAGTGCAAACTATCATACCTCAAGAGGTACAAATTTAGAGTCTGGGATCTAGTGGAATATTTTGATGCCTTCAATACTGTTTATATCCCAAGGGAAGAAAATAAAATTATTAATGAGTTTGCATCTATTGTCCCAAATAATGTGAACCAAGATACACCAAACTTTAGTAGTAAACTCATACCTTACCCTTTTGTCCCAGATAATGTGAACCATCTACAGGTATTTAGTGATGACCAATAAATCTTAAACTTGATGACTAGTTCAGGATCATTTAAGGCTCAGATCATTGATGAGGCTAATGAAAATGTGTTTAAAAAAGGCACCTTTGATGGCAAAGTCATTTATTTGAATGATAACAAAATCCCCAAAGGGATGATTACCTTGGAAAGGTTTTTTAATCAAGATAAGCTAGGTAAAGCTTCTTAAATTCCCAAGGTAAGTGCAAAAGATTACAATGCAGTTGATCTTGGACCTCAAGATCAACCTCAACTGGCTAACATTGGAAAGTATTTCACTAATATTGAAAATAATAGATCTAAAGAGCTATTAAAAAAATACAAATATGTCATATCTTGGTCATATGATGACTTGAATATTTTTGATCCAAGAGTCATCACCCATACTATACCTCTTAAAGAGAGTTGCAATCCCTTTAGGCAGAAACAAAGACCTATCAATCATGTCTTAGAACCTATGATTTTCAAAGAATTCAAGAGGTTGTTAAATTCTAGAATTGTATTTCCCATTAGGCACTCTACCTGGGTTGCCAATTTGGTACCGGTTAGAAAGAAGAATGGTGAAATTAGACTATGTATTGACTTTAAAAACCTAAATAAAACATCTAAAAAGGATAATTATCCTCTTCCCTCTCTTGACCAATTAATACATATTATTTTTTTTTTATCCATGATGTTCTTTCTTGATGATTTTTTAGGATACAATCAAGTGTTAGTAAATAAGGAAGATATAATGAAGACAACATTCACAACTAAGTGGGGCACCTTTGCATACAAGAGAATGCCTTTTGGACTGATAAATGTATGAGCCACTTTTCAAAGGGCCATGGACCATGCCTTCCAAGGCTTGATTGGTAAATGTATCATAATTTACATGAATGATATAACTATTTTCTCTAAGAATAGGGAAGACCATTTCATACATCTATAGTAGGTATTTAAAAGGTGTAGAAGGTATGGGATCTCCCTTAACCCTAAGAAGAGAATTTTTTGTGTCACTAAAGGTAAAATGTTAGGCCATGTTATCACTAAAAATGTAATTTCCATTGACCCTAAAATATTTGAAGATATATCTAAGATAGAGCCTCCCAATAGTAAAAAGAAATTGTAATCATTTTTTGGCAAGATAAACTTTGTAAGAAAGTTCATTACTAGCTTTGCAGAGATTGTCAAACCATTGAATGATATGCTAAGGAAGGATGCTAAAGTCTCATGGAATGAAGAGTCAAAGAAGGCCTTTGAGGATATCAAAAGTGTAATAAGCTAGGCTCTAGTCTTGATAAGTCCTAACTTTTCAAAGGATTTTTACCTCTACTCTTTCTCCTCTAATCACATTATTGCTACTATTTTAAATCAAAAAATAGAAGGATCTGACCATCTAATTGCTTTCATGAGTACTAATTTAAAAAATGTTGAGTTCAATTATCCTTTAATTGGTAAACAAGATTTTACATTAGTTAAAGTTATCAATAAATTTAGGCACTACATTCTTAGGAACAAAGTGCATGTTATTTTACCAGATCTAGCCACTAAGCTAATGCTAAGACAATGTGAACTTGGAGAGTGAAGAGGTAAGTGGATGTCTATTCTTCAATAATATGACATAGAGATGAAGACTAAAAAACTGGTAAGATGTCAAGGCTTGATTCAAATGATTACCAATACCAACCCTAAACTAAGTATCATGTAATTAGATTAGCAAAGCTTCCAAGCTAATGAATGGTATGACTCCATTTTTCACTTACTAATTAATGGTACTTACCCTATAGGACTAAGTAGGAATTAGAGAAGAGCTTTAAGGTTCAAGTCAACTCACTATCTCATCAAAAATGTAGTCATATACCAAAGTAACTTTGAAGGTATATACTTGAGATGTGTTTCCAAAGTAGAAGATGTTAAGGTAATGAGCACTTTTTATGAGAATTTAGGAAGTGGGCATCCATTTGGGAAAATAACAGCTCACAAAATCCTTGGAGCTAGTTACTATTAGCCCAACATCTTCAAAGATGCCCATAAGCATGTGAGGGAAGGCCATTCATGCCAGATATTTAGTACCAAGGAGCCAATGGCAATAATGCCTTTATAATCAGTTGTGCTTAACAAACCCTTTGCCTAATGGGGAATAGAATTTATAGGGGTAATCAACCTAAACTCATCATAAGGTCACAATTATCTTTTGACAACTATTGATTATTGTACTAGGTAGACTGAAGCGGTAGCCACCAAGTAATGCAGGACAGAAGAAGTGATCAAGTTCATAGAAGAAAACATATGCACCAGATTTGGGAATCCAATCTCTTCCGTATGTGACAATGGGTAAGCATTCACATCCATAGAAATGATAGAGTTGGCATATGATAAAACAATTATTCTCAATTTTTCATCTAACCATTATCCTCAAAGTAATGGAGTATCTGAGTAAACAAATAAAACTTGATGAAAGCCATTAAGAAATCTATTGTAGACAAACCTAGAACATGGCATAAGCTTCTCAAGTATGCCCTTTGGGTAGATAGAAAAAGATTCAAGAAGGCTCTTAAAGCATCCCCCTTCTTATCGGTATATGGTCAGGTTCCTATATTCCCCATCACACTCAAGCTGACAACCTACAAGTTTATGCAAGAGTATATGGAAGAAGATCAATAATTTTCAAACTCAAGGCTATTAGACATCATTCAGATGGAAGATGCATGAGAAAAGGTTTTTAATAACTTTAGCAGACACTAAACTATAGTAAAGAGGTGGTTTGACAAGAGATCAAAGGTCAAGGTGTTTAGGTGAAGATACTTGGTTCTTCTTTGGGATAAAGCATATGAGCCCAAGGGAAAACATGGAAAGTTCACACCTCTATGGATTGGTCCCTATTAGATTGTAGATAAACATGGAGATAACACATTCAGACTCAAAGATTTGCAAGGATCAGAGTTCACACTGCCCACCAATGGGTAGTATCTCAAGCACTATTTCTTTGTTGCTCCTCATAGGGTCTTCATGGAGTAAATCTATAAGATAATTAGAGTTAGCATAGGTAGGCAAGTTAGTTTCCTTCAGCATTTTTTAGCCTTTCCCTTATTTTTACATAAGTATGTATATATTTGTTTACTTCTCTTTTGCTTCCTACTTTGATACTTTTTATTATGTGTTTATTTCTTGTTGCTTTATTCCTTGCTTCCAATAAGTCCTTTTGGACAACCCTCAGCTCAAAGCTCCTTAGTTTGCTTAAAACTCCAGAAGTTCAAAAATGCTAGTATGAACCTTGTACATATGTTGGCCATGGATTTGAGATAGGAGATTGATGTTAGGATTTGATGAAACTAGTAAGGACCTATGAATAGGTTAACCATTCTATAAGACCTTAAACATTAACTTGACCTGAACCTAGTTTTAAGAAGAATTATACATGTAGAATGAAATCTCAATCTATTAAAGTACAGTCATACTTACACTTAATAAACATCCTTGCCTAGGACAAAAGGTTGTAACCATAGATTATTATCTAAGGATTAGACACTTAACCAAATCCTTAAACATGGCTACCTTGGTTCCCAACCTATGTTGAAAGCCTAAAAGACCCAAAAATTAAAAAAAAAATGACTTATTTCAAAATCAAAAGCTTTTCAAGCAAAGGTGATTCTGGTAATCTCCATCAAGGCTATAGATGTCTGGCTAGTAATGGAGCAAAGCCATGAGTGGATCTAAAGGCATACCTATTAGGGCTATAAATGCCTAATTGGCAATAAAGCAATGCCCAATCCTCCCCTAAACTAGAAGTATGGTTCTTAATGAATATCTAAACATGCTCCAAGGTAGTGTTAATGATTAAAGGTATGAAACCTAGAAGTTGTACCTTGAATCCCATGGTAAATAGTAAGTGGAATCAAAGCACACACATAGCATGGATATGTCTTGATGTTTGATCTTAATTTTGCATGTACAATGTTTGTTTCAACCATGAACTAATATTGATAATGGCATTGATCAAGGGGAATGAGTGAACTAATTGTTTGTCTAAACTAGAGTCTCTAAGTTCTAATATATTGTTATGTTTCCCCTAGAAGTAACCATTTTTTGAGGTCAACATACCCCTATTTCTAAAAAATAGGGAACCTTATGATTATTTTGAACCTTAGCATTGAAAGCTTTATAATCTGCACTTTACTAGAATGTGAAGATCATCCATGCTTGATGAAATTGTCCCATTTTTCATTATTTTGCTTTAACCTTGCCTAATGTTGCTAATAGTTGACTTTCATGTCTTAAGACTCAGGTTTCATAGATCTCCCTTCAATGGATCATGTTGGGATTTTCATAGATTATCTCTATTCAAGATTTTACTAGCCTTTGGTCTGTAAAATCTTGTAGATGGAATCATGAGCTGAACCCCTGCTTTAGAAAAGCCTAGATTAGACATTTAGTTTAAATTTAACTTTGGTGAGAACAAATTTAGTGGAAACATTTTGAATCAAATTTGGACTTAATCCTAATTTTTATGCCAAGGCTTGGTCGTGTTTATCAACACAACCAAACCCTAGCCTAAAAATCATACTTGGTCCCCTTTTATTCCCCCTTCCTTCCCCTATGTTTCTAACATGGTTTAACATTTATGTGGTAGTGTTTTTTGTCTTAACATGGTCCCCTTTATCATATTCTTATCCTAAAGTCTTAACCCTAAGGCCCTATTTGTATTTGTCAACATGAATAAGACCTTAGTCTTAAAACTTTAGCCTAAGTTCCTATATTAAACCACATCCTAACTTAAGCACATCATTTCTTTGCAGATCCAAAGGTCCTCACTTCATCATGAAGAAATATTTGATGGAGCATAAAATTTTTGATGAACTCAAAGCCTTGATCCATTAGACCAATCTCATAAGATCACCCAAATCATGATCAATGATCCATGCTTTAGTGGGAACAAGTATCAAACAGTGTGAGATCATTGTTAAGGTTTAAATGACCCCTTTTATTGAGGAAAAATTAGCCTAAGTTTTACCCTAAAGTATCATTGTATTTATTAATACAATAAAACCTTAGGATAAAACTTATGTTACAGCTTCAATATATGAAAAGAGCCAATCAAATATGAGTATCTGAATCTTAATCAATGATCCATGGCTACTTACATAGAAATGATCCAACAGAGTGAACTTGGCACTGAAAAGTCAAAAGCTCGAGGAACCCCATGAATTCACCACATGGTACTCTCACATTTGATCTTGATAACAAAGGGTCTCACATAATAAAATTTGGGCTTAACCTAAGCTTTTATCTTAAGGTTTATTGTATTTATTAATACAATGTAACCTTAGGCTAAAACCTAAGTTACGATGAGAATATTTGAAGTGACTTATCTCATTATGCTTATAGACTTAGGCTTTTGTCTTAGTTTAATTTTTATGACATGGTCCTGAGTTGACTTGATCCCTTTTATGATTGTAGGAACTAATGGCATGCTTTTGCTCGAATAGTGATCAATGGTTTGTGTTTGATGAGGATTAAATGATTTAATGGAGTGTATCAAATCTAATATCTATGAACCAAAAGGACATCATGAGATTAAAATTAACATTCTCATGATCGTCATTTGACATCTACAAGGCCATCATTAATGTATTTAAGACCATCAAATTTAAGCCCATCAAACTTAATTATCTACTAACTTAAATTTGACATTCTTATGACTATCATTTGATGCCTATGAGGCCGTCATATATGTCCATGAGACTATCAAATTTAAGCTCATCAAATATTTTAATTAGACATTATGATATCCTTTAAAAAAATTCTAAAATCTTATAGCTTGCATTGCAAATGAATGGGGCCCCTCAAAATATATTCAAACACTTAGGATTTCTAAACTTCAAATGATAAAACAACCTTGTGGTCTAAATATATGAAGACATGAACTTAGTCTAAGTCTATATCCTAAGGTTCCAATTGCATTTATTTGAATGCAATAAACCTTAGGCCAAAGACTTATAATAAGTCTTATTTTAAAAGGTCCCTATGAAATGAAACTTAGCTTAAAATTCTTTGAACTTAATGTTTTATCATGTTTATTGATATAATAAAACCCTAGGTTAAAACCTAACATTTGGACCACTTATTGTTTGGACCCCTTTAAGCATATTATAAGAACTTAGCATAAATATTTTGGCCTAAAATATATGTTGGGTTTATTAACACAACATAAACCTTAGCCTAAAATATCTAGCCTACTTCCCTTTTATATGCATTCCATAAACTTAGGCATAAATATTTTAGCCTAAATTTTATCTCATGTTTATTAATATGAAATAAACCTTAGATTAAAGTATTTAGTCTAAGTCCCTTCTTATATCATGACACTAATTAAAGTTCTCACCCTTTTGTAGGATTAATGTCTCCCACTTCATCTTAAAGATTTATTAAATGGAATGAAAAGTCCTGATGAATCTAAGGAATTTGATCCATCAGATCAATGGCATATGTCTACTTGGATAGTAATCAATGGTTTGTGCTTGCTTGTGAGAGGTGATCAGATGGAATGTAGTTGTCAAAGACTATTCAATGAGACCCTAAGCACATATCGAATCAACCCATGGCAAGCACGTGTTCACTGAATAGAATGCAAAGCCCAAGAGGCCCATGAAGGTGTCAAGTGGCACAACCATGGGGCCTGACATAAAGGAGGAAATGATTCTAAAGCCCTGTGAGCATGATTAATGGTCTGCATTGATCCATAAACAAGGATCTGATAACACAAAGGAAAAGTTGGATTTTCAAAAGACAACAGCTAGTCCCTCAAGACATTTATGAAAAATGCTACAAAAGTTATCAAATAGATGCCACATAGACACAACACAAGCATAAAATGACAAAATTAAAAAAATTGTGTGCTTGAAAAGGCAAAGGTATAAAGGCCTAGGTGTCAATCAAATATGAGACATGAATGAGCTTGATTTTCAATTTTCATTGCCATTAAAGATTTATAAAATCCCTAGCATCTATAAAAGTTCTAATTTGAACTCGAATTAATCACAATCAAATCAAAAAGAGTTCAATTGCAATCTAAGAAAGAAAAAGTTGAACCAACTATTAATTATGATCCACTGGTGAGCAATTCTTAAGTCTGATAACCATGGTAGCTCATAGACGGCAACAAAGGGATAAAACTAAGTTATACTTGACCTCATATAATAAGGGAAGAGTTTGCAAGGATATGGACTTGGATATTGTAGCATTAAACACTAGGAGTGGGAATTGGTCCAAACTCTTTTGGGCCATTGAGGAGATACAAGCTCTCACAAGAGAAGAATATAATAATGCAACCATCCTATAGAGATACAATCACCTAGTAGCCATTGTAGACACTAGAATTATGTCACACACTTGTGTGACTCCCTGTGTTGAAACCCCCCTTGATCCCCTTTAAATAATTAACCTTCCTAACCCATGTTTCCACCTTAAAATATTTAATTAAGTTAATTAAAAATCACTTATGCCACCTCACCTGGCCACCTGATCCTAAGACTAATTCTTACCCTCTAAGTCACCTTGAGACTTAGTCTCCTAATCTTAACTACCTATGACTTTTTCTCACCCCTAACATAAATTCCTAACTAACTACGTTCTTCATGGCGTTGTATTTTTACTATTTTCTAATAAACACCACATTTGGCAAGATAAGGAATAGAAAATGGGCTAAAAATAACCCTTTTACCTATTCTTATGCCACTAATGTTGGTCAACCCTTGGACGACATCGATGGGATCATTGACGTCAGTTAATCAAAATTCCAAGATCATATTCGGGTGAGAAAATCAATAATTCACACATAGGCTTTTGGCAATCAAAACATCATACATCACTTTGAACATCTAAGCTTACCATTACTCTACACAAATTAATCCAGATCAAGAATTGATACACTGCACAAAGCTTAAACTCTTGAGGACCAGTATCACATGCTTGTATTGTCTATTCACCCATTAGTTCACCAAGCCTCATCAAAGTCATCTATCTGGTAGTCACAGTTCACCCAAATCACCAGTTAATTATATCTCAATGTTTTATAAGTCTTTAAATAGTAATGTTATAATTACTTTACATTATACTATTTATTGTTTCATGAACCCTAACTTCTTTCGTGGAGGAGTTGTAAAGCTCCCCATGCACTTCTCTCTAATCTAGCATATAAACCCTCTATCCAGACTGACCTAAGCCTTACCCACCTCCTTATGACCTTCCCAACCTCACAACCTGACCATACTCCCATTCGCCCTCTCGAAAAAGCCTTTTCTAACTCATTCTAATTCTACTACCCTAACAAACATCAATGATCTCAATTGACATCGGTGACCCCAACTGATATCAGTGACCCCAACTAACATTGGTCCTTTAACCGATGTCAGTTACTATTTTTCTAAACCAAAAACCTCAAAATCACCTAATAACCTTCCCAAAACATAAACCTAACTTATCAGCCTATACTATATTATCTTTAACTACACTCAAACCTACAACATGGTAAACAAAAATTTGACTCTCTCTCTCTCTTTCTCTCTCTTTACTTGCATTTATTTTAAACTTTGTTTTAAAATAGTGGACTATCATCCCAAGGAAGTTTCATAATTCCCAACATAAGCATGTAGTTTGGTAGTATGCACATATCTCTACTAACAACTATTTTGGGTAGTGTTTTCTTATATATAGGTGTCTTCCTCCACAGGCAAAGAGGGAAATCTACAAAGTCTAGAATGGTGTGTAATTATCAAAGTTTTAATCACTTATCCCTAACTCTCTCTATTTTATGTTTCTCTCTCTCTTTGAATGTAAAATAAGCTTAAAATGTAGTGAAACATTCTAGAACGCTCGATGGGACCCTAAAGTTTTCCTAGGTTTGTTACTTGTCTAGCTATTCATATAGGTGCACCATAGTTAAATTTTCATTCCTTGCACTTTCTCTCTTTGTATTTCTCAAAAACAAAATTTTGGAATTTTTATTTTTTGTTTAAAGGAAAGAACTGAAATTTTCTTTCCCTATCATTCTCCTCTTCTTTTGCCTCTAAAATAAATTCATTATTTTCCTACAAGTTAAACAAAATACCTTCTTTTGTTTGCCTCTTTTGAGCATTAGGATAGTGAAATTCATCCTCTTCTCCTATTCACCATTATTTTCATTTGAATTTAACATTTATGATTTGGGTTTCAAACTCACTGCATTTCATTATTTTGCTTATTGCATTTAGCTCACCTAGTTAAATAAAGAATCATGAATAAATCATAAAATGGAAATGTTACACAACCAGATCACTCTCATAAAATTAAATATATAAACTCACTTGAGACAAGGCCCATTGGCATTTCATCACCTAGTGGATCACCTTACCTTACCTAATGATCTTACTTGGATTTCACCACCAAGGGGAGGACCTACTCTATTATTTGATGTAGTATAAACTCTATCCAATTCATATATTCTAGCTAAGCATCTTGGCTCAGCTTCAAGAACATGAAGTATGGGGAGAAAGCCCCTATAACAAGCCACAAACTTATAGATTTGTATTAAGCACTGAAACTAACTTGGAACCATCCTTAGACTACTCATCTAGTACCTATTTTACAAACCAATTTTACTCTCACACTTTCTAAGGCATAAGCCATCAAGAGACTAAAATTAATTCCTAGGAGTTAACTTTTAGTGGATGCATGTTCCTTTTCTACTTCCTTTTTTCTTCTAAATTTTTGAGTTAGTGTCATGTCCCCTTTTTCGTGGACATTGACAGACATGATGGTTAGCCTATTATACGACCTTCGTAGGCTAATAAGATGGATAGAGGGTCATAATGGAGCTTGGCTCGACTTTGATTCACAGGATTTCTACATTTGATTTTCATTCAGGGTATTTCAGACACATTTGGCCTGAGCTCCTACTTTTTAGGGATATTTGATATGCAGCGGAGCGCCTTTATTATGGTATGGTTATGTGCGGAATCACTCCCTGATTCACTAGCTTCGATTGGTTCGTGGATCCGACATGTATTGAGGGAGATATTAATATTTGATTGATTTAATCAAATATTAATTATTTAGCCTATTTTTAATTAGAAACCCTAATTCTAATTTAAGAAACCCTAATTAGGGCAAGCATATCTTTTGAGGGTATAAGGGTTTCTCATGGAGGCCATTGTTCATTATGCTATTGATTATTGATTATTGATTTTGAAGAATTTCTTCTGTGAAGACTGAGCCTAGGGTTCCAGGATTCCATTTGCATTGGAGAACGTTCCCTCTTCAGTGTGTGCAATTAAGAGGCTGTGGAATATCAGCTGATATATTGCCAAAGTGAGAGATAGCCTCATCCAGAGGTTATCACAGAATTTTAGGTTTGAGAGATAACTTCACACAGAAGTTATCACAGATATTCCAGGTATTTATTGCTTTATGTTTTGATTCAATAAATTATACAGCTAGAGATCTACTGTGCTAGAGACATATATTTTAGATCAGGGGTTGAAAACAGGGAAGTTGTGATTAATTTGCGGCCGTACAGAATCCGTACAGATTCATACAGTTCAGTGCAGGAACCGACCTCGGCAGACAGAGGGTTTTCAGTGACCGACATCGGTCGACTGAAGACCGACATCGGCAGAAATCTGACCGACAGAGACCAACGTCGGTGAGATATCGACTGACGACGGCGACTGTGTGTCGACACAGAAGGGCTGAGACTTTCCAGAATTCAATTTGCACTTCTAGATTTGCAAAGCCAGGGTTTTCAAGACTGTATTTTATATTTATATGCATAATAGAGGACGGCAATTGTAATAGTTTAGAAGGACAAGTGATAAGATCTGTAATTTGTTATTAAAAAACTATATTATTGTTATCATTCTGAATTTATTCAACAGAGATTATATCTTGGTTCAGATTTTTTGTGTTGCTATATTTCCTGTTTGAAGGGGATATTACAGTGGTATCAGAGCTTTTGTGCAGATAAGAGAGCCCCTAAGTAAGGGACATTACAGTGGTATCAGAGCTAATGTCTTGCCATCCTGTTGGGTAGTTTGGGTATCAGCATGGCACTAACAGGTGTCAAAGATTTGGAGGAAAGAGTGCACAATGCAAAGAAGAAGTTATAAAATCCATTACAGCAAGCAGATGACCTTCTACAAACTCTGGAGGAGTTAGAAATTTATTTAAGCAAGGTTGAGCAGTCAAATTCTTATGAGATACAAACAGTGTTATCTCCAGCATTTAATTCTTTGGTGAAGCACCCATTATTGAGACATCATGATGAGGTGGTAAGACTTGCAACTCTCTCTTGTATTAGTGAAATCATGAGGATCATAGCTGGTTTGATTTTAATGATGATCAGATTATGAGAGAGGTATTTTATGCCATGGTAAAAAGCTTCGAAATGTTGGATAACATGAGAGACCCTCATTTCTCAAAGAGGGCAAGATTACTTGACACATTTGCCAGGTATGGATTTGAAAATCTTATGATGTTAGTAGGTTGTATTGGTGACATTCGCAGGATGTTTAAAATATTTTGGACTATTTTAGATGATTTTCATTCCAGTGATGTATTAGCATCCATGCACTCTATCATGTTCACAATCTTGTTTGAGGAGGAGGATAAAATCTCTAAACTTTTGGCAGAAGATTTATGGTATGTCTGGACAAAAGGGAAAAATGTCTCACCTAGAGCTTGTATGTGGTTAAAGAGTTTAATTAATAGGCCTAAGGATCGTAGTGCTTTCCCTATGACATGCAGCCACTTGCATGATGAGTTTGACAGTTATGCTGATCCAGTACAGGGAGATATTAACACATCTTTAGGTAATGATTTATCTGCATTATCTTCACAGGTAGGAGTAGTTGAGGATGTTGTGGATGAGCCTTGTCTTAAGGTGAGTTCAGCACAGGTGGTAGTCAGTGAGGATGAGCCTGATGTTTGCATTCAGAGTATGGAGGTATACTCAGAGGTTAGTACATTGAGTATTGGTGATGAGTATGTTTTTGTAGCTACTGATGAGGAGCATGTTGTTGAGGCTAACACATATATTCAGGATTTGGGAGTCCCTGATTCTGATGAGTTTGAGATACTTGTAGAGTCGAGTCTCTATGTTGATTCTTCTCATACAGATGATAGTGTGGTACAGTTGGTTGTGCTGCCTTTACAGAGGGATCAGTTATGGGATGGATTAACACCATCTTTTGTAGATGGAATTTGCAGTTGCCAATTACACAGCCTACAGTATCGACACATCCAGGGCAGTTATGATTTTAGAGATTGGTTGAGTTGTGTTCGCCAATTTGATTATGGGTTCCTCTTTGTTTTACTTTTGTCGATATTGCAGGTACTCACATTGATTCACAGCGGTGCAGAGCATAACTACATTTGGGATCCAGGTGGATCGAGTAGTTCATTGTTCCAAGATTGCTTGGGGACAAGCAATTTTCGGAGGGGTGGATTGTCATGTCCCCTTTTTCGTGGACATTGACAGACATGATGGTTAGCCTATTATACGACCTTCGTAGGCTAATAAGATGGATAGAGGGTCATAATGGAGCTTGGCTCGACTTTGATTCACAGGATTTCTACATTTGATTTTCATTCAGGGTATTTCAGACACATTTGGCCTGAGCTCCTACTTTTTAGGGATATTTGATATGCAGCGGAGCGCCTTTATTATGGTATGGTTATGTGCGGAATCACTCCCTGATTCACTAGCTTCGATCGGTTCGTGGATCCGACATGTATTGAGGGAGATATTAATATTTGATTGATTTAATCAAATATTAATTATTTAGCCTATTTTTAATTAGAAACCCTAATTCTAATTTAAGAAACCCTAATTAGGGCAAGCATATCTTTTGAGGGTATAAGGGTTTCTCATGGAGGCCATTGTTCATTATGCTATTGATTATTGATTATTGATTTTGAAGAATTTCTTCTGTGAAGACTGAGCCTAGGGTTCCAGGATTCCATTTGCATTGGAGAACGTTCCCTCTTTAGTGTGTGCAATTAAGAGGCTGTGGAATATCAGCTGATATATTGCCAAAGTGAGAGATAGCCTCATCCAGAGGTTATCACAGAATTTTAGGTTTGAGAGATAACTTCACACAGAAGTTATCACAGATATTCTAGGTATTTATTGCTTTATGTTTTGATTCAATAAATTATACAGCTAGAGATCTACTGTGCTAGAGACATATATTTCAGATCAGGGGTTGAAAACAAGGAAGTTGTGATTAATTTGCGGCCGTACAGAATCCGTACAGATTCGTACAGTTCAGTGCAGGAACCGACCTCGGCAGACAGAGGGTTTTCAGTGACCGACATCGGTCGACTGAAGACCGACGTCGGCAGAAATCCGACCGACAGAGACTGACGTCGGTGAGATATCAACCGACGACAGCGACTGTGTGTCGACACAGAAGGGCCGAGACTTTCCAAAATTCAATTTGCACTTCCAGATTTGCAAAGCCAGGGTTTTCAAGACTGTATTTTATATTTATATGCATAATAGAGGACGGCAATTGTAATAGTTTAGAAGGACAAGTGATAAGATCTGTAATTTGTTATTAAAAAACTATATTATTGTTATCATTCTGAATTTATTCAACAGAGATTATATCTTGGTTCAGATTTTTTGTGTTGCTATATTTCCTGTTTGAAGGGGATATTACAGTGGTATCAGAGCTTTTGTGCAGATAAGAGAGCCCCTAAGTAAGGGACATTACAGTGGTATCAGAGCCAAATTCCTGCCATCCTGTTGGGCATATCAGAGCTTTTGTCTTTGGTATTAGTGTTTTGTGTCTTTCATATATCCCTATTAGAAGGGGATATTATAGTGGTATCAGAGCCAAATTCCTACCATCCTGTTGGGCATATCAGAGCTTTTGTCTTTGGTATCAGTGTTTTGTGTCTTTCATATATCCCTATTAGAAGGGGATATTACAGTTAGTGAGGACATTTCCTTTATCAATTTATAGAATCCAGGCATTTATACCTTTCAAATTCTATTAACCTCTAGTTTTAGGTTTTTTATGTGTTCTTTATCCTTGCACAGACCTATTGTATCCTTTGTTTTACCCAAATTTCACCCTTGGGTTGCCAAAACCTTGGATTTTTTGCCTTTTTGGATTCCATAGTAACCAACATTGGTAAGGCCACTAATGTCGATGGCCCATTTACCTATTAGCATCAGTTAGATAATTGATATCAATGACTATGTGTTTTTATAATTTTTAGCCTACTTAAAGTAGAAAGCTAAAATTACCTACCTACCTACACTCAAACCTAGTTTTCTAACACTTTGTCACTAATACAGAGTCTAAGGTCTACCTTTATCTATTTTTCATGGTCTTGATGCATATCCAAGACAAAATTCTTACCAATTATTCAAGCTGACAACCACTCCCACCTTCCCCTCTCCTTTCTCATTCTACCATAGAGCATACTTCAGCTACAAAGAATACCCTTATGACTACCAGTCTTAACCAGATCCCCCTTGTACCTAAAGGAGATCTTGACTTCACAAAATTTCTTGATCATAACATTATATCCCTTTAGCATTATCTCACCATGAGCCAAACCCTTAACACTATGGGAGATCCCATTTATACCATGCCAACTTCCTTGATGGAGATAACTACATCTTGGTGGTTTCTACCATTCCATCTATAGTCACCCAAACCACTACTTTAACAAGTGACCCAACCATAAATAACCCTCAAAATTCAACCACCCTTATCACTTAGTCTCATCTTCTTAACCCAACTTCTGTAGCAGCTCCCTTACCCTCATAGCAACAACTGGCCCAACCAAGTCAAACATCATTTCAAAACTTGGTAGTGCCCATCCCATTAACTTTTGTACCCATAATTACAAGAGTTTAAACTCATCATTCAACTCATGTAATTGTGTTAGCAACCCAACCTCTGATGATGGCACCTAGCCAAGGCATTATCTCTAACCCCATAGGACAAGCCTCTTTCATTTATGCCCCTCAAGCCATGACTCATTAACAGTATGTTGCATATACACTACCACAATAAGGTTTGTCATATCCTACCTCTATCTCCCTTCAATTACCCTATAACTTAGCGGGTACTCCTCACACTAATCCTTCTCCCAATCTCATCAAGATGTGTATGGATAAGATGTCTAACCTAGAAACATCTATGTCAATTTCAAAGAATTCTTTCTCTTATGGTCAAATATGTAATGACCCCATCCATCCTTGTATACCTATTTGACCCTACCCGAGTCAATGAGAACTCCCTAAATTTACTCATTTCTAGATTAAAGAGGACCCACAACAATACTTATGAGCATTTCGACATGCTTGTTACCTAATAGGGCATGATGATGCATTATTATTTCACACTTCCTTATGTCTCTTTTGAGTGATACCCTAGATTGGTATAGTTCCATAACCTAGCACTCCCTTTTCTCAATTACCTAACTTGCTTAACTATTCTTGGACCACTTCTCTATCAATATTTCTAAAAATGTCTCTATTACGAACCTTTATTCCATTAAATAGTTTGACGATGAGTCCATTATTGACTTTGTCGCTCATTAGAGAGGTTTAATCAATCAGCTCTCCTTTTCTTTACCTCAACCTGAGCTTATCAAGATTTTCTCAAGAGCATGTCCCAAACACATCTAATCTACCCTTTATGTCTAAACTTTCAACACATTTGATGAAGCTTTTACAATGGTACAAAAGTTAGAGATTCAGGCTATATATGAAGATAGGGTTAAGTTACATAATAAAAATACCATCTCCAAACCTATTGACTCTTCCTCTAAACCCTCTTCTTCTAATCAAAATTCAAAAGGATCTGCCATTGCTGTGGTGATTAAATCAGCTTCTTCTACCACAATCAACCAGTCTAGGCCATCTACCTCACAAAATCCAACCAAATAATTCCAATGACGGTATGAACAAAGACAATACACTCCTATTGGAAAGTTGTACACTTCCATTTTGGATAAAATATTACAGCAAAGAGCTATTACCCTTCCCAAAATTAGACCTCCTATATAGTTTGATCCCTCCTGTCCTATCCCAACTTGGTACAAAGAGGATGAGTTTTGTGGTTATCATCAAGTTAAAGGCCATAATTCTAACTATAAAACATTCAAAAACATTTTCTAGGATATGCTTTATAAAGGCAAGTTTATCTTGGATAACCCTAACACACCTACTAACCAAAGCATGGATATGTTCAAACAGCCTTTTCTTAACCATTCTCTCAATCAAATAAATGTTCAAGCCACAATCAATAACTCACCTGATCACGATATTTATATGGTCAATATGGTCTTCTCTTTACCTCTAATCTAACCTCTCCCACAACTAGAGGATCCTATTTTACCTATTCCTCTTCCACAAGTAGAGGAGCCTATTTCACCCATCCCTCTCTCACGTGTGGAGGGGACTCCTTTACCTATCCTTTTACCATGTGAGGAACCCACAATTCCTATTCTTCTTGTACCTATTTTGCCTATTCTCCTACCTTTAGAAGAGCATGTCATACCCACTCCTCATCTACATGTTGAGTGGAGCATCATTCATATGCTCTACCCTCTTGAAGAGCCTTTTTTGCCTACTCCTCTTCCACCAATAAAGGACAGTGCCCCATCCACTCCTCTTTCACATATAGAGGAGTCTATATTATATATCCCTACACTAATTGAGGGATCTATTGTGCCTACACCCATCAAACTAATTTTACCCCTTATCTTGCCAATAAAAGAGCACACCTTGCCTAATCCTCATTTGTATATTGGGGAAGAAATCATACCCATGATTTATCCACTAAAAGAACCAACTTCACCAATTCTTCCCCCACCCAGGGGGGACCATGCCTCTTTTCTTGCCTCAGTTGAAGAAGACCTAGTTGTGGCTCTTACTCATCTTTAGCCCAAAATAGTAGAAGCCAACACATTCTCTCTTTCCCAATCACCTAAGTCTTTTGTGGAAGCAATTGTAAGGCCTACAAAAACTTTGTCTAAACCTTTCTCATAGTTGGTAGGAAATCTATACTTTATTGACTCCAAGAAGCTAGACCACTTGGCATTTTGTGACTAACTTAAAGCTCTTTATCCTATGTAATAAATGTCATCATCTACTTCCA
Organism: Torreya grandis; assembly: GCA_037957365.1. Lineage (NCBI taxonomy): Eukaryota > Viridiplantae > Streptophyta > Pinopsida > Cupressales > Taxaceae > Torreya > Torreya grandis. The sequence continues at coordinate 115,837 of JARHVA010001602.1, forward strand.
ATCATTTCACTACCATTTATCCTAAGGTTTTTGATAAATATAAAACTTCTTTTCCTGGACCATCATAAGTGCAGTCGTCTATGTCACAACCATCACCATCATGGGCATCTACTACTCAAAAGCAAATCAGATCTTTGGGTGTTCACTTGGTGTCTAATATAATTCATCCATAGGTAAATATAGATTTAAACTCTCAATAATGAGTGAGATTTATATAGTTTAAACCAAATAAAAATGTTAAGCTTCATAGGCCTCACCATTCTACTCCTCTTCCACCCTCAACTTTACCTTTGATCTTGGGACCCCATCCTTCCACTTTAGTTGGATTTCTCTCTTTCTAAGTAGGACAAAAGGTAAAACTACCTCCTTTTTTTCCTCTACCACTTAGTTACCCTTACATATCCATCACCTCAACACTTATGACTAAAAAGGTGTCAACAAAACTAGTGGATATGCCTTCACCCAAAAGGGTGCCATGCAAAACCACATTCATGCCTCTTAAATCAAAGAAGGTGTCCACCCTTATTGTGATAACAAGTGTTATCCCAATAGCAGTCTCTAAGGCCTCTCTCTTATGCCAGTTATGGCAATCCTCCACCATAACCTTTCCTCTGATCAAGCCTTATCAACCTCTCAGACCAAAACCATCTTGTTTCGATGACACACAAGTTTATTTATATCATCGCTCACCTAACATGATATGAAAATCTATAAATCTCTCATAGCTATTCTCTAATAACACTTTGATATGGACAACCTTTTCATTAAATATCCTCTTACTAACCTCATAGTTATTTCACTAGTTGCATCTTGAACTCTACCTACCACCTCACCTGAGTCCAAGACCAATGATGAGGTTATACCTCCTCCACCACCTTCTTTGTCTATGCTCTAGATTAACACAGTTAATGTGGCCACATGATCTCAAAATCAAAAGGATAAATGTAAGGAAAAGGCCACCACCCCTTGGGCTCATCTATTCTCCAAAACTACACCACCAAATCCCAAGATCTCTATTCTTAGTGCCCCCTAACCCACATCTTCACAAGTCATTCAAGACTCAATGGTGAAACAACTTCACCAAACCCCTATAAATATGTCTTTATATGAGTTAATCCAAAACTCATCTTAGAACCACCAAGCCTTGATCAAGGATTTACAAGTTATATAGGTATAACCCGATGATCCTCAACCTCTTGCAGCTTTAGTAGATTCTCTTAATGTTATTGCCCTGGTTTCCTTCAATGATTAAAAAAAATTGACTCTTCACCTTAGAAACCAAGACCGTACACTTTTTATCACCACATATACTGATCAAACTCATGTTAAGAGAGTCATGATCGATGGAGGTTTTAGTATTAATATTATCTCCACTCATGCCTACAAATAGCTATCACTTCCCAATAATTGCATGTCATAGTTTGATGCGATACTCCATTCCCTCAATGATATTATAGCGACTAATGTGGGTACTATCATCTTGCATATCCATGTGTGTCTTTACATAATCCTTTAAATCTTCTATGTTGTCGAAGGAGATTTTTAATACAACATATTTCTTGGACAGCCTTGGATACATGTCATGGCATGTGTACCCTCAACTTTACATCGTTATGTCAAATTCAATCACGGTGGGCAAGTGCATGTTATTCCCACTAACCTACCTATTTTCAAAACATGCAACATGACTTATCATCCTAATGATGTCCTCATTCCATTTAAAACATCTTCCTCTTTACATTATATCATTGAAGCCTTAACAAGCTTGACTACCCCAGTTACTCAGATACTGGTGACATAAATTCTTGACAAGGACCCTATAGAAGACACTTTCAAATGCCTTTCACTTGAATAATATCACTTTTTAACACTTGGCATGTTCCATACTCCACAAGAGTATGGAAAACTTCACATGCATCCCAATTATGATTCTCGTATTGGGATGGTCATCCCATATGATCCCCCTAACCTTCAAACTAATCTCATATATAGGGGAATTGATCAAGCTCCTATTGTCACAAATCCCTCCTCTTCACCATAGCCTTTTACCTATGACTTCTCCTTCCTAGGCACACCTAGTTTTACTCACACCTATCTTTATAGGTACACCTGGAAAGGATTTGGGTTAGGTCATTATGAGCAGGGTGCTCATACACCCATTGAAGACCCCACCAATAAGACCATCAAAGATGACAAAAAGCGGTATGATGTGGGTTTTGATGAACCAACAAAACCCACCAAGGTCTTTCATATCAAGGAGCCACTCTCTCCTTCTCTATCCTCTCTTCTTCCCCTGATATCACTTACAAAATTAGAGGTATCCATATCTCCTAATTTTTTTCAATAAATGTCATTCATTTAGGACCCCTGACCTATCATCTGGGTGAGGAAACAAGGTCATTTCCTCTCATTCATCTTGAAATGATTGACAAAGACTTTCCCACTATTAACACTATCCAATGTCAAGATGATGATGCTATTCTCACCTACATGGGTGTAGATGATTCCTATATCTAATGATCACTCCCTTTTGAGATAAAAACTATGTTCAATGAATCAACCATTGACATTAATTTACCCTCTCTAGATAACCCCTAAATCCTCAAGATTGTCCAATCTTTATATTCCCTTGAACAAACTAATTATTGCAATTTCCTATCTGATCATAGTAAAGCATTTGCTTGGTCTTATCATTACATTCTTGGAACTAACCCCTCTATCATCACCCATAATATTGTAACCAACCATGACGATAATCTTGTTAAGAAGAAGCTTTGTAAGATGAACCCTTGTATTGCTTTCCTTGTCAAAAAAGAGATCCTACACCTCCTCTTTATTAACTTTATTCAACCCATTGACTATCTGTAATGGGTTTCCAATATCATCCCTATCACAAAATTGATAAGGGGAATTTGTATCTACATTGACTACCATGATCTAAACCTTGCTTGTCTAAAGGATGACTTCCCTTTACCAAGACTCGACCAACTTGTTGATCTAAAGGCCAGCCATGAGATGTTATCTCTTATGGATGGGTTCTCAGGCTACAATCAAATCATAATTTCTCCTAAAGATCAATATAAGACCTCCTTCATCATGCTATGGGAGAATCTTTATTATCGAGTCATGCCTTTTAGCCTTAATAATGTTGGTGCTACCTACCAACACACCATGACTTATATTTTTCATGACCTCCTACACAAAATTATGGAAGACTATGTAGATGACTTACTTGGAAAGTCTAAACATCACCAAGATCGCTTGGTAATTCTCAAAATCATATTCACTCATCTCTTCTAATATAAAATTTGACTAAAGCTAAAGAAATACATCTTTAGGGTCCTTTTAGGTAAGCTTCTAGGCTTCATTGTCTCCCTCCATGGTATTGAGGTCAACCCTACTAAGGTTTAGGCAATACTAGAAATGCCTCCACCCACTAATCTCAAGCATCTCTGTAGCTTACAAGGCAAACTTCAATCGATCCACCATTTCATCTTTTAGTTGTCAAATCTATGTCAACCTTTTCATCATCTACTTAAAAATGATGTCTCCTTCCATTGAAACATAGATTATTAGAAAGCCTTTGATGCACTTAAAGGGTAACTCCTTTCCCCATTGGTTCTTATTCCCCCTAAAGAGGACTAGCTTTTCTACCTCTACATTTCTACAACAAAACATTCCTTGGGTGCTCTGATTACACATCAAGATAATAAACATAGAGAGCAAGTTATTTACTACATAAGCTGAATGCTTATTGATTATGAAATTCAGTATACTCATACCGAAAAGCTTTACCTTGCATTAGTCTTCACAGCTTCCAAACTCTACCACTACCTTTTAAATCACAAAACCTACATTGTCACCATACTAAACCCTTCAAATACATGAATTCCAATCCATATCAAAACTAGTGTATGGCTCGTTAGCCCATGATCCTTGCTAAGTGTGATATGGAATTCATCCAACAAAAGTCTATCAAGGGGTAAACAATTGCTGACCAGTTAGTCGATACTCCTTTACCTAACAACCAACCTTCTAAACTTGAATTCCCTGATGAGTCTATTATAATGCTATACATCGATGACATCTCCTATCAAATGATGATGTTCTTTGATGGGTCTAAATGTCAATTTGATGGGGGTATAGGGTTCATCCTCATCCCTCTTAATGGCAAGCCTATGTCTCTATCATCTAAACTAGATTTTGAATGTACTAACAATATGGTTGAATATGAAGCTTTGGTCTTAGGGCTTCAAATGGCCATTTTATTGGGCATCAAATCAATCAACATCTTTGGTGATTCTTAGCTAGTGATTAATTAGGTTAACAGTATTACTTCTATAAAAATGAAATTTTTCAATGATATAAACATCGTGTAGATGCACTATTGGAATCATTTGACAACTACCTCTTGTAGACTGCTCCTTGATCTACAAATAAGTTTGTTGACATGATGGTTTCCCTTGCCTCACACATTCCATTCTCACCCTCTTCTTTAAAAATATATGTCACCATGTATCACCTCACATTTCCCTCTTATGTGTCAACTGACATCTTATTTATGGGTAATGTTGACTCTAATATGCATGACATCTGGTACAAATAGTTTGTTGACTATCTCACTTATGTTATCATTCCATTAAAACTTTCTAGTAATGGGAGACGTGCTTTTGTTAAAAGTACTTCTCACTACACTATGTTGGGGGGCCTTCTCTACAAATGAGGCTTTGATGGTCTCTTATTTAGATGCCTAACTCGTGCTAAAATCCCCTTTGCCATTATCATAGGATTTATGGGGGGCATTTTAGTGAGAAATCGATTGCCAAATGCATCCTTTGACTTGGCCACTATTGGTTGACACTCAACTAAGAATGTCAAAATTACATTCAATAATGTGTCAAATGTCAAAAATATGCTAACCTCCTTCACACTCCAAGCCATGCCTTATAAGTTTTCAAAGACTTTTGGTTATTTTCACAATGGGGTTTGGATCTAATCAATGATATTAACCCTCATTCATCTTTTCAGCATCATTCTTCATTACTGCTACTGAATATTTCACCAAGTGGGTCAAGGTTATTCCTCTCATCTTCACTAAGTTTGATAAAATTATTGACTTTATCAACCATCACATCATCTATCATTTCAGTGTCCCCCATAAGATTATTATGGACAACGGTAAATCTTTTAAGAATAAGACTGTCTAAAAATTATGTGATGCTTTTGGCATCAAATTAAGCTTCTCATCATCATATTATCCACAAGTAAATAGATAGGTGGAAGTTTCTAATAAAACCTTAATAAAAATCCTCATGAAGGTAGTCAATGATGCTGGTAAGGATTGGCATATGCACATTCCCTTTACCTTATGGGATTAATGCACTAGCATTCAAACTCCTATGGGTGATATGCTTTTTTCATTAGTCTATGGGATGGAATAATTCTTTCCTCTCAAGGTCCAAATTCCTTCTCTTTTCATCTCTTTATAAGACATATTTTTAATGATGACTTTTTCCAAGAACATTTGGCCCAACTTGAGTTATTCGATGAACATTGTCTAGCAGCCCTCAATCACCTCCAAAGCTATCAAGAGCGTATCAAATTTTCTTACAATAAAAACCTCTAAGAATGATATTTTAATATTAAATATCTCATCTTAAAGTAAAATCATGTGAGAAACATGGAGAAAATCAAAAGGGACAAGTTTTCTCCTAATTGGCTTGGACCCTACATCATAACTCACAAGTATGGCTTAGGAACTTATCACTTATCTTCTCTCGAAAGCAAGCTAGAACCTAAGCCTTTAAATGATTTGTACCTATAACCATTCTTTTGTTAATCAAGTAATGCTTCACTTCGTGTCTAACTTAAGCTCATCCCTTGGGCAACCCTATTACATTCACCTCCCTTTCTCTTAACCCTTGTTCCTACACACTTAGTTAACCCTCCAAGTGTTATGGTTTTGCCCTCATAAAGGAAAACCTCTAAGCCTTTATAGTCCTATCCATAACTAAAGTCATATGTAATATATATATAATAGAAATTAGGATATATAGACAAATTATTATCTCTTAGGTCATGATTCTCAACGTAGACTGCTCCCTTGAAGGACAGCTACGTAACTTCTCATTGCTACTATAAATAGACTGATCCCTAGAGGGACAACTAAAAAGAGAGAGATTAGACCACTCCCTTGAAGGATGGCTAAGCCAAGATTTTTTAAAAGAAATAATGACTTAGAATCTTCCCATATTCATCAGCTTCACATGACCTCAAGGTACCAACAACATCCCAATAAAGGCTTCCCACATTGATCAGCCTACACAAGAAAAATAAATTAAAAACTTCAGTCATGGACTTACCTATGGTAGCTCTCAGGTCACATACAGAAGGGGCATACCAACCCCAATAAGAAGGTTATGTTACCCACAAACCCTATTTCCTTTTACCTTTTTCCCTTCTTACTCCCCCACAATCAAGGGACTTTGAACTCACTTGACACAAGGTGATCATGACATTTCTCTACCAAACAAATGGTTGATACTATAATGCATGAATAATGCTCATACTCCCATGCCTATTTATATGGTCATTATGGCCCTCATTAATTCAATAACATCACATCCCTTTCTTTTCTATCACATGTTGATTTCTTTTTTAAGGCGACATCTCACAACAAGATTTTATTAACTTCTCACCTACCTGCCAATCTCTATTCTTACATCTTAAAGTTATATGTTTAAGAATACTATTACTTACATATAAATTTCAATCAATGATGCTCAACACGATTAATAAACTTCATGGCATATTAAAAATACATTCTTCAAACATCACATTCTACTAATACTAATAAACCATTTTCCAACTAATTTATTTTATACAACCTCATGTGAAATGCAGCCAACATAGCATCTCTAAACAATAGTAAATAGAGAAACTATAAAATCAAATCACTCATTTTTAGCCTATGCCATCACGTATATGGAAAATGCTAAAATGAAATCAACTACTCAATTATGCATATACCATCACGAATACGAGAAATGCTAGCATAGCACACTAACATAACCATAAATGACATCACATAATATGTCATCATCATCAATAACATCAACATAACATCATAACATCTCACAATACCAAAATCTCATATATATATCAAATATGACTATACATCAATGAATCATATCAATATCATCTATCTCTCACCATACATCTCTCAACTTCAACTCACAGGCATATATATATATATATATATATATATATATATATATATATATATATATATATATATATATATATATATATATGTATAATCATAATACATCTAACCCTCAGAATACTCAAGGCTATAGTCATAGTTGTGAAGAGGTAGTATCATCATCACCCTCTACCTTTCTCTATCTACGTGAACTAGAGGTCATGGTGCATCTCTTTGATCTCTCCTGCTCTCTAACCACAAAATATCTCAAAATCTACAAGAACTACCTGATGGCTCTATCATAGTATGTAATCTCATCTAAAGTAGTGTTGTACCTTGCTAGTGGTACAGTTTGTGGTAGACCCAACAAACCTATTGTATCACCCTATGGTGATGCATGTGGTGGATCCTATATTGGTCCTTATGGTGGAGGAGGGGGTAGCCTACCCTGTTGCTCTCAAACCATCTCTCTCTAATAACAGTGTAGTAACCTATTCCTATAGTGTCATCACCTATCCCTATAAAACCAAAACTTGCTCCTATGTTGCAATCAGTTGGGTTTGTAGTGTCATCACCTATCCCTGTAGGACCAAAACCTATGCATATGTTATATCCCATGCCTACATAGTTGCATCCCTCTCTCTCATAACTCCCTATAAATTTGATTATGGTTTCCTTAGAATCACAGGGTTCAAACCTACCCACAACGCTTGATAAGCTAATGTACACCCTAGATCTACCACACCTAGGCCTACTAGTAGCTCCTCAAAATTTGACCCATCTATCTCCTAGGGAAATGGAAGGGGTTCCTTTATATCATCCCTCCTATATCAAGGAAAATTAGGAGATACATCTTATAATAACCCAAACTATCTCCTAACCCTGACCACAGGTATCATCTCCAACTCTTTGGCTTACCTCTTCTTGACCCATACTGTACTATGTAAGCCTACAAGCTACTCTGCATATCCTCTAAATATAATATATGTCAAGTAGGGCCTTTAAACAATATCTAAAGGAACCAATTTATCCATCAACCACCTATAATAATCAATATCTTGCATGATGTCATCTACTCATGTATGTGCCATGTTATCTCTCCATCATCTAAAACCAACCCTAAAATTGATCAAAATCATGACTAGTAACCCCAGTGGTTGTGTCACCACAATATGCTCATATGCCCAATAATGAAGTAAATTCTTGACATAAAGACTATATCACCATCGCCACCTCACACCCCAAACTCCCTATATAGATATGTAAAACCATCTGCTACTCAAACATCTATGCTAAAACTTTGATCATTGCAATAGGGAATCTCCTTTTATACATGTCAGGTAGTGCATACATTGTAATGCCTATCATCATTAGGATAATTAAATGATGTTGCTCCTCATTGATAGTGCAGCTCATATGCAAAGCTCATTGAATGATAGGTCACCTCACTGACATGCTCCCTAAACAATGTGGACATATGAATATCATGATCCTCACTCAAACACGAGAAGAGATGCTCACCTTGGAATGGTAACCATAAAATCTTATATACATCCTCCTACATCACTATCAACTCTTTGGTAGGTAGATGGAAGGTGTTGGTGGTGTGATCTCACCTCTCTATCAAGGCTACCATCAAGATAACATCTCATGTAACTCTCCAATATCATCACACTCCTCCTAACCCTATAACTACTATGTGTTCCCACTCATTTATGGTGATATCCCTCCTCATCCTCATCAATAGTATAGGCAGTTGATCTCATAATGTTAGCTCCTACCTAGCCTATATCCACAGACACAAAATCACTCCATCAAACCACCTACCTTTAGTTATAAATATCTTCTTTTATTCCCTTTCCCTTTGGGAGAACTACATTGGTCTGAGGCCCTAATCTAGGCTATGTAGGTAGCACTTAGTTGACATGAGGTCTTTTGAGGCTAGCTTGGTCATCTACCCACCTAACTATCTATCCCTTTCACCCACTTAAACTATAGGCCCCACAACCTATATCTTAAACCTAAGGCCAATCGGCCTATTCTAAAACTATAAGCCCCATGGCCTATATCTTAAACCCAAGGCCAACTAACCTATTCTAAAATTGTAGGCCCAATGACCTAAATCTTAAACCCTAGGCCAACCTATTCTAAAACCTTTAGGCCCCATGACCTATATCTCACACCCTAGGCCTAACAGCTTATTTTTAACCCTAGATCCAATGGCCTATTTCAACCTACTTTTTCCTAACCACTTGCCTTAATAATTTTAACCCATATCTAACCCCTTTTTCCCTTCCCTTTAGGAGAACTACATTGCCCTGAGGCCCTAATATGGGATATGTAGGCAACACTCAATTGACATAGAGTCTTCTGAGGCTAGCTCAACCATTAAGATAGTCCACTAATACACCTATATAAATTCAATTGGGAATGCACAATTGGCTCTAATTCTTCCTAAATTTTCCACTTTGGGTTTTTCAATGACTGACATTAGTTATATTTCAACTGACATCAGTCTTATATGGTGACATCAGTGTCAGTTATCAATCGATGTTGATGACTAGTTTAACTCTAGGGCTGAATAGCCCATGCCCAAAATTTAAGTGTTTTTCTAAAAATTACCCATAACCCCCCATAAATCCACCTAAACCTACCCTTACCCCATCCACTAATCCCTTAATTACCCTTTATCCCCTGACACACTCACATTGCACCTAACTAATAAATTATGATCAAAACTTAAATTAAAATAACAACCAACTCAAACCACTCAAACAAATCTTACCTCATCTCTCTATCTCCTCTAAGCTAGAATGACTAGCACCTATTATGGAGTACTTCTAGCTGGGTCCACTCATCCCTTTGCCATCTCTATCTACACTAATGCTCCCTTGATCAAATCATGACCCACCAAGTGCCAAATCATACCTTCACTCTCACACACTCTTCTCAATTAATCACCTATCACCACCTCACCACAATAAGACAAGCTCTAGATGTTTTATGTTGCACAACACTCAAAGCTTTGGTTTCCTCCAATATAATGTCATAAATGAATTTTGGTGGGTCTTTAAACCCCTTTTGTTAGGTTTGGTCACCTATCAACATCAGAAGTCCTACCCTAAGCTATCGATGTCAACATATTTCCTACCAACATCAGTGACCTAATCGATGTCAACCACCTTAAAATTAGGGTTCCCAACCCCAAACACCACCCTTTACAAAATCACCCTAATTACATGCCTTTAGTGGTTTAGATGGACTCCTTATGAGGTAACTTAGAGATCATGTATATCTCCCCACCCATAACAACCAACCTTGGAAATCACTTAAATTTCCACCCACAATGACTCTAATTGGAGATCATAAATATCTCCTTGACTAAAAACCCTTTTTGAGCCAACCTTACCTTGATCATTCTGACTGCTTATGCTACTATGATATAGTTTTATATTAGATGCACATGTGTATATCAAGTGTTTTGGGATCATGACCTTACCAGTTTCATCAGCTATAACCTATTCTATTTTCTAGGAGCACTTCCTACCTTGGATACTTAGAGCACATAGACCATTAGAGCTATAATATTGATCATTTTAACCCTATTAGCTATCACTAACAAGTTATGGTCTGGTTATTTCTATCCAAGTCCTCCTCACCTTTACCCACTTTTTATTGTGTCAACTATAACTAGTAGCATCCATGCAATCAATGATGTTGCCACGTTCACACTCAACATCTACCCATCCTTTAACTACCTATCAAACTGGTACCTAATTTTAGATTCTCCTCTACTTGTTTCCATTTTCAAGGGGAATATCTCATCCCATACCTAGAACATCCAACTCTTATTTTTATCTTGAAAATTTTCAATATATGTTATAAGACAAAAAGTGGTAAATATAGACACCAAAATTACATCACACACTTGCATGACTCCTTGTGTCAAAACCCCCTTAATCCCCTTTTAATAATTAACCTTCCTAGCCCATGTTTCTACCTTAAAATATTTAATTAAGTTAATTAAAACCCACTTATGCCACCTCACTTGGCCACCTCATCCTAAGACTAATTCTTACCCTCTGAGTCACCTTGAGACTTAGTCTCCTAATCCTAACTATCTATGACTTTTTCTCACCCCTAACATAAATTCCTAACTAACTACATTCTTCATAGCCTAATATTTTTACCATTTTCTAATGGAAACCACACTTAGAAAGAGAAGGAACAAAAAATGGGCTAAAATATCCCTTTTACCTATTCTCATGCCATCGACGTCGATCAACCCTCAGCTGACATCGATGGGATCATTGATGTTGGTTACTTAAGCAAAATTCTAAGATTGTATTTGAGTGAAAATCAATAATTCACGCACAGGCTTTTGGTAATCAGAGCATCCAACATCACTTTCAACACCTATACTTACCATTACTCTACACAAATTGATATAGATTAGGAATTGATACACTGCACAGAGCTTGAACTCTTGAGGACCAACAATGCATGCTTCTCTTATCTATTCACCCATTGGTTCACCAAGCCTCATCAAATTCATCTATCCAATAGTCACAATTCACCCATTTCATTAGCTAAGTATACCTCAATGTTTTGTAAGTATTTAAATAGTAATATTATAATTTATTTACATTATACTATTTATTATTTCACAAACCCTGACTCCTTTCATGGAGGAGTTGTAAAGTTCCCCACCCACTTCTCTCTGCCCTAGCATACCAACCCTCTATCTAGACTCACCTGAGTCTTACCCACCTCCTTATAACTCTTCCCAAGCTCACAACTTGTCCATACTCCCATTTTCCCTCTCAAAAAAGCCTTCTCCTCATTCTAATACTACTACCCCAACCAACATCAGCGATCCCAATTGACATTGGTAACCCCAATCAATATCAGTAACCCATACTGACATCAGTCCTTTAACCAACATTACTTACTATGTTTCTAAACCATCAATCTTAAAATCACCTAACAACCTTCCCAAAACATAGACCTAACTTATCAACTTTCACGGCATTATCTTCTGCTACACTTAGACCTACAACATGCTAAATAAAACTATAACTCTCTCTCTCTTTACTTGCATTTATTTTAAACGTTGTTTTAAATAGTAGACTATCATCCCAAGGAAGTTTCATGCTTCGTGGAATAATCACATAGCTTGGCAGTCTGCACATATATCCACTAATAATTATTTTGTGTAGTGTTTTCTTATCTACAGGTGTCTTCTTCCACAGCCAAAGAGGGGAATATACAAAGTTTTAAATGGTGCATAAATACCAAGTTTTAATCACTTATCCCTAACTCTCTATTTTCTATTTATCTCTCTCTTTGAATGTAAAATAAGATTAAAACGTAGTGAAACAACCATCTAGATGACTACCCTCCACTATGCTACCACCAAGCCTAAGGTATTACACTACATCGATGTCTTTGTTCCTCTTTTTATTGATTATAAAATTGAGCAAGACTGGATAGTCCATGAGCATACTTTTATAAAGGTGTCATACATTTCCCCCCTTGAGTTTGAAAGCTATTATAAGTTGTGTAAGCCCCAGATAAACTTGCCAACCATTAAAAACTAGACTGGAGAACATTATTTAAACACAATCCTTACCCCATGGTTGCTCACTAGAACCCAAGTAATCCAAGACCCCATAGGCAAAATCCTAATTACCCAATTCAGGGAGGGGATTAGGATAATTATGACCCTATTGAATACGTTATCCAAAGTCTCCTCCACCACACATATTGACAAAGTCTAGGTGCCCTATGTTTACTTCATAGTAGAGAAGGGACTCACTCCCTAATTAGGTGAGATGATTAATATTTGTTTGAAGTCACAATTTAGATCCATCAAAAAGAAAACTAGAAAACACTTTCACATGATTTCCTATGTGCTTGATGCCTTATTAACCACCACCAAGATCCTAAATATTAACAATTAGTCACCTAATGGGAGACCTACTATCTCCCATCATTATTCCAAGCTTCATATATTCAAATATAGACACAACATGTAGTTCATTTATGATTATTTTTATCCAACTCTATTGGAAGCCATCATAAGAATCCCCATGAGTAGGGTCAACCCCCTGATTAAAAAATAAGTGGAATTAATAGGGGATATCGAGATCTACCTAGATTGCATGGTAATAAGGATTGAAGGAACTTTGACACAACCCTATAGGTTAACTAGCAGAGCAAGAAATTGTATACCAACTTCTTCATGGCATAGATGGATTTTACAAGGAGAAAAGGAAATGCCTCCTCCATCCCTTTCCTTTGATAATCAATAAAAATGTGTTACAAAATTGGGAACATATGAATTTTATTACCAAACACAGGGACTCATTCACCCTTCATAAAGTTGAATTAAGGCAATGGGACCCTAATGAGAGGGTCATCAAACATCTAAAGTCCAAGACAATAACTAAGGCCTATGAGTATTGGCCCAATGTCCATGACCCACTATACATCAAGTCCTCTAGTTTCCCAAAGGTATTAGCTAGGTTGAAGAGACACAACCTTAATTTAGAGCCTAAGTTTGAAAAGGTAAATGACAAGCCACCAGGTGAGATATAGTAAATGGGGCCCCTAAAATATCACTTCTTCCCTAGGCTATCCTCTAGGCCTCTTCTAGAATAGCCAATTAGAATGCAACAACCTCAAGCATAGGTTGTACAAGGAGTTGACAAAGAGAAACTAAAAGAGAGACCTGGGAAAAGCTCATATTTAACCCCACCTAAAAGACCAGAGTCTCTAATAGAGTTCCTGGATATGATTTTATTAGAACCTAATGAGACAGTCAAGGATGCACTTAAGGTGCTTGTTGGAACCTATGGGTTAGAAGATAAAGAGGATCAAAATGAGGAACCCCAAGCCCAAGCTAAAGAAATAGAGAAGTATATAGAGAAGTAAGGTGCTTTGTACCTAGTTTTAGTAGAACCCCCACATAAAAGGAAAGTTGAGTTAGCATTGGTCTCAGTTGGGAAAAAGAAGCCCAAGTTGACTTTCACCCACCCTTTGAGTGAGGTGAACTTATTCAGTGATGAATACCCCATTCATGAGCCCATTATCCCTAAATGGTCTGTTTATGGGAAGATGTAGAAGATTCCCACTTTATCCCACTCATGGGCCTTGACCCAAATAATCCATATTGATGTTCATGAAGAAGTCAAACCATGGATATTAGCTTTGAAGAAGGAAGAAGAATAGTTTCCACAATAAGATCAAGTGGCACACAAATGAACACTTTAGGGACCTCAAGCAATATACATGTGGAGATTCATAAGCTTTCTAAATTCATATAGTCAATAGTTAGTGTGCAGTTCAATCTAAAAATAGTAAGATTGGAGAGGGTTACCACCAAGAAGACCATGGTTAGAGGTGAAGAATTCACAATCTAGAGGGTTGAGCCATTTGTTGGTTTAACTCCCATTGAGGTCAAAGGCCTGATAAGCATCATGTTCATGAGGAAGACATAGGACTTGTTGAGGCTCATTCAACTCTGATCAAAGTAGGTATCAGGGGCATAAAGTAGAAGATATAGAACTTAGAGAAAGAAAAGGAAATTCTAGAGACACATGTTGTCTTATTAGTCCGAAAGGCAATAATAAATATGTTTGCAGCATCTTACTTTGACATGTTTTACTCTTTAAAGTCAATGAAGCTAAGGTAAGATGCATTGACCCAATAAAATGATATAGCCAAAGGATTGGTGGCCTAGTGGTAGGATGTAGAGGATAAGATAAGGGAACTTATCAACATACTAATCGAGGGTAGGATTCCTAGCTTCAAAACCATTAGCCTAGCCCACTTGAATGCAATATTGGGAATAGTTGATAAAATCCAAAGTTTCAGTATTTGGTCAAAGAGCTTGGATAGACTCCTTAGGGATAATGAGGAACTAAAATCTAAAATCAAGCAACTCCTTGGTACCATACTGGCCAACCCTATAAAGTCTACCTCCCTGGGAATCATTGATGATGATGAGTACAAAATTAGAGCCATTTTGGTAATTCAAGAAGTGAGGAACAAAATCCAAGGCTAATTTGGAAGTGATAATATCTTATTCAAGGGCATGATTTTCACTATTGAGAATATTATTGAAGCTAAGAGCATCAAGGAAGCCATGGAAAAAAATGATAGGGACTTTAATAACTTGGCTGACCAAGAGGATGTCTATCTCTTAAAGCCAGCTATTGATTTAGAATTTGTCAGTGAGCAACACCAAAGATCTATGGAGATTCTCCAAGAGTAATAGGGGATCCCTTTAGCCCAGGCCACACCATTTAATTAATATTCCATTCTATGAAAATTATTGTAATATTTGAACATGGAATATTCTTTTGTAAAGGCATATGCTAGTTTGTTGGCATATTTGCCTATAGTTCAATCCATTTTGGAAAGAGAAATGTATTATAGAACTATGAAGAAGGATAGTTGTCCTTATCTTTGTACATGTGTAATCTTATGACTAACTTGTATACTACTTGAGTCTTCTATAAAAGGTAGTATTACCATTTTGTAAAGGGAGAGAGAGTTTTGAGATAAAACTTGTATACTTCTAAGTAATTAATATAAGCAAGGAATTCTAAAAAGTTTTTCCAAGTTTGTTTGTATCAATTATTACATAGCTTCTTTATCGATTGCTTGTTCTAGGTCTTAAATTTGAATGGTTTATATGAACTAAAAATGTGCATATTTGTTACAAGGTTGCTAATTTGTGTTGATGTTAGATTAGTTGAATGTTCTTAAACTTTACTTCATTTTATTTGCTCTACATTAGGATGTGCAAATTCTATTTGAATGCAACAGTTAACCTTTAAGGAAAAGTTGGTTCATACTTGTATTGTTTCATGTTTTCCTCAAAGATTTGTCTAGTGTATGGTGAGATTTGATCATTTTCTACTTTACATTATACATTGGTCAAATGCATGTTTAGATGATATTAAAACCTTATCATGGTGTTTAGGGTAAAGATCATCAATCATATACTTCCTTTTTTTCCTACCCTTCCTTTTGCTTATTTTTTTAATCAAATCTCTTTAGTTTGGATCTCATTGTAAATATTCATCTAGATTAGCTTTAGCATAGAACTTTGATCATAACTCACTAAGATTAGCATATATGCTTTAAAATTCACAAATATTATGGACCATGATGAATCCCAACCACTAATCAATATAAATTTGTGGAACAATTTAATTTACTCTACCTTTATTTCACCATATGTAACTAGATTACCAAAACTTGCTACTCATGCCCTAAATTCCTAGAATTCTAAAATGAGGAGTGTTATTTAAAACACTAAGAGAACATGTGATACACATATAGGTATTAATAGGTCCAAATAATTCAATGGTACACATTTGATTGTGTACCTAACATCTAATGGCAAGCATTAAACTAAAAAGTAAGAGGATCTTGAGATCAAATGAAGGGTTGACAAGTGTTATGATCACAATGACTTACTAAATCAATGATGCACATTCGATCAAGTTAAAGGAGATCGATAGCACATATTCATTTGGACCAAGAAGATCAACAGTGTGTATAAGTTCAATAATTCAACAAGCTTAGGATGAATGTGAGGCCACCACATGGCATAAGTATAGGGGTAGATAGAACTAACAATAAGATTCTAAGAACAAGTAAAGAGCTATCATGTGGCACATTTTTATAAACCCATATCAAGATCAATGGAAAATATCAAAATTCAAAGCCTTGAGACATTAAATAGAGATCAAATATAGTCAAGGTTGAACCAAAGCAAATATTTCAAATGGATGCCATAGAGGTAGGCACATCAGTTTTGGTGGGTTCATCAGCAAGATAGTATCATGATTATGACCCTTTTTTCCACTCTTACACACCACAAGCAAACTAGTAAGGAGTAATTCACATTAGAATAATATCGCAATAGATTGATCTAGCTATTATAATTGCTTTGATGCCAAAATTTAGCTTTCAAATAACTTGATCCCATTGTTATAATCATAAAGAGCATCAATGCAAGCCAAAAATAGATTTAAAGAGACTAATACTATTGTTAAGGCCACTTTATATAAGTAATCTTAGGCATTATGATTTTTTCTAATGGTATCTACACCAGAATGATAGGAAATCTTGGTCATTAAACTCCCTTCTCCATCCTTCTAAACATTGATCCCCATCTCTCTCATCCCTTTTTGTTATAAATACAATCTTCTAAGCCTTGAAAATGGATCCCTCTCTTTGGCATGGCTATACTCTACTAATATTTGTATTGTAACACCTATTTGATGAAATAAAAGATTGAATTCCTCCATTTTGTAAGCTGATTTAAAGTGTGTCTTATGAATTAATTGATGTGGTTAAGTGAATGTATGTTTTCCTTACCTATGTTTGAATTTTCTCACTTTCATGTAGTGTTTTGGTAGTTATTAGAGGTCATTATAAGTGCATATATAGTTTTTTGGTTAGTGTGAAAGTGGATAACTACCCTCTTATGTGAGGATGATAGCTAGTCAATGCCCTGTTGTGAAATACTTATATGAGGGTTAATCAAAGAGTCAGTGAACTGATCTTTTGTAGTCTTGAATGCATCATATAGTGTGTCTTATGTAAGTATTAGGATCAAAATATTTAGTGCATCACCCCATTTTTACATGCTTTCATAGATTATTGTTAATATATCTCCCCTTTTCCTAAGAAGAAGCTAGTTTAGGTTTAGTATAGGTGATAGCCCCAAAAGGAAGTCAGCCTTCTCTAAAGCTATGACCCAAGATTAGGTGACCAATAACCTAGGGTTAATCCCATATTAGACTAATTTTGAGAAAGAGGACATGAACAATACCCTTATTAGCTAGGGTGAAACCTAGGATGCCAATAGTACCTTCATTGTTTTGTGTTAGATAAACAAGATAAATGGGTTTAGTGGTTACCCCAAGCTGAATGGTGGTATAATACTTTAGTAAATAATTCATATTAAATGTCTCTTTTTATAGCATTGTATGGATACCATCCTTAATCCCTCACTTCACCCTCGAAGTCCCACCCAAAGGTGTGTGTAGTAGAGGAACACCTTCAACATCAATATTAAGTCCTTGTTAATTTGCATGAAGATTTAGCTTTGGCCTAGAATCACATGAAGCAACAAATAAATCAGCACAAGAGTGAGAGGCATTTTAAAATTGGTGATTGGATATTTGTTAGCTTGCATCCATATAAGTAGATGTCCTTGAAGCAACAAAAAATGGATAACAAGTTGTCTCCCAAGTATTATGTCCCTTATTAGATCTTGTAAAAAAATGGTAGTGTGGCCTATAAGCTAGAATTTCCTCCATCCACTCACATTCATCTAGTATTGCATGTATCTTGCCTTAAGAAGGTCATTGGACATAGAGTTACCTCTCAAATTGAGTTAATAGAATTAGATGAGGAAGGGAAGGTTATTCTTGATCTAGAAGTGGTCCTTCAAATTCGTACTAAGTAATTACAGTCTAGAATGATTATAGAGTATTTGATCAAATGGAAGAATCTACCTTCTAAATATGTTACTTGGGATGATTAATCCTTCATTCAATAACATATGAGATTACTTCAATGTTGAGGATAACATTATTTTGAAGGGGAGGGGAAAGTTATGCCCTTAACCATTGACATGTCTATGGATATGTGTAGCTAATTTGTGGCTTGCATAACCCTTGTACATATTATTTTACATTTCTCTATGCACTCATATGCTTATTAGGTTGGCCTATGGGTTGTCCATGGACTTGGTAGACTATAAATGGGAGGTAGGGTTAGTTTTTCATCATCATATCAAAGTATTCATTTCTTATTACAGGCATTTGGGAGGTTTTACCCTCAAAATGGTTTATCTATTATTCATATTTTCTACCATATATTCATATCATTATGATATATTATTGTATTTTTTCTTATTTGGTGAATTAATATCATTAAAAATGGTATTAGATCCTCCACCTAGGTTCAAGTCATAGAGAGGGTGGCTATGATAGCATGGTAGTGTTCCTTTGGGGCTCATACATGTAGGAGATCATGGTGTATGGGCATAAATCTATCCTAGAGTCTAGATTTCAAAATCATAGTGGGATGTTATGATTTTGATGGGTGGATTTCACTAACACCTCAAGGTTTTGGTCTAAAAATTTGTTACACAACATCTTTCAAACAAGCTAAGAAGCTTGAATCTTGGAGAAAAGCAATAAAAGATGAGTATAGTGCATTGGTCAAAAATCAGACTTGGAAATTGGTTGGTCCTTCATATGGTTGCAAACCTATTGGCTACAAGTGAGTCTATCACAATAAATAAAAAGTTGATAGCTCACTTGACAAGCACAAATCAAGATTTTTTGCAAAGTTATATGCTCCAAAAGATGGAATTGACTACAATGAAACCTTTGCACTTATATCAAAATGGACTATCATTTAGAACATGATGGCTCTAATAGCTCATAATGGATGGAAGGTTCACCAAATAGACATCAAAACTACATTCCTAAATGCCAACCTCAAGGACATTATGTACATGACATAACTTGAAGGTTTTTTAGTAAATAGACAAGAACACAAGGTGTGTAAACTAAAAAAATCATTGTATGGTTTGAAATAAGCCCCTTGAGCATGTTACAGCAAATTAGTTGAGCACCTCATGAACATGAACTTCAAATGTTTTGAGTTTAAATATGTAACTCTTTTCATCAAAATAGTTGTGTTTATGGTGGTGTATGTTGATGATCTACTCATCACAGGGAACAATAAATGATACAATACAAATTTCAAATTAGAGTTAATGAAAAGTTTTGAAATGACTGATTTGGGTAACCTTTATTATTACTTGGGTATTGAATTAATTCAAAAACCAAAATATTTCTTCATCACTCAATATAAGTACATTAGTGACATTTTGAGTAAGTTTGAAATGGAAGATTGTAAGCCTCTCAGCATGCCCATAGAATAAAATCTCAAATTAACATCCAAAGATTCAACATATTTGGTTAATGCCACTAAATATAGATAACTCATTGGAAGTCTAATTTATGTGACCACAACTCAACAAGATATACCATTTACAGTTAGTTTCCTCCCAAGATTCATGTAACAACCCAAGGATAACCATAGGTTAGCATCAAAAAGAGTCCTAAGATATCTCTCAAGAACACAAAATTTTGGGATCAAATATCTAGGGTAGGAGATTTTAAACTAGTTGGGTATTCATATTTAGACTATGTTCGTGATCATGAAGATGGAAATTCCACCTCAAGTTTTATGATGAATTTAGTAATATTAGTTGTCAATTTGAAATCCCAAAAGTAATTAGTGTTGATAATTTATTCAATAGAATCAGAATATATGGCCGCTTCAGAGACAACTAAAGAGATCTTATGGCTTAGAAGGGTTCTTTTAGATTTATAGGAGCAACAAGTTTCACCAACACCTCTCATGTTTGACAACATTTTTATAATTTAGATGGTAAAGATTCCAATCTTTCATGACCAAACCAAGTAAATCAATACTAAGTTTCATTTGATTCAACACTATGTGAAAGATGGTAGTGTCAAGTTGTAACATTGCTCTATAACAAAACAACCAACAAAGATCCTAACAAAATCACTTGGATGAGAAAATTTTGAAAAGTTTAAAGGAATACTTGGTCTGATAAAGATCCTTACAGATTAAGGGGAGATGCAATAATATTTTATATAGTTGTTAATCCTAGGTGTTTAGCTTTTGTCTTTTTCTAACAAGTTGTTTCTCAATTCTCGTAGGAATAGGAAGATTCATATTGGTAATGTGAAGTGAACAACCATTTTGGCTTTTATATTGTAATGTTTGATCTCTCTCAAACTTGAATTATGAAATATAAATTATGTGCATTATGTCAATATTCTTTTTGGTATGTCATGTGTCGATGTAACTGCCTTATCTATTGGCAAGTTGATTTGAAAAATATGTATCATTTTAAGGCTCAAAAATAAAGATTAGGACAAATATAGATAAATATTGGAAGTGCATATATTCAAAGAAATAGAGAGAGATTGAAAGACACATGCCCCCAAACTTGGAGCAAAGGTGAGTTATCACTTGGAAGTTGAGATTAGCTATACCATGCAACCCTTAATACTTATAACCTAGTGAGGATAGATGATACAATTAATTCCATCTTGAAAACTTGGTAAGATTAAGTGATTTAATCACCTCAACCATACCAGAAAGTGAACCAACTACTGCAGTACACTAGCTCAATAAAGTTTGTAAAAGTCTGATCGGGGTATCGATATGTAAAAGAATTTTGAAATCTAAAATTGATTAGGATTTTAAAATATTAGGGATAAATTGCATATCATATGCACCTTAGATATGTCTCATGATGAAACTATGTATAAAACTGGTACCAATGTATAGAATTATACCATAATTATGAATCTAAATCATATAATTGTGTGCTTTGGCCAATTTAAAAAATTGTGTGAGCGTGGAGAACATGATTTTAAACCATGTATCCACTATATATGGAGAAATTCAAAAATAGATATCAGTACCAATGTGGATAACATGTTTCCAAAACATGCCCCTACTATAATCTAGAGATGTTAAATATTAAATGGGTGTGGAAAGCATGCTTCCAAAGCATACCCCCATTGAATATAAAAACTATGAATGCATGGAAACCATCCCCATTTGAAATTCCTACATTGAATCTACAAACAAATATAAGCACCATAAACTAAGTGTGAAGAATCATGCTTCCAAAGCATGCCCCCACTAAATCTAAAAATTGTGCCAAATATGGAGGACATGCCTCTATGACATGCTCCCACTAATATGCACCTCCCTTGAGGTGAGGAAAAGATAGGAACTAGTAGTTATATCACCTCAAAAGGATAATACAATTATATAATATGTGAATTTAACCATGTAGCATATATAATGAACATGTTTATGTAGATATAACATTGAAGTGCATAGAACCAATGTCATCACATGAAGGCCTAAGATGTATGATAAGGATCATGGTAACATCTAGATAGTAATAGTACAAGCTCAACAAGTAAATAAGCACACACATAAGAGCACTCAAAATCAAGTCAAAAGGCAATGGTCTGAAGAGATCGTAAATAAGGTGCATGTTCAAATGTTGCACAATCAAAAGGACATGACTTAGTCAAATGTCCACAAAGGCAATAATGACATATTCAAATGTCCATATAACAAATAATGACATATGAAAATTTCAAATAAATCATACATAGTCATAGGGGCCACAAGTAAAGGAGTATATTAAAATTATCAAACAAGTGAGACAATACCCAAGTAAGACACTCAAGTAATTATTAAAATAAAAGCATAAGAAACCAACATAAACATGTCATAATAATCTATGGATACAATTTGTTAGGAAATAATGTTAAGTGTATAGCATATAAAGTACCCTATGTAAGATATAATCATGGATAAAGGCATGTGTAAGTACATATTTAAACTTAAACATGATAATTAAATGTGATCATTGAACCATATAGCGTATGTATATCAAGATCAAAGAAGTGAACTCCCCTAGTGTCTACATGACATGAGTAGAGAGAAGGCCCAACATCTAAAATAAGAATAAATAATGTATTTTTGTATGCATGTGTCACACTCAAGTAGAAGTGTGACACACATGTGTAAAGGTAATTGAGTGTGCCATCCATCAACACGGAACTAACACATTGCTACCAAAGAGCAAATAGAACATGTAGGTTCCAAAAATATTTTTGAATTTTTTAATATTTTTGAGTTTTTTTATATTTTATAATGTTTGAAATGGAAAGATCATCCTATGATGTCATCCAATGGATGGTAATATATATTTCCCCACTATGAACCTAGTGTAATAATCTTGTAATGTTGTCGAGGAGCATGTATAGCTTCAATATCTGCCACAGTAGTATCAGTGATGATTTGCATATGTAAAATAGGATTTTGTGGTCATGACATAGTAGTAGGAGTAATAGGAGTAGGGGTTCATGGAACCCATCATTGAGTTCTATGTGGTTTCTTTAGAATAGCAGTAATAAGAACATGTTTAGGTACTCTGGATATTTGAACACAATCCATAGTAGATAAGGATTTTGTGGAATCCATTGTATGTCTATGATGTAATGGTCTCTCAAGTATTGGTTGCCTGGTAAAGGGGATTGCCTGTTACTTACCATTTTTTAGTGAATGAGCATTATTAGGCTTGGTAATTAACTATGTTGGTATAAGTTTTTCTAGTTCAAAAGGATACTCGTATGTAATCTTGAAAGTTTTGACTACCTAATTGGCATAAATGTATTAACACACCCATGCACTATAGAATGTATTTCTCAAAGTGTATGGATCCAAGTTCTTCCTAATAACATATCAAATATGCTCATGGAAGGTATGACTGAAAAGGTAGTAACCACATATTCATGACTCACCTCTAAAGGTAGGTCAATCTCACCAAGAACCTCATCGAATGCTTTAACTAATCTAGTAGAAGTATGAAAATCATGATGAGTATAACCTAAGTGTGTAAGTAATGTCATGGTGAAAACATTATCACTTTCACCATTATCAATCATAACATTGTGTATAAGTTTTTTATCAAGGTGTGCTCGAGTGAATAAAGAATGAATATCAAAGTCATCATTCTTAATTTCACTATTATCAAAAGTAATAGAGGGTTTATGAACCATAGGAGGTATCTGTCATTTTTAAGTACTAGTAATCCCATCTAGTGGTTTCCCATAATGTGATGGAGGAGGATGTGCATTATATGTCATTTGAACTTGTGGTTCCTTATTATAATGGTCTTGTAAAGGATTCTTAAATATTTTCTATTTGTGGTGATCATCAAGTTTTGAGTTTAATTCCTTTGAAAGATCCTCAAATGAAAAAAAATTAGCCATAAATAAGATCTTGGATCTTTTACTTCAAGGTAAAACATTTACCTATAGAATGCCCTAGTCCCTGATGCTAATCACAATAAGCATTCGTATCATATCCTTTGGGTAGAGGTTGACACATATCAACCTCAATAGGATGAGGGAGAGATATAAGTTGACACTCTAGTGATTATGGGAGTAATAAAGTTAGGGATTTAGGTAAACATCATAATTATCTCCTGGGTGCATTAGATAAAACAAGTCCATTAGGCTATTATGAAATTATGTTAATGATGGTGGTTATTTATTTTTTAGGCTCAAGATGTTTTACCTTATAACTTGGTTTGATTGTAAATTTGGTACTATATGTAGATATATCTGGTGTGTTTGCTACATAATTGAGCTTATTCAATGAAATAATCTTCATTTCACATTCTTGTACAACATGGCATAAGTCATTAAAAGATTTAAGCTTCTTAAAAATAATGGACTCATGTAAAGGATCAAGCAAACTTTGCTTGAATATGTCTTGCAACTCCTTATCTACCATTGGATTGGTCATTTTGGCTAACATTGTCTTATATCACAAGACATATTCATTGATAGATTTATTGGTTATTTGTTTGATTTGGCAATTTAAGCATAGGAAACCTTTTTGGAAATATTAATGGAAAAGTGTACTAAAAATTAGTCTATAAGAGGTTTGAATGATTTCAAAAATTGGAGAGATAAATCATAGAACCACATCAAATCATAGTCCTTGAGGCTTCTTGTAAATAATTTGGTCAAAATGTTAACATTGGAGGCATAATCAAGGCATGCCGCATAAAAGGATCGAAGATGGTATTCAAGATTACTTTTGCCATCATAAAATGGAAACTTAGGGGAAATAAAACCAATTGGCAAAGGGTGTAAAGATATCTAAAGTTTAAGATGGTTATGAAACACATATTACGAATCAATAACATGAGGATATTTTAAATAATTTTATTCAATGTTTTTAACCTTGTCTTCCAATGTCTCTATAACTTGAAGGAGTGTTTAAACTATAGACCCAATAGGATATAGATTAGTAATTTGTTTAGTAACCAAATGGGATATAAACATGATTTGAGTAATAATAGGCATTTAAAATGGTATTTGTGTTGAAACAATTAGTAATTCTATGATAGATGTAGTAATATTAGTTTCAAGAAATAAAGGTTTAAACACATAACCCATGTCCCACTAGATGTATTATGTTGTAATCTGTTTAAGGGGAGGGATATTTCAACTATAGTTTTTTAAAAAATTGTTTCTAATATAATTTTTAGGATCTCATCAAGATAATTAGGGTTTTTTTTAATACACTTATGAAACAATGAAATTGATTGCACTTGATCATGGTTTTGTTTCTCTTAAATTTTCACTTTTCTTAGTTTTGTGAAAAGAAACAAACTATGTTATGGGTGTGGTAGAAGTACCTAATTTTTTCATACTCATTGAAGTCCAAACTTTGTGAAGATCTCCTCTTTGGCTTGGGAGGATGACCTACAAATAAGAAATCACTTAAACAAAACTTGTTTGTTAGACAAGTAGTTGGGTGGATTGCCTAGCATGAGCTAGATCCTAGAAGCGAGAGCTTCCTAAGAGGCTATCAATCCACCTACTTTAAACAATTAAGTTTTGTAAACAAAATATAATATACTCGCATAAAAAAATATTAAATTTTTGAAATTAAATACAAGAAAAATTGCTAAAAAGATGACTAAAATAAAGCAATAGTTTGATTAATACTAATGCTAAAAATTAATTAAGTCAAAATTGTAGTTTTGGTTTGGTTTGTAATAAGGGTCAAAAGGATAGGGTTTTGGTTGAGTTTTGGTAAATGGAAAATGTGGTAAAATGATTAATATGGTTAAAGGGGTAAATGATGGTCAAGAATGCAAAATGGTAAATGGTGGTCAAAAAGGCAAAAAGGGTAAATGGTGGTCAAGAAAGCAAAATGAGGTAAATGGTAGTCTAGAAGGCAAAAGGGGGTAAAGGGGTAAATGGTAAGAAGGTAAAGGTGAGAAATAAGGGTAAATATAAGAATAAATTATGATTTTAAAGGTATGTAGGTCAATAAAAAAATAATGCCAAGGGGTTATAGTTTAGAGGTCAAGAAACGAGAAGGCCAAAGAGATGGAGATTGAAATTACAAAACTTAACAATTTACCTCATGAAGATGCTTGAAGATGTTGATGAAGTTGATGTTTTTATTGATGCTTTATGATGGCTTGAAATTTTGGTAGAGATTTTTTCTTGATGCTTTTCTCTTCCAAGATGAGTGACCTCCTTGATGATTGACAAACCTATAAGATGAAATCCTCTACCCAAATTCTAACCTCCCTCTTTCCATGAAAGGGGGGGTCATATTTATATCATTTGATGCCAATAAACATGCCAAAGGCTGAAATAGTGATGAGAGAGAAAATGTGGTGCCATTTTCTCCATGGGTGCATAAGTGGGTTAAGGGGATAAGGGTGGTGGGATTCCTACCTCACAAATTGTGTCTTCCACTTTGCTAAAGTGCCTCTCACTTTGTTAATGTGTCCAAAATGGGTTGATATTATGCCCATGTGTCCATATGGATCCAAAATACCTTCCACCAACCACTTATGTCTTTTTCCCATGGGTGGGTAAGTGGTCATGAAGGAAAAATATGGTAGGATTCTCAGTTCATAAGTGGGTCTCCCACTTTGTAAGTGTGTCTAAAATAAGTGGATATCATGTCCATGTGTCCATATGGGTCCAAAATACCTTCCACCACCCACTTCTATCTTTTCCCAAGCACTCAACAAGGAGCTCCACATACTTTGGTGCCACTTTCATGCATGAAGATAAAAGATGATGTTGAATGATGGTTCCTTATGGATAAATTTGCCATAATTCAAAGGGGGAACCCTTTGGTGCTTAATGAGGTCATTAAACACCTTGAAGAAGGGTCCCAGATGAGGTATGATGTCCCACTTCAAGCAACCTCACTTCTAAGCTATGTCACTTACCATATCACTTTCCATATCACTATTGAGTCACTTGTCATATCACTGTTGAGTCACCTATCATGTCACATGACATGTCATCATGAATAGTGCCAATGAATAGTGATGTAGAATAATGTTTTTAAATAGTAGTTTTTGAATATTGATAAGTGGATAGTGACTTGGTCAGGTTAAGAGTGTTGTGTTAAGGGTCAATAAGGTTTAGGTGGTCCCAAGTGGGTCCCATGACATTCAGACATCTAGAAATGCATATGTGAAGTTTTTTGGTATCTACATTTTACCCCTTTTTGTTATGTGGCTTTGAATTAACAAGCTACAAAACAAAAATAGATCACTTGGTTGAAATTGAGGGTGACTCAAGTATTGGAGGAGGTGTTCCCCCTCAAAATAGGATCTAATGAGGGAAAGCCAAATCAGGTGCAGGTTGGATAAGTGGTTGGTGATGAGTCACTGAGTGGTGATAAAAAGGGTTGGGCATTAGAAATGCAAACATGTACATAAAATGTGACTAAGTGCAATAGCCAAGATCACACACAAATAAAAGTTACTAATGTTGCTAAAAATAAGGGTCAATTATAAGGGACAAGTGACCAATATACCATGTGATTGTAACTATGGTTGGGTACACCTGTTAGTCTCTTAGACAAGGTCATTGTTATCATGGGTATCCAAGTTAGGAAGTACTCCCGTGAAAAACATAAATGTTTTGGGTGTGCACCAGGTGGTGCAAATTTAAATGGTCAACATGGCAACGTTGGTTAGTGTGGTTAAAAGGACCAAGGCATGGTCAATGCAAAGTATGTAAATAGTTTGGGGTCAAAAAATGACCAACATCGAAGGGGTTGGGGGCTAATGGTTGGTTGGTTAGGTGGTTTACAAATATATAGGTAGGGGTGGCTGAGTTGACTCCATATGCACAAGGCAAGTGGACACTACCTACATAGTTTCATGGATTTAATATCCAACAAAATTTCAAGCCAAATATAGTTCTTTAGTAGTAGGGAAAATGGTGTTCAAAGGGGTTGCCCCAATTGGAAGTACCACATGGTTGGGTTTGGTTGAAGGTACATAGATGCGATTATGGTTATGATGCCTAATTGGAAGCACATAAAATAAGTTAGATAACAAACTAAGATGTGGGAAGAGAGGTAAGATTCAAGAGATAGACATCTACATGAACTAATGATGAGATGATAAAAAGACATGGTGCATCTTCATCTAGTAAGGATAAAACCTGATGTTAAATCGGCTTAAGGAACATATAGCCTTTTTAATGCATCACATTAGCATGTTTTAATTGATAAAAAGGTGTGTTGATCACATTGTGTCAAGTAAGCATAAAAGCTCTGGATGTGTAGAGGGTGTAAATGGAAAATAGGTGATAGGTAGGGGGAAGGGAGTAGTTAGAGAGGGACAAATTACAAAAAGAGGACCCATGTACCACATACAAATACATTT
This sequence comes from Torreya grandis, assembly GCA_037957365.1. NCBI lineage: Eukaryota > Viridiplantae > Streptophyta > Pinopsida > Cupressales > Taxaceae > Torreya > Torreya grandis. The sequence goes on from JARHVA010001602.1 coordinate 144,441, forward strand.
AAGGAAAAAATGGATGCACTTTAAGAAGTGAACTGTACAATATTTCATGTATTAAATCAAGAGAGTGGAAGACATGAGGAAGCAGACATGGATAGGCACGTAGGAGCAATACAAACTAGTGACTACACTCTAATGAGTGAGGAGCTGGAGTTCGAATGGGAGAAAATGAGGGAGATCCAACAAGGGATAATGTGAAGGTGGATAAGGAGACAGATGAAGTAGGAGTGATAAGATAGTGAGGTCATAGATAAAGATGAATCTGGATAAGGATGGTAGAATCAAGCATGGGTAAGGAGGGAAAACATATCATGAAGCACAAGGAATGTTATCAAGGAGGATGATAAAAATGAAATGAAATGGAGAAATGAGAATAAAAATAAATGGTAGAAGATTGGGGTTTGAGGAATGTACTAAACAATAACATATTGGGGAATTGAAAAGTAATGGGAGAGAAGGTGAGAAAACATGAAGGGGAAGGGGAGAATTAGAAAAATGGTAGGCCAAGAAAAAATTGAAAATAGGTCTAAAACAGACCAAGGAGAAAATACTTTGGTGATGAAAATGAAAAATAAGGAAACACACTGAAGAAAAGGAAACAAGAGGAAAAAGGAGTGGAATGAGGACACAAAAATGATGATAGGGGAGTGAAGAAGGAGGTGTTATCATGACCAAGTAAGCATGTATAAGAAAAATGATGATAGGCAAGGAGAGGAAAAATTAATTAAATCAAATGGTGGCATTGGAGATAATAATGGGATGGGAGATGGGAAAGGGGTTAAGAAAAATGAGGGAAATCAAAGGATAGAAGGATAAAAGTTGAAGAGATAAGGTAGGTGTCAATCAGCTTGTTAGAAGAGATTAACAAGCTGAATGTGTGATTAAAAGAGATTGATAAGTTGAAAAGTGGTGACGTGGTGAAGAAATAGGGGAGATAAAATGGAAAATGGATGAGAGGAAAGGGAATAAGCAAAGTAATAGAGAAACACAATGATGAAATCCAGAATAAATTACATTAACTAAATTATCTAAATTAATAAAATCACTAAAAGAGGTGTTTATTTATACAATACTAAAAGAGATTAGATCTCCTAATCTGTAGGAGATTATAACTAATCACACCTAGGAAATACCCCATATAACTAACCTATGTCAATCAAAGGTTAATAACACCTTGAGACATTTATTATAATATAGCTAGGATTAATTAAGTATTCTAACATTCCCCCTCTTAATTGATCATATCTTGAAGAGAAGAGGAGACAAAATTCTTGAATGCCTCAAACTTATCACATGCAACTGACTTCATGAAGATATCTATAAACTGATCCTGAGTGGGGCAATACTAGATTTGTATGTTGTGCTACTGAACATGTTCACATATGAAATGAATCTAAACCTCTATGTGTTTGGTTCTCTCATGAAACATTGGATTGTGAACAAGATGTAGAACACCCTAATGGTCATAATTTAGAACTATAGGTTGAGTCTGTGGAACTCCAAGTCCTAAAAGAATGTGATGTATCCATATTGATTCATAGATAGCTTCTAGTAAAGCATGATATTCTACCTCTGTGGAAGATCTAGAAACACAATTTTGCTTCTTACTTCCCCATGAAATTGGACCAGATCCTAGAAAGAACACAAATCTAGAAGTGGATTTCCTATCATCAATAGAAGCTGCATGATCTACATCCATATATCCTATCAAGAAGAACTTATCATTCTTTTTTTAATCTAGGCCATACTTAACTAAACCTCTAATGTATCTCAATACCCACTTTACCACTTTCCAATGTGCCACCTTTGGTTCTAAAATCTGGAATAAATTGCATTCATTGAATTAATTAAATGCCCTACAAGAGGTACTTATCTATACAATACTCTAAGAGATAAGATCTCCTAATCTGTAGGAGATTACAACTAATCACACCTAGGAAATACCCCAAATAACTAACCTATGTCAATCATAAGTTAATAACACCTTGAGACATTTATTACAATATAGCTAGGATTAATTAATTATTCTAACATTCCTCCCTTAATTGATCATATCTTGAAGAAAAAAAGAGAGAATTCCTTAATGCCTCAAACTTATCATGTGCAAATGACTTTGTGAAGATATCTACACACTGATCTTGAGTGGAGCAATACTAGAGTTGTATGTTGTATTGTTGAACATGTTCGTGTATGAAATAAATTTGAACCTCTATGTGTTTGGTTCTCTCATAAAACACTATATTATGAACAAGATGTAGAATGCCCTAATTGTCACAATTCAAAATTTTAGGATGAGTCTATGGAACTCCAAGTCCTAAAAGAATGCAACGTATCCATATCATTTCATAGACAGTTCCTACTATAACATGATATTTTACCTCTATGGAAGATCTAGAAACATAAATTTTCTTCTTACTTCCCCATGAAATCAAACCAGATCTTAGAAAGAACACAAATCTAAAAGTGGATTTCCTATCATCAATAGAAGTTACATGATATGCATCCATGTATCCTATCAAGAAGAACTTATCATTCTTCTTATACTCTAGCCCATACTCAACTGTACCTCTGATGTATCTCAATACCCACTTTGTCACTTTTTAATGTGACACCTTTGGTTCTTGCATGAATCAATAAAGATAGCTGACAACATAGATAATATCTAGCCTAGTATATGTCAATTAAATGAGACTTCCAGTCAACTATCGATAGAGAGTTGCATTTACTTCTAGTGATGGATTCATACGAGACAACTAAAGTCTTGTCTCCATAGGTGTTGCAATAGGCTTGCAGTCCATCATCCTAAATTTATGAAGCAATGTCTTAGTATACTTCATCTATGAAATAAAAATGCAATGTTCTTTATACCATACCTCTAAACCAAGACAATAGTGTAGTAGCCCAAGATTTGTATATTGAATGATCACTTGAGATTATTCTTAGTTGTATCGATCATCTTCACTGTGCTGCCAGTGATGACTAAATCATCGACATAAACAATCATTATAATAACCTCCCCCATGCTCTTTAAGGTAGAGGTTAGGATCATATAGACTCTTATTGAATCCATGTTATACGAGATGCTCATTAATCTTGATATACCAAGCTCAGGGAGCCTATTTTAGCAAATAGAGAGACTTGATAAGCCTACACACTTTCTATTCCTGATTAGGTACCACAAATCCTTCAAGTTGAGTCATGTAGACTTCCCCTTTCAAATCTTTATTAAGAAAGGCACTTTTTATGACCATTTAATGGACTTTCCATCCAAACTGTGCAACCATAGCAAAAACCATTCTGATAGTCTTTATCTTAGCTGTGGGAGCAAAAGTCTCCTCATAGTCAATGCCTTCTTTCTGAGCATACCCTTTTGTAACAAGCCTTGCTTTGTACTTATCAATATTTCCATCTACTTTGTACTTAGTCTTAAAGACCCATTTACATCTAATAGGTTTCTTCCTTAGTGGAATATCAACAAGTTGCCAAGGGTTATTCTTCATCAGTGACTGATATTCTACATCCATGGCATCTTTCCAAGGTCTAGACTATAGGGCTTATATTACCATAGAGGGCTCATATATTTCTTGCACAATACTCATAAGGGCCATATAGACCTCTTCTCGAGTCATGCTTTGAGTCCTCAGTCTTGAAGTGGATGTATCTGGTACTCCATCCAAGTTATCATCTCGTATAGTACTTTTATACCACTTGGGCATATGTTGAACTATAGGTGGTGGTGTTGGAGGTCCTATTTGACTATCTTCCTATTCACTTTCACCATCACTATCTAAAATTATTATAGAAATTTTACTTGTATCATTTGCTTGTGTAGAAGGTGGATTGATTTCACTCTATTCATCAAACACTACATCTCTACTATTTAGTACGTTCTTTATTTCTAAATCAAGGAGCTTGTATGCCTTTGATTGTGCACTATAGCCCACAAAAATACATTCCTTTGTTTTCTTATCCAACTTCTTTCTTTTCTTCTTAGGAACATGCATATATGCCTTGCAACCAAAAACTTGAAGGCGGGTTACCTTTGGTTTATTGCCTGTCCAAGTTTCATGTGGTGTGATTCCATCAAGAGCTTTGGTGGGTGACCTATTCAACAAGTAGACTATAGTGTGACAAGCTTCTACCCAATATGTATTAGAAAATTTTGCATCCTTAACCATGATGTGAAACATTTCCACAATGACCCTATTACACCATTCTGTAACTCCATTTTTCTAAGGTGAATATGGAGTTGTCAATTGATGATTTATTCCATTCACACTAAGATAGGCTGAGAATTTTTTACTAGTATATTCCCCCCCATGATTTGAGTAGAGGGTATTGATTTTCCTACCAGTTTCATTTTCAATTGTGGCCTTGAATTCTTTGAAGACTTGAAAATCTTGATCTTTAGTCTTCAATAAATATAGCCATATTTTTCATAAGTAATCATCAACAAAAAGCTAAAAGTATTTGCACCCTTTGAGACTGGGAGCAAAATGTTTGTAAAGATCAGTGTGCACCAAGTTAAACTTACCAAGTGACTAATTCTCAGTCTTTCTAAAAGGAGATCTTCTTTATTTTCTTGCTAAGCAACTAGTATATATATCAAAATATTACTTGAGTTTGGGAAGACCATGAACCATATCTTTTTTGCTTAGTTTGAACCAAATATCCATAACTCAAGTGACCATATCTTTTATGCTATAAATTTGCTAGTTATGTATCTTTGACCACAAGTGCTTGATGATCATTTTGAAAAAAATCAATCTGAAACATTTTGTTAATGTTAGAAGATTTGGTAATCACTTTGAAATTCCTAGACTTGTCTTTGATAAGGCAAAAAAATTGACCATTTTGGTTATCAAATTCAACCATGAGGTTGTGGTCAAGTAGCTGATTAATAGATAACAAGTTTTTTTTAAGACCTGGAACATATAGAACATTTGAAATGTTGCAATTTTTGTTTCCAAGTTGAAGTTTGATGTCACCACTACCCTATACTATATATGAGGTATCATCTTTAAGTGATACATTTCCCTTTGACTTTGATTTTTTCAAAGTAGAAAACCAGTCTTTTTTGCCTGTCATGTGTTTGGTTGCTCCTGAATCAACATACCAAACTACACTTGGATGATTGGTGGACTCATGTGTTTGAGTAGCTAAACCATATTCCTCATTTGAATAATCATTGTCTTCAGTAATATTGCCATGTTGTTTAGGCTTGAAATTTTTTTATTTCTACCTACTTTGTTGTTGTGGTTGCTCTTTTTTAGTTTGTGGTGACTTGTTGAAATATGACTTCTTTCTTGATGAGCCCTATTGAAAAGCATTGTACCAATAATGTTTCAAGTCATGTCCTTGTTTTCCACAAATTTGACATGCTTTAAGAGAATGTGAATTATTCTCATGTTGGTTATGTTGATTATTTTGATTTAGAGATTGCTTTTGACTCTTCGTGGGATTCTTCCCCTTCTGATTCGATGTGAGTAAATGTTATTCATCTACTTCCTCTGAATTATGAATAACTTCCTCTTGTTGTAATAAATTGACCAACACCTCAAAAGTTAGTTTTTGTCTTGTGACATTCAATGTGGTCACAAAGATCCTATATGCGGGGGGTAGTGCTCTAAGGACTATAGGGACCTAAGAGTTATCTGTCACTATTTCACCTAAATATTGAAGCGAATCCCACAAAGTTGTAACTCTTTAAAGGAATGCTTCTACTTTTTCATCTAATTTGAGCTAAAGAGTGTGCAATTGGCTCTAAAGATGCAAGATTTGGTTTTGATTCTTAGTTTCATAAATAGTTTTAAGCTTATCCCATGCATCTTTTATAGATATATCACTACAGATATGAGGTTGTACCTCATCCAAAACACCAAACATGATTATCAACTTAGCCTTTTTATTAGCCTTGTCATATTTTTGTTGTTGATCAACATCTATTATATGTCTGACCCATATGCCTTCAACTACTAACCAAATATCTTCAAACTCTAGATGTGTTTGTACTTTTGTTTTTCATCCTGCATAATTATCACCACAAAGAAATTGTGTGTCAGGGAGAACAAAACATGGTTTGAACCAGAGATTTTGCAGTTGTGTATGACAAAAAAATAAATTATGTTTAAGTGCAAAAATGAAATTTGCATTTGAAAAATGTAAGGAAAATGCAAAAATGCATACAAAAATATGAAAAATGGTGCACTATCACACAATGGATGCTAGACTCTATCGAAAATACATACAAACAATCAATGGAAAATTGGACGTCAGTTTCAACCAAAAATACATTCGAGGAGCAAATGAGGCTATATTTTTTTATTTTGAATTTTTATAATTTAATGAATCTAATAGATATATTATCTAGAAATATTCAATTTTTAAAAAGATATCATACAAATTGGAGTTACCAATCAAAATTTATGGCCTCTTAAAGGTCCAAAATACATGAACTAGTCAGCTAAACTGGAAAGAAAATGAAAATTATGTAAATATAGGTGATTATAATCTTTAAAATATCCTTAACACTGCATATATCTCAAAAAATATCCAAAGTGAAAAAAAAAATCACCTTCTCAGGCTTCACGAATCAAAAGTTATGAACCTTGAAAGAAAAGACCTTCAAATTTGGCTCATAGTGGTGAAGGACAAGCCCTCAGGGGCTAAAAAAATGCCAAACAGGTGGTCATATGGCATGAAAAGATGTTGAAATATCCTAGTGTTTTTATGGTATAAGTGGTAGATCTGGGTGGTGCTTCACCCAGAAAATTGACCTCACACCAAATGAAAACTTCCAAATTGTACTCTACCTTCAAACTTTCACCATGGGTGCCTTGGTGCTCCATTTTCAAAAAATGAATACTTTTCAAAAATATCTCAATGAGATTAATCTGATAATATATGATTTTATCCATTATTATTAAAAAAATAGAAAAACTTCCATTTTTTCACTGTTCCTCACTTGTTTTATAAAATAGAAACTTAAAAAAATTGTAGAAAATCACCAAAAGCTCCAAAAATTTTGATTTTTTTCTAAAATTAGTATTTTTTTGAGTATAATTCAAAAAAATTACAAGATCATTTTCATATATTCTATATTTTTTCAAATTTGAAAAATAATTATCATAATGACATATACAATCATCTGAAAAACATAGATCTATTCATCCACCCATTTAAAATTGGATATTGACCAGAAATAATAAAATCAAATTTAAATCTCTCAAATATGATCTTAGATCTAAAATTTATCCCAAAATTTAATATAAATATTGCTAAAATTTATCAAAACAAAAAAAAATTGCCCATTTTGATAATTATTCTCCTTCCATAAAATTGGCAAAAATTTCAACAGCATTTCGACTTGGGATGGCTGAAATTGGAGCAGTATGAGGCATATCACTAATCTTACTCTAGATCTCCATCGATTATCCAATGCTTCAAAAAAAACTCCTCAAGAATTTCTTGCTCTGATACCAAATGAAATCTAGAATAAATTGCATTAACTGAATTAATTAAAAGCACTACAAGAGATGCTTATTTATATAATACTAAAAGAGATTCGATCTCCTAATCTATAAAAGATTACAACTAATCACACCTAATAAATACCCCAAATAATTAACCATTGTCAATCATAGGTTAATAACACCTTGAGACATTTATTATAATATAACTAGGATTAATTAATTATTCTAACAGGTTATTGCATGAATCGAGAAAGATCCATGATAGCATAGCTAATAACTGGCCTAGTATATGTCAAGTAAATGAGACTCCCAATCAACTATTGATAGAGAGTTTCATTTAATTATGGTGATGGATCTATATGAGACAATTGAAGTCTTGTCTCCATAGGTGTTGCAGTAGGCTTACAGTTTGTCATCTTGAATTTTTTTAGCAATGTCTTGGTATACTTCATCTGTGAAACAAAAATGTAATGTTCCTTATACCATACCTTCAAACCAAGACAATAGTGTAGTATCTCAAGATTTGTCATGTCGAATGATCACTTGAGATAATTCTTAGTTGCATCAATCATCTTCATTGTGTTTCCAGTGATGACTATATCATCAACATAAACAATCACTATAACAACCTCTCACCCATGCTCTTTGACGTAGAGGTTAGGATCATATGGACTCCTATTGAATCCATGTTATACAAGACGCTCATCAATCTTGATGTACCAGGCTCAGAGAGGCTATTTTAGCCCATAGAGAAACTTGATAAGCCTACACACTTTTTGTTCCTGATTAGGTACCATAAATCCTTTAGGTTGAGTCATGTAGACTTCCTCTTTTAAATCTCCATTAATAAAGTCATTTTTTACATCCATTTGATGGAATTTATATATAAACTATGCAGCCATAGCAAAAACCATTCATATAGTCTTTATCTTAGTTGTGGGAGCAAAAGTCTCCTCATAGTCAATGCCTTCTTTCTGAGCATACCCTTTTACAACAAGCCTTGCCTTGTACTTATCAATACTACCATCTAATTTGTACTTGGTCTTAAAGACCCATTTGCATCCAATAGGTTTCTTCCCTTGTGGAAGATCAACAAGTTGTCAAGTGTTATTCTTCAACAGTGACTGATATTCTACATCTATGGCATCTTTCTAAGGTCTAGATTGTAGGGCTTCTATTACTGTAGAGGGCTCATATGTTTCTATCACAATACTCATAATGACCATATTGACCTCTTCTCAAACCATGCTTCAAGTCATTGGTCTTGAAGTGGATGTATCTAGTACTCCATTCAAGTTAGCATCTTGTATAGTACTTGTATACCACTTGAGCATACACTGAACTATAGGTGGTGGTGATGGAGGTCCTATTTGACTATCTTCCTATTCACTTTCACCATCACTATCTAAAAATATTACAAGACTTTTTCTTGTATCAGTTGCCTATGTAGAAGATGGATTGATTCCACTCTTTTCATCAAACACTACATCTTTGTTGATTATTACTTTCTTTATTTTTGGATCAAGGAGCCTATATGCCTTTGATTGTGCACTGTATCCCATAAAAATAGATTCCTTTATTTTCTTATCCAACTTCTTTTTTTTTCATCTTAAGAACATGCATATATGCCTTGTAGCTAAAAACTCGAAGGTGAGTTACCTTTGGTTTATTCCCTATCCAAGCTTTATGTGGTGTGATTCCATCAAGAGCTTTGGTGGGTGACCTATTAAACAAGTAGACTGTAGTGTGACAAGCTTCTACCCAATATGTATTAGGTAGTTTTGCATCCTCAACCATGCTACAAAACATTTCCATAATGACTCTGTTACACCATTCTACAACTCTAGTCTATTGAGGTGAATATGGAATTGTCAATTGACAATTAATTCTATTCACACTAAGATAGGTTGAGAATTCTTTACTGGTGTATTCCCCCCCACGATCTGAGTAGAGGGTCTTGATTTTCTTACCAGTTTCATTTTCAACTATGGCCTTGAATTCTTTGAAGACTTGAAAATCTTGGTCTTTAGTCTCCAATAAATATAACCACATTTTCCATGAGTAATCATCAACAAAAAGGTGAAAGTATTTGTACTCTTTGAGATTGGGAGCAAAATGTTTTCAAAGATTGATTTACACCAAGTCCAACTTATCAAGTGATCGATACTCAGTTTTTCCAAATGGATTTCTTCTTTATTTTCTTGCTAAGCAACCAGTACATGTATTAGAAGATTGCTTGAGTTTTGGAAGACCACGAACCATATCTTGTTTGCTCAATTAAACCAAATATCCATAACTCAAGTGACCATATCTTCTATGCCATAAATTGCCTAGTTCTATATCTTTAACCACAAGTGCTTGATGATCATTTTGAACAAAATCAAGTTGAAACATTTTGCCACTGTTGGAAACTTTGGTAATCACTTTGAAATGCCTAGACTTGTCTTTGATATGGTAAAACTTTTGACCATTTTTATGATCAAATTCAACCATGAGGTTGTGGTCAAGTAGCTAATTAATAGATAACAAAAAATTTATAAGCCTTGGAACATATAAAACATTTGAAATGTTGTAATTTATGTTTCCAATTTGAAGTTTGATGTCACCACTACCATGTATTATATATGAGGTATCATCTCCAAGTGATACATTTCCCTTTGATTCTAATTTTGTCAAAGTAGAAAACTAGTCTTTTCTTTCTATCATGTGTCTGGTTACTCCTGAATCAACATACCAAACTGCACTTGGATGATGGGTAGACTTATGTGACTGAGTAGCTAAACTATATTCCTCATTAGAAGAATCATTGTCTTCAACAACATTTCCATGTTGTTTAGGCTTATAATTTTTTTGTTTCCACCTACTTTGTTGTTGTGGTTATTTTTTTTCAGTTTGTGGTGACTTGTTAAAAGATGACTTCCTACTTGATGAGCCCTATTGAAATGTGTTTTATCAACAATGTTTCAAGTCATGTCCTTATTTTTCACAAATTTTATATGCTTTAAGAGAATGTGAATTGTTCCCTTGTTGTTTATGTTGATTATTTTGCTTTAGATATTTCTTTTGACCCTTCATGGGTTTCTTCCCTTTCTGATTCAATGCAAGTGCATGCTCATCATCTACTTACTCTGAATTATGAATAACTTCCTATTGTTGCAACAAATTGACCAATGCCTCAAAGGTTGGTTTTTATCTTGTGACATTAAATGTGGTCATAAAGATCCTATATGTGAGGGGTAGTGCTCTAAGGACTATAGGGACCAAAGAGTCATTTATCACTAGTTCACCCAAAGATTGAAGTGAAGCCTGCAAAGTTACAACTCTTCTAATGAATGCTTCTACTTTTTCATCTAATTTGAGCTTAAGAGTGTGTAATTGGCTCTAACAATGCAAGATTTGGTTTTGATTCTTATCCTCATAAATAGTTTTAATATTATCCCATGCATCTTTTATAGTTGTAGTACTATGGATATGAGGTTATACCTCATCTAAAACACCAAACATGGTTATCAACTTATCCTTCTTATTAACCTTGTCATATTTTTATTATTGATCAACATTTGTTACATGTCTGACCCATGTGCCTTCAACTATTGACCAAATATCTTCAACCTCTATATTTTTTTGTACTTTTGTTCTACATGCTACATAATTATCACCATAAATTAATTATGTGTCGAGGAGCACAAAATGTTGTCCCACACCAGATAATTTGCAAGTTACATATGACAAAGCAATACAAGTGTGTTTAAGTGCATAAATGAAATGTACATTTTCAAAATGTAAGGAAAATGAAAACATGCATACAAAAATATGAAAAATTGTACACTATCACACAATGGATGTCAGACTCTACCAAAAATTCATCCAAACAAGCAATAGAAAAATAAACATCAGTTTCAACCGAAAATGCCTCTGAGGAGCAAATGAGGCTACAATTTTTCATTTTAAATTTTTACAATTTAATGACTCCAATAGATATATAATCTAAAAATATACACTTTTTAAAAATGTACCATGCAAATTGGAGTTATCAGTCAAAAGTTATGGCCTCTTAAAGGTCTAAAATACATGAACTAGTCAACTAAACTGGTAAAAAGCTAGAAATTATAGAAATATGGGTGATTAAAAAGTAAAAAATAGCCTTACCACTACATATATCTTGAAAAAATATATAATTTGAAAAAAAACTTACCTTCCCAGGCTTCACAGATCAAAAGTAATGAACCTTGAAAGAAAAGATCTTCAAATATGGCTCATAGTGGTGAAGGACAAGCCCTCAGAGGCTAAAAAATAATTCCCAACAAGTGGTCATATGGTGTGAACAGAAGTTGAAAGATGTTGATGGTGTGATGGTGGTGTTAATGCTAGAATTGGTGGATCTGGGTGGCGCTCCACCCAAAAAATTGACTTTGCACCAAATGAAAACTTCTAAATTGCACTATTCCTTCAAACTTTCACCACGGGTGCCTCGATGCTCCATTTTTAGAAAATAAATACTTTTCATAAAGATCTCAATGAGAGAAATCTAGTGATGTAATATTTGATCAATGATTTTTTTTAAAATTTTATAAAACTACCATTTTACTATTGTTCCTCAAATGTTCTAAAAAATATAAACTTAAAAAATCGTAGAAAATCACCAGAAGCTCCAAAAATTTTGATTTTTTTTTAAATTAGTATTTTTTTTAGTAGAATTCAAAAAAATTACAAGATCATTTCGAAAGATTCTATATTTTTTAATATCTGACAAATAATACAAATTTTCATCACAATGACATATATAATCATCTGAAAAACATAGATCTATTCCTCCACCAATTTAGAATTAGATCTTGACCATAAATAATTAAATTAAATTGAAAGATCTCAAATATGATCTTATATCTTAAATTTATCCCAAAATTTAATATAAATATGGCTAAATTTTATCAAAATAAAAAAAATTCCTTGTTTTGATAACTATTCTCCTTCCATAAATTGGTCAAAATTTTTACAGTGTTTCAGCTTGGGATGGCTAAAATTGGAGTAGTGTGACACATCCTAGGATCACATAAATCTTTCTCTCGGTCTCCATTGAGTCTCTAATGCTTTGAAAATACCCCTCAAGAATTTCTTGCTCTGGTTCCAAATGAAATCTAGAATAAATTGCATTAACTAAATTATTTGAATTAATAAAATCACTATAAGAGGTGTTTATTTATACAATACTAAAAGAGATTAGATCTCCTAATCTATAGGATATTATAACTATTCACACCTATAAAATACCCCAAATAACTAACCTATGTCAATCAAAGGTTAATAACACCTTGAGACATTTATTACAATATAGCTAGGATTAATTAATTATTCTAACATGGAAAATGGATGAGAGGAAAGGGAATAAGCAAAGTAAGAGAGAAACACAATGAAAAGGAATGAGATGAAAATAAGAGATGAAGATTAGGGATGATAAAAAAAAAATGAAGGAAGAAGTAAGGGGGTTGACAAGGATATAAAGCATGGATACTCAAACAGATGCAAAAGATAAGGGTATACAGAGATGAAAAGAGGAAAAGGGGAATGCAAAGTGTAAAAGACTAGAATAGATAAGAAGAAAAGATTAATTATGGAAAGCTTATCAAAGAAAAAATGCCTCGTGAGAAACTAGTTGTGGAGGAAGAAAAGAAGACAGAAAGGATGAAAGGATGAAAATAAATCAAACAAGAATGGAAAATGGGAAAGGTGGGAAGAATGGAAAATCTAAAGAAAATGGTGGCACATGTAAGAAAAAAAAGGTGGGATGCATTAAAAAAATAGAAGAAATAGAAAGCATGTAAGATGGAAAACATGGGAAAGATGAAAACAAAAATTGAGAATTGGAATGAAGGTGGTTTAGAAGCAGTGGAAGAGAAGTAAGAAGGTGGTAGTAATGAAGAGAAAGAGGTAAAAGTGTCCATCAGTGTGTAAAAGAATAGGATGATGTATAATTGGTGAAGAAAAGAGAGTGATGAAGAGGGTACGACAAATTACCAAGGGTAAGGGGAAATGATGAGGATGGAGAAAGAAGAAAAAGGAGATAGAGGGCAAGGTTGGTAAGAAGTAGAGAGAGACAAGAAATATAAAAAGTGGGTGGGGGAGTGAGCAATAAAGCAAGTGCAAGAAATGCAAAGAAAGGTGATGGGGAGGCCAATGAAGTAGAGTAGATGGTGGGTTTATAAGAGATAAGAGAGGTGGATGAGGAAGATTATCAATCTTTTTTTAAAATAGATTAACAAGTTATAAAAATGGTTAAAAGAATTTGACAAGCTGGAGGAAGGGAGATGGTGAAGAGATAGGTAGAGAAGTGGAGAAAGAGATTTTAGGTGAGAAGAGGAAATAAGGGATGTGTTCATGCTATCCTCAATAACTGATCACTACCTACATAGTCCAAAAAGACCTCAGGCCAATGTAGTTCTCCCAAAAATGGGGGAAAAACAAAGAAGTATTAGATGATGTTAAAATATGAGGCTAAGAAAAATTCAAATCTTCCCCAATGTAGGATGCCCTAAGCAAGAGGGCACTATTAACAATGGAAATTAGTGAGAATAAAAAGGGATGGTAATTATTTGTTATTGGTCGAGCTACCTATAGAAGTTAAGTGGTGCATACATAGTCCGTGGATATCAAGCTAATGTAGTTTTCTAGTGGTGCTCAAATGGGTTGCCCCAATTTGATGTACCACATAGTTTAGGTTAGGTTAAAGGTTGATAGAGAAAAGGAAGCTCCAAAGTTTAGAGAAGGTAATAACAAGGGTAGAAGAAAGGTTGGACATTAAAGCATTAACAGGGGTGTAAAGTGAAACAAAAAGTGCGATAGCCAAGATCATGCAAAGACAAGATTACCATGATTGATAAAAATAAAGTTCAGTGCTAAGGGACAAGTGACCAGTGTATTACGTGATTGTAATTATGGTTGGATACACCTGTTAGTCTCCTAGACAGGGTCAGTATTTCTATGGGTATTCAAATTCAAAAGTGCTCCCACGGAAAATGCAAGTGGGTCAAGTAAGTGCAAGGTGGTGTAAATTCAAAAATGGTCAACATGGTAATGTTATCATTGTAGTCAAAAGACCAAGAAAAAGTTATCATAAAACACACACAAGTTGGGTCGAAAGGGACCAATAAAAAGGTGATGAGGTTGTCAGGGTGGGTGTTTAGTGTAGATTGCTTGAAAAATAGTGAGAACATATGGAAAAAGTACTCACATAATGGTGAGGGCAGTGACTAGTGAATAGTTAATAGTCACCATAATGATCCCACACTCATTAGGAAGATAAAGCATAGGTTGATAGGGTGGAACAAATAAGGGTTTAACACAATGTTAAATAGTACAAAATGCCCCTCAATGGAGCTAAGCCAAAGAATAGGTGCCTTTGTGAGGAGGCTATACCTTCTAAAATTATGTGAGGATATAAGCATAGTGATGGAATCTATCGCTATGAGTTGAGTTTTAGAAGATGGGCATCTATCAGGATCTACATAGTCTCAATGGTAAAAGGTCATCATCACTACGATCTAAGCTTTATAAGTAGTAGTGAAGGAATGAATTGTAAAGAATTTCTTTGATAGCTAAGTAGATTCTATGAGGTATAAAATTAGTAGCATGGTGAGCAATAGAGGATATATTGTGTCTTACTCAAGAGTTACATAGCTAGTTTGGGCAAAAAGTGTCCATGTCTGCATCTGATGTCCTAGTACCTCAGAACCAATGACTTTGGATTCCACTTAGAATAGGCCCTACCATCAAGGAGCTATGTGGTCTAGGATATTAGTTATATAATTGGATAAGATGGGGGAGTTTCTATAGTGATAAGTATCTAGAAGCTATCACCACTAGTAATAGTGGTAGTTTCGAAGGTGTGACCATTATAGTGGCCCATTGATAGAAGCTAATTTACATCAATGAGGGCAACCCAATATAAGGACCATAAGATGAAAGAGTAAGAAAATACATTAGATGTAGATTAGATGATAAGGGCAACAAAAAGACATCATGATGGTGCATAATGACTTTATCGAGATGACAAATTAGATCGAGGGCTACATGTCCACATGAAAAGGTAAGTAGATGTGACCATTTCAAGTGGGAAGATTGTTCAAGGGAATTAATGACATCATAGGATACTCCCCGTCGATGGAATGGATAATCATGATGAAGAGAAATAATAGTTAGGTATTCTATTAAAAGAATCATATTAATAATGAAAGCCCATCGTGAAGCCATTTGGTTTTGTAAGATGATGATAGTGTAGAGAACTACAAAAGGTTGAATATGGAGAACAATGGGAATAATGGTAGAGATAATCAATAACCCCCATGACCTGAAATAATCTACATAATGAATATGCATATCTATTGGATACTACAACATGTAATGGCAGTGTTAGAAGAATATTGAACTAATAGCAAGAGGAAGGGCACCCATGACTTGAGTCAAGCCTAAACTCTTACCTCCTCAGCAATGAAGAAGGCAAGAATTTCATTACACAAGATGTAGGTCTAGAGAACACCACCCTCCACTAGTCTATGGAGGGAATCCTCATTGTTTGAAGGGGTGTGTATTAAGGAAACAATAGGCATTACACATGCAAGCAGAATAACTAGAGTGAAGGGAGGAAATGGCTACGACAAATGAGTAAGTTGAAAGAAAAAGAGTGGAATATGATTCCCATGCTATGGAGAGTAACGTGGAAGTGGGAATAGAATATGCCCCCCAATGGTTATCGATATGGGGAATGTTGTTGAGGCTAGCTCAATAAGAAATCAACAAGTTGGATGTCTCGACATAATTTCAAAGTCACCAGATAATCAGCGTAATGCCTAAGTAGTGTATGCACCTTAGGCAATGTGTGTTTAATTTTATGACTTTGTATATGTCATGAAATACTTCATGTTCTAAATAAAATATTACACATTTGATGTTATTATGCTTATGGTTATGCGGATAGTCATGATTATGGTTGTTGTAATCTTGCTTAAGGTAAAACATACGAGGTAAGGCAATGAACAACACTAGATGGTAAAGTGAAGAATATAATCAAGAGATAAATGTCATAATGAAAATTTGAACTAAGCACATTAGGATAAGAAGAGGGTACGATGCTTCTTCGTTGATAAGGACTAAAAATAGACCCAAAATGGGATTGGCTTAATAAACATAAGCCCTTCAAATGCTTCACATGAGTGATCATTAGTTGGTTGAAAGGTGTCGTGTCCACATAGGGTTAAGTAAGCTCAAGAATCCATTGTATATAGTTTAAAGGGGAGATGGGTGAAAATGGAACCCTATTGTGAGACTAGCATACCTCTTTTATAGGTGCTTAAAGAGTTGGTTATAAACAAGTCTATGCCAAAATTGTGTAGGTTGATCAATGTGGGAAGTCTACATATGAATGTCGATTATGGCTTCCACCTTATTATACTATGTGAGAGTCGATTATGACTTTCATAATATTTATCTAATTTTTCTTTAATTTTGATAATGGATCTCTTTTTATATTATTATACATGGGATGTTGATCGATATGGTAAGCTTCCAAGAAATTGTTATGTTTTTTGACAAATGCTTAACTTAGCCATCCTTAAAGGGAGTGGTCTAAGTTTATATTATTTGTTTAATGATTTTGATAGTTATCCTTCAAGGGAGAAGTTAACCTTATATTTGGCAATTTCAAATAAATTTTGAACAACCATCCTTCAAGGGAACAGTCTATGAATGCTAGGAATGACCCATGATTGCTAGTGATAGGAATTATGTTATTTTACTCTAGTTCTGCTTGGAATAGACTTGTTTAGGCTAACTTAGTATCTCACCTTTATGAAGGCAAAACTAGAAGCAAAAGAAGGTGGACTAGGTGTTAAAAAGATTTAGGTGACAATGATCATGGGGATCCATCTTGAAAAGGGGTAGAAAGTACCATGAGAATCATGCCATGGGTAGAGCCATGATACCCATTGTTCAAGATAAGATTATGCCGATGACATATAATCACATGATTTAGTGTTAATCAATTGCCCCTAAAATAGGGAGATGAATCTAGGTGAATAGCAAGGAATGAGCTTACGTTAAACAAAAAGTAGATTTGATCCCTTTTAACAAAAGAATGGTCATAAATATGAAGTATTGAGGGGCTCAAGTTTTGGGTGGCCTTCAAGAGAAGATAACTAGTAAACTCCTGATCCATACTTGTGGGTTACGATATAAAGTCCAAGCCAATTAAAAACAAACTTGACCTACTTTCTTTACTCCATATTAGTGACATGTTGATTTTCCTTTAAGATGAGGTCTCTGATATTGAATTATTGCACTTTAAGGTGTTTATTATAGGTACTCTTGATACGTTATTAATAGATATGGAGGTGGGTAAGGGATACTAAATGATGTTCATCAAGTAGCTCAAGCTGAGCTAAATGATGTTAATTATACTCATCTTTAGAAATAAGGTCTTACAAATATATACAAAGAGAGGGAATTTAGATTTCAAGAGGTAAGATAGCCTCTACTCCAAACACAAGGGAGAAAGGTGTAGCACCCATAAGGGTTTTAATACTAGTGTGATAGGCCCATAAAGTGAAGGGGATGTGCAAATGCCAATCCTAACCTAAAGCATTGACTACTTTGGTTAGCATTTTATTAGAGGGTTTTGGTATAGGCTTCTATTTATCCATTTGCTTGTGGATGATAAGGCAAGGAAAAGCTTAACTTAATGTTGAATGTGTTGCAAAGACCTTGGACTTGTTATATATTGAAATGTTTACCATTATCGATGATGATCTTATGGGGAACACTGAAGTGATAGATGATATGGTGATTGATGAAATCAACTATCTTATCGACCTTGGTTATGATGAGAGGAATAGCTTCCACCCACTTGGTGAAATATACGGTGGTTGTGATGATGGAGCTATGCCACTAGGAAGAATGAGGATTGATTTCCCCAATGAGATCAAGTCCCCATTGTGAGAAAGGCCAAAATTCCTTGGATACTTAGAGGCCATTGGGTAGTATGTGATGTAGATTAGCATGCTTTTGACATTTAACACACTTCTTTACTTAATCACAATAGTCTTGGTTGAGCATGGGCCAATAGTAACCAAGGCAAAGAATACTTTTAGTGATAGCTAGACCATTAAAGTGTCCCCCATATATCCCATCATGCATTTCCCTGATAGCATGAGAAGCTTCATGGCTTTGTACGAAATGGAGAAGGAGACCATCAAAACCATGTTTGTAAAGGATTCCCCCTGGTAGGATGTATTAAGAGGTAATCTGAATAAAGGCTCTTCAAGCATTCTTAAAGAGGTTGGGAGGAATGATGTCAAAGTTTAGGTAGTCAAAGGTTTGTTGGTACCAAGTTTTTGATGGGGATTCTTCCACACTAAAAATGGTAGGGAGGTCAGATTGGTTATAAGAGGGTGTGGTAAAATGATAATGTTGAATAAGATTTTATAATTGGAAGGTTGAGAAGGGATCTAGGAAGTAAAGGAAGCCATTGTATCAGGTAATTTATTGGTAGATTGGGGAATAGATTGGATATGATAATGGTCAAATGATGTTAAGAGTACATCTACTAATTATTTATACTTTTGCAAAACATCATTATTATATTTATAGGAGCCATTAACCTAGTTTACCATGAGCTAGGAATCACCAAAGACATTGATGGTCTTAATTCCCAAGGCTAGAGTGGTTTGGAGACTAGTGACTAGGGCTCCATACTCAGCCATATTGTTGGTACACTCAAAATCAATCTTGAAAAAAAGAGGAAGGGGTTTACCATTGAGGGGAATGAGAATAATATCAACACCTCCACCTTGTTGGCACTTTGAGCCATTAAAGAATAGAATCATTTGGTAGGTTATGTCCTCTTGGGAAAGAGTAGTGATGGATTCATCTAGAAATGCAAGAGGAAGTGGTTGGTTGTCTAGTAAAAGAGCATCAGCCAATTGATCGGCAATGACTTGCCCTTTAATCAACTTTTACAAGAGGAACTCAAGGTCAAACTCAATGAGGATCATGAGCCACTTAGCCATATGCTATTTTTGGTATGGTTTAGAGTGCATATACTTGAGTGGGATAGTGTTGGTGATGATAAAGGTTTTGTGATTGAGAAGGTAATGACATAGTTTAAAAGCTATAAAGACTAAGGCAAGGTAAAGTTTCTCAACATGGGTGTATTGAGTCTTGTACTCTATAAGTGCTCAACTTATATAGTAAACAACTTGCTCCTTGTTTTATTCATCATGATGAGCTAGTATTGCCCCTAAAGAGTGGTCAATGGTAGATATGTAAAGGTAGAAGGGTTGATTCTCGTTAAGAGGGATAAGAATAGGTGTAGAGAGGATGTACTCTTTAAGGGAATCAAAGGCTTGTTGGAAATCCTTAGTATACTTAAAAGAAGTATATTTCTTAAGGAGATGGTAAAAAGGGTGGCATCTATCCAATAACTAGGAGATGAAGTGACAGATGGATTGGAGCTTTCCTTGTAGGTTGCAAAGTTTCTTAAAATTGGTAGGATGTGGCATCTCTAGGATTGCTTTGACCTTGGTAGGGTCTACTTTGATTCCTTGAAGAGAGATGATAAATCCAAGAAATTTTTCTAAAAGAACCACAAAAACGCATTTCTTGGGGCTAAGCCTAACATGGAAATGGATTAGGCATTCAAAGATAATGCTGATAACTTTCAAATGATCTTTATAAGATTTGGATTTTCTCAAGAGATCATCAACATAGTCCTCTATGATGGTGTTGATGAGGTCATAGAAGATATAGGTCATGGCTCATAGGTAGGTTGTGCTATAATTCTTGAGACCAAATGGCATGGCCCAATAATAGAAGGTTCCCTAAGGGGTGATAAAGGAAGTTTTATGTTGCTCCTTAGGAGTAATCAAGATCTGATTATATCTTGAAAAACTATCCATGAGAGATAACATTTTGTGGCCAGCTGTCAGATCAACAAGTTGGTCAGTCTTTGGCAAAGGAAAGTCATCTTTTAGAAAAGAAAAGTTGAGGTCATAAAAATGGATATAGAGTTGAAGTCCCCTAGTAGATTTGGTAATGGGAAGGATGTTAGAAACTCATTAGGGATAGTCAATGGGTTGGATGAAATTGATAGATAAGAGGTGTTGAAGCTCTTTCTTGACTAGAAAAATGATGCAAGGGTGCATTCTACAAATTTTTTACCAAATAGGCCTAGTGTTAGGATGAGTGACAATGTTATGGAGGGAAATAGAAGGATCAATTCTAGGCATATCCTAATAAGACCAAAAAAATGCTATGTTTTGGTCATGAAGGAAAGAAGGGTAATCTGGTTGTTCTATGGAATTCAAGGATTGACCTATTTTGACAATATAGGGGTTATCCTGAGTACCTAAGTTGACATCGATAGTGGATTCATTTAACATGGTTTGGTTCTCAAGAGGAAGGGATTTTGAGATAGAATAATCCCTCATATTGAGGTACGTGAGAATGGAAACATCATCCTAATGCTAAACAATGTTAATGGTAAGAGAGTATTTCTCTATCATCTTGGAATGGGTCAAAGGGATGGTGATGGTTACCCCCTTATTTTGATAAATTAGGGGTCCAAGGGTGATCATGTTGATGAAAAGAATTAGTAGGATGATGTCATCATCCTCACACGCAAGTGGAAGTGAAGTTGGTGAGGAAAGGGTATCCTCCTTAACAATGATGATAATAGGTGGTTTGAGTTGCTTCTTGTTGGGCAGGATGAAACCAAGGCCATGCATCTCATGAGGTTTCCTAGTCTCAATGGTGACCAGCTCATGTGGGCCCTACTCATATCATAGAAGGCTAAAGCCTTTCCAAGCACACTGATGAAGGTATGTCTTGGTAAAGCTTGGTTTATCTAGGTAAGAGAAACTGATGGTAAATGGTTGAGGTAATGAAGGGGTGATAGGAGCATCGAGGGGTTTATCGAGTCCCCCATAAATAAAATGGGTTTGATGGTTAGGAGGTCTAAATGGAATGATAGTTTTAATATTAGGGTCATACCATGGCTAGTTAGTGAGTTTCCCATACTCGTGAAGAGTATGGAATGTGTCAAGAGCTAAAAGGTGATAGTCCCTTAATGAGAGATGTTGGAACATAGATTACAAGGGTTCTTCTATGGGGATTTATAAAGAAGGGATGGATGAGCTAGTTGATGCTTCATTAATGGTTGATATTTAGGGTGTAACTAATGAAGATGTGTTGGATGGGGGTATAAGAACATCATTGGGGCGATATGTCATGTTGCATCTTGAGAAAGGACTTGGGTCTGTGTGGATGGTGATGACCTAGCCTTCATGGTCAAATTTGATGCAATGATGGAGGGTAGAGGGAACACATGCCATGGAACAAATCTAAGGTCATCCCAACAAGATGTATTAGAATTCCCCTTTCATAACATAGAAGAGTTCATGGAACGTATGAGGTCCTACATAGATATGAAGGATGACAGTTCCCAAGGTAGTGGCCATAGTATTGTTGAAAGAGCAAAGGATAGCCAAATATTTGAACATGACATTGTCTGATAAGTTGAGTTGGTTTAAGGCATGAGAGGAGATGATGTTAATGTTAGTTCCCCCATCAATCATGACCAGTTTAATATGGGTTTGGTTGATGTAAATGGTAACAAAGAGTGGGAGATCTGGGTCATCAAGGTAGATGGAAGGTATTTTTGAATCCTTAAAGGTGACAAGGTTATAAATTTGAAGGGCACCAATAAAGGTAGCTAGAGATTGAGGGTCATCAAGTTGGACCTCAATGGATTGCAAAGCCTCTATGAGTGTTTGGCAGTGATGGGGAGAGGTAGAGATCAACTCGTACAAGCTCATTTTTTCTTGAGTCTAATGAAGTTTCTTAAGGATAACTCTCTGGATTGATATTTTGGTTGGTTGGGTGGATATGGTAATAGGTTGGTCAATATAAGTGGTCAGCTAGTCTACCAAAGAAGGGTTTAGAGGTTCTAGTCTAGTAATATAAGGGAGACCTAGTTACTACCAGAAGGTAGCCTGATCTAAGTTAGGTTTGGAAACAAGTTCCAATTTTTGAACCAACCTAGAGAAGCCTTTGTAGGTTGGTTTGATTCCTTGGTCCTTGATTTCAAAGGTTAAGCCTCCAAGAAGAGGAGAAGGAATGGTTTCTTTACCTTTGCCTTGGTTTTTGATGAAGGTTCCAAAATTAGAGGTTGGGTGGATGAAGTGATCTCTTCTTGTAGGATAGTTTCCAAAGAG
The DNA here is from genome assembly GCA_037957365.1 of Torreya grandis. Lineage (NCBI taxonomy): Eukaryota > Viridiplantae > Streptophyta > Pinopsida > Cupressales > Taxaceae > Torreya > Torreya grandis. The sequence continues at coordinate 167,170 of JARHVA010001602.1, forward strand.
GGAATGGATGGTTCTATGATAGGGGAGGTAGGTGTGGTATACTCCAATGAAGGTGTGGAGATGGTTGCTTCCTTTATTTGGGTGTCTAAAGTAATAGAGGGTAGTTCTACCACTTGAATGGGTGGAGTGGAAGAAGAAATGGTAAAAACCAAGGTGGCCTCTTTTGGTGTTTTCGTTAAAAGAGAGGTAGATTAGGCCAAGGTCTCATTAAGTAAAGGGATAGGGTTAATTGATTCTTCTGTCTGGGTATTCAAAGGAATAGAAGGTGAGCCCACCACTTCTATTAGTGGAATGGGGGAAGAGGCAGTTGAGGTAATAATTTCTTCAATAATGGGTTCATTAGTAACCACATTGATAGTATGTGCCTCATGAGAGTGAGATGGTTATGGTTTGTTGTCATGATAATGGGTAGAAGGAACATGATTGGGAAAAGGTTTGTGGAAGATGTTGATGGAATGATTAGGATGTGCATTGGGATTATCTAATGTGAGTTCCCCCTTGTCAATAAGGGATTAGACAAGGTTCTTGAAGGTATTACACCTATTGATATCATGTCCTATCACACGGTGGAAGGCACATGAATCATTCTCATTATACCATCCTAGTACAGGGTGAGAACATCAAATTGTTGGGGTGGTTTGATAGGTGGAAGTTAGATGATGTTGGTTTTAAGAAGTTTGTCCAAAATTGATGCATATGACTCTCCTAAAGGAGTGTATTGGTTTGGGCTAATTCAAATTTGGTTTCGGTTTGGTTGGTTGGTGTTGGACAAATTAGAGGAATTGGTTAAATTGGGTTGGTTGATATTTGGAGGGGGAGTGGTTTTAAGGACAACTGATTTTGAAGTTGCCTTTGGTTTGGCATTGGTATGGTTGGATTGGTTGTTTAGTTTAGAAGAAGTGACTTCATCAGGTTTGCAAGTTGGGTTTTTGTTCTTCAACTTTAACTTCCCTTCATTAATGGCTCTATTTTCTAGCTCATATGACATGGTAAAAGCTTCATCAAAGGTCTGAAATCTTTGGACATGTAGCGTGGAGGAGATATGTTTGGCACATGCCTAAGAAAAAAGTTATATGAGTTCAAGCTGAGGTAAGGAAAATGAAAGTTGATTAATTAGGCTCCTTCAATGATCCATAAAATTGGCCCTAGATTCACCCTCAAATTATCGGATGGAGTAGAGGTTGGTGATAGAAACTTTCTTGGAGATGTTAATCAAAAAGTGATCCAAGAAAGTTTGGGCCAGTTGGGATGGCACTATACTAATCCAATGTCAGTCCAGACAATGACATAGGAAAGGTACAAAGGAGAAGAGAGTCATTATGGGAAATCAAGTAACATGAATGTCTAAACACTCTTAGATGTTGTTGAGGGTCCTCTTTACTTTGAAATTTGGAAAATTTTGATAATTCCCATTGAGGTGGATATGGTTAAAGAGGAACTGATGGATGGATGAATGGATGGGTTCATTATAGATTTGGTCATAAGAGATAAGGTTATGTGATCTAGAGATGGTTGACTCAAGGATGGTCATTTTGTCCATTAGCATCTTGACCAAGTCTGTTTGAGCTTGTTGGAGTGCATAGTTGTATGGTATGTTTTGTTAGGGTTGGTTAATGTGTGAATAACTAATAGATGGTTGAGAAGATGACACTATTGGTAAGATTAGGTGGAAGATGCCCCACATGGGTTAAAAGGCACATAAGATTGGGTTGTGGGTGGAGGCATGTATCCTTAGGCATATTGATAAGATGTCATGGGTATGTGTTGAAGGGATGATGTTGGTTGGTTTATGTATGGTGTTGAAGTGATGAGTGGGTTAGTTGGTTGGAGGTGAGTGGTGACCATAATGCCGATAGGTGATAGGGTGGAAGGTATGAAAAGCACCAAATTTTGGAATAGGGTAGAGATGAGTGGGTTGGTGATGATGGAAGGGGTAGTAGTAGCATGGGTAGAAGTATTCCCATGGTGGATAAAGGTTGGGTAACAAGAGGTGAAGTTGTTCCTATAGTGGATGGGATATGGGTTGATGTAGGTAGTGTTTGGGTATTGGTTGGGGTATTTGTTCATTGGTTGGATTGTTTGATGATGTAGATGGTGTTTGATCATGGGTTAGGTTGGTGGAGGAGGATGCTTGGGTGGTAAGAGGTTGGGTGGAGCTAGAGCCAACCATAAGAAGAGAAGGCATGCCAAAAGATGGGTCACTAGGAAAACTGAAGCAATAAGGTGATAGTTCGAGGTTTGGAAGTAATGTTGAAGGTCAATTGGATTGTTATCAAGAAAAGTGGCAAAGTTTGCATAACCTTAGGCAAGTACCCTAGGTATGGTAAAAGGAGTAAAAGTGTTAGGTGAACCCTCGACATCTGATGTGTACTCCATGGAGGAAGAAGAGGAGGAAAGTGGTTCTTGGTTGGTTTGGTTTCTCAACTATTGTATAGTGAATACCATGTGAAAAAATAGGAAAGAAAATGATGCAAACTCACACCTCAAACACAAAGTAAGCAAAGAAAAAGAGAAAAGTAATCAAAATATACACTAAGATGTGTTAAGTCTTAGATTTTTAATTATCTCACTTTTGGCTTATGCCTTTAGAAAGTGTGAAGAAGAAATTTGGATTATAGAATAGGTCCTAAAAATAAGTTTGTATTTAGTTTTAGGTTGTGTTTAGGTGCTCAAGAGAGAAATTTGTATTGGATCAGGTATATGGCTTGGTACTTGGGGCTTGCTCCCCTCACTTCACGATCTCACAGCTAATGTGGATGCTTAGCCAATATACTATTTATCTAAAGTTTATACTCAACTAGAGAGCTGAGTTGGTTCTCCCCTCGGTGATTAAATCCAATTAGGATAGCCAAGGGTAAGGTGATCCATTAGGTGATGAAATCCTAGTCGGGCCTTGTCTCAGATGTGTTTTGATGTTTGATTGTGAATGTGGTTTTTTTTATGTAACATAAGTGATGTTACAATTAATTTATTTTGATTAATTAATATAGTTGAACTAATAGAAGCAAATGAATAATGTATGCAACTTAATTTTAAACCCAAATTGAAATTTTCAGATTTCTTTTAATGAATACAAAAGCTCTAAATACAACCTAAGTATAAGATGAGAATGCAAATCCTAATACTATTATGATTTCCTTTTGATTTTATTTTTATTTTATTTTTTAAATGAAAGGAAAATAAAAATTAACCTTTTATAAGAATGCAACTAAAACTTGTGTCTAAGAATGCGACTAAGAATTCAACTAAAAATGCAACTAAGGATCCAACTAAGACTGCAAGAAAGAACACTTAATTTTTAAAGAATGCAACTAAATGAATTTTCAATAATGAAAATAAATGAAATTTAACTAATGCAACTATGAACCCAAGAAAACTCTAGGGTCCCACCGAGCGTGACAAAATATTTCTCTTAATTTTTTGCTTTTCTTCGTTTTGTGAAAAGAAAGAAACTATGTTATGAGTGTGGTAGAAGAACCTGATTTTTTTGTGCTCATTGAAGTATAAAATTTGTGAAGAGATCATCTTTGGCTTGGGAGGATGACCTAAAAATAAGAAAGCACTTAAGCAAAACTTGTTTGTTAGACAAGTAGTTGGGTGGATTGCCTAATGTGAACTAGATCCCAGAAGCGAGAGCTTCCTAGGAGGTTGTCAGTCCACCTAATTTAAACAATTAAGTTTTGTAAATAAAAGAGAAGGTAATTGCATAAAACAATAGAAAATTACTAAAATTAAATACAAGAAAACTTGTTATAAAGATGACTAAAATAAATCAATACTTTGATTAATACTAATGTTAAAAATTGATTAAGTCAAAATTGTAGTTTGGGTTTGGTTTGTGACAAGGGTCAAAAGGATAGGGTTTTGGTTGAGGTTTGGTTAATGGAAAAGGTGGTAAAATGATTAAGATGGTTAAAGGAGTAAATGATGGTCAAGAAGGCAAAAGAGTAAATGGTGGTTAAGAAGGCAAAAAGGGTAAATGGTGGTCAAGAAGGCAAAAGGAGATAAATGGTGGTCTAGAAGGCAAAAGGGGGTAAAGGGGTAAATGGTAAGAAGGTAAAGGTGAGAAATAAGGATAAATAGAAGAAGAAATTATGGGTTTAAAGGTATGGAGGTAAATAAAAGAAGAAGGCCAAGGGGTTATGGTTTATAGGTCAAAAAAAGAGAAGGCCAAAGAGATGGAAATTAAAATTACAAAACTTAACAATTTACTTCATGAAGATGCTTGAAGATGTTTTATGATGGCTTGCAATTTTGGCAGTGTTTTGTTTCTTGATGCTTTTCTCCTCCAAGATGAGTGACCTCCTATTCTAACCTCCCTCTTTCCATGAAAGGGGGGTCATATTTATAGCATTTGATGCCAAGAAACATGCCAAAGGTTGAAATAGTGATGAGAGAGAAAACATGGTGTTATTTTCTCCATGGGTGCATAAGTGGGTTAAGGGGATAAGGGTGGTGGGATTCCTACCTCAAAAAGTGTGTCTTCCACTTTTCTAAAGTGATACCCACTTTGCTAATGTGTCCAAAATGGGTGGATATCATGCCTATGTGTCTATATGGGTCCAAAATACCTTCCACCACCCACTTTTGTCTTTTCCCCATGGGTGGGTAAGTAGTCATGAAAGACAAAGATGGTGGGATTCCCACTTCATAAGTGTTTCTCCCACTTTGTAAGTGTGTCCAAAATAAGTGGATATCATGTCCATGTGTCCATATGGGTCCAAAATACCTTCCACCACCCACTTTTATCGAAGGAACCCCACATACTTTAGTGTCACTTTCATGGATGAAGATAAAGAATGATGTTGAATGATGGCCCCTTATGGATAAATTCAAAATACTTCAAAGGGGGTACCTTTTAGTCCTTAATGGGGTCATTAAGCACCTTGGAGAAGGCTCATAAGTGGGGTATGATGTCCAAATTTAAGCCACCACACTTCCAAGCCATGTCACTTGCCATATCATTGTTGAGTCACTTGCCATATCATTGTTGAGTCACCTATCATGTCACATGCCATGTTATCATAAATAGTGCTAGTGAATAGTGATTTGGAATAGTAATTTTTGAATAATGATAGGTGGATAGTGACCTAGTTAGGTTAAGAGGGTTGGGTTAAGGGTCAATAAGATTTAGGTGGTCCCTAGTGGGTACCATAGCATTAAGACATCTAGAACTACATATGTGCAATTTTATAGTGTCTACAGGTTTATTGGCACATTTTCATTTGTTTCATGGTTTTCATTATGAAAACCTTCTTATATGATAACCCTATCAGTATGTTTTTCATTGTCAACATGGGTATCATCATGATCAAAAATATAAGATCCCTTATTATTTTGAGACATCTTGAATGGTGGGAGGGGAAGCTCAATGTGTTCAACAGACACACCTCCCAATCTAGGGATATGCCTAGGTTGCATACAAAATAGTAGAAATATGAAATGAAAAATTATAACAATCTAAAACCCTAGCTAGGTTAAAACCCTAAGAATCATAAAAAAATACATTCATACAAATGAGGTTCACCAAACATTTAACCTTAAAATGGATGGGTGTAAACACTAAAAAATTGCACACTTTCAATTCTAGATGTTTGAATGCCTTGGCCCCATCCTAGGGAACACCTAAGCCTTCCTAACCCTTAACCCAACCCTCTTAACCTAACCAAGTTAGTATTTTCCCATCGCTATTCAAAAATACTATTCACTATCACTATTCATGATGGCATGGCATGTGACATGGTGGGTGACTTAACAGTGATATGGCAAGTGACATGGTGGGTGACTTAATAGTGATATGGCAAGTGACATGGCTTGGAAGTGAGGTTGCTTGAAGTGGGACAACATAACCCACCTGGCACCCTTCTCCAAGGTGTTTAATGACCTCATTAAGCATCACAAAGATCCCCCTTTTGAAGTATGGTGAATTTATCTATAAGAGGGCCATCATTCAACATCATCCTTTGTCTTCATGCATGAAAGTGGTACAAAAATATGTGGGTAACCTCCTTAAGTACTTATCACAAAATTAAAAAATGGGGTGAAAAGTATTTTGGGTCTATGTGCATGATCCCTACTCCATTTTGGACTCTTTAGCAAGGTGGGAGACAAACCAACCAAGTGGGATACCTATTAGCTAAGTGGTAATCTCACCCTCTTGTATTTCATGACCACTTATGAGCCCACTTGGAAAATGGCACCACATTTTATGGGGCACCTTCTTAAGTACTTAGCATAAAATAGAAAAAAGTGATGAAAGGTCTTTTGGACTCATTTGGCTCCATGTGCATGATCCCCACTCCATTTTGGACTCTTTAGAAAGGTGGAAAATAAACCATCCAAGTGGGATACCTATGAGCTAAGTGGGAATCTCACCCCCTTGTCTTTCATGACCACTTATGAGCCCACTTGGAAAATGGAATCACATTTCACTATTCCACTCCTTTGGCATGTTTCTTGACATCAAAATCTATAAATCCCCCCTTCTCCTTCACCGATGGTGAAGATGATTTTTGGTTAAGGCATTCATCTTGCATGTTATCTAATTTTGGATGAGGATACTCATCTTAGAGAAGAATAACATGAAGCAACGAAATTGTGTCAAAATCATCAGAAAGCATCGACAACAACATCAACTTCATCAACATCTTCAAGCCACTTCTTAAGGAAATATTTGCGTTTATTATTTCATTTCAATTTATTTCTTTCCCTTTGGCCTTATCTTATCTTGTCCTCTTAATATATTTTACTCCCTTTACCATTTTACTTTTTTCCTTTATCCCTTTACTCTCTTTTTCATCTTCATCTCAATCCTTTTTACCCCTTTACCTTATTATCCTCTTAACCATTTATCCCCTTCACCTTGTTACCCTCTTAAACAGTTATCTCTTTGGCTTCTTACCATCTTCCCTTTGCCTTATTACCATCATTTACCCCTTTACCCATTTACCACCCCCAAACATACTATCCTTTTGACCTTATCAAATTACCAAACCAAAACCACAACCTTGCTTTTGACTAAATTTTCAGCATTAGTTGCTTATATTTAGTCATTGTTTTAGCAAAGCATTTAACTTCTTTGTTTCAATTTTAGTTATTTTTTGTTATTTGATGTTTTTATTTTCAATTTTTTTTAATTTAATGAAAGTTATTTTATTTTTATTTATAATATTATGTGTCTAAATTAGGTGGATTGACAGCCTCCTAGAAAGCTTTCGCTTCTAGGATTTAGCTCATGCTAGGCAATCCACCCATATACTTGTCTAACAAACAAGTGTGTTTAAGTTTTTTCTTATTTGCAGGTATTCTTCCCTAGCCAAAGAAGAGTTTTTAAAAATTATGGACTTCAACAAGTGCATGAAAACCAGGTATTCTTATACAAACCCATTAACTAGTTTCTTTCTTTTCAAAACTAAGAAAAGGAAAAAACAAAAAAAATAAATAGAAATATTTTGGCATGCCCGATGGGACCCTTGAGTTTTAATGAGTTCATAGATGTTTTAGGACATTTAATTACATTATTAAAATGTAATTTAGTTGCATATTTCATTGCTAAAATTTAAACATTCTTTTCTTGCTTTCAAAAACATAAATTTTAGTCTCTTTTTCTTTCTTAAAATCGAAAAAAAAATTATCATTCTTTTTTTTCTTGCATTTTTAAAATTAAAAAAAGCACTCATCCTAGTATTAGGACTGCATTTTCATGTTGCATTTAGGTGAATTTTATTTGTTTTTATTTTCATTGAATATAAATAAAAATATTCTTTTTGGTTAAAATTAACTACATATATTGTTTTCTTGCTTGACTTAGTTCACCTAAATTAATTAAAGCAAAACAAATTAAGCGTAGAACCACAAATGTTACACAAACCAAACCACTAGAATAATCAACAAATCAAACATGCTTGAGACAAGGCTCAACTAGGATTTCATCACCTAGCGGATCACCTTACCCTTTCCTAATTATCTTGCTCAGATTTAATCACCAAGGGGATAACCAACTCAGTTCTCTAACTGAGTATAAGCTTTGTTAATCGATATATTAGCTAAGCACCTACACTAGTCATGGGATTGTGATGTGAGGGGAGAAATCCCCAAGTACCATGCCATGTACTCGATCCAATACATACCTTTTTTTTATCACCTAAATGCAACCTGAAACCAAACATAGACTGCCTTTCTACAACTTATTCAAGCCGATTTTCTCTTCACCTTTTTTTAAGGCATAAGCCAAAAGAGAGATCAAAAATAATATTAGAACTTAACACACTCTTAGTGAATGCATTGTTTTCCTTGAATCTTCTTTGATTACTCTTTGTTTTGAGGTGTGAGAACATATCATTCCTTTCCTATTTTCTTGTATGGTTCTTACTCGCCAACAACGAAGGGACCTTTAGGAACAAAACTCACCACAAAATCAACAAACCTCTTCCACCTCTGCATCCATGGAACATGTTTTCAAACCCATAGACTCCCCTCACTCTCTAAGAAGTCCTACTCGAGTAGTCCCAAGAAATGCATATTTTTCCACTTTCCTAAACAATTATCACGTAGCCTTACAACATTAACTTAGAACTACGTCTTACCAAATCCTAGTTTTGACCCCACCTATAGATCCACCTTATGGCATGCCTCTCCACCTCATGGGGAGTACCTCCACTACCATGGATACTACTCAACCTTTAGTTACCCAAACCTTATTATCAACCAATAACCCCTTTGAAACTACCATTCAAAACCAACCAACCCAAACTACCACCGCTCTTATACCTATTACCAATCACTCCTCCATAATATGAGTGCCTACCTCTGGCGCTACCCATCTCCCTCTAGTTACCTCTAATATATCAAACACTACTCCACTTCAAATACTTATGGTGTCCATACCCTCTATGTTACCATCGATTAGTATAAGGGTCACCACCCTTCCATCAGCCACCAACCCAACTACCACTCTTACCCAACAAACAACCTTTAGTTATCCCTATAACTCATAAGGGCACATACCTACTACCCATCCACCTACCTATACCCAACCATTGACATCCACATACTAATATGTATCTTCTACCCAACCATTGGCATCTGCATACTAATATGTGTTAACCTCTCAACCTTCTACCCACTATCAACATGTCTCTCAACCACCACCATCACAATATGCATCTTATAACCTTTTGGGTGCCCAACCCCAAGTAGACTTCATGAAGATGATCATGTACAATATTACCACCTTAGATTCATCCATTAATGGTGCTCATAATATTCTATCTGATAACCAAATTTGTAATGAGCCCATCCATCCATACCCATTAAGCCATATCCTCCCCAATGGGAACTTCCCAAGTTATCTAAATTTCAAATTGAGGAGGATCCCCAACAATACCTTAGGGCTTTTAGGCATGCTTGTTATCTCATCGCCTACAATGATTCCCTTCTTCTTTGTACTTTCTTGATGTCTATAACTGGCCCGACCTTAGATTGGTATAGTATCTTACCCAAGCATTTCATCTTCTCCTTCACCCAACTAGCCCAAAACTTCTTAGATCATTTTTTTATCAATATATTCAAGAAAGTTTCTATAACCGACCTCTACTCCATTCAAAAATTTGAGAATAAATCTATTATCGATTTTGTGGCTCATTGGAGGAGCCTAATTAACCAACTTTCATTTTTCTTGCCTTAACTTGAACTAATAGATCTCTTTGCTTGGGCATGTGCCAAACATATCTCATCCAAATTACGTGTCCAAAGCTTCTAGACCTTTGATGAAACTTTTACCATGGCTTGTAAAATAGAGAACTGAGCCATTGATGAAGGAAAGCTTTAACTCAAAAACGAGAACTCAACCTATAAAACCAATGAGGCTTCTTCCTCCAAGTCAAGTAACTAACCCAATATTAACACCAAGAACAAAGAAACCACAAATGCTATTATCCTCAAAGTCATACCTCCACCATCTATCACCCAACAAAACCTAAGGAACCAAACCTCTAACTCCTCTAATTCTTCAAAACAAAACCCAAGGAGCCAAACTTGAAGCAACCAGAAGTAATTAACTCCACTTAGGGAACCCTATGCTTCTATTTTGGAAAATTTATTTAAAGATAATATCTTCAAAATTCCATTAATTAAACCACCCCAATATTTTGATGCTTCTCACCTTGTGCCAGGTTGGTATAATGAGAATGACCATTGTGCCTTTCACCGAGTTATATGATATCAATAGGTGTAATACCTTCAAATACCTTGTCCAATCTCTCATTGACAAGGGAGAGATTACATTGGACAACCCTAATACACTACCTAATCAATCCCTTGACATATTTAGGCAACCCTTTCCAAACCACACTCTTACCAAAAATGAGAGTAATAATGTCAAGTGCTCTCCTGATACCTGTACCGTTAACATGGTTCCTGACACACTCATTAATAAAGAACCCACTCACCAACCTATGAATCCCTAGTTGCTTATTGAAGTAGTAGAGTTACCTTCTACCCTTTTGGAAACCTAAACTAAGGAGGTACCTCTCCTTCCTTCCTCATTCATTAAGGTAGTAGAATTACCAACTTCCCCTTTAATCGACACAACAAACCACACACCCATCTTACCTTCCTTACCAATTACCATGCAACTCTCTCATCCCACAAAAATCATTCCTGAGAAGGAAATGCCCCAGTCTACTCCTCCCATAGAAGAGCCATTTATCCCAACCTTACATCCTTTGATTGAGAAAGAGGACAAGGTTACCATCCCTATGTCTCCACCTAGTGGATTATCTTTTAGATCCGCCATTCAAGGAATCAAACCTTTCTCAAAGCTAGTGAAAAAATTGGAATTTATCCCCAACCTTGACATGGATCGAGCCACCTTTTGGAAACAATTAGTTATCCTTTATGTTACCAAACCAGAACCTCTAATCCCTTCTTTGGTGGACCAACCTAGCACTTTTAATAACTAACCAATCAAAACCTCCACCCAACTAACCAACCCTCAACCAACTAAGCCAACCAAGACCCTAGTAACCAAACCCCCTTCAAAACCAACAAACAAAGAGGTAAAACCACCCAAAGGTCTAAAGCCTCAAATTTTACCTCCCTCAACCTTGTCCTCCATTTTGGGTCCTCATCCCTCTATCTTAAGCATGAAGCCCATTATATTTACCAAAACCCTCCCACCTCTGTTGGTTACACCTTCACACTTGCTTTTTAACATACCTATTTTTACTGCACTACCAGTACGTAAGTTACCTACCTTGCCATCCTCCACCTCTAGCTCTTTAACCATCTTACCTAAACCAAAACCATCAACCACGTGTACCACCTTACCTAAGACACCTATCACCAAACATACTTCCAAACAACCTTCTACCTCAACAGCCAAAATAAAAATTGCTAAACCTTTACCACCTTTAAATGAGTCTTACCCAACCATTCTCCAATGTTTATTGCAAACCTCTTTCTTAAGCTTACCACCCATCAAACCCTATGACCCTTCATGTCTAAAACCATCATGGTTCACTAATAATTTTATTTATTTATACCATAGTACACTCAACCATGATACGAAGAGTTACAAAGCTCTCCAAACTCTCATCCATCATTTTTATGATGAGGATGATCTATTAATAGATGAACCTCCTATATCACCCATACCTACCCAACACTTACCCACTCATCCACTCTCACCTAAGAATGAAGACGAGTATGACCACTCTACTACCTCACCCTCTCGTATCCATACTATCAACATGGTCACTAGATCACAAAAGAAGGATAAAGGAAAGGCTAAGGTGTCTATTCCTTAGACTTACCCCTCTTCAAACTCCCAAGCAGACCACACCCAACCATCTCCATATTCAAGCAAACCCAAGGTGTCTATCTTAGTTGCTTCGCAATCTAACCCTTCACAATCCAACCCATGTGTAATATCTATCTGAAAAGCTATCCTTAAGCAACTTCACCAGACCTCGACAAAAATGAGCTTATATGAGTTGATTTTTACTTCTCCCCATCACTGCTAAGTACTCATAGATGCCTTAAAATCCATCGAGGCCCAACCTAATGAACCTCAACCTCTATCCACCTTTATTGGTGCCCTTTAAACTTCCAACCTTGTCACCTTTAAGATTTTAGAAATACCTTATGTTTACCTCGAGGACCAAGATCCCCCACTCTTTATTATCTCTTACATCAACCAAACCCATGTCAAAAGGGTGATGATTTATGGGGGAGATAGCATTAACATCATATCCTCTTATGCTTACAACCAACTCAACTTACCGAATAATATCATGTTAGAATTCATAGTGATCCTTTGATCCTTTAAAAACACTATGGCCACTACTTTAGGAACCATAATCCTTCATATATATGTAGGACCCCGCATACTCCTTGAACTCTTTTATGTTGTGGAAGGAGAATTCCAATACAACATCTTATTGGGATGACCTTGGATTCACTCCATGGAGTGTGTTCCCTCTACCCTCCATCGATGCATTAAGTTTGATCATGAGGGCCAGGTCATCAATATCCAAGTAGACCCAAATCTTTTCTCAACATGCAACATGACCTATCACCCCAATGATGTCCTCATACACCCATCCAATGCACCTTCAGTAGTTACACCCCAACCACTAACCATTGATGAAACATCAACTAGCTCATCCATCCTTTCTTCATAGATCCCCATAGAAGAGCCCTTGGGATCTATGTTCCAATGATTCTCATTAGGGGAGTATCACCTTCTAGCCTTAGATGCTTTCCCTACTCCTAAAGAATATATGAACCTTAAACATGACCCTTCTTATGACCTTACCATCAAAACCATCATCCCTTTGGGTCCCCCCAACCATCAAACAAACTTCATCTATGGGGGACTTGATTGGTCACTTCTTACTCCCGCTACTACCTCTTCCATCTGATCATTCACCTCTGACTTTTCCTACCTTGTCAAACTAGCATTCACTAAATTATACCTTCATAGGTATGTCTAAAAGTGATTTGACCTTGGACAATATGAATAAGGACCTCATGAGTTACCTTTGATCAAAACCTCATGAGTCATGTGACCTTGGGTTTGTACCACCTGAAGAACCCACCAATTCACCCAAACCTATTAACACCATCGAGAAAGACATACCCTCCTCACCAACCCAACCTCCTTTGAAGTATGAGGATTTTGACATCATTCCTTCTAACTTTTTTTTAGTCAATACTGTTAGTTTGGGCCATTTGACCTATCAAAAGGGTGGCTAAACTAAAAATCTTCCTCTCATTCATCCCAAAATGGTAGAAAATGACTCTCCTACCATCAGCACAATACAACATCAAGACAATGATTCTATTCTCACCTACCTTGGTACCCTAGCTTCTTCAATCCATAAATCCCTTCCTCCTAAAACATTGACCATGTTGAATGAATCCACCATGTATATCAACTTGGGCACTCTGGATAACCCCCGCATTGTCAAATTGGGCCAATCGCTGAATGCCAAAGAACTTCAAGACTTCTCCTCTTTCCTTCAAGACCACAGCGTAACATTTGCTTGGTCTTACAGTGATATGCTCAAGATTGATCCCACCATTGTTACACATAACATAGTCATTCATAATGACACCAAGCCTATTATATAAAAACTTTGATGCGTGCATCTTAGCATAGCCCTTCTTGTCAAAGAAGAGCTTCAACATCTCCTATCTATAAACTTCATTCAACCCATTGACTACCCCCAATGGGTCTTGAATATCGTACCTATCACCAAAGCCACTAGGGGTTTATGCATTTGTGTGGACTTTCGTGACCTTAACCTTACCTACCCCAAGGATGAATTTCCTCTACCTAGTATTGACCAGCTTATTGATCTTATAACCAGCCATAAGATGTTATCTCTCATGGATGGGTTTTTGGGTTACAATCAAATCTTGATTACTCATAAAGATTAGCATAAAACTACCTTTACCACCCCTTAGGGAACTTTTTGCTACATATTTATGCCTTTTGAGTTAAAAAAAGCTGGTGTAACCTATCAGTGAGCCATGACCTACATCTTCCAAGACCTCATCCACACCATCATAAAGGACTATGTCAATGATCTCTTAGGAAAATTCAAATCTCCCAAAGATCATTTAAAAGTTCTTAGCATTATCTTTGAATGCCTAATCCACATCCATGTCAAACTCAACCCCAAGAAATGTGTTTTTGGAATCCTTTCTACAAATCTTCTTGGCTTTATCATCTCCCTTCAAGGAATCGAAGTAGACCCTACCAAGGTCAAAGCAATTTTGGAGATGCCTCCTCCTACCAACCTTAAGCAACTTTGTAGCTTCCAAGGAAAGATTCAATCCATTCATCATTTCATTTCCCAACTTTAGATCGATGTCAACCTTTCCATCACCTTCTAAAGAAGGATGTATCTTTCAAATGGAATAGAGATTGTCAGAAAGTCTTTGAATCACTCAAAAAGTACCTCTTGTCACCACCCATCTTCATCCCTCCTAAGGATGACCACCCCTTTTACCTATATATCTCTATCACCAACCATTCCCTAGGGGTAATTTTGCCTCACTGAGATGAAAAACATAAAGAATAAGTCATTAACTACATTAGTCGCACGCTTATAAAATATGAGACTCAATATACCCATACCAAGAAACTTTATTTAGCCTTGACTTTTGTTGCCACCAAACTCTACCACTACCTTCTTAACCATAAAACGTATGTCTTAACCAACATTGACCCACTCAAGTACATGCATTCCAAGCCATACTAAAACCAACATGTGGCTAAGTGGTTTATGCTCTTAGCAGAGTTTGATCTTGAGTTCCTTTAATAAAAGTGAATTAAAGGGTAAGTCATTGCCGACCAATTGGCTGAAGCACCTTTGATAGATCACCAACCTCCTCCTCTTGAATTTCCAAATGAATCCATCACTACTCTTTCCCAAGAAGACATAACCTACCAAATGACTATGTTCTTTGATGGGTTAAAGTGTCAACATGGTGGGGGAGTTGGTATCATCCTTATCCCTTTTAATGGTGAACCCCTTCCTCTATCCTTCAAACTTGATTTTGAATGCACCAATAATATGGATGAGTATGAAGCCCTAGTCATAGGTCTCCAAACTACTCTAGCCTTGAGAATTAAGATAATCAATGTCTTTGGTGATTCTCAGCTCATGGTCAACTAGGTCAATGGCTCCTATCAATGCAAGAATGATGTCTTATAAAAATATAAACTTTTAGTTGACAAACTCTTAACATCATTCAAATATTACCTAGTCCAAATAATTCCCCGATCTATCAACAAATTCATTGATATAATAACTTATCTTACTTCCCAGATCCCTTCTCAACCTTCTAATTCCAAAATCTTTATCACCATTCATCATTTTACCACACCCTCTTATAACTAATCTGACCTCCCTACCATTTTTAGTGTGGAGGAATCCCCATCTGACATTTGGTATGACCAAACTTTTAACTACCTCAACCTAGGCATTGTTCTTCCCAACCTCTCTACGAGTGCCTAAAGAACCTTTATTCAGAGTACCTCTCGTTACATCATACTAGAGGGAATCCTTTACAAACATGGTTTTGAAAGTCTCCTTCTTTGTTGCCTACATAGCCATGAAGCTTCCCATGCCATCAGGGAAATGCATGATGGGATCTATGGGGGACACGTTAGTAGTCTAGTAGTCACTAAACGTATCCTTCACCTTAGCTACTATGGGCCCACCCTCAACCAAGGTTGTGATTATGTAAAAAAGTGTGTTAAATGTCAATAACTCACTAATTTACATCACGTACTAGCCAATGGCCTCCAAGTAACTAAGGAATTTTGGGCTTTCTCATAATGGGGGCTCAATCTCATTGGGGAAATCAACCCCCATTCTTCGCAGTGGCCTAGCTCCATCATCATAACCACCAAATATTTCACCAAGTGGGTGGAATTTATTACTCTTATCTCAACCAAAGTGGAAAATATTATCAACTTTATCAACCATCATATCATCTATTTTTTTGATGTTCCTCATAAAATCATCACTGATAATGGCAAATATTTCAAAAATAAGCAAGTTTAAGGTCTATGTGATGTATCTAACATCAAGTTAATCTTTTCCTCACCTTACCATCCACAAACAAATGGACAGGTGGAAGCGTCTAAAAAATGCTAACCAAAGTCATCAAGGTTTCAGGTCAGGATTAGCATTTGCACATCCCATTCACTTTATGGGCCAATCGCACTAGCATTCAAACCTCTATGGGTGCTACCCCTTTCTCTCTAATCTTAGGAGCAGAGGCATTCTTGCCTCTTGAAGTTCAAATTCCCTCTCTTTGCATATCTTTGCAAGTTCTTATTTATGAAAAAGATTATCATCAACACCATTTAGCTCAGCTTGAGCTACTTGATGAGCATTTTTCAACAACCCTCACGTAGCTCAATATCTATCAAGAGCATATCAAATGTACTTATAATAAGCACCTCAAATAATGAGACTTTAATATCAAAAACCTTGTCTTAAAGGAAAACTAACATGTGACCAACATGGAGGAAAGTAAATGAGGCAAGTTTGCTTTCAATTGGCTTGGACCCTAAATCATTACCCATAAGTATGGATCAGGAGCTTATCATTTATCCTCCCTCAAAGGCAAACCAGAACCTGAGCCTCTCAATGCTTCACATCTGTGTCTATTTTTTTGTTAAAGAAGGATCAAGCTCACTCCTTTTGTCTAATGAGCTCATCCCTTGGTTATGAGATTTTAACCTTCACCCATCTTCCTCGTCTCCTTTTGAGGATAATTGATTACAACATAGAACCATGTGATTAACTATCACAGTCATATCCTAAGCCTAAATATGAGTATTATAGCTCTACAAATAGCATGGTTCTCATGTATAATTTCCATCTCTAACAAGATGGAATCCCATGGTCATTGTCTCTCAAAAACACACCTTTTCACATATCATTAACCTTCTTGCGTTAAAGTTTTTTCCTCATAACGGTAAACCTCTAAACCTAATTAGACTTGTCCATGTCTAAAAACATTGCATCCAAAAATAATTTGGATACCAAAATATTACTTAGGTCAATATCTTAAGCATTGTAGACTACTCCCTTGAAGGATAGCTGCCTAAAAACAAAATAAAAATTGCCAAATATAAGGTAGACTGCTACCTTGAAAGACAGCTATCAAGAACATTAAACAAAGCTAATAAACTTAAACCACTCCCTTGAAGGATGTCTAAGTTAAATGTCATCATTGTGTTTATACCCTCACACAATTTTAGTAGGCCTAACCTCCTCATGAAGGCACCTCTTCTTTGGCTTAGCTCCATTGAAAGACATTTGTGGTGATTAGCATTGTGTTAACCTCTTATTTATCCTACCTTTCCCATCGGTGTTTTCTCATCCTAATGTGTGTGGGATCATTATGGTAACCATTCACCAATCTCTGCCCATCACTCTCACTATTTTTTCAAGTAATCTAAGCCAAAAACTCTCACATTCACCCTCTACCTAAACCCTAACCACCCGACCTCACCCAACTGATCGATAATTAGGCCTTGTCCACCTCACCATGGAGAACTCCATTTGGCCTAAATTTCTTGTTGGATGTTACATCCATGAAATTATGTAGGTAGTTTCCACTTGCCTAATGCATATAGAGTCAGCTCAACCACTAATAACTAATTACCATCCCCTTTTTCTTCTCACTAATTTCCATTACTAACAACACCCTCTTGCTTAGGGTGTCCTACATCAAGGAAACTTTAAAATTTTCTTAGCATCTTTATATTTTCACATCATCTAATACTTCTTTATTTTTTCTCATTTTTGGGAGGACTAAATTGGCCTAAGGTCTTTTTGGACTATGTAGGTAGTGTTTAGTTACTAAGGTCAACTCAATCACATCCCTTATTTTATTTTCCCTTCTCCCCTAAAATATCTTCCTCCACTTCTCTATATATCTCTTCACCATCTCCTTGCATCCTACTTGTCAATCTCTTTTAACCACTTTTTTAGCTTATCAATCTCTTTTAACACAAGGGTTGATAGCCTTCCTCATTTGCCTCTCTTATCTCCCATAAAGCCACTATATACCTCACTTCATTGGCCTCCCAATCACCTTTCCTTGTGCATGCTTCGTGGCTCACTTCCCCACCCTTTTTTTTGAATTTTTTGTCTCTATCTCCACTTCTTGCCAACCTTTCCCTCTATCTCCTTTGTCTTCTTTTGTCATCTTCATCATTTCCCCTTGCCCTTGGTGATTTGTCATACCCTCTTCATCGCTCTCTTTTCATCATCAATTCCACATCATCCTATTCCCTTGCACACTGATGGACACTTTTACCTCTTTCTCTTCTTTGTTACTACCTTCTTCCTTCTCTTCCACTACTTATAAACCACCTTCATTCCAATTCTTGGTTTTTATTTTTCTCTTTCCCATATTTTCAATTTGGCATGTTTTCTATTTCTTCTAGCATCCCTTTTTTTTTCTTATGTGTGCCACCACTCTCTATCAATTTTCCATTCTTACCGCCTTTTCCATGTTTTCCTCCACAACTAGCTTCTAACTAGGTCTTTATCCTTTGAGAAGCCTTCCATAATTGCCCTTTTCTTATTTTGTGTTCCCACCTTTTGCATTTTACATACCCCTTTTCTTCTTTCCATCTAGTACTCATTTCTTTTTTGCATTTGTGTGAGTGTCCATGCTTTATATCCTTGTCAACCACCTTACATCATCCTTCTTTTTTTCTTCTTATCATCCCTGATCTTCATCTCTTCTTTTCATCTCATTCCCTTTCATTATGTTTCTTTATTACTTCACTCCTTCCCTTTCCTCTCATCCATTTTCCATTTTCTCTCCCCTATTTCTTCACCAATTTTTAGCTTGTCAATCTCTTCTAATCACCCATTCATCTTGTCAATCTCTTCTAACAAATTGATTGACACCTACCTTATCTCTTCAACTTCTTATCCACCCATCCTTTGCTTCACCTCATTTTTATCAACCAATTTCCCATTTTCTATCCCATTCTCATTTCCAAAGCCACCATCTAATTTACTTCATTGTTCCTCTCCTTGTCTATCATCATTTCTCCCAATCATGCTTACTTTCTCAAGATACCACATGCTTCTTCACTCTCTTGTCATCCTTTTTGTGTCCTCATTTCACTCCTTTTTCCTCTTATTTCATTTTACTCCATGTGTTTCCTTATTTTTCATTTTCATCACCAAACTATTTTCCCCTTGGTATTTTTTAGACTTATTTTCAAACCTTTCATGCCCTCCTATATTTATAATCCTTCCCTTCCCCTTCATGATTGTTACACTTATCTCACCATACTTTTCAATTCTCCAATCTGTCATGTTTTTTACTTTCTTCACACCCCCATCTCTTACCATTTATTTTTCTCCATTTCATTTCACTTTTCTCATCTTCTTTGATGATATTCCTTGTTCTTCATGATGATCCTTTTCTCCTCTATGACTAGATTCTTCCATCCTTATCCAACTTCATCTTTATCTATGACCTCACTATCTTATCACTCTTACTTCATCCATCTCCTAGTCTGTCTTCACATTATCCCTTGTTGGATCTCCCTAATTTTCTCCCATTCAACCTCTAGCTCCTCACTCATTAGAGTGTGGTCACCAATTTGTATTACTCCTACATACATATCCATGACTGCTTCCTCATATCCTCCACTCGATTGCTTTAATGAACAATATTTTGTCAGGTTCATTATTAAAAGTGCCTCCATTTCTTCCTTAAATGTATTGCTATGTTGTGTGTAGGTCCTCTTTTTGTATCTTATCCCTCTTTGATTATTTCCTTCACATTACCTATCACCTATTTCCCCTTTAAACCCCCTACATATCAAGGGATTTTGAGATTCCTTGACATGTTATGATACAAACACATTTTTATCCATCAAAGCATGCTAAAGCGTGCATTCAAATGGCTTATGTACCATCGACAAACTAACCATTAGATCGTGTCCACCTCGACATTGGCCATATTGACCTAAACTATTGCATATTTTTATGATAACCTTGCCTTGGTCCTTTTGACACACCGACCAATCTTATCATGTTGAACATTTAAATTAGCACCACCTAGTACACAACCAAACCATTTGTGTTTTTCAAGAGAACACTTCCTAGCTCAGATACCTATGAAAACACCAACCTTATCTAAGAGACTAATAAGTGTGCCCAACCACAGTTGTGGTTACATGGTATATTGGTCACTTGTCTCTTAGAATTTGACCCTTATTTTACCAACATTGGCAACTTTCATTTATGTATAATCTTGGCTATCACACTTAGTCACATTTTGTGCACACATTTGCATTTCAAATGCCCAACCCTTTTTTTTGTACCAACCTCTTATCAAACCTGTACCTGAATCTGATTTTCCTCATCGACTCCTAGTTTGGGGGGGAATAACTCCTCCCATACTTAGGACATCCTGACCTTTGACCAAGCAATTCATTTTTGTTTTGCAGCTTGTTAATTCAAAGCTGCATAACAAAAACGGGTAAAATGTAGACACTAAAAAATTGCACACTTGTAGTTCTAGAT
Source organism: Torreya grandis (assembly GCA_037957365.1). Classification (NCBI taxonomy): domain Eukaryota; kingdom Viridiplantae; phylum Streptophyta; class Pinopsida; order Cupressales; family Taxaceae; genus Torreya; species Torreya grandis. Next base: position 187,761 of record JARHVA010001602.1, read on the forward strand.
GTTTGAATGCCTTGGCCCCATCTTAGGGACCACCTAAGCCTTCCTAACCCTTAACCCAACCCTCTTAACCTAACCAAGTCACTATTTGACTATCACTATTCACTATAGGACCCCTTGTCACTATTTATGATGACATGGCATGTGACATGGTGGGTGACTTAATAGTGATATGGAAAGTGAAATAACTTGGAAGTGAGGTGGCTTGAAGTGGGACAACATACCCCACCTATCACCCTTCTCAAAGGTGCTCAATGACCTCATTAAGCATCACAAGGATCCACCTTTTGAAGTATGGTGGATTTCTCCATAAGGAGGGCATTATTCAACATCATCCTTTGTCTTCACGCATGAAAGTGGTACCAAAGTATGTGGGTCACCTCCTTAATTACTTATCATAAAAGAGAAAAAGGTGATGAAAAGTATTTTGGACTCATTTGGGTCCATGTGCATGATCCCCACTCCATTTTAGACTCTTTAGTAAGATGAGAGATAAACCAACCAAGTCAGATACCTATTAGCTAAGTGGTAATCTCACCCTCTTGTATTTCATGACCACTTATGAGCCCACTTGGAAAATGGCACCACATTTTGTGGGGCACCTCCTTAAGTACTTATCATAAAAAAGAAAAAGTTGATGAAAAGTATTTTGGACTCATTTGGGTCTATGTACATGATCCCCACTCCATTTTGGACTCTTTAGCAAGGTGGGAAACAAACCAACCAAGTGGGATACCTATTAGCTAAGTGGAAATCTCACCCCATTTTATTTAATGACCATTTATGAGCTCACTTGGAAAATGGTGCCACATTTCACTATTCCACTCCTTTGGCATGTTTCTTGACATCAAATGCTATAAATCCCCCCTTCTGCTTCACCCATAGTGAAGTTGATTTTTGATTAAGGCATTCATCTTGCAGGTTGTCTACTTTTAGAGGATGCTACTCATCTTAGGGAAGAATAGCATGAAGCAATGAAACTATGTTGAAATCATCACAAAGCATCAATAACAACACCAATGTCATCAACATCTTCAAGCCACTTCTTGAAGTAATATTTGCTTTTATTATTTATTTCAATTTTTTTCTTTCCCTTTGGCCTTCTCTTCTCTTATCCTCTTAATATCTTTGACTCCCTTTACCATTTTTCTTTGTCCCTTTACTCTCTTTGTCATCTTCATCTCAATCCTTTTTACCCCTTTGCCTTATTATCCTCTTAACCATTTACCCCCTTTACCTTGTTACCCTCTTAACCACTTATCTCTTTGGCATATTAACATATTCCCTTTGTCTTCCTACCATAATTTACCCCTTTAAACATTTACCAATTTTCCCATTTACCACCTCCAACCAAACTATCTTTTTGACTCTTATCAAATTACCAAACCAAAACCACAACCTTGATTTTGACTAAATTTTCAGCATTGGTTGCTTTTATTTAGTCATTATTTTATCAAAGCATTTAACTTGTTTGTTTTAATTTTAGTTATTTGATATTATTTATTGTTTTTAGTTTTAGTTAGTTGTTATTTAATTCAAGTTATTCTATTTTTATTTATAAACTTAAGTGTCTAAAGTAGGTGGATTGACAACATCCTAGAAATATTTCACTTCTAGGATCTAGCTCACGCTAGGCAATCCACCCATCTACTTATCTAACAAATAAGTGTATTTAAGTGTTTTCTTATTTGTAGGTATTCTTCCATAACCAAAGAGTTCTCACAAAGTTTGGACTTCAATGAGCACACGAAAACCATGTATTCTTCTACAAACCCATTAACTAGTTTCTTTCTTTTCAAAACTAAGAAAAGACAAAAATTAAAAAAATAGATAGAAATAATATGGATCCTAAATTTAGAGTATATAGGGTTAAGAATATAGAAATAATAATGCACAAGGGTGATAATTAGATCTATAACATGCCAATTATGTGATAAATTTAGATATGAACATCCACTGAATTTATTATGCTAAGAATAGGCTAAATATAGAAGTATAACTAAGCTTTGTATGGAAATGACAAAGAAGTAATATACTTAGCTAGTTTTGATGCTAACATAGTGTTGGATATATAATAGGTAGAAATCAAGATGGAATATAATTATAGAATAGTTGTTATATTTTATATTTGACACTTCTAGAGATATGGACACTAACATCATCTTGGGATGGTTGTGTCAACACTACTATTTGGATTCAACGTAAGTATCCTGTATAGAATACTTGTTGGAAAAGGATTTGACCACCTAGATGCTTCTAGGTTTTGCTTCACCTTCACTCTAGTAAATTTATATTTGGGTCATGGACTATTGTTCCTCATGAATTTTTAAAAACCTAGTTCTTCATCTTCATGATAAACCTGGGAAAAAATGGATTAGTGGGCACATGATGTCGAGCTGATCCCAAAGACACCTCTATCAGTGAGTGTTGCATACATAACTAATCTCCAAAGAGGGACTCAAACTGATGTATTTCTCCCCTATGCATTGGCTTGTGTGTGAATCATACAATATGTGTAAAGCAAGTACACTAATGACCTAGTTTGTAACTTGGCAAATCGAGTTTTTGGGTTGATCCTTTAATACTTCAGACATGTAGATTTGTTGTTCCTATGATTAGTATGGAAATATGAAAGATTTATTTAATTGAATGCTTGATAGAGTGTTTTTGATAAGTTACCTTGGTCTCTTTTGGTAGTTTCTAAGTTTGTACTAAGTGAAGAATGAATGAGGGTTGATCTTGCATTTATATCAATCTTTTTGGATAAGTAACTCACATTAAAACACTAGGCCGACCATTAGTATACATTTTATTTGAAAAATAGATGACTTTAAGGCACTAAACATTTACATTAGGTCAAGACACTAATATCGATGTTAATGTATGTCTTGGATGCTAGTGTCTAAGGAGCAAGAAAGTAGGTATAGGCTCAAAACTTGTAGGAGTGGAAGATAAGTACATTTTAAGCATTTTGGGAAAGAAATAAGGTTTGGGTCATCAACATAATATTAGTTAGACTAAGAGATAGGCCAAAGGGCATAAAATAGAGCAAATGTGAGACTTGTGTAAGTGGGAAAGGTCTAGAACTGAGAGGAACAACCAAGGTCTAAGTTTTTCAAGTGTACAAGACTAAGGTGTTATATAATCCATAAATATCATCTATAATAGGTGATCCAAATTCATATCCACATTGTTAGTTTGAAATTGTATTTGTATAATCACATTATAAATAATCATAGACTTATTATATATTGAAAAGTGAATGCTAGCAAACACATTGGAGAATAAAGCTAAATTCCTTTCTTTCCATATCCAAAATAGAATTTCTACTATGAAAGCATGTCAAACTTGGGTAAATTGAGAGGGCATTATTAGGCTCTATCCCAAGACTATGTGAAACTAACTGAAGGGGTGTGGGTGAAAATGCTTAAATAAATCATGAATCCAATTCTAGGCTCTTTAGGCCTTAGGGAAAAACCCAAAAACGTGCATGATAGGCTCTAGGTGCCCATAAGATAGTCTTCGAGGTTATACAACCCCTAATTGAATTATCATTCTACCTATAGTATTCCCTTGATGAAGAAAACACTAGGAAAATTGAGCCAATTTAGGTTTAGCACACAGACCAGACAGTCTAAAAATGCCTCCCCCATACTATGAGGGAGTACTAAATATTCTAATGTCTATTAATCTTGTCAGCCATAGGTAGATATGGTGAAAGCCATTCATAACCTTTCTAAATAGTGTAGTTTTGGAAAGGGGTGTCAACATACCATTTCCAATCTTTCCACCAAGGGTGAGAAAAATTTACTATGATCTCTTCGTCAGATTCTTTATCAATAGAGGAAATTTATTGTCTAACTTTGAACTCGGGATCCAAAAGTGAGTGCTTTTGTAAAACAAGTCTTGAAAAATATGAATTCCCCTTTAATAGAATTTGAGAGAGTGAATCAAAGGCACATATATAAGATGAACCACATGAAATTTAATGATAGGGGAACACCAAAGGGAGTGTTTATTGATAGAGAGACCATATGTAAACCCAAAGTCATTCCATAATAACTAATGTTTAACTTTTTCCCAAGCTTTCAGATATAGGTACATGAATAATATAGATTAATTATGCATGTGTAGACCTTTAAAAAGGTCATTGAGGCTGTGATTTTTCAATAATAAGCCATTAGTAGGCTTCATTTTGTGTTCCTAGGTCCATTAGTGGTGTCTTTTCATTTTCCCACCAAGATGGGAATTTTTTAATTTGTATTGAAGGTTTTAAGCCTCTAGGCTTAATTTAAAAGGTTTAATTTGTTTGTGTGGGGAATTTAGGGTCTGATTAGGATTATTATATGTCATGTAATAATAAACATCATAAATATTCCCTCCAAACTTGGCCAAGAGGATTGCAACATTAGAAAATGCTAAGTTTAGTAATATTGGCTAAATCATGCATGTTGAGAGAATCACACAATCAAGAACCACCTGATTATAATATTGGGAACTCTCAATAACCTGATATGGGTATAATCATATATGGAGGATCTTGATAATGTATAAAAGCTAAATTGAAGGTTGTTGGAGGTGCAATTTTGTGTAAGAACTAGGCTCTGTGTGTGTAATAGTGGTAAAAACACAAGAAATAAAGCTTTTGTGATAGTTTGTCTATGAATTTGGATTATTTTTTTGTAAATATACATGATACACATGTTCATAATTCATTTTTAAGTGTTTCATTATTGCTTCTCGAGTCTTAGAAGAGAAAACTAGTGTTTGTAGTCTAGACATAGAGTTTATAGTCAAGAAAAAGCTTTGTAAGATCAATATTTTGATTGATCAACATAAAATTTTAGTTGGAAAGGTAAGAGGTAGTATTATATAAATTTTTAAATGCATTTTAAACCTATTAAAAACTTTTTATTCCTCAAAACCTCAAACTTTTATCTCTCGGCCTACAAACCCTAACTCAAGGTTTAAAAGACAAAAAGTGGGATTCCAAGAGATATAACTATGAAAAACCATCAAATTTTTGTGGATATATTAATTTAGTCTTAGTATAGATTTTCCAAGATGTTTTTTAAGTTTTATATTTCTACAACTTGAATTATAAGTGATTGTGTCAAACAGGCCGGCAAGTTGCGTAGGAAAACAAGGTTACAATCAATGAAACTCAGTTCTCTCTTAAACCATAGTTACAAATCCTTTAAAATTTGGTGTAGCTAATTGAATATGTATTTAAGAGGACATAAAAAAAATTATGTCTTAAATATCCTTCAAATAAAATTTATAGATGATTACATATCCTAGACCTACAAAACATAAGAAAACACAGAGTTTTAGCAGTGGAAACTTGCATAACTTTTAAAGTAATACTTTAATTCATTTGAAATTTTGTGAGCATGTGTTATAGGTTTATATAAATATTATAATGGTAGTTTCATGGAGTGAATTAATTTTTAATATAATCTATAACTAACTATGCGTAATCAAACCTTGTGTTAGGCCTAAGGACAGGGCTAGAAGATAAGAGTGTGATCATAAAGTATTGAAGGGTTATAGATATCATTGATAGACTTAAGAGAGAATTTTTTGAATGACACTTAGTAACATATCCATAAAAACATTAATATAGTGTTATATTGTTCATAAACTAAGCCTAAATGGGAGGCTACAAACCTATCCATGTGAAAGAAACCAATCAAGTACAAAGTTGTAGACCCTAAATACTTAATTACACCATTTGTAGTATCATATATTATTAATATATCTTGGGGAAGTGTGAAATATTGTATATCAAGGTTAAAAGTACCTTGGAGAGGTGTGAAAACTTCATTAAGAGTCAAAGAAGAAACTAGAGAGAAGGTTCTTGGAAATCTTGAGGAAGAAAAAGAGATAAGTGGCAAGGAAGAAGCCCTACAACCCATTGAGGCTTGGAAAGTGAAGAGGAAAGATCATGAAGCAACTCAAAAATAAAATTACAAGGTAAATAAGGATTAGAGGTACCAAAATACTAGGTTTAGAGAGAAAGGTAGCCTAGGTGAGGTATCAAGAAGCAAGCAAGATGAAACAGATTTTGTTAGGATCCTCCTTGGAGTACAATTGATTACCTTTGTATAAGCAACTAAACACAAAATTAAACCAAAAGTAATAAGTAACTAGAAATCAGAAACAGAAAAGAATAGGAGATACGAGAAACAATACAATCTATATTAAACTCTTCTAGAAGGAAATACAATGAAGAAATGTCACTCTTCCCACACCTCTTGGGTGTATAGTAATTATCCCTCAAGAGTTCTCTCTCTCAATCAATTACAACCAACTCAACACTGAGTTGTTCCCTCCAGTGACAATCAACCCAATGGTTTTTGTTGCCTATAATCCAAGTGACAATCAACTCAACCGTTGTTGCCTACTCTACAATAGATATTCTTAATCTTACACCTTATAGATCTAATTGACCTTGCTTAACATGTAGATCTTCCTGATCTTGCACTCTTGCAGACCTTCTAGATCTTACACTTTGAGGATCTCATCCTGATTACAATACAGCCCCATGGGTCTCTTAAATAGATCCCAAACCAAATAATAATTAGAAATGCAGACTCAAGACTAAAATTAGTCTTTACATGCAAACTAATTATTCGTCTAAAATTATAACAGTTCTGGAAATGCACAGGTGATCGATGTTGGTTCCTATCTGATTGATGTCAAACGATTCCTAATCGATGTCGATTACTGTGTAGCTAAAGATAACTAATGTTGGTTGGCCTAACTGACGTCGATTACTGTGTCACTCAGCAACCTCCACATTTTCACACTAGTGAAGCTTTTAGCTCCACAACTCAACAATCTCCCACTTAGAGATAAATAACTGCACCTGTACTTGTACTTGTATAGCAACATCCTCTAATTTGTTTTTGGCTTGTATCTTCATCTTCAAGTTCAATCTTGAAGACCAACAAAAGTTGAATGAAGATTCAACTTCTCCTTTGTTACCAGCTTTGTTAACATATCTGCAGGGTTCTTATCCGTATAGATTTTTTTCAGCTTTAACTGTCCATCCTCTAATACCTGTCTAATGAAGTGGTACCTAAGTTGTATATGTTTAGTTCTTGAATGAAAAGCTGAATCTTTTGCCAAATGAATTGCTCTTTGACTATTACTGTACAATATGCAACTCTCTTGCTCCTTTCCCAACTCTTCCATGAACCAAGTCATCCATATCATTTCCTTGCTAGCCTCTGTGACTGCAACAACCTTCTGCATCTCTGAAATCTAGCTAACCACCATTCCACCAATAGTGAACACATATCTTGTAGTGCTTCTCCTACCATCCAAGTCACCTGCCATATCTGAATCTACATGCCCATGTAGAGAAGTGCTTAACCCTGCATAGCATAAATACCTGCTACTAGTCCCTCTCAAATATCTGAGAATCCACTAAACTGCTTTCCAGTGCTTCTTTCCTAGATTGGCCATAAACTTGCTGACAACTCCCACTTCTTGGGCAATATCAAGTCTAGTACATATCATGTACTCAACCTCATCATGTGATTTAGGATACTGTTCTAAGCTTAACTTAAACTATCCAGCCATAGGTGTGCTTACTAGTTTTGCATCCTGCAAATTGAACATCTCCACTACCTTCTTCACATAATCCTCTTGAGACAAAATCAACCTGTGATTTTCCCTGTCTCTAGAAATACTCATGCCAAGGATTGATGCTCCTAAATCCTTCATGGCAAATGTGTGAGCTAATTTTACCTTTAGCTCAGTAATTCCCTACATGTGTGAACCTGCAACAAGCATATCATCAACATATAGTAACAGGATAATGTAGCTATCATTATCCAATCTGTTAAAATAAATCAATGGTCACATTGACATTGACTAAAGCCATGCTTTGTCATAAACCTGTCAAACCTCAAATACCATTGTCTTGCAGCTTGCTTAAGACCATATAACTTGGCCTTATGTCTCACCTGTCCATTCTCTCCTTTCTTTAACCTGTAAATCCATTTATTTTTCAATGCTTTCTTTCCAGCTGGCAACTCAACCAAATCCCACGTTTAGTTCTCTTCCAAGGAATCAATTTTCTCATTCATGCCATGCTCCCACTGTTTCATGGATTCTACCTACATTGCCTCTTCAAAACTTCCTGGTTTTCCACCATCAGTGAGCAACAAGTAGTATAAAGAAGGGGAATAATGAATTTTAGATTTACTTACCCTTTTAGACCTCCTCATGGGCATTTTAGACTCATTGATAGCTTATTGTCTGCCCAAATTTCATTCTAACAGTGATCGATCCCCGTCATCTCTCGATCTGCACCTGATCGATGTCGATACCATCTGACTGACCTGATCGACGTCGATTGCCATCTAATTGACATCAATTTTCACCTGCCCAATATCACTGACTTTGGTCTCCATCAGATTGACATCGGTTCTTGCCTGATTGACATCGGTTCTCACCTGACCGACATCGGTATCTATGTTTTCTTGTGAGTGATGATTTTTACCCGCAAACTCATTTTGAATCATAACCTTGTCCAAATCAACATTGCCCTACTCAAAATTATTCAGCCTCTTGAGTTGATCACTATCCATCACCTTCTCCTTGAAAACCAAGGCTTTCCATTTCTTAAATGTGTCAAAAACATCAGATTTCCTCTTTATGCAATAAACCCATACCTTTCTTGTAGCATCATCAATGAAAGAAACATAGCACTGTGATCCTTCAATAAAATCTCCCTGAGCTGGTCCCCACACATTTGTGTGAAAAAGCTCCAACTTGTGTTTCTTCTTTGTTGACCCAGTCTTGAGAAACCTCACTTTCCCCTGTTTCCCAAACATATAATGCTCACAGAAATCTCGATCTATAAAATTTGAAAGCTTACCTTTTGACTTAAAAACATGCATTCCCTTATCACTCATGTGACCAAGCCTACAGAGCCACATCTTTGCATCTACACCTAAAGTAGATAAAACAGAAAGAGAATCAGTAATACAAGTAGATAGATAAAGTGTACCTACTTTCTTACCTCTTGCTAATATAAGTGCACCCTTGGAAACTTTCTAGGATTCAGTTGTGAGAGTATTGTGCAACCCTCATCACCCAACTTTCCTGTAGAAATTAGATTCCTCTTCAGGATTGGTACATGCATGACATCCTTCAACACCCATGTGTTTCCAGTCTGCAATTTCAGCTACACTTCCCCTTTGCCAACAATTTGACAAGGCTCACCATCCCCTAAATAAATTTTTCTAAAGTCTCCATGGATATAATCATGAAAAAATTCTCTATTTGGGGTTGCATGGAAAGAAGCAGCAGAATCTAAAACCCATGATTCTACCTGACTATCCAAAGAAAATATAAGAGCATCTTGTGCAACAATACCTACAACATTTGCTTCTTTCTTACCTTCATGCTGATCTTCTTTCAACCAACAATCTTTCTTTGCATGTCCTTTCTTTCCACAATTCCAGCAGGTTATACCTCCATTTTTAGATTTGGGTCTACTGCCTATCTTTGACCTTGATTTCCCTTGCTTGCCCTTCTCTCTTTGCCATCCCCTGCTTTCAACACTTAAAGCATTACCTGATGTTTCCCCTATGCTTTTCCTACGAATTTCTTCATTCAAGATTACACTAACAACATCATCAACTTTCAAGATATTTGAAGTAGACGTAGTATTACTAACTGCCATTACCAAGCTATTTCAACTTTCAGGTAAAGAGCATAAGATTAAGAGAGCCTTAATTTCATCATCAAAAACTATTTTCACTAAAATTAACTGATTTACAATTTCATGGAAATCATTAAGATGACTATATACAGATCCACCTTCCTGCATTTGCAAATTAAATAATTGCTTCATAAGAAATACCTTATTCGAAGCTGAGTGTTTTTCATATAAATTTGCCAAAGTATCCATTAACTCTACCATTGTCTTTGCCTGTGATAAGTTGGAAATCACAGACAATGCCAGGCTCAACCTTATAGATCCCAGAGCCTTTCTATCAAGAACATTCCATTCTTCATCTTGCATATATGTGGGCTTACTTGAAACCCCACCCAACGGTAAGTATAGATCTTTCTGATACAGATAATCTTCTATTTGCATCCTCCATAATTGATAATTCTTGCCATTGAATTTCTCTATTCTTAGCTTACTTTCTTCTGCCATTGCTTTACTCCCACTCAAACAGAAACCCCTGTGAGTGAACCTGTAATCAACAAACACTAACCCACTCTACCACTTATTAGTGATCCTAGCTCTGATACCAACTGATAGGATCCTCCTTGGAGTACAATTGATTACCTTTGTATAAGCAACTAAACACAGAATTAAACTAGAAGTAATAAGTAACTAGAAATCAAAAATAGCAAAGAATAGGAGATACGAGAAACAATACAATCTGTATTAAACTCTTCCAAAAGGAAATACAATGAAGAAATCTCACTCTTCCTACACCTCTTGGGTGTACAATAATTCTCCTTCAAGAGTTCTCTCTCTCAATCAATTACAACCAACTCAACACTGAGTTGTTCCCTCCAGTGACAATCAACTCAATGGTTGTTGTTGCCTACAATCTAAGTGACAATCAACTCAACCATTGTTGCCTACTCTACAGTAGATCTTATTGATCTTGCACATTGCAGATCTAATTGACCTTGCTTACCATGTAGATCTTCTCGATCTTGCACTCTTGCAGACCTTCTAGATCTTACACTTTGAGGATCTCATCCTGATTACAATATAGCTGCATGGGTCTCTTAAATAGATCCCAAACCAAACAATAATTAGAAATGCAGACTCAAGACTAAAATTAGTCTTTACATGCAAACTAACTGTTTGTCTAAAATTAGAACAGTTCTGGAAATGCACAGGCGACCGATGTCAGTTCTTGTCTGACCGATGCCGGTCGATTCCTAACTAATGTCGATTATTGTGTAGCTGAAGATAACCGATGTCAGTTGACCTGACTGATGTCAGTTACTGTGTCACTTAGCAACCTCCACATTTGCACACTAGTGAAGCTTTTAGCTCCACAACTCAACAGATTTGCTGAGGAGGAAAAGGCATATTGAGGCTTAAAGTGAGATAGGAAAAGCAAAGGGAGAGTATATTGAAGCTCAAAATAGATAACAAATGACAATAATAATAAGATTAATGTATTAGTTAAATGAAAATTCCATAAGAAGATGAAATAAGATACAATGAAGAAAGAGTTGGATATGGAGCAAGAGATAATTGAACTAAAAGAAAAGTTGGGTCTTATGATGGAACTGCTACAAGAGGAATAAATCCAATGTTATGCCTGTAAGTTGATAAAAAATTAAAGTGGCCTATATAACTACTAATTCAAAGATAAGAGGGCATAAATTTATTGCCTTGATAAAAGAGGAAAGAAGGAAGCTAAGAGTTTGTAGAGGCATGAAGAAAGGAGTTGAAAGTAGGAAGAGGCATGAAAAATAGTCCTTGGAAGAAGAACAAGTAGTCTTCATTTGTGAACCAGAGGAAGGACCAATGTTGGGTGAAGAAGAGATGGATGAGAGACAACTATAAGGCCTAATAAGTTCAATCCAACATGAGGAAGAGATGCCAATCTTAGAGGCATCAAGAGGGGCGAATGAGCCTCTAATTTTTTAATCCAACTACTTATATGAATGTTTGATTGCAGGTGAAAAGAATGTGGGTAAACAAGCATAAAATTTTTCCATAAAATAAAAAGAGGTAAATTTATCTTTCGAAGCCAGGAGCAAAATAATTAAGAGTTAAGGACCTCAAACAGAGGTAGAAGGTAAGTCGAAAGATAATTTTAATATTCTCTAAGATGGGGTTGATAGCAGCTAGGAAGGAGGTTTCATATCAACTCCAAAAGAGACTAAGAGCAAGCTAAAAGCTAGAGTAGGGAAGGCTTCAAAGGAAAAAAGTATATTGCCCATAGAAGCACCTCAAGAAAGCAGATTTATAGGTCTTGAAAGGGTATAAATACAGAGATAATATATGAATTTTAAGCAAGGATATAATCATTATGATGATGATAGCAAGAGTAGTAACCAGTTCCTTACATCTATAAGGGAATAAGATGGCAAAAAAATGGTGGAAAAATAATATGGAACATCAAATGAGATGATCATGAAGAGTTCAAGGATACATTAGATGAAGAAGCTGAATAAGTAAAGATACCATGCACAACCTTTCATGGTTACTAGCCATACAAGGAAGAAAGGTTAGGAAGAAAGACAAGGAAAAGTTAAATTTTCTAGAACAAGGGTAGGATATGACTAGTATTAAACAAGGTAGATAAGTAGTGGCCATTTCAAAAGTAGTATATCAATCAAAAAGAGTTTGAAGAGCTATAAGAGAGGAGAACATCAACTCAAAAACAAGGAGAAGAATGAAGGAGACTTGGGATATAAAAACAAAGTCATAGAAGGGGCTATGCAACCTCAAATATTCATTCTAACATGTTATATCAATGTTGATTATGCAAGTACATAATTTGAAGATCAATAAAACCCTTATGAGAATGAATAAGAATAAGAAGGGAATCATCTAAGTCCAATATTAAAAAAAATAAGAGAATGGAACAATGAAAAGTTCTAAAACTACATGAAGTTTGATATCAATGCTAAGACATTGATGGAAAAGGAGTAGAGGTTAGTTGATATTAATTCCATGACATCAACGTTGAAGTGGATCCCACAATAATATGAGTCAAATGATCAATGAAAGGTAAGGAATGTTTACCATACATGTACTTATTCAATCTCAATGATAAGTTAGTAGCGTATGAAGTGAAAAGAGTCTTACAAAGGGTATTATGTCAATATGCATTAAAATTAGATGGAAAATCAATGAATTTAAGGAAAAAAGAAGCCCTTGCAACTATTTTCAATAGTTGGGAAAGAAAATTTCATGTGTAGGTCTTAAAAGGTCGTAAAAAGCAACATAGTGGACAAAGGAGGTCTTTAACACCTTATCAATGCAATCAAAACATTATAACAATGTCAAATGCATGAAATCTCAACTTAGAACAAGAATTTGATTATTCATTAAGACATGGACAAAAGGAAATTGAGGAAGCATCCATGATATGTGATAGTAACCTTAATATTTAGTGTAACAAGGCAAGAAAAGAAGACAGAGAAGATAAATAGATGGAAAAATTGACTTGAAAGAGTGTATGACAAACATAGGAATTAAGTATTCACCTAGAGAACCACTGAAACATCAAGAAAGTCAAGGAACTCACCAAGGAGCAAGGATATACAGTGATTAACAATTGAGAAGTGACAAGGAGATGAAGGTCAAAACTGAGGAGATAGAACAAATTTCAGTCAAAGATGAAGAAATTACAGTTGGAAATAAGATCTTAAAGCCATAGAGGATCAGGGTTTAGAGATTAATCTATGTAATAATTTTTGTTGCATTGAAGTAGAGTTGATAAGTGTGAAAGAAGCTCAAATATGGGCCAAAGACAACAAGAGAAACTCATATTTAAGAAATAATATTGAAGAATACTAAGAGCAACTCAAAGTGGATACGTAAATTAGTGAGAGCCCAAGAAGAATTCTTACAAAAACACCTTTGTAAGTTGTAGGTCAAAATAAGGCCAAGAGACCTATTGGTAAGCCCAAAGAAGGATCAAGAAACCAAATGGCAAAATAGGGGCAGAACAAGTTGATTGTTAGAAAGAAGAATGCATAATTGTTTGGTCATGTTATTGAGTACATAGTACTTGCGAAAGATTAGAAGTCAAAAGAGGGTCCTAATGTAGACCTTGAAGAAGGCAATGAGGCTTTAAGATCAAGGGAAAATGAAGAAAGAATCAACCAAGTGGAACACAAGAATGGACATTTTGGAGTCCATTATAGAAGTTTTGAATACATAACTAATAATGTAAAGGAGTGGAACAACATGACTCAAGGTAATAATACATAGGTTATTTTCTTTAATATGTTTTTTCCATGTATAGGTACAAAAGAGAAAGGTCTAGAGATAAGTAAAAAGAGGATTGACATCAAAGAGGAAAGATGTTTACTTGAAGAGAATGCAAGATTATACTAGTCCTCATCACTTCTAGGAAGACCATGGGATTTAGGAGTACATAGGATAAGGGAAGAAATAGGAATGATGAAGAGGAGAAGAATAAGATTTATAAAGAGCATCTGCAGTTAACAATGTCAAACTTAAGAACAATGAAGACTCATGAGTAGGAACTTGTGGACATTTTCAAGCTTGGAAGTTTGATGTAGGTTCATAAAGAATATAGATCAATTATGCATGTATAAAAATTTAGAAATGTATTTTAGGTTGTGATTTTTCTATAATAAGCCATTAGCAGGCTTCATTTGGTGTTCCTAGGTCCATTGGTGGTGTCTTTTCATTTTCTTGCCAAAATGGGAAATTTTAAATTTTTGAATTTGTATTGAAGGTTTGAAGCCTTTGGGCTTAATGTAAAAGGTTGAATTCATTTTTTTGGGGAGTTTAAGGTGATCCAAAACTCAAAATCTTTGGTTTAAAGATAATTCAAGAAACTAGAACAACACAATTGTAATAATACTATCTCTGAGAAGAGATGTTTTATTGATCAAATTTGTAGACCCAAACATATGCCTATCTCTAAGAAGAGATATTTGATTTCCATTTTGGGTTACATCTTCATTTACACACATTTTGAAGGTAGGAGGAGGATGTGGAAGGTCATCAATCTTGAGGGAGATTAAGTGGTTTGACTTCAATGATTTATAATAATACAAAATTTGAGGAATTACTATTTTTATAAATTTGCTATTTTTACACTGCACTACTAAAATTAAAATTTGGGGCACTTCCATTTGGTTTTTGGGGGTCAAAACCCACTGAGGGGAGCTCATGCCATCTCATGGTGTTCCCCTCATTCTTAGATTTCCAACAGTTCAAACAGGGAATCAAACGGAGCTATGGTGCAAAAGTTATGGCTCCCAAAAATTTTGCCACCAATTGGGGTAAAATCATCGCCTGAATTGTCACCTGAAATATTGCCCGGATCACAACATTGGAAAATACTAAGTTTAGAAATTTTGGCTAAGTCATGCTTGTTAAGAGAATCATGAAATCAAGAACTACCTAATTCTAATATTTGTATTTAAAAACATGATATGGGTCTAACCATATATTTATGAGCTTGATAATGTATAAAATCAAGTAGAAAAGTTAAATTGAACGCTGTTAGAGGTGAAAGTTTGTGTAGGAATGGGGGTCTATGTGTGTAACAGTGGTAGAAACACAAGAAATATAGATTTTGTGATAGTTTATGTATGAATTTTGATTATTTTTTTGTAAATATACATGATACAAATGTTACTAATTCATTTTTAAGTGTTTCATGATTGTTTCTTGAGTCTTGGAAGAGAAATCTAGTGTTTACAATCTAGACACAAAGTTTGCAGTCAAGAAAAAGCTTTATAAGATCATTATTTTGATTGATAAAAAGAAAATTTTAGTTGGAAAGGTAAGAGGTAGTATTATATACCTTGGTCCATGCATTTTTAACCTTTTAAAAATGTTATATTCCTCAAAACCTCAAGTTTTTAGCTCTTCGCCCTACAAACCCTAACTTAGGGTTTAAAAGACAAAAAAATGGGATTTCAAAAGAAATAACTATGAAAAACCATCCAATTTTGGTGGATATATGAATTTAGGCTTATTATTAATGTTACAAATGGTTTTATAATTTTTATATCTATACAACTTGAATATAAGTGATTGTGTCAAATAGGGTTGTAGGTTGCCTAGGAAAACAAGGTTACAGTCAAGGAAACTCAGTTCTCTCTTAAACCTATAATTCCAAATTCTTCCAAATTTTGTGTAATTACTTGAAGGTGTCATTAAGAGGATGTAAAATGTTTTAGGTCTTAGGGAGCCTTCAAATAAAAGTTATAGGGCACTGTATATCCCAGACTTGCAAAACATAAGAAAATACAAAGTTTTAGCAGTGGAAACTTGCATAACTTCTAAATTAATACTTCCAATTCATTTTAAATTTGGTAAACGTGTGTTATAGGTTTATCTCAAGATAATCATGGTAGTTTTAGGAAGTGAAATACTAATTAAGAGAATCTATAACTGACTATGTATAATCAGACCATGTGTTAGACCTAAAGACAAGGCTAGAAGATAAAGGTGTGATCTCTCCACACATGATCAAGTTTTAAATGGTTGTAGAGATCATTGATAGACCTAAGATATAATTTTTTGAATGATCCTTAGGATAATATCCATAAATACATCAATCTAGTGTTATCTTATTCACAAAATAGGCCTAAAGGGGAGGTTACATGCCTATCCAAAGTGAAAGAAACCAGTCAAGTACAAAGTTGCATACCCTAAAGACTTAATTGCACTACTTTTAAAATAATTTTTTTATCACAAAGGACCCTATAAATTTCATAATGGAAACAAGAGCAAGGAGGTTATCAAAACCAATACCTTTCCATGTTGCACACTTGTAAGGGGAGCCCTGAACAATACAATTATGAACGATCACCTTCCAAGCTTATTTTACATCAATCACACGAATAATCCATTTGACACAGAGAGCTGCATCTTGATGAGAAACATTTATCAATCCTACACTATTGGTATTTAAAGAGACGTACATAGTATTTATCACATGCAATTACACAATGAATCGAACCATACACAGAGGAAGATAAATTGAAGACAATAATAATTCTCACACTCTATTATTTCTCTGTTACACATTACCAACCATAGAACACATTAAAAATAAATAGGATAGCATATCCTATTATCTAGGAATCCCATAACTACGAAATCTCCTAGAATACCTCAATCTAACTATATTTATTACGAGATATATTGTCAACTATTAATAATATATTCATGTAATAAATTAACATAAACTAACCTATTTTATATTTACCTCTTGGTAAATATCTAAACATACATTTAATAATAATGTTACTAATTATTAATCCATAACATTCACCCCCTTAACATTATTATCCTTAGTTGTACCCCCTTAATCTAAACATAGGGAGAATATACATCTTCAAGAATTAGTACGAATAGAATTGTATGCCAATGCATACTTTAGGTTTGCATACTACTGACACGATCTTGATACACATGACCACTACTATGCGAAGGAACACATCCCGTATTTACTTTACGTGATCATAACAGACATGTCACTAGGGGTTATCTCCATAAAGAAGTAAGACAATCATGAGATCTTTGCAGTTAGATGCCCTCTTATACAATTGTTTGCCACATTTTGTTATATCCACACTCTCCCTTGTCTCTAAATTTCGGAGGTGTTTCAAACAAGTAGGGGAATAAAAACACACAACTAAAAAAATCACACCACGCATGTGAACAGGAATGTCCTTTTGTTCTTATTTAAACACACACAAATCACCAAATCATTGGTGTGGTCTCATTATTAGCAACTGATGATAGGTCGATGAAAGACCTCCATCCTCTGTGTATCCTCCAACCTCTAGTATAGGATATTGCTTACTCAACAAATTTATCTTTGAGATGCTCTGATGGTTTCGATAGGTTATCTATTGGTCGCTTCCACGAAAATTGGAAACTCTTCATTTTTTAGATGTCGCGTACAAGCGAAAATGCATCTGTAAGGCAATTTTTTTATTTTTTTTACATTTTTTGACTCTATAAGACTTTAGACAAAATGACTTAATATACAAAACAACTCTTGACTCGTTTTATTTTTATTGACCAAATGACTACTATTCAAAATCCAATTAAAATATGAATTTGACAAACTAAACGACATTTTAACAATAACCTAATAAAAAAAAATTGACAAATAATACAATAAACAACTACTCATATCGATCAGATATTTAACCAATCTAAATACTATGGACCCAATAACTCAAAAACCTATTTAAAACTTGACTTGACTATTAACCATCAATTTTCATGAAACTAATTAAATACTTTAAAGATAATTAACTAAATAAGAAGATTCCTCTTTATACTACGTCATATCTTATGACAAAATAAAAAATAATTAAGACAATAAAAAAGGACTCGATTAAAAATCTATTTTGACTATAAAATTAAGACATTTAAAACCTTAAATGACTCGCAATATAAACAAAACTCAATAACCATGACTAAAATAAAAATGTAATAAATAAAAACCAAAACCTAAAATTGTGGGCTAATTTACTTGTAAGATTTTGAGAAAGAACCGGTCTGCTACATTGGAGGAAGGATATTATCTTCGACGGAAAATCCAAACTAGAGAGCATTGTTGAGCTGAGTTGGAGGTCGACATGCGTTGGAGAGGGAGCTCGGTGTGATCAATGTTGCATCTTTGATTTCGTTGTCATAGGCTACGCCATGCCACAAAGAAATAGATCTCCGTTCAATGAGCCACGCCACTATATCTGTCACTGTCTATGTATCAATTACTAATTTGTAACGTGCATATTAGTAGATTGCACGGTTTTAACAGAAGGTTGTGCTCTTATTCTTGTACGCATGTAGTCCAATTTTATTTCCTTTTAACAAATTGAAGATGAAATCGTAGGACCTGAGTTACTCTCACCAAGACATCACTTCAAATCTTGGGTGTTGTATACAAGTCGATGCATGTTTTTCCCAGATCTGCACTTGCCATCGATGCTGTAATAAATACTTTTATTTATTTCTTCTCGGGGCTTTGAACAGAAATAGATTGTTTTGTGTTTATGCCAGAGGTATTGGAAGAGATACGAAGCTGAAGCTATTAAAACACAAATCCGTTCCTCCCAAGACTCTGATTGTTCACATGAATAAAATCATACCCTGTTATGATACCACATATTGGTATTTAAAGAGAGTACACAATATTTATCACAAATCCGTTCCTCCCAAGACTCTCATTGTTCACATGAATAAAATCATACCCTGTTATGATACCACATATTGGTATTTAAAAAGAGGTACACAATATTTATCACATGTAATTATACAATGAATCGAATTATATATAGAGGAAGATAAATTGTAGACAATAATAATTCCTACACTCTATAATTTCTTCTATTATTTATCTATTACACATTACAAACCATACAAACACATTACAAATAAATAGGATAGTATATCTTATTATTTAGGAATCCCATAACTACCAAATCTCCTAGAATAGCTCAATCTAACTATTTTTACTACGAGATATATTTTTAACTATTAACAATATATTCATATAATAAACTAACATAAACTAATCTATTTTATATTTACCTCTCGGTAAATATCTAAACATACATTTAATAATAATGTTACTAACTATTAATCCATAACATACACCACCTGCCTCTTGGGAAAGGCAATAATATTCTCATGACACACTATGAAAACCTTTGTTAGTGGAGGGGTTGAAATGTTTGAGCAATTTTTCAAGTTTTAGACCAACTGCTTGGAAGGTACCTACTAGGAAGAATAATACACATGGGTGGCTGCGATCACTTTAGAGAAAATTTAGAATTTACCAACCAACAATAATGATTTGGTGATCCAATACAACAACTTATTTTCCAGCTTATCCACCATATAGTTTTAAAGTCTAGAGGGGGAGGCCTGGAGTGCAAAAGGGATACCCAAGAACTTAAAATATTCATCATGTTGGGGTAGCTTTCACTCATAGCAAGCCAACCAACGAGGCAGGGGGAGGAATGATTCTCTATCGCATTAGGTTTTACGGCATTAGATGGTATATCTAGAAGCAATACAATAGGTATCAAGACAAAGTATGGCATTAACAATATTAGATTCATCCTTAATGAGAGTGAGAAAAGAATCATCTATGAAATTCCCATTAAGTCTTATCTGTAAGGGTTCCTCAACAAGAAAGGAGATGTCATGGATTAGGCCTTGAGATTGGGAATTAGCAAACATATATCTAAAACCTTTAGCAATAAGAACATAAAGAGCCAAAGCTAGTGGACAACCCTACCTAATGGCTCTGAAAAGACCAAACTTCTCTGAGCTAATTCCATTAATTGAAAGAAAGGTAGAGGTGTCAACAAAAAACATACAAACTGATTGCAAGAAGATTGGGCCGAATCTAAGAACTTGTAACATGGCCAAAATGAATGGCCACTCTATACAGTCATATACTTTTTCGAAGTCAATTTTGATAAACATGGCCTTCTAATTGGAATAACATGCCCATTCCATGCCTTTCCATATAGAAATAACATTGTCTAGGATATATCTGCCTTGGATGAATCATGTTTGCTCAAGTTAAATAATCACAAGCAGAACGTTGTGAACTTGAAGTGTTAAAGCTTTAGCAATAATCTTATAGGAGACATTAAGCAGAGTGATAGGACTCCAATTGCATATTGCAGACATTATTTCTGAATTATATATCACCTTAGTCTTGTACACTTGATAAATACATATTATGGACGTACCTTCAACGGTTAGACATTTCCTACTACCAAAAGGCTCACATGCACTATCTTTATGCCTAATTTCTATCTCTTAGTCTGACTAGTGTCATTCTCATGACCTAGGACTGCTATTTTTCCCAAAATATTATAAAACTACTTGTCTTTCATCTTTACAAGTTTTGGACCTATGCCTATTTTCTAATTGCCTGGACACTTTTGTTCTAGTCAGACGCCTACGTTGATACAAGTGTCCTATTCCAACACAAGTATCCAGTGTCCTAAAGTCATCTAATTTACAAATGAAATATATTTCTATGGTTGGCTTAAGTGCTTTAATGTGAGATATTATCCAAAAGGATTGATATAAATATAAGATTGACCCTCATTCATTCTTCACCTACACCTAGCACATACTAAAAGCATTCCATAAAGTACTCAAGTGAGCATAGCTTCTCTATTTTCTCCTATTTCTATATTAGTTATAGGGACAACACATCTATAGGTCTGAAGTACTGAAGGAGCAACCTAAAATTCATATTTTTCATGTTACAAGCTAGGTCACTATTGTACTTGCTTATGACATTGCATGATTCACACACAAGATAACACATAAGGGAAAACTACATAAGTCTGAGGCCCTCTTCAAAGTATTGGCTATGTAAACAGTGCTTATTGACAAAGGGGTATTTGGGGCAACTCGACACCTTGTGCCCACTAACCCATTTTTCTAGAGCCATTTTGAAGATGAAGAACTAGGGTTTTATTATTTAATAAGGAGTGATCGTACATGACCCATATTTGAATGCACCTGAGTAAAGGCGACACAAAACCCAAAAGCATTCAGGTGGTCGCATCCAATTTTAGTAGATATTCTGTAGTAGACACTTGTGTCTAAGTTAGTCATTAGTATTGACATAACTATCCTAGGTTGACATAAATCTCCATGACTACAGAGGTATTATTTCTAGAATCATGTGATTGTTCTAGAATCTAGATCTAGTCTATTTTCTGCCTATTCTTGATCCAAATCAATATTAGCATCATAAACAACTAGGTACTGTGTTTTCATTATCATTACAATATTTATCATAGTTGTACTTTCTATCTTTAGTATCTCAGCATAATAAATTCAGTGTATATTTTATTTGAGTTTCACAAATAATTGGCCTCTTTTAGAAATAGTCTATCATCCTTGTGCCCTAGGCTATTTCTACCCCTTTAACACTAGATTCCCCACATCTATATTTTAGGGTTAAACACATATTAATTCAGGGTTGCTAACTTTTAGGATGAATTTGATCTGCACTTTGTTAATGCTTGGGCCCAGCGACTGACTATGGAGGGATTCAAGATAGACTTGATAAAGATCAATCCCAACAGTATCCAACATTTTTTTATAAAATTAACAAGGAAAGCCATCACATCCAAGGGATTTATCATTGGCCATTTGCATAACTGACTAATAGATATCTTCAACATATAGTTGTCTATCACAAATAACTTGTTGAGAAGGAGCAAATTTACTCAAAACAAATGAAAGGCATTAGCCAAGAGTTTGTTACTGCTTTAGGGAAGGTTCCTGAGCTGTGAAAACCTATCGTTAATGCTTAGCAAAGGCTCTAACCATATCAAGAATTTTAGTGAAGTGATGACCATCGTCTTGGATGGCTTTGATCCGTTGGGAGGGAAATCAGGGTTTGATAATTTGAAAAAAATATTTGGAAACTCTATCCTACACTTTGAGCCAGTGTAGATGCAATCAAATTTGAGTTCTTCAAGAATTGTACATGTCTGAAATTTGAATTTTTTGCCTCAATCTAGCCACTTGTAACTATATAGGTTCGTTGAAGGGTTTTTCCTCGAGCACCATTATATCTTGGCCAATTTGCAACCATAAATTTCAATATATCTAGCTGTCTGATTGAGTGTATCAACCCACCATTGAATCCAACCTGGATGTTGAGTAGGATGGGGAACTGTAATGTCCCCAATTTGGCCTTATGCTCTTCTTTTGGATTTAGCCTATTTTTGGGAACTCGTAGGTTAAGCAGAAGCTCAAATAAGGGTTTCCAAACTTCTTGGAGGACATTTTCATCTTTTTGCAGAGTTTGCACTTGGAAATGTTGAACTTGGATTGCGGATTCCTTCTGGGTTTTCTGAAAGCTTCGCATTGATATGTTTTACTTGGCACACAGAGAACTTTCAGGAATATACTATTTTTAGTAATTTCGGGATTGGCACCGAAACGGGATTTTGAGAGTGGGGTTGGATTCGTCTTGTCAAGACCTTTCCAACGAGCTATAGATCATTGGTTTCCGACATCATCTTGGCCTCCGTTTTAAAGTTCGTAAATTAAACATTATTATTTAATTTTGGACCTTGGTGCCTAGGCTCAACGACTTAATGTTGAGGTTAATAAAAAAAGAATTAAAGAGGATTATATTATTTTCCCTCTCATGTTTTATCCCATATACAAGAGGATTTTAGAGACTCCCAGTTGGAAAAGTATAAAAGGAGGAGGAGTGCTCTCATTTCATCATCTTTGTCTACAGGATTGTTTTGCTGCCAGATTGGCTTTGGGATCGCTTCGAGGAATGAAGGCCTCCTAGCTCGAGCATCGCTTCTTGTTTGAGAGACAACAACTAGTGGTGATTTAGTTTAGTTTTGTGAGTTCATTGGGTTTTGTGCATTGTAATCTGCATTGTGTCTAATTAGTATTCTGATTTTGCATATTAGAGGTTTCCAGATCTTACATTTTAGCTATAGCAGATTCGAATTTTAATTTGTAAATCCAAAAATACCAAAAATATTGTTCTGGGTATTGTGTCATTGCATCTTATTGGTAAGGGCGCCCCTTCATGAATATTTGCAGATTTTAATACGAAGCTTCTGATTTTATAATGCAAATCCGTCATTCTTTGAAGGCTATACTTTCTAGAGTGCATTGGGATTCATGTCAATAATTAATAACCATATTTAGATGCCATTTCTTATTACTAAGTTAGGCGCCATCATTTTGAGGGTCTAATGCATCAGATTTGAGATCATTAGGGTGAGAAATGAGAGAGTTATGAGCATATGAGTAAATTCATAGGTTGCTGGTCTATATTGTTTCAGATCTGCATTGGGCTGCGTGCATCAAATAAATAGTATCTTTTGAGTGAGTTTCAGTGTTCTGATTTGGTCGCCATCATACTAGAGTCATTGTGCAATTTGTTTCATGAGAATTGATGAAGTTTTGAGCAAGTTGTGAGTAAAATTGTGAAGTACAGGGCTGTTGTTCATGCACACGCAAATCTGGACTGTCATAAATCAGAATTTGAGGTTGGTCTGCTTGTTGTAATTTTAGATCTAATCCTTGTTATTCAGTGAAGGAAGTTCAATACATATTATTGCAGCTTGATTTATATGTTGATCCACATTCAAAGCAAGATCTTATCATTCATATTGTAAACTGGCAGTAGTACTGACAGTATAGTTATTCTTGCTCATCATAGTTTGTAATGTTCAGCTTCTCGTTCAGTAATTGTTAGTAATAGATAAATCTCTGCCCTATGGTAGCTACTCTCCCACTCTGGGTTAGCAAGCACATTTTGGGTGTTGAGTATTTCCAGCTTTCAGCATTTTCTTTCAAACATTGTTATTTGTAATCACTCCATCATATGGTCGCTTCTCACTCCGCATTGGATTGGGTAGCACATACTTGACGTTGAGTTCCCTTTCAGCATTTCCCTTTCAAGCAATTTTATTGTAATCACTCCATCATATGGTCGCCCCTCACTCCGCATTGGATTGGGTAGCACATACTTGACGTCGAGTTCCTTTTCTGGCTTTTAGAATAGCAGATCCTCTGACCAATGCTCGCCATCATCAGTGCCATTCTGGTTAGAGTTACAGCATAAGCAGTTTGTTTTAGATCCTATGACCAATGCTCGCCATCATCGATGCCATTTTGGTTAGAGTTGTTTCAGTACGTTTGGGTTTATCTTCTAACCTTAACGGGTACTTGCTTGTAATGTTGAAATCTGTTAATTAAAAAAAATCAAAAAATTTGGCTCGAGATATTTCAGTGGTATCAGAGCCAAGATCCTGCCATCCTGTGCCCAACAAGGTTTAGTTGATAGTTGAATGATAGAGAAATCAGTTTCTACACCAGAGGTCAGAACAGAGTTCAGCTCAGTTTAGAAGTGGCAGTTAAACATGGCTAATAGAGAAGAGATAAAGCTGGAACAAACACTTTTTGAGATCGAAAAAAGACTTGGCAAAGAATGTAAGTCAAGGGAAGATAAAAAGAATAATCTTCAAATATTGAAACAATTTTTGAGACAGGTGGAGCAGTCACCTTCTGAATGGATGTAATTGGCATTGTCACTTGCAGTTCACCTTTTAGTTCAGCCCTATTGGCTGGAACATCCAAATGAAGAAATCAAGCTACTGATTTCTTCTTGCTTCATGGAGTTGATGAGAATGATGGCCCCCATGACACCCTATGATGATGAAACCATGAAAATCATTCTGAATATGATTGTAGAAAGTTTCCAAAATCTTGATGAAACTGGAAGCAATCTATTTGCTAGAAGGGTTGCTATCTTAAAAACATTTTCAGATCTCTCGGTAAGTAACTTGCTATTCGCCTTGGAAATGCATGATCAGATTTATCACTTGTTCCATTACCTCTTCATATCCACTTGGAACGAACAAGAAGAGGATGTTATTGCAGCTATGAAGAAAATCCTTATTCTCACCATTAATGAGTCAGATGAAATTCTGCCAAACGTCCAATCTCTCCTCTTGGACACATATGAGTGTGAAGAAAAGGATTCTCCTATTACTTCTATGTTGATCAAGGAATTGTTTAATCAATGTGAGGAAAAATTGAAGCCACTTTTGAAGAAGTTAGAGCGTGATGAAGAAAAGATTAGTGGACACGATGTTGGAGATGATTTCAAAGAGCTCATACAAGGTCATGCTGAAGATTTGGTAATGAAGGATTTTCCTCTTATTGCTGTCCCAACTTCCCAAGAAGTTCCACATGAAGAAATCAATGACACACTTCCTCTTGATGGAGATAAAGATGTCGAAGTTTACAAAATATCAAGCATTGAAGATTCTTCATTTCATTATAATGGCGGCATTGGGTCCGACCAGCAAACCAAATCTTTAGAAAGAAATGTTTTTGAAAATATCAGCTTAAGTGATTTGGGAGTTGACTTGTTCAAAGAGTCATCACTACGAGAAGAGCATGATAAGAATCTTTCTTCTGACCATTTCAATCAAACTGTTAGCATGTGGGATCCAGGTGTGTTGGCTTCAAGATATGACAAAGAACTTGTGTGGGATGAGTTTCCCTTTGATCTTGATGAAGTTTAAAATTTTGATTGCTTTGCAAGCTATGATGGGGCTGCCATAAACTTTGATCATGAAGACAACGAAGTGGAAGTGGAGCTTGAAGATCATATGGCTCTTGACGATGGAAAGTTTGATGGAGTTCCTAAACACAAATCCAATTTATCAATGCTTGAAGCTGGTTGTAAGCATTGGGTTGAAGAAATTGTGAAGTATGTCCCTCTCCATGACACTGAACATTCTCCGTTAGTTGAGGATGAAAGACAAGAAGGTTGGAGCAGCTCTGAGGACAACGATGTCACAAAACAAAGTTCTGATTTTGAAGAGCAGCCAACCAGCAATTCACCATCTTCACATTCTGATGAGTGGGAGGGTCAATTCAAGGTATTCATTGACAAGGAAGTGCAAGCTCTATCCCTGTTTGACTACGCACATAGCTTGGTTGAAGAGCTTTACTGTAAGGCTCAGCTTGAAGAGAGACGTAGAGGAGTGATCGATGAAGTTACTCTTCCTAATATGCAACTTATCAGAAATTCCTTGGAGACCTTGAAGTCCGAGTACATACACTCTATTGGAGAACGGGATCATGTCATTGAAGTTGCAAAGAAGGCCATATGTGCTTTTCATGAAAAAGAGGGTACGATTGATGAACTCACTCTGGAGCTTAAATCAATAAAGGATGAGTTGAAAGAAACTCAGTTGGGTCTAACAGTGGTTAAAGACCAGTTTGCAGATTTCAAACTTTTCAAGGAGCAAGAGGATGCACAAAGAGCTGAAAAAATCCATGAAATGATTGGAGATCTTGACTATCTTCAAGAGGAGTTTGATCTTGAAAGCATTTCAAGAAAGTCAGAAGTTGCATGTGCAGATTTGGGACAGCGAAGGGAAAGGAATGGCTTCCAAGTCTTTGACAATCCCTTCTTTGAAGTGGGTGCTGAAGTAACTTATGACAATTCCCTCTTTGCTTTGAAAAATGAGTCAAGTAGTGAAGTGACCAAGCATGAGATCAAGCATGAACTCCAATTTAAGGATGCTTTGATCTCACTCCATGTGGATGTGCCACGTTTGTTGATCAGTAATGAATGCATCAGTGGGTTTGAGGATGAAAGTTCTACATGGGAGGTGACGAAGCAAGGAAATTTCAACATTTATGACATCAAGGTGTTGATGAGACAAGTCTTGGTAGCTGTTGGTGACTTCATTATAGCAGCAATGAGTGAAGATTTCAGACCTACTACTCACGAGGAATGGGAAAAAGGTGAACTAGACTTTGGTGGGTGCACTCTTGACAATCCATCCCTTGGGTGGAATGATGTTTGGAATCATATCGATCAGTTTTGGAAGCTGAATTTGAAGCCACTCTATGTTTCATACTCCCTTAAGGTGGAAGCTTTCATGGTTAAGCTTCAAGGATTTACTAGATGGGGCATCAGTTTCGTGAGAAGGCACGTGGTTCTCACTAACACTTGGGAATGTGTAGAGATTTCTTTGCAGTATGTTGAAAATCACTTTCAGTTGGGT
Organism: Torreya grandis; assembly: GCA_037957365.1. Lineage (NCBI taxonomy): Eukaryota > Viridiplantae > Streptophyta > Pinopsida > Cupressales > Taxaceae > Torreya > Torreya grandis. The sequence goes on from JARHVA010001602.1 coordinate 215,055, forward strand.
ATCCATGCTTGGGATTCTCAACTTGGGTTGTTAGAGTTTATTACTTATGGAAAAGACTTTTGGAGGGATAAGGAACAAATTTCCAGATTTGTTGATGTTGTTCCCTTCATTTCCAGCTACTTGATGGTTCCGTTTGTTCATCAACAAATGGATTGGAGAGAAATCTTGAATATGGGTTGGAGAGATGCATGATCGGTGGTTCTTGGAAGTGACTTTTAGCTCAGACAAGGGCAGATTTTGAGACATGAGCTTGCTGGCTGGAGGTAGACCAACCACTTTACTTATGGAGTTACTTTCATTCAGGAGAGTTGGTTCCTCACTCCTGATCAAAGAAGTGGTAGTTTTCTGGTGGAGGTTTGTGATGCAAACTCTGATGGTTTATTTTCATTATTGGTTCATGACAACGAGCTACCCCATGCTTTGATTCTATATTTTGAGACTCTTGGGGTTGGAATTGTGGAAAAATTCTTCAGACTTCATAGTTGTGCCATAGTAATTCAGTTGAGGCATAGGGAATTCATGTGGAGTCTTGAGTTTGAATTCGTTGAGCTCTTGCAAAGGATTGCCTTCCTTTTTGCAAGAAGATTTGCAGATGTCACATTTGCAGTCATGGTTCCGTTTGTTACCATGTGGAGGTATGCGGAGGAGTTCGATTTTGATTTGAGTAGACTATCTTTCCTATTGCTTAGAATTATGATTGATAGTAGTATGGTTGATACTGTTAATTCGGGGCATTGTGGACATGAGAGGTTGCATGATTTTGATCCCCCTCCTTTAAGATCTTTCGGTTTGAGTATCATGGATGGTAACACGTTGGGGTTACAAGGAAGGTTAGTATAGCACAGGCATGATGATTTCACAGATGTGATCAGAGTGGTGCAGCATCGGCATGGTGGGTCATTCCTACGATGGGTTTGGGAACCAGGGATCATACTAGTTTGCGTATGGATTAGTTCTAAAATTTTGGGAGTTATGGTGGTATTGCTTGAGGAAAAGCAATTTTGGGAAGGGCAGATTGTAATGTCCCCAATTTGGCCTTACACTCTTCTTTTGGATTTAGCTTGTTTTTGGGAACTCGTAGGTTAAGCAAAAGCTCAAATAAGGGTTTCCAAACTTCTTGGAGGATATTTTCGTCTTTTTGCAGAGTTTTCACTTGGAAATGTTGAACTTGGATTGTGGATTCCTTCTGAGTTTTCTGAAAGCTTCGCATTGATATGTTTTACTTGGCACACAGAGCACTTTCAGGAATTTACTATTTTTAGTAAGTTTGGGATTGGCACCGGAATGGGATTTTGAGAGTGGGGTTGGATTCATCTTGTCAAGACCTTTCCAACAAGCTATAGATCATTGGTTTTCGACATCATCTTGGCCTCCGTTTTAAAGTCCATAAATTAAACATTATTATTTAATTTTGGACCTTGGTGCCTAGGCTCAACGACTTAATGTTGAGGTTTAAAAAAAAAGAATTAAAGAGGATTATATTATTTTCCCTCTCATGTTTTATCCCATATACAAGAGGATTTTAGAGACTCCCAGTTGGAAAAATATAAAAGGAGGAGGAGTGCTCTCATTTCATCATCTTTGTCTACAGGATTGTTTTGCTGTCAGATTGGCTTTGGGATTGCTTCGAGGAATGAAGGCCTCCTAGCTCGGGCATCGCTTCTTGTTTGAGAGACAACAACTAGTGGTGATTTAGTTTAGTTTTGTGAGTTCATTGGGTTTTGTGCATTGTAATCTGCATTATGTCTAATTAGTATTCTGATTTTGCATATTAGAGGTTTCCAGATCTTACATTTTAGCTACAGCAAATTCGAATTTTAATTTGTAAATCCAAAAATACCAAAAAGATTGTTCTGGGTATTGTGTCATTGCATCTTATTGGTAAGGGCGCCCCTTCATGAATATTTGTAGATTTTAATACGAAGCTTATGATTTTATAATGCAAATTCGTCATTCTTTGAAGGATGTACTTTTTAGAGTGCATTGGGATTCATGTCAATAATTAATAACCATATTTAGATGCCATTTATTATTACTAAGTTAGGTGCCATCATTTTGAGGGTCTAATGCATCAGATTTGAGATCATTAGGGTGAGAAATGAGAGAGTTATGAGCATATGAGTAAATTCATAGGTTGTTGGTCTGTACTATTTCATATCTACATTGGGCTGCGTGCATCAAATAAATAGTATCTTTTGAGTGAGTTTCAGTGTTTTGATTTGGTCGCCATCATACTAGAGTCATTGTGCAATTCGTTTCATGAGAATTGATGAAGTTTTGAGCAAGTTGTGAGTAAAATTGTGAAGTACAGGGCTGCTGTTCGTGCACACGGAAATTTGGACTGTCATAAATCAGAATTTGAGGTTGGTCTGCTTGTTGTACTTTCATATTTAATCCTTGTTATTCAGTGAAGGAAGTTCAATACATATTATTGCAGCTTGATTTATATGTTGATCCACATTCAAAGCAAGATCTTATCATTCATATTGTAAACTGGCAGTAGTACTGACAGTATAGTTATTCTTGCTCATCATAGTTTGTAATGTTCAGCTTCTCGTTCAGTAATTGTTAGTAATAGATAAATCTCCGCCCTATGGTAGCTACTCTCCCACTCTGGGTTAGCAAGCACATTCTGCGTGTTGAGTATTTCCAGCTTTCAGCATTTTCTTTTAAACACTGTTATTTGTAATCACTCCGTCATATGGTCGCCCCTCACTCCGCATTGGATTGGGTAGCACATACTTGACTTTGAGTTCCCTTTCAGCATTTCCCTTTCAAGCAATTTTATTGTAATCACTCCGTCATATGGTCGCCCCTCACTCCGCATTGGATTGGGTAGCACATACTTGACGTCGAGTTCCTTTTCTGGCTTTTAGAATAGTAGATCCTCTGACCAATGCTCGCCATCATCGGTGCCATTCTGGTTAGAGTTACAGCATAAGCAGTTTGTTTTAGATCCTCTGACCAATGCTCGCCATCATCGGTGCCATTCTGGTTAGAGTTGTTTCAATACGTTTGGGTTTATCTTCTAACCTTAACGGGTACTTGCTTGTAATGTTGAAATCTGTTAATTAAAAAAAATCAAAAAATTTGGCTTGGGATATTTCAGGAACTAGGTTCCAAATCCACTTACTATGAGCCATGGTGGGACTATGGTTCAACAGGGTTGTATTCAGAAAGAAATGAGTTTTTGGATTTTTGGATTTTTAAACTGCCACAGAATATGGAAATATATAGGTGAATGGTCAGAAAGGATAAAATTTGGCAAGGCTTCTATCAACAAGGAAAATGTACCATCGAAGGAGAAGTATGAGTGAGTGGAGAGCATAGCCTAATTAAGCTATTTTAGTATGCAATCAAATTTATTTTGAAGGTTAGTTTAAGTTTACCAAACTTCAAACATGGAATGATGATTGGTGTTGGGGTCATAAAACTAAAATCTATTTTGCATGAAAAGCCACGCCTCTCTTTCAGTGGTGGTCCATCTCATTGGTAGAAGTTAATATTGTCAGTTGATTGTTCCACCATATTGACGTTACCTCATATTGCCTAGTGGGCATAAGTAATGAATTGACAATCCATCACCACAAAACCATCCTTTCATGCACATCATTTGAGGCATAAACATTAATGATTCCAAAAGAATGGTTCTTAATATTACAAAGGGTCCTGATGACATGATGTGAAGGATCACATCCAAAATCCACCAAATGTGGCACCATTTTAGATAAATAAATATCATAAGGTCACCATGACCTAGGTCATGATTGCTTATCTAAATTAAACTATCAAGCCATATTACTTTGTTGACAATGTAGAGAAGGAAACCTACCACCTTAATTTCCTACAAGTAGAGAATGTCCATATCTACAAATTTATGTCTAAAATCTCCCACCATGTACTTATGAGTTGAGTTTTTAAGACCTCAAACATTGTATGAGTAACAATTCATAGATTGCGGGTGTCGAGAGACATATCCTCAAAATTGATCCCTTCAAGGGCCTTATATCTTTTCTTTAGGATATGTTCATTGTTGGAAAGCAAAGATTCTTGTCACTGAGCAACCCGATTGGCTGCCAACTTGACCACATATTTTGCATCCTTCGTATATTATCAAAGAGAGGGACTATGAGAGTGATTTGGATATTCTTGGGAGGGCTTACACAAGCGCTTGTTTGTGCCTGCATGGGAGAAAATATATAGTGGGAAAGCAAAGCTACCATGAGAAAATTTTGAAGAAACTTGAGAAATGGATAGCACATTTGTGCCCATGGGAGTACTAAAAAAATAGGGTTTTGTCATTTCCATCAAAGTGGGCATGCTCCTTAATAGGTTGAGTGTTTATAGGCAACTCCTTAGCAGGTTGAGTAGTATGCATAGGCACCTATGGTTCATAACTGGAAGATAGTTTCTTATTGCTCACAGGACCCTGATGAGTGGGCCCCTTGTTACGATTATTTTTGTGTCCCTAAATAGTTTGCCATGCATCCTCTTGAGTATACTTAGGGATATCAAAAGTGGGTTTGGGAGTTACCCTATTACGATGTAAATACAACAGGCAATCCTTGATCTTGTGATCTGTGGCTTGATAATGGAAGTAGGTGTTGGGCAAGTTGATATATAGGACTCGCTATGAATGTCAAGACTCACCAACCTGAGTCTCAATAAATTTTTTGAGATCCTTTAAAAAATCAACTTCAATGCAAGCTCATTTATTGGGGGTGGGAAAAATAAAACCTTGCAGGATCATGGTAGACAACACAACCAATGGAAGTTGTGATTTGGTTAATGAAATGCTAGCAGGGAAGGGGAATTCTAGGGAACTCCAACCAGATGAGGACTTTCAAAGTGGTGTGCTCTAACACAACAAAATTTTGGTTCTAAGGGGAGAGCACCAATGAGGAATTACAGTTGTACCAAGTGGCAAACTTGTTCAATATCACACCTGCATGGGTATGCTATATGAAACACTAAAAAAAAGCCTTTCTACATATTTTGGATGTTCTCTAGCTTAATTCCATGAGTAGTACAAAAAGATTGAACCCAAATCTTAAGCATCCTTTCAGAAGGGATATAAACCACAAAATATCCTATTAAGCAAAATTATTCCAACCATTGACAACTAGAATGAAACTTGGGCATAGGCAAAATAACATCGGGTTGAGAGTCATTACCTCATGGTAAACTTTGGGAACAAATTTCCTTGGTCACTTGAGAGGCAGTCTTATGGCTCAAAGCTCATCCTTTGTTCGTTGTGGCTTCAATAACCAAATGGGAAGGTAGGGAGGCCATTAAATAGCCTAAACTCACCATACGATGAGGCTCCTAAATGCCAATAAATGTTATTATCCCGTAAGTGCTAGCAAGGATCATAAAGTGAATAGAAGTTGATAGAAAATATCAACAGTGGCACAGATTGTCATGTATTTTTTAAAAAGTGGTATTTTTCATTTTATGTTTATTTTAATAAAAGTGTCATTAATAGTGGTAGTGAGTAGTTAAATAATTGTTACATATTGTCAAATAGTCTTTTTTAATGGTCATAGTTTTATCTTGAAATAAAGTATGTGTCTGTCATCAATCGTCAAATCAAAGATATATTTTTTGTATAGGACATCATCACGGAACCTGACATATTTGGGAATGTGTGTCTTTTATGTGGGGGGTCATTCAATGTGAGATGTCCAATGAAAAATAACATACAACTTAACCTAGTCAGTTAAACACGCATGAGGTCAAAGGAAATAGAGGAAGGAGGTCCTTAACAACCTCAAATGTGTCGCTAACTCAATGGTTACGGACTGCAATAGTGGAAAAACAAAGTGTGCACAAAAGATAATACAATGGAAATATTGTTAATCACCAGTGGCAATCATGATGTATTTCAGCTATAGAAGATATAAGATAAAACTTTGTGTAAAATCAACTAATGCTAAGAACGATGTCCAGTGGTAATAACTACCATTTATGTTATTCATGATCAGGTGGAAATGATCAAGGATAAATGTTGTAAATGCGAGTTTAACGAGAAACCCATTCACTGAAGATAATGAAGATCGAGTCCTCAATACAGTTTTTTTAATTTTATGTTTGAGTGTGCTCAATGATGATGTGTTCTCACTTAGAATAACATTGTTGATAGATATGTGTTCTTGCTTTCATATGTGATGTGTTAATGATAATGTGATCTCACTGAAAGTAAAACATGAACATATGTGTTTATCTTTATGTACACATGCAGGTCATTATGAGTCGTAGAGTGTGTATTTGGTGTGGTTGTGAATAAATGTGCATGTAGACACATATACGAAGGATGAATTAATGTGTGTGTCATAGTTCATACTTAGATTGGTTGATATGTTCTCATCTATAGATTGGTTGATATGTTCCCTATACATCAAAGTATGTGTCGAAGTACATGTTTATTTCATTATGTGAGTGATGTTCCCTTTCCCTATGATCATACTAAAGGGATAATGGTGGAAATAGGTTATTAGTACATCATATAGTGTGATATTAGAATATTATTATTTAGTGTGTTGTTGTTTGTATGTGAGTTGTTATTAAAAACTCACTTAGAATAAGTTGTTTGTGATAAGGCTTGACTCCTTATTTGTATGAGTTCAACACCTATATATGTTTCAATTAGATCAATAAAATCAATTAGTTTTCTATGTGTAATATTTGACCAAACTCAATAGACATAAATTTGACCACATATAACAAACAACTAAAGTGAGATGATGTGAAAAATTAAGGTCTTAAAACCCAAAATTTATTACACATAATATGTTGATGTGCCTCTCACTCACCATTTGTCCAATACATCTGAAGGTGCCCAAGTTTATCAGTCACAAGTGCAACCATATTAAAGTCACTACAAATTGTCTAATGCACATTTGGCAACTCATCAATAAGCTAGCACCAAAGAATGACCCTTTCCATCACATCATTATAGGCATAACTATTAGTTATGCCAAAATAACAATTTTAAATATTCAATAAAACCCATAAAGCTCGATTAGTGGGGTCAAATCCATGATACACATAATGTGGGTGCAACTTTGGAGAAATAAAGGCAATTACTCTTCCATGCCTAGGGTCATGATTGTTAGACATGAAAAGAATATTTGATCAAATAAATTTGCTAAAAATGATAAGCAAAACTTTGCGACCTTAATTATTACTAGAAAAAGGACATCCATATATGGAAATCATTGCTAAAAATCACACATAACATACTTGTGAGATGGGTCTGTGAGACTCCTTAGATTCCATGAGAAATAATTCATTGGTCATGGGAATTGAGGGGCATGTCCTCGGAACCTAAGCCTTGCAAGGCACCAAATCTATTGTGGAAAATTCGTTGTTGATTTCTTTGCATAAAATCACCTAGTTGAAATGCATGTCTTTTATATGGTACACATTCTTTATCCTCCAATTGTTGAGGTAGATTGTGAAAATGTTGATCAAATGCCTTGCATGGAGATACAACTTGGATAATCGAATATGAAACTCGAGAAATCTCTTAAGTATAGCTTGGGATACCAAAATAACATTGACAACTAAAAGTGTACTAGAAAACATTGGCTTCACAACCCCTTTAGAGGACTCAACATGTTTTGAAAGGGTTCCCAAGAAGGTTGAGCTATTACCACATGCCTACTCGCTACTTGTAACCAATTACCTAAACTAGGGGTTAAAACAATAATTTTAACACAAGAAGTCCCCGCATTAAGGCTTTATGTGGCACCATTATTGAAATCATTTTTATGGCCCCCAACATTGGTCCAACCTTTCTCACAATTTAATCGGGCATTTTCAGTTTAAGGCTTTAAATTCATTTTGTTTTGTGAGGAAAACAAAGGATAATCTTTAACCTTGAGTTTATAGAAGTGGTAATGAATTCAAGTATTGGGAAGATCAATGTGTAAAAGCCTCTAGATATGATAAGAGTTGCTTATCCGAATGTTTATCATCTTTTTAAGGTTACATGATTAGTCAACTTTGATGGGTACCTTTTTTAGGACATGCAAAATAAAACTGAGGCAAATCATGGAAAATGACTTAGCTAATGGTTGTTGTCAATTGGGCCAAGAAATGCCAACAAGGCCTGGGAATTCCACGCAAACAAGGACCTTAAGGGTTAATTATTCAAAGACAACAAAATCTCATATCCACGGGGACAAGATAAACAAAGAGCTACATACATACCAAGAGGTGCCTTGTGCAAAATAACGATGACATGTTGAGAGTCAACGAAATAAAACAAGAAAAAACCTTTAACATATCTTAGATAATGTCCAATTTAATACTATAAAGGATCCCTATAGATTAAACCTAACTTTTAAACATATTCTTAGATAAAATACCCTTGACAAAATACTTTACTAATCAAAATTATTCTAACCATTTACATGCATTATCAAATTTTAAAATGGGCAAAACAATATCAAAAAATGATTCATTACACCTTGGAAGACCTTAAGAGTGATTGCCTCAAAACACTATCCACCAACTTCACTATCTATAGGCATAATTTCAACAATTAAACTCGAAATATGAAATACTATTATATAGGCAAGGAGTCCCTCAACGACGAATCTTAAGAAGAAACAATAAATATACACACCACGAAAAAATCTTACAATTTCGAATTAAAAAAAGGGGTATAAAACCTAACATAGAGGGACGACAAAGCAACCACGGCTAGCATTAAACCCTGGTGGAGCCATTTCTCCCATCATAACTTAAAAGAATTTTAAAGAACTAATTTTTTTTGGAGTATCATAAGGTACCACTTTTAAGTGTGTAGAGATACCATTTCCGAGTTTGGTCAAATGGAGCCGTAAATTTCACTTACAAGAAACGTTACACACATCCAACACAGACACAATAACCAAAAACAGAGGCGATGTTTACGAGTCACGCACCCAAGGGGCCTAAAATTATAATGTCCTTTTCCCAGTCACATTCTCAGTCAATGTTCAAACTCCCTGCATAAATCCAAGCCAGTTTTGTAATTGATGTCCATGAGTCCGACTAAGCCAAGCTTCAGAAATGGGTTTCATCGGTAATCACAGGGATGCATTTTTTATATGGGTGTCATCAATACTCATAATTGCTTTTGCCGATGGTGCTACACTGGAGGCATTTCCAAAGACATTGAACAATTCAGGAGATAACATCACCCTGGAATGGAAAGAGATCTCTTCTCCCTCACAATTAGACTGGGTGGGCATTTATTCCCCTCCCCAGTCTGCAGATGATCATTTCATTGGCTACATTTTTGCATCCTCATGCCCAAATTGGAAGGTGGGTTCTTGTTCCATAACTATACCCCTCATCAATCTCAGATCTCGTTATGAATTCAGAATGTTTCGTTGGGACTATTCTGCCAGTACAAGACCCGTGCATGGGGATCGTAATCCCCTGCCCCCGACTGCCCATCCGCTGGCCAAAAGCCAGGTTGTCACCTTTAAGAATCTGAATGATCCAGCTCAGCTCCACCTGGCATTCACATCCAATCAGGAAGAGATGCGTGTCATGTTTGTGACAAAGGATAATATCAAGAGCTATGTGAAATACGGGCTAAAAGAGGAAGGGCTGGATGAGGTGGCAGAGGCTAAATCCAGGACTTATAAGCAGTCGGACATGTGTGATAAGCCTGCTAACACTAGTTTGGGGTGGAGGGATCCAGGCTACATTCATGATGCTGTTATGCAGAGGTTGAAGCCTGGAAAGCGCTATTTTTATCAGGTAATATGCTAAATCTACTTATTCCTTTGGTTTTGTTTTTTTGGCCGGAATAGGAAATTTTGGCTGTTGTGGTGCTGGGGACAGAGAAATACTAGTTTGCCTCTTGTTGAGCTAAACATTGTGACATTAGTAATAGAACCTTAGATTCAAATGCGGACGAGACATTATAAAGTTTTAAAATTGGGTAAAATACTGTATTCAACACTGGGTGCGGCGTACCCCAACAGATGAGGCAAGGTGCAAGTCCCGTAAAAGATACCCCTCTGTCTTGGCATCTAAGCCGAACGTTACTCATGATGAGAAACTATCAAATTAAAAAAGAAAAGAAAAATTTGTGACTTCATAAACTGAAAGTCATAATGCTTCAGATCTATTTGTGAATATCCAAATAGTGAGTAGAATATTTCCAATTGAAAGTCAACATTGTCAATCAGGCTGTGGTGTAGTGTTTGACACAAGGCCTACAGGATCTGGACATGTCTTTGTCCTTTTTGCCTCTATAAGAATTTTGGCTTTATAGGTGTTGGGAAGGAAAGGAAAGGAAATATCCTTTTTAAGGTCATTATGCCTTGCTTACCTAACTGTGCTTAGATTACGAGTTAGCATTACGAATGTCAGACAGCACAGGGTTTTCACCTTTAGGCCTACTCATGGATAGAGTGAACTACTAATTTGCTTCATGTGATCAATGATGCGACTTCATTTTCTGCGAGGCAGGATACACTCATATCACAGGAATATCAAACACCCACACATACCCAATTTCAAATGTAATACGCTTCATATGTATCTGTGAAGATGGAGATTGTGATCATAATATTACCAATAGATAGACCACAGTGTTCATCAGGCCGTGGTCCAGTGTTTGACACAATGCCGAGTCGCATATGTTCAAATCTTGATGGGCATAGAGACCTCAATATTTTTACACTCCGGGAATTTGGCCAGCCCACTTTCTAGGGAAGGTCGCGAATTCAAAAGAAAGAAGAGAAAGATGGCATTGTGGATAGATGATGCATCTTTGAGGAAACAACAAAGTTGTGCTGCCACAGCAAAACCATCTATTCTTTGATGTGTCTATAAGTAAACAACATAACTGTGCCGCCACAGCAAAACCGTCAATTCTGGCATGTGTCTTTGAGGAAACAGCATAGCTGTACTACTACAACAAATCGGTCAATTCTTTGACGTGTCTTTGAGGAAACAACATGGTTGTGCTGCTATGGCAAAATCATCAATTCTATGACATGTCTTAGAGGAAACAATGTAGTTGTGCAGCTGTGGAAAAATCGTTAATTCTACGATGTGTCTTTGAGGAAACAACATAATTGTGCTACTACAGCAAAACCTTCAATTCTATGAAGAGCAAATGTAGTCTCCTCTATGTTTAATTTGGTTGGTGTATTAGTACATACGTATCAATTTGTGCTAGTTGAATTTGAATTCATTAACTACCTGAAGAATTATGTAATAACTTTCAATTAAGGAAAGTTTAGGGTTTTTTCTTGGACCACAGCTGGCATAATTATCAGAAGATTAGATATGTACCACAAGACCTGCTTGAAGTATTCCACAATGGTGGAAAATAATGCAGTGAAAGACACATAGCTCTGCCTCAATTGCAAGCAACATCAAATATTTGTAATTGTAATCCATTAACATTAATAATGTTTCATGAGGTAGAGTATGGTTCATGCATTTGATGAGGTGCTCTACTGAATTAGTGCATTAATGAACAATTCTGTTGAAATTAAATCCTTTCACTTGTTTTAAGCATAGTTCCATGGAGTTTCTTGACGGGGGGACGAGTTTCCAGGACGGGGGGACGGATTTCCAGGATGGGGGGACGGGGGACCTAAGTTTGGGGACGGCGGGGGAGTGGTGCAAGTACATATAGTACTTGAAAAATTAGGTATAAAAGATGTATAAGGAATAAGTATATTGCATTGAACATCAACAATTTAACATTTAAGTTTTAACTTTTTAACAATGAAAATTCAAGTTTGAACCATTGAACCAATGAACATTGAACATCGAAAATGAAAATCAAAATATCGAATTCAGAATTTTCAAAATTTCATAATGATGATTCATGATTACAATCAAGTATCAACAATGTTCAAAAACAAAATACTAAATACTAATGAGTCAATGGCTAAGCATCTCCAACGTTCTCGCCAAACTCCTCATCACTAGAACTGTTGGACTGCACATGCTCAAGCTCCTCCAAACCAATACCAACCAGCCCTGTTTGTGTAGCATCATCATGAATTTGTGTTGGCTCCTCTAGCTCTACATCCCATCTGGCTGCTGGACTCTCCTTGTACGTGTGTTGCGGTCAATGAGATGCAAGGCACTATGTACATCCACAAGCTTCTTTTCCCTCCTAGAGGTAAGCCTGTTCCTTTTAACGGAGTGGATGAAGCTATAAGTAGACTAGTACCTCTTAGCAACAAAAGAACTAGAAACTTGGGACAACAAACGAAGGGCTAGATCGGTAGTCAAAGAAGTAGGCCCATGCAAAGTCAATCAATAGCCCTAAGGAAATAAGGGTCAACTGTACTTGTAACCATGATATTGATGAGTGGACGATGCCTAATGTTTGTCCACCCATCCATGACGATACTGCATCCACTTGCAACCTAGGTATTCTTCATTTTCTCCATTAAAATATTAATCTTGGAATAGTTCTTATCCAAGATTATTGTCCTCAATTTAGTCTCCCCTGGTGGCACATATGATGGTCCTGCTCTTCTTATTTTTGCCACAGCCTCCTTATAATAAGGAGAGCAAGCCACATGGAATGGAATACCATTGACAAAGAAGAATTTGCCAATGGCATCATTTGCCTCATCCTTTGCTTGCACATTGAATAATTCTACCAATGGATTTGAAGCATCACTAGTCACCTTGCGTTTCCCCTTAGGCCTTGCTGCCCTTGAACTAGATTGATTCATTGGCCTCTCGAAAATACTAGAAGTAAAACTCTGTCTCTGATGACCCCTCCCTCTTGGTGGCAAAGTAACATATGTAAGTGCATCTTCTTCATTAGCACCCCATAATTTACATATTTCAGCCCTAAAATTCAGGTTTTTTTCCACCTTTTCACATACATCTACACCTTTGCCTTGGATAAGGAGGTGAGCATTTGTTCTAGTCATGCTGCCAAACCATTCAAGGTCACATATGTTGTACTTCCATTTCCTAGTGCCCCCAAATGTCCTAGGTTTTGTTGGTATCTTGCTTGCAAATTGTTTTAAAGGTTTCTTCGGATCAAATGAACCCTTAGCATATTTTTATAGGGTTTGTGAGGGGCAACTATAATTTGGACTTCCAATAGAACTAGTTTGATTTTCACAGTCACCCCTTCCTGCTTTTAAACTAGGATCATCAGGTGCATAATCAAAATCATTTTCACTTATAACTTCAACCTCAACCCCTTAAGGTTGACCCTCATCCTCAATCATGCTATGAGAACTCATAATGACACTGCAAGAAATGATAATTTTTTTGGTAAATTTATAATTTAAAAACTAAAATTTAAACCATGCATAATGCAAGGGATTAAGACTCAAGGATTTTCTTTTTCTTTTTTTTTACTTTAGGTCGCATGAAGCATAGAAGCAGATGATACACACATAGGAATCCTTGTTCTTAACCTTTGTCAAACAAGAATTTCACCTTTATTTTTCTTACTTCAGGGTGCATGAAGCGCAGAAGCAGAGGATACACAAAAGTTAAGATCCTAATTGGACTTTCAAATTTTGTGATTGATTTTATAATTTAATCAAATATTTATGCATTAATTAAAGCTTTTAAAACCTAAATGCTGCTGTCATAAATTAACAATTGTAAATACTTGGTCAAACAAGGATTTCACTTTGTTTTTTTTACTTTAGGTTGCACGAAGCATAGAAGCAGAGGATACACAAGATGAAATCCTAATTTGACTTCTAAATTCTACTCTTCAAATTAAAAAAAAAACTTACAAAGTTACAACTTAGAAAGCAAAATAAATTTAAAATTTAAGCATTTGATTTGAATGAAAATTTAAAAATTTAAGCATTTGGATGAATGACAAATAATTATAAGAATTTTTAATTTAGAAATGAATCATGAATCAAAGAACAATACAATTGACAAATGCAACAAAAAATCAGAAATTCAAAGAATCAAATGCATAGTGATAGGGCCTACCTTGTGGCTCAAATGATGAACTTGAAGAGTCTTGAGTCTTCTTGGCTTCTCTATCCTCTGCTTGATCTTACTTTCCCTCTTCGAATGCTCTCTCACTCTTGCAAGCTTCTCCCTCTTAGCTTGCTGCCTCTATTTTCAGCTTTTTACTTCACTCAATGATTGGAATGAGAGGGATAGGGCTTTTTATAATCTTTTGGGAGGCCTTGGGGGTGCGGGTGGGACCCATTAGCATATAGGGTTAGCGTAGAGGGCTCACAAACCAAAATCTTTATTAAATTTAAAAAAAAAATGCCTTTTTGGCATCCACCAATGCAGGGGATGCCTACGTGTTTTCTGGGGGGTCGAGGGACGTCTAGGCATCCCTTAGACGTTTTAGGGACGTCCCAGAGTCCCCTAGATGCCCCCTTTTTGAAGGGACGTCTTGGAGATGTCCCCTCTTAGAGGGAAACATCCTGAGGATAGCAACGCTTCGGGTTGGCAGTGGAGGTGTGGCAGGGGGACATCCCCCGGACGTCCGCATGTCCCGAGGACGTCCCCATCCTAGAAACGTGGGGATTTTGGGGTTACGCGTCCCCATGGAACACTGGTTTTAAGCCAACTACAGTAATGACATGTGAAAAATGATTGGGGACGCAGAAGAGACTTTGGTTCACTCATGAGGTTGACAAAGTTTTATGTTGTCTACAATGGTTCCATTCCAAGTGTTCTCTACCTGCTTGAATGGCAGTGGAACAAAACAGTGATGAGGTCGATTGTAAATATTGGGTGACTTGTGGCAAAAGAGATACACCTTAGACCTGACAGTTAAGTTGAAGGATGTCCATGTTACACAATGTGTTTCTTGAAGCTTCCAATGAAAAAAAGTAAGACATGATATTCAAATAAGCCACTACTCTCCTTGCTACACCCTTAACCTATGGCTTGTATTGGGATATGTGTAGCTGACTTGTGGCACACTTAACCTTTGACTTAATCATTTGATAATCTCCAGGTTGCATACTGGTAGGAGTAGTTGACCTATTTGGGTTTATGGATCTCCCATAGCCTAACTAGGGTATATTAGGAGGTATGTTAGTCATCATATATTCGGTATTTTCTTCTTATCATAAGGACTTGGGAGGTTGCCCTCTCGAAGCAGCTCATTTTTATATTCAATTATTCTGCTTTTCATTAAATTTTAGTGTGTGGATCTTCTCTTATGTGCGAGTCAATGTGTTATTTTGCTTATGTGATATATTATATTTCTATCTATTATCGTGTTTCTGCTTTGGGGATATAGTAAGTTCATACAAATGGTATCAAAGCCTTGATTCTGGATTTTTTTTGAGGCACATTAGGGTATCAAGGGAAATTTCTTTCAAGGCATCATCAATTATCATCCGTTGTGAGGATTCAGCTTCCTTTGATCTAATTTGTGGGTGAAACTCTAACTATGGAGAATCACACATATCTCACAAACTATTATGATTTTTTTTTGCGATTGTTTTAGGGAAGTTGGGTATTGACACAAGGAAGGTACAATCCAATTTACATATTTCCATGATAATTTCTGACTGAAATATTGTGAGTGTAGGGTTTTTCATAAATTCGCTTTACATGCCACAATTTTTTGAATTTTTTTTGATTTTCATATATTTTCGAAAACCTTGCAAAAATTTAAAGTGAGTGTTCTTGGAATTTTTTGCATTTGAGGCCGATTTCATTATGAAATTGTCTAGTCAAAGTTTGGTCAAAGCATGGTTCGTCCTTGTACTTGCAGCAGGGGCAAGAATACACAAACACTAGGTAAGACTCCTTCCAAGGAGGATATAGAATTAAAGGTAGAAATGATCCAGTTTGGTGAAGTGCCTCTCTCGTGGGCAAAGGTTGAAGGAAAAGTTCTAGCAATGATGCTTAAGAATGAGGAGCACATACGAATGTTGGTGACAGATGAAGATATAGCTCCAATCAAGTCCAACATGACATCGACAACTACTAAGTTGGATCAACTCGCATTATCCATTAACTATTTGTTGGCATCTCAAAAGATGTTTTTGTAGGCCAAGACTCAGGGGACAACTGATTTTATTGATCCAATGGATCGACAAACCCACACGTTACTGACCCTAAAAGCACTCCATTGCAACAATCACCCAATTCTAATATGGGATTGGTCCATTTTATGTCGAAGGTGGACATGGGTAAGTTTGATGGAATGGATCCACTCAATTGGATCATCCAAATGGAGAATTGTTTTGAGCTACACTAGGTTCCCTATGGGAAAAATGTTACATTGGCATCCTTATATTTGGAACCTAAGCAATTTATTTTGTATCATTGGCTTAATGATTAAAAGAAAAAGAAGACTCAATGTCACTTGGTTGGGCTTCATGGAGGAGCTGCAGGCACATTATAGTAGCAGTTTGATGGAGAACTACTTCAATCAATTGGCCAAGTTGTGAAAAATTGTAATGTCCCCAAATTGGGACAATGATGATAAAAGAGGGTTTCCCAACAAAACCCTTAATCAACTCCAATCACACTGAATCCTGAAAATTAAAATCAGCACACCCTAGGTGATATAAATATGCTCCAACACCATATGCATAACAAACCCGAGGTGCCAATATTTGCACAATTAATTCCAAGGCATATGAAGGATGCACCTCAAACCCTCAAATAAATCATGCATAAACCCCCAAATTACTGCTATGATAAATACCTTTGTATGTGTGAAAAATGATGCATATACCTTGTTGAGTATATTGCCAAAAAATCTGATTTTCCTCTTGAAAGTACAGCTGTATTTTCTTTGCAAGGTTAGCCCTTAAACCCTTGCAAAAACTCACCAAAAATATGGTAAAATATAGAAATATTTTATATTGAAATATTTATAAATTTAGCCCTTTCAAAACCCCCAAAAATTCTTCAAATCAGTTCGTCTAAGTGTAGAAAATTACTGAATTAAATAATTCAATTTTCTCCTTTGAATTCTCCCTCAAAGATGTCAATGGACTTTAGAAAAATATGCTAAAATTACCCAAATAATTTTAATATTATTTGTGTACCTTTTAAGGCCTAATAACACCCAAAAAACTCAGAAAATGCTCAAGTGAATTGCCCCACTCACAAAATAATATCAAAATTTTCATGATGAAACCCTAGTAATTTTCCTTCCAAAATCCTTCCAAACCCTATGATAATTTGTTACAAAATTTCAAAAAATAATCACAAATACTTTGCTGAATGGAGTTTAAAAACCCTCCAATGTGTTTACTTCTTCTCCACAACTGATTCGTCCCACTTTGAAAAATAGGGAATAAATTTAATCATGTTCAACTTACCGAAAACCCTTCCAAATCACCTCTCAATGTCTCATAGGCCAATTCACCCAAGCAAAAAGAGTAGTATAAAATATTAGTAATATTTTATACACTGTTAGCACTCCAAAACCTTCCCAAATCTTTGAAATCCACTCTCGCAACCAATCGCCCTAGCTGGAAAATATTGTAAAAATACGAACAACTCCCTTTGACCTTCAACACCCTCCAAGTGGTTCGCCTAGTTCCCTAGGCAAGTCGCCACCCTTTGGAAAGGTATTCCACAACACGGGCAATCTCCCAAGATGATTTGCTCCTCTTCAACACCTGTAAAATTCACCAAAACCTGCTTTCGATAGAAGTATGCAATATTTCCTTGATGAGATGGTGTCTAAAAACACCTTTGAATGATCCACTTGCATGAAAAAATGCAATTTGAAGCTCACAACCCTTGAGTAGAGTTGCACCAGTAGAAGGGATAGAGGTTTTCGTCCCCAAACCTATGACACTCCTTGAAGGTTTTCGTCCTTAAGAGGTGGAAACCAAGCTTGACATACTTGATCCAATTTACAAAATCAATATTCAACATGCATTTTTCGAAGGAGCCTCTCTTTCTTTTTATAATCTTCCTCCAATTGTGGCACCCAAAAATAGAGAGGAAGGGTTACTTTTTCTTCTTAATAAAAAGATATACACAAGCTTCCTTATAAAAGTACTTTTTAGAATGGTCTTTAAAAAGGCCCCAACTTAAGTGGAAATTAGATTATTATTATTATTATTATTATTTTATTTTAAGTATTTAAAAATACTTTTTATTTTAGTAATAATATTATTTAATTTCAAAATGGGGACATTACAAAAATAGGTCCAGTGAGAGATTATATCCAACAAGCTCAAACCCCAATCCTTGAGAGTGGATAAGGTTATAAAAGAGAACATGAATGCCCTATACTTGGGAGGACTCAGGGAAAACATTTAGCATGAGGTATGTGTATTTAATCCTTGCACTCTATGTGAGTCTAGTCTATTCTCTTGACATGCAAGATAGACGAAACAGTTTATACCAACAACAGACAAACATTCCCTAGCATTAGAGCTTGTAGCACCCTCGTGCCATCATTCCCCCAACCAACCATATTAATGCCTCAACGATTGAAGAAAAAGGGCAAAGGGTTATGTTTTAATTGTGATAGCAAATACAAAAGTGGATATAAACATGCAAGAAAGAAACTCTTCTAAATTGAAGGCACCACTAAAGAAGACGAAATTAAGATAGCAAAGGAACCGGAGGAAGCATCAACAAATCCACATCCGACTATATTTTGCCATGCAATCTCAAGTAGTTGGATTCCTGAAAAAACAGAGGGTGAGAGTCGTGATTGACTTGGGGAGTACTCACATTTCATCAACAATAAGTTGGCTACACATTTGAATTATTTTGTGTACCCAACTCGAGAATTTTAGGTCATGATTGGAGATGGAGGTATAGTTAGTTGTTCAAGAAAATGCCATAGTATTAAACCAACCATGGGGGACTACATGTTGAATAGCTTTATGTTTGCCATCCCCATGGGAGGAGTTGATATTTGTGTTGGGAGTCCAATGGCTCCTTACGTTGGCCACAATTGAGATGAACTTCCAAGAACTGTTCATGCATTTTCATTCTAAAGGAAAGAAAGACAAATTTAGAGGGTTGCATGCACAAAGTCGCCACAGATGGTAAGCTCTCATCAAATGCAAATACTACTAAAAAGGGGTCGGTAGGGTTTATGGCACAATTGTTTTCATTAGAAGCAAAACAATCAAATGCTCTAACATGCCCAGATCTTCAGGGGATTATGGACAAGCATTCCATAGTTTTGGGGATATGCCAAAAGGGTTGCCTATAAAGAGAGACTGTGATCATGCCATTTAACTTGTACTAGGGAGCCAACTACCCAATATCAGACCTTACAGATACTTGTATGTGCAAAAGAGTGAGATTGAGAAGATGGTACATAACATGTTGGGAGCGGGTATCATTCATCATAGTTGGAGTGCATATTCTTCTTCAATGGTGATGGTGCATAAGGATGACACTTGGTGAAAGTGTTTAGACTATAGAAAACTCAATAAGTTCACCATCAAAGATAAGTTTCCTAATCCTATAATTGATGATTTGCTTGATGAGTTATATGATGACATCTATTTTACAAAACTAGATCTCCGATCAAGGTATCATCAAATTAGGCTTAGAGAGGAAGATAATTCTACGATGACTTTTTGAATACATGAGGGCCATCATGAGTTTTTGGTGATACATTTTGGTCTTACAAATGCCCCTTCTACATTTCAGAGTTTGATGAATTCCATATTTAAGCCATTTCTATGGAGGTTTGTCTTGGTTTTATTTGATGATATATTGATCTACAACAAAACATGGGAGGACCATCTGCACCATGTGGATCAAGTTTTACAAATTCTCAAGCAACATTAGCTTTATGCAAAGCCTTCTAAGTGTTCTTTTGGGATACTTAGGGCTTATGGGATACTGTTGCAAGTTTGTCAAAAATTATGGTAGCATAACAACACTACTCATAGCTATCTTGAAGAAGGACTCCTATTAGAATGAGGCAACGACCAGGGCATGCAAGAAGCTTAAGGAGGCCATGTGCACTGCTCTGATTTTGGCCACTCTCGACTTTTCCAAAACTTACATTGTATAATGTGATAAGTTGGGGCATGGTTTAGGTGCAATCCTCATGCAAGATGATAGACCCATTGCATTTGAAAATCGCCAACTCAAAGGTAAGATTTTGTTGAAGCCCATTTATGGCAAGGAAATGTTGGCTATTATTCGTGTGGTCAAGCAATGAAGGCCTTATTAATTGGAAGTCACTTTAAGGTGAAGATAGATCATGACAATGTAAAACACTTCTTAGAACATAGGTTATCATTTCAAGAGCAACAAAAGTGGGTCGAAAAGATGTTGGGGTATGAATTCGAAATCATCTTCAAGAAATGGAAGGAGAATGTAGTGGTGGATGCACTCTCAAGAAGGGATGAAAACACAGAGGCCTGGTTTTGTACCATGTCCATATTTTAGGTGGATTGGGTAGATGAGGTAAGATTCGAACAACAGTAGGATGAAAATATTCAAAATCTCGTTCAACAACTTCAACAAGATCCAAGCACTTAAGACAAATTTGGATGGAAAGGACACACCTTATGGTACAAGGATAGGCTATACCTATGCAATAATTCTAGCCTTAAGCATAAGGTTCTTGAAGAGCTCGATGCTTCTTCGGTGGGTGGACAGTTAGGATTCCTAAAGGCTTATCATAGAATCAAGCATATGTTTTTTTGGAAAGGACTAAATGGTGATGTACAAAAACTTATTTCAAGATGTTTGGTTTGTTATCAAAAACAAAGGCAAGACGATTAAGACTCTGAGTCTTTTGTAGCCTTTATCTATTCCTAGCTAGTGATGGAAGGAGGTCTCCATGGATTTCATTATGGGGTTGCTAAAGTCACAAGGGATAAGTGTCATCATGGTAGTCATTGATAGACACAAAAAAATATTCCCATTTTTGTGCTTGTCACATCCTTTCGTTCAAGCACTATGGCAACAAATTTATAAAGACAATTTAGAAGCTACATGGGACCCAAAGATTATAGGAAGTGACTGTGACCCCATATTTGCTAGTAATTTTGGAATTGATTTATTCTCTTCTTTGGGTACTCAGTTGGCTCATAGCTCTTCATATCACTGTCAATTTGATGGGCAAACAAAGGTGGCCAACAAATGTTTGAAAGGCATCTTTGTTGCATTGTTTCTTATAAGCATGCACAATGGGTTAATTGTCCTGTTAGCACAATGGGTGACATAACAATTCTTTCTATACTTCTTCCAAGATGTCCTCATATATGGCATTGTATGGATATCCTCCACCATACATCACCTCATCCTTGAAAGTGAGACCAAGAGTTCGAGCAATTGAAGAACATATTCAACACCAACAAGAGGTGCTCTCTAATCTCAGATAGAACTTAGCCATGGTACACAATTGAATGAAACGACAAGCGGATCAACATAGGAGTGAGATATTTTAAAGTAGGAGATTGGGTTTTTCTCATGTTGCAGCCATATAGACAAATTTCCTTGAAGCAACAAAAGAAAGATAACAAACTGTCACCAAAGTATTATGGTCCTTATCAAATCTTGCAAAAAATAGGGAGAGTGGCGTACAAATTGGAATTACCTTAGTTAGATAAAATACACTTTGTCTTTCATGTGTTATTTTTGAAGAAAGTCATTAGTTAGAAGATTCCAATCTAGACACAGTTACTAGAGTTTGATGAGGGGAGAAGAGTCATCTTGGAACTTGAAGAGATTCTTGAGACACACTAAGAGGCTGTGGATGAGAGTGATCCGAGAGTATCTTATCAAGTGAAAGCAACGAAGATGCAACATGGGAAGATGAAGCTTTCATACAAAAGCATTTATAGTTGGTCAGTGTTGAGGACAACATTGGTTTGAAAGGGGGGGGGAATGCCACACCCTTAACCTATGACTTGTATTGGGATATGTGCGGCTGACCTATGGTGCACATTACCTTTGACTTAATCATTTGATAATCTCTAGGTTGCACATTAGTGGGAGCAGTCGGCCTATTTGGGTTTATGGATTTCACATAGCCTAATATAGGAGGTATGTTAGGATATTAGTCATTATATGTGGTATTCTCTTTTATTGTAAGGACTTAATAGCTCAGTTCTATATTCAATTATTCTGCTCTTCATTTCACGTTATTGTGTGAATTTGGGTTTATGGATTTCACATAGCCTAATATAGGAGGTAGCGTTAGGATATTAGTCATCATCATTAGGTATTCTCTTCTTATTGTAAGGACTTGGGAGGTTGCCTCCTTGAATTGGCTCAGTTCTATATTCAATTATTCTTCTCTTCATTTCACGTTATTGTGTGAATTTTCTGTTATGTGTGAGTGAATGTGTTATCCTGCTTATGTGATCTATTATATTGCTATCTATTGCCACGATTTTGCTTCGGGGATATAATAAGGTCATTACACTGCTGAGCATCTATATCTCTTTAAGTTTTACCTTAAGTTGTAACTTGCATTTCTTGAATTCACAAGTCTATCTAGGATTCAGAATAAAGACTGGTTACATAAAATTCAGTAGGAGAAAGAGCCTCTTCGGTTGCATTCCTCCGGACCTTGTCCAAGAGTAGTAAATGTATTTTCTCTTTTGTCTTTATCTAACTTGAGACTTTTGTTGGAGATTCACATTATTTGACATCCTTCTTAGGGGCCTTATCTAAAAGAGATTATTCAGCAGAGTTCTTGAAGTAGTTTCTAGGGAGATGTTTTTAAGGGAAGACTAGGTTTTGAGAGGAGTTCGGGGCATAATTTTACTGAGTGCAGTGTCTATAGTATTAGAGTTTAATTAATAGAAAAATACCTTCACTTTTAACGCTAATTTTGCTTTTCCACAATGGAGTTGTGTCTCCATAACGTTACTTTCACAAAACACAACTACTATACCCCACACATTATCCATTAAAATATATACTTAAAACTAAAAATTGTATTATTCTATAAATGATGCAGGGATCACGAGGTAGGATGTCCACAATAGTGGACAATCCTCCCAGATGGTCTCTAAAGAATGCCTCTATGTAGGAACATGAGTTTTCTAATGCACACGAGTCTCTGTAGGTATCCACTACTGCATTTTCTGCAACAGAAGCTTGCAAATCTGCAGGTGATTCGAGCCGCTCTACAGATTGTTTCTCGAGTGGTGGATGATAAAAGTGTAACAGCTCAAGTTTGAGTTTATATGCATTGTTGTCAACTCTTTCTAGAATTTAGTAGGATCCTTATCTCAATGGTCTCTATTTCCCTTGTGGGCCTGAAATTTTTTCTTTCTGTGGGTGTAACCAAACTTGGTCTTGTGCCGGGAACTCTTTGAATGTCTATGTTTGGCACGTTGTGCCTTTGCTTTAGCATTCACTGTTTGTAGCATTTCTTGCAGTTGTTGTCGGATGGCTTGGATGTCATGACTAAACTTTTCAGATATCTCCGCCTCCTCCATATCATGTGTAGAAGTAGTTTCTATCCTAGACGGATTTACCAATTCAAATGGTGCTAATGGTGGGAAACCATAAGAAACTTGCATGAGGCTTTTACCAGGGGAATCATGAATAGCTTTGCTGTAACTGTATTGAACATGAGGAACATTTTCATTGAAAGTCTGTGATGACAATTGTACATTGGGTAAAGTTGAACAAGCATAATGCTTTAAAATTTTTTCTGCCCGTCTATCTATGGATGGAAGGTTGCTGCCATCTCTAGTGTAGTGTCCAACAGCTTCCAAAGGGTCTTTCTGAATATGCTTAAAAATCCGGAGTCGATGTAGGTAATAGTAAAATATGGGAGACCAAACTGTATCCAAGCATGCTGGAAAAACATATATGCAGTCTGTTTGGATGGGGCAGTTTAAGAACAAGGGACAAGTGTAGCCATTTTCGAAAACTTGTCTGCTATTACATAGAAAGGAATCCAGAAAGAAAATCCATTGATACAGATTCTTAAGGTCTGCTAGGAATCGCCAAGGCACTGTACAATCCCTATTTTCTGTTGGGTTGTTTAGCTATGTCACAATCCTCGAAGGGTTGAATATACTTCCAAGCATCTTGACTAGTGTACGCAGATAAAAATGCTTTTATAAAATTGACAGGGTCTTATGGGTGCCAAAATGGCTTGCTGATTTACTGTAATGAGCATCTTAGATTGGTTTTTTTCTATTCTCCTCCATAGGTATACAAGGTAGACCTGATTTGAATGACAAGTCATCCTTCAGATGTAGCAGCTGTCATACCAGATTAAAGGAGGTTGGTAAGTCGTAGCAAATAAAGTTTATTTGTTCTGTTGTTCTGACCAAGTGCAGGTACAATAATCTCTAGTTCTTGGAACACTGAGCATTGTTGATATTGGAGGTTTGCTTAAGCAATTGGAACAACATTTCCCTTGCCCTTCTTTTGTTTGATTACAAGATGGAATTGCTGCAAGAAATTCATCCACTTAAATTGCCTGTTGGCCTGCAACTTATCTTGTGAAGCAATGTATTAGAGAGGCATTTGGTCTGAATGGATCACTGTAGTGTTTCCTGAGTTATAACACTGCCAATGTCTGACTGCTTGCACAATCTCATAGAACTCATTAGTGGAATAGATCCAAATAGCTTGAATGAATGGCTACTAGGTCTCCATTTTGAGCAAGGACTACACCCATTGCATAATCATATGCATCAATATAAATTTCAAGTGATCGACTTTGATCTGGTAGCAAAAGCAGTGGAGTTGAGCAAAACTTCTCTTTCAATTTCTGAAATGGTTGTTGTGCAAGTGTCCTTTGGCATGGCATTTTGCAAATTCCCTTTGTCAACTGGTTCAAAGGCCATGCAACATCCCTGAAATCCAATACAAACCTCCTATAAAAATACACAAGCTGAAGAAAACTTCTTAGCTCATGCACATTCATGCGAACAAGCCAGCCTTCGATAACTTGAAGCTTCTTCAGGATGCACACAAAAACCTTGACGATCCACCACGTTACCGAGATGATTGATTTCATTGCAAAGTATGTGTGATTGGAGAGTTTCAAACATTTGGTTGAGGTGATGCAAATGTTCTGCTCGAGTCCTACTGAAAACCAGAATGTACTCTATAAGGTTGTTAGAGCAATGGTAGTCCAAACGGAAAAATCAACAACTCATAAATGTGGGCTTCATAAGACTGCCAGGTGGGCTCCACAAGACTGCAAGGTGGGCTGATCCACATGACTGTGTAGAAGATGAGAGTGAACACCTAGAAATGCCATCAGAAAGGAACTCTTAGAAGAGATGCTGAGATGTGCCACTACAAGAATAACCAAGAGAGCTACACACAACACCCAAAGAAAACAATATAACCACATCCTCCAATAATGTTGAATGGATGGAGTGGATGAAAAAATCTGTATGAATGGTCTGAATCTACTACTCAAACATCAAATAATTGATAGATGCTGGGAATGCCAAAAAATGCTCGCCACAAAGGTGCACAAATATTGTTAAGGTGTCAAAATTATAGAGGAAAATATTTCACAATTGATCGTTGAAAGTAGATAGAGATGTTGGGGACACCAAAACTTGCTCCACACAAGGAGACTATGAATCTATAAAAAAACCCATCATGAATATAAGATTTGATCCAAATAAAGAAGCTCTACTAGGGAGTATGAACGGTTTGCGGACGATGCAATCGAATAGTGGAGGAACCACACAGGGAGAGTCCATGTAAGGAGCGTCGTCGCCGCCGCCATAACCAATCTAAAATTCATTCCAAATGAACATGGATGGTAGAAGAAGATGCCTACATGTGATGTGATCCAGTGCCATGTGCACAAATTTTGCATGCAAGGAAACGTCTGAATCAAATTGATGTGAGCAGCACTTGGAGGCGTTTGCGGAGGAAACGTAAATATTGCATCGTATTTAAAAACAAAACGGCTCGGATCAAATTACAAACAGTCATGGTCACAACAGCAGCCAAGGCAGCAGTTCACCGCAGCAGTCACAGCACTCCACCACAACACCCCAGGGCAACACAGGGATGCAACAAAAACAAACTGAAAAACCTTTCAACAGAATTGAAATCACGGATAGGAAATCGCTATTGTTTTATGCTTTGTCGGCATTTTTTGCCGCCCTTGATATGCAACGGCGGCGAATTTAGCTGGCCGAGCAAATTTAATTTAATTTTTTTTTTTGGTTGGTTTGTCGGCACTTTTTGCCGCCCCGGATATGCAGCAGCGGCGAATTTAGCCGCTCGAGCTTTTTTTTTTTAAATTTCTTCTCCGTCCGCTTTTTCTTTTCTGTCCACCGCTCCCAAAGCCTCTTTTTTAATTTATTTTCCGTCCGTTTTTTTAATTTTTAAAAACCTCTCATCGGGTATCACAAAACAAAGCAAGCTATGGTAAACAAAAGGAAACAGTTAAAAGATAACCCTTAGCTGGTCACACAGGGTTATATGGCGGAGGAAACACGGTTTTCATCAAGTGTCAAAAATTTGCAAACTCTTGGACCATTGAAGCTTCCCACATTTCTTACAGGGGATTCAGGTGGCCCCCAAGAGCAGTTAACGGGGTCTATGGTTAGGGTACTTTACCAGGAAAGGTTAAGCACTCCTTGGAACCAAACTCTCCAGTTAACAAACGGACCTAATGATCCAAGCACTCATGGTCAGAGTATAAAGGAAACAGGGGACCCTTTCTTATTATTACACCCTCATGATAACGCTATCAAAACGGAGGGAAAATTAATATTTGTGAACACAAAGCAATACAAGGGGATAATAAGACGCAGACAAATCCGTAAACAGTGGCAAAAACATTGTAAAAAACTTATTAAGATTTTACCCAAGATAGATGGAAACACTGCGAACATCGTGATCAAAATGAATCACTTAGAAGGAGAACCTATAGGTCTAAGTGAAGACAGTAGGAAAGAGATTGAGAAACATCTGCGCCACAAAGAACTGGAAGCAAACCGAGGTAAAACAGAAACTGTTCTAATAAGCAAATACGGAAGGGAAGATGGATCACAAGACCATGCAGGGCCGTACAACCCTACGACTACACCGCTGATGTGGTCATCAGAACTGTATGTTAATGAGCTTATGAACTTCAAACAACGACTGGAGAAGATAGAAGAGAAAGGGCGACATGAAAGCACTAAAATTAAAGAAATTTTGGAAACCAGCTCGAACCTTGAAAGAGAAAACAAGTTGCTCAACGAGCAAGTTTTAACTCTGCAAAGCAACATGATAAGGAGTCCGCAGGAGCTGGTCTATCTAAAACTGGAGTTGGAGAAAATAAAATCAACAAAAAGTATATCAGAAACATTGATAAAAAGTGACATTTCACAGCTAGAAAAGATCCAAACAGCTCTGGCAAGCATGGAACTAAGGGAAAATAAGCTAAGAGATCAATTAGAAGAAGCAAAATCCTGGGCTTAGGTTGTTAGAGAACGAATTCATGAGCAAAAAGAAACCATCGAGAAACAAATCAAGAGACACATAAAAGAAGAAAAAGACAAACAGGGCAAGGAGGTTAATATTATCATCAAAGGTTTGAGGGATTTTGGCGAGAAAGAAAGAACTGACATCTTAGCAAGAGACTTTCTAAAAGAAGAATTGAAATGGACGGGTGTTATCAAGCAGGCAAACATGATTGGAAAGAAAACAAAAGAAAGAAGGAATAGGCACGTAGGAGTTATCTTGAGAAACATAGAGGATAAGAGCACAATCCTAAAGAATAGGGGGCTACTCAGAGGCACTTACATTTTCCTTGATGAGGACTTAACATTCGCACAACAAGAAGAACGAAGAAAGGAGTGGGAAAAAGTTAAAAAAGCAAGAGAGGATGGAAAATGGGCATGGCTGAAAAATGGAAAAGCTCAAATCAGCGAGCGTTCTTTCCACAAAATATAGGAATTTGGGGCCCCACGAGAATCTCTACATATGATAAGTTGGAATTGTAGAGGATACCCTTGGAGAAGAGGACCGGGGTTGGGGTCCATAGCAGAAGGGAAAGACATTATTATTTTAACCGAAACACATGAGCATGATGGATGCAAAGTCCCTGACTTTGTAGGGTACAAGAAAATCTCAGTATGGAACGAAGGGACGGAGATAGGTAAGGGTCATGGGGGGGTCACCATGCTAATAAAAGAAGTGTGGGCTGAAACAATGAAAATAGAGAAAGAGGATCCCAATAAACAATACATTTGGCTGAAAATAATAGACAACAAGGACATAATCAGGTTGGCTGCTTGTTACTTTGCCCCGAAAGGGTCAACGTTCTACAAAAAGAGAAACTTGGACAGAGAAGACCCGTATGCAGCATTAAAGAAAGATATCTCTATTTTTAGCACATCAGGGAAAATTGTTTTAATAGGAGACTTCAATGCTAGAACGGCCAACAATCAATCTCTTCAAATGGGAGGAGAAGATAAAGAGGATAGCAATCCCTTATGGCTAAAAGAGGGTGGGGACCAACTTTGGAAAAGAATGTCACAAGATGGAAAAGGCAGTGTGACACACTTCGGTGCCGAACTTTTGGGACTTTGTAGTTTGTATGACATGGTTATATGTAACGGGACAAGAGCTTGGCCAAGATCTAGAGGTATTACATGCAAAACCTACAATGGTCAAAGTGTGGTTGATTATGTCATCTGCTCTAAAAATTCGATTGCTATGTTGCTGGAGTTTGTTATAGGGGAATGCCCTATGGAGATGAAATCTAACTCTATGCCCCTCTTTGTTAAGTTTGGCTTTCTCACAAACAAGCAAAGTGAAAAGAAAGCTCAACAAAAGGGTAGGACAACTAATCTGCATGGTAAAATCATTTTGAATAAAAAAAACCAGGAACTCTTTACTGCTGCCCTTGGCAGCACATTGAGATGACCAAAAACAAAGTTGGGCTTAAGGAAAACAATATCACGAGGAAACACATTGACAACAGTTTGTTGGTCCCTTTGATCCACAAGGCTCTAAATGTTTGCAAGAAATCCAAGCCTCGGAAAGGAGTCTCTAACACGTTCTCGGCTAACCCCTGGTATGATGAAGAGTGCAAAGCAGCAAAAAGATCATACAAAGAGAGCGAGCCAAACAAAGAAAACAAGAAAAAATATGCGAAATTGTTAAAAGCCAAGAAAGAAAAATTTGTTATACTAAGAAGGAGCTAATAGAGTTAGGTAAGCACAATCCCAAAGGTTTTTGGAGGGAGCTACAACAAGAGAAGAAACTTACAGAAAATAATATCACAGAATCTCAATGGTTAGAGTATGCAAAGCTGCTTTATGAGCGTGAACATGAGGAAACTCTCCCTCCTAGTGTTAGCATGTCAATCGAGCTCTTCTCGGATGAGGAGATCAAACATGGTATAAAGAAATTAGCAAATGGTAAAGCACAAGACATTGACGAGCTGCAAGTTGAATTCTTAAAGTGGGGCGTTGAACACCTTGCTTCGCACATCAAAAGAAGTTTTAATAAATTCACGCAATGGGGATTTCTAGTGGAGTGGACGACTAGTGTCGTTATCCCTCTCTTCAAGAGTGGGGATATCAATAATTCCTATCGTACTATCATGGTCAACCCTCTTCTTGGAAAGTTATTTGGGAGCTTGATCGAATGTAGAATCAGTAGTTGGGCAGAAAAAGAAGGGAAAAGAGCAGATGGACATGCTGGTTTTAGACCAAAGCACTCTACCATTGATCACTGTATTACTCTTAGGCATTTGATTGAAAAATCTTGGAACACCCAAGGTGGGGAAGCTTACTGTTGTTTTGTGGATTTTAAGAAAGCTTTTGACATAGTTCCCAGAGACAAACTTTGGAAAAGGATGGAAGAACTAGGGGTTCCCGATGAGTTAGAGCAGCTGTCCACAAACTCTATGAGCGTGTTAGAGCAAAAATTAGAACTAGAGAAGGCATGTCTGAATGCTTCGGCAGCAACATCGGGGTCAAGCAGGGGTGCCCACTCTCCCCCACTTTGTTTGGTGTTTACATTGACAAACTTGAGGAATGGATAAATAAAACTGAAGGAGGTGGCATTCAGTTGGCCAGTCTTGTAGTAAAGCTACTTTTATATGCAGATGATCTTATTCTTATAGAAACAACTGCACATGGTTTGAGGGATCATTTGAAGGCTTTAGAACTATTTTGCCAAGATGTCGGGATGCAAGTGAACATTAGAAAGACTAAAGTCATGATCTTCTCTCTAAAAAGGAAACAACAGCAAACTAATTTTATGTTCGAAGGTAGCCTGTTGGAAATTGTCGAAGAATACAAGTATCTTGGCATTGTTTTTAATAACAGGCTCAGTTGGGAAACTTGCAGGGCGAAAAGGATTCAAGGAGGTTGGAGAGCTTCTTACCTTCTCCAGAACAGATGCAGGAAAATGGAACTTTGGGACTGGAAAACGAAGAAAACCCTTTTTGGTTTGCTGGTCACACCGGTTGTCCTCTACGGTTGTGAAGTTTGGGGAAGTAGCATGTCAAATCACAGATGGAGACAGTTGGAAAGAATTCCAAAACATCTTATCACCAGTAGTCTTAAAGTTAAAGCAACTGTTCCATATGAGATCCTCTTGGCAGAAGCCGGTACTTTCCCAACGGAAGCTGCGGCGATTTCACGGGTACTAAGCTACATAAAAAAGGTTGAAAACATGGGGAATCACTGGTGGCCCAAAATGGTGGTGAACGAGGTGCTAGATTGGATGAAGAAGACATGGATGAAGCAAAACATCAAGTGGCTGGGAAAATGGGACATTAAGTTGCATGAGTGCCCTAACTCCAAAGAGGAAATAAAAAAGTTTGTGTTAGAAAAATTCAGGACTACCATGTGGACAAATCAGATTGGACGTAAAAAAATGCATTATATCAAAGAGTTCAATCCCACTTGGGAGCACGGGGATAAAGCATACCTAAGTGCCGAACTTAAAGGTAATGCTAGGATCCTAATGGCACAATTGAGGACCGGTTCACACCATCTTAGGTGTGAAACTGGAAGATGGACGGTTCCCAAGGAAAGATGGGAAGATAGGACTTGCATTTTTTGCAGTGATAGAGTAGTTGAAACTGAACGACACTTCATTAGGGAGTGCGATGTGTACAAGGATATCCGTATGCGGCAGGATAATAGCGTGAATGTGGGCAATTTTAGTGAATTATTTGAGGAGAGGCTACACAACACGGCTTGGCTGTTGGTAAAGATTCATAGGAGGCGAGATGACTTCGAAAGGAATATGAAGAATCTCTAATGGTCTTGACACTTGGTCCCATAGACTCTTTGGTCTCGTGGACGTTATTAAAACTCATTTCATCCCTGTGTGAATCTTAAAATGTGCCAGGACTCTCATGTTTGACAAAAACAATCTTAGGACTCTCATGCCTGAGTGAAGGTGCATATGAGCTCATGTGTCTATCTATGTCCTCACGAAGAGTGGAGTGAACAAGTACAAATTTAGAGCTAACATAAAGTGATCCTAATGAAGATGAAGTAGTTGTTCGACAACCAATGCCATGGTGAACAATCCAGTGAATAGGTTGCATGGGTGATATAGTACCTTGTAAGTGCTTACCAACCTCCGCCAAAATGACCCATAGAACGGAGTAAGTGGGAGCCAATACTAGTATTGTGATTTTCGAATGAAAAAAGCATATCTACATGATGATCTAAAGTGTGGGTTGCTACATGTGCAACTTTATGTGCAACAGAATCACAACACAACTCATGGTTTGGCAAATCAAAATCCATAAGAGCATTGAGAGGATGCATACTGGAATTATAAACATTGACAGTAGGTGGCCTAGGTGGAATAGGTCTGTTGTGATCAACACGCCCCATTTCCTTAAGGGAAACAAGGATCCTCTTTTATCTTGAATGGATACACAGATTTCATGTTTGCAATGCATTTTTTGTTCAATTCACATTGGAAACCTCGTTTAGGTTTTTAATTTAAAGGGTCACACAATAGCTTTAATAAAATTTGGTCCATTCATTGGAGGGTATGAAGAAGATTGCTAGTCAATATTTTCAACAATTATTCAAGTCTCAACCTTTGGATGTGGCTGCTCAACAAAGAATCCTAGCCTTGATCCCCAAACAGATAACTCAGGAAGATAATGAAAAGATGAATCAAACAGTCACTGAAGAGGAGTTAAAAAAGATTGTATTTTCAATGCAGAAGGGGAAAACAACAGGCTCAGATGGCTTTCCTATTGAATTCTTTCAAGCTTTTTGGGAAATCATTAAAATGGATTTATTACAGGTAGTGGAAGAAGCGAGGATTGCTAACACTATTCTTAAAGCCTTGAATAAAACTTATATAGCACTTATACCAAAAGCTAGCAAGGTGGAAGATATATCGGACTTTCGCCCTATAGCTCTTTGTAATGTGGTGTACAAGATAATAACAAAACTGATAGTTGAAAGATTGAAACGTTTTCTCTCCAAAATTATTTCCCCTGAACAAGGAGGTTTTGTTCCAGGAAGACATATTCATGATGAATTTGTCTTAGCTCAGGGAATTCTTCATTCAATGGATATACAAAAAGAACTGGCTATGTTTATTAGATTGGATTTATCCAAAGCATATGACCGTGTGGATTGGAATTTCTTATGTGAAGTTTTGGAACAATTTGGATTCTCAAAAGAATGGATACAATGGGTTAAAGCTTGTTTTCCTATGCCTTCTTTTTCAGTTTTGGTTAACGGATCGCCTACGGAATTTTTTGAAGCTTCAAGAGGTATTAGGAAAGGTGATCCTTTATCCCCCTTTCTTTTTATTATTCTTGCAGAATGTTTGGGAAGAATGAGCAACAAAGCATGTCAAGATAAGATTATTAATGGAGTGAAATTAACCAGAAATGTCCCACCTATATCAACTCTCCAATTTGTGGATGATTCCTCTATGATGGGACGAGCAAATATGACAGAGGCTAAGCAAATCAATAAGATCCTCCAAAACTTTTCTTCTGCCATAGGTCAAATTATTAATAAAGGGAAATCCAATATCTTTTTCTTCCATTGTTCTGAAAGACAAGAAGACCAGATTCTGCATATTCTTCAGTTCCAGAAAGGAACACTCCCAGTGAAAT
Organism: Torreya grandis; assembly: GCA_037957365.1. Lineage (NCBI taxonomy): Eukaryota > Viridiplantae > Streptophyta > Pinopsida > Cupressales > Taxaceae > Torreya > Torreya grandis. The sequence goes on from JARHVA010001602.1 coordinate 248,014, forward strand.
ATTTGGGTATTCCTTTATCATACAAAGTGGAGCAAGATTGGAATTGGTTGATTGATAGAATGGAAAAGAAATTGCAGAAATGGACTAATTATTGGTTGTCTACAAGAGGGAGGATGACTCTTATTAAAGCAGTTCTCCAAGCGATGCCCATTTATGTGGCCTCGGTGTTGAATATTCCAACTATGATTTTAAATAAGGTGGACTCCATTTGTCAAAAATTTCTATGGAGTGGAGTACAAGAAAAGAAAAACTGGACTCTTATTAAATGGGCTACTATTTGTAAACCAAAGCGGGAGGGAGGATTGGAATTTAGGTCATCATTTCAACAGAATATAGCATTAGCAGCCAAATTTATTGGAGGCTTATAGTTCATCCTGAAGATTGATGGGCAGCCAACTTCATAGGTAAATATGCAGAAAATAATCCTCCAGAAAAGATAATTAGAACAGCTCTTCCTACTACTGGCTCTCCTGCACTAAAGTTTATCAAAAGAGGAGAAAATCTGATTAAAAAACATCTTTTTTGGGTCCTTCACAATGGCAACTCATCTAGATTTTGGACAGACTCTTGGGATGGTCAATCTCCAATTTTAAGACTCTATCCTCAGTTTCAATTTATTAAGGAGCAAATGCATGCTATGGGTTGGATAAACACAACTCATTATACTAGATCAATCACTCAACCTTGGGGGATTACGAAAAGTTGGATCCCTGTCAATGAATGGCCAATGAGAATAGATCAGGACTATCAGACTCTCTTAAATAAGAATCTATTAGGAAGATCTCCTCCAGTTTCTTCAGAACCAGATGAGATAGGATGGGGGAGTAGTTCTTCAGGGAAATATGAGGTATCTTTAGGTTATGCCTCTCTTTTTAAAGAATGTACTCATCCGGCAAAAACTTTATTCTATCGTATATGGCACCCTGAGATATGGCCTAAAGTTAGCTTCTTCCTATGACTTATTATTCATAAACGGCTATTAACTGGGGATAGGCTCAAAAAGAGAGGTTTTAATGGGTCGTTTAGGTGTGAGCTCTGTACTCAGGTTGAGGAAATGATGGAACATTTATTTTTTATTTGTCCATGGGTTTCTTCTTTATGGAGACAAATCGCTGGTCTATTTAGACTTCAATGGAACAGTTTTGATTCTCTTGCACAGATAAATGAGGAGTGGAAGGTAACCATTCCCAAAGGACAAAACTTGCTATCAGCAATCTGGAGTGGTATCTCTCTTTTGCTCTGGAACACTTGGAAAGAAAGAAATCATAGAATATTTAGACAAACTAAACGAGAAATTACATATGTATGGGAAAAGATTAAAATTATTCTGTCAGAGAGTTTGAAACATAAAGTCTCGCTTCCAGCGCAACCTTCTCAGGAATGGGAGTATATCTATGGGCAGCTTTCCCTAGACCCTAACGATGCCACTATGCCTCGCTTTCATTCTAAGAAGAAAAGAGAGATACACCATCAAATGGAAGATAGGGGGAATTTTCATGGAATACTTAATATAGATGGTGCTTCACGGGGAAATCTAGGGAGCGCAGCTTAGGGAGGGATTGGACGTAGTGGAGGAGAAATTCATTTTATTTTTGCTGAAAATTTGGGTATTTCTACTGATAATGTTGTTGAAATCAAAGCCATTCGGAGAGGAATACAAGAATCTATTAAAGTTGGTTGGAAGAAGGTTAAAGTTCAATCTGATTTAAGAGTCATGATGAATTTACTGAAAAGTTGTAATAATGGATCTTCCCCTAATTGGAAGATTGCTGAGGAGATTTCTGAGATAAGAAAACTACAACAAAAGTTTCAAAAAAATTCAGTTTCGTCATATTCCTCGTCAACAGAATAAGGTCACGGATGGGCTTGCTAATTGGGCCCTTGACAACCATGATATCCTTTGTTATGGTCTTCCTTCTCTATGGTGGTCCACTAGGATTCAAGGAGATATCAGGAAGATTATACAACTTGAATCCTTCCAATGAATAATCATAGGGATGATTTTGTTTATAATACTAATGATATGGCTAATAGCTTTCATGCATAGCATGGTAGAGTATGTAATTGATAATTTCTTATTTATATAAGGTTTTAAAAAATAAATAAAAAATAAATTTTTTTAACCCATAGTAACCTTTATGAGTTCTAAGCTCACTATGACTCCTTTATTTAAAGTCTAAGCTCAAGGTTTTCCTGGCGACCACATTCACTATAATATTTGCTAATGGGGTTCATATTTTATAATTCATGTCCACATCTATTTTTATAGGTCTAAGTTTCCCTTCAAATTCTCTACGCCAGTGGCCTTATTTGTTTATAATCTAAAGTCAAAAGGGGTTCACGCTTTATAATTGGCGACCACATCATATGCCATATCCTAATTCTTAGGGTCCCTATTTCAAATATTTGTCACCCCTCCTCGGACCCGATCCCACATGAAAGCCAAGTGAGTGAAATCATGGGTCCACACCCTTGCACATAATCTCGTGATTCCCCTTGTATTGTGTGAACCTAGGATCTTGACATGTCTCTATATTAACCTCGACATCACCATAGATTTTGCAATCCCAGTTCGTTAACCCGAGCCACTCAATGATCACTATGTGTCACTGTGACCAAGCCTTGCTGGCAGCCGCACACACATTTTAAACTAAACTAAAACCGACCCTCCTACGCATGTTGTGACTTGTGACCATTTGGATTTTGCCACTTGTCTTTATTTAGTGGCCATTTTCATTGATCTTATTTGCTTTATCAATATTTGATAAAGTATGGTTGTGTTATGTATCATAAAATATATTTGTGATCGCTGTTTGTTCACAGGGCAAAGCTGGACATGTGAAGGTTGTGAAACGAAAGTGAATAAAAATCATGGGTCTACAGTGAACACAGTGAACTCCATGACTCTCCAACGCTTAGTGAGTCCAAACCAATTGTAATAGGCCATGTGTACCATTTTGATTGGCCATCTGTGAATGAGGTGACTTTGAGCAACTATGTGGATGACATCACTGCGTGAACCCTGGATTAAATTTGATGGCTGTCATTACCCTTCAACACGTCACCCTGTGATTCCAAGTGCTCGTGATGCTGCCACACATACACTGGAGATACTCCGTGATTACTTGCCTAAATTTGACTCCTGTCAAATCATCACAATTTCACAAAGTTTTGCAACAAATCACAAAATTTCTTTAGCATTGGAGAGCTAAGCAGAATGGTCACACAAGGATATTCGCATAGGATGCACAAAGACAATTAGTGAGTGCGGAACCACACAATTTCAAGTGTGAACAAATTGATCATTGGGGGTTGATATAAAGGTCACAGGTGGCCTCAATTTTGAAGTGAACTCAAAGACCATTCGAATAAAAATGAACCAATTCAAATTAAAATGTATGCAGGGGTCACTTGACACTAATATCAGTTCTCAGGGGACTCTATTTTAACAAAATTTCACAAGGAAATGATTTAAAATTCGAAGCTGAACTCAAAAGAAATAGGGCATGCAGGGTATACAGTGAGGGAGTTCGCAAAAAGTTAACTGCTATTCACAGTGATTTTGTTGTAAATAGTTAGTGTGAACATATATTATGTAAGCATAAATATAAGTTATAAAATAAAGGTATTAATATATATCTATATGAGTTTGTATTATTAGTGCGTTGTTTCAGTCGAGCACTAATATAGAATAGAGAGATATTTGAGGAATGCTAGTTGTTAGAACAACTAACCTATTATTGCGGAGAGTAGTTAAGGACAATTCCTATATATTTGTAGTGTTTGTGATTAATAAACAATGAAAGTTGATTGACCCTCAAATTTTGTTGTGCACACCCAAGCTTTGACTCTTCACCATTATGGGGTAAAACCCATCAGTGGTATCAGAGCAGGTTTCCCAGGCCTCTTTGAGCATTGTTAATTGTCTACTCATTATTTATTTTCAGACAAGACAATGACCAAGTAATGCAGACCACTTACAAACATCATTGTTACGTTCGTCCACAATCTTTGCATGCTGGCAATGGTTGAACAATGCGAACCACGTGTGAACCTGTTGATATTCATCATTCATTTGCATCTCCCTCCTCTTTCCAACTTGTTCATGCTTTCCACAATTTTTTCATTTTCATGTTGCTCACTGTTTTCACACCACAAATTGAAAAATATAAAAAATTTATATATTTTGGTCTTTCTAAACTGCCTTGGCTGCGTTGTGAATAACCTGCACATGAATCTAGATATAGCTCCTCATTTCCATCTTACAAATAAGGATGTGGTGACACTGGAGCATCTACGTGTCCTTATAGTGCTGATTCTGCATCGTCTTATTTAGACGTTGGAAATTGTGAGCAAAATGCAATGATACATTTTCCTCCTATAGTTTCCTTTGATCTCAGATCTCTTGGTTTCCTCACGGCACATCCTTTTCAAGATTTCAAGATAGATTTGAAGGCTGCCATTCATGGAAATAATGCAACAGATTGAGTTTATATAACATTCAGAATGCAATTGCAATGTGAGACATTGCACAATGGGAAAGCTTTGCAAGGGAAAGTGTTTGATGGTCTTACTAAAGATGCGATTGATCGTGGTTCCAATCCTTATCTTTTCAAGATTGAGCGATATGAGCGCTTTATGAAACAGTTGCATGGCTTGTTTTCTCGCCTTGGAAAATGAACCAAAGCTGCATTTGCTAAGGATTTGGCGGCAGTAAATGCAGATGGAAGAGGGTTGCTGAGAACTGTAGTGGATTACATTATTTTGGTCCACCATTTAACCTGATTGAAAGACACTAGCTCCAATGTTTATTGATCATGAGAGGTCTCACACTCAAAAATTTGATGCTTTGGTGAAGCTAGTAATGCCAAAGACACCATTTGGTGGTCCACACAAGCGGATTTATCTAGAGTCATTTTAGACGAATCCATGGCCTGAATGCTTCTATCACAATTCTACAACTCGGGCATAGAAAAAAATGGCTCAGGCATAGAAAAAAATGGCTTAGTGCAATTTTTCATTAGTGGGTTGGGAATACAACACTCCAAAAAAAGATCTCAAGAAACCTGGTCAAAGATTTCCCTCTCGCAAAGGAAGTGGACCACAGAAGAACAAGTGATGGCGGTGGCGGTGGAAGAGACTTTGTTTTATGTTTTTAGTATATCTTCTATTTTAGTGTTATGTATGTGGTATTAGGTTTTTGTTTGTTATTTGTTTTTTAGGTCGCGTTTTTTAGTTTATTGTAACGTGGTTTTGGATTATTAAATAGTGGTTTAAGTTTTTTAAAATTTGTTTAATTTAGTTTATTTGTTTTTATATTGTTTAGTTTATTTAGTTTTTTATATAGTTGTTAAGTTATTATGTCGTTTAGTATTCAGTTGTTATATGTTAAGATGTCATTGTCAAGACATTAGACGTATGATTTTATATATTGTCATTTTATTTAGTTATTAATTGTATTTGTTTTTAGTATGTTGCATTATATTAATTTAGTAAAGAGTTTAGTATTGTTAATCAGTATCAAAGTCTTTAGTTCATTGATAGTTTTCTTTGTAAGTTTGTGATTTTTTTTTGTTCTTTTAGTCGTTTATTAATGATTAGGTTTTATTTTATCTTATTGTTGTTTTGGTTAAAAGTCAAAATAAAATTATTGTAAGTTATCTTGTCGTCAAAGTAAATAAGTCTGTGGAGATAGTCATCAGTGCAATATGCAATGTAATAATTTTCTTTGTAATGGATGTATTATCAGTCGACGCTGACATCCAAGCAATTTTACATTGTGGGGGGAATATAAAGTAGATGAACATGTTCACACTAAAGGGAGGAATGTTGGAAATTGTAAGTGTGAACATATATTATGTGAGCATAAATATAACTTAAAAAATAAAGGTGTTAATATACACCTATATTAGTTTGTATTATTAGTGTGTTATTTCAACCATGCATTAATATAGGACATAGAGAGAGATTTGATGAATGTTAGTTGTTGGCTGTTAGAACAACTAACCTATTATTGAGGAGGGTAGTTATAGAACAATTCCCATATATTTGTAATGTTCATGATTAATAAACAATGAAAGTTGATTGACCCCCAAATTGTGTTGTGCACAAATGAGCTTCGACTCTTCACCATTATGGGTAAAACCTATCAGATCTCACAGTTGCACGCAAAAGACAGTGGCCACATAATTAAAGCTTATTGTGGAAGTTCAAAGGGACCAAATTCACCAAATTTTGCATGATTAGCTAACGTCACAGTGGCACTTCGAGATCTTCTAGAATGTCTAAATTTAGACAAGGGACATGTTCAAGTAGTCTCAAAATCTACATAATTTCTCAGGGATCTCTTTTAGATTAGAAATTTGGATTTAAAGCTTTAGGGATTTAATTTATAGTTACTATTAGAATAGATTTAGATTTAGTCTATATTTTAAATAAGTGATCACATGCAACTGTTTTTTCAAAAGCAAGGCGGCGATCATTAGACTATTATAAATACTTTGTATTGAGACAATTTTATAGAAAAAGGCTTTGGGAAATTTAGCAAGCTTGAGAAATCAGAACGAATGTTTAGTGAGTTTGTTCTTGTTCTCTGCTTTCTCAATTCAAATTGATGTGTATTTTCCAAGCTCAAAGTGATAACTGTATGAGATTTATATGCTTTATTATGATTAGTTTAATAGAGTATTTCCACAAATTTGACTGTTTTTGTAGTTAATCTCTGAGCTCTGATTATTGTGGACAGACGTGCAAATTTGCTATTTTCTGCAATGAGTTTTGATCTTTCTTAATTACTAAATTTGAATATGCTATTGTTGTTCTCTGTGGTCAATTTATCTTGCAAAGAGATACTATTGGAATTCACTCATAATCAATTAATCCTTAGACTGTCGCACCATGTTTATTCAAGTTTGAGTGAATGCTAGATTTGATGAATGTTGGTTGTTTCGCAATAGATCTCATAAAGTGTTTGCTTGAGCAAAAGAATTATGAGGAGAAATATGAAACCTTATTTTCTGCCCTAACCTTCCCTCCTTTTGATATTGTTTATAAAATTCGATTACTATAATATAGCATCATTGTAAATATCCATTCTTGGGTGTTGTTTTGGGTACACTTGGGTGAACTTCCCTTGACGGGTTTTGAGCCATATTACTTAACAAGCTATTCCACCAACTGAAACTCATTCCTTGTGTCCTATTCATGAGATTCTAAAATGAGTGGGTTTATCCCATTCCTTGTTGGAGCCTAGACACAAATTGCATCAATAGGAAATTGGCACTAGGAGGTCAAAAATTAAAATCTACCACAAGACCAAAATCAAAAGACCATAATCAAACTTTGTGGTTAGAGTCACCCAAATCCGAAATAGTCCATGGTCTTGCAACCCCTTTTTTAGGCTCATCTTTTGTTATGTGCCTAAAAGACACATTAACACATGTTGGCATTAGAGAAAGTGGCTTGCCAAGTCGTAGTGGAGTCAATCCACATTTAGAAAATCCATAAAAAGTAGAAAGCCATAAAATCAAACAAAAAAAACATCTTGGCTTGGTGAAACAACCGTAAGCATCCCTAGTACTCAGCACAATCTCCGAAAAAATACATTCAATTTTCTCCCTAAATTCCAAAATGATAGAATTAGAGTAACATATTTATGCTTTTGAAAATACTTTGGGATTCTTGAATATAAAGCATGAAGATGTAGCTTGTAGGTTCTGGTTCAATCTGCAGTTAGAAGGAATTAGAAGATGCATTTATTCTACAATTTGGATAGTTGATTGATCTTTTTGATTTCTTGAATCAATTGGTCACACTCGAGGCAACCCAATGATCAAAGATTTCAATCTAACATTTTTGGAAATCTATAACATCCCCATCAGTCACAAACCCCAAGAGGCTGTCATTCTAGATATATACATTAGTGCATGCTATGCCCTTAACTTATAGCGTGTCTAGGGATATGTGTGGTTGACTTGTGGCTTACATAACCTTTTATATTATCTTGTCACATTTTTCTATGTTCTTATATTGTTAGTAGGGTCGGCATATAGAATAACTATGGCTTAAGTAGAATATATATGAGGTAGTGGTTTGTCTTTGGATATCATATTGTGAATTCTGCTCTTATTGCATTGTTGTGGAGGTTGCCCCCTCGAAGTGGCTTAATTATAACTATCAAGTATTTTGCTCTTTCATCAATTATTGTTGTGGATCTGCTTGCTTTGCTCATAATTTTGCGATATATTATTCCATTAATGCAAATCAGCTAAATAATTTCATTACAAGTGGTATTAGAGTTTCGATTTGGGCAAATTTTTGCAATGAAGTTTTTTCGGATCTAACGTTGTTGTTGTCCTAAGTGTTGAAGGATAAAAAAAACATAACTTGTTATCCGGGAAGAATTTATTTTTTCTATCGCTGTAGTATTATTTTAGTTTTAAAAAATCTAGAATTTTTTTTGCACCCATATGCAAATTAGCAGTCATTGTATTTGTCTCGACGAGACGATCGCAACGGTATAATCCTCTGTTACATTTTTATTCAGGGTTGAAATCCTAAATCCTAGGATTCATGCATGGTTGGTCCAAACACTTGTGGCCGTAGGAAAGGGCAAGACACTCCAGGAAAAACACCTCACAAGGAGGACATGGAGTTCTCAACTTTGGATCCTATAGTTTCTAGGTCGGTTTACTAACTTTAGTCAAATATGCAAGGTAGACTTTGGATTCTATGGTTTCTAGGTTGGTTTAATAACTTTAGTTTTAAATTGAAGAAAGATGATCTCGATTTGGTAAAGCGGACATGGATGCTATGAAATCTCAATTGGCAACTATCAATGGGGCATTCATTGCTTTTACAGCTTGTATTTCTCAACAAAACAATCCTCCACCACTCCATTTGGGTTCTTCGAACCAGAACAAACAAAACTTAGATACCGGTTCAAAGAACATGTTGTCAAAAGTGGAAGTGAGCAAGTTTGATGGCAAGGATCCACTCACTTGGATCATTCAAATGGAAAATTTATTTGATCTAACATCAGACTCCATGTGCACATAAGGTAATCATGGCATCTCTGTATTTGGAACCCGAACAATTAATTTAGTATAGGTGGTTGTGTGCTCAAATGAAAAAAAAGAAGGGCCTTTCTGTTACCTGGGTAGGGTTTATTGATGAGTTGCAGATGCATTATCGCAATGTCATAGAAAACTACTTCAATCATTTAGCAAAGTTGCGACCAATAGGACATGTCAAGGATTATATTCAACCATTCCATGATCTATCCTTATGTGGATGACAATAATGAGGACAACATGAATGCCCTGTTCTTGGGTGGGCTCAAGAGGGCTCAAGATAACATCCAACTTGATGTTCTCATGTTTAATCCACGTTTAGTATTTGAATCCATAGCATTCACATGTAGGGTAGAGGAAATAGATCTTGTTAAATGAAGGGCTTTCATTAATGGTTGAGAATGCAATTCCCTATCACAATTATTTCCTTAGCCTACCAAATTGACCCCTCAACAAATTGAAGAGAAGCATGCAAAGGGGTTATGTTTTTGTTGAGATAGCAAGTGGAGAAAATGACATAAATGTGGTGAGAAGAATTTGTTCTACATTGAAGGAGCCAATGAAGATGAATAAGATGATGCAACCTCAAGTGAGGGTGAGGAAGAGACAGAGGATGAATTGGAAGATTCCCAACCTGTTATCTCTTGTCATGCACTTTTGGGTATTAGCATTCTTCAAACCCTTAAAGTTGTGGGTTTCCTCAATAAATAGAGGATGATAATGTTGATTGACTTGGAGAGTACACATAACTTCATCAATCATAAGTTGGCTACTTGTTTGAACTATTTCATTTACCTAGCTCCAAAATTTCATTTCATGATTATAGATGGTAGCACAATCAATTGTTTTGAGAAATGCCATAGTATTAAGCTTGCTATGGGAGACTACAAGTTAGATTTTCCTATGTTATTCTCATTGGTGGGGCATACATTGTTTTGGGAGTCCAATGACACAACTTTGGGCACAATAGAGATGAATTTCCAAGAACTGTTCACGCGCTTTCATTTTGAAGGTAAGACATATTAACTATGTGGATTACGGGCAAAATCTTCACAATTGGTTAGTTCTCATCATATGATGAAGATTCTCAAAAAAAGGGTCTGAAGGATTTGTAGCATGATTGTTTTCTATAGAAGTTCAACCAACACAGGTGTCTACACAACCTGATCTACAAATGATTATCGATGACCACCCATCTGTTTTTGGTGCCATGCCAAAAAGACTACCACCAAGCCGTGATCATGATCATGTGATTTGACTGCTTCCAAGGAGTCGACCACCAAACATTAGACCCTACAGGTATCCATATGCTCATAAGAGTGAAATCGAAAATATGGTACATGAGATGCTGTAGGTGAATATTATCAGATATAGCCAAAGTGAATATTCATCCTCGGTGGTCATGGTGCGTAAGAAGGATGACACTTGGAGGATGTGTCCAGACTACAAAGAACTTGACAAGTATACCATCAACGATAAGTTCCCAATTCTAGTAATTGATGATTTTCTAAATGAGTTACATGGTGTTATTTATTTTACAAAATTAGATCTTCATTTTGGGTATCATCAAATTCAGATTATAGATGAGGATATCCCTGAAACAATAAGAATTCATAAAGGCTATTATGAATTTTTGGTCATGCCTTTTGGTCTTACAAATGCACCATTTACATTTCAAAGTTTGATGAACATTGTTTTTAGATCTTTTTTGAAGAAATTTGTGTTGGTGTTTTTTGATGACATCCTAATATACAACAAAACATGGAAGAATATTTGCAGCATGTGAAACTTGTATTGTTTGTTTTGGAACAACATCAAATTTGTCCAAAATCTTCAAAATGTGTTATTGGAGTCCAAGAGGTGGAGTACTTGGGTTCTATGGTTTCACACGAAGGAGTCAAAATATACCTTAAGAAAATCAAAGTTATGATGGAGTGGTAGGTGCCAAAAACCTTCAAGAACTTTTGAGGCTTTTTGGGGCTAACAGATTGCTATTGTAGATTTGTGAAATTTTTTGGCAACATAGCAGCACCACTCACAAATTTGTTTGATAATGACAACTTCTATTGGAACAAAACAACTACCAAAGCCTTTGAGAAGCTAAAGGAGGCTATGCGCACCACTCCAGTTTTGGCTACCCCGGCTTTTTCTAAAAATTTAATTGTTGAATGTGATGCATCAACATATGGCATGGGGGAAATACTCATGTAGAAAGGAAGACCCATTGTATTTGAGAGTTGTCAATTCTAGGGTAAATACAAGCTAAAGCCAATGTATGAGAGAGATGCTAGCTATTCTTCATATAGTCAAGCAATGGAGAACTTATGTGATGTATAGACACTTTAAGGTAAAAAATGATCATGATAGTCCAAAATATTTTTTAGAACAACGATTGTCATCGGAAGAACAAAAAAAATGGGTGACTCGAATGTTGGGATATGACTTTGAAATCGTCTATAAGAAAGGAAAAGAGAATGTTGTGGTAGATGCACTATCTAGGAGGGATGAATCCACTGAGACATTGTTATATGCAATGACCATTTGACAGATAGATTGGTTGGAAGAGGCAAGATCAAGATGAGATAACGACAAGGATACATAGGTTTTGATTCAAAATATCCAACAAGGTTCTAGTGCTTCTGCCAAATTTGAGTGGAAAGGAAACACATTATGGTACAAAGATTGATTATACCTATGTAAGAACACTATCCTCAAGCACAAGATCTTTAAGGAGCTCCATGCATCTCCAATAGGGGGCACTCAAGATTTTTGGAAACCTATCGTAGAATCAAGCAAGATTTCTTTTGGGAAGGACTCAAAGGGGATATACATAAATTTGTGGCTGAGTGCATGGTGTGTCAATAGAACAAGGGTGAAATAATTAAGACATCCGGTCTTCTGCAACCTTTATCCATTCCTAGTTAGAGATAAGAGGAAGTTTCTATGGATTTCATTATAAGATTGCCAAGGTCTTAAGGTAAAAATGCCATCATGGTAGTTGTGAATTGGCTTACAAAATATGCTCATTTTTGCTCTTGTCACAACCATTTGTAGCTAGTACAATAGTTGTGGTTGTTCTGGATATAGTTCAAAAACTGCATGGTACTCCCAAGATCGACCGTGATCCCATTTTTACCAATAATTTTTGGATTGATTTATTCTTATGTTTGGATACTTATTTGGCTCATAGCTTGTCATATCATCCTCGATCTGTTGGGCAAACATCGGTGTCAACAAATGCCTAGAAGGGTATCTTCGTTGTTTTACATCAGATGAACAAGAACGATGGGTTCATTGACTGCCACTAGCAGAATGGTGGTATAACACTTCTTTCCATACCTTTGCCAAAATGTCTCAATTTGTGACAATTTATAGTCATCAGCCCCTACCCATCACATCATCCTTGTGGGTACAGCCCAAGGTTTGCGTTGTTGAAGAAAACATTCAACATCAATAGGAGGTACTAGCTAGTATGAGAGAGAATTCGACAATGACATAATAGAATGAAGCAACAAGCAAATGAACACCATAGTGAGAGGCATTTTGACACGGGTGATTGGGTCTTTGTGCATTTGCAACCACATAAGCAATGTCTCTGAAGCAACATAAAAAGGATAACAAACTTTCTCCTAAGTATTATGGCCCTTATAAGATCCTGCAGAAAATTGACAGTGTTGCATACAAGCTGGAGTTATCCCAATCCACATGCATACATCTCGTATTTCATGTATCTTGCTTCAAGAAGGTAATTGGATAGAGAGTTTTTGCCCAGATTGAGGTTATCAGAATTGGACGAAGAAGGGCGAGTCATTCTAAGACTTGAGGAGCTCCTTCAGACTCGCACTAAAACATTGAGATCAAGAGAGATTAAAGAGTATTTGATCAAATAGAAAAATCTGAACTGTGAAGATGTAAGGTGGGAGGATGAAGCTTTTTTGCAGCAACATCTAGAGTTGGTCAATGTTGAGGGCAATGCTATTTTGAAGGGGAGGGGCATGTTATGCCCTTAACTTATAGCGTGTCTAGAGATATGTGTGGCTGATTTTTGGCTTACATAACCTTTCATATTATCTTGTCACATTTCTCTATGTTCTTATATTGTTAGTAGGGTCGGCCTATGGAATAACGATGGCTTAAGTAGAGTATATATAAAAGGTAGTGGTTAGTCTTTGGATATCATATTGCGAATTTTGCTCTTATTGCATTGTTGTGGAGGTTGCCCCTTTGAAGTGGCTCAGTCATATTTATCAAATATTCTACTATTTCATTAGTTGTTGTGGATCTGCTTGCTATGTTCATAATTTTGTAATATATTATTCCATCGATGCGAATCATCTAAGTAATTTCATTATAGTGCCTTGGACCCCATTATATCCATGCTTATGGAAACATCCAATGCAAATACCTTAGCTTTGGCATATACAGAGGTTGTCACACTAGACAAACAATTGTCTTCCCAAACAACAAACATTTTACCCATGATGAACTGTGCCCCCTTTCAAAATGCTACATCGAACATTTATCAACTCCAACAAAATCTTGATTTTCTTATAAGAAGCCATTTAGATTAGAGTTTTGCATGGTAAATGTATTGAGCCAATCACAAATCTCCTTACCAATCAAAATCTTGATCCTATTTTTGAGTCAAACTCTAATCCTCTTATTGAGCAAACCACCGCACATGGCCTAGATTCAAATACATGTGATGAAAATGAATATGTTGCACATGTAGGTTTTTATAATATTTTTTTGACTTTGAGGATGATGCAGAAGAAATACACACATCAGATGAATTACAAGAGAATGAGGATAAAGAAGCAGTGTCATACATAAAATTTAATCAAGTTGTTTTGGAGGTCAATTTATTGAAACAAGATATTGTTTGTGAAATGATATAACATGTTTTAGATAACATGGAATGTCCAAATTTGTAGGATTTTGTAGGTTTTGATGATGAATGTTCGGGAATTCTAGACCCAGAGGAACGCTTTTGAATATGTGCAAGAAGAAAAGATCAAAGAAGAAAAAACAAAGGAGACTTGTTTAACAGTAGAATTAGATCATGAGGAATTGGTATCTACTGAGCCCATAGTCTCAAATATCACAAAACTCTAGGTAAAGGAATATCATGAGTTCATTTGCCCAGATTTTGAGGTATGTCTACCTGAAACCAATGCTTTTTCTGATTTCATGTTTGGAAAGAATCATTATACTAATAAAAAACTTAGGAGCCTCTTTATATTTTGAAAGAGAAAGTTGATTAAATTTGGAGGGAATATAAAGATGTGTTTGCAAGATTAGGGACTGTAAATGGTGAAAACTTGCTTTGAATAAGAGTTGTTAGTATAGGGTAGATTAGGCTTATAAAAAATTAGATTAGTTTTTTTTTGTTATGTTTTTGCTTTCATAGTTAGTGTTTTGCATTCCTGTTTTTTTAGAGTAGTTTATTAGTGCAACAAGTCTTGCCAAATATAGAAGAGAAACTGGGACATCTTTCCGCACATCACTAGCTGATTTCCCTTTGTGTCCACATTGTATAATTCAATCCTTAGAGGTTGTAATCACATTCAATTGGTTGCAAAAGTTGAGTTCACTTTGAAGTGTTAAAAATTCAAGAAAACTGGTAAACCTTTCGGTGAATATAAGTATTATGTTTGATTGGTTTATATTTTCACTAGAGAACATAACTTTTGTTTTGGAATTATCATGTGAATTGAGAATGGTCTTTGCATTGAAAAAAGAGTCGTGATTGCATTTAATCACATTAAAATGCCCATGAGGTATATAAAACAACAAATGAAAGATCACCTGTGACTAAACTTTTTTGATCATCCCTATTTTTTTACTATATTGGATTCCAACCCTTTGAGAGATTTAAAATAAATGACAGGAATATGAATCTTTAAAGAAAATCAAAAGTTTTATCTTAAAAGGGTGATTCAGACAACCTCCATCAGGGCTATGGATACTTGGCTAGCAATGGAGCAAGGCTTAGAGTAGAGCCAAAGGTATTTCTGTTGGGGCTATAGACCCCTGGATAGTAGTAAAACAATGACTAAGCTTTCATCCCCCCCTCTGAGCCATTTCCCTAAAAAATAAAAAGAACAAAAAATAAAATACGCCTCAAAAAGTTTTGATCAAGTGATTAATCTTGCATTGTGTCAAAAATCTCTAAGGCAAGGTAGTAAATCACTTTTCACATCTCTGTCTCTTCATAGATGTCAAGGCTTAGTATGTTAGGTGAGAAAATCGAAATTAATATTCAAGTTTTTTTTGAAAACATATTTTTTTTGTTTTCTTTCAAAATTAACCAAAGATTCTGATATCTAAACCCCTGTTAGTGTTTTCCCCATAATAGTCACCATTTGTTGTGATCAACGTTTCTTTCATTCTAAATAGATGCACATATTTGATGCTCGCAATACATCTTTGGTTCAATTCACATTGAAAGCCTCTTTTAGGTTTTTAATTTAAAAGGTCACACTATAGCCTTAATAAGATTTGGTTGCATAATAACCTTTTTAAGTTCTAAACTCACTATCACTACTTTATACAAAATCTAAGCCCAACGTTTTCCTCGGGACCACATTCACTTTAATATTTGCTAATGGGGTTCACATTTTATAATTCATGGTCACATCTATTTTTATAGGTCTAAGGTTCACTTAAATTCTCTACGTCAGTGGCCTCATTTGTTTATACTCTATAGTCAAGACGAGGATGCACTTTATATTTGGTGACCACTTTCTATGCTGTATCCTAAATCCTAAGGTCCATATTTCAAATATTCGTGACCCCTTCTCGTACCCCATCCCACATTAAAGTCAAATGAATGAAATCATGGGTCCACGCACTTGCATATAATCCCGTCATTCCCATTCGCATTGCGTGTTATCAAGATCTTGCCACGTCTCTCTATTAACCTTGAGATCATAGATTTGGCAATTCTAGTCTGTTACCCCAAGCCACTCAATGATCACCACGTGTCATTGAGACCAAGCCTTGTTGGCAGCTGTGCACACATTGAATGAATTAGTTTTAATAACGTCCACGAGACCAAACAGTCTATGGGACCAAGTGTCAAGACCATTAGAAATTCTTCAGATTCCCTTCGAAGTCATCTCGCCTCCTATGAATCTTTACCAACAGTCGGGCCGTGTTGTGTAGCCTCTCCTCAAATAATTCACTAAAACTGCCCACATTCACGTTGTTATCTTGCTGCATATGGATATCCTTGTACGCATCGCACTCCCTAATGAAGTGTCGTTCAGTTTCAACCACTCTATCACTGCAGAAAATGCAAGTCCTATCTTCCCATCTTTCCTTGGGAACTGTCCATCTTCCAGTTTCACACCTAAGATGGTGTGAACCAGTCCTCAATTGTGCCACTAGGATCCTAGCTTTACCTTTAAGTTCGGCACTTAGGTATGCTTTATCCCCGTGCTCCCAAGTGGGATTGAACTCTTTGATATAATGCATTTTTTTACGCCCAATCTGATTTGTCCGCATGGCAGTCCTGAATTTTTCTAACACAAACTTTTTTATTTTCTCTTTGGAGTTAGGGCACTCATGTAACTTAATGTCCCATTTCCCCAGCCACTTGATGTTTTGCTTCATCCACGTCTTCTTCCTCCTATCTAACACCTCGTTCACCACCATTTTGGGCCACCGGTGATTCCCCATGTTTTCAACCTTTTTTAGGTAGCTTAGTAACTGTGAAATTGCCGCAGCTTCCATTGGGAAAGTACCGGCTTCCGCCAAGAGGATCTCATATGGAACAGTTGCTTTAACTTTAAGACTACTGGTGATAAGATGTTTTTGAATTCTTTCCAACTGTCTCCATCTGTGATTTGACATGCTGCTTCCCCAAACCTCACAACCGTAGAGGACAACCGGTGTGACCAGCAAACCAAAAAGGGTTTTCTTGGTTTTCCAGTCCCAAAGTTTCGCTTTCCTACACCTGTTCTGGAGAAGGTAAGAAGCTCTCCAACCTCCTTGAATCCTTTTCGCCCTACAAGTTTCCCAACTGACCCTGTTATGAAAAACAATGCCAAAATACTTGTATTCTTCGACAATTTCCAACGGGCTACCTTCGAACATAAAATTAGTTTGTTGCTGTTTCCTTTTTAGAGAGAAGATCATGACTTTAGTCTTGCTAATGTTCACTTGCATCCCGACATCTTGGCAAAATAGCTCTAAAGCCTTCAAATGATCCCTCAAACCATGGGCAGTTTTTGCTATAAGAATAAGATCATCTGCATATAAAAGTAGCTTTACTACAAGACTGGCCAACTGGATGCCACCTCCTTCGGTTTTATTTATCCATTCCTCAAGTTTGTCAATGTAAAGACCAAACAAAGTGGGGGAGAGTGGGCACCCCTGCTTGACCCTGATGTTGCTGCCGAAGCATTCAGACACGTCTTCTCTAGTTCTAATTTTTGCTCTAACACGCTCATAGAGTTTGTGAACAATTGCTCTAAACTCATCGGGGACCCTCAATTCTTCCATCTTTTTCCAGAGTTTGTCTCTGAGAACTGTGTCAAAAGCTTTTTTAAAATCGACAAAACAACAGTAAGCTTCCCCACCTTGGGTGTTCCAAGTTTTTTCAATCAAATGCCTAAGAGTAATACAGTGATCAATGGTAGAGTGCTTTGGTCTAAAATCAACCTGTCTCTTTGCTCTTTTCCCTTTTTTTCTGCCCAACTGCTGATTTTACATTCGATCAAGCTCCCAAATAACTTTCCAAGAAGAGGGTTGACCATGATAGTACGATAGTTAGAAGGATTATTGATATCCTCACTCTTGAAGAGAGAGATAACGACACTAGTCGTCCACTCCACTGGAAATCCCCATTGCTTGACTTCATTAAAAATTCTTTTCATGTGCGGAGCAAGGTGTTCAGCTCCCCACTTTAAGAATTCAGTTTGCAGCCCGTCAATGTCTTGTGCTTTACCATTTGCTAATTTCTTTATACCTTGTTTGATCTCTTCATCCGAGAAGAGCTCGGTTGACGTGCTAACATTGGGAGGGAGGGTTTCCTCATGTTCATGCTCATAAAGCAGCTTTGCATACTCTAACCATTGAGATTCTATGATATTATTTTTTGTATGTTTCTTCTCTTGTTGTAGCTCCCTCCAAAAACCTTTGGGATTGTGCTTACCTAATTCTATTAGCTCCTTCCTTAGTATAACAAATTTTTCTTTCTTGGCTTTTAACAAATTCGCATATTTTTTCTTGTTTTCTTTGTTTGGCTCGCTCTCTTTGTATGATCTTTTTGCTGCTTTGCACTCTTCATCATACCAGGGGTTAGCTGGGAACGTGCTAGAGACTCCTTTTTGAGGCTTGGATTTCTTGCAAACATTTAGAGCCTTGTGGATCAAAGGGACCAACAAACTGCTGTCATTGTGTTTTCTCGTAATATTGTTTTCCTTAATCCCAACATTGTTTTTGGTCATCTCAATGTGCTGCCCAAGGGCAGCAGTAAAGAGTTCCTGGTTTTTTTTATTCAAATTGATTTTACCATGCGGATTAGCTGTCCTAACCTTGTGTTGAGCTTGTCTTTCACTTTGCTTGTTTGTAAGAAAGCCAAACTTAACCAAGAGGGGCATATGGTCAGACTTCATCTCCATAGGGCATTCCCCTATAACAAAATCCAGCAACCTAGCAGTCAAATTTTTAGAGCAGATGACATAATCAACCACACTTTGACCATTGTAGGTTTTGCATCTAATACCCCCAGATCTTTGCCAAGCTCTTGTACCGTTACATATAACCATGTCATACAAACTACAAAGTCCCAAAAGTTTAGCATCGAAGTGTGTCACACTGCCTTTTCCATCTTGTGACATTCTTTCCCAAAGTTGGTCCCCATCCTCTTTTAGCCATAAGAGATTGCTATCCTCTCTATCTTCTCCTTCCATTTGAAGAGAATGATTGTTGGCAGTTATAGCATTGAAGTCTCCTATTAAAACAATTTCCCCTGATGTGCTAAAAACAGAGATATCTTTTTTTAGCGCCGCATACGGGTCTTCACTATCCAAGTTTCTCTTTTTGTAGAACATTGACCCATTTGGGGCAAAGTAGCAAGCAACCAACCTGATTATGTCTTTATTGTCTATTATTTTTAGCCAAATGTATTGTTTATTGGGATCCTCTTTCTCTATTTTCACTGTTTCAGCCCACACTTCTTTTATTAGCACGGTGACCCCCCATGACCCTTACCTGTCTCCGTCCCTTCGTTCCATACTGAGATTTTCTTGTACCCTACAAAGTCTGGGACTTTGCATCCATCATGCTCATGTGTTTCGGTTAAAATAATAATGTCTTTCCCTTCTGCTATGGGCCCCAACCCTGGTCCTTTTCTCCAAGGGTATCCTCCGCAATTCCAATTTATCATGTGCAGAGATTCTCGTGGGGCCCCTAATTCCTATTTTTTGTGGAAAGAACGCTCGCTGATTTGAGCTTTTCTATTTTTCAGCCATGCCCATTTTCCATCTTCCCTTGCTTTTTTCACTTTTTCCCACTCTTTTCTTCGTTCTTCTTATTGTGCGAATGTTAAGTCCTCATCAAGGAAAATGTGAGTGCCTCTGAGTAGCCTCCTATTCTTTAGGATTGTGCTCTTATCCTCTATGTTTCTCAAAATAACTCTTACGTGCCTATTCCTTCTCTCTCCTGTTTTCTTTTCAATCATGTTTCCCTGCTTGATAACCCCTGTCCATTTCAATTCTTCTTTTAGAAAGTCTCTTGCTAAGATGTCAGTTCTTTCTTTCTCGCCAAAATCCCTCAAACCTTTGATGATAATATTAACCTCTTTGTCTTGTTTGTCTTTTTATTCTTTTATGTGTCTCTTGATTTGTTTCTCGATGGTTTCTTTTTGCTCATGAATTGGTTCTCTAACAACCTGGGCCCAAGATTTTGCTTCTTCTAATTGATCTCTTAGCTTATTTTCCCTTAGTTCCATGCTTGCTAGAGCTGTTTAGATCTTTTCTAGCTGTGAAATGTCACTTTTTATCATTGTTTCTGATATACCTTTTGTTGATTTTGTTTTCTCTAACTCCAGTTTTAGATAGACCAGCCCCTGCCGACCCCTTATCATGTTGCTTTGCAGAGTTAAAACTTGCTCTTTGAGCAACTTGTTTTTTCTTTCAAGGTTCGAGCTGGTTTCCAATTTTTTTTTTAATTTTAGAGCTTTCATGTCGCCCTTTTTCTTTTATCTTCTCCAGCCATTGTTTGAAGTTCATAAGCTCATTAACGTACAATTTTGATGACCACATCAACGGTGTAGTCGTAGGGCTATACGGTCCTGTATGGTCTTGTGATCCATCTTCCCTTTCGTATTTGTTTATTAGAACATTTTCTGTTTTACCTCAGTCTGCTTCCAGTTCTTTGTGACGCAGACGATTCTCATTCTCTTTCCTATTGTTTTCACCTAGACCTGTAGGTTCTCCTTCCCAGTGATTCATTTTGATTGTGGTGTTTGCAGTGTTTTCATCTATCTTGGGTAAAATCTTAATAAGTTTTTTACTATGTTTTTGCCACTGTTTATGGATTTGTCTGCGTCTTATTATCCCCTTGTATTGCTTTGCGTTCACAAATATTAACTTTCCCTCCGTTTTGATAGCGTTATCATGAGGGTGTAATAACGAGAAAGGGTCCCCTGTCTCCTTTATACTCTGACCATGAGTACTTGGATCATTAGATCCGTTTGTTAACTGGAGAGTTTGGTTCCAAGGAGTGCTTAACCTTCCTTGGTAAAGTACCCTAACCACAGACCCCGTTAACTGCTCTTGGGGACCACATGAATCCCCTGTAAGAAATGTGGGAAGCTTCAATGGTCCAAGAGTTTGCAAATTTTTGACCCCTGGTGAAAACCGTTTTTCCTCTGCCATATAACCCTGTGTGACCAACTGAAGGTTGTCTTTTAACTGTTTCCTTTTGTTTACCATAGCTTACTTTGTTTTGTGATACCCGATGAGAGAGGTTAAAAACAAACAAACTGCAGAGGCTATGGAAGCGGCGGATGAAAAAAAAAAAAAAATTGAAAAAAAAAAATAATTTTTTTTGCTTAGGCGGCTAAATTCACGGCCATTCTAGTTCAAATTGGCTTTGGGAAACTCAGCAAGCTTGAGAAATCACAACGGATGTTCAAGGAGTTTGTTGTTGTTCTCTTCTTTCTCAATTCGGATTGATGCGTATTTTCTGAGCTCAAAGTGATAAGTGTATGAGATTTATATACTCTATTATGAGTATGTTAGAGTATTTCCATTATTCTGACCTTTTCTGTAGTTAATCTCTAATCTCTAATTATTGTGGATGGATGTGCAAATTTGCTATTTTTTGTAGTGAGCTTTGATATTTATCAATTGTTGTAGTTGAATGTGCTATTGCTGTTGTTTGTGGTCAATTTATTTTGCAAAGAGATGCTATTGGAATGCACTCATAATTATTTAATTTTTAGATTGTCGCACCGTGTTTTATCATGTTTGACTAAATGTTAGATTTGATGAATGCTGGTTATTTCACAATTGATCTTAGAAAGTGTTTGTTTGAGCAAAAGAATTGCTAATTAGAAATTTGAAACCTTCTTTTCCACACTACCCTTCCCTCTTTTTGATATTTTTGATAAGATCCGATTACTGTAACATAACATCATTGTAAATATTCATTCTTGGGTGTTGTTTTGGGTACACCTGGGAGAATTTCCCTTGACTTGTTTTGAGCCATATCGCTTACCAAGCTATTCCACCAACTGCAATTTGTGCCTTGGGTCCTATTCTTGAGATCCTAAAACGAGTGGGTTTATTCCATCCCTTGTTGAAGCCTAGACACAAACTTGTATCAACAAGGTCCACATGAGCAATTTGTTGCTGCGACAAAGCAAGGGTGTTTTGCAAAGATTTGATGAGGGCGTCTTTGTCTTAAGATGTGAGAGATTGGGTATTTTATTTTCTTAGTTTCTTATTCTCCTTAACAAATTTGACCATATTCTCTTGAAGTGCACATGTTGCAGAAAATAAAGTGTCATTCTCACCTTACAGGTTATTATTGGCATGTGTGAGTACAATGATGTCTTGGCACGAAGCCATTACAATAAAACAAGGCAAAAAAATGCCTTGAAAATTATCTCAAATTATTGAAAACTACGAAGTAATGGAAATGGAACAAAAACAAGAGACAATGGACATTTAAATTGTGCCTTAAAACCTCCCCATAATCTGTATTATACACCAAATGATGCGAAAAATGTTCCCCTCCAGCAGAAATAGGTGGCACTTTATAAATAGTGTATTTATAGTATACAATTATGCAAAATTTGTTGAAAATAACATTTCTGATATAGAATAGAACAAATTTGAAACCACAACTGTGAAGTGCACGAAAAATCATACACTTTAAAAAAGACAATCAATCTGCTACATGGATCAAAAGATACAGCTTCTTGAAGTTCGGAAATTGGGAACTAAATAGCAAACTCTAGTACAAACTGCACTATTTGGGAAAATGGTTGAATAAAATTAGAAATGGATCGAATGGACCCTACCATTGCCTTGAGCTCAAAAATTAGGCAAGAGGGAAAATGATGACCCCCTAGGTTCCTGGATCAAAAGTTACTGCTTTTAAAGCAAAAACAGTTGTGTACAAGGCCCTAAAATGGCAATGGTGAGTCCTTGATGGCCTAAAAGGGTTGAATGGTTGGTCGTATGGATGTCTACGGTTTGTTGATACCTGCATGGTGCTAGTAGGTGGTCACGTTGGTGACTGATAGTGTAGCGGTAGGTGTAGGGGGCTGGTGGGTGGTCCCATGGGCAACTAGGGCTGCAACAAGAGGGCTAGGGCTGCATGGGTATTGGATTGGCAGAGAAGTCGATGGCATGTACAAAAAGGGTAGTACAATGAGTCATGTTCGTGGAAAGGTGCTCCAAACTAGGCTAGGCCTAGTTAGATCCTCACAACGCATCTACAAACTTCAAATGGATGCCACAGTCAAACTATTGATTGGTTTTTCACAAACTTGGACTTTCTGGAAATGGATTGGAGTGAAGAATAAAAAATGAGAAGTTAGGTTTCCAACAAAAAAAAAATGCAATTTTTTCTGCAAAAGAGCTCTCTTGCCCTTGTAAAGCTAGGAGTTCTCAGCTTCAAAAAATCACAAAAAAAACCGCCCAATGAAAAATTCCAATTTTTTTTGGAAATTTTAATATTTTTTTTGAAGTTTATCAGAAAAATCACTCCAAGGTCCAGAAATTTTGTGATTTTTCCAAAAAATTGAAAAACCACAAGAAAATGCCAAAAAAGGCCAATTTAGACCAAACAAAAGGAACCTAGTTGGGTTTTCATAGAACCCAGAAAAATGGGAGGCTAAAAATGACTTAGCAAGTAAAACCTGTGAGAATGCTGTAAAAATATCATAAATCCACAACTTTGACCTAAGGAGAGATAGGCTCTAGTACCACATAGGAAAGATGAATGTTTTGATAGCATTTAGAAAAGCTCTGATAGTCTAAGATACTCTCCTAGTATTAGTTTACTCCATAAAATAAGATAGCTTTGCACAAGAATGAAAAATGGATAAAAATTATCTTCAAAAGACATTGCAAAGTATTAAGCATTTTTTAATATACAAAGAGATAAGGGATATATATAGCAAAGGCTTGCTTCCCTTTCCCTATTGGTTACATAATAGGCACATGTGATTGGCCTATGAAAGTGTATCAAAACACATGGAGTATAGAAACTAACTTAACTTAATAATAGGTGCACATTAAATATTGTACCAACAATCCAATCCAAACTTTTTTTGTTTGATATGGTTCAGGGTTGTTTTTAATTGAAAAAATCTGTATTTATACACAAACATTATAAAAATACAAAAATAAAAAATAAAAAATAAAAATAAAAAATTGAAAAGCCAAAAACTTGTAAAAGAAAAAAAAAACAAAAACAAAAATTAAGATAAACCTAAGTCTCACAATATAAATACCGAGGGTAAAATTCATGGCGGCAACCTATTTTGGGAATCTTTGAGTTGAGTGGCTTCAACAACTTCCATTTGAAAAGCAATTTTGTACAGGGACGAGTGACCGATGTTTTATATATTTAAAATTTCATTTTAATTCTATGATTAGGTTTTAAACCATGGATAGTTCTCATTTTTTTTTAATGCTATTGAAATTTTAGACTTGTGTGTGTATATATATATATTTGGCATATTTTTATGTATGTAAACTATGGATAATTCTCATTTTTTTCTTATGTTATTGAAATTTTAGACTTGTGTGTATATATATATATATATATATATATATATTGGGCATATTTTTATATTGTAAACTATGGATAATTCTCATTTTTTATGTTATCCCTCACCTGAACAAACCAAACATCCCCCTCTCATTAACAAACCAAACATTGCCCACTCGTGAATGAATCAAATTTTTTGAACAAGGTGACTATATCAAATAGTTCATCAATCCTTGGCATTAGATATCTATTTATTGTAATTTTTTGAGGGCTCTATAGTCCATACACATTTGCCATCTGCCATCTTTCTTAGGAACCAATAAAACTGGTCTGCACATGGGGATGAACTAGCCTGATGTGACCTTTATTGATCAGATCCTCAATTTGTCTTTGAATTTATTCATCCTTCAAAACAGATTGTTTATAAACTGATGTCTTGGGTAAAGATGATCTAGGAGCCAAGTCTCTCGGGTGCCTTACCTGACACTGAAAAGGAATCCCTGTCAGCTCTTTGAATAAACCAACACAATCTCTGAGGTCTCGCTTCTTCTATTTTGGCATATTAAGAAATATACCATTTTCAACTTATGACATATGATGAGGACAAAAATGGTCTAACTCTAATATTCCAACTATAAAGTGCTCTTCAGATAGAATTCACTGAAAATAGATGATAAGTATGGCATGGGGTGGTCTTGGAGGGAGGGTTGGGGGAGAAGGTTGAGAGTCGTATCTATAGCTTGTCAATTTCACATTCTATTCTCTTAATAGGCTAGGTCTTCTCCTACTTTTAGATTCCCATCGTAGGGGAATTTGATATTATTTATTAATCATCAGGTGGATACCATTTAGATGTAAGATGGCATTTATGAATTAGGTGGCAAAGATAACTTCTCTCTAAATCAAGTGGCCAAGGAGTGGCTTCTTTCTTTGTATGCAATAACCCATCAACCAGCACACCAAATTATGGAGGCAAAATGCCATTTCGTTTTAAGCCTTAGTCATTGGGCTATGGCTGGGGTTACTGGAAATCTCTCAAAGGTCCCAAAATATACTTTAAAAGCAAAACTAAAATTCATCCTCTAACAAATAAAGTTGTAAGAGAAATGATTTAAAAAGAATATGAAAGGTTGAGGAATATGATCCCAACAAATAACCTGTTCAGGAATCAAATAATTTGTCTAGTATGAAAACAACAAAGGCCCAAGTTCATGATAAAGGGTGCAAGACATCTAATTAATCAATTCTACAGGGTAAACAACAAAAGCCCAAATCAACAGTAGTATTTCATAAACGAAGATGAATTTATAATTGAAAGGCTCAAACAGCATTAGCCCATATGGAAATATGACTCTAAAAAATTCAGTAAACGGATTACATTCAAATACCACAATGTGAATCCAAAACAGCATACCCAAATCAATGGCACATTGTAATCATTAAAGAATGCATTACCAAAAAGAAAGATGTTGAAAATTATACTTTGAAATCAAACTATCATTTTATTTTTACTGTTTCCTTCTGATCAAGGTAAGATTACAACCAAGAAAATTTCCAGATTACTTTGTCCTACCCCACTTCTTCTACAAATGTATTCAACTAAACAAATATATCCACCTATGTGAACTGCTCACAACTAAGGCAACAAGTAACTGATGAAAGATGCTTACAAAATCAATTAAAGATTGATTTGTAAAATGCATGCTTTCCTCTTTTTTTATAAAGAGTCCGGCCAAAAAATATAAGGGTTGACTTAAAAATATAAAGGTGGGCTTAATAATGTGATGGTGTACATCACCAACTACAAACCCACACCTTTGTAATCACCTCGTTTAAAAACAATAAAGCCATGCATTCAAGAACCCATTAAAATGGGCACCGAGACAAGTTTTTGGTGATGTTGTAGGAGCAACAAATGGCGACTCATTCGGGAGGCTTTCATACAAGACTAAGAATCCAGAATCTTAGGTTGAAGTATCAGTGTCGTTGGGCTATGGAGTCGAAACTTTAACCCATGCATCTTCAATTATGTCTTCATTCTTCTTAATATTTCACGTTATGTGATTTGATGGATGTAAAAATTTATCGCCTTTGGCAGTGAATTTACCCACTCAAATATTTTTGTTATTTCACCCTTTATGTTGGTTTCTTATAAAGAGTGCAATTATTATTATTTTTGTATTAAATATATATTTGCACAGGATATGTATTTACAGCATGGTGGGCTTAAGTGGAGTGCATTTCATATTAAAATCACAAAAAAACTGGGGAAAGCTTGAAACAAGGATGATACGAGAGGAAAACACATGGGCTCATCTTGTAAATCAGTGAAGCTTGGAGCAAGCCAAACCAAACCACAACCCCACGAGGAGAAATGAATGACCAGAAAACATGTGGCAACATCTTGTGAGCCTTAAATGCAAGGCATACCATATCAAGGAACTGTCTCCCTGCCCCCACGAGAGCATGCATTAAAATTTGAACACATATGTACCCTGCTTGTGACCACATTTTCTGCTTGCTCAATCAAAACAACACAACAAATTGCAATTTTAAATACAATGATTGAAAGGCACAAACAACATTAGCCTAAATGGAAATTCAACTAGAAATTCAATAAACAAATTCAAATAACCACAATGTGAAACCAAACAACGTGTGCCTAAATCAATTGCACATTACAATCATTAAAGAATGCATTGCCAAAAAGAAAGATGTTGAAAATTATGTTCTGAATTTAAACTATCTGATTCCATTGAAAGTATAATTTCCCGTTACAAATCAGATAGCCCATTCAGCATGAAAACAACGAAGGCCCAAATTCATGATAAGGGGTGAAAGACATCTAATTAATCAATTCTACAGGCTAAACAACAAAAACCCAAATAAACAGTAGTATTTCATAAATGGAGATGAATTCTATAATTGAAAGATGAAACAACATTTGCCCAAATGGAAATTCAATAAATGGATTTCATTTAAATAACCACAATGTGAAACTGCTAAAACATATTGCTCAAATCAATTGCACATTACAATCATTAAAGATTGCATTGTCAAAAAGAATAGATGTTGGAAATTATACTTTGAAGTTAAACTGCCATTTTATTTTTATGTCTCCTTCTGATCAAGATAAAATTACTTCCCATAAATTTTCTAGCTTGCTTTCTCCTCCCCACCTTCTTCTACAGATGTACTCCTTTGAATAAATAGTTCTGTCCATGAGAATCGTTTCAATCACCCCTAGGGAGCTGAAGCAACAAGTAGCTCATGAAAGATGTTTACAAAATCAATTATACATTGATTTTGTAAAACACGTGCTTTCTCCCTTTTAATAAAAAGGTGGGCTTAAAAACGTGACGTTATACATCCCCAACTATGAACCCATGTAACACATATGTGTAATCACCTTGTTTACAAAACAATAAATACACGCATTCAAGAACCCATTAAAGTGTCCCCGAGACAAGTCTTGGGTGATGTTGCAGGAGCAACACCACCTTGCCTCATTACCTCTTAGATGCAAGATGACCCCATTCACAAATGGGCAGCCAAGGGTGGCTTATCTCTTAATCAAAGGGGCCAAGAGATGGTTTCATTCTTTCTTCTGCGTGAATCCTTCCATATCTCATTAGTTCTTCCTCTATTAGTTTCTATTTAATGGTCCTTCTTGCTTACTTTTTCAATCATTGAAGCCATATATACAGTTTTAGTTAGCTCTGTTGCTTTTGTCAGTGGTTTGTTAACCTAAATAATATTTCAGACTTTCTGATCATTTTATAAAGTAACAAAATCAGGATTGATATAGCTTGCTGCTGCCATAAGTTATAACCGAGCCTGTGGTGACTTCTAGGGTGAAGCGTAGGGGATGGATTGATAATTTGAAGAACTTTAGCCCTAGATTAAAACATCAAGCGCTATAATTGCCTCATTATATGCATTCCACCAACTGAAACAGTTGTTTACGAAGGAGAATCTGATGTATTGAAGTACTAAAAATGAAGGTAAAGAGAGAAGGAATAGCGAATTGAAATATTGGAGGCATTAAGTACTAAAAAATAGGCTATAGAACTGATCGTTACAGAATCATATCAAGCACAACCGTTTTAAAGATTAGTGTTCAGAATAATGAATATGTCAAGGGACAACGTATATGAAATCAAATATTGTGGTTATGTTTTTATTTAACACAAGTTTTATTACCTTTATTAGCTGTTTTAAAGCTTGTTAATTCGGAGCTACAGGCAGTATTATTATGTTCTCTTATCTGCAAATGTTTCATCCATTTGTAATTTGTCAGGTTGGAAGCAATGAGGGAGGCTGGAGCTCAATTCGGAGCTTTGTATCTCCAGACAAAGAATTGGATGAGACTATTGCATTTGTTTTTGGAGATATGGGAACATCTGTTCCATATAGAACTTTTCATTGGACCCAGGCAGAAAGTAAGCTAACCATAAAATGGCTGCTGCGTGACCTTGAAGAACTTGGGGATAAGCCGGCACTTTTATCTCACATTGGTGATTTGAGTTATGCTAGAGGCTATGCATGGTTATGGGATTCCTTTTTTAATCAGATTGAACCTCTCGCATCGAGGTTTCCCTATCACGTATGTATAGGAAATCATGAGTATGACTGGCCACTACAACCATGGAAACCATCATGGGCAAGTTCTGTTTATGGGACTGATGGAGGTGGCGAATGTGGGGTGCCTTATAGCCTAAAGTTTCATATGCCTGGTAATTCTTCATTTCCAACAAGAAATGCTTCTCCAGCAACGCAAAATCTCTACTATTCTTTTGATGTGGGAGTTGTTCACTTCATGTATATCTCAACTGAAACAAATTTTCTTAAAGGAAGTGATCAATATGCCTTCATTGAGCACGACTTGAGACAAGTTGATCGCAGTAAGACTCCATTTGTAGTTGTTCAAGGTCACCGTCCCATGTACACCACAAGCAGTAGGATAGGAGATGCTCCAATAAGGGAAAAAATGCTGGAGCACTTAGAGCCTCTTTTTGTGGAGTTTGGAGTCAACCTTGTTTTATGGGGTCATGTTCATAGCTATGAGAGGTTTTGTCCACTGAGAAACTCTTCATGTGGAAGTATGGATATTGAGGCTAATCTTCCAATACATGTTGTGGTTGGAATGGGTGGAAATGAAGTGCAACCACAATGGCAGCCTAGGCCTGATCATCTGGCAGATGCGATCTATCCACAACCTATTAGGTCCCTATACCGCAGTGAGGAGTTTGGTTATACACGAATGCATGCAACAAGGAACACACTGACAGTTTCCTATGTAGGTAATCATGATGGGCATGTTCATGATGTCTTAGAAATACACCTGAAAGGTGTTGAGACGGCCTCTTCTGGCTGGATTTGGTTTCTAAAGGCAGTTTGCTTATTCCTGGTTGGAGCTTTACTTGGGTTTTTGGGTGGCTATTTATTGTACTCGAAAAGAAAAAAATCTCGCAAAGTTCAATGGGCGACACTGAGTAACTCCGAGTTGTAGCAACTATCATGCAAAGAGGCACACCAATATGTCAGTATATTCTGTAAATAGCTGCCAGACTTTCTCTTTCAGATTAATATTTTTTGTATACTAGTGAGCCACACGCACAGGGAAGTAGGTGTACTATGTATGGCTCTGCTGTAATGTTATGCCTATCCAATTAGCAAGCTTTCTTACATTTCTGAGTTTCTTCTGTTTTGTGATGTCTATGTTTTGGCATTTAGCTTATTGCAGGTAAATTGTTTTGTTGTTGCCGGAAATGAGTCATAAGATATATGTAAGTGGCAAAATATTATCATAGTTACCACAGTTCCATTTCTACATGAGCTTATTTTATAATATTCTTAGGAAGAAGACAGTAACGATTGGACTACCAATCTTGTTTTCATCTTCAATAGATTTGGGGATTGGCTGATCATGTTTGATATATTTCTATTGTGTAGCGAACTTCTTCATAAATTGTGATTCGGACACTAGAAGGGATCATTTAATGTGAGTTTTATGAACAAAACTGAATGGAAGTACATTGGTTTGATTTTACTCGAGTCATTTAACATCCGTTATAAATTAATCTTTGAACCAGTACGGATAGTTTATTATTCTTTGTATTTAACTCCTAGGACCACAACAATGGAATTTTAGAGAGGGAGGGAGGTATTAACGTGAAACAGCTCTAAATGCTGTTAAGAGAACTTCTGCGCATGATGTAGCATCCATTGATGTTCTTATCCTCTGAAAATTACACGAACATTTCAACAATATCCATCTCTTTATTGCTTACTAGTGCTTACCACCCTTTGTCACCTATATAATAATTCTAAGTCCCAAATTAATTTGGTCGTCTTATTACCATTGTTTGAAGAAATCTCTTGGAAACTTGATCACATCAATTTTCTGGTCTTTGTCTACCTTGACACATCCAAACATTTTATCATTAAATTTATCTTTCACAGATTCCTTTGCAGTTGCTTAGGACAATGGAATTTCTAGGTTAGGTTTGTTCTCACTACATTTTCATTTAATATTGTTCTTTCATATTAACTTGTTTTGAACTTATAATTCCTCATCATGATTCAATTATTACATTTCATGTACAAAATAGAGGTGGTCTCACCAAGTACCATTTAGGTCGAGACAATTTTATTAATCTCAACAAAAAGGATTACAAAGCTTATGATGGGTGTCCATACATTCTTATCCCATATTTACAATTCGCTCAACAAAAATGAAAAGCTATAGGAAGTTGAAGAGCTTGTCTTTTCACATTCCTCATTCTCCTAAAATATATTAAAGACAAAAATGACGTGGATGACCTTTCCACTTCCTTCCTTGTATGCACAAAACAAATAAAAATGTTTTATTTATAATACTAAATATTATTCGAAACAAACCTACTATACTCTGGATCAATATTCTTAGCATGTCCCCTTGCGATCCAAAGTCTATCTTCATCTATTGTTTTTTCTTCACTTTTGCTTCATTTCAAGAAGTCATTTGAATATTTTGGATTTAACTTGATCCAAACGTTTTGTGAATATATCTGCCACTTTTTCCTATATGGGACAATAAGTAGGATCAATTCTTCTTTGTTGTCATCATCATCGAATATTGATATTTCACATTCATGTGTTTGGTCCTCACACAAAGTAGATAATTCTTTGCAGTTTTGATGGCACTTTGATTCTCAATATTCAACACTGTAGGACCTTCATGACCATTATGCAACTCCTCAAGTCTTGCAAAGATGTACACCCTCTTTCGAAGCATCCCATGCTACAATGTACTCTAAGTCAGCTATAGAATTAGCCACTATATCTTTTTTCTTACAACACCAAGCCACTACTCATCCCCAATTGCAATAATTAACATGTCGTAGACTCCTTGTCATCCACACTACCACCATAATTTGTTTCTTGAAAATTCACAAGCTTGAAACTCTCATTACATAGGTGCTTACAAAAGACCCTTTCTTGGTTAATGCATGAATCTAGACAAAATATTAACTGTAAATGAAATATCAGGTCTAATATTCAACAAATAGATCAATTCTCCAACCAATTGCCTATAACTTGTATAATCAACCAAGTCATCTCCTTCATCCTTGGAAATTTTCAAATTAGTTTCCATGGGTATTAGAGATGGTTTGCAATCTTCACACTTCACATATTTATTTTTCTTGTCAAATGAAAATACAATGATCATATTGTCTTACCTCTATTCCCAAATAATAGTGTAACATTTTCTTCACCCTAGTAAGTTTTTTGTCACCACCTCATGTTAGCAAAATATAAACAACATATAAAACCAAAACCATAATTTTGTTTCCTTGCACTCAAATATATATATTATCATCAGATTCACTCTTCAAAATACCAATTTGCTTTAAATAACTATCAATTATCTCATACCATGCTCTAGATGCTTGTTTCAATCCATACAAAGCTTTAGATAAGCAACATCCTTGCTTTCTGAATCCTTTTCAAATCCTTGTGGTTGTGACATGTAGGCAACTTCCTACAAATCACCATTAAGAAGAGCATTTTTTACATCTAATTGATAATCCTTCCAATTTTGATGTGATGCAAGAGGTAAAACCATTCTCACTGTATGCCACTTGGTTGTAGGTGCAAAACTCTCCTCATAATGTATGACTTTTTTTTAGCATACCCCTTGGTTACCAATCTTGCTTTGTACTTGTCCACTGATCTATCCGCCTTATACTTAACCCTTACACCTATTTGCTCCCAATGGGTTTTGTTGTAGATGGAAATTCTACAAGATTCCAAGCATTGTTTTTCATGATGGACTCTTACTTCTTATAGCATGTCTCCATTGAGCTATCGTATATGCCTCTACAAAAAATGATGTTTCACAAACATTAGTTGACAAAACACAATTTAATTGTTTCCGAGTGATCCTTTGATCTCTTATGATTCCTTCGTCAAGCTTAAGTGAAGCAATCTATTGTTTCAACCTCTGGGCATATGAGGCAACTCACCAACACAATGTACCTATGAATTATCTCTAATCGCTTCCATTTCATGAGGTTGAGATGAAGCCTACCCATCACTTGAAATAGAATCAATGGAATTGGAATGAAGTGAACCACTCAACATACTTGAATCACCATTTTTCCCTGATGATTTTGGAGGCCTATCATTCTATTCCAATCCATAGTATACCAAACTCTTCTTGCTAGGACGAGCTTTCATGCTTTCCCCACTTTCTATGTTATGATTTTTTTCTCAACTTGCATTGCCCTTTTTTCAACTTGAGAATCGTCTAGACTATCTAGTTCATAAAAAATGACGTCTTTATTGATTATGAATTTATGATTGCAATCAACTTCCTTAAATTTATAGCCTTTCTTCTTACTAGAATAACTAATTAAAATACATGTCACACTCCTATCATCTAATTTATTTCTAAGCTCCTCAAGTACTAGTGCATAACATGTTGAACCAAAAAACATTCATATGTTTTACTGGTTTTGGTTTGTACCCATGGCAAAACTTGAAAGGTGTCACTCCATCCAATGCTAAAGTTGGTACTCTATTTCTTAGATAGTTTGTTGTGTGTACTACACCTCCTTAAAAACAATTATCTAGATTATTATGTTTCAACAAAGATCTTGCCATACCTTCAAGTGTCTAGTTGATGTAAATGAGAGTGAGGGGGCCAAATCAATGGCTACCTTGCTCCCTAGTCGGGACTTACACTCACTCTCCAATGGACACATGCATACATGAACAATTTAAAACCAAACACACTCTCTTTATTTAATG
Organism: Torreya grandis; assembly: GCA_037957365.1. NCBI lineage: Eukaryota > Viridiplantae > Streptophyta > Pinopsida > Cupressales > Taxaceae > Torreya > Torreya grandis. Next base: position 281,622 of record JARHVA010001602.1, read on the forward strand.
AACATTACAATATTATAGAGATTCACACACACACACACACACACTTTTCCCTACTTAACTAGGAAGAAGAGAACACTATCACAATCTCATGAATTGGTTACAATATGACTACTAAAGAAACATAATATTTGTAGGCATCTCAAGTTTTGCTTCTCTCTTTCTCTCTTGGAGCTAAGCTTTGTTTTGCATTTCTTGGAGTTATCACTCTCTCCCTTCCAAGAATTGATCTCTACCAATTGACTCCCAACTCTTCTCGAAATGGATCTCAATCTTTCTTCCTTGACATTGACATCTTGAAAGTCTCTTCTAGTTCCCTCTGCGTTGGGAAAACAATCCACATGTTCAAAAATGAAGTTCTGGGTGGTTACTCATATTTTGCCCTGAAATTGCTAGATATTGTAGACTAAAAATTACGGGATCACTACGGTGGTTTCAAAACCACCCCTAAAGTAAGTGGCGGTTTCTTCACCATCTCAAATAGGGGTCACTTGACCTTTGGGAGATGACTAAAACTATCTCTTCATGACTTTCTAGACATGTTGGAGTCTTGACGATGTTCTTGAGATTGTTGTCGATCTTTTTCCATGTGCACAATGTTGTTGACATAGCCAACAAATTGCATAAACATACACGCACACAATTCCACACAAAATCCAACTTGTGTTTTTGATTAATGTGAAATTGCTTATGAACCCATATGTACTGCATCAGACACTAGGGTAAATGAAATTGTCCATGAGTAACTGCTCATGAACCTTTCGAGAGCTCTTATGTGGTTCTTCCATACTTGGAAATTTGTGATGAACTCATCGAAGTTGCTTTGTTATTCCACTTAACTAAATATTCCTTGTACTCACTACCTTGTCTTCTTGCTGACTCTACTATGTAATAACTTCTCTAGCTCTTCCCTTGCCTTTTTAGGAAAATGTTGTCTCCAATTTGTAGTTGAAGAATAAGAACTTGTTCGTTCATCACTCCCTTGTCCCTTATAGTAAAGGTGCAAATCTACCACATTAAAGATTGGCAATATGTCAAACTCTTCCAATAGCTCTATCTCATCATTTTTTGAATATCTCCTCAGAATTTTGCCATGCCCAATCTTCTTCCATTTGAAATTTTATACATTCCCTTAAGGAACATTCATTTATGCAAATGTGCCAAAACCAAGTACTTGGAACTCTTATTCTCTTCTTCTCTGATCTGCACACTATGTATACTTCATGAAATTCTCTTCCAACCTTTTCTTCACTTCTCTATGCACAACATGCATACATATTGTATAATATATTAGGACCGGTAATGCACATGTAGACAAGAATATCTACATTATAAATTGTGATAAATAATTCCACAAAAGTAAAATTGTCTATATTATTCAATCTTAATATTTACAAAGGTTGAAAGCTTTAAATAAGCTTTCTAGTTAGTTATTTTATGGGACCCCAATGGGTTCCTCCCAAACCAATTTATTTATCAACATTAATAACTTTATACTAACAAAACATAAAGTAAATATAATTTAGATCAATCGACCCAACAAACCCCCCTTGATCTAAAAAAAGACATAAAAGATGATCAAGAGCTATGCCTATAATAATCAAAAGTATTCATCGCACCTGCAACTAGTGCACTGTACCTCATGGTACTGATATAAACTGATGTTGCTTCATACAAAAGCCCACTCTATGAGTTGTGGCATAAAAGCTAATGAACCCGATCAATGTCTGCTCATCCATTATGATCATCCATACTGTACTATAGTAGAACATGATCAAGTTTTGTCCAACTATATCGATCCACATAAGGTGTTGCATATAAACTTGTCCAAGTGACTATTCAATACTGTGTATGGCACATCTCTTTGATGTCCAACAAATGCTGACAAATCTTTGCTCAACATTATAGTGCTAGTAACTCCTATGTCAACTCATACAATCACTGATGACTTATCAAAGGCCATGCAATATCTTCCCCTCTTATAAGGCAAGAGGTGAGAAGCCCTAGTAACAAAAAACTAAATCAAAACTAATTTGTATGCTCCTCATCATGAATATCAATGAAGTGAAGAAAACTGAAATTGAAACTAAAAAAACCACACTACTGCTACCAAAAATGTTATTCAAGCATTTTACCCAAACTTCAAGTAGATAGCTAATTGGAGAAGAGAAATTATCCTCTAGCCTCCAACGGATCCTTCAATCTCCATTTTGACACTTATACTTTGTCAATCAAAAGGGTCTTGATGGACATGTAATGGATGACATGTTCTCCGTTAGCACAAATGTGGGATGACATTTTGGAACTTTTCATTTTGAAGGTGTTGGTTTCTACCAAAAATGCACCTTTATACATAATTTTCAATAAATTTGTTTCAAAAGCCATACAAATAAGTTTCAAATCGTATAATTGACCATTCTGATGTGTCTAGAATGTCTAAAAACCTATAAATCGATTAGTCACATGCCCACCTTTACACAAAATAGTGACTAGTCAAAAATATTATTGCAATACAATGTCACAATGATGAATGCAACAAAATGAAATGCAACCAAAATGAATGCTTTGGAAGTTTTGAACTCATGACCACCAGCATGCCAAGGATCACACAAAATATGCTTTACCAATTTCTCTATAAGCATTTACAAGTCCAAAATGGAAGAGTTGCTATTTAAACTCGATTTTTATGCATGGAGAATTTAAAAGAAAAAAAAAAAAAACTTGCATGTAGTAATTTTTATCACCCATGAAAATTTTGAATAAAAGTGTTGCCGCTTTAAATTTTTGTGGGCCTCCTGCAACCCTAATATATTTGACAATACATTTGACTCAAATAAAATAAAAATTTGAAGCTTCTCTCAGACATGGAACACCATCTTCATGCCTAGGGACCACTCTTCGTCCACAAATCTACCCAAAAAACCATACAATCACACATGGACATGTAGAAGGCTGTATACTCATGATTTTTTCTTGGTTTAATCTTGTCATAGGGACAATCAAATCAAACATAAGTGTTGGAATGGATGTGACGCTATTGTTGCACATGGAGGCCATGCAGATGCAGGAGAAGGCTATACAAATCAAACAAAAGTTTTAAGAGGCTTGTAGATCAATTTGTATGAGGTTTAATGCGGGTAAAATCTTTAAAACTTGGATCAAAATTCCATGGATCCCTAAGAAGTTATAGCAGGGCGTACCATTCGAAAACAAAGGGTTTTGGGCTTTAAAAAGTCATATAATTGAGTTTATATGACAAATAAACATCAAATTTAAGGCTTTGACTAATTTAAAATCATGCTATTATAAGTTTTAGATGAGGAATGTCATACAAGTATATCTCTAGGCATAGGAATTTATTAAACTCATGGAAAATAAAGTATGCATAGGAATAATGTACCTTTTGAATAATCTCAAATAGAAATAGTTTGAAATTATCTCTAATATCTTATTTCAATGATCTCTCTTTTCCACAATGTTCTCTTTTTATTAATTTGTAGTAAACTCCACTTTCATCGGGCATTTTTTTTAACCGGCTTTGATACCACAATTAGGATCGGTAATGCATAGATAAATAATAATATCTACATTGTAAATTATGATAAATGTTAATGTAGGTTTCTTTTCATTGTGGTTTTACTTACATGGTCTAATTAGCTTACTTAGGCTAATAATTGGACATTAGAAGAAATGTACTTTAAGTGATTTTCTAATTGTGAGTTGAGTTAATTACCTTTTTGAATGACCTAATTTCTCACTATATTATGTACCTTCCTCTGTACTTTTTGACTAATGAATGTTAATACAACATTTTGTTGTGAAGACAAGCTTCTTCCATTTTGAGTTGTTTTTTAGATTTCACTACTACATATAGATTCAACATCATGCATTCGACCTTATCTAGTCCGATCCTTGATTGTGGCCTACTCTGACATAGGATCATAGTATTTTTGGTAGTCAAATGATATAGTCTATTTTATGAGATCTAACATTCTAGCTTGTTCAATATGTTTTTATTGATTTCAATTTTCTAGGATTTGATGGGGTTTCTCAACAAATCTGTGTAAGTTTGCATATTTGGGGTCTTAAAATGAAAAACAGATACTGCTATTAGATTTAGAAGATGGTAAAACTCTACGAACAATTATAAATACAACTTGTATACACAATTTTTTAAAACTTTATCAATTATTGATGCTTTCTTTCTTGCAAGAACCCATTGAGTTTCAATCTCTCTGAGTGTATGCCTTAAGGAGTGCATGCCTTAAGGAGTGCACCGGAAAAGGGATGGGTAGACCATTGGTTCTTTGTAGGATTGTTGTCCCTATACTACCACTTGTTATCATTTCAACCATATCCTAAAAATATTCCCCTAAACTTTGCCTCCTATTTTTCACCCTCCTCTGGTAATTTCCCACCTTCATTATCCTTTAGCCTAAAATCATTTTTTAACGGTTTACGATACACTATCGAACCCATCGACCATGTACTCTAATTGACAAAACTTATTTCCATGGGAGAGATTGAGGCTCAGTGGGTTTATTTTCAAAGGTAAGTATTTCTAACTTTTTCCCTCTTTTATAAGAGTAGATAGATATGCATTTGTACTTCTCTCCCATGTATTAATATTTCGTATACATTAACATGAGTATATGTCTTCTATGCATGTTTACTTTTAATGTTTATTACTCTCCTTTTATGCCACAAGATTTGGTGAGCACTAGATTATATTTTTAATTTACTTGTCATTTACTTATGTGAATATGAAAACATAGGAACTAGTTAGGGTTATTGCATAGTTTTGCTTGTCTGGAGGCTTTGGAACCCTCTTTAATGATATTATTGTGGTAAGAGGCTAGGTCTAAGAGATTCATCTTGATCATGACCTTGAATATCTAATATATCAACAATCGAAAGTGTAAGTAGGATTTATCTTCTCTGAGCTAGGATTGATTTATAGATTAGTTGCATTTTTTTTGTATACATTCTAGTGAACCCGACATGAATCTAATCTTTACAGATTTTCTTTTACGCCATCATTTTTATCATTTTATTATATTTACAGTATTGTATCAAACCAGTTGGTATAGTTCTAACTTTCTATGCATAGGTTTAACACAGTCATTTCAAAATGACTTTGTTCTGTGTGTGAAAGTCTTCATCAACTACAAGTTACTAGGTTGATTAGTTTGACACAATTTTTTTTTTCAATTCCAGATTAGCATACACTGTCAAATAGATTGACTTTGTTTGCTATTTTCTTATGTCAACATATGGGGCAACAAACACAATCGAACATGTCAACTCTTTTTGTTATTCTTCTTCAACAAATAGGTTTTTGCAAAACTTAGTCGACCCAGTCAACCCAGTTTGCAGAATTTGAAAGAAAAAATTAAGCACTACAACATAAAAATTTGCAATCTAAATCATCTCTATGTCCACCAAAGTTCCTTTCTCATCTCTCTCTATCATTTCAATTCTTCCTTTAGTTCTATTTTTCATAAGTTAGTAGTATTCAAAATTGTAAACTTACAGTTAACTAGGTTGACATGGTCAACTTAGTTTTGTAGTCTATCTTCTGTTTGAGAGACATAGTCGACATTTTCAAATATGTTCTTAAAAACCTTATTTCTATAAAATAATGACTTAGTCAACTCTGTTCTATATTATTTGCATACGACGTCCCCTGAACTGACTCCATACTATTTTTAATTAAGAAATTAATATCTATTTATTTGTAATTAATTCACATTTTTTTTTTCAATTATTTGCATGCTTAGAGTAACTCACATAGTCTAAATAGGTGGTTTTTTCAAATTACCATTTTTGTTACACTATTTTATTCTTTTGCACACACTTCCAAATCACTTAGCATTAAAAAAATATTTAAATATTTGTCTTCCCAAAGCCTATCTACTTGGATTTCATCACTAAAGAGGAAGCCAACATGGTTTTTTGGCCAAGTATAAATACGTGGTTAATAGTATATATTGTCAAAGCACTCGACACCCTTATCATTGTGAGACTATTAAGTGAGGGGGTAGGCCCCAATACCAAACCAGTACCATTGCCAATATAGATCCCCTTCATCGCAAACGTCTTGAAATTAATTTTAGACTACTTTCTAGTCTCCTATTTTTGTAAACTTTCTATCACATTAAAATCAAAACTTTATAATAATCTTATAACACTTAAGGCGACCAATTAATTAGTATTTACTTTTCAGTCGATTGCTTACTCTTTGATCATTGTGTATTGTATTTCAAAACATGCATTGACCAACATTGGTACAAGGTTTGTGTTGTGTGCCCCAACTGGATCAATCACATTGATTCAATTATTTGTGTGTTTGCTTTCATTCTTCTAATTATTTAGCAAAAAAATTTCCTGTTCTAAGACATTGTTGTCCTAGTCAATACAGTCTCTTACAGACTGTGTTTCACCTTCCTACCAACAGTACGTAGTCAACTTGCATGACTATGTCTTCATAACCCCTTGTTCAGTCCTTTATTCAACAATACACAGTCGATCTGAATGACTATGTATCATTATCAACTTGTTTAGCCTTCTTGTCTACCATATAAAGTTGACTTGAATGACCGTGTGTCCTTATTTGTCTATTCTCTTCCTTGGGTTACAAAACATAGTCAACTGATTCGACTCTGTATCTATTTTCTAACTTTGTCTTTGCATCATCATCATCATCCTTCTTAACCTTTATCTTTCATCATGAACTTCCTATTTGAGTACAACACAGAGTTGAACTCAAAAGATATGATGAAATTTACCAATCCCAATAGGTTTCCTTATAAACAGCTTGTGGCTTCCACTTTAGATGAAAGTAATGTGCATGTGGCCACTCACTATAAATTACAGGATTCTTCCTCATGCATCTTCAGTTCATAACCCTCTATTCTCCTTATAAAATCAACCTGAATTAGAGTATGCTCTGAAAATGGTTTTCTTCGTTAACACATTTACTCAACATTGAGGAAAAGACCCTTCCACTATTTACAACCTTATGATAAGTGGTCAAGAAGAAGAATCTTATTCACTTTCCCCCACATTCTCACATAGATTTGGGAGAAATAACTTTTTTGCTTTTCAACCTCTTCCTTATATTTTGACTTCTCATACTATGACCTCTTCTTCCTTGATTTCTTCTACCTCCATGCCAAGTATTTCTACTAACATGGCAGGTTCAACATCTAGTGGGCCTTTTTCAAGACCCACCCCTCTCAATCACTCCATTAGTTCATTATTTGCTACCCATGGTAACCATGCGACTAGTGCCTCTTTTTATTCTAATTCTTCTACTAGTGCATCATTTGCTACCCATGGTAACCATGCCATTATTGCCTCTTTTTCTTCTAATCCTTCTACTAGTGCATCTTTCGCAACACAGGGTAATCATGCCACTAGTCCCTCCTTTTATACCAATGCCTCTCAAGCCACTAGTGCTTCACATGCCATTACTCATAGTGGTACCCAAGCCACTAATACCAATGCTAATGCTTTAGATGCTGCGCACACTAATCAAAACACCACTCAAGCCCATCAAATTTTGTTAGAAACTCTCAACCAAATGAATGCTTTCCAAGCTAATAATGCCAACCAAATGATGCAAATTCATAATCACCTTATTCACCTCCAAAATCAACCTCAACAGGTGCCATGGGGAGTGCACAATCAAAATGCCCCCCAACCCCTCCTTAGGGATTCCTATGGCAACCTTATTCCCCAACAACCTCTTGTTCACAAAATGATTAAACATCTTCAAAAGGAAACCTCTTGTGCTTGAAATTCTGAACATAGATATAAGAGGTATCACCCCTACCATTAGTTACAATGGGATAACTGATCCTACCTTACATTTAAAAACATTTGGAAATATATACAAAGATTTGGGTCAAGTTAAACACTTTTATTGCTACCAAGCTCCTAGCGAAAACCCTCTCTGGAGACGCTTTAGATTGGTATAATCAACTCAAGTCTCATTCCATCACTAGTTTGGAAGATCTAGTTAATGCTCTAGTACAAGAGTTTTAAAATAGTGACCTCCCTGAGAATACTTTGGCCCATTTTCTTAATTTTAATCAACTTGAGACTGAAACTGTACAAGCTTTCATCAAATGGTGGAAGACCTTATCTAATAAGTGTGAGTACAACATGGCAGATTATAACTTATTTTATCTATTCACCAATGCTCTCTATCCTAAGTTGCAATATTAGGTTAGGACTCTCTCTCCACAAACTTTGGAAGAGGCCCTTGACCAAGCCAAGTGACAATATTTGTCATGCATCAGTTTGAGCCATCCCAACCTCCTGTGGGCACCTATATGCTCATGAAAAATAAAAACCATCATGTTATTAATGATTGTGTCACTGATTCCTATGATATCATTCATAATATTCAAGTTATTACTCCTGACCCTGCTCTGGAACAAGCTTCCCCTTTAAATCACACCCATAATCCTCAATTTTCTCAAATAAACATCATTGTTCATAAGCCATTATCCTTAGCGAAACTCCGAAAGCATCTACCAAGGCCTCTTCCATGAGTGCTTGATCCTACTCACACCATGAAATCATGGTATGATCCCAATGGATTCTATTGGTTTCATGCTAGTTGGGGTTACTCTCATGAGCCTTGTAGGCAATTGTGTAACTTATTTATGAATTTCCTCCTTGGTCCAAATTTTGACCATGATTCCCTCATTTGTAAACATCAACAAGCTTATGACATTGCCTTCAAAGCTCACAAGACACAAAGTTAAAATCAATATTTAAACCAGGCTAATGCTCATCTGGCCATTTACAAAGATCTTCTTCCTAACCATCAAGATAATAATGACAAGCCTACTCCTTCCACCAATAATGTTGATAGTCTTATAGACCAAAATCTTGAAGAGAATGCGGTAAATATGACTAATACGTGAAGGGTAGTTACTTTCATTGATTCTCATCCTACCCACACACACTAATCATCTCACACTTTTTGTGTTATCCAAGATTCTTACCCAACTCACCTAATAAAATTGGGGTAAGAGGAACTTATCTCTTTCAACCAACAAATTCCAACACCTCCATTGGATAACACCTCTCATACCATTTCTACAATTTCTCCAACCTCTTTACCCATCACCAATAATATTCAACCTTATAATACTACTTCAAATCTATTACAAGATAAACCTAAATCACCTACCCCATCCTATCAAGACAATCAACTACTTTATCCCCAAATTAAACCTCCCATGTCCTATCAACACAAATTTACATGCACTTCTAATCCTCCTTCTGAAGAGATCCTCCTACATTACGCACCTCTATCTAGTAGTCCACTCATGGGTTATGATGAATGGGACCCTATCACGGATATTACCAATCTCCCATCTCAAATTTCCTTTCTTGAAATCATGCAAACTTCTTCGCATCCTCACAACCACCTTATGCAACTCTTATTCAAAATGAACATCCCCCATCCTCCACTAGCAAGATGTGAAGCTACCTTATTTGGGTTAGAAGATATCATCTTACAACAATCTAAAGATATGTCTATACATGTTGATGAAACAATGGACACTTCTCTCTCTATCAAATTTCTTATTGCTTCTATGATTTTAGATGAGATTTTATTTGTGCAGATGATCCTCCCCTCTTTATAGGCGTTTAAATTGGTGATGTCCAAGTCAAGCATGTTTTGATTGACGAGAGTTTAGGTAATTGTGTTGCCTCTTTGGACTTCATTAAAAACCCTTGGATGCTCTGAGTGTAATCTTAAGTCTACACGTAGCATGTGTCAAGGTTATGATCAATGGAAAATGTCTCCTTTAGGTTGTGTGTGGCTCCCTATTACAGTCCCACCTATCACTGTTTGAGTGAAGGTTATGATCTTCAATTTTCCATTCTCCTATAATATCTTTCTTGGAAAACCATTGGCTCATCATATGAAGACTGTTGCTTTTTCTACTTGCTGATATGTCAAGTTTCCTCACAATGGTGCAATCCATAGGATTCAAGGTGACACTAACTCTTTGAATTCTGAATAATTATAAGACCATGGTGTATTCAAAATTCTAACCCTTTAACCCTTGCTAAGTGTTCCATTATGTGAATCTCAACGTTGTAATTTCCCTGTCAACTCTACATGAGGTTATCATGGTCCCCCCAAACTCATCGGGAATATACCACCTAACCTCTTAGATTTCGATGATGATAACGAGATCAACCTCAAGATAAAACTTCCAATCTCTCTCCTCATCTCATTTCCCAACTTCCACCATCTTTGAAGCTGCATTCTTGTCAACCACTTGGTGACGATATACCCATAGTCTTAACTAAGACTCAACACTCTATTCATCATGCCACCTCCAATGAAAAGGTCATATCTACATGCATAATTGATATTCATACCTCTGAATATAATGATGGTTATACTTTAGATGACCCATTTCTAGGAGGTCTTGTTCAGGCCAGAGATGCTGAGATCTTTCATTATCATTTTTATTTATTTCAGTCTTTCCATTCATCTTATCACATTCTATCTTATATAGTTCTTAGTTTTATTTCTCTTGTTTGCAAGGTGGAAATGGTGCGTTCTCATGATACAACTCTAATTTCTAAAGAACCTCTTAGGATCATGCTTATAGATCATGCTATGACTGATCCCTATCGCTTCACTAGATACTTGATTCCCCCTGAGATGTTTGCTACTATCCTTAAGCCCTATGTGCATCCCGATCCTCCCTCAACTGAGCCTAGTCTGGATCTTTCACTCTACCTTTAGCTAAGTCTCTTCATGATTTTGATTTCATCTCTCCACCAGCCCCACCTCCCCTTGGTGATGCCCTACTTCCTTTATCGCATCTTGCTCTTCTGCCCATCCAATGGGCCGATCAATCGTACTATGATATTCATAGTTTTCAGTCATTGGACTAGAGATTGTAAACTATACCAACCTTCCCCAGCTTCTGCTTCCACTCCCTTTGTTAGTACACACCTACAAAGTCTACTAACAAGTGTATATGTTACTTTCATGACACAAATAATCATTCCTCCACCCATTATCGAAAGCTTTGATAATATATCGACACCTTGAGTCCTACTCTTTCTCAACGTGTAGACAAGGCTATACCTCTCCCCATGTTATTACCTGAGTATATTCACAAATATGAAGTATACTGTTTATGCCACCAATGCAGTACCCATCACACAAATCATTGCCGCATCCTCCAACAACATATTTAGGATCACCTTATGACCATTCCTACGCCTGCTATGCCTCTTCCCATAGGTGTCCCACACAAGAAGGCTCCCCCTTCTTCCCTCATGGTTCCTCCACCTATGGTCTCTTCTCCACCTATGGTTCCTCCACCCATGGATCCTCCTTCACCTATGGTCCCTTCTCCATTGTGTTAGAGGTACAATCACTAAGAGGGGGGAAGGTGAATCAAGATATTTCAAAATTTCAATCTAATCCTTCAAATCCTTAGTCATGCAACATAAGCAATTAAGAAGCAAATAACCCACTCAATAAAATGAACATAAAAGAAAATCAAGATAACACAAGATAAATGTGGAAAACCCTCTTGGGGGAGAAAACCCACTCTCAAGCCTATAAACACATGGACTACTTGTCTTATAAGATGATTACAAATCAAAGACTTTAGTGAAACACCCACTTCATAAGAAGCACCAACCCCTAAACATGACAAGCACCAACTTGCCTAAGATGTTGAGTACTAACACATCTATGAAAAGAACAACTCCAAAACTCTTGATTACTTCTCAATCTGATGGAGAAACCCTTCGCTTGTTCTCATGCATCAAAATTGTAAATTCAAAAACATAATTATGAGCACAAGGTCATGCATGCAATCCACACTTATCTTCTTCTCAAGACGTCCACACAACTCTCACAACCTTCACAAATCTTTTTCTCATCACATACACTCACAATAACTCAACTCTTCACACTCAAGTCTAGAGACCATCAGCTTTGCTTTCACTTTTTATAGAGTCTTCATGAATATTATATTCTTGGTCGGACATAAGACTTGTCTTAACCCTTAAGACTTCTATCACACTAACACATAGCTCAATACCATCCACATAGGTTGGCTATAACATCCATGGGTCAGACTTAAGTAGATATGCCTTTCAATTAGGCCTTGGTAACCCTTATAGGTCTCATGGAGACCTATTACCCCTTTAACACTTTACCAATGCTTTGAGCACATCAAACCTATCTCCAATAACCCCTTTCTTACTCTCATATGGGTCCATGCCACTTGGAGCATCAACTCAACACTTGAACCTATCAATTAGGTCTTCTCGCTCTTTAGGCCTTCATACATAGAAAACTCTATCATATAGAACTGAAGCATACACAGAATTTTCTCAAATAATCCACTCAACCAAATGCATACATGAATCATACATGACCTATGCAACATTTCCATGTCCATTAGACACCTTCACTTAGGCTCAAAGCACTCAAAACAACTCTCTCATGATGACCACTCAGACTGGTCACACATAGTCAAAATACAGTCAAGCTATTTTGACTCTCCATAACTAATCAAGGGAAAACTATGACAACCAAAGCCTTTTTATAAGCCTTAGAGACTTATAAAACATTTCCATACTCATTTCTTCTTCAATTCTGCTCAGAACACCTTCAACTTACTCCTACAACATGGTCACTCAATTTGCTAGTGCATTCATCAAACACAATCAACTTTTAAGTAGTTTTTCATACTAAATATGGATTGATCAAACCTCCACAATTCATATAGATAGTCTTTATGGAGTCTACAACACTCTCCAATAGATAGTTCATATTGAAACATCGAAATACCATCAAGAACAACTCAATTACCCTTCTCGGATTACTTGCATAACATGGTCAAACACATAGTCAATTTCAAAACTCAATATATTTGATTGTATAAACATTCAAACCTTCTAACTAGATTCTTTAGATGTGCCTTAGAGTCTTCTACAACTTTTATTTTTACTACATCAAGAAATTCATCTTGGATTAAAAGATATAGCTCAAAAAATTTGGAATGGTTTTCCCTCGTCAATTTGAATATTCAAATTTCAATGATCACTGAGCAAATGTTAAACATCAGACATTTTGACCTCATCTCATGCTCCCTGGCAACTTTTATTAAATACGCACCATTGATCTCTTCAGATTAACCCATTCTTTATTTTTTAATGCTCACTATTGATTTAATATCAAATCTCCTATGATTGTGCCACTTTACAACTTTGCATGCCTTTTGCGCATTTGACTCTTTGACTCAACCCTCACCATTGATATTTATATATATGAACATGAGCAAACCATTGATCTTTGGTTAGATTAATGAGATAGAGACACTTGTCACAAGTGCATACAATCTCAAGAACCTTTGGCAATTTGACTTCATGCACGCCATTGATTTCTGTCTAACAATATCACGTGCTCCATTGGATCCTTATCCAATTAGAATAAATAATTCATCATCAGATCTTTGATCTGATTAACGCTCACTATAGATCTTCGATATCAAAGAATTGCCTAAGTATGGGAACTTATTGAACACTATTGAAATCTGTTTGAGAAGCCAACTTTGCATCTTAATAACTTTTGCTATGCTCAACCTCATGACCTAAAATTTGAACCATATGATCTCCTTACATAGGGGAATACATTCATATATCAAGTTGCTCATGAAACCTTTACATGTGTGAAATATGATGTCATTAAATTGCTCACTCAAATTTATCTATCGAGATGACTACTTGAGTCTATACACTTATATGATTGCTCTGATGAATTCCATTTACTTTCATAATCACATAAATCACTCAAAACACCCCATAGGGTCTTTGAAACATGTCCATATCATCAATATCATCCATAAAATGCCTTACTAAGTCAAACATTGAAGAACCATGTAGGAACACTGAAGCTCATTGAAGCACACTTTGTCATGATCATTGTAGCACACATGACACCTCATCAACATCTTTGGTCACCTTGGAGACATCATTGACAAACCTCCAACAATATCCCCTTTTATCATTGATGTCCAATACAAAGCTTATGCTCAAACTTTGTCTCTTTTTTCAATTACTTTCTCCCCCTTTGACATAATGACAAAGTAGGCTCATCTTCTGATCTTGAGGACCTGAAAAGACTTCAAGAACCAACAACATGAAAGGACAACCTTTGAGAGATGATACAGACTTACCCTAACGTTTTGCATACCTCTTCTTACATTGATCTTGTCAAACATGCTTCATGACTACACTTTTCTTTGATCATACATAGCTTCTATGAAGTCAAAATATACATGAACATTAAAAACTGCATGAACTTACCTTGAAAATATAAATAGGGACTCCCTATAAGTCATCTAAGCTTAGGCACCCTTTGAGCACCTTCAGACAATCTCTAACCATGAAAAAAAAAGCACAATTGACTCCATGCCTTCTCTCTCAGATTCACCTACACAATCCTTTAAGCCTAGGACCTAATCATTTACAAAGATCCTAACTTAGTTGATCAAGTAATTATATAAATAAGCTTGAATTTTCATCTATAGCAGACTTCTTCAAATCTCCACTATGATTGGAAACATCTCACATATGCTCCATTTCGCATCATGCACATCTCTTCTAGCCTTTCAAACTATTTGAGTTAGCTCTCCCTAATTCCAAGCTTCCCCTGAATCATGACATATTCAACAAGTCTTTTTAATGAGCTAGGTCTGTCGATAACTCTTCAACATTGTCCATACTTCAGTCAAAAAATCTTATGGAATCATCAATATATCTCATATCTTCATTAGATCAATTTAAATAATTGAAGAAAACATGAATAACTCTTATAAGGATCTCAAAATAATTGCCCTTTTATCTTCTACAAGTCATCATGGTTTAAAACCTTTTCATAATCACTCTCATGGAACTATCTCATCTTTAGAACACTGTGAACTCCATGACAAACACAACTTGTCATATACAAAAATCTAAGACCTTCTCCATGATACCAACAATATGACAACACATTCACCTCATCCTCCATGTCAACCTTGTCTTTAGTCTTTCAACATTTGATCAATCAATTTAATCAACAAAAATTGACAAGTTTTTATTTTTAGGACCAAAAACTTTGAACACAACTTGAACATAAGAGAACATGATCAACATATCTTTATATGTAATATAAAAATTTGACAACTCATCACCCTTGATTAGAAACCTGAGACTTCCATTCCTTGCTTGCAGACCTTGCATATCTAGTTTCATTCTTCACTATATTGACTGACTAGACCATCCATCAAAGATTGACCAAGACTTTGAATTTAGGATCACTGTCCTTGAAAATCTCTTCTAAAACATTCCATCACAACACTTTGGAGTAGTTACATAAAACTTATTTCTCCCCTTAGCCAAACACATTTTCAAAATATCTTTCTTGTCCTGCAACATCAGCCAAAGCTCAACTAGCATCCAACATGCTTCTTCTTGCTGTCAAGTGTCTCTTTGAACCCTGGATAGAGACATCCTAACCCATAATGTCCTAGAATAATGTGAAACTAGGAGTTGCCCACAACTCTTCATATTCCTTCTCCTCCTTGGTCATCTGATACTAATAGTTCTTTTTCTTCTTTTTAGGCTTAAGATAAGCAACATGCTCATCCATAATAATATTATTCTTTTCTTCTATGAAGGTATTGATAATAAATGGATAAAATAAATATTCTTGGCATACCTTTTCACTTGAAGTATCAGTCTCACACTTCAAAGCATCAAAACTTGACATTGTCAACTAATATTCTTCATAAGAAACTTGCTCATCAACATCAGGATGTCCACTAGTATCCTCTTCATTCCCAAAATGAGCAGATAATGAGATCTCTTGATTCTTTTCAACCTCTGTAACATTATCTACCATGGAAAATAGTCCACTTGGACCTGCAGACTGATCATGACACATATTTTTCACATTTGGTTTCCATATTATAGCTTGCCTTCCTTTTTGCACTCTAGGAGTCTAATTGAACTTATTTTAACTTGATGGCATTTGCTTGCAAAACCTAGCAATGTGACCAATCTTTTCACAGTTGTAGCAAACCATTCTTCTTAAAGTGAACTCATCTTGTCTTACCTAATTTGGACAAAATTTAGCAATGTGTTCCATGTCATGACAAATATAACACTCAACTTGACTCATAGCACTTGGTTGATGATTCCATTCATAGTTCCAAACTAATTCATTCCTGGAAGGTCTTCTGCACTCTTTATCCTTATGTCTAAATGATTACAAGTGTAGCAATAACTCTTGAAATTTGCATACCTCATGGCATTTGGTTGTCTAATTTGATTTGTCCTCATTCTGCCAACACCATTTCTTAACTGATGATCGATCTTCAAGGTTTGATTGTCCTTGTTCACATTGGTATTTATCTTGTCTTGGGTTACATTCTATTGTTCTTCTTTGTAACCAAGTTCAATTTTATCACTAGCATGCTTTTGACTATTCATAATGTTGTCTAGATCAATTGAGCTCTTTTCAAACATCACATATGACTTCACCTTACTAGATGTCTTTTCTAACTTAGCTTTCAATTACTCATTTTCAATCACATACCTTAAACACTCATCTTATTTAGCTTTCAGACTTGTACATAGGATTTTTAATTGATAACTGAGATGCTTGACTATATCTTCATGCTCCTTAGTGTCTTCATTTATTCTTGCCTCAAACACACTGAATTACTTTTAATAGTCCTTTATTTGAGACTTCAAATTTTTGGTTTTATTATTTTAAAATATTTATATCTTCAAGGGCATTCATTAACTTAGTCTCACATTTTACCTTGTCTTCTTCATCATTTGTATCACCTAAACCACCTCCAAACCATGTAGATTCTTCTTGATATGAGCAACTTCCTTTTTTAGCCATGAAAAGAGATTCATCTTCAGTAGGACCATCATCTTCACGATCATTCTCAGAATCACTACCACCATTCTCATCAGATGAACTATAATATCCTTTGGTGTAGAGACTCTTCTTATCTTTGTAAAACTTCTTTTGGCCATTATACCTTTTGAAACTATTCTTGCTCTTATCAAGCATGAATTTCTTCTTATCATTATCATGATATTCTTCATGTTCTTCATTATCATTTCCCTTATACTTATGAGGACACTTGTTGGCAAAGTGACCTTTCTCTCCACAATTGAAACATTTGAAGGGAAGTTTACCCTTAAACTTTCCTAAACCTATTTTCAGTTTTCTTGTTAATAGAGCTATTAGTTCATCATCATCAATATTAGAAATCCCATCATCCCTGACCTTCTTACCTTTGAACATCTTCTTTATATTATTTTTTGCATTGAAGGATGCTTATTTCCTTAGTGGTTTATCCTCATTAACTCTCATCTCATAAGCAAAAAGAATGTCATGTAATTCATCCATCTTTATTTTGGTGAGATCATGACTTTCTTCTATAGCAAAAACTTTTGAATTAAATTTGAAAGTGAGAGACCTTAATACCTTTTGTACTATAGTGCCTTATTCAATAACCTCTCCCATGCCTTAGATCATGTTCACTACCTCATCAACTCTTAGAAGATAGGAAGCCACAATATCCTCTTCTTTCATTTTGAGACTTTTAAATTGCCTTTGGTAGGTTTGTAGTTTGACTAACTTGACTTTTGAATCTCCTTCATAGATGGGATGCAATTTGCCCCAAATCTCTTTGACAGACTTATAATGGATTACCTTGGTGAACTCAACCTTAGAAAGACTAAAAATGATAGCATTCAAAGCTTTGGAATTGTTCTCACTCAGCTTCTTGTCTACAACACTAGTTGGAAGAGTAGGTGGCATGGAATAACCATCTAAAATAGATTTCCAAGTGTCAAACCCCAAGGACATGATGTAGGTATTCATTAATTCACTCCATAAAACATAATTGGCTCCATTGAATAACCAAGCTTACTTAATAGAGAAACCCTGAGAACTTGTCATTATACCTAAGATTACCTTCAAGTGGTTAAACTTGCATAGAAGGTCCTACTCTGATACCAATTGTTAGAGGTACAATCACTGAGAGGGGGGGGTAAATCAATGAATCAAGATATTTCAAAACTTCAATATAAATCTTTCAAATCCTTAGTCATACACCGTAATCAATCAAGAAACAAATAACCCACTCATAACAATGAACATGAAAGAAAAGCAAGATAACAAAAGATTTATGTGGGAAATCCTCTTCGGGGAGAAAACCCACTCTCAAGCCTACAAACACATGAACTACTTGTCCTATAATATGATTACAAATAAAAGACTTTAGTGAAGCACCCACTTCACAAGGAGCACCAACACCTGAAGATGACAAGCACTAACTTGCCTAAGATGTTGAGCACCAACAAAACATCTATGAAAAGAACAACTCTAGAACTCTTGATCGCTTCTCAATCTAATGTAGAAACCCTTCGCTTGTTTTCACACATCAAACTTGTAAATTCAACAATAAAATTATGACCACAAGGTGATGCATGCATTATGCACTTTAATCTACCTCTCAAGACATCCACATAACTCTCACAACCTTCACAAATATTTTTATCATCACACACACTCACAATAACTCAACTCTTCACACTCAAGTCTAGAAACCATCACCTTTGCTTTCACTCTTTATAGATTCTTCATGAATATTATCTTCTTGGTCAACCAAAAGACTTGTCTTAACCTTTAAGACTTCTATCATGCTAACACATAGCTTAATACCATCCTCATAGGCTGGCCATAACGTCCATGGGTCATACTTAAGCAATTATGCCTTTCAATTAGGTCTTAGTAGCCCTTATAGGTCTCATGGAGACCGATTACCCCTTTAACACTTTAAAAATGATTCAAAAACATCAAACCTGTCTCCAATATCTCCCTTGCTTACTCTCATATGGGTCCATGCCACCTGGAGCACCAACTCAGCACTTGAACCTATCAATTAGGTCTTCTTGCTCTTTAGGCCTTCATACACATAAAACTATGTCATATATAACTGAAGCATACAAACACTTTTCTCAAACAATACACTCAATCAAATGCATAAATAGATCATACATGACCTATGCAAAATTTCTATGTCCATTGGACACCTTCACTCAGGCTCAAAGCACTCAAAATAACTCTCTCATGATGACCACTTAGACTAGTCACACATAATCAAAATACAATTAAGCTATTTTGACTCTCCATAATTGATCAGGGGCAAACTATGATGACCAAAGCCTTCCTAGAATGCTTAGAGACTTATATAATATTTACATACTCATTTGCTTCTTCAATTCTACTCAGAACACTTTCAACTCACTCTTGCAACATGGTCACTCATTCTGCTAGTGCATTCATCAAACACAGTCAATTTTTAAGTAGTTGTTCATACTGAATATGGATTGATAAAACCTCCATAATTTATATAGATAGTCTTCATGGAGTCTACAACACTCTCCAATAGATAGTTCATTTTGAAACATTGAAATACTACCAAGAACAACTCAATTACCCTTCTCGGGTTACTTGTAGAATATGGTCAAACATAATCAACATTAAAGGTCAATATATTTGACTATACAAACATTCAAACCTTCTAACTAGATTCCTTGGATGAATCTTGGAGTCCTCTACAACTTTGATTTTTACTACATCAAGAAACTTGTCCTGGATCAAAAGATATAGCTCAAAAATTGTGGATTGGTTTTCCCTAATTAATTTGAATATTCAAATTTCAATGGTCACTGAGCAAATATTAAACATTAGACACTTTGACCTCATCTTGTGCTCCCTGGAAACTTTGAATAAATATGCATCATAAATCTCCTCAAATTAACCTGCTCTTTATTTTACAATGCTCATTGTTGATCTAAGATTAGAGCTCCCATGATTGTGCTACTTAATAGCTCTGCATGCCTTCTACACATTTGACTCTTTGACTCGATCGGCATTATTGATATCTATCTATAGAAACACCTACCGACCATTGATATTGTATCAGATTAACGAGATGGAGACACTTGTCATAAGCACGTGCAATCTCAGGGACCTTTGACAATTTGACTTCATGCACGCCGTTGATCTCTATCTGACAAGATCATGCACTCTGTTGGATCCTTATCTGGTCAGAATAAATTGCTCACTGTTAGATCTTTGGTTTGATTAATGCTCATCATAGATATTCGATATCAAATAATTGGCTATGGAAACTTATTGAACACTGTTGAAATCTGTCTGAGAAGCCAACTTTGCGCCTTAATAACTTTTGCTACGCTCAACCTCATTTCCTAAAATTTGAACCATATGATCTCCTCACATAAGGAAATCCATCCATATATCAAGCTACTCTTGAAACCTTCACACATTTGAAATATGATGTCATTAAATTGCTCACTCAACTTTATCTGTC
Source organism: Torreya grandis (assembly GCA_037957365.1). NCBI lineage: Eukaryota > Viridiplantae > Streptophyta > Pinopsida > Cupressales > Taxaceae > Torreya > Torreya grandis. Next base: position 302,099 of record JARHVA010001602.1, read on the forward strand.
AAGATGACTGCTTGAGCCTATACACTCATATGACTGCTTTGATGAATTCTATTTACTTCCATAAGCATACCAAGCACTCAAAACACCCCATAGGGTCTCTGCAACATGTTCACATCATTAATATCATCCATCAAATGCCTTACTAAGTCAAACACTAAAGAACCATGTAGGAACACTGAAGATGATTGAAGCACACTTTGTCATTGTCATTCTAGCACACATGACATGTCATCAACATCTTTGGTCACCTTGGAGACATCATTGACAAACCTCCAACACACCGGTGGCTCCTTCATGTCCCATAGATTCCAATCCTATTCCTTCTCTTGAGTATCCTATGCACAATGGCCCTTATGAGCATGATCCTTTAGTGGTGCCTACATTCTATGTCAAGGAGATTTGACAAGAGGTATTTTCTTAGCTTTCATTGAAGATCAATGAGATCCTCACTGTAGTTAGGGTCCAACTTCACTAAGATCTATCAAATGTTATGGACAATGTTTGTGGATAAATTTACTAGTATTTATAAACACAACATGGTGTTCCTTCACTTTCTTCTTCATTTTAGATTGGACGTGTGCTTCAATTTTATATTTATCTACTTTATATATCATTTGACTCTATGTCAAATTATTACTTCATTTATCTATCTTATATGGATCTTTATATTTTGCATTATATGTTGTCTATGGTGTCATTTTCTTTTCTTATGATCTTTTATGGATTCTTTTCATAATTACATGCTTCTCTTTATGAGTTCATTTCCATGGATGACTTATTCTTTTCTCATGATTGTTTACTACCTTATCTCCATAACACAGATAATCATTATTGTGAATTGGTTATAAAAACCTTGCTCCCCTTAGTAATCCTTATTTACCATGTGATTAGTTGGAAAACAAGTCATCTGATTATAATCTCATTTTACCGGTCCACCTTGGATCTCCCTCTATTCCCCTTGTATTTCATTTTGCAAACTAAGCATACACAAGGTTGAAACTTGAGATAACACACTGGTTCATAAGCAAGTCTAGGTGTTTTAGTCAGTCTTATCTTTGGATACTTAGTTTCCTTTCGTCAAAGTCTAAGGCTTATTTGTGTGTATCACTTTGTCCCTCATGTTGGTTATTCCAAGTCCGTATGGAGAAGGAAACTTAAAAACCATAAAAATTCAAAAGCCAAATCATTTAAACAAAAGACAATTATATAAAAGACAACATTCAATATTTCAAAAATCAAATCACACTAAAAGATGGATTCAAAACATATCTCCTTTTTCTAATTGAAACTCAAACTCCATAATTGGCCTCATGATAGAGTCGAAATCCATTGTGGTGTGGTAGGCCAGTAGATTGGGAAAAAAAATAAAAAAATCTTTTAGTGCTACCTACTTTTTCACACAAGTACCCAATCTTCACAATAAACTGACAACTCTATAAGAGGTCTTGAGGAATGGGAAACATGTTGTGGGAAGGTAGGTCCATTTTTATTTTCTTGTTTAAACAACCAATATGAGTCGATCTTAATACCTCACTTATTTACATATATAGATTTGTACTTATTGAGAATGGGTATCCTTTATATATTGATGGGCACTAGCCACTTAGTGTCTTTTTTGTGTCCTTAGTGTTCCTAATGATTTCTTATGTGTTTTTCATAGATGCCTAGGTTGTGCTTTTTACATTCCCTCTATCATTTACAATAATCCTAATATTTCCCCTTTAAAAATATTATTTTGTTTACTGATCACTCCCCCCTAGGGATTCCATTTGTGAGTTGCAGTGTAAGACTATGGATATGACCAGCCCTTCCTAAAAAATTACCAAATTATCATTTCAAATATTCTTTTTAACATATTTTCCCAGTCGTTTCCACTTCATTGGTGTTCCCTTTATGAGTTGTAGTGTAAGACTATGGATAGAACCAGACCTTTCTCACAAAATTTTCTAATACCCAAGTCACAATGAAATTACATTTGTCAAATTTGAGGTAAGTAGTGATTGATTATGAGTTACACGTCACTAATATGTTTCCCATTGATTTATGTTTAATCCATTGATTTTTCACATTTATCATCTTATTTTTGATTGCATGTAAGATCACATTCATTTTTAAAAAAAAATCATACTTCCCAACTGGAATTAGTGTGATCAATTTAAGTTCATTGTTTCAATTTTGTTTATCTTTTATACTTCCCAACATGATTTAATATGATTGAATTAATTGTTTTGTTTTTATACCATTTGCCTTTCATGTGCCTTCCATTTTATTACATTATTTTTATATTTCTCAATGTGATATAGTGTGATTTTACTTGTTTTAATTTGGTGCAAATATTTTACATGGTTTAAAAACATTTTGTTATCATTTTTACCATCTTTTAGTTTATCATATTTAGTCATCTTTTGTTATTACACATTTTCCCTCATGATATAGTGTGTCGTACATTTGTTTTTGATTACTTTTACTTTTCCAAGTCATTTTTGCCTTTTTTATTTTTAACCATGCATGTGTATCACATAATGCTAAAAAAGAAAACACTCCACATATGTTTTCCATGACATATACAATAAAGACTAAATACATGTGCTAAAAAAAAAATATCCATGCATCAACATCCACAACCAAATATAACTCATGAGGTCAAACCTCACTGTCAACATCAATATGTATATATATCATGTGTTTTATATAATACAAAGAACATAATACAAAATAGCTCCAACTCTATGACTAGGCTCCATCATGCCTATCCTTTGGCCTAGCCACGCTACCCATAGATGCTTGGGACTATCCCCTTTAAATGGTATGCTATAATGAGACAGTCTAGGATCTCAAACCTGTTACCCATCCTTGTAGATTGGCCACTTGAGCTTGCACCTATCCAAGATATATAGTAGTAGCTATATGTGCTTCTCTTTCCTAAGCCAAGGCCTACTAGGTTTGTGCCTTTCCCTCTACCACCCTTATCGGTACCTACAATACATCCTTGCATGCCTAAATATGCCTCACAGCCTCCCCCACTAGTCTAAACCAACCTACTTTGGTTGGGGTAGATAGTACCATAGAAACATCTAGACTGGTGGGGTCGTACAGAACCAACACCCCATCTAAAATGTCATAGTGCTCAACCATAGTCATATTGCTCAACCATAACTAGAGATCCCCATTTGATCTCCTCCATTATAGGATCTGCAAAACTGAAAGTAGATAGACATTAGATCACATATATATCTTAAATTTGTATCTTTATACTATAACCACATGTAGCTAGTATTCTATATCAAAGCTTAAATCAAAATCATAATATTTCTTACCAATATTGGTATCACCAACCACTGTCTGCTCGCTTGTCGAGCATGGTCTCTCCATTTACTCATCCCCTAAGTGCCTCCTCCATGGATTGCCTTAGCACTAGTGTAAAGCTAGGATTCACCACTCATGCATGTTGTGACCCTCTCTTGAGAGGTGTCTCTATAGACCATCTATATCCTAGAATGGTTGATGGGTCATCCTACACTATTGCCCTCACCTATGCCCACTCTCACTGGTGGTGCTTCTATTTGTGGTATTGCTAAGGTGGTTTTCACTGCTACTACTATAGTGCCTATTGTGGTGCCTATTATGTACCTGCATCCACATCCATGTCATCCCTTCCCTTGGCCACCTGCTACCATTCTTGAATAGTCCATGGTCTAACATGCCATGGCCTAATTATATGTATCTCCACTAGTAATCCTCCTCCTCCTCTCCCCCTTAGCTCTCTAGCATATCATTCCCAATAAGCAAACAATACTAGAGGGGATAGTGGGTGTGGGAGTCTAACTTGACCTAGCAAGTGTGCCACTAGATGTGGCTCTACCCATGAGATATAGTGGCCCATGATCTACACTTGTGCTAGCCCTATCATTATGGTTGACCAACTAATCCATATAGTATCAATGTGCATGTAGAGATGCCACATGATATCTTCTTGTGTGATAGTCTGCAACATTGACACATGAGGCATAACTTGAGCTACCTAATCTTGCCTCCATCTTATCACTCGAGGTAACCTGTCATTGACCACATGGGGTAACCCAACTGGTTGATGTAGAGGAAACCTCTCATTTATCCAATCACTCAATAAAATAATAGGCCCCATGGTCTTTTGCCCTCTGGATAACATTCCATACATATCATGCATGAGTTGGACCCAAATGACAGGCCCAAAGTCAGAAAGTGCTCCTTGATCCAAAATAGACTGAAACAAGGCTATTGTGTATAATGGTACCTTACTGTCTGACTTGTGACATAAAACTCATGCTATCACAAGTCTGATCATGGCCTTCTAGATGTTCAAAATCTTCAAAATATATACATCAAATAGATTGACCCTCAATCTTGGGTATATCCTATCTGAGCACATCACCCACTAGGCTAGTGCTCATCTCTCCTCTAGATCATTCGATGTCCTAGTGATCATCAGTGTCCCTCTTATTGACAGGATGAATAATGCATAGACATCCTATAGCGTGATACCCATCTCAATGGTATCCCTATCCACCACCCATCAAAAAGTGTTGGTCAAATATTCCCATGATATAAGGAACATGACAAATATATCAACACTAAGTGGAATGAATTTCATCTCCATGATGCCTGCAAAGCCCAGTGTGAGTAATCACACTCTGTCCACATCAATCAACCATTCTAGTAGATCTAGTAGCCATGACACATCTATTGATTGCCAATATCTCTGATGTCTCTAAAAAATATCAAACAACAAAGGATCTATCATACCTCCATGTCATAAATAATAAAAATACATTCTTAAAATTTTAAAAATTATCTACTTTTGATTTAGTTTGTCAAAATTTTACAGCATTGGCCATTTTATTGATCTAAGATATTAAATCAGCTCTATCATACATAGTCAGCCTTTACCCCTTACCAACTAAGTCAACCTACTGTTCTGTAGTCATTTCTATTTTAGCATACTAAATCAACCCACTGCTATGTAGTCAGCCTTACCATTCTGCCTCGCCTTATAGACTAAGTCGACTCTATTTATCCACAATAGTGACTTTTTACCCATTTACCATAAATGCCTTGGGCATTTATTGGTCTGAATTCTTTCTACCCAATACCCTATTTTACCCTTAGTTTACTTATAAATTTTCTAGGGTTCATTTCGATACCTAGATTTTGCCTACCGATCAATTTTCTATTTTTGGATTAGTTTCAAATAAAAACACTCAAAAATTTGAAAATTTTAATTGCTTCGCTATGTTGAACTCATTATGGCTGCTATGCATCTTCCTCATCTCAGCTATCCTCTCTTCACCATGATGGTTCTCTGGTCTCCAACTAAGTCTCTCAGAGCTATTTTTTCTTAGAATAGTGAAAATAACAAATGAATTATTTTTCACCCTATTTATATTTACTATTTAAAATTATTTACCTTTCAAATATTTACCGTCAGATTCCATCTTTTTATCATATCTTTGTTTATACTAACTCTTTTTCCAAACCATAAAATGTTCTAAAATCTTAACATCATCGAGAATCTTTTCACCTATTATATGTCTATGTTGTTAAAATTTCATATTTTTGTTCCTTTTCACTAATTTATATAGGTTCACCTAATGCTCTCTACGTTGGACACCTTCACATTTCTTGCATCTCCTTTATCTATAACACTAAGGTAAGTAAATGTATGTGTCTTTCAATTCTATCATTTCATTTATCTAATTTATTTTTTATTTCAATTTATTCAGCTTCAACATTGTGTGTTACTATGTTCTTTTCCTGAAGCACCATTTCGTGTTACACTTATGTGACACATGATGAGCTTAGAGTGGAACACATGTATTCACAATATTTTTAAAATTTATCAATTACTGATGCTTTCTCTCTTGCAGGAACCCATCGAGTCTTAATATCTCTAAGTGCACACCTTAAGGGGTGTACCAAGAAAGGGGTGATTAAAGTATTGGTGTTTCTCAAGATTGTTGTCCTTTACCACCACTTATTATCATTCCAACCACCTCTTAAAAACATTCCTTTAAGCTTTGCCTCCTATTTTGCATCCTCTAGTCATTTTTCACTTTCATCAGCCCTTCTCTAACCTAAAATATTTTTTTGATGGTTTACGATACACTGTCGAACTCATCGACCCTGTACTCTAATTGTCAAAACTCATTTAGGGTCTAGGTTGGCCAAGCTAAGATCTAATTTGGTTTTGTCAATAATTATACAAAATCGATTGGGTCGACCCTGTCAGATAAATTTTTGGAAAGAATTAGGGTTAGATTTAGATATATACACACAGTCATTTCATCATTTATTATGAAGATAAAATAATAAGAAGAGACATATATTGCACATATTCTTATCCACCATTCTACTTGAGGAGCATGGCTTAGGGTTTCATACTTTTTTTGGAGATATAGATCTTATCTTGTGGAGAAGTCTTTTGGATGCATAAATAGGTTTGTAGCTTAGAGTTGATTTATCCTTGTCATCCTTACATACCACAACAACCTATTACTAAGCACCTTGGCCAAGAGAGAGATTGAGGCTCCATGGATTCATCTTCAAAGGTAAGTATTTCTAAATTTGTTCCTCTTTTGTAAGAGTAAATAGATATGCATTGATAATTCTCTTCCATGCATTAACATTTCATATACATTGATGTATGTATTCTATACATTTTATAACCTCAATTTGTGCCATAAGCTTTGATGAGCACTAGATTATACTTTTACTTTATTTGTCATTTACTTTTATTAATATGAAAACATAGGACCTAGTTAGAGTTATTGCATAGTTTTGCTTGACTAGAGATTTTGTAACGCTCTTTAGTGATATTATTGTGGTAAGAGATACCTTGGCTAGGTCTAGCGGATTTATCTTAGTCATGACCTTGAATATCAAATGTACCAACAATCAAAAGTGTAAGTAAGATTTATGTTCTTCGAACTAGAATTAATTTGTAAATTAGTTGGATTTATATTTTCATATACAACCTACTTTTGTGATGATCAAATTTTGGTCATTTTTGGAGGGATTCAAAGCCATTTTTTAAATTTAAAAAAAAATTATACATCCAATAAATTTGAAGAAAAACTATTTCGAAAAGAGTTCACAACACTCTTCAACCAAGATCTCTCCAACAAACCATTATCATAGCTATGAGTACTTCAACATACACACAAAGAATAAACCAAATCTAAAGAAATTCAATTATTATACATAAAAAATCCATGTAAAATACAATATAGAACCCTTGTTTAATTAGGAAAGGAGAGACAAGAAGCAAATTAATCTAAGCAATGTGGGATAAATCCTCACATAAGACAAAATTAGGAAAATAATGAAAATCCTAACTAAAACATAGCAAGCATGAGAAATATACTCTAACACCCCTCCTCAAATGAATCTAGGGGCTAACAATAGAAGATGTAGTTTGAAATCATGTGTTCTTATGGATGCCAATCCATATTATCGGAGTATATGGATGTTGAGTCGCTGTAACCACCATGTGAAAGTAGGAATGGTGTTAAAGATAAAGATCACTGAATATGAACACTGCATTTCAAAATATTGGGTAGAATCATGAACCTAAGGAAGTATTGCTTGAACATCCTCCTACAAGATAGTGAAAAGTGAGCACAAAGATTTATGGGGCTGCCACACTAGTGTCACTATAAGAATTACTAAAAAGGCCATAGAGACAATTAAAAAATTTTCATATGAGTTTCGGTAAACAAAGTTTCTGAATAAGATACCCATATACAAAGGAAGAATTTCAAAAAACACTAAAAAAGTGTAATATATACATATAACTCTTAGAAAGTGAAGAAAAAAGAGAAAACCCGTAGGAAAAAATCCCCCCCAAAAGAGAGAAATGAAGAAGAGAGAGCTAGAAATGCCCCCAAAGATGATGCTAAAGTAGTCCGCACTCCAAGTACTCAAAAGTCATAAAGGAACTTAAATTATATGAGTAGTCTAAATCCACTACTCGATCACAAAAATAACTGACATTGTGCTTCACCAAAATAGCTTCAATCAAGAAGACTATTATCGATGATAAAATACAAAAGAGTGCTGCATGTGCAAGGAACACTCAACACCTAAGAAGAAGAATATATGCCACACCCCTCCATACTGCTAACTGAGTGGAGTGATAACAAAAAAACTAGATGAATACCCCTTTCTCCCCCCGCTCCCTAATGCTAAATGGATGGAGTGGATTAAAAAAAGGTCTGCATGAGCGGTCCAAATTTACTACTTAAACAAGAAATAAGCTAACAATGTATGCATAAGAATAACTCCATATGATGTGGGAAACTATCAACTATCAAAAAGATGATGTCAAAAATACAAATAAGGTATCTCAAAGAGGATGACTATGGTAGTGATGAAAGAGATAAGCAACTGAAGAAGTGAAAAGGTGCCCAAAATAGAGCACACAAACGCATGAAGGTAAACAAGGTCGAATCAATAAACCCCCCATGACACTTTATAAATCAGTGTGAGTACAAAATATTCTATACCAAAATAAATAACAAATGGAAACAAATAAGACACTGGGCTTCACCAGAATAGCTCCAAACAAAGAGGCTATCAACCTATCAAGGAAGCCATCATAAATCATGAGAGATGCTATAAAAACAAGAGAGCGTAAAAGTGTCTCCATAGAAAAAGGCAAGGAGCTAAGAAAGGGGCCTTGATGAGACATGACACAAACTACAAGAGTGTCAAAATACTAATGCATGTCATAGTCTAATGAAAGAGTATGGAAAATAGCGAAAAAAGGTCATCACGTATGCAAAAACACAACATAAATGATCATCTACCAAAAATGATAATCTACAAAAGCACATATAAAAGACATCAAACTCAGCCAAAATGCATTTGAGATAATGCAAAGTGCAATAATGGCATTAACAGTACAATGTAGGCCAAGAAAGAGTAATGTAATTTAAATCTCATGCAAATGGGATGTCAATCACAATAAAAAATGCATCCAAAATTATAATTGGAGAGCAAAATCAAAGAAAGAAAAATAATTTGTTTGCTGTGAAGGGGTCTGGCCTCCTGCCAGACTAGACCTCACCCATCGATCTTAAAAAATAATGATCAAAATGGTTACAAAACAATAATGCTGCTTATAAAAATTATCCTTACAATGATTGCCCACAAAATATTATTTTTATAAAAAATAGTAAAAAACTATGCCCCAAATGAAATACCACAAAATCTCTCAAATATTATTTTAAAGAAAAATAATTAATTTTTTTTTCCACCATAATAACCCCATAAATAAAGTTTTACACTACTTTATAAATTATTTCCTCCACCATTTTATGAATCTACTCACATTAAAACCCCTCCCCCTCAACAAAACAATATGGACCTGTATTAAAATATCAAAGCTCACATTAAAAAACATTCCACTATTAAAAGTTGTCACGGCTTAAAACAAATTAATTGGCCGAAGTAAAAAAAAACCTTAAGTTGGAATGAGTGGCTTAAAAAAAACAAACCACTTATTTTATAAGCTTGGACTTTGTTGGAGGAATGCCATCTGGTGAGATGGTTGTGTCAAGGTTGGTCGGTGGTAGCATGGAGACTGACAAGTGGAGAAAACATAACTATGGTAATTGAGTGGACTTGTGGGCACTGTGCAAGACATGCCAGAGCTATAGAGAAATGGATTCCGTATAGAAAGAGACAATCATTCCAAGGCTACATTGAGATGAATAATTTTAACTTATTGATGCTGCAATGCATTGATGCAACCAAAATTTGAAGCTTTTCACTGAGAGAGGTGTCAAGCCTTTGATCAGGTTTTATGATGGCCATTCGTGTACCCATCCCTATCCATCATGTAGCTAATCCTATCTTTGGTGAGTTTCTACCCATAGACCTTTGAAGAACTGTCAAGAAGGAAAAAAATAACAGGCCATTACTACCTCGATCATAAGCCACTAATCCATGATGATAGGAAGTTGTTTCAGTGGCTTAAATAAAAGTGCGGGGGTTCGAGTCATAGGGACTAGGAAATACTATGCATCTACTGTAATGAGTATACAACATGCCTTTGCATCACCTACTATACAATGGAGAAACTACAACAAACAAAACATTAATCATTCGTGCGTAGTTAAGTAATTGTAGTCAAGACTTGAATGCTTGAAGACCCCCCTGAAGATGAACGTGCATGGAGAGGAAGGTGGAAAGACCTTTGATTGATTTGAGTGGAGGAGTTTATTGGCCAAAGAAAAAAGAATGCCTCACACTTCACACAATTGCACCCTTTGAAACATTGGCTTACAAACTACCAACACATGGATTCAACAACCTTCAACACATAAGGTTAGGCATTTGATATGACATCAACCACTCCTCTACCATGCCTCCCTTGAACCTACATGCTTATAACAACTGGCTTAGAATGACTATGAGTGCAAGTTGAAATGCCTGTTAAAATGCCAAATGAAGGCTGAGCCAAGTCAATAAAAGAATTATACTCTTCAATAGACCGTGTAACCACTTTGAAGATTACATTGGTGGTTTTGACAAGCCAAGCCAATTCAATGATTATAGTCACAAATCTACATGCCAATACAAAAAAATGAGAGGTATTCATCTCCACAAAATAATGATCAAATTTTGACTAAAATTAGGTCTTTAAAAAATAGTGCAAAGACCTTAATAAGCATCAATTCAAAATGTTAGACCATATCAAGCACAAATTTCTACAATTCAATTTGGCTAGTACTAAATACATTTTGTTAAAATAACATTGATGCTATAAAAAATTTGAACAATGGTTGTTGAAGGGTTGCTCTAATACCATGAAAGAGTTAACAACACTCTTCAATCAAGATCTCTCCAACACATCATTACCACAACCATGAGTGCTTCAACATACACACAAGAAATAAACCAACTCTGAACAAAACCAATTGTTATATACAAAAAAACATGTAGAATACAACGGATAACCCTTACTTAAGTAGGTGTTTCCAAACAAGTTTTCGCTTTTCACATTCAAAAGGAAATGAGAAACTAAGATAAAATGGTCAAGGGTTTGTACGTACCCAGATGAAGTCTTGTGCACCGAATTCAGACGACTGAAGGAACTCCTCTTTGGTTGTGGAGGATGACACCTGTAGAAAAAAGAGACTCAAACACAGAAGTTGTTAGATAGCTAGAAAGTGGACTGCCAAGCGAAAGCTTGTTCCTAGAAGTGCAAAGACTTCTTGGAGGGATGACAGTCCACTGATTGTTACAGAGAATAATGTTGCTTAAAAGAAATGAAATATTGAAAGATTGAACAAAAGAAAGTAGAGATAGATGTGTACCTGAGTTGGGCAATCTATTTTCCACAGTCGCCGACGTCGGTTAGTCTGCCGACGTCGATAGGGGCAATGGTCCTGGTAGCCGGCGTCGGTCGGGGTAATGAGACTTGGGACAAGTTTCAGAGCTGTCTGTGGTCAGCAAAAGGGCTTGAGGTGTCTGTGGGAGTCTTAGTGGTTTGTGCTGGGTTGATTGGACAAAAAGTGTGGCCTGAAAGAGGGAATATATGGAAGATAGGGATGAAAGAGGAGTTGAGGGTGAGAGAAGGCCTTTCAGCCTCTTCGGGAGTAATCAATTGGGTGTGTTAATAGTGCTTGTCCATGGGCAGTAGGATGATTGTTAATATATTAAAAGAGACAAAAATATAAAACTAGTACAAATACTTAACTGTGGGAGAAGATGCAGGAGTGCAGGAGCTGTGTCCGTTGTGGCTGATGAGAAAGAGTGTCGTGCAACCTTCAACCTGGTGGAGGATGACTGGGGCTGATCCTCTAAGCCTGGAAAGTGTTGTCAAAATGCTGATACTTGCAAGAAATTGAGAAGTAAGAATGCTGAAAAGCTTGAGCAAGAAAATTCACGTTCGTCGGGAGAAGAATAGAGGCTAAAACACAGTCTTAATGGAACTGATGTCAGTGATACCGCCGGCGTCGACTGCATACTGACCGACATCAGCGGCAAAAAAATAGGAAAAAAAGTCTATTTTTAGCCTTCTGCCCGTTCTTCCAACTGCCAGAGTTGATTGCCATTGGAAAACGGTTCGAGAGGGGCTTAAATGAGTGTGAGAGGAAGGGTTAAGATGGTGTTTAGGTAATTAAGGCTTGGCATGGGGTGAGGGCATCCAAGGAGAGGTATCCGAGGTGGAGTGAGGTGGCATGGGTGAAGTGGCAAGGGGGCTATTAAATTAAAATATTTGATTTTCATTTTAATTTAATAATCGAGTGGGTTAGGACTTGTGTTAGAAGGGAACCAAGGGGACCAAGGGAGGAGGATGACCAAGGGATAGACACGATTTTGGTGTCTACATTTACCCCTTTTTGTCTTGTTAGTTGTTCTTGACGAACTGCAAGACAAAAATAGGAGTAAGCTACCCCAGGTATGGGATGAGGTGTTCCCCCCTCAAAGTGGGAGTCGAGGGAAGAGAACCTGAGATCGAGTGTTGATTTGACAGAGAAATGGATAGAGAGGGTGAAGATTGAGTGTAGACGCTGCAAAGGGTGGGATTGCGTGTATGCCACACCACGCGATAGGTAGGTCAAATTGTCATGGTCAAGGGTCGAGGAGTGCCAAAATCAAAATAACTGGTCCCCAGCATTTAGTCGTAGCTGTTTGGGTTATTCGATTCAAGCTGTAGCTCTAAAGGTCATCGTGTTCCAGGTATCTTAGGCTCAGGAAGTGCTCCTAGAAAATACGAAAAAAGTCACAAGCATAGGGGATCAACTTGCTCACGATCTAATACTTGTGAGGGGTCGGTGACAATTTGCTAACTAGTCGTGAGGTAGCAAAGGAAATCAAAACAACCAAGACAGAGTTATCTTGAAAGTGATCGGAGGAGATAGGTGCGATCTCCAAGTTTGGTGGTTGAGGCAGGCGGAGGCAAGAGTGATCTCAAGTGTGCCCCAGGAGGCTAAGATGAATTCTACTGTGAAAGCTGACTGATTATGGTCATAATTTTAAGGTAATATGAAGAATTTGGAGGTATAAATGCCACTGACGTCGGTGATAGAATTGATGTCGGTGGCCCAAAGGGACCGACGTCGACGAAAATTGATCGACGTCGGCAGCCTAGGGCACGCTTGTGTTGACGTTGACAGCCTGCCAAATCTGACAAAACCAGTTTGGCAGCCCACCAAAAGTCATTTGTGATTGTTGACTCAGTGAGAAAAGGAGCTTTGGAGTGATTGGGTGAATAAGTCTTGAAGTTGACTGGTGCAGCAGTGTGAGGTGTCAGGGCGAGATTGGGTGATAAAAGGAGTGAGTTGGAGCCAGATTGGAGGTTGTAGAAGCTGTTGTGGGCCAGCAAGAGTGTTGAAAAAAAGTGACGCAGAGGAGATGGTAGAGGGTGGCGAAGGACCCACAGGAGGTCCACCACTAGTGGCACCCATCGTGCCACCATGGCGGCGACGACGGGATGAGGTAGGAGGCTTAATTGAGTGGTTTAGTTTGATCTTGATTTGATTTTATTTTTTGAAATTTTTATGGTTTTAGTTAGAAATTTAGGGGGAAGGGTAGTTAGGAGGGTGGGTGGAGGGATTAGGGTAGGCTAGGAGTCATTTAGAGGGATTTTGGGGGGAAAAGGGGTAGGAAATGGGGAAGCCTTAATTTTAGGGCTCGCCCCGTTCGGCCCTAGGGCCGAACCAGTCACTGACATTGACGGGTTCAACAGCGTCGGCTGACCAACGATCAACGTTAGTCACTTACCTGTTGACATCGGTTATGAAGTGACCGATGTCGATTAGGTAAGTGCCGTCGTCGACATGCTAACCGATGTCGTTGGTCAGCTAGTCAAGAAGATTGTGAAAAATGGTCAAGTCAAAAGGTCGAAGCTATGCCAACGGCTCCCGAGTGTCAGGATAGCCATAGATGGTCAGGTAGATTGGTCAAATAAGAAGATTAGTCGCTTGTTAACATGAGTTTGGTTTTGGGTGGATGCAGACAAGGCAGACGTTGATGCTGTGGGATTGTCTCCTGACATTGCTGACACAAATGCGTGGAAGCGTCACTGGCGAGGAGTGGGTCCATATGACGATTTTGGGACTAGGCGGGCTGCGGTGCTACTGCCAAGTGGTGAGGGATGTGAGCCTCATGGTAGCATTGATTGAGCGGTGGGATCATTCCACCAACACCTTCCACCTGCCCATAAGAGAGTTATTAGTGACGGTCGAGGACGTGTATCAAATTTTGAGGCTGCCGATACACGGAGCAGATCTATATGCATGCTCGAGAGAGGTGCACGATATCCACATGGTCACGCTGTTTGGAGAGCACGTCACGGAGACGAGCTACCATTCAGCTAGTTTTGTATATGAGCCCCTGTATGTGGCGGATGAGGATGCACATTGACTAGCGATCCTGATAATGATCGGCATCACTGTATATGCGCTACTCGATGCAGAGAGAGGCAAGTTTCTGGTCGCTATGACTGGAGTTTTGACTGAGATGCTGGAGTAGCAGACAGTGTTTGCCTAGGCACCTATCTTTTTGGTGTAGTTGCACAAAGAGTTGTGGGGCATCAGTCAGTAGTGACGATACAGCTTGTGCATCGGCCACCTCCTGCACTGCTGGGCATATGAGCACATAGTGGTCACTCGACCTCTCAGCCTCTCGATGGCAATCCAGGATAGCTTTAGGGTGGGGTTCAGATGATGGTGTGAGGTGATGGTGTAGACTCGAGTGGACAGAGTAGCCAGGGACATCGACTACTACCAAGGGATACTGGAGGCCCTGATCCCAGCATATATCATCTGGAGACCATCCCTGGGGTATCTAGCTTTTAGGGACCAGGTAGAGCAACTAGTTGGGGTGCAGAGCCTGAGATGGGTCAGGGGTAGGTGAGCTGGTGAGCTCGAGAGAGTACCTACAGAGAGAGTGCGATGCCAGTTTGGGCTGCTTCAAGATGTGCCGCCCGCCTTCCTATAGTATAGACGGGATGATATAGAGGCACTGCTCCCACTGCCAGATGATATAGAGGGGCTCAATTTTGAGAAGCTGCCAGCAGGCCCGGGGATAGTAGATGCAAGATGCACAGAGGCTTATGCGGCATGGTGGGTAGGGCAGTGTACAAGGGTACAAGTGGGTCCACAGCCTGATCTGTAGGCAGTCACCAGGGATAGGGACACTGCGAGATAAGAGAGGGATGCTACCATCCAGGAGAGGGATGCAGCACGAAGACGGGTGACCATTTTGGAGACCCAGGTCACAAAATTATAGGGACAGGTGGTCAATTTGACAGGGTAGATGACTGCTTTGACAGGGCAGATCACCATTTTACAGGGACAATTGGCCGTAGCCCATGGACAGGCATTAGCAAGGTAAGTTTTTGAGGGACAGGGCCTGATTCAGCAGCCACCTCAACAGCCATCTCAAGGGCCAGCACAGTCGACATCAGTGCAGCTAGTGTTTTCACAGCCACAGGGCTCAGTGCAGGGCACGACAGCAGGTCAGATGGGTCCACCACAGACTGTACTTATATCTAGGTACAGAACTATGTTGGATGAGATTGCGTATTATGAGGGAGCTATCAGGGAGTTCCCTCAGATACAACGATACTCAGAGATGAGGGATGAACAGAGTCTCCAGAGGTCTGCGTCATGTGCGACTACTTTGAGTGCTCGTAGATGGCGCAAGTTAGAGAGTGGAGATGATACATCGTCTTCACGTCCACCACCTCCACTGCCACAGCCACAGCCTTGAGGCCAAATTTTTGGCATTTTGATGTATATACCAGCCTGTGAGCCGTTGATGTGAGATGTATGATATTTTTGAGAGATAGAGAGATAGACACAGATTGTGTCATTTGTAAAATATTGATATATACATGATGATTTTTTGTTGGCTATTAATGTGTTATGAAAATTTGTAAATTTTTTTAATGTGTTCAACATTTATGTATCTGTTTTAATGATGCATGCTTTGATATTATGTTTATGATGATTATGTGATAATGTTTGATATTGTTATGGTTGATGATTATGATGTAAATGATTATATGATGATGCTTAATAATTCTTAGATTATGATTTAATGATGTATGTAATGATGTTTGACGATGACGTTTTATGATTATGTTATGATGAAAATGATGTGAATAAATGTGGAAATATGTGATTAGTTGTGATGTGATTGACAAGTGACGAGAGAGTGGGACGGAAGAATGCGATGAAGATAATGGCCGAGCTAACCCCAGAAGACCCCATGTCAACTGAGTGCTACCTACATAGCCGCTGTTGTTAGGGCCTCAAGCTAATGTAGTTCTCCCAAAAAAGGAGGAAGAGGGTCGTTTATGGACGCGATCGGTCGAGGTTAAGTCATGGTTAGAAGAGGATAGGGTTTGTCCATCAAGTAGACAAATAAATGAGGGTGGTTGAGCTAACCTCAGAAGATATTTTGTCATCTGAGTGCTGCCTACATAGCCCTAGTTTGTAGGAGACTCAGACCAATGTAGTTCAGATGAGGAGACAAAGTGGTCAAGAGTTGGTTTGGTCATGATAATGATTTAACACGTCCCATATATAAGAGGGTTCATGCTTGAAATGATGAGGAAAAGATGATGTTATAGCATTTTTCAAATAGTGTATTCTATAACATTGGTCGAGGTTTTTCATCCCTAGCAATTATCTAGATTAGGTGAGGGATGTTTGCTAAAAATGAACTGAGTCTATTTATGCCTCAACAAGTAATGGTTTATGCTTGACATAAATTGTGTGGTCGATAGTTTCCATGTGTATTGGTGTCTATAAAAACTAGTGTGAATAGGCTATGTGAGTGGTCTGAAAAGGATTGGGTTCATTTGGTTTGACAAATGATGCGGTTGAATGTGACCAAAGTGTATGCAAAAAGTGAAAGGCATATTCGCCCTTTCATTGACAAGGACCAGAATGATAGCATAGATAGGGGTTGTTAGAACCAAGAGCCCCATGCATGCATTACATCGTTGACCATGGGTTGTGTTAGAGAGGTAATCGAATCACTTTGACATTAAAATGAGCTCGAAGTCCCTTGAGTAGGTGATGTGATATGGGAGGATAGGGTAAATCTTTTTTAGTAGAGATAGCCTTGCCCCTTTTTATAGGAGACCCTAAGATGACTACAAGTCAAGTCCATGACCCTTTTTTTTTTTGAGTAGACTGATCAATGCGGGAAGTCTACATAGAGATGTCATTTTGCTTTGTGGTCACTTGTGAAGCTGATCGATGCAGAAAGCTTCTAAGAAAGTGCTGTTTGTAGCAAGATTTTAGTCATAGCCATCCTTCGAGGGAGTGGTCTATATTTTTGCTTTATATATATTTAAGGGCTTTTGAATAACTGTCCTTCAAGGGAGCAGTCTATTAGCTACAACAATGATAGTACAGTTGTCCTTCGAGGGACCAGTCTACTTTTTGATTTTGTAACCTTAGATATTTTGACATCTCGATTATTTTTGACAAAATTTTGAGTCATGGACAAGACTATAGAAGTTTTAGGGCTCCCTTTTATTAGGACAAAACACCCATACTTTATAGAAGGGTTACATAGGATTTGTTTAGGGGAATAGGGTTGAAAGGAATGAGGATTAAGAGGATAGGGATGCTCAAGGGACGAGCTCAAGTTAAATGTCAAGTGAACGAGTACTCGACTAATAGTAGAATGGTTGCAAATGCAAGGCATTAAGACGCTCAGGTTCTGGTCGGCCTTCAAGAGAAGACAGACGATAAGTCCCTGACCCATACTTGTGCGTGATGATGTAAGGTCTGAGCTAATTAGGAGCGAACTTGCCTCATTTATTTCACTCCATAATGGTCACATGCTAATTTTCTTTGAGGATGAGGTCTCTGATTTTGAAATCTCGTTCTCTCAGATTCTTGTCATAGGCGTGCTTGATGTGATTTTGATACATGGAGATGGTTGAGGGCAGCGAGACAACGTTCGTCAAGTAACTCAAGTTGAGCTAAGCTATCTTGATGAAAGTCATCGTTAGAAAGAATGTCATGCAAAGAGATGCGAAGAGATGAGATTTGTACTTCGAGAGGTAGGACAATCTCTGTTTCATACACTAAAGAGAAAGGGGTAGCACCCGTAGAGGTTTGGATGCTAGTGCGGTAGGCCCACAAAACGAAGAGAATGTGAATGTGCCAATCCCTTTCAGTGTCGTTGACCACATTCACGAGAATTTTAGTTAAGATTTTGTTGGAAGCCTCGGCCTGCCCATTTGCTTGTGGGTAGTAAGGCGAAGAGAAGCTGAGCTTGATGCCAAATAAGTCACAGAGTTTTTGGACGGTTTTGTTTTTGAATGACTTACCGTTATCGGTGATGATTTTGTGAGAAACACTGAAACGATAGATGATGTGGGTGCTGATGAAGTCGATAATTTTGTCAGCTTTTGTGGAGATGAGAGGGATAGCTTCCACCCATTTAGTGAAATATTCAGTGGCAGTGATAATGGATTGATGACGAAGAGATGAATGAGGGTTAATATCACCGATGAGATCTAAGCCCCATTGCAAAAAAGGCCAGAAATCCTGAGCGACTTGTAAGGCGTGGCTAGGGAGATGAAGCAAGTTAGCATGCTACTGACACTTGATGCAACGCCGAACATAGTCGCTACAGTCTTGATGAAGAGTGGGCCAATAATAGCCCAGGCGAAGGATGCGCTTGGCAACTGAGTTACCACTGAAGTGTCTGCCACAAATCCAATCATGGACTTGTTTAATGGCATGAGATGCTTCAGTGGAGGTTAGACAATGAAGAAGGAGGCCGTCGAAACCTCGTTTATAGAGAAGACCCCCTAGCATGGTGTAATAAGCCGTGCATTTGATGAAAGCTCGTCGTGCGTTGTTAGAGAGGTTAGGAGGAATGATAGAAAGAGATAAGTAGTCCACCAGTTGTTTATACCAAACATCCTATGGACTAGAGTCTATGGTGTTGACATGGTTGATGTTAGGAGAAATGTATGAAGGCAATGACACCCGATGCACCGTGACAAAAAGTTTGGATGAAGATGACGAAGATGGGATATGCGAGGCGAGAGAAGCCATGGTGTCAGCAAACTTATTCGTGGATCGAGGAATAGTCTGTAAGAGGTAATGGTCGAAAGAGGCTAGGAAAGTGACAACACGGTGTTTGTACATTTGCAAAATTTTATTTTTACAGAGGTATGAATCATTGATTTGATTGACGACAAGTTGCGAGTCACTGAAGATGTTGATGGTCTTGATGTTTAAAGAAAGGGCGGTTTGAAGTTTCAAAATTAAGGCTTCGTATTCAGCGATATTATTGGTACATTCAAAGTCGAGCTTGAAAGACAGGGGCATGGGCTCACCTTCGAGTGAGATGAGAATGACTCCTGCACCCCCACTAAGTTGACATTTGGAGCCGTCGAAGAACATGGTCATTTGATAGACGGTGTCATCAGTGGAAAGCGCGGTGATAGATTCATCAAGGAACTCACACTGAGAAGGTTGATTGTCAGGTAGAGGGGCATCTGCCAATTGGTCAGTGATTGTTTGACCCTTGATAGACTTCTGCTGGATGAATTCTAAGTCGAACTCAGCAAGAAGCATGAGCCAACGAGCCATACGTTGATTTTGGTATGGCTTAGAATGCATGTATTTAAGAGGGTCAGTGTGAGTGATGACAAAGGTCTTGTGATTGAGAAGATAATGACAGAGCTTAGTAGCGGCAAAGACTAACGCCAAACAAAGTTTCTCGGTATGGGTATATCGAGTTTCATAGTCGACAAGTGTTTGGTTGATATAGTAAATCGCTTGCTCACGGTGCTGCTCGTCTCGGTGCGCAATCATGGCACCTAACGAATGGTTAGTTACTGAGATGTAAAGGTAGAAGGGTTGGTCGTCTTTAGGTGGAATGAAGACTGGTGGAGAGACCAAATAGCGTTTGAGGGCTTCAAAAGCCTCTTGACAGTCCTTATCCCATTTAAAGGAGACGTCCTTCTTGAGGAGATGATGAAAGGGTTGGCAGTGGTCAGAAAGCTGTGAGATAAAGCGACGGATGGACTGAAGCTTCCCTTGCAGACTGCGAAGCTGCTTGAGATTGGTCGGAGGTGGCATCTCGAGGATAGCACAGATTTTGGTGGGATCTATCTCAATGCCACGGAGAGAAACGATGAAACCTAGGAGCTTGCCTGAGAGGACCCCAAAGATGCATTTCTTGGGGTTAAGGCAGACATTGTATTGAAGAAGGCGAGAGAAGATGATTTTGAGAATGGTCAAATGGTCGCGACGAAGCTTGGATTTGCCTAGCAAGTCATCCACATAGTCTTCCATGATTTTGTGGAGGAGATCGTGGAAAATGTAAGTCATGGCACGTTGATATGTGGCGCTTGCATTCTTTAGACCGAAAGGCATGACTCGATAGCAAAAAGTCCCCCATGAGATAATGAAGGTAGTCTTGTGTTAATTTTTTAGTGCAATCAAGATTTAGTTGTATCCTGAAAATCTGTCCATGAGTGATAGCATCTCATGACCAGCCGTGAGATCAACAAGTTGGTCAATATTGGGAAGATGAAAGTCATCTTTGGGGCAGGCCAGGTTGAGGTCGCGATAGTCCGTGCAAATCTGAATCCCTCCAGTTGCCTTGGTGGCAGGGATGATGTTAGAGACCCACTGCGGATAATCGGTGGGTTAGATAAAAGAGACAGAGAGAAAGTGTTGAAGCTCCTCTTTGATAAGGAGTGCAACACGAGGATGCATCTTTCAAAGCTTTTGCCTGACAGGCTTAGTCTTTGGTTTGGTGACGATGTTATGAATTGCAATGCTGGGGTCAATGCCAGGGATGTCACTGTAGGTCCAAGCAAAGGCCTTACTATGGTCCAAAAGAAACTAGGTGTAGCTGATTTGCTCCTGGGTATCTAAAGATTGACCAATCTTTAAGACATGAGGAAGATCAGAAGATGGGAAGTTAATGTCAATGGTTGATTCATTTAACATAACCTGGGTTTCAGAAGGGAGGGAGCGTTGGATGAAAGAGTCGTTGGCACCCATGTAAGAGAGAATGGCATCATCGTCTATGCAGTAGACAGTGTTGATGGTTGCCGACTCATCGTCTATCATGTTGGGACAAATGAGAGGGAGAGACCTGGACACCCCATTTAGCTGATAGGTCAGGGGTTCCAGGCAGATGGTGTTTATGCAAAAAAAATTTAGGAGGGATGGAAACCACCGACTCTGTAGATGAAGGGGAAAGAATAGGCGAGCTTGGAGGGGTTTGGTCGATGGTGGGTTTGGGGCAAGGGTCTGCAGAGGCTTCGGTGGGTTCTTGAAAACTCAGACCATGTCATTTCTTGGCATTGTCATCATTTAATAGTTCAATGCGCTGATGGGAGCCTTGCTCGTAGCGCCCAAAGCCAAAACCCTTCCATGCACACCTGTAAAGGTAGGTGTGGGCAAAGTCGGGGTTACCAAGAAAGGAGAAGTTTGATGTGAATAGTTGAGGTGAGGAGAGAGGATTCCTGTCAGTGGGAGCCCGATCAAGCCCCCCATAGATGAGATTGGTTCGGAGGTTAGGAGGATCGTAAGGAATGACCATTCCGATCTGATGGTCATAACTTGGACTGTGGTGAAGCTATCCGTACTCTTGCAGAGTCTGGAACATGTCTAAGGTAAGTACGCGATATTCCCCAAGTGAAAGTCATTGGAAGATATCTTCCATGGGGTCTTTGGTTGTCACTTGAAGAGGTGGTGTGAGGGCGACTGCCATTTGCAAACTAGTTGAAGCTTTCACGGATGGAGGCGGCATCTGGGTTGATGTCTTGAGAGGAATGAGAATGTCATTTGGTCGATAGGTCATGTTACAAGTTTTGAAAGGGGATGGGTCAATGGGAATGACGTGGACTTGCCCGTCGTGTTCGAATTTTATACAACGGTGTAGGGTAGAGAGAACACAAGCCATGGCACGTATCCAAGGTCATCCTAATAGCATGTTATATTGAAACTCTCCTTCAATGATGTAGAAGAGCTCTGGGACTATGAGCGGGCCAACGCGAATATGGAGGATGACGGTGCCAATGGTTGTGGCAGTGGTGTCATTAAAAGATCGAAGGATTGCGTCAGTTTTTGATACACAATTCTTGGGGAGGGCCAATTGATCAAAGGCATGAATAGAGATGATGTTAATGCTGGCACCTCCATCAATCATAACTCGCTTAATGCAGGTTCGATCGACATAGGCTGTGATGAAGAGAGCAGCGTCCTGATCTTCTAAGTTAGAGGTAGGAATTTCAGAATCGCTGAAAGTGATAGAGGCAATGGGGATAATGAGTGGACTAGGGCAGCGAGTGGTTGGGGGTCTTCAGGTTGGACCTCCATTACCTGTAAGGCTCTGATTAGAGCTTGATGATGCTGGGGTGAGGTTTGGATGAGGTCATACAAGGTCATCTTCACAGGCGTTTGGTGAAGCTATTTTAACATAGAGTCATGGATTGCCCTGAAGAAGAGGGTTGAGATACATCTAGGATAGAAATTTTGGGTTTTGGTGGTTGAGGTGGTTTGACAAAGGGATAGGTCCAAGGAATAATAGCTTTTTTTTTTACCTTATCTTTTTGTGACTTGGTGGCTACACTGATGGCATTAATTTCGAAGAGAGGGGGCGAAATAGATGAAGGGGCCATAGTCTGGCGATGAGATGTCGATGAGGTTGAAGAGGTTTGAGAGATATGGGAAGGTGTCAGAGGTTTGTCGGTAGTGTCCTCAAGAAGAAGAGTGTTTTTCTCCATATATTAGCGAATGACCACTTTGAGGGCACAACAATTCTCGGTATCATGTCCTGGTGTTCGATGATATAGACAAATCTTAGTATCGTTGAACCAGGAAAATTTTGATCTGAGAGGTTGGAATGGTTTGATAGATGGGAGGGTTATGCTAGAGGTCTGCAAAAGTCAGCGCAATATCAAAGTGTATGAACCCACTAAAGGGTCCGTGCTTGTTGATGCATGAGATGCTGATGACTTTTACTTAGGTGTTGTTGAAGGAGGCTTTCGTACCACCTTTTGGGTTGGTGGTGTGGCCACATGCAGAGACGACACTTTCTTCGTGAGAGGTGCCAAATTTTTCAGAGAGGGTAGGCTTGTGGTAGGTAAAGGAAGCAATGGAGGCAACTTGTTTTGGTTAAGGGTTGGAGTAGGGAGCACTCCTATTATGGTCGAAAGATGAGGGCCCAAAATGGAGGGCAATGTTGACGGTGGAGGAGGAGTTCACTGCCATGGTTTAGTAGTCTTCTTTGGTTTGGTTAGAGGACTACTATTGGGCAAGGCCTCGTTTAAGTCTACCTTCACTTGCGGGTGAGTGACTTTAGGGACGGGGCGAACACCGAGGGATTTGATTGGTTTTGATGTGGTGGATGAGGGTCTTGGTCTTGATGTGGATGGTTGAGGTTTTGAAGGTTTAAAAGTGGAAGTCTGGTCTTTGTTGGAAGTTTTTAGAGATTTTGTCATGGGAGGATTGACGACATGAGATGAGACGAGACGGGCAAGCTGAAGAGCTTTGAGTCGCTCCCATAATGCTTGATGCTCCAATTTTCTCGAATGGAAAAGTCCTAGTTTCTCCACCAATCGAGAGAATGGTTGGAAAGATGTCGGATGAGGTTTTTGTCCTTCAGAAGATATGGATGGTTGCGGGGCCGAAAATGTGTTAGGTGTAACAATCTCGGACCCAAGGCATGAGGGAGTCATAACTGGTTCATCTTTGGTCGGAGAAGATGGAGAGACAGGTTCTTCTCTTGGTGGAGAAGGAACCAGAGAATGTGGCTCCTCAAGAGGGTAGAGGGCAGGGATGATTGTGCCTTCTACCTGCGGTTGAGGAGTAGGAAGGGTAGGGTCCTCCATTGGTAGCAAGAAGGAGGAAGGTGGGACTGGTGGTGCTGGTATAGTCAAGGCATCCTCCAATATAAGGGAAGTTGATGGAGAACTAATAGGAAAAGATAGTTGGTCTACGTGTGATGGACTGATGGATTGACTAACCTCTTGAGATTGTGAGAGAGGTTGGTCAGGCATGAGAGGCGAGACCATGTTGAATGTGCGTATGTTATGCTCTTGAGAGTCATCAGTCATGGTCTGCACATTGTTTTGGCTAGGTAGATGGTTAGGAAAGGGTTGTTTGAAGATGTCTATGCTTTGATTAGGTGGTGTATTTGGGTTGTCCAAGACGAGGTCACCCTTATCTAGCATGTCTTGAATGATGTTCTTGAGAGTCTTACAGTTGTTCGTGTCATGGCCTTTGACATGGTGGTAATTGTAAAAGTCGTTCTCCCTATACCATGCAGGGATGGCGCGTGAGGGATCAAATTGAGGGGGCTGTCAGATTTGGGAAAGATTGAGAACCCCCTGTTTGACAAGTTTGTCTAGCACAGATGCGTATGACTCTCCTAGTGGAGTATATTGATGCTGCACATATCTTTGCTGGAATTATCATGTGATACTTTGGGACGTGGACGGTTCGGGATGGTTGGTTGAGGGTGATGGTCTAATGACTACATCATTTGTTGATGCCTTAGATTTGGAATTAGAAGAAGGTTTAGATGAAGAGTCATTAGACTTGGTGTTAGGGTTTTTACTCCACAACTTGGCTTTATTTTCCTTGACGGCACGTAGTTTGAGCTTTCGAGCCATCGTGAAAGCTTCGTCAAAGGTGCGAAATATCTGGACCCGCAAGTTAGAGGAAATATGTTTGGCACAGGCTTGAGAGAAGAGTTCGATGAGCTCGGGTTGGGGTAAAGAAAATGAGAGCTGATTGATTAGGCCTCTCCAGTGAGCAACAAAATTAGCTATGGATTTGTCATCAAACTGTCGGATAGAATACAAGTCTGTGATTGAAACCTTTTTGGTGATATTGATCGAAAAGTGGTCGAGGAAGAGTTGGGCTAGCTGGGTGAATGTGAAAAGAGAGTGACTGGTGAGAGAGTTGTACCAATCAAGAGTAGCACCACAAAGCGACATAGGGAATGTGCGTAACAGTAACGCATCATCATGGGCTATGAGATAACAAGCATGTCTGAATGCTCGTAGGTGCTATTGCGGGTCTTTTTTACTCTGAAAATGAGAAAATTTAAGAAGTTCCCACTGACTGGGATACAGCTTGATTGAGATGGAGGGATGGATGGGTTCATTACAAATTTGGTCATATGACAAGACATTTCATGAACCCGAAACTGAGGTCTCAAGATTAGACATTTTGTCCATCAACATTTTGATTATGTCTGTTGACGGATTTGTAAGCGGGGTGCCCCCTAAGTTGTAAGGCGCTTGAAAGGTGCTAGAAGGGGCATATGACGTAGTCGATTGTGCTTGTATGGGCGCAACATATTGATAAATAGCTATTGGGACAGATGTGGAAGCCAAGGGTGGTTACGTCATGAAGGTAGAAGGCATGACTAGACTTGATGTTGCCATAGGTGGTTGGCTAGTGACAACATTAGCTAAAGGATGAGTAGCCACCCTGGTGTTGATGGGGCTGAGAGTAGGCGGGATGGAGACAACCAGATTTTGGAAAGGGGTGGAGCTTTGTTGAATAGTCTGCGGTTGATAGGGGGTTGAAACCCTAATGGAAGTGGGCCCAGATATGGAAGGAGAAGCCACACTTAGAAGATTAGTCATGGTCTGGTCATTAGTCGAGGCGACAGCCTGGGTATCTATGGGCTGGATGACAGAGGTGGTTGATATGACCGTCGTCTCGACTAAGGAGGTTGGCATCCCATAAATTGGGTTGCCTAAGGAGTCTCGCGTTCGACTTCACACGAGATAATGTTGAAGGGCTTTGACATTGAGGTCCAATAATCTTTTGAAGTCTTGGTCTCCCTCAGAGACAATGGGACGCTGAGTCGGGGTCGGTTGGGTAGGAGTTCATTTGGTTTCTGAATGATACTCCATTAGAGGACTGGTTATGGACGGTGAAGGCGGAAGCGGTTGATGCCTCGCGTGGTCAAGAAGAGCCTTGGTTTGACTGCGTGTCAATACCATTCAAGGCAAAAGGTTCAGGTCCTAGAAACTGTGTTTTTCAATCTCAGAAAACCAAAATAGATATTGGACAGCAAAAAAGCTAGGTTTTAAGCTTGCTGTTTTGAGAAGAAAGATTTACACAGTGACTGACGTCGGTAGAAAGACTGATGTCAGTAGGACAGGTTGCCAATGTTGATCAGATAACCGATGCTGGCAAAGACAGTGGCCGACAGTGGTAAAACCGATGTCAATTACAGTGTTTTTCTAGAAACTCAAAGAATTTGAAAGTTTTTGGAAAGAAAAAAACATCCTTACTAGCTCAAAAAACCAGATAGGAACAGAAAAATAAATGGAGACAGGCAGAGCCTAAGCGTTAAATCCTAAGGATAACTTTTAGAATCATGTTGGCTTATGCCTTAGAGTGTGTTTGGAAAGTTGGATTGTAGAATGGGTCCTAGAAGAGGTAGTCTAAAGTTGGTTTCAGGTTAGTTTCGATGCTCAAAATTTGTGTTAGGTTCCGTACATGTCCTGGTGCTAAAGAGCAAGCTCCCCTCACTTCACGAGCCCAGTGATAAGCTGGTCTCGCTTAGCCAGTATATACTTTCCCTAGAGTTTATCTTCTGCCAGAGAACAGAGTGGGCTTTCCCCTTGGTAGTGAAGTCTAAGTGAGATTGTCGAGACGGGTAAGGTATCTGCTAGGTGATGAAATCCTAGTCAGGCCTTGTTTCAAGTAAGTTTAGATGTTTAATTTTGTGCAAGTGATTTGGATGTGTAACATAAGTGGACTATGCTTTATTCATGATGCGTTTTAATTACTAGATGTGTGGACTAAATATGAATTCAGAAAGAAATGAGATGCAATAGATTTTAAGCCCAAATAGAAATGTGAGTTCGGATGCAGACAAGTAGAGAAAAGGTTGAAGAGTATGAGTTTTATTACTCTAAGATGCAAGAAAAGAAAGAAAAAGAATGATTCTTTTTAACTTTGCTGATGGTGTCTTTTTGGAAGAGATAGAAGAAGAAGATGCAAGGAGAGACCTAATGCACCTATATGAAAAGTAAAAAATGAACCCAAGGAAGACCCTAGGGTCCCACCGGGCATGCCAGAATGTTTCCAAACAAGTTTTCGCTTTTCACATTCAAAAGGAAATGAGAAACTAAGATAAAATGGTCAAGGGTTTGTATGTACCTGGATGAAGTCTTGCGCACCAAATTCAGACGACTGAAGGAACTCCTCTTTGGTTATGGAGGATTACACCTGTAGAAAAAAGAGACTCAAACACAGAGGTTGTTAGATAGCTAGAAAGTGGACTGCCAAGCGAAAGCTTGGTCCTAGAAGTGCAAAGACTTCTTGGAGGGATGACAGTCCACTGATTGTTACAGAGAATAATGTTGCTTAAAAGAAATGAAATATTGAAAGACTGAACAAAAGAAAGTAGAGATAGATGCGTACTTGAGTTGGGCAATCTATTTTCCATAGTCGCCAACGTCAGTGGTTCTGCCGGCATCGGTTAGTCGGGTTGCTGACGTCGGTTAGTCTGCTGACGTCGGTAGGGGAAATGGTCCTGGTAGCCAGCATCGGTTGGGGTAATGAGACTTGGGACAAGTTTCAGAGCTGTCTGTGGTCAGCAAAAGGGCTTGAGGCGTCTATGGGAGTCTTAGTGGTTTGTGCTGGGTTGATTGGACAAAAAGTGTGGCCTGAAAGAGGGAATATATGGAGGATAGGGATGAAAGAAGAGTTGAGGGTGAGAGAAGGCCTTTCAGCCTCTCTGGGAGTAATCAATTGGGTGTGTTAACAGTGCTTATCCATGGGCAGTAGGATGATTGTTAATATATTAAAAGAGACAAAAATATAAAACTAGTACAGATACTTAACTGTGGGAGAAGATGTAGGAGTGCAGGAGCTGTGTCCGTTGTGGCTGATGAGAAAGAGTGTCGTGCAACCTTCAACTTGGTGGAGGATGACTGGTGCTGATCCTCTAAGCCTGAAAAGTGTTGTCAAAATGCTAATACTTGCAAGAAATCGAGAAGCAAGAACGTTGGAAAGCTTGAGTGAGAAAATTCACGTTCGTCGGGGGAAGAACAGAGGCCAAAACATAGTCTTAACGGAACCGACATCGGTGATACCGCTGGCGTTGGCCGCATACTGATCGACGTCGGCAGCAAAAGATTGGGAAAAAGGCTATTTTTAGCCTTCTGCCCGTTCTTCCAACTGCCAGAGTTGATTGTCATTGGAAAACGGTCTGAGAGGGGCTTAAATGAGCGCGAGAGGAAGGGTTAAGATGGTGTTTAGGTAATTAAGGCTTGGCATGGGGTGAGGGCATCCAAGGAGAGGTATCCGAGGTGGAGTGAGGTGGCATGGGTGAATTGCAAGGGGGCTATTAAATTAAAATATTTGATTTTCATTTTAATTTAATAATCGAGTGGGTTAGGACTTGTGTTAGAAGGGAACCAAGGGGACCAAGGGAGGAGGATGACCAAGGGATAGACACGATTTCGGTGTCTACAGTAGGCAAGAAGAAACAAGTTAATTTAAGCAAGGTGGGATAAATCCTTACATAGGACAAAACTAAGAAAATGATGAAAATCCTAGTTAGAACCTAGCAAGCATGAGAAATATACTCTAACAATTTTTAGGGTTTTTGGGGTTTGTCAAGAAACTAAGTAGGTCTTGGTTGGTTTTTAGAGAAGTCCCACAAAATTTGTGTTTCAAGGTTTTTTCAACTCACCAAAATTTCTAACCCTCAAATAATTTGGGTAGTTAGGGAAACTTTTGGGTGGTTTTTTGCATGCCTATCATAACCTAACAACTTTGCTTGCACAACTATCAGAACTTGACATACTTGCTCACATGCTTATCATAACCTAAAAACCTTGGTTATAACCCATGTGAAACCTTATAGCCATGTTTGCAACCCACATAAAAATTGATAGTCCTACTCATAACCCAAGTAAACTCTAATGGTCATACAAACACCTTCGATAGACTTTGATGCCCTGCACATAGACTAGGTGGAATTTGACCCCTATCTAAACATGTTGCCATCTTCACCTCCCATTTTACATCCTATGACATCTAAGAGACCATCAAATTTGATTAAGTGGAAAGGAAAATTGTTCATTTCAAAAGTGGAGCTATTTTTTGAGTGACATCCCTCTCACATCAATCAAATTAATCAAAAAGGAGAGGGCAGAGCACCTATTTGAGGTCTTATCCCTTGGTCACATAGGAGTTAAACCCCTGATCACTTTCAATCCAAAAGCGCTTAACTTTTTCTCTAATGGGGTATAAGTTTTTTGTGGGGAAGTTGATTCTAAAAAAAATTTCAGCTCAAACTTTTACACACCCAAAATTTATGCAAAGTGGAGATCATTATTTTGTGTGTGTAAGAAATATTCAAATTTCCATAAGTTTCAGCCTACTACTCATTTTGAGGTGCTGTTTGTTTTAAAAGTAAATTTTTTTTTGAGTCTACACACTGGTAATATTTTAATGCCTAATAAGAATCTTTATAGATTCAGGGGGTTACATATTCCTAGTCTTTCATCACACAGTTCAATACATACTTCCTTCTATACCATGGATCAGAGTTTAGTTTTATTTTTTACACCATTCAACTATCATGAGTACAAATTCAAAGTGTAAATCCTCTTGAGGATCAAAAGTGTACACCAAATCATAATGTGTATAAAAAATTGACACTTGATGTTACATATCGATTCTTTGCTAAGCTAACTTGATTATCTATGAATATTTATAATTGGTAGTTTGATTTGATTACTATTAACTAAGCTGTAAGTCATATGCTACTATGAGATTTGATTTCATGGTTGCATCGTTATGAGTTTATTTATATTATATATTCTTTACATTGTGATCATGTCGATTTGTTAATTCAACATTATGCTATATATGTCATGATGTTATGGACTTACTATCTTCTTGTCAATAGTTAGATGCATGAGAGATTCATCCCTCAAAACATGGAGGGAGAAAATTATTAGAGAGGGTGACATAGATAAAGGTGTTCAAAGATGACAAAAAAATGGCTAAAACCCTGCATACACCACGTTAAATAGCACTCATTATATACATAGTTTGAATGATTAGCATTAATACATTGTTTATGTTATATGCATTTATATAATTATATATGTGTGTGTTAGTTCAGATTTATGCTTAGGTGATTTAATATCGTATGATTGCATTTATGATGTGTCATTATATTCATGATTGGTAATGTGTTTGAAAATATAAATTTATGTGAATTGTGTTGGTACTATTGTATGTAGACTAACCAATTTGTCGTAGTAATATTAGACAGTTATCTTTATGATATTAGAAATATCATTATGTGACTTAACAAATGACAAAAAGACACAAATAACTTAGATAGTGTAGTGATAATAAGAAATACGTTGGTATAATTCAGATTTGGATAAAAATATGTTATTTACCATTTCGATTTAAGAGGATATTATTGAATTTATATGGGTCAAGTTATTATGATTATTAAGACATATTATTACTAAGTTATTTGAAAGATATAAATAGGAAAGAAAACAAAAAAGGTAATAAAATAAATAAAAATAAATAAAAACGATTATGTTATAATTAGTAAACATATATTTAGAAAACAATAAAATAAAAATGAAATGAATAAAATAAAAGAAAAATAATTGAATAAAAGAAATAAAAGAAAGGAAGGCAACTTTTAAGAAAGCACCAATCCATACAATGGAAAAAGAAAAGATAAAAAAAATAGGAAAAGGATCGAAATTTTTAAAAAAGAAGGATAAGAAGGGGTTGGAGATAATAAATGGAGTGAAGCACAACATATAGATGGGAATAAGAGAAGAAAGTGTGGAGCACGAAGTAGAGAAGGAAAGAACAGAAGCGTTGAGGAGAATAATACTAGCCAAGCAAAGGGATTCGGGATTGCACTGTACCAAATTTGACACTTTTATAAGGTAGGTGGAGTCTTGAATTTCATAAAAACTAAGATATAGCGATATAAAATCTGTATATCAATGCTTACTCAGATCTGTGTATGGAATTAAAATGAAATCTTGCTATATAAATCTATATATTGGCTTTGTGTCTATTTTGTATAAAATAAAGTCTGAGTAGGAATAATCACCTTAGGAGTTCTGTGTATTTATACCCTACTAAGTTAGATAAACAAAAAACCAATTTATTTTTATTCTATATAACAAACTTGTGTAGTGAACGATGATGAAATATATTCACATACTGTATGTTATAACGAATTATATGAACCACAAACTATATGTATTCAATATATTTCCTATACCTGAATAACTTGAGGTTGGAATATTAATAGTATAGTAATAATTATAGCTTAAAATCAAAATACATTAGCTATACATACAAATACATCTGGTACAAATATTAGATTTATTCACATAACATAACTGTATTACATGCAGATCGTGATATGGAAAGTAATTATCATAACTATAGATTTTATTTATTGATTATATGCAGATCACTGTATGTGGTCTAATTAGACTAAATGATATATCATTTAGAGATGTGGTTCTAACTGATGATATAGCAATATAAATACTTTACTTATTACATCAATATATTAATGCATATATAGCGATAAAGTTATAAATAAAGTAATCTATTTATATAAGTTGACTTATAACTAAATAACAATGATTTATCTTCAGTTTACTAAGCATTTCAATTTTTTTATAACAACCACTTGATTATGAACTTTATAATATTTGAGCGTATGGTGATCATTAGGATAACGAACCGTAATGCGAACTGTGTTTAGGGTCCAAGAAAATGAAAATGTAAATCTAATGATATATATGTAGTGATAAGTATAATAAATAATAATATAGATGTATGGTGTGATTTGGTTTGGATATATAATGATAGTCATATTGATTTGGTCTAACTAATAATTTACAGCGATCTAGAAATTAATAAGTCATTGGTTTGGCCAGTAATATGGCAAATTATACTTGTATAATGGTATAATGTGAACTGTATGAATAATGAACTATATAAATTTTATATCAGATACTTATCAGAGACTTGTATGTATAGTGAACTATGTATGTAACAGGTTTACTTACATATCAGATATTGGCATAAGTAGATAAGATTAAGGTTAAATAATGGTCTTATATATGTAATAGATGACATATCAAATACATGTTAAATAGCAATCTAATTTAGGTTAAACAGCATGGTTAACCTGATGATAGCTTTATAAGATATTTTTAAACTTTGAAGATGGTATCAAAGTTACTTATATATATATATATATATATATATATATACACCACATGTTAATAATATATATGGTGCATGGTGCCATATATGTAATAGTGAATTGTAATCTTATTAGGTTATTGACTATGTCCAATGCCTTATTCAAAATCATATTGGTTGCGAGTTATTCCCATTTGGTTCAGTGCCACTAAAAACCTATCTTCCTAATGGAGACATTGACTTAACCACTTTCAGTAATTTTCTAAATATTGAAGATAAATGGGCAAATGATGTGCGTGCTATCCTTGAAGGAGAAGAGTCTAGTTATAATACTAGATAACTTGTTTATACTTATGTAAGTAAAGCCAATGATACCTATATATTGGATTTATATTATCTATAAGTTATGATAGATCAATATAATATTGGAATTATATTATTTGTAGGTTATGATTTTCATAGGTGAGTAGATATACTATCGATTATCTACATGCTGATGAATATATTGTGTGGCATAGAGGACTAAGAGAATCTTCCTTTACAATAATCATGTTGGGATGAGATGCTTAAAATACATAAATAAATGTAGAAAATTTGATCTTGTGATTGAACTATTTTAAGATTTAGTTCTATTGACAAATATATTTATGATCAAAGTTGAGGCTTGTGTTTAGAAGACATGTAGCATTCTTAATTTCTTAATTATTATCCTATACAATTCTAGTTTCTATTACAATTCACTTAGATAAACTTACACCTAACAATGTGGTGGTTGAATAATGTGATTATGCCACCTGTTTTAAATAATGAGCTTGAACATAAGGAAGAAAATATGTGTAAAAAAATAGAATACCTAATTGGACTTGAAAAACATATTAGACTAAACCATAGAACTATTGAAGCTCATGGCTATATATTGATTAGCATTGTAAAATGACTGATAACATCTACATACAATATTTATATATTGTCTGAGTGCTTATATATGTTATATGTTATGAATATAATTACGATGTAAATGTGTTCGTATATATGGAAAATATATAAATGAAAACTTAGGTACCTATATATATAACATATATAGGTGTGCTTATATCTATAGTATTATTAACTGCTAAAAATAAACCATAGAATTTTGAAGGTTAGGAATCTATAATTACATGAACACAGTATATTATAAAAATATTAATTTATTTAAATGAAAGATTATGTTCATGCAAGCTATATTTAGCTTATGAGTTATTCAGTTATCTAAAATTATACGATTTGCTGTTTTGAAATTGAGTAGTGTGAACATAGAATGGTGGACTATGGTATTAGTGCTTGTCATGAAATATACTACATTTATAATTACTTATGAAAAGTAGAAGTATGCAGTCTAAATACATACTATACTTGGTTGGTATGATCTATTCTTATTATGCTTATTATTATTTATGTGGTAAATAATATAGTGAAAATTCATTCATACATTTGACAAACTAAATCTATGTATTCTGATTATTCTTATGTTTAGCATGTTTTATACCTATTAGTAGGAAGTAATCTATATGAATCTGTTGGTTATATTTATGTTAACCAAATTTCATATTGTTGGTACTGAATAAGTAGTGAAACAAACTTCACTAGTTTATTAGTATCACTAATTTCAGATGAAGGTAATCTAATTAAGAGGTGTGTATGAATTTGATTGATCTTAGAGATCAATAACTATTAAATTTTTTGGCCAAAGTAATATTAATTCAACATTATCATTTCATATGTATGATTTACATGTTTGTACGATATCATTTTAGAACATTTTTTTTATGAAACACTTCATGTTCTTAGAAATCATACAACACACAGGTGCTAGCTTGTCTCTATAGATTTCCACACCGTCACTATCTATTCATCTATGAAAAGAGGACCATTTCTTGATGGAGGATTGTTTAGGGGATTGATGGTCCGTGTTTGGTTTGAAAAAATATTCAGATGATACTCTCCCTCCCTACAATAGTACTTATTTAAAAATGACACTTGAGATTGTCATAGATACTAGAGTTTGGGAACTCTTGCTCTGTGAAGCCATGTATCTTGTACATTGTATTGTATTTATTATTATTATACATTATACCTGATGAGATGTAACTATTACTTATTATACATTGACAAAAATCATTGTATGTTTGTATCGTCCATAGTTAGAATCTGTAATTACTTTATTTATTTATTTATGTTTTATTTCATATGATGCTAGTGATCAGTAGAGGGTAGTTGTTACATGCTTATTTTACAGTTAAGATACTTAGTGAGTTTTAGCTGGATCACTATTTAGATTCTCATGGGGAATTCTAATAAAAGAACACATTGATTAAATATTTTTTTAACATTATTCTAGGTAGATCCCATTGGAGATGTTACATGTGGTATCAGAGCTATGATTAGAACTCTAGAACTAAATGAGTTCACTAACATTTTTGTATCCTTTTTGTTACCATAAAGGAGAATGGTGAAAGATAGATTATCCAAAGAGGGTCACTCAAATTTCAATGACAATAACCCTCCATTTGATCTTAACCAATTTGCCACTAAGCATGCAATAAAGTTAGATCAAATTTTCACAGCCATGAACAAAACCAAGGATCAAATTTCATCCCTATAGGAGGTTCATAGATATGAAGAGGAAGAACACCAGAATGAACCTGAAGAGCATCCTATTGAGCATAAAAACTCTCAAGATGTAAGAGCACATGTAGTATTATAGTAGTTAAGTGAAGTGCATTTTGAACTTGTAGTACCTAATGCAGAATCATGCTACACCATGATTGGAGTTGTGATATTTATTATATCTTTATGTATGGATCGATGACTATTATAGGTAATAGACATCCATGATTCTTTTAATTATGTTTATCTATGTGGATGAAATGTTGTGTGGTACGTTGAGTGTGTACCCTTAGGAGTAGTCATACCCTCTTAGAGTTGTTAAAGGATTGGTTTATCAAGTGTCTCAGTGGTGATGGTTGTATACGATTTTTGGGTAGGTGAGTGTATAAAAAAGGTAATGATTCATCAACAAGAGATTTATACAATATTATTTTTGATCACTTAGATCAAACACCTCAAAAATGATTACATCCTTACTTGATAATCAAGTTACCTCTACCACTTGCATTTTGCATTGTGAGTGTTTAAAAAACATGGGATGATTTTCACTTAAGAATATGTGCATTTTAAATAGAGTTTTGTGTCTTATGTAAATTAATCCTAGGGGAGGGAATCCTAAAAAATTGCTTATGGATTGGCACCACATAGTGCAATGGAAATTCTCCTTGTAGTGGAGTGTAGTTATCTTTGTTGAGGATTCTTATGTGTTAGGAGTTTGCTTATAGATTGACACCCCATATGTTTATGTGGATTGGGAAGAGGTGTCATCTCACATATTTAACATAGAGGTGAGTTGTTACTCTCTCACCCTCCTTTGACATCGTTATAAGCCTACTGAGTGGATTCATATTTTCATGATGTTGGATAAGTGTTCCGTTAATCAAAAAAATTGTTTTTGAAATATTTTTTGAAAATATTCCCTAGAGTTTGTGGGGATAGTGTCTTATACTTCTTGTTGATAGAGAATTTTTAGAAATAGAATGGATTGATGCATATGTGGTTAATATTTTTCCTTCCAGTTGTGGAAACAGGTTGTGATAATACACTTACATGTTTGGTAAATGTGTAGTGATTTTGGTAACTTGGGTTGCAATGTTTTTTTCATACCATGTGAGATTATTTAAGATTTTTATTGTTGAGAGGTTAGTTCACTACTTTCCACTTGTGAATTTTTAGAGTCACACTATCTAGTGCTACTTTATCTAAACATGTGAACTTTGACCATGTGTAGTGATGAACCTTGAATTTAAATTGATTCTTGATTAAAATTTATAATTTTATTATAATCATTATGTTATTATTCACCCTTGATTAGATTGGTATTATTATCATCTTGATTAAAACATGTTATTTTGATTAGATATTTATGTACCTTTCTCCTAAAGTGAGTATGGAATAGGATGTGCATAACATATGTTTAGTCTAAGGGGTTGAGATAAGATTATAACTTGTTATGTAACTAGCTGAGCAAGTGGGAGGCATTGTCTCACTTGCTCCATTTATACATTTGTAAGGATGGTATGATCTTTGGCCTTTGTTTGTTATGTTAATTTTAACATTATCTCCTCCTAATTATGAATATAATATAGATGGGTTAAACTGTGAACTTTGATACTAGTTATGTTTAAGTAATGACAACTCAATGCAATTATGGAATGATTGTATGATTTTTATTGTAATGGATATTGATACATTTTACATTATTTAGCTTATATCATATCAGTCTAGGACCATTTCGTATGGATTTGTGATTCATTGAATCTTATGCACATTTTTGAAATCATTAGGTCGTGGAAACCTAAGGGATGAGTGGTGAATTAGGAATGTGAGTACTAAGAGATGTGAGTGGATCATAGTTAGTCTCACATTAAATCAATAGTTATTGAGTTTTAATTTGACAAGGCGGCTTATCAAATCCAAGATTTAGCAAGGGGGACTTATCAAATTCAGTCATATGGTCATACACATGTACACTAAGGAATGCTTATTCCTTAATTTTGTATACATTAAAAATATATTATTTCTAGTTCCTATTCATCATCATACTTGTTAGGAGATACATGGAGTAGAACTAATATTTACATGTCATACTTATCAGGAGCTATGTGGGTAGCGATGGTGTTGCTTATACACATCATTCTTGCCAGATTCTCTAAACACTTTTCTCAAGAATGAGAAAAACACTCTCTAGATTAGAGAGGTATACAAAGGGATTGGGAGACTTTGTAGAACTCTCTCTAGCTATTTTCTATGGATTTTATGAGGATTTCATGTGCTTATGGTTAAATATCAAATTTAAAAAGTCAACAAAATTATAATCAAGATATGTGGGACACTTCAAGGTGTTATAAGTGATCAATATTGTAGCATATAAGCTTGCATTGCCACTAGCCCTTGCTCTATTACATAATATCTTTCATGTTTCTTATTTTAAAAATATATAAGTGATCCTTCACATATGTTGGATTGGAATGATTTATAGGTTCTGGACTCCTGGATGGTCATGATAGAACAAATTAGAGTAATTGACACTTGTAAACTTTGTTTGAGCAAAATGAAGATGTCTTAGTGTGAGACTAATACTTTGAGGATAATGCCACTTGAGAGGATTATGATGATTTATAAAAGTGATTTACACATTTATTTGTTTGATTTAATGTTTTATATTATGTTATCTTTATGTTGAGTAATATTTTTAATTCAAAATTTAAGTTTGAATAATTGTCATCGAGACGATGACCAACTTTAAGGAGGAAGGATGTTATATCTTGATTCCTCGCTAAGCTAACTTGATTATCCATGGATATTTATAATTGTTAATTTGATTTTAGTATTATTAACTAAGATGTAAGTCATATTCTATTATGTGATAGTTAAATATTGCTTTAATTACATAGTTGCATCGCTATGAGTTTAGATGTATATTGTAGACACTAAAAAACTACACACTTGCAATTTTTGATGACTAAATACCTCGAGACCCCTTAAAGACCTCCTAAATATTTTTAAGTCTTAACAAACCCCTCTTAACCTAACCAAATCACTATTCTTTTAGTCACATAATATTATTTAAAATCACTATTTGAAAGTACTATTCACCATCACTATTCGCTATGGGACCCATTATCACTATTCATGATGACACATCATGTGACATTACAAATGAAATGGCAATTGACATGGCATGTGACATAGAAAAGTGACATGGCATATGACATGGCTTGATATGAGACACCATACCCCACTTAGGACCCTTTCTCAGAGTGCCTAATGACCTCATTTTAGCATCATAGAGTTCCCCCCTTAAAATTTGGTGAATTTCCCCTTAAAAGGTCATAATTCAACATATATTTTGTATTTATACATAAAATTAAACTTTAATAGAGATACCTACCTCTTTAAGACTTTGAGAAAGACAAAGGGCACTTATTTTTGACTTCTTAGATCAAATTAGAGACTCTCCAACCCAAATGGGAATCCCCACCAACCTCACCTTGAAATTTTCATTCTCCACATAAAAAATAGTACCAAATTTGGTGTGCCACCCCTTTAAGTGCCTGTGTGAATACAAGAAAGGATGGGGATAAGTCTTTAAGCCTCATTCAAATCCATGTGCATAATTTTCCATTCAAAGTTGGACTTATGGGCAAAGAGGAAGACTTCTCAACCCAAATCAAATATTCCACAACCTCATCTTATACCTTTCATCCCCTCACATGAAAAATGGTGCCATATTTCGTTATTCCACTTTTTTGGCATGTTTCAAATATCAAATGCTATAAATACCCCCCTCTCCTTCATCAAAGGTTAAGTTGGAAGTTAGCCTTTGGTTATCAATATTTTGTTGCAGGTTTGTGAATAAGGTTATCATATTAGAGGTTATCATTTTATAGGTCATCATCATTTTGGAAGGAAAATAAGTCAAAGCAATGAAGCTTTGCTAGAATCACTACAAGATTCTATCTTCATCAACCATCACTAACATCAACACTCTTCTTCAAGCTTAGAAGGTAATCTTTCCTTTTGTCTATTTTAGTTATTTGATTTCAATTCCTTCCTTCCCTTTGCCCTCTTATTTTTTTACCTATAAATCTTATCCCTTAACCTCTTCTTTTCTCATTTCCCTTTATCTCCTTACCCTCTTTGTTAGCTTCATCTCATTTACCTTCTTTTACCCCTTTCCACCTTGACCTCATTTACCATATTTTTATTTCATAATATTTGTTCCATTTACCCATCTATCTCTTTGTCTATGTGTAGCCTTAACCATTTACCAAACTCAACTAAGCTTTCCATTTGACCCTTGTCATTTTACCAAATCCAAAACCACCATTTTGACTAGACCAATTTTCAACATTAGCATTATCCGAACTAATTGTTTCATTTTGGTCATCTTAGCAAAGCATTTAATTTGATATTATTAGTTTTAATTTTTCACCATTTCATGAAAATTATATCATTGTTATTCATCAAACTTAAGCGTTTAAAGCAAGTGGATTGACAACCTCTTAGAAAGCTTTTGCTTCTAGGATTTAGATCACGCTAGGCAATCCACCCATCTACTTATCAAACAAACAAATTTCTTTTAGTATTTACTTATTTTTAGGTCATTTTCTCAAGCCAAAGAAGTGATATTCATAATCATCTAGATTTAACATGTGCACATTCAATAAGTTTTTCTACACACCCTATTCCTAGTTTCTTTCTTTTGAAAAAATAAAAAAAAAGCAAAAAAATTAGATAGAAATATTTTGGCACGCTCGGTAGGACCCTTGAGTTTTCTTGTGTTCATTAGATTTTTTAGGACATGTAGTTGTATTAGTAAAATTGCATTTATATGTAATTGAATTTTTGAAAATTAATCATTTAACTCCTTCAAAACGTAATTTTTAGCTTCTTTTATTTAGAAAATTAGAAAAAATAAAAAAAGTAAAATTTTTAATTTTTTTTCTTGCATCTATAAAAAAAATAAAAAGGGCATTCATCCTAGGATTAGGATTGCATTTTCATGCTGAATTTAGGTGCATTTTAGTTCTTGTTTTTATAAAAAGAAATAAGTTTTTTTCCTTTGAGTTAAAATTAATTGCATACATTGTTTTCTTGATTGCTTAATTAGTTCACCTAGATTAATTAAAGACAAAAAAATTAACTGTAGTACACAAATGTTACACAACCAAACTACTTACATAAAATAAACATAAAACTCACTTGAGACAAGGCTCATCTAGGATTTATCACCTAGCGGATCACTTTACCCTTTCTCGGTTATCATACTTGGATTTAATCACCAAGGCGATAACCAACTTAGATCTCTGGTTATGTATAAACTTTAGTAATCAGTATAGATTGGCTAAGCACCTATAATGATTGTGAGATCATGAAGTGAGTGGAGCAAGCCCCAAGCACCAAGCCACATACTCAAACTAATATAAACTTATTTTTGAATGCCTAAACATAACCCGAAACCAAACATAGACTACCTTGTTTAGGACCTCTTCATAGACTACCTTGTTTAGATCCTGTTCTACAAACTAAATTTCTTCTTCACACTTTATAAGGTATAAGCCAAAAGAGAGATAATTAAAATTCTAAGATTTAATGTATCTTAGTGTATGATTTGATTTCGTTGAATCTTTTCTTTTGCTTACTTCTTGTTTGAGGTGTGAGCTTCATTTCTCTCCATTCTTCACATAATCTTTACCAAACTACAAATTGAATAGTCAAACCAATCAAGAACCTATTTTCCAATACCTCATCTCCACTACCTTATTCAATGGATAGCTTTCCTATTTTCTCCTAGAGATCCTAAATTTTATAGGATCTTGGAGAACAATCCTTTCTCCTTAAATCGGTACCTTTCATCACAAGCCACTTATGCTCCCTTACCAACAATCAACCACACCTTATCTACAACCAACCCAGTCCTATCTAAAACCAACCCAATCTTGTTTATAACCAATCCAACCCTATCTAAAATCAACCTAACCTCACCTATAACTCATGAAACTCCAACTTCAACCAATCCAAAAACTATCAACCTTCACCTGAACTACCCCCTAAGTTTGTTGTAATGATAAGAGATCAGATAGCTAGATTAGAGTCAAAACTTAGGCCATCTATTTCTGGTATCTATGATCCATCAAACTTCACTTACAACCAACCAATGACCTATCATCAGTAATTTTTTTTATTATCATGCCCAACTAACAACCTATCAACATCTATCATCTCAATCACTCCAACCTTGTCAATGCTTAGGCCATGTCCCCCAACCATCATATCAACCTCAACCCACCTTGTTAACCCAATAAATTTCATCACCTTTAACTGATTAACCAACTTATCAATCGAAGCAACTTGTTAACCTATCAAACCAACTAGCCTCTTCAATCCAACCAGATAACTTACAAATAGTTTCACACTCTAATGTGATAATTGAGATATTGGTACGCCCTCTTCTGGCCCTTAGTAAACCTATAACTGAAGAAACTATAATAACACCAACCTTCACCAATCCACTTGTTGATTGAGTAAAATCTTTACAAAATTTCTTACAAAGCATAATTAAAGAAACCAAACAATCTTTTCCACTTCCCCTTTTAGTGAATCAAAGCAAACTAGAATAATCTGACACTTATGAGGTGCACATGATTAATGTTGTTATTGATAAACCTATTACTACTACTTCTTCCACCTCACTCATTGAGTGGGGGAATCACTTCTCATTCCTTTAGATGACCAAACAAAGGAAGCAACCACTTCCTTCCTTTCACTTGACACCATTACACCTTCCTCCCCCACCATAGAATCACCTACTCTTCCTTTGAAAATCATTCCTTTAGAAGATGTCACCTTATCCAATCCATCTATGGAAGAAACATCTCTAAATTTTTAACTTTCCACCAAAAATATGGATGAGGAAACCATTTCCTCTTCTCCACCCAAGGGTTTAAGCTCTGAAATAAATGATCAAGGAACCAAACCTATCTACAAGCCCTTTTCTAGGCTAGTACAAAGCTAGAGTTCACTTCCCAACCCAATATCGATAGAGCCACTTTCTAGCATCATCTTGGCCTCCCCTATCAAAACAAAAAAGAACCCTTAGCTTCACTTGAATCCACCCTCAAACCTATCACTACCTCAACTCCATCCTTTGATACTTCATCTTCTAAAACCATAAGGGAACCATCCAACCCACTTCTATCTAAATTTTTTAAATACCCTTACACCTCTTTGACCAAACCCATCAAGAATCTAGGAATAATTCCTATTCCTAGCATAGCTCACCAATGTTTGAAATTGGACCTAACTCCATCAAATCCATCAAAGAAAACTTTGACTAAACCTATTAAAAGGGTGGAATATCCTAAACCATCTCGAAATAGACCCATGGCCCCACCTTTTCTTAAATATTCTACTTCTAAACCAACCAAGCAACCCCAACCTAACCAATCTACTAAAACCATTCCACAACTAATAACTTCCACGATAAAGCCTACTCCTAAGAAGGTTTCCACTCCAAAGCCAAAAAATCCATCACCCCCAATGCCTTTAATTGAATCATATTCAACCATTTTACAAAGGTTATTGAAAACCTCCTCCTTAACCTTACCACCTCTCAAACATTTCTAACCTGTCAAAACTTTTGACCCTTCACATCCTCAACCAAAATGGTTTATTGCTATCTTAGTTTGTGCATACCATAAGACACTTGGACATGACAAAGAGTATTGCAAATATCTCCAAACACTCATCCATAACTTATATGAAGATAATATTTTATCAGATGAACCTCTCTTAACCAAGTCAACCCAACCTAACAGATAAACCAAAACTACCCCACCACCCATAACTTTAGCAGTAAAAACTAATCTTTAGGAAGGCTCCCAAAACTACAAACCTATCACCTCCAACACATTTACATGAATCCTATTCAACCATTTTACAAAGGTTATTACAAACCTCTTCCTTAACCTTACCACCTATCAAACCTTTTGACCCTATCAAAACTTTTGACTCTTCACGCCCAAAATTGTCATGGTACAATGACTACCATGTGTGCTCTTACCATATGATACTTGGCCATGATATAGAACATTGTAAGGCTCTTAAAACCATTATCCACTGGCTTTACAACAAGGATAATATGTTATCAAATG
Source organism: Torreya grandis (assembly GCA_037957365.1). Classification (NCBI taxonomy): domain Eukaryota; kingdom Viridiplantae; phylum Streptophyta; class Pinopsida; order Cupressales; family Taxaceae; genus Torreya; species Torreya grandis. Next base: position 345,156 of record JARHVA010001602.1, read on the forward strand.
AACCTCATTTGAGCCCATTACCAATCCAACCATCAACCAAACCTACCCACTACTTGCCTATTCCCCAATTCTCACCTAAGAGTAAGGAGAAACCGAAGCAACAAGATAAACCAACACTTCCTTTTATCCACACTATCTATAGGGTTACCCACTCTCAGGTCCAACAAAAGGATAAGGGAAAGTCTAAAATGTCCATTCCATGGATATACCCTTCAAACCCTCAACATTCTAACTGAACCCAACCACAAACACCTTCACTTTGGGATCTTTTTTTCATCCATGCAAAGAGTAAACTGGGTAAAATTTCCTTCCATAAAGCTTTAACCATTTATTAACTTCAACCATACTTTAACCATTAACTGAGCTAACCCTTGGCTTTTTTACCTCAACCCATCAACCAAACCTATCCATTAACCCAACATGAACCAAGTGGTATATCAAATTGGGGAAACCCATTTGGACACCACCTGACCTATTTGGGATACAAATTCTCCAATCGAACCATTGGAGATTACCCATCTCCATCAAACTAACCAACTTTACCTCAAACCTTGGGACTTCAATATTGGAGACATCATCCTAAAGGAAAATAGACATGTGACCAACATGGTGAAAAGTAAAATGAATAAAGTTTGCTTTCAATTAGTTTGGACCCTACATCATTACCCATATGTATGGATCAGGAGCTTATCATTTGACCTCTCTCAAAGGCAAATCAGAACCTGAGCCTCTCAATGCTTCACATCTACATCTATTTTTATGTTAAATAAGGATCAAGCTCACTCTTTTTGTCTAACTTAAGCTCATCCCTTGATTATGAGATTTTAACCTTCACCCATATCTCTCCTCTCCTCTTAAGGACAATTGATTACAACATAGAATCATGTGATTAACCATCATAGTCATAGCCTAATCCTAAATATGGGTACCAAGGCTCTACCCATAGCATGGTTCTCATGAATACTTTTCATCTTTAACAAGATGGAATCCCATGGTCATTGTCTCTCAAAACCACTCCCTTTCACATATCATTGACCTTCTTGTGTTAAAGTTTTACCCTCATAAAGGTAAACCTCTTAACCTAATCAGACTTGTCCATGTCTAAATACATTGGATCCAAACATAATTTGGATACCAAAACATTATTTGGATCAATATCTTAAGCATTGCAAACTGCTTCCTTAAAGGATAACTGTCTAAAAAAAATTGCCAAATATAAGGTAGATTGTTCCCTTGAAGGATAGATATCAAGAACATTAAACAAAGCTAATAAGATAGACCACTCCCTTGAAGGATGCATAATTTAACTTTATCAAAAGTAAAGCAATTTTTTAGAAGCTTCCCACATCGATTAGCTTCCCATATAAAATAATAAAGCAAAAGACCTACTATCAGAACAAATTCTAAATCCACAATTAGCTCTAAGGAAGCATAATAAGTTAGAATATGCAATCAAATTTCACATGTAGACTTATCGCATTAATCAGTCTACATCTAGCATATGACATGGACTTGTCTATTACCTTTCTTAGGTCACCTATAGAAGGGACAAATTAATTCACATGAAGTTATCATACATATCACCTATTACCCTTCACACCACCTATCACCCATCTTCCCTTTAGACTATCTGTACATCAAGGGATTTAGAGCTTACTTAACACCCTATGATCAAGAAACTTTCCTTATCAACTAACAATTGATTATGCACATCATTTGAAGGGCTTATATTCATTAAGCTGATCTCACTTCGGGTATGTTTTTAGTCTTTGTCAAAAACAAAGCATCAAGGCCTATTCTTATCTTAATGTGCCTAGTTGATGTTATCATTGTGACTTGTACCATCTAAAATTACAACAACAATAGTCATTCCTTTTACATTAAGTGAGATTATGATAACCATAACCATACCAATCATACCCATAACCTTAACATTCAACCAGTAACATCCAACACATTTTATACATATTTACGTCAAACTATGCAATATTTTATTTAGGGTATGAGGAGTCACATGACACATATAAAGTTATTAGACTATCTACATTTCACCTAAATCCTCTACATACATTATTTCCTATCTAAGCACTAGGCTAATTGTTTGGTGACTCTGGATTTGTGTTTAACCATTCTTCTACTTGATTGCTCCCTAAAATCACATCTGTAATGTTCCCTATCTCAATAATTGCTAAAGGGTGTACTCTATTCTCCTCTTCCAAATTCATCCCCATAGGGAAAGAAACATATTCCACTCTGGGTCTTTTTCCCTAATCACTTGTCACAGTCATTGCATCCCTCTGCTCTGGTTGTTCTGCTTGCATCAATACCACCGATTGTTGCCTTAGTGCACATCCCCTTGGATAGTGCAGGTTCCTTCCATAGATAGGCCAATGGTCATGCTATCTAGACCTACATCTTGCACAATGAAATTCTCACCTTCTTCATTATTGCATAGGGAAAAGTTTAAGCTCAATATTGGGCTGTAGGTGCCTTTCCTCTTATTGATCTAGCAATACTTCCATTATTACCATTACATGTTAAAATATCTGGTAAATCTGCACATTCACCATATTGATTATTTTAGGTCATGGAGGTTGCTAGTTATCTCCACCATTATTCCCATTTTTGACCATCTTCAACCTTATGTAGTTCTCTGCACTCTCTATAACCTAAAAAAAAAAGTGACTTAATGATAGACATTTGTCCTTATCATGATTCTTTAAATAGAATACCTACCCATTCTTCCTCACTAACATGATTTTCCATTCCTCTAATAGGGAAGGTCATATGATGTCATTTATTCCGTTGAACAATCTTCCCACTTGAACTGGTCATGTCTACTTACCTTTTCATGTGGACATGTCACCCTTGATTTGATTGGTCACCTCTATAAATCCATTATGCATCATCATGATATCTTTTTATTGACCTTACCATCTGATCTGCATTTAATGTATTTTCTTATTTTGTCATCTTGCGACCCTTGTGGGCTTGGTGGTCATTAGCATCATTATCACCATTACCTTAGTTGACATAAATTGGCTTCCAACCATGGGCCACTGTAAAGATCACACGTTTGAAACTGTGACTATTGCTAGTGGTGGTAACTCTTAAATCCTTGGCACTGTAGAAACTCTTCCATCATAGGTAGGCCACCATGAATTCACAACAATACATTCATCTTCTTGCCCCTTTTACTCTCCTATTCTTACCAACCCATTACCACATTCTCTAAGCATTAAACCCCAACCATTGGCAGTGTTTGCTCAAACATGATAGTCTTTTATTTTGTGATCACTAAAAGTTCATCCACAGTAAGGGAATTGCCATCTTCTCCTAGCCACATAGCTTCTTGTTGGTTAGGCTTGAACTAGCATAACCAATAAGTCATTGGTTCCACAAAACTGGGATAGAGGATGTAGACATGGACACCATTTATCTATCCTACCCATGTAACTCTTGGGTTAGGCAAGGTCCATCCTCTATCGCTCACCATACTACTAACTTCCTTACTTGTATAATCTACTTGACTATCAAATAAATTCTTTGCAGGTCATCACTTCACTACCACCCTTAAAACTTGTCTCTTAGTGGCAATGAACCTTGGACACAATGACTCTATAGATCTAGATAGACCCCCACCTCCTAACACTCAGCTTGTAGTGGTAGATACTATCTCCAAACTCCTACCCTCACACAATTTTAGAAGGTGTAACCTTCTAACAAAGGCACCTCTTCTTTGGATTAGTTTCATTGAAGATCATTTGTGGTACTTAGCATTATGTTCCCTTCTAATTTATCCTACCTTTCCCATCTGTACCTTTCATCCTAATAAATGTGAGATCATTATGGTAAATATTTACCAACCTACCCCATTCACTTTCATTGACACCTTCACCAAAACCCAAAACCTTTGTTTTAAAAAACCTTGTACATTAGCCCAAACCAACCCATGTGATCCATCAAATTGGGGCATCCAATTTGAGCACCATTTTCCAACCCATGTTGAACTACATTGGCTTGATGTCCACGAACTATGTAGGCATTGTTCCAATTCTAAGGGTAGTTTGGCCACTAACAACTAATTTCCATCCCCTTTTTATTCTCACTCATTTCTATCGCTAATCATGCCCTCTTGCTTGGGGCATCCTACATCAAGAAAGATTTGAATTGTTTCTTAAGTGTCCTTATGTTTTAACACCATCTAATACTTCCTCTTAAGTTTTCCCCCCATTGTTGGGAGAACTACATCAGCCTAAGGTCTTTTTGAACTATGTAGGTAGTGCTCAGTTACTGAGGTCAGCTCAGCTACATCCTTTAATTTTGTTTTCCCTTCTCACCTAAAATCTCTTCCTCCACTTCTCTACCTATCCTCTCACCACCTCCCTCCCTTTAGCTTGTCAATCTCTTTTAACCACTTTTCCATCTTGTCAATCTCTTTTAACACAAGGGTTGACAATCTTCCCCATTGGCCCCTCTTACCTCCCATAAAGCCACCTCCTACTCTGCTTCATTGGCCTCCCCATCATCTTTCCCTATGCATGCATCCTAGTTTGCTTCCCCACCCAACTTTTACATTTTTTAAATCTCTTTCACTTTATTACTAACCCTACCCTTTATCCCCTTCAACTTCTTTCTCCATCTTCATCGTCTCCCCTCACCCTTGGTTATTTGTCATACCCTCTTTATCACTGTCTTTTCCTCACACATTCCACATCATACTGTGCATCTTGTAAGCTTTCTATTTCTTCTGGTTTAACAATTCTTATTTATGTGTACCACCACTCTCTACCATTCTGCCACCCTTCCCATTGTACCCATTTTCCATTCTTTTTGTTTGTTTTTTTCCATCCTTTCATCCTTTTTGTCTTCATTTTTTCTTCTATAAATAGTTTCTCCTTGGGTATTTATCCTTTGAGAAGCCTTCCATAATCCCATTTTCTTCTTATCTCTTCTTGCATTTTGCCCTTTTACATTCCCTTTTTCCTCTTTCCATCTTAGTACTCACTTATTTTTTGCATTTATATGAGTATCCGTGCTTTGTATCCCTACTTCAATTCTTCCTTTTTTTTCTTATCATCCTTGATATTCATTCCTTAGTTTCATCTCACTCACTTTCATTGCATCCCTCTATTTCTTCACCACCTCACCACTTTTTGGCTTGACAATCTCTTCTAATCACCCCTTCATCTTGTTAATCTCTTCTAACAAGTCCATTGACACGTACCTTCTCTCTTCACCTTTTTACCCACCCATCCTTTGCTTCCCCTTGTTTTTCTTAACCCCTTTTCCATTTTCCATCCGATTCTCATCTCCAAAACCACCATATGCTTTACTTCATTATCCATCATCATCCATGCTTACTTGGTACCACCTGCTTCTTCACTCTCCTATCATCCTTTTTGTGTCCTCATTTCACTCCTTTTTCCTCCTATTTTATTTCTTCTATTTATTGCTTGGTTTTTTTTAATTTTTTTCACCAAATTGTTTTTTCCTTGGTCTATTTTTAGACTTATTTTCAAACCCTTCATGGCCTCCCATATTTACCAACCTCCCCTTACGCTTCATGATCGTTACGCTTCTCTCCCCATCCTTTTCTACCTTTTATTTTTCTTCTCTTTTCTCCATTTCATTTCATTTTTTTCATCTCCCTTAATGCCCTTCTTTGCTCTTTTTGACCTATATGACCATGCTTGGCTTCTTCCATCCTTCTCCACCTTCATCTTTATCTATGACCTCATTGTTTTCTCTTCATCCATCTCTTGGTCCACCTTTACCTCATCCCTTGTTGTATCTCCCTTATGTTCTCCAATTCAAGCTCCACCTTTTTAGAGTGCAGTCACCAGTTGTACTGCTTCTACATACATCTCCTTGTGTACTTCCTCATATCCTCTACGCCCTTGTCTTAGTGCATGAATTTTGGTCAGATTCATTACTTCAAGAGCATCCCTTTCTTCGTTTAATAGCTTTATATGTTACACTTGGACTCTTTTATTTTTATCCCTCTCCAACTACTCCCTTCACCCTACGTATCCCCTTTCTCCCTTTTAAAACCTTTGCCCTTTTTGAGCATGCTACAACCTCCAAGATCTTCCACTCAATTTTGGTTTACTATAAGATATATACCAATCCTATGGCTCTATAACACAATTGGTCAGGACCGTGGGTTCGTACAACCAACCAACAAGCCTAAGTGTTGTTAAGCCATCAAGATGAAAATTCCTTCCCCACCTCTTCTGGTCTTGCCTATTTTTAACCCATTTTACTTTAACCTTCAAAGATGTTAGAATAAAAAATGAAACCACCTTCAAATGGAAGCTTTGGGATACCCATGTGGGGGTGTTAGCTACACCCTCTCATGCACCCTACCTTCCAATAATTTTCCTTGATTCTACCTTCCTAAACTACATATTCTTACACCTTGAAATGGCCCTTACTTTAATGCATAAAATCGACAACTTGCTCCCTCATTTAATTAATATTAATATTCACCTCACTCCATATTACAAAACCCCTCAACATTTTTCTCTAAATTCCCTTAAAAACTCAATGCTTACTTATTTTGGGGCCCCATTGACTTAAGAGTTAAGGGTTCAAATCTTCGCTACTTCTCATTTACCCACTCTATTACTTTGCTTCCCTGAACCATTGAATGACATTATTGTGGAATATGCACAATGTCAGCTTATTTGGATGGTGATGAAAGAACCCGTCAGATCACCATGGAAATTTGAGTAGTTCTAAAATTTCCAAAGCCTAGTAAAGCATATTTCTCCCTTTTTTTCTTTAAAAAAGTGGCCATAATTTCATGCTTCAACCTGCTTATCCATGGCTATAGATTCCCTTTGCATAGTTGATGTAATCATCTAATTGCATCCTAGGTAATATCATCCACCATTTCTACCACACCCATCAGAAATGATTTGATAACCATCTTTTCCACCCTTTGGCATTTCCCTTTCTCCAATGTCCTTCAACCACACCTAACTACATGATATCAAATTGGGACAACCAAGTTAACCAACACCCTTCACCTCAAAAAAACTACATTTGGCCTGATATTCTTTTTGGATTCCTATCTATGGAATTATATAGGTAATGTCCACTTGTCACATACATCTGGAGTCAAATCAGCCATCCCCTTCTAACCCATACCCAATCCACCCATGATTTCACCATGTCCACCTTGACCTCGATTGCTTTTGACCCAAAACATTGGTGTGTTTTGCAATACATTTTGACCATAATGACCAGCCTTATCATGTTGAACTTCTAAAATTTTTCACCACCTCATGCAAAACCAAACCATTTATGTTTTCTTGGGAACACTTCCTACCATGGATACTTGAGTCAATATTAACCCTATTTAAGAGCCTTGATAAGACTAATTCAATCAGCTATGACCAACGCTAGGGATCGGTTACCTTGTCATTTATCTTAGAACCTAATTTTTTTGTTATTAATATTGGCACCTTTAATCTCTATGTAATCTTGACTATTAAAATTAGTCATATTTTGTGAACCCATTGGCATTTCACATACCCAACTACCTTGTAGCACCACCTAGTGTCTCTCCATAAACTTTTTATCAAACCTACACTCGATTCAGCCTTTTCTCATCAAATTTAAATTTGAGGGGGAACACTTCCTCCCATACTCAGAGCATCCTGACCCTTGACCATGTGATTCATTTTTATTTTACAGCTTGTTAATTCAAAGCTGCATAATAAAAATGGGCAAAATATAAACACTAGAAAACTACACACCTATAGTTTTCTATGAATTCTCAAGACCCCCTAAACCTTTTTAAGCCTTAACAAACCCCACTTAACCTAACCAAATCACTATTCTTCTAGTCACACAATATTATTCAAAATCACTATTTAAAAGTACTATTCATCATCACTATTCACTATGGGACCCACTATCACTATTCATGATGACATGACATGTGACATGGTAAATGATATGGCAAGTGAGATAGCATATGACATCACAAAATGACATGGTAAGTGACATGGCAAGTGATATGGATTGATGTGAGACACCATACCCCACTTAGAACCTTTTCCCAAAGTGCATAATGACCTCATTTTAGTATCACAAAGTCCCCCATTAAAATGTGGCAAATTTCCTCTTAAAGGGTCATCATTAAAGATATATTTTGTCTTCTCACATGAAATTAGACTTTAAAATAGATACCTACCTATTTAAGACTTTGGGAAAGACAAAAGCCACCCATTTTTGACTTCTTCACCCAAATTAGAGATTCTCCAACCCAAATGAGAATCCCCACTAACTTCACCGTAGACTTTTCATAGCCCACATGAAAAATGGCACCAAATTTGGTGTGCCACCCTTTTAAGTGCTTGTGTGAAAGCAAGAAAAGATGAGGAGAAGTCTTTAAGCCTCATTCAAACCCATGTGCATAATTCCCCATTCAAAGTTGGACTTATGGGCAAAGAGGAAGACTTCTCAACCTAAATGGAATCTTTCACAACCTAATCTTGGACCTTTCATCCCTCCACATGAAAAATGGTGCCATATTTCACTATTTCACTCTTTTTGCATGTTTTCTAACATCAAATGCTATAAATATCTCCCTTTCCTTCACCAAAGATTAAGTTAAAAGTTAGTCTTTGGTTATCAATATTTTATTACAAGTTTGTGAAGAAGGTTATCATCTTGAAGGTCATCATCATTTCAGAGGCCATCATCATCTTGGAAGGAAAAGAATTAAAAGAAATGAAGCTCTGTCAAAATTGTTGTAGGATTCCATCTTCATCAACCATCATCAACATCAACACTCTTCTTCAAGCTTAGAAGGTAATCTTTCCTTTTATCTATTTTAGTTATATGATTTCAATTCCTTTCTCCCTTTGGCCTCTTCTTTCTTGACCTCTAAATATTATCTCTTAACCTCTTATTTTCTCTTTTTCCTTTATCCCTTTATCTCCTTAGCCTCTTTGTCAGCTTCATCTCATTTACCTTCTTTTACCCCTTTCCACCTTCACCCCATTTACCATATTATTCTTTTGTCACATTTTATCTATTGACCCATATATCTCTTTGTCTATGTGCAACCTTAATCATTTACCAAACCTAACTAAGTTATCTCTTTGACCCTTGCCATTTTACCAAACTAGAAACCACTATTTTGACTAGACCAATTTTTAGATTTAGCATTATTCCAACTAATTGCTTCATTTTGGTCATCTTAGCAAAGCATTTAATTTATTTAATTTGATATTATTTTTTATTAGTTTCAGTTTTCTACAATTTTATAAAAATTATATCATTTTTATTCATCAAACTTAAGTGTTTAAAGTAGGTGGATTAACAACCTCCTAAAAAGCTTTCACTTCTAGGATCTAGCTTATGCTAGGCAATCCATGCATCTACTTGTCTAAAAAATAAGTTTTTTTTAGTATTTTATTATTTTTAGGTCATCCTTACAAACCAAAAGGAGCTCTCCATAATCATCTGGATTCAACACGTACACATTTAATAGGTTTTTTTACGCACATTATTCCTAGTTTCTTTTTTTTTAAAAAATTAAGAAAAGCAAAAAAATTGAGAGAAACATATAGTATATTATTTAAATTATGATCATGTTGATTTGTGATTTTAACAATATTTTATGATATATATGTCATGATTTTATGAACTAACTGCCTTCTTATCATAAGTTAGATGCAAAGATATTCATCCATCATAGCATAAAGAAGGGAGAGCATCATCGAAGAGGGTGACATAGATTGAGGTATTGAGAGATGATAGAGGAATGACTAAAATCCTGGACACACTACATTAAATAACACTCATTATATGTATAGTTTGAATGGTTATCATTAGTACAATCTTTAATTATCTACATTTAAATAATTGCATATGTGTGTGGTAGTTCATTTTTATGCTTAGGTGATTTAATCTCGTGTGATTACATTTATGACATGCCATTATATTCATGATTGTTAATATTTTCAAAACTCTAAATTGCATGAATTGTGTTGGTACTACCATATGTAGACTAACTAACTTATCTTAGTAATATTAGCCAATTGTCTTTATGATATCATGAATATCATTATGTGACTTAAAAAATGACAAAAATATATAGATAAACTAGATAGCATAGTGATAATAACAGATACATTGTTATAATTTGAATTTAGATAATAATGTTATTTACCATTTTGATTGAAAATAATATTATTGAATTTATATTGGTCAAGTTATTATGATTATTAAAGCATATTATTACTAAGTTATTTGAAAAATACAAATAGGAAAGAAAATAGAAAAAGGGAATAAAATAAATAAAAACCATTATGTTATAATTAGTAAACATATATTTAGAAAAAAATAAAATAAAAATGAAATGAATAAAATAAAATAAAAATCATTGAATAAAAGAAATAAAAGAAAGGAAAGCGGCTTTTAAGAAAGTGCCATATCCATACAATGGAAAAAGAAAAGATAAAAAAATTAAGAAAAGGAGGGAACTGTAAAAAAAAGATAAGAAGGGATTAGAGAGAATAAATAGAGTGAAATGTAACATAAAGATGGGAATAAGAGAATAAAGTGTGGAACATGGAGTAGAGAAGGAAACGAATAAAAGCATTGAGGAGGAGAATAATACCAGTCAAGCAAAGGGATTCAAGATTGCACCATACTAGATTTGACACTTTCATAAGGTAGGTGGAGTCTTGAATTTCATAAAAATTAAGATATAGTGATATGAAATTTGTATATCAATGCTTACTCATATATGTGTATTGAATTAAAAAGAAATCTTGCTCTAAAAATCTATATATTAGCTTTGTGTATATTTTGTATGAAATAAAGTCTGAGTAGGATGAATTGCTTTAGGAGTTCTAAGTATTCATACCCTACTAAGTTAGATAAACAACAAACCAATTTATTCTTATTCTATATAAAAAACTTGTGCATCAAATGGTGATGAAATATATTCACATACTATATGTTACAGTATACTAGGAACTGTATGAACCGTAAACTATATTCAATATATTTGCTATAACCGAATAACTTGAGGCTGGAATATTAATAGTATAATAATAATTATATATAAAAATAAAAATACATTAGATATACATACAAATACGAATAGTACAAACATTAGATTTATTTACACAACATAACTATATTACATGTAGATCGTAATCTGGAAAGTAATTATCATAATTGTAGATTTTATTTACTAATCATATGTAGATCACTATATGTATTATAATTACACTACATGATATATCAATTAGAAATGTTTTAACTAATGATATAGTGATATAAATAATTTACTTATTACAACGATATATTAATGCATAGATAGAGATAAAGTTAAAAATAAAGTAAGCTATTTATATAAGTTGAACTATAACTAAATAAAAATGATTTATCTTTAGTTTAATACGTACATCAAATTATTTATAATAGGGACTTGATTATGAAATTTAAGATATCTAGGCTTATGGTGATCATTAGGATAGCGAACTGTAATGTGAATTGTGTATAGGGTCCAAAAAAGTGAAAAATGTAAATCTAATGATATATATGTAGTGATAAGTATAATAAATAACAATATAAATGCATGGTATGATTTGGTTTGGATATATAGTGATAGTCATATTGATTTGGTATGACTAACAATTTACAGTGATCCATAAATTAATAAGTCACTGGTTCGACCAGTAATATGACAAATTATACTTATATAATGGTATAATGTGAACTATATGAATAGTGAACTATATCAAGTTTATATCAAATACTTGTATGTATAGTGAACTATGTATGTAACATGTTTACTTACACATCATATATTGACATAGGTAGATAAAATACAAGTTAAATAATGATCTAATGTATGTAATAGATGACATATTAGATATAGGTCAAATAGCGATCTGATTTAGGTTAAATAACATTTTTAACTTGATGATAGATTTATAAGATATATTTAAACTCTGAAGATGGTATCAAAGTTATATATATATATATAAATAATACCACATGCTAATAATATATATGGTACATGGTGCCATATATGTAATAGTGAATTATAAACTTATTAGGTTATTGACTATGTCCAACACCTTATTTAGAATCATATTGGTTATGAGTTATTCCCATTTGGTTCAGTACCACTAAAAATCTATCTTCTTGATGAAGATGTTGACTTAACCAGTTTCAATAATTTTCTAAATATTGAAAATAAATGGACAAATGATGTGTGTGCTATCCTTGAAGGAGAAGAATATAGTTAGAATACTTGATAGCTTGGTTATACTTATGTAAGTAAAACTAGCGATACCTATATATTAGATTTATATTATCTATATGTTATGATAGATTAATATAAAATTAAAATTATATTTTATGTAGGTTATGATTTCTATAGGTGAATTGATATACTATCAATTATCATTTGATTATCTTTATTGATTATAACTACGTTAACCAACATATCGATTATTTACATGGTGATGAATATATTGTGTGGTGTAGAGGACTGAGAGAATCTTCCTTTACAATAATCATGTTCTGATGAGATGTTTAAAATACATAAATAAAGCTAGAAGATTTGATCTTTTGATAAAATTTTAAGATTTAGTTCCATTGATAGATATATTTATGATCAGAGTTGATGTATGTGTTTATAAGATGCATAACATTATTAAGTTCTTAATTATTATCCTATACAATTCTACTTTCTATTATAATTCACTTAGATAATCTTACACTTGACAATGTAGTGGTTGAATAATGTGATTATGCTGCTTGTTGGAAACAATGAGCTTGAACATAAGGAAGAAAATATGTGTAAAGAAAATAAAATGTCTAATTGGACTTGAAAAGTATATTAGACTAAAAAATTGACCTATTGAAGCTCATGGCTATACAATGATTAGAATTATAAAATGACTTATGATATCTACATACAATATTTATATATTATCTGAGTGATTATATACGTTACATGTTATGAATATAATTAGGATATACAAGCATTTGTATATATAAAAAATATCAATATGAAGACTTAGGTATCTGTATATATAGTATATAGAGGTGTGCTTATATCTATAGTATTATTAACTACTAAAAATAAATTATAGAATCTTGAAGGTCAAAAATCTATAATTACAAGAATGTAGTCTACTAGAAAAGTATATAGTGGTTTAGATGAAAGATTATGTTCATGTGAGGTATAACTTGGTTTATGAGTTATCTGATTCTCTAAAATTATATGATTGGTTGTTTTGAAATTGAGTAGTGTGAACATAGAATGGTGGACTATGATATTAATGATTGTCTAAATACTTATAAAAATTAGAATAATGTATTATAAATATAGATTATACCTAGTTGGTATGATCTATTCTTGTTATACTTATTATTATTTATGTCATACATTTGATGGACTATATGTATGTATTTTGATTATTCTTATGTTTAGCATATTTTATGCCTGCTAGTAGGAAGTAATTTGTATGAATCTATTAGTTATATTTATGTTAACCAAATATTTTATTGTTGGTATTGATTAAATAGTGAGATGGACTTTATTAGCTTATTAGTATCACTAATGCCAAATGAAGGTAATCCGATCAAGTGGTGTATATGAATTTGACCAATCCTAAAGATCAATAACTATTGAAAACTTTGGTCAAAATAATGTTAGTTCAACACTATTATTTAATATATATGATTTACATGTTTGTGTGATATCATGTTAGAACATATTTCTTTATAGTACACTACATGCTATTAAAAATCATAAAATATATGGGTACTAGCTTGTCTCTTTGGATTCTTGTATTGTCACTATATACTCATTTGTAAAGGGAGGGCCATTCTTTGATGGGGGATTATACAGGAGATCAATGGTTTGTGATTGGTGTAGAAAAATACTCAGATGATGCTCTCCCTCTCCATAGTAGTACTTATTTAGATATGACACTTGAAATTGTCATAGATAATAGAGTTAAGAACTCTTGCTCTTTGGAGCCATGTATCTTGTACATTATATTATATTTATTATTATTAAAACATTATACTTGATGAGATATTATTACTTATTATATATTGATAGTAGTAGCTCTATGTTTGTACCAACTATGGATAGATATCTATAATTAATTTCTATATTTAATTATGTTTTATTTCATATGATGCCAATTATTAGTAATAGATAGTTGTTACATGCTTATTTTATAGTTAAAATACTTAATATGTTTTATCTGGATACTATTTATATTCTCATGGTGAATTCTAATAAAAGAATACATTGATTAAATATTTTTTTTTACATTATTCTAGGCAGATTCCAATGGAGATGTTACACTTGAGATAGAGAAGGTAAAGTGGTTGAACAAAAGTGATGAAGTCTACTGTTTACTATACTTGTCTATGTCTCTTGATCTACTATTTTATATTGAATTTGTTACTACTCCTAATGAAGTCTAGACCATATTGGAAAAACTCTTTGGGAAGCAAGACATAATGCGAGGTCATGATTTGGAGAATGAATTCATTAGTTTGAGTCCAAGTGACTTTTATAAAATACAAAATGTTTTTACAAAATTCAAATCACTTAGGTTGTAGTTGAAATTATGTGGCAAAGATAAAAGGGATGATCAATTGATTCTTTCTATCATTGCCAAGTTAGGAGCTAACTATTCCATCTTCATTTCTACTTTTCATGCCACAAATCATGTCCTTCGAGCTACATGGACCATGATATCGTTGGATGACTTTGTTGCTGACTTGAATTGGGTGTAAGACAAGCTCATTCAAATGAGTACATTAAAGTCATATAAATTACATGACTTAATTATCAATCATGATAAATAGAAGGCTTTTAATAGTAAGAAGAAGCAAAATAAGGACCTAAAGAAAAAAATAGGTTATAAATATGATGCTAAGTCAAAAGCATCAAAAGAGTCCTATTTAGATGGGAAAACCAAGAAAGAATGACTCACATGTGCTTATTACAAGAAATCTAGGCATGATGAATTTAAATGCATGAAGAACTAGATTAACCAACTAACTAATGTGTTCGAAAAGTATAATATCAGTGTTCATGATTCTTTCAATTAGAGTTTATCAACACATGAGTCTTCTAAGGCCAAAGATAGTAAAAAATAAAATAATAAAAGAAAAACACTTGTTATAATTACATTCCAACCTTCCACATGGGTTATTGATTCTGGTGCTTCTCACCACATGGATTTATCACATGACATGTTCTCATCTTTGGATACTTATTCTATATCTTCTATTTTATTTGAAGATAATACTTTTAAATAAGTTAGTGGGAGAGGATATGTTGAAGTGCAAGATAAGACATTTCATGATGTTACATTTATTCTTTAGTTATCCACCAATCTCATATCTCTTTATTATATCACTCACATTGGTTTAAGTAAGAAAGTTGATTTCACACCTAATTCATTGGTCATTAAGAAAACAAATAGTGACTCCATTATTACATTTGAGAAAGCAGATCATAGTCACAATTGTATAATTTCTCACATTTTTTACCTGACCAACCCTCTATTACATTGCTCACTCATTTAGATGGAGTGATTAAATTATGGCATGAGTAATTTAGTCATCTGAACTATCACTACCTAGAGCAACTTAGTCATCAAGACATTGTTTCAAAGTTTCCATGAGTCAAGTTTTTTAATGTTGCATACTTGGTAAGCATCTTGAAGAGAAGTATGATAAGGACAAATCATAAAGATTTTAATAGATATTAAAGCCATTACAAAATTATATTACTAATCCATTTCCAAAACCTTCATTCAACATAACTATATACATGCTTGATTTCATTGATGACTTTTCAAGGTATACTTGGGTGTAATTTTTAAAGCAAAAATATGATGTGGTGCTTATAGAAAAACATTTAGATAAAGTCATCAAGATTTTTCACACTAATAATGGTAATGAGTATGTTAGTAACTATTTTGATAAATTATACACTTTAGAGGGGATTAAACTACAATGTATAGTTCCATATAATCCTCAACAAAATGGTTTTGCAGAGTGTAAGAACATGTCCTTGAATAAAATGGCTAAATATATGTTACACTTCAAGTATCTTGCATCTTTGTCTTGGGCTGAGGCAATGAACTGTGCTTTATATATCCAACATCGACTTTCTCATATAACATTGAAGGGAGCCACTCCTTTTGAATTTTGAAGCAGTCAAAAACCCACAATGAAGCACTAATGAGTGTTTAGATCTCCTATTATGGCTCACATTCTAAAGAAGAAACATAAGGCAATATAACCTCAAAGTCAGCCTTGCATCTTCTTTGGATATCTTGAGGATATTAAGGGATATAGGCTTATCCATCTCACCACTCATGACTTATTCATTAAAAGGAGTGTTCATTTTCAAGAGGATCTTTTAGACTCCACACTTGACATCTCTCCTTCTTCTTTGGACACACTAGGATTTGATAATAGTTTTGATGATTCAAATCCACCCAAGTAACTTCCTGATGATCTAGATTATTCTTCTAGTTTTGATGATGAGATTAGCAATGAGGAATCACCTCCTTCTCCCAAAATATCTTCAAAGGATTAGGAATATCCTCTTGACTCTATGAGCATTGGTCCTATTTGGGATAAATAGACATTGCAAAGTGTTTTCCAATGGATTGGAGATCCATCAAACACCAAGAAAATCCATTCATAATTATAGAATACCCCACATGCTTTCATTGCATCTGCTTCTGATCCATAATCATTTTATGAGGCATCAGGAACTTATGAATGGGATGCTATATGAAAGAGGAATATGTTTCCTTATTGAGGAACATCACTTGGTATTTAGTCCCTCTTCTTAAGGGAATAAAAATTGTTAGATGTAGGTAGGTCTACTGAACAAATTTTTTGCAT
This sequence comes from Torreya grandis, assembly GCA_037957365.1. Taxonomy (NCBI): domain Eukaryota; kingdom Viridiplantae; phylum Streptophyta; class Pinopsida; order Cupressales; family Taxaceae; genus Torreya; species Torreya grandis. The sequence goes on from JARHVA010001602.1 coordinate 362,094, forward strand.
ATGAGTTTGTAGATAAGTTCAAAACATGTTTGGTAGTAAAGGGTTTTTTCAAGTCCCTAACATTGACTATACTAAGACATTTGTACTAATTGATAAAATGAACTCAATCTAATTCACTCTCATCATTTCCAAAACACATCATTGGGATGTTTATTAGATGGATGTGAAGAGTGCATTCCTTTATGGTGACATCAAATAAGAAATACATGGAGTAGCCACAAGGATTTGTGAAAGATTCCTCCTTTGTAAATTTTGAAAATCTATCTATGGGCTCAAACAAGCTCTTCGAGCTTAGTATGCCAAGATAAACTTCTTTCTTCTTTCGATTGGGTTCACCAGATGACATTATAATAAGAATGTCTACATTTTATAGTAGGATGATTCATTATTGATTTTAGTTCTCTATATGGATGACCTATTGATCATAAGGAGTTATTTATCCATCATCACAACAATGAAAACTACTTTGTATCATAAGTTTTCAATTATTGAGTTGAGATTTTTGTATTATTTTCTCAGGGTTGAGATTTCTTAGCCTGACTTTAAGACCACTATTGCATAAGCCAAGTATATTCTTGATTTTTTTGTAAGGTTTAACATGGCTAATCATAAGCCAAATTTGACTCCTTTTATATCTAGTGTGAAGCTTGATGCTAATTGTCCATCTCCTTTGGTTGATGTTGCCTCATATCAAAAACTTGTTGGTAGTTTCATTTACCTTATTTACACCAGACCTAACATTTTATATGCAATGGGTATGGTATCTAGATTTATGCAAGAACCACATGAACTGCATTGGAAAATAGCTAAGTAGATTCTTCACTACATTTAAGGTACTCATAGTTTTGAGATTCACTATAGAACAAGCATTGACATCAACTTGATTGGTTATATATATTTTGATTGGACTGGTGATATTCAAAAATATAAGTCTACTTTAGGCTAGATTTTCTCTTTTAGGCTAGGTCTAATTAATTGGTCAATAAAGAAGCAAAATGTTATTGATTTATCTTCTACCAAGGTAGAATATAGAGGAGCTATTAATGCTACCATTGAGGCTATTTAGTTTCATAGAATTCTCACTGAGTTTGACATCTAATTTCAATGACCAATAATCATCTTCTGTGATAACCAAAGCATAATCCATATTTATAATAATTAGGTCCTCTGTCAATAGACCAAGCATATCAAGATTCACATGCATTGCATTCGGAAACTCATCCATGAGCAAGTCATTGATTTCTACTACATCTAAAAAAGAGAGTAAATTGATGATATATTCACCAAACCCTTCACTAAGAGAAAATATCTTCATTTATGGGCTCTTTTTAAGGTTCAAGCAACACTAACTTCTTCCTCCTATGAAGATCATCTCTATATACTTAAGTACCTCATTAGGCCTTTGTGTCAGGACCCAATTCTTCTACTTACCTAAACTATGCTCAAGGGGGTGTTAGTGTAAGATTTTTCCCACTATGTAGTTTTAATTACATGATCTAATTAACTTGTTTAAGTTAATAATAGATTATTAGGAGAAATATATTTTAATTCATTTTCTAATTTTGAATTAAGTTAAATACCTTTTTGAGTGACCTAATTTCTCACTATATAATATATCTTTATACATACGTTTTAGCTAATGAGAAGACAAAATTTTTCTATTTTGAGTTGTTATTTAGATTTCACTACTCCATATAGATTTAGATTTATGTATTTGACCCTATCCAGTCTGATCCTCAATTATGGCACACTCCAACAATAAATAATTCTACAAAAGTAAAATTGTCTATATTATTCAATCTTAATATTTATAAAGGTTGAAAGTTTTAAATAAGCTTTCTATATAGTTATTTTATGAGACTGTCAAGAACTTGTGTCCTACCCTTTTTTTTTGAATTATTAGTGTATTAGTCACTATAGACACATTTTCTTTATAAGTCATCTCTTGAGATGTTGGTGTAGGATATTACTTTCATATTCTTTAGCTTACTTAAGTGTTATTTTCTTTGGAGATGATTATCCCACATTTATGAGGACGATAGGTTTATGTTTTACTTACAATTATATTAAAGAAGTTAGTCCTACATACATGGGATGGTTAGAATTCTCTTATCCTCTACCTATTTATACATCTCTAGTGTAAACTATTTGATATATACAGAGTACAAAATAAAATATAGTTGATTTATTCTTTCTGTGTATGGTGAAGTTTTCACGATTGTAGTAATGGTCTCTTAAAGAGATTTTGGTTGAAGAGTTTTGTTAACTCTATCAATATATTAGAGCGGTTTCTAACTATCAACATTATTTATCTACTCTTTAGATAAGTTGTATGGTTCCTTTTTAGATCTAAGTCTCTACTTATATTCAAAACACCTTTATTGTGAAGAGTTTCTAATTTTGAGTATGCTTAGATATATTGTGTTTAGATCTAATAAGTCATAATGATTTTCATTTGAATTACTTAGATCTATTGTGCAAATTATATATATTTTTGAGAGATTATAAAGTTTTTTTATAAAATCATGATTATTTTGTAGATTAGTTTTCTCTTCACATATGTGTCTGATTTAGAAAATTATTTCACTGATGGAAAGAGGATTTTGAGAGGTTTTCAAAACGTGGTCATAATAAATTTCTGATCAACATCCAATGATATATGAGGCTCTAAAATTGAACCTAAAATTCTATTTTTTTATGATTTCTCATGCACGATCAAGTAAAAAACTAGATCTTGTATTTAAAGTAAAAAACTAGCATGAAAGATTGATCTATGTGAAAGATTGTTCTTTTTCTTTACTACAAATTTCTTTCAAATACACTTTTTCTAAATCTGGTATAAATAATTTAATTTTCTCTAAGTATTTAATATTTTTTGGTGTAATATTTTATTTTTGACCTATTTATGATGGGATAATCTTGTAAAAATTATACTTTTTAAACAATAACTCAAAATTGAATGCTATTATTTTTAAAAGTGTATGTTTTTTATTCCTAATTTATTGGTGTCATTTATTTTATAAAAATGTACTAAAATATAAAGTACCAAATTTGAGGGGGGGATATACAATAACCATGGGACGGTTTGCTATTTCAATCTTATCTACCTTTATGTGTCTATGAGGATTTGCTTCTTCATTCATTATTACACTTTGTACTATTTTAAATATATTTTCAACGGAGTCTGACATCCCTTTGCATGTGATTTATAGGTTCTTATTTTTTGACAACTGGCATTTTAACACATTTATAGTTTATGTCATGTTTCCATCAAGGCCCTTCTATTAATGCCTTGCCTTCTTTAATGAAGATATTTATTAGAACAATTAATGGTTAAGTGATATCATTTAATTACCCTTAATACTTTAAATTATATTGGTTAAATAATAATATATTTTATTATTTATTATGAGTTTATCTTCATATAAATAAATAATAAAATATATTAAATGACCTTTAGAGATGTTGGACCCATTAATGTGGTGGTTGGAAAAAGTTATATTATATCGATCAGATTACTTTACCTATATAATAAAAAGTTTATATTGTAAGATGCAATGGTAACAAAGAGAGTTGAGATAAATGAGGAAATGTGGAGAACACATTTTCAAGTTATGTGAAGATTGATTGAGAAGAAGAGAGAGAAAGAAAGATTGTATTGGATACTTGTTAGTTTCTCATAATATAAATAATTTTTGTGGGTTTTTTTTATTTCGTATAGATTTTCTCAAGTATATCTTCTGTTGGTTTCATGTATGCCTTTACTTTTGATCTCATATCTAGATCCATTGATCATATGCATTATTTTGTTTAATTTATCATGGTATCAGAGCTTATGATGTGTTGATCAAGCGATAAGTTTGTAGATCAGATTTGTTGAGTTGTATTCAAGCTCATTTTTGTTTAAAAATTTGTCTATTTATCATGTGGCACATTCATGAGAGTGTTGTTGGTCTTCTCACTTTATCAAGTTTGTGATCTATATATTTCAAGCATTCTTTGATAGATTTGACCAACTAGATCTATTTTTATATCATTTTCAACCATGTGGAGGACTTGCACAGCCTATGGTATGATCTTTTACCTAAGGATCCGATAAAAAAAATTGATTTCAATATTATTTACTATTATTTAGCATCTAAATTAGTCAAAAATTAGTGTTTTAGCCTTTCTAAGCTTTCTTAGAGCCTCTAAGGCTATTTTTGAATATTTTAATTTTTTTGGTCTCATCTCATATCTATTTTTTTAATGTGTGAAAGTTAAAAATTAGTATATTTTTAGTTTTTGGATGTAAAATCTTAATTCTAAACTCTCTTTTAGCTTAGTTTGGTCATTTCCATGCATTTTTGACCTTTACTTCACTCGATTTGGATTCTTGTAAGTGATTTCAAAATTTCTCTCCTCTCAAACATTTGTGAAGTAGAAAATTATTAAAAAATAATTCTTACATAATTTTTGATCATTTTGTGGTCTAGAAAGAAGAAATCAAGAAAATTAAGTGTTCAAATACCACTCTAGACCTTGAAGAGGAGTGTAAAAGCTTGTTTTTAATTTTTATTCTCCCCATAAGCAACTATGTATTGCTCCTTAAAGGAAAAATTCTATCAAAAACTATTTTTTGATCAATCTTTAGTCTCCTCTGATGGTTGGATGATTTGTCAAATTTTTAGTGTTCTAAAATTGCTTGGAGAGTTCCTTGGAGCATTCCTTCAAGATCTGGCTATTTTCCTTCATCTATGGGTGCCATTGTATGGCTCTATACAATAGTAGTAGTAGTAAAAATCATTTTTTGACTCTTAATTTCAGATCTGGTTTTGGTAAATGCATCAAAGGGCTTGTACGAGGTGTTTAAAGAGTTTTTAGGACCTGGTTTGATTTCCCTGAGCTCCCCTACTACTACCAACTTATATAAGTGCACCGTTATTCTGTTACTATTGTGAAAATAAAAATACAATGGTTAATATAGTTGTTAATATTATATTTATTAAATCAAAGAATTTTTAAATATTTTTTTCATACAAGTACATGGTGGCCCCCTTGTGTGTTGACTTAATTTTTTTTAAAATATTTAAAAACATTTAATTTTTTATTTATACAATTATAAGATATTTTATATGTATTTGATATTTTTATTTAAAAAATCAAAATTAATTAAATACGTTTTAAATCATTAGCTTGTATGTGAAGTCTTGTATTGGACAAAGGGAAATCGACTAGTGTTTTTTGAAAAATACTTGTAGATTCAAAGTCCTTAAATCAAATTTAAATTTTAATATATTTTTTGATCAAAATTAATTAATTTATTTAAAATAATTATTTAAAAAGTCTAGTTATTAGTTGTGCAAAATCTCACGTGTGAAGTTTGTGACACTTTCAACACTCTTAATTTGTTTTTTTTTGTCAAATATGATCATGTGACTAGTCGATCTTTAAATTTTTGCATGTTTTAGACACATTAAGATGATCTTTTATTTGATTTGAAGCCCCCTGATTTTTAGTGTATAATTTATCTTATGACACTTGTAATTTTTACCCTTGTGGTTCTATGTGTTTTTTGAATTATTTTGTTATCAACTAAGTGGCTAGTATTGTTTATTCACTAGAATATATATTTTTATTAAAAAATCAAGTATAAAACATGTTAAATTTTTTGATTTGTAAATATTTTTTTTGTGTTGGTTTAGTATAAAATGCAAACTTGTAATGTCAGCTTTAAAAGTAGGAAGATATCTTCATGACTCAAATTATAATATGAGTTATTCCTAATAAGATATATAAAATTTGGCTAACTTAATATCAAATTATTGGTTAATTTATTATATGTGCATCACATAATATTTTTTAAAATTTAACATGCTTGATTATAAGCCTACATCCACTCCCATTAAATTTGATGTTAAACTTGATCCAAAGCTTATGTGATAAAGCTAACCCATCGCTACAGATATCTTGTTGGTCATTTGATTTATCTAACCTTACTGTGATAAATATTTCATATGATGTGTGTGTTGTTTCTAGATTTATGTAAAATATATACTTAGATTATTAGAAATTAACAAAATAGATACTACGGTATATAAAGTTTTTTTTATAAATTTTGGTTTATATTATTCTTTCTATTGATTATACTAATTTAATTATTATGATGTTAACCATACTATGATGAGTTTACTTATGGATGTGTTTATGTTTGGTGTAGGTGCTATCACTTGGATCACTTCATGTGAAAGCTACTAAAGAAGTCTTGTGGCTATGAAGGATGATAGAAGACGTCATGCAGAAATTACTTATTGTACCAACTTTCTTAGTGATAGTCAAAGTTGTATAATTTTAATAAAAAATCTAATGCAACACTAACGGACTAAAGCATATCAAAGTTGTCACTGAGAGGGAGTGTGCATGACAATGTCACTTCTTAATAGTCATGTGGGTCATGTGTTTCTTTCTATCTCTCTATACTTCTCATTGTAAAGCATTGTAATATATCACTTTATGTGATTTCGGTAAACTTTATAATAAAACTTATATTATACCCAATACATAGTATCATGAAAGTTCTTTTATTATAAAAGAATCCAATATGCTTGGTTTATTATTCATGAAAAATTGTGGGATGTATTCTCACTATGGGATATAGTCTCATGATTATGCTAGTCTAAACTCACTCTAAGTAGTTTAAGATAACATAGTGTAATTTATTTAAAATTACTTATCAGAACATAGTGTAAAACCTTTAGGTGTTTACTGGTGTATAGTGTAATTCCTTTAAATATGACTATGTGACTGTGGTTACATAGTGTAATACCTTTGGGTATCTATAGTTGTATAGTGTGATTCTTTTAAATGTGACTATTTGATTGCTATTACTTAGTGTAATATCTTTGGGTATCTATAGTTAAATAGTGTCATACTTTTGGGTGACTATGTTTATATAGCATAGTTTATTTAAAAGTGAATATGACATGATGAATGATGTTTTTTTCAATTATTACCTTCTAAAACTCATTATGTAGATGGTTCATCTAGTGTAAATTCGTTATGTTGTTACCTCCTAAACCTCATCATGTGGATGGTTCATGGAGTATAACTTCATTGTTATAAAGATGATTATGACATGCATCCCCACTTATTATTAACAATGAGTATTGAAATAATTAATAGTTAAGTGGTGTTATTTATGTACCTTTAACACATTAAATTATATTCATTAAATAATAATATATTTTATTATTTATCATGAGTTTATCCTCATATAAATAAATAATAAAATATATTAAATGACTTTTGGAGAAATTGGACCCATTACTGTGGTAGTTAGAAAATGTCACATTATAATGGTTAGATTACCTTACCTATATAATAAAGAGTGTATATTGTAAGATGCAATGAAAAAAAAAGAGAGTTGAGATAAATGAAAAAATGTGAACACATTTTCAAGTTATGTGAAGATTGATTGAGAAAAAGTGAGAGGAAGAAAGACTGTATTGGGTATTCATTAGTTTCTCATAATATAAAAAATCTTTGTGGGTTTTTTACCTCTTGGAGGTTTTCTCACGTATATTTTGTGTTAGTTTCATGTATGCCTTTGTTCTTGATCTCATATTTAAATCAATTGCTCGTATGTATTATTTTACTGAATTTATCAATATTTTTTCACTCACTTATTTTTGGAGTATCTCTTATGATACTTGATGTATTTTTCAACAAGATGATAGTCTCCTTATTTGGAGTTATTATGGTGAAGTCCAACATCTTCCTTATTTCTATTTGATATTTTTTAATGAAATATATTGTATTCACACTAATTTATAAAGTGCCATAAGGGGTTTGTTGATTCAACGTTATCCACCTTCATGTATTTGTGTGCTCTATTTTGAGAACCTTTTCACGTATTAAGTTTTTTATCTCTTCCATCACCATTAGATCCATCCTTTTTGAGAGATCTTATCTATATTTTTAACATCATTTTTTTGATAGTTGATAGTCTTCCACAATATATAGATCTATTTTGGTACATATAATATCAACTTATTCGATATTCGAGTAGTAGATTCAAACCACTCATGCAAACTTTTTTCATCCACTCCACCTATTTAACATTATGGAGGGAGTGTTCATATAATTTTTTGGAATCACTTCACTCAGTCAATAATATGAGGGGTGTAGTGTAGATTCTATTTATTAGGTGTTGAGTGTTCCTTACACATGCAGTAATTTTTTGCACTTTTATCACCATTGATAGTTTTTTGATTAAATCTATTTTAGTGAAGCCCAGTGTCAGTTGTTTTTGTCATTGAGTAGTGGATTCAACGTGTAGATTGAGTTCCTTCATGGCTTACGAGTTCTAGGAGTATGGACTATTTTAGCATTATCTTTGGGAGGATTTCTAGCTCTCTCTTATTATTTTCTCTCTTTTAAGGCAGAGTTTTTCTATGAGTTTTATCTCTTTTATCCAATTTATGAGAGTTATATGTATATGTTGCATTTTTTTGAGTATTTTCTAGATTTTTTTTTGTACATGAGTATCTTATTCAGGTACTTTATTTTTCAAAATCCATATAAAGATTTTTTACTTGACCCATGTCCTTTTTGATGATTCTTATAGTGACACTAGTGTGGTATCCCCACTAATGACACTACTGTGGCATCCCCACCCATCTTTGTGATCACTTCTCACCATCTTGTTGGAGGGTCTTCAAAATTTTTTTCATCAAGTTTGTCATCATTCTACCCAGTATTCTAGAGTGCAGTGTTTATATTTAGTGATCTTTGTATTCAACACCATTCTTAATTTCAATTGATAGTTACAATGACTTGACATCCATATACTCTGGCAAGATGGATTGGTGTCCACATGGACACACAAATTCACACTGCATAATTTATTATACGCACCTAAGCTATGCTTAATGGGGGGTGTTGATGTAGGACATTAATTTTCTACTTATTTTATTTAGAGATGATTATCTTATATTTATAAGGATGATAGGTTTATGTTTTAATTTCACCTATATTAGAAAAGTTAGTCCCACATGCATGGGATGGTTAGGATTTTCCTATCCTTTACCTTATTATACATCTTTATTATAAATTATTTGATATATATATAGAGTTCCTAATAAAATACAATTGATTTATTCTTTGTGTATGGTGAAGCTTTCATCACTATTGTAATAGTCTCTTGGAGAGATCTTAGCTAAAGAGTTTTTTTAACTCTATCATGAGCATATTACAATTATCCCACATACATGGAAAGTAGTAGTTATTGAAATATATTTAATATTTAAGTGTTAAAACCTAATGAAGGCATCCATGAATATTATTTTTTTAAGTTTGATTAAAAGAGATTGCCCCCATGAAGTGGCTTGTGATCTAAAGTTATTTTAGGTTATATTTTCAAAGTTCATTTCATTGTTTAATTATTTTTTGTAGTTTGTAAATCTATGTAGAAGGATCCTCACATCTAGTATTAGAGCACTTTTTCAACCTATGGGTAGATTTTGAAGATTTTATTTTTCTATCAATAACTTTCTAGAAGCTGTGCCATCTACAAAAATATTTTTTCTTGCCTCTATTTGATACATATTCATTATAAGTTTGGATAAGGGTAAATACCCCTCCATATAACTGTGAAAAGTACTTGGACATAAGCCTTAAAACTCATTATGATGAGTGCCATAGGAACCTCAAAGTAGTTGGCCTATTGAGAGGACTTGCTAGCAAAAAGGGCAATAGTCCCATCTTGATTGACTAGTTTACACTCATGAGGTAAACTAAGAGTTGTCACTTAAAGGTAAATCCATGGTCAAAACTTTTCTTGAGAGCGATCCTCATTTAGACAATATTGGTGGCTAGAGAGACTCCTTAAAACACGTAGGTAGCCAAATAGACTTGGGGCCCATACCCAACATAATAGTTTTAGAAGACCAATAACAGAGTGATCATAGTTAATAATAGTAGGTCATCGCACACTTGTAGATTGGATTTTGGTAGGAGCAACTAAGCGACAACTATTTAAAAGAAAAATACATTTTTTCACCATATCTCTCTTTATGTAGTTCTGTTGACTCTCACTTTTTTTTAGAACACCTAAAATTCTATTTTGAACATTTATTTCCTTTAGGGTCCATATCCAAATTCCACTTCTATTAGCCAAAAATATCAATTTTTGATTTTTTTGAGTTTTGCCATAATTTTTTTAGTTGTTTCCCTCTTGATTTGAAAATTTATTAGAGTGTTACTTTCCCTTTTATGATCCTCTATCCCTCTTGGACAATTTTTTTAGTTTTTCCATTACAATTCTGAAATTGCACTTGCCTTTGTCAATCTTAACCAAGAGGTGCCAAAAAATTAGTAAAAGTACATTTACCTCTTCCAATTGAGCCCAAACTAATTTTTTTCTTACTGACCATGTCTTAGAATGAATTTTTATATCCCTTACTAAAATAAAATAAAATAATAGTTATGGTAGCCACCCCTACATGCACAAAAATCATGAAAGAAGAAATCACAACATTCAAAGCCTAGATCATTGAGTTAATTGATATGATGCATGGACTGAATCAACATAATAGCCTTTTGATCAACAAATTGAAAAATTAATCTTCTTCAGATAATAATTTCTATTCTCCCCACACATCATGTGGGCCCAAGATGGACTTTCAATGATTCAATAGTACATATCCTACAAGATGGATATATTGAGCTAAGTAATTATTCAACCTTCACAATACTTATTTCATCAACAAAGTCCCAATTGCTTCCTTCCACTTAGAACAAACATTTTAATGGTATTATTGGTATCTCAAGTGAAATGATGAATCTGATTAAAAAAACTTTAGATCCTTACTTCTAGATATGTTTGATCCCTCAAAATTTAAGGACTTTATAGGAGCTATCACCAAACTCTATCAGATAGGCACTGTTCATGATTATCAGATTAAATTTGAGAAACTGGTTAATCATATTGAAGGGTTATCAAATGATTTGTTCAAGAGTTATTTTATTAGTGGCCTCAAAGAGTCAAACTGAACAAAGGTGAAAATGTTTTATTTCAACAACTTGATGGATGTATTGGGTATGGATAATTCAGTAGAAATAAACTCTTAACATAGTGTTGATCCCCAACTTTCCCACTTGTAAAGGACATAATAAGCCAACGACCAACCACAACCACACCGGTTAAGTGCCTTACTAAGGTAGAGATGTGGGATTGTAAGGAGAAAGGATTATGTTATAATTTGATGATAAATGTCTTAAGTATCATAAATGCATCACATAAAATCTCTACTTGCTAGATATATAATAACTACTAGAGTAGGACAATGAGCCTAATATCTAGGAGTTTTAGGATGCTCAAACATAACAAATCCCCTTAGAGAACTCAATGGATCAGGAGACTCAACTTGAGTTATATCTACATGCACTAATAGGTGTTACCACTTTTGATGTTTTTTAATGATACCCCTTAGGTGGCCAAGAGTTTCCATGAGTTGATATGTATGCATGGTTCTCAATGACAAAGTGTGCCTTAGTGAGCATGCATGGACTTTACAATGTTTATTTGGTTAGGCAAGATGATGGATGTTGGTGATGTATTGACCATGTTTGAGGGGTCATATGAAGGGTAAAGAGTGCTTGGTGTACTTATGGAAGTGAAAATAATCCATTTGATTAGTTTTGTGAAGGTCTAGGTTATCCTAGTCATCTTGGCAAATTTTTTTGAGTAGGCAGATTGATGATATTAACATTCACATGTGTGAAGGTATGAGAAGAAATTGGTCACATGGATCTGTTTAATTTTATTCATAGAATATGTTTCTAAAATTTTAGGTCTTGAAATGATGTCTATCAAAAGTTATGGTGGTTCAAATTTGCTCTATTAGGCAGATATCACTAGTTTCCATAGTCAAATTTACATTACAAAGTGACCATTGGAATTCAAATATTTGAATTTACAAAGGAAAAATAGTCTAATTTTTTTTGTTTATAACTTTTGATGATGGATGAATTTGATGATTGAGTGAATATAAAAGTGGTAGAGAACTTCAAGAACAATCTACAAAAATTTATTTGGAGGTTTGACTGGTCGTACATTTCCATTTATTACAGTTCAAAGTTGATTGAGGGTTTGACTTTCTTCTGCAAGTGACTCGAGAAGGATGTTTAAGTTTTTATTGATAGTGTTTGTATGTTTCATGGTGAGTTATCTATTGGAGAGTGTTTTATACTCCTTGAGGATCATATATATGGATTTTAGAGGTTTGACCAATCTATGTTTTATATGAACAATTACTTATAAGTTGACTATCTATTTATACATGGTGTTTTCATGTATAATGCAATTATTTGATATGTTTTATATATGCAGACATGTGTAGTGATGAATTTAATAACTTGAGGATGTCTTAGGGGTCATGTGGCATGGACATATGTGCTTTGAAGTAGTCTTGTGTTCTTATTTTTGCTCAGTGAAGTGTTAAAAGGATGAATAGGTCTCCATGGACCTATCAGGGCTTCTTAGGCCTAATTGAAAGGCGTTGGTGCTTAAGGGTGATATATCAAAGCTATGGTCAACCTATGTATGTGGTGTATATATTTTTTATAATTGGTATATAATCCTTAAAGGTTAAATAATATCTTGTGGCTGACCAAGAAGGTGGTGATCACGAAGGCTTTATAAAAGGCGTGAACAAAGATGAAGGTTTCTAGAGTTTAGATGCAAAGAAATGAGAAGTGTGAGTATGCATGGTGGATGGATTAAAGAGAAGAGTAGTGTGAGGAATTTTTCTATGACTTAGAGGTAATATTTTTTATGTTGTAATAATGTTCTTGTAGGGTTGAATATTGAGGATGAGTGAAAAGGTGTATAGTGACCCAAAGGGTTATTTTGGATGCATTACTTGTGTGTGAAGGCTTGAAAAAATATGAAGCATTGAAGAGAGTTGTTATTAATTATTTTTCCATCATATTTTAAGGTAAGAGTCTTTTAGGTAGTTATATCAGAGGTGTTGTGTGGGTGCTCAAGATCTAAGGGCAAGTCGGTGCTTGTCTGTGCCTAAGGGTTGGTGCTGCTTGTAAAATGGGTGATTCACTAAAGTATCTTGTTTGTGATCTCTTATAGGATTATATTACATGTGTTTTTAGGCTTGAGAGTGGGTTTTATTCCACATGAGGGTTTCCCACATAATTCATGTGTTATGTGCTTTGATCTTGCATGGTTTTCCTTATTTATTGCAATGAATGGTTTATATGTTTCATGAATGCTTATGTTGAATGGTTAAGAGTTTGAAGGATTGGAATTGAATTTAAATTATTTGTATCAGTGATTCACTCTCCCCCTCTTAGTGATTTTACCTTGAAAAATTGGTATCAGAGCTAAACCTTCTTTAAAAATTTTAACCACTTGAAGGTGATAAAAAGGTACAATGGGTAGTCATCAAATTCAAGGTGGTTTCTATACTAAGCAAGAACCACTATTCAATGGATCCAACTATGTTTTTTGGAGTACAAGGATGAAGACCTACATCATGTATCTAGGTTTTGACATTTGGAAATCTATTATGGATGGGTATTCTACACCCCTAACTCCTCCAACTAGTGCAACGGATAATAAGTTGAGTGAAAATAATTATGAAGCTATGAATGATATCATTTGTGACTAATCAGAGGCTTAGTTTACCAAGGTAATCCATTTCAAGTTTGGCAATAAAATCTAGGAAAAATTACAAATTATCTATGAAGGAGATGCAAAAGTTAAGTTGGCTAAGTTACAGACCTAATGAAGGCAATTTGAGGGCCTCAAAATGAAGGAAGAAAATACTATGTCATCTTATCTTCTAAGGGTATATGAGATGGTAAACATGATCAGAGGTCTTGGAGAGGAAATTGAAGAAGCTACTGTAGTACAAAAGGTATGTCTCTCACCCTCAAAGAATAAAGTCATGATCTCACCAAGATGGAGATGGATGAATTACATGGCATCCTTACTGCATATGAGATGAGAGTCAATGAGGACAAACCATCAAAGAAAGAAGCAACCTTCAAGGTGATCAAGGAGACAAAAGGTAAGAAGAGAAAGTTAAGTCTTGAAGACTTTGATCTTAATGAAGATCAACTTGAAGCCATGATTATATGAAAATTGAATGTAAGATCAGGTAAATATGAAGGGAAGATTCCTTTTAAATTTTTTTTATGTGGTAAAGTTGGTCATTTTATAGATAAGTGGCCATATAGAGGTAATTTTGAATATAAGGAAGTTCATAAGGAATCTTATGAGGAGGAGCACACAAAATATGAGGGTCCTAGCAAGTATAAAAAGTTATTCAATAGGAGAAATGGAAAGGAGGAGTCATACAAAGGTAGGAAGAGTCTTTTCCATGATGAAGACAATAACTCATCTACTGAAGAATAAGGTAACACATATGATAATGATGATTCATATCATGATGAGAATAATGAGACACTTTTCATGGCTCTTGATGATGATGAAGGTGAATGCTATTTAAGCAGAGATCTATTTGGTGGAGATAGCTTAGAAGAAGATGAGAAAGTCAATCTTGAAGACAAATATATGAATACCTTGGAAGAGTTACAAGGTAAGAATAAAAAGTAAGCATCCTTGATCAAGACTTATGAGGAGTAAATTGGCTTCTTTGAATAAAGGTTAAGTAATGAAGTCAAAGAGCATGATGAAATCATTCAACATCTTGAAACTCAGGTTTGTACCCTTACTAAAGAGGTAAAGAGTAAGGATGAAGAATGTGCTAAATTTAAATCAGAGATGGAATCCTTGTATGTGAAACTAGATCAAGATTAAAACATATCAAAAATTTGAGAAAAGTACAGTTGATCTTAATGACCTATTAAGCAGTCAAAAGGTCTCAAATGATAAGTTAGGCCTATGGTTCCATAATGATGTTCAAAAGGATAAAAATATTGAGGAGATAGTGGTGATTGATCAGAAGACTAATATGAATAAGAAGGATAACTTCAAAAGCTACAAAAGTTCAAATCAAATCAAGCAACTCAATGCAATAAGGTATGACAACTCCTTCAATAGCTATTGTTATTTTTATCATTAGTTAGGTCATAAGATCATTGATTGAAAAATAAAATCTCCTAGTAAGAGATTTGCATGGAATAATGAGCAAGATAATAATGAAAGGCATGAAAATTATCATCACTCAAGTCAGTTAACCGCTCTACAAAGAAAGCATGACATCTTGTGCTACAAGTGTCAAGGGATTGGTCATATTACAAGGTATTGTAATGACTTCATCAAAAAATCAAATGATCAAACGTATGAATGGGATAATGAAACTTCAAGGAGTCATCATATGAATCATACATAAGGTATGTAAAATCAATGAAACTTCATTTGTTTCAAGTGTCAAGAGAGAGGTCACATAGCAAGGTTCTATAGGAATGGTCAAAATTCCATTTCAAAGAATGTCAATCCTAACATGAATAAAAAGAGCCATAATGAATGGAGATTGAAGGAGGTGAATGAAAAATAAGTTAAAAATGGATTGTTTATCATGACAAAATAATGTACAAGTTCAAATGTCAAATAACAAGTTTTATCTGCTTAAGTGGACAAGAATATCAATTAAGATTCTAAATCAAAAGGAAAGAGTAAAGTTAAGAACCCATTCAAAGTCAATTTAATGATGAGGTAGGATTGCAAGTCAAATGAGAACATGGAGATATGGGAATATCCTAAGATTTAGGAACTTTAGTCTCTCTATGGCAGGTGGGTGTTTCTACCTATCTTCTTAAAGATACATCTTTAATATGTAGAATCAATTATGTGTATTCCAAGTGATGTACAAGAGGCTATAGTTAGTATAGAGCTATGCAAAGTTGTTGATTGGTCTTTAAAAATAATACCATTATGGTATAAGAATAGATGATATTATGTTGACCAAGACTTGTATTGATAATAGTCTTTAGTTGAGGGGGAGCAACACGTTCATGAGCTTACTCCAAAGGTTTGTGATGAAAAGCTTCAAGAAATTTGTTCAGGGACATGGGTCCTAAAGGAAAGTTTTAGTCATATTTTGATGCTTGGTTTAGAAGGCCAAATCATGAATAATGAAGGAAAGGTTGATATGGAGTGTATATAGGATGTGTGTAAGTTCAATACATGGGTTTCATGCATTGGATTGGTTACATGAATATTTCATGACCATTTGTTTAGTTTGATGATTTTGCTTACTATTTACTACTTAGTAAGAGTTCATCTTATAAAATTAGTGTACTTGAGGTATATGAGGCCAACCAAGGGTAAAGGCCAATTAGATTTGATGTGTCCATGTGAAAAAAGTGTTGAGGAGATGTTATAAGGCTTACATTATTAATTGAAGGTGTTTTGGCATAGTAATAGGGGTATACACAGGGTCTGTAGGTAGAGTCATGAGCTTTCTAGGTGTCAAATTAGGATTTATGAGTGGTCAAGGTGACTTTGTGGCATAGACAGGTGTGTTGAACTCATATAGGTGTTTTACAGGTAGTTTAAAGATTTGATGGCTTCTAAAGGACAAATTGAATATTTTTGATATCTATCAAGTATGACAATCCTTGCTTAAGGGATAACAAGACAAAAACTATTTCATGGTTCTATGGGTTCCCCAAGGAGTCATATCTTAGAAATTGGTCTAATGGTGTGTATTGATGACTTCTAGGTGTGAGAGAAGTTTTAGAAGATGGAGTTGACTAGAAGATGGTAAGTTGACCCTATTTATTTTTGATGCCCTAAGTTTTTCAGCATATGGGTTAGTGACCTTCCCAAAGGATTTGATATCTTAGGTTGCCTAATATATTGAAATGACCAAGTGAATGCTCAAAAAGTACTTTAAATTCATCTAAAAGTGTATGGTTTGTTCTATGGTATTGGATTTATGAAAATGGATGCCTAATTAATAGGTTAGTTTATGGAGTTATAGTGTAGAGGAAGTGTTGGATGATGATTATTGGTATGAATGATGGGGCATATGAGTGTGTATCAAATATTTAGTTTAAAGTCATGAGGGTTCATACATAGAAAGTTACGGGATTTATAAAGTTTAGGTAGGGCTACTAGGCCTCTAGACAAGGCCAGTGTGAATAAGAGTGATTTTTGGTCATTTTATTAAAAAACAAAAAAGGTATGGTTGTCTTTGAATATTTTTATAAGTTGGATTTATGAATCATATATGTTTGATAAATAGATTGAATGCCCACTCTTCATTCTATGAGTGCAAGAATTTGAAGGTAACTATGAAATTTCATCATGGTTGGAGATGGTTTGAAGGTGATCAAGGTATGCCCCAAGTTTAGGTGACTTAGGGGGAGTCCCTCTTAGTTTTCTCAAGGTTTGATCAATCCTATTTTCTTAATATTGTTCATTTATTCTTCATATAGCAGTACACGGTCAAAGAAGAGTGTTGTCAATAAGCAGTCTTGTTAAAGAATGATATGCCCATGATAGTGGGAGTTTATATCATCTATTAGATGAGGTACCTTCTTGATGTTGTATTTTAAAACATTTACAGGTCCTCAATATCAACAGGTAATCCCACTTTGTCATTGTGTCAAAGGGGGAGAAAGTTTTTGTAGAGGGAGAAAGAGTATGTGCATAGCTTTGTTATTGGCTTTAAAAACATTTATAAGTGTTGAAATCAATGAAAAAGGGGGATATTAATGAGGTGTTGTCAATGATTTCCATTAGGTGGAAAAGAGTGTCCATGAGTTGATATGTATGCATGGTTCTCAATGACAAAGTGTGCATTAGTGAACATGCATGGACATTGTAGTGTTTGTTTGGTTAGGCAAGATGATGGATGTTGGTGATGTGTTAACATTGTTTAAGGGGTCATATGAGGGGTAAAGACTTATTGGTGTACTTATGGAAGTTAAAGGAATCCATATGATTAGTCTTGTGAAGGTCTAGGTTATCCTAGTCATTTTGGTAGAATTTCTTGAATAAGCAGATTGATGACATCAACATTCACACATGTGAAGGTGTCAAAAGAAAGTGGTCACATGGGTCTATTAAATTTTATGCTTAGAACATGTGTTTATAATTTATATCTTGAAATTATGTCTATAAAAATCTATGGTGGTTGAAAGTTACACTCTCAGGGAGATTTCACTAGTTTCCATAGTCAAATTTGCATTAAAAAGTGACCATTGGAATTCAAATATTTGAATTTACAAAAGAAAACTAGTCTACAATATTTTGTTTATAAATTTTGATTGTGGATGAATTTTATGATGGATTAAAAAGAAAAGTGGTATATAACTTCAAGGAAAATCCATAAAAATTAGTTTGGAGTTTTGAATAGTTGTACATTTGCAATTATTATGATTCAAAGTTGATTGAGGGTTTGACTTTATTCTACAAGTGACCTGAGAAGGATGTTTAAGTTTTTTATTGATAGTTTTTGGATGTTTCATGGTTTATTATATATTAGATAGTTATTTCAATTTCGTAAGGATAATATATATGTATTTTTGATGTTTTACCAATCCATATTTAGTATGAACAATTGTTACAAGTTGACTGTTTATTCATTCATGGTGTTTTCATGTACAAGGCAATTATTTGATAGGTTTTGCATATGCAGAGGTGTGTAATGATGAATGTAATCACTTGAGGATGTCTTAGGGGTCATGTGACATGGACCTATGTTCTTCAAAGTGGTCTTATGTTCCTAGTTTTTCTTGGTGAAGTGTTAAAAGGATGAATAGGTTTCCATGGACCTATAAAGGCTTTTTAGGCCTAATTTAAAGGTGTTGGTGCTTAAGGGTGATTTGTCAAAGCTATGGTAAAACTATATAAATGGTGTTGATATTTTTATAATTGGTATAGAAGACTTAAGGGTTAAGGAATGCCTTGTGTCTGACCAAGAAGGTGGTGATCATGAAGGCTCTATAAAAAACATAAAGAAAGATGAAGGTTTCCAGAGTCTAGATGCAAATAAAAGAGAAGTGTGAGTATGATTTGTGGATGTGTTGAAGAGAAGAGTAGTGTGAAGAATTTGTGTATGAACTAGAGGTCATATTTTTGATGTTATAATAGTGTTCTTATAGGGTTGAATATTCAGGATGTGAGAAAATGTGTAGAGTAAGGTTGTTTTGGATGCATTACTTGTGTGTGAAGACTTGAGAAAATGTGAAGGGTTTAGGAGAGTTTATATTCACTATTTATCCATCATATTGGAAGGCAATATAAGTTATAGAGGTATTTATATTATAGGTGTTGTGTGGGTGCTCAAGATCTAAGGGCAAGTGGGTGCTTCTCCATGTCTAAGGGTTGGTGCTCCTTGTGAAGTGGGTGCTTCACTAAAGTCTCTTATTTATGATCTCTTATAGGACTGTAGTCCATGTTTTTGTAGGATTGAGAGTGGATTTTATTACCCATGAGGGTTTACCACATAATTAATGTGTTATGTGCTTTGATATTTCATGGTTTTCCTTGTTCATTGTAATGAATGGTTTATATGTTACATAAATGCTTATGTTAAATAGTTAAGAGTTTGAAGGATTGGAATTAAAGTCGAATTAATTGCATCACTGATTGACCCTCCCCTCTTAGTGATTATACCTATAACAACCAAACTTAAAGCCATGAAGGTTAAAGGGTTATTTAAAAATATCCCTCTCATAATTCTCATTAACTCTTGGAGGACTCATAATTTCATCAATCCTTGCATTACTAGGCAAACAAATCAATTTGTACACCCTTGTTCTAGATTTGAAGTCATGATTGATAATGGGAGAAAATTACCATGTAACGGGAAGTTTTGAAGTGTGTGTATCATGATAGGAAATTACACTCTTCACTTGGATATGTTTTCCCTACCCTCAGGAGGATGTGATGTGGTCTCAGGGGCGTAGTGGCTCCATATATTGGGACCTATTCTATGGGACTTATCTAAGCTTTGGATGCAGTTCATAGATAGTGGCTAGAAACACACCTTAAAAGGGTTATTACCTAGATTTAGTCACATCATCAGTTCCCATCACATGGGAAAGATTCTAAAAAAGACTCACATGGGGTTATTTCCCAATTGCACTCTATCCAACTCTAGCTCCCTACTACTACTAACTACCCTACTAATTTATAAGCCATCCTCGACAAACATGTAACCATTTTTATAGAGATCATGGGTTTTCCCTCTTCATGCCTTGAATATCATCACATTCCTCTCTTTTCAAGAAGCATCCCACCCAACATCCAACCATACCACTATCCTCATCTACAAAAGACTGAGATTGAGTACCTAGTATAAGAACTCCTCAAGTCCTAAGTTATTCACCTCGGTAATAGCCCACACTCCTCCAAAATAATTCTAATCCATAAAAAGGATGGATCATGATGACTCTACATTGACCTTATTTCCCTTAACTGCCTCACTATCAAAGATAAATTCCCAATACTGGTCATTGATAAGATCCATGGGGAAAAAATTTTCTTCAAATTAAATCTTTATTTAGACTATCATTAGATTTGTGTGCATACTAATGACATTCCAAATACAACCTTCTAAACTCATGATTGTCACTATGAATTCTTGGTCATGCTATTTGAACTTACAAATGCCCATTTAACATTTCATACACTAAGGAATAAAATATTTTGGCCTTTATTCTATAAATTTGCTTTGTTTTTCTTTGAAGATATTTTGATCTATAACCACACATGGGATGAGCATATCCAACATATTGACAAGGAAATATAACTTCTAAAAGATAATCAATTATGTGCCAAGCAGTCTAAGTGGTCCATATGGATCTAGAAAAAATTAGTGTCATACAACATTGGCCTTGGCTAACAATCCTCAAGAGCCTTCGTGGCTTCCTAAGTCTTATATGATACTATTAAAAATTAATCAAGGATTATTGAAAGATCATGGATCCCTTGAATTAATTATTGAGTAAGGATGAATTCACATTGGATACTGCAACTAACTAAGAAATCATGGCACTCAAACAAGCTATGTGTAGCACACCATTTTTGGCCATGTTGGACTTCACCAAAACTTTCACCATCAAAAGTGATGCCTATGGCAATGGCCTGGGTGTGTATCTTATCCAAGAGGGTTGTCCCATTTGATTTCACTAGCAAGGCCCTTTGTCTACATATGAAAAAGGAAATGATATCAATTCTACATGCATTAAAAAAGGCAACCATACTTACTTGGGAATCATTTTTGCATCAAAAATGATCATTAGAGTTTTAAATATTTGCTAGAACAATAAATCTCATCACCAACATAATAAAAATGAGTTTATAAACCCATGGGATATGATTATGAGATCACTTGCAAGAAGGGTAAAGACAATGTCATGGCATATGCTTTCTCATGCACATTCAAGGGCCAGACTTCCATTTATTTAATCTTCATAACCATTCTAAACTAGTTAAAATATGTATACCAAGGGTATGCAAATGATCCCTCCTTATGCCACCTCATTTAACAAATAACTACTAACCCCTCTATAGTACCACATTATTCATAGGATGGTGCTTTTTTGTGATACAAGGGCTATTTGATGCTTCCCCAAAGCACAAACCTTTATCAAGTCATATTCTATGAAATTTATGCTTATCCATCAATAAAGTACTCAATATTTCTCCAAACATAGGAGTGAACACGTTGAAACTTATTTTGGAAGGTGATGAAAGGGGAAATTAAATAGATGGTGGCTGAATGTGATACTTGCCAAGCAACAAAGGTGAAATAATAGTGATTCCTAGTTTGATCAAGCCCTTACCCATTCCTACTAAGATATGGATAGATATTTATATGGATTTCATTGAATGCCTTCCTAAATTTGGAGGAAAAATAACGATCTTGGTCATGGTAGACCGCATCTCCAAATATATTTATTACTGTGTCATCAATCATCCATATATAGCCTCCATAGTTGCATAAGTTTTTTTGCATCAAAATTTTCATCTTCATGGCATCCCTTCTTTAATCATCTCTAATCATGATGCAACTTTTACTAGCTATTTTTGGATGGATCTCTTCTGACACACCGCTGAAGATGAGATCTAGGTATCACACCCAAATAGACAGCTAGACAAAAATTGTCAACAAATGTTTGAAAATATTCCTTCATTGATTTTACTCAAAAAAATAACAACAATGAGAAAAGTAGCTTCCCCTCTCATAATGGTGGTATTAAAATAACTCTATATAAAGTGGTTTATGGTCACGCACCCCCATCCTTTCTCTCTTATACTCACTAAAGTTCACCAGTTAAGGTAGTTGACACTACTCTTCGACATCAAGACTAGATTCTTATCACCTACATGACAATATCCATCTGAAATATATCTAAATAAAGTAATAGACTAATCAACAACACTCTAAGTGTACCTTTCAACCTAGTGATATGATTTTTATTTGTCTACATCCATACAAGCAATCATCCTTGAAACTAAAATGGCATCATAATCTTACTACAAATTTTTATGGACTATATTAGGTTCTAAAAATATTGGGTATGTTGCTTACAAGTTAGAGATTCCACCTTCCGGCTGAGTTCACCTAGTCTTTCATGTATCCTATTTGAAGAAAGTTCTTGGAACCACCATCAAAGTGCAAACAATTTTTCCAAAACTTGATAATGAAGGCTCCATCCTTTTCTAACCAAAATCAGTCCTAGGCAAACATAATTACCAAATTTGATCCCACTCCATCATGAAATTCTTAATTCGGTGGCACGACATGCCAACATGTGAACCATTCCAAATTCAACAATAATTCCCACATTTGAAGCTTTGAGGACAAAGCTTTTTCTAAGGGGTAGGGGATGTTGGGAACCTATGTCCTACCCATATCTTTGCATTATTAGTGTATTAGTCACTATGGACACTTATGCTTTGTAAGTCATCCATTGAACATATTTGAATTAATTCACATACATGGGAAGTAATATTTATTATAATAGATTTAGTATTTATGTAAGTGTTGAATCCCAATGAAGTCATCCATTAATATTAATATATTAAGTTTTCTCAAAAGAGGTTTCCCCCTTGAAGTGCCCTACAATCTAAAGGTTATTTTTCAAATTTCATTTCATTATTCATTCATTTTTTGTAGTTTATAAATCTATGTATAAGGATCCTCAAAGAGTCCCCAACAGGGTCCTCCCAAACTAACTTGTTTATTTACTAAAATTAATAACTTTATATTAACAAAAAAATAAATAAATATAATTTGGATCAACCAACCCAACATAATCTTCTAGTTTAGTGCTTCTTCATCCCATACCAACTGTACTTCTCAATTCACAAATGTCTCTAGGGTTGTAACCATACACAATTTGAAAAAGATTCATTGTTGTACTTATGTTTACTATGTTGTAAGCAAACTTGATCCAAAGGTCATTTCAGGTGTCATAGGTTCATAAGATATCCTAAAACTAGTATAATACTGAAGAGCATTTCAAGATGTTTTTAATGCCTATTGGAATGCATAAAATGGACATCATATGCTCTAGATATCATTGGTCAAAGTTTGGATTAAAAAATATTCAAATGGTCAACAATGATGTGGATGATTGACAAGTGGACCAATCAAGGTGTTACATGTGGAAGTGTAAAAATGAATGGTAAAAATGGTAAAATGATTTTTTTTTACCTCTCATCTTTGACACTCATGCTCAGACAAATGGGCCCTGCTATTTTCTAGCTAGGGACCCTCAACCAAGGTCAACACACTCTTTTTATGGAGGGGTACCGTTGCCTCTGTTACTTCACATTACCATTGTTATGTTTTTTTTCATATATATGCCTCTATGTTGTTTATATGCTCTATGTGGGACTAATAATCTTGATATTTTAATTATTAAAATAATTTCATGTATTACCCATGTCACTTGTGCATGCCAGATCTATGCCAAGCCTGAGATATGAAGTTTGAGATTACTCATGCCAACTCAACTCACCAACCAACAGTGAGTAGTTGAGAGTTCCTAAGTTTGGTGTGGTTCCTAAGTTTGGTCAAAACCCAAATGCCAATCGAGCCAAGAAAAATGGTTTTAATACATGTCCCAAGCCACAAACCACATTCTCAACATAAGGCTATTTGAAGCCTTTACAATATGTCCACCCCATGAATGTGGGATATTTATCCTTACATGGTAATGCCATGACATAGGTAGTTGGGATTTGAACCCATAACCTATGGAAAAAATGTTAGGTGGACTAACCAATCTACCAAGCATTGGAAAGTGTTATAAGAGGCATGAATTTTTACTTGTATAGGGAATTTAAAATGACTGTGTAAAATTTATAAGGAGCAATTTGTAGAAATTGGAATTTTTGATCAATCTAGAGGCATTTTTAGATCTCAGAGTAAACTAGAAAGTTGTTTAGAATTCCAAGAAACTCTATTTTGTATATTTTTTCTCATGATTTGGTGTTTGTTTGACATATTTTTGAGCAATTAAAGTGATGATTTGATGTACAATGCTGGGAAGAGATTCTGCAAGTGTTTCAGGAAGGTGGAGGATGGTTGCTGAGTATTGTTAGAGTTTTCTAAAGGTCTAATGGCATGATTTTTTAGGTTTTGAAATTACATTATGTTTTTATGAGTTGTATTATTAATTACAAATAGATTTTTAATGTATTTGAGTGCTATTTAGTAATCATAGAAATGTAGCTCATTTGGGTAAACTCCATAAACAATCTCAGTGTCTTTATATTCTATTTTGCATTCAATTTTTCATAGATTTTAATCAGTTATTAAATATTTGGATGTAATTTAATTAAAATATGACATTTATGGGAAATCATATAAATGGATTTTTGATCATTTTGAATGTGGAGATGGTATGAATGAGTTATTGAAAATACTCATATTTCAATTTTGAATCCATTTTAATCACATTATATTAAGTTGATTAGATTTATTTAAATGCTATTTTCAATATCCATTTTTAAACTATTTTAATAGTAGGGGGTCTACTATAGTTTATGACTCAGTTTGGTATCAAAGCAATTGATCAATGGGATTTAACAGTGTGGTTTACGTATGGTTAACAATTTTCTATTTGTTAATTATTGCAATTATGTGTTGAATACAGGAACATGTGAACTATGGGAAAGATGTCTAAATAGGAAAATCTCAATGAAATTGAGTCATATAATCAATATATCAAATAACATAACTCACTCTTGAGATAAAAATTCTACTCCATGGAAGAAGAGATTGGAAATTTGAAATATGATTTGTAGACCAAAGATGAGCTCTTGGTAAAGTTGTAGAATGGTGAACAAATAAAGGAATTGCCTTCCACATCAGATGTAGAAACAATGATAAATGAATAAACTATAAGTAAGTCATTATGTAGTAATTCCTCTCATTCAATTTTAGATATTGATTTTGGTGTTTTTAAAAAACACACTAAGGGTATTGGGTCTAGACTATTAGATAAAATGGGATTTGAAGGAAGAGGCCTTGGTAAAAATGGACAAGGCATAACTAACCCCATACAGGTAGAGGATAGGCCTCATTTTATAGGTTTGGGGTATACTAGTGAACAAATGGAAATTGGAGAGATTTCCAAATCCATAGAAGGAAGAAAAGCTTCCAACTACCAAGTGTGAATGCCACTAGCTTTTCAGAATAAACCATCACAGGTGGATGAAAGGTGTAAGAGAACTGGAAGAAAAGTTATTGAGATTCCACCTCCTCTTTCTTACACAAGACATAGCATTAAGAATTTTGTAAATTCTAAAAATTCTAATGCACTCTTTTAATTTGAACAATATGGTTATGATATACAAAAAATGTGGTATGCTTTTCCTTGTACTTTTTGTGGGTTAAGTAATCATTCTGTTACTTATTATTGGAATAAAAAACCTCTATTGAAGAAGTTGTTGCCTTTTGTGAAAGATAAGGCAGGTGATAATGATCAATCTCATCATTTAGAGGTGATAAATGGTAAACATGTTTACTCATCTAAGAAGAAGGATAAGAGGAACTTTTGCACTCATTGTCATAAGAGTGGACATAGAGTTGAGAATTGTTGGAAACTTCAACCATCACACTATCCTAAACATGGTAAATATTCTAATGTATATTTCAATTGTGAAAATAAAAACTTATCATAGGATTTTTGGTCTAAGAATCCATGCATTTTTTGTGAATTAGATAATCACTGTGTTGCCTTATGTTGGAAAATAAAATTAGCTAGTAGGATATCTTTGTTTTTTAAGGAGAAATAAATGGGTAATAATTATTATACTCATTATAATCTAAGTGGTCACCAAAATGATAAATGTTGGGTATTGCATCCAAAACTATGTACCAAGTATTGTAGGAAGATATCCATGAAAAATGATGCATCCATAAACAAAAAGGAAGTTGTTTTAAACCCACTAGTTCAAAAACAAAACAAGAGGAAGACCACTTCTCTACTGATTATCCATAAATAAATCCATTCATTTTTGATTTCGATGGTAATGATCATTTTTTTTTCTAGTGGTAATTTTGCATAGCTATGGTATTAATTAGCATGCATTTGGTCAAAATAGTTTTGGTATTCCAAGGAATATATTTTGATTTTGAACAATTTTGGAGCTACCAACTATGAAAAATTTGAGTGACAAGTTTATCATACTTGGATTATTTTCTCATGTTTATGGTTTTGCTAAGATTTATTTTTTTTTCTCATAAATAAGTTTTTAAGTTCCTAATGCATTGGTAAAGGAATTAACTCATATTTGAACTTGGAGATATTCCCAAATGATTTACGTTTTGAATTTGGTTTATTGGAGTAACTTGTAGAGAAAAGCCAAGGGACATGTTTATCATACTTGGATTGTTTTCTCATGATTGGGTTTTTATAAAAACTTCAGTTTGAACTTTGACAACAATATATGTAGGTTGTATGGGGCATGATCAGTATGTCTATTTTGGAAAACCTTGCATTTTAGTATATATGTTGTCATTTACATTGTGCAAATAGAGGCATATAAGACCCTTTTTGAGCACTGTTTGTAATTGTAATAATTTTACAAAATTTTTGTAGTCTTACATTATATTTGCATATTTATAAATCCCTCATTTATTTTGGTCATTTATTTATAACTATCAAATATGGTTATAATTAACATGTATATTTATAACACTAACAAATTAGTTTGCAGTTTCACTTGGTGATAATTTTGTAGTGATTGGCATATTCACCATTTTGGGAGATTTGATATTTGTACAGATAGTTTGCTCCTATCTACAATTTGATATTAGATAGAGATGTTCTTCACTAATAGTTTCAAGGATTTAGTTTGAATTTTGAATCATTACCATGATATGTGTCAGTGATATTTTATAGGTAGTTTTATAGGGTCAGTGGATACTCACTTATGTTTGGCATTTAGATGTCTATTTCATAATAATCTACTTTTACAGTTGTAACATTGGTCAATTCACATATGATCAGGTAGACATTGACAATTGGGAAGGTGCTTCATGTCTATTTACACTAATATATTTATTGTGATATTTTGGCATTAAAATAAATTTAGAAACCTTAACCACTATGCTATATTATAGTTTTTATACTTTGGTGTGATGCAGAGAGCCATTTAGTAGATTCAATGGGTTATTCTCCTTTTGAGGACTAAAAGGGTCTTATTAGGGATAGATTAAGAGGTCATTTTGGGTGTCATAAGTTCCCAAGATCTCCCAAAACTAGTATAATACTAAAGATCATTCTGAGAGCTTTCCAACGCCTATTGAAACACATAAAAGAGACATTATATGCTCTAGATATCATTGGTCAAAGTTTGGATTTAAAAATAGTCAAATGGTCTATAGTGATGTGGATGGTTGACAAGTGGACCAATCAATGTATGATACATGGTAGTGCAAAAATGAATGGTAAAAAGGTGTTTTGTTTTCACTCCCATCTTTGACATTCATGTTTAGACAAATAGGCCCCACTATTTTTTGCCGAGGGCCCTCAACCAGGTTCAACACACTCTTTTTGCAAAGGGGTGCCTTTGCCTCCATTACTTCACATTACCATTATTACATATATATATATATATATATATATATATATATATATATATACACACACACACACACACCTTTGTATTGTTTATATGCTACATGTGGGACTAATAATATTGATATTTTAATTATTAAATAAATTCCATGTACCAGCTTGATGCCAAGCCTAGGATATGAAGCTTGAGATTACTCATGCCAACATAACTCATCAACCAATTGTGAGTAGTTGAGATTTCCTAAGTTTGGTGTGGCTCCTAAGTCTAATTGCCAACTGAGCCAAGAAAAATGGTTTTAATACATGGCCCAAGCCATAAACCACAAACCACATTCTCAATGTAAGGCTATTTGAAGCCTTTAAAATATGTCCACCCCATAAATGTGGGATATTTATCCTTACATGGTAATTCCACGACCTAGGCAGTTGGGATTTGAACCCATAACTTGTGGAAAAATTGTTAAGCAAACTAACCAATCTGCCACACATTGGCAAGTGCTATAAGAGGCACAAAGTTTTACTTGTATAGGGAATTTGAAATGATTGTGTAAAATTTATAAGGATTAGTTTTTACAAGTTGGCATTTTTGACCAATCTAGAGGCATTTTCAAATCTTGGAATAAATTAGAAAGTTGTTAAAAATTATAAGACACTCCATTTGGTATATTTGTGCTCCTGATTTGGTGTTATTTTGATGTATTTTTGAGTAATTAAAGTGATTATTTGATGTAGAACACTAGGAAGAGATTCTGTAAGTGCTTTAGGAAGGTGGAAGATAGTTAAATATTGTTAGAGTTTTTTGAAGGCTTGATGGCACAATTTTTTAGATTTTAAGATTCAATTATGTTTTTATGAGTTGTATTATTACTTTCAAATAGATTTTTAATGGATCAAATTACTATTTAGTAATCTTGAAGATGTAACCCATTTGGGTGAACTCTGTAAACAATCTTGGTGTCTTTATATTCTATTTTGCATATAGTTTTTCTATAAATTTTAATTAGTTATTAAATATTTGGATACAATTTAATTAAAATATGAAACTTATGAGAAATCATATAAATGGATTTCTAATCATTTTGAATGTGGAAATGGTATGCATGAGTTATTGAAAATACTCATATTTCAATTTTGAATCCATTTTAATAACATTATAACAAGTTTGATCATATTTATTTAAATGTCATTTTTAATATACATTTTAAAACTATAGTTTACAGATCAAAAATCAACTTGTGCCAAAGTTTTGTTCCATTGTTTAGGCATGTCTCCTACCAAACATATTAATAGTTTTCTGATGCTTCTCTTCAATACATTTTTTTGTCCATCTGTTTGAGGAAAATAGACTAAATTGAAATCTAACCTTGTGCCCAACTTCCTCCAAAAGTTCCATACAAATATTGTGTCCCTATAACCTTGTGCCCAACTTACTCTTCAACAAACCATGTGATATCATTACTTCTTTAAAGCCTTTACAATATGTCCACCCCATAAATGTGGGATATTTATCCTTACATGGTAATTTCACAACCTAGGTAGTTGGGATTTGAACCCATAACTTGTGGAAAAATTGTTAAGTAAACTAACCAATCTACCACACATTGGCAAGTGCTATAAAAGGCACAAAGTTTTACTTGTATAGGGAATTTGAAATGATTGTGTAAAATTTATAAGGATTAGTTTTTACAAGTTGGCATTTTTGACCAATCTAGAGGCATTTTCAGATCTTGGAATAAATTAGAAAGTTGTTCAAAATTATAAGACACTCCATTTGGTATATTTGTGCTCCTAATTTGGTGTTATTTTGATGTATTTTTGAGTAATTAAAGTGATTCTTTGATGTAGAACACTAGGAAGAGATTCTGTAAGTGCTTTAGGAAGGTGGAGGATGGTTGTTAAATATTGTCAGAGTTTTTTGAAGGCTTGATGGCACAATTTTTTAGGTTTTAAGATTACATTATGTTTTTATGAGTTGTATTATTACTTTCAAATAGATTTTTAATGGATCAAATTGCTATTTAGTAATCTTGAAGATGTAACCCATTTGGGTGAACTCTGTAAACAATCTTGGTGTCTTTATATTCTATTTTGCATATAGTTTTTATATAAATTTTAATTAGTTATTAAATATTTGGATGCAATTTAATTAAAATATGAAACTTATGAGAAATCATATAAATGGCTTTCTAATCATTTTGAATGTGGAAATGGTACGAATGAGTTATTGAAAATACTCATATTTCAATTTTGAATCCATTTTAATCACATTATAACAAGTTTGATCAGATTTATTTAAATGTCATTTTAAAACTATTTTAATAGTAGGGGGTCTACTATAGTTTACAGATCAAAAATCAACTTGTGCCAAAGTTTTGTCCCATTGTTTAGGCATGTCTCCTACCAAACATATTAATAGTTTTCTGATGCTTCTCTTCAATACATTTTTTTGTCCATCTATTTGAGGAAAATAAACTAAATTGAAATCTAGCCTTATGCCCAAATTCCTCCAAAAGTTCCATACAAATATTGTGTCCCTATAACCTTGTGCCCAACTTACTCTTCAACAAACCATGTGATCTCATTACTTCTTTAAAAAATAAAATTTTAATGTTTGTAACATCACTTATCTTATTAAATACTATAAAATGTGTCATATTATAAAATATATCAACAACAAAGATATAATAATTACCTCTTTGTATTATAGAACAACCTAAGAATAAAATCCATGCTTATTTCCTCCCATATTCTCTTTAGAATGGGTAAAGGTTGACTTTTTCCTTTGGCATGTTAAAAAACTCTACAACTTTGTACAAACTTCTTCACATCCACACTCATTCTTGTCTAATAGTAGCTCTTAGATAGTTTCACCAGTGTTTTATCAATCCCAAAGTGGCCAATAATTCCCTCCACTATGATTTTATGTAATGAAATTATCCCTCATTTAACCTTGAGGTATACACATTTATTTTCCTTTAAATAACAAATCATCCTACAATAAATATTCTAGTCATGGAGTTTTATCCAACACAGTTGGATTCTTGAATGTTGCACATGCATATCATAAATCCAAATAGTCTCCATACAACTCCTCCATTGGGCAAACCCAACTACTACGTTCATCTAATTAATGATAAAAACTCTCTTACTTAAAGAATCTACCACATTGTTTAGCTTGCCACTTCTGTGCTTCATAAAAAATTAATGATTGTGAATAAATTCAACCCACTTCATGTGCTTTTGATTCAACTTACCTTAGTTTTTAAAAAATTTTAGTGCTTGATGATCCATGTAGAATATAATTATTTGACCAATAATACAAACTCTTTAGGCAATAAGTAAAGTCTCCACTTCTTGAGAGCTCATTTCATAGCATAAAACTCTTTATCATAAACAAAGTATTTTGCATGTGCTTCATTAAAATTTCCACTAAATCACATAATGGGCTTACCTTCTTAATTCAAAACCTCTCCTATAAATTCCCCACTAACATCACAATCAACTTGTAATGCCTTGTTGAAATTTGAAAATGCAAACAATGGTTGTTTTGTTACTCTTTTCTTCAAAATATAAAAAATATATTTGCTACAATAGTCCACTTGAAGTTTTTCCTAACACTTTTAATGGTTTCCATAACAGGTGCAATTATACCACTAAAGTTTATAATAATTTTCCATAGAAACTAGCTAACCCATGAAAGCTTTTTTTATTCAAACATGTTTCTAGATGATGGCCATTCAACAATTGCTCTTACATTTACTAGGTTCATTTTCAACTCATCACATGAGATTACAAATCCCAAATATATTACCTCCCTCTTCATGAAGCTAACTTTATTTAGTTAATTAACAACTTTTCCTCCTTCAGCTTTTACAACATTGACGTCAAGTGCAACAAATACTCTTCTCTTATATGACTAAAAATCAAAATGTTAAAAATATTAGGGCCAAGATCATTCCCTAGGTAACTTTGATGGATTAAATTCCCTCTATTTTTGGCTGTTTAGCTGAAAGAATGCTCAAATTTATATGTATGTTTACTCATTAATTATAATTATCTATATGTATCCAAAACATGGGCATAAATGCCAATATTTATATAATTTTGAGATTCTTAAATTTAAAAAAAGTCATCTAAACACACAATAAAAAAATTACCAAATAAGGTTTCAACACATCATTTATGAGTCTCATAAATGTGCTAGGTGCATTTGATAATAGGATTGATATATAACCAGTCATACAACCCATCATTTATCTTAGATGTAACCTTCCACTCATCATCTTCTCTAATTCTAATTTGGTGATATCCACTCTTCAAATCAATGTTTGTGAAGTATCTTTTTCTAGTAAAATAATTCATCAAATCATCCATACTTGGTAATAGAAATATGAATTTGATAGTGATCTTATTAATGGCTCTTGAATATGTACACATATACAATTATCCACCCTTCTTAGGTGTCAATACTACTAGAAATATATAAGGATTAAACTCTCTTTTATAAAACCCTTCAACAACTATACTTTATTCTTTACCTCCTCATTATCTATAGGTGTTAACCTATATGTTTCCTTGTTTAACATATTAGATCCATGTACTAGATTTATATGATGACTAATGCTTCTCATAGGTGGAAATCCATTTGGAAAATATTTAGAAATAATTTCACCAAACTCATTCAACAAATTTTACACTTCAAGTTAAGTTTCACTTACCTATTTTGTGATCAAAACCTACATTAGTTTTGGGATGAAACCAAAACATGCATTCTTCTCCATTGCCTCCTTTAAAAATTATTTTTTAAAACAAACTAACTTTAGGACTATCTATTTACATACATATTGAGAAAATTCACACTCAACAACAATCTTATTATTTTATCTATTCTAATAATTTATCATCCTTTATTCTTTATGAACATATTCTCAAAGCTAAAATCACACATTTAATTATTAAAACTAAATGCTTTATTTAATTGGTGGGATCATGTTGGAAATATGATTGTCACTGATGTTAAAAGGGAGATTGTTGGCATTATGGATGTCATTGATGTCAGAGGATTAGTCAGATGCATGATTGATGGAGAGAAAATCATGTTTTGCAGTTGCATAGTGCAAGGTCCTAAAAAGTTACAATTTTTTCATAAAAAGTTTTCATGTTTTTATAGAGACTATTTCTAGAGGTTTATGAAGGAAACATATAGAAGATATGTTATGGGTTTTTCAAGTACATCTTAGATGTATGGTCTACAATTTTAAATGAAAAAAATGATCTTAGAAATGAATTATCCTTGCTTTTGGCCACTACTAGGGTTTATCAGTAAAACCCTAAGGGTTTTAGTCTTGAAATTCATAAGTATTTGTATTTTTGTGTTGATTAGAAATAGGAGGTAACTGATCACTTAAGTCATAAATTAAGCCTTCTTCATTAGTGTGTAACTGACCCCTTTAACCTAGAGATTACTAGCTTGAAAGAGTGTTTGAAGACTTTAGTAATTCTTAAGTTTATGACTTAATATTTTTTTGAGTATGATCAATGATGGCACTTAGAGATTGAATATCTAATAATAAGCATCTCAACTAATAGATGAAGATCCAATAATGAGAGTTTAATTGGATGGTGAAGATCTATGGTAAGTAGTGAAGTCAATAAGTCAAAAAACATGATATGATGACAAGTGCCAACATTAAAGAATTAAAGTTAGGAGACCTATAAGCAAATTAATGGTGCATATTAAAGGTGAAATATCTGATCTAACAATTATGTTTTAAATTTAAGATGATTGAATGTTGATCATTGGATCATGGCATAAAACTTCAAGATCTAAGGCTAGTATTTAAAGATCTATTTATCTTAATGGTTAGGTAGTGGAACACTCAAATAAGCTGTAGTATATGACACAAAGAATGATATAGATTGTTTTAATCACTGCAAGTTACATTAAATGGATTTCTAAGAATATTATACATCAGAGAATGATGGTGATGGTGTGTGAATTTAAAAAGTAGGAGACTTATTGTTAAAGATAAATGAACTGAGTCTAATAGATGAGCATGATGTGTT
Organism: Torreya grandis; assembly: GCA_037957365.1. NCBI lineage: Eukaryota > Viridiplantae > Streptophyta > Pinopsida > Cupressales > Taxaceae > Torreya > Torreya grandis. Next base: position 396,177 of record JARHVA010001602.1, read on the forward strand.
AATGACCAAGTGTGAACATAGAGAATAAGTGAGACCTAGATCTAATGCAAATATACATCATCTAAGATACACACTCTTTATTAAAAAAATAGGCAGAGAGGAAGAGAGAAGAAGTGTAGAATATGAGCAATTACAAAACATGTTCGTAACATAAAATTGGATTCATTTGAATCATTGTAATTAAGAGTTATAGTTTCATAATTTTATTATAGGTCTAATTGGTGGGCTCCAATAGAAGAGTTGAGTTGGTGCTTAGTTAAGGAGCAGGTGCATCCTTAGAGTTGGTACTCTTAAATTAGAGGATTGGCGTCTCCTTAGGGTTAGTGCCTTTAAAGATTAAAACTAGTGAGGTTTCTATTGTGAGGCTAAACTAGGATAGTAGATCCTAGCAGCTATTCTCATTGTGTTTTTTTCTATATTAGGTTTTCCATTTACATCTGGTGTTAATATTATTAGGGAGTGTATGATCTCTACATATTCATTTTAGTTTACATTAAAAGTGTTAAAGGTCTATTTTAAATCAATCTACTAATTCACTCCCCCTCTCAGTAGATAGTTATGTTCCAAAAATTGGTATTAGAGCATTGGTTCCTTATAAAAAGCTTAATCAACTTAGGTAGTTCTTGGATAGTGAAAAAAAAATGACTAGTCAGGAAGGCTCTTTCTCAAATAAAGCACCTCTCTTTGATGGATCAAACTATGCATTTTGGAGCATTAGAATGGAAGAATATTTATCTTCATTAGGGTTTGATGTATGGATGTCTATTGTAAATGGATATGTAATTCTTGATACACCTTCTACTGATCAAGCTACAAAGAAAGCATATGAGAGAAATGCCAAGGCAAAGAATGCCATTCTTTTTGGATTATATAACTCAAAGTTTGTCAAAGTAATGTATTGTCAAATTGTACATGATATCTAGAGTAAGTTAAAAAGCATCTATGAAGGTGATGATAAGGTAAAGTAGGCCAAGCCACAAACATACAAAGGCAAGTTTGAAAGTCTCAAAATGAATGAAGAAGAGAAAATTATAGACTACCTCTTTAGAGTAGATGAAATAGTCAATATAATTAAAGGCCTTGGAGAAGAGATGAAAGATTTGATCATTATCAAAAAGGTCCTAAGATCTTTGTTATCTAGGTATGACTCTAAAATCAATGTAATAGAGGAAGCAAGAGATCTAGATAAACTCACTTTTGATGAGTTACATGGAACCTTCATAACTTATGAAATGAGATTGAGAGAAGCATATACTTCCAAGAGAAAAAATGCATTCAAAGTTGCCAAAATGGTAAAATCAAGAGCATCTACATCCAAATCTAAGGAGACTGATGAAGAAGAAGCTATTTTTTTTAGAAAATTAAAAAGAGGGTCTAGAAAATATAAAGGTAAATTACCCTTTAAATGATTTAACTATGGTAAGATAGGACATTTTGATATTAAATTCCCTTATAACAAAAAGGATAACTTTGAGAAAGAATAGGATAGTAAAAAGATGAAACCCTACTACTCCACGGAGAAGAACTTCTTCAAAAATAAGAAGAGCCTATACAAAAAAGAATATAGTGATTCATTGGATGAATGTGAAAGCTTAGATGATGACCATGATTATGCCTTTATGTTTGGGGGAAATTAATTCCTATTCATGGCATTAGGATCAACTTCTATGGATCAAGAAAAAGAAGTTAAAGACTCTGATGAAGAATATAAAGGAGAAGTGGATCTAGAGGGTGAAGTCATCTATGATCTAGATGAAATTGAAAGGCTAAGAAAAGAGAACTCAAATGAAAAAAAGCATGCGCAAAAATAAATTGAACACCTATCCAAAAATCTTAAAGAATGTGATCAGTCAAATTTGAACTACAATCTAAATCTGATGAATGCATGAAGTTAGAAGTAGAAATAGTGGCTTTGAGAAAATAACTTGAAAAAGCTAAAGAACAAATAGACAAAGGTCTTAAGATAATAAGAGGTTCAAAAATTCTTGATGAGCTGATCAACTCTCAAAAGCCATCAAAAGAAAAATCTGGTCTTAGTTTTGAAAAAGGGAAAAGTCCCATAACTAGTACATGTGCAAACTTACATGATAACTTCAAAGTAGAAGGAGAATTAGGAACAAATAAATAAATATATTGAAGGAATGCCTCCAGAGATACAAAAATAGACACAAGCACTACTTGTGTGAAGAAAATTGAAGGAGAAAAGAAGCTTGAAGAAAAGAATAATAATAAGTCAATCTCTAAAACCTAAAGGAAGATGAAAAAAACAAAGAGAGATGATGCAAATGGTTACATAAGGGTGAGATACTTAAAGAAGCCAGAGTTAAGAATACCTCCTCATCTTGCATAAAGAAATTCTATGCCTAGGTATTCCTCATTTTTCTATGGTTATTATTATACTTGTAATCAATTTAGTCATAGGGGTAGTGAATATAGAGTTATCCCTAAAAGGAGAACAAACTTTGTGAGTAGAAATTAATTTTCTCTTTTGATAGATACAAATTTAATATGTTATAATTACAATAATTCTAGTCACATAGCTAAACATTGTAGAACAAACTTTGTAAGACTAAAAATACAAAATAAAAAAAAAGGCATGCCCCTAGTGTGAACAAAGGTTTACAAGTCTCTAAAAAATGGAAAGATAAGATAGATAATAAATTTAAGAATGTGTGGAAAGTGAAATATCAAAAAGCTACACAATCTATGATTTCTCAAATTGCACTCCATATCAAGGAACAAAATTTGTGGGTAATAGATAGTGGTTGATCAAAACACATGACTGGTGACAAAAGTAAGTTAATAAAACTAAGTAGATGTAAGGAAGGATTTGTCAGTTTGGAAGATAATACTATAGTAAAAATCTATGTTAAAGGAACCTTGAACATAGATGGAAAATTACCTACACATGATGTCCTTTATGTTAAAGGATTGAAACATAATCTGCTAAGTGTTATCCAAATGTGTGACAATGAATATAAAGTAATATTTAATATACAAGGCTATAAGATAAGGAAATATGGAAGAGTAGTTGTAGAAGGGAAAAATACTAAAAACAATATTTATAATCTTAGTGAAGTGAATGGTAATAGCTGTCTAATAGGACAGGATAATGAGAGTTGGTTGTGGCATAAAAGAATGGGCCATGTCAAATCTGATAACTTGGTAAAAGTGATCTCAAATAATCATGTTAGACACATGACTAAGATAACAAAACCTATAGACACTAATTGAAATGAATGTTAGCAAGGCAAGCAAACAAGGGTTAGATTTCAAACAAAAGACTATGCAACTACACAGACTTTAGAGTTAGTTCATACTGATCTTTATGGTCCTACTAAGATAAGAGTATTGAAAGGAGAAAGATACTTCATGTTACTAATATATGATTACTAAATAATGACATGGGTAAGCATTTTTAAGGATAAGTCTCAAGCATTTGAAAGATTTAAAATATTTAGGGCCATGGTTGAGAATGAGATTGGATAAAAAATCAAATGCTTAAGATCTGATAGAGGTGGAGAATTCACCTAAAATGAGTTCATAGAATAATATGAGAAGTATAGAATCAAAATTCATTACTCTGTAGTAAGGACTTCACAACATAATGGAGTTGTTGAAATAAAGAATAAAATAATCAAGGAGATGGCTAGAACAATGCTAAAAAAGGCCAAATTACCTAATGGATACTAGAGAGAAGCAATAAAAATAATAGTATATACCTTTAATATATTTCAACTGAGGATAAATAGTGAGAAAACCCCTTATGAACTATGGTATGGAATACCTACCTCTGTTAAGTATTTCAGGGTGTTTGGGAGAAAATGCTACATCAGAAGAAAAGAAGATAACTTGGGAAGCTTTGACTCAGGATGTGATAAAGGAATATTTCTTGGTTATTCCACCCAAATCAAAGATTACACATGCTAAAACAAAAGGTATAAGGAATTTTAGAGAGGATAAATGTCAAGGTTGATGAAGGCTTGAAACATGTTAAACCTGATAGATACATCTGTAAAGATGAATTAGAGTCTGAAGAAGGAGTAGCTGATGAAGAGCCTAAGGAACTAAATGAAAAGGCACCTACAATATTTGTTCAAAAGGATCATCCTATATATTATATCATTAGTAATAAATATGAAGGAGTTTATATAAGGAGAAGAGTTTTAAAGAATAAAGAGCAAGTAAGTTTTTCTCTAATATCTGAAATTGAGCCTAAAAACTAAGTTGAAGCTACCAAGGATGAGAATTGGCTAAAATCTATGAAATAAAAACTAAGCCAAGTTGAGAAGAAAAAAACTTGGGAATTAGTTCCAAGACCTTTAAAAAAGAATGTAATAGGTACAAAGTGGGTCTTTAGAAAAAAAACTCAATGAAAATGGAGCTATTATAAGGAATAAGACTAGATTAGTGCACAAAGGCTATGCAGAAGTTGAAGGTTTATATTTTGAGGAAAAATTTGCTCAAATTTCTATATTGGAATCCATAAGAATGTTTCTATCATTCTCTATTTATAATAAATTCAAAGTCTATCAAATGGATTTTAAATATGCTTTCTTGAATGAGAACCTAGAAGAGGAACTCTACATATAACAACCTAAAAGCTTTTAGTTGTTAGAAGAAGAAGATTATGTTTGTAGACTAAATAAAGCTCAGTATGGTCTAAAATAGGCACCTAGATCATGGTATTAAAGATTATACTAGTACCTAAAATAACTAGGATTAAATAAAGGATGTACAGACAATAATCTATAATTCAAATCAAAAGATGAGCATATGCTAATTATTGTTGTATATGTAGATGATATCATTTTTAGTGGTAATAGAAATAGAATGTGCAAAGAATTTGCTACACAAATGCAAAATGATTTTGAGATGTCCATGCTTGGAGAACTTTCTTTATTCCTTGCTCTATAGATATTGAAAATTCATGAAGGGATATTTATATCTCAAACCAAGTATGCAAAGGAAATGATCAAGAAGTTTGGAAAGGAAGACAACAAACAAGTAAGTACTCCCATGATAACTGGATATAAGTTAAGCAAAAAGGGTGAGTTCCTTAATGCAAATCAAACTATGTATAGATCAATGATAGGTAGCTTTTTATACCTAACTTCATCAAGATCTGATATCATGTAATTAGTGTGCATGGTTACAAGATTTAAAGCTGCTCCTATAGAGTCACATGTCCATGCAGTAAAAATAATCTTTAGATATATCAAGAGTACAATTGACTATGGCCTATGGTATCCTAAAGGTAAAGATTTCACTTTGATATCATATACATATGCTGATTGTGAAGGAAGTGTGGATGATATAAGAAACACTAGTTGTGGTTTATTTTTCCTTAAAAACAAACTTGTTTCATGGCTAGGCAAAAATCAAGAGTCAATTACTCTTTCTACAATAGAAATAGAGTATGTTACAACAATGACATGTTGCACTCAAGTTTTGTGGATGAAGAAAACACTTAAAGACATCAGGGTAGAATACAAATCACCTATCTCTATTCTTTGTGACAATTCAAGTTCCATTAACATATCAAAGAATCTAGTGATGCATTCCAGAACTAGGCACACATCAATCAAGTATCACTTCTTAAGAAAAAAGGTTGTAGACCAAGAGGTCACAATGGAATATGTGCCAACACATGATCAAGTTGTAGATATATTCACCAAACATATTCCCAAAGAATAATTTGAGTATTTGAGACAAAACTTGGCAGTGGTTGTTCCTACATCACATCACTAGATCCTAGTAATAGGGCATGAGTCTAGGGGGAGGATCAATACATATTTATTAATCCCTAGAAGAAGAGATAAAAGGAAATTCAGACTCAAAGAATATATGACTTAAGATGGAACATGATGTTAGGGGGAGAAAATTGTTTCATATGCTTGAAAATATGTAAGTATCATGAGCATCCTAAATAGTATTTGAATGCATACATGATGGTAAGGAAGGAAGAGACCCTTTGTCATTAACGTCAAAGGGGGGAAAAAAGTGCAAATGCTCTCTATAAAAGTTTTCCAAATTCTCTATATTTATCAAAGGGGGAGATATGATAATGCTTTTGTGTCTAAGTTGTGTTTTGGAAAATGTTCCATTGCCTAAGGGGGAGAAAGGTTGGTATGAGAAACTTCAGCTCACGTTCATTAGAGAAGCCAATACAAGTAATGCAAGTATATTAAATGTTAGAGAAGTATCCGAGCATGCATTATATGAATAAATAATTTATTTTGACATCAATGACAAAGGGGGAGATTGTTGGAAATATGATTATCATTGATGTCTGAGACCATTTCTAAATGTTTGTGGAGGAAATAGATAGAAGATCTATTATGGGTTTTTCAAGTACATCTCAGATGTATGGTTCACAATATTAGATGATAAGAAATGAGCTCAAAAATGAATTATCCTTACTATCGACCATTACTAGGGTTTCTTAATAAAACCCTAAGGGTTTAAATCATGGCATTTCTATTTTTATGTTGACTAGAAATAGGTGGTAATAGGTTGATTAATTCATAACTTAAGCCTTCTTCATCATTGTGTAACCAACCCCTTTGACCTAGTGATTATTGACTTGGAAGAGTGTTTGAAGACTTTAGTAATTCCTAAGTCTATGGCTTAATATTTATCTTAGTATGATCAATGGTGGTGCTTAAAGATTGAAGATCTAATGGTGAGTGTCGAAACTGACAAATGAAGATCTAACGATCAGAGTTTAATCGAATGATGAAGATCTATAATGAGTAGCAAAGTCAATAAGTCAAAGAATACAATTTGATGACAAGTGTCATAATCATAGAGCTTGAACATAATATCTATGATGAGTAGTGAAGTCAATAAGTCAAAGAATGTGATATGATGATAAGTATCACAATCATGGAGCTTGAGTAGAAGATTTATGCCAAGTAGTGAAGTCAATAAGTCAAATAATGTGATATGATGACAAGTTTCACAATCATAGAGCTTGATTAGAAGATCAATATCACAATTCAAAGTCAAATAGTCAATGAAGGCATACAAGGGTACCAAGTGTCTTAATCATAGAAGCTTGTGTCAAAGAACAATGGTCAACATTAAAGAGTTAAAGTCATGAGACCTCTAAGTAGATCAATGGTGCATATTAAAGGTGAAAGATATGATCTAAAGGTTATATTTTAAAGTTGAGATGATTGAACATTGATCACTAGATCATGGCTCAAAACTTCAAGATCTATGACCAATATTTAAATATTTATTTATCTCAATGGTCAAGCAATAGAACACTGAGACAAGCTATAGTATATGACACAAAGAATGATATAGATTGCTGTAATCACTCCAAGTTTCATTAAATGACATTCTAATAATAATATAAGTCATAGAATGATGGTGGTGGTGTGTGAATTCAAGAAGCAATAGACTTGTAGTTAAAGATAGATGAGATGAGTCTAACAAATGAGTGTGATGTGTTAACAACCAAGTGTGAATGTCAAGAATAAGTGAGACATATATGTAATGCATATAGACTTCATATAGGATACACACTCTTTATGAAAAAAGAGGCATAGAAGAAGAGAGAAGAAGTGTAGAATATGAGTAGTTGCAAAATAGGTCAGTAACATAGAATTGGATTTATTTGAATCACTTGTAATTAGGAGTTGTAGTTCCATAATTTTATTGTAGATCTGATTGGTGGGTGCCATCAAAAGATCTGAGTTAGTGCTTATTTAGGGATTAAGTTATTCATTAGAGTTGGTTCTCTTAAATTAGGGGATTAGTGTCTCCTTAAGGTTATGCCTTTTGTAACCAATGAGGTTTTTATTGTGAGACTGGATTAGGACCATAGATCCTAGCAACTATTATCATCATGGTTTTACCATATTAGGTTTTCCATGTACATCTAGTGTTAATATTATTAGGGAGTGTATGATATCTACATATTCATTTTAGTTTGCATTAAAAGTGTTAAAGGACTATTTATAATCAATTTATTGATTCACCCCCCTCTCAGTAGATAGTTGTGTTCTATTAGCTCATATGCTAATATAAATATAGCAAAGAGCCTATGCATTATGTTAAGGGAGATAAAAATGACATTGGCATTCATGGAGGAGAAGGCAGTAAAGGTATTTACCTTTATTTATAAAATGGAGGCCTAAAAAGGCTTTTTAAGTTTGTAAAATTTATAAAATTCACAAGTGGAACATAAAAAAAGGTGGAGATTATTTTATTAAAAATTTTAATCTTCCCTAGAAAATAAATAATGGAAATTATTAAAGGCTTTTCCTTTATTTTAATTTTCCCATATTTTTTAATTCACGGGAATATTTTGGATGAGGTGAACACATAGTTATGTGGATATATTGGGCATGTTTTTAACTCTATGGGAAGTTATCAGGTAGTTTTTTGTATTAATGGTGGTTATAATTTTAGCATGTGGTTACATAACTAAGGCCTATTACTTGTTTTTTATTTCTTCTCCATTCTATAATAAATATACAAAGTCTCTCTATTGGTTAGGTCCTTGGTCCATAATATCTTCCAACTATGCATGTAATCCTTCATTGTGATATTCATAACATTATCATTTTCCCATTTGCTAGATATTAGTTTATTTCTAGATTTATATATAACTATCAATTGTTAGAAACATGTAATGAGGATTTTTTGGTTTTCTATTTCTACCCTTGGTATTTATATGAAGATTCCATTTGTAGAGTTAAATCAATTACCTCTTGCACTTGTTTATTTCAATAATGATTGATATTACTTATAACACTTATTATGCATTTTCTTTCCTTTGAATGGGCCTTGGATGAAGCTATTCTGGCATATCACCCTTTCTTTATCTTACTATTTTTGTATTTCATCTCTTCCTTTTCACCACTCCCCCAATTTCTATTAAATTAGCACTAGAGTAGGAGTTAGCCTCTCAATCTTGGAGGTCACCTTTTTAATGGGTCCCACATGGCAAGGTTTCCCTACTATTATGTTGAATGGTGGGAAACATAACAAAGCATTTTCAAACATAAACAATACTTTAAGATATTCTTGGGACCATCCTCCACATTAATAAATTTAATGGTAAGCTTGTAAAACTCCTCTAGGTAGTTTTTCATACTCATTTATCTATCTTTAATTTTACAATTTTTAAAATAAACTATACTGATAATTAGAAGGTAGAAACTCACATTTTAGATTTGTAACTATTTTTTCCCAAGTCTTGAGTTTGTATTTGCCTCTTCTCTTCCTTTTCCATTACACATGATCCCAACATAAGAATTCATGTCCCTTCAACATAGTATAGGAAAAATTCATTCTCTTGTGGTCCTCTTCTGACTCACAATCAAAATATTTCTTCAGATTTGTGATCCAATCAATAAGATGTAAGGGCTCAAACTACCTCCATAGATAGGAATATCCACCTTTGACTTGATTCACATCTTTATAATAAATTTAAATAATTTATCTTCTATTTTATCAACCAACTCTTACACTTGAACTTATTGATTTCTTCCTTCATCATCACTTATATATGTAACTATATTTCTTCTCCTTTGTGCAGTCTCCATTGTATCCAATCTCACTTGGATTCCTTTCAATGTCTTTGCCAAGTCTATAAATATAGTTTCCCTTACTCTTCTAAGAAGTATTAATTTGTGTGTCATATCTTCTCAATAAATATAGGGTTCTCTTTTATAACCTGCAACCTGACTCAACAATAACGTCAAACACTCAACCCAATAAAAAACCTTGCTCTAATACCAATTGATGCAAATGGGAATGAGGGGACTAAATTATCAGCTACCTTACATACCAATCATGATACACATACACTCTCCAATAGACACACATAAATACAATAACTTTTTTTGGAAATAAAAAATTTTATCTTTATTGAATGAACATTACAATATTACATAGATTCATAAACACACACCCTTTCCCCTACTAAATTATGAATAAGAAAAGACTTTCACAGTCTCACATAGATTAGGTAATTTATGACTACTGAACATACATCACATTGGTATGATTATCAAGCTCTACTTATTTATTTCTCTCTTAGATCTCAACTCTATTTTGATCTGATATTTTATGCTCTATTCAGAGTTGACACTCCTCCTTTCCAAAAATTTATCTCTTCCAACTCTTCCCAAAATAATGCTAAATATTTCTTACTTGATGCTAACATCTTGTAAGTCTCTTCAAGTTCCCTCTAATTTATAAAATGGTCCACATGTCCAAAAATATTTTTTTGGGTGGTTACTCTTGTTTTTATTTCATCATGGGCAAAAATTTTAGTTATTGTAGATTGGTAGTTATGTAATTATTGTAGAGGTTTAGAAACCATTGCTTACATTAAGCAATGGTTTCATCACCTTCCAAAAAGGTTCACTTGACCTCTAAGAGGTGATTAAAATTAGATTTTGATTTATTTCAAGACATGATAGATTCTTGATGATATTCTCAAGACTAGTATTCATTTTATTCCATACACTTAACATTGTCGACATGACTGACAAGTCACAGAAATATACATATAGGCATAAAATCTAACCCATGTATTTTATTGATGCAAGATTTACTATGATTTTGAATGCCCATGAATCACATGTCCATTATTTATACTACCCCACTCTACTATGGTGTGTTAATAATAGTAAAATGCCTCCTTATATCATTTTCCTTGCAAAAATCTTGAAACACATTATATATGTTTTGACCAACATTATCTCAAAGGTAATATCCTAATGCTAGGTATTTTCTCAAGTATATTTTAGAACTCAATAAACCTAAAGAACACCTCTAATTTATTTTTCATAAATATACATATGTCATATGAGAACAGTCATCAATAAAAATTACAAAATATATATTCCCCTTATTTGAATAAGCACCCATATCACAAAAATCACTATGAATCAATTTAAAAATTCTATTAGCCATCTAACTTGATTGTTGTGGGAATATTTAAATTTGTTTTCACCCAAATTTTTTGTTTCTCAGAGAATATTCTATTTTCCAAAAGTTTTTTGTCCATGTACCATAAAATTCCTTTACAAGTCAATAAAACTATGCAAATTCAAATGACCATACTTGAGATGCCACAAATTTTAAAGATCCACATTTTTTGTTGATGCAACTACTACATGTTCCTCTCTTTTGGTATGATTTGGAATGCATTCTAATACAATTCTATCTTCATATTCTACATACTCAATTTTTTATCCATTCTTAATGAAATTAAATCACATTGAACCATTCTCAAGCACAATTTGATAACTTAATTTCCTTATAGTTACCAAAGACAATAAATGATTTTTTAAAGTGGGAACATAATATACATCATGAATAATGGTTTTAGTATAATTAAAAATCTTATCCCTTACACTTACAATTCAAACTACTCTATGAAGAGTCTTGTCTTCAAGTTTGGACTTCAAATTTTCCTTTTGACACTCTCAAAATAAATCCTTATTAAAAGTCACATGGTTCATTGCTCCCATATCCATAATGCACACATATATCAAATCCTTAAATTATCTTATAGAATATTTTGTAAATGCCCTTAAAACTTCTATTAAAATGTAAATAGATTCATAGTTCCCATAATAAGAAAATTTGAATTGTTATCATCATCATAGTACTCACCATATTGTGCAAAGTTAGCAGAATATTGATTCTTTGGAATATTTTCAAAATATGTGTGACATTCAACAATTTAATGTCCAATATTTCCACATAAAATATTCTTCATGATGAATTACTATTTAGTTATCTAACTTAGAATATTCATTATATTTGATTTGATGACCCCTTAGTGTATGTGGGAATTCAAATTTAGTTCCCTAGTGTGAATATTTTAAATCTCCATATAAAATTAGGGGTGTTAAAATAATTCACTAAACCAAGATTAATTCTAATTAATATAAACTAAAATAATTTAAACTATAAATTATAAAAGTTTTAATATTTATAAAGCAAGTGTATAGGCTTTCTAGGAAAGATATGGGTCTTAGCTAGTAAGGGCTAGCCTAAATTACGCAAATTATACAAGTGGATAGAGTGTGAAAGTGAATTTGTAAGTAAATTAATTAATATTTTAAGAAACCCATGTGGGCATGTAAGAAATTATGTGATGCAATGTTTTATAAAAATCACCTAGAAAGTATTTTTCATTCAATTTTGTATATTTTGGCATGTTAGGATGTCTAATAGAGTGTATTGCATTGGTTAGAGTTGTATAAATTTTGAATATGGGCTTAATTTGCATTTTCCTACCCATTTCAAATTTGATTTTTTCTAGACTAAAATATTATCTTTTTATCAATTTTGGATTGGTTAATATTGTCTTAGAACATTGTCATGAAGGTTGAGAAAATATCACCTTGTTAAGAGTCCTTATAGGTTAGCATACCATGTAATGTTTTCAAGCAAATCTTTAATGAAACCATAATTAGCTTAGCCCCTTCTCACATGTTAATTAGGGGTTAAGTGAGTTATATCATTAAAACATGGTTATTATGCATTAGTTAAGTATTTATGATTGTAAAGAACATAAAAATATATTTTTGAACTATTCTGAAGGTTACTTCCTCATTCAAGAATAGAAAATTATGAAGATTGAGAAAGACATGCAAGAATAGGGTTTGTATACAAATTTGATGATTGCCAATAAAATATATGTTTGATTTGACGTTTAATATTGGTGGAGTGATATTACATGTTTTTTGATCAATTTCAAGTGATATTAAGTCCCTTCTAGGCATTGAACAACAATACTCTCAAAACTCATCCTAAACAATTATGTACACTATCATTCCATGCATAGTCAGATAGGTAAATGCTATTTCTAAGTCAATTTCCATGGTTTTAATAATTTATTTAAATTAATACACTTGAGAATTAATGTTAAAGACATTATCCTGGTGGTTAGAGTCCTTGAAACATTAAATTGTGGTTGTAAACCTTGATTTATAGTCTCTTAGGCCAGTGTAAAACCTTGTCTAGTGTTTATAAACAAATTGTGTTTGTGCACTCTATAAACCTTTTCAAGACTCCAAATTGCACGTGAAAATTTTATTCATTTTAATTAAACTAATTTAATAGGTTTAATTTGAATTTTACATGTGTGAATCATTATATAGTAAAAACTTAATTAGATCAATAACAGAGACCTAATTAAGGCCTAATTGTAAAACAATTTTGTAAGTTAGTAAATTTACTTTGAGAGCTTAGACTTGAAAATTTGTATGAAGAAGTAAGGATATAATGGGTAATTAAAAATATGTTTATTTTGTTCTGAACCTCTGTGGATATTTCAAACCTACTAATTTTGTGTAAAAAGAGGGCTATGAGGAATCTGGGCCTATTTCAATAAAACTTGCATTTTGAACTACAAACTCTCTCCCTCTACATCATGTAATTAATTTATTACATGCCCACATGGTATTATTAAAATATAAATTAATTTACTTAATAATTTAATAAACCTATATGACACATGTAAAATAAATAAATAAAAATCTAAGAATAAGTATGGAACATTTAAGAAGATTTAATTCAATTGTAAAAATAAAAATTTCTTATAAGAAAGTAGACCCTCCATTAATGATTTTTGGTGGAGATTTTATGGGGAATTTTTCTATTTATTTGTCAATTACTGACTTCTTTGGGTGTTGAACATCCCTTTTGGAGCTTGGTTTGGAGAAACTTGTTAAAGGGAAGAGCTTGGAGAAAGGATCTTGGAGTGCTCTCATGATGAAGACACTTGTAGAGCTCATAAATTTTGATCTGTAAGTTTGTTTGAGCTCTCATTCATGCCAAAACAAAGGTCTCCAAAAAAAATAATTCAGCCTTAACTGACCCTATTTGGTTAGGGACATTTTAAAAACTTTTTGGAGGCCATACCTGACCATCTAAGGGTCCAAAAATATATTTTAATATATATTTTTAGGATTTTTCTATTTTTAGAAATAATTTATTTATGTAACTAGACATGAAATTGAGTTGAATTTCATACATTAATTTAATTCAAGATTTTAGAGAATAAGGGGAGATTTTTAGGCCCTTTGAGCTCTCATCTATAACTTACTAAAAATAACAGCTGCTAAAAATAATAGGGCAAGTTAACTCTAAGTAGTTTTTTTTGTTTTTTTTATATTTTTTAATTTTGCATGTCAACTCCAATTTTGATTTGAGTTTTATTTAAATAAATTTATGTAATGATTTTTATTATTCAAGGAGATTAAATAAAGGTTATTATTTATCTAAATTCTAAGTATTGTGCTTATTAATTTTTTTTGCTTTGCTAGTTTTAGATTTCATCATTTGGTATCATAACAAGTTCGACTCTTAGAGGTAATATCTTTATGAATTTATATTTTTTATTGAAATTATATTTTGGGATAATATTTTTTATTGAATAATATGTGTAAAAATGCCAAGAGGATGGAGAGAAATTGCACAGATAAAATGTCTATGCAACAATTGTAGAGCAAGTGGACCAACTAACTGCAATTATCACAAATCAAATACAAAGGCAAGAAGGAGAGGAAATAGAGGAAAAGATAAATAATGAAGAGTAAATTTATTAAAAGTATCCTTTATTTTAATACATGCAAAATTTACTTGTCTTCTCTCAGGCTTCTCCATTAAAAAAACTTTTCCATACTATCTAACCTGACTATCAACTCTTCTCATTTTAAACTACTTTCAACTATGAAACTTCAACCTTGATTCCTTCCCTCTAAATCATGAACCATTATTTATTACATTTATGGTGGTTATTCTTATTCTTCCTCTTTTTTATTAAATTCATATTCATGATCTGTTTCTTCCTATGTTTCCTCTCCCTCTTGCATTTGTCTTTAATCTGTGACAATATCAATTAATTGTTCCACTTGCCTCTGCAACTATTACATAGTCCTATTCATCTATGAAATTCCTCCTTATCCTCTTAAAATATTTACACCTATTATTCAATCAAAAAATAATATCCCAAAATATAATTTCAAAACCCATTATAGATTCATAAATATATTACTTCTAAGATTTGAACTTGTTCTGATACTAGATGATGAAACCAAAAACAACAAAACAAAAAAAACCAATAGGCACAATACTCAAAATTTCATGAAACAATAATATTTATTACTTCTCCTTGAATAATCAAAACCATTAAATAAAAGTATTTAAATAAAATTTAACTCTAAATTGGAATTGATATGCAAAGTTAAAAAATATAAAAAAATAAAAAAAACTACCTAGAGTTAATTTGCCATGCTATTTTTAGAAACTAATTTTTAGTGAGTTTTATATGTGAGCTCAGAAGGGCCTAAAAATATCTATTTATCCTCTACTAATGGAATAAATTCAACTTAATTTCATGCTTATTAAAAAAATATCCTATTTCTAAAAATAGAAAATTTCCCAAAAATATATTAAAATGCATTTTTTGACCCTTAAATGGTCATGTATGGCTTTATATTTTTTAAAAATGCCCCTAACCAGATAGGTCTAATCATGGATAAATTATTATTTTATTTAAACTTATTTTGGTGTGAATGAGAGTTCAAATGGACTTATTAATCAAAAGTTATGGCCTCTACAAGATAGGTGTATACATCATTATTCTCTAGTTGAAAACAACTTAGCTCTTGTGAGTTGATCTAATTGTACACCTACCATTTATTCCTATCAATCTTATTCATCCCCATTTATAAAATATAAGTGTTGTCTTCATGTTGTAATTCTTCCCACTTTACTAGATACATGTTATAGCTTCTTTGTATTATGTTCACTACTTTATTATCCAAAACTTGCACTATATTTTCTTTCTTTTTCTTTGGTATGTGTTACTTCCAATCCATTTATTTATATTATATCCCTTCACCATATTATACATGAACATAATATAAATTTTAAACATTAAATATTGGAGAGATATAAAAATTATGTGGTAAACTCACCTCAAAATCATTGCCATTGATTTTTTTCACAATTTTGCATGGACCAATTTTCATATTGTATGCTCCTTTTAGAATTATTTATTTTATCAAATACACCATCACTAAATCTCCTTATTTAAATACCTTTTACTTTCTTGTTACATTTTTTTCTAATTTATAAATTTCATTACTTTGTTGTATCTTTATTCTTACTTCTTGCAATTGTTATATATGCTTTGAAAATATTTATGCATCATCACTAACTCATTCTAAAGTTAGTAATTTTACTAAATATAAAATATCCATATGTATAAATAACATAAATAATATGAAATAATTATTTTCCTATTGATATGTTCACAAAACTATTATATGCAAACTCAAATTATTATAAATCTAAGTCTTATTGCTTGGGCTTCTCTCCAACTATACATCTCAAAAAATTTCCTAAACTCCTATTTACTACTTCTATTTGTCCCAGTTTCTTCCATACATTAATAAAAAATGACTTAGAAAATTTATGTCTTTATTTGATGTAATTGTTTTTGGAACACCATGCAATCTCACAACATCATTAAATAATAGTTTTGCTACTCTAGTGGCATCATTAATTTTTTTACATGAAATAAAATGAACCTTCTTTAAAAACTTTTTTACAACAAAAAAAATTGAATCATGACCTCTCTATGTGTTTGGAAACCCCAACATAAAGTCCATACTCAAATTTGTCCATATTCTTCTTGAAATTGGTAATTGCATGTATAACCCTATATTTTATACATGGTCCTCGGCCACTTGGCATACCTTGCATCTTGAAACATATCTTGCCACATCTATATTCATCTTTGGAAAAAAATTCTTCTCCTTCAACAAAAATATTGTCTTATTTTTACCAAAATGTCCACCCAAACTAACACTATGCAATTTTCTTATAATATGTTTAAGACAGTCATCATGAATAGTATGTCTCACATGTTAATGGATTATTGCATTATTCAAATATTTTTCCAAAATATTAATCAATATCATATAATTCCTTAATATCTTTAAATATAACTATTACACTCATCATAGTAGTTAACAATGTCATTGGATAATGCTACGGCTTCTAGAACCAAACTTCAAAGTGCCAGACTTTATGTTAAAGTGGTAGACCTGAATCATCTCCCAAAAAAGGTGGAACTAATATCCAAGCTTGGTAAAAAAACTCAAGAATTTTTTTTAAAGATTTGACCAACTCTTGCTATGCTTGTAAGAAACAGGGGCATCTAGTTAAAAATTGTCCCTCCAAAAGTAAAAATCATCCTAGTAGTGTTTCAGATGGGAAAAAGACCAAGGTCTAGCAAAAGAAAGTATGGAAACCCAAAGAAGATCATTTCCAAGAACAAAAGAATAATGAAGATTCTAAAGCTCCACATGCTGAGGCAGATAAAGAGCCTTCTTTTGAAGATTTTAATGCTCCACATGCTGAGGTGGATAAAGAGCCTTCTTTTGAGAAAGTAAACTCTGAGAAAGAAGGACATGGTTTGCAATCAGATACCATAATACCTGAACAAAGAATAGATGATTTGACAGATCTATCAAAACAAATTGTTTTCTATCAAAGGATAGAAGATCGATGGAGAGATGTAGACGACAAAATTGTGCTAGAGGAAGGTGAATTCTTGGCTGAAGCTAGAAATAAATTAGAGGGAGATCTTTTTTCTTAGTCCAGGGAGATCCAGGTGTTATCTCAGGATGATAATGACTTTCCTTTGGATGAGCCTCCTCCCCTAGAAGTTGTGAAAGACAATGGAGAAAACTCAAAGCATAAACTAAACCAAAGAAAAAGGGCTGAAAAAAAGATCAATAATAAGGGGGTAGAAACTAGAAGCAACAAAAAAGATCAGCAAACTAAGGCAAAACCTCTTGCTTCTACTCTGAATAAATCTGGAAAAAGAGCTGAACAACATTATAAGGTGAAACTAGATGTTGGTTCCTTGGACAAACCTGGAAGAAGATCCACTAAGAAAACCAGAGAGTTAGAAAGTATGCAAAATATTGCTGATGGTAGGCAGGCAACTATTCTAGATTTTACCCCTAAAAAATAGATATGAAAATCATTACTTGGAATATTAGGAGGCTGAATAGTATTCATAAACTGGATATTGATGCTATCCCTGTAAAACTTGATTTTGATGTTGCTCTTTAGTAGGTTTCAGGACTGCTTTTCCTAGTGGTTGTTAATGCTTTATCTTTTTTGATTCTGTTAAAGGGTTTTGGGGTCCCTTCAAAACTTGCTTTTAACGTAATCTAAAAAAATGTCACTTGATTGCTCAAAGCATCAACTACCAGATTCTATTTTCTTGATTTATGATTCAAAACAAAATTATATCCCTATAAGAAAGTCACCAAATTTTCGTGCATACTATTTAACTTATTTTGAGTGTTTACATACTTCAAGGCCTCATGGTTTATAAATAGGCTTAACTCTTTAGGCACCATCTAATGCATCCAATGTCTTAACTCTTGTACAATGCCATAAAATTTAACATCATATATTGAATACTTCTTTATTACCTCATTAAATTTGTCACTAAAATATGAAAAGGAAGTTTCATAGATGACATAACATGAAAGGAGGAATTATAAGTCAAATTAGTGGAACAAGTCGATTGGAATAAGTATTAACACATAATTGTTTTGGAGTGAATCTAGTATAGTGGCATGTCTTCCTTATTTACTCAACACAACACCAATTACCACATGTGAAACATCATAATCTACCTCAAACACATTTTCAAAAGTTGGTAATACTAAAACATGTTTTTATCTAATCTTATTCTTTAATAACTCAAACCTTTCTATTGCTTCCCTTGACCACAAAAATTCTTTTCCTCTCATGAAATCTATTATTGATCTAAAAATATTACTAAAACTCTTAATAAACTTTATGTGAAAAGTTACTAAACCATGGAAACTTATCACCTCTATTATGCTTCTTGAAAATAGGTCAATCAACAACTGCCTTTACCTTTTCTTCATCTATTTTTATATGATTTATTGAAACTACAAAGACCAAACATACCAAAATATTTTGCATAAACTAGCACTTCTTTAGATTTGCATAAAGCTTCTGCCCTCTTAACAATTCTAATATCATTTTCAAATTCCTTAAGTGATTTTATTTACTCTTATTAAATATCAAAATATCATCAAAATAAACCACCATAAACTTACCAATGTAATCTCATAGCACTATGTTCATCACCCTCATAAATGTGCTACATGCATTAGATAATTTGAATGGTATCACCATCGATTCATATAAGCCATCCCCACTATTTAATTATTTTTTCCATTCATTTCCTTCATGAATATGAATGTGATAGTAACCATTCCTATTATCAATTTAGTAATGAATTTTGCTCATGTAAACACATCCACCATATCATCTAAATAAGGTATAATAAATTTATATTTGATGGTGATTTTATTGATTGATATACTATCCAAACACATGATTCATGAACCATATTTATTTGGTTTTATCAATGATGTTGTTCCATATGGATGCATGCTCTCCCTTACTACACCATTTCTCACCAAGTCATTAACCCATTTAATCAATTTTATATGTTATTTTAGACTCATCCTATAAGTTGTCTGATTGGGTAGAGATGATCTTAAAATCAAATCAATATGATTTTAAATGTCTTTCTTTGGTGGTAAACTATCTAGTAACTAATCACGTATAACATCTACATATTATTTTGAAAAAAAATTTATTTCTATTGGTATTTAAACCACTTCTGTCTTCTTATATTAATGCATAAAAACAATCTTCCATATTCATGTCTTTGATGAGTTATTTTATGGACAACATACTTTCTACTTGCTCTTATTATTTAAGAGGTAATAAAACTACTTTTGTACCACCTTTCCAAAAAGTATATGTATTCTTTGATCCATCATGATTTGGTTTTCTCTCATATTATCATGGTCTTCCCAATAACACATGGTATGTGTCTATTGGAATAAAATCACACCATATTTTATCCCTATAAGTTTTTTCTATAGAAAACTTGATTAAACACCTTTTATCTACCATAAATTCATTTTATTTCTTAAACCATAAATTTTTATAGGGATTCTTTTCACACTGTAGTCCTAATTTATCTACCATTTATTTACAAACCATATTTTCACAACTACCACCATCTCTAATTACTTTGCATAAATTACCTCATAAAGTGCACCTTGTTCAAAAAATATTTTTACACAATCATGAATTACCACCTTATTTATTTTATGCCTGTTCTTTCCTTAGATATGCCATTGTTCTCCTCATCATAATATTTTATCCTATGTCTTCTGATCCAACTTATGTATTCTATTCTTCTATCTCATCCTTAATCAAATTCACTCTTAGCCTATCCTCTTACCTCATTTCTTGTTCATGATAGTGCAGACACTCAAATGTTCTATGTTCTTCTCTAGATCTATAACAAACATAAAGCCTGCATGGACCATTCCACCATCATTTAACACTATCATAACCTCTACCTCTCTAAAATCCTATTCCTCTTTATTGATATTTAAACCCTTATTTATTATACTCTTATTTTTTAGTACCATGGGGAGATCATTCTCTAGTGTAATTACACCCACATTGCCCCCTTACTAGAGGTGATTGTCCTCTTTTAGGCCCAAATGATCTTCTAAAATCCTATCTATTTTTATATTCTTCTGCCTTCAAAGTTAATTGATAATCCTCTTCCATGCAATGTATTCTATGCATGCTCAATTCATCTTGAATAAAAAATTCAAATAGTTTACATTCCTTGCAACCATTTATTCTTCTGTTTCATCATGTTTCATTTATATGGAAAGATTGTAAAAATCATATGTATATTATTGTATATTGTAATCATTTTACCTTAAATTTTAAAATCCTTTGTATAGGGTTTATGCATAGTCTACTACAAAAACTTTATCCCTTAGTTTCTTATCCATGCTCCAAGTGTTGATATTTTATTTTCCCTTTATCTATCTCTCTTTCTACAGGTGATCCCACCAAATCATTTCATGACCCTTCAATTTCATGCACTCAAAATTTAATTTATTGTCTTTTCCCATGCTTCTTCATTAATTTTTTAATACTATTTAACTAGTCTATCAACTCCTCTAGTTGTAAACTACCTCCATACTCTAAAACATAAACGTTGATTCCTTTATTCCTTCCTATTAAAAAGTAGACCATAATTTATTCCATTGATTATGGTTTTTCTTGTTTTCCCTCATTTTCTTGAACTTCTTCTTCACAATCTACTTTTTCCTATATTTCCTCTCCCTCTGGCCTTTATCTTTAATTTGTGATATTACAATTAATTATTCCACTTACCTTTGCAACTATTACGTAGTTTTATTCATCTTTAAAATTCTTCCTCATTATCTTACAATATTTAAAATTATCATTAAATTAAAAAATATTATCCAAAAACATAATTTAAAAACCCAATATAAATTCATAAAGATATTACATTCAAGAGTTAAACTTGATCTGATATTAGATGATAAAGACAAAAATAGTAAAGCAAAAAAACCAATAGGCACAACACTCAAAATTTAATGAAACAATAATATTTATTGATTCTCCTTGAATAATAAAAAAATTACATAAAATTATTTAAATAAACCTCAACTTGAAATTTGAGTTGACATGTAAAATAAAAAAATCTAAAAAAAAAACCACCTAGAGTTATCTTGCCTGGCTATTTTTAGTAGTTGCTATTTTTAGTGAGTTTTACATGCAAAATTAGGTGGGCCTGAAAATATCCATTTACTATATAAACATTAAAAGTAATCTGATGGAGTAAATTCAACTCAAGTTCATGTCTGGTTATAAAAATATCCTATTTTTAAACATAGAAAATTCTTGAAAAAATATTAAAATGTGTTTTCAAACCTTTAGAGGGTCACATACGGCCTCATGTTCTTTTTAAAAATATGTATAACTATAAATGGCTTATTATGGATGAATTATTCTTTTTTATACCTTCATTTTATCATGAAAGAAAGCTCAAACAAACTTACAAAACAAAAGCTATGGCATTTGTAAGATAGGTATCCACATAATTCTCCTCTGCTTGAAAATAACTGAACTCTTATGAGTTATTTTGATGGTACATGTCACATATTATTTTTAATATTATTAAGCTCCCATTATGAAATAATTTTTTTGTCTTATTATTGTAATTATTTCCACTTTACCAGGTATTTGACATAACTTCTTTGTAATCTATTCACTACCTTCTTATCTAGAACATGCACTATCCTTTCTTCTTCTTTGGTACTTGTTGATTCCTTTACATTTATTATCTTATTCCCATTAATTATATTCTCCATGAAAATTATATAAATTTGAAACATTAAACATTGGAGAGATATCAAAATTATGTGGTAAACTCACCTCATAAGTATTGTCATTGATTTTCTTCACAATTATGTATAGACAAATTTTATTATTGTATTTTCCTTTCAAAAATATTTTTTTACAAATACAACACCAAATATTATTCTTAATATACCTTTGAACTTCTTGTTACATCTATTTATTTTTTATAATTTTCATTAATTTCCTATAGATTTCTTATTACTAATTCTTGTAATTATTGTATGCACTTAGTAAATTCTTATGCATTATCATTAACTCATTATTCAATTGGTAACTTCATAAAATATAAAATATGCATAGGATTTATTCCATAAAAATATAAAATCATGATTTTCCTCTTGATTTGTTCACAAAGCTATTGTATACAAACTTAGCTTGTGCTAAAGCCAAGTCTCAAATTTTGGGCTTCTATCCAACTATGCATCTCAACAAATTTCCCATGATTTTGTTTACTACTTCTATTTGTCCATTTATTTTTGGATGGTATACACTATTAAACTATAGTTTAGTTCCCAATTTATTCCATAGAGTCCTTAAAAATGACTTAGAAATTATGTCCTTATTTGATGTAAAGGTTTTTGAAACACCATGCCATCTCACAACATCCTTAAAATAAATT
The DNA here is from genome assembly GCA_037957365.1 of Torreya grandis. Classification (NCBI taxonomy): domain Eukaryota; kingdom Viridiplantae; phylum Streptophyta; class Pinopsida; order Cupressales; family Taxaceae; genus Torreya; species Torreya grandis. The sequence goes on from JARHVA010001602.1 coordinate 419,176, forward strand.
ATGATACTCTAATGACATCAATGGTTTGATTACATGAAATAAAATGAACCATATTAGTAAACTTGTCCACAATAATAAAAATTTAATAATTACCTCTCTGTGTGTTTGGTAACCCCAACACAAAGTCTGTACTCAAATCTATCTATAGTCCTCTTGGAAATGGTAATGACATTTGCAACCCTATATTTTGTGCATGGCCCTTATCCACCTAACATATCATGAGTCTTACAACATATCTTGTACATCTCTCTTCATATTTGGCCAAAAATACTTATCCTCCACTAAGGCTATTATTTTATCCTCAAAATTCTACCCAAACCACTACTGTGTAATTATCTTTTAATATTTTCTCTCATAGACCCAACTAGAGTACATCATTGTTTTCCTTTGAATAAATAATCATGTATAATATATTCATCATTAATAGTACATGTCTCACCTGGTAATGGATTCTTGCATTTCTCAAATATTTTTTAAAATCTTGATTAGTATCATATAATTCCTTAACAATGATAGTAGTTAATAGTGTCACTCGCATGCTCAAAGCATTAGCTACCTAATTTTTCTTTCTTGATTTATGCTTTAAAAAAAAAGTATATCCTTGCAAGCAATACACCACTTTGTATGCCTATTATTTAACTTATTTTGAGTGTTTACAAATTTCAAGGTGCCATGGTCTATAAATAAGATAAAATCCTTAAGCACCAAGTAATGCCTTCAATGTCTTAAAATTTAAATAATGGCATAAAATTAAACATCATATGTATAATACTTATTTATTACCTCATTCAATTTCGCACTAAAATATCCTAAGGGTCTTCATTATTCACTCAACACCAATAATTCCCACATATGAATCATCACAATCTACCTCAAATACTTTGTTAAAATATGGTAATACTAAAACAATTTTTTTGGTAATCCTCTTCTTAAATAACTCAAACCCTTTTGTTGCTTCTCTTGACCACACAAATTATTTTCCTCTCATGCAATCTATTATTGGTCCAAAAATACTATTAAAAATCTTAATGATTTTTTTAATTATTATTTTTTAAACCATGAAAACTTCTTACCTCTATTATGCCTCTTGGAATAAGCCACTCAATAATTCCATTTACCTTTTCTTCATCCATTTTTACATTATCTACAAAAACTAAAAACCCAATAAATACCTAACTATTTTTCATAAACTTGCACTTAGTCATATTTGCATAAAGCTAATCATTTATTAATAATTCTCATACCACTTTTAAATGTTTTAAGTGATTTTATTTAATCATACTGAATATCAAAATATTATCAAAATAAACCACCACAAACTTACCAATGTAATCTTATAGCACTATGTTCATCACCCTCATAAATGTGCTAGGTGCATTAGATAATTTGAATAGAATCACCATCCACTCATATAATCCATCCCTAATCTTGAATGCTATTTTCCATTCATCTCCTTCATGAATTTGAATCTAATAGTAACCACTCCTAATATCAATTTAGTAATGAATTTTACTCCTATAAGCACATCCATTACATCATCTAAATGAGGTATAAGAAATTTATATTTGATGGTGATTTTATTGATTACTCTACTATCCACACACATCCTCCATGTCCAATATTTATTTGGAGTTAAAAATATTGGTGTTGCACATGGACTCATGCTCTCCCTTGCTACATCATTTCTCACCAATTTAGTAACATATTTATTCAAATTTTGCATGTTCTATTGGGCTCATTCTATAAGTTACTTTATTGGGTAGAGCTAATCATATAATCAAATTAATATGTTGTTGAATCTATATTTTTGGTGTTAAACCATCTACTAACTTATTAGGTATAACATATGCATATTATTATAACACTTTCTACTACTACTAGTATTTTCACAACTTATGTGTCTTCTTTCTTTGGCATTAATGCATAACAACCACCTATCATATTCATGTATTTGATAAATTATTTTGTGAACAAATTTTTTTATACTTACCCTTATTATTTAAGAGGTAATAAAACTACCTTTGTACAATCTTTCCAAAAAGTATATGTATTATTTTCTCCGTCATGAACTATTTTTTTGTCATATTATTATGGCTTTTGAAATAACACATGGTATGCATCCCTTGGATTAAATTCACCCATGTAAGTTTTTCATATCAAAAGCTTGATAAAAAACACTTTATATACTTTAACTTAATTTATTTTATTAAACCATGAAATTTGATAAGGATAAGGATCCTTTTCACATTGCATTACTAGCTTATCTACCATTTCTTTAAGTATATGCAAAGCATTAGAATAGAGATAAAATGAAATCAATAAATGGATAATATCACATAAAACCATTCCAATTCAACAAATACCTATTATTGGGTAAGGGAGATACCTTAGATGCAAACAACAATCGGAATAAATAAAATATACAACAATCTTGTAACCAGTTTACCTTCAAATTATAGTGATGTGCCCCAAGGATGACAAAGAGGATGTTTATGACTATGTTGGATTGCTTGACTCAAAATTTGGACAAAAATGGAGATAATTTGACAAAAAGAGATTATACAAACTATTCATTCATTCCTTATTTATCTTGTTCATGGAGGAAGGGTGGTTAAATAGAAGGTGGTGGATGGAATGGATGGCTGAATTTTAATCTTATGGGTAGAAAGATAAAGTGTGGAGAATATTTAATTAATTAAAAATTCCTATGAGAGGGAATGTCATTTAATATACAAGGAAATAAAAATTCATTGGAAAATTATAGAAGAGGTGGTGTTGGGATGTAGGTGTATTAGGGGATTCTAGATCACATTAGAATTAGTTAAGATTAGTGGGTGATTAAATTAGGGATTTACAAGAATTTGTAGTGGGGGTGTTTGAAGGTAGTTGGGAGGATGAATTTAAAATTTATAAGTATTGGAGGATATGGTTAGTGAGTTAAATGGTGTGATAAGAGGGAGATAAGTGATAATAGTGAGTGATTAATTGATGTGGGATGAGGGGTAAGGTTAGTAAATGGGTGTAGAATGTAGGGCGTGTTAGATTAATGAATAAGATAGGTTAGAAATATGATATTAAGGTAAAATATGGATTAAAATATGATTAATATAGGAAATGAGAAGTGATATAAGAGTGAACAAATTTATATGTACACATTGTTCCCCTATTTGAAAGGGTATTGTGAGTAGATGAGAGTAATGGTCTTTCAAATAAAAAAGTTAATTATTAATGTTATTAAATTAGACATATGATGATTTTTATTAGAGGGGATATACATGGAGTAATGTGACAAATGGATCCAAAAAAAAAGAGGAAAGGAGAGGCAAGATGTATGGAAAGAAGAAAGAGGGGTTAGGATTTTATGAATATGATGGATGAAGGATGATATCGATGTGAGTAGTGAGCTACAAATTGATGATGCTACAAGAAAAGACATGTAAGGGAGAAAAAGTGTTAATGTCATGAATTTAGACATGCCATGAATTAGAACAAGATATAAAGGGATGATGATACAAGGCCATAATATTTAAATGTATATAAGGAAAGGACACATGGCAGGGAGAGTTACAACCAAAATAAGATAGTGATTTGATAATAAAATACTTGACAAGTGTAGCTTAAAACATATATCAAGCAATGGTGAGCATGAGAAGATGAAATAACACTGATAGGGTTGAATGACCATGAAATAAGGGGGGATAATGCAATAGGGTGGATGAGTTACCCTTAGGTACTTTGAATGGTCAAACATGACCTATATATTCTTAAGAGACCTTAGGCCAATGCAATTATCTTTAATGAGAAGGTGGTAGATGATAGATGAATAGATAAATTAGATGATGATTATGATAATTACCTTGAAGACTAATTAAGATTGGTGAGGATGATGAATGTTAGTGGAAATGTTAGATTAGTGATGATTGTGTTTATTAGATATGATTAGAGGAAGGATAGGTGATTGGACTTGGATGATTGACGTGATGATGTGATGATTGATTAAAGGATATAAATGTCTTACTATATTTTGACATCCATATATGTTTTAATATTATTACCAGTTTTTGATCATCACAGTACAAGCAATTCATATTAATGTAGCAATAGGAAATATGCATCATGTTAGTTTATATGACCATGATGAAGTTTTGTTAAAGTGAATGTTGGACAGACACAAAAAGCACAAAGATTAGTAACAAAGTGTATAATTAACATGAAAAATAATGCATCATTGGTATTTGATAGATAAATATGAAACCATTGATTTTACTACTACAAAAAACATAAGACAAGTCAGAGAGATAAAAGATAAGAGAAATATAATAACATTAACTATATACAAAGAAAAAGTAAACACATGCATACAATATAATAAATATAATGAAAACATGAAAAAAGGAGAAAACACATATGTACATGCACCATGATGAAGGTGTTTATGATTTGGGCTTTGTCACATAAATTATATTTGGGATGAGGGATGAGAAAATCATCATTCAATTTTAACCATATTGGTTGCTTTCCCTAGGCTAGACAAGTTGTAGGGGAAAATGTCAAAAACAAGTATCATGACTTATTGAATACTTGTCATGGGATAGTGAGACAAGGGATATGGGTTGAGATAATGTAGGATAATATGATATAAGGAATATAGTGTTGTATATACATGTGTTTATTGAGGGAACATACACATAAACAAGGAGATTTGCAAAAGGAAATCTAGACTTAGTAGTCAGATGACAAGACTTGATAGGTGATGAGGTAAAATAATGATGAAGGAAAAGTGATAAGGAGGGGAAATAAAGGGAATATTTGGATAAATATCTAAGGTTATTCTATACCTACCCATATTTTATCTACTAAATACCTTCTATGAAATTGTTATTGTCATGCCATATGTCTCCCTAGAGTACCATTATATCCATAATCTAGGACCAAGGTCAAAAAGGGGAAGGATGGTATGATTGATATGATAGGGAAAGAGAAATGGGATGAAGTATAAGTCAAGATGATAGGATGGATGGAATGTCCTCAAGTATATGAGGTTTCTCCATGAGATGCTTATAGATGAAGGCATATCATGAGTGATGCTAAAAACTAGTTTTCATCACCATGTTTATCCATAGTGCTAGAAAACTAGTTTTCACCATTTTTTTAAATAAGAATATCTATATTAATATACAAAGATGTGGACTTATGATGTCATATATTCATGTTTGGAAGCGTGAGAGATGTATGATGTTGATGGGGTTGATTTGTAAGTGATACTGACTGTAAAGAACCATTGTGACCTTCTTTGACTCTTGATTATGATCTTTCCAAACATCTTAACTAGGTATAATCTTACCTTCTACAAAAGATGAAGTTTTTCAAGGATAAGTGGACTTTAAATTTAGGTGATGAAGATGTGATAGGTGATTGGGGGCATGAGTAGCAGCTACACACATCATTAGAGATGTTGGATGTTTTGTTTGTATTTTGTGCTACATGATAAGATATTTTAATGGATCCCAAATCTTTGGAATTTTATGCTCTTTGATATGAATATTTGAAGGATGATCATCCATATTGTTATTACTTATAAGGATGACTCATTGATTTTCTAAGTTTTGACTTTTACTACTCCTCGGTGCCTAAAATTAGACTTCACTAGAGGAATTTGAGTTTTAAATTTTTTGTATTTGTATTTTAACTTGATTTTTTCAGTAAAGGGATTGTATTTAGTTGACTCATCAACTTATTTGGTCTTTGATTTAGTGATGGATCAGAGTTGACTTTTTGATTATGCTGAATTATCTAAGTATCTTATTGAATCCTTATAGATTTAGAACATGACATATTGACTTGAGATGAATACAATGGTGTATGTTTCTATCTATTCCCATTGAAGAATGTGATTAAATGATTGTCGATAGGAAAAAAAAGATCGATGAGGTAGGAAGATAAAGGAGAAGGATTAGTGAATAAATGAATGGGTATTGGGCACCATGATATTCATAGAAATTTGATGTAGGATCATACAGTGTGTAAGGGAAATCTTTCATCCCCCCAAAAATAAAATACATATACTATTTTGATTTGAATTTTGTTTTTTAGGGTTTTAGTTTAATTGGAGCACAAGTTGAAGTTTCTAATGGTTTAAGACTATCAAAATTTGTTGAAGACTAAAAATAGTAACATATTAGTTTTAGTAAGTTAGTATTTGTGCATTTATGGACATGTAATTTTACACATAATATGTTATATATCACCTCACAATATGTTTGATTCAACAAACAGTTCATCAATTAGATTCTTGGTTTAAAAGTTATGCCTCTCAAAAGTTGTGGACTCTAGGAAATGTTGCTATTCCGAAATTAGAAGGTAATCAAGGTGGCATAGATTTTAGGTGAAGGAAACTTAACAAAGTGGGGAGTGGTTATCTAAGATAAGATGAGGATTATTTTTCAAGAAAATTTACTAAGTTGTATTGCATTATTATCCCCGAGTTTGGAAAAATCAACTAAAGAAGGAAAAAGTAGGATCTAAATGAAAAATTAGCAAGTGGATGAAGACAATAACTAGTTGCCTTTCTATACTCATGTCACCTTTACTAAAGAAGGGAATCTTGATTTTTGGTGCCACACTTAGGCCTCTTATTTATTACTACACCTTTATTTTCATTTGGAGAGGGATTGGAAGATTTTAGAGGAGCTTTGGAGAGATTTTGGTCATTGTAACAAGTTCTTGGACTTAGAAGTTAAACTTTATCAATACAGGTTGTGGCTCCAACTTGTAGGTTAATCTTCTTTGTAGTAAACCAACCCATGTTGTTGTAGCATTGTAATTTTTTGACAAAAAAATATGTTTGATTTTTTTCTTCACATTTTAATGTGAGAATCTCTATTATGTTATGTGTGAATGTGAGGTTGAGTAGCCAACACCAAGTGGTAGCGGTCATGGTGGAAGGACTGGTGAAAGATCCTATGGAGGACAAAATGAAGATCAAAATAAGAATGAAGAAATAAACACCAGCCATAATCAAATAGGAGGTAATGCCAACCACCCTTGATACCAAAATAATTATGAACAAAGAGGAAGAGGAAGACCTAGATGAGAACTTGGAAGAGGAGGCTTCAAAGGAACCTATTTTGAATGTGGATAAGAGGGACACCAAGCTTACGAGTGTCCCCAACATCAAGGAAGGATAAATAGAATACCTAAAAGTAATGCATGGGTTGCACATGTAGATGAAGATTCTTAGTTTAAAAATTATACAGATGCTAAAAGAGGGGAAGACCTTATCATAAAGAGATCCTTGTTGAATGAAGACAAAGAACTAGTCTAGAGGAAGAGTCTATTCTGAACAAGATGCAAATATGGAGGTAAATGTTGTGAAGTTATTATTGATAGTGGTAGTACTAATAATCTAGTTTCATAGGAGATGGTTAGCAAGTTGAAATTGGAGAAGAGAAAGCATCCATATCCATATCAAATTCCATGGTTGCATAAGGACCATAAACTTTGGTCAATGATTAGGGTTTAGTTAATTTTAAGACTAGAGACTACCATGAAGATTTACTACATGAAATCATTCCCATGGATGCATGCCATTTTCTATTAGGTAGGACATGGTAGTATGATAGGTGTGTTTTCTATGATGGCCATGTAAAAACTTATTCCCTAATAAAATATATAGTTCATCACAAATTTAAACCCTTGAAGGGGGTAGAAGAGAAGGTATATAGTAGTGCCCAAATTTTTTTGGTTGGTGGTAGGAAATTTTTGGATGATGAGGCACGAGCATATGTATTATGCATTAATTTTCAAGATCAATAAGGATGAATGTGGAGAGGTACCAACATAAGTCTCAAATATTTTAGATGAATTTCAAAATATTATATTTGATAATGTACTATATGTAGACATCCAATTCCTAACACCATTTGTGTTGAAATTATCAATCTTACTCGAATTTGACTCAAATGCACATTTTAGGTTAAAATCCATAAAACACCATAAATGGTACAAAAACTGTCACTTATAAGTGCCAATTTAGGTCAAATTATCCCTAAATAGGGCAATGAATTTTATGGGCCTACTAACTTTGATCAGATCATTTCCAGTCAAAATGACAATTTTGCCATTTAGTGCTCTAAATCACTCTTTTCTTCTAAATTCATTGGTACACATCACGTACCTTTATTATTTACTATTAGAAAGATCTTAAATGGAAATACAGCTCCAACGTATCTAACATCACTTTTTAGTTCCTCTCCAATCAAATTATGACCCATTAATATGACTTTCTGACGAGTTTGATTAATTAAGGGCCAATTTTCAAATAATTACACAAATGTTGATTAAACTTATTTAAGGTTAATTAATCCAAATTAAGATATTAAGTGGATTTTCCATGAGAGTTGTTAAATATTTATTTTTGAAAATTGATTCCTATTAACTACATCATCAGGTGACATCATTTCTTGGGAAGACATCCCTAGGCTATAAATGCCACAAATATCAGGATTATGGGTCACCCATGTCTAGTTAATGCCTCCCATGCCTCTTTAATGTCCCTTATTCCAAGGTCATGATGAAGATAATTATGGATTTAATTCTAAATATTAGGATTATCCATGGCCACACATCTCAATCTTGAGATGGATGGTCATGGTTGATCATGACCAATCTCAAAAAGCTATAAATAGAGAGGCCATGGACATGAATTTTAATCTTGAATATTGCAAAGTTATAATGTTAAATTTTTTCCACAATCCTTTGCATTTGATCATTTATTTTGTTTTCAAGCTTCATTGATAGGCTAGTTTAGTGATTTGAAATCATGAGCCTAGGCTTTATGGAGTGTTCTTGAGACATTAGAGAAGTTTGCCACCTTTATTGATAAAGACAAGGATGCTTGATTAAGGGAGCACATGATTTTGGGCCACATGGGTATGATGAATCCATTTGGGAAGGTAATATGATGTTTTATTTCTTTAATTTGTTTCTTGCTATCCTTTTTAATTCTCATAGGAATAGGGACAAGATGAATCCCACACATGAAGAAGAGCATTTTGTAGCTTTAAAATATTCATTTAGACCATTAAAACTCTTTTAAACTAATTTTTTAACTTTATTTTCTATTTTTGTTTGCCATAGGTTTACACAGTAACTGACATCAGCTAGTAAAGACTAACATTGATTGGATAGATTAACCAACATCAGTTAGTAAAATTGACCTAAGTTGGATACCTATCACTAGTCACATTGGTATAACTGATGCCAGTTAGATAACCATCATCAATTAGAAAATGTAACCATCGTCAGTTATATAATCGATGTCGGTCACTATGTTTTTGTTAAAACATAGACCTGAGAGGTCTTTTTTTAGAGTTCATTGTTTTAAACCTAAAATATCTTTAAGGATAAAGGACACACTAATGTTTTTATTGCAGGACCAAGCTTGACATTTGCTAAAAACATATTCAGATCACCTTTTGCATGCTTAAAAATTAATTAGGAACCTTGTTTTGGTGTTTAAATTTTTTTATATGTTTATGATGAATGTTTTCAAAGTTTACAACTAAGACCAAGGGGTCAAATGAACACCACCTCATTTTCCATTTGGGCTTAAAAATGAACTCACCTTTTCAAAGCTTTTTGTGTTTACTTAGTTGTTTAGATTAAATTTTTATTTCCATGTATGCTCTTCCATTTTCCCCCTTTAGGGAACCCTTGGAATCAAAAGCACCATTCCTATTATGAGTAGCCTAGTCCAAGGCTTAGAAAGAAAATCATCTAAAGCACTCCCCAAAAACTCATCAAATTTTAGGTGACCTTAAAAATGACCCTAAAGTATTTATTTTAATGTCTTTCATTTCATTTCATTTCATCTTGGCTTGCAAGGGGGACATCATTACCTCATATGAGTTATTTATGGAAGCTCTGACCTAGGGTTTCATCTCCCAGCATTGATTTCACTTACTCCTGAGTTGCACATGTGACGTATCTGCATGTGGACATCGTACTACACTAAGTGAACAAAAGGATGTAGTGGTTGTAAAAAGGATTAGATTTTAAAAACTAACTAATGCCATGGTCACCCGATTTACATTATTTTATTTTTCATCGTTTGATGTGAAAGTTATTATGTAATTGATTCCCATAGAATGATAAAAGAACTTGTTAGTTTAGTAGACCCCACTTTGCCATACCTTGTCAGTTTAGACTTAAGATGTTTATTTTTTATCATTAGCTTACTTGGTCTTGATTTATGTCTAAAATTGATTGTTAACTCATTGAACTTAACCAAAACACATTATCCTCAATTTTCTTGAGCAAGGGAGGTGTTACGCTGTCCAATTAGAAAATTCATATTTTCCTTATTCAAGTTGTTATCAAAAACTTTATGTCATGTCATCCACTTTGGCATAGTCATGATGCTGAATTGGGTCTAGATCTTTCACACAATTTGTTTAAATCCTTCATTTATAATCCACATTTGAAATTGAACCTTTCTAAGTTCTAAGGGTTGGTGTGTCAAAGTTGGTTCACCATTTGTGCACTAAGTTTGTTCTAACTTGGGTTCAATTTTCTATTTGGATTGAAGGTCATTTATTAAAGTCTCAAAATCACATTATCATCTTGGTGGACTCAAGTCATCTTGTGTATCACTCACGCTTTAATTCCTAGAACATATTTTATCCTGCTAGAATCATGTGGTGACGTTGTGCTACCTATTTGGTCCTAGCTTTATACTTAGTGATTCGTGTATGTTTTTACATCTTGAGTTACTTAGTCTATTTTGTCTTCTTCATAATCTAGAGAGATTTCCTCTAAATTTCTAGGGTCAACTTGTAAAATTTGAAACTAGCTTTTATAATACAGGTGTATCACAAAGATCTAGGTTTTGGTGTACTAGTTTTCACCTTGGGTCTTTGAGTTACCTTACCATCTTCTGATCTATATGATTTCAACCTTACCAAAGGTTGAGTAAAATCATAAACCAAATCTTATAAATTGTGCATGGTTTCAAACCACCCTCCCTTAAAGTCTCATTGGTACCTTGGTTATTTATTTAAAAGAGATCCAAAACATACTTTGTTTGGTTGCCAAGCATTGGTCCAAAGCTAGTCAAACACACATAACAACTCTTATAAACATGACTCAAAGTTTCACTTGCAGTGGGGCCTCTTATGGCCTTAGTTATGAAGATGATTTTTTTTATGATGGTCAAGATAACCCATTTGTTTTTGATGATATCCCCACAATAGTATGATCCAAAGATGATTACAATGAATATCAACCCCAAGAAGATCAAGATGAAGCCCTCATTAGATTGATAGAATTAGGTGCTATATTACCTTCTGACTTTCCTATAGAATAATTGCATACCTTAGTTAGAGAATGAGAATAATGATGGAAAGAGAAAGATTTTGCATGAATAGACATACCTTCTTCCTCTAACAAAGGAAAATAAATACAAACAGAGTCAAAACCCATAAATCTAGATCTTCTAGATAAGATCAAGATAATAAGTCAACAATATGTAGATAAACTTATCACAGACTTAATTAACTCCCTAGTTGCCACTTCAATTCACAATGATGCTTTGAAAGAACAAGGAAATGTGGTTGAAAGTATGCAAAAAATATTAGATGAGGACATTACCATAGTCGATCAAAGTAATCTAAATGAATAGTTAAAGTCATAAGAGACCTTAAAAAGTGTCCCATTTGACATGAAACATACATTCTTCAATCATCAAGAACCTCTTGTTACTTTACAAAATCAAAAACCCAAACATTTAGTTTGAATTGAGGAAATCCCTCAAGATAATTTGGCTTGTTATTTTCAACCAACCCAATTTTTTTAAATAAACATAGAAATTTCCAAAATCAATAAAATATAAAATAACCAAATTCAAGGAATGTTTTACAATCCAGGAATTAGTGGCCTATATTCTTAACTCAAAGAGCAAATTAGAACCAAGTCATGGATCAAAAGGTATACACTCCCTATATATCCACATAAAACTAGGGGCACATTCCACTCCAACAACAACAAAACCAAGGGCACATTCCACCCCAACAACAACAAAACCATGGGCACATTCCACCCCAACAAAAAAATAAACTAGGGGCACATTCCACCCCTACAATAATGAAACTAGGGGCACATTCCACCCCAAAAACATCTTATTCAATCCAAAAATACACTAAACATGAAATAATGGAATTATATTAAGGAAAATTTTCAAAGATTGGAGACAAATAATATAATCAAAAAGTATAAATTTGATGAGATATGCCCATATCCAGTTGATTTATCTATTCTCCAAAACCCCTTTCCACCTCATTTTGAGCCACCCAAATTTGACAAGTATAAAGGAAAAGGAGATCCATGTGAACACATATAGACATTCTTTATCTTATGTCAAGAGGTTACTTATAATAGCGAGTACTTACTATGAATATTTTTGCAAAGTTTAGCAGGATAAGCTCTCGATTGGCTACTTAAACTACCCAAGGGATCAGTTGTAGATTGAAATAACTCATCAAAAAAGTTTACTAACCATTTCTCATATAACATAAAACATGAATTAACCATTGTTTAAATATGAAAATCCAAGTAATGTGATGGTGAAAGTTTTGCCACATATCTATAAAGGTGGAGAGTATTGATAGGCCTCTTTCAACATAATTTACCAGACAAATAGTTGGCTGATATCTTTGCACATAATTTGCATCTTGAAGTTGTGCATAATCTATGGTTAGCTTATGCTAACTCATTCAAAGAAATTATTTACAAAGGAGTGAAGATTGAGAAGGCTCTTATTGCTAAGGGCCTTGTTAAGATTTTTGTGTAAGGTCAAGCGTCTAATCATACTAAATCACTGGTTCAAATAGTTATGCAAGATAAGCCTAAAGTATTTAGCAAAAATAAGAACATGGTTAGAAATGAGGTAACTGAAACAAGATATGTACAAATGGTATAGGCTATGCCTCCTCCAAATGTACAATTAACTCCCCCAAATCCACTGCCTACTTTGTAGAGACAACCTCCATGAAGGAAATTCATAACAATTTTAGAGTCTTTAGGAAGTTGGGAGAATCGATTGAAATAGTGTTACAAAATATCATTATAGATAATTTAATTGTATGGCCAATATCAAGTCCATTTCCTTGAGATCAACCAAAACCAGATTGGTACAAAGAGAATAAATGGTGTAACTTGCATCATGTTGCTGGTCACGGTGCATATCATTGCATTTAATTATGACATATTATTGAGGACTTTATTGAAAGTGGTGAACTAGAAATAAAGTTTCCCCTAATCAGGACACAAATCAAAATATGGGAATCTACAAAGACCCATTTCCTTGACATGATCCACCACCACCAAGAAATAATCAAAATGGTCAAAATCAAGGATAGAGGTAGAATCAAAACCAACAACAAGGTCAAAATCATAATGAGCATAATTGAGATCATAATGCCCATACTAATAATGTGGCTTATAACAATGTACCTTATCACTATAATAATACTATGGGATACATTTCTATAACCCACATTACCACTATTACTATAAAACTATGTGGTCAATCTCATGTTCCTCACAACATGAGACCCATGATTATAAGGTGAACACCCTCTCCTCCTAGTAATACCTTGTCAAGTTCGCATCATCATGTTGCTACTCCATTTACATAGGTTACTAATCCTAAAAAATAACACCTTTCTTCTAATTATAAAGGCTCCTCATTGACCCAAAATTATATCAATACATTTAGTCACCCAAAGGTCACCATCTAAGGCCATTTGCCTTCCTCTTCTAATTATAATAACTCCTTGCCATCTCTAGGTTGTACAGTCACAACTAGATGCTCGCGAGTTAACATCTAGGGCCCTTAACCCACTTCTTCCATATAACCTAATGAGAACATTGTGCCAACAGTTCCAAAGATAAATTCTATCCCAATAAAGACTAAAATAGTTTAATCCATAATTCAAAGGCCTTATAGTCTAACAAATAAATTAGATAAAACCCCTACACAAATTTCTATATTAGAACTCTTGTGGACATCTGATGTCCATATAACCATCTTCAATAAACTTTTTCAAGAGTCTATTATGCCTAATGATATAAACCTTGATCAGTTCTAGAACCTAGTTGGATACTTATCTTCATTTTGGCAAATCACATTTGATCAAAAAGACATGCCCACCCTAGGCCCAAACCAAAATAACCCACTATACATTGAGATATTCATTGCGGATCACAAGATCAAGTAGGTTCTTATAGATAATGGTTTATGATTGAACATCATATTTATTAAATTGGTATGATGATTGGGCTACATGGATAAATACATTCAACCAAAAACTATTACAATCAAGGCTTATGATAATGTTGAGAGAGAGTCATCTAGTATAATTTGGTTACCAGTCATGGTTAGGTCTATTTCTCATCACACATTATTCCATATTATGGATATTGAGCTTCCTAATAAAATAGTTCTTAGTTGTCCTCAGATCTATGAAGTACAGGTAGTTCTATCTACTCTTCACCAATGCCTTAAGTTTCCCCATGATGGGATTGAGGTTACTATTCCCATTGATTAGCAACCATATCAATACTGCAATCATCTTAAAGTAGAGTTTCATAATTATAACTATTTCCTAGGTTATAAATTCATTGAAAAGAATTGAAAAACCATCATTTCTCATCCATCTCCATCTAATTATATAGATCCTAGTGATCTAGCCTTCACTTTGGCCGATCCATTTCCTACATCTCTAGCCAAGTAGGTTATTATTAAAGATGTAGGCATTTCTATGTACCATCTGAAGGACATCCTCCATATTAAAAAATTACCAAAATCCCCTAAAACATTTGGTAAGCCTAAAACTTCCTAGACTCCTAACAAACTTGATCAAATTTGGAAACCAAAGAAGAAACAACCAAAACCTCCTGTGGTTTTTGTATCTATAATTACACCAAAGAAAGATTGAGAGGCTTTTATTGAGGGATATTGGTTATATTCTGAAGGCCTTGCTAATAATTTTTATAATCCAAAGTATCCTATCCCTAATAGGATAATGGATCATCTTGACTATATAGGGAAAGGCCTTAGCCCATGGGTGCAAGGAATTTTAGAACCCTTATCAGCTGGAGTTATCAATTGGAATCATGGTCTTAGATTTAAACCACCAAAGGATGACCTCATGACATTTGATAGTGAATATTTTGAAGTGACTAGTAACAAGACTCCTAGTAGTGACATAATGCCCCATTATAGCTTTTTTAATGAGCTTGTTGAATTAGATTTGTTTGATTCAAAATCCATATTAACCATGGAGCTTGTTGAAGCTTCCCATTCTAAAGCAAAAAATTATCCTAGTGGTGCTTCCCTTCTTGAAGTAGGACATTATATATTTACCATTGGCACTTCCCATCCTAAAGCTAACCCTCACTGTAACCTATGCCTTTTCCATCCTAAACTTAGAGATTGGGATCATCAAAATTCAATCATATGCTTTGATGAGTTCCAAAATGAAGAATCAATTACATAATACATGGGCCTATGAGATGCATTCCCCATTGGTGATCATAAGCAGGGTTTTGATTTTTCATTGGATCCTTCTACCTAATTTGGAGAGTAGGTAAATTTTTTTGGTCATAATAAAGAACAAACATGAAGATCTTTTAGTGAAAACCTTTTTAGGGCACTTGTCGATAAAGAAAAAAGTAAAGAAAAAGACAAGCCTTTGAGTGAAAACCTATTTTAGGTGATCCCAAATAGGAAAGTTTGGTCATGCCCTCAGGATGTAGAAATTCCATCTATCCCAGGTTCCATAGTTAGTACAAACATCTCTTCAAAATAACATCAAATATTTGGGTGACTTACTCTTGAATTTATATAGGTTTTTACCAATTGACCTTTACATGAGAAGGTAGATTTTGATTCTTCATATTATCTAGATCTTTGGGAGTAACAACAAGAAGATATAATAGAGGAAAATGATCATGACCATACATTGCCTACAATTCTAGAAGATGGATCCACACTCCTAATGGAGAGCATAACATAAGTGAATTTGGGAACCCATGAGGATCCCAAAATTGTTTATCTTGGAGCTTCCCTTACTGAAGTAAAACATGAACATATTATATCCATTCTTAAGGATTATATAGACATCTTTACATAGGCATACTCTAACATGCTAGGCTTGGACCTAGATTTAGTTGTGCATCATCTTGTTGTTCACCCTAGTGCTAAACCAATCAAGCAAAAATTAAGAAAGATGCATCTATGCATCACCCTTTTAGTTAAAGTTGAGTTGGAAAAGTTGTTAGGAGCCAATTTTATCAGACCAATAGACTAATTTGAATGGGTTTCTAACATAGTAACAATGAGTAAAAAGACCCCAAACATACATATTTGTACTGATTTCCATGATATCAACAAAGCAAGCCCCAAAGATGATTTTCCTCTACCCAACATCAACATGATCATTGACTCAACTACTAGGTATGAGATGTTATCATTAATGGGTGGATTTTTTGGTTATAATTAGATCAAAATAACCCCTGAAGATCAACATAAGACCACATTCTCCACTCCATGGAAGACATTATATTACCAAGTCATGCCATTTGATTTGAAGAATGCTAGAGCCACAGACCAGTGTGTAATGACTATCATTTTCCATGACTTGATGCATGACATTGTCGAGGACTATGTTGATGATATATTAGAAAAATCAAGAACAAGAGCTAGACATCCTGACATTCTATGAATAATATTTGAGAGGCTTCATGCATAAAAAATCCACTTAAATCCTAAGAAATATGTCTTTGGAGTCACATCAGGAAAATTTCTAGGGTTCGTTGTATCATAATGAGGGATCGAAGTCAACCCTACAAAGGTCAATGCTATTATGGAAATGCCTCCACCAAACAATCTTAAATAGTTGTGAGGTTTACAAGGAAAGATCCAGTCTATATATACATGTTCATTTATTAATTGGAAGATAAGTGCCACCCATTTACCCATATCTTAAATAAAGGGGTAACATTTTAGTGGGATGAAGATTGTCAATTAGCATTTGCAAGGATTAAAACATACTTGGCCAATCCACCAATATTATGACCTCCAGCATAAGGAAAGGCACTGCTTCTTTATATATCAACCATAGAACATGTACTAGGGGCACTTTTGGCTCAACATGATGATCATGGTAAGGAACATGCTGTCTATTATTTAATCCACACATTGGTAGCTTATGAACATAATTATATGCCTATTGAGAAGGCATGTTTAGCTATGGTGTTTTCCACTTAGAAATTGTGACATTATATGCTAAATAACAAAACTATTGTTATAACCAAGGTAGATCCTCTCAAATTCCTCTTATATAAAATATCTCTTCAAGGATGCATGGTGAAATGGAGTATGCTTCTCAGTGAGTTTGATATTGAGTACCAAAATCAAAAGGCAATCAAAGGATAAGTTCTTGTTGACCAAATTGTTTAAGCTCCTATTACGACCACTCAAACTCTCAACTTTGACCTTCTAGATGATTTTATCATGATGATAGATTAAGCATCACAATAAATTGAATAATGGATTCTCTATTTTGATGTATCCTTCACATATCGAGGGCCTAAAGCTGGCATATTATTGATTACGCCATAGGGGGATTTAATTCCCAAAGCATTCCATATATAATTTCATTGTAAAAATAATATGGCTAAATATGGGACATTGGTTGTAGGGCTCCATCTTGATATATAGTGGGATATTTAAAGCCTAAAGGTCTATAGAGATTCATAGCTAATCATAAATCAGACAACTAACCAGTATCAAACAAGAGATGATAAGCTTGTTCCTTATAAGAAAATTGTTGATAACTTCAAAACACATTTTAAATCTCTATAGTTTGAGCAAGTTTTGTGAGTCAAAAACAGATCTACCGATGCCATGGCAATAATTTGTTCTATGATTCAAATTTATGATAGTGATAAAGAGTATCAATTCTTAATTGAAAATATTCTTTATCCAACACATATTCTATCAAATTTAGAGAGGATATGCACTGTTGGTAATCCTAATCCCTCACCTGAGCTACCATGGTACCAAGATTTTTATAACTATTTCCATAGTCATGTATTTGCTACCAACCTTTCCAACAACCAACAAAAACTATTCCTTCATTGCTTGACATGTTATATCCTCCTTGGAAACATGCTTAATCATAAAGGCTATGATGGAATGCTTCTTCATTATTTATATTTAGGAGAATCTATGCTCGCACTAAAGGAGGTCAATGAAGGAATGTGTGGGGCCCCTACTAATGGTGTAGTCCTAGCAAAGAAACTCCTCAAAATAGGCTATTATTAGCCCAAAATGGAGATAGATGATTGTAATTATGTAAATAAGTGTGTACCTTGTTAGAAACATGATAACTTGATACATGCACCTTCGTTACCATTACAATCAATTATAACATCATGGCCATTCTTAACATGGGGTATCAATCTCATTGGTAAAATTAACCTAACATCTTTAGATGGCCATAAACATACTTTGACTACAATCAAGTACTTTACCAAGTAGATTGAGGCCATTCCTCTCACTTATGTTACCAAGAAACAAATAGCCAAATTCATTCATTACCATATCATCTATCGATATGGCATCCCAACCTGTATTATATCTGATAATGATGGATGCTTTGTGAACTAATATGTGAAATCTCTTTGTGAAAAATTCAAGATTAAGCACAAGAAATCCACTCCATATAACCTGCAAGGTAACATACAAGCTGAGGTGTCCAATAAAAACATTCTATCCATCTTAAAGAAGATTGCCAATGATGCTAGCCATAATTGGCACTTACAACTCTTTCTTACCCTTTGGGCTTATATAACCAATAATCACACCCCAATTGGAGCTACTCCATACTCCCTTGTTTTTGGCACTGAAGCTATCATCCTGATCGATATTGAGATCCCATCATTAAGAATATCATTAGAGCACATTAAAGGTAATGAAGACTATAGAGCCTCACAACTGCATGAACTAGAGCTTATTGATGGTAAGCATTTGGTTTACCTAAAAAACTTATAGGCCTATCAAAATAGATTACATAGAAGCTACAACAAATGCATTCTCCCTTGAGAATTTGAGATTGGTGACTTAGTTTTGAAAGAAAACTAGAAGAATACGAATGTTGAACCCAAAAAGAAAGGCAAGATTCATCCTAATTGGTTAAGACCATATATTTTCATAGAAAACTATGGATCAGGGGCATATCGATAGGCTAAACCTAATGGTGAATAAATTTTAGAGCCCGTGAACATCATACACCTTAAGAGGTTCTATGCATGAACAACTCTGAACCATTGTCTACAAGACCCCTGACTTGGGGGTAACTTGTGCTGTCATAATTTTATCCCACCCTTTTATCTTACCTTGAATGTATTTTATACTAATTTGGTCTACTTTTCATAATTATTGACAGTAAAGTCTTTGAATCCTTGGCACTCTAAACATATTCGTCATCCCATTCTAGATTGCTCTCTTTAAGAAGCATAATCTTTGTTATGTCTATGGCATGTTATAAGCTTGAACACTTTTTATACTTGACCAATTATGATCTTGATTATGTCTCATGAACATTATGAACATTCTCAACAATAATTCTATAACGTAGTTCAGGTAGGAAAATATTATGAAATTTCAAACAAGTGAATAGAAACATCTTCTCAGTTCTAGACCACTACTACACTGTTATAGATAGGTGAATGTAGATACTTTTTTTTTACTCGAGGTTGCACATTATTCTATATCACATTTTTTGCTCTTTATTGTTTCATCAAATATTTCTTGCTCTCATTGATTTGAAAGCATGGGCCATTGTAGCTGATTTAGCTATCTTATTCTAACATATACTATTAGGACATGCATCTCCTCGATAGATGGTCCCACTTGGTGCATATTTTATCCCAAAAAGTACCAAAAACATTAGAAATACTTTGAAAACACCAAAAACATTAGAACATGATCCACAAAAGAACAAAAGCATTGTCTCATGCTTCTATATATTTATACATTCCCATTCCACCATGCTACACTCTTGCTATTTTTCAAACACAAAAATGCTAGTTCATTTCATCTTGTCCCACACACTTACCATTTTACAAGACCATTCATTCTCATCTCATCAACTTCTTATTTTCTAGACCATTCTCATTTATTTGTCATATCTCCCATTTTTTCTATAACATTAATCATGTTGTTCTGATCATCATTTTTCTTCTTCTATCCCATTTCTTGGGAGAACTACATTTGGCTTGAAGTTCATGTTGGAATATGCATCCATGGAACTATGTAGGCAACATCCAATTGTCTTATACATCTGGAGTTAAGTCAATTAACCCCATCCTTTTCTTCTCTTCTCCCATTTATTCTATCATTGTTCCTCTCTAATTAGGGAATAATTGTCATGTCATTGTTCTTTGTTATGATGTGGTGGAAAGTAACACCTCTATCACACAAACATGAACATTTGTCTTTAAATCTCACTAACTTGGTTTTTTTTGTGTGTGTTTATTTGAGTTATATTGGTGTTTTGTTGTTTTCTTGGTCTTTTGTTGTGCTTTCGCACCTCTCCTTTTATTTATTCTCTGTTTATCCTTTTATTACTTCTTGTCTCATCTTGGTCTTGTGTTTCTTTGATTATTATTTTTGCTTATCTCCTTTATGTTTCAGAACATCTTGATGATTCACATGGATCTTGATTGCTTATATCTTGATCCTATGTTATTAAATTGGTCTTAGACCATTTTGTTTATTTGATTGTTGATTGGTATCTTATTTTTCTATTTGATTTTGCTTTTCTCTTTTGTGTTCAAAAATGCCTTGATGGTCCACATGGATCTTGATTATTCATATCTTAGTCTCATATCGTTAAGACATTCTTGCCTTTTAGTTTTAAACATTTTTTTTTCCTACTTAAGATCATTTCTTGATTTCAAGTTAGGTTCATTTATATTTATCTTTTTCTTTGTTTTTACTTTTTTGTTTAAATTTAAATCACTGTAACTCTGGTTTTGGTCATTATTTTACCATTATCCTTATATGTATTCACATTTGAACTGGCTCAGTGTAATTTGAATCTTATGTCATTCTAATTTATTCATACTTATGATGCCCAATTTATTTTTCTATATCAAGCACTTTGTGCTTATGTCTCAAAGTCTTAATGTCAACATCAACTTTGATGAATGATTCTCAAGAACACTTTACAAAACCTAGGCTCATGATATGGAATCAGGGTTCTAGGTAGCATGCATTTCAAGATTCTTTGTCTATGATTAGATGTGCATATCTTTGCATACATTATGAGTTTAATCAATTCTTGGTCATTTTTCATCATTCGTCATTTCATTCTCTCCCAAACTTGGGTGAACTACATTGGCTTGAAGTTCATGTTGGAACATGAGTCCATGGAACTATGTAGGAAGTTCTCAATTTCTATTGAGGTCAGCTTCGATATATCCATTATTATTTTCATCTCTCTTTCATCACTTTGTGCATTCTCATATGCTTGGTTTTATATGGCTTTCTAAGCCATTACACCATTGCATGTACATTTACACCTGCTCACTTTAACCTATCTTTTTGATTATATCCTTGAGATATTTTTCTTGCCAATTTCCCATGCTAGGTTACAACATCTAAATCACATTCAAATAAAATCATCTCTATAGGGGAAAAATCATTATTTATTCTTTATCAAAGATCAATATTTGCCCTACTGGGGTAAAATTATTTTATCATGATCAAATCTACTCTACTAGAGTACTTCTTATTATATTCTCTTTGGAGACCTCATTTTAGTGGTGCTTCCCTTCTTAAAGTAAAAAATTCTCTCTTTTCCTCTAATTACAAGCTCTCCACATTAAAGCTCATGATGGAAATATTTTAGTGTGCACCTTGTCTTAGGATTGATCAATGCCATAAGCATGCAACTTGTACTCTCAAATTGGGTACATTTAAAGTGTGTCCCTTACATTTATAGATTGTATCTTTCTCATTCCCCCTATCTCTAGGGCCTATTATACCTCTAATTATATTTTGATAATTGATAGTAATCATGTGTGCAATCATTAGATCATCTGGATGTGATCTATTCCATGGGTTAATCTTTCACTTTCTCTCTCTTTTCGAGAGTCCATACATTTCTTCGATCCTAGTATGTCATCTCGAGGGGGCATCATGGGTCTGTTCCAATTTATTTTTGACAACTCTTTTTTTTGAAAAGATGTTGCTTTTCTTTAATGTCTTACTATGAATTCTCAAATAGGGGCAAAATGTAGATATCTAATTCCTAACACCATTTGTGTTAAAATTGTCAATCTTACTCAAATTGCACTCAAATACACATTTTAGGTCAAAATCCATAAAATGCCCTAAATGGTTCAAAATTATCACTTACAAGTGCCAAGTTAGGTCAAAATATCCCTAAATAAGGTAATGCATATTATGGACCAACTAACTTTGATCAGATCATTTTGAGTCAAAATGACAATTTTGCCATTTAGTGCTCTATATCACTCTTTTCTTCTAAATTCATTGGTACACATCATGTACCTTTGCTATTTACTATTGGAAACATATTAAATGGGAATACAACTCCAATTAATCTAACATTGCCTTCTAGTTTGTCTCTAGTCAAATTATGACCTAGTAATATGACTTTCTGAATAGTTTAATTAATTAAGGGCCAATTTTCAAATAATTACATAGCTGTTCATTAACATTATTTAAGGATAATTAATCCAAATAAAGATCTTAAGTGGATTTTCCATGAGAGTTGTTGAATATTTATTTTTGAAAATTCATTCTTATTAATTACATCATCAAGTGACATCATTTCTTGGGAAGATATACCTAGGCCATAAATGCCACAAATATCAGGATTACAAGTCAACCATGCCTAGTTAATGCCTTCCATGCCTCTTCAATGTCCCTTATTACAATGTCATGATGAAGATAATTATGGATTTAATTCTAAATATTAGGATTATCCATGGCCACACATCTCAATCTTGAGATGGACGGTCATGGTTGATCTTGACAAATCTCAAAAATCTATAAATAGAGAGGCTATGGATATGAATTTAAAGCTTGAATATTGAAAATTTATAATGTTAATTTTTTTTCACAATCCTTTGCATTTGATCATTGTTTTTTTTTTCAGGATTCATTGATAGGCTAGTTTAGTGATTTGGAATCACGAGCCTAGGTTTTATGGAGTGTTCTTGAGACATTAGAGAAGTTTGCCACCTTTATTGACAAAGACAAGGATGCTTGATCAAGGGAGAACATGATTTTGAGCCACATGGGTATGGTGAATCCATTTGGGAAGGTAATATGATGTTTTCTTTCTTTCTTTCATTTCTTGCTATCCTTTGTAATTCTCATAGGAATAGATAGGCTTAGTTAGTTCTTTATGCATTTTTCATGATTTATGGTATAATGTTTGACTAAATTGCTCTGTAATCCTATCTACACTATAAGGTTTACCACAAATGAAGAAGATAAGTCACCAAATAGACAAGTTCAAGAGTTGTTAAAGAAAGGAATGATAAAAGAGAGCATAAGTCTATGTGTGGTACCTAAAATAGTAGCACCAAACAAGGATAGAGAGTGGAGAATTTGTATAGACTCGAGATACATCAATAAGATCACAATCAAGTATCTATTCCCATTGTCAAGGATGGATATGACATAATGGATTGTTTGAGTGGAGTTAAGTACTTGAAAAAGATAAATTTGAAGAGTAGATATCACCAAATCTAGATCCAAGAAGGAGATGAGTGAAAAATAGACTTCAAGACAAAGGAAGGTTTGTATTAGTGGTTAGTCATGCCATTTGGGTTGACCAATGCATCAAGAACATTTATGTGGATCATGAATGAGGCATTAAAATAATTTTTGGTAAAATTTGTTATTGTTTATTTAGATGACATTTTGATTTTCATTAAGACTTGGGAAGAGCATCTAATGCATATCAAAAGAGTTTTTGAGAAGCTGAGGGAGGAGAACTTGTTGATTAACTTGAAGAAATGCAATTTTTCAAAAGATTTGGTATACATGGGATTTATTGTCTTAGATGAGGGTCTTAAGATGGATCCAAAGAAATTAAGGGCTATTATTAAATGGCCTACACAAAGGAGTGTTATAGAGGTAATATCTTTTCATGGTTTGACAAGTTTTTATAGGAAGTTTATCTAGAACTTTAGTAGTGTTTGTGCACCCCTAACTAAAATAATGAGAGGGGATAGAGAGGAGTTTAAGTGTACTACAAGATCAAATAAGAGTTTTGATATGTTAAATAATAAATTCGTATAGCAACCTATTTTATCACTTCTATAATTTAATAAGGTATTTTAGGTAGATTATGATTCTAGGGGCATTGCTATAGGCACTGTATTGAGGCGAGAAGGTAATCCCATTGCCTATTTTAGTGAGAAGATTAATGATGGCAAGAAAAATGTATTCTATATTTGGGATTTTCATGTTATAGTTCATGCCTTGAATAAATCAAGATATTATTTGTTACCAAAGGAGTTTGTTTTATATACTGATCATCAAGATTTGTAGTATTTGAATAGACAAGGAAAGTTGAACCAAAGGCACTTAAAATGGGTTGATTTTTTATACAATTATACTTTTGTTTTGAAACACAAGAGTGGGAGGTCAAATAGAGTTGCTAATGACTTAAGCAGAAGGCATAATTTATTGACAAAGATGAAGATAGAAGTTATTGGATTCAATGAACTCAAAAGTTTATATCCTGAAGATCCAAACTTTACAAAGGATAAGAAAGTTTGTTTGGAACCTATTACCTTGGATAGGACAAGATAGTTAGATTTCATGATCCAAGATGGTATGTTATTTAGATAAAACCATTTGTGTATTTTAAAGAGTTCTATGAGAGATAACTTGATTAAGGAGAAGCATAGAGGAGGGTTGGTAGGACACTTTGGTCGAGATAAGACCATTGCTCTTGTTAGTGAGAATTACTACTGGCCACATTTGCACCAAGATGTGAATAAATTTTTGCAAAGTTATAGAGTATGCTCGATGGCTAAAGGAGTAAGCCAAAATATTGGACTATATCAGTTGTTACCTATATTAGAGAGACCATGGAAAGATATCAGTATGAACTTTGTTCTTGGTTTACCAAGGACACAAAGGGGACATGATTCAATATTTGATGTGTTTGATAGATTTTCAAAGATGACACATTTCATTCCATGTTAGAATACTCATGATGTTGTTCTCATTGCAAAGTTATTTTTTAAAGAGATGGTAAGACTACATAGTCTACCAAAGAGTATAGTTTCATATTGAGATACCAAATTTGTTGGGTATTTATGGAGGATCTTATGGAAGAAATTGAATATTGACTTGAAGTTTAATTTTACACACCATCAATAGACTAATGGACAAACAAAGATAGTGAATAGGAGTTTGGGTAACCTATTGAGGTGATTAATAGGAGATAAGCCTAAGGGATGAGATTTGATTTTACCATAAGTAGAATTTGCTTACAAAAATTCTATCAATAGGAGTACTGGTAAATACCCATTCTAGATTATATATGGGATTAGTTTGAGGAATGTTTTTGAGTTGAGGAAGATGGACAAAGGAGAAAAGAGTAGTGTTGATGTTGAGGACTTTGTAGAACATCTGAGTAACTTGCATAAAGAGATAAGAAGTCATATTAATAAGATGAATACTTGATATAAGGTAAAGGCAAACTATAATTAAAAGTTTAAGGAATTCAATGTTGGAAATTAAGTTATGGTTCACTTGAGTAAAAAAATATTTCCTAGTGGAAAATATAACAAGTTGAAAATGAAGAGGTTTAGACCATGCAAGATTTTGAAGAGACATGATTTAGGAAATATGTATGAGGTGGAATTTATAGATGGATTTAAAATTTCACCTATGTTTAACATTTATAATTTAAGATAATATCATGAAGGAGATAGTGAGGTTGGACCAGTAGAGGAATTATGGAAAATTCTAGCAACTACTCCAAAGAAGGAAGAGATAGAAGAAATCTTGGATAATGTGTGGGTAGAATTACAAGATAAAGGTAATATGAAGAATACTTGGTTAAGTAGAAATGAAGGCCTATTGAATATTCATCATGGTTTCTCAAGGCAAAGGTTGAACGTCTTGGTTTTCTTCAAACACTTGAGATGAGACTAGGTCACCTCTTAAATTACCTTAGGTTATGATGTAGGAACATCTAGGGTGTAAGGGAAATATTTAATCCCCCCAAAAATAAAATATGTATACTATGTTGCCTTGAATTTTGTTTTTTTAGGTTTCTTAGTTCACTTTGAAGCATAGGTTGAAATTTTTAACGGTTTAGGACTATGAAAATTTACTAAAGGCTAAAAATAGTAACCTAATATTTTTAGTAAGCTAGTATTTGTGAATATATGGACATATAATTTTACACATAATATGTCATAGATCACCTCAAAATATTTTTTATACAACAAATGGTTCATCAATTTGATGCCCAATTCAAAATTTATACCTCTCAAAAGTTGTGGACTCTAAGAAATGTTACTATTCTAAAATTAGAAGGTAATCAAGGTGGCATGGATTTTAAAGGAAGGTAACTTACCAAAGTGGGGTGCGGGCTATATAAGAGAATATGAGGATTATTTTTCAAGGAAACTTACTAAGTTGTGTTTTAATCTTATCCTCAAGTTTTGAAAAATCAATTAGAGAGGGAAAAAGTAGGATCTACATGAAAAATTTGCAACTGGATGAAGATGATGACTAGTTGCCTTTATCTACTCATGTCACCTTTACCAAAGGAGGTAATCATGATTTTTTGTGATAAAATTAGGTGTCTTATATATTAATATGATTTTATTTTAATTTGGAGAGGGATTGGAAGATTTTGGAGGTGCTTTAGAGAGATTTTGGTCATTGCAATGAGTTCTTAGACTTAGCAGTTAAAATTTATCAATACAGGTTGTGGGTCCAACTTGTAGGTTAATATTATTCATAGTAAACCATCCCATGTTTTTTTAGCATTGTAATTTGTTGATAATAAAATATGTTTTATTTCTTTCTTCACAATTTTTGTGAGAATCCCTATTATGTTATGTGTGAATGTGGGGTGGAGTAGCTGACACCAAAATTACTAGGAAATATAGTGTCAATTTTAGAGAAAACATCCTTAATATTAAAAAAAGGATCATTGAGGGTTATCATAGGATAAGTAGTGAAAGATATAAAAAATACACTATGACAATTGATAGTTGATAAATATCCCTGAAGCCCCATAGTGTTTGTGATGATATTATCATTTTGAAACATATCAAGATATATATCCTTATGTTGACTAATATTTAAATTAACTATAAAGATGTAGACATCATTAAAAATATTAGTATTAGCTAGGTCCTCAAATTGATAAGTAGTTGAATTTAATTCTCTCCCATGTAGAATCTATAGCTATGGGGTGATATGAGAGATTACCAACATTGAATGTCTAGTACTCATACTTTCCACAACCTTTAGAAATAATTTTGTTATGAGTGGACTCAGGTGGAGTGTAAGTGTATGGTAAGTTATTTGGATGGATATGCTTCTTAGATTTATGATCATATGGGACACTTTTAATGTTTAGACAATATAGGCTATATTCAAGTTTGGCCATCATTTGGAAATCATAAAAGTATTATGAATAACCATGAATTATGACTTTTATTCTATCATGTGGGAACTTTAAACATTGATGGAGACTAAAGGGAATGACTTGTATCTCATGGATCCAAGGATGAACCAAAAGGATATTATAAAGAAGGTCAAAATTAACTACATGGACAAGTGTCTAAAGGACAACATGACACACCGATATAGGGAGGTATATAGTTCCAACTGACTATCGCTCATTATCATCATAATATTTGATTATGCTTAGGTTATGCCTAAGTGAATACTTAAAATATCCCAAATTATTGATTAGATATACGTTACAAAGGTTTAAAAATAATGCCCCATCTATAAACACTCATGGATTCTTTTGGTTTTCAATAGACACCTCAATATACAGGGGTTAATTATGATTAGGGTTATAAGGTGGCATGTCTTAGGGGTTGAAGGCAATCTATTGTGAATAAGATAAATGGAAAATAATGGCTTGTAATTGGTTCACACTAATGTCTATGGGGACTTTAGATTCATGAATGATTTTATTTATGATGTCATGGTGAATAGATGAGGATTGAAGAAAATCCATGATGTAAATTTGTGTGGGGGTCTTCTCAAGTTATTAGATGATATCATAATTTACTTTGGGAATGGTAGAGTAATTGTTGGGACCCCTCTACTAACTACATGGATCATGCCAATTCTACCCATTTTGGCATGAGACAATATTTGGTTTGATTATTTCTTTTTGTAATTTTAGTGCCAATTGGTGGAACCCTTGAGGATCTCATCCTAGATGGAAGGTAGTTACATGGTGTTAAACTTCAAAGGACATCCATACAAAACTTATACATAGTAGTTCAAGAAACATGAGTGTCAATAGTGTGGAGCAGGTGGGATAGTGACCCCTTAGTGATAGCTCAACATACAATGTGCATTCATCTAACCTGGGTAGTGTAGTGGAGATGATGAACTAACAACCCCTAGTAATAGCTCATCACTTGGCATGCACCCATCTGACCTAGAAAGGAGATGCCCAATTTACTATAAAATAAAGCTTACATTTCAAGAATAGGGGAGGTGATGAAGGTAGAAAATCTTTGGTGAAATAAAAAGCCATTAGTATCACTTTGTAATCTGCATAAGATGGGTTTGGCATTTTGAATGTATCACCCAAGCTCGCTTGTGAGCCATTGGGCATGAGTAGTGTTAGGGAAAAAATTATGCTCTTCTTTTATATATTTAAAATTTTATGATAAACTTTAGAGTTGATGAAGAATGTTGTTGAATAAATAAAGTGTTGAATCTTGCATTATAGTCTACATAGTGTTATATTTGTGACTTAAGTTTATATATATAATGTTAAAGACTTAATTTGAATGTATTATTGTATAAAGGTTTGTCCTTGGTCACTAATGGAATTATCATGCAATATCATAACTTTAGCCTACCTAAAATAGACTATGTAGGAACCTTATTATGCTAAGTCTCTAAGATTCACACCTCAAGCACTACCTTGAATAATGAGTATTTAAACCTCAACCATTCCCATAGCTTGCACCATTAAGATATTTATTTATTCAAATATGAAATTATCCCTTAAGAATTGTGCCTTTAAAGAGGCTCACACCTATTGAATTTCCCCCAAAATAGCCTAACACTAACAAGTTGCTTCAACTCATCTTACCAATGACTAGACCCCATTGAAATCCAAGTTATGTCATGTTGGAACTAGCCCAAAGTAAGCATAATCTCTTCATTATTGCACTTTGGATGAGCACACAAGACTTGTTTCTTGTGTGAAATTGATGCAACATAGTAACATGTTAAATATTAAACACCAGACCCCCACTATGATCACACCTAGCTATATCAAGTCTAGAACTAACTTGGTTTGACAACTAATTGGATAACTAAGCATAAAATTTAAACCAGTGAACTTTTACTACAAAATTTTGGTTCCATTATTGGGACATATTTTGAATTTCATTATTGCAATAGTGTAATAGATTGATGTTCTGACTATCACTCAAGAACATCAAGCGCTAGCTAAAGCAAGTGGAAGATAGTTTCATGCAAAAGCATCTCATATGTAAAGGATATGAGCCAATAAAATGGGTACAAGACAATCTATATGATACTCTATATGAGGTGTTATTTTATGATCTACCTAAGCATGTTTAATAGTGGTTGGTTGCATATACTACCTATAGAAGGCAAAGATATGGCCAACACATTGAGTGGACAATAGATAGCATATAGAGGTTTGAAAGCTTGGATAAAGTTTAGATGTAGGCTATAGACAAGTGGTGATGTGGAATGCTAAATAATTATGTGTTGGAGTTCATAGTGTAGACCTTATCATGCCCTAAAGAATCAGAGTATAAGTTCCTTTACAAGCCAAGGGGTGCATTAATTAGAGGACTTGGTACCAAACTAAAATAGCTTCTAGTAGATTATGATATAGAAACCATAATAATGAAAGGCTAAAGTCCTTGCATGTATGAGAAAACATATAAGGTGAGAAGGGGAAATATAGGTGAGGTGTGATGGTTGAGGATGAGAGCTCTGAGGTGTGATGGTCAAGGATGAGAGCTCTGAAGGCTAAATAATAACAAGCAAAGGCATAGATTGATGGAAGATATAGAACCTAGAAGTATTTAGTGGACTCATAGAAAGTGGGAAGGGCATGGAGAAGGATCCCTTGAATTATAGTAGCATAGAAAGTGGGATGAAGAAGCAAGAGACTAGGATTAGTAGTTGGGTGTAGGAGGTAGTGGGTTCACAAGACATGGTAATTGAGGACACACTAGAATCACCCAGCCCTTTTGAACTAGAAGTGTAAGCTCATGCACTTGATTCTCCACCAAAATATAGAATAATGATAACTAAACCTATTATCGATGTCAAATTTGATATGATTCAATATTTATATCAAGAGTTTATGATTAAGAAAGTGATTCCTTATGATGAATGAAGTGAAGATATGATGAATCTAGCAAGCACCAACCCAATAATCATTAACACAAGTGAAAGCATTCCCATGCAGAGGATGTTAGTTAAATTGATTGGGAAACAACCCATAGTAAGTAGCATAACACCACTAGTGATCAGTACTATACCAAGTTTAATAACACAACCTACTTTGATAAGGTCAATGCTCAACCCTATTAGTGGAAGAACTAGAGGGTCACCTCCAACATAGATGAAAGGGGGGAATGTGCCTCAAAACCCAATACCACCCCATGAACAAATCTACTAAAAGATGATAATGCACTTGATTAAATATCATGGCATCAAGAATGCTTCAAAGCATGTGCTTAAGTGTGAGATCTAATGGCACACTTGGGGCATTACTCAACTTGAGCATAAGGTGACCTAGTTTGTGACCACCTTACTAGATTGTACCTATACTTAGTATCAAAAATTTGATCCAAACCAGGTTATGGTTGAATATAATATGCTAAAGGAAGCCTTTTAAAAAGAGTTTGATATCCTTGAATTTGAGTAGTAGAGCATTGTGGTGCTCAAAGAAATTAGCTAGGGTTTATCTAAGAATGTGCACTTATATTATGCATGGTCTAAAACTCTTCTCTCTAAGCTTCTATATGGCATCCACCCCTCCCAACATGTGTAATGGTTTTTTGGAGACCTACTAGTACCGTTTAGATGAGTGTTATCCATGAAGACATTCACACACCCCCATAAATCACTTAAAGCCACAATTTAGGTTGAGTTAGTAGGTAGTGCTAATACCAAGATCAACCCATTCATAGAGGTATAGATCATGTCAATGGCCTCCTAGATATAGAAGCT
This sequence comes from Torreya grandis, assembly GCA_037957365.1. Classification (NCBI taxonomy): domain Eukaryota; kingdom Viridiplantae; phylum Streptophyta; class Pinopsida; order Cupressales; family Taxaceae; genus Torreya; species Torreya grandis. The sequence continues at coordinate 450,740 of JARHVA010001602.1, forward strand.
GACTGATGGTTTGACACATGACACTCATAGTGGGTTATGGTATAATGATTATGAGATGAAGGGTCATAAAAAGAAAAAATACCCATAAATAAATGTTTGCACCCTACTTCTCAATTGTGAAGTTTGTCATGGGCTACATGACTCTTGAAACTATCTTTTACTGTAATGTGCTAGTTAAGTGAACACTACCATTTACAACAAGATGTATGATGACTATATGCACTCCATAGTAAACTATCAAGTCATTGATGAGATGCACCAAAACATGGAAAGAGGCATAGGGCAAGAAATAATATCAGTTGGTGGTTAAGTGAGTTAAGGAAATGAGGGCTATGGTTGGCACAATATGGTTATGGAAACTAGAGAGGTACACATGGTCGAGGAGGAGGATGTGGTGGAGGAAGATTCCCACTATGATTATGTAAAAAGTATGGGTTAACTAAGCATTATCAATGTGACTAACCTTTAAAACTAATATGTAGGCATTATCAAGGGCTACATGTGATCGAGGAATGCCCAAACTTGTATAAAAAGTTGACTCAAGGTCAGCTTGACAAGGGTGTTGTGAAGGTTAGGCATGAATCCAAAGAAGAAAGGTAGGCTCCCAAGCCATAATATACTCATAATAAACCAACTAAAGTATAGGCTACAACCTAGAGTGGGTTCACCACTCAGCTAACCACTACACCAACCCAATAAATATGCTTAGAGTATGAAGAATCAAGCTACACTGAGCATATAAAGTGACTTGAGCAAAAATATGTGCCCTATATAGACCCTACATGATATAAATATGTCCTAAAACAATCCATGAATGTGATACAAAATTTTCATGGAAAACTCTAGCTAACTATAGATCTAGAGGCACAAACCACTGCTTTATGTAGAAGACAAGAAAACTAGGAGGATAAAGTATAGGAGTTGACCTAGATCTTGTGCCTCTTGCAAACTAAAGGGATGCTACCCTTATTAAAATATTTTCTATTGAAACACGTAGTGAACAAACTAGGAGAAGAGGCTATGCCTCAAATGATTAAAGTTGTTATGTTGCATATCACATGAAGTAAGGCATACTTAGAACATAGAGTATGACCAAGAGTTATTGATTGATACCACCATCAATAGATGGTTAGTTTGTGAATTACTTGTAAACAAAAGTACCAAGGTTAATATTCTAACCAAAACCACTTGGGAGAAGATGGGATGTTGACCCTTGAGACCTTCACCTCACATGTTATTCATGGATAACAAAAATTTAGTGCAACCTATCAGGATATTGAAGGGCATCATTATCGATATCATGGGCACTAAGTTTCAAGCCAACTTCAAGGTCAATGATTTGGTAGAGTATGGAAATTATCTAGTGCTCTTGGGTAGGCCATGGTTCTATACAAATAATGTAGACATGCATTTTAAGAAGTGCTACGTGACTTTTAAAAATAATAAAGAGAGGTTCGTGATCCCTCTATAAAGTGATCAAAGTCCCCCATATGTGGAAAGTGTTGATCTCAGGGATGAGATCAACCACATTTACAACATCATGGTGTAGGGTGCCAAAAAAATCAACCTTAGTGACCAAGGTGTGCTTGAATGGGAGGATGAACAATTAGCCTTTGATACAATTGATGTAGCCTATAAATAATGGGTAGAAGAGGCTTATGATGTCATAGGCTAAAGGTACTACCTAATGTGCATAATAGAGCCAAGGCTAGCCAAAATGGGTCTAGTTAGGATTAAGTGAAATCATAAGGGATGGGCTCCCCATGCTAGGAAGGATAAAAAAATGGTGTTATGGCTAAGTAAAGGGAATCTTGTAGCACTCCCAAAGTATGAAGGGAGCTAGCCTATAGAGAGGTATGTCTATGACATTAAATCTTTCATCCCCAAGGACATAAATATAATGGGAGCACTAGTGCATACCTTAAAGTGCACTGCTACTCGCTGATGGGTAGTGCAAAGACATAACTTTCCTATATGGCAAGATGTAAAGGCAAAAATATGCACTAGTTTTGGAAAGAGTAATGAGGACTTGGACATACCTACTTACTCTGGCAATTTTGACCCAATCATGCATGTGCATTTGTGTGAAGAAACCTAGACTCTCTATGATGAGAATATACTAAGGGGATGATGGGTGCATGCCTTTTACAAAACTTTAAAAACATAGGATTGCATATGGTACATTGTAAATAAGATGCATTGTAGGATAGGCAACCAAGAGGTACTCAAGGAGAGGCTTGTTCACATCTCCTTTTCTTCGTAGAACTTAGAACTACTAGAAACATTGTAATTCATTCATAGGGTTGTGTTTGAAGACATTGCCATCTTAGAAGAACACCTTAGTGAAATGTTTGGGGAGAAATGACTAGTGATCTCAACATTTTTTAAAGAATAAGTGTTCAATAGTGACTCCAAAGGGGAAGATGATGAGACCGAGAAAGAGTGTAATTGGAAGGCTTTAATAGGAAGACAAAAACTTGTGTACCTTATGGATGACAACACCCTAGATATGCATTTTCAAATTTAAATAATTGAGGGATAAATTAAGTTGAAGACTCTCATTAAGAGAAGAATGAGCCCTACTACATGCCACTCAACACCACTAAAGTATACATTAGTGCAGAAGGTGAGCCAAATATTATCACTATAGGTACTTACTAGTCTGAGGTAGAGATGGCATGAATCATAGACCTCCAAAAGAAATTTTAGGACTTGTTCTTATGTAGCTATCGAGATATGAAGGGTACTCACCCTTCCCTTGGAAAAATGATCTTCAAACTTTTGGATGGTATGGGGTTAGTCAAGAATCACCGTATTGAATGAATCCCAATCTCCATGCTAAGGTGAAAATAGAGATTTATGGAATGCTAACCATTGGAATCATCTACCCTATGTAAGAATCTAAATGGGTGAGCCTAATTTTATCCATCATTAAAAAATATGGACACATTCATATCTATGTCAACTACATGATTTTGAATGCTACCTACATCAATGATCCATTCTTGACCCTATTCATCAATGAGGTCTTGGATGGAGTTGTAGGTTACAAAATCTATACCTTCATTGATGGTTTCTCGAGCTACCATTAGGTGTAGATCAAAGAGGAGGATAAGCCTAAGACATCTTTTGTAATTGAATGGGTTTATTTCACTTACAATGTGATGCCCTTTGGACTCAAGAATGTACCAAACATATTCTCTAGGGTAGTGATCACTACCTTTAAGGACTTTATCCATAGGTTCCTCCAAATTTATCTTGATGCCTAGACTATGTATGGCCTTATAAAGGACCACTCTGATAATATGTGCCTCATGTTTGAGAGCTATAAGTAGCTCTATATATCTTTAAATTTTAAGAATTGCATCTTTTCAACCCCATTTGGGATATTTCTCAAGAAAATTATCTACAAGGATGGTTTTCTTGTTGATCCTATGAAGATAGACATCATGATTCAGTTATAGACTTCAACATAGAAAGACATCCATGCCTTTCTAGGCCATTATGGCTACTATAGGAAGTTTATACCAAGCTATGCAAATATTGTAATGCCTCTAGAGGAGATCTTATGCAAGGATGGTCCATTTTATTAGGGTGAGGCATAAAAAGAGGCTTTTGAAACATTAAAGTTGAAGTTATCTAGTGCACCAATTCTATAATTTCTAGATTGGACCACTCCTTTCTATGTCCATGTTGATGCTTTAGGCTTTGCTATTGGCACCATATTGGTGTAACTAGGTGATGGCAAGATGGACCACCCTATTTATTTCACAAGTAGGAAATTGATGTAGGTAGAGTAGAATTACACCACCATCAAGCATGAGGCATTGAAAATGGTCTATGCCCTATAAAAATGTAGGCAATATCTATTGATAACCCTATTCATATTTTTCACTAATCATAAAGTGCTCAAATACCTCATGAACAAACCTATTTTAAATGGGTGTATATGTTGATGGATTTTCCTATTCCAAGAATTCTAGTTCTCAGTAGTTGTTAAACCTATAAAGTAGAACTTGGGGCCAAACCATTTATATCACATAAATTTTGGTGATGTAATAGTTTCAATTGAGAATGACATACTGGATGTATAACTATATAGAGTATAGTGCATCCTGAAAGATCTAGTCAAGATTTCCACTTTTATAACATTTGGGTTTATACCCTAGACCTTATCAATTAAGGAGAAGAAATAAATTGTAGTTCATGCTACTCCCTTCTAACTCATTAAGGGGGAACTATATAAAATAAGTAGAGATGAAGTCCTACATTAGTGTGTTTTAGAACATGAACAAGAATCCATCTTACAAGAAGTGCATGAGAGAATCATAGGAGGCCATTGTGTTAAACATGAAATGGTGTGCTAAGTATTATAATCAGGCTTGTGGTGGCTAATCCTATTCCATGATGCAAAATATAATGCCAAAGCATGTGACATATGCCATTGCACTAGAAATCCCAATGATTGGGATGAGATTCCCCTCATCCCCATTCTTTCCCAAGCACCATTCAAAAAGTGGGACATTGACTTCATTAGGCCAATCAATCCCATATCATGACACATAGGTGTAAGATATATTTTAGATATCACTAATTATTTCACCAAGTGGGCTGAATCTACACTAACTAAAGATTACATAGCTACAATAACTGTGTGCTTCATATGGGAGAACATCATAAGCTAGTATGGGTGCCCATTAAGTCTAATTAGTGACTAAGACACTCATTTCATCAATGAGATGGTGCACATCCTTCTGACTAAGTACATGGTGGCACACCATAAGACCACCTCATATCATCCCTAGGCCAATGACATAGCTAAAGCATTCAACAAAATCCTCAGAATGTGTTTGATAAAGATATATGATATTGGTCACAAGAATTGGGATGATTATGTTTTAATGGTACTATGGGCATACCACACAACATACAAGCACTTAAATAAGGCTACACCATTTCAACTATTATTGAGCACTAAAGTAATTCTGCCCATGGAATTTATAGTGCCCTCCTTATGCATTGCATGGATTGGTCACTTATATGACCAAGAATATTTAAGATCAAGGTTGGAAGACTTGGAGTGCTTGGATGAGAAGCACACCCAAGCCAAGTAGAGTCAATAGATTGAGAAAGCATGTCAAAAGCATTGGCATGATAAACATATAAAACATAAGGAGCTAACTAAAGAAGCATTGGTGTTGCTCTATGATTCTAAGTACTTCAAGTACCTAGGTAAATTACAAATATGGTGGATGAGCCCCTACATCATCCACCACATATTGGAGACAAGTGCATGTCATTTGTGCATGTTATCCAACAAAATGCTCCCTAGGCACTTCAATTGCAACTGACTAAAACCGTATAGGTAGAAGGCTGGTGCTTGCACCATGGAAACTCCAACTTCTTGGTCACTAATTAGTTTAAAATTGAGCTGACTAGGATAAAGTTTGGCACAAGCCACACCAATATTTTATTTTTGTTCTATTCCTTATATAGTGTATAGATGCAGTGACTAGTATGTGGAGGCTAAAAGAAATTATCTGGTAGTACTTCATGCATAATTATAATTGGGTGAGTTGAACACTTGTGCCCTCAAAGTGTATGAGGGTAGATGATGAGCTCAAAATATGGCTCATCATTGACATGTTATTTCCTTCAAATCATCTCTCTAAGGATATTATCTTATACAAATCTTAGATTCTTAGATAACTATTACATGAAAAATAGATATTTGTCTTGTTTATATTAAACTAAAGACTGAATCTTTACTTTGTCATTAATGTCTAATATATAGCATGTTTTAGTAATATTTTATGTGAAGAATTCTTAGGAAGAAGACACATGTGATGTACAGTTAACATTCCATTATTGATGTCCATCCAATAGAACTATGGAATCTACAGACTCATTTCTACAGACTCTGCAGGCTTGTTTCTACGAACTCTGTAGGCTCATTTCTACAGACTCTGCAGGCTTGGTTCTATGGACTCTATAGGATTGTTTCTATGAAATCTACAAGATTTTTTCTACAGACTCTATAGGCTTATTTATATGGACTCCACATGCTTATTTATATGGACTTCGTAGGTTCATTTCTACAGACTCCATAGGGTCAATATCAAGAATTCTGTAAGGATAGTGGGAAGCTGAAGACCAAATAAGATAAGAAAGAACCATTCTAGCTGGAATCACATAAGGAAAATAACCACCTACTATTTTTAAGGACCTAATTTTGATAGATTTGTATATAATAAAATTTTAGGACTATTATAGGATAGGGTATTTATTTCATCAAAATAATTGGATCTCTTTGAAATCCAATCTTTGGATGAAGGGATCAACTAGGAGTCCTATTCTTTTGCATCCTATTTTGAGTTGATTGTATTAGTATAAAATTTAAGACTATTGACTATATAAAAAAAGAAGAAAAATAGAGAAATATGAAATATAGAGGATCGAGAATTAGATAAGCATACAGGTTTCGACCAGATTGTAATTATTTCATTTTTATGAATTAATACTTCAAGTTTCCAACACTGATTAAGCTTTGTTCCTGTGTCTGAGAGGAGCAAGGGCCCACTCTCCTTGGAACCAAAAAATGTGTATGATATTTATGTTCTATTTTATTAGTTATAATCTTTTTACTCTTTTCATTTATTTATAAAAAAATATCAAAACACATTCATAATTTAAAAAGAGCATTTTCTTATTTCATTTCTTTTCTACACAAAGTATCTTTTCTTTTAGAGTAGAAGTGTGAAGCAAATTTCCTTACACAAGTAGGAGTGTGAATTTATTTTCCCTACAAACGTAAAATAGGAGTGTGATATTTTACTTCCAACAAAAGAGTGGATTGATTTGATTTCTTTCTCTTTTCAGTAAAAGCGTGAATCAAGTAGTTTAGTCAAAGTTAGAATAGGATGAGCAATCACCCCCATAAGCAATACTTTTAGATCTACCATCCAATACCTTACTACAGTGCAGATAGCTTTGGACACCAGCCTTGGTTGATAAGACACCAATTGAATATTGGTTAAATGAGGAGTTAGATGACACTCGTCATTTTTGGTGCCATTGCTAGGGAACATAAGCTGTTAGTAAGGTAATACTTATTGATCTAGAGTTTAATTTTTTTTTGTAAAAATCATAAAACAAAAACAATTAATAAATTAATGTACCATCCTAGAGATTCTAAGGATGATTTATTCCAAAATTTACACCAAGAACACAACTGAACACCCCTTCAACATCTCTGAGTAGTGAACCAGAAGATACAAGTGAAACCTATTTGCAAGAATCTTTTGAAACTAGGATAGGAACCAGGCCATTACCACATGCAAGCCCCATAGGACAAATTACTCAAGATCAATCTCTTGTAGGAAGAAATTATTTAGAGATTGCCAAAGACTTAGAAGAAGCATTTGAGAGATCCATAACTGAAGAACATTTTGAGAACTTGGAATAACCTATAACTGAGACCACAAACATTCAGTGGGAAGATTATCCCAATTTTGAAATATCATCAGAAAAAGAAATGGATCACCAACAAAATCAACAAGTTGCACAACTAGGAAGAACTTTCTCCTTTCTTATTGTTTTAGATCCTAATGATCAAACCCCCATGAAAAATATTTCACTAGCTAATCTGCCAAATTTTTGGGGATGATCTACAAAAGATCCTGATCAATTCTTGTTTGAGTTTAAGGTTCTATATCAAACCTATGATTACACAAATGATAGTCAGAAATTAAAACTATTTCCCTCTATACTTAAAGATGCAGCTATGAGATGGTTCATGGGTTTACCTAGAAATTCTATTAGAACATGGGATGACATGGAAATATAATTCTTGAACAAATACCAAGATTACTATCAAGTGCAAGAAATAAAAGAGGATTTCTTCAAAATAAAACAAAATGAGGATGAATCTTTAGAGAATTATTTGGATAGATTTATGTTCACTCATAAAAGTAACAATTATCCACTCACTGAAGATGTTCAAAAATTGGTTTTCTTGAAAGGATTAGATGAAGACACTAGAGATGCCTTAAATTTGATGGGTGGAGGAGACATAAATAAGTTGGATTTCGATTAGATTTTTGAGTTTTGTACCAATTATTCTCGAACAAAACCTAAAATTAGGAAAGGAAAGTTGGAAAAATTTAATGAAGTGGGTAAATTAATGGAAGAATTTGCTAATCTCAAAATAGATATTTTGGTTACACTAAATAGTACTTTGGATGGCCTTCAGGCTAAGCCAAATGCAACAAAGCCTTTAGCAATCTACTATCCTAAGTGTAGATAGAAACATGCCCTTAGAGACTGCCCTCTAGATAAAACCAATATTTCATCATGTGGGATCTGTGATGTAATAGATCATGATACCAAATATTGCACCCTTCTGCCTATTTTAAAGAATCAAATGAAAACACAAGTCTAGTCCACTGAAGAAGTAAATTATATTTAGAGACAGACCTTTGCTCCACAAAACTAGGCTCAAGGATAATTTAGTGTAAGAAATCCAATTAATTCATGGATGGCACCATGGAATGTTTTAGTTCCTTCACCATTTTAGAATCAACCCCAAATTCCATCAATTCAAAATGCATGGGCATGACAAGATTAGATGCCAACACCTCCATGGATGGTGCCACAACCATAAAAATAATGGGTACCACAACAACATTGGATGCCATATCCATATCAATAATGGAATCAGTAGTGAAACCCATAGTCAAAATTCACCCAACCAAGAAGACCACTTCAACAACAAACCATTATGCCACCCCTAGTTATTTAGTAACAAGGACAAATTAATTAGCCCTTAATGCCTACACAACTAATAGTGAATCCAAAAAATAAAAAACTAGCACCTATTTATGTCAATGAACAGGAAGAAACAATCAAAGTGGGAGCTATTGAGTGCTCAGACATATATTTGAGATCATGAAAAATTATACAAAAACCTCCAGTACTCATTTTTGAGATACTTGATGGAAACAAACAGACATAATCATCTCAATTAAGCATTGGAGAAGCTAAAATCAAAATGAGCCTTAAAGAAAATAAAGGAAACACTACTACACTAGTAGCTCCTTTTCTTGAAAGATTAAGAGAAACTGATATCAAACCAAACTCAAACTTGGTCCATAAGTTGTAAAAGATCAATATTGAGGTACCCCTTCTACAAGCTATTAGGGATATACCTGAATTAAATAAGATCATCAAAAACCTCTATATTAAGACACCTGGGAGGAAGGTAAAATATCCTAGAACTATTCATGTTGATGGAAAAGTTGCTGATTTATTAGTAGGAAAACTATTTGTTCTAAAATATGCAAATTTGGGAAGCCCAATGATCATAGTCACAATCAAAGGAAAAGAAATTCCTAACGTCTTGGTAGATTTGGGAGAAACAATCAATGTCATGACAACTAATACTCTCCATGCATTATCTCTTATGAAGATGCAACCTACAACTACCATTCTTCAAATGGTAGACCAATCAGTAACAAAACTAGAGGGAACTATAGAAAATGTTGAAGTATTAATAGAATCTTGGGAATATCTAGTAGATTTCATGGTCTTGCAACCCAAAACAAAGAATCTAAGATATCTTATAATCCTAGGTAGACCATGGTTGGCTATTGTAGTAGCATTGATTGATTTTAGGTCAGGAGACATGACCATTTCCAATGGGTTAAAATCCAAATGCATCTCTTTGTATCATCCTACAAAACCATCAACAAATTGCATAAAATAACTTTGGGTGGATGAATCAGATAACACATTAAATGCCATTTCCTCCTTAGCCATGATCACAGTCAAAAAACACTTAGAAGAATTAAATGGAAACATATACCTAGAATCTACAAACTCTGCCAGTCCAAAAACTATGGACTCTGCCAGTCCAGAAACTACAGACTATGCCAGTCTAGAAACTATAGACTTTGTAGGTCTGAAAGCTACATACTACCTTAGTTTAGGATTCTTGGGTTTGATGGAAAATTTTTAAACCTCCACTTCTACTTCTACTAGTACTTCATCATATGATCATAGATTGATTTAGGAAAGTGTAGAAATTGGCAGAACAACAACAAACTCATTTCTTAGATGCATTTCATTATTCTTTAACAAGACTGATTCCTTCTAGAAAAGCATTTGTTGATAATATAACTATGTTTCATAAGCTACTTCCTCATCCATGTCCTCTTAACTCATTAATTAGTGAGTTTAAGCAAATAGAATCTAACTACCCAGGTATAAAACCAATCATGGTATTACCTAGAAATTTTTTGAACATCAATAGTTGGTTGACAAATGAAGAAGAAGATCAACTCTTTGAAGTATTGGAAAGACATACCAAGGCTTTTTCTTGGGGTTATACTAAAATGAAAGGAATTCACCCCAACATATGCACTCATCAAATCTACGCAGAATCTATCAAAGCGGTCAAACAACCATAAAGAAGAATAAACCCAGCACGAAAGGAAATAGTCAAAACAAAAATTCAAAAGTTACTGGAAGTTGGGTTTATTTACCCCATCTCAGATAGCTAGTGGGTGTCACCTCTAGTAATTGTGCCCAAGAAAAATGGAAAGTTAAGAGTATGTGTGGATTATAGAGAATTAAACAAAGCAACATTAAGGGATTACTTTCCTTTACCTTTTATTGATCAAGTTCTTGATAACTTGACAGGAAAGAAATATTTTTCTTTCCTAGATGGGTTCAGTGGGTATAACCAAATAACAGTAGCAACTGAAGCTCAAGATAAAACCACATTTACCTACCCTTGGGGAACTTTTTCTTACTGAGTACTTCCATTTGGACTCTATAATACTCCAGCAACCTTCCAAAGAGTAGTTTTGGCAATCTTCTCTGACCTTACAAATGATTATATTGAGATATATATGGATGATTTCACTTTTTATGGTAAAACTTATGAAGAATCCCTTACCAAATTAGATAGAGTATTGATTAGATGTGAGGAACATCAATTATCTTTGAGTAATGAGAAATGTTTGTTGATGATGGATGAAGGAATAGTCTTGGGACACCATATTTTTGCAAAAGGCATTCAGGTAGATCTAAAGAAAGTTGAAATAATTTCCAACTTGCCTATTCCACAAACACAAACTAAAGTTAAGAGTTTTTTAGGACATGCTAGTTACTATAGATGCTTCATAGATAATTTTAGCCAAATAGCTAACCCTGTGTTTGCCTTGCTTACAAAAGACAATACATTTGAATGAAGTGATAGTTGCCAGTAGGCCTTTGAAACCATCAAAGCTAAACTTGTTACTTCTCCAGTATTAAGAGGACCAAATTAGACTAAGCCATTCCATATATACATAGATGCTTCCAATACAACACTAGGAGCAGTTCTTGGACAAAAGGATGAAGAGGGTAACATATATGCTATATATTATATTAGCAGAAACATGACATCTACTGAAAGAAATTACACCATAATTGAGAAGGAATTATTAGCTATAATTTATGCAATGAACAAATTGAGACACTACATAATAGGCTACAAGGTATTTGTCTATATAGACCATTCAACTATTAGATATCTTACCAACAAACCAATTGTGGGAGGTAGGATTATTAGATGGCTATTATTCTTACAAGAATTTGATGTTACTATTATGGAGAAACTAGGGAAGTCTAATGTGGTTGCTAATTTCTTGTCAAGAATGAAAACTATAGGTGAAGAAGAACCAGTGGAAGATGACTTTCTAGATAAATAATTATTTTCTATTTCAGCACAATCTCTGTAGTTTGCTGATATAGCCAATTACCTCACCACAGGGAAGTTTCCTCTACACTTTTCACAAAAAGAAAAAAATGTTTAATCAAAGAAAGTTCTTTAAAATGGATTAATGGAATGTTATTTGAACTTAGACCTGATCATGTGTTTCATAGGTGTGTGACAAATGGTGAAGCTTATGATATCATCAGAGCTTGTCATGATGAACCAGGAGGAGGCCATTACTCAGCTCAAGGAATTGTACATAAAATCCTAGGAGTAGGATATTATTGGCCTCATCTTCATCAGCAAGTAAAAAGATATGTCAGACATTGTGATGCTTATTAGTGAATTAGATAGCCTACTCTTTCAATAGAGATGCCCCTGCACCCTCATCCTCAATTGGTTTGAGAACCATTTGAGAAATGGGGAATTGATTTTATTGGTGTAGTGGATCTTCCTTCTAGAGGAAAAGAACATCTTATAGTTTGTACATACTACGTGACCAAGTGGGTAGAAGTGGAAGCATTGACTCATGCAAGAGAGGAGATGATAACTGATTTCTTATATTTCAAAATCATGCAATGATTTGGTACTCCAAGAGAGATAGTCTCAGATCAAGGACCATAGTTCATGTTAAACATGATAAAGCATTTTATGCAAGTGTATGAAACTCAACACAAAAAAACATCTCCATACCATCCACAAGCAAATGGACAAGTTGAAGTCACCAACAGAGAAATAAATACTATTTTAACCAAGGTTGTTAATTCTAGCAAAAAGAATTGGGCAAATAAGGTACCGGAAGCTATTTGGGCCTATAATACTACTTGGAAAACAATAACTGGATTTTCACCTTATGAATTGGTTTATGGTAAGAAACCTTTATTCTCTATTGAATTTGAATTACAAACTTTGAAAATAGCTATAGAAGTAAGAATTGAGTTAGAAGAAATATAGAAAGCAAGACTCCTACAACTTAATCAACTTGATGAAATGAGGATGGAAGCAAAACAAAGAACTGAACTAGTAAAACATCAATGAAAAGTTTGGCATGATGCACAAATCAAGTAATGAAAGTTTTAGAAAGGAGATTGGGTACTGTTGTTTGATTCTAAATTTCAACAGTTCAAAGGAAAACTATAAACAAGATGGTTGGGACCTTATGAGATTAAAGAGGTCTATGAAAATGGTTCTATTAAGCTGATACCTATAGATGTGAGTAGAAGAACTTTGTTATTCAATAGGCATAGATTGAAGCTCTATAAAAAACTTCTCAATAAAGATGAATTTATTCAAAAAGTAAAGAATCAAGTAGTTGTTCTCGAAAGCTCTACTTCTTCCAGTGAACATGCTCCTTGATAGTCCAGCAAAATAATAATAATAATTAAAAAAAAATTAAAAAAAAAAATCAATAGTGAAAATCCTTCTAGGGATGCTATTGACAATGCATGCCCATACAACTATCTTGCTGGCTGGCTATGCATTACAAAAAGGGCTTTGGCTAGAAAACTAGCAATGGCTGGCCAAAAGGCAAAAACTAAAATTTATAAGAAAATCTCATCATGACACTATGATTGGGCATCTCCATGCAATAAAATAATCCATAAAAACCTATTTGTGTAGGACACATGGTGAGCAAAGGATAACATCCAAGGTTAAATTAAGTAAGACATATATTTCATTTCTCTATGTTTAGTTAACTAATTATCTTTGATTTGATTAAGACCCTATTCTTCTGTGATGACCTAGATTTGAATCTTCTGAAATAGAATGACACATGTCATAATGAAAAAGCATGCCATGAAGTCACCAAAGGTGTATGGATAAGTGTGTAGCTTTGATATCATCAATTAAATAATCAAGTACCATAATGATGGGATGCCATAAAAAGGGGTTTTAAATGAAGAAATGAATTGCTATCATCATCTATATGACACATCATCATTTTACATGACTTGTATTGATGAGATTAGATAGTTGGCACACTCTGTAGAAATGTGCGGTGCCTAACTATATCACATCATCATATAACACTATGGACTCATGCAACTGTAGCATTTCAAATGAACCATTTCCTTTCTACAGACTTCAATAGAAGCTGATCCTCAAAGCCTTTTGCCTATCAACTTCAAAAAAAGACTAGTATACACCTTAATTGAAGTTAAAGGAACCAAGTTGACTGTAACTCCATATAAAAATAAGATAGAAGACAAGATCAAAGCCAAAGGATCCAACAAAGTGTCATAAAGACAAATCTTTTGTAGCAGTGTCTAGAGCTAATGGCTGGCTACCTTTCATTGAAAAGCTCCAGGGTTTTGATAAAACAATGGTAAGTGAATTTATTACCAATATCACCTCTAAATTTTCAATTGTGAAAGGAATTATTATTCCTATTACAACTCAAATCATAAGCCAAATTATACAAGTTCTAGAAGAAGGAATGAGAGTTACAGGTAGAGTTTCATTTAGTGATTTAATTAATCAATTTAATGGTAATATGCAAACTAGAACTTCATGTATAGTAGATTCCAAGGGAAAATCAAAAGAGATTAAAAGGAATTCACTTCTTGAACCTTGGAAATCTATAGCCAAGTGGGTACTTAAATATATCATTTGTGAAGGGAAATATAATATTTTAGAGGGAGATGCCATGAAAATGTTAATACATCTTAAACATGGGAGACAAGGCCCTCATTACAAAATTAACCTCCCATATTTCTTTTATGGTGCTCTACAAGTTATGTCTACAAACCCTACTACTGCTCTTAGGCATCATGACCTTATTCATATTATTATCCAACATCATTTCCTTCAACAAGGTCAAGAGGTCTAGGAAGAATTTTAGAATAATATAGCATAGGAAACCCAAAATGTACCATAGGAACACTCATCTCCACCTACCACATAAACTGAGAAAACAACACTAAGAAGAAAATCTAAGACTATAATCTCCACAGAAATCCCTTCTTCTTCTTTAAGAAGAATTACAAGGTCTCAAAACCCTAAAATTTCAAGGTCTCCACAAGAACCTCATGAGTCTGTAGCACAACCAGTGCCTTTGATAGGAAGAAGAATATTGAGATGAAAGGTTGCTACAGACATTGAGATGACCAAGGGTTTGGTGGTTGAGAAAGAAAATAAACCAAGTGTATCTCAAAGAGTAACCAAAAGAAGGAGAAGGCTCATTTTAACAGAAGAAGATGAACAAAAGATTGTAGATATTTTAGATAGTCTTAAAATAGTGTCTCATTACCCCATACATTAGAATATTCTTGCACCTACAGATATTAAAGAAACTCCTTTTTAAAGGAACTCTCCAATCATATTGGAGGAGACAAATCTAGAGGAAGAGCCACACACGATAGAGGAATTAGGTATGGCAGAACAATCACCTGTTCCAGTTGAAACTACAAAGGATAAAGGGAAAACTATATGTACCAATGAGAAAGGTGAATCATCAAATCTAAATGATCCTATTATGAAGCTAACTTTACAACTTTCTCAAGCTCAAGATCTTAAACAACAACAAATAACTAACATTTTTGACTTGATCAGTCAATTTCAAGATAAGGACCATCTCAACTCACCTTTGGTACAAAAATTAGATACAATATTTATTGATCATACCTATTCTAAGATGGTAGAGTTAGGCTCCACAATCAGAAGAACAATTCAGTATATGGAAATAGATGATTCAAACACATTAGGGATTTACCAGCAATTCAAATAGACACATAACATATGAGTTTGATGAATATGATTTGAGTTAGAGTGTAGAAAGCAAAAGCTAGAGCTATGAATGCTGATACATGTTTACAATGGGACTTGCAAAAGGTAAAGCTTGGGGGAGATTATGAGATCAAAATATGGCTCATCATTGACATGTTATTTCCTTCAAATCATTTCTTGAAGGATGTTATCTTATATAAAACTTAGATTCTTAGATAAATATTATATGGAAAATAGATATTTGTCTTGTTTATATTAAACTAAAGACTGAATCTTTACTTTGTCATTAATGTCTAACATATAGTATGTTTTGGTGATATTTTGTGTGAAGAATGCTCAGGAAGAAGATACAAGAGATGTACAGTGAACATTCCATTATTGATCTCCATTCAGTAAAACTATGGACTTTGCAGACTCATTTCTATGGACTCTGTAGGCTTGTTTCTACGGACTTTGTAGGCTCATTTCTATGGACTATGCAGGCTTGTTTCTATGGACTCTACATGCTTATTTTTATGGACTCTATAGGCTTGTTTCTATGGACTCTACACGATTATTTCTATGGACTCCATAGGATTATTTCTACAAACTTTATAGGGTCATTTCTACAGACTCTGTAGGGTCAATACCAAGAATTATATAAGGATAGTGGGGAGCTGAAGACCAAATAGGATAAGAAAGAACCATTCCAGCTAGAATCATATAAGGAAAATAAATGCCTACTATTTTAAAGGACCTAATTTTGATAGATTTGTATATAATCAGATTTTAGGACTATTATGGGATAGGATATTTATTTCATCGAAATAATTAGATCTCTTGGAAATCCAATCTTTGGATGAAAGGATCGACTACGAGTCCTATTATTTTGCATCCTATTTTTAGTTGATTGTATTAGTATAAAATGTATGACTTTTGACTATATAAAAAAAGAAGAAAAATAGACAATATAGAGGATCAAGAATTAGATAAGCATACAGGTTTCAATCATATTTTAAATATTTCATTTTTATGAATTAATACTTCAAGTTCCTAGCACTAATTAAGCTTTGTTCCTGAGTCTGAGAGGAGCAAGGGCCCACTCTCCTTGGAACCAGGAACTATGTACGAGATTTATGTTCTATTTTATTAGTTAGAATCTTGTTACTATTTGCATTTATTTATAAAAAAATATCAAAACAAATTCATAGTTTAAAAAGAGCATTTTATTATTTCATTTCTTTTCTATGCAAAGTATCTTTTCTTTTACAACAAAAGTGTGAAGCAAATTTACTTTCAACAAAAGCGTGAATCAAGTAGTTTAGTCAAAGTTAGAATAAGATCAACAAGCACCCCCATAAGCAAAACTTCTAGATCTACCATCCCATACCTTACCACAGATAGCTTTGGACACCAGCCCTAGTTGATAAGACACTAATTGAATACTGGTTAAATGAGGAGTTAGATGACACTCATCAGTAGACATCTATGTAGTGGGTGCCAAAAGCTCACTAGGCACAAGAAAAAGAAGAAAAAGATACATATGCACAAGATGAATATTACAGGGCACTTCAAGGCCCAATAATGAACCACTATGGTATTAACTTTATGGAAAAATTATAATAAGGTGCATCAATTGATCCTACACTAGAGACCCATGAGACAAGTGATGATTATCAACATGGTTGAGTGCAAAGAAGAAAGTGCATATGCTCAACATGGTTGAACATAAGGCAAATAGTGAAGATGCACACTCTAAAAGTGCACAAGAGAGTCAGATGAGAATCAAAGCATTAGAGGGCTAATTTAAGGGATTTGTATTGGGTAGGATAGGCCAAGGCAAGATGACATGTAATAAACTAACCAAGATAGAGAAGCATGTTTGAAATAGGAGTATAACTAGAAGAAAATTTGGAATCAAGGAGATTGAATCATGTGTATGTGAGGAACTGTGCCCAAGTTTCCACAAAGAAGGCAAAGGTCATGCCAAAGTATACAAGCATAAAAGGAAATCATCTAAGATAGATGGCATCTATCTAAAAATGAGTGGGAAGTGACCATTTGAACCACATGTCACTTCATTAAAAAATCTATTGGGAGTATTTAATGCATTGGTAGTAGTAACACAAAGATATATAATTAATGCATGAAGGACAAGATATTTTTGAGGATTTCATAGATTTTCATTTTTTCCAAGAAATTGAGGTACCTCCTACATTAATGATAGTAGATGAAAATGAAGGGTATAAAATAACAAGCAACAAAATTAGAGAAAACCTAAGTAAGAACCAAAGAGATAAAGATAAAGAACCCTATTACAGTGAAAACTTAAGCAATTTATGCACCTAGAGTGAATGATAGCACATTGAGAAAGATTGCATTCATAAAAAGGCCAAGTTAAAGGGTTAGAGAGAGATATTTTTTTAGAAAATTGAGTTATAATGTTTAACTATCACCCAAGTTGCCATTAATGGCCAATGAAGCTCAGATCTGAAGGTACAATCATAGATCCTATGACATAGAAGCACTAACCACCATTCGAGGCTTCAACAAGCCACATCTTCCAAGGTTCAACACAAGTCAATTTGGGATGGTGAAGAAGCAAAAGGAAATAAGCTCCATGTAGGCATAGTAAGAACTCAAGTGGGTGAAGATCATAGAAGAGATGATGGCCATCAAGACCAAGGCACAACCAATCAAAACTATTTGCATTACTGAGGTAGACATTGAGGCACTAGCAAAAATATCATACTAGTATATGTAGTTTCCCCTAGAGGTTTAGGTGGGGGAAAGTTGGTGCTCATTTATTCATAATTTACAACTCAAATAATATAACCATCGGACATCAAGTCACTTGTAATACTTGATGCAAGATTGGGTGGTGGACATGGGGTACAAGTTGGTGCCCTTTTTGATTTTTGAATTTGAGATAAGTTAAAAGCTTCTAGCATAACCCAACTCTATAAATTTCCTTATTTTGAGAAGCTAGAGGAACTCATCCAATTCTTACTCTTGTACATCCATTAGGACCACATCTATTTTGAAAATCGATGCATGAATATTTTAGCGTAGTTAATCAATAAGATCACAAGGCTACTAGATGCTAGATAGGACATCCATCAACTGATGGATGATGATGAAGATATGGAGTGTCATGAAACTACTCAAATAATTCAAGAAGGGTTTCACATTGACCATAAATAAGTGTGAGGACCCTAACATGAGGGTGGTGGTATGCCTCATGAGTTCAATATTATGCCCAGGTAGTTAGTGGATTGATGTTTTAAATATGTACCTCTATATTACCTATCACATAGTGCAAAGAGTATAATTAAACATTGTAAATTTCATCATAAAGGAATTGGTAAAAAACATGTTGGAGTGCTATGGTGACAAAAACATCTTCATGTGGGGATACATCCTCATATTGATTGTTATGAAGGAAATTGGGATCCTAGATGGGAGTGAGGATAATCTATGGGTGTTTCTAGAACATGATGAATTTCCTACATAAAAGTATAAAGAATACACTTGACCCACCACCTTCAACCCCAAATATAAGACACACGTAATGCACTAGTGCAAAAATTATATAAAAGCCTTTGGATTGGAGTGGTGTATTCCTTAGGGCCTTCTCTAGAGTATGTTGAAGATGGCATATTTTACTATAATGCAACACTATTACATAGTGCACTTGATGTTATAGGATAGGAATAGGCTGGGATGGTTGAATCTCCCATTTTACTTCTTAGTAGGGTAATTTAGGGATGTACTGTAAAGGATCCCTAACACATAATAGATGGACATTATGGTAAAGGAACTGAATGCGAAGAGGCACATATTAAGGTGTCGATTCCCTCACATAGATGGAAAGTTCATTGAGGATGAAGAAGATGCTTCATATCAACCAAACATAAATCCTATCCAAGAAGTCACCATCCTTGGATTCATTTATAGAGTATACTAAGAGATAAAGCCATGAAAGAAGGATTCCAGCATCGAATAGAGCATCAAGTAAAAGGAAGACCCCCCAATCCAGATCAAGGATGAAGGAACTCCAACACTAATTGAAAAAAAGTCTCCAAAGAAGAAGGGGGAGACTTTGGAGGAAATAGAGGCACAACTAAGGTTGAGGATCAATTCAAAAGGAAAACAATCTTCTTTAACCTCTATGCTGAAGTGTGTGCATTTCACATCAAATACTTCTCTTAGTGTAAGAAAAAAGAAGGGGAAGGCTCCCCTTATGGCACAAGGGATAATCCTATCTAAAGAAGAGGAGGAAGAGGAGGAAGAAGAAATGGATGAAGAAGAGAGTGGGAGGGGCACTTATATTATACCTAAGGATGAAGAGTCCTCATCAAGTGAATGGACCCCCTCCCTACCACCTCAGATGGAGTTGGAGAAGTTAATGCAGAGATTTTGGAAACTTGACTTCAGTAAAGCCAAAATGCAAAGGGCATAAGAGCTACATGAGGAAAAGGAATAAATTACAAAGGTATAGGTGTCAAAATAGGTCATTGAAATGTTTGATACTAAATAATGAAGGAAAGAGGACAAGTGAAAGGCACAAAAGGTGAAGGAGAAGATGGGAAAAGGAAGTAAGGAAGGAGAAATGTGAGAAGAACCTGAGGAAGTAACCCATTTAGGTGCATTGATAGAAGAGGATTTGAAGTGCTAGTGGAAGGATATGGGCCTATACCAAGGGTATATTGACACAGTGCTAAGGTTTCATCAAAAGCGTGAGGACATGAAGGCTAAGGGCATATCCCAAGTTGAGATCAATCAGTTAGAGGCTAAGGAAATAATCAAGGGAAAATAAGTGTGAAGCATAAATTACATAGAGGAAGGTTAAAAAGGAAAAGGACAAGAAAGAGGAGGTAGAGATGAAGGATAAGGAAGAAAAGGCCAAAAGAAAGGAAAGAGAGGAGAAGGTATCCCAAGAGGAAAGGGATATGATGGTAAAGGAGATAGAGGAGAATAAGGTTGCCACTAATATGGGACCTAGAATGGAAGAGGTACCAAAGAAGGAACCTAACACCTCTACTAGAATAGTAGAGGAATATGCACAATAGGCATGTCTATGTTTGGAAGGGGCACCTGAAGATAAAGAAGGTGATACTGGCACCTTGGAGAAACAAATAGAGAAAAAAATGGATAAAGGAAAAATGTCAACTAAAGAACCCTTATGAAAGGAAGAACAAGATGGTGATTTGAACACTAAAGAAAGAGAAGAAGTGAACAAGGGGGTGAAGTTCAATGAAGAATCCCCAAAAGAAGGAGAAGGATAAGAAGGCACTGGCATGGGAACTAGTGATAATGATGAAGAAGAGTTGAGCGAGGGAGAATAATATGACCCAAGAAATAGGGAAAGAACACAACAAGAGTTTAAAGAGGATGAATACTTCTATATGATGGAGTGCATTCCCCCAAGGACTACCATGACCTTGATGTGCCACTAGGTTTCTTGGGAACTAGATTGCTACATGGATGATCCTGAGTTTGAGGTTTAAAAAAAATCAATTATGGAAACTAAGAAGCTAGAGGAAGGGCATGACTACCAACTCATCAATCCTCAAGACATGAAAATTGTGCACTCAGATAATGCCCTGATCAAGATGGCCTAATTATTAGTGTGCAAGAACATCATCAATTATGTTTGTGTTAATGGATGGAAGAAAATAGCACAAAAAATTGAGAAGGATCTTGAGGTAATAAATCTCAATAGTAAAAACTAGTTGAGCATGTAGAAGAGGTAGAGCCATCCCTTTTAGATGGTGTGGATACTTTGGGGATGATAAAAGTAAACAAGGTCTACATGCTTGTTGAATAGATTCTCCCTAGAATGAGGCAAGCACTTGAAGATCAAGAAGACCATTACGAGGCCATGAAGAAAGAGTTGTAGAAAAATCTAGACATGGTTGAAGAGCTCTTCACCAAACTGGAAGAGGGCATGGAGGAAGTAGACACTATATTTTTCAACTTCACCAAATAGGCAATAGTCATCGATGCATGCCTTAAAAAGGAAAAAGAGGAAAAACATTCCTTGTTATAACACTCCTTTTTGATGAGCAAAATCAAGTGCATTCAAGTAATGACAAAGGTCAAGTTCCTAAGTACCTAATTGAAGAATTAAGAGCAAAACTTGTAGGCTCTCTTCCATGCCTTCCAAATGAAGGCCAATGAGGAATGGGATATCTTAGATGGTAGGATCAAGTGATCAAGGGAAAGGCTTGAGGCATTTAAAAAAAACTAGAAAACATGGACATGCTCACCTTTTAGGTTACCTCAACTAAAGTAAATGGTTCAATTGAAGAAATCAAAGGTGCTATATAGGGTTTTGGGAATTTCAAGGTAGATTTAGAGTAAGGTGTGCTTGAGTTTTAAACACTAAAGGTACTAAAAGACTAATCTAGGGTGGATTAACAATTTTGTATGGGGTAATATTGGTCCCCATTTTATACCAACTGCCTGGACCATGCCAACTTGACCTATCTTGGTATGAGGCAATCTTTGGGTTGATTGATCCCTTTTATACTTTTGGCACTAACTAGAAGAACCCTTGAGGATCCCACACCACTTGGCAAGTAGTTCATGGTGTCAACCTTCAAAGGACATCCATATAAGAACTTGTATGTAGTGTCTTGAGAAGCATGGGTATCAAAAGAGTAGACCAGGTGGGATAGTGACCTCCTAATGATAGCTCAACATACGATATACACTCATCTAACTTGGGTAGTGTAATGGAGCTAGTGGACTAACAACCCCTAGTGACAACTCATCATTTGTCATGTACCTATCTAAAATAGTAAGGAGATGCCTAGTTGCCTATAAAATAAGGCCTGCATTTGAAGAATGGGGGAGGTGATGAAGGCAACGAAGCTCTAGCAAAATATAGAGCCATTAGTAATACTTTTTAATCTACATAAGATGGGTTTGGTATTTCAAATGTATTGTCTAAGCTCGCTTGTGAGATACTGGGCATGAGTAGTGTTAGGGAAGATCATATGATATACTTTTATATCTTGAACTTTGTATGCTAAATTGTAGAGTTAATGAAGAATGTTGTTGAAGAAATGGAGTGTTGAATCTTGCATTATAGTTTGTGTAGAGTTATGTTCATGACTTAAATTTCTATATACAATGTTATAGCCTTAATTTTAATGTATTATTATATAAAGGTTTGTCCTTAGTTTCTAATGACATTCTCATGCCATATTATGAATTTGGCCTACCTAAAATAAACTAAGTGTAGGAACTTTATTGCATCGAGGTTCTCAGACCCATGCCTTGAGTACTACCCTAAAGAATGAGCATTCAAACCCTAGCCATTTCCATAGATTGTGCCATTATGAGCTTTATATAGCCAAATATGAACTTATCCCTTAAGAATTGTGCCTTTGAAGAGGATCACACCTATTTAATTTACCCCAAAATATCCCAATTCTAGAAGGCCACCTAAACCCATCTTACTAATGACTAGACCCCATTAAAACCCAAGTTGTGCCATGTTGTAACTAGCCCAACACAGGGCTAGTCCCTTTGCTATTTCACTTTAGGTGAGCACACAAGGCTTGCACCTTATGTGAAATTGATGCCAACATAATAGCATGTTAAATTTTGTAAGCTAGACCCCACTATGCTCACACCTAGCTATATTAAGTCTAGAACTGACTTAGTTTGATAGTTAAGTGCATGACTAAGCACAAAAGCTAAACTAGTGAACTTTTAATAGAATAGTAATTTTTAAGTGTATATATTTATGGTGAGGCCTTGGGAGGCACCCCCAAGACAATAATTTTACCATGTCGAGTGGTGGTGACATAATCAAATGAGACCCATTTAAATTTGATAATAATATGTGGAGGGATTGAAGTATCTTCAGGTGTCTTGGTATTGATTTTAATGGTGGTGATACAATTGTTATATTGGTAAGGTATTTGATGATAGTCGACATGGTTTGAAGTGGAGGATTGACCTTGGTCCTTGGACTTAACTTTATGATTTTGGTCATATTTTGGAAGGGGTCCTGATATTTACTTAGCTACTAATTTTTAGAGGAAGATGAATCTTCACCATAAACTTTGATTTATCATTGT
Source organism: Torreya grandis (assembly GCA_037957365.1). Classification (NCBI taxonomy): domain Eukaryota; kingdom Viridiplantae; phylum Streptophyta; class Pinopsida; order Cupressales; family Taxaceae; genus Torreya; species Torreya grandis. Next base: position 474,299 of record JARHVA010001602.1, read on the forward strand.
TAATTAAGTCTTGAATATAATTTCTAAGATTCATACACCTCTTAGTGTCATGCCCCTTGATGCAGTGATAATGATAATATTCATGTTCCCTAAACTAGTCTGGACATGGCATATTTTCATCAAGGGGTTTGATTTATATAAATGTAATCATATTAATAGCTATTAATTTCTTCAAGACATCCTTGATTGGATAACCAATATTTATGTAATTTCATATTCTTGATTTGGTTCTTGGTTTACCTCTAGGCACAATGATGCTATATGCATTATGGAAGATAGAAGGATGAAATCCTTGAATGGTTTAGACATGTTTAGAATTTGTCACACCATTACCCACTACATTCTTATTTTTTCAAAAGAATTGTCTTTTTAGGTAGGGTAATTATTTTATTCTTATCATTTTAGGAGAATGTTTTGATTATACCTTTTTTCAATGAGAGCCTTTTCAATTGGGGTTCCTTTCTAGACAATCTCATTGAAGGTGTTGACACAATGTAGTTACAATTGGGAAGACAATTCTAGATTTAGGTTATCAATGAAAATAGTGGAAAGTTTCTTTTTAGGGATTAAAAATTGAATTTTATTTGTAAGGATTCACCATATTTATAGGAATTATGAGAAATTTTCTACGTTTCTCTAATTTATATTATAAAAATCACACATTGTGATCTCATGTTTCACATTGTATGAGAAATGTTTGACAATTTTTTATATTAGGTCCTTAAATGATGTGACATATCCCTTAGGTAGGAATGTGAAACATTCCATCATAGGTAACTCAAGATTGATTATAAATAATTTTTTTAGGTATACATCACTGTAGGCTACTTCTTGGTAGGGCATAAAAATTCTGTGATATGTTCTCGGGGTTTCCCTTTCCCTTATAGTTGTCAAAATTGGGTGGTTTAAAGTGAAGAGGGAAATAAACCTATAAAAATCTTTATCTAATGCATATGGGAAAATGTCTCCAAATTTTTATTCCTTTCTATGTGATTCTTCTTTCATCCCCTGGAGAGTATCCTTTATGGATTGCCATTCGTAAGCAAACACAAGATCAACAAGCGGGGTGGATGATGTTGTATGAGGATCATGTTGATTTTGATTTTGATTGGGAGGTGGATTAGTTTGGAAGAACCTTTAGGATTTTATGGTTTTTTGGTCCCAAGATTGATTTGGGATGCAAGAGAGGCCACTTTTTGGGTAATTTGGTTGAGTTATTCAAACAAGACTTGTTCGTAGTATTTTTCTAATGGTTTTCTAAGATGGATTTCCCTTTACTAGTCTTGACACAATTTATATTTATAGACTTAGGTTATGATTCTTATTATTCATATAAAAATGGATTGTGGCTATGGATAGGAGTAGGTCATTACTTTTTAGGACTTTAGATAAGGTTATTTAAGTTGTCTCAGTCATAATCAGGAGGGAGTCTAGCTTCTACTTCAATGAGCTGGGCTAAAAATTCATCACTATTCTCATATATGTAATGTTAAAGATGGGCTATACCATGATTAATATTTAGGAAGTCACATGATGCATCTTGATTATGTGTGTCTCCATTGACAAGGTTTTATCCATCATTATGATGTTGTTACTCACCCCATAAAAGAGTGTCAAGGTTATTGGTATTTCTACTTTATCCAAGACAATTCATTGGTAGGCTTAGACTAGCATGATGTCAATTGAGTGGATAGTTTAAGATAGGTTTAAATCAAGTAAGATGAGGGGATCATAATGAGTAAGCTTGATTTGACCAAGATTTATTTGACTTGTGATATAAAATATGAGATAATGATTATGGATGAGGTATTCTTGAGCAAATGGGAATGAATATCTTTGAGCTAGTTTGATTGAGATAGGTAGGGCATACTAACCCTAAATTTTGATGATGAACTAAGCCCATGAATTGATTTGACTTTATTGGTTTGATGGGTTCTAATTCTAGGCTAGTAGGGATATGATTTGACTAGATTTTGATTGGGTGATGGTTGTTCCTAATCAAGGTTGGTTTGATATAGACTAGATCAATTATAAGACTATATTTGCTCAAGGATATAGGTTGACATTGATGGGGTTCATAATAAGGTTAAATATGTGAAAGAGGTAATGGTATGTTGGACTTTAAAAAAGCTTACAAGATTGTGGTAAGTGATAGGATATGATTTGGTCCAATTATTATGATGAAGTGGGTATATTAGATGATGATGTGATATATGATTATGATTCATGTAGGGTTGGAAAATATTTTTAATGTGTGAGGAAACTTCTGCACATATTTACTAACCACAAAAAATAAATGAACAATAAAATGAATTTTAGAAAATAACTCAAAATAACCTTAAGATCGTAGGCCACTTCGAGGGGGAAACATCCTTTGAGTAAGATAAATACAATAATATTTGTAGATGCCTTCATTGGGCCTCAACACTTACTTAAATACTAAATATATTCTAAAAACTACTACTTCCCATGTATGTGAGATAATTCAAATATGCTAAAGGGATCACTTAAAAAGTAGATGCATCTATAGTGACTAACACACTACTAATTAAAAGAGAAGGGTATGACATGGATTCCTAACATCCCCTTCCCCTTAAGAACATATTTGTCCTCAAACATTCAGATGTGGGAATTGTTTCTGAATTTGGAATAGTGTTTTCCATATGGCATATTTTAGTTACACACTGTGCTACTAGATTAAGACTTTTGTGATTGAGTGGGAGTGAAGTTGGTGGGTGTGACTATCTAGGATTAATTTCAATATGAGAAGGATGGATCCTTCATTATCAAGTTTTGGTAAAATTGTTTACACTTTGATGGTGGTTCTAAGAAATTTCTTTAAATAGGAGAAATGAAAGACCGGATGAACTTGAGAAGAAGGTAGAAGTTCCATCTTGTAAGCAACAAACCCAATCTACTATAGATCCTTATATGGACCATAAAACTTTGGGAAAAGCTTATGAAGCCCTTTTAGTTTCAAGGATGATTGATTGTATGGCTATAAATGAAAAAAAAACATATCACTAGGTTAAAATGTGTGCTTAGAGTAGTGCTGCTCAGCCTACTAGTTCATTCAGTTCTATGCTAGATGGAGATTTCCCTATAGGGTGCTAAGAATATGATGTCAATGTTAGAGACTAGTGTTAACCAATTGAATTGGGGAACTACCAGGGGTATACATGAGAAGTGTTTGGGGTGCTTGACTATAAACTGCTTTATCTAGAGTCATTTTAGTAGAAGTGTGGTGGGAGGTACTGTACCACCATTCTATGAGGGGGATCCACTTTTCCCACTATTAATGTTGTTATAATGAAAAATAATGAAGGAATATTTCTAAGCATTTGTTGATAATTTTTGTTTGGCCATCTATTTGGGGGTGATACTTAGAGATCATCTTCAATTGTGTGCATATGCATTGGAATAACTCAACCCAAAAATGGTTGGTGAAAGTTTTATCATGATTGGAGATGATTGAATAAGGGATGACATGAATATGGAATATCTGATCCAATAAAATTTATGTGACTATGGAGGCTATATAAATATGGTTGAGGGCACAAAAAATGACTATATTTGGAGAGGTTGTCTACCACGACCAAGATCACTATTTTTCATCTAGATTTAGGGAATACCTTAATGAAATACATAGAAATATCATTCTGATTATTTGTAGCAATGGGTAATGGCTTGAACAAATTAGGAATAACTATGGTTTCACCTTTGTTACATTGAAAGATATCACATTTAGTCATCATTTGTTTAATTTACCCTTTCATCCCCTTAAATAATAAATTTCAACATGCCTACTTATATGTTTTGAGAAATCCTAAGTGCCGTATTGATGGAGAAACATGGATTTGATGGAATATAACCTAATGAAGGTTTGTGCTATTGACAAGCCCCAAAAACCCTTATAATGTAGAGAAGCACCATCTCATGAATAATGTGGTATTGAAGAGGGGTTAGTGGTCAATTGTTGAATAAGGTGGTGTAAGGAGGGATCATGTGCATACCCTTGGTGTACGGATTCTAAATAGTTCATAATGGGCATGGAGATGGTAGAAAGGAAAATCTGGTCCTTGAGTGTGTGTGAGAGAGCATCAACCAAACATTATCTTTAGCTTTCTTGTAAGTGATCTCATAATCATAGCCCATGAGTTTTTTGAACCATTTCTATTGTGTCAAGGATGAGACCCATTGTTATAGAAAGTATTTAAAACTATGGTTATTGAATTTGATGATAAAATGATTCCTAAGTAAGTATGGTTGCCATTTTTGTACTACATACATACTTTCCATCATTTCCTTTTCATATGTAGATAAAGCCAAATTTAGTCCAAAAAGGGATTTCATAGTGAAATAAATGGGATGACCCTCTTGGAGAAGAATAACACTTAGGACATTGCCAAAGGAATCAATTTTGATGGTGAAAGTTTTGGTGAATTTTGACATGTCCAAAACTAGCATGCTACACATAGCCTATTTGAGTGTCATGCATGCCTAGTCAGCTGTGACATCTCATGTGAATGCATCCTTATTAAATAAAGAATTCAAGTGAGCTAAGATCTTTTTATAATCCTTGAAAAACTTCTCATATTATCTTGTAAGGTTTAGGAAGCCATGAAGGCTCTTGAGGGTTGTTAGATGAGGCTGATGTTGCATGGCACTAATGTTTTTTTGGTATCTATGTGGAACCCATAAAATCAAATAATATGCCCTAGATATTTAAATTCCTCTTAACCAAATGAATAATTGAACCACTTAACACTTAATTAATTATCTTCTATAAGTTGTAATGCCTTGTCAAGATACTGGAGATGGTCGGTCCATGTGTGGTTTTAGATCAAAGTATCATCAAAGAAAACCAAAGCCAATTGACAAAGGAAAGGTCAAAATATTTTATTCATTGGGGATTGAAATGTTAAAGGGGAATTTTTAAGTCCAAATGACATGACCAAGAATTCATAGTGATCATTATGAGTGTAGAAGGTTATCTTTATAATGTTATCAACATGCACATAGATATGATGATACCCTAAATGAAGATCCAATTTGGAGAATTTTTTCCCCATGGATCTCATCAAAAAGCTCATAAATGATTGGAATTGGGAATTTATCTTTGATATTGAGGTGGTTAAGGGAAGGTAAGTCAATACATAGGCACCACACCCCATACTTTTAATGGATAAGAAGTATTGAGGAGTATGGGCTAGTACTGGATTAAATAACTCTAGACTTAAGGAGTTCTTGTACTACCTATTCAATATCAATATTTTATAGATGGGGATAGTGGTATGGCTAGATGTTATAGAAGGAGTAGGATGTGATGATATTTAAAGAATGAAGGGGGAAACCCATTATCTCTATAAAAATGGTTGCATGCTTGTCGAGGATGGATTTTAAATTATTAGGGTAGTTAGTAGAAGTGGGGAGATGGATTCAGATGTAGTGCAATTGGGAAATGACCCCATGTGAACCTTTATTCAAAAGATTTTCCATGTGATGGGAAATGATGATGTTAGTAGATTTTAGAAATAACCCTTTTAAGGTGTGCTTCTAGCCACTCTATGTGAAATGCATCAAAATATTAGAGAAGTCCCATAGAATAGGTCCCAATGTGTAGAGAAATTATTCCCTTAAGACCACATCACATCCCCTTAAGGGTAGGGAAAAAATATCTGAGTGAAGAGTGTAATCACCTATCATGATATGCATATTCACACTTCCCTTTACATGATAATGCTCCCCCATTAACAATCATGACTTCAAAGATAGAAGGGTGTACAAAGTAGTCTGCATACTTAGAAATGTAGAGATACATGAAATTATGAGTCTACTAGAGTCAATGAAGATTATGAGAGGGATATTTTATAATAACCCCTCAACCTTCATGGTTTGAGGGGTGGTAACACATTCTAGTGCATGTAGAGAGATCTTAGGTTGATTATCTTGAGCCATTGAGTATTTGAAGGGGATTTGTTTTGATTAAGCATCCTAGAATTCTTAGATATTAGGCTTGCTATCCTACTCTAGTGGTGATTCCACATCTATCAAGTAGAGATTTTATATGATGCACATATGACCCTTAACCCATTTTTCATCATAGTTATAAAAAAATCCTTTCTCTTTATAATCCCACATCTTTGACTCAATAAGGTGCTTGACTGGTGTGGTTGTGGCTAGCTACTGGTTTACTATGTTCTTTATACGTGAAAAAATGGGAGGTTGACACTGTGTTGAGAGTTTATCTTATACTAAGTTAGCTAGACCTAAGGTGTCCATCATATTTTTGGGCTGATATATTTTCACCTTTGAGTGGTTTAAATCTTTGAGTCCACTAATAAAATAAATCTTGAATAAGTCATTTGATAACCCTTCAATGTGATTATCTAATTTCTCAAATTTAATCTAATAATCACGAATGGTGCCTATTTAGTGGAGTTTGATGAGAGCTCCTTTAAAGTCCTCAAATTTTGAGGGACCAAACCTACCCAAAAATAAGCTGTAAGGGTTTTTGAATTGGCTTCATAATTTGACTTGAGATACCAATGGTACCATTGGAGTGCTTCTTGTTCCAAGTGAAAGGAAGCAATTAGGACCTTGATGATAGAATAAGTATTGTGAAGGTTGATGAATTACGTAGTTCAATATATCTATCCTATAGGATGTGTACTATTAGATCATGGAAAGTCTAGTTGGGCCCATGTGATGTGTGGGAAGAAGAGAAACTATTATCTGGAGATTACTCCTTTTGCGATTTGTTGATCAAAAGACTATTCTACTGATTCAGTCTATACATCATATTTGTTAACTCAATGACTTAGGTTTTCAATGTTACGATTTCTTCCTCCATGATCTTTGTGCTTGCATGGGTGGCTACTATAAATAGTGCTATTGTTTTTTGGAAAGGGATATAAAAAAATCTTTAAGACATGGTCAATAATTTTTCTGTTTAATCTTCACTTAATAGAAAGGGGTAAATGTACTTTTACTTGTTTTTTGGCACCTCCTAGTTAGGATTACTGAAGACAAGGGCAATTTTAGAATCATAATGGAAAAAATAGAAAATTTGTCCAAGAGGGACAAAGGAATAGAAAAGGGAAATGAACACTATGGGAACATTTTAAATTAAGAAGATAAAAACTAAAAAAGTTATGGCAAAACCCCAAAAAATCAAAAATTGATATTTGTGGCTAATAGAAGTGGAATTTAGATATGGACCCTCAAGGAAGAAAATGTGAAAAATGGAGTTTTAGGTATTCTTATTTTTTTTAGAGTAAATGGAATTATAAATGGAGAGTTATGGTGAAAAAATGATTTTTTACTAATTTCACTTGGTGGCTCCTGACAAAATCCTATTGTGTCAAAAGTCTATTGGCACGTATGTGGTTACCAACTATTTTAAACTATAATCACTCTACTAACAGTCTTATAAAATTGTTATGTTGGATATGGGTCCCAAGTTTATTTGACTGACTAAGGTTTTTAAGGAGTCTCTCTAGCCACCAATGTTATCTAAATGAGTATTATTCTCTAAATTTTTTTTTCCATGGATTTACCTAAGTGACAACTCTTGGTTTACCTCACAGGTGGAAACTAGTCAATCGAGATGGGGCCATTACCCTTTTCAATGGCAGGTCCTCTCAATGGGCCAGCTACTTTAGGGTTCCTATGGTACTCCTCATAATGAGTTTTAAGGCCTATGCCTAAGCACTTCTACCAATTATGCAAAGGGGTATTTACCCTTACCTAAACCTGTAATGAAGATGTAAAAAACATAGGTAAGGAAAAATATTTTCATAAATGGCACAACTCCTAGAAAGCTACTGTTGAAATAAATTTCTCCAAAATCTACTCATAGGATGAGAAAATGGTCTGATAGGAGATGTGAGGAACCTTCTACATAAATTTATGAACTATAAAAAATAAATGAATAATAAAATAAACTTTATAAAACAAATCAAAATAACCTTTAGATCATAGGCCACTTTGAGGGGGCAACCTCATTTGAGAAAGCTCAATACAATAATTATTGTGGATTACTTCATTGGACCTCAACACTTAAATACTAAATCTATTCTAACAACTACTACTTCCCATTTATGTGGGATAATTCAAATATGCTAAAGAGATGGATTAAAAATCATATGCATCCATATTTAATAACACATCAGTAATGTAAAGAGAAGGGTAGGACACAAGTTCCTAACATAATTTATAGACCTTATTTTGATTCATATGGGGATTCTTGTTTATTTTAGGGTATATGCTTACAAAAACATTGGTATAAACAACACACAATCAAGAGAACACAAGCCACAAACCTAATTCTAGTGACTATTATGGGAGTGCAACTTGACACCCAACCCAGTGAATGAATTATGATAAGAGGTGTCTATATTGGTGTCACTCAAACCTCTTTCACCATCCATAGCTGGTGAGTAATATCTAGGAAAGCTATTTTATTTTCCCTAGATACTTGTTGTGGCTAAAGGGTCTTCTTATAGGTTTAATTGGTTCTCTAAGGGAGTCCCATAAAAACCTTAAAGTACATGGGGACCAAGTTCATGTGGGATGTTGTCTAATGCTTGAGTATTTAAGTTTAACTCCTCCATCAGATCTTGTATGGGAAAACCCATTTATTCTAGCAACAACTATCCTTGATAATTATAATCCACCAGAACACATAGTGTGGACTTGTGCATGGTGGTGAAATCCATGTCACAATCCCATTAAGAATATAATAAGTGTGTGATAATGAATTCCACATCACATTGCCCCTAGAAAATAAAATGTGGACATTTATTGATAGTTTTTCATCCCAAAGAATCACCCTAGAGGTGAAATGGGAGAGCATACACCATCGTATCCTCGAGTGATAAATAAGTAGCCAAAAAATATGCTAGATTGAATTATACACAAGCAAGCATATTGATTAATTAATCTAATTAGGATGTGATCAAGGAAATGTATAAAAATGGTTTAAATATGGCAAGTATTTGAAAAACATCCTGAAAAATAGGGGGTTAATATTTTTAAATTGGAAATTTGAGGGGTAGACCTATAAAAAAGATGTTAATTCAAGCAAGAATTGATTTTATGCAAGCCAAAATTGACATAGATGATTTTTTCAAATTGATTTTTTTTTTCAAAAAGGTTAGACCTTTAAAAAACATAGTTAATTAACAAAGTCATGTATTATAGAATCAATGCCATATTTACACAATCTAATTTCATGGTTATAGATATGTGATATCATTAAACATACAGAGTTATCCAAAGAATGGTTATAAAACAAAATCATGGCACAAAATAATGTTATGGCTACTGGGAACAAAATCATGATTACAGAGCTAAGAGATTGATAAAAACAAAAATGTTATACTTGATTGATGTCATGGCTACTCTTGACAATGTCATGTTTCTTGTTCACAATATCATGACTCTATAACAGGGAGTTCAAACCTATAGGCACAAACCTAAACATGAAAATTATGATGAATTCACACCTAATGTTAATAATGTCATGACTATCATTCACAATTTCATAGTTATGCAGCTACAAGTTTGTAGCTATTAGTAAAAAGACAAAAAATGTATGTAACTTTAATAAAACATGCTAACAATAATATTAGAGGGCCAATTTCATCCCCACTAGTGTCTTAGGTAAACTTATGCACTAAATACAAAAATTCAATTTCAAGTTTAACTAAAAAATTTCAAATTATTATAGGAACAATTATAATTTAGATTTTTTTAAGCTTAAAATTTTAGTTTAAGAAAATTTAAAATCATCAAACCAAAGTTTCCAACACTAAATTCCAGACAATAAATTAAAGTTTTTAACTACAAATTGTAAGACAGGTAATTCGATTTTGTGATTGGGGTGAATGACGTTGTGGCTCCACAATACAATGTCATAGGTATGCAACCACATGTTCATTTCTATAAGTACAAACATAGAAAGGGACAATTCCATATTTATTACAAATGATGTCATGGCATAAGAGATCAGTGTCATGGTTTTATAGCTATGAGATTAAAACTTACACACATAGTTTGTAAATAGAAATGACGTCATAATTAGTGTTACCACATCATAGGGAATAAAATTGAAATTATGGAATTACAAAATGATATTGCAAAGAAAAGACACATGGTTAGGCTGATCATCATAGCTTACAAAAATATCATAGTAGTTGGTGACAAAAAAGTGTTTTTAGAGGTTAAATTTATGGTTACATAGAGCGATCTCAAGATGCTTGATGGAAATAAAAATCATGGAAAATGGAGACCTTTGGCTATCACTTCATCCAAAAAGGCCCTAAAATCTAGTTTAATCACACCAAATCTCAAAATAACAAGATAGGGTTGCTCTCAATGTGGTCACCATTATGTAATAGCTAAAATTTAGATTTGGAGATTCAAATGCAATAATTCACTTCAAATCGATCAAAACTCATGCTAAAACTCAATATTAGGCTAGGTAATAAAATTGAATGCACATAATAATGAAAATAAGTTAATTATACCTTCATTATGCCATTGATTTACCTCCAAGTGGTAATTATGTGCCAAAGTGTGATAAGTAAGATGTTTGATAAGTATGTTGGATTGCTTAGAATCATAATTTGGACAACAATGGAGATTGATAAGGAAAATTGATAGTAAGAGAACATGAAAATTATTCTCATTCATTAGTTGGCTATTTTAGGGAGGAAGGGTGGTTAAATATAAGGTGGTGGATGGAATGGATGGATAGATTTGAATCTTGTGGGTGGCAAGATCAAGGGTGGGGAATATTTTAAGAATTAAAAAAATCATAGGAGAGGGAAATTCTTTCAATATCCAAGGAATTAAAAATTCCTTGGAAAATACTAGAAGAGGTGATGTGGGGCTCTAGGTATATTAGGGGATTCTAGATCCCATCATAATTAATTAAGGTTAGTGGGTGATTAAAAGAGGGATTTTTAAGAATTATTAATGGGGGTAGTTGAGGGTAGTTGGGAGGATGAAAATAAAATTTATAAGTACTAGAGATTATGATTAGTGAATTAAATGGTTTGATAAAAGGGTGATAATTGATAATAGTGAGACATTAATTGATGTGGGATGAGGGGTAAGGTTAGTAAATGGGTGTAGAATGTAAGGAGTGATAGGTTAATGATTAGGATAGGTTATTATGTGATATTAAGATGAATTAAGGATTAAAATATGATTAATGGATGAAATTAGCAATGATAGAGGAACAAACAAATTTATATGTATACACTTTACAAACCATATTTTGACAATTAGCACCATCTATAATTACTTTTCATATTTTACCTCTTAAAGTGAAACTTTTTTGAAAAATGTTTGTAGACAACCATGAATCACCACCTTATTTGTTCTTTACATGTTCTTTCCTTGGAGCTATCATTGTTCTCCTCATAGTAAGATTTTTTGCTACATCTATTACTATAGCTTTTGTATTCTATTCTTATGTCTTATCCACAACTAAATTCACTCTTGACCTATCCTCTTGCCTTATTTCTTGATCATGATAGTGCAGACACTAAAACACTCTGTGTCCTTATTCTTCATATATATAACAAACATAAAACCTACGTGGACCATTCCACCATCCTTTACCATTGCCATGGCCTCTACCTATCTAAAATACTCTTCTACATTGTTGATATTCAAAAACTTATTTTTTATCCTCTTATTATTTTGTACCATGGAGAGATCATCCTTTAGTGGAATTAAACTCACCTTTCCCCCTTACTAGAGGTGATTTTCCTTCTTTTATCCCAATTGATCTTCTAAATTCTTGTCTATTTTACGTCTCTTATGCCTTCAAAACTAATTGACATGCCTGTTTCATGCAATGTATTATATGCACGATTAATTCATTTAGAATATAAAAATTCAAAAATTTTACATACCTTAAAGCCATTTTTTATTTTGGTATGTCATACTCCACTCATATGGAAAGCTTGTAAAACTCACTTGTATATTCTTATACACCATATTTCTCTAAGTGTTGATATTTTTTTGTCTCTCTTTTTATAGGTGATCCTACCAAATAATTGTATGACCCTTCAATTTCATGCATACAGACTATTTGCATATGCATAGGGTTTTGAATTATTTTTAATAGAAGAGAAAATAATTATATGTGTCAAAAATAAGTCAAAGAGTCACATGAAAATAAGAAAAGTTTTAAAATCCAAAAATCCATCTTGGGATTATAAAATAAAGAAGATGATAAGTAAGAAATAGGGCAAGAAAGTGAATTGAAAGCAATTGTAATCATTAGTTTAAGAATGAATGTGTATCCCATGGTATCTTAGCCATGGGAATGAACATATTAATAATTTGTTGATGGAGTTCTCATTGTGTTTTATTGTTCATCTTGATTATCTTATTAGTTTGTTATTGCTCATGAATGCTTCTTCTTTATTTGATTCCTGACATTATTATTTAAGAGCAAATCTTGTTATGTTGGATTTGATTAACTGCTACCAATAATGGTGTGACTATTGAATATTCAAGACCAAGTATCCTCTTGATTTATTTGAGTCAAAATTTGGTTGGTTCTTTATAAGATTTAATCCATGTAGAATAAAAATTTGAGATTCTTATCATTCTAGTTCTCTAGGTTAATTTTTCCTACGTTATAGGAAATTGTAAATAATAAATATTGACAATGATGTTAAGAGTTTAATCACACATGATAAGAGATGAGGTTTCAAAAATTTAGTATGGTGGTAGGTTGAAACCAAGTCTTTAAGGCTACAATGTTACTCCTAGGCTATTTATGTCATCTTCATTGGTAGAAAGCTCATTAGAGGAATGAATCATTTCATGTCCTATCATATCAACAAATCATTTACAATATTTTTATAATGTATCCACTAGTGTGGTAGGTGGTCATGATGGTATTACAAATGCACAAAAATATAATTTTTTACACTAAATGTTTGCTATTTTCATCTAGTTTGAGGTTGGTGTTGTCTATGTTAAGTTAGATGGAGTAGTTTATACATGCATATTTTCACCAATAGGCTTGATTATCCTAATGGGTATAGTGTTGGTTTTGTTGAGACATTACATAAATATATTTTAGAATTATGAGAACATGATATTCATATACTAATTATCTTTGGTGGTGGTCGCATGTATATCACAATGGATCATTATGAGAATGGTATCAGGTTGTGATAAAAGAAAAGGGTGAATTTTTATTCTATAGGAGATGATTGGGTGAGATAAAATATATTTTAATATTAAAATATCACATTTCCATGTCTCACATTTTTTACCATTTTAAATTCATTTGCATAATTCTAGACTAGGTTGTACAATTTTTTTAGCTTTTAGAAGCCATTTAGTCTTTGTCTTTCATATAATCCAAAAGAAGATCAGTCTTTATCCATATTAGACCATACAAACATCATAAACAACTAATTTTTTAGACATTTATTACTCCCCTCTATTCATTCTACCAACTGGCTGTATAGTTTTCTATTAGTTCATATAACTATTTAGATGCCTGTAATTTGTTCTTTGTCATTTTCTATTGAAAATCAATTTTTATCTATTTTGGGCCATACGAAGTGATTTTTTTAGATTTGATAACTATTATCTACTTAGAACAACATCCTCTCACACTTGGTCATACAATTGTGTAGGTCATCATATAGCTATTTAGGATCCTTCAACTTGCAACAGTTGGTTGGACTAGAATTTTGACTTATAGATAGGTTTTTTGCCTATAAAATTTGTACAATCAAATTTTTTGAAATCTATTTTTTTATAATATTATTTTTTACTTTCTAGACTAATCCAACCTGAGCTATACACCTTTGATTATTGACGTACATACATTTGGAAGCCACTAAACTGATGTAGTATTTTGAAGCATATTTTGACTAACAATTAAATTTTTGGCCACATTAGGTTGTACAAATGAGTTCCTATAGAAATAATTCCTAAATGTGTTTATTTACTACCTACTCTTTCCTCCCATAACTTGGTCTGCATGTGTAAAATCCTTTCATAGAACTATTTGGTTACTTAAAATTTGGAATGTTTTTCAAGATTGCTATGTGGAGTACATATGACTAGATTGTCTTAGTTTCTCTTACTAACTAAGAACACCCTTGGTGGATTACACTTTATAATTGAAAAAATAATGAGATTGTAAAAATCTCATTCAAATTTTTTGGTATCAATGATGCCTCTAGTTCATGTTTATGGCTAACGCCATTATGCTTTAAACTACTATGTTTATAGCCTAATATATCTGAAAAATGATGTCTAGGCATCAACGCTTTCAATTTTTGGGGAGTAATAAGGTTTAGATATTTTCATAAACCATCCCTCTATTACCAATTCATTACTATAGATATACATAAATCTTGACAATTGGAATTTCTAAGTATATAGAGAAGTTATGCCTACATATGTAAAATTTATTTTAACAAGATGTTAATGATAGCACAAATATATTTCACATACTATATATGTACCCATTACCATTATGATCTCATGTGTATTAAAGTATCTTTCATGTATTGATGAGTATATCAAAAGGGTGAGCTATTTTAGTGCTAATAAGTATATAATAAGGTGTGCATATAAAGAGGTATGGTATATTGGTCTAATAATATACATAAAGGGGAACCTTTTGGAGTTATAAGGCACAAATCCATTTCCTTTCTATAGTTTGATTAGATTTTCACATATGGCTAGAAATGGACAGTGTTTTAATCTACCAAACACTTAGCTTCTTTAAAGTGACAACTATGTAGTGTGGAAAAATAAGGTTAAAACCCACTTGGAATTTGAGGACATATGGATAGTTGTTGATGGCACATAGACCCAACATGATACTAACACTGATCATCAACATAAATATGAAAAATATAATCATAATTCTAAGCTAAAATCATGTTCAAAGTCTTGGATGAGGTACAAACTCATATTCATAATGTTACTATAGCTTAGGATGCTTGGGATAAGCTTCAAATAATCTTTGAGACTGAGAATCAAAACTAGATTCTTCATCTACAAAGCCAACTCTATAGTCTAAATTTAAAATCTAAGGAAAAAGTGGAGGATTTTCTTCATAGAATTTCAACCTTGTGGTATTCACTTGAAATATTGGGTGAATCATTGAAATATGACTCTTTGTTTCCTATTACCCAAAGAGCTCTGCCCCCCACATATAATTTTTTTGTGACCACATTGAATATCATGGGTTAGAAACCATCCTTTGACTCATTGGTTAACATGTTGTAATAAGAAGAAGCCATGAAAAATGTAGAGGAACCTAATGAATAACATGCACTTACCTCCTCTCAGAAAGGGAATAATCCCATGAGTAATTATAAATAGAATCCTACGTAGAACGATCAATAACACCAACAAGGGAACATATCCTAATCATAATAGGTTTTTCTTATTTATGGAAAGATAGGACATGGCCTCAAACATTATTGGTATAATGGATTCACACAAGGCTCATCTAATAATAATCCCACTTCACAAAATCCACTTTAGTCACCGAAGCCTAAACCCCATTTCAAAAAGCATTGAAAAAAGAAACAACAACAAGGGAATGTTGCTAAGGATGATCATTATTTAGAAGATGATAATGTCTTTACTACACAAACAAATGAGGAACCTTATTCTTCAAAATATATCTAGCATGTTAATTATGGTGCCATAAGGCACATGATAGGACAAAAAGAATGGTTTTCCACTTTACACCAATCAAGATCTCAGGGTAATGTTTCTCTTGGTGATGAGTCATCATACACTATTTAGGGTAAAGGTGATGTTTCTTTACAGATTAATAACCACACTATCCTGATCACATATGTCTTGTATGTTCCAAGATTCACTAATAACTTGTTGTCCATAAATCAACTTCTTGATCATAATCTCAAAGTTGAGTTTGATCACAACCATGGTGAGAAGTTTTTACTTATCAAGAATAAGTCTCAAGGCTATAAAACTATTGCATGAACTTCTAATACAGGCAATATGTTTCAGTTTAATCTTATTCACAATGACCATCATGAAATTATTATGAATGGTATAGACAAATCTTAGTTATGGCATAAAATATATGGTCATTTAAGTTATGAGTATTTTCTTCCATTAAACATACACAACATGGTCAGAGGTCTTCCCGCACTTAAACAATCTTCTAATATCTATTCTAGTTGCTTAGCTAGTAAACAACGAATAACTCCTTTTGGAAAAAGTGAATAATAGTCTTCTTATCCACTAAGATCTAGTGCACACTAATCTATGCAAACCTATGAATTCTATCCTAAAAGGATATAAGTATTTCCATTTCTTTGTTGATGATCATTCATGTAAGATGTGGGTTTCCTTGTTGAAGACTAAGGATCAAGAATTTCAAGACTTTAAAGAGTTCAAGGAATCTATTGAAAATTAAATTGGTCTCAAAATAAAGGCCTTATGATCAAATCTTGGGGGGGGGGATACACAATAAAAATTTCACTACTTACCTTGCAGAGCATAGAGGACATTGTCAATACACTTGACCTTATACACCACAATAAAATGGTTTTATATAAAGGCATAACCATGCTATTATAGATATGTTTTAAAACATGGTTGAAGATTCACAAATTCCTCATTCATATTGGGAAGAAGCATGTCTCTTAACCATATATCTTCTAAATTAGTTACCCACCAAAGCTCTTGATGGAATTACACCACAAGAAGCATGGACTGGGATGAAGCCGAAAATATCTCATCTTTGAATTCTTTTTTTATAAGTCATACATGCATGTCCCAAAGAAGAAAAGGAAGAATCTAGATAAGAAAACTTAGGAATGTATTTTTGTGGGATACAGTAACAAGTAAAAAACATATCACTCATTTATCTAAAGAGTATGAAGATACCTATCAACAAGGATGTAATGTTTGATGAGAAAGGTGAAATCAATTCATCTTCCACACATACATCTGATAGACCATTTAAAATGTAAACTTTATAGATGAAAATAGTGGTGATGGTCAGTCAAAAGCTCCATCACCACCAAATACTACTTAATATATGCCTAAATGGTATACAAGTACAATTTGAGATGCAAAACTAGATGAACCTCCAAATACTTCATCCACAATACCAAGGAATTGTAATATGGATTATGTAGATGTAAATTTGGCCTTAATGAGAATTGTTTCAAAAACAATTGAGCCCTATATAGTCCATGAAGATTTAGATTCCAAACCATGGAAATATGCCATAGGTGTGAAATGCTAGTCTCTCATGAAAAATGACATATGGCAACATGTTGATCATCTACCAGGGAAGAAACCTATCAGATGAAAATGGGTATTCAAGACCAAATAAAAAATAAATGGTAGTATAGACAAGCACAAGGAAATAATCATAGCAAAGGGCTATGAATAGAAAGAAGGTATAGACTATGAGGAGACTTTTTCTCCTAAAACTAAGATAAATACAATCAAAATGATATTTGCAATGGCTACATAGTATATATGGAACATTCATTATATAGATGTTAAAATTGACTTCTTAAATGAATATATTTAGGAAGAGGTCTACATGACTAAACCAGAAGGTTATGTCACACCAAAGCAAGAGCATAAGGTGTGGAAGACTCTTAAAATCTCTATATGGTCTTAAATAGGCTCTTAAAGACCAGTATATAAAAATTGATGAGCATCTTATGAAGCATGGAATTTAAAGGAATTTATATGATCCCAATCTCTACCTCAAAAATCAAGGGGTAGATTGTTATTATTATTATTTATGCTGATAATCTAGTCATCACTAGCAACTCAGTGAAGATGATTGATGTAACAAAGAAAAATATCAACTAATCATTTGACATGATAGATATTGGGATACTACACTACTATATTGGATTATAAGTATGTAAAAATATCACCAAATATTCATGTCTTAGATAAAGTATACTAAGACATTAATTGAGAGGTTTCAAATAATGGATTGCAAACCAATGGCTACACCTATGGAGACAAGGCTTCAAATGTTCTCAGTTCATCCAACAGCCAAAGTAAGCCACTGGAAAGTAGTTAAGTGGGTATTTTGATATATTCAAGGATTAATGGATTATGTCATAGCATATAAGAAGAATGATAAGTTATTCCTAATAGGATACATGAATGTAGATCATGCAGGTTCAATTGATGATAGAAAATCCACTTCTGGGTTTGCATTCTTTTTGGGATCTAGGATAATCTCATGGGAGATCAAGAAGAAAAACTTTATTTCTCATTATTATACTAAGGAAAAATATCATATTTTATGAGGATATATTTATGAGGTGATATGGCCACATCACATACTATCAAGATTATGAGTTCCATAGACTCAACCAAAATTTTTGAATTGTAATAATCAGGGTGTTCTTAAACTTGTTCACAATCTAGTTTTTCATGAATTCACTAAGAACATTGACATTCAAGTCCATTTCATATGTGAACATGTTTAACAACATAAAATAATCTCCAATGTTGCCCCAATCAAGATCAATATGCATATGTCTTCACGAAGTCACTTGCACATGATAATTTTGAGGTATTCATAAGTTATCTCTCTTGTACTCTCTAAGATATGATAAATTAAGGGGGGGTGTTAGAATAAATTTATTATAGTAAGTTTATTATTTAAAATTTAGGTTTTTAATTGTATGCACCTAAATCTACTCTCCTTAATTATTTTAATCAACCTTGCTAATTTATCCCCTTTATCTTAATCTTAGTCATTTATCTAATATCTCCCCCATCATTTATTAATTTAATAACCTTATTATTCCCCACTTATTCATTAATTCTCCTAAATCTCCATTATCTTATCCTAACCCCACTTATCCATTATTTGTGAATTTTAAATTCCCATGACCCACTTACCCACTTATTAAGCCTATTCATAGGCTCTCCTACACCCCTAGTCCCTAATCACCCATATAAACCATATCTAATCCCCTACCTAATCCTAATTAATCCCTAAGAGGTTTATAAAATCACACAATTCTAGAATCCTCTCTAACTTAGCCTTCCTCATCTAGAATCCTCTATTCTAGAGGCTTCCAAGGAATGTAAAATTCCTTGGAAAATCCCCAACCATTGATCCCAATGGCCTAAGATTGAATTCTATCCATTGAATATTCCCTCCATTTTTTTACATAAATAATCAATTTCTCCATGGCTAAGCTAACTAAAAATCAAGAAGAGGCAATGGCATGAACTTGAATCCATATACCAAATCCATGAATCTATAATCTTTGATTAAGCCACCATAATGTCAAAAATATGAGTCTAAGGTAATCTCAATCCAATCCTCTTGTCTTTCATCTGATTAATCTTGATTTTGAGTAATTATATTTAAGATTAGATTGCTGGTTTGAATGATCCATTCATCTCTTTGTATTTGATCCTAATGGCTCTAGATCTTACTTAGGTAGTTGGACATTTTGGGTTTTAAATTACATGATTTAATCCATTGTGCTCAAATTTCATACTACATTTTTGGTGACCATGGTGGGATTACACTCCAAATTTGATCATTTTTATTGTTACTTATGTTTTTGGTATTTTGTAGGGCTAACGAGTAGAAGAAAAGCATCATATTTTGAATTTTTTTTCATGCACAAGTGAACTATGATATTAAAATAAAAGTCATGACATTGTAGTGGAAATTTTGCCTCAAAAGTCACATTATTTCACTAACCACCAAGTTTTAACTTTTAAATATATCTTTTTGGTAGGTTGTTACTCTGGTGCAATATTATAGATTCACAAATCACAATATTGCACTAGTAATCATGATATTACATTTTTGAGTTATAATTTTATAGGGGTCCTATGTCAAGCTTAAAATCATCCATTTTGTCTATTGTATATTAATTTATAGCCTATATGTGCTCATATTACACATTATCATATTGTACATATGAGTTTTCACCTTTTGTGTGTAAGAAAAATAGGTTTGGTTGAGATTCTAGAACTTGACTACTAAGCCATGATATCACTACTTCTAGACTCATGACAATGATATGCAATTCATGATATTATGATGATAGTCGTAACAGTGCAATCATTATAATTTTTTTAAAGTTATCCTCTAACATCTTACTTGCAGGTTTAATATTATCGTTTTATACCTTATAGGAGGACTAGTAATCACATAAACCAACATATAAATCCTTTTAGAATTTTATTTAAGAGGTTTTGGGTCAATATTTATATATATATATTATTAACCACTTTTTGAGAGGGGTTTTATCTGTGCAAAATTACTATGTATTGATTGATAGGGTTAATAAGAAAGGCAAAGGTAGGATCATTTGAAAGAAAAACATCATAGCCTTAACCTTTTTCCTATCTTCTACAAAACTACTAATCACACAATCACAACATTGACCTAAGAATAGTGATATTGCACTCATAATAAAGATATTGTGATTTTGTTAATTTTTAAGGATGTTCTATTTTATATCTCTAATTTCATATGATTTTGCGGTAACTATGATCAAGAAAACATCTTTCTATTCTGTAGATTATGCTTGAATTGACCATTTTGATCAAAATCTTATCTTGATGTCCTTTTTATAAATTTGTTGATACATAGTTAAGGTTTTAAATCTTCCATGATTATCTATAAATAAGCATTCTTAAGTCATCTAGGTTAACTTGTCATGATCATATAAACATCTAGTTTAGTTTTTAGTCAAAATCTTAAAGTTTTGGGAATTTTTTTAATATCGCTAATATCATATAGTGGTATCATTTTAACAGTCATGGTATTGCATAACCTGTCATGGTTTTGAAAAAAATTACATGGTAATCGTAAGTGGTTAGGCACTTTCTATAAAATCATGACTTTATAGTCAAGATATTGCATAATAGTTGTGATATCTCCCTGTCTAGTTATAGGATTACATTAGTTTGACTGTGCATCTATGATATTTCATTATGAAGTTATGTTTTTGCACTAATTTTTGTGTTCAATTTTGTCTCTTTTTAGTGCATTTTTAGAATCATTTTTAGTGATTTTGAGTCATTCCAATCCTTTGAAAATAAGAAAAATGCATGGGGAACTACCCTCAGACCCCACAAGGGGATATACTCCTTGACCTTGCAAGGGGTAATTCCCCTTGACCCCATTGGGTGCTTCTACCCCCATATCCCTGCATCATGCCCACATCACCCAAATAAATTATAGAGCCAAATCATAATTTTTTTCAGTGATTTTTATTAAGGCATGTTGGACTAACATTTTTTTTCTTATAGGGGTGAATCTAGAAGTATATTTTACTTGATAATTGTTGATGATTAAAATTGTGCTATTTCTAACACCAACAATGGCAAGTTTCAGGAATGTGGGACTTGTGACTTGAAACAACCTCTAGATTTTTAAAGAAGCTGGTTCTTAATGTCAAGTGTATACTGGGAAAAGGGATAGGAATAAAAAAAAAACACAAGTGAAAATGAAAATAAATCTAACTATGGTGATGTGCCTATATTTAATTTGACCCTTAATTCTGAGCACAATGAAGCTATATGTAAGATCTAATTACATTAAAGAGTGAACAAGGCATGATCAATGTAAAAGATGAAAAATAATAGAAACAGAGGCTCATAACTTACACTACTTTTGCAGTGACACATAAAAATATCAACAAAGGCACAAAACTCAGTCTTCTTATTAATTCTCTAGTCACATAAAAGGCACAGAAACATGCACAGTTACATAAACTTTCTAACTCAAGAAAATAGAACAAAGGCAAATGATGTTCCTGATCAGAGCTAAAGAAAGTCAAAAACTCTTGACAATAATCTCTCACAAAAAATTCTCTTCAATCTTCTGATGATCCTTTGGTGATCTCTGCACCCCTATTTATAGCATTAGATTAGCTCTGGGTTATCTACACATTCCCAATCTAATGGCCTAACTGAACTCTAACTGAACTGGAAGTGTCAAACACAAGATATTTCTTAGATTTGAAACATTCTATCTTCTTTTAATTTCATTGGCCGACATAGATACCCAAGATGCTTCCCACTTTTAAATGGGAGAGGACATTTGGCTGATTCCTTCTCTCTACTTGAAAACCTTCTTATTATTCAGGAAACACTAGAAAATGACACTTGGCATGTTCCACAGCACTTATCGAAGGCACTCAACACTTTTTACATAACTTATACTCTTTTTGTGTCTTTGCTCAGGAGTGTTCCATCTTTGACATCTCTCACCGTTCACTTCTCCAAAACTTTAACTTAACAAAAAATGAGACCCATAGCACTTCTTGCTCGAGCAACTTCAAAAAGGGAATAGGGATAGGTGGCACTTTTTGCATAGCTTATCAAGGGACATGTGGTAGTCTCCACTACTTTTAGATACCCTTTGAGAATTTTATAGAAGGTGACACTTATTGGTCTCCACATCACTCTATCTATGGTATAGAAACATTTGGACCTCATTTCATATTTATATAGATGGTGACACTTGGCAGCTTCCACTTGCCTCAGAAATAGAACCCAGAACCCACCACAGTCTTTACTTATCAATTAAACAAAGAAAAGATAATTTAGATGTTGACACATGGTGGCTTCCACTTGCTTCAACTCAAGATATGTGGCATCTTTCATTGCCTTTTAGAAAAACATATTGAAACCTTCCACAGTTGCCACTTGGTGCCTTCTGCTTGATCTTGAGAAAAGCTTTATTGAAAAGAAGCTTTCAAGATGTATAAGAAACATGAGATGCAGATGCTGACACTTGTTGCACTCTACTAAGTTACTATGAGACATGTGGCATGTCCTAACTAACTTTTAGAAATTATGAAAGGTGCCTCAACTGATGACACTTGGTAGCTTCCACGTGATTTTGAAACTTAAACAAAATTGAGGCAAAAAGAAATTCGAGCCTGTGATCTGAGTCAAAACTTCCCTATCTCAAACCAAAGTGTGTAGGGACAAAATTTCGTAGTGCGCAACTGAAAATCAAAATAAAATGTAGAGTAGTTTTTACTCTACAATTATTGGTGACCCCAAGGATGTTTGAGTATGCTAAAAAAGAATCCACAACTCTCGCTTGATCAAAATGTGACAAAAATCATAGATTTAATAGGGCTATCTAATAAGCAGACCACTCATCATCAGATAATCCCTGCTTATTTTTTAATTCATGAAAGGCTAAATCAAGATTGATAATATCTTTGTGTGAAAAATTATGCAAAATTTGAACTATAGCCTTCAATTTAAATTCTAACTAGGAAATAGGAATCAAAATGGCTTCTACTTCTGGTACTAATGAATCATCCCTTAAATCCTAAAAAACTAATTGATCATTCTGTCTAGCTAACAACAATAGTTTAATTTCTTCAATCATCAACACAGTGTTGTCATTAGGAAAAAGGGAAGGAATGCCTAATTGCACCAGATCTTTGATGTGTTGTTTCATTTCATTGATTACTTTTTTCATCACATCTAGAAGCTCTCTACAAGTGATTTCTATGGAGTTGTAATTGAGAACCTCATTCACTGATTTAGCAGTGACCATTCTATCATTAATCCCTGCTACTGACAATGTTCCATCAGTTGCATCATATAGCTTTTGTAGTAGTGTTTGGGAGTCCAACACTCTCATAGAGATGTGGATAGAGTGTCTTCTACTAAAGTCTCCACCTTTTTGCACAATTTTTGTGCATTTAGAAAAAAGGTTAGAAAAGGTCTAAGCTAAGTAATCTCCTGAGAGATTCTTTTCCATATTGATTCATAAAGCTCCTTTACCAAATTTAACACCCCTACATTCTTTGGCCTATTGGCCAATTCAAGTGTCAATTATTCTACCCTTTGTCACTTATCTTGAAGTTGGGCCTGAATAGTCACAGTATTATTCTGCTCATTCAATAGCTTCTGTTGAAGTTGAGTAACTTGTGGCAGGCTTTCCTCACATTTTTATTGGAATGCTACCTTTTCCCACCTTAAGGTTGTCACTGCATCATTTACCTATGTTAGCCCTGATTTCAAAGAATCATTTTGGGCCTGGATAGCCTAGTGAGTCTGAAGAGAAACAATTTCTTGTAACTATTTATTAAGACTCTCTATTTCAATATTCTTCGTATTGATCTCTGTGGTCAAACTACTACAGTTTGCCTTCTCTTTGGCTAGATCAGCCTCCATCTTCTATAGCTTCCTTGATATTTTCAAATAATCTTCAACTACTATAGTAGTGGATTCATTTAATAGCTCGACCCTATTTTGTGGTTTGAATAGGGACATGTCTATTTCCACTGCATTTATTGTGTAATCTTTTGGCTACATCTGCTCATTTTGGCTTAACTATATTTGGTGACAAATGGGTCACCGTTAGTTGCTACTATATTGGGTCAAATTGTGACCTCAAATGTTGTGTAGCCAAAGCTTTATTATCTTTGATCCTCTTTTTCTCCCTTCTTCCCTTGCCTTCTTAGAGGCATCTACTTGAGTTTGGAAGGTAGAAGGAGAGGCTATGTGCCCACTTGCAAAAGGAAAACCTTATGGCAAGCCATATGGAATAGCTAATTTTTGGCTATGGGCAATTTGAGGAGGTACTTTCTTGGGAATAGAGGGGGAAAAGTGAGGAAATGATATAGCTTTAGTATGAATAGATGGGGCAAAATGAGAAATGGGCACAATAGAGGTGGCAGGGGATGTCATTTGGCCAAATGGAAACATCATCCCTATAGGAGAAGAAAGAGATTGAGAAGGAAGAGGAAAAACAATACTTACCTGATGAGCAACTGGGGTACTCTGTGGTTGGTGTTGTGAGGGTTCTACCCTCTCCTCTGAATCTAGTTGGAACCTCAGCCTTTTATGTTTCCTTGGTGTTTCTTCTTTTGGTTGCACTCCCTTTTCCTTAATATTTACCACTACTGCTAGTGATGCTTGTGTAGAAATGGGAACCTCAAGGACTGATGCTGATGGAGAAGATTTTGGTGGTGAAGATACCACACCCTTTTGTTTTTCAATGGTACTAAGAGATTGGGGCCAAATAGTTACAGTGACTACCACTAAAATTTGCACTGGGGCCTGTGATGTTTGGCTAGATTCTACTCTGGCTTCTGGCTCACCACCCTATGTCTACAAATTGATTTTATTAGGGATAGACATAGGAGATAGATGACATTCATCCTAGAGTTCCTCCCATTTCTCATCTAAATCCACATTTCCAAAAGAGTGGGTCATCTCACAAATCTCTTGCCTATATTTCCAATAGGCTTCTATTTTTTTACAATTCTAGTCTTTATTCTTTAATGCTCTTCTTAAACCAGAAGTCATTCTAATTTTTGGGTCAAACTCTCTTTACTTAACATAAAAAGTTTCCCATGGTTTTTTTTGTTGAAGAGGCAAATCCATTAATTCAACATAAAATTTAGGAATATCTTCCCTAGGATTTTTCCTATTTTCCCAAAAGGGGCAGCCCTCATGTGCAATTTTGTTAGCAACCATATTAGTCCTGATCCATGAAGCTATGAAACCATCTGGGTCATATACCCATTTATCTTCAATTAGAAGGAAACCCAAGAAGGATAGCTTTCTAAGCAACACAATCTCAACATCTCTGGCCTCTAGTGCCATGTTGTTTTTCATCCATAGACATCATACATTTTCCTCTTATTCTTCCTAGAGCCATATTCATTGTCTACCATAGACGCCTGCTTGGTGACCTCTAAGAATGCTAACCTAAGGGTCAAAATCTTAGGTAGCAGCACTAGTTTCCCACAAAAACCATGAACTCTAATAATAGTATGATGGGATCCAAAAAAGTAATCACAAGGGATAGGGAAATTGGTCATAAGGTTTGATACACTTGGAAATAGTCTATTTATACTGGTTCTGGGCTTAGATGACAAAAGGCAGAGGTAACAAAAAGTTCCTTGAATTCATATGGGTCACTAGTTTTTGACAAGATATGTGTCCATGTAGACACGAGAGTGGTCCTATGTAAACCAAAGCTTGGGTCATACATGTTTAAATGCATGTGTTGGGAAAATATGCAAGAGTTCTGATACAACATAAGATGAAACAAATAAGAGGAATACCTGAAAATTCCTTTAGATCTGAACTAGGTAAGTTGTTTTGCCATTAAATATGCAATCTACTCAGAGAAATCAAGCTAATATTTCTGAGTCTTGTCAAAAAAATTCAATCTGAAGAGGATATCCATTTATTCATCATAAATGATTATATCATCTTTCATTCTAAAAATGAAAGCCATTATGGAAAGTGCATCTTGACTAGCTTGTGAAAATTGTGCTCTTGCTGTTGGCAGTGTCGGCACAGTTGTATCATCATCGCCTAATTGCAGCTTTGTTTTTAGAAATCTCAATTGAGTATTAACATTTGCCCATGTTTTTTTCATCTTGGTAATGGTGGGAAATGTGGTTGTCTTGTCGTGATACAGGGCCAACATGTCTCTAATGGCCTTTGGTGTAATTTGCACTATGAATGGACCCTATTATATGGTATTTGAAGGTGCATGAAATAATCTGGCACATATTTTAACTAAGTCAAGGCATGGATACACAACTGAGACAATGAATTGTACCAGTTGGGAAGTCCATATCCTCATTGCGAATGTCTCATATTGTCCCACCTTGGCCCTCTGAAGACACCTTTGATGTGCTCTTTATCTGAGAGTTTTGCTACTAGTTCTTTAAAAAATTGGGTCCATGATTCCATCTGCATAATATTTTACCTTTGCTAGGTCATTTACTTGACCAACTTTAGGGACTCTAGTCTGTGGGTAGGTCTTTAATGGTTACGCGAGGTTGAAGCATATGATTTGCTTGTAAGAAAATTATCAAGGGATTCATAAATCCTAGACCCTTGTTGTGAAGACTATGCTCCCTCCATATCTATATCTATTCTTTGAAAATAGTGAACTACAGTAATAGGTATGAAGCTTTTGCAATAAGGAAAAACTTTCACTTAAATGGGTTTGCTATGAGTTGAAAATGCAAGTAGCAGAGGTTTTTTAGCAGACGTAAGAATGTTTGAGAAATTGTAAGCCTTAACTCTTACTATGAGGTATTTATTAACCAATCAAGTCT
Source organism: Torreya grandis (assembly GCA_037957365.1). Classification (NCBI taxonomy): domain Eukaryota; kingdom Viridiplantae; phylum Streptophyta; class Pinopsida; order Cupressales; family Taxaceae; genus Torreya; species Torreya grandis. The sequence continues at coordinate 501,421 of JARHVA010001602.1, forward strand.
CAAAATGGTATTAAACCCAGATAATCATTAGCAAATCTTACTAAATCTTCATGGAACAGTGAGTTAGACACGTCATGCAAGTGGCTGTGCAAGGTACCTTGGGGAATTTAAGATTTGGGACATATTTAAAGTGTCGAGAGTTTTTGAAATTTTTGAAAAAGGCTCTGAGCTGTGGTTACGTGTTCAAAGAACACTTATTTAAAAGAAAGAGTGGGAAATAAAATGGCAAAACAAAGCAACTAGGAAAGGAAACTATCTAACTATAATACATTAGAGATATCTTTGCCCTCCTCCTAGATCAAAAGAATAATTTCTAAAGTTTCCCTCATGGCAAAATGACTTATGTTTCCAGACAAGTGGCTGAATGTGATGAAACTCTAGTGTTTTGATCTTCTTGCATGCCAATTTAATTGGCCTATATTCAAGTGAATCAGAGTCAAACGTGCTTCCAATATATACATAATCTTTTTGTTCTTGAAAGTTTGTTGAATGCTGGTTCTTTGTACTAGTGTGTCTCATCAAGAAATCAATGGCTATTTGATCATTACCATAATTCCTTTGAAATACACCATTTATTTGCTTATTTCCTTTTGCCTCAAACTTGGGTCCCATTGCATGATCAACATTAGGGACTCTAAAAATATCATCTTCAAATTCACCAACCTCTTGATAGGATAAGTCTAAAATCTTGCAGTAATTTTGCATATTTATTTGAGTCTCTATGCTATCTTTTTCATCTGCAACTAGCTCACAACATTTTTGAAGAATAGTATAACCTGCCCCAATGAATTTAAACAAGTTGTTCAAATCATGATCAAGGAAGTATTCATGCTCCTCTATATCATCTTGAAAAGTGCAAAGAAATTCAAAAATTATCTCTTCCTCATCAGAGATTAAGGCATAAGCTTGTGACTTCCAACTCAAAATATAGAATTCATGTTGAGAGACCTGAGGATTGATAGAAGGGGTATCTTTTGGCATTTATTCCCTCAAAACACTTGGAATTTCATGATCTTCATCAAATATGACATAAGTTCCTAGACCAGTAGAGTCATAATTTACTTATCGATCATTTTGCATTATAGCAAACAAATGATTATTTTCCTCTTCTTGGTTATGTTTAGTCCAGTCACCTAACTCCTCAACAAAACCCTTTCTTCCTTATTCAACATAGCATGAGCTGCCTCTAATTTTGAGATTGGTTCATTGGTGATGTGATCCTTATATAGTGGCTTAGATAATATCTTCATCCTTTAACCATATTTAGTTTTTAGGATAAGATGAGACCAATCAAGTGACATATATCCTCCTATTTTAGCTGTAAAGTCTCTGGATAAACATAAACCAAATACAGGGGGTATATCTATGACTACTACATATTGATTGATAATTATGTTGGGGCAAGTATACAATTGCAATAGTGAGTGGCTCATACTTTATCTTTAAAGCATTTGCTATTTGTTTAGGCATTATTATAGTACTAGCCACTAAATCTATCATTGTATTATGCAGTAGTTTCTTGCCAACTATCAAAGTCAAATAAAAGGGGTTTGGTTTGGATTTGCTTACCTCTAGTGGATTGTTCACTAGGGCTGTTGTCTATAGATGAACTGTGTCTTTGAGCTTTTCTTTTTTAGTAGGTCCCTCTTTGATCTTAGTATGTTTGGGCACTACTTGGCCTTGTAGGGCTTCTTGTAATAGTGTCTTTTGTTTAGGAATAGCTAATATGTCCCATATTGATACTTGTGCTGGAGTCCTATTTAATTGATCCACCACATTTATCAATCCCAGAGTTTAGGTTCTTGGAAAGTAAGGATACCTTGCTTTTTCTTGAACTTGTCCAGGAACTACTTGATTCTACACTGGTTGAGGCACTTCTTGTCTAAAAGCTATGTTTCTTTGACCTTAAAATGGGGGATTCTCCATAACTTGATTATTTGCAACTTTAGGCTATTCCATCATTCTTCTCTTTGATCTAGTAAAGTAGTCTGATTGCACCACTGGTTTCTTAGAAGCAGAAGCTTCATTCAAGAATATTGATTCTTCATCTTCAACCCATGAAAACAAAGCATGATCAGGGGCTATTTCTTCTTTTTTTAGAGACATCCATTGCATCTAATCCATCAAGAATGAATTTTGCATACTAAGAGACTGATAATTTTGTGCATCTAAAGTACTGGCAAATTGTCCATCCATTCTTCTTTGCTCTGCTACCTTTTGTTGTAGATTACCCATGGGACAATCTCTAGGTGAATGAGCATTATTAAAAGGAAAACATCAGGCATTGGTGCTATATGCATAATTATTTTGCCCTTGAACAATTTCTCTATTTTAATTGGGGGGAATAATCTATGAGGGTGCAGGGACTACCACTAATTAAGTTGCTGGCTGAGGGTTATTTTGCCTTTGATGACCCTGATATTGGTTTGGCTGTGACAAAAATTTATTTCCTTGATAGCCTTGATATTGAGGTCTAGGGTAAGGATTCTATTGTCTATTTATGTTAATCAACTCATTAGAAAATGTCCATAAGATATTCTTAATATCATCCATCTCAGATGACTGAGCAGGGACAAGTTCTTTAGCATGTGGTTAAGGATATTTATACATAGACACAGGTGGGGCTATGGAATTAGGGGCCTCTTGAGGTAATGGTAAGGTAATTTCTAGAAAAATGGGCATGGGAGGCCTTGAGGGCAACTTTCCAACATCTATTAAATTATTTTCAGCTCTAACTATATAGTCATAAGCCTCTGGCAGAGTCTAACCTCCAAGTGACTGAATCATAACTGATATATCTGAATTTAGAGCCTTAAGATAAAACACTATAGCCATACCTAGAAATGGTCTTACTATAGTAGGAATCCTTTCCCAAGTCTTTTGAAATCTTGAATTGAAATCAGTCATTGCTTCTTATGGTGCCCTTTGGATGGTAATCAATTATTGTAACAAAGAAGACTTATCACCCTTTTCTTCAAATCTTTCAAAGAAAAGATATCCAAGCTGATCCCATGTAGATATTGTATTTGGAGTCAAGGATCGGTACCATTCTAGAGCTTTCCCTTTAAAATAAGCTGCTAACAATATTATAGCCACATTCTACTATGTGACAACATGTATAACACAGACATCTGATACATCCTGCAGATGTTCTTTAGGTGTTTTGAAATCTTGCCCACTTAATTTGGGTAGAGCTTTCAAGGCATTTATTGGGATAGGATCCTAGGTGGCTAGTGGTATTGGGAGAATCAAAGAACTGCTAGTGTTTCAACTTGAATAATTTCTTGGGGCTATAGGTGCTCCCATATTTGCTCTTGGTATTGGTATAAATTGATTGTCCCTTCTTCTTAGACTAGTTACCAATGATGGTAAAAGAATACCTGGATTTATAGTAGATAGAGATCTTGTTACTGATCCACAGCTCTAACTCCTTATAGGTCTCTAGTTCATATGATATTGAAAGAAAATTCAAAATGGTGTCCCATTAGGTGTGCCAAAAACTGTTGATGATTAAAATTGTGCTGTTTCTAACACCAACAATGGGAAGTTTTAGGAATGTGGGACTTGCGACCTGAAACAACCTCCAGATTTTTAAAGAAGCTGGTTCTTCTTTATATCAAGTGTATACTGGGAAAAGGGATAGGAATCAAACAAAAATACAAGTTCAAATGAAAAGAAATCTAACTATGGTGATGCACCTAATTTAATTTAACCCTTAATTCTGAGCACAATGAAGCTATATGTAAGATCCAATTACATTAAAGAGCGAATAAGGCATGATCAATGTAAAAGATGAAAAAAAATAGAAATAGAGGCTCACAACATAGACTACTTTTGTAGTGACATAGAAAAATATCAATAAAGGCACATAACTTAGTCTTCTTATCAATTCTCTAGTCACATAAAAGGTACAAAAACATGCACAGTTACATAAACTTTCTAACTCAAGAAAATAGAACAAAGGCAAATGATATTCCTGATCACAGCTAAAGAAAGTCTAAAACTCTTGACAATAATCTCTCACATAAAATTCTCTTCAATCTTTTGATGATCCTCCAGTGATCTCTACACCCCTATTTATAGCATTGGATTAACTCTAAATTGTCTGCATGTTCCCAATCTAATGACCTAACTAAAGTCTAACTGAACTGGAAGTGTCTAACACAAGATATTTCTTAGATCTAAAATGTTCTATCTTCCTAAAATTTCATTGGTTGACATAGATACCCAGGATGCTTCCCACTTTTAAATGGGAGAGGACACTTGGCTGATTCCTTCTCTCTACTTGAAGACCTTTTTATTATTCAAGAGACACCAAAAAATGACACTTGGCATGTTCTTTAGCACTTACCAAAGGCACACGACACTTTCCACGTAACTTATACTCCTTTTGTGTCTTTGCTCAGGAGTGTTTCATCTTTGACATCTGTCACCATCTACTTCTCCAAAACTTTAACAACTTAATAGAAAATGAGACCCATAACACTTCTCACTTGAGCAACTTCAAAAAGGGAACATGGATAGGTGGCACTTTCTACGTAGCTTATCAAGGGACACATGGCAGTCTCCACTACTTTTAGCTACCCTTTGAGAATTCTATGGAAGGTGACACTTGTTAGTCTCTGCGTCACTCTGTCTATGTTATAGAAACATTCAAACCTCATTTCATATTTACATAGATGGTGACACTTGGTAGCTTCTACTTGCCTCAAAAATAGAACCCAGGACCCACCACATTATTTACTTATCAATGAAATAAAGAAAAGATAATTTAAATGTTGACACGTGGTGGTTTCCACTTTCTTCAATGCAGGATACATGGCATCTTTTGTTGCCTTTTAGAAAATCATATTGAAACCTTTTGTAGTTACCACTTGGCACCTTTCACTTGATCCTAAGAAAAGCTTTATTGAAAAGAATCTTTGAAGATGTATAAGAAACATGAGATGTAGATGCCAACACTTGTTGCACTCCACTGAGTTACTATGAGACATGTGGCACATCCTGACCAACTTATAGAAATTATGAAAGGTGCCTTGACTGATGACACTTGGTAGCTTCTGCATGATTTTGACACTTAAACAAAATTGAGGTGGAAATAAATTTGAGCCCGCACTCTGAGTCAAAACTTTGCTATCTCAAACCAAAGTGTGCAAGGACAAAATTTTGCAGTGCACAACTGAAAATCAAAATAAAATGTAGAGTATTTTTTACTCTACAATAACATCTTATCTTGTAGGTCATATTTTGGTTTAACATCATGTCTTACAGGTTACCCCTCAATATTGTCAATCAAAACTACTAATCACTTGTCTTGTAGGTTACCCTATTATGAGTGCCAATCAAACTACTAATAATTTTTGTATAGGCCACTTGTTAAAGGCCCCTTTTTGCATTTTGATAATATTTTTAAACTTGTAATCATTGATCACTTTATTTAAATCATTTTATCTTGTATAATCTTTTATCCTGTACATATCTCACATCTAATTAATCAATTAATTAATCTCTTTTTGGCCTACCTGTTTATCACCTGAAGGCTATGGTGATGTATGCTCTCTTCCTTGCATCCTTGTGATGATTCATGGAGGATTGAAAACAACTAATAAACCCTTAACATTTTATTTTATATGGGAAACATGATGTTAAATTGACACCCATGAACTTACCATAGTCTTAGAGGGATACTGATCATAGATTTCACCCCCATGCACTAATCCAAATTCCATGTTCTAGTAGAATATAAATATCAGGGATAACTATCATTAGGCTAAGCAGTTGACCCCATACAGGTAATCTATGAAGGCAAAGAGTTCACTCTTTAAACTAGGTATTAGATAACACCTCACATAGATTTGGGCCCCATCGTACCTAGCATATATCATGGATGCCCCTAGAGAGCCCATTAATCCTAGCTTAAGACCTTGCGACCATAACAATCAACTTGATACTATAGTCAAAATGAAATCCCAAGTAACCATCATGTGTAGATGGGGTTTAGATGGTTTAGGACATTTTTTAATGGATCATTGTCTTACATCCTCAACCATAATACATTATATGGTATGATCATCAGGTTACACACCTAAAATCAATTTACTAAACATAGGTTTGAGGCTTTCTTGATTTGATGAGTGTCATGATCTACTAGTTCAATTTGTAATCCAAGTCATCTTTTTACCTAAACTTATATACACCTATCTAGGTCTTGTAAACATATAATCATATTGTATATCCTTGTCTTATCATCATATAATCCTCTTATACATATTTTCCTTTTGTATATACTTTTAAACACTAGTCACAACCTATTCTAGTTTATCCAATCATTAGTCATACCCCCATCACTTACATAATCAATCTTTGTCATCCCTCCATCACATCTTATTATAAGTCCACCTCATTCATCACACCTCACTTTGACTTAATCCCCTAGTCCAAACTAATCTTGACCTTGTCGTATCCACCATATTTAAATCATAATCCTAATAATCACAAACATCATCCACATCACCTCCTAGTCTCTTCACCTGCATATCCTAATCACATCTTATCCTAAGACCACCCTATTCATTAATAATCATTTATCTTGATCTTATCTAGTCACCTCATCCACATTTTTTCAACCTAGTTATAATTATAGCCCAACTCATCTTTACCCAATTGTCCATACTGGTCCTCTCATTAAGTCTATAACCATACATTATTCCTCATCCATATTGGTAAACAAATTTTTTGATTAGGGTCCTCATCATTAGTTTGCCTATGTCTAATCAAGTTTGAGTTAAAATCACATATCATATCAATCCATCCTCTCATCTTATTTGATTTGTTCATCTTAGTCTTAAACTAGTCTTAATCTAATCAATCCCCCATTTAAATCAGTCTCTTGAGCAAATCTAGCCCCTCATCCAATCTTAGAGCTTATCATAGCTTGCCTAGTTGAATCACATACAATCAACCTCATCAAGGTCTAGATCACATCCTAATTTGGTCTACTTGATTAAATATCACATCAAACATCTATTCAAACTTGGAATTTGACCAAAGTAAGCCTTTATCCAAACTTGTTATGTATATCCCATATTCACTCTTTAGTCTTTCCATTCAATCCCCCAAACCTATTGATTAGGGTAGACAAATAAAATCATTAATAATTTATCCCATATTTATCTATGACATCCAAAAAATAAATTTCTCAATGCCTTGATTGAACAATGCCTCATAGCCAATAAAGATATGCTCCTTTCTTGCCTCCTTGAGATGAACACTCCATGTCCTATAGAATTTGATCCAATCCACCCAACATTACCTTTAATCCATACCCATCCATGTCCATCAACCCTAAGTCTTCATTACAATATTCCATCCACTAGTCATAGCCTATCATCCATTCCTTCCTACACTAGCAAAGGGAATCCTATCCTAGCCACCTCATCTACCATGAGCCCACCTACCCAGTCATGTAACCAACCATCTGATCAAAAGTTTAATGCTTCCATAGCTAAGTCATGAAGTGAAAAGAGACCCTATAATTATCTTACTATATCATTAGAATCCCTCTTACATTAATTTATTGTTACTCATGGTCTATCCATCCATACGACATCTTGATCCCACGAAGCCTAAGCCATCTTGGTATAAAGCTCACCAATACTATCTATATCATCAAACTTAGGGGCATACTATTAATCAATGTCAATATTTACAATACTATTGGAGAGTTGTCATTGATGTCAAGGAAAGATTAAGGTCTATTACATTAATGACAAAGAGGTGTATTTGGTGTTTTGAGGTCTAATAATATGTTTACAGGTCCTTAAAATGTTAGAGAATGTTGTGAGGCATCCCTAAATACATTTTTGAGGTTCTAGTGCCTCATGGTGTCCTTTAGAGAGAGAAAAATGTGCCATTATTTCTTAAGAGAGGCCATACCATCATAGGCTATCATGAAGGTATGAATGGTTCAGTTTGTTTATGCATTTATTACTTGTATGATAAAAGTTAATTTTGGTCAAAGGAAGTTTTGAAGACGTTGATCTTGGTCCCATGAAGGTCCCCTATAATTTTGGTTTCTTGATGAGTCTCCTTATTCAATATATAAATATCCTAAGTTAATCTTATTAACTATGATGTGCCAGAGACCATCAATCTTAATCCCTAGGAAATAATTATTTCATATTCAAAAAATATAGGCATTGGGATTTGAATTCAAACTATGTGTTTTGGACCGATAAGTAAAGAATGAGTTGTAAAAGCCATGGAAGGTGTTAGATCAATGTGTAGTAAAAATGAAAGCTGTATAAGATTTCATGATGAATATTTTTTAGATGGTGGTTTGTCCCAAAATTCTATACAAGTGCATTTATTACATGTGAAATTTAACTATTGGTTGACTAAGTTTTTCTTGGTGAACCCAAGAGCAAAGATTTATGTGTATAAGACAATATTTTGATCAAATAAAGTTGGTGTAAAAGGAAAATTTGGATTATACTTCATTATTTTACTCTTTTAGATGGTGTAATGTCTTGACTATCTATATAAGTGCATTTATTATAGGTCAAAGTTAAACATTCAAACTGTGGTAAAAACCATAAAAACTAGTGGTCAAAGAAATGCATGTAGAGACCAAAATATTGAGAAGTGTGGCATGGTATTGATCCGTAAACTACACTGATTAACTCAAAGTGATAGTTTAAAACTATAGATTATAAATTTATCAAGCTTAAAAAATTATCGAAAATACTCAAAAGAACTTGAAAAATGTTTGGCAAAAGTTTTCTCCGTTATCGAATTGGATTGGAACTGTCAAAAGACTTGTTACTTCTATTTACCAATTAAACTAGTTTTTATTTAATAACATTGTGTTATAATTGTCAAAATTTGAATCACTTGCATGAGTTTATTTACTAATTAAAATCAAATCAGCAAATTGAAACAATAACATGCATCAAATGACATTTACTAAAAACAAAAAATGTGATAATGGAGTTCAACATCTTTTGCCTACGTCTCCAGGTCTGCCCAATAGTGAGGACCATTTATATTAAATTTGTGCAAAAAATGGCTTACAAATTTATTGAAATGTTACATAACTTCCCTCAGGCCTGATCTCTATCCAAGAATTCCAACTTCACTGATAAACTCAAGCTCAGTCACACAGAATCCTTCCTCAGTCTTCAATCCCCTTCCAAAATGTGTTTAAATCCCTTCAATCAAACTATTGGTATATCTAAATGATAATAATAAACTCTATTTTTAATTACAAAATATAATTATAAAGGCTTACTTACTATTTATTAGGTCAGATAATGGATTAAAATCCATTTGCTAGCTTTCTACAAGCTTCCATCTAGCTCTCGGCCTCTTAAAAATAATTACACAGTGCTGCGAAACTTACATTCAAATAAAAGTTCATGGCTTTTATATTGTTTATGAACATGCAGGTCAAGTGGTCAAGGCTTATCCTTTTTACTTGATAGGTCCATGGTTCAAATCTCTTCCCTCCCTTTTAGGGCACTTAGCTTATCTTTTTTTCCCATATTAGCAAATGGAATAGTTCTCAAGTCTTTAAAAAGGTTGGTGGCGTCCTTCAATACAACTGATGGCCCCTTTTGGTGGGCTCAAGGTGCCAAGTTTAGAATACACATTGGTTCAAGTACCAACTTGGCTTATCTGCTAACTTTAATAGGAATGTGGCTCAGTCTTCGAGCTTAACATTAGCACCAGGTATATTTCTCGATCTTGTCTCCAATCTGGATTGACTCAACATTTCTCACAAATTCTATACATCTTGAACTATAGCTCAGCAACATGACTTGGCATGTATTTCTCACATTATACATGGTAATGTGTGTGTTCTCCCATGTGGTGTATGGGGAATATTATAAAGCTTTAAAAACACTTAGTTCAAATACAATGCATTGTCCAATCCATACACGCTGTCAAAGACAAAAATCACCCAAATTTTTAGATTTCCATTGATTGCCACATGTCATCACTTGATTGGACCACTTGGCATGTCAACATTATGCCACATCATCTTGTGACACCACATTTTTCCCTATCACATCAAAACTTCAGTGGCTTATAACTTTTGCATATGGTGTCCATTTTACAAACCACAAAAAGCATCAAAAAGCTCTTGATGAGCTCTACACTATGAAATTGGTTTCATCATGACTTGGAAACTTTTGCTAAACTAAACTTTGGATCACACCTCCTTATAAAAGAGGCTTTTGGTCTCTAAAAGTTGACTATCACCTAAAATCTTATAACTAGTCTACTACATCACATCACACAGAACCCAATCATAGCAAGAGATAAACATAGGAAAAATAAATGATAAATTAACTAAAAATGCCTATACATGGCATGAGTAAAGGAATATGCAACTTACAAAGTGATTAAAGCATATCAAATTGCTTGCCTAAATGTCACATTCTGTAAAGCGGGGAATTGCCAAAAACTAAAACAACTCCCAATGTAACTGCAAGACAAGTTTATAATGCGGACAATATACAATTAATGTTGTAGGCATGTTGCAATGCATTACCCTAAATGGGACTTACAATGCTAAGAACAATGCAAACAACCAAAAGTGTATGCTGCCTATCATCTAAACATGCCCAAAGGGTCTTAGAAAATGCATCTAAACATCTTTGTGCAAAAATAGATACATTCAAAAATAGTAGTCTAACTGTCAAATACTGTAAGGAAACAACTCACAACATCACTCTGCTATATCCCCAACTATTTCAAATGAGTTAATGTCTTATCCATTATTAGACTACCCATACAGTATATTCTAGAGATCAAAAACTTAGAGTTATCAAAAAGTGAGAATTGAAAAACTTCATATGGTAAACCTGTCTTGAAGTGTTCCCACCAACTCTAATCTACATCTATCAAAGCTTGTTCATTCCCTTAGATGAATTATTACCATGCTTTTCAAAAATAATGTAGTGATAATCCACTTAACCAATTCTTTCTTCCTAGTGAAATTGATTGTCTCTGTGGATTCCTTATCAATTACATACTTTATCACTTTGGGCTTTGCCATATGTAATTGAAAAAATTGTTGACTTAATCTCTTAAATGGATTTTCACTAGTAGGTTTTACCTTATCCTAGGTTGTATTGTTAACTAAATTATGGATTGAATTAGCTTCATTAACCTTAGTGAGAGGTTTGTAAATCATCTTAGTTTTAACATTACTTGAATGTGAAGATGAATGAAGCTTAAAACATCTATCAATCCTATGTCCACTCACTTTACAATGAGTGCAAACATCCTTATTAGGTGAGGGTCCCCTTTTGCCAATTCCCAACCTAACATGAGATTGGTCTTTCAAACATGCAATCTACTTAAATAAAGCATTTCGTTTCTAACAAGTCTTAGCACTATGGTTATTCATCCCACAAAAAGTGCATGGAAATGATTGCATTATCTTCTGTACATTATATCCAAACTTCTTAAAAGTATCAATTGGATTAGAAGATTTAGTGTAAGAATCAGGAGGTGGAATATCAATACCTCTTTTACCTTTACACTTTTGAACTAGTAGCCTAGAATCTTCACTATTGGAAGCTCGTCTTCCTTTAGCCATGGAAGAAACTTCTCCATCATCCACTTGCACACTAGTATAACCCAAATCTGCATGAAGAGGTCTATGCTCAACCTAGATTGGGTTAGATATACCTTGGCTATCTCTACCAAGTCCTCCATTATAACCCATTTTAAACAACAATTTAGATCCTATGCCCTTAGTGTATCTTTTGAAATCACCAAAAACAATATTACTAGAATCTGAATCTAAAATGGTAGAAGAAGATGAAGATTCCTATGGTGAAAAACTTATAGTGAACTCAGTCATAGTATTTACATCTAAAGTAGAAGGATTTACCTTTTCACACTCACCGCATTGCAATCTAATCAAGAGCTCATCCTTGGATTTGAGCTCTGATTTTAACTTTGCCACTTGTAATTCAAGTGAAATTTTTTGGCATTCAAGATTGCATTTTCATCTTTGACGGCCTCAATCTATGACAACTTGCCCATGGTTTCTTGCAAACACCTAATTCCACATTGAACACTGCAATATAATCAATCTACAAACAATAATCCAACTATTTTGGAAGCAACTGTCAACACACAACTAGAAGCAAACCCTACATTCTAACTACTCTAATAACAATTTGATTTGTAAATTACACTGATTAACTCAAAGTGATAGTTTAAAATTATGGTTTTTAAATTTCTCAAACTTAAAAAATTCTCAAAAATACTCAAAAGAACTTGCAAAATGTTTGGCAAAAGTGTTCTCAGTTATCGAATTGGATTGGAACTGTCAAAAGACTTGTTACTTCCATTTACCAATTAAATCAATTTTTGTTTAATAATGTTGTGTTAAAATTGTCAAAATTTGAATCACTTGCATGAGTTAATTTACTAATTAAAATTAAATCAGCAAATTGAAACAATAACATGCATAAAATGACATTTACCAAAAACACAAAATGTGATAATGGAGTTTGGCATCTTTTGCCTACGTCTTCAGGTCTGCCCAATGTGAGGACCATTTCTATTAAATTTGTGCAAGAAATGACTTACAAATTTATTGAAACATTACACAACTTCCCTTAGGCCTGATCTCTATCCAAGAATTCCACTTTCACTGATAAACTCAAGCTCGGTCACATGAAATCCTTCCTCAGTCTTCAATCCCCTTCCAAAATGTGCTTAAATCCCTTCAATCAAACTATTGGTATATCTAAATGATAATAATAAACTCTATTTTTAATTACAAAACATAACTAGGAAGGCTTACTTACTATGTACCATGTCTGATAATGGATTAAAATCCGTTTTCTAGCTTTCTCCAAGCTTCCATCTAGCTCTTAGCCTCTTAAAAATAATTACACAGTCCTGCAAAACTTACATTCAAATAGAAGTTCATGGATTTTATATTGTTTATGAACACGTAGCTCAAGTGGTCAATTCTTATCCTTTTTAATTGATAGGTCCATAGTTCAAGTCTCTTCCCTCCCTTTTAGGGTGATTAGCTTATCATTTTGTCCCACATTAGCAAATGGAACGGTTCTCAAGTCTTTAAAAAGGTTGGAGGCCTCCTTCAATATAGCCGATGCCCCCTTTTGGTAGGCTCACGGCACCAATTTTAGCATACATGTTGGTTTAAGTACCAACTTAGCTTATTTGCTAACTTGAATAGGAATGTGGCTTGGTCTTCGAGCTTAACATTAGCGCCAAGCATATTTTTCGGTCTTGTCTCCAATCTAGATTGACTCAACATTTCTCACAGATTCTATACATCTCAAAATATAACTCAAAAACATGACTTGGCATGTATTTATTATGTTCTACATGGAAATGTGTGTGTTCTCCAATGTGGCTTATGGGGAATATTACAAAGCTTTAAAAACACTTAATTTAAATACAATGCATTGTCCAATCTGTACATGCTGTCAAAGACTAAAATCACCCAAATTTTTGGACTTCCATTGATTGCCCCGTGTCATCACCTGATTGGACCACTTGGCATGTCAAAATTATGCCACGTCATCTTGTGACAGCACATTTTTCCCTATCGTATCAAAACTTTAGTGGCCTATAACTTTCACATACGGTGTCCATTTTGTAAACCGTGAAAAGCATCAGAAAGCTCTCGACGAGCTCTACGTTGTGAAATTGGTTTCATAATGACTTGGAAACTTTTGCCAAATTGAACTCTAGATCAGGTATAAAAATAAAATTTGTATTAGAATCATTAATTAAAAAAATAAAAGTGTAATTTATTCATTAAATTTAGTACAAGTTAACTTTTATCTTGTCAAAGTTGACTGTGTTTTTATAGTTTCTAGCATATTTGATTAAGCTTCTTACCGAGATGATTTTAAGGTGATTTGGATAGAATTGAATGATATAATTCACATGTTTTTTTTTATAATTATCATACTTATTTTTAATGTATTATTATTCATGATAAACTTCAATTAAGGCATGAAAAATCAAAGACGTTTGACTAGGTTTTTGGAGCCTGTGTGCAGTCCTATGTAAGTTTGTGAGAATGGTGAGTTGGAGGATATATAAAATTATATGATGTATATAATTTATATTATATTATTTTTATGACATAAATTAACTATAAAATACTTATGGAATGTGTATATATAGGCTAAGGTGTTAATATGTGGAAGCCAAAATGGCTTGTCCAACTGTGTTAAGACTATGTAAGAGAGGCTTGAGGAATTTATCTATTAGACCAATGATTGATGTATAAAAAAATTATAAATATATTTTATTATTATATATAAATAAAAAATGACATATTAAATTTAATTATATTTCAATTAAGAATCATTTATAATACAAAATATGAACTTCTTTATGACTATGTTTTGTGCTATAAGTAGGGTTCTAAGTAGTCATCTGGGAGTGATGAGTTGGAAGTCCTATGACCAGAGTTGATGAATTTATTTATTATGAAGGTATAATATAGGTATATTAGGTTAATTTAAATATGTTTATTTTCATTATAATTCCTTATCTAGGTGATGATGGTCAAATATGATTGACTATATTTTTGAGCTTTCTGGCAGAACTGAGTGATCACTCTGCAAAGGTGAGTTTTAGGTTCTATGCCAATATTTGAAGGATATAATGATAATTAAGTTGTTATATATGTATAAAATGTAAATTTAAATTTTTTTATTCATAATAATTCCATATTTAGGTGTTGGTGGTCAAATTTTCTTGACTATACTTTGACAGTATTTGACCAGCGTGAGTGGCCATTTTGCTAGAGTTAATTTAAGGTATTTTGGCCTATGTAAAGATGTTAAATGGAAATATATAGGTTTTTAAGGTAATAAATACTATTTATATATTATTTTTTCATATGGTTATGTGGAATTTTTGGTTTCTTTATTCATATATAAGAAACATATTTTTTGGGTGTATAAAAGGCTAATGGTGAGTAAGCCTATTAACATGGATCAAGTAGTGAGTTTGATCTATAGGTGGTATGGACCAAAGATGAGAATATAAGAGGTATATTAAAGTGATATTAAGATTTTTTGAATTTTTTTTGAATCAAAAATGTGTTTCAAAAGGTTTCAAATATAATGTGTGGGTGTGAAGGCCTAATTCCATTAGGTCTCTATTAGGCCTATTTGAGTTTTAGCCTCTAAGGGTTATAATTGACCTATGGAGTGTTTGGTTATCATATTTAATGTGTTTATGGACATATTTTAAGTGTGATACAAGTTTTTTAAGGATATTTTCCAACCAATATGGGTGTGACCAATAGTGTAGTATAAAGGCAAGGCATAATTGGCTTATTTGAGCAAGTTAGAGAGTATGTGAGTGAAAATGAATAAACGAGCATCTTGATGAGTATAAGAAGGTCATGGATAAATTTATAGGAAAGTATAGGATAATAAATAAACCTGTAATAGGATTTATGAGTGTGTTATCAAGGTCGTATCACCTAATCAAGCCATATGAGGGCTGTTTAAGCAAATAGGCCTAATAAGGCTATTTTGACTAATTAGACTATGGGAAAGTGAAGCAAAGGAAGAGAGACATGAATAATAATTTGAGGGAATTTATAGCATATTAATAATACTTTTAAAATTTTTTTAAGGTCTAAAAATGATGTTGAAGGTGATGAGCTAGTGGATTGCTTTATTTGAAGGCTATTAGGCCTATCTGACTATGCATGCTTATGTGAAGGGTTTAATTGCATATCAAGATAAGAGATAAGATTATGAGGCTTAAAAATTTATATAAATCCATTTCATGTTTAAATTTAATGTGTTTTATGTATGAAATGGTTTGTTTTATTGTTGTGTTGATGAGATCGCTGAATATAAGGGCTAATTGAGTAAAGAAGGAGGGTAGTTTTATGATTGTGTGAGAGGAAGATTTGAGAGCTATATAAGACCATCATAAGTTTTGAGAGGAAAAAATTAAATGTGGAGTTTAATATTTTTTATTGATTTATTGATCATCTTATGGGGTTGGATCCTCATTTCAATTTTGAGCTTGCTAAAGGGCTAGTTGGGCTAGTGCCTAACTAGTGAGGGGTTGGTGCCTCACTAAAAGGTGTTTCATTTATTATAGGATAGTTTTACAAGTGGTGTGATAGTGGGTTTTATACCCATGAGGGTATCCCACATATTTATTACATTCATGTGTTATTTTCTTGCTTCATGTTCATATGGATGGTTGATTATGCTTTACTATATATCTAGAGGAGTTTGATTGATTGATGAATGATAAGAGGAATTTAAAGTGAATGACTGTCCATTGATTCACCTCTTTATATCAATGGTTTTGTTTCCAAAAAATACTATGTCCAAGACCTCATCAACTATGGTGACATAAAAATCAATAATGAATCAGATGAGTTTACATCTTTGGGTAAATAAAAAGAGATATGTCAAGATTCCTTTCCCAATCATGATCAAGCCCTTACCTTTCCAAGCTAAAGTTAAGATACCACATCCATATTCCATGATCCACACATCTTTGACAAATATTCCATCAAAAATGAGTCTATTCCTCATGATCCTAGATCTTCCTTCCCTCGTGAGTCCTTCTTTCATGGGCCTATCCTTGGTGAATCCATTATTCCTCCATCATCTCCCCCTCATATACCATATCAAAACCCCCATGTTGAGAGGTCAATTATTAATGGTGAATCTTCTACTATAAATATTACATCTTATAAATAAAATTTAACATCAAAATCAATAAAAGTGTTATCTACATCAGGTTCATGTTTAACACCAATATCTACATCAGATTCCTCATCACAAAAATCATACCTCATGGACATTGATGACTATGCCTGCCCTTTTGAAGATACTTCTAATTTGGATGATAATCAGTTATTAGGCATATATTTTGATTTTAATCAAGATGATGAAGTCATAAAAAAATTATTTCAAGCTTTATCTATCGAATATTGGTAGAGTGAATCTGATCCTACATCAGAGGCATGTCTTTTAGCTAGTCTTAGTGATCTTTTTGCTGATCTTGAGGATATTTTCTCTGATTTCAAAATTGGATCTCATAGGAACCCTTATGAGGACCATGCTATCACATCACCATTCATTGACCTCATAATATAATCCCCATCTCCTTCATCCATCATAGACCCCTATCTTCTCATCAATGATCATTTAATCACTACCCTCCATAGGGACAAATAGGAACATACATCATTCGACTCTTGCCAAAGTAATATAACAAGTTCCACAAGTGTAGAGGTCCAATATCATATTCTAAAAGTCATGAATCATAATAAAATCACCTTTGATCCAATAAGTCAAAATCAAGAAAATTAAAATCATCAACCTAATAAAAAAGTATCTTTTCCTAGTAAAGCCCAAAAGCAGGCACTAGGGGAATGTCAAAGTCAAAATAATCATCTATCAAGTCAAAATACTATCTCCCTTAGTGAAACCTAAATTAAGGCACTATGGGGAAGTCAAAGTAAAATCCCATCAATAAATAAAAATAATGTTAAAAGTACTATTATTATGGCTAATCATCCATCAAATAATTGGATTAATGGTACACCATAAATTCAAAGTGTCTTGGATCTCTTAAAGTCTTTTGTCATATAACACTAATCAAATATAGAATGTCTAACATCTCAAATGATGTGTGTGACTGATAGTCCTAATCCCCAACCCCCCATCACATTATCCTATCATGATTTTATCCTCCATTAAATTCCAATACACCCCATCAACATCAAGATTTAATCCAATCCATACCTCACATCACCTTCTCAAGAAGTATTATCTCTCATAAGGGTGACAAAGATACTTGGCCTAGACATCTGTAGGGGTTGCAATCAAGAATCATCAAAGGCTATCAGGACATTTAAGAATCTATCATCGACAACATAATCCTAACATCACACATATCTATAATAGGTGTTGGATAAATAACATGAAAATTTATGCATATTTCATCTCATACCCATATCTAATAAATTGAGATGCCATCTAAAAAATAAAAAAAAATAAAAAAGTCAATAAAATAAAAATAAAATCATTTATCCAATGGTGAAAACCAATATTTTAGCACCTTGGACAAGTACCATGATGAAAAATAGTTTCCAACATCATGGTAAAATAAACTAATATCCACATTGTACCTCAAACTCGAGGGCACAATCCATCCATTTCATATCCCTTGTTAATTCCCTCCATGTCATCCATGTCTATTTTATGCCTTGATCCATTGTTCCTATCCATTTTTTGCCATCATATCATGCATCCTATCTCTCATTCCTTCCTATCTTGACATTCATAAAGAAGTGGAAGATGTATTAAGAAATGTTCTAGAAATCATCTTGGCATATCCTTCAATGGACACTCAGGTAAATAAACATCTAGTTCTTTCAAGATATGGTCTTTGGTGATCCCTAGTCCATTCCTTCTTGGTCCTCATCCCATTTTCAACATTACCCTCATTATTTTGTTATACCATTAATTATTCCATCCATCCTCATCCTAGTTTCTAGGCTTGGGTTCCCTTTTCTATTAAGCCCATTTGTATAGTGTACACATATCTTCTAATATCCCTAAAAATCATAAATTTTGAAAAAGCTAAAAAATAGTCCATGGTGTCTTGTCTTACGCCTTTCCCCTAGTCACATCCATATCCATGCCTTTCATATTTTTAAATCATGTCATCCATCCTCATATTATAAACCATGGGTAAATATAATCTATATTTAAAGAGCATTGATCGAGTCTCACTTTTGCTTGATTAGTTTTTTATCTCTCATATAAACCTCCAAGTCCATATAAAAAAATCCTCATCCAAGTCCCTCACCTAGTTCAAAATCCATATCCAAACCCATATCCTTACCTAAGTCCTAATATTAATCATCATCAGTAGTCTATTCCATAATCTAAGTCTATCCTAAGTCCACAATCACATCATGATCATCTTAATCTAGCCCATCACCAAAACACTCATCCCATCATTAGACAAGACATTATGATATTGCATGTAGATACTTGTCTATTTTATTTGGCCTTTTTCATGTCTTTTATATGTAAATATTTGATTATCTTTGTCTTTTGAGTCTATGTTACATCATCTCTTTTTTGTCTATTGGGAAATGAATGAGGATGCTATGAGGTTTCCAAAGCTATAATAATTCTTATAAGTGCCCTTGATGATGTAAAGTTTGATATTTAACCACACAATTTGGCTTAATGTCCTCTTGGTCCTACTTATATCATGGGCATACTATCAAGTCCCATATATATCAAACTACTTAGACTATGATGAGCCTTATGACAGTTTTGATGGTTTGATCATCTACACTCTCATCATTTCTCTAATAATTTAATCATCCTTGCTTCACATCACTAATATAATATTCTCAACTCATCCAATTAACATCCAATATTTTATATTTTAATAACTAATCATCATCATCATCACCATCATCATCTTCTAATCCACTAGTTGTCATTTATCCCTAAGGTAGAACTACATCGGCCTGATGTCTTTTCAGACTATGTAGGCAACATTTATCCACTTTTTATTACCCAAGGATAGTTTGACCACTCTCACCTCTTTCCTCATCATCCATAATCACATCTATCTTGTCCCTCATAATCCTCTAGTCTTGCATCAATCAAATCATTGAGCTATAATATCAATCATTAACCTATCTATCTATTGCTCAATCATCATCCCCACAATAATCTCCATAATATTTTTGTCGATCATCTATATTTATTGATTAGGCATAAAAAAGTCACCACATCCATATTTTCTTCCATTATCACTAATTGGTCAATTCATCATCTAATGGTTATGGTTCTTCCTTCCATTAGGGAATGACCAGGATAATAACTTTATCTATCATCTCCTTGCATGTGTCCTTGCTAGGGTCATCATCACTATAAATCACATTATGGATCATTACTTCAATGTTATGTAGTCTTTTGGTCATTTTATCATATCATTTCCTCTCTCTCATCTCCTTCGTCATTTCACTTGAATATCACTTTGAGATACACTCATCATTAATATTATCAAATTCTTTTCTTATCTTAGACAACAAATATCCCTTACATGCATCCTTATTTTGGATACATCAAAAGCTTTCATCCTTTTGTCTTATCATCATCATGTTATGGTTGATTTCCCCTTGGTATGTGTCAACAATCATAACACAATCATTCTCACTCCCTATGCATGTCTTTGCTAGGGGAATCATCAATCTATAGCTCACTACTCATGTCAAATTCATATTCTTCATCATCTATCCCACATCTCTCATTTTATCCCCTCATCTCTCCATTACATCCCACCCCTGATTTCTTTTTTTGAGTGGCCATCCATCTCATTCTTCCATGAATGTCCCCTCAAGGGGGAATCACATAATATTCACTAACATCAACTTCTAAGATTCATCCATGACATGGTTTTTTTTGGAAAGATTATTACTCCTTTTATTTCATCCACTAACAATTCCCTTTCAAAGAGGGTCAAAATGTATGCACCTAAATATACTTGCCTTAATTATTCTAATTTACCCCACTAATTATCCCCTTTATCCTAATCCTAGTCATTTGTCTAATATTCTCCCCCTCATTATTTCTTCATTTACTAACATTATTCTTACCCACTTCTTCATTAATTCTCCTAAATCCCCATTATCTTATCCTAACCTCACTTATCCATTATTTTGGAATTTTAAATTCCCATGACCCGCCTACCCACCTACTAAGCCTATTCCTAGGCTCTCCTACACCCCTAGTCTCTAATCACCCACCTAATTCCTAACTAATCCCATACCTAATCCTAATTAATCCCTAAGAGGATTCTAAAATCCTCTAATTCTAGAATCCTCTCTAACTTAGCCTTCCCCATTTAAAACCCTCTATTCTAGAGGCTTCCAAGTGTTAGAGGTATAATCACTGAGAGTGAGGGGGGGGGTGGGTAAATTAATGAGCCCATATATTTCAATTTCAATTACAATTCCTTTCAAAATATTAAACAATTAATATATATTAACTTGATTAAAAAACATTAACATGAGAGCTCATTCATTCAATGCATACACAAGATCAAACACATAACACATAGTTCATGTTGGAAACTCTCATGTGGAATAAAACCCACTCTCAAGCTTGTAACACAAATTGAATACTATCCTATAATAAATTATAAACAAAATACTGATCAACTCCTTTAGAATAACAAACCTTAATCATGTACTCCAAACCAAAGGTATTTAATGAAACACCTATTCCACAAGGATCACCTACCTCTAAGATGATCAACTCCTTTAGACCACCTAACTTTAGTAAAACACCTATTTTACAAGGAAGACCAACTCATTTAGACCCTCCTTTGATAAGAATACTTCCACCTTAGAACTAATGTATTCAACACCTAATGATGGATCTCTAGATATCACTCCTCTCACCTTTCACTAACAACTCTATCACCCAACACACCCTATTGGCCAAAGCAAATCACATACTTGAACCATCATACAAAGATCAATTAGGACACATTACGTATCCAAACTAACCCCACTCTTTAAATTTTCACATTCAATGCATCTTTTATAACAACTCTACCACAACATCAATAACATGACTAGATGGTCATACACATAGTCCACACCACTGATCTGCCTCTCAAATCAACCATCAAGATAACACATTATTCACCTTGACTTTTCTCACACTCAAATAATAATATCACTATTATGCCAACAAAATTATGACCAACATGTCATACAAATAGTCTTAAAATTGATCTACTCATCAACTCATCCACATGGCACTCTACCCCTCCTTCGATCCTTAATTAACATATATAATCCACTCTCAAAACTCTCTCAACTCTATCTCTTGAGCATACTCACCCATTCTGCCTTGTCTAGGTTTATTAGGTCTAATAATCGATATGCTCACCCTCAACACCTTACTTAGACTGACATGTCAGATATTTTTTGATCTTTACTAGTCCTTACTAACCTATACCTTCTCTTTCAAAGTTTATCTATTTCACTTGGCTCCACACTAGTATTCCCTCATTTTTGTCTCACAAGTCTAGAAACTAACACATTTGGTTTCACTATAAATAGATATATAAAGAATTAATAAGATCATAATATTTCATTATTGGCCACAAAACATACCTTTACCCAATGCATCTCATATGGGTCACACTTAAGCATAATCCCCTTTCAAAATAGGCCTAAGTCACTCTTAGGTCCTATGGAGGCCCATTCACCTATCAAAAACACATTCAATTAAATCGATAACACATGACCACTTACCAATACATAGGTCTACTCCTTATGTCCCCTAAGACATCTTAAAATTATCACAGTCACCTTTTCTCACCTCTACATATGCTCAATCTACTTAAATAGAGACCTTATACATAGGAACACCATTATCAAACATACAGTTAAATTATTAAGCATTTTTCATAATCAAGATAGATTGATCACACCTCTAAAATTATCATAGAGAATCCTCATGGAGTTTAAAACACTCCCAAAATAGAAAATTCACCATGAATCATCAAAATAACATCAAAAAAATCTCAAACATCCTTCTCGATTCACTTGTAGAACAAGCATAAACATACAATCAACTTTGAATATTTATATCATTGATTGTACACACTTCTAGATCTTCAAATCAAGTTCATTATATGTGCCATGGAGTCCTCTTCATCTTTGTTTTTTATTGCATGAGCAAATTAAACTTATATCAAAAGTTATGGGCCAAAAACTAGGCACTGATCTTTCCTTCACAAATTCAAATATTCAAATGCAAATGGTCACAGTTAAACTTTGAAAACTATGCTCTCATCTCATGTCCTCTCAGCTCAAATCATGTAAACTCCATTGATCTTGATCAATTTTTAATATATAGGTGCCATTGGTCAGATGTTAAACCTTAATCATGTTGACCTCATATCATATAATATTAAAATATTAATTCCACATGCTTTGTTGATCTTTGTGGATCAACCAAGTCTTTAACTATCAACACTCATCATTCGACCAAATAGTATGAACACCCACTCATTGTTGGATCCTTATCCTATACCTTTGCTTAGTTGTTAAACATCATGTACCTATCCACATCTTGCTATTTCCTGACTTCTTGGAGTAATGTACACCATTGATCTTGCTTGAGTTAACTTATGAAAAAATGACTAAGTATAGGGACCCTTTTAATATTCTTGGAAGGCCAACTTTGCACCTTAATAAATTATTTTTTGCTTACTCACATGATCTAAAAGTTGGACCAGATGATATACTCATATAGGAGAATCCAACCATATAATGAATATCTCTTAGAACCCTCACACATGTGTAATATAATTCTATTAAAATAACTTCTCAAAATCTTGTGTCATAGAGCCAACTATGTCAAAATCTACCTAGAAGGCCAAATTTACTCCTGCAGAACTTTTGACGTGCTTTAGTGCATGATCTAGAATTTAGCACAAATCAACTATGCTAAAAAATAACTAAACCCATATGATCAGTTTCTCTTGACACCTTCACACATGCAAGATATTACACCATCAAAATTCTCATTCAGCTCTTCTTGCCATATTGTAAAATTGGCTATGGAAAAACACAATCAAATTGCTTGGGAGCCCAACTTTGCATATGCGTATCTTTTGATGTGTTATATCAAATGATCTAATATTTATCACAAATAAACTAGGTCTAAAACTAAATAAATTCATATGATCACCTTCTCTTGGAATATCCACATGTGCAAGATATTCCATCATCAAACTACTTACTTAGCTCTTTTTCGCCACATTACAAATTTGGCTAAGTATGGGAAAATAATGAATTATGATCGAGAAGACAAATTTTCACCCTCATATCTTTGATCACACTTAAATGTATGATTTGAGATCTGACACATAAAAACTAGGGACTAATGTGATCACAACCATATGACTAACCCCCTTGACTCATTCCCATGTGGCAATGATGACATCATCAAATTGCCTACTCAGATTTTCTACCACTAGACCAAACTATCTATATGAAAATAATGATCAACCAAATAAATTATCCTTATGCACACAAGCTCTAAAATCAAAGATAACATCTTAGGGACCTCTTACACATGGTCCAATCACCATACTCATCCTTGAATATCTCTAATCAAGCAAAAACTAAAGATCAACCAAGCCAACTTCAAGCACACTAAGACAAACACATTTCACACTTTGTCATTATTACTTAGTCAATCAAAGTACTTCATCCACTCATAAGGACACATCCATGACATTATTCATAATTCTCCAACAATCTTCCCCTTTCTTATTGATGTCAACAAACATCATATATAGTAATATACAACTCACCTTCTCTCTCTTAAATCACTCTCACAACATGAACTTTATCTCCCTTTGACATAAAGACAAAGTGGGCACCGAGTAATCTCGAGGACCTAAAAATATTATCAAATAGGAAAGGACCATCTTATAAAGATGATACAAACTCCCCCTTACCTTGAGCCTGCCTTCTCTTTCCTTGACAAAATTCCTCTTACTCCAAGCCAACACTCTTCTTCACAAGCACAACAAACTAATGAAGATAGAACACACAAAACACTAAAATATGATGGAGCTAACCAAGAAACATTTGATAGGGACCCCCCAATGTTTTTGAGCCATTACACCATTTGAGCATCTTTAGATCTCCACACATTGAAGAACCACCACACAAGCTTACTAGCCTTCTCTCTCAAGACACTTTCATGACCACCAATAGAGAATCATACCACTCATCAATCAAGAAACATGCTCTAAAAGAACCTAAGAATACACCTTGAAATAAAACATACCTTTCCCTTTTGGAGTAACTGAGCAAAAAACACTCTTCTTCACACTAAGCCTATCTTAAACTCCTTATAGCCCTACTTAGAATTGTAGAGCCCACACTTTTTAGTAGATACAACTTCAAGACCTAAAACTTCATATATAGAGCACTCTAATATGCCCCCTTGAGCACACCAATTTTTAACAACTAGCTCATCTTTTGTAACAAAATTCATTCACAAACCTGTTGGTTGAATATTTTGTCGATCAGCGTATTGATAAACAAAATAGGTCTAATCAGCCAAAGTAGGAAGATTGGTCATCCAAATGTGTAGGTTTACCACATCAAAAGGGGACTAATCTCTCCTCTCATCAAGGGGAGGTTCCCTATATATATAAATAGAAAATAATACTCAAGGGTAGGATAAACCATCCATCTCTCTTTCTTTAGAGATGATACATGCAAATCAAAGGAAAAACTCAAGGGAAATGACAGAAAGCAATCCTCTTCTTTTAGAAGTACAATTCAACAAGCCATAAGAATACTCTTGGTAATAAAAGCAAAATGTAACCAAGGATGTAGTAACCAACAAATTGAGATGTAGCACAAAGTCTCCACCTGAATTTCCCAAGAGTGAGATACGAAGGACAATGAGGGCAAAAAGTCATCCCAAAGTCCTTTACACAGAAATAAAAAGAAAACACACTAAAGGCAATTATGGGGGCACAAAGGCTCTCCATAGTTGACTTCAGGACACCTTCCTGACTACTTTCACTAATTCTGCTTATTGAATTAAAGGAACAAAAAATATATTAAGGAAAAAGACATAAGAATAGTTTCCCCAACAACAAAGATATCACAGCACAAAGTTTGAAAAGTCACTTGATTTCTTATTCTAATAATAAAATATGATCAACAATATGAGCTCAAAGTCTCAATAATACCTTTCAATTTGGGTAGAGTTTCATTTATGATTGTCAGAGAGAGATATCCTTTTACACTAACAAAAGAGTCCCTTATATAGCCTCTTCAAGAAGGACTTGGGAATAGTAACACATCATGTTGCATTGAATTTTGTTAAGAAAATAGGCTGGAATTTAGGGACATTTACCCATATGCTTTTCTTAATGTAGAAAAACAAGTCACACTATTGAAAGTTTGCATCTCTCAATATCCACTTGGCAGTCTACTTCTAGAAACATATCTAATATGCAAATGTTTCTGGTCCTTCCTCATCATTCCTCCTTTTTTGGTTAATTTAATTGGGTCTTTGATTCACTTTGATGCTCTATTCCTTAGTTGCTTCCTATTGATCTTGGCCTTAAAGCCTTTGAATGTATTTAGGTCCATGCTTTACAAGGATCAATGGCTATTTCATTGTCACAAGTTTGATGTCTGTGGGCATGCCACTTTGTTTGAATTTCCAATGGCTAGTTTGCCATTCTTGACTTTGACGTCTTTGGGCATGTCACCCCTTGGGATTTCTTTGCTTTCTTGTTTTGCATCCTCTCGAAGGGAAGGTGACCCTTTAGCTTTGGGAAGTTCTTTTAATTTGGCAACCAAAAGTCCTCCACAAGGGCACCTACCCTTTGGGGTCCTTCGACGGCCTTTTATCTTTGGAGTCCTTCAGAGCTTTCTCATAGACTTTTCTCGCAAATAAAAAGTCTGTGGACATTTCCCGTGGACAAAAAGTCTGCAAATATTTTCCCATAGACAAAAAGTTTGTGAGAATTATTTCTTTGTCTTTGGCCTTGAGAAACTCCTTCGGGCTTTCCTCCCGTATCCTTTTCAAATTCCTTCAAACTTTTTGTCCAAAGGAATTCCTTCGGACAAAAAGTCTGAAAGAATTTTTTCTTGCCTTAGTCTTTTTCCCTTTGTCTTTCGGTTTCCTTAAACAAAAGTTTGAAAGAACTTACCTTCGCGGCTTCTTTGAAAATTACCTTTTCGAAGGGTACTTTTGTTGACCAAGTGCCCTCCACAAGGGAACTTGTCCTTCAAGAGGATCCTTTGATCTTTTACATTGAACTGCTCCTTTGAACCAACCGTTAAACCAAGCTGATGAACCAAGCTTTAAACCAAGCCGATGAACCATTTGATTGAACCAAAAGACATTAAACTGTTTGATGAACTGACTAAGTGAACTGAAGCATTAAACCAACTAAATTGAACCAAGCCTTTAAACCAAAGTGGTTCAATGGTTCATTGGTTCAATCAGTTCATTCTCTTTGATTTGGCTAAGTCCATTTGATCCTCATTGAACCAAACATGTTGAACCTGTTGAACCTTGAACCCATTAAACCTTTGAACCAAAGCGGTTTAATGGTTCAACGGTTTAATGGTTCAAGCCTCAGAAACTTGTTCTTTTGATTGAACCTACTTGTAAAAGCCTTTGAACCTGACTATAGAAGCTTTTGAACCTAGAAGCGGTTGAACTCTTGCTACTGATGTTGAATCTTTGAACCTATTGAGCCCATTGAACCAAAATGGTTCAAGGTTCAATGGTTCAATCCTTGCTTAGAAGCTTACCAATGAAATCTTTTGGTTGAACCTGGTCATTGAACCAACTTTGAGATCACCTAAGTGTTGAAAGCTTGCTTCTTTCTTGCAGAGTCTGTAGAAATCAACCTGTGAAGCCCATTGAACTTGGTCTGCAGAGTCCATAGATTTTCTTTTCCTATAGAGTCTATAGATTTCTCTTCCTACAAAGTCTATAGATTCAAGCTTGTAGAGTCCATAGATTCAAGCCTACAGAGTCCATAGATTCAAGCCTGTAGAGTCTGTAGATTTTTGAGAAGCTTGAAAAATGAGGAATTTGAATGCCTACGACAAATTTTGAAAAGGAAAGAGACAATTTTGGTCTATAGGACCAAAATAGTTTAAAAACTATATAAATATACATATATACAGATGCAATAATCTAATACTTCAAGAGTTGAAGTGTTTCAGATGTTACTTCCTGAGAGGTAGTGAAAATAGTGTGCCATCTTGGTAAACTAGTAGGAAACCATTTTGCTCCCAGAAATAGTGACAGGTGAATGGAGCTCTCCACTAAGAAACCAATTTTCTATGTCTTCCTCTTAGCCTTTTCTTCTTCTTGCTCCATGGTAGGACATGGTCTTTAAACTGAAAACCATAATTTCTTGCTCTCTTTGCAAAGAGTTCCTTTTGCTAACTTTGGAATACAACAGTATGGTCCACCACCATAGCTTGCTATTATGCTGGTCTAGTCCAACACATGCTTTTATTATCAACATCAAACCCCTGATAAACCATCAGCTCAACACCTCTTTTGGTGTAAAGGAGTTTAACCTCTTCACCCTAAGCAGTCTTCAATTTGAGCAATAGAGATCCATATCCAACTGTGGAAGAATTATTGCCATCAAATTCCAAGATCCAAGCATCATCAAAAGCTGATCTTCTATCAGATTTCTCTTCATTAGAGATGGAAAATCCTTCTTGATTTATACTGCAACCTACCAATTCTTCTGATGCATTGTTTGAGTCAAATCCTAGATTGCCAGCTACAGGACTTTTATCAGCTGAGACATGAGCATCCTCTATGGTCAAGAAGTAATTACCCCTGTCTGAAGGATCAAACAAAATTTGAGCTGTAGGGGCTGACATTTTGGTAACCATAACTTTTTCCTTAGACAAGTCCACACTTGGTTCTCCACCAATGTTTAATTGCTCATGATTAGCTTGCAGGGATTCAAACTCAGTCATCTAAATTTTGGAATTTTTGACATGATCAATCATGGAAAATGACTGAGATGGACTTGGAAGAGAGGATGGGAGTTCATCCTTTTGGTTTTTGGAAGGGTGAGGACTGATCTATGAATTTGAAGTAGAAGGTGCAGAGATGTTCAATGTACTTACTTCTTTGGCAATCACCAAGTCCTTTGACTAGAAAGGAAGAGGGGTTCTCTGCTCAATAATTGAAATTGCTAGTTGGGGTCACTCTGTCTTCTCTTTGTCAGCCTATTGGGCTGACTGATTCTAGGACTTGGTGAATATTGCATATGATCCTTTGACTGCTTCACCTTCACTTTTGGGTTCATCCTAGAAATTTAGGAAACTAATGTGGGAGTCACCAGTTGATTCTTCTAGATCCTCCTTGAAGAGATCTGTGATATTTTCTTTCTCAAACTCAGGTTGGAAATAGGAAGCATGCTCTATTTCTAGATATCCAACTACTGAGTTGGTTGGAGGTGCTTTAAGGGCAAGGTTCCTCTATGGAGGAGGAAGATGATTTTGTTGCCCTTGACTTCTGGTAGCATTGCCTTGATATGGCTGATTAGGGAATGTCCTCCTTGGTATATCTTTATATAGAGGAGCAGAAGACATACCTTGTGCCATTTGCCTTTTCAAGGCTAGTAATTCATTTGCCAGCTTTTATACCATTGGGTCAGTGGTGACTATGGATGAGTATTCAAAAGATGAAGAGGGTTTGCCTCTATTTGGGTCTCTCCTTATCTTTCCTACCAAGATAAGGTCATATTCTACCTCAGTAGCCAAGTCTTGAGAAATAACAAGGTCTATATGACCCCAACTCATCTCAATAAAAAACTCACTTCAGGCAGTTATGTGTTGATGATGAATCATTTGAGGTTATGAGGTGTCAGCTAAGCTACCATGGGAATCTTTTGGCTCAGCTTGTCGAACCTAGCAATACAATCCCTCATAGGCTCATGGGGCTCCTTCTTCATCTGAGTGAGTTGGGCTAGCAAGGCATGTGCATCTTCTTCAGGCTTGAACCTTACTTTGAACTTAGCTTTGAGGGTATTCCAATCAGTTACTAACCGAGCCTATAGATGATAAAACCAATCTATAGCAACACCTTGTAATGTTTATACAAATAACCTGACTACTACATCTTCAAATTCTACTCTAATTATGCCACAGACTATGCTAAAGGCTGCAATATGTTCATCAAGATGAACTTTCCCATCACCATAGAATTTGGGGAAATTCTTGCTTGAACTACATGGAAGCTCATGTAGAGGTGGATTAAGATTGAGAGGACCAAAAGAATTACCCCAGGGGCCTTGAACTACCATTATATGACTATGAAAAGGAGGAATAACAAATCTCAGAGGGGTAATTATTGGCAAAGCTTTATCAACAATAAAAGTGGATACTTCGTCTGGCAATGGAGATCTAACTTTAGTAGGAGGAAAGCTCTTGGTTCGTTGGAGACAAGATGGTGAAGGAAACATATCAAAATTACTTTGTTGTACCAACTCGAATATAGGGTCAACAATACCTTTAGCCCTTTGGCTTCATGTATACCTTGAATCTGCTAGATTGTGAAACAAAAATGGAAAATAATTGACCTTGCTTTAGTTTGAAGCTTGAGGCTTTAAACTGCATGTTCTTTTCCCAATTAGTGTGGAGGTGAATGGTAAGACTATAAATGGATAATGGGTTATATCCCCAGTAGAGTCACCAAAAACTATTGGTTGAATATTTTGTCGATCAGCGTACTGATAAACAAAATAGGTCTGATTAGCCAAAGTAGGAAGATTGGTCATCCAAATGTGTAGGTTTATCACATCAAAAGGGGACTAATCTCTCCTCTCATTAAGGGGAGGTTCCCTATATATATAAACAAAAAATAATACTCAAGGGTAGGATAAACCATATCTCTCTCTGACAATCAGAAATGAAACTCTACCCAAATTGAAAGGCATTACTGAGCTTTTGAGCTCAGATTGTTGATCATATTTTGTTATTGGAATAAAAAAGCAAGTGAATTTTTAGACTTTGTGCTGTGATATCTTTGTTGTTGGGGAAACTGTTCTTATGTATTTTTCCTTAATATATTTTTTGTTCCTTTAATTCAACAAGTAGAATTAGTGAAAGTAGTCAGGAAAGTGTCTTGAAGTCAACTATGGAGAGACTTTGTGCCCCCATAATTGCCTTTAGTGTGTTTTCTTTTTATTTCTATGTAAAGGACCTTGGGACAACTTTGTGCCCTCATTGTCCTTTGTATCTCACTCTTGGGCAATTCAGGTGGAGACTTTGTGCTACATCTTAATTTACTGGTTACTACATCCTTGGTTACATTTTGCTTTTATTACTAGGAGTATTCTTGTGGCTTGCTAAATTTTACTTCTAAAAGAAGAGGAGTGCTTTCTCTAATTTCCCTTGAGTTTTTCCTTTGATTTACATGCATCATCTCTGAAGAAAGAGAGATGGATGGTTTATCCTACCCTTGAGTGTTATTTTCTATATATATATATATATATATATAGCATATCTATAGGGAACCTCCCCTTGACGAGAGGAGAGATTAGTCCCCTTTTGATGTGTTAAACCTACACATTTGGATGACCAATCTTCCTACTTTGGCTGATCAGACCTATTTTGTTTATCAGTACGCTGATCGACAAAATATTCAACCAACAAAACCTACTAGCTAATTAACCTCCATATTGACATAAATAAGAATAAATTGAGAACCAAAAACCTTAAAATATATTTAAATATTTATTTGAGCACCCATTTGGCCCATTTAACATATTAAGAAGCCATATACCTCAATTCACAAGGCAAACAATTTTTCTAAAATAGCCCAAAACCCTAAATTCTCAAAACAAACAAGGCTAAGAAACCTTCTTATGTTTAATGCACACCTATGAAAGTTATTACAAACATGGATACACCCATCACACACTTTTGGACCAAGATTTGAGCCTTCATAGCTTTGGGATCCATGACATCCTATAACTCTTTTTAGGCCTACTTGCCCTTAAGCTAAAAACTTAGAAAACTAAGTCCTAAAAAATAGTAAATTTGGATTCAACATACCATTAGGCCATAAAATACATATAGAACATAAAAAATAAGGGAATAATCCTTTTTGAGCATCAAACACTTTTTAACAATCCATCAATCTCATTAAGCAACCTACAACCATGCATTCTGACCCTATACTACAACTCCTCCATAGATCTCTAGAGCAAACACATGAACTTGTTTCTCCCCCTTAACCAAAGACCTTTTATGATTGTAATTATCATCTTGATCACACAAACTTTATTATCCACATCTTATCTCTTAGATTCAACTACTCAGTCTTCTGATCTTAGGACCTTAACAATTACAAATCTCTCCTTAACTTCATGCTTCATTAGGAACAAGACATCATTAACAAGTCTTCAAAATATATGTAATCATAGTCAATACTTATATACAAATACCTTATCTTCATAACACTTGAAATTCTATATAATACAATACTTTATACTAGAACATCCAAACTATGATCAACAAGTTAACTCCTTCTCAAGATAGGACCAATGAGATTCTTCACAAACTTCTTTTCTCTAATAGATATATATCTAAAAAGAATTCAAAAATAAACCTTGTTTTCATACCTTCTCATCAAAAAATATTTGACAACCACCAAGCTTCATCTGAATGACAAGTATCTCCTTGAAGCTTAGCTAAAGACACCCCTTTGACATAGTGAGACTAAAAGCCCCAAAACTCAGGAGATTCCCATATCTCCATATCTTTCTCTGACTTGCAATCCTACTTATTTTTAATTGAATCTTTGACTTCATTCTTTTTTTCATATTTGTCAATAAATGTTTACATCATAAACTCTTGACTTTCCTTCATTTTTTAGTTCTTTTTCTACCTTGGCAAACAATCCATCAAGACTCTTGGAATCAATACAATTAATATTCTTAGTCTTCACTACCTCAGGTCTCCATACCATATTTTGACTCTTTTTATCTTCTACAACCATCTCACCTATTTTATTTTTGAACTTATTCTTATTTACAACATAGCCTTCTAGATAAACTTTCTTATCACCCTTATGATTAGAATAATTAACAATTATTAACTTCAGTTTCCATTCCTAATTTTGTCCTTTTTCAAACCTTCTAGGATCTCTATATCCTTTGACATACCTTGAAGACCTCTTAACACCACTTAGAAAAAATCTAATAATATGTCCACTCTTATGAAAATTGAAACAAATAACATCATTCATACCTTTTGATAGATTTGAATTGTGATCAATCTTTGGCCAAAAACTCCTATCATAGCTCCTTGAATGTCCATTCTTGACTGAATTCATTCTTTATTCCTTAGATCTATGACCATACTTATTAAATGTATAAAAATGACCATGAAATAAACTAACATACCTTGAAGCATTTTGCTATCTAAAAGACCTTATTTCATTGCTTTTCAAGTTTGCAATCTCCTTGACTTGCTCATACTTCTCATGCTCCTTTCTTAGCTTGTTTAACTTGTTTATGAGTTGTTCATGATCATGATTCAACAAGTTTATCTTAGTTTTCATCTCATCATTCTCACCTTACCTTGAACTCATTTTGGCATTTTATTCTTCTAACTAAGTCTTAAGATGCCTGCATTCTTCTTTTATCTTCAAATTTACATTAGCTACCCCTAAATGATCCTTGAGATTGCTGATCTATTTTCCATCTTCTTTGATTTTTTATGATTTATTTTTTTCTTATTTAGGATTATATATCTTTATTATGACCTTTTCATGCTCATATTTTAGGGAAAGAAGATTAGTATTTAATTTATCAATTTATACTTCTTTAGCTTTTATGTTTGAATATGCAGCCTCCATCTGAATTCTATGAACTTGGATAGTCTCCTTATCCCTCTTAAAATTTTTAACCACATCATCCATGATTCTACATGCTTGATCTTTAATATGACTAATTTGTTCTTCAAGACCTTTGACCATTGATCTCAACTCAATATTTTCTTTCCTCAACTACTTAGTTATATTTGTACCACTTAGGATCTCATTCAAGCTGTTAAGCTTCATCCAAAAGACCTGCTCTGATACCAATTGTTAGAGGTATAATCATTGAGAGGGGGGGTGAATTAGTGATCCTTGATATTTTAATTTAAATTTTAGTCCCTTTCAAACTATTAAAAAATAAATATATATCAACTTGATCAAGCAACATTAATAAGAGAGCTCATCCATTTAATGAATACACAAGATCAAACACATAACACATAGTTCCTATGGGAAACCCTCATGGGGAATAAAATCCACTCTCAAGCCTACAACACAAATGGACTACTATCCTGTAATAAATTACAAATAAAATACTAATCATCTCTTTTATACTATCAAAGCTTGACCATGTCCTCCTGACCAAAGGTATTTAGTGAAACACCTATTTCAAAAAGAGTACCTTCCCCTAAGATGATCTACTCTTTTAGACCACCTACCTTTAGTAAAATATCTATTTTACAAGGATCAAATTCCCATAAAGAAAACCAACTCCTTTAGACCCTCCTTTGATAAGAACACTTCCACCTTAAAATTGATGTCTTCAACACCTGATGATGGATATATGGATATCATTGTTCTCACCTTTTAGCAAAAAATCTATCACCTAACACACCTTATTGGCCAAATCACATTACATAATTGAACAAAAATACAAAGATAAGTTAGGACACATTACATATCCCAAATAACCCCACTCTTCAACTCTACACATTCAATACATCCTTTACAATAATAATTCTTTCACAACATCAACAACACACATAGTCCACACACTGATCCACCTCTTAGATTAACCATCAAGCTCAAATAGTCTTCACCTTGCCTTTGATCACACTCAAAAAGCAAGAGCACTATTCTACCAATAGAATTATGACCATTAGGTCATATAAATAGTATTCAACATGATCTAATCATCAACTCATCTAAAAGGCACTCTACCCCTTCTTCACTCCCTAATTCACATATATAAGCCACTCTCAAAACTCTCCCAAGTCTATCTCTTGAGCATAGTCACCCATTCTACCTCTTTTAGGTTTATTATGTCCAATGATCTATATGATCACCTTCAACACCTTGATCAAACTAGCATGTCTGATCTTCTTTGCTCTATGCTAGTCCTCACTGACCTATACCTTATATTTAAAAGGTTAACTCCTTCACTTGGATCCACACTCGCATTTACTCATTCTAGTCTTACAAGTCTAGAAACCAACACATTTGGTTTCACTATATATATATATCAATCATGAAATAATAAGATCACAATATTTTTTTTGAAGCCTTCACCCTTAAGGCACCTCATATGGGTCACACTTAAGCACATTCCCCTTTCAAAATAGGCCTAAGTCACTCTTAAGTCCTATGGAGACCCTTTCACCTATTAGATACATCTATGATTAAATCAAGAACATAGGAACTTAAAAATACTTAGGTCCACTCCTTGTATCCCCTAAGACATCCTAAAATTATCATAGTCACCTTTGCTTACCTCTATGTATGCTCAATCTACTCAAACATAGACCTTATATATAGGAATACCATTACCAAACATATAGTCAACTTCTTAATAATTATTCATACTCAAGATATATTTATCACACCTCCAAAATTCCCACAAAGCATCCTCATAGAGTCTAAAACACTCCCAAATAGAAAATTCATCATGAAACATTGAAATAACATCAAAATGAGCTAAAAAATCCTTCTGAGTCACATGGAGAACAAGAATAAACACACAATCAACTTTGAATATTTATATATTTTAATGTACACATTTCTAGATCTTAAAATTAGGTTCATTAGATGCACCATGGAGTCCTCTTCAACTTTGCTTTCTACTACATGAGCAAATTTGACTTTTATCAAAAGTTATGGTCTAAAAACTAGATATTAGTATTTCCCTCACAAATTCAAATATTCAAATGCAAATAGTCACAATTAAAATTTGAACACTATGCTCTCATCTCATGTCCTCTTATCTTAGATCAAATACACTCTATCAATATTGATCTATCTTTAACATATAGTCACCAATGTTCAGACCTTAAACCTCAGTCATATTGACCTCATCTTGTGCAATCTTAAAATGTTAACTCTATGTGATTCATCAATCTTTGTAGATGAAACAAGTCTTTAACCATCAATTCTCATCATTTGATCAAATAGTATGAACACCCACTCACTATTGGATGCTTATCTTGTACCTTTACTCAGTCATTAAACATCATGCACCTATCCTCATCTTGCTTCTTCTTGATTTCTTGAAGCAACACGTACTATCGATCTTGATTGATATTTAAATTATGCAAAATGAATAAGTATGGGGACCCTTTCAATATGCCTATAAGGCCAAATTTTCACCTCAATAACTTCTTCTATGCTTACTTGCATGATCTCAAATTTGGACTAGATGATCTCCTCATATAAGAGAATCCAACCATGTAACAAATAGCTCCTAAAACCCTTGTGTGTAAGAGATAGATTGATATTAAAATTCCTTATCAAAATCTTTTATCATAGAGCCAACTATGTTGAAATCTACTTTAAAGGCCAAATTTTCTCCTACATAACTTTTGATGTGATTCAATGCATGATCTAGAATTTAACACAAATCAAGTATGCTCAAAAATAAACAAACCCATATAATCAATTTCTCTTGACACCTTCACAAGTATAATATATAACACCATCAAAATTCTCACTCAACTCTTCTTGCCATATTGTAAAATTGGCTAAGTATGAAAAAACACAGTCAAACTGCATGGGAGCCCAACTTGCATATGCATATCTTTTAATACGCTATATCACATGATATGATATTTAATGAAAATAAACTAGGTCCAAAAATGAACAAACCTAGATGATCACCTTCTCCTAAAATATATACACAGTAAGATATTCCATCATCAAACTACTTGGCTCTTTTTGACCACATTGCAAATTTGGCTACGTATGGGAAAATAATGAATTCTGACTAAGAAGCCAACTTTACACCCTCATATATTTGATCGTGATTTGATGCATGACTTGAGATCTAGTACATAAAAACTAGGGACTAATGTGATCACAACCATATGACCAAATCTCTTGACTCATTCCCATGTGGCAATACTGATGCCATCAAACTCCCTTCTTAGATTTTATGCCATTGGACTAAAATGTCTAGATGAAAACAATGATCAATCAGATGAATTCCACTTATGAAAAAAAGCTCTCAAATCAAATATAACATCTTAGGGACCTCTTTCACATGCTCTAATCACCATACTCATCTATGAATATCTCTAATCAAGCCAAAACTAAAGATCAACCAAGCCAACTTCAAGCACATTAGGACAAGAACATTACACACTTTTTCATTGTTACTTAGGATATCAAAACACTTAATGCACTCACAAGGACATCTCCATGACATCACCATGACATCATTTACAATTCTCTAACACCAAGGAATTTAAAATTCTAAGGATTTTTAAAATTCCTTGGAAAATCCCCAACCATTGATCCTAATGGCCCAAGATTGAATTCTATCCATTGATTGTTCCCTCCATTTTCTATATAAATAAGCCATTTATCCATGGCTAAGCTATCTATCAATCAAGAAGAGGAAATGACATGAACTTGAATCCACATACCAAATCCATGAATCCATAGTCCATGATCAAGCCACCATAATGTCAAAAAATTGAGTCTAAGGTAATCTCTATCCAATCCTCTTTTCTTTCATCCATTTAATCTTGGTTTATAATAATAGCTTTAGGATTAGAGTACTGGTTTGAATGATCCATTCATCTATATGTATTTTATCCTAATGGATCTATATCTTACTTAGGTATTTGAAAATTTTGGGTTTTAAATTGTATGATTTAATCCATTGTGCTTTAATTTCCTATTAAATTAATCTATAAAACAACTAATGTAGTTTTTAATTAGTTAATTAGTTGTTAAAATCTGTTAGTCAAATTAATCTATTATGGACCTATTTAATAATTTAGATTAAAATGGATTATTTGTTTATATGCTCATCTTATTTTGTAGGGATATTATGAGGATATGTAGGATTATTTATATGGATCTATAATTCATAGTTTATAAGATCAATAAATTATATCATATTTATACTCAAATGGGAATCAACATATATTTTGCAACAATTGAGTATGCATCTAATTACCATCTTACTAGTTTAATTAAGCACATATAACTTTCTTGAAAATATAAATAAGGCTTTGGGTGAGTGTATTAATCAAGGTGGGTGAACCTTAAAAATTTCTAGAGGCACCAACTTGATCTTTTCAATATTTTACCTACTGACAAATAGGTTTCATAGTCTTCGATCCAAGATCGAAGGATTTCCTTGAAAATTATCCTCCTATTTGTAGGGAACTTGCATATGGGAAATACATGTTATATGAATTATGTGTTGTAGTACATTACTTACATGACCCCACTTATTGAATCACTTTAGAACTATGGCCACAAAATTACATATAATTAATTATTCTAGGCTAGTGTTACCTATTTTAAACTAGCTTATATTACCTATAGTATGTGTAGCATAGATTATAGGTGTGAGACATGACACTACCACCTCTCTTCTTATGCAGTGTCAAAGGGCTTATCATAGTTATTTGTAACATATTCCCACTCATCCCTCACCATGTATTAAATACTACACATATATTGGGCATCATGATTTCTATTATGGATTTATTATGAGATATTGTATCTTTGTTACATTATATAATAAACATCTTGTATTTGATCAAAATGGTGGCATCATCAAAAAATAAAAATATTATTTCATCAAGGAACAATATAAATGAGTCTCATCTTTGATCACAAGACTGGATGGTCGATTATAAGCCTAGTAGGTTGGCTCAACTAAATTTATTTGGTTTCCTCTCAAAATCATTTTGCAAACCCAATATTTTATGCTACAACTAATGACACTATTGGTAATGTGGAAAGAGCACGTATGCTTTTGACTCTTGGTTCAATTAATAAAAACATCAAATAAAATATATTTTGAGTCAAGTTATAGCTAAGTACATAATAAATTATGATTAGTTAAACTAAAATGCTTTGATTTATATGCCTATGCAAAACTAAGACATGAAGCTTTCTTCATCTCTATAGACATAGTATCATAAATAAGCTCCCTTAAAACTCGAACTATGAGCTTGCCCATCTATAAAAATTTCTATTCCATTTTCAAGGCCTACAAAAAAATATTTATATTGGAAAGCACAAAGGTTACAAGCTATATGCAATTAGAAATACATCATGTCTATAAATCAATCCTAGCTCAGAAGAGATAAAACATACCTACACTTACGATTGGGGATACATTTGTTAAGCAAGGGCATGACCAATATGAGGATCTGTTAGACCTGATTAGGGGATCATTTATCATAATACACCATGCTAGGAAGGGTTTTAAAGCCTATAGTCTAACACAATCACACAATAACCCTAAAAGAGTCCTAGGTTTAATGTTCACTCTATTCTAATAACAAGAAAATAAATCTAATCAAGTGCTCACCAAAGCTTGTAGCACAATAAAGGGGTTAGTAAATCAATCAAAACATGTATAAGAGAATTTCAATAAAGTTAAGTATGAGCAAGACCCTAATACATGGAATATGAAGAGTAATATTATTTCAGTGAATACTTACTCTACTTCTATCTACTAAGAAGAGGAGAACAAAGTTAGAATATACTTACCTGAATGTGAATTTTTTGAGACTCAATCTCTCCCTTGGCCAAAAGGGATCTAAAACAAGTTTTTTTGGTTTATAAGGATAACTAATAAAGGCCAAAACATCCAAGACTTATCCACAAGACTAGATTCTCCAAGTAGAAACTCTAAGCTAAGACTCCTTAAGTAGAATGGTGGAAGAGAAGATTGTAAAGAAGCACGAGTGAATAACAAATCTTTATTAAATATTGAAATAATGATGAAATGATCTTGTATTTATAGGTAGATCTCACCCTAAATCCTTTTGAATATATCAGTTGTATGGGGTCAATTCAGTCAACCCTATATGTTTTTAAGAGATAAATCACTAGGTCTTGAGTCAGGTCAGTTGAAGGGCTAACACAACTCTAAGTAAAAAATACCCTAAATAGTAGAGGGTGAACCTAGTTGACCTTGTACAGTAATCAAAGATTGAAAACTATACAGGGTTGACTAGTCAACATAATATAGTCAACTAGAAAAAGGAGATCAAGGTGAGGAAAAGAGGGATGGAAAGAGGAAAAAGATTGGAGGAGTGTGCAAGGGAGGAGTAATATCTTAGGTAATGGTTTTAAGATATATTTTTATTGGTAATAATGTGGAAATAAGGGACAATAATATTGTCAAGCACCAAAGGTCTGCCCACCCCTTTCTTGGTGTACCCTTTAAGGCATGCACTCAAAGAGATTGAGTTTCAATGGGTTCCTAAAAGATGTAAAACATTAGTAATTAATAAAGGTTGAAAATATTATGTGTATATGTATGCCCCACTCAAATCTCATCATGTGTCACTAAGGTTCAATAGGATATGGTGCTTCGAGAAAGAACATAAGAACACATAATGTTGATGTTAAAAAAAATTGTAGTATTTTTAAAGCATAAAATAACTAAAAGTAAATGATAAAAAAGGAAATAACTAAAAATTAAATGTAATTCATATCTTGAATTAACTTTATCATGGGATGTTTGCTTTCTATGTTTTTATTTTTGATTGTGTAGGGCACAAAGACTACTTTTGACAAACCTAAGAATACAAAACTAAAGAGCAAAAATAAACAAATGTAAGAAAAGCCAAGATAGCTAGTGCTATATGGATAGGATGTACTTGGTAAATTTGGCAAGATGGGGTGACAAGTGATATGTTAGACCAAATTACCAATTCAAAAAATAAGAGTAAATTGGGTAATCAAAAATCCAAAGCCGTTAAAGACCAAAAAACTCAAACAATCTATCCTTAAGTAAGAAATGCAAACTCACCAAGTCAAACCAAGGATACATGTCAAATAGGATGGTAATAAAACAAAAGTGGTAAAAAGAAGAAACAAAAATGGTAAAACAACATTTATGAGTGAGTATTAACAATCCTTATCTCACTCAATAATGGAAAAAGATACATAAAAGGGAAAATAATGTTGTCGAGTGAGAAGTAACAAGCCAACCTCACTCAACAATGGAACAAGGGAAACAAACTCAGGTGTAACAACATGATAGTAAAATGATGATAAATGGTAAAATTAAAGTAAATTAAGTGTATAAATGTAAATCATGGTGTAAAATCAAGAAGATAATCCATTGTTGCTCAAACATGTTATTTTTCTCTAAAGATAGATAAAACTGAAACAAAGTAGTGCTAGCATGTTTTTAAGAGATGAAGAAGAAGAAATTAGAGAAGAAGGAAAAATATATTTGGAATCACAATTTTCTTATCAAGGGGGGAAATTAAATGGGTGGATAGGAGAATGAAGGAAAAACTAAGGTAGAGGAACTCTTTATCAAAGTCAAGACACTCAAATTAGGTTTGTCAAAATAAGAGGATTGTCAACCTTAAGGACTCTAAAGAAATTCTCTTAGCTACACAAGTCTTAGGTCAAAAAATTTAATATATAGATCATCCCATGAAGGGCATATGCATGAAAATTAAAATGGACCTACCTTCCCATAATGTGTTCCCCATTCCTTAGGATTCGTTATAGGGCCATTGGTCTACTACAAAGATTGGGTACTTTCATGAGAAAGTAGGTAGTACAATAGAGTTTGTTAAATTTTCTTATTCCAATCTACTAGATTAATACACCCCAAAGGACCTCAGCTCTATGTGAGACCAACTATGTAGTTTGATATTTGATTAGAGATAAGAGATGTGCTTGTAATCATGTCTTTTGGTGTGATTTTGAATTTTGAGATTTGTATGTTGCCTTTTGTATACCATTGCTTTTTATTTCAAATTATTTGGATTTTAACTTTATTTATGGATTTTTCTATTCCTCCTCCATATGTATTTGGAAGACCAAACATGGGTGATAAAGATGACTTTAATTTGAATACTTAGGACTTGGTTTCTAAGAAAAATAAATTCAAAGAGCATGGGGTCTAAGATCTCATAAATCTAGGTAAAATAAAAGTGCTATCTTGATTTCGACCTTGTTTTATCTAATAAGGAGTGAAAGAAAGGGAAAATCAATAGAAATGACACATGGAATGATTTGAATTGCTTCAAATCATAAAAAAATGTGACAATGGGTAAAAAGGGATACAATGATAGTAAAGTGTGATTCGTTATCATAAGAATGAGGGAAGTGGAGGAAAACAAGTTCCATCTAAAAAAAGAAGCAAAAGCTAAAGTTTGAGAAAAATGATGTAAAAATATGAAAAAAATAAAATGGCAACTTTATGAGGAGGGTCGGGTCCTATCCATAGTCTTACATTACAACTTCATAAAATAAAAACCCATAAGGGTGAAAATAAGCAAGTAAAAGATAAAGTGAAGTAAGCAAAAAAATGGTAGTTTTGTGAGGAACGTCAAGTCCTATCTGCAGTCTCATAATGCAACTCACAAAAGAACCTAAGGGGTGGAAAAAAGCTAAATGGAAAACATAAGGGAGAAAAATAAATAAAATATGGTAATTTTATAAGGAATGTTGAGTCTTATACATGGTCTTACGAAGTAACTCACAAAATAAAAACCCAAGGGGTGTCAAAAGAGAAAATGCAAGAAGATAAAGAAGACTATGGTATATCAAGAAACCAAAAGACCAAAAGGGAGGACTGAAGATTTGTGAAAGGAAGGAACTTATGTAGAGAGAGACTCATGTAAATAACCTAAAAAAAGTGTTAGATAGATGTAGATAAAAAACATAAAAATAAGGAAATGTTTAGGCAAAGTAATTTTTGAGGAATTGTGCATTGGTGAGATCTTTAAAAACATGGCCTTCATTGGTTTGAAGGTGGTAGGTGCTTGGACCAAGAATATCTTTGAATAAATATGGGCCCCACCATTTTTGGGTGTATTTACCTTATTTATCATGGGTGTAGTCTATTTTAAGGACAATATCATAAACATTAAAGGTGCAGACTTTAACATATTTATTATGTTGTCTAGCAATATGAGCCTTGTATTGGTGATTATGTTGTAAGGCAAAAAGATGATGTTAATCAATTAGATTAAGGGCATGAAGATGAGCTTCATGTAATTCTTCACCAAGAATAATACCCTGAAGAGATATACAAAGAGAGGGAAGCTCAACTTCTAAAGGAAGAACTGACTCAAAACCATAGACTAGAGAGAATGGAGTTGCCTTAGTGGTAGTGTGTATGCTAGTCTAATAGGCCCAAAGTGTAGGGTAAAGGTGAAGATGCCAATCCATGCAAGTTTAATGAATTATATTTTGTATAATTTTGTTTATAATTTTATTAGTGGCCTTAGCTTGGCCATTACATTGTGTATGATAAGGCATGGAAAACTTGTGATTGATTTTGAATTTATTGCAAAGTTGTTTAACATGTTTGTTTTTGAAATTACCACCATTGTCTGAAATGATGGTCTAGGGAACACCAAAGTGAAAAATGATTTAATTAAGAATAAATTTAGAAATGGGAGGTTTGGTGATGTTAATAAGGGGCATGTCTTCTACCCACTTGGTAAAATATTCATTAGTGGTGATGATAAAGACATGCCTATCTTAGGAATGAGGTAGTTTACCAATGAGATTGAATTCCCATGTGTAAAATGGCCAAGGAGATTTAATGGTTTGAAGTTTGATTAGAGGTCAATGGATTATATCATGATGAAGATGACATAGATTACACTTTTTAGCATATTTAATTGCATCCTTTTCAAGAGTAAGCCAAAAGTAACCCATGTGTAGGAATTTGTGGGTTGTAGCATGTCTGATATAATTGCCATTGCAAATTCCCCCATGTGCTTATTCAATAAGATGAGGGACCTCATCTTACATAACACAATGAAGTAAGGTACCTTCAACATTGTGATAATAAAGAATGATGTGTTGAAATACATACTTAAAATCTTATTTACTAATACGTGTCTTTTCATAAGAGTCTAAGTTAGGAGGATATGTTTGATGTTCCAAGAATTGAATGATGTCTTGATACCATAGGATTTTTTGAATGGTAATAGCCTCAATATGACATATAAGAAAATCTAGTGGTTGATTAGAGGATGGAGATTTTCTTATTTGTATAATAAAAGTAGGATTAAAAAGGACTTAATGTGGATGTGATAGAGAATCTGAAGAGGCAAGATAATCAACAATAGAAATTTAATCTCTTAGAATAGGCTTAATAGTGAAAGAGATGAAATACTTAGCAAGAGTAGTTATAATTTGATGATATGTGATGAGGTTTTAACTTTTACATTGATAATCACCACTAATTTGACAAAAAATAAGCTAAGAATCATGCAAAGCATGAAGGTATTGAATGTATAAATCAAGAGTAGCTTACATGCCTAAAATGAGAGCTTCATATTTGACCATATTATTGGTGACATTGAAAGTGAAGCAAAAGGCTAAAGGATTGATCTTTACCAAGGGGACTTGTGAGAATGTAATGTGTCCCAGATCCTTGAAGGCATTTAACACCATCAAAGTAAAGGGTCCAAGTATACTCATGCAAGTTGACATTAATTTCAGGAAGCTCCTA
This sequence comes from Torreya grandis, assembly GCA_037957365.1. Lineage (NCBI taxonomy): Eukaryota > Viridiplantae > Streptophyta > Pinopsida > Cupressales > Taxaceae > Torreya > Torreya grandis. The sequence goes on from JARHVA010001602.1 coordinate 545,791, forward strand.
GATAACTACTTTTGGTTTAGTAGTACCATAGGGAGTGATGGAGTCATCAAAATTATTGGCTTCAAGATCAGTGGTAAAGCTATGAATATAATCCCTATGATAAATAGCTTGATTAAGACCTTCATTTTAAAGGATATTATCATATGAAAGATTATTTTGAAGAGAAGAAGTGGCTATAATGGGAGCTATAACAAGTTGATCAACTATGATTTGTCCTTTGATAGTTTTTTGAGTGATGATGTAGAGATCAAATTCCATAAAAAGGACATGGTTTAAATCATATTATTATTCATTATTGGTTAAGGAATAACATTGTCTAAGGCATCATAAAGAGGTGGAGGAATGAAATTTAGATTAACTTGAGGATGCATAGTTAGAGGTTGATTAGCCACATTGATTAGATGTTTCTAAAGTTAAATCATTTGGTTGGTATTATAATTTTGCCTTATGTTCATTTGTTGGATAACTTGGGCTAAAAATTTAGTTGTATCAGGAGTTGGGTTGGCATTGGTATGAACACTCCCCAAATTGGTGTTAGGGAGAGGATTACTAGAAGAATGATTTTTAGTGGGATTGTTTTGTTGAAGTTACATCATTTGGTTGGTATTATAATTTTGCATTATGTTCATTTGTTGGATAAATTAGGCTAAAATTTGAGTTATATCAAGAGGTGGGTTGGCATTGGTAGGAACACTTCCCAAATTGGTGTTAGGGGGAGGATTACTAGAAGAAGGATTGCTAGTGGGATTGTTAAATAAACTTATATCAATTACTCCCAAATTAGTTTGAATATTTTAAAGATGAGAAGTTTATTGGTAAGTATAGAAAGGATTATATCCATCAACTTCTTCTTAAGGTGTTATTTGCACCATATTATGGGTCATAGATGAAAGAGGGGAAGAGGTGCCCTAAGAGTGATGGTGCTCTTAAGGGGAAAAGAGAGGGAGAAATGAACATCCCATATAGTATCTAAATCGATTCAAGCTATCCAAGAAGATTTTTATAGGAGACTTCATTATGACTAAAGAGGAATGAATATAATCCAAAGGAGAAAGGAGAAATTAGATTGATAAATAGGGAAAGAAGAAAGAAATACAGGGTTGATTGGGTTGACTTAGCACAAAAAAAAGGTCTAAAAGATATATAAGGTCGATTGGGTTGATCCAGTACAATGAATTAGGGGTTAAAAAAGATACAAGGTTGACTAGGTTGAACCAATATAATAGATAGGGAAAGTTTAATAAGCCTATAACAAATTGTGAAATGAAATAATATAACTTTTTTTAAAAATTTGAAAAGAAATAGTTGAAAGGAAATAAATAATCAATTGGATCAACATTGGTTAATCCAATTGAAGCACACAACACAAAACCTTGCACCAATGCTGACTAATGTTAGTTTTTGTAATACATAATACAATTGAGAAAAGAGTAAGTAATAAAATTATAAATTAAAAATCTAACTAATTGTTCAGCCTAAATGTTTATTAGATTATTAAGATATGGTTTTAAATGTGATGGGAAGTTGGCTATAAGCAAAGAACTAGAATGAAAATCTAAGGATGGATTTAGGTAGTTTGGGCTGAAAGGGACTATAGTGGAAATGATATAGGCTTGGTATTGTGACCTATCCCCTCACTTCACACACTAGAACAATAAGGGTGTCATGTGCTTAGCCAAAATATACCATTAATCATGCTTTATACTTGATCAAAGTATCAAGTCAGCTTCCCCCTTGGTGATGAAATCTAAGTAGGTTGGCCTTGGGTAGATAAATATTAAAATGTTTATTTAGATTTTGTGATTTATACATGTGTGCATAAAATAGAAAATAGTGAAAATAAATGATTAATTAAAAACCACCTAATTAAACTATGTGATCTATTCTAAGCATGCAAGTAGCAAGAAAAGAAAGTGTGAACTAATTACTAGCATATAAGGTTAATTCCAACTTTGAAACAATGTACAATGTTGATATAGTCAATAGTGTACGCATATAATATAGAACATAGTCGATAGGGTCAATCCTATACTACAAAATCAAGGTTTGAAAATGAATAGGGTTGGAAAAGTCAACCCAGTTATCCAAACAACACACAAAACATAGAACTAGGTTGGTAGGGTTAATCCAGTTGATTGTGCAAGGGCAATTTTGAAGACTACAAACTATGAAAGGAAATATAGTAAAGAAATAGATAGATAGATAAAAAGGAACCTTGATGGATCAAAGATGTAGAGAATGAATATTTTTGTTTAAGAACCTTGATATATGCTTGTAAATTATACTAACTAGGCTGATTGGGTTGATCAAGCTATGAAGGAACTTACTATTGAGTGCCTAGAATTTACATGGTTGACTGGGTCAAACTATATGCTAAACTTGATGTATAAAAAAGTACAAGTTTTATTGGGTCAACCTAGTAGTCTAGACTAGATGTTTGGAAAACTAAAAATCTGTACTGGGTCGACAAGGTTGATCCAATAGCCTGCACCTAAAAACTTACACATAGAAGTTAGATACTAGGTCAACAGAGTCGATCTAGTATGGAAACTATATGATAAAAAAGTGATGAAAGAATGATAGAAATGAAATAAGATGAACAAAACCTATAAGGGTTAGTTCATGTTGGGTTCACCAGATTGTATGCAATCAAAAATGCATCATGTTTATAAATCAATATTGGCTCAGAGAAGATAGAGCATACCTACACTTCCAATTGGGGATACATTTTTTAAGTAGGTGAATGACTAATATGGGGATCCACTAGACCTAATTATGGGATCACTTGTCACAATACACCATGATTGTAAGGGTTCCAAAGCTTACAGTCTAACATAATCATGCAACAACCCTATAAGAGTTTTAGGTTTAATGTTCACTTTATTATAATAAAAAGAAAGTAAATCTTATCTAGTGCTCACCAATGATTATGGCACAATAAAGGGGTTAGTAAAGTAATAAAAAACATGTATAAGAGAATATAAATTAAGATAAGTATGATTAAGAACCTAATACAGGGAATATGAAGAGTAATATTATTTGAACCAATACTTATGCTACTTATATCTACTAAAGAGAGAACAAAGTTAGAATATACTTACCTGAATGTGAACCCATCAAGACTCAATCTCTCCCTTGGCTAAAGGGGATTTACAATAGATTTTTGTGGTTTTGAAGGATAACTAAGAAAGGCCAAAGCATCCAAGACTTATCCATAAGACTGGATTCTCCAAGTAGAAACCGTAAGCTAAGACTCCTCAAAAGAATGGTGGAAGAACAGATTGTAAAGAAGCATAAGTGAATAATAACTCTTGATTGAATATTTAAATAATGATGAAATGATATTGTATTTATAGGTGGATCTCACCCTAAATCCTTTTGAATATGTCAACTATATGGGTTCGATTGAGTCGACCCTATATGTATTTGGAAGATAATTCACTAGGTCCTGAGTTAGGTCAACCAAAGGGCTAACACAAATCTAAGTGAAAAATACCCTAAATTGTATAGGGTCAATCTAGTCTACCTTTTATAGTAATTAGAGGCTAAAAACTTTATAGGGTTGACCTAGTCAACTTAGTATAGTCAACTAGCGAAAGGGGATCGAGGTGAGGAAAATAGGGATGGAAAGAGGAAAAGACTAGAGGAGTGTGCAAGAGAATACTAATAGCTTAGGGAATGGTTTTAAGATCTGGTTGGATTGGTAATAATATGGAAATAAGGGACACCAATCTTTAAAATCACAAAAGGTCTACCCACCCCTTTCCTAGTGTACCCTTTAAGGTATGCACTCAAAGAGATTGAGTCTTGATGGGTTCCTACAAGATGTAAAGCATTAGTAATTGATAAAATTTGAAAATATTATGTGTACACACAAGTAACCATAACATTTTTATTTATAAATAATATAAACTATAAAGTAAATAACCTATATTTACATATGGGAATCATATTCATCCATATATATATATATATATATATATATATATATATATATATATATATAGAGAGAGAGAGAGAGAGAGAGAGAGAGAGAGATGGATGAATACAAACAACTAAATGGAGATCTAGTTTATTCATATATTTTCTTAATCCTAAAGAAATAAAATGATAAGTAAGAAAGGGGGAAAAAAAGAAAATCAAAAGTAATTATAAGCATTAGTGTAAGATTAAATGTATATCTAATGTCTTCTTGGCCATGGGAATGAGTATCTTGGTTATGAAGATCTCTTCTTTGTTATGTTGTTCATGTTTCTCATTCATGTTTTCTTATTCTTGTTCATTAATGTTGCAATTTATATTTAATATCCATAAGATTGAGCATATTAATCTTTGTTATTATATATTTTATTATTTTAAACTATTACCAACACAAAATTTAATTTATTATCTTCTCTTAGGATTCTCCATTCAAAAAATGTTTACATATTATTTAACTAGTTTATCAACTACTCTGATTTTAAATTAATTCCACACTCTATAAATTCAACCTTGATTCCTTCATTCATTCCCTCTAATGCATGAACCACCATTTATTCCATTTATGGTGGTTATTATTATTCCTCCTCATTTTTTTAATATTCTTCTTCATGATCCATTTATTTCTTTGTTTCCTCTCCTTCTTGCCTTTGTCTTTGATTTTTGATAATTACAGATTATTGTTCCAATTGCCTCTACAACTGTTGCATATTCTTGTTCATCTTAATTCATCCTTATTATTTTGGAATATTTACACATGTTATCCAATCACAAAATATTCTCCCAAAATATAATTTCAAAATCCAATACAAATTCATAAAGATATTACCTTCAAGAGTTGAATTTACTTTGTTACTAGATGATGAACCCAAAACTAGCAAAATAATAAAAACCAATAGGCACAATACTAATTTTTTTTTTGAAACAATAATATTTATTGATTCTAATCGAATAATAAAAAACATTACATAAAAGTATTTAAAAAACCTCAACTCAAAATTAGATTTGACATGCAAAATTAAAAAATCTACAAAAATAAAAAAAAATACCTAGAGTTAACTCTTCATCCTATTTTTAGTAGTTACTATTTTTAGTATGTTTACATGCAAGCTTGGATGAGCCTAAAAATACCCAATTATCCTATAAATACTGAAATTAAACTAATGGAATAAATTAAACTCAATTAATTTCTAATTACAAAAATATGTTATATCTAAAAATAGAAAATTCTTGAAAATATATTAAAATACATTTTTGAACCCTTATATGGTCATATAAGACATCCAAAAAGTTTTGATAATGCCCATAAATAGATAGTTACAATTATGTATGAATTATTATTTTTAATTCCTTTGTTTTGGTGCAAACGAGAGCTCAAATAGACTTACAAATCAAAAGTTATGGCCTTTACAAGATAGGTGTCTGCATCTTTCTCTTTTAGTTGAAAACAACTCAGCTCATGCGAGTTGGTCTGATTTTATGCCTGCCACTTATTCATATCAATATTATTTAGCTCCCATTATAAAATCCAAGTGTTGTATTCATGTTGTAAACCTTCCCACTATACCAAGTACGTTTTATAACTTCCTCATCTTGTGTTCACTGCCTTCTTATCTAGAACCTACACTATCTTTTCTTTCTTCCTTTTTGGTACCTATTGCTTCCAATCCACTTATTCGTATTCTTCCCCTTCAACATATTATACATGAAAATGATATAAATATAAAAAATTAAATACTAGAGAGATATAAAATTTTTGTGGTAAACTCACCTTATAAGTATTATCATTGATTTTTTTCACAATTCTGCATAAACTAATTTTATTATTGTATGTTCCTTTCAAAATTATTTCTTTTCTCAAATATACCATCACTAAATATCCTTATTCAAATGAATTTGAATTTCTTGTTATGTATGTTGTTGCTTTATAATTTTCATTAATTTCTAATAGCTTTCTTTTTAATTCTTCTTGAGTCTATTGTATGTGCTCTGTAAATGCTTATGCATCATCACTAACTTGTTATGTAGTTGGTAACTACAGCAAATATAAAATACCCATAAGATTTATATCATAAACAATCTCAAATGGTGATTTTCCTATTTATTTTTTTGTAAACTCATCTTGTTGTAAATCCAAGTTCCATTTCTTGGGGCTTCTCTCTAACTATGCATCTCAATAAATTTATTAAACTCCTATTTACTAATTTTGTTTGTCTATTTGTTTGTGGGTGGTATGCATTACTAAATTGTAGGTTAGTTCCTAATTTTTTCCATAGAGTCCTCAAAAAATGACTTACAAAATTTGTGTCGCTATCTGATGTAATGGTTTTTGGAAAACCATGAAATCTCACAACATACTTAAAAAATAGTTTTTCTACTTTAGTGACATCATTGGTTTTGTTACATGCAATACACTGAACCATCTTAGAAAAATTGTCTATAATAACAAAAATTGAATCATTACCTCTCTATGTGTTTGACAAATTCAACATAAAGTTCATACTCAAATCTGTATATGGTCCTTTTGGAGCTGGTAATGGCATGTACAATAATATATTTTATGCATGGTCCTCTTGAATTTAGTCAGTCTATGAAAATAAAATCATAATAAAATATACAAATCTAACAAAATAATAATTTACTTGAATTTATTTGGGACATATTATTCAATAAAAAACATTATAATATATAGTATATTATTCTCTTATAATGAAGGATTCAACACCAATCCATAATCCCTTAAATATCTACTAAGATTTATCTTATCCCTAAAAAATCTCCAAAAGCCTATATTCTAGTGAGTTTTTATATCTCATGTATAACTCAAATTATTCTCACATAATTACATATATGAGTTGTTATCGTAATTCACTCACACACATATAATCATACTATTCTAGGATAATATAATTATTACAACAATATATCAATTCAATGTTCACACTACATAGTTCCTAACATTCTATCCCTTAGTGTGAACATGGGACAAAGAACACCTAAAATCATTAGTTTATGCCAACATGTACTAGTCTATAGTTTGATACTCATGATCTCTCCCTTAGTGGATGCCTATATACATACTCTCCTTTAATATGTTTTCACTTCTAGTGAGCTTATCACCAACCAACTAGATACTTTTAGTGATCATCTACATACATGAATTCTACTCTATTCATGATTTTCCCTTCCAATGACCTCAACATTGGTGTATCATTGAAAATTACACATCATAGTATCACGTTGATTTCCTATACACATACATAGTCTTATAATTTTGTACCTTCCACACTATATCATAACACTTTTGAGAGATTAAATTTGTAATTAAAAAAATATGAACAAAAAAGATCATCTATTCTTATTTTCACACACATCACACAAAGAAAAAATATATATTTTTGGTGCTACTACTTTAGCTGTGTGGCCCCATCATTAGAAAATGATGAGAGGTCACCTATGAACCTCCTTCCTCCATTTCCTCCATTCTCTAAGGTGTACTATTAAATATAAAAAATATTATTCACTTGAATGAGTAGGGTCTTCTTTACTTGCAAGATGAGTGATATCGTATATGTCACCATCTTATACAATCAATATTTTATCAATCAATTTTTCATCTAAGAGATCTTGTGCTATCTTATTATAATTTAGTATTACATGTCCTAGTTTATTACAATATTAACATTTATGTTTGGATTTTGAATTTTTTTGTTTTAGCATGTATTTATTTGAAGCCTTGGTTGCCTTAATTTGTATATACATAACCTCTTCATCCTCATAATTCTCATCCATATTTTATTCATCAAGTAGGGTGGAAACGACACTTTCTAAACTGATATTAACTTTTCTTAAAGTAAATACCATGTCAAAAATGTTTTTAGGCATGATATTTAGAATAATTGCCTTTGCATAATCATCTTTAACCTTTTCATTTATACCAATTATCTAATTTATAAGGGAGCAAAAATGACTATTTTGATTTTCCATTTTTGTTCCTTAATTCATCTTCAAGCCATATATAGTTTCTATTTTAGTGTTAATTTAGTGCTACTAGCTTCAAATCCAAAAAGTATTTTTAATGAATCCAATATCTCTTTGGTAGATTTTGTGAAGTACACATGATGCAAGTATGCCTTCGAGAGGCAAAGTCTAATGGTTGTTAGTGCCTTTTTATATTTGAAGGTCCTATTAACCAAATTTGACCCCAAGCCAAATTGGTCACCCCCTATAAATTTAAAAATTTCATGGTATTGTGATGTGGTCATGTCATACCCTATATTCTCCCTTGAGTCTTCATTTAACCTTGTTAGTATGGTTTAAGGTCAGTTTGGAGGAGTTAAGGTAAAATCATGTTATGTTCATATAGTGCTTTAGTCATGCCATGAGGAGATAAGGCATGGTAAAGTTATATAATAGGTGATTATGGGTTAATTAATGTCATTTCATGTGTTAAACATATTTTCACAACATTTCATGAAGTTTTACAAAGTTTGAGGATCATTTGCTAATTCTAAGGTGTTAAAAATGCATGAAAAGGTGATTTTTAGATAACTTTATGTGTGTCAAAGTTAATCCAAAGTAAAAACATGTAACACACACATTACAAGGAGATTGGAACAATTAAATAACTATTACACATGTAAACAAGTCATAGAAAGGTAAGATTTTTGTATTTCAATGCCATATAGAAGAGATAGAAGAAGTTGTGTGGACTTGTTGAAGTCATGTCAAAGTGAAAATGTTTTATAGGTGTATTTTAAACTTATTAAACTCAATAAAAATAATTTGAAGAATTTTTATCTCTAAAGTTTTAGAATTTTCTCTCTCTTCTCCATTATTCTATTCACAAGCTAGTGAAGGCAAATTTCAATTAGATGTTACAAGAAGTATGAGTAGAGTTGAAGGATGATATTTTGGCTAAATTTTGGGACCAATATGGTATTAAAATTTTAAGCATTTGTAATTATATTAGTGATATTTTTTATGAACAATCTCTAAGATCCTAGACTACTTTTTGAGAGCTCAAAACCCCATAGGCTATGTTTATAGCAACTCCATAACAAATTATGAATTATTATATGTATGAAAATAGTTGGAATAGATTATAAATTTTTTTTATATTACTCACACACATTAAATAATATTATTGGCATGTGTGGATGGCCCTTTGGCAAGCAAAGTCTCTCTTATGATCAATTTTCAAGTGACTATCATATTTTATGAGTTATTTATGTGGTAAAATTTATTTGAATGATTTTTAATTATAATATAATATCCTATAAATATATTAGTGTCTTCTTGATCACTTAATTATTCCACAAAAGTCCTAAATGACCACTTATTCATTCACCTTTTATGGATTATGTGTTCTATGTGTCTATAATTCAGTTGTTTTGATGAGTTTGAATATGTTTTTTAGATATTTTAAAGTTGAGAATTTATTATTTTTATGTTTATGAAATTAAAATAATGGTCTTTGAGTCATATCAATCATGTTTCCCTTTCCAAAGCTTTAAAAACTCAAGATTGCATATAGTCACCTTATCACCTGTAAGTCAACTCCATGAAAGATCATGTTACTAGTGTTCAAGGAAGGTTTACTAGACATGGAACATTTTAATTAATTTAAGTTGAAAAGGTATGGATTGATAAGGACCTCTAAGCATCTAGGACAAAGAGTTGATAATAAGACTACTCCTAAGATGCACCTAAAAGATGTAAAATGAGATGGTTAGAGGACATTGAAGTTCTTGAGATACCAATAAAAATATGATAGAGAAATTGAATAAGGATTGAATATTGGTTTTATAGGTTAATAAAATATCAAACATACTCAGTCAACTATCCATGTTAACACATACAACGTTTTGGAGAATTGGTCTTATGACAGTGATGTTTCAAATACTTTAGAGTTTCTAGGGTATTGATAAGTGTCTAAATACATCAGTCATAATGGAAAAATACATTGAGAATGATTAATATTGTTTTTGGTTTCAAGGAACTCTTTAAAGCTTATTCAAATGCTCAAAACATCATCTACAACCAACCTACATTGAAATGGATCTTGACAATAAGGTTGATGAAGGTTTGGAAACTTCAAGGCATGAAAAGGGTTTCAAAATGGCATAATTTGAATAAAATTTATTTAGAGGTACTTGAAGAGTGGAAATGGATATTCAAAAGGGTCTCTAATGCACTCAGTCCTCTAACAGAGACCTATAGGATTTTATATAATATAGGCTATTTTCAAACCTTAGGGAGAGTGATAGAATTAGGGTGAGCATTGTGGTTTGAACCAAAAATTATGAAAGTTATATGGATAATTTGAAGATCAAGAGTAAGATATATATAATGACCAATGAGTTTGGTCAAGGTAATTTTTTCAAGCTTCACACATACATAGTTAAAATCCTTGAATACAGTCAACTATCCACCTATAGAAAAGGATTGGTATTGAGACAATGGTGAATGAATAGATGGGAGTTTAGATAGTGAATTAGGATATAAATTAATTAAGGAAGTTATAAGATAAGAGTTTGAAGAGGAAAAGAACCAAAATAGTCTAAACACAATTCTACATATTTCCTCAAGAAGGTTGCTTATATGAAGGAAGATGTTTAGAAATTGTATGAGAATTGAAAAAGGATAAGTGATAAAATATGATTTAATGGTGATTATTATTGTCTCATCACAATTTAAAAATCAAATAAAAAAGAGACAAACTTGGCATACCATATTCTACCTTGCACAGATCTAGTTGTATACTCAACCCTATAGGGTAGACTTAGAGCTATTAAACAGTCAGGCCTTGAGAGATGGAAAATTAGTGGAGTGATTTGAAAATTTGGAAAAAATGAGGGGATTTTAAAATACCTACACAAACACTTCATGATGTTTTAAACCTTGAAAATGAAGGTAACATAGTCAAACAGTCCTGAGTGCATATATGGGCCTATACAAGATAGTTAAGAAAAGAGATGAAGATCAGTTGAAGTAAAGTTAGGGTGAATGGAATTTGATACCATAATGAGATTTTGAATAGCATGTTAAAACCATCCATGAGAGCTTAGATTTATTAATAGTGAGATAATAGGGCATGACAGTCAATTAGGGTCACATAGTTAACTTGGCATAAGAACCCTAGGTTTAGAGAACATGAGGATGCAAAGAGTTTGGTGAAATAATGTTGAAAAATAAATATTTGAAGAGGTTAGGAGAGATTTATCAGACCTAGTGAGGTCATTGGAGATAAAATCCAATTCAAAACATGTACCTATATACCTTATTTTTTCTCAAACCTCTCAGATTGCCTAGTCCCAGATTAAGAGGCTAGTTTGATTTGCTTGGTATGGATCACACATGATGCATGGGACCCTAATATTCTAAGGGAAGTTTAATACCCTAATTTAATTGAGTTTTTTTGGAATTAGTTGATGGTTTCATGCCCTGAGCTTTAAGAACCATCCTCAAGAACCCAAAGCACTTTCATGTTGCCTAAGAGGGATATAAATACAAGGTGAGAGAGAAATAAAATTTAATGACTCCATATTGATTATATAAAATTAAAAATGACCCAAAAAATCTTTAAAATTCCCCTAAGCATCACCCCATGTAATTGGTTGATTTGGTACTATACAAAACTATATAGATTAGGTTTAAAATGACTAATTTTTGTTATTTTATAGGTCCATATAATGAGTTAAAACTATAATGGAGAATGGGGATGATGTTGTGTAAGTGAATAAAATTATTATTTTGGGTTTGTCACATGTGGAGATCTTATAGAATCATTTTTTACTCTCTTGGCAGGGATGCCTAATTAAGGCCTAGTTAGGAGAGAGAAAGGGAAGAAAATGACATATCCACTCACTTTAAAAACATTAAATTGAAAATAGAGATGTAAATACATAGAGGCTAATATAATATGCCATCATATTATGAACACATTTTATACTTTATTCCACACAAGGAGGTTTGTATCATTTTAGGACTGCAAGGAATGAGGCATAATTGAGGATTTTTGTAGAGAATGTCTTGTTGGGGATATTTAAAGGCCTAAAAATGGATTTTTTTAGGTCCAATATGATGTGAATGGACTATACATAAAGTTTGGACAATCTGAAGAATATAAATCCAAGTTTTGACACTTGTGTGCAAAATAAGCCTAAAGAGATGAAGAGTCCTCTAGACACCTTGTCAGAGAAAGAGGTGATGTGTCAAAGAAAACCTATTAGGATCAAATAATATGTGTAAATATTATAAAAAATAGGTTAGATAAATTTATTTGACCATCAAGAAGGCCACTTGTCCTTCAACATGTCAAGAAGAAGAGAAGTTTCAAGAAGCTAGTCAAGGTGTCAAGCAAACAATTTAACTCCCATGCCACTTGAAGGGTCAAAAAATATTTAAAGGAGATATATATGGATTCCAAGACCTATTAAGGTAGTTTCATAACTCTCTTTATTATTATAACTCACATGTCACTTGTTTACCTTCTCTCTTCTACACCTTTCTTCTCTTTTATCTCAATTTCTTTATATATTGAGCCACTTGTGGCTAAGTTTGTATCCTCCACCTGAGTATGGAAAATCCCTTATAATTTTAAACATTTGAGAAATAAATAATTATGTGGTTTACCTTCTCCATGATTTATTTCAATGTGTTTGTTAACTAGTTGATCTTGCTAAGTGATAGATTCTTTTCCTTACGATGTTGTCTTTATTTGCATCCATATTTAGCTTTAAAAGTCTGTTGAAGGTCTCTTAAATTGTTCTAATGTAGTTTTCATGAGTTTAGTGAGTTTTATCTTCACTAGTGTCAATTCATGACATTATCTTTAGTCCTCCTAGATTAATTTTGATTCACAAACCTCCATGAGATATACTAATGCTATAGGTAGATTTGGATTAGTGTATGTGCATATTAGGCTTGTGTTTGATGTATAATTGTAGTTGGTTGGTAGTGGTCAGGTTATAATTGGTGCATCACCTTATTAGGATAGATTAATTTATGTTCCCTCTCTCTTTTTTCATCCAAATGAGTTAGTAGTTTAGGTGATGAGCTTTAATAAACAAACCAAGGGAGCTAACCCTTGAATATAGAGGTTTACCTCTGATATAGGCAACCCAAAAGCCTAAAGATAATACCATGTTCCACTCAATTTGGAGAAGGATTGAAATACCTCTCCAAGTGCGAAAAATTGAATGACAATAGGTCCATTTGGCTAGTTCATTTTCTCTTATTGGTGTAACTGCATTTGGTATGATGATTTCCTAAGCATCTATTTTAATCAAGAGTAGTTACATCTATAATTTCCAGGTATGGAAGTATCTTCCTTCAAGTTTCTCAACAAGATTCATTTTTTCCATTTTCACAATTTTGACTTAAACAAGTAAATGATGCTAGTTTCTATCAATATTGCATCCCATTTATAAACATAAGAAAAAACTAGTCTGATGACCACATCATGGTTTTTTACTAGAATTCTAATTACCAACAATGACTACAAAAACTAGAATTTTTAATATATATTAGATCTATAATTAGAAATTAATGACCTTAAAATATTATTATACTAATATTGGTAAACACAATTATACTCTAGTGTTTAAACATTACAAATAAAATTTTGACAATACTTTGATACACTAATTAACTAGTAAACCTACTATTACAAATAGATTTTTTTACCAAAACGTTTCATGTGACTTACATAGAACTTTAGGGACACCTAAAAACAAAATATGAATATGATGTAAACTATAACATTGTGCATCTGTTTCTTATCTTTTCAATAAAAAGGGACATCAATCTGATATCATATGAGAAAGCTACATCTTTTTTATTGAGAGGTATCTTATAGAATTTTTATCATGAGATTATTTCAACCATATTCTTATTTATTGATACACTTGCATAGGGATACCTGATCTAATACCAAATCTTGAATTTGGTCAAAGTCTACATAAATTAAATCAGTATAAAATATAAAAATCTTACACAATAATAATTTAATCAAATTCATATAGGACTTCTTATTTAATAAAACATATTACAGTATATAGTGTATTATTATCCTACAATGAAGGAGTCAACACTAATCCATAATCGCTCAAATATCTCCTAAGATTTATCTTATCCCCAAAGACTCTCCACAATCCTATTTTTTAGTAATTTTTTATAGCTCAGTACAACTCACATTATTCTCACACAATTACATATATGAGTTATTATCACAACTCACTCGCGCACATATAATTAAACTATTCTAGGATAATATCATTATTACAACAATATTTATCAATTCAATGTTCACACTACATAATTCTTAACAAGTCCTTAGGCACCTGACATATCCTACATCTTGAAACATATCTTTCCATGTCTCTCTTCATCTTTGGCCAAAAATATATCTCCTCCACTAAATCTATTATTTTATTCTTACCAAAATGTCCTCCCAAACTAATGCTATAATTATCTTATAATAGTTTCTCTCATAAACCCAACTAAAATACATATTTGTTTTCCCTTGAAGAGATAATCATATTGTATAAGTTACTTATCATTAATATTACATGTATCACCTACTAATGTATTATTACATTATTCAATATCTTTCAAAATATGGATTAGTATTATATAATTCCTTAAGAACTTCAAATCCAACTACCTCACTCATCATAGTAGTTAATAGTGTCACTTAACTGTTCAAACCATTAGCTACCTAATTCTACTTTCTTGATTTATGCTTCAAAATAAAAGTATATCCCTATAAGAAAGACACCAACTTTGCATGTCTACTTTTTAACTTAGTTTGAGTTTTTACATACTTCAAGGCCTCATGGTCTATAAATACAATAAACTCTTTAGGCACCAAGTAATAACTCCAATGTCTTAACACTTATACAATGGCATAAAATTAAACATCATATTTAGAATACTTCTCTCTTACCCTATTCAATTTCTCACTAAAATATGCTAAGGGTCTTTCTTCTTGACTCAATACAACACTAATTCCCACATGTGAAGTAACACAATCTACTTCAAACTCTTTTTAAAAATATGGTAATGCTAAAAAAAGTTATTCTTTAATATTCTTATTTAATAATTCAAAGATTTCTATTGTTTCCCTTTTCCACACAAATTATTTTCATCTCATGGAAAATGTTATTGGTGTAATAATACTACTAAAACCCTTGATGAACTTTATGTAAAACATTGTTATACCATGAAAACTTCTTACCTCTATGATTCTTCAAATATGCCACTCAAAAATTGCCTTTACCTTTTCTTCATATATTTTTACATGATCTGTTGAAACTAAAAACCCCATGAAAATACAAAACTATTGTAACAACCCCACTGGGTTTTACTATAATAGGTTTTTCTAAAAAACATTTACACAAATTCATAAAGAGATTCCATCATGATGAAACCAAAAAATAGCAATCTTTAATTAAATACATTAGTTTTTAACTAACCATAAAAAGGTTTATAGCTAATATATTTAGTTAATGATCACAATATCAATATCAAGATCAAGATCAAGTACAATGCTGAATACAAAAACAAAAACTGCATCTATTTCATATCTCATGAATACATCAATAAGCTGATCAAATACTAAAAAATTAATATGTTTTGTATTAATTCTCAATTACCACTTATATAGAAGTTCCTTAAACTAAAACACACATTTCACATAACTTGGATAAATCAAGTGAACAAATGCACTCATATATATTTGTTATATCCAGAAATTTCCTAGATATTGAGAAGAATATGTATATCTACATATGATATACATGATTTAGTTTTTTATTAAATAAACAAATCATTAATATCTCATATATTTATATATGTAATCCCATACATAGATATATTATAAACTTAACCTTGATAACTCAAATAATCAAATATACTTGTACAAAACTCATTATATAAATCATATATGCATGCCTATACACAATATACTCCAAATAGACAAGTATTTTGTACATTATTTAAGAATATCATATGTATTGTTGATATACATATAAAAATACCTATCAAAGTATTAATTTTCATTTCTAGTTATAGACATAGATTAAATAAAATATTTCAACTTTAATCTCTATTAATAAATCCAACAGACCTTCTCTTGAATAACCAAAATCACATAGTTGTGTACAAACTTAGTCATGCATATATACACATATTTCATTATAGGAAATGTATATTAAAAATACTAACACTCCTATATAGACATAACCAACTATATACTAATATAGTTGAATATAAGTGAGTGTAAAATTTTGTTAAAGACTTACGAGTATAAATGTATGCCTAATTGAAATACTCAGCCTTAGTATTTACAAGGAAATCTATCCTTCCTCATAATAACACAATAAAAGTCACAAATATATATCCTCAATTAATAACCATTTAACATACAGTTTCCATTTTGGTTTTACACAATATAAACACATTTATATATGTAAATAAAAAACTATAACCTATAATTTGTTTATATATATATATGATGCATATCTACAGGTTGTCTAATATTTTTATTAATACCTATAGATTATATGTATACACCTAGGTATATTTATACATTTCTTGTTAGTCCTTTACAAAGGTTTCATAAAAGAATAAAAACAACTTATGTTATGTCTACTAGGGATTTTTTTATTATAACCCTATGTACATATTTTTTCCTTAAATGGGTTGAAATTTACAAAAACATGTCTAAATTTTAACATAAAGCCTACCCAATTTAATACTAAAATAAGCCAAATGGTTGTATAGAGATAGATAAATATTAACCCTTATTGTTTGAGTTTTAAAACTAAAACCCACTTTTCTATATAAACTCAATTTAACAAATCCTAAATGTTTATGAATTT
This sequence comes from Torreya grandis, assembly GCA_037957365.1. Classification (NCBI taxonomy): domain Eukaryota; kingdom Viridiplantae; phylum Streptophyta; class Pinopsida; order Cupressales; family Taxaceae; genus Torreya; species Torreya grandis. The sequence continues at coordinate 562,656 of JARHVA010001602.1, forward strand.
TCCCTTGTGGTTATGGTAGGGCATTATACCATCAAAATCTCTACTAGAAATTATTTACACATTGAACCTAAAATTTACCTAAATCTCTAGTTTTTGTTCGCAATACCAAAATTTCGACATTGAAACTCAACTATTATTTATGTATACATAATTTATAGATCATAACTATATAACTAGGGTATTTGAGTCACATTCCTAGTTTTGGGGATGGTCGATCCATCCGTAGTACTAAGCATATAACCCTGGTTTTCTAATAGTTCCTAAATATTAAAAATGAAAACCTAGACCCATAGAATTTCAATAGAATTCATTGTTATAAATTTCATATTAAATATGTATGAATTTAAACATCACCAACCTGATAAATATGTTCAAGTGATAGCAATTGGTAATACTTTCTTCAAACCCTAGCTTGAACCTATTTTTTTCTCTTTCTACCTCTGTGTGCCATGTGTCTCCCAAGCATTATCCTCTTACCATTATATTCTCCAATTAGATTAAACAAAGAGATTGAGAAATGGAATTAACCAATGTAAAAAATAATACATGAGAGGCCTATTAAATAGGAAAAAAATCCACCTAAGAAAATAGGGGGTGGAAGCAACCATAAGCATCGGGTAACATAAAAGATCTAAGCTTGTGAAACCTACCTACCTAAGTGGTTAAAACCACTATAACCATAATCATATGAAATATACCTTAGTAAATATCCTAAGGTAACACAATAATATGTTAATACTCTCCATTAATGACTAAACCAAAAATAAGACCAAGTTTGTCCTTGAATTTTATGAACTTGTTTGAACCAAGTAGTTTGGTCATTATATCAGTGGGTTGCTTTATAGTGGGGTAGTAGAAGAGACTGATGTCTTCATTTGTAACCAACTATCAGATGTAATGATGGTGAACCTCAATGTGTTTGGTACTGGCATGGAATACTAGATTCTTCACTATCTTTAGAATACTCTAGTTGTCATAGAAAATTAGAGTAGGCTTTGATGACTCAAACTAAAGATCCTCCAAGATTTTCTTTATCCACATAGGTTCACAACCTAAACTAACCATAAATTTATACTCTACTTATATTTAAGTAATTACACTATAGTTTTTAGTTTTCTCTACCATGAGAAAACTCTTGAATCAATAGTGAAAACATAGCCTGTTGTAGATTTTTTTGAATCTACTGATCTTGCTCAATCAGAGTTAGAATATCCTAAAAGCTCAAAATCTAAATATTTATTATATAGTATGCCAAATTCAAGAGTAACTTTGACATATTTTAATACCCATTATATAGCTAACCAATTTACTTCTTATGGTTTAGACATGAAGTAAGATAGAAAAATCACTTCAAAACAAATATCTGGTCTAGTGGTAGTGAGGTAAATGAGACTGCCCACTAGTTATCGATACACTATTTCACTGACTAGAGGTGAATTAATGTTAGTTGAAATTTTAGATCCAAATTCCATAGGTGTGTTATTTATATTACAATCCATAATTCTAAACCTTTCCAATAATGATTTGGCATACTTACTCTATGACATGAATACAACACAATCACCTTTCCTAAGTCTATCATGTTAAAAGTACATCAAATATCAACCTTCATCTACTGAATGAGACTATCACTACTCCCATTGATGGTTATATCATCAAAATATACAATGACAAAAGAGATATCATCACTAGACACCTTTACATAGAGAGTTAGTTTAGAGTTACACCTTTTGAAACCAAACTCCCTAAGTTATGTATCTATCTTCATATACCAAGATCGAGGACCCTATCTAAGATCATAAAAGGACTTGATCAACCTACAAATAAGATGTTCCTTACCATGACCTGAAATCCCTATCACTAAATCATGTAGACTTCCTCCTCCAGATCTCCATTCAAGAAAGCACTCTTATCATCCATTTGGTGCACCTGCCATCCAAACTAAGCAGCAATAGAAAAAATCAAATGAAAAGTTACCATATTTTTATTTGGAGAAAAAGTATCCTCATAATCAAACCCTTCTTCTTGTGCATAACCTTTTGTAACAAGTCTAGTTTGTCCAAGGAACCATCTGCTTTGCATTTTACCTTGTAAAAAATATTTACAACCAATCATTTTCTTTCCTAGTGGTAGCTCCATGAGCTCACAAGTCTTATTTTTTGTCAAGGAATAATATTCCTATTACATGGTTGATTCCCACTCATGCTTTCCTTTGGCATCTAAAAAAGAATTGGGCTCAAAAACATGTGAAACAACAGTTTTTAGAGCAAAATTGTCATGATCACCTCTATTACCAAAGTGCTTTCCTGATCTCAATCTTTTTCCTTCCACACCCTATGGTAAGTCTCCCTCCTTTAGTGCTTCCATAGTGGAAGAATACCATTTTGGATTATTTGGTTGTTCTATTGGAACCTCACAATGACATGCATCAATTCCCTTCTTGGAATGTGATTCCACTGATGAACTAGAATCTTGCTCAACTTTCACACCACAACTTATAATAGAATCATTATAAGAAAACAATGACTCAATATCTAAAATTATACCAATTGCTATGAAGTATGACATTTGTCCATTTACTATGACATTTCTATTTACCACAAATTTGTTAATAGAAACATCAAGTAATCTATAGGCCTTTGACTACTCACTATACCAAACAAACATGTATGCTTTGATTTTTGCATCCAAGTTACTTATCTTTTAATTAGGAATAACTACAAAAGCTACACAACCAACAATTTAGAAAGAGCTTACATCTAGAGTTCTACCTAACCAAGCCTCCTCTGGAGTCATATTCTCCAATGATTTTTTAGTACTTTTATTGAGGATGTACACCATCATATTCACTACTTCTACCTAATATCTAAATGGGACATTTCTACTTTGGACCATATAGTGAGCCATGTCCATCACTGTCTTATTTTGCCTTTCAAAAACTTTATTTTTTGTGGAGTGTAAGGGGTAGTATACTATCTGTGTATGCCTTCAGTGGCACAAAACTCCTTGAACTATTTTGAGATGAACTCACCCCCATTATCCATTCTAAGATATTTCACTGACCTTCTCACTTGTTTTTCAATAATAAATTTCCAAGTATGGAAGTTATAAAAATAATCAAATCTCTTCACTAGAAAGTATACCCACTTTTTCCTACAAAAATCATTGACAAATAATAGAAAATAATGGGCCCCAAAAGGGGTAGGTGTTTGCATTAGACCAAGAAAATATACATGTGCCAAATCTAATACTCCCTTATCTCTTAAAACTTTACCAACATTAAATGAATGACTAACTTGCTTCCCCAATTGACATCCAGTACATACATGATAACTATCCTAAATAGAAGAAATCCCCTTAACCATCTATTCTTGCTCAATATAGTCAAATACTAGAAATTCAAATGCTCATACCTTTCATGCCAGAGTGAACTTGTGCTATCAACTATTGCAAATACACTTTCCTTTACTCTCTATGGATCTACAAGATTATACAAGCCTTTCTCACCAATCACAATATTAATAATCTTGTTATCTCTAGTAGTGACTAAACATTGTTATCCTTGAAAATTTACAACACATTTAGAGTTTCTAGTGATCTCACTAATGGAAAGTAATTTTTTTTCATGTCTGGAACATACCTAACATTATTAAATGTATACTAGATAGTACCATCAAATTTGATCTAAATATTACCATATCCTTTCACAAAATGAGTCCTACCATCTCCCAAAGATACATATTCATTATTATTTTCATTTTCAACAAAATCCACATACTAGTCCTTATGCCATGTATAGTGGGGAGATGCCTCTAAATCAAAGTACCAAGCTTGATCCATCATAGAATTACCACTGAAAGCCATGAAAGAAAAACTAGGAGATGAATCCTCACCTTCACCTTCATCTACATTCGCATGATGAGCTTTCTTTCTAGGGTTATCCATATCTTATTATATTTTCCTAAAATATTTCTTAAGGTGACCAGGTTACTTAGATTAAAAACATTTCCACTTAGATCTTATTATAACCACTTACTTGTGAAGTTTTTTCTAGAGAACTAGTAGTTTTACCAAACTACTTACCCTTTCCCCTGATGAAGAATGTACTCTTTGTATAAGTAGATGTAGACAACATTGTCTTCTCTTATCGTATTTCCTTCTACAATAGCAATGTGGAAATTTTTTTAAAGTCCAAAGTCTGCATCTCATCAACCATATGTAAGGACTCCATAAATGATTCAAATGAAGGTGGAAGATTCTGCATAACTAGAGCACTCAAATCTTGCTCATTAATAGGTTTTTGCATAACCTTCAAATGATCACTGATATCCTTGATCTAAAATAAAAACTTAGAAACAGAGCCACCTTCCTACATCTTAGTATAAAATAATAATTTTTTTAAATATAATACCCTACCAACTTTAGAAGTCTGGTATTTATAAGTAAGACTAGTCCATAAAACTAATGTAATGGTCACATTTCTGACCTATGAGATTAGATTATCTACTAATAACAATTTTAACAACATAAGAGTTTCTCAATGATGTTTATCACAGTCATCATAACTAGTGGTAGGCATTTTCTCTTTACCAAGCACTATTTGATCAAGGTTTTGATATTCACATATCATTAAAACCTTTAGACTCCACAAACTAAAATTTTTACTTGTTAATTTTTGTGAATCTGGTAACAAGAGGTGTTGTAAACTAGCCATTTTGACTTAATTTTTCCAAAAAATACAAATAATGGAAACATTATAATGACTTTACACAAAATTCCTCCTACCCATGGATTCAAATCATAAACTAGTCAATACCTCCAATTTTCATCAAAAAACACATCATTTGGGAAATTAAATTTTTTCATCTTTAAAAACTCTAAAAAATAAATAAAAACAATTAAATCAAGAGATTTACAACTCTAATTTCAAAAATTCCTTCTCCTCCAACATCCAAATCAAAAACCTAGAAAATGGTGATTCACCTTCTAATTTTTTTTTGAGATAATTAGTCACTGGTAGGTCCCTAATAACCCTTATAAGCTAGAGTTTTGAATTATTTAAATTTAAAAATTAAAATTAACTAACAATATAAAACTTTATATTAAAATTTTCTTAACAAAAATTAGCCAATCAAAAAATTATCCTACCTGTAAAACTTTGGATGCAGATTTTGAGAGAAATATTCAACCAAATTGAATTCTATCAGTTCCTATCATCTCCTCTCAAAAAAGAGAAATTTTTAGAGTGCTCACACACCAAAAATAGTGCCCAAATGAAAATTTGGTCTCTTCCCCAAACCATACAGAAATGACCAACTAGAAAGCTTAAAATGTAGTTTTCAGACAAAATACTCAGTGGAATTTAATTTCCTTTGATCCAACAGACAAATTTTGAGCCAAAGAATTTTATAAAAACAAGAATCATAAAAAATAGTTCTCAAATGATGTTTTTGGAATTTTCCTCCAAGTTAAATGGCTGGTCATAGAAAAAAATCTTCTTCTCATGGCTCTCCGTCAGGTGCTTCATGCTCCTCCCTAACAAGACCATCCTCTCTTGCTTCACAGGCTTCCCAAGCTTCCTAAACCACAAGCTCTAATACCATATTAGATTCAACAAATATATTGAGAAATGAAATTAACCAACATACAAAACAATACATGAGAGGCCTATTAAATAGGCAAAAAGAGCCATGGGAGAAAACATGGGGTGGGAGCAACCATAAGCATTGGGTAGAATAAAATAGATAAGCCTATGAAACCTATCTACCTAAGTGGTTAAAACCACTATCACCATAAGCATATGAAATAGACCTTAGAAAATAGCCTAAGGTAACACAATAATATTTTAATATCTCCTACATGCTAACAAACCTCTACAATTTATTCCCACTAAATTGAAAGTGATCTCGACGAAGAGAGTCCATGCAACTGAAACTATAGTGTTTATTTTGCATGGTTATCGAATAGCCTATATCAACACCATTAACCCTAATTTGAGAACTTTCTACATAATTAACAATATATTAATCTTTTTGTTTTTAATATATCATTGACTTGAAAATAGTCATTCAACCATTGTAGCTTCCCCTAATCTTAGCATAAAGGTTATCTAAACATTAAATATGACTTTCACCAATAGTCATTTAAACATTTATGATTATTAACAATAATAATAATTTGAATAATATAACATTAACTTAATACAAGGATAATGTAAACATTATAGATCCTATTATATTGACTTACCACCAATATGCATTAAAATAATATAACCATTATAAATGACTTAGAATGATATTAATAATCAACTTAAAATAAATAATTAAGTCCTTTTTACCACTATAGTCATACATTGATAAGCAAAACATTATTATAAAAAACATTCACACACATACAAAGGCAAAAACAAGGATACTTTAAGATCCCATAACACACATTTAGGAAACATCATCATGTGAAATAAGCTAAGTACAAAAACATGATACAACACACAATCAGATCAACATGAGCATCAATATTTTCAAAAGCATTAATCAAGATCACATCTAAAAATAGCTACAATATATCTAAGTCAAACATTAATCAAAAGCACATTATACTATTATGGGGTGTGTGGGGTTCATAGTCTTCATTCTTTCATCCCCTAGCACCTCCATCTATGTCATTCTCTCTAGTGATGACATCCCTCCATCATGATCTAAGAGATGGATCTATCCTACATCCACCTCACAACAATAAAGGTATTTATCCTAAAAAAATATAAAATCCATAATTTACTATTTTAATAAACTAAATAAACATGATCATCATGTACAAACATACAAGTATAGCTAACTCAATAAGTTAACGATCATGTACTTAAACAACATATAACTATCCATAAATCAACATGTGAAATCTAGTTTAATTAAACTAGTAATTAGTAAAACAATAACATAAAATCCAAAAATCAATAGGTTATTAGGTCTAGAGAAGATTCAGGATGTGACATCCTCCCCCACTAAATTTGGTTATCATCCTAATGACACTTATTCCAACATAAGTTCTAAGAATAAATATTATTTAGCAAAAATTAAATAATATCTAACAACATATTAAGTAAAAAAATGTGGAAATAACTGATAAAACTCATCATAATACTCTTAAGTGGTACTATCTTCATAATATTGGTCCCACTAGACATTGCACTGTGACACTTCTCTATTATGCAAACTAAGTTTATGTGTCAATTATTTTAATTGATTCTACTATTATCACCATGGGATCTAGAACATATAAAGCATTCCAATCTAATACATGAGAAGGATCAAAAACATACTTTTTATGATAGGACACATGGAAATATTATGTAAAAGATGTATAACTAATGGTAAGGCAAGCCTATATGTTATAAGATTGATCACTTCCAAAACCTTAAAGGGTCCCACAAATCTTGGTGAAAGATTCACTAATTTCCAAACTTAATCAAGATTTTTTGAGGTTGAACCCACCAAAATACTTTATCACCAATAAAAAACTACCTTGTTGTTCTTTTCAAATCAACATAACTTTTCTATCTATCATTAACTCAGCCAACCTTTTCATGATTATTATAACTTGTTCTTCCATCTCAATAAGCATTTCAGGTCTAAAGACTACCCTATCTTCTAACCTATCCCAACTAATTTCTGTTCTACACCTCCTTCCATATAATGCCTCGAATGGATCCATTTTTAATGTTGATTGGTATGAGTTGTTATACCTAAACTCAATAAATAGAAGGTATTCCTCTCACTTATATTGATGATACACACAATACATTCAAAAGAGATCTTTTAAAACTTGGTTAACTCTCTCTATCTATCCATCTATTTTTAGGTGATATGCAATACTAAAATTTATCTATATACCTTAAGTTGAATTTAAAGTCAACCAAAATATATAAGTTATTCTTAGATCTTGATCATAAATGATCTTTTCTATAAATCCATGCAATAAGTACACCTCTTTTACAAACCTTTTCACAAGCATAGGTGCACCATCTATTAAGTTGTCTGGTATGAAGTGATCTACCTTGGTTAGTTTGTCAAATACCACCAAGATCATATCATGATGTTTTTTTGATAATGAAAACCCTTGGAAAAAGTACATGCTAATCACCTATATCTTCCATTCTAGTATACCATGAAAAAGTCTATGCTAATCCTATCAAATGCACATGTTCAACTTTAACACATTGACATTCCAAACAATGAGATACAAAATCCACTGCATCTTTTTTGATCCCTTTCCAAAAATATAGAGGTCTTAGCTTAGCCATGAGATTAGTTACTCCAAGATGTCTTGAATATGGGGAATTTTTCAATTCCTTTATTATTGTGCTCCTTAAATTCTCTTTATCAGACACATACATCCTACCATTGTACCTCAAAAAACCATCACTCTCTAAATTTAATCCTTTAAATTTGGGATTCTAAGAATTTTATGATAATTCTTTCTTAACCTGATCATATAATTTATTACTAGGAGAGAATTTAATTAATTGATCATATAAAGTACTCTTGATAGTATCCAAGGCTATTATGTACCTTCTATGACTTAGGGCATCTACAACTCTAGTTTCCCTAACCTTAATATAGTTAAAATCAAAATCAAAATTAAATAAGAATTCTAACAAATGTCTCTAATGTGCATTTAGGTTGGGTTTAGTGAAGATATACTTGAGTCCCAAGTTATTAGTCTTGATCTCAAATGGTTTCTCTAATAGATAATGCCTCCAAAATTACAAAACATGTACTATTGCAGCAAGTTCTAGATCATCAAGGGCATAATTCACCTCATAAGGCTTACATTTTTTGGACTTGTATGTTACAAATGAACCTTATTTCATAATAAATCCTCCAAGTCTATCCCTATATGCATCTATGATTACTAAGAATTAACCATTATGATTAAAAACTCTTATCACAAGTGTTGACGTAAACCTCCATTTCAGCTCGTGAAAGGCTTTTTTTCTTGACCAAATAAAAATCTAATTCTTCTACTAAAGAGAGGTAATTGACTAGCTATCTTTGATAAATTTGGAACAAATTTCCTATAATAGCATGTTAAACCCTTAAAACTCCTTACCTCATGCACATTTTTGGGTACCAACCATTCCATTATGACTCTTATCTTCACCAGATCCACTAAAATTTTATACATAGAGATAATGTGTCCTAAATATACTTTTGTCTAGAAAAAATGTAGGTTTGGATAACTTGCCATACATTTATGATTCTAAAAATAATGTAAAACTAGTTATAGATGCTGAAGATGTTATTCCTCACTCTTAGAAAATATAATGATGTCATCCAGAAAAACCAACACAAAGTGGTCTAGATAATCCCTAAACACATTGTTCATTAGATTCATAAATGTTGATAGAGTATTTGTTAACCCAAAAGGAAACACTATGAACTTGTAATGACCATACTAGGTTTTAAATGCTATTTTAGGAATGTCCTCATCTTAGATTCTCAATTGATGATACCTTGCTTGAAGATCAATTTTAGAAAATATTGTTGCCCTTTGTATCTGATCAAAGAGATAATAAATTCGAGGTAATAGATACCTATTATTAATTTTCACCTTGTTCAATATCCTATAATTAATACACAGGTGAAGAGTACCATCCTTCTTCTTGATGAATACTATTGGTGTACCCCATTGTAGCACACTTGGTCAAATTAACCCTTTTGATAATAAATCCTAAATTTGAGCTTCCAATTCAACTAATTTGGTAGTTGTCATATTATATGGTGCCTTAGACTATGGTTCATATCTAAGTATGATGTCAATCAAGAAATTAAAGTCATGTTTGGGTGGTAATACTAGAAATTCCTCTACAAAAACATCCTAAAAGTTCCTAATAAAAAGATAATCCTTAATGGATAGTTATTTAGATTCCTCCATCTCATTTATATTAACAATAAATTTTTTAAATCCTTTCCTTTGAGCCTTCTTGAGTTGAATTATATAAATTTGCTTAAGCTTCAACTCTCTTTTCTCACCCTAAAGTTGTGTTTGATTTCCAAAATCATCTTGACACTCTACCTTCTTCGAAATAGAAATAAACCTTAGATTTATGCTTCATAAGTCAATTAACTCCTAGGATCACATTATATGACCATATCAGTGAAAAATATAGATCCACTACTATAGTGAATTTAGGTAACCTGATCTCAACTTCCACTAGACACTTGCCAACCTTAACCTTTGACTCATTCCCATACTATACTGACCATGTATTTACCATAATCCCAACTTTCCTAGATAACTTATTAAGCATTATATGAGTAATTAAACATTTAGTAGTCCTAGTGTCAATCAGATGATCAAAGAAAATACCTGATAGTTCAATAGGAGAAGTTTGGAATTCAGCTTGATGATTGTCAACAACTACATGAATTTACTACTAAAAAGTTCCCTATTGTGAAGTAGAACCCTTGTTATTTCTCTCTAATTTACCCTAAGTAACTCTCTAGAATAATGGTCACCTCCACAAACAAAGCAACCTCTAGTTAAAAACTCCTTTGAAACCATTTCTAGGTTTCCTATTTCCTTAGGTACTATTGAACTTAGCATTCTAGCTCTTGAATTAGCTCTTTGAGGTTCCACTCCTCTTGAAATTATTCCTTTTTAAATTTGTTTTAGGACCTCCAAATGTTTTCCTAAACTTATCTCTAAACTGAGCAGAAATTGTAGATTTTGCTCTTGTTTAATTGATTTATTGAGTATTGATCTATGGTATATGGCTCATGCACATCCACCTCAAAACCAATTTAGGGTTTTAATCCCATAATGAACTTCTTAATTCAAAACCTCTCATCCACCTAATACTGAGGGATATACTTTAGGATCTTGGTGAATTACTCCTATTATTCATTAATAGAAAGGTCTCCTTGATTAAGGTTCTACAAATTCATTAGTTTTTGATCGAAATAAAACTAAGGAAGCCATTGTGACCTAAAAAATGTCACAAAATACTTTCAAGTAGTGGTGGTAGAGTCAAGGCTCATCTTGAGCTTCTTGTTTGCCCACCAAGTTATTATTTATCTAATAGGTTGATATGCTCCCCATACTACTTTAGTGACTTAGATTAATTTCAAATCTTGAAATACTTTTCCATCTCTATCAGCCATACTTAAACTCCATATCCCGAAATGGTTTTATCAAACTTGGGTGGATTCTCCTTTTTCATATCTTATACCAACTCTATAGCTACTCAAGCTCTCACATCTTATGGAACTTATTCATGACTCTACTATTGAATATTTTCCTACTCAATAGGATGTTCTTCTTAAACATTCTCCTCAACTAGCCCATGCACTTCCTATTCTATGGTAGTGATTCTATCCTTAGTTTCATGTATGGCTACAAGGATCTGATCTAACTTTGAAACTTGCTCAATGATAAATTGATTTGGATATATTTTAGGGTTGGTTTTTTAGGTATCCTCACCTCTAGGTCTAGCATGTACCATTCTTATTCTTGATTAACAAGAGAATACGTTTATGTTAGTGGACTCACAAGTCTTAGAGTTTGAGCCTCAACTCTGATATCACAATGTAACAACCCTACTGGGTTTTACTATAATAGTGTTTTTTTAAAATATTTACACAAATTCATAAAATAGATTCCATCATGATGAAACCAACAAATAGTTAACTTTAGCTAAATATATTAGTTTTCAGCTAACCATAAAATTTTTTATAACTAATATATTTAGCTAATGATCATAATCTAGTATCAAGATCAAGTACAATGTTGAATACATGAATGAAAATTTCATTTATTTCATAAATCATGAATACATCAATAAGATGACCAAATACTATCAATAATTAATATGTTTTGTATTAATTCTCAATTACCACTTATGTAGAAGTTCCTTCAACTAAAAAATACATTTGACTTAGCCTTGATAAATCAAGTGAACAAATGCACTCATATGTATTTGTTATATCAAAAAATTTCAAATACATTATGTACAATATGTATATCTACATATGATATACATGATTTAGTTATGTATCAAATCAAAAAATCACTACTAGCTCATCTATTTATATACATAATAAAACACTCAACTATATTATAAATTTAGCCTTGATAACTAAAGTAATCAAATATACATATAAAAAACTCATTGTATAAATCATATATGTATGCCTGTATACAATATACTCTAAATAGACAAGTATGATGTCCGTGATTCAAGAGTATCATATGTACTATTGATATACATATACAAACACCTATCAAAGTATTAATTTCCATTTCTAGTTATGGACATAGATTAACTAAAATATTTCAACTTTGATCTCTATTAATAAACCCAATAGACCTTCTCTTTAATAAACAAAATCACACAGTCATGTACAAACTCAGTCATGTCTATATATAAATATTTTGTTGTAGGAAAGGTATATTAAAAATAATAACATTCCTATATAGACATAGCCAACTATATACTAATATATTTGAATATACACGAGTGTAAAATTTTGTTAAAGACTTACGAGTATAAATGTATGGCTAATTGAAATACTCAACCTTATATTTACAAGGAACTCTATCCTTCCTCATCGTAACACAATAAAACTCACAAATATATAGATATTCAGTTAATAAACATTTAAAATACAATTTCCATTTTGGTTTTACATAATATAAACACATTTCTATATGTAAATATAAAATTATAACCTATAATTGCTTTAGGTATATATATACATCAGCATATGCATATCTATAGGTCATCTAATATTTTTATCAATACTTGTAGATTATATGTATACACCCATGTATATTTATACATTTTTGGTTATTCCATTACATAGGTTTCATAAAAGAATTAAAATAACTTACATTATATCTACTTTGGATTGTTCATTATAACCCTATGTACATAGCCATGCCCAATATGGGTTAAAATTTACAAGAACATGTCAGATAAAACTACCTAATTTAATACTAAAACAAGCCATATATATATATATATTTGGCTTGTTTTAGTATTAAATTAGGTAGTTTTATCTAACATGTTCTTGTCAGATAAAACTACCTAATTTAATACTAAAACAAGCCATATATATATATATATATATATATATATATATATATATATATATATATATATATATATATATATATATATATATATATATATAGAGAGAGAGAGAGAGAGAGAGAGAGAGAGAGAGAGAGAGAGAGAGAGAGATAGATTTGACCTTATTGTTTAAACTTTAAAACTAAAACCTAGTTTTTATATATAAACTCAATTTAATAACTCCTAAATATTTAAAAATTTACCCTTGAAACTATGGTAGGGTATTCTACCTTCAAATTCTCCACCAAAAATTATTTACATAGTGAACCCATAATTTCCCTAATTCACTAGTTTTTGTTCATAATACCAAAATTTCCACATTAAAACTCAACTATTTATTTATGGCAACATAATTTATAGATCATAGCTATATAATAAGGTATTTGAGTCACATGCCTGTATATAAACCTAGTTTTCTAATAGTTCCCAAACATTAAAAATGAAAATCCTTGACCCATAGAATTTCACTAGAATTCATTGTTCTAAATTTCATATTAAATATGCATGAACTTAAACAACATCACCAACCTAATAAAGAAGATCAAGAGATAGAAACTTGTAATAATTTATCTAAACCCTAGCTTGAACCTCTTTTTTTTCTCTTTCTACCTCTATGTACTGTGTGTCCTTAGGTATTCTCCTCTTACCATTTTATTCTTTTGCATGCTAACAAATTTCCACAATTTGTCCCACTAAACTGGAAGTGAGCTCAGCAAAGAGAGCCCATACAAATCAAACTATAGTGTTTATTTTTCATGGTTGTTGAATATCCTAAGTTAATGCCATTAACCATAATTTGAAAACTTTCCACATAATTAAAAATATATTAATCCTTTTGTTTTTAATATATCATCAACTTAATAATAGTCATTCAACCATTATAGCTTCCCCTAATCTTAGCACAAAGGTTTTTTAAACATTAACTATGACTTTCACAAATAGTCATTTAAACATTTACGATTATTAACATTAATAATCATTTAAATAAAATAATGTTGCCTTAAAAAAGTATAATTTAAACATTGTAAATCCAAGTATATTAACTTACCACCAATACACATTAAAATAATATAGCTATTATTAATGACTTAGCATGAAATTAAAAATAAACTTAACACAAAAAATTAAGTCCTTTTTACCTTCATAGTCATGCATTGATAAGCAAGACACTGTTATAAAAACATTCACACACATATGGAGGTAGCAACGAGGACAATTTAATATACTATAACATAGGTTAGGGTTAAATCATCATGTGAAACAAGATAATTACAACAATATAATGAAATACACAATTAGATTAACATGAGCATCAATCATTTCAAAAGCTACAATTAAAATCACATCTAAAAACAACTACAATCTATCTAAGTCAAACACTAATCAAAAGCACATTATACTATTGTGGTGGGTGTAGGGTTCATAGTATTAATTCTTTCATCCCCCAATACCTCCACCTATGCCACCCTCTCTGATTCTGCCCTCCCTCTATCATGATCTAAGGGATAGATTTATCCTACATCCACCACATAATAATACATGTAGTTATCCCAAAAAAATAGAAAATACATAATATACTACTATAATAAACTAACTAAACATGATCATCATATACAAACATAAAAGTATATCTAAATCAATAAGTTAATGATCATGTAATTAAGTAACATATAATTATCCATACATCAGCATGTGAAATCTAGCTTAATTAAAATAGTAATTAGTCAAACAATAACCATAAAATCCAATAATCAATAGTTTATTAGGTCTAGAGAGAAATCAGGATGTGACAACTATTCTACATAAAGTTTCACTTCTTTAGATTTTCATAAAGATCCTTCTTTCTTAACAATTATAATAACATTCACAAATACCTTAAGTGATTTTATTTATTCTTATTTAATATCAAAATATCATCAAAATAAACTAACACAAGCTTACCAATGTAATCTCATAACACTATGTTCTTCACCCTCATAAATATGATGGGTGAACTATATAATCTAAATGACATCACCATTTAATATAATCCACCCCCAATCTTGAATTTTATTTTCCATTCATCTCATTCACAAAACCAAATATGATATTAAAAAATCCTTAGATCAATCTTAGTAATGTATTTTGATCCTGCAAACACATCCATCATATCATCTAAATGAGGTATAAGAAATATGTATTTGATGGTGATTTTATTGATTGATATACTATCTAGACACATTCTCCATGACCCATATTTATTTGGTGTTAACAATGCTAATGTTTCACATGGACTCATGCTCTCCCTTACTACACCCTTTCTCACCAATTTAATAACATGTTTATTTAATTTTGCATGTTTTTTGTATTTATCCTGTAAGTTCCTTGATCTAGTAGAGATTATTCTAGAATCAATTAAATATGATGATGAATATTTCTTTCTGGTGGTAAACCACCTAGTAACTCATCATGTATAACACCCACATATTATTTTAACACTTTTTTTAGTATTTTCACCACTTCTATGTCTTCTTCATTTGCTATTAATGCATAACAATAACTTATAATATTCATGTCTTTGATAAATTATTTTTTGGAAAACATGTTTTCTAGTTGCCCATCTTTAAGAGGTAACAAAACTAATTTTGTACCACCTTTCCAAAAATTATATGTATTCTTTCCTCCATCAAGAATTTTTTTCTATCATATTGTCATGGATTTCCCAATGACACATGGTATATGTCCATTAGAATAACATCACACCATATTTAATCCCTATAAATTTTTACTATGATTTTTTTGATTAAACACCTTTTATTTAATGTAACTTAATTCCGTTTCTTAAATCATGAAATTTGATAAAGATAAGGATTATTTTCACATTTCACTCCTAGTTTATTTACTATTTCTTTACAAACCATATTTTCACAACTACCACTATCTATAATTACTTTACGTATCTTACCTCCTAAAGTGCACTTTGTTTGATAAATGTTTTTATGCAACCATGAATAACAACCTTATTTATTCTATACCTATTATTTATTTAGAGTTGCCATTATTCTCCTCATCATGAGATTTTATCTCATGTTTAATACTATAACTTATGTAATATGTTCTTCTACCTTAGTCTTAACCAAATTAACTCTTGGTTTATCTTCTTGCCTCTTTTCTTTCTCATAATAATATGGACACTCAAACACTCTATGTAATTATCCACATTTGTAATAATCATAAGGCCCATGTGGACAATTATATCATCCTTTACCACTACCATAGCCTCTACTTATCTAAAATCCTCTTCCTCTTTGTTGATATTTAAACCATTGCTTATTATCCTCTTATTATTCTATACCATGAGGTGATGATCCTCTAGTTTAATTAAACACCCCTCACCCCATTACTAGAGTTATTGTCCTATTTTTTGCCCAATTGATCTTATAAAATCCTATCTTTTTAAATTTTCTTTTGCCTTCAAATCTAATCAATAAGCCTCTTCTATGAAATGTATTCTATGCATGCTCAAGACATCTTGAATAGAAAACTTCAAACCATTTATATAGTTTGTGGTTATCTATTATTATGTTCCATCATGATCTATTCATATGAAAAGATTGCAGAAATAATATATATATTATTATATATTGTGATCATTTTACCTTACATTTTATAATATTTTGTATAGGGTTTATCCATAATCTACAGGAAGAAATTTGTCCCTTAGCTTCTTCTTGATCTTTCTCCAAGTGTTTATATTTTACTTGTCCTTTATCTATCTCTCTTTATAGATTTTATCCCACCAAATCATTGTAATACTCTTCCATTTCATGCATGCAAAATTTAATTTATTGTCTTTACTTAGGCTTCCCAATTCAATTTTTTCCCATACTATTTGACTAGTCTATCAACTTATTTATTTTTAAACCTATTGAAAATTGTCATTTATTAAGGGAGAGTTTGTTAAGCATTGTCATTGAGTGTTGAGATTTGATATTTAATGTTGTCATTGATGTCAAAGGTTCTTATGAAGATGCATGGTTTTTTATTTGATGTCTATCTAATATAATTGATGTCAAAGGTTCTTGGTCAAGTAAGCCTTGAGGTATGTATATGAATGAGTTATGTTGCCATCATAGTGAGTGTTGTTGTTGCATGAGAGAAATGATGAGAGAATGATGTTTTAAGAATGTTCTAATGTCATATTGAGTGAAGTCAATGAGAAAAAACATGAGTGAGTACAGGTCAGTATAACAAGAGTAAAGCATCTTGTAATGCTTTGTATAGATCTTGTGAGATGGTATTTTTAGGTGGCATGATGAAATGAATGAGCTCTAAAGAAGAAGAAGTATACTCTAAAGATCTATGTAAGTATCTGTAAGGATGTTATGAATGATATATGAAGATGATATTTCTTTAAAAAACACTTGATAGTGTTTGAGCATGAGAGAGATTGTTTGAAGTTATACATGAGGTATTGAGGACCTCAAAAATTATTATAAGGTCAGATCTAAAGATCTATATATGTAGATCCAAAGATGTTATGAAGATCCTAATTAATCTTTGAAGATCTGTAAGTAGTTTCAAATAAGTTCTATTTAAGTTATGAAGAAGAGTGAGTGTATGATATTGATTGATCATATATAAGAGACATTGAAACATAGGCAAGCTTTAAGGTGAAGTCTACAGGGTGGATAAAAGGTCATATTCAAGGCCTAATAAGATTTATAGGTCAAGGCTTAAAAAGAAAGAAGAGAGATGGTGTCCATATGATGTAAAAAGATCAATTTACACGAATTGAGTGAGTAGGTGTACATTGACAGAGGTGAGTCTATTTGTTTTAAGTATGTGTATCAAGTTTTAGCTCAAGGTTGAAAAGAAAAAGGCTTAGAAAGTATTTCAAGGTTTCTCGAGTGTATAAAATGAAGAGCTATCTACTCAAGAAGGTTTTATTAGTGCTCATTGGCATAAGAAACATATGCATGAGAACATAATATATTCATGGTAGATAATGAAGGGTTCTAGGTCAAAATTCTAATAATTGATTTCTAAAAAGAACTAAATTTTATGAATGACTGTTAAGACTAGAAGGTGGTCTAAACCCTAACAAGGAATTAATATTGAAGATCTTGTTATAAAGATATAAAAATGGTTTTATATGATTTTACAAGTGATTGGAGGTTGAATTCAACTCTCCCAATCATCTCTAGGTGTGATTGGTTTCTTAGGTGAATGAGTAGACCTTATAAGAAGGTGCTTATCTTTCAGAGATCTGTTATAGCAAATAGAGTTGACTGAGTCAAATTTAATAAGTGGATGAAGATAAAAGTGTGAGAATTTTAATTTTTGTTCATGAATATTTTTGGATAGGTTCCAGATCTCAGGTGTGCAAAGTTGGTAATCAAAATTGGCTAGTCACTAATAGATCTAGTGGTGAAGACAGTAAGGAAATTAGATAGATGTGAAAATATGTTTTTTGATATGTTTTAATATGAGAGTGGTAAAATAATATGCATGATGATTTTTTATATGTCTTTAATGATCTATCCATGCCTTTTATAATCTTGGAAGTCTGTGTAAGAGGTTGAAACATTAAATCTAAAATGGCTTATCTATCTGAGTAGAGTTTATGTGAGAGAAGGTCAGTAGATTGGTTTGTAAGACCAATATTTTATTTAGAAATCATGATATGATTAGTTGATATTTCTATGAGGATGTTATAAGATCCTATTAATGAATTTAAATCCCTTGAATTTATTCAATCATCTGTCATGTGTTCATGTTTCCTTGACTATGTTTTGGAGACAGTTAGCAGTTCTAAGTGAACATCTTATAGATAAATGTTTGAGCCTGTTTACCTTGAGTTGAAAGATCAAATGATTTTTTTAATGACCTTGAGGTCATGATTTTTTTGATTATGTAATTTTTTTCCATTGTTTTTTAGAATAATTAAGTATATTTCACATCTATTCAAGATAGAATTTCTATATATGCGTAGGCCTTTTATATGTACTGATTTGATATAGGGTTTAAGTGGTGTTTGGACCTAAAAGGTGTTATATACCTAAATTTAAGTTAGATAAGGTATATTATAGTGGTGAATTATGTTTTATTACCATTTTATGCATTTAGATATGCTTCAATAAATATTAAAGGGTAACATGTTGTTAAGAAGACCTATTAGGTCTCCATAAGTCTAAAAGATGAGTAACGACTAATTGATACATGGCCAACCTATTATAGTGATTGATTTATAATTAAGGAATGTTATTTTAATATTAAAATACCTATTCATATCTGACCTAATTTATTTAAATATATATTTGACTAAGAAGGATATGATCAAATGACTTATATAAAAGCAATGCAATTTAGGCATATTTGGTGTGCTTAGAGAGAGAAGAGTAAAAAAAGATAATCAAATGATATAGATCATTTGTGAGTAGAAGTATGTAATGTATACCATCATATAAATGTTATGGATATCTAACATAGGTTCTAAAAATGAGAATCAAGGTCAAAAGACTTAATCAAGACATGAAGAGGGCTAGTTGAGTGAAGAAAGATGAAGGATGGTTTGAGAGGAACAAAAGTTGACTGAAGAGCTTAAGGATAAAATAATCATATGTTGTATAAAAAATAAGGGTTTTATAAAGGTGATCAAATAAGTAGGTGGTTAATTTATTGTTAAGTCATCTAGGGGGTTAGTGCATCCTTACAAGTGGGTGCTTGTAAAAGCCTAGCTGAGTTGGTACTGAGCTAGTTGGGGTTGGTGATCCATATGAAGTTAGTGTCTCACTAAAGATATTAGTTTGTATTATATGAATATAATCCATTTCCTTCATTATTGCTTTTCCCTAGAGGGTTTCCCATGTATATGATGTGTTCATGTGTTTTATGCTCTTATGATTTGATGCTTATGTTTACTAGGATGTACATGCTTGTTAAAATGGTTCATGTATGGTTAAGTGTAATTGAATGAAAAGTTTTGAATATTGATTCACCCCCCTCTCAGTCATCTTGTTTCTAATAATTTTTATTAAATCAGGTCCTTTAGATTAGTATTGACATCTTAAAGGAGATCCTAAGAAGCAAAGATGACTAGTTTGCAAGATCAAAGTGGTTTATATACTAGTAAGGCTCCATTATTTGATGGATGTAACTATGCCTTATATAATGTTAGAATAAATATATATCTGATGTCATAATGATATGATATTTTGTATTTAGTTATGGATGGCTATATTTTACCTCTAATTCCACCTACAAATGTAGCAAGTAGGAAGGCTAGTGAAAATAACTCTAAGGCAATGAATGCCATTTTGTGTGTCCTATCAGAGGTAGAGATTATAAAATTAATGCATTTTGTTTAATTCAAATACATATGAGACAAATTTAAGACCATTTATGAAGGAGACACCAAGGTGAGTATGTCCAAATTGTAGGCCCATAGAAGATAGTTTAAAACCTTGAATATGAATGAAGATGAATCTATTGCATCCTACTTGTTGAAAGTTGATAAAGTTATCAATACCATTAGAGGATTGGGATAAGAAGTTAAAGAGTATACTATTTTCCAAAAGGTGTTGAGATCACTCACTCTTAAATTTGACTCTAAAGTATCTATAGTAGAAGAGATGCAAGATTTGGACAAGCTAGAAATGGATGGGTTTTATAACATCTTAACTACCTATGAGATGAGAACTAATGAAAGAAGACCTCTCAAGAAGGAAACAACTTTCAAGGTTAAAAAGAAGTCAAATTTCAAGAAGGTTAAAGATGAGGTATGTTTATATATTGATGATGATGGACTCATGGCTATGTTTTCTATAAATTTAAGGTTTAGCTCAGGTAAGTATAATGGTAAGTTACCCTTCAAATGTTTTAGTTGTGGTAAGATTTGTCACTTTGCAACCAAGTGTCTTAGCAAAGATAAATCTAAGCATAATGAAGAACATGATGAATCTCATGAAGATGATAGAATATCTTATAGGTCTGACAAGAGAAAGAAGAGTTTTAGAAAGTATAAAGGTGAGAATAAGTCATTCAAGAATAGGAAAATATTTTATACTAAAGAAGATAGCTCATCTGATGTGATTGATTTAGATACATGTGGTAGTGATGATGGTAGTAATGAATTATAACATGAAAATAATGAAACTCTATTTATAGGCATAGAATCAGATAATGAGGCTTTTTCAAATGGGTAAGGCCTTATGACTAATATAAAATAAAATGAAGTATATTATGATAGTGAAGAAGATGAAGTGGATTTTGAAGTATAATTGATAAGTGCCCTAGAATATTTAAAGATTATGAAGAAGAAAAATAAGAAAAGTCATCAATTTAGGACAATGAGGAGCAGACTAAATTATTTGAGTAAAGGCTGAGTAACAATTTCAAGGAGTATTAAGATATCATCCAACAAGTTGAAACCTAGATAGAGGTTGTGGTAGCAAGCCTAAAGGCTAAAGAGGAATATTGCATCATATACAAGAAGGAAATATAATCTCTAAAATCTAAGTTAGATCAAGCATCCACAAAGATGAATAACTTTGTGAAGTTTGAAAAGAGCATTGAGGCTTTATATGATATTTTAAGTAGTTAGAAGTTTGTAAGTTGCAAGCCTGATCTTGGTTTCAAAGAAGACCAAAAGAAGGCACCTCAAGTCAAAGAGAAGACTATTGAAGATAAGAAAAGACCTATCAGACAAGCCAATGCTATAATGCATGCTAATTCTTTCAATGATAACTATTTTACATATAGTCAGTTTGGATATAAAAAAAGAGAATGTAGAAGATCCTCTAAGAATGAGTACTCATGGAACTATAGAAGTAATTGGTCAAAGATAGATCATAATGGTCATCAGTCAAATGGTATATATAAGGTGTTTTGTTACAACTTTCAT
This sequence comes from Torreya grandis, assembly GCA_037957365.1. Taxonomy (NCBI): domain Eukaryota; kingdom Viridiplantae; phylum Streptophyta; class Pinopsida; order Cupressales; family Taxaceae; genus Torreya; species Torreya grandis. The sequence continues at coordinate 584,672 of JARHVA010001602.1, forward strand.
AATTTAAGACACATTGAAAGATTATATACTAATAGATATAGAAGATCATCAAGTCAAAATAGGAAGTTTGAAACTATTAGAGTGCAAGAAAGAAGGCAAATGAATATATGGAAACCAAAGGTAGTAAAGATAATTCATGATTAGTATACAAGCTCAAGTGGACAAATTTTTGAGATAGAGCATACCTCAGGTGAGAAATCAAGTAAGGAATGTCAATAACACTTTTAATCTACATGTGTTGATAAGGTAGTCAAAATAATAATAAGGATGATAAGGTTGATGAAGAGATCAAGCCTAAAATACTAAAAAGTCTATAATATGTTGAATAATATTCAATCTTGTGAAAAGATGAAGATCTAGGAATCTCTCAAGTTCATATTGTTTTAGTGTCCTATGAAAAGGGGGTGGATCCATTAAGCTTCATGAAAACATTCTTATATCATTAAAAGTATGAGGGTGTAGTCAAAGAATGATTATTTTGAGAAGATTATAGGTTGTATATGTTGCAATAAAGGAGATGAATATGGATATTATCAATTTTTGTGTTGATAGCTTTATGGTTTGATTTAGCAACATGATGAGAGATTTAAGATTGGTATCAGGTATCTGAAGTCAAAGTGCAAAAAATTTGTATAATAGGTATGCTTTTGAGATCTATTTATTATGAGTAATTGATCTAGATCTATGAAGACAAAGGGGGATTCCATATTTATACATTTGGTATCTAGTACGGGATATCCATGTGTATGGTCAAGATTTTAGTATCTTCTTCTACCATGTCAAGAAAGGTATGTAATTTGAGATTCTAGTTCTTTGAAATAAGATATGCTTGGTATAATGGGAGCTTGGTAGCTTTGAGTTATTTATCAAGAAAATGATTGATTTTGATATGCATAGAGGTAAGGAGAGATTATGTATGAGATGATTCATAGATTTTATTTGTTGGGATTTTGATGAATCAATTGAGAGAGTGACCTGATTGAGAAGATTCTAAGAATGGTTATCATAAGTGGTTGCCATAGTTTTTGAAGACTGTGTACCATATAGTATCTTTGAGAGATAGTATCAGCTCATAGGGAGAGAGTATGATTATAGTAGTTGTAGATAATATTTGATATCTAATACTAATATAAACATGATGGATGCTTAGTTTGAGGGGGGATATTGAATTTGTTGACTGAGCTTGATATTTGTTGAAGTGATCTTGTTATTTGAGTTCAATTTTATAGATATGATAGTTGTGAAATATATTTGTCATTAATATCAAAGGGGGATAAAGATAAAAAAATGCAAGAAAAGGGATCATAAGCCAAAGATAAAAAAAGGCAAGAAAGGGAGAAAGATCAAAAAAGATGAGAAAAGGATCAAGAATAAAAAGGGTGAGAAGAAGCAAAAATGAAATCTAATAGATGATTGACATCAAGAAGAGTTTGATAGAGTTTTTGAGTATGTTTGTCATCAATTACAAAGGGGGAGATTTTTAAACATTGCCATCGATTAAGGGAGAGTTTGTTGAGCATTGTCATTGAGTGTTGAGCTTTAATATTTAATGTTGTCATTGATGTCAAAGGTTCTTATGAAGATGCATGGTTATTTCATTGATGTCAATCTAATATCATTGATGTCAAAGGTTCTTGGTTAATTAAGCCTTGAGATATGTATATAAATGAGTTCTATTTCCAAAATATTGAGTTTTATTGTTGTATGAGAACAATGATGAGAGAATGTTTGAATAATGTTTTAATGTCAGCTTAAGTGAAGTAATTGATAAACAACATGAGTGATTATAGGTCAATTGTAAATCATCTTGTAATGATTTGTATAGACCTTGTGAGATGTTATTTTTATGTGGCATGATGAAATGAGTGAGCTACGAATAAGAAGAAATATGCTTTAAAGATCTATGTAAGCAGCTCTAAAGATGTTCTAATGAGCTATAAAGATGATATTACTTTGAAGAACACTTAATAGTATTTGAGCATGAGAGAGATTGTTTTAGGTTGTACATGATGTATTGCGTAGCTCGAAAATGATTATAAGGTTAGATCTAAAGATCTATATATGCAGCTCCAAAGATGCTACAAAGATCCCTAATCAAGCTCTGAAGATCTATAAGTAGATCCAAAGAAGTTATATTGAATTTCTAAAGAAGATTGAGTGTATGATATTTCTTGAGTATACACAAGAGACATTAAAACATAGGAGAGTTTTAAGGTAAAGTATACAAGGTGGATAAAAGGTAAGATTTAAGGCCTAATAAGATTTGTAGGTTAAGGCTTAAAAATTAAGAAGAGAGATGGTGTCCAAATGATATAATAAGATCAGTTTTCATGACTTGAGTGAGTAGGTGAACATTGATAGAGGTGAGTTAACTTTAAGTATGTGCCTAAATTTTGAGATCAAGGTTTGCAGGAAAAAGGCTTGAAAAATATTTCAAGGTTTCTCAAGTGCACAAAATGAAGAGTTATCTACCTAAGAAGGTTTTCTCAATTCTCATTGGCATGAGAAACATATGCATGAGAACCTAAGATGTTCATAGCTTATGAGTAAGGTTCTTAGATCAAATTTACAATAATTGGTTTCTAGAAAGAGGAGATAAGTTTTATGAATGATTGTTAAGACTAGAAGGTGGTCTAAACCCTCATAAAACCCTAACAAGATCCTGATATTGAAGATATTGTTATAAAGAGATGAAAACAATTTTATATGATAATACAAGTGATTGGAGGTTGAAGTCAACTCTCCCAATAATATCCAAGTGTGATTGGTTTTTTAGGTGAGTGAGCAAACCCCATAAAAAAGTGATTATCTTTCATAGATTTGTTGTAGTAGATAAAATTGACTGAGTCAAAGTCAATAAGTGGATGAAGATCCAAGTGTTATAATTTTATTTTTTATTCATGAATATTTTTGGATATATTCCAGATCTTAGGTGTTTAAAGTTGGTAATCAAAGTTGGCTAGTCTCTAATAAACCTAGTGGTGCAGATAGTAAGGAAATGAGATATATGTGAGAATATGTTTTCATATGAGTGTGATGAATTAAAATTCATGATAATGTTGTCTAGGTATTTAATGATCTATATATTTTTTTCATAATCTTGTAAGTCTATGTAAGAGGTTGAAACATTGAAGCCAAAATGGCTTATCTGACTGAGTAGAGTCTATGTGGGAGAAGGTCAACAAATTGGTATATAAGACTAATAGTTTTCATTAGAGATCATGATCTAATTTAGGTTGATTTTAGTATTTTATAATATAATTTTAATGCATTTAAATCCCTTGAATGTATTTAATCATGTGTCATATGTTCATGTTTCCTTGACTATGTTTTAGAGATAGTTTTTAGTTTTGAGTGAACATCTTACAAAGAAGTGTTTGAGCCCATTTACCATAAGTTGAAGAAGCATATGAATTTTTTGATGAAATTTAGGTCACGAGGTTTCTAAATATGTAATTTTTATCCATAGATTTTTTTCAAAATCAAGTATGTCTTAGGTATTTAAGATAGAGTTTATGTATATGCACAAACCTTTTATATGCAGTGATTTGATATAGGGTTCAAGTGATTTTTGGACATAAAAGGTGTTATATACCTAAAGTTAATCTAGATAAGGTATATTAGAGTGGTTCATGATGTGTTTCTACTAGGTTAGGTGTTTTTATATGCTTCAAGAAAGATCAAAGGATAACATGTTAAAAAGACCTATTAGGTATCCATAAGCCTAAAAGAGGAGTAAGGGCTAATTGATATATGTTCAACCTATTATAGTGATTTATTCATGATGAATTCATGTTTATTTAATATTTAAATAAATATTCATGGAAAACCTAAGTGATTTGAATAAATAATCGACTAAGAAGTATATGATCAAGTGACTTGTATAAGAGTAAGGTAGTTTAGGCCTATTTGATGTGCTTAGAGAGAGAAGAGTAGAAAAGGATAAGTGAATGATATAGATAATTGGTGAGCATAAGGAGGCCATGCATAACATAATATAAGTGTTATGAATATCTAATAGAGGTTTTTCAAATGATGATCAAGGTTAGAAGACCTAATCAAGCCATGAAGAGGGCTAGTTGAGTAAAGAAATTTGAAGGCTAGTTTGAGAGGGATAAAAGTTGAGAGAAGATTTGAAAGAGTAGATCATCATATATTATAGAATCAACATGTGTTTTTTTAAGGTGATAAAAAAATTAAGTGGCTGAGTTTGTGCTGAGTCATCTAAGGGGTTGGTGCCTCCTTGCAAGTGGGTGCTTGCTAAAGCCTAACTGAGTCGGTGTTGAGCTATTTGGGGTTGGTGATCCATGTGAAGTTGGTGCTTCACTAAATATTTATGTTTTTATTATAGGAATATAATCCATTTGCTTCATCAGTGAGTTTTTTACGTTAGAGGGTTTCCCATGTATATGATGTGTTCATGTGTTTCATGTTATTATGATTTGATGCTTATGTTTGCTAAGATGTACATGCTTGTTAGAATGGTTCATATATGTTTAAGTGAAATTGAATGAAAAGTTTATAAGAATGATTCACCCCTCCTCTTAGTCATCTTGTTTCCAAAAAAACCACTTTCATAGTCTAAAACTTTAACCTTGATTCCTTTGTTCCTTCCCTCTAAAGTGCGAACCAACCTTTATTCCATTGATTATGGTTTTATTGATCCTCATTTTCATAAGATTATTATTCATGATATTTTAATTCCTTTTTTTTCCTTTCCCATTTCCATTTATCTTTGATATGCAATAATTATAGCTCATTGTTTCACTTGCCTCTATAACTGTTGCATAGTACTATTCATCTATGCAATTCCTTCTCACCCTCTTGGCATATTTACACTTTTTATTCAATTATATAATATTCTCATAAAATATAATTTAAAAACCCAATACAAATTCATAAATATATTACCTCTAAGAGTCTGACTTGCTTTGATACCAGATGATGAAACCCAAAAATAATAAAGCAAAAAAAACTAATAGACACAATACTTTGAATTTCATGAAAAAATGATATTTATTGATTATTATTTAATATTAAAAATTATCAAATAAAATTATTTAAATAAAATTCAATTCAAAATTTGAGTTTAGATGCAAAAATAAAAAATCTAAAAAAAATAAAAAATTACCTAGAGTTAACTACCCTAGTATTTTTAGCAGTACTATTTTTAGTAAGTTTTAATAACAAGCTTATATGGGCTTTAAAATATCCACTTATCCTATAAAAAATAAAATTAAACTCAAATCAAATTCATGTTCAGTTATAGAGATAAAAAATTACTAGAAAATATATTTAAATGCATTTTCAGACCCTTTCATGGTCATGTGTGGCCTAAAAAAGTTATAAAAATGTCCCTAACTATATAGGGATGGTTATGGATGAATTATTGTTTTCTATATCTTATTTTTTGTATGAAATATATCTCAAATAGACATATAGAACAAAAGTTATGGACTTTTCAAGATAGGTGTCTTGCATCATTCTCCCTTGGTTAAAAACAACTTAGCTCCTGTGAGTTGGTATGATCATAAACATGTCACATATTATTTATATCCCATTATAAAATTCAACTATTGTATTCAAATTTTATTGTTCCCACTAGATAAGGTACCTTTAATAATTTATGTCTTGTGTTCTTTGCCTTCTTATCCAAAACTTGCACTATCTTTTATTTCTTCTTTTTTGACACCTATTTCTTCCCATAAAATTCTTCACCTTCATCCCATTCACTATATTTTCTATGAAAATGATATAAATATAATACATTTAATAATAGAGAGATATCAAAATGTTTTGGTAAACTCACTTCATAAAACATTGTCATTGATTTTCTACACAATTCTACACAGACCAATTATTTTATTGTATGTTCATTTTAGAAACTTTTATTTTCTAAAATGCACCATCACAAAATTTTATTCTTAAAATAAATTTGAACTTCTTGTTACATCTAATTTTTTTTTATACTTTTCATTACTTTTATATAGATTTATTCTTACTTCTTCTTGTAACTATTATATGTACTCTGCAAATACTTCTGCATTATCAATAACTCATTTTGCAATTATTAATTGCACCAAGTATAAAATACCCATAGTATTTCTTCCATAAAAAATATGAAATGGTGATTTTATTATTTATTGTTTTTAAAAACTATTATATGAAAACTTGGATTGTGGTAAATCCAAGCCCCATTGTTTGGGACTCTCTCCAACTATGCATATCAACAAATTTTCCAAGCTTTTGTTTACTACTTCTATTTGTCCATCTATTTGTGTGTGGTATGTACTACTAAATTTTAGTGTAATTCCTATTTTCTTACATAGAGTCCTCAAAAAATGAATTAAAATTTGTGTCCCTATTTGATGTAATAGTTTTTAGAACACCATGTAATCTCACAACATTTTTAAAAAATAGTTTTGATACTCTAGTGGCATCATTACTTTTATTACATGAAATAAAATGAACCATTTTATAAAAATTGTCTACAATAACAAAAATTGAATAATTAAATCTTTGTGTGTTTAAAACCCCCAACATAAATTCCATACTCAAATTTATCCATGATCTTCTTAGAAATGGTAATGGCATGTAAAACCTTATATTTTGTGCATGGCCCTTAGCCACCTAACATATCCTATATCTTGAAACATATCTTGCCATATATATCTTCATCTTTGGCCAAAAATAATTCTCCTCCATCAAATATATTGATTTATCTTACCAAAATGTCTACTCAAACTACCACTATGTAATTCTCTTATAATATTTTCTCATAGACCTAACTAGAATACATATTTATTTTCCTTTAAATAAATAACCATCATGTATAAGATACTCATCATAAATAGTACACATCTCACTTACTAATGGATTTTTGCATTACTCAAATATCTTATCAAAATATTGATTAATATCATATAATTCTTTAACAACTTCAAAACTAGATACTTCACTCACCATCGTAGTTAACAATGCCACTCACTTTATCAAAGCATCAACTACATGAATCTAATTTCTTGATTTATGCTTCAAAACAAAAGTATATCCTTGTAATAAAGACACCAAATTTTCATTCCTACTATATAACTTATTTTGAGTGTTTACATACTTCAAGGTCTCATGGTATATAATTAGGATAAACTCCTTATGCACTAGGTGATGCCTCCAATGTCTTATCACTTATAGGATGACATAAAATTCAAGATCATATGTTGATTACTTGTTTCTTACCTCATTCAATTTCTCATTTAAATATGATAAGGGTCTTCTTTATTGACTTAACACAACACCAAATTCATACATATTAATCATCAAAATCTACCTCAAACACTTTGTTAAAATATGGTAATGCTAAAACAAGTTTTTCTATAATCTTCTTCTTTAATAACTCAAAGCTTTATGTTTCTATCCTTGACCACACAATTTTTTCCCTCGCTTACAATGTGTTATTGGTACAACAATACTACTAAGACTCTTAATGAAATTTATGTAAAAAGTTGATAAACAATGGAAACTTCTTACCTTTTTTATGCTTCTTAGAATAGGCCACTCAACAATTGCCTTTACCTTTTCCTCATCCATTTTTACACCATCTACAAAAACTAAAAACCTCAAAAATGTGAAAATATTTTGCATAAAATTGTACTTATTTAGATTTTCATAAATTTCTTCCTTTCTTAATAATTATAATACCATTCTCAAGTGCCTTAAGTGATTTTTTTTACTTTTATGTAATATCAAAATATCATCAAAATAAACCACCAAAAACTTACTAATGTAATCTTGTAGCACTATGTTCATTACCCTCATAAATGTGAAAGGTGTATTAGATAATATAAATGACATAACCATCCACTCATATAAGCCATCCATAGTCTTGAATTTTCTTTTTCATACACCTTCATGAATCCAAATATGATAAAAACCACTCAGATCAATCTCAGTAACCTATTTTTATCCTACATGCACATCCATCATATCATCTAAATGAGGTATAGGAAATTTGTATTTGATGGTGATTTTATTGATTTACCTACTATCCAAACATATCTTACATGTCTCATATTTAATTGGATTTAGAAATGTGGTGTTGTACATGGACTCATGCTCTCCCTTGCTACACCATTTCTCACCAATTCAGTAACATGTTTATTTAATTCTACATGTTATGTTTGGATCATTATATAAGCTATTTGATTAGGAAGTTTTGATCTTGGAATCAAATAAATATGATGTTGAATATATTTCTTTAGTGGTAAACCATATGGCAACTCATCAGGTGTAACATCTACATATTATTTCAGCACTTGCCACTTTTTCAGGTATTTCCATCACTTATGTGTTTTATTCTTTTGTTATTAATACATAAAAACAATGCCATCTTAAAGTATTTTATAAATGATTTTGTCAAAAACATGTTTTATACTTTTAATTCTTATTTAAGAGGTAATAAAACTACCTTTGTACCACCTTCCCAAAAATTATATGTATTATTTTCTCCATCATGAATTAATTTTTGTCATATTGCCATGGCCTTCCTAATAAAACATGGTATGCATATTTTGGAATAATATCATGCCATATTTCATCCTTGTAAGTTTTTCCTATTGAAATATTGATTAAACACCTTTTATCTACCATAAATTCATTCCCTTTCTTAAACCATGAAATTTGATAAGGATGTTATTCACATTGAAGACCTAGTTTATATACCATTTAATTAAAACCATATTTTCAAAACTACCACCATTTATAATTAATTTGCATATATTACCTCCTGAAGTGCACCTTGTGCAAAAAATATTTGTACACAACCATGAATCACCACATTCTTTATTCTTCACTTGTTATTTTCTTGGAGCTATCATTATTCTTCTCATGATGATATTTTATCATATGTTTGTTGCTACAAATTTTTTATTCTATTCTTCAGTCTCAACTACAACCAAATTCACTCTTGGCTTATCTTCTGCCTCAATTCTTGATCATGATAGTGCAAAAATTCAAATAATCTATGCATTTATTCTCCACATATGTAACAAACATAAGGCTTGCATGGAATATTCCATCATCCTTTACCATTACCAAATCCTCTACCTCTATGAAATATTATTACTCTTTGTTAATATTGAAATCATTTTTTATTATCCTCTTGTTCTTCTATAATACAAGGTGATCATCTTCTAGTGCAAATAAACCTACCTCACACCCTTATTGGAGGTGATTGTCCTTTTTTGGCCTAGTTGATCTTATAAAATATTGTCCATTCTACTTATATTTTTACTTCAAAGTTAATTAATAAGCCTCTTCCATGTAAAGTATTCTATGCATGATTAATTCATATTGAGTATAAAACTTCAAACCATTTACATACCTTATAGTCATATTTTATTTAGTTTTATCATGTTCACCTCATATGAAAAGCTTGTAAAACTCATTTGTATATTATTATATATTTTTATCCTTTTGCCTTAAATTATATAATCTTATGTATAGGGTTTGTGCATAATCTAAAAGAAGAAATTTATCCCTCAAATTATTCTCCATCTTGTTCCAAGTTTGATCTTTTCTTTACCCTTTCATTGTCTCTCTTTCTATATGGGATCCCATCAAATCATTACATGAATATTTAGTTTCATGCATACAATCTGTTAGCATATGCATAGGGTTTTACATTATTTTTAATAAAAGAGAATATAATTTAAGATCCTTTACATAGAAATAGAGAAATAATGGATTAGATCCATAAAATTGGGCATAAGATAAGTGTGCAAAAGGATTGGTCACAAGTGCACTACTTTAACAATAAATGTTAATTTTAGTGACTAAAGTTGGATGGAGTTCCTTTGTGAGTACTACTTTGATATTCAATATATCAAAAGGAAAGAGAATTATATTGTGGATTCATTGATTAGGAGAAACCATGAGATTTAAATAATTATTATCCAAGATGTATCAGATATGACACACCATAATTTTACAGTGATCACCTTTTAGAACGATTTGTGAGGTATGATCTATTGACAAGTTTGACCTCCTACGTCAAACTGTCACCCCTCTAATCCAAAACTTTGCTTGAAATGATTCTATCACCTCATTCATAAGTTTTTTCAATATTTGATAGTCTTCAAGTGGTATTTTTAAGGTCTTGTTGGCATTGGTTAAGGTAAAATCTTTGTTAAGCTTTCCAATGCCTTTAGAGTTAGTCTTGTGGGTCTTAGGGGTATGTCATGTTATATCAAGAGGGTACATAGTCTATTAGGTCAAGTCCTTTTACTTGGTCACTTGGTTTAAAGCTCATAGTCTTTTTTGATGAAATTAAGGCATTTTAGCATTTTTTAAGGTTTTTATAGAAAATTGTGTTTCAATTGTGGTCAAATCAAGCCTTTTCAAGGCACTTTTCTTGCATGGAGCATTAAATCCAATGGTGAAAAGGTAATTTAATACATTTTAAAGATCAATTTAAGAAACTTTATGGAATTTTTCAAAGGAAAAACATTTTAATAAGTTTTCTAACATGAATATTGTCAAGATAAAGTTAGAGTATCAGTTTGTATGACAAGTCATGGTCACTTACTTCAATGTCTATTATAAACAAATAGTTCTAAAGCACTTATTTGGAATTTAAGATCCTAATTTAAAATAAAAATGGTTTAAAATTTTCTCTCCATCTCCAAAAATTAATTTTATCCTTTATGAAGCTTTAACAGGTCTCAAGAAGATAAAATCAACATCCTCTCTGCTATCGATCTCTTTGTAAGCTCATAAGGGCTATTTTTATGTGAATAATAAAGGTCATATAGGTTGAGTTAGAGTATAAGATATTATACAAATTTTAGAACCCCTATGTATTCTTAATTATTGACATTAGTCATTTGATTGACCTCCTTAGCTTTATGAGCAATTTCTAGGAGCTAAGGTGATTTTTTTAGGGTCAAAACCCCACTGTCTTAATTCTAGGTATCATAGTTTTAGGTTTGAACTAATAAATGTAAGTTTAATATTTTATATGTTCCTTGGAGATATAAATAACCTAATACATCATTATTCATCACCATATATCATAAATATGCACTGGTCAAGCAAGAATATCTCATGGTCACAAATTGTAGTTTTGATCTCATGGTTTGGGTTCTTAAATGAGACCAAAGATGTATGATATTGGTTTTTGTGTCAATTTTAAGATATAAAAATACCCTATTTAAATTTCAAAAGGTCACCAAAAGGCCCATAAATACTCAAATGGTTATATATTCCATGTATGAATGCTAGTCCATCTTGGTGTGGGTCTTTATGAGGTTGCAAGAAAATGTAGGTGTTTTGAGACCTTAAAATTGGTTGGGTTAAATATTTACAAATATAATACAAGTATGTAACATGAGAATATAACTATTAAAATTTGGAGGTTCAAGGTAATGATCATGAGTCTCATATACATTCTCCATAAGGACTTAAATAAGTTTTATCCACTCACAGGTCTACAAAATTGTAGGTAGATATCCATGAATCTATGTTTCATATTTAAGGTGTTTTAATAATGTATATATTTAAATAAATAGACATATATCATATTATATTTATTTAATCCACCACTTTATCAAAATCATGAATGAATTTAGGACTCTAAATCCTATACACAAACCTTGCACAAAATTTGACTATATAAGAACATGCCTACATATATAAATGATAGAATTTAATATTTGTGTGTTTTAATAAGAATTATGCAAACCATATAAGGTGATAAAATATTTTAAATATTTGATACAATATTAATTTATAAAAAATACTCAAGGGGCTTCTTCCAATAGTCTATACAAACATAAAATATACCTAAAAATTCTAAACCTATAGGTCCCTATCTTGAAATAAAAATTAAATGGTAATATAAAGGGGATAAGTGTTGAGACATGATTAAGTATAGACATGTGAAAATACATAGTTCAATTTAGACACCTAAGTGGTTTAATATCCAAATAAAAGTTTAAATGATTGAGTATGCAGCCCTAATACCTATACATAGGTCTAAGTTTGAAAACAAGAAGGTAGAGTTTAAACATGCTATGAAAATGTCATAGAGACACTATTATATAGGAATGAAGAAGATTAAAGTTAATAATGTTCATATCATTTTCATCTCAAACACCTATAGTTACATAGTCAACTCAATACCTATAGGTTTAGACAGAGTATGAGAGAGAGATTATAAGGTAAAAAAGGGGATTATGTGTTTTAAAAGAGGTTGAGGTAGTTAAAAAGAGTTAATAAAGTTCTCAACATCATGTAAGAGTTTTTAAGTTTCTCACTGACTTATATAGAATCTTAAAATTCATACACAGTCAGGCCTATAAGGAGACCTATAGGCATAATGGTTACTTATAGGATTGCTTAGGTGACTCAAGTGGTTTCTAAACTTGAGAAGATGGTGTATGAGAATTTGGAATTTAAATGAGTGAAAAATTACAAGAACCATTTGAGTATAATGGGACCTAAATGAGGTTCAAAAGGTGAATAGTCAGTACTCATCTCAACCCTGCCTTCATAGCCATGAAGCTACAAGCTTGTCTAATGCCTTAAATTGGTTTTCAAGCATGAGATATTTGTGTGATTTAAAGATAGGTTAGATTCATAGTGAAAATAATGTAGGATATTTTACTTTTGGATAATTTAATCTCCATGGAGTAAATGTGGTCACAATACTCAATGATTAAGAGAGTCAAATCTTATCACACAGCCTAGCCTATAGGCTAACAATCAAGATTGTTTAAGAGTTCAACTATCCCTCAAGTCTGAATATGAATAGGTAGTGCATAAAAAGTAAGGTTGTTTGTTTAAATGAATAAAAAGTGTAAATAACCATTTAAAATCATAAAGACTTAAAAAAGGATCAAAAGGTGACTTAAACATGATTCATTTATACTTGTGCATACATAGGCAAGTCTATAGGTATATGTTAGGAATTTAAAAACTTTAAACTATATTTAATATGACCATAAATCAGATCTAAATTATGCACTAGCATGCATCATGGAAACATTCCTCAAATCATAGTTATTATGAAATCATAAATGGAGAGAACAATATAACAATCACACATAACATAGATCTACCATGGTTCACCCAATGTGGGCTACATCAACTAAGAAAGTCCTCAATAAAAATTATAATAAAAAACAAGATTAAAATGAACTCTCATAGAGATATAACATCTCTTAAATAAAATTTTGCACAAATGAAATGTTTTACTTTCACTTGCACCTGCACCAAACTGTATCTAATAAGCTGCTATACCACACCCTACAAGAAACATCTATACTTTGCAAAAACATCTGCACTTTGATTCTGATACTTAAACCCACACCCTAAAAATAAACCATCAACCTCTAAAGGTCACATCACACCTATATATATAACAAACCAAGGGAAAATCCACCAAATGAGGAGAAACTCACCATGTTTATCCAAGATAAGCATCATCCACTAAAAGATACTTCAGTTCTACCTAAGCAAGCTTATCCAAAAGCTTCATCAAGAAGGAACAATCCAAGTCTATCTCTCCTCCTTCAAAGGACACATGTTCTAAGGACATGTGATCAAAACCAACTCCTTGAAATAAGGAAGGCATTCCATTTTACAATAAACATCTAACTCCTTAAGATCAAGGAAGTCAACATAGAAAATAGGCATCTAAAAACTAAATCCCAAAAATATGGAAACATAGAAATTAAAAATATAAAGAATATTCAACTCACATGTGGAACAAGGTTCCACAAAAGGTGGAGTAGGGAAAACTATGATCCCCACATTTGTGGAGCTCTCTAGGCCCCAAAAATATATCCCTATGGTCATGTGATAACCCTAAAGGGCTCCACACTTAAAAGTATAGACATATGAAAGTGATTTTATGAGGGTTGTATGAGAGGATAAAAACATTGATAAGGTGTTATTATTTTTAGGGAGACACCTCATGAGGTTTCCAACCCCGTCAATATTGAAGAAGTACTCAAACACAAGCTTTTAGGGTCACTTTAACATATTTGGTTACAAACCCTCATGGTGAATAAGTAGGTTACAAACTCATTTGAAGGTCGTTATCTATTTCAAGAAACATTTGGAAATATGTTAAAAGTTTCCTCAGACTCAAGAAAGGTCATTTAAAATCAAAGATTAACATTGGGAGGCTTCATAAGCCTAAAACAATTCTCTCTCAAACTATAAACATAGTCAACTTCACTCGAGAAGCTACCAAATTTCACTTATAACTATCATGAGATTGTGCATGGGACCAAATTGTGTTTGGAGGTGGTGTATAGGTCTACCCACTTCCACCTTATGGTGTAAGGAAGAATAAATAGGATATTTTCTTTATGAATAATCTTTAAGAGCTGAAGATACCTTAAACCCTCTCTAAACCCTTCATAACAACCCAATGGAAGAGAAAGATTTTAAAATACATTAAAATTAATTGTTTTGATATAAAAATTACTTTATTGACCTTATTAGGTCTCATGAGCACAATGAAATGGTAGTGGTTTGCATATGCAAGTACAATACTATATAGAATGGGTACAATACATAACTGAAGGCTTGTTTGTGAAGGTGTAGAGTAGGGAATGGATCAAAAACAATGTTTATAGGTCAAGTGGGACTTTTAAAATGTTATAACATCATTAAAACACTTAGGTATCCAAAAATGTTATACCAATTTTGTAACTTCACCACTTGGTCAAAAAGTGAAGAAAACCCAGTTTTGTAAGCCAAGAAGACTAAATGAAGGCCTATGAGTTTAAAAAAAAAACCTAAATCTCAATGAATGAATTTTATAATGGTTTTATAGGTATAAAAAATTAATTTAAAAGTCTCACAACCTATAAGTTTCATGAAAAAACACTCAAACTACCTCTCAAGCATGCACAAACACCTAGGCTTGCCAATAGCCATTTCTTAGTTTGCCCACCTACACAAGGCCTAAGAATTTGAAATTTAACATGGATCATGGTATTAATATAAGTAAACCAAATAATTTTATTTTGAGAGGTTTCACATGTGTGAGAGGCTTTTGGAGCAAGATCTCTATTTCTAGGCCTATGAGGCCTAATTAGAGAGAGAAAATAGGCTAAAAAGGACACTTACACTTTGTTTCATGTCCTAAAAATTGGCATGAAGATGTAAGGGGATATTGGGTCCTAAAATATATGTTAATTTTATAAATATACTCCATACTTTCTTCCACACAAGGAGGTTTACATATTTTGAGGACTACAAGGAATAGGGAAAAAGCAAGCTAAAGGAGAATAATCACATATTTTGAATTATTTGATGGATCCAATTAAATTTTTTCAAGTCTAAAATTATTTTGAGAGGACATACATGGAGGGATGATGTTTCTTGAAGGAAAATCCAAGTTTTCTCTCTTCTAAACCACATTGAAAAGGGAGAAGTTCAAATGATCAATTCACCAAGTAAATGCATAACAATTCTTCAACAAACCTTTAAAAGTTAATTCTCACCATTTAATACATTTTAAGGGAGATAAAAATTCAAAATGTTTGTTTCAAGAAGATTTCAAATGTTTAAAGGAGTCTTTAACATTTTCAAAGAGACCTTTTCCTCTCTTATGCCAAGTAAAAGAGACAAAGTCAAAGATGCTTTAAGGAGCCTTCTAACAACCCTTTCAAGGTGGATTAACCTCATTAATTTATGAGGAGAAGGTTTCAATTGAGGAATTAATGAATACTTAAATACCTTTTTTTATGGAAGAGGACTTATTCATCAAGGAAGATAAGCAAGCTAGTATATAGGGTGTGTAAGTAATAATATAGGCACATGAATGGTTCAAACTCAAATAATAAATTCTATGAATTATTAAAATATTCCCAAAAAAATCCTCTCTACCACCTATGCCATTATATGAGAGAATAAAAATAAAAACTAGGAAGTGTTACGTTGAAGGTAGAGGAAGACTAGGTGCATGGCACATCCCTAGCTTTTAGGCTTTTATCTCTCTCTCTCTCTCTCTCTCTCTCTCTCTCTCTCTCTCTCTCTCTCTCTCTCTCTCTCTCTCTCTCTCTCTCTCTCTCTCTCTCTCTCTCTCTCTCTCTCTCTCTAAAAACACACACACACACACACACACACACACACACACACACACACACATTTTTCAATTTTTATTTAAGTATGCATAATTTTGGAATTTTAAATGATACTTAACCTAAGTTATGGCATATATTTTCTTATAAAAACATTTTTACTTGGCTCTATAAACTGAATGAGACTGAATTCATGCCTCGTCAATACTTGTGACTAGTGTATACTTATGGTTTATAGATGAATGTAAGTGATAGAAAATGCTTCCTCACATTTTTCCTCTCTTATGTACCTATTTTTAGGTGGTATTTAATCCTTATAGGTTACATAGTGTGATTGAATAGCTTTATATGTTTGGTAAGTATTATGCTCTAAACCGTTAACAAGTCTAGGGATATATGTAGTTAACTTATGGCTTGCATAACCCTTTTTCATATTGTTTTACATTTATCTATGCATTCATATGATTATTAGGTTAGCTTATGGGTTGTTCATGGCCTTGGTATACTATATATAAGAGGTAGGTTTAGTTTTTTATCATCATATTAGAGTATTCATTTATTATTACAAGCATTTGGGAGGTTACCCCCTCAAAGTGGCTTATCTATTATTCATATTTTCTATTATATTTCCATATCATTGTGATATATTTATGTATTTATACTTATTTGGTGAATTAATATCATTCTAAGTGGTATCAGAGCATCAATTTGGACCATAATCAGATAAAAAAGCCTAGATATTGAAACTTAGATATATCTCACAACCAGTTATGAATTTATCTACAATTTTTTATTAGAGTTGAGAAATAATTTAGGTAAGCTTCCATTAAAATTTCATCTCATTTAGATCTATTTCTCAAAATTTATCTCCATTTTATTGTTTTTCATAAATTCACTCCATTGCTCATAATTTGTGGAGTTTTTAAAATTTATTTACATGTTTAGAAAACTTGGAAAAAATTAGTTTGGGTATATTCTTTGATATTTTTATTTGATGACAATATATTTAAAAAAATTCATGGTCAAAGTTGGGTCAATGGGGCAAAATAAAGTTCACCATCAAGCCTTCGTATGGCTGGTCCTAACACTCACATATGGGGAAAAGGGTAAGGCACTCATAAAAATCCTTTAGGTGATGACATGTTTATAAAATCATAAATGCATCATGTTTATAAATCAATCCTAACTTGGATAAGATAGATCATACCATATACTTCTGATTAGGAACACATTAGATAATCAAGAACTTGACCAGTATGGGGATCCACTAGACCCAATAAGGGGATATCTTATAACAATACAAAATGATAGGGAGGGTTACAAAGCCTCTATTTAATCACAATAATGCAATAAACCTAATTAGGTCCTATGTTTTATATTCATTAAACTAATAACAAATAAAGTAAAGTCTAATCTAGTGCTCACCAAAGCTTATGGCACAATATGGGTGTTAGTAAAAAAACAAATATACATAGGAGAATATTAATTAATCTATGTATGAGTAAGACCCTAATACATGGAAAGAGAAGATTAATATTATTTGAAGCCAATACTTATTATACTTATATCTACTAAAGAGAGGCTAAAAGTTAGAGAATACTTACCTGAAAGATGAACCTATTGAGACTCAATCTCTCCCTTAGCCAAAGAGGATTTGCAAAAGGTTTTTGTGGTTAGTAAGGATCACTAAGAAAGGTCAAAGCATCCAAGACTTATCCACATGAATAGATTATCCAAGTATAAACCCTAAGCTAGGACTCCTAAAGTAGAATGGTGGAAGAGTAGATTGTAAAGAAGTGCAAGTGAATAATAACTCTTGTTCATTGTGTAAATAATGAAAAAATGATCTTGTATATATAGGCATATTTAAAACTAATCCCCTCCAATAGTTTTTTCTGATAGGGTCAGCCCAGTTGACCTAATAAAATTATGGATAATAATTCACTAGGGCATGGGCTAGGTCAGCCAAGAGCTAACCTAGACCCTAAATGAATTTCACCCAAAAATGTACATGGTCAAACTAATCAACCTAGAATATATTACTACCAAAAGGAGCTTAAGGTGAAGAAAAGAGGGATGAAAATTAGGAAAATATTGGAGGAGTATACAAAAGAGGAGTAGTAGCTTAGGGAATGGTTTTTAAGAGCTAGTTAGATTGGTAATAAGTGGATATAAGGGACAATAATCCTATAAAGCACCAATGGTCTACCCACCCCTTTCCCAGTGCACCCCTTAGGGAATGAAATCAAAGAGATTGAGTCTCAACAGGTTCTTTTAATATGTAAATTATTAGTATTTGATAAAAGTTTGAAAATATTATGTATATACATATGCCCCACTCAAAGCTCATCACGTGTCATTAAGGTACACCATGGGATGGTACTTTGAGAAATAACATAGTAACAAAAAATGTTGAGGCTAAAAAAAGATTACAGTATTTTAAAGAAAAAATAACTAAAATTTAAATGACTAAAAGGGAAATAATTGAAAATTAAATATATGCATACCTTGACTTACCTTTATTGTTGGATGTTTGTCTGCTATGCTTGTATTTTTGATTGTGTAGGGCACAAAGACTACTTTTAACAAACCCAAGAATAAAAAACTAAAGATTAAAAAAACAAACGTAGGAAAGCTAGGATAACTAGTGTTGAGGGAAACATACCCCCATTTCTAAAAAATGGGGACCCTTGTGTTAAAATTGTACAAAATTTGTATTTTAAAGTTGAAATTCACTTGACCAGATCATCATTAAAATATTTTACACATTATTTTCATTTAAAGATCATCCACCCTTTGGTCTGGTTGGTCTTCTTTCTTTATGGTTATGCTTAAGCTTTTTGTAATGTTGTTAACAATGAATCTCTATGTTTTAGATCACAGGTTTAATAGAGCTCTCCTTGATGGGATCATACCTAAATTTCATAATTTTAATGATTTTATCTCAATTTGACCTTTTACTAGCCTTTGGTCTATTAAAAGTCAAGTTGAATCCATGTTCAAGCTTCCTCAAACCCTCGTTTAGAAACCCTAGCTTAATATTATTTTAGACCAAATTTAGAAATTGATTGGAAAAATTTATGTGGGAAGATTTTAAATATGCCATAGACTTAAGCCTAATTTTTATACTAAGGCTAGGTCATGTTTCTAAATATGACCAAACCTTAGACTAAAAATTATAAGCTTGGTCCCCTTTTATTTTAACATGGTTTAAAATTGATGTTTTCAAGATCTTTTTAAGTTCCTAGCTTAGTCCAACTTTATTTACATAAGCTTAGACTAATGTCTTAGTCCTAAGGCCCTATTTTTGTTTATTAACATGAATGAGACCTTAGTCCTAAGATTTTATCCTAAGTATTATTTACCTTGAGCACTAACTCAAGCTGCATGCTTCTCTATAGGATCTATGACCCATGTGTGTTCGAGTGGAAGTGATCGAATGATGTGATATGGACCTGATGAGTCTAAATCTTTAACCCACAAGTCCAATCACACTTGATCATTTGGATCATGATCAATGGCTCATGGTTAAGTGGATGCCAAAGATCAGATGTAGCAAAATCAAGAGGGACCCCCTTTGTAATTACATAGACTTAACCTAAGTATTACACTAAAGTTTTATTGTATTTATCAATACAATGAAACCTTAGGCTAAAGGCTTATGTTAATTCCTTTTAATTATATGAAGGGTCCATGCTTTATTATGTTCCAACTAATATTATAGACATTAATCCTAATCCTATTCATATTTATTAATGTGAATAAAACATTAGTCTATAATATTGGTCTAAATTTTATGAGGTCCCAAGCTTACTTAATCCATTTATGAATGCAAGAACCAATCATAGCCAATTACTCAGATCCTGATCAATAGTGCATTCTTGCCTGGGTGAAGTTAATTGAAGGATGCGTAATCGGTCAAAATTTCCATAAGGCCCACTATGTTCTGTGAGACTCAAATTTGATGTTCTTGTGCCTGTAAATTGATATCCACAAGGTCATCATTGGCATCTGTAAATCCATCAAATTAAAGAATTGATGATACATTACTAGAACTTAATTTTGACATTCTCACACTCATCATTTGATATATGTGAGGCTTCAATTGACTCCATGAGACCATCAAATTTAATCCCTGATGATACATTGATATATCTTAATTTTGACATTCACATGAATGTTGTTGACATCCACGAGGTTGTCATTGATGTCCATGAGGCTGTCAAAATTCAAGATCATAAACCAATCTCACTTAGATAAATGAACATGTTGTTCGCCTTAATTAGGCTTGAAAGTTTTATGCTTCAATGTTAATATTGGTTTTAGATTAATTAGAAGCTATGTTTTGATCTAAAATTTAAATGTACATGGGGTACAATTATAAATACCATAGACTTAGCTTGAATATTATCATAAGGTTGAATCATGTTTTTTAAAATTAGATCAGACCTTAGTTCAAAACCTTATACTTAGTCTATATATATACCCCCATGGTCTTGTGGAATATTTTATGGGCTTATTGGTAAGGGCTGAAAAAACATGAGGTTTTATTATATGAATCCTATCTTAAAGAATTTGTTCCAAGCTTTGCCTCATATTTATTAATGTGATTAAAAACCTTAGGTCAAAAACCTTATGTTAGGTCATCTTTATTATATCGAGTCATCTTTTGATATGATCTAAAATTAGTATAAATAATTTATCATAAGGTTTATTTAATATTTATTAACATAAAATAAAACCTTAGACTAAAGTATTTAACCTAAGTTCTTTTCATGGTTTTGTGATAACTTAAAGTTCATGCACCTTTTTAGGATCGATGGCTCGTATCTAATCAAGATAACATGATCGAACAGAGTGAGATCACTATGGACTATTTAAGAAAAGCCTTAAAGGCCTATAAGATCACCACATGGCACATGCATTCTAACCATGAGATTGACAAAGATGTAGAGCTTAGAAATCTTGTGGGACTACCAAGTGGCATAACTGTATGGCCAAATACAAAGGATAGATAATGACATACAACTAGAAGGATTGAGATCAATGATATGTGTTGATCCATATAGATTGATTCAATGGTGGGAAATAAAAGGTAGGATTTTCAAAGGGAAATGATTAGTTTTCAAACATTAATGAACAAAGTGTTATGAAAGTATTAAATAGATGCCACATCGATACCACCTAAGTAGAAAAAGACAAAACCAAAGATTTTATGGGCTAAAAAAAAGCAAAGGTATAAATGCAAAATTCCTAATCAAGTCTAAGACATAAACTCACTCGAGTGAAAACAAACATCACCATTAAAGAATTGAAAAAATCCCTAGCATCTGTAGAAGCCCTAATTTGATCCCAATTTGATCGTAGTCAAACCAGAGAGAGCTCAATTGACACCCAAATAATTATAAATTGATCTAAAAGCAATTTGTAGACCATTAGTGAGAAATTTATAAATCTCACAATCATGGTAACATAAAAATAACAAAATAAGGAGGACATAGAGCTGTACTTTACTTTCGATGTAGAAGGAAGAGTCTTCAAGGATATTGAATATGATGTGGTAGCATTGAACACCAGGGACAATAACTAGTCCAAGAGTTTATGGGATATTTAAGAGTTACAATAAATCACCAAAGAAGATGAAAAGAATGACATAGTCCACTAGAGGTACTACGACATGGTCACCATCCAAATGACCAATTTTCACCATGTGGTTGTGAAGCTAGAGGTACTTCATTGTATCAATGTTACTGCTCCTATCTTTAAGGATTATAGAATTGATCAAGATATGATAATCAATGAACGTAGTTTTAGAAAAGTTGCTTACATTCCCCCATTGCATTTGAAATTTAATACAAACTTCCCATACCTTAGGTAGATTTTCCCACAATTAGGGAATGGTCCAACAACGACCTGAAAACCATTGTTACCCCATAGCTATATTCAGGAACCCATGTGATCAAGGACCCTAATAGAAAGATCCCAATCACCCAATTCAAGGTAGGAATTATAATGATTATGAATTTACTCAATATATTGTTTGGGCCGCCCTCCACCACTTATGTCAACAAAATTTGGGTCCCTTATATATATTTCATGATTGAAAAGGGATTTACTCCTCCTATAGGAGAAATGATCAATATTTTCCTAAAGCAACAATTCCCTTCCATAAATAAGAAGACTAGAAATCACTTCTTTATGATGTCTTATCTTTTGGATGCCCTATTGGCCACTACCCAAATCCATAGCATCAAAAATTGGTCACCTAATGGAAGGCAAATAGTCTCCCATTACTATTCCAAACTGCATATATTCAAGTATAGGGACCACATATAATTCATTTGTGACTGTGTGTGCCCAGACCTAGTAGAAGCTATTATAGGGCTAACTATGATGATGGTAAATCCCTTAATTAATAATTATGTGAAACTTATTAGATAAATTTGGTTATATCCTAACTATACTATAATTAGGATAGAGGGAACCTTATGTCAACCACTTAAACTACCAGTCTATGTACCCACCAAGATAGATGAAGAGGAGATAGCATACCAATTGTTCCATGGTATTGATAGTATATGTAAAGGAAAAAGGAAGGGGATAATCCATCCTTTCCCTCTAACCATTAGTAGAACTATGTTGTAGAATTGGGATAATGTAGACACTATTTCCAAGCGTAGAGACTCATTTAGTTTACAACTTAATGAATTGAGATGGTAGGACCCATATGATAATGTTGTGAAACATTTGAAATCTAAACAAATAAAAATGACCTATGAACATCACCTTGGTATCTATGACATGATGTATATCCAAGCATATTTATTCTTATAAGTTCTATCAAGATTAAAGAAGCATAATATCAAGCTCAAGGCTAGATTGATGAGAGATGAGAAGTAACCTAGTGAAATATGGTAGATGAGACCTTTGCAGTACCATTTTATACTAGGACCATCTTCTAGGCCTCCTCTAGAATATCTAGAGGCACAAGTTGTACAAGGATCATAGTGAAAAAGAGAGACTTAAAGAAAAACCTAGTGAAGGGGCATCATATTCTACCCAACCTAAAAATCCATAGTCACCTATTAAGTTCATTGACATGATTGCACTTGATCCTAGAAAAACATTGGAAGATGCCTTGGAGGCACTAGCTAATGCTTATAGATAAGATGAGGAAGAGGTAAATGAAGAATAACCTCAACCCCAAGATGAATAAATATAAAAGGAAAAGAGGAAGGGTATAGATTTGGACTTAGTCCTAGTAGTTCCCCCTCAAAAGATAAGGGATGATATAGACTTGGTTCTTATAGGAACCAAGAGGCCAAACTTAACTTGCCTAGACTTTTTGAAAAAAGAGCCATTATTGTAGGGGACGAATTCACGTTTTAGAAAATGGAACCTTTCATTGGATTGATTCAAGTGGAGGGTCAAAAACTAGGTGAGCACCCCATTTTTGAAGAGGATACACTTGAGGTTGCCTAGGCTCAAAGTGCCCAACTACAAACTAGCATCAAGGGCATGAAACATCAAATAGAGAACCTATAGAGGTAGAAGGAGAATCTGAAGAAACAAGCTATTTTGTCTATTCCTAATGCAATGATTGAAATGTTTGAGGGATCATTTTATGACATGTTTGAGTCTCTAAAGTCAATAAGGGAAAGATAGAGTTTACTAAACCATTATGATGTAGTAACCAAGGGCTTAATCACCCAATGGTAGAGTTTCAAGGATAATATGAAGGATTTAATTAACATCTTGACAAGGGATAAAATCCCTAGTTTCAAGACCATCAATATTGCTCATCTCAACACCATCTGGGGGTTGATTATGGATAAAATCAATAGTTTGAGTGCATGGTACAAGTTATTAAAGAGACTTATCAAGGAGATAAATAGATATTGGATAAAATTAAATGACTCCTAGGGACCATGATTATGAATCCTAAAAAGCTCACCTCCATGGGAATCATAGAAGATGATGAGTTTAAGCACAAGACCACTTTAGTCATGTAGGAGGTGAGGAGAAAGAGCCAAGGTAGGTCTAGAGGTGAGAACAACAAGATCATGGATAGGATCCTAACTATAGAAGAAAAGATAGCCAAGGTGAGGAACATTAAGGAGGATTTAGAGAGAAACAATAGAGATCTTGTGGACCTAGCTAAGCAAGAGGATGAGATCCTCTTTGAGCCAACTATCAATTTGAAGTTAGTTGATGAAAAACATCAAAATCCAATGAGGATACTTCAGTAAGATCAAGGGGATTCATCAACACAGGGTCCACCAGTTAATTAGGAATATTCTTCTTTGTGTAAGCATTGTAAAATTTGAAAATGAAATATTATTTTATAAAAGCATGTGTAACTTGTTAGCACATTTTCCTAAACATTAGTCTATTTTAGAAAGTCCAGTGTATTTTAAAAACTTTGTAGAAATGATAGTTGTCCTTTATATTTTTTTACACTTGTAAGTTGATGCAATTGACCGACATGCTTTCTTGAAGTCTATAAAAGGAACATTGTCATTTGTAAAGAGGAGGGAGTTTTTGAGCTATAAAAACTAGTGTAAAATTTGAATCAATTAATATAAGCAGAGAATTCTGAGAAAATTGTCTCATCTTGTTTGTGTAAATTGTTATTTATCTTCTTTCTCAATTGTTTATTCTATATCTCAATTTTGAATGGCTTTTAACACTTTTGGACGTGCATCTATAATCTAGGGTTGTTAATTTGTATGAATTATAGATTAGTTGAATGCTCTTGGGTTTATTTCATTTTATTTTCTTTGCATAAGGATGTGCATATGTTATTTGACTATAGTAGTAAATATTTAAAGTAAAGCTAGTTCTTACTTATATTTCTTCATACTATCCTTAGATACTTGCCTGGTGTGTGGTAGATTTGGGCATATGATATTTCATGCTATACATTTGTAGAATGTATGTTTAGTTAGAATTTAAACCTTGTCATGATGTTTGAGGTATAGATCATCAGTGTATTTTATTTCTACCTTACCCTCCCTTTTTATCATTTTAAACCAGATCACTATAGCTTAATATCATTATAAATATTCATTTTAGAATAGTCTTAGATTATAATTTGATCACAATTGACTAATATTAGTATAAATGAAAAAGTCCTAATGAATGTTTTTTAAGACATTTGGGCATGAATATTTAATGTAGGGTTGTTAATTTGTACAAATTATAGATTAGTTGAATGATCTTGGGTTTATTTCATTTTATTTGATTTGCATAAGGATGTGCATATGTTATTTGTCTGTAGTAGTAAATATTTAAAGTAAAGCTAGTTCCTACTTATATTTCTTCATACTATCCTTAGATACTTTCCTGGTGTGTGGTAAGATTTTGGCATATTATATTTCATTCTATACATTTGTTAAATGTATGTTCAGTTGGAATTTAAACCTTGTCATGATGTTTGAGGTATATATCATCACTGTATTTTATTTTTACCTTACCCTTCCCTATTTCTCATTTTTAACTAGATCACTATAGCTTAATATCATTGTGAATATTAATTTTAGAATAGTCTTAGATTAAAATTTGATCACAATTGACTAATATTAGTATATATTACTACATATTTTGTAAAGATTGTTGAGATGACCAAGATGGCTCCCAACAACCAAGTTTTACAAATATTTGGGAACAATTTGCTTATTTTGCCACTATTTCATCATAAGTTACTAGATTACCATAACCTATTACTCATGTTTTGAATTATTTGAGTTCTAAAATGAGAAGTGTTATTTAAACACTAATAGCACTTGCGATACACTTAGGGGCATCAACAGGTAGACCTCCACTAGCTTTAGAAGGAGGGCCTCAACAAATCCTTATAAAATTTTAGGGTCTTTATTGGTTTTGGTGTATTTTTTTATCAAAGATAATTCTATTATTTACATAATTGTACTTATTTTAGCATAATTGTGTAAAATTTGGTGATTTTCATGGTTTTAGACCCATCTTTGTGCTTTTTTTAGACAAAGATGCTCAGAGATATCCTGCATGTGTGATCCTGCAACCAGCATATCATCTACATACAACAACAGAATAATATATCTACCATTATCAAATCTCTTAAAATAAACACAATGGTTAGATTGACATCTACTGTTGCCATGCTCAGTCATAAACCTGTCAAATCTCAAATACCATTGTCTAAGAGCTTGCTTGAGACCATACAAGCTTTTCTTCAATCTACACACAAGCTTCTCCTTACCTTTGACCTCAAATCCTTTTGATTGATCCATATATATTTCTTCATCCAAATCTCCATGAAGAACGTTGTCTTAACATCAAGCTGCTCAAGATGCAAATCTTCAATAGCAACTAAAGACAATACAGTCCGTATAGAAGTCATTTTAACTACAGGAGAAAAAATCTCACCAAAATCAATACCTAGTTTTTGTGCAAATCCTTTCACTACCAACATGGCCTTATATCTCATCTGTCCATTCTCACCTTCCTTCAATCTATAGATCCATCTATTTTTTAGTGTTCTCTTTCCTACTGGCAACTCAACCAAATCCCATGTTTGGTTCTCTTTCAAGGAATCAATTTCTTCATTCATGCCTAGCTCCCACTGATTCTTGGATTCCACTATATTGCTTCATCAAAACTCTCTAGTTCTCCACCATCAGTGAGCAATAAATAGAATAATGAAGGGGAATATCTAATTAGAGGTTTACTTACCCTTTCTAACCTCCTAATGGGCGTCTAAGACTCATTCACAACACACTGTCTACGTAAATTCTCTGACAGTGACTGACCTTGGTCACCTCCAGGCCTGTAACTGACCGATGTCGGTTATAGATGACCAACATCAGTTCCTTCCTGACCAACATCAGTCACTATCTGATCGACATCAGTTCCTATATTGTCGACGTCAGTTCCTGCTTGACTGATGTTGGTCTCTGTGTTTTCCTGTCTATGATTATTCTTTTCCGTGAGCTCATTTTAGATCGTCACCTCATCCAAATCACCATTTCTCTACTCAGATTGATTCAGCTTCTTGAGCTAATCATTGTACATCACCTTCTCATTAAAAACATCACGGCTCTTAATTATTTTGTTAGTTCTTAGATTCCAAAAGCAAAATCCAAAATCTCCAGAGCCATAACCAATAAAAGTGCACCTCATAGATTTAGCATCTAGCTTCTTTCTATTTTCCTTATCAACATGCACAAAAGCTTTAGAACCAAAAACTTTGAGAAATGAAAAATCTACCTTTTTACCTATCCGCTCCTCTTCTAGAATTCCACCATATAGAGCTGTAGAGGGTCCTCTGTTAATCAGGTAAACTGTAGTATCTATAGCTTCTACCCAAAACTGTAAGGGCAAACCAACATGTAATCTCATACACTGTGCACGCTCCATTATTGTTCTGTTCATCCTTTCAGCAACTCCATTTTGCTGAGGTGTCTTTGGAACCATCCTTTGCCTACGTATTCCATTCATATAACAATACCAGTTGAACTTATAGCTACAAAACTCACCACCATTGTCAGATCTAAGGCACTTCAATCTCCTGTCTATTTCATTCTCAACTAAAGCTTTCCAAATCTTAAAAGTGTCAAAAACATTAGATTTCTTTCTTATACAATAGACCCATACCTTTCTTGTACCATCATCAATGAAATAAACATAGTACTATGATCCTCCAATAGAAGTAACTTGAGCTGGTCCCCACATGTCTGTGTGAACAAGCTCTAACTTGTGCTTCTTCTTTGTTGACCCAGTCTTGAGAAAACTCACTCTCTTCTATTTCCCAAAAATATAGTGCTCACAAAAATCTAGATCTATGCTTTTCAAATCTGAAAGCTTACCTTTTGACTTAAGAATAGACATTCCCTTCTCACTCATGTGGCCAAGCCTCTGGTGCCACAACTTTGCATCTACATCTGAAGTAGATAATACAGAAGGAGAATTATCAGTAATACAATTACATAAATAGAGATTACCTACTCTCTTACCTCTATCCAATACAAATGCACCCTTGGAAACCTTCCAAGATTCAGCTGTTAGAGTTACTGTGCAACCCTCATCCCTCAACTTTCCTATAGAAATCAGATTCCTCTTCAGGATGGGAACATGCATGACATCTCTCAACACCCATGTGTTGCCATTTTGCATTTTCAGCTACACTTTTCCTTTGCCAACAATTTTACAAGGCTCATCATCCCCTAAATAAACTATTCCAAAATCTCCATGGACATAGTCACTGAAATATTCTCTATTTGGGGTTGCATGAAAAGAGGCACCAGAATCTAAAATCCAAGATTCTATATTATTATGCAAAGAGAATATAAGAGCATCTTGTGCAACAATACCTGTAACTTTTGCTTCTTCTTTACCTTCATGCTGATTGTCTTCTTTAGGTTTTGACCAGCAATCTTTGCTTATATGCCCTATCTTCCCACAATTCTAGCAGACTATCTTCCTACCATTTTTGAATTTGGATCTACCTCTCATCTTTGACTTAGACCTTGATCTCCTATGCTTTCCCTTCTCTTTTTTCCTTCCCCTTCTTTCAAAACTTAAAGCATTCCCTGATGTTTCCTCTGTGCTTTTCCTACGAATTTATTCATTCAAGATTACACTAACAACATCATCTACTTTTAAAATTTTTGAAGCAGATGCAGTATTACTAAATGCCATTACCAAGCTATGCTAGCTTTCAGGTAAAGAGCATAAGATTAATAGAGCTTTAATTTCATCATCAAAAACTATTTTGACTGAATTTAATTGATTTGCAATTCCATGGAAATCATTTACATGATTAGATACAGATCCACCTTCTTGCATTTGCAAATTAAATAACTACTTCATAAGATATACCTTATTTGAAGCTGAGGGTTTTTCATATAAATTTGCTAAATTAGTTATTAACTCTACCATTGACTTTGCCTGTGATAAATTAGATATCACAGTAGATGCCAAACTCAATCTTATATATCCAAGAGCCTTTCTATCAAGAACTTCCGATTCTTCATCTTCCATGTCTGTGGGCTTCTTTGAAACCCCACCTAACGGTAAGTATAGATTTTTCTGATACAGATAATCTTCTATCTGCATTCTCCATAATTGATAATTCTTGCCATTAAACTTCTCCATTCTCAATTTACTTTCTTCTGGCATTGCTTTCTCCCACTTAAATAAAAACCCCTGTGAGTGACCTGTAATCAACAAACACTAACTAGATCTGAAACACTTGTTAGTCAACCTGAGCTCTGATACCACTTGTTGGGGATCAACCAACAAAATTGATTACTATTATGAAAACAACTAAACATGGAATTAAACCAAAAAGAATAAGTAACTAGAATCAGAAACAACAAAAAATAAGAGATACAAGAAACCACCCTGAAAACTTGTATTAAACTCTTCTAGAAGGAAATACAATGAAGAAAATCACACTTTCTTCTCACACCTCTCAGATGTATAGATCTCTTTCCAGATCTCTTTCCCTCAAGAGTTCTCTCTCTCAATTACAATCAAGTCCAACAACCTGGATTGATTCACATATACAATGTATTGTACAATTCTTGTCCAATAAGCTATGAAGATCTAATCCTATATATAATATTAGGAAACATGAGCATGCATTCACAACCATTAGATGCACCTCCTAATCAAGGGTCCACAATAGTCCTGCCAAAAATAGAAATGTGGACTTACAACTAACAGCTAAACTTATCATGCAAACAATCTATTCTGTCCATGAAAATATACATTCTGGATGCACAGGCAACTGACATCGGTCCCCGCCTGTCTACACATGACCGACATTAGCTGATCTATGATTGACACTGGCAGCTCCCAGTCGACTCCTGATTGATTTCAATCGCTCCTGACCATCGCCTGTGATTGTGTAACTCTAGCAACCTACAATTTACTCATTTGGTGAAGCTTTTAGCTCCACAACTCAATAAGATCAATGTTATTTGAAGTATACACTTGATTATGGTAAAGATGGCTTTAACTTTGTCAATTCAATAGGTTTGAGGTTAGTAATAGCTATTTTGGTTAAATATTCATAGATCCTTTGCAAATTTGAACTCATTCAAGCTTAGAGTTGTAAAGATCATTCAAATTTATGTATTTGGACATATTTTTGAGCTAGTTTATTTGAAGATCTTAGTCCTTTGTTGTTATTTACATGAATCTTTGCAAAATTCATTTAATGTGCAAGTTCAATATTTTTTATTTGTAAATATTGGTTTAACACATTGTATTTCAAACATAATTAAAAGTTTTCAAGATGGAATTACCAAGAATAAAAATAAAGTCACATTCAGAAAAAAGGGAACCTCTACTTGAACTAAAAATCCATAGGAGAGCTAGGTGAGACAAAGGTAGACATAGATGCTTGATTTCTTTTCCAACTTCATCACTCCAAGGTACTCCTACATTATATCTTCATCAAGGTATGGCTTGGCTGGGTGGATCTCCTATCAATGTACCAAGTGTGGTACATGACCTTCCCCATAACCTTGAGAAATATTTGCCAAAATTTAGTCCAACTAGTATCATAACTATAGAGGAACATATTAAATCATTCAAATCTACATTAAGATTGATATATGTAGTCTATGAGGATGTAGCCTATAGATTATTTCCTTTTATTTTAAAGATGCTACTTATGAATGGTTTTTAAATTTATTTGAGAATTACATTAATAGTTGAAATCATTTTAACAATGTTTTCATTGACCAATTTGGTAAAATTATTAGCCCTTATATCTTATACCAATAATTCACCACAATTAAGAGGGATAAAAATTAACATATAAGAGTATTTAATGCTAGGTCTAAAATATGTACAGTCATACCATAGATCCCTACAAGCTTGATGATGCTTTGGCCCTAGAAATCTATAAAGATTCCTTAGATCCCATGAGCTCTATTTTCATAAAGAAGGCTATTGGACCTATGAATACTCTGGCCTTAGCCTATTTTGAAATAGTGATCATTAATGATCAAATACAACCCCAAGGTTAGTTGGCTTAATCCATTCCTAATATCAACTAACATATGCCTACCTTGAACATCTTTCCTAATAACAATCAAAATATGTCAAATCTAAATTAGATTTTAGCTTTGAATTAATTACCCTTGAGCCATGTTGCTTCCAATCAGAACTTAGGATTTTTTAACCATACAATAATTAGATTTAATCCAAATGATAAAAAAGCTTTAGTAC
The DNA here is from genome assembly GCA_037957365.1 of Torreya grandis. NCBI lineage: Eukaryota > Viridiplantae > Streptophyta > Pinopsida > Cupressales > Taxaceae > Torreya > Torreya grandis. The sequence goes on from JARHVA010001602.1 coordinate 615,988, forward strand.
CATCCAATGATGCTAATAATAACCAGGTTCATAATTCAAAAGCTTTCAAGAGTGAAAATGATTCTATTTTAAAGATGGTCTAAAATCTTAACATTAATTTCCTTTAGTTGTGAAAGTAAGTTAGCCATATTGGAGAGAGCTTGAGTACAAAATTTTCCTTCCAAAGGTTTAATAGACCCAATAGTAGATTATAGAATGATAATTTCCATAACAATAAGAATAATGAATCATCTATTGATAAAAAAAATAGGCATTAATTTCATTGATGCTACATTAACTTATTACTGTAGAGTTCATTATACTGCTAAACATGGTGAAATGGATTGCATTGAATTATAAAAAACCTTTGAGTCCTTTCAATAAGAATTGGATAAATTCAAAGTAGTTTATAACAATTATAGTGGTACAAGTACATTAGGATCTAAATCTATTGATCAAGCCTTCATGGTGGAGATGTTTGACTTCCATTTCTAAGAATACAATGAACTTGATGATGTTCCTAAAGAAGTGCATGATTTCCATCAGTTCTTAAAGAATACCTACCTGTTTCTATGCTAATTTCACTTTCACATTTAAAAGATAGAAATGAAAAACTAAGAGATGGTCTAGGGTTAGAAGATACCCAGATATAGTCGTGCACACCGAAATCAGATGTTGGAAGGTACTCCTCTTTGGCTATGGAGGAATGACACCTGCAAAGAAAAAGAGACTAAACACGAAAAAATGTTAGACAAAGAGACGGTGGGATGTCAAGCAAACGCTTGATCCCTGAAGTATGAAGACTTCCTTAAGGGATATCAACCCACTAATAAAAAGCAGAATATTTGACTAAAGTAGAAATAATGAAGGACAGAATGAAAGAAAATAAAAGACAAAAAGTAGAATGCGTACCTGATATGCAGCAAACTACTCTGCACAATCGCCAGTTTTGGTCTTTGTGCTGGCGTCGGTCAGGGAAGGGAGCTGATGTCAGTTAAAGTGCCGACGTCGGTATGGGTAATGACCGGCGTCAATCGGGGCAACAATTTTGGATAGGGTCTGGTCGGGTCTGGATAGGGTATTAGGATTTACAAAAAGGTCAGATGTTTTTGTCTGAGGGTTTGGGAAGCCAGTTTAGGAGTCAGAGGGATTGTTTGGGGGTTTATGTGCAAGGGGTATGGGCAGAGTTACAGACTGTATATTCTACAGAGGGTGGATAGAGGTGATACAGGTGGAAGTAAGGTCAGGGCTATAATCTAAATCTAAATCTGGGTAATGATAGCAATTAAAAACAATAACCAGAGATTAGAATAAAAACATAGAACAAACGCTTACCTATTACGCGCTGAAGATAAAAGTCAGAGACATGATTGATGTTGTCGCTGTGTCACAAAAGTTTGATGTAGAAGACCTCCAGCAAGATGACTAAAGTAGAATACCTGTACCAGAGAGAGAATGCGAGAGATTGATTGCAGATTGGTTGGATGTAAGAAGTGGTTGATCATTCGAATGAAGAGGTTTGCTGATTGATATGAAGAAAGGTCTGATAACCGATCAAGAAATGGATTGGCAACCAAATGGATAATAGATAACGGATAATGGTTTCTGCATTCAGGTCGAGAATGCAGTGTTAAAGATAACTGATGTCAGCAGGACTGCCGACGTTGGCCGATAAGTGATCGACGTCGGCAACGTCGGCCGGGTTATGACCATCATCGGTAGATGTAGAATGGGGACAAAGGCTAACTTTAGCTCTCTGCTCATTTTTACATGCTGCCAGAGTCAAGGCTTGTGGGAAAATGGTCGACAGGGGTTAAATAGGCATGGAAAACTAAAATGGGGGTTAAGGGGAGGACGATAAGGGTTAGACACAATTACGGTGTCTACATTTGCCCCTTTTTGTCTTATTCTGGATGAACTGCAAGACAAAAATAAGAGTTGGTTGCCCCAAGTGTGGGATAAGGTCAATTCTGTCTTATTGGTTGTTCAAGTGAACTGCAAGACAAAAATAGGAGGGTTGGTTGCCCCAATTATGGATGAGGTATTCCCCCTCAAAGCAGGAGTCGAGAGAAGGGAACCTGGAATCGGGTGCTGATTTGACAAAGATTGGATGAAAAAGGGGTGAAGATAGAGTGAGAACACTACAAAATTCATGATTGTGCGTACACCACTTCACGAGGATGGTCAGGTCAAATTGTCATAGGTCGAGGGTTGAGGAGTGTCAAAATTGGAATAATCAGGCCCTAGCATTTAGTCGTCTGCTGATTGGGTTATTCAATCTAAGTTGAAGCTCCAATGGTCATTGTGTTTCAGGTATCCCAAGCTCAAGAAGTGCTCCTGAAAACATGAAAATGTCACAAGTAGTGGGGATCAACTGGCTTGCGATCCTATACTTGTGAAGGTCAAAAGTGTGCACACAATTTTGCTAACCAATCATGAGGTAGCATACATGCAAAAACAACCAAGGCAAAATCACTTTGGAAGTAGTCATGGTTAGAGGAGATGGTCATGATATCCAAGGTCTGGTGGTCGATGGATGGAGGCAAAAGTGATCTCAAGTGTGCCCCAGGGGGCCAAAATGACTAGTACTGGAGGGCTGACTGATTGAGGGCATGATTTTGGGGCAACATGATGAAAAAAGGAGGTAAGAAGGTTTGTCCATCAGAGAGATGAACAAATGAAGGTGGTCAAGCTAACCCCAAAAGATATCGTATCATCTAAGTGCTGCCTACATAGCCCTTGTGTGAAGGGCCTCATACCAATGTAGTTCAAAACTAGGAGTCTGAGTGGTAGACAGGTGGTGAAAGTGGTCGATAGACTGGTCTTGGTCAAGGTCAAAATGATGAGGAGAAAAAAGATGTTACAGCCTTTTCCAAATGGTGTATTCTGTAACATTGGTGATGTGGTCTTTCATCCCTAGCAATTTTCCATAGTCGTGATGGACATATGCTAAAAATGAATTGAGGTCTATTTATGCTTCAGCAAGTATTGGTTTATGCTTAACATAAATTGCATCTGGTCGATAGTTTCCATGTGTATTGGTGTCCATAGAAACTAGTGTGAATAGGTTATGATGATGTGACAGGTCTGAAAATGTTGGGTTGGCTTGGTTGGGTTTGACAAGTGATGAAGTTGAATGTGACCAAAGTGTAGAAAAAGTGAAAGGCATATTGCTCTTTCATTGACAAGGACCAGAAATGACATCATAGATAGGGGTTATTAGAACCAAGAGCCCCATTCATGCATGACGTCGTTGACCATATGTTGTGTTAGAGTGGTAATCAAATCACTTTGACATTAAAGTGAGCTCAAAGTCCCTTGAGCCGGTGATAGGAAGAGGATAGGGTAACCCATTTTAGAGCAGATATAACTTTGCCCCTTTTATAGGAGACCCTGAGACAACTACAAGCCAAGTCCATGATTTTTTTTAATTTTTTTAATTTTATTTTTTTTTTAATTTTTTGGGTGCAGAATGATCAATGCGAGAAGTCTACATAGAGATGTCATTTGCTTGGTGGTCATTTGCGAAGCTGATCAATGCGAGAAGCTGCTAAGAAAGATTGATGTTGGTAGCAAGAGTTAATCATAGCCATCCTTTGAGGGAGTGGTCTATATTTTGCTTTATATATAAGGGCTTTGAATAGCTATCCTTTAAGGGAGCAATCTATTAGCTACATCAATGATAGTATAGCTGTTCTCCAAGGGAGCAGTCTACCTTTTGATGTGATTTGGTGACCTTGGATATTTTTGACATCTTGATTTGTTTTGACAGAAATGTGAGTCATGGACCAGACTATAGAAGGTCAAGGGTTCCCTTTTATTAGGATAAAGCATCCATACTGTATAAAAGGGGTATATAGGATTTGTTAAGGGGAGTAGGGTTGAAAGGAATGAGGACTAAGAGGATGGGGATTGCTCAAGGGATGAGCTCAAGATAAATGTCAAGTGGATGAGTACTCGACTAACAATAGAATGGTCACAGATGCAACGCATTAAGAGGCTCAAGTTCTAGTCGTCTGTCGAGAGAAGATAAATGATACATCCCTGATCCATACTTGTGCATGATAATGAAAGGTCCAAGCCAATTAGGGGCAAAATTACCTCGTTTACTTTGCTCCATATTGGTCACGTGCTGATTCTCTTTGAGGACGAGGTCTCTAATATTGAAATCCTTTTCTCACAAATTTTTGTCATAGGCTCGCTTGATGTGATGTTGATAGACATGGAGATGGTTGAGGGCAGCAAGACGACACTCGTCAAGTAACTCAAGTTGAGCTAAGCGATCTTGATGAAAGTCATTGTTAGAAAGAATGTCATGCAAAGAGATGCAGAGAGACAGGATCTATAATTCGAGAGGTAGGACAGCCTCTGTTCTATACATGAGAGAGAAAGGGGTAGCACCCATGGAGGTTCGAATGCTAGTGCGGTAGGCCCACAAAGCGAAGGGAATGTGAATATGCCAATCCCTTCTAATGTTGCTGACCACCTTAATGAGAATTTTAGTCAAGATTTTGTTGGATGCCTCAGCCTGCCCATTTGCTTGTGGGTAGTAAGGCGAAGAGAAACTGAGCTTGATGCCAAATGAGTCGCAGAGTTTTTAGGCAGTCTTGTTTTTGAAGGACTTGCCATTGTTGGTGATGATTTTATGAGGGACACCGAAGCGGCAGATGATGTGGCTACTGATGAAGTCGACAATATTGTTGGCTTTTGTGGAGATGAGAGGAATGGCTTCCACCCACTTGGTGAAATACTCGGTGGCAGTGATGATGGATTGATGATGAAGAGACGAATGAGGGTTAATCTCACCGATGAGATCTATGCGCCACTGAGAAAAAGGCCAAAAATCTTGAGCAACTTGTAAGGCGTGACTAGGAAGATGAAGCAAGTTAGAGTGCTGCTGACACTTGATGCAACGCCGAACATAGTTTTTACAGTCTTGATGAAGGGTGGGCCAATAATAGCCCAGACGAAGGATGCGCTTGGCAACCGAATTCCCAATGAAATCTCTGCCACAAATCCCGTCGTGGACTTGCTTAATGGCCTGAGATGCTTCAGTGGAGGTGAGACAGTGAAGAAGGAGGCCGTCGAAGCCTCGCTTATAGAGAAGACCCCCTAGCATGGTATAGCGAGCAGTACGCTTGATAAAATTTCATCGCGCATTGTTAGAGAGGTTGGTAGGAATGACAGAAAAAGATAAGTAGTCCACAAGTTGCTTATACCAAACATCTCGTGGGATAGAGTCTATAGTGTTGACATGATTAATGTTAGGAGAGATATAAGAAGGCAACGACACACGATGCACCGTGACAAAAAGTCTAGATGCATATGAGGAAGATGGGATATGGGAAGCGAGAGAAGCCATGGTGTCAGCAAACTTATTTGTGGATCGAGGAACAGTCTGCAAGAGGTAATGGTCGAAAGATGCAAGGAGAATGTCAGCACGATTTTTGTACCTTTGCAAAATTTCATTTTTACAGAGGTATGAACCGTTGACCTGATTGACGACAAGCTGCGAGTCACCAAAGATGTTGATGGACTTGATGCTGAGAGAAAGGGTGGTCTGAAGTCCCAAAATTAAGGCCTCATATTTAGCCATATTATTGGTACAATTAAAGTCAAGCTTGAAAGACAAAGGCATGGGCTCACCATCGAGTGGGATGAGAATGACTCCCACACCCCCACCAAGTTGACATTTAGAGCCGTCGAAGAACATGGTCATTTGGTAGACAGTGTCATCGGTGGAAAGCGTAGTGATAGACTCGTCAGGAAACTCGCACTGCGAAGGTTGATTGTTGGGAAGAGGGGCATCCACCAGTTGATCAGCGATGGTTTGCCCCTTGATAGATTTTTGTTGGATGAATTTGAGGTCAAACTCAGCAAGCAGCATGAGCCACCGAGCCATACGTTGATGTTGATATGGCTTGGAGTGCATAAACTTAAGAGGGTCGGTGTGAGTGATGACAAAAGGTTTTGTGGTTAAGAAGATAGTGGCAGAGCTTGGTAGCGGTAAAGACTAACACCAAACAGAGTTTCTCAGTATGAGTATACCGAGTTTCATAGTTGACCAGTGTTCGACTGATATAGTAGACCGCTTGCTCACGGTGATGCTTGTCTTGGTGTGCGATCATGGCACCTAACGAATGGTTAGTGATAGAGATATAAAGGTAGAAGGGTTGATCATCTTTAGGTGGAATGAGGACTGGTGGAGAGACCAGATAGCGTTTAAGGGCTTCAAAAGCCTCTTGATAGTCCTTATCCCATGTAAAAGAGATGTCCTTCTTAAGGAGATGATGAAAAGGTTGGCAGCGGTCAGAAAGCTATGAGATGAAATGGCGAATGGACTAGAGCTTCCCTTGTAGACTACGAAGCTGCTTGAGCTTGGTCAAGGGCGGCATCTCGAGGATAGTGCGGATCTTGGTGGGATCTATCTCGATGCCACAGAAAGAAATGATAAAGCTGAGAAGCTTGCCAGAGAGGACCCTAAAGACACATATCTTGGGGTTAAGGTAGACATTGTATTGAAGAAGGTGAGAGAAGATGATTTTGAGAATGGTCAAATGGTCACGACGAAGCTTGGACTTGCTGAGAAGGTCATCCACATAGTCCTCCATGATTTTATGGAGGAGATCATGAAAAATGTAGGTCATGGCACGCTGATATGTGGCACCTGCATTCTTCAAGCCGAAAGGCATGACTCGATAGCAAAAAGTCCCCCATGGGGTAATGAAAGTGGTCTTGTGTTGATCTTCCAGAGCAATCAGGATTTGATTGTATCTTGAAAACCCATCCATGAGAGATAGTATCTCATGGCTAGCCATGAGATCAATAAGCTGGTCAATGTTAGGAAGAAGAAAGTCATCTTTGGGATAGGATAGGTTAAGGTTGCGATAGTCTGTGTAGATCCAGATCCCCCCAGTTGCCTTGGTGACTGGGACGATGTTAGAGACCCACTGTAGATAATCGATGGGCTGGATGAAGGAGACAAAAAGGAGGTGTTGAAGCTCCTCTTTGACAAGGAGGGCAACACAAGGATGAATCTTTCAAAGCTTTTGCCTAGCAGGCTTAGCCTCTGGTTTGGTGACAATGTTATGGGTAGCGATGGTGGGGTCGATGCCAGGCATGTCATGGTAGGTCCAGGCAAAGGCCTTGCTATGGTGTGAGAAGAACTGGGTATAGTCAGGCTGCTTCTAAGCGTCTAAAGATTGTCCAATCTTTAAGACATGAGGAACATTAAAAGAAGGGAGGTTGATGTCAATGGTTGATTCATTTAACATAACCTGGGTCTCAAAAGGGAGAGAGCGCTGGATGAAAGAGTCATCGGTGCCCATGTAGGAAAGAATGGCATCGTCGTCAATGCAGTGGACAGTGTGAATGGCTGCTGACTCATCTTATACCATGCTTGGAAAAATGAGAGGGAGAGACTTGGACACCCCATTGAGCTGATCAGTCAAGGGTTCCAGGTGGATGGTGTTTATGGAAAAAAAACTAGGAGAGATAGAAACCACCGACTCCGTAGGTGAAGGAGGAGGAATGGGTGAGCCTGGAGGAGATTGGTCAATGGTTGGTTCAGGACAAAGGTCTGTAGGGGTCTGAGTGGGGTTGTGATATCCTAGGCCATACCATTTCTTGGCATTGTCATCGTTGAGCAGTTTGATGGGCTGATGGGAGCCCTGCTCATAGCGTCTGAAGCCAAAACCCTTCCATGCACACCTGTAAAGGTAAATGTGTGCAAAGGTAGGGTTTCCAAGAAACAAGAAGTCTGATGTGAAAGGTTGAGGTGAAGAAAGAGGATTGTAATCAGTAGGAGCTTGATCAAGCCCCCCATAGACAAGGTTGGTTCGGAGGTGAGGAGGACCATAAGGCACGATCATCCTGATCCGATGGTCGTAACTAGGGCTGTGATGAAGGTGTCCATACTCTTGTGGAGTTTGGAACATGTCTAAGGCTAGAAAGTGATATTCCCCCAATGAAAGTCTTTGGAAGATGTCTTCCATGGGATCTATGGTCATCGCTTGAAGGGGAGGTGTGAGGGTGACCGCTGGTTGCAAACTGGTTGAAGCTTCTGTGGATGGAGGTGGTGCCGGGGTTGATGGCTTGATAAGAATGAGAACGTCATTTAGATGGTAGGTGGTGTTACAAGTTTTGAAGGGTGAAGGGTCAGCGGGAATGGTATGGACTTGCCTATCATGCTCAAATTTCACACAACGGTGCAGGGTGGAGGGGACACAGGCCATGGCACGGATCGAGGGTTGGCCTAGCAAGATGTTGTATTGAAACTCTCCTTCAATGATATAGAAGAGCTCTGGGACTATGCGTGGACCAACATGAATGTGAAGGATGACTATGCCAATGGTCGTGGCAGTGGTGTCATTAAAGGAATGCAAGATTGCGTCAGTTTTAGAGACATAATTCTTGGGAAGAGCCAACTGTTCAAAGGCATGGGTGGAGATAATGTTGATGCTGGTGCCTCCATCGATCATAACGTGTTTAATGCATGTCTGATCAACATAGGCAGTGATGAAGAGGGCAGCATCCTGATCTTCCGTGTTGGATGTGGGAATCTCAAAATCACTGAATGTGATGGAGGCAACAGGGGCTAAAGAGTGGACAAAGGCAGCAAGTGGCTAGGGGTCCTCGGGTTGAACCTCCACTACTTGCAAGGCTCTGATGAGGGCTTGACGATGCTGGGGCGAGGTTTGGATGAGGTCATAAAGGGACATCTTCACAGGCATTTGGTGAAGCTGTTTCAACATAGAGTCATGAATTGCCCCTGAAGAGAAAGAAGAAGAGGGTTGAGGTGCGCCAAGGATAGAAATCTTAGGCTTGGGCAGTTGAGGTGGCTGGATGAAAGGGTAGGTCCAAGGAATGGTAGCTTTTTCCTTTGCCTTGTCCTTTTGTGACCTGGTGTTTATGTGAATGGCATTGATTTCAAAGATAGGGGGTGAAGGAGATGAAGGGGTTATGGTCTGCTGATGAGATGTTGATGGGTCTGAAGAGGTCAGAGAGTTATGAGGAGTCAGGGGTCAGTCGAGAGTGTCCTCAAATAGAAGAGTGTCTTTCTCCAGATAGCGATGAATGACGGTCTTGAGGGCACAACAAGTCTCAGTATCGTGTCCTGGCGTATGATGATATAAGCAAATCTTCATGTCATCGAACCAGGAGGGCTTAGACCCGAGAGGTTGGAAAGGCCTAATGGGCGGAAGGGTTATGCTAGAAGTCTGCAAAAGTCGATGCAAGATCAAAGAGTATGAGCCCACTAAAGGGTCTGTGCTCATCGATGTGTGTGATACTAGTGACTTTTGCTTGGGCAGAGTCAGAGGAGGCTTTTATACCACCTTTTGGATTGATGGTGCAGTGACAGGTGGAGATGGTACTTTCTTCATGAGAGGTGCCACCCTTTTGGGAGAGGTTAGGCTAGCAGTAGGCAAAGGAAGCAAAGGAGGCAACTGGTTTTGATTAAAAGTCAGAGTGGGAAGGACTCTGGTCAGGGTCGAAGGATGGGGGCCCAAAATGAAGGGCAATGATGACAGAGAAGGAGGCATTCACCTCTGTGGTTTAGCAGTCTTTTGTGACTTGGGTTGAAGACTACTATTGGTCGAGGTCTGGTCTAGGTCCACCTTCACTTGCGGATGAGTGAGGTTGGAGACAGGGCAAACGCCAAGTGACTTGATAGGTTTAGATGGGGTAGATGCGAGTTTTGGTTTTGATGGGGTCGATTGAGGCTTAGAAACGGGAGTCTAGTTTTTGTTAAAGGTCTTGGGAGATTTCACCATGGGAGGATTAGCTGCATGAGATGAGAGGGCACGGGCATGTTGAAGAGCTGTGAGACGCTCCCATAATCCCTAATGCTCCACTTTCCTAGAAGGGAGAAGTTTGAGTTTCTTGACTAGTCGAGAAAATGGCTGAGAAGATGTGGGATGAGGTTTGGGTTCTTGAGAAGATGTGGATGGTTGTGGGGTTGAAGATGAGACTGGTGTAGCGGTCTCAGACCCAAGGCATGATTGAGTCGTGACAGGTTCATCTGTGGTTGGAGATGAAGGAGAGGTAGGTTCTTCCCTGGGTGGAGAAGAAACCAGAGAATGAGGCTCCTCAAGTGGGTAAAGAGCAGGGATGATTGTGCCCTCCACTTGCGGTCGAGGAGTAGGAAGGGTTAGGTCCTCCATGGGTAGTAGGAAGGAGGATGGTGAAACTGGCGGTTCTGGTAAGGTCGAGGCATCCTCCAAGATGAGAGAGGTTGACGGAGAACTAACCAAAGAAAGAGGTTCGTCCACATGTGATGGACTAATGGATGGACTCACCTCTTGAGGTTGGTTAGAAATGAAGGGCAAGACCATATTGACTGTTCGTATATTGTGTTTGTGAATGTTGTCAATCAAGGTCTGGATATTGTTCTGAGTTGGTAGATGATTGGGGAATGGTTGCTTGAAGATGTTGATGCCTTGATTAGGTGGCGCATTGGGATTGTTGAGGATGAGGTCACCCTTTTCTAGCATGTCTTGGATGATGTTTTTAAGGGTTTTATAGTTGCCCATGTCATGTCCTTTAACACGGTGGTAGTTACAGAAGTCATTTTCCCTATACCACGCAGGGATGGCGCATGAGGGATCAAATTATGGAGGTGGTTGGATCTAGGGGAGATTGAGGACCCCTTGTTTGACGAGTTTTTCTAGCACAAATGTGTATGATTCTCTGAGTGGAGTATACTGTCGCTGTATGTATCTCTATTGAAATTGGCAGGTGGTACTCTGAGATGTGGATGGCTCAGACTAATTAGTTGAAGGCGAAGAGGAGGAAGATCTAATGACCACAGCATTTGCTAAAGCTTTAGATTTAGGATTGGATGAGGAAGGCTTAGAAGAGGGGTCATTGGTCTTGGAGTTGGGATTCTTGCTCTGCAACTTGACTTTATTCTCCTCGATGGCACGTAACTCAAGTTTACGGGCCATCGTGAAGGCTTCGTCAAAAGTGTGGAAGGTTTGAACCCTCAAGGTGGAAGAAATATGTCTGGCGCAGGCTTGGGAGAAAAGTTCAATAAGTTCAGGTTGGGGTAAAGAAAAGGAGAGTTGATTGATGAGGCCTCTCCAGAAAGCAACAAAATTAGAAATAGATTTGTCTTCGAATTGGCGGATAGAATAGAGGTCTGTGATTGAGACCTTCTTGGTGATGTTGATAGAGAAATGATTGAGGAAGAGCTGGGCCAATTAAGTGAACGTGAAGAGGGAATGGCTGGTAAGGGAGCTGTACCAGTCAAGCACAGCACCTGAGAGAGACATAGGAAATGTGCGTAAAAGCAACGCATCGTCATGGGTGATAAGGTAACAGGCATGTCTAAATGCCTGTAAGTGCTGTTGTGGGTCTTCCTTGCTTTGAAAATGAGAAAACTTAGGAAGTTCCCATTGGCTGGGATATGGTCAGATCAGGACAGAAGGATGGATGGGCTCATTACAAATTTGTTCGTATGAGAGAGTATTGCGTGAGCCAAAAACAGAGGTCTCTAGGCTGGACATCTTGTCCATCAGCATTTTGATGATATCTACTGACGGATTGGCGGGTGGAGCGCCCCCTAGATTATAAGGCACTTGAAAGAGGCTAGAAGAGGCATACAACATAGTCGTGTTGGAAATAGGACCAACTCGGAAGCACACAATTGATTACCAAATTCAAATAACTAAATATGCAGAAATAACCAGAATCAACAAGTAACTAGAATCTAGAAATAACACAAGATATGAGAGACAATACATAACTTGTATTAATACTCATACAGAAAAGAATACAATAAATAAGATGCCACTTCTTCTCCACCACCTCTTTAGAGGTTTCCCACACCTCAAGTGAACAGTAATTCTCTTCTCAAAGCTCTCTCTCTTAGGTCCCAACACCCAACTCACACACTGAGTTGGTGTTCACCTTACACCTGTGCTCCACGCACTCCATAAGTGCTCCACGCACTCCACAAGTACACACCTGTACTCCAAGTAGATCTCTCCTGATATTGCTCCCTATTGTGTTGCTGTCCTATCGATCTTCAAACTATAGATCAAGCTGGTTCTGCACACCTGTGAACCTTGACCTTACACACACATACACCTGCATATCAATGATCTTACTTACCATGTAGATCTCCTATAGAAGCCATGCTCACCTGATGACTAAGATCATACACTCCTGAAGAACCCTTCTGATTCTCCAATCCAGCACCCACCTTGGTACTATGGCACTAGGAAGAACGCACCATTGCTCTACCTCACACACCGAAGGAACTTATAATTATGCTCTCTTACTCCCTAGCTACACTTTTACAATACAACTATGAGTCTATTATATAGATCTCTTCCAAACAATAATTAGACACCTAGTACAATAATTAGATCTGCAGCTCTCAGTCTATAATTAGCACTAAGCATGCAAACACTTGGTTCATCAACCAACTGCCCGTAATTAACTCACAGTCAAACCACACAGGCGACCGATGCTGGTCCCTGTCCGCCTGGGGGTCACCGACACCAGCCGATCTCTGACCGACGTCAGTTGCTTCCTACATCCTTCCTGCCGACGTTGGTTGGCCTGACCGACGCTGGTTTCCATGACACTCAGCAACCCTTCTGCACCCTCCTCCATGTCTGCATCAGTGAAGCTTTTAGCTCCACAACTTAACAATCTCCCACTTGGAGATAAACAGCTGCACTGTACCTATACCTGTACCCTGTCTAATCTATTTCCTGGTTTGTATTCCTCTTCAAGCTCAACCCTGAAGACCACCCACCACACAACCTGTGATGTACCACCTATCATCCGAGTACCCTACCACATTTGAACCTACAAACACATGTAGTGAAGTCCTAACCCTTAAATAGCATGAATCCCTGCTGCTGGTCTCTCTCAAATACCTGAGAATCCACTTCTCCGAATTGGCTCCTAACTCTCTAACAACTCCCACTGCTTGGGAAAACTTAGGTCTATACTAGACCTCATGTGATTTCGGACACTGAACTATCCAGCCCTTGGTGCGCTCTGATTTTGTATCATGCGTAATGAACCTCGCCAACACCTAATTCACATCAGCTCCCAGTGGAGACAAAATCAACCTGTGATCTCCATGCCTCCCATGTCAAAGAATTTTGCTGCTCAAAACTCCTCCTGACATGATACTAAACTAATCTTACCCTTAGCTCAGCAAAACCCTATATGTACAAACCCTGCTAGCAAATATACCATCCACATACAGCAACAGAATGATGTCATGACTCATCATCCACCTGGTAAGTCAAACCACAATAGTTACCTGACATCGACTGAAGTCATGCTTCATCCTCTACCTGTCAAAACCTGTACCACTGTCCTGCAGCTCCTCAAGACCATATGCCTTGGCCTTCCATCTCATGTGTCCGTTCTCTCTATTCTTCAACTAAGGTATCCATTCGTCTCTGTGCTTTCATCTAGCTGGCAGCCCTACCAAAACTCCCATTTGGTTCTGCATCATATCTCTGCCATGCTCCCACCTGTTTCCTGGATCCTTCTTGCTCTACAATCAGCAACAAGTATAAAGAAGAGGAACAATGAATTTGAGGGCCTACTTACATCTTCAGTCCTCCATATGGGTGTTTGAGACTCTTTGACAGCGTGCTGTCCACCCAAAATCTGTTATAGTGATCGACCTCAGCCACCTCACAGTCTGCATCCAACCGACATCGGTTCTTGTGCCTATCCTGACTACCAACCTACCACCATTAGTGTCCTCTTGCTGTCGATGTCGGTCTTCGTGACTGACATCAGTCTTACCTACTACCGATGTCAGTTTTCCTGACGACGCCGGTACCTATGTTTCCTGTGAGTGATGACTTTTTACCCGCGAGCTCTTTTGAATCAATCCCCATGTCCAAACTGCCCTACTCAAAAGTATCCAGCCACATCCACTGATCTCTGTCCGCCATCTCCTGCAAGAACACTAAGGCTTTCCAGTTCTTAAGCCTATCAAATATATCTACCTTCCGCTTAAGAACATGCATCTCCTTCCTACTCATGTGACCAAGCCTACGAAGCCACGTCTCCGCAACAAAAGAAGAATCAGTAATATAAACAAGTAGATAAAGAGTACCTATCTTCTTACCACCAGCTAATTCAAGTGCATCCGCTGTGAGAGCTCTCGTACATCTCTCATCACCCAACTCTTCTGAAGAAATTAGCCACATCTCCAAACCTGGGACCTGCATGACCTCCTTCAACACCCATGTGTTGGCCACCTGCAATTTCAGCTTCACTTCCCCTTTGCCAATTCTTTGTCAAGGCTCACCAGCTCCTCTATCTGGGGCTACATGGAAAGAGGCAACTGAATCTGTAAGACAAGATTCAACTTTATCCAAGAAACCTCTCAGAGCATCCTGTGCCACATAACCTGCAACATCTGCTTCTTTGGTTCCTTCTTGCTGATCTTCCACAAACCAAAAATATTCTTTTACCTGCTCTTTCTTTCCATGGGACCTTAAGTGACCATCTGTGCTTTTCAACTCCTCCATCCATAGCTTATTATGATCTGCCATTGCTCTACTCCCACTCAATCAAAAAACCCCTGAGAGTGACCTGTAACCAAAACGCAAAACCTGCTTCCTGCAACCTTAGCTCTGATACCACTTGTTGGAAATAGGACCAACCTAGAAGCACATAATTGATTACCAAATTCAAGCAACTAAATATGCGGAAATAACCAGAATCAACAAGTAACTAGAATCCAGAAATAACACAAGATATGAGAGACAATACACAACTTGTATTAATACTTATACATAAAAGAATACAATAAAGAAGATGCCACTTTTTCTCCACCACCTCTTCAGAGGTTTCCCACACCTCAAGTGAACAATAATTCTCTTCTCAAAGCTCTCTCTCTTAGGTCCCAACACCCAACTCACACACTGAGTTGGTGTTCACCTTAAACCTGTGCTCCATGCACTCCACAAGTGTTCCATGCACTCCACAAGTACACCCCTGTACTCCAAGTAGATCTCTCCTGATACTACTCCCTGTTGTGTTGCTATCCTATCAATCTTCAAACTACAAATCAAGCTGGTTCTGCACACCTGTGAACTTTGACCTTGCACACACATACACCTGCATATCAATGATTTTACTTACCATGTAGATCTCCTATAGAAGCCATGCTCACCTGATGACTAAGATCATACACTCCTGAAGAACCCTGCTAATTCTCCAATCCAGCACCCACCTTGGTACTGTGGCACTAGGAGGAACGCACCATTGCTCTACCTCACACACCAAAGGAGTTTATAATTATGCTCTCTTACTCCCTAGCTACACTTTTACAATACAACCATGAGTCTATTATATAGATCTCTTCCAAACAATAATTAGACACCTAGTACAATAATTAGATCCGCAACTCTCAGTCTATAATTAGCACTAAACATGCAAACACTTGGTTCGTCAACCAACTACCTATAATTAACTTGCAGTCAAACCACATAGGCGACCGACGCCGGTCCCTGTCCGCCTAGGGGTCACCGACGCCGGCCGATCTCTGACCGATGTCGGTTGCTTCCTGCATCCTTCCTGCCGATGTTGGTTGGCCTGACCGATGCTGGTGTCCGTGGCACTCAGCAACCCTTCTACACCCTCCTCCATGTCTGCATCAGTGAAGCTTTTAGCTCCACAACTTAACAAGTCAGTTGTACCAGTAAGGGCGCAACGTACGAATGACTAGTCATAGGGATAGAAGAGAAGACTAAGGATGGTTGGGTAGAAGGCACGGCTAGGCTTGATGTTGCCACGGGGGGTTGGTTAGTGGTAACATGGGCCAATGGATAGGTAGCCACCCTGGTGTTGATAGGGGCTAGGGTAGGTAGAATAGAGATGACCAAATTTTGAAAGGGGGTAGAAAGTGGTTGAGTGGGCTGAGGTTGATAGGGGGTCGAAACCCCAGTGGAAGTGGGCCCAAAGATGGAGGGAGAGGCCACACTTGGATGGTTGGTCAAAGGGTGGTCATTGGTCGAGGTAATAGCCTAGGTGTCAAAAGGTTGAACTATGGACACTATTGATATAGCCGCAATTTCGAGAAGAGAGGTCGGCATTCTGTAGATTGGATTGCCCAAGGAGTCTCACATTTGGCTATTCGTGAGATAGTGCTGCAAGGCTTTGACGTTGAGGTCTAAGAATCGTGCAAAATCTTGGTCCCCTTCTGGGACAATAGGCTTCTGGGTTGGGGATGGTCTAGTAGGAGTTCTTTCAGTCTCTGAGTGGAACTCTATTATAGGACTGGTTATAGACGGGGTAGATGGAAGCGGGTGATGCCTCGTGTGATCGACTAGAGCCTTGGCTTGACTACGAGTCAAAACCATTCAATGCAAGAAAGAACGTCCTCACAAGCTCAAACAAGAAAATAAGAACAAAAAAGATGAAGAACACAAGCAGATCCTAAAACCCTAGGAGTAAATTATTAAGATTATAGTGGCTTATGCCTTAGAATGTGTGTAGAGGAAGATTGGCTTTTGAGTCAGGTCCTAGAAGAAGTAGTCTATGGATGGTTTTGGGTTAGTTATGGTGCTCAAGAAGTTTGTGTTAGGTTTCATACAAGGCTTAGTGCTAAGGAGCAAGCTCCCCTCACTTCACAAGTCCAGTGATAAGCTGGGCCCGCTTAGCCAAAATATACTTCCCCTAGAGATTAGACTCTGCCAGAGAACAAAGTGGGCTTTCCCCTTGGTGATGAAATCCAAGTAGGATTGCCAGGATAGGTAAGGTATCTACTGTGGGATGAAATCCCAGTCGAGCCTTGTCTCAGGTAAGTTAAGATGTTTGTTTTGTGCAAGTGGTTTGGTCGTGTAACATCAAGTGGACTAGATTAATTCAATATGCATTTATTAATTACTAAGTGTGGTCTAAGAAATGCAAGCAAACAGAAATGAAAGTGCAACATGTTTTAAGCCCAAGTCAAAATGTTTGTTCGTATTAAGATGAATGGAGAAAGAGTCAAAGAATATGAGTTTTGACTAGTCTAGAAGTGCAAGAAAGAAAAGAAAAGTTCTTTTTATTCCTGCTTATGATGTCGTTTAGAAGAGACGAAAGAGGCAAAAAGGAAGGAACCTAATGCACCTATATGAACGAAAGAAAGAAAGAACCCAAAGAAGGCCCTAGGGTCCCACCAGGCGTGCCAGAATGTTTCTACGCTAATTTCACTTTCACATTCAAAAGATAGAAATGAGAAACTAAGAGATGGTCTAGGGTTAGAAGATACCCAGATATAGTCGTGTGCACCGAAATCAGACGTTAGAAGGTACTCCTCTTTGGCTGTGGAGGAATCACACCTGTGAAGAAAAAGAGACTAAACACGAAAAAATGTTAGACGAAGAGACGGTGGGCTGTCAAGCAAATGCTTGATCCCTGAAGTACGAAGACTTCCTTAAGGGATATCAACCCACTAATAAAAAGCAGAATATTTGACTGAAGTAGAAATAATGAAAGACAGAATGAAAGCAAATAAAAGACAAAAATTAGAATGCGTACCTGATATGCAGCAAACTACTCTGCACAGTCACCGGTGTCAGTCTCTGTGCCGGCATTAGTCAGGGAAGGGAGCCAACATCGGTTAAAGTGCCAACGTCGGTATGGGTAATGACCGGCATCGGTCGGGGAAACAGTTTTGGATAGGGTCTGGTCGGGTCTGGACAGGGTCTTAGGATTTGTAAAAAGGTCAGATGTTTTTTTCTGAGGGTTCGGGAAGCTGGTTTAGGAGTCAGAGGGATTGTTTGGGGGTTGATGTGTAAGGGGTATGGGCAGAGTTACAGACTATATATTTTGCAGAGGGTGGATAGAGGTGATATGGGTGGAAGTAAGGTCAGGGCTATAGTCTGAATCTAAATCTGGGTAATGATAGCAATTAAAAACAATAACCAAAGATTAGAATAAAAACACAGAATAAATGCTTACCTATTACGCGCTGAAGATAAAAGTCAGAGACATGATTGATGTTGTCGCTGTGTCGTAAAAGTTTGATGTAGCAAACCTCCAGCAAGATGACTGAAGTAGAATACCTGTACCAGAGAGAGAATGCGAGAGATTGATTGCATATTGGTTGGATGTAAGAAGTGGTTGATTGTTCAAATGAATAGGTTTGCTGATTGATACGAAGGAAGGTCCGATAACCGATCGAGAAACGGATTGGCAACCGAATGGATAATGGATAACAGATAACGATTCCTGCATTTGGGTCGAGAACGTAGTGTTAAAGATAACCGACGTCAGCAGGACTGCCGACGTCGGCCGATAAGTGACCGACGTCAGTGACATCGGCTAGGTTATGACCATCGTTGGCAGATGCAGAATGGGGACAAAGGCTAACTTTAGCTCTCTGCTCATTTTTACATGCTGCCAGGGTCAAGGCTTGTGGGAAAATGGTCGACAGGGGTTAAATAGGCATGGAAAACTAAAATGGGGGTTAAGGGGAGGACGCCAAGGGTTAGACACAATTACGGTGTCTATAATACCTACCCTATAAGTAACATAGAGTATAAGTATCCCATGACTACTTTAACACCTCCAAACAAATTTGGCACTCCTCTAGATACTACATTAGATAATAACCTAGAGCCTCCATAAGGAAGTAATTCTAAATAAAGTATCGATGCATTTATTTCTTCAAATAAAAATAGGTATAATATTTTGGAGGACATGAAGAAAATAAAGGCTAATATTACATTACATGAATTGAAGAATCTCACTGAGCAAAGGGACCTATTACTGGGGTCCTTGTCCAAGAAACTTAACAAGCCATCCAATGCCAATGTTGTTATCTACAAGGCTAAGACATAATCCCCACTTTTTTTGCTTACTATCAGAATGTTTGGAAAGAATCTACATAACTACTTATTAGATTTTGGTTCATTCAACAACATTATGCCAGTAGGTATTTGTAAAAAACTTAGCTTGATTCCTATAAAATAGTATAGAGTTTTCACTCAGTGAGATAAATCTAGAGTCATGGTAGTTAGGGAATTATTAAATTTTCATATGTAGCTTACCTTTGAGATAAAGTCCAACAATTTATTGACATCTAAGTGGTGGACATTCTTGATTCATATGGGTTGCTATTAAGTAGGGAATGGTCAAAGGCCCTAAATGGATATATGTCCACTAATTGTTCTCACTTGTGGGTACTATGGAAGGGAGTCCTAAATTAGATCAAAGTCGAAAGAGAGCCTTAGATGAAGCACATGATCATAAAATACAACTATGAATGAAAAGGTGAACATAGTTGACTCTAATTTGGGAGTTTTCACTCTTAAAACTACCAATGTATGTGAGTCTAAATCTGCTCATATTATCCATGGATTGTGGAAGATTCATTTTGATGGGGCTATATGTAAGTCTGGGTTTAGAGTAGGAGTTGTCCTAACCAATCCTCTTGATAAGTAATATCATGCTTCCTATAGACTCCAATTTCCATGCACCAATAACCTTACATAATATGAATAATTGATTTTAGGTTTACAATTTGCCATCAAGTACAAATTTAAAAAATTACTAGTCATGGTGATTCAAAATTTATAGTCAATAAGGTGAGGAGTAGGTACCAGTGTAAACTCTCATATCTTAAGACATTAATTTAAGAGTCTAGGATTTGATATAATCTTTTGATGCTTTTAACATTATTTCCATCCCTAAGGAAGAAAACAATTCTATTAATGAGCTTGTCTCAGCTGTAGCCAATCTTATGCCAAACCATAACTCTCAAAACTTTAGCATTGAGTTGGTTCCATGCCCTTTAGTCTTGGATAATGTAAACCATATTCAAGTTTCTAATGATGACCAACATATCTTGGATTTCATGAATAATTTAAGAGTAAATGAGGCATATCATAGATGAGGCCAATGAGAGTAATCTTGAAGAGGATGGTAGATTTAAGAACATAGTCATTTATTTGAATGACAACAAAATTAAAAAAAATCATGATTGCCTTGGAGAGGTTATTTGACTAGGATAAGTTGGTTGAGAACACTAGGATTCCCAAAGAAAGTGGGAATGATTACAAGGTAGTTGATCTTGGACCTCAAGATCAACCTCAGCTAGTTAATATTGGAACAATATGTACAAGCATTAAAGATAAAAAACCAAAGACCTACTAACTAACTATAAGGACATAGTAGCATGGTCCTATGATGAATTGAATATTTTTGATCCAAAAGTCATCACTCATACCATACCCTTTAAGAAAGATTGCAAATCTTCTAGATAAAAGTAGAGGCCTGTCAACCCTATTTTATAACCCATCATTCTCAAAGAGGTTAAATTTTTTTTAGATGCCAATATTGTATTTCCCATTAGGCACTCTATCTGGGTCATCAATATGGTTCCAATTAGAAAAAATAATGGTGAAATAAGACTGTATTGATTTTATAAATCTAAATAAGTCATTTAAAAAATATAACTATCCTTTGCCTTCTTTAGACCAAGTTATACAAAGTGTTTCTAGTTCCGCTATGATGTCATTTATTGATGGATTTTTAGGGTATAACCAAGTACTAGTGAATTAGGAGGACAGGATGAAGACTAATTTCACTACCAAATAAGGTACATTTACATATAAGAGAATGTCATTCAGACTGATCAACATGGGAAAAATGATCCAAAGGGCCATAAATCATGTTTTCCAAGGTTTGATAGGTAAATGCATCATTAAATACATGGATGATTTGGATTTTTTCTCTAAGAATAAGGAGGACCACATTATGCATTTACATTAGGTATTTGAAAGGTGCAGAAGGTAATGGATTTCCCTCAACCCAAAGAAGAGTATTTTTTGTGTTACTGAGGGAAAATTGCTAGGACATGTTATCACAAAAGAGGGAAATCTATAGATCTAGATAGAGTAGATGTTATATCAAAGATAGAGCCTCCTAATAGTAAGAAAGAACTAAAATCATTCTTTGGCAAAATTAACTTTTTAAGGAAGTTTATTTCTAGTTTTGCATAAATTTTCAAACCATTGAATGATATGTTAAAAAAAGATGCCAACATCTCTTGGAATGAGGAAACTAATAAAGCCTTTAAGGACATCAAGGAGGCAATTGGTCAATCTTTAGACCTAATAAGCCCAGACTTATCCAAGGATTTTTACCTTTACTACTTTTCTTCTGACCATACTATTAATGCAATCTTAACTCAAAAAATTGATGGATGTGACCATCCCATTGCTTTCATGAGCACAAACTTTAAAAATGTTGAGTTAAATTATTCTTTAATTGATAAACAAGCATGTGCATTAGTAAAGGCAGTAAAGAAATTTAAGCACTACATTCTTTAGAATAAGGTGCATGACATCCTAATTCACCTTGTTATAAAGCTCATGCTAAGACAAAATGAATTGGGAGAAAGGAGAGGTAAGTAGATATTAGTGTTATGATAATATGACATTGAATTAAAGACTTCAAAATTGGTAAGATGCCAAGGTTTGATTTAGATGATTACCAATGCTAACCCTAAGATCAATGTCATATAGGTTAAATAAGAAATTTTTTAGTCTAATGATTGGTATGATCCAATTATCCATGTATTAATCAATGGCACTTGTCCTATAGGACTAATTAGGGAGTATAAGAGAGATCTAATACTCAAATAAACCCATTAATTGATCAAGAATGGAGTGTTATACTTAAAGAACTTTGAAGGTGTCTACTTAAGATGCATTTAAAAAGAAGAAGATACCAAGATAATGAGCACTTTTCATGAGAAGATGGGAAGTGGGCATCCATCTGAAAGAACCATAGCCCACAAAATTTTGAGAGCTAGATATTATTGACCCACCATCTTCAAAGATGCTCACAAGCATGTGAGGGAATGCCACTCATGCTAAATTTTTATCACAAAGGAGCCAAAAATAATAATGTTGTTACAACCAGTAATGGTTGATAAACCTTTTGTATAGTGGGGGTTAGACTTTATAGGGATGATCAACCCTAACTCATCAAAAGGTCACAAGTACATTCTAACTTCCATTGATTATTGCATAAGGTGGACTGAAGCAGTAACCACCAAGCAGTGTAAAACTGAAGAAGTGATCAATTTTTTAGAGGAAAACATATGCACCATGTTTGGAATTTTAGTCTCTCTAGTATGCGATAATGGATATGCATTCACATCCATTGAAATGATATAATAGGCATATGATAACATTATTATTATCAAATTCTCATCCAACTATTACCCTCAAGGTAATGGAGTATCTAAATAAACCAATAAGAACTTGATGAAAGCAAAAAATAAGTTTGTATCAAACAAACCCAGAACTTGGCATACGCTTCTTAAATATGTCCTTTGGCTAGACATAATAAGAATCAAGCAGGACCTAAAGTCATCACCATTCTTATTAGTGTATGGCCAAGAGACCATCTTCCATATCACCCTCAAGTTACCTACATACAAGTTCATGCAAGAATATATGGAATAAGATCAGAAACTTATAAATTCAAGACTGATAGATATTATTCAAATAGAAGATGCATGAGAAGAATATTTTGATAATTTTAGTAGGCATCAAACCATGGTAGAGAGGTGGTTTGATAAGATATCAAAGGTAAAGGTGTTCAAACAAGAAAACTTAGTTTTTCTTTGGGATAAGGCATCTCGATCTAAGGGAAAACATGAAAAGTTCACACCTTTATGGATAGGTCCCTACTAGATTGAGAGACACTTGGAAACAACACCTTCAAGCTGAAAGACCTAACAGGAGCATAATTCACATTTCCCACCAATGGGTAGTACCTCAAGCATTAATTTTATGCTACTCCTCCTAGGGTTTTCATGGAGCAAATCTGTAAGATTAGTTAGAATTAGTGTGGGTAGGCTAGTTGTAAAGCCACTCAAACCATCACCAAAGTAAATAAAATAAATAAAGTAAATAATCCATTTAAATTACAACATCACATATAATTAAAATTAAAATGATGTAATTAATCTGTTCACTTACAATATTATAAGAAAAAGATAAATCTCATAAATATGAATCAATAAAAGTCATTAAATCTTTTGAAATATCATGCTCAATCTAGGTGAAAGTAATATAAAATAATATACAAATTCCACTGATATTCATGTCAAAAAACATGTAAATACAAGTTACAATAATCATGTACAACAAGTATAAATAAATCAATACACTCTTCAGTCGCCTTGAACCAAGTTATTCTCTTATGAGCTGAGAGATGGGAACATGGCTCAGGGGCTTCTCCACCAAACCATGAAATAATTACACTTCCCTGGATCCCTTCATGACATGAAGGAAACCCATCCCTACATGAAATGTCTATTTCCTTAAAACAACTGATAGGTGGGAACACCTGATGTAACCTGATGTCTACTGTGCAATTCTAAATAATGAAATACATATTGTCTCAAAATATGATGTCGCACACACACACACACACACACACACACACACACACACACACACACACACACACACACACACACACACACACACACACACACACACACACACACACACACACACACATGTACACACACACACACACACACACACACTTAAGTAAAGAGACATGAAAAAAATATGATCTGGCACACGTGTGTGTGCGCGCGCGTGCACACACACACACACACACACACACACACACACACACACACACACACACACACACACACACACACACACACACACACACACACACACACACATGCACGCACGTGTGCGCGCGCACACACACAGACACATAACATTTTTCATGTCTCTTTGCTTAAGTGTGTGACTGTGTGTACCCAGACCTAGTAGAAGCTATTATAGGGCTACCTATGATGATGGTAAATCCCTTAATTAATAATTATGTGGAACTTATTGGATAAATTTGGTTATATCCTAACTATACTATAATTAGGATAGAGGGAACCTTATGTCAACCACTTAAACTACCAGTCTATGTACCCACCAAGATAGATGAAGAGGAGATAACATACCAATTGTTCCATGGTATTGATAGTATATGTAAAGGAAAAAGGAAGGGGATAATCCATCCTTTCCCTCTAACCATTAGTAGAACTATGTTGTAGAATTGGGATAATGTAGACACTATTTCCAAGCGTAGAGACTCATTTAATTTACAACTTGATGAATTGAGATGGTAGGACCCATATGATAATGTTGTGAAACATTTTAAATCTAAACAAATAAAAATGACCTATGAACATCACCTTGGTATCTATGACATGATGTATATCCAAGCATATTTATTCTTATAAGTTCTATCAAGATTAAATAAGCATAATATCAAGCTCAAGGCTAGATTGATGAGAGATGAGACATGAAAAACATTATGGATTCTGGCAAGTGTAGGTGGTAAAGCAAGTCTATATGCTACAAGATTGATCACTTTCAAGACATCGAATGGTCCTATAAATTGAGGAGAAAGTTTGGATGCTTTTCCAAGTGAAACTCGCCTCTTCTAATGTTTGACCCTCAAGAACACTTTATCACCAAATAATAACTATCTAGATATCTTATTTCTATCTACATAAATTTTTTGATGATTTAAATCTTGCTTCAATTTTTTCTTTGATTAGCTTCATTTGATCATCCATTTCCCTTAACATATCAGGACCAATCATTATTATATCCTCCACCTTATCCCAAATGATATGTGTTTGACACCTAAACCCATAAGGAGCTTCAAATGGTTTCATTCTCAAAGATTCTTGGTATGAATTATTGTATTCAAAATCTACCAATAGAAGACACTACTCCCATTTATACTATTGATCCATATAATACATTCTGAGAACATCTTGTACAACTTGATTGATTCTTTCTATCTGACTATCCATTTCAAGATGATATGCTGAACTAAAATTCAACTTTATGCCCAATGCTACATTAAAAAATTTCTAAAATTTGGATGTCATGTGAGTGTCTCAATCTAAAATGATCATCTTAGGCACTCCATGCAATCAAAAAATATTTTGAACAAACTTTTTAGCTAAAACCATAGAACCACCTAAAATATTTCTTGGAGTAAAATGTGCTACCTTTGTTAACTTGTCCACAACTACTAAGATGACATCATGCTTATTATTAGACATGGGCAACCCCTAAATAAAGTCCATACTTATTACTTACCACTTATACTCAAAAACATTGTGAGGGTACAACAATCCTTTTAGATGCACATGCTCAACTTTTACTCATTGGCATTCTAAACATCGAGCCACAAATTCCATCACATATTTCTTAAGTCTAGGCCAAAAGTATAAAGGTCTCAAACCTTCAACCATCTTGGTCACTCTAGGCTACCTTGAATAAGGTGCATTTTAGATCTCTTCAGGCACCAACTTCCTCAACTCTCTTGAGTTAGGAATATACATCCTTCCCTAAAATCTCAAAAGTCCATCTGACTCAATCACATAACCATGAAACCTATAATCTAAGGGATCTACATCCAAATCTTGTTTTACTCTTTCATAATGTTCATCCCTTTGAATATTTTGAATTAATTTCTACTTCAAATTAGTTCTCATTGTAACCATGATAGCTTTATGTCTTCTACTAAGAGCATCAACTACTTTATTCTCCTTTCCTTTTATATACTCAAGTCCAAAGTCATACTCACTAAGGAATTATAACCACCTTCTCTATCATCCATTAAGGTTAGGTTGAGTAAATATATACTTGAGATCTAAATGATCTATCTTTAACTCAAATGGCTTACCTAAAAGATAATGCCTCCACATCTGAAGTGCACGAACTATGGTGGCTAACTCAAGATCATAAAATGCATAGTTGAGCTCATGTTGATTTAAATTTCTTGACTCATAAAACCACTTGCTCATTCTACATCAAAAATCCTCCTACTCCTTCTCTTGAAGCATCAATTATAATTTTAAAGTGACCATTACGATCTGGTATGATCAAGATAGGAGTAGTTGTGAGCTTTTCCTTTAGCACTTAGAAAGCTTGCTCATACCTTTCTATCTATTCAAACTTCTTACCCTTATTTTATAACAACATAATTAGTACTACTATAGTTAAAAAACCTTCCACAAACTTTATATAGTAACCCATAATTGTCAAACTCTAAGGTGCATTCCATTCCATTATCACTTTTATCTTCTCAAGATCAACTATAATCCCTTCTATCAAGATCACATGACCAAGATAGTGTACTTTATCTTGAAATAATGTACACTTATATATTTTACCATAAATCTTTCACTCTCTCAAGCATTTTAAGACTATCCTCAAATGCCTTTCATGATCTTCCACTAATTTAGAGTATATCAATATGTCATTAAAGAAAATCAACACAAAATCATATAAACAATCTCTAAAAATGTTCATAAAATTCATTAAGGATGTTGGAGCATTAGTCAACCCAAATGGTACCACTATGAACTCATAGTGACCATATCGAGTCCTAAAAGCTATTTTAGATATGTCCTCATCCTTAATCTACAATTAGTGAAAGCTAGATCTAAGGTCTATCTTTGAGAACACTGTATCTCCTTTCATCTGATCAAAGAGATCATCTATTCTTAGGAGTGCATACTTATTCTTAATAGTAGCTTTGTTAATCATCTTATAATCAGTGCATAATATCAACGTACCATCTTTCTTCTTTACAAATATAAATGATACACCCCATAGTGACACACTAGGTCTAATGAACCCTTGATTTAACAACTCTTACAATTATGCCTTAAGCTCATATAGTTCTATAGTAGTCATCTTGTAGGGTGCCTTTGATTGAGGCTCAGTCCATGTGTAGAAAATCAATTGATAATTCAAATTACATCTTCGGTGGTAAATCTATCAATTCCACATGGAATACATCTCTAAAATCTATAAGGATTGGGTAGTCATTGAATACTAGTTCTTCTTTGTCAAGGTCTTTTACTTGGATGACATAAATTGCACATCCTTTCTTCTTGTATTTTTTCAATTTCATAGCCAAGATTTATCTGAGCTCTAAATGTCTCTTAGATCCATTAATCTCTACTTGATTTCCTAAGTCATCCAAAACAATTTACTAGAGACTTATGTTCAATTATCCAGTTGATTCCCAAAATTATATCATAACATCCTAAAGGTGCTACATATAAATCAACTAGCATTTAAAAACTAGGAAGCTCTAACTCACTGCATGATATACATGAGTCTACTCTCTTTTTTTCTATATTGCCATATTGTACCATCTAAGAGTTTTCCATATGCATAGGTCTAATTGATAACTTAGATACTACTCTAGGATCTAAAAAATATTCTGTGACCAGTATCAATTAGAATAGAAATAGGTATTCCATAGAGCTTACCTTGAAATTGAATGGGTGATGCTTGAAAGTTAGCTTGTTGGTTATCCATTTTGGCATGAATATGATGTTGTGGTGCTCCTTGCTAATTTATATTTCTTCTTCTAGCTAATCTTTATGGACATGAATTTGTTTAATGCTCACCTCCATAAATGTAGAATCCACCCTTAAGTACTTTTTATCCTTCGGTTCTTTCCCTCTGATTGTTGTTTTTGTTATTATAACCACCTCTTTTGTTGCTTCCATGCTAGTTTCCACCATATTCATCTTGAGATTTATTACCTCTCTTCAAATTTTTGATTTATTGATTATCATTACCTTGATTGTTTATTTTGAGTATAATTATGTTGATGGTTTTATTGATTATTTTAAGGTCTTTTATTGGTAAACTTCACATCTCTCTACTTATGATAACTGGTTACTTGTTATAACTTTTACTCTTATTTAATTACTTTCTAAAAACTGGCATCCATAGTGAGTGGGTTATGAATGTCTACCTCTACTCCAATCTATAGCCTTAAGCCTAATATAAACTTCCTAATCTGAAATATCTCATCTATCTAGCACTGTGGAACACACTTAAGTAGATGAAGAACCTTTCTCAATAACTGGTTATAGACATACCTCTTTGAACCAAATTATAAAACTCTATCATCTTCAAATTGAATAAGAGCTATGGTAACCATATTTTAAAAAAAAGTTGCAAGAAAATATTCCAAGTTATTTCACTAGGTAACTACTTCTTATCTACCCTTTCATTATCCCACCATGTTGCTACTTCACCAGTCAACTGATATGATCCCCAAAATTAGTTTTAGCTTATTTTTTTTATTAATGGAGTCTTGTTCAAGTTTACATGAGAGAAAAACCTCTATAAATAGAATTTAATAAGCTTATTTATTACGTCATTGCATGATAGGATTATAATTATTTTATTTCTTATAATTAGATTTATAATTATAATATGTATTATTAATATAGTTTATTTATTTTTTTAAATAAAATATTCACTTAAATCACATAAGAAATATTTAAAATAATATTAATATTATATATATATATATTGTAATTTAAATTTATAATTATAGTAAGTCTAATTTATATATGGTCATCCATACTTAAATAAATAAGAAATGTTTACTAATTATTTATGATATATATATATATATATATATATATATATATATATATATATATATATTACACTTTAAATTTATACTTGTAGTAAGTCTAATTTAGATATGGTCATCCATATTTAAATAAATAAGAAATATTTATTAATTAGTTATGATTAAATTATATATATATATATATATATATATAATTATTGTAATTTAACTTTATAATTGTAGTAAGTCTAATTTAGATATGGTCATCCATATTTAAATTAAAATGAAATACTTATTAATTATTTATGATTAAATAATATATAACCATACATCAATTTAATAAAATATGTCATTTCAAAACATAGTTATATTATTTTAAATATAAAATGTAAAGATATTAATATTCATGACTAAATCAAGCATTCAAAAAGAACTTACTGTCGCAATTAAAACACAATATTTTCTAACTATCTAACCATCTATCACATTTATCATCCACACAATAATGCATATTAAACCATTCAAAATAATGTAATATGAGACTATGTGAGTGTGTGGGTGCATCAGGGTTAACCATCCCAATAATTATTGCCAAGTGGCTAGAACATCTCTACCTCAACCATGTTCTTATCTTTAATGATTACCTGTATTTATTCACACTCAATCTCGATGTCAATAGGTTTGTGATTCAAAAAACATAGTTGAATTAATGCATTATAATCATCTTGATAATATTTAATATTTAAATCTATTTTCCAATTTATGAAAATATAATTGCATGATAATCACCTTCAGACACATGGAATTTACTCAAAGTAAAACAACCATAGTAAATGTTTATTAATCTATAATTAATTGATATAGTCCATAAAAATGAGATGTGACACTAGTTTCATTTCCTTCTACTATTTCTTTCGTGTCCCTTATTTGTACATTTGTTTGTGAATATTTATTTACTTTTTATTTGCTTTCTGATTGTTTTCTTCTTATTATGTGTTTTCTTTGATTTGTCCCTTGCTACTAAGAAGTCCTTTTGGACATCCCTCAGCTCATAATTTATTAAAAAATCTTACAGACTTCACAAGTTCAGAAATGTAGGCATATATCTTGAGTAAATGCTAATCATGGTTCTAAAATATGAGCTTAATGTTATGATTTATAAAAACTAGTAAATACTAAGTGGATAGGTTAACTATTTCATAAGAATTCAAACATTGTTTTGATCTAAACTTGGTTTTAAGAAGAATCACACATATGGGATGGAACATTAAATTATTAGAACATAATCATGCTTTCACTTAACAAACATCCTTGCCTAGGATAAAGGTTACAACTATAAGTGATTGTATGAGGATCAAACACTTGACCAAATCCCTAAAACTAGCTAACCTAGTTTCTAATCTTTGTTAGAAATCCTAAATGGTCTAAAAAATAAAAAAATAGGAGCTTATTTAAAAATCAAAAGTTTTCCAAGCAAAGGTGATTCTGGTAACCTCCATCGGGGCTATGGATGCCTAGATGGTAGTGGAGCAAAGCTATGAGTGTAGTCAAAGGCATCTCTATCAGGGCTATGGATTCCTTACTGGTAGTAGAACAATGCCCAAGCCTTACCTAAGCTAAAGCATGGTTCTTAATGAATATTTAAATATGTTGTGAGTCAATATTAATGATTAAATACATGCAAACTAGAAGTTGTCCCCTGAACTCCATGAAAAATAATAAGTAGAATCAAAGCACACACACAACATGGCTAGGTTTTGATGTTTGATCCTAATCTTGTAGGTACAATGTTTATTTCAACCATAAACTAATTTTAATGATGACACTAATCAAGTGGAATAGGTAACCTAATTATTTATCTAAACTAGATCCATTGAATTCTAACATATTTCTATATTTCTCTTGAAAGTCACCATTTAATGAGGGCAACATACCCCCATTTCTAAAAAATGGGGACCCTTGTGTTAAAATTATATTTTAAAGTTAAAATTCACTTGACTAGAGCATCATTAACATGTTTTACACATTATTTGTATTTGAAGATTATCCACCCCTTTGTCTAGTTGGTCTTACTTGTTCATGGTTTTGTTTTACCTTTGTCTAATGTTGTTAACAATGGATCTCTATGTTTCAGATCATAGGTTTAATGGATCTCTCCTTGATGGGATCATACTTGGGTTTCATAATTTTAATTATTTTATCTAAATTTGACCTTTTACTAGCCTTTAGTCTATTAAAAATCAAGTTACATCCATGTTCAAGATTCTTGAAACCCTCATTCAGAAACTTTAGCTTAAGATTCTCTTAGACCAAATTCAAAAACTGGCAGGAACAATTTATGCAGGAACATTTTAAATATGCTATAGACTTAAACCTAATTTTTATATTAAATATTGATCATGTTTTTCAACATGACAAAACCTTAGCCTAAAAATTATAAGCTTGGTCCCCTTTATGTCCCAAGCTTTGTTATCCCCTTTGTAGGATAATTTTAAGTTCCTAGCTTGGTACAACTTTATTTGCATAAGCTTAGACTAAGGTTGGGTAGAAGATGATTTGCCTTCACCAAGTCTTTATTCAAGTCTCTTTTTTCCACTATGATCCTTATGCAACTTGTGCTTTTGGCTATTATAGACAAGGCTTAGAAGATGGTCCTAGTAGCAAATGGTACTACAAAGGTCCCATCTATCATATTTCACTAGTTGGCTTCTCATCTCTCATCAATATAGCCTTGAGCTTGAAATGGTGCCTTTTCATATCAAAGAGACCCATGAGGGTGCATAAAAGCATGTAAAAAAAAAGATGATATTTGGTGAGGAAGGCTAGGTCCTATCCATGGTCTTACACTACAACTCACAAAAGATAAATCCAAAAGATGTCAAAAAGTGTGTAAAAAAGAGTATGAAAATAAATAAGACTATAGTACATCATGAGGAATATTAGGTCTTATATGTGGTATTACAATGCAACTCATGAGAGAAAAAGGGGAAACTAAAAGACCAAAAAGGAAAGACTAAGTTTTGTGAAAGAGGAAGAACTGTTATAGAGGGTGAGACTCATGGAGTATCTTGTTAAAAGTGTTAGATAGATAGCATATAAAAAGAATGAAAATAAGGGAAGGATTTATGCATAATATTTTTTTAGGAATTATGCATTGGTGGGATATTTGAAAACATGACCTTTGTTAGTTTGAAGGTGATAGGTACTTAGACCGAGAATGTCTTTGATTAAATAAGAGCCCCAACATTTTTGGGTGTATTTACCTTCTTTATCATGAGTTTAGTCTAATTTAAGGATAAGATCACCAACATTAAATATGAATATTTGAACATGTTTGTTATATTGTTTGTCAATATGAGCCTTGTATTGGCGATTATGTTGTAAATAAAAAAGATGACGTTCATCAAGGAAATTGAGGAAATGAAGGTGAGTTTCACGTAATTATTCATTGATAATGATACCATGAAGAGAGATACAAAGAGAGGGAAGCTCAATTTCTAATGGAAGAACTTATTGATGATGAAAATTATTTCATCAATTAAACAACCCCTTTGCCTATTGTGAAGGTTAAGTTGGAATTGTACTAGTCGAATAGTAAGGTTCTAAAAGTTTAATTACGATCCTAAAGATGTGAGGGGTTTTTTAAATATTTTAAGAAATAATAAATAAGATATTGAATATAACATATTCTATTATAATTTCAGAAATCCACTTATCAAATAATGAATCAGTTCAAATATAATGTGTAATCTATCCTATCCAACAGAGAAGGCCTATGAACAAGACAATCTCTTGAAGGAAATAAATTTGATTCAATAATATAATATATTATCAAAATAACATCTTGTTGATGCTGTAATAACTTTCGAATAACATAAAGATGATAAACTAGAAGTATCAAAGTAAATAGAATTAAGATAAATAAAAGATGAATAGTTCTATAAAGTAAACAACCAAGCAAAACTCAACAAATCCAAATAAAATAGATAAGAAAGTAAATAATTAAATAAAAGTTAACAAATTAATTAAGAAAAAGTAAAAGTCTAAAGTCTAAACTAAACTAGAACATAAATAAACTAATATAAAATTAACTAAATTAATCTAAAAAAATCTAAATCTAACTCTAAATTATTAAAGAAATAAAACTAATCTAAGAATTTTAACTTAAAATAAAAACAAGAATAAATAGTAAGTTAAAAAGAAAACTCAAAACTAAAGTATGTTAAAGATTAAATCAAAGAAAATAGAAACCAGATCAATTAGAGTTAAACTAAGATCAAATTAAACTAAATTAGAAATCAAAGTCAAAGTAAAGTACAATATAGACAAAACATGTGAGTCTTAATAAAAAGAGTCATATTAACAAAATAGATTGATTTTATTTGAGAAATCAACATCTTCTTTACAAAATATCTTTAAAAGATAACTTTTACAATCAACTAAATCAATAAAATGTCACAAACAATGAAGTTTTCATCATTATTCAAGTTAAATACTCAAATTTTATACATAGAACTGCAAGAAGCAATCATCAAAAGATGTTAAACTTGACAAACTTTAGATAATATATTATAAATGACAATATAAAATTAGATATACCTACATTGCCTAAGCAATATACTCAACTATCAGAGAAAGTACCATTGATCTATCTGCAAAAGTAATGCTATCTTAAAGAAGTTGCATAGAAGAGAGAGATAAATAATTGACTTTACAATGTATAAGTCTTCAATACCTATTTTTTTATTTCTATTCAAGTGAATCTTTGATCTCCTTTTATTCTTCAAACTTGGTTGAAAAAAATTATAACTAACCTTTAGTTAGTTACTTGTTAACTTAACTAATTGACTTTTACAAATCAATTAATTTTTGACAGTTATTAGTTAAAGTTTAATTAAGACTTAAAAGTCTTAAGGGATCAAATATTTGAATATACACTAGATATTTTTCTAATGGGTAGGTACCCTTAATCAACTAATAACAATAATAAATACATATTTCAATAAATAATTAGATAAATCAAAGTTTAATAATATCCTTATCTATATTAATTTCATAATGCATATTATCAAAATTATTTAGGCATATTATATATATCTAAAATTTAAAGTCTATTATACGCTCAAAATATCATAACCAAAGTATCGAAATCTGAAAGTACTTAAACTCTATCAACTTAAAAGTTCAACTTAGAAATAAAAATTTATCTTTTTGATAACCAAAAGTCATCAGAATTAGATAAAACTTTTATTATTAGTTTTCTCTGCTCATTCAAACACTCATTATATTCCATTTCAATAGTAGGAAACTGGACCAACTTAATTTTAGAATCACTTGTAACATATCCAATATCCAACTTAACTTGCTTCATAATTTTGATCTCAATCAGAGTATCTGATTCATCCTGATTGATTGAATATTTTTTGGAAAAGGTTGGATGTATGACAAACAATGGTTTTTCCAAAATTAGCTTCTTGAACCCAAAAATAGGCTCTTTTTGAGATGGTGTGGGTTCATTAGAATAAGAAAGTAAGTCAATATTGATAAAATTCTTGGCATGGGATATCTCATTGTCTAGATGAGCTATTTCATTAACAAGATGGATTCTTTCTAAGCTAGGTGATTGAATAGGGAGCTGGTTTGGATTATTATATAGTTGATGGGAAGAATTGATATGAGATTAAGACTTGGATCTAAATCTATGGTTGTGAAATTTTATATTACCCTTATGGTTTGTAGGATTAAAGGGTAAGTTATTCAAGACAATCTAGAATTTAGGATCGGTAGCATCAAAATGGATTGAAATTCTAGCTCCCCTACTAACATACCTAGGGCCAAACCTTCTATCCCTAAAACTTCCTCTAGAAAATTGCCTATCAGCTACCTCTTAATAAATATTGTCAAAATTTTAGTTTCCTCCCCAACCTCTGCTATCATCATCTCTACTTAAACCAGGTTGGTTCTAGCCTGACATTTTATATCCAATTTGAAATATATTCAATAGTAATTATTTTATGATTGAAAAAAATATGAATATATCAAATATAAAACTAAATAACAATTGTATTTCAATATAGTAAATCCTCAGTCACTTATAAATTTTTTAACTATCACCAAATGATCATTCAACTAATTTTATTGATTGAACTCAGTTATTCATATGAAAACTTCTAATTATGTCAACTATCATCAAAATATTCTAACTAAACCCTTAAAAATAAAATAATATTATGTTGTAATTTTATTTTCTAAATATTATGTTATATTTCCTTTAGTTTTATTCTCACTCTATGAATATGATCTCAAAATATGTGTCATTATCAAACTAAACCAATTTAAAATATTTTAAACAAATATTTTCACAAAATTCTTATTTATGTCATTATAAACTGCATGCTTTCTCAAACTACAAAGAATCTAAAACTATCAAAAATATTTAAAAAATATAAACTTTGACAATATAATATCCTTTCCAAGTCATAATTACAAATTGAGAATTGACTTATCATGACTTTTAAAACTATCAACATCCTTATTGTTCTTTGAAATAAAACCCAAAACATTACATATTATATTCTATTTCATTCTATATGTCAAATCTTTAGAAAAATAACATATCCAAAATTTTATGAGAAAACTATTCTAAAACATCAAATTTTCAATTGCTTTAAAACCATGTATACAAGTCAAAATAAAATCAATATGACTGGAATACCATGACAAAACCATTTATGAACTTTATTAAAAAATTTAAGCTCATGCATTTTATGTCACTGTATGCATTCCAAAACTCTAAAATTTATATAGATACCATTCAACATTATAGTATTTAGCAGGGTTCTTTTACTCTCATCATCATATCAAAACTCAGAAAATAACTTATCATAGTTTCTACTTTCATTATTTTCACTTTTTAATTTTTGAAAATAAAATCCAAAAATAAAATAACCTTTTGAGATTTATACGATAATAAATGATACATGAAAACCAAAGTTATCTATTGAAACATTTCAACATCATTTCTTCAAATTACCTATAAGTATTTTTGAATCCTTTAAATTTTTCAAAAATCTCATTCTTTATGAAACCCTAAATATGTATGAAATTGTGGCTTTAAAATACTAAAACACCCAACATTGTTACTGTAAAAAAAACCCAAAAATAAAATATTGCATGCTTGTAATATATCTTTGAAAATTACTTCATACATAGTCTAAACATATTATATTTACATATAATGACTATGCAAGTCTCAAACTTCAAAAAACAATGTATGCATGTAATCATAACTCACCTCAAAACTTAAATGACTACAATCTTAACTGTATCAAACTAAATTGAGAACCCAAAACTAAAGTTCATATTTTCACTAAAAACATTCACATTTATTTCAAAATACCATGCTAAACCAACTATCATAGTATTTCATCAGTTTTAACATCAATAGTGAAAATGAAAAGATAATATCAAAATAAAACCATTTATCATTGATATCTCATGTAAAGAAATGATATGACAACCATTAAAACTCTAATATTTTTGAGTTGAAAACCATACATGCAGTGATTTTTAAATAAATTATTTATAGTACCAAAACTTATCAAACCATGCAGACTAAAAATCATCACTTTATCTCCATGTAAACCAAAAAACCATTGAAACAACTAATTACCTTCTTCAAAACTTATTCATTTCATCTTTGACATACCTGTCTATGCTTTCCTATAACTTTCTACTTACAAATTATTATCTGCAATCTCCAAAATCTAATCTAATAGAGTGTCACTTCTACAGGCAAGATTCACAAGTGACCAATAAAATGAAAACAACGTTATTACTAATCAAGTTGCATGAATTAACTTCTTGTGCCTACATGCACATATATCATTGGATCATCAAATCAAGGTAAGAACTTAGTAGACTACCAGCTTACTTACAAACACCATCAAAATTAGTCATGACCAATATGCTTGCTTAAACCATAACTATTTTTCATAAACCAAGGCATGTACACATATCATTAAATACCTTAAACTACCTATGATCTTACCAAGATCTCGAATCCTCTACATGATTTGTATTTAAACCAAACTACCAACTTAGCTCTTAACTTCTAGATAAGACTGCCAACTTGTCACCTTAAACCATCAACTTGCCCTTTGACATTCTAGCCAAATAAAACCTTCATGCCTTGAGATGATAACATAGGATATTTCAAATAAAACTTAAAAATTAAACAATTATTTTATGCCTTTTACAACACCTTCAAAATCACATGAAAATATTTATGTCTCAAGTAAATAAGCTTAATTCATATTAAATTTGAAATGAATAAGCCCCTAATGAGCATTTAGAATCTTTAAACTAGGTCCATCACCTTAGATTTTAATATTAAGACCTCTTTAGGATAGTAAATAGTCTTAGGAAATAACTTGTTTAAATATTTAAACCAAACTTATTCATGTCACCATTTACACAATGTGAGCCATATTTGTAATTGAATTTTGATCAATCTGATAACCATTAAGGTAAATACATATAAAGTGTACAATCAAATTTCAAACATAGATCATGATGAATCATATAATGCATTTAATTTGATAGAACCATAGGATGCAACACATTTTTCCAACTGAAATAAATGAATTAGTTACTATAAACCAGTCAAATTGCCCACTAAAAAGCTATGACTAATCATAAACACTTTAGAAATGGTAAATACATATGCAAATTTATTCATTCATCCATTTATGATTTTTAAAACCAATTTAATATAGATGCAAAATCATAAACAAATCATTATCCAAATAATTAATTGAAAATATGCATACTCAATTTACTACTAATTGACTTAGATCTCCAACTACAGTTTTAAACTTTATGACTAGATCATCTCTATGATAGATAGGAACATTATTTTAAAAAATTAAAGGGTTATAAAAAATAGGCATAACACTAGTAACCTTACTAGTCAATTTTGAATAAAAAAATTGAGTAGCAATCAAATTGCCTATTGTAAGAACATAATCTTAAGAGTGTGATCTAAGTAAATCATTTCAAAAGTAGTTATGCATGAATCCCTTTATAATGAATTTTGATAAGGGATGAGATATTCAGCTAATGTGTCATGAAGAAAGGGAATGATATAATAAGGACGTTTAGGTTAGATGCACAGTAAATATAAATGCCTCCAATACATTATCTAAAAATAAAGTACAACTTTGACAACTAATTATAACTCAGCATATATAATTCATGTCTAAAAAAATTGAGTTTATAAAGAATAACATATTTACAATAATTGATACTTACAGTTGTAATGTAGCATCTTTGCATTTTTCCTCAATAATGTAAAAATCTTCATTCATTTGAATTACTTATTGATCTTTTCAAAAGTAAAAGTCAAATGACAATAAGAATAAATCAAACAAATAAAACAAGAAATAGTAGAAAAATAGATAGAAAGAAGCTAAAATAAAAAATAAAGCAAAATAAAACAAACAAATATGAAAGGAAACTAATTATGAAATAATTTTAAATAATGACCATTATTGAGTAACATAACCAATTCCCATCAAGATATTTCAAATGAAAAGTATTATTTCCAAGTACAATTATAACTTGATAAGGACCAAGCCATAATGAATCAAATTTATGATATTTACCAAAATATTCATGAACTTTGTCCTAGTATAAAACTAGATCATCAACTTTAAAATTTTTATTAGAATTTTCTTATCAAAAAACTTTTTCAAATTTTTTTTAGTTCTTTTAAATTTTTGTTACATTGTTGCCTTTGATTCATCAAGAGATATTAGATCATGCAATTTTTAGCTTCTGGATAAGACTGCCAACTTGTTACCTTAAACCATCAACTTGCCCTTTGACATTCTAACCAAATAAAACCTTCATGCCTTGAGATGATAACATAGGCTATTTCAAATAAACCTTAAAAATTAAACAATTATTTTATGCCCTTTACAACACCTTCAAAATCAAATGAAAATCTTTATGTATCAAGTGAATAAGCTTAATTCATATTAAATTTGAAATGAATAAGCCCCTAATGAGCATTTAGAATCTTTAAACTAGGTCCATCACCTTAGATTTTAATATTAAGACCTCTTTAGGATAGTAAATAGTCTTAGGAAATAACTTGTTTAAATATTTAAACCAAACTTATTCATGTCACCATTTACACAATGTGAGCCATATTTGTAAGTGAATTTTGATCAATTTGATAACCATTTAGGTAAATACATATAAAGTGTACAATCAAATTTCAAACGTAGATCATGATGAATCATATAATGTATTTAATTTGATAGAACCATAGGATGCAACACATTTTTCCAACTAAAATAACTTAATTAGTTACTATAAACTAGTCAAATTGCCCACTAAAAAGCTATGACTAATCAAAAAAAATTTAGAAATGGTAAATACATATGCAAATTTATTTATTCATCCATTTATGATTTTTAAAACCAATTTAATATAGATGCAAAATCATAAACAAATCATTATCAAAATAATTAATTGAAAATATGCATACTCAATTTACTACTAATTGACTTAGATCCCCAACTATAGTTTTAAACTTTATGACTAGATCATCTCTATGATAGATAGGAACATTATTTTAAAAAAATTAAAAGGTTATAAAAAAATAGGCATAACACTAGTAACCTTACTAGTTAGTTTTGAATAAAAAAAATTGAGTAGAAATCAAATTGCCTATTGTAAGAACATAATCTTAAGAGTGTGATCTAAGTAAATCATTTCAAAAGTAGCTATGCATGAATCCCTTTATAATGAATTTTGATAAGGGATGAGATATTCAGCTAATGTGTCATGAAGAAAGGGAATGATATAATAAGGAAGTTTAGGTTAGATGCACAATAAATATAAATGCCTCCAATACATTATCTAAAAATAAAGTATAACTTTGACAACTAATTATAACTCAGCATATATAATTCATGTCTAAAAAAATTGAGTTTATAAAGAATAACATATTTACAATAATTGATACTTACAGTTGTAATGTAGCATCTTTGCATTCTTCCTCAATAATGTAAAAATCTTCATTCATTTGAATTACTTATTGATCTTTTCAAAAGTAAAAGTCAAATGACAATAAAAATAAATCAAACAAACAAAACAAGAAATAGTAGAAAAATAGATAGAAAGAAGCTAAAATAAAAAATAAAGCAAAATAAAACAAACAAATATGAAAAGAAACTAATTATGAAATAATTTTAAATGATGACCATTATTGAGTAACGTAACCAATTCCCATCAAGATATTTCAAATGAAAAGTATTATTTCCAAGTACAATTATAACTTGATAAGGACCAAGCCATAATGAATCAAATTTATGATATTTACCAAAATATTCATGAACTTTGTCCTAGTATAAAACTAGATCATCAACTTTAAAATTTTTATTAGAATTTTCTTATCAAAAAACTTTTTCAAATTTTTTTTAGTTCTTTTAAATTTTTGTTACATTGTTGCCTTTGATTCATCAAGAGATATTAGATCATGCAATTTTTAGCTTCTGGATAAGACTGCCAACTTGTTACCTTAAACCATCAACTTGCCCTTTGACATTCTAACCAAATAAAACCTTCATGCCTTGAGATGATAACATAGGCTATTTCAAATAAACCTTAAAAATTAAACAATTATTTTATGCCCTTTACAACACCTTCAAAATCAAATGAAAATCTTTATGTCTCAAGTAAATAAGCTTAATTCATATTAAATTTGAAATGAATAAGCCCCTAATGAGCATTTAGAATCTTTAAACTAGGTCCATCACCTTAGATTTTAATATTAAGACCTCTTTAGGATAGTAAATAGTCTTAGGAAATAACTTGTTTAAATATTTAAACCAAACTTATTCATGTCACCATTTACACAATGTGAACCATATTTGTAATTGAATTTTGATCAATTTGATAACCATTTAGGTAAATACATATAAAGTGTATAATCAAATTTCAAACGTAGATCATGATGAATCATATAATGTATTTAATTTGATAGAACCATAGGATGCAACACATTTTTCCAACTAAAATAACTTAATTAGTTACTATAAACTAGTCAAATTGCCCACTAAAAAGCTATGACTAATCATAAATTTTTTAGAAATGGTAAATACATATGCAAATTTATTCATTCATCCATTTATGATTTTTAAAACCAATTTAATATAGATGCAAAATCATAAACAAATCATTATCCAAATAATTAATTGAAAATATGCATACTCAATTTACTACTAATTGACTTAGATCCCCAACTATAGTTTTAAACTTTATGACTAGATCATCTCTGTGATAGATAGGAACATTTTTTTTAAAAACATTAAAGGGTTATA
This sequence comes from Torreya grandis, assembly GCA_037957365.1. NCBI lineage: Eukaryota > Viridiplantae > Streptophyta > Pinopsida > Cupressales > Taxaceae > Torreya > Torreya grandis. The sequence continues at coordinate 656,784 of JARHVA010001602.1, forward strand.
AAAAATAAGCATAACACTAGCAACCTTACTAGTCAATTTTGAATTAAAAAATTGAGTAGCAATCAAATTGCCTATTGTAAGAACATAATCTTAAGAGTGTGATCTAAGTAAATCATTTCAAAAGTAGCTAATTCACGAATCCCTTTATAATGAATTTTGATAAGGGATGAGATATTCAGTGAAAGGGAATGATATAATAAAGAAGTTTAGGTTAGATGCACAATAAATATAAATGCCTCCAATACGTTATCTAAAAATAAAGTATAACTTTGACAACTAATTATAACTCAACATATATAATTCATGTCTAAAAAAAATGAGTTTATAAAAAATAACATATTTATAATAATTGATACTTATAATTGTAATGTAGCATCTTTGCATTCTTCCTCAATAATGTAAAAATCTTCATTCATTTGAATTACTTATTGATCTTTTCAAAAGTAAAAGTCAAACGACAATAAGAATAAATCAAACAAACAAAACAAGAAATAGTAGAAAAATAGTTAGAAAGAAGCTAAAACAAAAAATAAAGCAAAATAAAACAAACAAATCTGAAAGGAAATTAATTATGAAATAATTTTAAATGATGACCATTATTGAGTAACGCAACCAATTCCCATCAAGATATTTCAAATGAATAACTTGATAAGGACCAAGCCAATGAATCAAATTTATGATGTTTACCAAGATATTCATGAGCTTTGTCCTAGTATAAAACTAGATCATCAACTTTAAAATTTTTATTAGAAACTTTCTTATCAAAAAAATTTTCAATTTTTTTTAGTTCTTTTTAATTTTTGTAACATTGTTGCCTTTGATTCATCAAGAGATATTAGATCATGTAATTTTTATTCAATCAAATTTGTATCTTCAGCAATATATTGTAAACCGGTTCTAGCTAAAAAAATATGAAGATCTATTGGTAAGATGTCCTCTAATACATATGCTAACATGAAAGGTGAATAAATGGTTACTAACTTAATGATAGTTATATTAGCTCATAAGGCTTAAAAAATTTAAGATGCCAATTTATTTTATTTTTACAAACTAATTTCTCATAATTGAAATCAGATTTTTATTCATTGATTCAGCTTGAGCATTACCCTGAAGATAATATTTAGATAAATGACTAACTATAATAGATTATTTTCCTAAATTTTTTAGAAATTAATTCAAAATAAACTAAGGTCTATTATAAAAAATAATTTCATAAGGAATTTCAAATCTAAATAAAATTTGATTTTCTAAAAATGAGATTACTTTCCCTATTATAAAACTTTTAAGTGCTTTAGCTTCAAGTCACTTAGTGAAATTATCCATTACTATTAATATATACCTATGACCAACTAATGATGGAGGATGTATATCTAAAATAAAGTCTTCCATTTTGTAAATATTTTTTAGGTATAACAAGATTTAAAGGCATTGCATGCAACTTATCTCTACCAACAAACAATTGACATGGCATAAAAGAATGAACTAACTTATAAGCATCTTGAAATAATGTAAGCCAATAATAACCTGCTCTTAATATTTTATAATTAGTGGTTTTTACACCATAATATCTATCATAATTTTCTTCATGAAAATCTCTAAGAACTTTTTGAGTTTGACATGTGTAAGGCATCTTAATAAAACCCCATCTCTATTTTGATAAAACATAAATTTTTATAATAAATAAAAATTTAAAGATCGTAACCATAAGGAATGTCTTTGTTTATTATAAAATTTAATAGGATAAAATTTATTTTAAAAATAAAAGATTGATTCATGATATCAGTCATCTTCTACCAACATACAATCTCATTCATTCATTAAGACTAAATTTGAATTTTTTAGAAAAATCCAAAATTTGCATGGTCTTTAAATAAGGCTTTGCATTCAAATTATAATCAATTGAAAATATAAAAAATTAATATTTAAATAATCATTTTCAACTAAATGTTTTTCCAAGTCATTATCTTTAATTACTTCTAAAATTTCAAATCTAAGATCAAATTCTTGAATTCGTAATGTCCATTTTACAAGCCTTCCTTGAATAGTTGGTTGTTTCAAAAGATAAGATAAAATATGTACGTTAGATCACACTAAAGTTTTTTCCCATAAACAAATAATTTAATTTAATTAAAGATAAAAATAATGATAAAACAAATTTCTCAATAAGAGGGTACCTAGTTTTAGCATCTTTTAAAACTTGACGCATGTAACCAATTGGATTTTCATCATTATTTTTGAACTCTTGAGTGATAATAGCTCCAATTTATTTTTTGGTATCATTCACATAAAGAATGAATGCTTTATTTAAATACAATTTAACAAGAATTGGAGCACTTGTAATGACTTTTTTAACATTATTGAATGTTAAATCAACACCTTTATTCCAAGTATAATTTTTTACATTCTTAAGCAATAATTGAAAAGGATTAGACTTATCAAAAAAATATGATATGAATTTTTTGACAAAATTAATTTTACCAAAGAAAGACTATAAACTAGATTGATATTTATGAGGAGGAAATTCTTTAATAGCTTTAATACATTCAGGATCTATAGAAATGCCATCTTGAGAAATGATATGTTCTAATAACTTGTCTTTAGTAACACCAAAAATTGATTTCTTTGGTTTCAAATAAATACCATACTTTATACATCTTGTGAAAACTTTATGAAGATGATCTAAATATTTTTTTTGTCTTTTCAAATGAACAATGAGACCATCAAGATAGATCTGAATAACAATGTCAATCAAGTCATCAATATCAACATGCATAGCTCTTTGAAAAGTAGCTCCTACATTCATTAATCTAAATGACATTATGTTATAATAAAAATTCCCTCTACAAGTAGTGAAAGTATTTTTATGTCTATCTTAAGGATTTACAAAAATCTGATTATAATCAAAAAATCCATCTAATAATGACATCATTTTTGATCTTATATCTTGTTACAAAATCTGATCTATACTTGGTAGAGAAAAATTATATTTAACACTATCTTTATTTAAGTCTTTAAATTTTTGAATCATATACTGAGAGGGGAGGTGAATTTTTAGACAACAATGTACATTCAATTCCAAAACCATTTCATTATACATCAACTTGATCTACTGACATAATCATGAAAGCACATACATCCAAAGCATGAATAAGAGCATACATCACATGAACACATCATCTATGTGAAAAAACCTCATGGGAAATAAAATCCATTGAATCCTTTAATATGGAATATATTCCTATAATAAAAAGATCCAAATTTAGTGAGTCGGCCATCCCATAAAGAGCTATAACCCCTATTTAGCTGAGCACCCACACAACTAGACTTTTGTAAGCTTCACCTTGCAAGAAAAAACCAACCCCCTAGACAACCAAACACCCAATCAACCACCTTAAAAATTATATCACCTTTAAAACCTATTTATACTCTTCAATTTATGATGAACTCCTTTTTTTTCACTCTTCATCCTTCAATCTCTCTCAAACAACCTATAGGGCTTATTCGCTCAACTAGCCTCTTCTAGGCTTAGTAGGTCTAATGACCTATGCATCTTCCTTTACCAACTTGATAAAATATGCATGACTAATAGTATTCACCATATAATGTTCTTTAATGACTTGTACCTTCTATTTCAAAGGTTCATTCCTCTGCTTGACTCCACTTACTCAACTAGCACAAATAGGTCAATTAGGCCTTGTACTTATACCACTCTCTTCCTCTAACCCATATTGGTCAGCCAAGATGCTTATCAAACTTGTTTTACACTTATAATATGTCTCCACACAAATTACATGTGTCAGACACTCCACTCCATAGGTCAGCCATAGTCCTTAAGACTTAAAACTTTTATTAGGCCTTAATGAGACCTAAAACAATTAGGCCTACAAACCTACACATTACACTTGTAACCTCTTGTACCATATTAAGATTCCAAAAAATAATAAACCATGCCTAAAATATACTCTTTATCACTCCCACAAATATCAAATAACACCTGAAACTCTAACTCACACCTTGAACCTAGTAATTAGGTCTCGCTCTTTAGGCCTTGATACACAAAAAACACTCTCTTAGACTTCTAAAGAAAACAATAAAATATTTCACATATAAATATGATTATATAACATGGGTGTAACCTTTAGGACCTCTAAAACACCTTCAAATCCATTAGACATAATCTCTAATCACTCAAATCACCTCTCTCAAAATGACCACTCAGACCAATTACTCATAGTCAAAATATAGTCAAAGTATTTTAACTCTCCACATCTGATAAAATAAAAAATATGATAAAAAAATTCCTTATTATTATCCTTTTATACTTATAAAACATCTCCATACTCATTTTTTTCTTCAACTCTTCATAAAACACATTAAACTTACCTCTGTAAATTACCCACTCAAATTGCCTATATCTTCTAAAACTTAGTCAAGAATGTTTAGACCAAAAACAAAATATTGTCAAAACAATTTGAAAAAAAACACATGTATATACACATAATGACCTGAAGGTCATTATACATCTCATTAGGGTCTTCAATTCAACCTATGTATCATAAAATCTTGTTTGTAAGAAGCTCACTTAGAGCCACCAAATACTGCTAATAACCAATCAACAAAATTTGAATCTCTACAATATTATGGGCATAATAATGATCTATAAATACATTAAGGTTTTATTAAAACATATTTATAACACATTAAAAAATTAATATCATATTCTCCAATGGTAATTTTGCTTCAAAAAATTATTCTCACTATCCTGAATTTCATTATCTTATCTCACACAGAATAGTCACTTTGTGAGCACTATATTAACTATGTATGAGAATCATAACCACTTGAAAACCAAGGTATTATGAAGCATATGTCTCAAAAAAAGACATAAATTCATTATAACCATGCCTACTCACCTGGAAATCTTCCCTAAACTCATATTCACTCTGACTAGATTTTTGTCACTGTTTCCACCGTTTGGCTTCTAGCAACTAGTAGACTTAGATCATCAAAATGATTGACACATATGATAAATCATAAAAAAATTAATTCATGTAATTTTATAAAAAATATATAATTTTTAAGTCCAATATCTTTCATGCATTGACTCATTCAACCCTGCTTGTAGTACCAAAATCTTTAAAAATAAGCATATTTATATACCTTCTACTCACTACCTTGGCACACCAATGCCACTTGGAAAGACCTGGAGGAGTCCTATAAACCATAAAATATTAAAAATTTGTAAACCAATCCATTTTAGTTTCTTTCTAACAATTTATTTCTAGTCACTTTACTATGAGGGTTTATAGAAGGGTTTTGACAAGTTTACATTCTTAACAAATGTTTATAAAGATCTATACCTAAAACCACTAAAAAATAATTAGAAACCCTTTTTAGTTACATGTGACACCTATCCAAAAATTAATAGGTCACCATGAAAACTCTACACATGTCATGAGTATCACAAACTTGTTATCGAGCAAGGAAACCTCCATTTTACATGCATAGGTGCCCTTCCAAACATTATTTCTTGATTACTCTTCCTCCTAAGAACTTGAAACTTGGTCAACACATCTAAACCAACATATCATACCTAATTAAATTATTACATGAGTTTTTTTGACCTTGTATACTCAGTTTGACACTTCATGTGGACCTCATTAGGTCTTTATGCATATTAGGTCTAGGACTGCAGACCATACCTTGATTAAGAAACCACCTTGAAACCTCTTCAAATTCCATTAAAATCTCAGATACATGTCATAAACATTCATTCCATGCTTCCAAAACTACAAGCCTTCTTCTCCCTAGTCTCAACTTGCTCAACACACTAGGCTACCAAACCTATGCCACTACACAAGGCTCTCAAGCCTATGCCAACATACCTGATCATAATTTGACATCACCACTTTGTAATTACCCTTGAGATCAATTCAAACATGAAATTATGCCTTTAACATCAATGAAAACACACTTTCTAACACTAAAATTAACACACAATCTGATATCACCATTTTTCTTTCTAATCAACACTATATTAGCTACCCATTCAGAATATTTTACAGGGAAAATGACACCAGCATCAATCATTTTGTCTAAATCTTTTTTAATGATGTCTTCTAAAAAAAATTTAATTTTTCATATTTTTTGTCTCACAAGTTTGATACCAAGATTTATAGGTATATCATGTTTAATAATATCAGTATTATAACCTTTAAGATCTTTGTATGACCAAGAAAATATATCAATAAATTCTTTGAATAATTTAATGAATTTTACCTTCTCACTTGTAGTAATTTGAATTCCTAAATAAAAATATTTATAATCCTCTTTTGTACCTAAGTTGATAGGAATGGTTTCACCTATAATTCTCCTAGAAAGTTCTTCCATTCTAGAGTTTTTTAGGCTAATCATTAGGTGTAAACATAAATTCCAAACTTACTAAAAAAGCAAGCAATTTATAAGTACTTAAATGTAGATAATCTCTATAATTTAATATATAATCATCATGATTAAAGTAATTACCTTTAATAAAAAAATTTATATATTTATCACAACTAAAAATATGCTAACTATCATTCAAATATAGAATTTTAGGTCAAAAAAATTTAGAAAAAGAGAAGTCTGTAATTTGTTCACTCTCACTTAGAGTTGGATTAGATGCAAAATTAACAATCTTATCAACTCTATTGTTATATTATCTAAGTATGTGAGTGATATTTAAATCTTCAAAATGTTCAAGTAAATTTTAAATTTTTTGTGTATAATGATGTAGATGAGTTTGATTAGTTTTATAAATTTTATGAACTTGCCTAACAATTAATTTAGAATCTTCAAAGACTTCTAAATGTTTAATATTAAGTTCAATAGTTTTTTCCAAACCTAAACATAATGCTTCAAATTTTGTTCTATTATTAATTTTTTTTAAAGATAATTTTTAAGCATAACAAAATATTTTACCAACAAGAGAGATTAAACACATTCTAGCACCATTTTTTTGTTGAAAACAAGCTCTATAAAATTATAGTGATCATAAAATATTTTTTTCGAAGAATTTTTCATGTTGATTTTCTAACTCATCTAAATTCAAAAGCTCATAAGTATTGATTCCTATCTCAACATAAGAAATAGTTAAATAAGCAGATGATTTTATAGGTGTGTTAGACCAATCTTCTCTTTTTATAAAAGTAATCACATTACTAATGAGAATTCAAGTAATATCTTTCCCAATAAAAACACTAGTTATTTTTGACCAATCTCTTCCTAATAACATAGCATAATTACTAAGAATATCTAAAATTTGGACATTAGTCATACATATAATGCTTTCATCTTGAATAATTTTAATGACTATGTTTCAAAATTTATCATAACTTTTAGTTTGTCTAGAATCAAATTTAGTAAGTTTCCTATTGTTAGTTTCATAAGAAATGCCTAACTAATAGATAATAAATTTAGGCATTATATTCTTTGAAGAACTCGTATCTAAGATACAATTATGGATTACCTTATTAGTAATTTTCATTGAAACATAAAAATGAGGTATATATTTTGTAGGGGGATCATAATTTTGAGCAAAAATAGATGACTGTTTATTACTATCTTCTTCTTTTAAGCATACACAATTTTTAATATTCTTAACAACTTCATTAATTTTATCAAGTTATCTTGAAAGGCTAGTTACTTGTAATAATGATAATCCATCTTTAATTTTAGATAAATAATCAATTATATTATAAGTTTTAGCATCAGTGTATCAAAAATTCTTAGGCTTATAATACTAATATTGACTATTATTATAACCAATTGATAGAAGAATGTTTTGAGAAAAATTATCAACTAAACTACTTAAAAAATTATTTTAAATTGTTTTACCTTTATCATTAGAAGAAGAGTCATTATTTGTTATTTTTTTATTTTGAGAAGATTTATAATATTTGTTTCTAGTATTAACAATATAAGAAGTTTCATTCAATAGATTATCAAGAGCACACATGTTTATGTTGTCTGCTAGATCAACAGATATACTATCTTTTCCTTGAATAATTTTTAAAATTTTTTAAAAAATAATACATGAATTTGGATCATGATCTAATTCACACACACACTACAGTAATGGACAACTTCTTTATTTTTACTTTCAATAATATTTTTGTTAGATGAATAAGGTTTATCATTCAATTATCTTTTAACAATGACCAGTTCATTTTCCATAATTTGAATGGTTTTTAAATTTTTTTTCATTATCTAAATTTAGACTTATAGAAGACCTATCTTTAAACCCAATATGTTTAAGTTTATTTTCATACTTTAAAGGTAAAACACTACAAAAGTAAAGTCTAGATAATTTTTTAAAAAGTCTAAGATCATGATAAATCTTTTGACACAACTTAGTAAATCTAGTAATGAAATGGTATATGGTTTCACTTGGATTAAGAGAAAAATTGACAAGATCATTGACTAGGTCAAGATCTTCCTTAGATTTTCGAAAATCTAATTCAAACTAATCTTTAATATCTTTTCAAGTGCTGATAGCTTTAGTAGGTAAACTAACAAAAGCTTGATAAGCTTTAAAAATTATTAAGTAAATATTTTTACTAGTTATATAAAAAGTAACACAAACTAACTTAAAATCATATATATGATCTTCCTAATATGTCCCAAAAGCTCCAAATTTTTTTCAGAATATTTATTCTTTTAAGGGAAGGTAACTTACCTGACCTATTTCTAATGTTAAGTGGATTTCCAAAAAGCCATAGATTTAAAGTTAATTTTTTTTCTACTTTAGCTTCAAAACCGTCTTCATCTTTAGTAAGATCATATTGATCTCTATTATCTTCAGACCTCGAATCATGTCTTGTATTATCTCTTCTGGTTGATCTCCCATTGGAAGTTTCAATAGTCTTTTCTATCTGAGTTGATTGATTATCTTGAACTTGATTAACTTGATTTAATTTCATATTTATATCAAGAGGTTCAGAGGGCATAACCAAATCATTGAATTGAAAAAAATCAAAAAGAAAATGAGTTCTAAGTCTAGGATTAATAGCTAAAACTCTAGCTCTATTTTTTCAAAATTTTTATTTATATTTAAAATATCATGTTGAGTTTCATGAGTAAGATTAGAATACCAATCTATCTCAAATTATACAATTTATTATTATTCATTTATGACTTATATAACATGATGAAGATTATGAGGGTGATTATACCATAAATAACAAGTTAAATTAAAAGCAACACCAACTTGATTATCAATAATATCAATTTTAGGTTGGATGATAGGAGGCTATCCTCCAAGTACTATGAATAAGAAGCCATACAACTTTTTTAAAAAAAAATCTAAAAGCATTCCTCAATGGAGTCACAAATTTGTTGATGATAAAAATTGTTTTGTCAACTAATCAACACTTTTACCTATTATGAAGGTTAAGTTATAATCATATCAGTCTAATAATATGGTTCTAAAAATTCAATTACGATTCTAAAGATGTGAGATATTTTTTAAATGTTTTGAGAAATAACAAATAAGATATTGAATATAACATATTCCATTATAATTTTAGAAATCCACTTATCAAATAATGAATCAGTTTAGATATGAATGTGTAATCTACCCTATCCGATAGAGAAAACCTATGAACAAAAAAATCTCTTAAAAGAAAGAAATATAATTCAATAATATAATATATTCTCAAAGTAATAATGTTACTACTATAATAACTTCCAAATAACATAAAGATGATAAACCATAACTATTAAAGTAAATAGAATTAAAACAAATAAAAGATAAACAATTCTTCTATAAAGTAAACAACCAAGTAGAACTCAACAAATCAAGATAAAATAGACAAGACAACAACCAACTAAATAAAAGATAACAAACTAATTAAAAAAATGTAAAAGTTTAAAGTTTAAACTAAACTAGAACATAAGTAAACTAATCTAAAATTAACTAAACTAAGAAACTAAACTAATCTAAAAAAATTAATTCTAACTCTAAATTATTAAAGAAAGAAAACTAATCTAAAAATTTTAACTTAAAAGAAAAATAGGAATAAACAGTAAGTTAAAAAGTAAACTCAAAAGTAAAATATGTTAAATATTAAATCAAATAGAAAAAAAATTAGATCAATTAGATTTAAACTAAAATTAGATTAAAATAAATTAGAAATCAAAGTTAAAGTAAAGTACAATATAGACAAAACATATGAGTCTCAATAGAGAAAGTCCACTTAGCAAAATAGATCAATTTTATTTGAGAAATCAATATCTTATTTACAAAATATCTTTAAAAGGTAACTTTTGCCATCAATTAGATCAATAAAATGTCACAAATAATGAAGTTTTCATCATTATTCAGGTCAAATACTTGGATTATGCACATAAGACTACAAGAATCAATCATCAAAATATGTCAAATTTGAAAAACTTTAGATAATTTGTTATATATGATAATATAAAATTGGATATACTTGTGTTACCTAAGCAATATACTCAACTGTCAGAGAAATTACTATTGGTCTATTTACAAAAGTCATGCTATCTTAGAGAAGTTGCATAGAAGAGAGAGATAAATAATTAACTTTACAATATATAAGTCTGAAATACCAATGTTGTTTATCCTCTTAAAATGAATCCTTGATCTCCTTTTATACTTCAAACTTGATTGAAAGAAATTTTAACTAACCTTTATTTAGTTACTTGTTAACTTAACTAATTAACTTTTATAAATCAATTAATCTTGACAGTTATTAGTTAAGGTTTAATTAAGACTTAAAAGTCTTAAGGGATCAAATATTTGAATATAGACTAGGTATTTTTCTACTGGGTGGGGACTCTTAATCAATTAATAATAATAAGAAATACATATTTCAATAAATAATTAGAAAATCAAAGTTAAATGATATCCTTATCTATATTAATTTCATAATGCATATTATCAAAATTACTTAGGCATATTATATATATCTAAATTTAAAAGTATGTTGTAATTTCAAAATATCATAACCAGAGTATTAAAATATGATAATCAAGGTATCAAAATATAAAATTACTTAAGTTTTACCAACTTAAAAGTTCAACTTAGAAATGAAAATTCATCTTTCTAATAACTAAAGTCATTAGAATTAGATAAAATCTCTATTATTAGTTTTTCTTGCTCATTCAAACACTCATTATATTTTATTTTAATAATAAGAAACTTGACTAACTTAGCTCTAGAATTTTGTGACATCATTAATCTCTAACTTAACCCACTTCACAACTCTGATCTCAGTCAATGTATCTGATTCATCCTAGTTAATTAAATATTTCTTGGAAGAGGCTGGATGCATGACAAGCAATGGGTTTTTTTAAAATTAGTTTCTTACACCTAGTAATAGGCTCTTTCTGAGATGGTGTGTGTTCATAAGAATAAGAAGGTAAGTCAAGATTGAAAAAATTCTTGGTATGGGCTATTTCATTATTTCATTAACATAATGGATACTTTCTGTGTTAGATGACTGAATAGGGAGCTAGTTTAGATTATTCTAGAGTTAATGAGAAGAACTGCTATGAGATTAAGACCTAGATCCAAATCTATGGCTATGAAATCTTCTATTACCCCTATAGTTTTTAGTATTAAAGGGTAAGTTATTTAAGACATTCCAAAATTCAAGATCAGTAACATCAAAATAGATTAACATTCTGGCTCCCCTACTAGCATACCTAGGGCCAAACCTTCTAGCCCTAAAACTCCCTCTAGGAAATTACCTATCAAATGCCTCCTAATTCATATTTTAAGAATTATAATTTCTTTCTTAACCTTTGCTATCATCATCTCTACTTAAACCAGGTTGGTCTTAGCTTGACATCCTATATCCAATTTGAAATATGTTCAAAACTGATTATTTTATGACTAAAAAAACATGAATATATCAAATATGAAACTAAATAATATCTATATTTCAATATAATAAATCATTAGTCACTTATAAAATTTCCAACTACCATCAAATGATCATTTAACTATTTTTATTGATTGAACTCAATTATTCATATGGAAGTTTTTGACTGTGTCAACTATCATCAAAATATTCTAATTGAACCCTTAAAAATAAAATTATATGCTGTTATAATTTTAATTTCAAAATATTATATTATATTTTCTTGATTTCTATTCTCACTATGTGAATTTGATCTCAAAATATGTGTCATTATCAAACTAAACCAATTCAAAATAATTTAAAAAAATATTTCCACCAAAGTCTTATTTATGTCATTATAAATTGCATGCTTTCTCAAACTATGACAAATCTAAAACCATCATAAATCTTTCAAAAATATAAACTTTGAAAATATCATATCCTTTACAAGTCATAATTACAAATTGATAATGGACTTATCATGACTTTTGAAACTGTCAACATTCTTACTACTCTTTGAAATAAAAACCAGAACATTACATATTGTATTTCATTTCATTTTATATGTCAAATATTTATAAAAATAACATATTCATAATTTCATAAGAAAACTATTTTTAAACATCAAAATTTCAACCACTTTAAAACCATGCATACAACTCAAAATAAAAACAATATGACCAGAATACCATGACATAACCATTTTTAAACTTTATCAAAAAATTCTAGCTCATGAATTTTGTCACTGTATGCATTATAAAACTCTAAAATTTCAATAGATATAATTCAACATCATAGTTTTTAGTAGGGTCCTTTTCCTCTCATCATCATATCAAAACTTAGGAAATAACTTATCACAATTTCTACTTTCATTATTTTTACTTTCTGATTTTTGAAAATAAAATCAAAAAACAAAACAACCTTCTAAACTTTATAAGATAACAAATGATACATGCAAACCAAAGCTATCTATTGAAACATTTCAACATCATTTATTCAAATAATGTGTAGTTGTGGAGCTAAAAGCTTCACTAATGAGCTAATGTGGAGGTTGCTGGGCTTACACAGTAACTGGCATCGGTCATAACCAACCGACATCGATTAGGGGTCGACTAGCATCGATTAGGGGTCAACCAGCATCGGTCATCTTTAGATTGACACCGACTTCTATGCATTTCTAAAATTTTATTTTTAGGAGAACAGATTTGAGCCTTTGATTTAAGAGGTGGATCTAAGTGTGGTGAATGCATGGCTCATGAACCCTAGTGTTGTAGTATACTATATATTAGGGTTAGATCCTCATAGCATGTACAATTCAATAATTGAGCTGATTGTAATTGATTGAGAGAGAGAGAGAGAGAACTCTTGAGGGAGTATTACTGTACATCTGCGAGGTGTGAGGAGAGAGATTTCTTCATTGTATTTCCTTTTGGAAGAGTTTAATTTAGATTGGTTATTTCTTGTATCTCTTATTATTTATTGTTTCTGATTTCTAGTTACTTATTACTTCTAGTTTCAATTCCGTGTTTAGTTGCTTATACAAAAGTAATCAATTGTACTCTAAGATCCTAACAACTGGTATCAGAACATGTTAGTGTTTGTTGATTACAAAATTCACTCACAGGGGTTTTTGATTGAGTGGGAACAAAGCAATGGTAGAAGAAAGTAAACTAAGAATGGAGCAATTTAATGGCAAGAATGATCAATTATGGAGGATGCAGATTGAAGATTATTTGTATCAAAAAGTTCTGTATTTACCATTGGGTGGGGTTTCAAGGAAGCCCACAGATATGGAAGATGAAGAATGGAATGTTCTTGATAAAAAGGCTCTTGGATCTATAAGGTTGAGCCTAGCAGCTTCTATGTTTTCCAACTTATTATTGTCAACCTGGAGCTGCACCCTGGTTCGAGGATGTGTGAGAAATGGCCAGTCCTTTATTCAGTTGAAACAATGGGATCTCCTCATGAGGGTGGGTGCCTCAATAGTGAGGAGAACCTCCAGAGAAGGCTGGTTCTTATATGATGTATCAATTAGGATTCCTACTCTACGCTACAGACTACCATGGAAAAGGGAGGAGAAACTTAAAAGGAAATCCTACCTAAAAGGGGGTGATACACCAAAACTATGATCCTACTTAGCTTAGAACCTTGAACACTGAGTGAACAACAGAGAAGGAAGACCTTAGACTTCAAATTAATCACTTGTGCATAAGTATTTCATGCAGAGATTTGGTCTAATAACTAAAACTTGAGGGAAATGGTGGAGAGAGGTCTGATAAAAGACACTATGCAGCCGCCTAACATCCACTTACAATTTCAGCAAAAGACAATAAAGAACACTTCAACATGACCTGCACAAGGATAATATAGCAACTAGGTATGAACAAAATTTGGGAAGGGAGAAAAATCTACCACTTATGCAAATTGCTGAAAAATATACACTATGCCAAGCTTGAAATTTGAAAGTACTCTCCTGCTTATTGATCAAAAAGGTTACACAACTCTTAATGGTAGAGTCTGGTCTAACCAAGAGAGATTGGATGATTTTTAATCAAGGCTAAAAGCCATTATATAAGAAATTACAAGAGGCCAAAGATAGGTGTATAAACTGAAGAGAAAGATCTTTTTTTTGTTAACTCAATAAAAAATATTTTTCCTGGCATTAAAATAAAATATGTCTTTCTCTTGTTGGGGATCAACCAACAATAGATTACACTTGTGAAAGCAATAAATGCAGAAATAAATTAGATAGACAAGTAATTAGAATGAGATAATAGCAAGAACAAGAGATACAAGAAACCACCCTAAAAACTTGTATTAACAAACTCTTTACAAAAGGAATACAATTGAAGAAACTTCTTTCTTCCACACCTCTCCTAGATGTATAGATCTCTATTCCTCAAGAGCTCTCTCTCTCAAAAACAATCAACTCCAACAAGCCTAGATTGATTCAATTCTGTACTGTTCTTCAACATACCAATTCTACAATAATTCACACTAGGCTAAGAAGATCTAATTCTACATATAGAATTAGGAGACTTGAGCATGCACTTACAACAAACAGTTAAGCCACTTGAACAAGGGCTCTAAAAATAATATTGCTAATAATAGAGACGTGAGCTTAAGACTACAGCTTAAACTCATCATGCAAACACTCACTTCTGTCCTCAGAAATAGCTTCCTAGATGCACAGGTAATCGACATTGGTTCCTGCCGCTTGCCTGTGACCGCTGCTGGCCGACCCACTGCCGACGTCGGCACCTCTACAACTACACCTGGCCAACGTCGATCACTCCTGACCAACACCGGTGTCTGTGTAGACTCAAACTTGTTAAGTATGCTCCTTGGTGAAGCTTTTAGCTCCACACCCTAACAATCTCCCACTTGGAGATAAACGGCTGCACCAGTACCTGTACAGCAACATCTTCTAGCTCCTCCATCTTCAGCTCAATCATGAAGACCAATAGAAGTTGAATGAAGATTCAACTTCTCCTTTGTAACTGGCTTGGTTAACATATCAGTAGGATTCCTATCTGTATGGATCTTCTCCAGCTTCAACTCACCATCTTCCAATACCTGTCGTATGAAGTGATACCTTAGCTGTATGTGCTTTGTTCTTGAATGAAAGGCTGAATTTTTAGCCAAATGGATTGCACTCTGATTGTCACTATACAATCTACAACTCTCATGCTCCCTACCAAGCTCATCCATGAACCGTGTCATCCATATCATCTCTTTGCTAGCCTCTGTGGCTGCAATATACTCTGCTTCTATAGTTGACAAGGCAACAACCTTCTACAACTTAGATATCCAGCTAACCACCGTTCCACCTACAGTGAAGACATAACCTGTAGTGCTCCTCCTACCATCCAAATCACCTACCATATCTGAATCTACATAACCATGTAGAGAAGTATCTGAACCTCCATAGCACAAGTGCCTACTGCTGGTTCCTCTCAGATATCTAAGGATCCACTGAACTGCTTTCCAATGTTCCTTACCTGGATTTGCCATATACTTACTTACCACTCCCACTGCTTGGGCAATATCCGATCTAGTACACACCATTGCATACATCAAACTCCCTACTGTGGAAGAATATGGAACCTTACTCATGTACTCTACTACATCATATGAATTAGGACATTGTTCTTTACTCAACTTAAAATGTCCAGCCAAAGGTGTGCTTACCGGTTTAGCATCCTGCATATTGAAACATTTCAACACCTTGTCCACATAATCTTCTTGAGACAATATCAACTTGTGATTTTCCCTATCTCTTTTAATGCTCATGCCAAGGATTTTCTTTGCTGCTCCCAAATCCTTCATAGCAAATGTTTGAGCTAATTTCACTTTAAGCTCAGAGATATCCTGCATGTGTGATCCTGCAACCAGCATATCATCTACATACAACAATAGAATAATATATCTACCATTATCAAATCTCTTGAAATACACGCAATGGTCAGATTGACACCTACTGTAGCCATGCTCAGTCATAAACTTGTCAAATTTTAAGTACCATTGCCTAGGAGCTTGCTTGAGACCATACAAGCTTTTCTTCAATCTGCATACAAACTTCTCCTTACCCTTGACCTCGAATCCTTCTGGCTGTTCCATATAAATTTCCTCATCCAAATCTCTATGAATAAACACTTTCTTAACATCTAGCTGCTCAAGATGCAAATCCTCAAAAGCAACCAAAGATAATACAACCCTTATAGAAGTCATTTTAACAACAGGAGAAAAAATCTCACCAAAGTCAATACCTGGCTTTTGTGCAAATCCTTTTACCACCAATCTGGCCTTATATCTCATCTGTCCATTCTCACCTTCTTTCAATTTGTAGGTCCATCTGTTCTTGAGTGTTCTCTTACCAGCTGGCAATTCAACCAAATCCCATGTTGGTTTCTCTCTTAAGAACTCCAACTCCTCAACCATGCCACGCTCCCACTGACTCTTGGACTCCACCTGTATTGCTTCCTCAAAACTCTTTGGTTCTCCACTATCAGTTAGTAATAGGTAAAATAAAGAAGGAGAATATCTAATTGGAGGCTTACTCACCCTTTTTGACCTCCTGATGGGTGTCTGAGACTCATTCACAACACATTGTCCACCCAAATTCTCTGACAGTGACTGACCTCGGTCACCTCCAGACCTGTTACTGGCCGACGTCAGTTTTGCCTGACTGACCTCGTTGCCTATCTTGCCGACGTCGGTCTCTATACGATCGACGTCAGTTTTTGTACTGCCGACGCCAGTTCCTACCCTGCCGACATCGGTCTCTATGTTTTCTTGCAAGTTATTATTTCTTTTTCCCATGAGCTCATATTTGACTTTCACCTCATCCAATTCACCATTGCTCTGCTCAGATTGATTCAGCTTCCTTAGCTAATCACAATACATCACTCTTTCATTGAAAACAACATCATGGCTCCTAATTACCTTGTTAGTTTCTAGATTCCACAATCTGTAACCAAAATCATCTGAGCCATAGCCAATAAATGTGCACCTCATAGACTTAGCATCAAGCTTCTTTCTATTTTCTTTATCTATGTGCACAAAGGCTTCACAACCAAAAACTTTGAGATATGAGAGATCAACCTTTTTACCTGTCCATGCCTCTTCTAGAATACCACCATCCAGAGCTGTAGAGGGTCCTTTGTTAATCAGGTATACTGCAGTGTCAACAGCTTGTGCCCAAAACTGTAAGGGCAAACCAGCATGCAATCTCATACATCTTGCATGCTCCATTATTGTCCTGTTTATCATTTTAGCAATTCCATTCTGCTGAGGTGTCCTTGGAACCGTCCTTTGCCTACGGATTCCATGCATATAACAATAATCTCTGAACTTATGACTGCAAAACTCACCGCTATTGTCAGATCTCAGGCACTTCAATCTTTTACCTATTTCATTCTCAACCATAGCTTTCCAAATCTTAAAAGTCTCAAATACATCATATTTTCTTCTAATACAATAGATCCATACCTTCCTTGTAGCATCATCTATGAAAAATACATAGTACTGTGATCCTCCAATGGAAGCAACCTGAGCTGGTCCCCACACGTCTGTGTGAACAAGCTGTAACTTATGCCTCTTCTTAGTAGACCCAGTCTTGAGAAAACTAACCCTTTTCTATTTTCCAAATACACAGTGCTCACAAAACTCTAGATCTATGCCTTTTAAATCTGAAAGCATACCTTTGGACTTAAGAATTGACATCCCCTTCTCACTCATGTGGCCAAGCCTTGAGTGCCATAATTTAGCATCCACATCTGAAGTAGATAATACAGAAGGAGATTTGTTAGTAACACAATTACACAAATAGAGAGTACCTTCTCTCTTACCTCTGGCCATAACAAGTGCTCCCTTGGTCACCTTCCAAGATTCTGCTATGAGAGTTACTGTACAACCCTCATCGCCTAACTTTCCTGCAGAAATCAAATTTCTCTTCAAGCTAGGAACATGCATCACATCTCTCAACACCCATGTGTTGCTATTCTGCATCTTCAGCTACACTTTACCTTTGCCAATTATTTTACAGGGCTCATCATCCCCTAGATACACTATTCCAAAATCTCCATGGATATAGTCACTAAAATATTCCCCATTAGGGGTAGCATGAAAAGATGCACCAGAATCTAACACCCAAGATTATATATTATTATGCAGAGAGAAAATTAAAGCATCTTGTGCAATACTTGCAACCTTGGCTTCTTCCTTTCCTTCATGCTGATTGTCCTCCTTAGGCTTTGACCAACAATCTTTGCTTATGTGCCCCATCTTTCCATAATTTTAGCATTGTGGCCTTCTGCCATTTCTGGATTTAGATATGCCTTTCCCCTTAGATTTGGATCTTGATCTGCCTTTCTTGCTCTTCTCTTTCTGCCTCCCCCTACTCTCAAAACTTAAAGCATTCCCAGATGTCTCTTTTGTGCTTTTCCTGCGAATTTCCTCATTCAAGATAACACTAACAACATCCTCTAATTTCAAAATATTTGATGCAGATGCAGTATTACTTACTGCCATTACTAAGCCATGCCAGCTTTCAGGCAAAGAACATAATATTAAAAGAGCTTTTATTTCATCATCAAACACTATATTCACTGAACTTAATTGATTCACAATTCCATTGAAATCATTCAGATGAGTAGAAACAGATCCACCTTCATTCATATGCAAATTAAATAACTGCTTCATAAGATATACCTTATTAGAAGCTGAGGGTTTTTCATACAAATTTGCTAACGCAGTCATCAACTCTACCGTAGACTTTGCCTGTGATAGATTAGATATCACAGTGGATGTTAGACTCAGTCTTATAGACCCCAGAGCCTTTCTGTCAAGAACTTCTCATTCTTCATCCTCCATGTCTTTGGGCTTCTTTGCAACCCCACCTAATGGTAAGTAGAGATCTTTCTGATACAGATAATCCTCTATCTGCATTCTCTAGTGTTGGTAATTTTTGCCATTGAACTTTTCCATTCTTAATTTACTTTCATCTACCATTACTTCTCCCACTCAAACAGAAATCCCTGTAGAAACCCCTGTGAGAACTTGTAATCAATACGCACTATACAGATCTGAACCACCTATTAGTGCACCTGAGCTCTGATACCACTTGTTGGTATCAGCTCTTGAACCTGTAACCACGGCTCTGATACCACTTGTTGGGGATCAACCAACAATAGATTACACTTGTGAAAGCAATAAACGTGGAAATAAATCAGATAGACAAGTAATTAGAATGAGATAATAGCAAGAACAAGAGATACAAGAAACCACCCTGAAAACTTGTATTAACAAACTCTTTACAAAAGGAATACAATTGAAGAAACTTCCTTCTTCCACACCTCTCCTAGATGTATAGATCTCTCAATAGATCTCTGTTCCTCAAGAGCTCTCTCTCTCAAGAATAATCAACTCCAACAAGCCTGGATTGATTCAATTCTGTACTATTCTTCAACATACCAATTCTACAATAATTCACACTAGGCTAAGAAGATCTAATTCTACATATAGAATTAGGAGACTTGAGCATGCACTTACAACAAATAGTTAAGCCACTTGAACAAGGGCTCTAAAAATAATATTGCTAATAATAGAGACGCGAGCTTAAGACTACAGCTTAAACTCATCATGCAAACACTCACTTCTGTCCTCAAAAATAGCTTTCTGGACGCACAGGTAACTGACATCGGTTCCTGCTGCTTGCCTATGACCGCCACTAGCCAACCCACTACTGACATCGGTGCCTCTGTAACTGCACCTGGCCAACGTCGGTCGCTCCTAACCGACGTCGGTGTCTGTGTAGACCCAAACCTGTTAAATTATGCTCCTTGGTGAAGCTTTTAGCTCCACACCCTAACATCTCTTATTCTTGCATGAATTTTCCTTGTCTGATGAAGCACACTCATCCTTGCATGGAAATCTTCTAATTTAAGATGTGGCATTTGATTCAATTAGTTAACTCCAAATCTGGAATAGTCAACCCCAAATATGAACTAGTCAACTCCTGTTGAAGCTAAATTTGACCTTCGGATGCATGCGCTATAAGAAGACAAATAGGGCTTTAATTATTCATTAACTAAAGCTTTGACCATTTGTTTAAAAATAATTCCAGCATTTAAAAATAGATCTCACATTCAAAAATAGCTCTAGCATTTGCATGTGAATCTTCTAATTCTGGTCGTGTCTATTTTTGGCAGGATTCCATGTTCAACTCATTCATCAAATTATCTATTTTTAATTCTTTCACATAGTCAGCTTCCATTTATTTTTAGATTTCTTGTTTTTGTCTTTGTAAAACTTATTGACTTTTCTTGGGATTTCTACTATGCAGATTTCATTCTAAATTTCAATGGCTGTGCCTATTCCAATGGCTACTTGTCTTTGGTTTTGTCTTTGGCTTTGCCTTCAGGTTTTTTCTTATGGGTCTATTTCTGCCGACTTCCAAATTTCTCATCAGATTTTATTCTTGAGGCATATTTGCTTGTGTTGGCTTCCAAATTCCCTTGGAATTTTTGTTTAAAGGAATTCCTTTAGACAAAAAGTCTGAAGGTTTCATTTTGTCTATGTCTTTTGCGTGGCTGTGGCAGCCTAAGTGTCTAAAGAGCCAGTCTATAGTCATCCAGCCATCCAGGGTAATATTCACATGGCAATCCATGTTGGCAGCAGTCATGTGCTCTACAACTAGCTGCCTACATTTCCATGTGGCAGTCCATGTCTCCAGCAGGCAGTCCAAGTCAGAAGAAGGAGGTGCCCCAGATTTCTTGCATCAGCCTGTGGTTTTTTGGTCTTCCATAAACCTACCCAAATTACTTCATACTTTTTGTCTGAAGGAATTCCTTCAAACAAAAAGTTTGAAGGAATTATCCTTGCCTTCACTTCTTTTTTTAAAAATTAATGTGCCTTTTAGAAAAAACCCATCCTCTGCCAGCCTGTAGTCCAGTCAGCAGTCCACGACAAGGTGTCAGTCCAGTCAGTAGTCCATGACAAGGTGTCCTTCGACTATCTTTGCTGGCAATTTGATTGAACTACTCCCTTTGAACCCAATGTTGAACCAAATTTTGGTTCAACCAGTTCAAAGGTTCAAGCAGCCATGGTTTTGAACTAAGTGTACTTTGACCCATGTATTGAACCATTTGACGTTGAACCAAAACTTTGAACCTTTTGATGTTGAACCAAGGCTTTGAACCAAATGTTGAACCAAATTTTGGTTTAATGGTTCAAAGTCGATGAATTAACATATTGAACCAATTTAACTCTTTGACGTTGAACCAAATTTTGGTTCAATGGTACAAATAAAGCCTTGAACCAACTGATGAACCGTTTGATTGAACCAAAGAAGTGAATAGACCCTGCACTCTCTGAACTAGTTTTGAAGCCATTGAACCTTGAAGCAGTTGAAATTCAAATTTTGACAAATGCACTTAACTCCTACTGATGATGTTGAAACTTTGAACCCATCAAACCCATTGAACCAAAATGGTTCAAGGTTCAATGGTTTGAGGTTCAATGGTTCAATGGTTCACTTCTTGCCTAGAAGCTTCCTGATGGATGCTTTGGTTGAACCTTCGCATCAAACTAATCCTAAAAATGATTGAGTGCTAGAAACTTGTTCTTTTGAGAGATTGGCAAAGGAAAATAGTGCATTCTTTCTTCCTTGGCTAGAGACGATAACTTTCTAAATGACAAAAAATATGACTCGTGGAAGATTTGTCAACACTTATCACAGGCAAAGACAACAATAGAGTTAATGGATACTTTGACAAATTTATATGAAAAACCCTCAGCTTTGAATAAGGTATATCTTATGAAGCAATTATTTAATTTGTAAATGCAGGAAGGTGGATCTGTATCTAGTCATCTTAATGATTTCCATACAATAGTAAATCAGTTAAATTCAGTCAAAATAGTTTTTGATGATGAAATTAAGGCTCTCTTAATCTTATGCTCTTTACCTAAAAGTTGGCATAGTTTGGTAATGGCAGTTAGTAATACTGCATCTACTTCAAATATATTGAAATTTGATGATGTTGTTAGTGTAATCTTGAATGAATAAATTCATAGAAAAAGCACAGGGGAAACATCAAATAATGCTTTAAGTGTTGAAAGTAGGGGAAGGCAAAGAAAGAAGGGAAAGCAAGGTAAATCAAGGTCAAAGATGGGAAGTAGATCCAAATCTAGAAATAGAAGAATTACCTGCTGGAATTGTGGAAAGAAAGGGCATGCAAAGAAAGATTGTTGGTTGAAGGATAACAAAGAAAATCAGCATGAAGGTAATAAAGAAGTAAAAGTTGTAGGTATTGTTGCACAGGATGCTCTTATATTTTCTTTGGATAATAAAGTAGAATTATGGGTTTTAGATTCTGGTGCCTCTTTCCATGCAACCCCAAATAGAGAATTTTTCAATGATTATGTCCATAGAGATTTTGGAAAAGTTTATTTAGGGGATAATGAGCCTTGTAAAATTGTTGGAAAAGGAAAAGTGTAGCTGAAATTACAGAATGGCAACACATGGGTGTTGAAGGATGTCATGCATGTAACCATCCTGAAGAGGAATCTAATTTATGTAGGAAAGTTGGGTGATGAGGGTTGCACAGTAACTCTCACAACTAAATCTTGGAAAGTTTCCAAGGGTGCACTTGTATTAGCAAAAGGTAAGAGAGTAGGTACACTTTATCTATCTACTTGTATTACTAATTAATCTCCTTCTATTTTATCTACTTCAGATGTAGATGCAAAGTTGTGGCATTGTAGGCTTGGTCACATGAGTGAGAAGGGAATGAATGTTCTTAAGTCAAAAGGTAAGCTTTCAGATTTGAAAAGCATAGATCTAGATTTCTGTGAGCATTATATTTTTAGGAAATAGAAGAATGTGAGGTTTCTAAAAATTCGATCAACAAAGAAGCAACACAAGTTGGAGCTTGTTCACACAGATGTGTGGGGACCAGCTCAGGTAGCTTCTATTGGAGGATCATAGTATTATGTTTCTTTGATTGATAATGCTACAAGAAAGGTATGGGTTTATTGCATAAAGAGGAAATATGATGTTTTTGACATATTTAAGAAATGGAAAGCTTTGGTTGAGAATGAAATAGGTTTGAGATTGAAGTGCCTTAGATCTGATAATGGTGGTGAGTATTGTAGCAATAAATTAAATAGTTTCTATTCTATGAGTGGAATACGTAGGGAAAGGATGGTTCCAAAGACACCTCAACAAAATAGATTTGATGAAAGGATGAATAGAATAATAATGGAGCATGCATAGAGTATGAGGTTTCATGCTAGTTTACCCTTATAGTTTTGGGCAGAAGCTATAGATACTGTGATTTACCTAATTAATAGAAGACCTTCTACTACACTAGATGGTGGAATTCTAGAAGAGGCTTGGATAGGTAAAAAGGTAGATCTTTCATTTCTCAGAGTTTTTGGTTCTAAAGCTTTTGTGCACATTGATAAAGAAAATAGAAAGAAGCTAGATGCTAAATCTATGCAGTGCACTTTCATTGGTTATGGTTTTGGAGATTTTAGATTCTGATTGTGGAATTTAGAAACTAACAAAATTATTAGAAACCATGATGTAGTTTTCAATGAGAAGGTGATGTACAGTGATCAGCTCAAAAGGTTGAATAATTCTAAGCAGGGTAATCTTGATTTGGAAGAGGTTATGATCCAAAATGAGATTGTGGGTAAAAATCATCACTCACAAAAAAACACAGAGACCGATGTCAGTCAAGTGGAAATTGATGTCGGTTAGGTGGAAATCAACATTGGTCAGGTGGAAATCAGCATCGATCAAGAGGAATCAACATTGGTCAGGTGCAGATCGACATCGATCAGAGATGATCAAGATCGGTCACTGTCAGAAGAAAATTTGGGTAGACAACAAGCTATAAATGAGTCTCAAACACCCATAAGGAGGTCTAAAAAGGTAAGTAAACCTCCAATTTGTTATTCCCCTTCTTTATACTACTTTTTGCTCACTGATGGTGGAAAACCAAAAAGTTTTGATGAGGCAATATAGGTAGAATCTAAGAAACAGTGGGAGCATGGCATGAATGAGGAAATTGATTCCTCAGAAGAGAACCATACGTGAGATTTGGTTGAATTGCTAGCTAAAAAGAAATCACTGAAAAACAAATGGGTGTATAGGTTAAAGGAAGGAGAGAATGGACAAATGATACATAAGGCCAGGTTGGTAGTAAAGGGATTTGCACAAAAACTAGGTATTGATTTTGGTGAAAGTTTTTCTCTTGTAGTAAAGATGACTTCTATTCAGACTATATTGTCTTTAGTTGCTATTGAGGATTTACATCTTGAGCAGCTTGATGTTAAGACAACATTTCTTCATGGAGATTTGGATGAAGAGATATAAATGGATCAGCCAAAAGGTTTTGAGGTCAAAGGTAAGGAGAAACTTGTGTGCAGGTTGAAGAAAAGCTTATATGGTCTTAAGCAAGCTCCAAGACAATGGTATTTGAGGTTTGATAGGTTTATGACAGAGCATGGCTTTAGTAAATGTCAATTTAACCATTGTGTTTATTTTAATAGATTGGATAATGGTAGTTATATTATCCTGTTACTATATGTAAATGATATGCTTGTTGTAGATTCACACATATAGGAAATTACTAAGCTTAAGGTAAAATTAGCTCACACATTTGCCATGAAGGATTTAGGAGTAGAAAAGAAAATCCTTGGCATGAGTAATAAGAGAGATAGGAAAAATCATAGTTTGATTTTGTCTCAAGAGGATTATGTGAATAAGGTGTTGGAGAGGTTCAATATCTAGAATGCAAAACTGGTAAGCACACCTATGGTTGGACACTTCAAGTTGAGCAAAGAACAGTGTCTTAAATCACATGATGAGGTTGAATACAAGAGTAGAGTTCCATATGCTTCAGTAGTTGGGAGCTTGATGTATGCAATGGTATGTACTAGACTAGATATTGCCCAAGCAGTGGGAGTTATTATCAAGTTTATGGTCAATCTAGGAAAGGAACACTGGAAAGTAGTTTAGTGGATTCTCAGATATCTAAGAGGGACCAGCAGTAGGCATTTATGCTATGGAAGGTCAAACACTTCTCTACATGGGTATGTAGATTCAGACATGGCAGGTGACTTGGATGGTAGGAGAAGCACCACATAATATGTGTTCACTATTGGTGGAACGGCGGTTAGCTAGATTTCAAAGTTGTAGAAGGTTGTTGCCTTGTCTACTACAGAGGTAGAATACATTGCAATCACAGAGGCTAGCAAGGAAATGATTTGGATGAATCGATTCATGAAAGAGTTGAAAAAGGAGAAGAGAGTTGCAGATTGTATAGTGATAGTCAAAGTGCAATTCATTTGGCAAAGAATTCAGCCTTTCATTCAAGAACTAAACATATATAGCTTAGGTACCACTTCATTAGACAGGTATTGAAGGATGGACAGTTGAAGCTAGAAAAGATCCATATGGATAAGAACCCTGCTGATATGTTAACAAAGCCTATAAAAAAGGAGAAGTTGAATCTTCATTCAACTTTTGTTGGTCTTCAAGATTGAAGTTGAAGAGGGAGAAATAAGCCAGATATGTTTAGAGGATGTTGCTGTATAGGTACAGGTGTAGCTATTTATCTCCAAGTGGGAGATTGTTAAGTTGTGGAGCTAAAAGCTTCACTAATGAGCTAATGTGGAGGTTGTTAGGCTTACACAGTAACCAACATCAGTCAGAACCAATCGACATCGATTAGGGGTTGACCAACATTGGTTAGGGGTCAGTCGACATTGGTCATCTTCAGACTGACACCGACTTCTATGCATTTCTAGAATTCTATTTTTAGGAGAATAGATTTGAGCTTTTGATTTAAGAGGTGGATCTAAGGGTGGAGAATGCATGGATCATGAACCCTAGTGTTGTAGTATACTATATGTTAGGGTTAGATCCTCATAGCATGTACAATTCAGTAATTGAGTTGATTGTAATTGATTAAGAGAGAGAGAGAAAACTCTTGAGGGAGAATTACTATACATCTGCAAGGTGTGAAGAGAGAGAGATTTCTTCATTGTATTTCCTTCTTGAAGAGTTTAATACAAATTGGTTATTTCTTGTATCTCCTATTATTTGTTGTTTCTAATTTCTAGTTACTTATTACTTCTAGTTTCAATTTCGTGTTTAGTTGCTTATACAAAAGTAATCAATTGTACTCTAAGATCCTAACAAATTACCCAAAAGTATTTTTGAATCCTTTAACTTTTCCAAAAAGCTCATTCTCTATGTAATCCTAAATATGCATGAAATTTTGGCCTTTAAAATACTGAAACACCCAATAATGTTACTAAAATAAAATAAAATCCTAAAAATAAAATATTTCATTCTTACAATATATATATTAAAAAATTACTTCATACATAATCTGAACATATTATATTTCCATAAAATGACTATGTAGGTCTCAAAATTCAAAAAACATGTATGCATGTAATCATAACTCACCTCCAAATTTGAATGACCAGAATCTTAACTGTATCAAACTAAACTAAGAACCCAAAATTGAAAATCACATTTTCAAAAAAAGAACTCCACATTTATTTCTAAATGCCATGCTAAACCAACTATCACAGTATTTCATCAATTTTAACCTCAATGGCCAAAATGAGTAGATAATATCAAACTAAAACCATTCATCATTGATATCTCATACAAATAAATGATATTATAACCACTAAAACTCCTAGATTTTTGACTCCAAAACCATACATGTAGATATTTTTAAACAAACAGTTTATAATACCAAAACTTATCAAACCATGTAGCCTAGAAATCATCACTTTATCTCTATGAAAACTAAAAAATCATTGAAATAAACAATTATCTTCTTCAAAACTTATTTATTTCATCTTTGGCATACTTATCTACATTTTCCAATAATGTTTCACTTACAAATTCTTGTTTGCAACCTCCAAACTCCAATTTGGCAGAGTGTCACTTCCATAGGCAAGCTTAAAAAATGACCAACAAAATGAAAAATAGTGCTATTTTTAACCAAGTCCCATAAATGAAATGCCTATGTCTACACACATGTATATCATTGGCTTATT
Source organism: Torreya grandis (assembly GCA_037957365.1). NCBI lineage: Eukaryota > Viridiplantae > Streptophyta > Pinopsida > Cupressales > Taxaceae > Torreya > Torreya grandis. The sequence goes on from JARHVA010001602.1 coordinate 684,281, forward strand.
AAATTGAGGTAATAACTTAGTAGACTACCAACTTACTTAACAATGCCATCAAAATTAGTCATGACCAATATGCTTGCTTAAACCATAATTATTTTCCTTAAAACAAGAATGCACACATCTCATACAATGCCTTAAACTACCTATGATCTTACTAAGATCTCTAAGCCTCTACATGCTTCATATTTAAACCAAAATGCCATCTTAGCTCCTAACTTCCAGCTAAGATTGCCAACTTGTCACCTTAAACCATAAACTTGCCATTTGACATTCAAACCAAATAAAACTTCCATAACTTGTGATGATAACATAGGCTATTTTAAATAAACCTTAAAAATAAAATAATTATTTAATTCCCTTTACAACACTTTTAAAATCACATGAAAATCTTTATGTCTTGAGTAAATAAGCTTAATTCAGATTAAATTTTAACTGAATAAGCCCCTAATGACCATTCAGAATCTTCAAACTAGGTCCATCACCTTAGATTTTAATCTTAAGATCTATTTAGGATAGTAAATAGTCTTAGGAAATAGTTTTTTTAAATATTTAAACCAAACTTATTCATGTCACCATTTTCACAATGTCAACCATAGTTGCAATTGAATTTTGATCAATCTAACAATTATTAAGGTAAATCAATATAAAGTGCATAGTCAAATTTCAAATGTAGATCATGATAAATCATATAATTAATTTGATTTTATAGAATCATAGGATTCATCACCTTTTTCCAACTAAAATAATTGAATTAATTATTGCGAACTGATCAAACTACCAACTAAAAATTTATGACTTATCACAAACATTTCAAAAATGATAAATACATATGCAAATTTTATTCATTCATCCATTTATGCTTTTCAAAACCAATTTAATATAGATGCAAATTCATAAACAAATCATTACCCAAATCATTAATTGAAAATATGCATACTCAATTTACTACTAATTGACTTAAGTCTACAACCATAATTTTAAAATTTATGACTAGGTCATCTCTATGGTAGATAGGACTATTATTTTCAAAAAATTGAAGGGATATTAAAAATAAGTATAACAGAACTAATTTAGAACCATATACTAGAGAGAATAGTGTTACCCTAGTGGTATTATGTATGCTAATCTAATGGACCTAAAGAGTAGGATAAAGATGAATGTGCCAATATGTGTAGGTTTCACAAATTATCTTTTGGAGAATTTTGTTAGTGACCTTAGCTTGGCCATTGCGTTATGGATGATAAGGTGTAAAAAATTTATGATTGATATTAATTTTAGCACAAATCTATTTGACATATTTATTTTTTAAAGTACCACCATTATCAGAAATGATAGTATGGGAAAAACAAAGTAGAAAATGATTTGGTTAATAATGAATTTGGAAATGGTGTTACCAATGACATTAACAAGGGGCATGGCTTTAACCCATTTGGTAAAATATTTGATAGCTATGATGATAAAACATGCTCATCTTGAGATTGAGGTAATTTTTTGATGAGATATAATCCCCACATGGAGAATGGCCAAGGAGATTCGATAGTTTGAAGCTCAATTGGAGGTGAATGAATTATATCATCATGGAGTTGGAAAGGGGTACACTTTTTAGCAAATTCGATAGCATATTTTTTAAGAGTAGGCCAAAATTACCCCATACTTAGGAATTTGTGGGCTATAGTGTGTCTGCTATAGTGACCACTACAAAATCCCCCATGTGTTTGTTTAAGAAGAGGGGGGAATTTATCTTGCATAACATAATAGAGCAAAGTCCCTTAAATATTTTGATAATAAAGGATGTTGTATCAAAATACATACTTGAAATTTTATTTAAAAATACATGTCTTTTCATGAGAATCTAAGTTAGGAGGATAAGTTTATTTTTCCAAAAATTAGATGATGTCTTTATACCATGGGCTTTGTTGAATGGTGATAGCCTCAATGTGGTAGATAATCAAATCAGGTGGTTGAGTAAAGGATGAATATTTTCTTATTTATATAAGAAAAGTGGGATCAAAAAGAACTTGGTGGGGATGAAAGAGAGAAGCTAAATAAGCAATGGAATCAACAATAGAATTTTGATCTTGAGGATAGACTCAATAGTGAAAGAGATGAAATATTTAGTGACAGTGGTTGCAATTTGATGATATGTAATGATATTCTTGTTTTTTCATTGGTAATAACCATTGACTTGGTGGAAACTAAGACAAGAATCACCTAAAGCATGTAGGTATTGGATGTCTAAATAGAAATCAACTCTCATACCTAAGATTAGATCTTCGTATTATGCCATATTTTTAGTTACATCAAAGGTTAAAAATAAAGCTAAAGGAATGATTTTTCCAACAGTACTTGTAAGAATGAAACCTACTGCAGCTCCTTGAAGCAATTTATCACCATCAAAGTGAAGGGTCCAAGTATCCTCATGCAAGTCAACATTAATTTTAGGAAGTTCTTTGATAACTAATTTTGGTTTAGTAGTATTAGGGGGAATAGTAGATTCATCAAGATTACTTGCTTCAAGATCAATGGTAAAGTTATGAAAGTAATATTTGAGAGAAGTAAATTGATTGAGACCTTTAATAAATAGAATATTATCATCTAGAAGACTATTTTGAAGATGATAAGTAGTTGTCATAGGAAATATGGTAAGTTGATCATTTATGACTTGTCCTTTGAAATATTTTTGAGTTACAATGTGGAGATCAAATTCTATAAGGAGGATCATTCATTTGCCAATTCTATCTCTAGGAAGAAAGGCTTTGGAGAAGAAGTGACAAAGGATGTCAACATGAATGATAACATAAGTGGTCTAGTATAGCATGTAATGCCAAAGATTTTCAACTAAAAAATTAGTGGTGAGGCAATCATGTTTAAATTTGGTATAACATTTCTCATAATTGATAAGGACATAGGTAATGTAATAAATGACATACTCTCATTTGGTATCATCTTTGTGGGAAAGTATTTCCCCAAATAATATAGGTTTGGAAGAATTATATAGGATTAATGGTAGATTATTTGAAGGAGGATGAATTATAGGTGGATGAAGCAATGATTATTTTATGTTATCAAAGGCTTTTTGTCAAGGGTCCATCTATTCTAAGGCATTACCTTTCTTAAGAAGAGAATTGATGAAGTGGATGTGGTAAGCCATTTTAGGGATGAATAATCTAATTTCCCCAAGTTTGCCTAAGTGTGAATGTCTAGAATGAAATGAGGAATGGGCATGTTGATGATAACACTAATCTTATTTGGGTCAACATCAATAACATGGAGAGAGAATAAGAATCCTAATAATTTTATAGATATACCACTAAATACATATTTGTAAGGATTTAGTATAAATTTGTATTTAAGAACATGATCAAAGATGATGACAAGATCAAAAAGATGAGTCTTGAAACTTTTGGATTTAGCAATGAGGTCATTCACATAGGTTTCAACAATTTTGTAGATAATATCATGAAAGATGTGAGTCATTGCTTGTTAGTAAGTGGTTCTAGCATTTTTAAGGATAAAGGGCATTTTGAAATAGCAATAGGTGCCCCATTATATGGTGAAAATTGTCTTATGTTGGTCCTTAGGGGCAATGTGAATTTGATTATAGCCCAAGAAGCCATCCATAAGAGATAACATTTCATAACAAGTTATGGAATCAACAATGGCATCTATTAAAGGTAAAGGTAAGTTATCCTTGGGACAAGCAAGATTAAGATTACATAAATCAATAGATATGTGAAAGACCATAGCGACCTTTTTTTGAATGGGAACTATGTTAAAAACCCATTCAGAATAATCCACTGGTTTTATATATCTAGCATCAAGTAATTTGATGATCTCCTTGTGACATAAAATGGAAACCTTAGGTGGAAATTTCCTTTGATTTTGACACACAGGCTTGACATAAATATAATTAATGATGTTATGTACCACAATGCTCAGTTCAATACTAGGCATGTCCTCATAGGACCAAGTGAAGATCTCACAATGTTTATAAAAAATAAGCCAAAGTTATTGTACTCAACAGGTGAGAGTTCATGAGAAACTATATTGGTCGAGGATAAGATGGAGTACCATATTAAATGTGAGTGGTTTCTTTGATAATAATATAATTTCCATCTTAGAAATGGTATGATGCATTAGGCAAAGCAAAAAATGGTTTAGTTTTGGGACAATGTTAGCAACAAAGTTGTTGAAACAAGGGATTTTAGTTTTGAAGTTCCCAGGTTTATGATGTTGCTAATAAAATTGAGTTTCTTAAGAATAAAGTATTTCAAGAATAGATTCTTCACTAGGAAATTTGGGAAGAGGACCATAATACTAAACATCTACTTCAAGATCTAGAATCTGATTACCATGGTGATCATATTCATAATGTATCTGACAAACATTAATTGCCTTGGCATCTAGTGTAATCTCAAGAGTAGAAGTAGATGGATCAAAAGGGATTGGTGTGTCATTGGTTTCATTTATGGGGGAAGGATTAGATGTGATGATGGGATATATAGGTGGTAAATAAGATGAAGGAATTTTTAGAGGTTTAAAAGGTATAATTTGTTATACCACCCAAGGAGTGTCAAAAAGTAGAGAACTGGTAGGAGGCACATAACCTTCAGGATCTAATTTATGATTTGTAGAAATGGTATGAACATTCCAATTAAAATCATGAATTTGAGCTAAGGTTTTTTTATAATGTTAGACATCCAAGTATTGGGATTGAGCTTAGGCCATAATATAATAATCATTATATGTTTGAGAAATTGTGCATGCTTGAGATTCAAAGGGAGTTTCCGAAGGTGAAATCCAAATATTACTAAATTTACATGGAGACATGATGAAAGGATATTGAAATAATTTGACCACTTCAAAGTCATTATAATTAAAGGCATCTTTAGGTAAAGAAGGATCTTAAGCATTTCATGGAGGGAGAAAGTTAGTGATCTCATCAATAAGAGGAATAGTATGGTCCTAAGGTAATAAAGGAGGAAACCATTATTAAATGTAGGGAAGTATCTTGGTAATATTAAAAGTATGTTGTAAATCATTAGGTTCATCATCATCTAGATCAGTAAGAGTGAATTATAAATCAAGATTGATGTTGATGAACTAAGGTAAAGGAACACTATTAATATTAGGAATTATAGGAATATGATATTGAGATTTGGGATTAGGAATTTGAATACTCTAAGGGTTGTGATTAGCATCATGCTTATATCATTTCCCATTATGTGAGAATTTAATGCATTGGCTTCTGGAAGAAATAATGACCCTCATGCTATGAGTCCATTGGTGACAAAAGAGTGTGTTATAAGATAAGGGTAAATCAAAAACCATAATATTAGTTTGGATGATATTATGTCTAATGGTTAGGGGAAGCCAAATACAACCAAATGGTTTTTTATTAGTCTTATAAAAACCATGATAGGTAAGACTAGTTTGCTTGAGATGATCTTTGTTATACCCGGGTTATTGGATAAGCCACAAAGATGTCACATTAATACCAGAGCCTTCATCAACTAGAAATTTATAGATAAGGGTGGTATTAATGGATATTTTAATGAAAAGTGGTGGATCATAAACATGAACAATAATTTCATCATTGTTCATGTCTTATTAAAGAAATTTAATAAAAGGCTTGAAATAAGGAAACATGGTTTTAATAGTATGTATGTTGGTAGGTTGAGATTCAATAGAAGGTGGTTCTTCATATATATAGGATGGATCTTCAAATTCTTGTAATTGTTACATAAGGAACTTGTGATGATAGGGGGAAGTGTGAACCAACTCCATAAGTAAAATATTACAAGGCATATAGTTAAGTTCTTCTAATGAGATTTAGAAGAAGAACCGACATGATGTTTAGGAGGTAAGGTAGATTTTAAAGGAACACAAGTTGTTTGGGGTTTGAAAGGAGGAATTTGTTCCTTAGGAGCTTTAAAAGTGAGATTAGTGGTTGTAGTATCTTTGAGAAGTTATTCTTCTAAGGAAGGCTTCTTAGGTTTGATAACAAGATCTTTGTGGGCTAGTTTGTGATGATAATTGATATTAACAGTGTTAACATATTGAGAATTGGTTTAATATTGGTCATAATCAACATGAATGGCAAAAACATCCTTAGAATTTTGTTGATTATTATTTGTGGAGAAATAAGCTTTGGAAACTTGTCATTTTTGAGAAGTAGTAGTGTACTCTTGATGATAAAGGTTGATCATGGCTTCATGATTAAATGAATCACCAAGCATATATGAGACAAAAAATTTAGTGATCCCTTTACAAGATTCATGGGAGTGACCAATGTTGGCATGAACCCAACATAATTGATTAAGGTCATACCAATTAGGAGGATTGTTAGGATAGGTGAAAGGTTTAGAGGGCAAGAAAAATTGTTTCATTTGCTGCATTGAGAGTGGTGTGTGATAAGATGAAGGAATGTCAGCTTTGGAAACTCTTGGTTTGGTTTAAAGATTATTTTTTAGTGATATTATTAGTATATATTTGAAAATATCCTTTAAGAAGTTTAGGATTAGGTTCAAATATCTTTATGAGAAAGTCTTGATGTTCAACTTTGTTAAAAGCTTCATTAAGTGTTTAGGGAGCAAAAGTACAAACCTTACATTGAAAAGAAGGAGTCAAGGTAGCTATAAAGAGTTTAAACAAGTTATCATCAATCATGTTATGGTTGGATTTATGGGACAATGATTTCCATCTTTTGATAAAGTCATGAGAAAATTCAGTGGGAGATTGTTTAGCATTGATGAAGTGGCTAAGACAATTTTTGGGAAGATCATTGTGTTAAAGATCTTTAACTAAAGGATTGACCAAATATTCTAATTGTCAAATGGAGTGTTGAAAAAGTTGGTTGTAACTTTTTAATACATCACTAGTAAAAGTTTTGGCTAATATTTTAGTTATGGTGAAGGTATTAGTTTGGATCCAATCTTTGTAATGGTTTCCAAAGGCTTTGAGAAATGAGTCAGGGTCTTTAGTTTCATCGTACTTGATAGTTGGAGATATGTTACCGATACTAATGGACATAATGAATCATTTTGAATAGTTTTAAGCATCCTTTTATTCATTATGGGTTGAGGAATAATATTTACTAAGATATCTCTAAGAGGTAGAGGAATATAATTGGGATTAGCTTGAGGATGGATAATTAAAGGTTGAATTACCATATTAATCAAATGATGTTGGATTTTCATCATTTGAGAGATGTTAGAAATTTTCATTATTTTCATTTGTTGTATGACTTGTGTAATAAGTTGAGTTATTGTAATAGGTGGGTTGGTGTTGGTAGGAACACTCCTCAAATTGGCATTAGGGGGAGGGTTATTAGAAGATGGGTTATTGATTAAACTTGTGTCAATTGATCCCACATTAATTTGAAGGTTTTGAAGATGAGAAGCATCTTGATAAGTAAAGAAAGGGTCAAACCCATCAACTTCATCTTTAGGTGTCATTTTTACCATGTGACAATCCACAAATGAAGGAGGGGAAGAGGTGCCCTAAGAGTGATGGTGCTCTTGGGAAGAAAAGAGAGGGAGAAATGAATATCCCATATAGTATCTAAATGGATTTAGGTTTTTCAAGAATATTATGATAGGGGGATCTATGATGATTTGAGAATCAATTAAAAATATTCTAAATAATAAGAATGGAGTATCAAGTTAGATAAATAGGGAAAGCAAGAAGAGTAAAAAGTTGAATGCGCTGACCTAGTACAAAAAACAAGGTCTAAAAATTTGGAAAATAGGAATATATAGTCGATTGGGTTGACCTATTTCTATAACTTGGGAAAAAAGAAGGAAAAAAAAGATACAAAGTCAATAGAGTCAACCTAGTTCTATATCCTGGGAAGTATAAAAGAGTATTGTGTCGATAGAGTTGACCTAGTACTATAGGTAGGGAAAATAGATAGTCTATAAGAGACTATGTTGAGCAGAATGACTATGTATTGAAATAAGACAATTTTTACAAGTAATTTTAAAAGAAAGAAATGAAATGAAACATATAATCAATTGGGTCAAAGAGGATGACCCAATTGAGACACACAACACAAAACCTTACACCAATGTTGGCCAATGCAATTTTTTGCAATACAACATACAATTGGGCAAAGAACAAGAAATCAACTTGGAAAGTAAATTATAACTAAGTGGTCATCCTTAATGTTTTTAGATTATTATAATATGATTGTAGATGTGATCAAGAGTTATCTTTAATAAAGAAACCAAAAATAAATCTAAGGATGGTTTCAGGATGTTTAGGCTGAAAGGGATCTATATTGGCAATGGTAATGTCTTGATATTGGGGCCTACCCCCTCACTTCACACATTGTAGTGATAAGGGTGTCAAGTGCTTATCCAATATATACCATTAACCATGTTTTTATACTTGGCTATAAAACCAAGTTGGCTTCCCCCTTGCTGATGAAATCTAAGTAGGTAGGCCTTGGGTAGACAATTATTAAAATGCATTTTAAGATTATGTGATTTAGTAGTGTGTGCATAAAAGAGAAAAATAGTGAAACTAAATGGTATATTGAAAAACCACCTAATTAGATTACGTGATCTATTCTAAGAATGCAAAAAACTAAAAAATAAAGTGTGAGCTAATTACTAGTATATAAGTGTTAATTCCAACTTTTAAACATAGTACAATTTTGGTTCAGATGATAGTATATGTAGAGATTATAAAATAGAGTCAATAATGTTGTTACTATATTTTTGAAGAAAGGGTTTGGAAAATAAATATGTTGATAATGTCAACTTAGTTTTCTAGATAGGAGATAAAATACATAAATATGTCGACAGGGTTGACCTAGTTTATTGTATGGGGGTAGTTTTGAAGACTACAAACTATTAAAAATAGAACTGTAATGAATAATAAAAATGATAGAGAAAGAGAAAAAGGAAACTTGGTGGGTTGGAATATGCTTAGAATTTATAAAATTTTATATTTAAGTTTCTTGAAAGTTTTTCCAACTAAGTCGACTGGGTCAACCTAGTTCTATAAAACCCTACTATTGAAGCCTGTAAAGTATACTGCATCAACAAGGTCAACCTAGTATGTTTTTTGGAAGTTTGAAAAGTGTATTGTGTCAATAGGGTCAACCTACCAGTCTGTTTGGAAGTCTATAAATGTATTGTGTTGATAGAGTCAACCTAATAACCTATACCTAATAAAAAACCTACACAAATAGAACATATTTGTATTGATGTGATTATGTATTAAACCTACATATAGAAGTGATAAATATGTTGACACTGTCAACCTAGTATCACAAATATAAAAAAATGAAACAAAACTTATAAGGGTTAGATTCACATCAGGTTCACTAGAATGTATGCAATAAAAAATGCATCATATTTATAAATCAATCCTAACTCAGAGAATATAGATCATACCATACACTTCCAATTGGGGAAACATTAGATAATCAAGAACATGACCAATATGGGGATCCACTAGACCCAAGAAGAGGATATCTTATCATAATACACAATGTTAGGGAGGGTTCTAAAGCCTCCAATCAAGCACAATCATGCAATAACCCTAGTTAGGTCATAAGTTTTTTATATTCACTAAACTAATAAGTAAAGTAAAGTCTAATCTAGTGTTCATGAAAGCTTGTGGAATAATATGGGGGTTGGTAAACAAAAAAAAAATACATAGGAGAATCTCAATTAAGCTATGTATGATTAAGACCCTAATACATGGAAAGATAAGAGTAATATTATTTGAAACCAATACTTATGCTACTTATATCTACTAAAGAGATGAGAAAAGTTAGAGAATACTTATGTGAAAGATGAACCTGTCAAGATTCAATATCTCCCTTGGACAAAGGGGATTCATAAGAGGTTGTTATGGTTTGTAAGGATCACTTAAGAAATGCCAAAACATCTAAGACTTCTCTACAAGACTAGATTCTTTAAGTATAAACCCTAAACTAAGACTCCTTAAGTATAATGGTGGAAGAACAGATTGTAAAGAAGCACAAGCAATAATAACTCTTGTTTATTATGTAAATAATGATAAAATGATCTGATGATATAGGTAGATTTAACCCTAAGCCTTTTTGAAAATTTTCACCAACAAGGTCGACCTAATCAACCTAGTATTATTATGGACAAGAATTCACTAAGTCACAAGTTAGGTTGGCCAAGAGCTGACCTAGGCCCTAAATGAATTTCACCTAAAATTGTATAGGGTCAACCCAGTAGACCTAGTATAAAATACTGATAGAAGGAGCTTAAGGTGAGGAAAATAAGGATGAAAAGTTGGAAAAGACTAGAGGAGTATGCAAAAGAGGAATAATAGCTTAAGGAATGGTTATTAGGAGCTAATTAGATTGTTAATAAGTGGAAATAAGGGATAATAATCTTATAAAACACTAATAGTCTTCCCACCCCTTTCCTGGTGCACCCCTTAGGGTATTAATTAGATATATTAAGTCTCAACGGGTTCTTACAAGATGTAAAGTGTTAATATTTGATAATTTTTTTGAAAATATTATATGTATACAACATGGAGTCTGAATCATCTAATATGATTTCTCAAATTCAATCAAATCTATATGGCCTAATGCATAAGGATGTGTAAGTATAAACTTAAATATCAGTAATGGAAGGGGAGTTTAATGGCATGAACAATTAGTTGTAAAAGATCATGACACAAGTGGATACTATTTCATTTCATTTACCACTCAACAACCCTCTACTTTTTTCTTCTAGTCCTTCTCCTATAAATACTAACACTACCAATATGGGGGTAAAACTGATGTTGTCAAAAGTGGACTTACACAAGTTTGATGATAAGGATCCACTCAATTGGATCACTCAAATTGAAAATCTATTTTATCTACAACAAAATCCTATCTCTCAAAATATGGTTGTGGCATCTCTATATCTAGAACCTGAGCCATTCATTTGGTATCATTGGTTTTGTGCTCAAAATAAGAAGACTAGTGATCATATTACATGGTCAGTATTCTTTGATGAACTGATGTCTCACTATCATGATAATGTTTCTAAAAATTACATTAACCAGTTAGCCAAACTACAAAAAATAGGAATAGTGAAGGATTATATTCATCAATTTCAAAATCTATCCTTATGTGTGGAGGATATCACCGAGGCAAATATGATTGACCTTTTTCTAGGTGGATTAAAAGATAGTATTCATTTAGAAGTTTGTATGTTTAACCCCACAATTGTATCTAAAACTATACCAAGGGCACACTTATCAAAATAAAAAGAGATGATAAAATGTCATCCTTTCACTAATAACTAGGAATGTACCTTCCCAACTCCATCACTGCCTCAACCTACTAGATTGACACCACAATAGATTGAGGAGCCAAAGGGTTGTTTTATGGTTATGATAGTAAATGGAGAAAATGTCATTTATGTGCTAAAAATAATTTATTTTAGATTGAATGGGTCGATGAGGATGAAGAAGATGAGGAGACATCTAGTGAGGGTTTTGATGGACCCAAGGATGAAGTTGTAGATTCTCAACCTACTATCTTTTGCCATGCCCTTGCAAGTATTTCTACTTCTTAGACTCTTAAGGTGTTTGGTTTCATTAAGAAACAAAAGGTCAAAGTGTTGATTGAATTAGGTAGTACACATAATTTCATCAAGAATAAGTTGGCTGCTCATTTGAATTATTTCATCTACCCAACCCCATAATTTCAAGTCATGATTGTAGATGGTGGTAGAGTTAACTGTTCTAGCAAATACCATAATATTAAGTTAGAAATGGGGTCCTATTTGATAGATTCTCCTATGTTTTATATTCTTATGGGTGGGACTAACATTATTTTGTGAGTTCAATAGCTCACCACATTGGGTATTATTTAGATGAATTTCCAAGATATATTCATGTATTTTTATTCTGAAGGTAAGCTAGTGGAACTATGGGGATTAAGATTTAAATCTCCATAAGTGGTTAGTTCACATCAGATGATCAAGATGATGAAAAAAGGTGAAGTATTTGGGGTGCATTTGTTTTCCATTGATGGTTAACAAACTGAGTCTCACCATCATGATTTACAACAAATATTGAATGAATATTTAATTGTTTTTGGCCCATACCAAGATTTCTTCCTCCTAGCCATACCCATGATCATGCCATCAAACTCATTCTTATAAGTATACCACCCAACATCAGACCATATAGATATCTTTATGCATAAAAGAGTGAAATTGAAAAAATGGTATAAGATTTTTTGGAGGTAGGAACCAATCACCATAGCCTAAGTGAATATTCTTTTCCAATAGTCATGGTGCAAAAGAAGGATGAAACTTAGAGGATGTGACCAAATTATAGAGAGCTCAACAAGTTCACTATCAAAGATAAGTTTCCTATTTTTGTAATTGATGATTTTTTAGATGAATTACATGGTGGTGTTTATTTTACCAAATTAGATCTTTGGTCTAGGTATCATCAAATCTAGATCTATGAGGAGGACATTCCTAAAATAGGATTTCATGCTCATGAAGGCCATTATGAATTTTTGGCCATGCCTTTTGGTCTCACCAATGCACCATCCACCTTTTAGAATTTGATGAATATAGTTTTTAATCCATTTTTTAGAAATTTTATACTTGTTTTTTTTATGACATCCTTATTTATAAAAAAAATTGGTAAGACCACTTGTAGCATGTGAAATAGGTGCTCTCAATTCTTAAGAAACATTAGTTGTATGCTAAACTATCCAAATGTGATTTTGGAATTTGATAAGTAGAATATTTGGGTCATATTGTATCACACAATGGATTAAATTTGATCTTAAAATAATCCAAGCCATCATTGAGTGGTGGATTCCCAAGACACTTAAGCAATTAAGGAGATTTTTGGGCTAACTAGTTACTATCATAGGTTTGTCAAACACTATGGTAGTATTGTAGCACCACTCACTTCCTTGTTAAATAAAAACTCCTATTAGACTAATATAGCTACCAAGGCATTTAAATAATTGAAAATGGCTCTGTGCACCACCTCGATATTGGCTACTCTAGAGTTTTCTAAAACTTTTGTGGTTGAATGTGATGCATCTAGATATGGTATGGGTGTAGTACTCATGGAAGAGGTTAGGCCCATTGTCTTTGAAATTCACTAATTTAAGGGTAAAAATTGGATCAAACCCATTTATGAGAAAAATATACTGTCTATTCTACATGCATTCAAACAATGGAGACCTTAACTATTGGGTCATCAATTTCAGGGAAAGACTGATCATAATAGCCTTAAATATTTTTTGGAGTAATGGTTACCCTCTAAATAAAAAAATAGGTGACAAAAATGTTAGTTTTTGATTTTGAAATAGTATACAAGAAATTAAAATAAAATGTGGTGACCGATTCACTATTCAGGCAAGATGAACCAATTGAGGCATTATTATGTGCTATGACCATTTGGTAGGCAAAATTGCTCAAGGAAGCAAGGACATAATAGGAGAATAACAGTACTACCCATGTAATGATTTAAAATCTACATCAAGGTTAAGATGGGATTAAAAAATTTACATGGAATGGGAATGCATTATGTTACAAAGATAGATTATATCTATGTCAGAATTCTCTTCTCAAATAGAAAATCCTTCAAGAACCTCATGTGTCTCCACTTGGCAGTTACTCAGGTTTTTTGAAAACCTATCATAGAGTCAAGAAGGTTTTTTTTTGGGAAATTAATAAAGAGGGATGTACATAAATATTTGGTTGAATGTATGGTCTATTATCAAAATAAAGGTGAAACCATTAAAACCCCATGTCTTTTGCAACCCTTATCCATCACTAGTCAATAATGGGAAGAAGTATCTATGGATTTCATTACTGGGTTACCACAATCTAAAGGTAGAAATGTTATCATGGTTATTGTGGATATACTAGAAAAGTATGCTCATTTTTGTTCTTTATCTCAACCATTGGTGTCTATTACAATCAATTTTACTTTCCTTAATAAAGTTCAAAAATTACATGGTACTCCCAAGATTATTGTTAGTGATTGAGATCCCATATTCATTAGTAATTTTTGGAAAAAATTATTTTCATGTTTGGAAACCCAATTGGATCATATCTCACCCTATCATCCTCATCCAATGGACAAACTGAGGTAGTAAAAAAGTGTGTGGAAGAGTACCTTCATTGCTTTGTGTTAGATAAATAAGATAAATGGATTCAGTGGTTGCCCTTGGCTGAATGGTGGTATAATAATTTAGTGCATAGTTCATCTAAAATTTATCTTTTTATGTCATTATGTGGATACCACATTCCATTCCTTAGTTCACCCTCAAAGTCACACCTAAAGGTGCACGTAGTGGAGGAACACCTTCAACATCAATAGGAAGTCCTTGCTAGTTTGCGTGAATATTTAGATTTGGCCCAAAACCACATGAAGCAACAAGTAGACCAACATACGAGTGAGAAGAATTTTGAAATTGTTTATTGGGTATTTCTTCACTTGAAAACATATAATAAGATGTCCTTGAAGTAATAGAAAAAAGGATAAAAAATTGTCTCCCAAGTATTATGGCCCTTATAAGATCTTACAAAAAATTGGTAGTCTGGCCTACAAGCCATAATTTCCTCCATCCACTCACATTCATCTAATATTTCATGTATCTTACCTTAATAATGTCATTGGACATAGGGTTACCACTCAAATAAATTTACCATAATTAGATGAGGAAGGGAGGGTTATTATTGATCTTGAGTGGTTCTTGAAATGTGTATTAAGCAGCTATGGTCTAAAATTGATTATAGAGTATCTGATCAAATGGAATAATCTTCCTTCTAAAGATTCTACCTATGAGGATGAATCCTTCATGTAACAATATCTAAGATTGCTTCAACATCAAGGATAACATTATTTTAAAGGGGAGGGGCATACTATGCCCTTAACCATTGGCATGTCTAGGGATATGTGTAGTTAACTTGTGGTTTTCATAACCCTTTTACATATTATTTTACATTTATATATGCATTCATATGATTATTAGGTTGGCTTATGGGTTGTCTATGTCCTTGGTAGACTATATATATGAGATAGGTTTAGTTGTTTATCATCATATTAGAGTATTCATTTATTGTTACAAGAATTTGGGAGGTTTCCCTCGAAGTTGATTATCTATTATTCAAAAAATTTATTATGTTTTCATATCATTATGATATATTTTTGTATTTATACTTATTTGGTTAATTAATACCATTTCAACAAGTGTAATCATTCCTTAGTGTGTCTTTAAGAGACCTATTAACTAGCTACCTTAGATCATGTGAAATGTTGATGTTTGGAGAATTTCCATTAGAGAAAATTAATTAGGTTCATTTTTTAATTCAACATTCTTAGTTAATGTTAGGCAATTGAAGAATACATTTTGTTTTATCAAATCAGTTAGATAGGTTTTCTTTTAGTTTATCCTCCTTTTTTCCTTGAAAGATGGTAGTGTAGTTTAGAGAGCCTAATTGATACATCAAGGGGAGTTAGACCTTAGAATATAGAAATTAAATCCACCTAGTAGGCCACCCACAACCTAGGATTGTCTCCATGTTACTCTAAACTATGAAGGATTGAAACAACTTTCACAATGTTTCAAGTTTGAGAGATAATAGTTTTTGGCACACATAGTGGGACCAAAGTACAAAGTAGTGGATGGATTTTTGGTGTTATTATTCTATAGATCAAACTTTTAAGTAATTTGAAATGTCAATGGAATCTTTAGGTTCTATCAGCTAATTCTAGTAGCTTAGGCACAGATTCAAGTAAGTTGTGTTTTGGTTTCACTACCTTGATGAAGTTTGATGGTTGTGTATGAGGAGAATTCCTATGGTATACCTCCTTATCAACCTTGTCATTATCCTTAACATCCTTGTCATGATCCTTATTAGCTTTACCATGAGTCTTATAAGTCTTATGATTAGTCTTACCAATAGTATGATTATTCATATAAATTTTATAGTGTTGCTTATTATACCTCATATGATTCTAATTGTATACTTCAATAGCCTTACCAAGACTTGCATCAGTCATATTAGACTCCTCAAAATTCAACTCAAAATTATGTTTCCCCTACCATATCCTTGCTATAATTCAAGCCAAATTTGCTAAGGTCTAAAGGGGTGATGAGAATAAGGGATAAATAATTAGATGTTATTCATTTTCACCTCATAGAGATGATGAGAAAGTTAGTAAAAATGTTATTGGATAAGTGGTCAACATTTAGAGAGGAAAATCAACATTTTATAAATGACGAATTATATGAAATGAGAAACTTGATCTAATGGTGTGTATAAATATTATTGAGGTGTGACAATCAAGATATCCAACCCAACTAACCTCAATCATCTCTACCTACTCTTGGTCAATCTTCTTGTACTCCAAGTTTCCTTCAAGAAACAACTACCCTTCCTCAAGAAACCAAGATATCTTAATCTTAGAGGCCTTATTGGGCTATGATTATTGGTTACACCATACCAAATCTTGTGGAATAATATGAACCAATGCACGTCCATATAATCCCTCTTTAAGAGCCTCTAATAGAGCAAATTCAATCTCCAAGAGAACCTACTAGTTTCAAAGTTCTACCTTGGAACCAAGTAGTTAAGTCTTGGGAGAAACAAGAGGAAGAAGACCTTGTGCATATAGATATTCCCTCATGGAAATTAGTTCAATAAAATATTAAAAGGAATGAAGGATTGATTCTTGAATAGGCTAAATCTCAAGATACATCTAAAATTGATAGAGTGAATCATGAGGGTGAGGAATAAAATCAGGTATCTATAACCCAACTCAATTTACTCTCTCTCCAAATATTCTTACAAGAGTCTCATATTCCCAAATATTTAAGTTACAATATTTCTCCTTTGGTTCCCATTCAAACTCATGAGCTCATTCAGTGCCCTCTCACCATCTCCCTTCTTAAAGAGGAGCCTATTGTATGGAGGATAGAGAAGGAAGTTACAACTGTAAGTGAGTTTCAAGGAATGTGTGGTGAAGATGGTTCAAGTGTGAATGAAGAATAAATTTTCATTAGTACTAATTTTAGTGAAATCAAAGACAATTTAATTTTTAGACATGATGATGAGGTTGTAGTAGAAAGCATAGATGTTGATTTGTTTCAAGAGCTCCCATTTGATGTGATTAACGATCATGACAAAGAGACCATAACTAATCAATAGGATATGTTCTTAGACCATATATGTGATTTTTAGGACCTTTTTAAAATAAAAATTTAGTTATATTTTCCTCATGGTACTTCAAATGTGCAAGAGAAGGAAGATATTGATGAAGAAGTACTACTTGATAAGTTTTTAGCTCCATTAGAGGTTCGTGATCTAGTTGTAATTGTTTATCAAGATGATGTTGATGAAAAGGAGTCAATTGAAGAAGTTATAGCTATTTATTAGATTGATGAGGTAGATTTTAGTTTCATCATGATCTTATAAAAAACTTAAGGTTCTTGAAAATATTTTGGTTCTTAATGAGGAAGATAAGAAAGTGATTCATGTTTTTTCTTCTTAATATGCTAATCAAGAAGATGGTGAAGACATGGTAGTAGTATGACATCATTTTTAATGAGTTTAATTTCCTTAAGGGGCCCATATGTACTATAGATTAGGTTGAGGAGATTGAATAAGTGGTTCTTTTTAAAAGACATTAAGAAGGAAGACTCATCAAGTTTTTTGCTCCTAAAGAACTAATTGAAGAAAGGCATCACCATTTTGAACTTTATTAAGACATTGAGTCTTTGAACATGTTTAATGAGAAATATGAGAAAACTAAAGACAAGTTGGTTGAGATTTTTGAAAGGCTAGAGAAGATTATGAGTGATTTAAAGAAATAATATGGAGTAAGTGTTGAAGTACAAGATTAATATGTCTTCATTGGTGACTAATTTTCTCTTGTTTAATCATTTGAAGACATGCTAAGAGAGTTGACAAGAAAGAAGCATTGCCTATCAAGCACTATGTTCAAGATGCATCTTGTTTCACACCCTTACTTATCACATGAAGGATATGATCTCAACATCTTCCTTTTTGATTTAGGAGGATTAATTTTGATAGGCTATTTTGTACATAGTAGTTTTCTTAGTTTTTTTTGTGTTTTAGATAAGTGCTTAGCTAGCACATGTGCCTTGTTGGTTAGTTTCCCTTATTTTGTGTGTCTTCATTTTCCTTGTTTATGAGTGAAATTATTCATCTTATCTTTTTTAAGAATCTTTCAGCCAAGGTCAAGGTTTGATCATGTGTATTTTAGAATGTAAGATATAATCCATGAGCCCAAAAAGACTATAAGCATAGTAGGCATGCTTCCCAGTCGAGTCACCAAAATGTTGACAAGTTTGACCTCCCAAGTCAAACTGTCACCCCTATAATCCAAAACTTTGCTTGACATGCTTCTATAGCCTTGTTCATAAGTTTTGTCATGCCTTGATAGTCTTCAAGTGGTCTTTATAAGGTCTTGTTAGCATTGGTTAAGGTAAAATCTTTGTTAAGATTTCCAATGACTTTAGAGTCAATATTATGGGTCATAGGGGTATGCCATGTTGTGTCAAGAGGGTACATAGTCTATTAGGTCAAGTCATTTCACATGGTCACTTGGTTTAAATCTCATTAGCCTTTTTTGATGAAATTAAGTTATTTTAGCATTTTTTAAGGTTTTTAGAGAAACCTAGGTTTCAATTGTGGTCAAATCAAGCCTTTTCAAGTCAATTTTATTGTATGGAGAATTAAATACAATGGTTAAAAGGTCATTTAAAGTCAATTATGGCTTTTCAAATCTCTTAAGTTATCCAACCATGCATTGGTCTTCTACCATGCTTTTCATGCACTCTAAAGTCATTTAAGACATTTTGAGGCTAAATTAAGGAGTTGTATGGACTTTTTCAAAGGAAAAAAATTAAATAAGTTTTATAATATGTATATTGTTAAGATAAAGTTAGAATATCAATTTTCATGATAAGTCATTGTCAAAGACTTTAGATTCAACTCTAAACAAGCAATTTAAAGCACTTATATAGACTTTAAGAGCCCACTTTTAGATTAAAATGGTTTCAAAGTGTCTTTCCATCTCCAAAAAGTCATTTTAACCTTCAAGAAGATTTCACAGGTCTAAGGAAGACAAAATATACATCCTCTCTCCTTTTAATCTCTTTGTAATATCATAAAGGGTATTTTCATGTGAATAATATAGGCCGTACAAGTTGAGTTGGAGGATAAGATATTGACCAAATTTGGGGAACCCTATGGAATATAAATTACTAGAATTTTTAATTTTATTGAGCTCTTTAGCTTTATGAAAAATTTCTAAGGATCTAAGGTTCTTTTTTTAGGCTTAAAACCCCACTATCTCAGTTTTGGGCATCATAGTTGAAATTTTTAATTCATGGAGGAAAGGTAAATATTTCATAAGTTACTCAAATGTTCACACTACCATCATAAATCATTATTAATCACCATCTAACACAAATATGCACTAGTCAAGCAAGAAGCTCATGTGGTCACAAGTTGCAATTTTGATCTCATGGTCTGGGTTCTTGAATGATACCATATATGTATGCTATTAGTTTTCATGTGTAATTTTAAATATCAAAACACCATATTTACATTTAAAATTTTCACCAAAATTTTCATCAACACTCAAATGGTTTGAGATTTTATGTATGCATGTCAGTCTTTTCTGGTGTAGGTCTTCACAAGGTTGTAGGTAGATATAGGTGTTTTGTGACCTTACAACTATTTTAATTAAGTATTTCCAATACTAATCCAAGTATGTAACATGATAATATCAATATTTAAAGTTAGAGGATTAAGGTAATGAGCATGAGTATCATATACATTCTACATAAGGACTTAAACATGTTTTATCCACTCACAGGTTTGCAAACGTGTAGGTGGATATCCATGAATCTATGCTTCATATTGAAGGTGTTTTGGTAATAGATATATTGATGTAAACTAAAATATATTCATATTATCTTGATATAATACACCAATTTATCAAAAACATGGATGAATTTAGGACTCCAAATACCATACACAAGCCTTACACAAAAACTAATTGTATAAGCACATGCATACATATATAAATGAGATAATCTAAGATTTGTGTGTTTTAGTAAGAATTATATAGACCATATAAGGTGATAAATAAATTTCAAGAGTTGATATAGTATCAAGGTATAAAAAAGACTCAAGGGACTCCTTCCAATAGTCTATACAAGTAGAAAAGAGACCTACAGGTTCTAACCTTATAGGTCCCTATATTGAATTAAAATGTCAATGGTCATGTAAATGGGATAGGTGTTGAGAATTGAATTAGTGTGGATATGTGAAATTAAATATGTCAATGTAGACACCTAAGTGGTTTAAGATCCAAAGAAAAGTTAAAATGATTGAGTATGTAACCCTAATGCCTATACATAAGTCTAAGTTTGAAGACATGAATATATAGTTTGAAGATTCTATGTAAAGGTCATGGAGACACTATCCTATAGTCCTAAATAATACTAAAGTTAATAATGTTCATATCATGTTCATCTCAAACACCTATAGTTACATAGTCAACTCAATACCTATAAGTTTAAATAGGGTATAAGAGAGAGAGAGCTTACAAGGTCAAAAAGGGGATTATATGTTTTGAAAAAGGTTGGGGAAGTTTAGAATAGTTAATAAACTTCTCAACATCATGTAATATTTTTTTATTTTCTCACTTACTTATATATAATCTTAAAATTCATACATAGCTAGGCCTAAAAGGGGATCTACAGGCAAAATGGTTACCTATAAGACTGCTCAAGTGACTCAAGTGGTTTCTAAACTTGAGAAGATGGTGTATGAGAGTTTGGAGTTTATATGAGTGAACAAGTACAAGAAACAATTTTAGGATAATAATACCTAAATGAGGTTCAAAAGGTGACTATTCAATATTCATCTCACCCCTACCTTCACATCCATGAAGTTATAGGCCTGTCTAAGGCCTTAAAGTGGTTTTGAAGCATGAGATATTTATGTTATTTGAATATAGGTTAGAGTCACATTGAAAATAAGGTAGTATGTTTGAATTTTGGTCAATTTAAGCTCCATGAAGTAAATGTGGTCATAGGACTCAGTGCTTAAGAGAGGCAAATGTTATCACATAGGCCAGCCTATAGGCTAACAGTCAAGACTATTTAAGAGTTAAAATAGACCTCAAGTATGGACATGAATAGGTAGTACAAAAAAATTAAGTTTGTTTTTATATATTAATAAAAAGTGTAAATAACTATTTAAAATCATAAATACTCAAAAGAGGATCAAAAAGTGACTTAAACATGATTCATTTCTACTTCTACATGCACATGCAAGTATATAGGTACATACATGAAATTGATTTGATGAGGATTATATGAGAGGAGAAAAGCCTTTAGAAGGTGTTATTATTTTTGGGGAGACACCTCATGAGGTTTACAACTCCTTCAATATTGAATAATTACTCAAACACAGGCTTCTAAGGTCACTTTAACATATTTGGTTACAAACCCTCATGGGGAATAAGCAGATTACAGACTCCTTTGAAGGTCATTATCCACTTCAAGATTTTTTTTAAATATGTTAAAATTTTACTTAGTCTCATGTAATGTAATTTAAATCAATGATTAACATTGAGAGGCTTCATAAGCCTAAAAAAATTATGTCTTAATGTGTATGCACAGTTAACTTCACTCGAGAAGCTACCAACTTTCACTTAGAACTATCATGAAATTATGCATGGGACCAAACAATGTTTGGAGTTGGTGGATAGGTCCTTCCACTTCCACCTTTTGGTATAAGGAATAAGAAATATGATTTATTATTTATGAACAATCCTTAAGACCTGGAGATACCTAAAACCCTCCCTAAATACTTCATAACAACCTGATGGAAGAGAAAGATTTTCAAATACATTAAAATTAATTGTTTTGATCTCCAAATTAATTTGTTGATATTATCAGGTCTCATGGTCACTATTTTATGGTATTGGTTTACATATTCAATTATAGTACCATATGTAATGGGTAGAATACATAGTTGAAGGCTTGTTTATGAAGGTGCAGAGTAGGGAATGGCTCCAAAATCAAGTGCCAAGGTCAAGTGGGACTTAAAAAATATTATAAATATTTGAATAACAATAAATAATAGAGGGTGGGGTGAATCAATCTTAAAAACATTAATTAAATTCCACTTAACATTCACGAGCTATTTATAAAAACATATAGATAAATCAGAGCACAAATAACCATACATCTGAACATGAATTAAAATAACACATAAAATATTTGGGAAAACCTAAAGGGAAAGAAAACCAAATAATATTTTTTAATTTACTAAAGTACTATAATAAAAATACCAAATTTAGTGAAGCACCAAATCCACATGGAGCACCAACCCCAACTAGCCAAGCACCCACTTGACTAGGCTTCAACAAGCACCCACTTGAAAGGAGACACCAAACCCCTAGATGAATCATCACCAACTCAACCACCTGATTTATTTTATCACTTTTAGAACACCTTATCTATCACTCAATATATGATGATCACCTTCTTTATCTCTTCACACTCTTCAACCCTCTCAAACTGCCTTCTACACTTCTTCACTCAACTAAGTCTCTTCAAGAATAATTAAGTCATATGAAGCACAAAATTTAGTAAATTCATAGAGTAAAAATACAAAATTTATTGAAGCACCAAATCCACATGGAGCACCAACCCCAACTAGCCAAACACTTACTTGACTAGGCTTCAACAAGCACCCACTTGAAAGGAGGCACAAACCCCCTAGATGACTCATCACCAACTCAGCCACCTGATTGATTTTATAACATTTATAACACCTTATTTATCACTCAATATATGATGATAAAATTATTTGTCTCTTCACACTCTTCAACCCTCTCAAACTGCCTTCTAGGCCTCTTCACTCAACTAGGTCTCTTCAAGACTAATTAGGTCATATGAACTCCTATTATATATTCATGATAGTCCCTATAATATATTATTATGGTATTATCTTACCTCTTTCCACTCAATTATACTTTATCTCATTCGCTTTCATATCCAATCCTCTCACTTCCCAATTAGGCCTAAAAAGACTTATTTTTATACAGGCCTCTTACTCATACACCTCTTTGTTAGACACAAATAGTTTCCAACTTATATTTTACACAAAATAAACCTTATTAAACATTAAAATTAATAATAAATAATTACATTAGGTTTTTCATTACTCAAAATAAACCAAATCCTTCTTTAGGTCTCACGGAGACCTAATTCTATTAAGCCTACTTTAGGACACATAACCTTGTGACCTATTGAAACACTCTATACATATATACATAGAAAAAATTTCATAAAATAGTAAAATATTACATATAAAACATCCTCTGAGCACCATGAAACATTTTGGATCCAACCACCACTTGAAACACTCTATTAGCGTTGTTCACATTAGGCCTTTAACACACATAGAAGTCTATATTGAAAAACTGAAGACAACACATAATTTAGATACATAAAAATGAAAATAAATAACTTAAATAGAATATACATGACCTTATGGTCATATAAATATTATTTAAACACTTCAACTTAGGGTAAAAAGGCTTAAACTCATCTCTTAAGTATGCTCACTCAAAATTGCCAAACCTATCAAAAACCAGTCCTGAAACTACTTGACAGAAAACACCTGAAAGGAAACTTTAAATGATTATAAATAAATTAAAGATATTATATAACATATTTATAAAAACCTAAATCACAAAAAATATAATCTCTAATATAAAACATTAGTCTTGTAGACCAATCTCCTGACCTTATCTCACACAATCTTGCTTAAACTAGACAAGCCATTTTGGCTTCAACTTTTCAACCTCTTATAATAAATTATAATATTTTAAAAAAAATGAACTTAAATTTAAAGTAAAAAAAAACAAAACCATATTCATTAGACACTTCAACTCAGGGCATAGAGCCTCAAACTCATCATTTCAACTTTCTTACTTAGATTTTCCAAGACTGTCAAAAACATAGTCATGAAATATTGGCCTTCAACACTCATATGACCATTTTAAAATACTCATAATTATTTAAAATTATCATTATATACCTTTAAAACATATTAAAATATAAAAATCATATGGTTTAGTTCAAAATATTAGTCTTATAGACCAATTTGTTGACCTCACTACACACAAACCTCACTGAGCCAAACAAGCCATTTTGGCTTCATCATTTTCACCACTATACCTATCTTCCAAGATATAAACCAAGAATTAATATGATATAATAGTCAAAAAAAACATCTTCATGCACTTTTATCCATCATTTTACCTTGAAGACACACCAAAAATCAACTTCTCACACTATTTGCACCATTAGGCTTGTTAGAGACTGGCCTACTTGGATCACCAACTTAGAGAACTTAAGGAATATAAAATATCCATAAAAATTAATGAAAATGAAACATGAGTCTCTACATTCTTCTTCCATCTATTTTCTTACTATTTCTAAGGCAAATTTTGACTTCTATAATAACTTCTTTAAAAATAAGTCTGTAACTCAACATTTTCTCTTTCCTCTCTCTAACTAATACCCCTTGGTATAGACATTGGAAAACCACACACTACAATTTCATATGTCAAAATAACCCTTATACCACCCATATACCCCCCTTTGGACCATTTTCTAACCAATTACCCCATCATTCATTAGTGGAAATGGCTAGCTTTAGCCATTTGTGACTATGACCCTAACCGTTAATGGTCGACCCTTAACCATTGATGGTTAACCTCAACCACTTAGAGATTACCCTTAACTACCTCAAGGGTTAGCTTAAACTAAAAATATAGCTTGATTTTATATTAATATCTATTTGATCCACCATTTTACATAATCAATGCATGTTGATCTTAAAATTAGACAACTTATTAGACACCTTGTTGAACTTATTATTTCACCATTCCCTTCCCTCTATATTAAGAGAGGAAGAGGAGGTGAAAAGGATAAAAGAACTTCTTAGGCAAGAGATATGAGCTTCTTATGTAGATACTCTTCTCATTCCTAATTAATCCAAGGAAAGCTTCCAAAGAACTACTGATATTGCTACAACTCATCAATCAACAACTAAAGTATCATCAATCTACCAAAATCACTTCATAATGTACAACAAGCCTTCAACCAACCTCAACATTATTCAAACCAAAAATAATAAGGCTAAGTATCTATTCCTTATCAAGATTCAACATTTCGTTTCTGCATATCATTCCTTGTGTCACTTTCCCTCTTCCTCACAACTGATATCCAATCTAGATTTACCTTCCTACAACCTTCTCAGCCAAACTTATTTTCCTAAACTAGATCCAACTGTAACCACCAATAATTTCCTAACTACTAATGGTTTGAACCTAACTATTGATATTCATTAACCATTGATGGTTACCCAACCACACCTATGGTTTGATCCCAACTGCTGATGGTCTCTATCTATCATTTTTAATAGTAGGCTTATATGACCTATCAAAACCTGACCAAATTCCATTTTATGAGTTTTTATCTTATCATAGAGGATCACTTGACTTTCTAAACCATGTTTGATTTATTTAGAATTGATATCTAATAAATTATTTCTGTAATTAAGCAAAAACACTCATTTATTCTCAAGCACTTCTTATATTTTATTTTAGTATCTTTTGTTATTTATGCAAATAATTTATCTTTCATTTTTAGAAATTAATTATTTAAAAGTATGGATTGATAGTCTCCAAGGAGGTTTATGCTTCTTGGATCTAGCTCACGCTAGGAAATCCACCCTACTATCCAACTAATCAACCATTTATTTAGTGTTTTTTTTCCTCCCTATAAAATGAGGAGTATCTACAACTGTCTAGATCAACACGTGCACAACATATCAGGTTCTACCAACCTCAACCTTCTTTCAAGTTTTACAATTTTCTTTTTAAAGAAAATAAAGAAAAATTTATGTGAAACATTTTGGCATGCCCAGTAGGACCTAGTTACATCCAGGTGCTTTTTCTTCTTGCTTTATGCTCATTTGAATGAAATTAAAATTTATTTTGGGTGTAAAATTAGCTTCATGCAATCGTTTGCTTGTATTGATTATTTCACATAGCTTAAATTAAACCAAGTAAATCAATCATAGTCTCACTTCTCTCCACACACATAAGAACAAGCCACACATTCAATTAAACATCAAAACATTGACATAAGGCATAATTGGGGTTTCATCACCTAGTAGTCACTATTCCTTAGCTATCCTACTTAGATTTCACCACCAAGAGGAGAACCAACTCAGTATGCTAGCTAAGTATAATCTCTAGAAACTCAATATATTTTGGCTAAGCACTCAACATCCTTATCATTATGGTTGGTGAAATGAGGGAGTAGGCCCCAATATCAAGCCATGTACCAAGTTATAGTACATATATTGAGATCCTTTAACTACCTAAAACCATCCTTATATCTCTTCTTCTAGTACCTGCTCTACAAGCCCAAGTTGGTGTTCATTACTTATTTAAAATCGAGGCATAAGCCTAAAGAGAGATAACAAAGTATCATAGGATTTTAACACACATTAGTGTATGCATTTTTTTCCTTGAGATATTTTTATTTTTGATTACTTCTCTTTTGAGTTGTGAGATCACTTGTATCTTCATTTTTACTCATTTGCATGGTTTTAACTTGACAATAACTAAGAAACCAAGCAAATCAAGATTCACCTCCTAATCATCCATCTTCTTATTCTCCTTCATCCATGGAGTACATCTTAGATGCAAAGAGTTATCCCCATATTTTTGGAAGTCTTAGTATGCCTTGAACGGTTGCCTAAGGTGATATAGATTTTTCCACCTTTTTGGATAACAACCCCATAGCTCTCCAACATTACCTTAACACCATATCCCACCATACCCCTACTTCAATTCTGCCTATTGACCCACCCTATGGTATTATGTCCCACCTTATGGGTAAAAAATATATTGCCACCATTTCCACCCAACCCTTAGTCACCCAAGCATTTTTTTCTACCAATAATCCCACCAATACCACCATACAAAATCAATCCACCTAACTAACCAACACTAAAACTTATTTCACCTCAACTAACAACCCTTTTAGTATAGGAGTAACCCAATATTTGGGGAGCAATACTCCACTTACCATAGGAGTGTCCTCTACTAGTGTTACCACCCTTCCTCTCATCTCCAACCTACCTACCTCCATTCTATTCTAGAGATTGGTGGTTCCCATACCTTTTACCCTTCCACCCATTAGTACCAAGATTACTACCCATCCTAAACCTATCAACCTGACTATACCTCTAACCCAATCCATGTCAATACCTCAACAAGTTTATATTGAACCCAACCTAAGCTATAGTCTAAACCCATAGGGGTATATGGCTCTATCCTCTACCCAACCTCCTATATTCACCTTCCCATACATAAAATCCTCCCAACCATCCATGTCCACATGCCAATATGTGAAAACCTCCCAACCTTCCACTAGCTATCCTTATACCACACCTACCCAAACCCAACATAATCTACCCTAAAACTATGAGGGTGGAAAACAACAAATGGATCTTTCTAATATGTTAATGGAAAAATGACCACTTTAAAGTCATCTATTTCTGGCACCCATAAGCTCTTATCATATGACCAAATATATAACAAACC
This sequence comes from Torreya grandis, assembly GCA_037957365.1. Classification (NCBI taxonomy): domain Eukaryota; kingdom Viridiplantae; phylum Streptophyta; class Pinopsida; order Cupressales; family Taxaceae; genus Torreya; species Torreya grandis. Next base: position 711,992 of record JARHVA010001602.1, read on the forward strand.
AATTTTCCCATCCATCTCCATTTAACCTTATCCTCTTCAATGGGAGATCCCAAAATTATCAAAATTTTAGAGCAAGTAAGACCCTCAACAACATTTGAGAGCATTTAGACACTCTTTCTATTTGATTGCTTATGATGATGCTCTCCTTCTTCATACCTTTTTCATGTCTCTATCAAGTCTAGTGCTAGATTGGTATAGTGGCATTACCAAGAACTCTTTCTTTTATTTTTCCCAACTAACTCAAACCTTCTTAGACCAATTTTCCATAAACATCTCTAAGAAAGTTCCCATTACCGATATCTACTTCCATTTGGTAATTTAATGATAAGTCCAGTGCCAACTTCATAGGCCATTGGAGAAGATTGATGAACCAACTCTATTTTTTTTGCCTCAACCTGATCTGATTTAGATTTTTTCTCAGGTTTATGCCAAACACATTTCCTCCACTTTATGGGTTTAGAATTTTAAGACCTTTGATGAAGATTTAACCATGGCACAAAAGTTAGATAACATATCTATTGATGAGGGGAAGTTAAAATTGAGAAATAAGAATCCACCTTCAAATCAAATGAGGCTTCCTCCTCCAACACTAACACCAAAAATAAGGGAACCATGAATGTGGTTGTCCTTAAAATCACTCCTCCACTAGTTGTGAACTAGTCTAACTCTTCTAATTTATCCAATCAAAACACTAGAAACCAAAACCACAAAAACTAAAATAAATTTACTCCATTATGGGAGTCATATGATTTGGTCTTGAAAAAATTGTTAAAAACAAATATCATACAATTCCCACCAATCAAACTTCCATAACAATTCGATTCCTCTCACCTTGTATAGAGCTGGTATAAGGAGATGAATTATGTGCCTTCTATCATGTCATTGGGCATGATGTTATTAAGTGAAATAATTTTAAAAAATTGTCCAAAATCTTATTGATAAGGGAGAACTTGTGTTGGATAACCCCAACGCACCCCCAAATCAATAACTTGACATATTTAGATAGCCATTTCCCAACCATGCCCCTTTTATGAACAATGAAAACAATAGAGTGAAATACTCACATAACCATGAGGTTCATACCATTAATGTAATTCTTAGTGAATTCATTGTTGAGGAAACCATTGCCGAAATCACATTTCCTTCCCCTCCACTTATTGAGGTTGTAGAGTCACCTTTTATTCCTTTAAAAACTGAAATAAAGGAAATAACTATTCCCCTCTTTTCACTTGTCAAGGTAATAGAGCTACCAATCTCTCCTTTAAAAGGCATATTAATGGAAGCAGCCATTACCACCATATCTTTCTCTTACATCATACAAAAATCCACTCTTCCTTTGGAAAGCATTCCTAAGGAAGAGATCACTCTACCTACCTCTCCCATAAAAGAATCACCTTCCCAAACCTTGGAGCCTTTGATTGAAGAAAAGGATGAAGTAACCACTCCCCTCTCTCCACCCATGGATTTGTCATTTAAGACTACCAAAGGGACCAATCCCATCTATAATCCTTTCTCTATATTAGTTCAAAACTTTGAGTAACTATCCTAACCCAATGCGGATGTGACACTTTTGGCACCATCTCAAGCTTTCTTACCTAACCAAGAAAGAGCCTCAACTATATTTTTGTCAACCCAACCTTTTATTATTTAACCCACCATCCTCTCAACTAAACCATTATAAACCTCTACCCCTTAATCTATCATCAAACCAACCAAACCAACTCCATTCAAAGTAGCCCAAACACCTTATCCTATCCAATCTAAGCCCATAAAAAGCCTAGGCATACTACCTACTCAGATCCTTACTCACCCTCATTTTAAGTTAGATATAACACCATAAAACCCACCAAAGAAAAACTAAGTCAAGTTGACCAAGAAGGATGAGCCACCTAAGGTCCCAAAATCCAAAACCTTATAACCTATTTCTACATTGCCTTCCATTTTGGGACCATGCCCTTCGTCCATCCTAGGACCTCATCCTTTCATTAATAAAACATGCCTCCCAAAGATAACCCAAACCCAACCTCCTCCTCTAGCTATGCTCCTACCTATTTTTTTTATGCTCTCTACCTCTAAACCCTCCAGTTCTAAACACCTTACTTCTAACCCTTGTATTTTTAAATCACCCACTACCAAACTTACTACTTCTAAGAATTTAGCCTCCAAAGCATCAACCAGTAAGAACACTCCACCACCCAAAACTCCCACTACTAAGCCTACTCCTAAGAAGGCTTCCACTCTAATAATCAAAACTAGAACTCCAACATCCTTGCCACCTTTGCTGGAATCTTATTCAACCATCATGTAGAGGTTATTGAAAGCTTATTACTTGGCTTTGCCTCTCCTCAAACAATTTGACCCCCATAATCCTAAGCCATCCTAGTTCGATTAAAATATAATTTTATCATACCATAAAGTGCTAAGACATGATATAGATAATTGTAAAGCTCTCCAAGTCCTATTTCATCAACTATATGCTGATGATGACCTATTGTCAAAAAAGCCACCCATAACCCCATAACCACTCCATAAACCAAATACCAACACCCAAAACCTACCTATTCTCATATTATCATCGAAGAGTGAGGAGGAATAAAAGTAGTCCTCTAGCCCAACTCTTCCCCAAATCCATATCATCCATGTGGTTAAGCTATCACAAGCCTAACAAGAGGATAAGGGGAAGGAAAAGGTGTCTATTTTATGGACATACCATTATTTTATCACCCAACCACTCAACCAAAACCAACCATACACACCTTCTCCCAAAAATAAGATATCCATCTTGGGTACCTTTGAATCCAACCCTTCGAAATCAATCCAAAGAGTTGTTCTAAATAAACTTCACCAAACATTGATGAAGATGAGTTTATATGAACTAATCAATACCTCACCCCATCATCACCGAGCAATGATAGAAGATTTATAGTCCATAAAGGTCCAACTTGACAACCCTTAACCTCTAACAACCTTTGTTAGATCCCTCCAACTTTACACCCTTGTTACCTTTAAAGATTTGGAAATACCCTCCATTCATCCCCAACATCTAAATCCTACCCTATTCATCATCACATACATCAACCAAACCCACATCAACAAAGTTATGATTAATGGTGGGATAACATCAACATTATCTCCTCCCACACATATGACTAGATGAAACTATCAAAGAACATTATGTTTGAAACCATAACATTATTTCATTCCTTTAATGACACTATGGTAACAATTCTAGGCAATGTCATCCTCCACATTTGTCTAAGACCTCATACACTTCTTGAGCTCTTATACATAGTGTAAGGTGATTTATAATACAATGTTTTACTTGGATTCCCTTGGATCCATTCTATGAATTGTGTACCATCCACCCTACATTAGTGCCTCAAATTTGATCACAAAGGTCAAATAGTTACTATATAAGTTGACCCTAGTCCTTTTAAATCATGCAACATGACATATCACATGAATGATGTTATCCTCTTTCCCATTTCAAATTATTCATCAACCAATGATTATTCCATGTCTTCTACTAACCAAGACTCAAATAGATCATCCATTCCTTCTACCCAAATCCCTACAAATGACCCCTTGAAATCCACATTTGAATGTCTCTTGCTTGGGGAGTATCATCTCTTAACCTTAGACGCTTTGCATACTCCCTAGGAGTATGGGAACCTTGACCAGAACCCTGGTTATGACCCAAATACCAAAACCACTATTTATTTTGGGCCTACCAATCTCTAAACAAATATTATTTATGGGGAACTTGATTAATCACTTTCTACTTCCTCAACCTCTGATTTCTCCCACCTAGATAAACTAGAGTTTGTCAAGATGTACATCTATATGTGTGCTTGGAAGGGATTCAGTATAGGATGTTACAATCATGGAACACATGAGTTACCTCTATATAAGACTCAAAATCCTCATGAAAGATTTGTTCTTGTTTTTGCTCCACACAGAAAACCAATAGACTCACCTATCATTACCATCATTGATGAAGAAGTCCCACCCTCACTGTCCACTCTACCATCGACATCTAAGGATTTTGACATCATCCCCCCTATCCTTTTTTAATTAATATGATCATCCTTGGAAACCTAAATTATCAAAAGGATGGAGAGACTAACCATTCCTCTAACTCATCTTGATATGGTAGAAGATGACTTTCTTACCATTAATACCATTTGGTGTTAGGATGATGATGTCACTCTTTCCTATCTTGGTGTAGAAGAATATTTTATCCATAAGTCCCTTCTTCCTAAGAATTAAACCATGTTTAATCCACCATGGATATCAATTTGGGTACTTTGAATAACCTGTATATTGTCAAAATCAGCCAATCACTAAATTTTGAGGAGCTTTAGGATTTTCCCTCTTTCCTATGAGACCATAACATAGCATTTACTTGGTCTTAAGTGACATGTTAGGAATCAACCCTTCCATCACCACCCATAATATAGTCACCAACCAAAATTCAAAACCTGTTAGGTAAAAAATTCATCAGATGCACCCTCACATAACCCTTCTCATCAAAGAACTTTGATGCCTCATATCTATAAATTTAATTCAACCCATTGATTATCCCTAACGGGTCTCAAACATAATCCCTATCAAAAAATTAATAGGGACTCTTTTTGTTTTTGTATACTTTCATGACCTTAACCTTGCTTTCTCAAAGGATGACTTTCCTTTGCCAAGCATTGACTAGTTTATCAATCTTATAGCCAACCATGAGATGCTATCCCTTATGAATGCATTCTTGAGTTACAATCAAATATTTATTTCCCCTAAATATCAACACACCTTTATCACCCCCTGAGGAACTTTTTGCTATAGTGTCATGCATTTTGGTTTAAATAACACTAGTACAACCTAACAATGCCCCATGACCTACATCTCCATGACCTTATTCACAAAATCATAAAAGACTATGTCGATGACCTTCTTGGGAAATCCAAATATCGTAAATATCATTTGGCCATTCTCAATATTATCTTTGAATGCCTTATTCATTACCATGTTTACCTTAACCCCAAGAAATGTGTTTTTGGGGTCTTGTCAAGAAATTTCCTTGGCTTTATCATCTCCTTTTAAGTAATTGAAGTCAATCTTGCCAAATTAGAGCAATCTTTGACATGCCTGCTCATACCCACCTCAAGAAACTCTATAGCTTGTAGGGTAATATCCAATCCATTCATCACTTTATCTCTCATCTCTCAGATTGATGCAAACCATTCCAACACCTTCTAAAAAAGTATTTATATTTTAAGTGTAATAAAGACTGTTAAAAGGCCTTTGATTCACTTAAAGAGTACCTTCTTTCTCCACCCATTCTCATTCCTCATAAAGAAGATCAACCTTTTTACCTTTATATTTCTACCACTGACCACTCTTTAGGGGCAATGCTGGCCCATAGAGATGAGTAGCATAAAGAGAAAGTTGTCTTCTACATAAACCATATGCTTATAAAGTATGAGACTCAATACGCCCATACTAAAAAAAATTGCCTTTCCCTAGTCTTCATCACCTCCAAACTTTTCCACTACCTTCTTAACCACAAGACCTATGTCATAACCAATACTAACCCACTCAAGTATATACACTCTAAGTCATACCAAAACTAGTGTATGGCTAAGTGGGTCATGTTCTTAGCTAAGTTTAAACTTGAGTTTATCCACTAAAAGTCAATAAAAGGTAAAGTCATCACTGACCAATTGGTTGAAGTACCCTTGGAAGACAACCAATTATCTTCCCTTGAGTTTCATGATGAGTCCATCACCACCCTTTCTCAAGAAGACATCACCTATCAAATGACCATGTTTTTTGATGGATCAAAATGTCAACATGGTGGGGGAGCCAGTATCATCCTTATTCTCCTTGATGTTTAACCTCTTCCTTTATCCTTCAATCTACATTTCAATTATACCAATAATATGGCCGAGTATGAATCCCTAGTGATAGGTCTCCACTGCTTTAGCCTTGGGAGTCAAAACAATAAAAATATTTAGTGAATCCCAACTCATGGTCAATTAAATCAATGGATCTTACCAATGTAAGAATGATATCTTACAATAGTACAAAAAACTAGATGATGTGCTCTTAGCATTATTCAAACACTACCACATCCAAGCCACTCCACTATCTATGAATAAATTTTTTGATACAATGACTTCTCTTGCTCCCCAGATCTCATATATACCTTTTAAATCTAAACTATATATCATTATCCATCATCTTACCTAGAATTATTATATAAACTAGAGTTTCCAACCATCTTTAATGTGAAGGAGACCTAACCCAACCTTTGGTATAAGTATATCTTTGACTATCTCAAACTTGCCATCATCCCATCCAATCTTTCTAGGAATGATTGAAGAGCATTCATTCAAGGTACCTCTCATTACACCATATTAGGGGGAATCCTTTAAAAGCATGGATTTGATGGCCTACTTTTCCACTGCCTATGTAGTCATGAGGCCTCTCATACTATTAGGGAAATGCATGATGGGGTTTATAGGGGACACTTTAGTGGCCTCATTATCGCTAAACATATCCTTTGCCTTGGCTACTATTGGGCCACCCTTAACCAAAATTGTTGTGATTATGTAAATAAAACAACATGCTAATTTACATCATATACCTAACCATAGTCTCCAAGCATCCAAAGATTTTTGGCCCTTCTCGTAATGGGGTCTAAATCTTATTGGTGAAATTAACCCCCATTATTTATAGTGACATCACTCTATCATCACTGCAATATAATATTTTACCTAGTGGGAAGAGGTTATTCCTCTCATCTTAACCAAAGTAAAAAAATATTGTCAATTTTATCAACCATCACATTATCTTTCATTTCAGTGTTCCTCATAAAGTTATCACCAATAATAGTAAATCTTTTAAGAACAAACAATTCCAAGGTGTTTACAACACATTCAATATCAAGTTAAGTTTCTCATCACCTTATCATCCATAATCTAATGGATAGGCATAAGCTTCTAACAAAAATCTTAATAACATGCTAACTAAAATGGTTAGTGCATCTAGTTAGGATTGGCATTTACACATCCCCTTCACCTTATGGGAATATCGTATTAGCATTAAAAACCATACAAGTGTTACCCCTTGCTCTCTTGTGTTGGGAGAATATGTTGTCTTGCCTCTTGAGGGAAAAAATACCTCTCTTCACATATTCCTACAAAATATCATTTCTAAGGGTGATTATCATCAAGAATGTTTAACCTAACTGAAACTACTTGATGAACATAGTTTATCCATGATGACCCATCTTCACCTCTATCAAAAATGAATCAAGTGCACTTATAACAAGTACCTCAAAGTGTAAAAATTCAATATGAAAAATATTATCTTAAAGGAAAATCAATATGTAACCAATATGGAGAAAATCAAGTATAGCAAGTTTGCTTTCAATTGGCTTGGAACTTATATCATAAAGCATAAGTATGGATCGGGAGCTTATCGGCTATCCTCTCTTGAGGGTGACTAGAACATGAACCCCTAATAATTTGTAATTGAATCTTTTATTTTATTAAAATATGCAAATACAAATCAAAGATCAAACTCACCTTTTGTCTAAACCTAAGCTCATCCTTTGTTTTCACCAACATTCAACTCTTTATTTTAACTACAACTAATTAAAGTAGGACCATCTGATTATCCATCATAGCCTTAGTCTAATCTTGAACATGGGTACCATGGATCTATCCATGGCATAGTTCTCATGGTACTTTTGATCCCTTTATAGGATGGATTACCATAGTTGTTGTCACTTAAACCTCTTTTACCCATCATAAACCATCTTGTGTTCTATTTCTACCTTCATAACTTTGAACCTTTTAATCCTATATAAGCAAATCCATGTCAATAAAAAAACACAAAAAAAACAAAAAATCATATATTCTATGGGTCATTCCAAGAATTCACATACAACTCCCATAAATGAGAGATACTAAAATCAATCAAAATTGCTCAATGTAAGGTAGACTATTCCCTTGAAGGATAGCTATCAAAATCCTTAAACAAATATCACAAAGTTAGACCACTCCCTTGAAGGATCACTAAGTAAAGTATTTGTTAAAGCATATTAATTATTGGGAAGCTTCTCACATCAATCAATTTCCTAATCAAATGACCCATTGTCAAAATTATAAAAAGGCAAGAATAATTTTGGAAGCCACAATCAGCTTTCATAAGTAGACTTCCTGCACCAATTAGTCTACACCTTATATGACATGAAATTATTTATAATATATCTTTGGTAACCTAAAAAATAGGCATGTTAGTCTCATAAGAAGGTTCTATCATCATCCATCCCTGTACCATAACCCTCTATAAGCAAATGATTTTTGAGCTTACTTGACATCACATGATCAAAAAAACTTTTTAACCAACTAGTGAATGTTAATGCGAAGCATTCAAAGGGCTTATGTTCATAAGTTGATCTAAATTTAGTTTCTTTTAGTCCTTGTAAAAAGAGAAACATTATGCCTTCTTATTATTCTCTCATACATACTTGTTGATGCATTCATTCAGATGCTTATCTTTTTATTATCTCATCTTTCTCATCTTTCCTCACATTTAGTTTTGTTATCCAACTTACTCTATGTGTTTTAATATTTATTCACCTTCACCTAATTCAATCCATTAAGTAAATTTAAATACCAATCATATGTTTTATTATGTGTTTGATGTCTTATCTTATCTATTTAATTATTTTTAATCAAACAAAAACATTTTCATGATTAACCATCTCAAACAATATCATATCATAACATCATAACCATAATTATAATCATCATAAAATAATCACCACATCATAATCATATTCAATCCTACCTATCACATCATCTCCAATTATCACATCATAAATCCATGATTCATCCATATATATTATCCTAGCTAGGTAGGGAAACATAGATTCATTAATTTAGAAACATCCACATTTCTAATGAGTCACACATCAAACCATGAATATTATTACATCATTATCATATTAATAAACAAAATTTACATAACCAATCACATCAACTAATCATAAACCATCTATCATTTCATTAACATTTAATCATCCATCATAAATCAGTGAGTCATCACACATGTCTATCTAGATATCAAAGAACGTAGATTCTTTAATACATCTACTCAAATATAAATTTTGGTCATAAGCAACATCAAAACACCATAATCATCATAATAACAACATATCCATAAGACATATCCACAACCATAACCACATCATGAGATCGTAATCAAAATGAACATACACACACACACACACACATATGTATGTATATACATATATATATATATATATATATATATATATATATATATATATATATATATATATATATATATATGTATATATGTGTGTGTGTATATACACACATATACATATATATATATATATATATATATATATACATATATATTTATATATATACATATATATGTATATACATACATATATATATATATTTACATACATATATATATACATATTTATATACATATATATATATATATATATACATACATACATACATATATATATATATATATATATATTTATATGTTTACATGAAAATAATGTCTATATATATAGGTGACCATCAAAGTGATCAATGTGTAGACCACTGGTGACACACCAAGCCTTGGGGCTTCCGTAAACTACACAAAACATCAACCTAATCTTAAAATTTTAATCAACCTAATCTTAAAATTTTAAATTTAAATTACACTAACCATAGCCTACACTAGTTCCGACCCAATCACTACCAACCCCATATCTAATTTCATACCCATTCCTTAAAATCCATTAAATTCAAACCACATACCCCTAACCACCCATGATAAGCTATAAAAACCACAAATTCATGCAAAAAACTATAAATTCAATTACATTACCTACCTCATTATATGACCACCATTATGGTAGCACTCCTACAACCACCACCATTTACCCCCATGCTCTAACCACATCTCTACACCCTCACTGGATCAAAATACTCTAGCCCACAAGATCATCCAATCACCTTTCCATCAATCTCACCCAATCACCACCTCCCTCAGCTCACACGAGTCTTCAAACCATCAATGTTCTTTACTCAAGAAAAGTTGAATTGTTGTGGGTTGAAATTCACAAATGAGAAAATACAATTCTCATTTGAATTTGAACCCTCACACTTTTAGGGTTGACATCCAATCACCAATAGTCACTATTGACCATTAACAATTAGCCCTGATCATCGATGGTCGACCCCTCTACATTTTTGGCAAAACAACTACACTTTTTTACTCACCCTTTACTATAATAACATTTTCATTAACCACACCTATTAAAGATCACCTTCTCTACCAACCCACCAACTAACCAAACCACTTGGATTTGGTTATTTTGGCCCAACTTTCATAAGTTTTGTGATGACCTTGCCTTGGTCATTTTGATTATAATGAATACCTTGCCATGATAAACAATTTGAACTTAAATTAATTTTTTGCACCTACTATTTTGGTACCTCAAATCACAACCCTTTGTGGTTCTGATACCTACAACCCTTTTATGTCTTCCCAGGATCACTTCCTACCTTGGATACCTATGAATGCATTGACCTTACCCAAAAGACTTACATTTATGAGTGAAACCATAATTGCCACACCTTAATGCAGTCACTTAGTCTAATTGTCACTAGTTCTTTTAGTCCCTACCTTATTTTACAAATTATCCCACCCATGGCATCCTAGTCTATGCATGATTTATGGTATCATATTTAGTCATATTATGTGTGCATGATTACACTTAATTTCCCAAACTCTCACCAAATTTTTCACCCACTTAATCGATTATAAAACTTGTACTTGATTATTTTTTACCTCATCTATTATTGATGTGAGGGGGAACACCTCCTCCTATACTCAGGGCATTTAAACTTATCCTACCCTTCCCTTTTTTTGTTTTGTAGCTTGAAGATACAAACTGCATAATAAAAATGGGTAAAACATAGACACTTGAAAAACACACACACTATGGTTCTAGATGTTTCAATAACCATTATATCCCATATATACCCCATTTGGAACATTTCCTAACTAATTACCCCACCAGTCATTAGTGGAAATGGATAAATTTAGCCATTTGTGACTATTGTGAACTAGGAATTTAACTAAAAATAGGAGATTAGTGTTGTGTTAGTGAAAAATGAACAAAACAAATTGACAAAAAACACACTAAACTAACATCTTCATGCCTAGTTACTAGGTTTATTTTGGTGAAGAAAGACAAATAAACAAATCATAACTAAAATTCAAGAAAACACACATTCCTTACCTTCATGCTCCAAAAGTGTTCTTTGATTGGCTCTTGCTCATGAAGTCCTCATCAATGGAAGCTTCGTTACCTCTATCTCTCCTTGGTACCTTTGGCTTTGGCTTGGCTTGGAATCAATTTGGAATTGTAACACTAGTTTTCATGAAGCTTTTAGAACCAATCATGCATTGTAACTTTGTACAAATTAAGCCTAAAAATGATGTTCATGGCCTCTCTATTTATAGATTTTTGAGATTGATCAGAATCAACCTGAACCATCCACCTAAGATGAAGATGTGTGGTTGAGGATTAATTGATTTTTTTTGGAATTAAGTTTATAATTGTCCTCATCATGACATTGGAAAAAAGGGAAATTAAGAGGCATAGAGGGTATTGATGAGGCATGGAGGGCATGAATCTTGATATTTGTAGTATTTATCGCCTAGGGATGTCTTCACAAGAAATGAGGTCACCTGATGATGAAAATATTCAATATTCATTTCCAAAACAAATTATTAAACAAGTTTCCATGGAATTATTGATTAGGATCTAATTTGGCTTAATTAGCTATTAAGCATGTTTAAGCACTTTATGCACAAATTACTCAAATTGATCAAAATGCCTTGTTATTGGTCCAAAATTTGACTTGATTAGAATTGGAAGATGATGTCAAATACATTGGATCCATTATCCAATTTAGGATATTGTCAAAAAAAATAACAATGGCACGTGTCTTGTGCAAGATATTTTATAGGAAAGAGTAATCTAGAGCACCTAGGTGCAAAATTGACATTTTGACTCAGAATGATCTAATCAAAGTTAGGTGGCCCATAAATTGCATTACCCCATTTAGGGATATTCTAGCTATAATTGACACTTAAATATATCAACTTCAATTTAATTAATGTATTTTAGTGTTTTTAGGCTAAATTGTGCACTTTAGATGGAAATTAGTCAAAAGCCTAGGTAGAGGTTATTGGTGGTTAGATTTAGATGTCTATAGTTTGCCCCTATTTGGGAAGGCATTGAAAGATCTAATCATAGTAATGTATTCTCAAAGGATTAAAAGGTCTTGTATGCCTAAAAATATAATGATGATAAACTAACTATATGATGGCCCCTAGAGGGAATGATTGGCACAAGTAAGTCAGTAAACAGTCCTTGGAAAAGAGAGAAGTGAAATGAGAGGAGTAAAGAAATGAAAGATGATGGGGTGAAAACATAATGATATTGAAAATTAGTCAAAATCATTGATAATGCAAATGAGATGGTGTACAATGGGTTTCCCAAAGGCAGTTATAAGCATTATACCCTAATAGTGGCAATGTGGTATGATAAGACAATGATTTGCCCAAAGGTGGTTATATTCATTAAGAAGACTGAACTACCCCAGTTAGGATAGAAAAACAAGATAAAAACATGCCCTTGTATGGGAAAAAAAGAGAAGTGGTGATAATACAATGATTTGCCTAAATGTGGTTATAATCATTAAGAAATGTAGGTGGGACAGTGTGCAATGATTTTCCCATAGGCAGTTATAATCATTGGAACCTAATTATAGAAAAAATGATAAAATTGGTCGAGGATGATGATAACTTAACACAAAGGGTAATTATGAATTATAATAACCTACTAGTAGGGAGATTCTCATTTGAACTAATAAAGGTTGAAATTTTTTTGTGGTTAATTACTTTGTTTGGGATACGATTGAATCAAGATATCAATGTCGAAGAGATGTTGATACTGCCATTGCTGAATAGACTTCTTGAAGTTGAGGTTTGTTGTAGCACATGTCGGTAGGCATCATGATATAACATCATGAGGACTTGGATAAAATATGCATAAGGGCTAGATCCCATAATCCAATACTTAATTGAAAATAATGCACTAATGATCAAAACCATGATGACAATGTAAGTATATGAATATGGATAGATTCAAGTGTAAGTGTGGGAAAGGAATCACCCAATGAAAACACATAAAATGATTCAAGGTAACAGTGCTAAAGTAAACAAATATGCACACAAATAAACCAACAAAGAAACAAACAAACACTCAATAGAAACCATACAAACATTACCCCTAAAAAATAGGTGACAACTTAATAAACAGAAAAATGGGGGAATAGAAGAAAAGGAAAGGGATGGTTGAGCTATCTTCATATTCATTAGGCAAGTGGATTCTACCTACATAATTCCATGGATGTAATATCCAACAAAAACTTCATGCCAAATGTTGTTCTCCTAAGGAACGGGAAAAAAATGATAACTGGTGAAAACAAACAGAATGGATGTGATAGAAGAATAGGAATAGTATTACAAAATGAAAAGTTCATGAGAGAAAAGGCCAAAGAGGATGGGGAAACTAAGTGATAAGTGGTTTACTTGAAACTTAGTAAGGGTTCCTAGAATCTTTAAGGCAAAGAAGTGGTTCATGTTTTTGTTTTTTTTTCTAGCAGTTTTATAAATGTTTTTGGAATTATTTTGGAGTATCTCAACTCAATCAAGAATGATTAGCCACTAAATATTTTAAGCTTTTAAAATTGTGAGAGCATTCAGAATTAGGTTTATTTCAAAATGGTAAGAGCAATCAAATGTAGGTTAATCATATAATGGTTAGAGCATTCAAAATTAGGTTGCTCACAAAATGGTGAGAGCATTCAAACTTAGGATGCTCATAAAATGGTGAGAGCATTCAAACTTAGGTTGCTCACAAAATGGTGAGAGCGTTCAAAATTAGGTTGCTCATAAAATGGTGAGAGTGTTCAAACTAAGGTTGCTCACAAAATGGTGAGAAAATTATGAAAAGGGTGACTGAGATGACCTCAACATGTATCGAGTGCTACCTACATAGTCCTAGAGGAGGACCTTAAGTCACTATAGTTCCACCTATACAATGGAAGAATTTGACTAGTGTAGCAGTCAATTCAAAAAAAATAGGCAAAGTTGGTAAAAAAGGCACAGCATGGCATATGAAGTGGCAAGTTGGTACAACAAGGATTAATAAACCAAAATTTCCCTAGTTTTCCCATAGGTAGTTATAACTAAGACACAATGTCATAGATCAATGGTACTAATTTCCCCAAAAGTAGTTATAATTAGTATCAAGATCAATGATAAGAAAGGAATAAAAAATGAAGGATGTAAGTACCAAAACTTTTGTCACACTACTCCAAAATATGATCTCTATCTGAAGTACTTGAACCAACTGATGACTGATCAGATTCTTTGATGCTAAAAATATGTAATGAATGGCAAAAACTAAGGTCAAATGGGCTAGGCTTTAGAACACACTGGGTTGATAGCTCAAAATTTTTAAGTGGATATGGATAAGAGGATGGATAAGAATGATATTTGTACAAAAAATAATAGTGATAAAATGGCATAACCAAAATGGTCCTTACAGATAATACACCTTAATGCTCAAGCACAGTACTATTAAAGATGAATAATATTCATTAGCTCAAGAATTTTGTTTTCATTTGGTGTGGCAATTCTGTATGCCCTTGATCCATAATCTATAGTAATGATGAAAGGCCATATCTATCTTGGTTTGAATTTTCCTTTAATGTTTTTTGCATTCATGGTATTCTTTTGGTTTTCTTTAAGAACAAGATCACCAAGTTCAAAGTTTTTATTTTTAACATGTCAATTATAGTGGCCTTTGAGTCAGTTCTAATATGCCTAAAGATTATTGAGAATAGCTATTCATTCTCATCAAGTAGGTCTAGCTCTTACAGGTGGGCTACTCGATACTCATGATCATCCAAGACATACTTGAAAGAGATGCCTAGTGAAGGTAATTTGACCTCAATGGGAAGGATGGCTTCAATACCATAAATAAGTGAGTATGAAGTGGATCTTATGGGGGTATGATGATTTGTATGATATGCCCAAAGGGTAAGTAATATTTGTAGGTTTTAAACATGACTAGCATCATTGATAATCTTTTTAAGAATATTGACAGTGGTTTTATTCGATGCTTCAGCTTGACTATTACCTTGAGGGTAATATTTTGTAGAAAAATGTTATGTGATTTTATATTCAGTACATAGCTAGTCTACATCCTTGTTCTTGAATGATCCTCCATTATCATATATAATGTTAGAGGGGATATCATAGCAATAAATGAGATGGTTGAAAATGAATTTATAAATTTTTGCTTTCCAGTCACATAAGTGAGGGGTATAACTTCAACCCAATTAGTAAAATACTTGATGGTGGTAAGGATATATTTATGGCCATAAGATGAAGTGGGGTTGATATTTCCAATGAGTTCAAGTCCCTATGTAACATATAGCCATGGTGTCAGCATTAGTTTCATAGTTTGGGTTGGGGAATGAATTATATTAGCATGTCATTGACATTTGTCACACTTCTTTACATATATAACTACATGTACATCCATCATGGGCCAATAATAACTAGTACACAATATCATTTTAGATAGGACTACCCCACTAGAATGAGCTCCACATACTCCTTCATGAACTTCTCTTAATGCTAGTGTAGACTTTAACAAAGTTAAATAATGAAGTAGAGTTCCATTAAAACTATGGTGGTAAAGGGTGGATCTAAGTAGAGTATAATGAGTGGAATGATGAATAAAGGATTTGGTTTGTTTTTAAGATAGGTTAGGTGGTATAAATTGGTCATGAAGGTATTTTTAAAGGTCTAAGTACCAGATAGAAGTAGGATCAATAATATCACAAATCATTACAATGGTTAAAGTTTCATGAGCTAGTGCTAACAAATTCTCGATGAATAATTGATACTCTCTAGATTTATCTATTTGTCAAATTAGAGAGCCAATAGTAGCCATGACATCTATAGTTCTATTACTAGCCCTTAGTATGTGCTCAAACTGAATGTTGGCAATTTGTTGCTTAAGAGTGTTGACCATGGCTTTATATGGAACTAGCTTGTCATCTTTGGTCTAAAAATGATCTGTGCCCTGATTGATGATTAACCGAGAATCACCATAAACTTGGATATGAGATATGTTCCAATGCACTACCTATCAAAGTCTTAAAATAAGTGCTTCATACTCAACTATGTTATTTGTACAAGGAAATCTAATTTTGAATGATTTAGGGATTAGATCCCCCTATGGTATAATAAATAAGAGGCCTACCCCTAATCTATTTGCAGTAAATGAACCATCAAAATATAACTTCCAATGTTACTCCTCGAGAGGTGTGTCAATGCTGGTCATTATGGATTCATTAGGGAAATGAAATGTGAGCAGCTTTGTGTCTACAAGAGGTACTTCAAGATGTTCATCTACAAGAACTTGTCCATTAATTGTCTTTTAATTGACATACTCTATGTATTCTCACTAAGAAGCATTATCAATTTGGCTATTATACCTTGTAAATATATCTTAGATAGTAGATACTTGAGTGGATCTAATTTTGAAATGACCATGGTCTTATTATTCAATATGTAATGGCATAGTTTTTAAGCTATGAAGACCATAGCCAAACAAGATTTTTTAATAAGTGCATAGTTATGTTCATATGCTACCAAGGTATGGCTTAGGTAGTATATGGCATGCTCTTTTCCATTATCATCATGTTGAGTCAAGAGTGCCCCCAGAGCATTGTTGGTAGCTGATAGGTATAATAAGAATGACTTTCCTAACATAGGAGGTAGTAAAATAGGTGGATTAGCTAAATAGTCCTTGAGTTGTTGAAAAAATATTTGGTAGTGATCATCCCAATGAAATGCAACTACTTTATTCAAAATATGTGTACATAGATGACACTTATCTGTTAACTGAGAGATGAAGTGTTAGATTGATTGGATCTTACCCTACAAGCTATGGAATTGTTTCAAATTGGTTGGTGGTAGCATCTCAGTTATAGCATGAAATTTAATTGGATCGACTTTAATACCTTTGGGAGACATGATGAAGCCAAGTAATTTTCCTAAGGTTACACCAAACACACATTTATTTGGGTTGATCCTAACTTTGTACTTTCACAATCTTTCAAATATCTTATGTAGCACTACTAGATGGTTGACCCTAGTTTTGGATTTTTCTAATATGTTATTGACATAGTCTTAAATAATATCATGCATCATATCATGGAATATGATATTCATATCCCTTTGATATTTAGCTCTAGTATTATTAAGACCAAATGACATTACCTGATAAAAAAAATTTCCCCATGGAGTGGTGAACACTATTTTATGTTGGTCTTTTGGTGTTATTCTGATCTGGTTGTATCCTGAAAATCCATCCATGAGTGAAAGCATTTCATAACCTACCATAGATTTGATGATCATGTCAATATTAGGCGATGGAAATTCATCCTTAGGATAAGCTTTATTGATGTCTCAAAAATTAGTATAGATTATGATTCCTTTAGGATTTTTGCTAATAGGTATAACATTAGATATCCATAATGAGTAGTCAATGGATCAGATGCAATTAACTTCTAAGAGTTTTTCCAGCTCTTTCTTTACCAAGACAAAAATGTGATGATGCATCTTACGTAGCTTTTGTTTTATCAAATTAGCATCAAGGTTGACCATAAGGTGGTGCAAAACTAAGGTGGGGTCTAAAATTGGCATGTCAAACTAAGCCCATGAAAATATATCTACAAATTCTCTCAATAGAGCTGTAAAGACTTCATGTTCCTCCTTAATGAGGGATGCACCTAATTTTACCCATTTCAAGTCTGATAGAATCCTGATGTTTACCTTGTTGTATCTTTGACTAGAAGGGTCAAACCATCTTCTAGGATAGTAGGCAAATACTTGAACTATTGAAATATCTTAGGGTCCTTTGCTATAACTGGGTCTTCAACTTCTCCTAAGCATGATGAATCTGAGTCCCTTAATGGAAGATCTAGCCATGTGACAAAAATAGTTAGAAACTCTTAAAGAATTTGATCAAATACTTGTTTTTGCATAAAAATAAGCTTGAATCCATAGGCAAGTTCATTTTTTATGGTCTCTTGGTCTAAATTCAAAGAAGAATGAACACCCCCATCTAATGGTGCCTAAAAAATATTTTCACCACTGGACTAGCCTTTATCTTTACTTTTCCCTAGTTAAAAATCATCTCAAAGAGGTTTTCACTTGGGTACCTCAATGTTTTATTTATTTATTTATGTTAAGGGTGTTCACCTACTCTCCAAAATAGGCTTTAAGATCCAATGTAATTAAGAATCCTGACTTATGATCTCCCAACAAAACATTGTTTCTATAGCCTAAAAATTCACTGAATGCCTCATCATTTTGAAACTCATCAATCAACAAATTAGGTTATTATTGGTCCCAATATATCAGTTAGGGATAGTATAATGGCAATGGGTTATGGTAAATGATTGGTTTAAGAGTAAATATGACATTGTTATCAAATAGGTTAGTCCTAACTAGGCCATCAAAGGTGAGGCTATGATTGGACTCAGCTTCATTATCAACATCATCATCACTAGCCACCAGTGATGGAACTTGAATAAGATATGTGAGGTCACCCCCATAACATTTAAATCCAAGTCCATAGGGTTTTTTATACCTAGTCATAGAAATTGGTTCAATGGTTCCTTGTTGATTCAGTCCAAGGCCTCTTCCTTCATAATCTTGGTGCTCCATGATCCTATTAGGAATAGGATACTTTGCACTTTTATAACAATTAGCTTGGTTCTCATTGAAAAACCATGATTCATCCCCTTCAAGAGGGTCTAGTTCTAAGTTAGATGTTGGTATAGAAATGATAGGTCCCTTATCTTTGTTATTTTATTGTCAATGGATGTGTGGGGTATTTTTAGGTCACCCAAAGGTCTTTAGATTTTGAGGAAGATTGGAAATATGGAAGGTATCATGGGTCACATATTCCCTAGGACCATTATTTAAAATGGTGAAATGATTAGAAGCTTCAGGAGGTGGCATGTGGGAAAGGGAATCTAAGGTATTAAGATCTATGCAATTATCTTATGGAGGATCAATAAATATGGCCTTTCCTTTTTCTTACTTGGAACTTGGATTCATGCCATATTGGTAACTATAGCTTTGAAACTTAGCCTCAATATGTTTACAGTGTTCATATGGGTGTAAATCTCCTAGAATATTCACTTCCATCCATGAGTGGGAGAACTTGATACATTGGTGCAACATTGATGGGACGGCATGAATCTCATGTAACCAGGGCCTACCTAGAAGCATATTATATGAAAACTCAAGATCAAGCACATGTCAAAGTGTATCATGGGTTAAAGGCCCAATAATAACTAGTAAGCTAATGGTGTCTTGTGATTCTCTTTCTTGATTATCATAAGATTTAATAGTTATAATTTCTAGCTAGAGATATGCCAGTGTGTACCCAAGAAGCTTGATGAGCTTTAAAGGCACTATGTTGAGGCCTGATCCATTGTTTATAATAACATATTTCAATTTATGATGCTTTATATAAACTTATATGTATAATGGATTATTATGGAATAGGCCAAGGTAAGACATATCACTTTGGTTGAATGTTACTTGTTGAGCTGGAGCTAGGTGTCCAACCAAAGCTTGAAATTTATTATGGGATATGTCACTAGAAATAGTGGATTGGGTCAAGAACTCATTCAAGATGTTCTTGTGGATTATTGACATTCACATCAAATATAAAATAGAAATTTGTGCTAGTGTCTTTTGCAATTGTTTCATAATATCAAACTTCTTGTCTTGGTCAATAGTGAATGGTTTATTTTGAGGCTAAACAGTTGGTTAGATAACATGCAAAGTGGTAGATGGTTATGGACTTGGGATAGTAATCTTTGAAATCTAAATTATGAATGTATAATCAGGATTAGATATTAGACCATAATTGATAACAAATGTTAGGAATGGTGTGGGACTAGATAATACAAGTCTCAATTACTAGTGCACTTGTATGTGGTCACGTGGCAAGGGTGAGTTATCGATGTAAGGTCCAAAAGTGGAAGTATTAAATTACTAGTTTGCCTATGTGCTATCCCAAGTAAAAGAAGGATTATCCATTTAATTTGGTTGAGTGTTATTGTTTATCAATGGTATAGACTGATTAATGCTTGGTCTAAGATTAATGGAGATGGTATTAATGATACCCCCTGCAATATGACCCAAAACCCTGTTGTAGTCATGTGTGAATGCATGGTAGGTTTGTTGGTTGTGATCGTTTTAAACTTGGTTTTGTCCATTGTTTTGACATTGTGGGTTTTATTGTTGATTTTGTTGATTCTGTTGGTTCTACTAGTTCAGCCTTTGATTTTGATACTATTGATTTTATTAATGCACTAGTTAGTGTTGTTGTTGTTATTAGTTATTCTATTATTGTTGATTATTATGTTGGGGAAAGGGGTTTTGATAAATCCCAAGAGTTTGATTGGAAGTGGAAGTACCATTATATAATGTTATCTCCCCATTCTCTAACATATTCTTGATTAAATACTTGATTTGTACACATCTTTATAGATTATGCTTGTTAACCTGATGATATTCACAAAATTAATTTTCATGGTACCAATTAGGATAAGGAATGCCTTACAAATAATGATTTGGTATAGGGTAAATAATCAAATTAATAGTGAAAAGCTTGTAAAATAGAGACTCAATAGGCTCTCCTAGGTCACTAAAGACATGATGTGTAGTCATAGTTCTCCTTGGAGGAGGGGTTTGCAATGGTAAAGGTTGTTATATTTATTGCATGGGTCATAGTTTTTGTGCTTGTAGTATTGGTGAGAGAGGTTGTTAGGTAGGAGTATGTTGAAAAGGTGGTATAGATGATGTTTTAACCATTTGGACATGATTTGAATTGGTTACTCCATTACCCACAACATTCCTATTATGGTTAAATTGCTTTTGTATTTCTTGGTTATTGGTCTATGCCAATTATGATGCTTGCCCTTGAATTGGATGTTGGTTTTTGCCACTTCCTTTATTAGTACCTTGATTCTGATTAGTTAATGTCAGCTTGATGATCACTTTATTAATAAGAGCTCACTCAATCAACAAGCCTTTATCGATGATCTCCTTAAAAGTATTTGCACATTGTAGTTCCAAATGATAAGCTATCTCACTATGCAAATTTTTAGTAAACCCAACATCTAATTTTTTATTTGGTAAACTGTGGGTGAAATGGCTTGCAAGGGCTCTCAATCACTATAGATAACTTGAAAAAATCTCACCATCTTTTTTCTTTACTTGTGTTAAGTCAACCAATGAAATCTCATGTTCAAGATTATAGGAAAAGTGCTGCACAAACTTATCAAAAAGATCATCAAAATATGATACTAAATTCTTGGGAAACTTTAAGAACCACTCCAAGGCTTGTCTAGCCAAGCTCCTTAGAAACAAAACAAAATGTATATATCACTATATGCCACTAATTGACATGTGATAAAGAACTCTATTAAATGAGCCTTATGGTCACCTTTCCCTTTGTATTTGTCAAAATTTGGTGGTTCATATCCTAGAGGAAATGGTATCTACAAGTACTTCATGTTGAATGCATAAGAACAAATGTCATCCAACTTAAACTTTTTAGTCTATTTCCTAGCTTGAATGATGGTAATTGCATCCTTCATCTATTGCAATTCTTGGGATAGGAAATTGAAAGGAACATTGGTTTGAGGGAGAATATTAGTTTGGGTATATGGTTGGGAGGTTATAAGTGGGAAACTTTGACCAAAGTATGATAGAGATACCTGTTGGGGTATATTGGTTTGGTTAGGAAATGGATCAAGAATATGCATATGTAGATTAGGATGTACTTGGAATTGTACATTTGGTTGTGCAATATTCTAGTTTGGGTTGGCAATAAAGGTTTGACTTGGAGGATTTTGTGGTTGGGATGGAGGGATATAACTATACTATGCCTATTATGGTTGAAAAGGGACATGTTGCCAACTAATCACACCTTATTATTGATTGGGAACTTGTGGACCAAGACCTTGTCTCTAAACTTGTGGCACATTTTGAACCAATTATTGTTTAGTAGGTACTTGAGAAATATGAGAGCCTCCTTATTGCAAGACCACAAAATTTTGAGTCAATAAAGATAAATATTTATTGACTCAAAATATTTTGGTGTGTAGACTTAAAGTGCAAGTGTTTAGCATAAAATTACTTAAGTCTAACAAGTGGTGGTAATGATCATGAGTCTTAAGCAACCTTCAACCCAAATTGGAAATTGAACCTAAGTTCCCTCAAGTTTAGTGAAAATGGTGAATCCACTTAACACATCAACCATATGAACCTATAAAGGTGAAATTTTGAATTTAAATTATAAATGAAGGACTTAAACAACTTTGACAAAGGTCTAGACTCAATTAGGTAGCATAACTATGCCAAAGAGGATGATATGACTCTCAAGTTTTGATGAACTTTTGAACAAGGCAAAATGATGATTTCACATGGGTAGCATAACACCTCTTTTTTCAAAGGGAAATGAGGACCATGTGTTTTGGTTTGTATCATTTGTTTACACTAAGTTTTGAATTTAAACACAACTTTAATCTAGGATAAAATTCAACTAATCAATCACTCTTAGACTATAAACTGACAAGGTTGATTGGTATTGTTGGAATCCATCAATATACATCATTTGAGAGAATTTTAAGTTTTCATCCAAAAGTAAATTTTAATTATAAATTAGGGTTTTTACACCCCCTTCTCTCAAATGATAGTACTGTGACATGGACCTTTAGGTGCATCTTGCACCAACAATACTTACATGGCAAGTGGGGTTTTGTATAGGATATACAAGTTTTATAACATTCTAGGGGAATCAATTTCATACTGAATTTCACATTAAATGATGAAAAAAATAATCATATAAATTGGGTGACCATGACATTGGCTAGTTGTAAAAAGGTCTAGTCCTTTTTATAACCACTACATCATGTTGTTCACTTAATATAGTGTGATGTCTAAATGTAGATACGTCCTATGTGCAACTCATAAGGAGTAAGTGAAGTCAATACCAGGAGATGAAACCTTTGGTCAAAACTTCCCTAAAAAACTCATGGGAGGTAATGACATCCCCATTGTAAGCCAAGATGTAATGAAATGAAAGACATAAAAAGAAAGACTTTAGGGTCATTTTCAAGGTCACCCAAACTTATGATGATTTTTTGGGGAGTGCTTTAGATGAAATTATTTCTAAGACTTAGACTAAGATTTTTTCAATAGGAATGGTGCTTTTGATTCCAAGGGTTCCCTAAAGGGGACAAGTGGAAGAACATATATGTGACATCCCTTTCTTTGCCAACCAGAATATAGTTAAAACAACTAAGTGAATACAAAAAGCTTAGGGAAAGTGAGTTCATTTTTAAGCACCAAATTTGAAATATTTAGTGGTGTTAATTTGACCCCTTGGTCTTAAGATTGTGAAATTTGAAAACTAATGCTCAAAAACACTTACTTAAGTACCTAAATGTTACATTAAGTACCAAACACACTTACTTAAATATTCCTAGTTCATTTTCAAGCATGCAACAAATGATCTAAACATGTTTTTAGCAAATTTCAAGCTTGGTCTTGCCATAAAAATTTTAGTATGTCCTTTAACCTTGAAGCTACTCTGGGTTTGAGACAATGAAGTAAAAAAAAAGATCTCTCAATTTTTTCACACAGTATAATCCCGCTATTCCATAGAGCAATCCCACTACTTATAGGATAATCCTACAAATTAGTGAGTTATGGTATTGTATCTAACTGATAACTATTTAGTCACAATACCATGACTCTAAATGACAATCCCTCCAGTTGTAGGATAATCTCACAACTTTTAGAGTTGTGGTATTACAAACAATAATCCCGCTACTCAGAGTCACAATCTTGTTACTTGGGGTAAAATGAGGTTTTTTGAAAAAAATACATAACTTCAAGATAAATTAATTTAATATTTTGAAAATTTAGGAAAAATAACATGGTTTTAAAAAAATCATCAAAATGGAGTCCAAATGACCCCAAATAAAGCTCCAAAAAATGGGCTATTATGAACACTACAATACCGTGACTCACAGTGACAATCCTACTAATTGCAGGACAATCCCACCACTTTAAAAGTAGTGGTATTGTCATTTAATCTGATAGTAATTAGATAATACCATGACTTGGTTTGGTAAATCCATGAGTTACAGAACAATCCCACTCCTGAGATAGTAGCAGTATTGTTAAACCTACATAAAAAGACAAAGTTAGTTTGACAAAAAAGAAGCTTAGCACAATACCATGAGTTACAGGATAATCTTGTGACTCAAAGCAACAATACCATGACTGTGGTAGAAAAAACCCATGACTCCTAGAAAAATGTGTTTTTACTCAAATTTTCACTCTTTTTAGCTTATTAATTCAAGATTATGCAAGGAAAAGATTAGGAGGTTGCTTGAAAGAGATTCATGATCATTTTTGTGAAGATAGGAAGGTCCCACTAGGTGTGCCATTATGTGAACTAATAATTTGACTAAGAAGAGGGGATTAGTGTTGTGTTAGTGAAAAAATAAACAAAATAAATTGAAAAAAACACACTAAACTAATATCTTCATGCCCAGTTACTGTGATGAGCTAGGTGAAAAAAGGTAAATGAATAAATCAAAACTAAAATGCAAGAAAAAACACATTCCTTACCTTTCTTGATGCTCCAAAAGTATTATTCAATCGGCTTGCTCAATTTGTGCTCATGAAGTCATCATCAATGGAAGCTTGTCTACCTCCATCTCTCCTTGGCACCTTTAGCTTTGACCTAGCTTGGAATCAATTTGGCATGGTAACACTAGTTTGCATGAAGCTTTTAGAACCAATCCTACATTATAACTTTGCACAAATTAAGCTTTAAAATGATGTTCATGACCTCTCTATTTATAGATTATTTAGATTTATCAGAATCAACCTAAACCATCCATCTTAAGATGAAGATGTGTGGTTGAGGATTAATTTAATTTTTTTGGAATTAAGTTTATAATTATCTTCATCATGACATTGGAAAAAGGGTAAATTAAGAGGCATGGAGGGCATGGAGGGCATGGAGGGCATGAATCTTGATATTTGTGGCATTTATGACCTAGACATGTCTTCCCAAGAAATGAAGTCACTTGATGATGTATATATTCAATATTCATTTCTAAAACAAATTATTCAACAATTTTCCATGTAATTCTTGATTAGGCTCTAATTTGGCTTAATCAACTCTTAATCATGTTTAGGACTTTGTGTACAAATTAATCAAATTGATCATAATGCCTTATTATTGGTCTAAAATTCAACTAAATTAGAATTGGAAGGTGATGTCAGATGCATTAGATCTATTATCCCATTTAGGATATTATCAATAATAAATAAAAAATGCATGTGTCTTGTGTAAGAGATTTGATAGGAAAGAGCAATCCAAAGCACCTAGGTGCAAAATTGGCATTTTGACTCAGAATGATCTAATCAAAGTTAGCTGGTGCATAAATTAGGTGGTGAATGATTTAGGGATACCATAGACAAATCATCACTTGAATATATCAATTTCAACTCATTTAATGTATTTTAGTGTTTTTAAGCTAAATTATGCACTTTGTGTAGAAATTGGTCAAAAGCCTAGTTAGAGGTTATTGGTGGCTAGATTTAGGTGTCTACAACTATGACCCTAACCATCAACCCTTAACTAATGATGGTTAACCTTGACCATTGATACTTTACCCTTAACTACCTCAAGGATTATCTTTAACTAAAACTGCAACTTGATTTTCTATTAACATCTATTTGATCCATCATTTTGTATAAATGCATATTGAGCTTA
Source organism: Torreya grandis (assembly GCA_037957365.1). Taxonomy (NCBI): domain Eukaryota; kingdom Viridiplantae; phylum Streptophyta; class Pinopsida; order Cupressales; family Taxaceae; genus Torreya; species Torreya grandis. The sequence continues at coordinate 738,078 of JARHVA010001602.1, forward strand.
AAATTAGACAACTTGTTAGATACCTTATTGAACTTATTGTTTCACCACTCCCTTCCCTCTATATTAAGAGAGGAAGAGGAGGTGAAAAGGATCAAAGAACTTCTTGGGCAAGAGATTAGAGCTTCTTATGTAGGTACTCTTCTCACTCCTAGAGAATCCAAGGAAAACTTCTAGCAAACTAGTGGTGTTAATGCAACTCATTAATCAATAGCTAAAGTATCATCACTCTATTGAAATCATTTCAAAATATACAACAAGCCTTCAACTAACCCCAACATTATTCACACCAATAACAACAAGGTTAAGTATTTTTTCTTTATCAGTAATCAACATTTATTTTTAATATATCATTCATTGTGTTACTTTTTCTCTAACTCACAACTGATATCCAATCCAAATTTACCTTTTAAAACCTTCCTACAACTTTCCCAACTAAAATTATTTTCCTAAACTAGATCTCATAGTAACTGTTGATGGTTTCCTAATCATTGATAGTTTGACCCTAATCACCGATGGTTACCTAATCATTGACAATTTGATCCCAATTGACAATGGTCTCTATTTATCATTTTCAACAATAGGTTTATTTGACCTATCAGACCCTGACCAAATTTCATTTTTTGAGTTTCTATCTTATCACAGAGGATCACTCAAATTTATGAACCATATTTGATTTATTTAGAATTCATATCTAATAATTTATTGTTATAATTATTCAAAAAACACTCATTTATTCTCAAGCACTTCTTATATTTGATTTTAGTATCTTATATTATTTATGCAAGCAATTTATCTTTCATTTTTAGAAATTAATTGTTTAAAAGTGTGGATTGATAGCCTCCAAGAAAGCTTGTGATTCTTATATCTAGCTCACACTAGGAAATCCACCCTACTATCTAATTAATCAACCATTTATTTAGTGCTTTTTTTATCTACAGGTCATTCTTCCCTAGATAAAGAGGAGTATCTACAACTCTCTATATCAACATGCACACAACATATCAGGTTCTACCAACCTCACCCTTATTTTGAGTTTTAAAATTTTATTTATAAAGAAAATAAAGAAAAATTTATGTGAAATTCCTAGAAGTACCTGGGAAAGTCCACTATAATATCCAATATCTTACCTGAGTAATTCAATCCATACTGATCACTTTTGAGCAACATCTTCAACATCGAGTCTTTATTAGGGTTATAAGAGGGTTTAAACCTATTTCCACTCTTAAAAATCATTCATAAAACATATCCCCTCAATATAAAAACTAATGATTATAATTTTTAACATTCCCCATCTACCATGAACTGCTTAGGTTCCCATGCAAAGGTTTGATGAGATAATGAGCATAAGAAAATCCTTCTTGGGTTGAGAACCCTTCATTCTCAACACTCAAGAGATATATAAACAAAATTACATGACTTGTCCTTCAAAATATGACCTCAAACAATATGAATAAACTTGAAACAACATACCTTAATTCTGATAATGCTTACATGATATAAAACATCTTGAAATCTAATCATGATCCTTCATTAGGCTACATTCTCTCTCTCTTTTGCTCTCTAGACCATGATCTATAAACCACATTAGGCCTTAAAATTGACCTTCATGCCTCTTTCCATTCTCTCAACACCTCATTATCATTCTAAAAAATGTCTCTCATTCTTAAACATTACCATACATCCTTCACATGCCTTGAAAACATATCATGATGCCTTATTAGGCCAAGCAAGGTTTAAGAGAGGTCTAGATGCAGACCTAGAATGAAGGTCCTACCCATATAGGCTCACTTTGAAATAATTTTAAGTGCATCCACACCTCATACTCATGCTCATACAACCTTCATAATCTATCACATGCTTGAGATCACTCACCTAATCATGTCATCAACTCATACCTTTACCATGATATGACTAGGATCAAGCTTCCAATGCACTTGACACCTTGATTTGTTCCTTTTATGTCATGACCTAAACAAAACAACAAGAAAGTAGTCATAAGACACTTTGACCCATACCTTCAAGAAACCAAAAGACATTAGTTGCCTTCAAATTCTTTCTTGCCTTCAAATTATATCTTTCCTTCAAATTATCTTTTGCATTCAAATGCATCTTATCACATGGCTTCCTATGTAGACATTATTTATTTTCAAAAATATTCCATGACATGTACCTTTTATTATCACATCACTCACATACTCAAACAACATCATATAACTACTCATGCATGTGTGCACTCATCTTACCAAACCACCATTCTTATACCTTCTCACAAGGTCTCTTCATGCCATGATTAGGCTTAGGCTAATTAATCACTTGACCTCAAATACCTACTACCTATGCATTTTTAAATAATGTAAATAAAACAAAAACAATCATAACCATTGCAATACTCTCTTTCACACTACATACCTTCAATGCTCATAAGCTTGTCACAACACACACTACCAACTAGCCTTAATCATAACAACACTCTTACAGACCTAATTGTCATCATAACTTCACAATAAATTTCAATGAAAACACTAAAAACTCCAATTTTAACTAGACATTGACATTAACCTTGACATTATCCAATAGAAAACACAATTCTCAACAATCTCACCTTGTCATATCATGCACATACCTTAATGACCACTCACCATGCACCTTCACTATATTCACCTTGACATCAATTACATCAAACTTGACATAAATTAAAAAAAAATCCAACACTAACATCATTAAAACACTTACTTAGTTCTCTCAAAATGTTATACCAACTTTGCAACTTGGCCACTTGGTCAAAAAGTGGAAAAAACCTAGTTTTGCAAGCCAAGAAGCCTAGATGAAGGCCTATGAGTGTAATAAGAGACCTCAATCTCAAGGAAGGATTTGTATAATGGTTTTATATGTCTCAAAAAGTCATTTTCAAGTCTCAAAACCTATAATTTTCATGAAAAAACACTCAAACTACCTCTCAAGCATGCATACACACCTAGGTTTTCCAATAGCCATTTCTTGATTTGCCCACCTACACAAGACCTCAAAACTTGAAATTTGACATGGAGCATGGAATTAGTCTAGTTAAGGTGAATCAAACACTGTTGGGAGGTTTCACATGTGTGAATGGCTTTTAGATCAATATCTTTATTTTTAGGCCTATGAGGCATAATTAGGCCCAATTGGAGAGAGGAAATGGGATAAAAGGACACTTCCAATTTATTTTAGGTCCTAAAACGTGGCATATATGTGTAAGGAGATAATAGGTCCTTAAATATGTGCTTATGTTTTGAATATACTCCATACTTTCTTCCACACAAGGAGGTTTACCTGTTTTGAGGGTTACAAGGAACAAGGAAAAAAGCAAGCTAAAGGAGCAAAATCACATATTTTAAACTATTTGATGGATCTAATTGTATTATTTTAGGTCTAAAATTATGTTGATATGACATCCATGGAGGGATAATGTCTCCTAAAGGCAAATCCAAGTTTTCTCTCTTCTACACCACATTACAAAGGGAGGAGTTTAAATGATCAATTCACCAAGTCGATGCATAACAATTCTTCACAAAACCTTTCAACATTAATTCTCATCCTATACACCATTTTTATGGAGATAAAAATTTAATAGGTTAGTTTCAATAATCTTTCAAATGCTTTAAAGAGCCTTTAACATTATCAAAGAGACCTTTTCCTCTCATATGCCAAGTCAAAGAGACAAAGTCAAAGATACTTTAAGGAGCCTTCTAACAACACTTTCAAGGTGGAATAACCTCATAAATATATGAGGAAAGTTTTAAACTAAGGAATTAATGAATACTTAAAGACTTATATGTATGGAAGAGGACTTATTCATCAAGGAAGATAAGCAAGCTAATATATAGGGTGTGAAAACAAAAATATAGTTACATGAATGGTTTAAACTCTAGGAATCAATTCTAAGACTTATTCAAATATTCAAAACAAACTCCTATCTACCTTCTACAAAATTTTCCAAGAGAATAAAAATAAAAACTATGACATGTTACGTTTAAATTGGAGGAAGACTAGGAGGATGGCACATCCCTAGCTTTTAGGCTTTTATCTCTCTCACACCTTTCTCACTTTTTATTTAAGTATGCCTATTTTTGGCATTTGTAATGATCCTTAATCTAATTTTTGATAGATCCCTTCTAATAAAAAACTTGTACTTAGTTTTATGAACTAAATAAGACTAAATTCATGCCTCCTTAATGCTTGTGGTTAGTGTACAATTATGGTTTGTAGATGAATGTAAGTGATAATGAATGATTTCTCACATTTATCCTCTCTTATGTACTTATTTAAAGGTGTTATTTCATCCTTATAGATTATGTAGTGTGATTGAATAGATTTTTATGTTTGGTAAATGTAATCATTACTTAGTGTATTTAAGAGAGCTATTGATTAGCTGCCTTAGATCATGCATTAAGCTAAGCCTCTATGTGAAATGTTGATGTTGGGAGACTCTCCATTTGAGAAGTGTAATCAGGTTAATTTTGAATTCATCCTTATTAGTGCATGTTAGGAAAGTGAAGGAGACATTTTGGTGTATCACCTCAATTAGAAAAGTTTTCTTTTAGTTTATCCTCTTTCTTTTTTCCTTGCAAGCTGGTATTGTAGTGTAGAAAGCCTAGTTGATATAGCAAGGAGATCTATCCCTTAGAATATATAGATTAAATCCACCTAGTAGGCCATCCATATCTTTGGAATGTCTCCATATTACTCTAAATTGTGAAGGCTCAAAATAAATTTGACAAGGGTGTAAGTTTGAGAGATAACAAGATCCTTGAGTAGCTTCCTACGACATTTTTTATTAGGATATTTTACAGATGATAGAAATTTGGAAGAACCTAAAAGGAAAGTTTTACGGTTAATATTTATAGTTTGATGGTATTTTGAGATGTAAAGGGCATATTATATGCATAATACTAATGGTCTATAAGACTTGATATTGTTAGAGACTTGTTGAGACCCATATCTAATATACCCTAGGTAAAGAAGATGAATCCAATGCTTATATAGTTATATCATTAGCCTAATTTATGATGCATTATTATAGATTTTTGGTACTATTATTTGACTTTTAATAGGTTAAGGTAGAATATCAACATCCAACATATCTTTTGTACCCACATGACATCTCAAACTTTGAAGAGGAACACTATTTATATGGATTTTACCATTGGTATACCTCTCTCATCCTATTTCCATGACACAATCATGGTGACTATAGATAAATTGACCAAAGTAGCTATAGACATCTCATTTCCATGACATTGGTGTTACAAATGTTCACCATTATTAATATCTATTGTCTCATGCACTAAACCCTAATTTATCCTGTAAGTTGAAATCATTAGTCCGATTAACATTTTCATGTAAATATTGTCATTATATCCCTAATCACATTATCACACTACATGATAAACCTAAATTATTTATACACATCTTTAATCAAACTATCATTATTCTACATCACCCCTAATAAATTGATTGATTAATCCAATTACACAATTAAACCTTGCCAATCCCACTAAATGTCAAATCTGAGTTAATTAACTAGTCAATCATATTATTTAATTAATTTATCCTAATAAAAAATACATGAATACTAAATTCTAAATGATCTAAGATTAATAAATCCAAAAATTATCAAATCATTTAAAATCCCCAAGTCAATCACCCAAAATCCAAGTCAATCAACAAACTTTAAGGCAAATGAGAAGAAGTTCAATCAATCCACTTCTCATTTGACACACTTCCTTACACATCTAAATCCCCATATTTAATCCTAAAACTCATTCATTTAATGAATAATATGACTCATTATAAACCCTTGATATTGGATCAAGATCAATGGTCCACTTTCATCCTAAATTTTTTAAAATTGAGTTCACACCCCTCACTTTTAATAAGCTAATTAAGCCTAGATAAACTTTGCTATTTTGAGATAGCAATCAATCCATTAAGCTAATCATCTAATTGAAAAGGAGACATATTGGCCAAATATTTGTGCATAAATAGACATTGAGCATTTGCATCCTAATCATCATCTAAAGCACAATCCTACCTCAAGAGGATCACATTCACCATTGGTAATGTCATGATATTAATTTACCAAATAAGAAGAACAATAGAAATATATCACAATGATATGTAAATACATCATAAATTATGAATAAGAGATAAGCCACTATGAGGGGGTATTTTACCATATGCTTGTAATAAGAAATGGATACTCAAATATGATGATAAATAACTACCCATAACTTCCTATATATAGTTTACCTAGGCCATGGTTAATCCATAGGCCAATCTACCAACACAATGAAAGCATAAAGAAATGTGATATAAGATCAAATAGGGATAAGTAAGCCACAACTCAGCTATTCTTATCTTTATAGGTTAGGGGAATAACATGCCCTTCCCCTTAGAACCAACATTATCTTCAATGTTGAACAACTCAAGATGTTATTACATAAAATCTTCACCCTCCCAAGTTTCCTCCTCGCTACTTAGGTTCTTCCACTTGATTAGATATTCTTTAATCTCTTTGGTTCTCAACCTCTTAGTATGTGTTTGTAGGATCTTCTTTGGTTCCAAAATGACTCATCCTTCATCTAGTTCTAGTATCTCTTTCTTGGCTAAAACATTTTGTCCAATGACCTTTTTCAAGCAATAAAAATGAAATACTGAGTGTATGCAAGATGAATGAGGTAACTCCAGCTTGTAAGCCACACTTCCAATGTTTTGTAGAACCTTGTAAGTGACATAATACTTAGGATCAAGTTTACTGTCCTTTTTTTTCCTCAAGGACATATGCTTGTAAGGCTTCAAACATAAAAAGAACCAATCACCCACATCAAAATGTTGATCACTATGGTGTTGATTTGCTTGCTACTTCATCCTATTTTGTGCAAGCTAAATTCTCTCTCAAACCAACCAAAACCTCTTATTGATGATGAATGTGATTCTACACATATTGAACCTTATTTTGAACCCTTAAAGAAGAAGTGATGGAAGGTGGATGGTAACCATATAACGCTAGAAATGGGGACATTTTAGAAGAGGTATGGAAAGATGTGTTATACCACCATTTTGCAAGTGGTATCCATTTAACCTAGTATACTTTCTTATCTAATAAAAAATAATAGAGATACCCCTCTAAACATTTGTTGACCACTTCTATTTATCTTTTAGATTGGGGGTGGTAAGATGAGTTATGAGTTAGCTAAGTACCCAAATAAGAAAATAGTCTAGTCTAAAAATTACTAGTGAAAATAGGATCATGATCACTTACAAATATTTTTGGGGTTCTATGTAATTTTAGAACTACCTCTAGAAAGATAGCCACTATTATACTTGATGTAAATGGGTGTGAGAGGACAAAAAAATGGGAATATTTTGTAATCCTATACACAATTACCAAAATAACATTCCTACCTTTATAATAAGGTAAACTCATGATGAAATCCATGGAAACCTCTTCCCACCTTTGACTAGGAATTGTTAAAGGTTGTAACATACTTGGGGTCTTAACTATCTCACCTTTATTATATTTTCATATCATTTTTCTATAATTTTTTTTACATATCCCTTGATTCTTTCCAAAAATACTTCTCACTTTATTTTGTGATAAGTTTTCAATAACCTAGAGTGTCTTCTAATTGGAGATGCATGCAATTCTGTAATAATCTTATGCTTTAACTCTAAATCTTTGGACAAGTATAACCTATCCTTATACCATAGGTAATTAAATTTCCATTTAAATTTTTCATAGGCTATAGAACCTTGCTAGATATTATGAATCAAAACTTGTGTATCCTTATCCTATCCCCACTTTAACCTAGTTATATCTACCTAATCTACCTACAACATGGACATTACACAAAGTAATACTTCTATGGTTGTATTTGACCTAGATAATGTATCTTATACTACATTATCTTTACCCTTATTTTATATGATTTTAAAATCATAACCCAACATTTTTGTTAACCACTTTTGTTGTTATTTAAATGATAATCTTTATTCCAAAAAGTATTTGAGACTATCATGATCCATTTTCACCTTAAAATGTCTACCCATCAGATAGGGCCTCCATTGTTTTATTGCATGAAGAATAACCATCATTTATTTTTCATAGATAGGTTTTTGGATATGATTACCTTTGCATTGATGACTCTCAAATGCAAGAAGTCTTCCTTATTACATTAGTACTACTCCCAACCCTGATCTGGAAGTATCACTTTCAACAATGAACATCTTTGAGAAGTTTGGAGTAGCCAAAACTAGGGTGGTACACATATCTAATTTTATTTGCTCAAATGCTTTAGTGGCTACATCATTCTAGTCAAAGGAATCCTTGTTTAGAAATATAGTGAGTGGAACTCCTATGCTACCACAACCTTTCAAAAATATTTGGTAGTAACATATTAGTCCTAATAACCCTTAGAGTTTTTTGAGAGTTTTGGCCATTGGCCAATCCACCATTGATTTATCTTATGAGGATTAACTTTGACACCTTCATGGGATACAATGTGACCCAATTACTCTACCTCTTGTACTCCAAAAATACATTTAGATGGCTTCACATAAAGCTAATGTTATTCCAAAACTATTAACACATGTTACACATGTTGCAATTGTTCTTATGTATTATTGTAAATCAATATGTCATCAAAGAAAACCAACACAAACTTCCTTAAAAAGGCCTAAAAATAGTGTTCATCAAACTTTAAAAAGTAGATGGTGTATTTATAATACCAAAGGGCATTACCAAAAATTCATAATGACCCTCATGAGTTCTAAAAGTAGTTTTATGAACATCTTCATCCCTAATTCTAATTTGATGGTAACCTGAATGAAGATCCCATTTTGTGAAATAAAGAACACCACACAACTCATCAAGTAAATCATCAATTACTAGAATAAGAAACTTATACTTTATGGTATACTTGTTGAGTTCCCTATAATTTGGGCACATCCACAATGTGTCATCCTTATTACACACCATGACCAATGGCGATGAATATACACTCTATTTGTGCATGATGATCCCTACCTCCAGCACCTCATAGACCATATTTTTGATTTCACTATTTTGTGAATATATATATATATATATATATATATATATATATATATATAGTATGATATTTTATGGTTGACTCTTTGAAAGTAGTTAAATGGCATGATCATGTTCTCTTTTTGGTGGTAGTCCTTTTGGCATGGCCTTAAAAATAGATGGGTGGTCATAAAAAACCATCTGTATATCAAGATGTAGAGACGATATTATGGGTTGAACTTCTATGGAATATAATTGTGTTATAAATCCTTTTACCCTTTTTTTAGAATTTTTGTCATCTGATGTGAACTAACCAATTATGGAGATTTTTCCTGTAATCCTCATAGTTTAATTTTTATACCTTTAGAATGAAAATGCATGAATAATTCTTGGAATTTCATCTTAATTGTACCCAAAGTTGTGATCCATTAGAATCCCAAAATAATTCTATACCACCCATGGGAATATCAAACATAGGAGAATCTAGATTGTACTCACCCATAACAAGCTTAATACTATGGTATTTCCTTAAATAATTGACTATGCCACCATCTGTAATCATGACCTAAAATTTTGGTGTTGGGTAAATGAAATAATTTAATTGAGTGAGCAACTTATGGTTGATGAAATTACGTGTGCTCCCTGAGTTAATCAACATTTTCACCTACTATTTCTTGAGGAAACCCACCACCTTAAGTGTTTTAGGAGAGATAATACCCAAAGTGCATGACAAGAGATTGTAGGTTTGGAATCTTTGATTACCTCTTATATCTCTTCCTCATACATCATTGGAGGCATAATCCTCTTCATCATATTCATTGGATCCCTCAATGTAGAATAACTTCTTCTCAGTACATCTATGTCCTTTGCTCCACTTGTTATCATAGCCAAAACATAATCCTTTTGCATGTTTCTATTCAATTTGTTGAGGGGTCAATTTAGTAGGTGGAAGAAATTATGTTGTTAATATGCTATGATCTATAAAGTGAGTGAATGGATGCTTCTTATTGGCTATGAATTTTTACTTAGCCTTGCATGCTATGATAAAAGAATTAGAAACCTTAAGTGGATTAAACATGTGTACCTCATGTTGATGTGGTCCTTGATGCCTCCCCAAAATAGGTCATTTAGGTTCTCATCAAAAATGATCTCCACACATAAAGATTTAAAAATTATGAATATAATCCTTGACTGAACTAGTTTATCATAATTTTTCCAGTTGGTTGAAGTAATTTTGTCACACTATTGCTATATTGTAATTACATCTCTATAAAAATTGACCAAGTGACACTGAGAGTCATATTTTTCTTTTGAGAACATAACCATCGATACAAAATGAATTATTCAAATTATAGATACAAGGATACCATGGTAACCTTTTCTCCATATGGGATATGATGAAGATAAAAAAATTCTCCATTTGGTTGATCCAATTAATTGGATCCTTTCCACAAAATTTATGCATATCTACCTTTGGTAACAAGTTCTATTATGGCAAAGTACTTAGGTTTAGATTAGGCTAGTTGGGAGATCCACCTTTGTGGGGTTGTGTAATAGTGATAGTTGGCTGATTTGAATGATTATTTTTTAAAGCCATCATGATATTTTCCAAACTAGATTGTATGAATTTCATAGTAGATTCTATGCCTTGTATCTTGCATTGAATGCCTTACACATTGTAGTCAAGTTGGCTCACTTTATGATCTATATCAGATAACCCTGGTATAAAGTATCTAGTAAATCCACTTTTTGAATTCATATCTTACTTGTGAGGAGTTTTACCTAGGGTTTTGACACCCTTTCTTTAGGCCCTAGTTTGTAGTTTTACCATAAAGGGCTTGACAATGTCAACCCTGATTAGCACTTTTGACCCAACTTTGACCAAGATATTTTGTACTTATATTGGTCTTAAATTATAAATTACAAAAAATAATATCCCAACTATATTTTTCTAAAATTTCTAAAAATGTAAACAAATCTGAAAAATTCCTTGAATTGCAGATTATAGAGTGAATTTCTTAAAAAACCTAAAATGTCTATAACTTAAAAAAAAATCCAATTAAGATGAAATTTGAATGGAAGCTTCCTTGAATGATGTTTCACCTCAATTAAAAAAAATCAAATAAAGTTACAACCATTTGTGATATATAACCAAATTACAAGATCTAGAAATTTTCCCCTGATTATGGCCCAAATCGACACTCTGATACCACTTGTAATGAATACTTTATCCCTATTTGTTCATATGAGGTACCATTGTAATTTATTAGCATAGATATTTTAATTCATTTTGGTTTATTTTTTGACATTTTTGATTGTTGTTAGTTATCTTTATTTTCATGTGCCATGCTTGATGGGACTACAATCACATAATAATTTTGAATTATATTGCTTTCTAGGTGTCTTAGACTTGGCTAGTCAAATTTTAGAAGCTAATTAGGGTAAATTTAAGCCAAATTTATCATTATTAGCTTCAAAAACTCACTTTAATTTTCCTAGCATCTCTATACTATTACACAACATCTCTACATATGTGACTATTATATGTACAGTTTGAATAATGTTTGTGCCTAAAAACCTTGTTTTGTGTAGACTATGTTTCTACACAAACATTGAAATGTTTGTGCATATTGTAGCATTTCCTATGCCAATCAATGTATGTTATTGGTCAAGTGACATTTGTGTTAACTCTATTTATTTGGCCTATGTTTGGTTCAACATAGATGTTGCAACATTTTCACCTACAATAATGTTTATGTAGGTTAAATGATGCATGTGCTAAGTCAAATAACATTAGTACTTATCTACATGTTTCTTTCTTATGTCATCTTTTGTGCAAATGTCACAATGTTAAGTATGTCATAATGTTTACACCTTGAGGAATAATTTCTCCACATTGTATTATGATGTTTATGCATTTTTTTTGCTTTCCTACAAGTACACACTTGATGAATACATTTTAACCAAACTAATGATTGATTTATTATAGATTTACACTAGCCAAATACATATTATATAAAAAAAAAGAACACATTAAACATTTATACCCAATCAATTAATATTTTTTTGAATATTTTTATTATATTTATTTATATGTGTGTGTTATCTTTGTGTCATGTATGATTTTCACTCACATCGTAAGGTTAACTTTGGAATTAAAGTAGAATAAATCAATTATGTTACCCTAGGATAGTTATGTATGTTATTCCCTCATGTTTCAAGGTGATCTTGAGGATGATAAATAGTGCACACCTAATTTATTTTATCTCTTTAGGGTCTTTTGATTGGGATTTCATCACCTAGCATTGAGATAAATCTCATTTTATTATGGGCTATATAAATTATTAATGAGATATTGAAATTGGCTAAGCAATCATCTATTTTACCAGTACTATAAAGTGAGGTGGTTTCATCAAAAAATACCTAAGCCCTAGATAAAACCTTTTCCACATACATTTGGACCTCAACATACCATGAGGTATATAGAGGATGCCCTAGTCAACCTTTTTAAGACTAGATTAAGAGCCTATTTACCACTGACAGATAGTGGTTCCAAGTGTAGACACTTAGTTTTGGCCACTTTCATTCCTAAATTAGGATTCAATTCAATTTTTATAAAACATAATTAAATAATAAAAATATTTTAATTACCCAAATTCATCTTCATAGGAGATTTAATTACCCAAAAAAGTGATGAGGCTAGTTTATTTGGTGTATTATCCTATATGCACCAATAACCTAGTTCAGTTTTAACCCTTATCAAATTATGACCTAGTAAATTGAAACTTTTGGACTATCAAGATATTAATTCACAACATTTAAAACAATTACCAAAATTCAAAAATCTCTAATCAAGACTAATTACATTTCAAATCTTAATTAACTTGACTAAATAAAAATTCCAAATCAAATTAATGAATTACATTTACCAAAAAAGAAATTTTTAGCCAAATATGATTTCAAAGGTCAAAAGATCTAATAAAGTGATTTATCATTTTTTAAATATTCCAAAAATAAGAGTCACAACCTCATAAATATCTAAATTGAGTTTTCATGCCTCACAAATATCTGAAATTGATGTGTCAATATTTCATGAGTATTTTGACCCAACCCAGGGTTAGCCTGACTTAACCTAGGTTAATTTTGACTCAACCCAAGTTATAATTTAACCTAGCCTCCCTAGGTTTAATTTCAGTTATTGAAATTATAAATACAAGTGCCCACACCATATTCCAATAAGTTTTTGTGTATAAGGTTATTCTAGTAGAATACCTTCAAGGAGCCTCTGAGAGTAGTGTTATAATGCCTAATTTATGCCAATATTCACACCAAGCCACAAGTGCCATTAGAGATATACTACCACCATGGAAGAACATTGATATAATAATATAATCATCATATAATGAGCATGAACATACTTATGCCAATAAGTAAGCATAAAATTTGACAAAAGAGGTAAGAAATTTGTGTTGTTTTTATCTCTATTTTTTTTAATCTTTATTATTATGTTATGATCTCTTTAGTTCTTAGGCAAGAGTGTTTAGTCCTAGTGTATTGTTATGATTGGTTTTTGTCATTTAGACTAACAAGGGACTAAAATACATTTATTTATTCTTCAAACACCTAAAATACATAATAGCATGTTCAATAAGACCACACATCCTATATGGCCAAGGAGAATGATATGCTAACCTTAGTTTTTCTAACAAATGTATTTAAATCTTCAAGTTTATATTTTTAGCCTTAAAATTTAACATCATTATATTTTTTGATTTATCATTGGCTTTAATATATATAATAGTAGCTTCACTAGTCACATGTTTATTTTTTTATCTTTATGTGTGCATAAACAATAGATTTTAACTTGTGGATTTGACCATAAATAGTGGCTTTGACCAACTAAATGATGACTTCACTCTACAGATTCAATAGATTTGACCCTAATAAATGGTGGCTTTGTCAATTATTTACACTATGTTCACCTATTTTTCTACTATTTTCAATGGCTTTCCCTAACCTAATCAATGGATTCATCCTACTAAATGGTAGCTTCACCAAATTTGCTCGATGTGTTTATGTTTGCATGAAAATAATAGTTTTACCCTGCTAAATGATGACTTTGCTTTGTGTTTTTATAAAATGTAAGAGATCAAAATGGATTATTGTTTACTTGTTTGCTTTTTGTATTAGAGACAAACAAAGCCTCTAACATTTTTTATAGGAACTAAGGTGGAGAGAGAGAGGCTTTTAAATCTCGCATACACTTTTATTTGGTGCTTAAAATACACTTAATCACACTTGTATTTTAATTTTTTTTAAGTTTTTACAAGTGCAAACAAGGTCAATGGGAAAAAATTTTAATCACACTTTAATTTAGTGATATTAAAAATAACATACATTTTAGTTAGAGATCTTAAGAGATTTTTTCATTTTTTGTTACTAGCTAAATTTCAAAGTTCATAGTTATAATTTTTTGTTTATGGTAAATTAGAAACTATTGCATGTATTCTCTCCCCCCATCCCTTTTAGGGAATTTGGGTGACCAAAATCACTTAGTTTATTGCCTTATATATTTTGTCTTATTATAAATAATGTTGTGTATGCTCTCCCCAAGCTCCGAGTAACTTGGGTGCCCCAAAAATGACCTCTAAAGTCTTTTCATTTTATTTTCTTGCATTTAGCTTATGGGCAGGGCCCTATTTATCCCTCTTAAATTATCTAGGGATACATTGAATTGGGGTTTCATCTCCCATAATCATACCAACCCCAATACATGATGGGGTATATAAATTAGGAACATGACACTTAGATTGATAGGGTGCTAAATAGTTAGCCTCATTGATCCTAATAAAAACTAGGTCAGGTCTTGTTAAACATCAAACTCTACTAACAGTACATGGCTGGAATCACTATGCAAAGTAATAGACCCTTGATTATTAAGCTAGTAGGTATGAACCAAATTGATGAAATTATGCCCTTGTGTTATCCACACTTGGGAACATTTAGTGCATGCAAATTTTAAAAAAATTAGTCAACCCCACTTGCCACATAATTTATTTCCAAATTCCAAGTGTCTTCACTCTAAGTTCATGACATGTACTAATGCTTGAGAGATTGAGGGGGATGCAAAATATATACCTAAACCTATACTTAATTTTTGGATTAACACTTACTTCCTCACAAGCAGTGGTATATTGATGGAAACTTTGGCATAAGCTACACACACTTGTGTTAGTCTTAGATATAAGACAAACCATTTGTGCTACTTATATTTTTCTTTGTTTTACATGTGTGTTTTTATAATAGAAGTATTTTATTGTATTATGATGTCATAATAAGTGTAAAAAATCATGTTGTTTTTACTCCACTTTAGCCTAAGAGGTGTTAATCTATCCATTTTATGTCATAATTTTTGCCTTGGAGTTTTATTCCAAAAATATTTGTGTCTCTTGTTTAAATGTGGCATCATTACACTACCTATTTCATCTCAAACATTTTCCTTATATTTTTGAGTCCAAAACCATTTGTCATGACATTTATTTGAAGCAACATTGTTACACTACCTAAATCAGATCCAATCTCTTGTCACTTTTGAAACCAAGTTCAAAACCATTGTTATACCTCTCTTATTTTAAACACATAGTTACACTACCTATTTTAGTCTAGCCCTTTTACCTTAGAACATTCAAGTATTTTCACATTAAATCTAAAACTCAACCTTTCAGTTTGTAAATCTTAAACTAATCAAGTTTACACCAAAGCATCATCTAATTTGGGCTTAGGTTGTCTACCTTTTGTGTTTAGATTATGTTACTTGGGTTTATTTCCTATTTGATCTAAAAGACTCCCTTACCTAGAACCTAGTGGTCATTGTTTGTCTTGTGCTTTTTTTGGAGAGTCATTTGAGCCAAGTTGTTTACAAATTCCTTTCTTGTAGTTTATTGTACCAGATTCTAAATGTCCTACTTTTATTGTTCTAAAAGTCTCTTGTGAGTCAAATATTCAGTCTTAGTGATCCAATTACCAAGTTTCACCTAAGATAATTGCTTTAGTTTAATTTGTTTTCTAGTTCTTGTTTGAGTTACTTATATATGAATATATCCTTATTTTTCACCCTAATATTTATAATTGCCTTTGGGTAAATAGTTGTTATTCTTTTATCCTAGTTGATAATTATTCTTCTTTCTCTAGAAACTTTTGTCATTGATTATAATCACTTTTGGTAAAATTAGTACCTTATCCATAGACATGTTTTGAGATTTTGTGGTACTTTTGACACTAATTATAACTACCTTTGGGTAAATTAGTATCATTTTTTTGACTAGTTTTGAGTTTTTTATTGTACCTTTTCCTAGTTTAGTTGTTTTACCCTTTGTGCCTCTTTTAAAGAGTCAAAATTTATTTATTTTTAGACCTCAATTGTTTGTTACCTTTGGACCCTTTATTTTTAATAAGACATATCTATAGATTTGAACATGCCTTGTTTCACATGTAATGGGACCATGTATAATCTAGACTATGAGAACTTTCTGACCAATCACCCTTTTATTCAAGATTCATATGATGACACAGCTTATGAGATGAATCCCTATCCATATTATAATATTTAATAAATTAAATAAAGGCATGACCCATTAGTGTAGTATTTGGTGAATGTACCTCTTTATCTAGGCTAAAACTAGAGCAAATGACATAGTACCTTGCTCAAACAATGTCTAATATTGATCAAAGCCAACAAGAGACCTACTATGTTATGATGCCAATGCATACAAGATACAATCCATACTTATTTGAATGTCATTTGTTAGAGAACAAAGAAAAATTTCCTTTTGTTGGTTGAATATTTTGTCGATCAACGTACTGATAAACAAAATAGGTCTGATCAGCTAAAGTAAGAAGATTAGTCTTCCAAATGTGTAGGTTTACCACATCAAAAGGAGACTGATCTCTCCTCTCATCAAGGGGAGGTTCCCTATATATATATATATAGACTCAAGGGTAGGACAAACCATCCATCTCTCTTTCTTCAGAGATGATGCATGCAAATCAAAGGAAAAAACTCAAGGGAAATGAAAGACAACACTCCTCTTCTTTCAGAAGTACTATTCAACAAACCACAAGAATACTCCTAGTAGTAAATGCAAAATATAACTAGGGACATAGTAACCATCAAATTGAGATGCAGCACAAAGTCTCCACCTGAATTGCTCAAGCGTAAGATACGAAGGACAATGAGGGCACAAAGTCATCCCAAGGTCCTTTACACAGAAATGAAAAGAAAACACACTGAAAGGCAATTATGGGGGCATAAATTCTCTCCAAAGTTGACTTCCGGACACCTTCCTAACTGTTGTCACTAATTTTGCTTGTTGAATTAAAGGAATAGAAGATATATTAAGGAAAAAGACATAAGAATAGTTTCCTCAACAACAAAGATATCACAGCACAAAGTATAAAAAATCACTTGATTTCTTATTCCAATAACAAAATATGATCAATGATCTGAGCTCAAATTCTTAGTAATGGCTTTCAATTTGGGTAGAGTTTCATTCTGATTATCAAAAAAAGATCAATTTACAATAAAAGAGAGTCCCTTATATAGCCTCTTCAAGAAGGACTCGAGAACAGTAACACATCATGTTGCGTTAAAAACTATTAAGAAGATAGGCTGGAAATTAGGGGCATCTACCCATTTGTTTTTCTCAATGTAGAGAAATAAGTCACACTATTGAAAGTTTGCAACTTTCAATGTCCACTTGGTGATCTGATCCTTCATCGTTCCTCCTTTTTTGGTTAATTGAATCGGGTCCTGGATTCAATTTGCTATTATGTTTCCTAGTCACTTCTTACTAGTTTTGGCCTTAAAGCCTTTGAATGCATTTGGGTCTATAGATTATAAGGATCAATGGCTATTTTATAAGCTTTGAAATTGATGTTCACATGCCCATCACTATGTTTTTAATAGCTAGTTCACTATCTTAAATTTGATGTCTTCAAGTGCATCACCCCTTGGTCCTTCTTCAGCTTTCCTATTTTGCACTTTCCTAAAAAGAACCTACCCTTTTGGGCCTTAAGAAATGATCTACTTTGGGTCAGGAAGATCCCCCTACAAGGGTATCTTCCCTTTGGGTGGTCTTTGAATGGCCTTTGGGCTTCTATCTTTTAGCAGGTAGCTAAGTTCTTCCTTCAGATTTCTTGTTTTACATCTTCCCAAAGGGAAGATGACCCTTTAACTTTGGGGAAGCGTCCTTTAATTTGGTAGTCGAGAGTCCCCTGCAAGGGCACCTACCCTTTGGGGTCCTTCGATAGCCTTTTATCTTTGGCAGTCTCTCGCAGCTTTCCTACAGACTATTTCCACAAGAATTTTCCTTGGGCTTTCTCTGTGGGCATTTTACCTCAGACAAAAAGTCTAAAAAATTTCCCATAGACAAAAAGTCTGTAGAATTATTCCAATCACTTGTCTTTGCCTCTTTGGAAATTTTTTTAGGCTTTCTACGTGTAGCTATTTTCTCGAATTCCTTCAGACTTTTTGTCCAAAGGAATTCCTTCAGACAAAAAGTCTGAAGGAATTGTTTCTTTCCTTAGTCTTTTTTAAATTCCTTAAACAAAAATTTGAAAAAATTACCTTTGCAGCCTTCTTTGAAAATGACCCTTCTGAAGGGTACTTTTGCCGACCAAATGCCCTCCGCAAGGGCACTTGTCCTTCAGGAACTCTTTGAAATTTTACATTGAATCGCTCCTTTGAACTGTCTGAGTGAACCACTTGGTTAAACTAAGCTGTTGAACCATTTGATTAAACCAAATGTTGAACCAATCTGTTGAACCACTCCGTTGAACTGCTCTATTGAGCCAAGCTGATGAACCAAGCTTTAAACCAAAATGGTTCAAGCTGATGAACCAATCAAATGAACTGAAGCATTGAACCAAACGTTGAACCAAGCTTTGGTTCAATGATTCAAATGAAGCCTTGAACTAAAGCACTGAACCATTTGATTGAACCAAAGCAATGAACTTTGCTGATTGAACTTCGTAGTTGTGTTGAGAGCTTTTAAACCTGTTGAACAAAATGCATTGAACCTACTACTGATGCTTGCTGATGGACATTTTTAATTGAACCAAGGCACTGAACCAATCCCAAAAATGACTAAGTGTTGGAAAGTGATTCTTTTGATTGAACCCACTTGTAGAAGCCTTTGAACCTATAGAAATGAACCTACTTGCAGAGTCCATAGAAATCAAGTCTGTAGAAATCAACTTGTAAAGCCCATTGAACTTGGCCTATAGAGTCTATAGATTTAGGCTTGCAGAGTCTATAGATTCCTGATAAGTTTGAAAAATGAGGAATTTGAATGCCCAGGACAAATTTTAGAAAGGGAAGAGACAATTTTGGTCTGTAGGACCAAAATAGTTCAAATGTTGTCCCAAAAATGAGTGATATTTTTTTGGGGGACAACAGTTGGCTTCAGTTGGGGAACTTCTATCAATTGTAAAAAGAATTGAAGGGAGTAGAATTCAGAATCTCGAGTGTCTTCATGTGTACCATTGGGCTACAGAGTCATTCTACCCAAAAATGAAAGGCATCAAAAAAGGAAACAAACAAAACAAAACAAAATTAAAATCTATACAAATATACATATGTAATGATTTGATACTTCAAGAGTTGAAGTGTTTCAGATGTTGCCCATTATGAGGCAGAGAAAAGAGTGTGCCATCTTGATATTTTAGTAGAAAACTATTTTCACCAATGTGATGATGAATTATAAATGGGCCTCTCGAAAGGGAGTCAAATTTTCCATGCATCCCCTTTGGTTCTCTCCTTTTGTCCCATAGTAGGACTTGATCCCCAATCTAGAAATCACAATTTTTGGCCTTTTGGTCAAAGATTTTATTTACCAGACTTTGATGAGAAGTAATTCTATCCACCACCATGGTTCTCTATTCCTCCAGCTCAGTCAGGCACATGATTCTTTTATCAAGAGAACTTTCATATGTCTGATCTTCAATTGCCTTTGCCAATTTCAAGGCTAAGAATTCTAAGGGAATTGGTATCTCAACATTGATACCATAAAGAAGTTGAAAAGGAGACATACCAATTGCCCTCTTTGGTGTGATTCTATCTGCCCATAGAGCATCAACCAATGCTTTATGCCATGTTTTTTTATTGTCATCTGCTAGCTTCTTGATGATAGTTACCAAGTTCTTATTTCTAGATTCAGCTTGTCCATTCCCTTATATAAAATAATCAGAAGAGTGAGAGAGTATAATTCCATAATGAAAACAAAATTGTGTAATCTCTTGAGAGGTGAAACAAGCTGCATTATTAGTAACAATTTTGATTGGAACTCCAAACCTAGAAATGATATTCTCTTTGAAGAAATTGCATACAACTTTTGAAGTAGCATGCTTAGTTATGATTGCTTCTACCCACTTGGTGAAATAGTTAGTTGTTGTAAGGACATAATCATGTCCAACACTTGAATATGGGTTTAAAATTCCAATAAAATTAATCCCCCATTGCTAGAAAGGTTCTTCTATAATCACTGGCTTGAGAGGCAAGGCAGCTAACTTGGGTCTTCGAACAAATTGTAGACAAAGTTCACATTTCATCACCCACTTATGTGCATCTTGAAAAAGAGTTGGCCAGTAATACCTAGCTCACAGAATCTTGTGAGCAGTCACAAGAGCAAAAAAATTTCCTCCACAGGCCAAATTGTGGAAAGATTTCAAAAGTTGGCTTTGTTGCTCTTTGTCTACACAACGAAGGGATACTTCATATGTGCTTCTCTTGTACAAGTCATTGTCTCAAAGGATAAAATAGATAGCTTTCAACTTGATAGTCCTCCTTTATTTGTAAGACAAATGAGCAAGACATTCACCATAAGTAAGGAAATGAGTGATACTTGAATACCACTCATTGGTAGTGGCTATAAAAAGCATTGTTGGAGTATCTTTCACTTCAGCTTCTTCATGTTATTTATCTTCTGGCTTGTTGTTAGAAATTCATTGGCATAGGCCTTTACCCCTAGCCAAATTTATTGGCTTGATGTCTAGATCAAACTCTTGGATCTTTACAATCCAATTACCTCTTTTTGTGCCAAACTCCTACTGAGTTAATATAGACTTGATTGTAGTGTTAGGAACTAAGGCAATAGTGTGTGAATTCAGAATATAAAAGCGGAGATGTTTGACTGCTTTTACCAACACATAAACATGCCTCTCTACATTTGAATACTTCATTTCATGGGTTTTGAGAGGGTAACTCATGAAAGAGATAGGAGATTCCATACCTTCCTTGTCTTGTTGAACAAGAATTGCTGAAAGAGTGTGTTCAGATGCATAGTTGTATATGATGAAATCTTTGTTATAATCTAGACAAACCAAGGTAGGGGTGTGAACAATGGTGGTCTTGATATCTTGAAATGCTGACTTGCCTTCTTTATTCCAACTAAAGATGGTCTTCCTTTTCATCATGTTCATAATGTGTCTAGTCTTCTCAGCAAATTTAGGGATAAACCTTTGTAATAAATTCACCTTTCCAAAGAAAGAATGAACAACATTTTTGCTTGTAGGAAAATTAAGCTCCTGAATAGACTTGACTTTATCTAAGTCAATCTTTATGCCTTCTTTTGACATAATGTGTCCAAGGAGTTTTCCCTCTGTTACTCCAAAAATAGATTTCTTGGGGTTTAAGGAAATACCATTCTGGCGGCAGTGCTCCAGCACTTGTTGTAAATGGTGTACATGATCAGATCAACACTTTGAAAAGACATTCAAGTCATCAAGGTATACCACTATGAATTTACCAATCTCATCTTTGAAATCCATATCCATTGCTCTTTAAAATTTATCACTACCATTTATCAAGCCAAAAGACATTCTTCTATATATAAATGTACCCCAAGGTGTGGTGAATGTAGTCTTGTGTTGGTTTGCTTCACCAACTTCAACTTGATTATATTTTGAGAATCCATCTAGCATTGATAACATCTCTGAACCTGTCACTATTTGAAGCACTTGATCCATAATTGGCAAATGATAATTATCTTTCAAATATGCTTGATTCAGATTCCTAAAATCTACACAAATGTGAATTTCACCATTCTTCTTCCTTACAGGCACTATGTTTGCAATCCCTATGGAATGATGGATTGGGAAGATGATTCTAGCATTTAACATTTTTTATATCTTAGACATAATAGTACTTGATATTTTTAGATTATACTACCTGGATTTTTGCTTATAGGGCATTGAATTAGCCTTGAGAGGAATGTCATGGTGCATTTCATCATGTCTGAGAGACTTCAGGTCTTCATAAGAATATGCTAAGACATCCATGTATTGATGGAGCAAAGTGGTGAACTTGAATCTTTCTTTAGGGGTGCAACACTTACCAATGTTAACCATCTTGGGATTTTCTTTAGTAGTCAAATTTACTTTATCGAATCCCTAAGAGAAACTTGAGTCTATTTGCTATTATTTGATGGATCTATCATGCTTGTCAAATAGCTTCTCAAGAGAAATCAGGCCTTTGGGATTTTTTTTCCTTTCAGCTGTAAGAATTCTTCATTTATATCTAAACTAGATTTAGAGGCTGATTCATACTTCTAAAGTTCACTGCCTTCAAAACATAGTTGTTTAAAATTGTCTTTTCATTTTAGGAAGGCAATGATTTGATGGCCATCATTGAATACTTGAGAATGATCAGCATTGTCAGGAACACTTTGTCTACAGATTAGCTCAATAGTATACTTGTCTTCTTTGAAATCTGAATGAGGAACTAAGAGAGTTCCTAAAATAGCAAGTGCATCAGCTCTGTCATTAGACTCTCTGGGTATGGCAAAAATGTTGAAAGCATCAAAGCTTTCAATTTGATCCCAAACTAGGTTGTGGTAGTGGCGTAATCTTTCATTTTTGGTTTGGTAAAGATTTTTTACTTGACAAACCACTAATTCAACATCCCCTTTGGCATGAAAAAACTTGATGCCTTTTTCTTGAGCAGCCTTCATTCCAAGCAATAGAGGTTCATATTCAGCTATATTGTTAGTGTTGCTAAATTTTAATTTGTAAGATGAAGGAAACATATCTCCTTAAAGAGATATCAACACAATCCTAGCTCCCAAATCGGTAGAGGAATAGCTGCCATTGAATTCTAGAATCCATATTTCATTTGATATTGATTTTTCTTTAGACTTTCCTTCATCAGAGATGGAGGGTCCTTCTTCATCTGTATTGTAGCCTACTAGTTCTTCTAATATTCTAGTTTAACTAATTTTTGAGTTGACACTTTCAATAATTTTATCAAGTGTTTCATGCATTTCATCTGTAGATAGAAAATAGTTACCCATACCTACAGATTCAAAAAGAATTTGAGCTTCAGGGGCTGATATTTGGGTGACCACATATTTTGCTTCCTTTTCAAGGAGTAACCTTTTCATTATGCCTTAGACAAGGATCTTTGCCTCAGATAGATCCATGCTTAATTCTCCTCCTACGTCTTTACAGAAATTTCATCCAAGCAAAATGCCATAGGATGCTGGGATGTCAGCCACCAAGACAGTCATCTTGATTCTCTTGTCTGGAAAGGCTACAAATGCAAATTGGGCATCTTTGATTTGCCCCAGCAATGGTACTTACTTGTTCTAAATGGAAAAACATCTCCCAAATGTCTTGGTTAGTGTGAGACCTAGAGACTCAGCTACTTTAATAGGCATGACATTGTCAGATGCGCTTGAGTCTATAATATAGTTACTCAGCTTGTGACCATTTATTAACAAGAAAACATAGAAAGGTTCTATTTTTCCAAGAGTAGTTAGGGGAGTAATGACCAGATTATTTGGAATAGGCGTGTTCTTTGGAGAATCAAGAGTTGTCTTTTTAGTTTTTTGTCCTGTAGGGACAGTTTAATTCTTGACATATTTGACCAACTTATTTAATTGATCAGGATTAGACTACAAATATTCAAATTTAGACATTTGCATTTTTGTCTTTTTAACATGATCGATTATGTCAAATGGCTGAATTGAGCTAGTACATAGATAGGTACTTCAACCTTTTGAGTTTCAGGAGGGATGGGAGGTGGGCTAGTTTACAAATTTAAAGTAGAAGGTGAAGGTGAAATGGATGTATTTGCCTTTTTGGTGATTACCAAATCCTTTGAATAAAAAGGTAGAGTGGTTCCATGCTTAACAATCATGATTGCTAGCTGAGGTTGCTCTTCTATCTTCCCTTTATCAGCTTGCTAGACTGATTGGTTCTTGGACCTGGTAAACACTACATATGATCCATCAAAAGCTTCTCCTTTGCTTCTGGGTTCATCTTGGTAGTTCAAAAAACTAATGTGGGAGTCACTAGCTGATTCTTCTTGATTTTCTTTAAAGAGATCAGTGTCATTTTCTTGATTCAATTTAGGTTGGAAAGAGAACTCTGATTCTACTTCAAGATATCCCATTGCTAAATTAGTTGGAGGAGCTTCCAGGGCAAGTTTCCCTTATGGGGGAGGAAGGTGATTTTGTTGCCCTTGATTCTTGGTAGTATTTCCCTAATATGACTAATTTGGGAATGTCCTTCTTGGCATATCTCTGTATGAAAGAGCAAAAGACATTCTTTGTGCCATTTGCTTTTTTAAAACAAGCAACTCATTTGCCAATTTTTGCACCATTGGATCTGTGGTGCTTGTAGATGAATATTCAAAAGATGATGAAGCTTTATTTGTATTTGGATCTCTTCTTATCTTCCCTGCTAAGATGAGATCATCTTCTACCTTAGTGGCCAAATGTTGAGCTGTAGCAGCAAGATCTATTTAATTAACACGTCTCAAGAGAAAACTTACTTCTTGTAACTAAGAATTAATGAAGAAGCATTTGAGAATTTTAGTTGTAGGTCAAGTAATTACAGGAATTATGTCCCTCAGTTTGTCAAATTTGGCTATGAAGTCTCTCATTGGTTCATAAGGCTCTTTCTTCATCTGTGTAAATTGAGCTAAAAGTGCATGTGCATCTTGTACAGGTTTGAATCTGGCTTTAAACTTATCTTTGAGAGTATTCCAATTAGTCACTGACAGAGCCTATAGATGATAAAACCAATATGTAACAACACTTTGTAGTGTCTCCACAAAAAGCATGACTGATAAATCTTCAAATTCTACTCTGATTGCTCCACAAGCTATGCTAAATGCTGCAATGTGTTCATTAGGATGAACTTTTATATCACCATAGAATTTGGGGAAATTCTTCCTTGAACTGCATGGAAGCTCATGTAGAGGTGGAGTAAGATTGAGAGGACCAAAAGCATTACCCTAGGGGCCTTGAACTACCATTATAGGATTATGAAAAGGAGGGATAACAAATCTTAGAGGGGTAATTATTGGCAAAGCTTTATCAACAATAGAAGTAGATACTTCATTTGGCAATGGAGATCTGAATTTAGTAGGAGAAAAGCTCTTGGTTCATTGGAGATGAGATGGTGAAAGAAACAGATCAAAATCACTTTGCTGTACCAACTTGAATACAAGGTTAATGATACCTTTAGCCCTTTGGATTTGTGTATACCTTGAATCTACCAGATTGTGAAACAAAAATGGGAAAAGAATTGACCTTGCTTTAGTTTTCAGCTTGAGGCTTTAAACTATGCATTTTTTCTTAGTTAGTGTGGAGGTGAATGGATAGATTATAAATGGATAATGGATATTATATCCCCAGTAGAGTCACCAAAAACTATTGGTTGAATTTTTATTGATCAACATACTGATAAAAAAATAGGTCTGATCAGCCAAAATAAGAAGATTAGTCATCCAAATGTGTAGGTTTACCACATCAAAAGGAGACTGATCTCTCCTCTCATTAAGGGTAGGTTCCCTATAGATATTCTATATATATATATATATAAACATAAAATAATACTCAAGGGTAGGGTAAACGATCCATTTCTCTTTATTTAGAGATGATGCGTGCAAATCAAAGGAATAAACTCAAGGGAAATGATAGACAACACTCCTCTTCTTTCAGAAGTACTATTCAGCAAACCACAAGAATACTCCTAGTAGTAAATACAAAATATAACTAGGGATGTAGTAACCAACAAATCTAGATGCATCACAAAGTCTCCACCTGAATTGCTCAAGAGTAAAATACAAAGGACAATGAGGGCACAAAGTCATCCCAAGGTCCTTTACATAGAAATGAAAAGAAAACACACTGAAAGGCAATTATGGGGGCACAAAGTCTCTCCACAGTTGACTTTAGGACACCTTCCTATCTGCTATCACTAATTTTTCTTTTTGAATTAAAGGAACAAAAGATATATTAAGGAAAAAGACATAAGAACAATTTCCTCAACAACAAAGATATCATAGCACAAAGTCTAAAAAATCACTTACTTTCTTATTTCAATAACAAAATATGATCAACGATCTGAGCTTAAAGTCTCAGTATTGCCTTTCAATTTGGGTAGAGTTTCAATTTTATTGTCAAAAAAAGATTAATTTACAATAAAAGAGAGTCCCTTATATAGCCTATTCAAGAAGGACTCGAGAACAGTAACACATCATGTTGCATTGAAAATTGTTAGGAAGACAAGCTAGAAATTAGGGGCATCTACCCATTTGTTTTTCTCAATGTAGAGAAACAAGTCATGTTATTGAAAGTTTACAACTTTCAATGTCCACCTGGTGATCTGATCCTTCTTCATCGTTCCTCCTTTTTTGGTTAATTATATCAGGTCTTGGATTCAATTTGTTATTCTGTTCCTTAGTCACTTCCTACTAGTTTTGGCCTTAAGGCCTTTGAATGCATTTAGGTCTATAGATTACAAGGGTCAACGACTATTTTATAAGCTTTGAAATTGATGTTCGTGTGCCTGTCACTATGTTTTCAATGGTTAGTTCACTGTCTTAAATTTGACGTCTTCAGGCACATCACCCCTTGGTCCTTCTTCAACTTTCCTATTTTGCACTTTATTGAAAATAACCTACCCTTTTAGGCCTTAATAAATGATCCACTTTGGGTTGAGAAGAGCCCCCCGCAAGGGTATCTACCCTTCGGGCAGTCTTTGAATGGCCTTTGGGCTTCTGTCTTTTGGTGGGTAGCTAAGTTCTTCCTTCAGTTTTCTTGTTTTACATCTTCCTGAAGGGAAGATGACCCTTCAGCTTCAGGGAAGTATCCTTCAATTTGGTAGCTAAGAGTCCCCCACAAGGGCACCTGCCCTTCAGGGTCCTTCGGCAGCCTTTTATCTTTGGCAGTTTCTCACGGATTTCTTGTGGACTGTTTCCACAGGCATTTTCCCTGGGCTTTCTCTGCAGGCATTTTCCTATGGACAAAAAGTCTATGGAAATTTCCCATGGATAAAAATTCCATGGAAATTTCTTGTGGACAAAAAGTTCACAAAATTGTTTCGATCACTTGTCTTTGCTTCTTTGGAAATTTCTTCAGGGTTTCTGCCCGCAGCTATTTTCCTGAATTCCTTCAAACTTTTTGTCTGAAGGAATTCCTTTAGATAAAAAGTTTGAAGGAATTGTTTCTTACCTTAGTCTTTTTTGAATTCCTTAAACAAAAATTTGAAATAATTACATTTGTGGCCTTCTTTGAAAATGACCCTTCTGAAGGGTACTTTTGTCGACCAAGTTCCCTCCGCAAGGGCACTTGTCCTTCAGGAGGCTCTTTAAACTTTTACATTGAATTTTTTCCTTTGACCCACATGCAACATCTCTAAAAAAAGAGATGGATGGTTTATCCTACCCTTGAGTATTATTTTCTATATATATATATATATATATATATATATATATATATATATAACATATCCATAGGGAACCTCCCCTTCATGAGAGGAGAGATTAGTCTCTTTTTGATGTGGTAAACCTACACATTTGGATGACTAATCTTCTTACTTTGGATGATCAGACCTATTTTATTTATCAGTACATTGATCGACAAAATATTCAACCAACACTTTCCAAAGTCTTTGAATTAGGAACCAAGTTTTTGTAAAACTTCTCACATGAAAGTCTGAGTAGTTTGATTAGAACTCCTAGTAACATGCCTTAAATTTAACCATTTAAACAAACATCAACTAGTTATAGTCAAGCTTTGATCAAAATTCCATATTAAAACCAAATTATGCTTGAAAAAGGGAAAGGCACTATGGATGAACAAATGAAACATGTACAACAAGCATACCAAAACTATCTCAACTTATCTCACAATATTAAAGCAAGGGATATTTATAACATGTTGCTTATTGAGATAGCTCCATCAATAGGGAAAAAAATGGATGCTTAGGGATATGCAAGCTAAAATGTAGATCCATTTAACCAAATCATGTTATGTTTTGACATGTATACTTTCCTTATTTTTATAGAAGAAATTTCCACCCAATTAGAAGACCTCACTCAAAATATTGTAGATAACATGCAAGTGAATTTCAAATTAAACCAAAGTGGTTTAAGTTTACCACTGAGAAATACACATCAAATTCTTCCAAATAATGTCATGAGTGGATTGCAACAATAAGGGATAAGTATGCCTATTTTAAAAAATTAACAAGCAACCTACACTCCTCAACTAGTCGCTTCCTCAAGTTTACAACAAGGGGAAATGAACTAAAAATAGACTAACTTACCACCATAACAAGTGCATAACACTATGCCACCTTAACATGTGATAATAAATGTTTCACCACAATAAGCACAAATCAGTATACCTCATCAATAAAAAACATTACTTAACCAATAATGTGTTTCTATTGGTTAGAAAGTGCCAATTGGTCAATAATAATAGATTCCAAAACCCCAATAATTTCCAAACCAATAATTACCTAACCAACAATAGTATCCTAACCAATAACAAATGCCTATTCAACATTAAGTGTCAATCCAAAAATAAGTGTTCAACCAACAAGGTTTTTATGTATAATAATTACTAGGTGATAGGAAACAATTACCTTTCCCCTGACATGTATCACTCGTGCAACATGGATCCAAATATCAAAACCTCCAAAAATAGGGATCTAGTCAATAATGTGTTGCCTATATACAATAGGGTTTGACAAGAAGGCAACAAGATATCTCCCAAACCCAACAATACCAACACATCCTACAAAGCCAAATCCCATTACTATATCCATAATTCACTAACTAGGTTTATATAGCCAATCCAAACCAAAATATGCTTCAATAACAACATATTTTGTATCTATAGTATAATCCTAATGCATGGATATACATACCTAATCATTTGACCAATTCTACCAATATTCTATACAATGCCTATCCTGGTTAAGGTAATCCACCTTTGATCATGCAACCTCAATAGCAATAGGTCACTCCTTTTAACTTCCTTGCCCAAGAGTTGTAGCAGATGAAGGATGTAACTAGATGAATTATGCTCTTATCCATTTAATATGGAGTATCTACAAATACCATTTCCACTAGGTTACAAGGCACCTAAATTCCACAAATACAAAGGAAAATGTGACCCTAAAGAGTATATAAAATAATTATTTGTTTCATGCTAGCCAGTGGCATATAATGACATATACTTGCTTTTACTCTTTCTGATCTAAAAACTAGATTTACCCCTATAGATAAATCATATAGTTTTTCAAATAGATACTAAAAATCTCAATTATATAACTAAAATATAATTAGTTGAAAATTTCTCATTTTCCTAATTAAATAAAATACGAAATGGATTTTAAAAAATATGTGAATTACCAAAATTTATTTTAAAAATTTGACTTTTTAATCAGAATGTAAACCTGAAAAATTATGAATATGAGTAATTTGGTAAACTCATATAGCTCTATTTATCATTTAAAACATTCCATAAATATCTTCTCTATTAAATAATCTCTTAATTATTTAAAAATAATAATTAAATTTGATCCAAAAATCTGAGCTCATAAAAACTTTATAGTCTGCTTGGGTTAAAACTGAATATTCATTTTCCAAATTACCTTTAAGTAAATCCAAAAATTACTTTATAAACATTCCATAATTTAATTATGAAAATTGAAATAATTTTATATCAAAGAGAAGAAATTGAAAAATGACATAGAAGATTTATTTACGGAGTTCACCAAATGGTTGTCCCCAAGTCCACTCTACGAGTGTTTTAATCTATTAAAAACTCTTCGAGAATAATTACAAAACCTCTCTTATTATAATATAATTATTTTATAACAGATAATCTCTTTGTGTAAAAAATAAAAATAAACCTCTTTAATTTACTCAAAGTTCTTGCTTCCTTTGTAATCTAGATATATCTCTTTTGAAAAATCTGTCTGTGCAAAAACACTACTTCCTTTGCAAAACACTCTTGCCTCTATAAAAACACCTATAGTTTTTGTATCTCAATGCCTCCATAGCATTGGATGTGCATCAGCTAACAGATCTGTGTTGGGCAATATTTTCTAATGTTCTCCTTTATACATTGGTTGGGCACTAACCATTTTCCTGAATTAAGGATTTAGTTTAATAGTATGGTTTAGCATCAGATGTTTTTGTGATAAACACAAGACAAAATAGGCTCACCACACACTGCCATGTGGTTTTTTGGTGACAAGTGACTTCCATTACCACACCATAATTAACATGGTGTATTATTATCATCTACATTTCTTCAATGCCAACCATGCATAATCTTTTTCCAACTTGGGAGTTAATTGGCACCACCTTGCATATAAAGGTTAGTTTCTTGGCACCAAGAATCAATGCCATAAAAATACTTACATTTCTTGGTAAATCAAGATTACCATGCTAATTGCATTTCTTGGTAAATCAAATTACCACACTAAAAACAAAGTCTTGAGTTTTAATAAACATGCAACACTTTGTGGAAATTGCCATGTCTTTCTTTAAAGAATAGATGTACATGTAGTTTCTTTTAATTTATATGAATATAAATCTCCACCAAAATAAAAATATAATCTCCCCACTAAAATAAATCAAGAATCAAATATCTTTCCACCAACTGTATAATTCTTTGCAAATGGGGAAAATAAAGTGGACTTTAATTTATGAGTTTAAAGAATTAAAATATTCCCATGACTTTCTTTAACAAGCCTCTAATAAGTCAATACCTCATTTCTTTGGTGAAATAAAGACTTGAATTTTAAAAAAATATATGCAACCATGCTTATCTTAAACAACCCATGATTAAACTACTACATCAATTCTTTAAAAGAATCTTTATGTCTAAGAATGGTAGGGTTCTTGATTTATGGGATAATGATTTAAAAATATATCACATGGCTATTTTAAATAACTATCCACATGGGAGTGGAAATAGTATATTTTTGGGACTTGGATAAATAAAATATCCAATGGTAGATTAAAAACCATTAAATAAGATATTTAATTAAATAATATATCCCATGGTTAAAAAAACATTAAATAGTATATTAATTAATTAAATATACATCCCATGGCAAAATAAAAAAATAACATTAAATAAGATATTTAATTAATTAAATATATTCTATGGTAAAAATTAAAAAAACCATTAAATAAGATATAAATTAATTAAATATATATCCCATGATAAATTAAAAATACCATTAAATAGGATATTTAATTAATTAAATATATCTCATGGTAAAATGAAAAAACTATTAAATAGGATATTAATTAATTAAATATATATCCCATGGTAAATAAAAAATACCATTAAATATGATATTAATCAATTATCTTGAACCATATGAAGAGTGAATATCTTCTAGATCAAACCTCTTCAATAAGACCCTTTTCGTCCCTAAAAGGTCAAATCACTCTCTGAAGCTACAAACAATTCTTCTACAAACTATTATGGTAATGATTCAAAAATCAAACTGAATCCTTGAAATGCCAGTGAAAAAATTATCTACCCAATACCAAATTGTAGATAAAAGTAAACTACCTGCTCAATATATATAGACACACACACACACACACACACACACACACACACACACACACACACACACACACACACACACACACACACACACACACACTAAAATATAAATTTTTCCAACATAAACATACTGATCATGTCCCATATAATCTGCATATACTGTCGTCAAGATTTAAAAATGAAGTTTTTATAAAAACTCAAACATGATAAAAATAACCCAAGTATAATAAACATGTCCCTTAGCTTTTCTCTATAGGTCACTCTAATAAACCATATTCCAAACTTAAATCATTTGGGAATATCTCCAAGTTTAAATATGAGTTAATTCCTTTACTAATGCATCAAGAATTCAAAAACTTATCAATAGATTAAAAATAGAGATGAACAAAACCACACATATGAGAAAATAATCCAAGTATGATAAACTTATCACTTGGATTTCTTCACAGTTAGTAGCTCCAAAATTGTTCAAAATATATTATTTTTACTCGAATTCCAAAACTATTTTGAATATTTGCATGCTAATAAATTATCATAGCTATGCAAACATGAAACTAAGGAATTGCTTTCCAAATCACTTAACTAGATTATCCTTAGATTTTACCTAAGTTTTTGCATGGGTTATATCTGAAACTATTGGTTTAACAATGCTTTCCTTTTTCACAACTTTCTAATGTTGTTTGGGATGAAGCTGCCAACACCTATTCACCTCATGTCTTTTCTTGTTACAATGAGTACAAAAATGTCTATTCATTATTTTGGAAAACATACTCTTACTACCATTCTCAGAATACTATCTAGGAGAGTGGTCTTTCAAAATATTTCCTAACAAAGATTTATGTTTCCAACATTTAGCTACATAGTGGTTAGATAATCCATAAAAACTACATGGATAAATATACCACAAATTTTGTGTACCATAATCAAAAGGAACATTGAAATATATATGTTGTCTAACTAAAATTAGAATCAACATTATTAGAAAAATTCCCATTACTATTTTTACCTTTTGTGGGCTGTGATGTAGGTCTCTTCCTTGTAGTTGAAATTGACTTGGAACATTCACCTATTTCAAACCTATCACTAAATTTAAATCTCAATCCTACAAAATAAGGTCTATCCTCTCCCTGAATGGGGTTAACTATGCCTTGTCCATTTTTACCAAGGCTTATTCCTTCAAATCCCATTTTAAATAATAGTTTAGATCCAATACCCTTAGTGTGTTTTTCAAAAACACTAAAAGAAATATCTAAAATTAAGTGAGAGAAAGTACTATATGATGACTTACAGTGTATTCATCTATCAATGTTCTTACATTTGATGTGGAAGGCAAATCCTTCACTTGTTCACCATTTTGTAGTCTTTCCAAGAGCTCATCCTTGACTTGCAACTTAGTTCTCAACCTTTAAATATCCTCTTCTAAGGATTAAAACTTTTCTCTTAGGAAAGAGCTCTCTTCTTGAATCTACATATTAAATGCGATCTCATCAAGCTTCTTTTGTTTTGATAACTTGACCATAGTTTCCTGTTCTTGTAAACAACCTGTACTTCTAACACTACAAATAGAGTAAATAATAGTCTACAAAGAATCCAACCAATACTAAAACTATAATCAAAATTTCACATAATCAGAAGCTAATCCCTACATTCTAATTGATTTGATACCAAAAGTGATCCAAAACTCATATTTACCCCTATGGATAAATCACAATTTTTTAAATGAATACTAAAACTCTCAAGTCTATAATTAAAATAGAATTGGTTATAGAATTCTCATTTTCCTAATTAAATAAATAGGAAATGGATTTTAAAAGATATGTCAATTTCCAAAATTTATTTAAAAAAATTGACTTTATAATTAGAATGTAAATTTGAACAATTTTGAATATGAGTGATTTGTAAACTCATATAACTCTGTTATTCATTTAAAATAGTCTATAAATATTTTATCTCTATAAAATAATCTCTTAATTAATTTATGAAAATAATTAAATTTGATCCAAAAATTTGAGCTTATAAAAACTTTAAATCTGCTTGGATTAAAACTAAATATTCATTTTCCAATTTCTCTTTAAGTAAATCCAAAAATTACTTTATAAATATTTCATAATTTAATTAAGGAAATTGAAAGAATTTTGTATCACAGAGAAGAAATTGAAAAATGACATAGAATATTTGTTTATGGGGTTCACCAAATAGCTACATCCCTGGGTCCACTCTATGAGTGTTCCAATCTATTAAAAAAATTTTGAGAATAATTACAAAACCTCTCTAAGTATAATAGAATTTTTTTGTACCAAATAATTGGTTTGTGCAACAAATAAAAATAAACCTCTTTAATTTAATTGAAGTTCTTATTGCCTCTATAATCTAGATATATCTCTTCTACAAAATCCCTCTGTGCAAAAACATTGATGCCTTTGTAAAACACTTACCTTCTGTAAAAACACCCTTGCCTCTGATAAAAACACCTACATTTTTGTATATCTCAATTCCTCCATGGCATTAATTGTGCATCAATTAATGGATTTGCATTGGGCAATATTTTTTGATTTTCCCTTTCGTATATTAGTTGGGCACTATCCATTTTCCTGAATTAGGGATTTGGTTTAATAGAAGGTTTAGCGCTAGATGTTTTTGTGATAAAGACAAGCCAAAATAGGCTCACCATACACTGCCCATGTGGTTTTTTGGCACCAGGTGACTTCCATTGCCACACCATAATTAACATGGCATATTATTATCATCTACATTCATTCAATGCCAACTATACATAATCTTTTTCCAACGTGGTACTTAATTGACACCACCTTGCATAACAAGGTTAGTTTCTTGGCACCAAGAATCAATGCCATAAAAAGACTTGTATTTCTTGGTAAATCAAGATTACTACACTAATTGCATTTCTTGGTAAATTAAATTACCATGCTAAAAATAAAGACTTAAGTTTTAATTAACATGCAATGCTTTGTGTAAATTGCCATGCCTTTCTTTAAAGAATACATCCACACCTTTATTTAAAGAATATATCTACATGCAGTTTTTTTTGTTTAATATGCATGTAAGTCTAAACCAAAATAAAAACATAATCTCCCCACTAAAATAAATCAAGAACCAAATATCTTTCCACCAACCATATGATTCTTTGCAAGTGGTGAAAATAAAGTAGAGTTTAATTTATGAGTTTAAAGAATTAAAATATTCCCATGATTTTATTTAACAAGCCTTCAAGAAGCCAATGTCTAATTTCTTTGGTAGAATAATGACTTGGATTTAAAAAAAAACATGCAACCATGCTTATCTTAAATAATCCATGATTAAACTACCACATCAATTCTTTAAAATAATCTTTATGTCTAAGAGTGGTAGGATTCTTGATTTATGGGATAAAGATTTAAAAATATATTCCATGACTATTTTAAATAACTATCCACATGGGAGTGAGAATAGTATTTTTTGAGACTTAGATAAATAAAATAGCTAATGGTAGATTAAAAACCATTAAATAGGATATTTAATTAAATAAATATATCCCATGGTAAAAAAAATATTAAATAGTATATTAATTAATTAAATATGTATGTTGTTGGGGATCAACCAACAAAGTTGATTACTATATGAAAGCAATTAAATGTGGAATTAAATCAGAATGATAAGTAACTAGAATCAGAATTGACAAAGAACAATAGATACAAGAAACCACCCTGAAAACTTGTATTAAACTCTTTATAGAAGGAATACAATTGAAGAAACTTTTTTTCTTCCACACCTCTCTTAGATGTATAGATCTCTTTCTAGATCTCTTTCCCTCAAGAGTTACAATCAACTCCAACAATCTGGAATGATTCACATATATTTCACAATACTATTCTACACATAAATATTCTTCTATTCTACAATAAGCTATGAAGAATTATCCCTATTATATAGAATTAGAGATCATGAGCAATGTAATTACAACCATTAGATAAACCTCCTAATCAAGGGCTCAAATCAGTCTTGCTAAAGATAGAGATGCGGAATTAAGACTATCACTTAATCATCAAATGTAAACACTCGGTTCTGTCCACAGAAATAACATTCTAGACGCACAGGTAACCGACACCGGTTCCTGCATGTTTGCCTGTGATCGACGTCAGTCGACCATGACCGACGCTGGCATCTCCTGGTCTGCTCCTGACCGACATTGGTCTCTCCTGACTGACGCTGGTGATTGTGTAAACCTACAACCTACAAAAAAATTATTAGGTGAAGCTTTTAGCTCCACACCTTAACAATATCCCACTTGGAGATAAACAGCTGCACCAGTACCTGTACAGCAACATCTTTTAGCTCCTCCATCTTTAAACTCAATCATGAAGACCAATGAAAGTTGAATGAAGATTCAACTTCTCTTTTGTTACTAGCTTGGTTAACATATCAACAGGGTTCTTATCTATATGGATCTTCTCTAGATTCAACTCACCATCCTCCAATACCTGTCTAATGAAGTGGTACCTAAGCTGTATATGCTTGGTTCTTGAATGAAAGGCTGAATTCTTAGCCAAACGAATTGCACTCTGACTATCACTATATAGTCTACAAATCTCTTACTCCTTTCCAAGCTCTTCCATGAACTGTGTCATCCATATAATCTCTTTGCTAGCCTCTGTGGCTGCAATATATTCTGCTTCTGTAGTTGACAAGGCAATAACCTTCTGCAACTTTGAAATCTAGCTAACCGTCGTTCCACCAATAGTGAAAACATATCCTGTGGTGCTCCTTCTGCCATCCAAATCACCTACCATATCTGAATCTACATAACCATGTAGAGAAGTATTTGAACCGTTATATCACAAATGCCTACTGCTGGTCCCTCTCAGATATCTAAGGATCCACTGAACTGCTTTCCAGTGTTCCTTTCCTAGATTGGCCATATACTTACTTACAACTCCCACTGCTTGGGTAATATCTGGTCTAGTACACACCATTGCATACATTAAACTCCCTACTGTGGAAGCATATGGAACTTTATTCATGTACTCTACCTCATCATGTGAATTTGGACACTGTTCTTTACTCAGTTTGAAGTGTCCAACCATAGGTGTGCTTACCAGCTTTGCATCCTGCATATTAAACCATTTCAACACATTGTTCACATAATCCTCTTGAGACAAAATCAACCTGTGATTTTTCCTGTCTCTCTTAATACTCATGCCAAAGATTTTCTTTGCTGCTCCCAAATCCTTCATGGCAAACTTGTGAGCTAATTTCACCTTAAGCTCAGAGATATCCTACATGTGTGATCCTGCAACCAGCATATCATCTACATACAACAACAAAATAATATATCTACCATTATCCAATCTCTTAAAATAAACACAATGGTCAGATTGACATCTACTATAGCCATGCTCAGTCATAAACCTATCAAATCTCAAATATCACTGTCTAGGAGCTTGCTTGAGGCCATACAAGCTTTTCTTCAATCTGCACACTAGGTTCTCCTTACCTTTGACCTCATATCCTTCTAGCTAATCCATATATATTTCTTCATCCAAATCTCCATGAAGAAACACTGTCTTAACATCAAGCTGCTCAAGATGCAAATCCTCAATAGCAACTAAAGACAATACAGTTTGTATAGAAGTCATTTTAACAACAGGAGAAAAAATCTCACCAAAGTTAATACCTAGTTTTTGTGCAAATCCTTTCACTACCAACCTGGCCTTATATCTCATCTGTCCATTCTCACGTTCTTTCAATCTGTAGATCCATCTGTTCTTCAGTGTTCTCTTACCAGCTAGCAACTCAACCAAATCCCATGTTTGGTTCTCTCTCAAAGAATCTATCTCCTCATTCATGCCTAGCTCCCACTGTTTCTTGGATTCCACCTGTATTGCTTCATCAAAACTCTCTAGTTCTCCACCATCAGTAAGCAATAAATAGAATAATGAAGGGGAATATCGAATTAGAGGTTTACTTACCCTTTCTGACCTCTTGATGGGTGTATGAGATTCATTCACAACACGCTGTTTGCCCAAATTCTCTGACAGTGACTGACCTCGATCACCTCCAGGCCTATAACTGACCGACGTCGATTCCCTATGACCGACCTCAGTTTCTGCCTGGCTAATGTTGGTCCCTATCTGACCAACATCAGTTTCTATTCTGCCAATGTCGGTTCTTACCTAGTTGACGTCAGTCTCTGTGTTTTCCTGTCTATGATTATTTCTACCCGTGAGCTCATTTTAGATCGTCACCTCATCCAATTCTCTATTGCTCTGCCTAGATTGATTTAGCTTCCTGAGCTGATCAGTATACATCACTTTCTCATTGAAAACAACATCACAGCTCCTAATTATCTTGTTAGTTCCTAGATTCCAAAACTTGAATCCAAAATCATCAGAGCTATAGCCAATAAATGTGCACCTCATAGACTTAGCATCTAGCTTCTTTCTATTTTCCTTATCAACATGCACAAAGTCTTCACAACCAAAAACTTTGAGAAATGAGAGATCTACCTTTTTACCTATCCATGCCTCTTCTGAAATTCCACCATCTAGAGCTGTAGAGAGTCCTCTATTAATCAGGTACACTGCGGTATCCATAGCTTCTACGCAAAACTCTAAGGGCAAACTAACATGCAATCTCATACACCTTACATGCTCTAATATTGTTCTGTTCATCCTTTTAACAACTCCATTTTGCTGAGGTGTCCTTGGAACCATCCCTTGCCTGCAGATTCCATGCATATAACAATACCAATTGAACTTGTGATTGTAGAACTCACCACCATTGTCAGATCTCAGGCACTTCAATTTCCTGCCTATTTCATTCTCAACCATAGCTTTCCAAATCTTAAAAGTGTCAAAAACATTAGATTTTTCCTTTATACAATAGACCCATACCTTTCTTGTAGCATCATCAATGAAAGAGACAAAGTACTGTGATCCTCTAATAGAAGCAACCTGAGCTAGTCCCCATACGTCTGCGTGAACAAGCTACAACTTGTGCTTCTTCTTTGTTGACCCAGTCTTGAGAAAACTCACTCTCTTCTATTTTTCAAAAATACAGTGCTCACAAAAATCCAGATCTATGCTTTTCAAATCTGAAATCTTACCTTTTGACTTAAGAATGGACATTCGCTTCTCACTCATGTGGCCGAGCCTGTGATGCCACAACTTTGCATCTACATCTAAAGTAGATAATACAGAAGGAGAAATATCAGTAACACAATTACATAAATAGAGAGTACCTACTCTCTTACCTCTGGCCAATACAAGTGCACCCTTGGTAACCTTCCAAGATTCAGCTGTAAGAGTTACTTTACAACCCTCATCCCCTAACTTTTCTATAAAAATCAAATTCCTCTTCAAGCTGGAAACATGCATGACATCTCTCAACACCCATGTGTTGCCATTCTGCATTTTCAGCTGCACTTTTCCTTTTCCAATAATTTTACAAGGCTCATCATCCCCTAAATACACTATTCCAAAATCTCCATGGACATAGTCACTAAAATATTCTCTATTAGAGGTTGCATGAAAAGATGCACCAAAATCTAACACCTAAGATTCTATATTATTATGCAAAGAGAATATAAGAGCATCTTGTGCAACAATACCTGTAACTTTTGATTCTTCTTTACCTTCATGCTGATTGTCCTCTTTAGGATTTGACTAGCAATCTTTGCTTATGTGCCCTATCTTTCCACAATTCTAGCTAGCTATCCTCTTGCCATTTCTAGATTTGGATCTTCCTCCCATCTTTGACTTAGATCTTGATCTCCCTTTCTTGCTCTTCTCTTTTTGCCTTCCCCTGCTCTCAAAACTTAAAGCGTTCTCAGATGTATCCTATGTGCTTTTCCTACAAATATCTTCATTCAAGATTACACTAACAACATCATCTACTTTTAAAATATTTGAAGTAGATGCAGTATTATTAACTGCCATTACCAAGCTATGACAACTTTCAAGTAATGAGCATAAGATTAATAGAGCCTTAATTTCATCATCAAACACTATTTTGATTAAATTTAATTGTTTTACAATTCCATGGAAGTCATTTAGATGATTAGATACATATCCACCTTCCTACATTTGCAAATTAAATAACTGCTTCATAAGATATACCTTATTAGACGCTGAGGGTTTTTTATACATATTTGCTAAAGTAGTCATTAACTCTACCGTTGACTTTTTTTGTGATAAATTAGATATCACAGTAGATGCCAGACTCAATTTTATAGATCCAAGAGCCTTTCTATCAAGAACTTCCCATTCTTCATCATCCATGTCTGTGGGCTTTTTAGCAACTCCACCTAATGGTAAGTATAGATCTTTTTGATACAGATAATCCTCTATCTGTATTCTCTATAACTAGTAATTCTTGCCATTAAACTTCTCTATTCTCAGTTTACTTTCTTTTACCATTGCTTCTCCCACTCAAACAAAAACCTCTGTGAGTAACCTGTAATCAACACACACTACACAGATCTGAACCACCTGTTAGTGAACCTGAGCTTTGATACCACTTGTTGGGGATCAACCAACAAAGTTGATTACTATATGAAAGCAATTAAATGTGAAATTAAATCAAAATGATAAGTAACTAGAATCAGAATTGACAAAGAACAATAGATACAAGAAACCACCCTGAAAACTTGTATTAAACTCTTTATAGAAAGAATACAATTGAAAAAAAAAAAATTCTTCCACACCTCTCTCAGATGTATAGATCTCTTTCTAGATCTCTTTTTCTCAAGAGTTACAATCAACTCCAACAATCTGGAATGATTCACATATATTTTAAAATACTGTTCTACACATAAACAGTCTTCTATTCTACAATAAGCTATGAAGAATTATCTCTATTATATAGAATTAAGGATCATGAGCAATGCAATTACAACCATTAGATGAACCTCCTAATCAAGGGCTCAAATCAGTCTTGCTAAAGATAGAGATGTGGACTTAAGACTATCACTTAATCCTCACATGTAAATACTCAGTTCTGTCCACAGAAATAACACTCTGAATGCATAGATAACTAACACCAGTTCCTGCCTGTTTACCTGTGACCAACGTCGACTGACCATGACCGACGCCGGCATCTCTTGGTCTGCTCCTGACTGACGTCGGTCGCTCTTGACCGACGCCGGTGACTGTGTAAACCTGCAACCTGCAAAAAACTCATTAGGTGAAGCTTTTAGCTCTACACCTTAACATATGCCATGGTAAAATAAAAAATACCATTAAATATGATATATAATTAATTAAATATTTCTCATGGTAAAATAAAAAACACCATTAAATAAGATATTTAATTAATTAAATATATCCCATGGTAAAATAAAAAATTACATTAAATAATAT
Organism: Torreya grandis; assembly: GCA_037957365.1. Lineage (NCBI taxonomy): Eukaryota > Viridiplantae > Streptophyta > Pinopsida > Cupressales > Taxaceae > Torreya > Torreya grandis. The sequence continues at coordinate 779,390 of JARHVA010001602.1, forward strand.
ATTTAATTAATTAAATATATCACATGGTAAAATAAAAAATAACATTAAATAAGATATTTAATTAATTAAATATATCCCATGGTAAAATAAAAAATTATTAAATTATTGGAAATATTATCATTGATGTCAAAGGTCTAGCATTATTAGTGATAAAGTCCCCATTGCATTTAATAGTGTTTTTAATATTTATATCTTAGTTAATATGTGTTAATATTTATTTAATATTAATAGATATATTTTTGGTTGCATATAAGTCAAAAGAGGGCTCATGGAGAATTCAAAGAATCATGGGGTAAAAGACAATAGAGGAATGGGACACATTTTCTCATGAAGAGTCATCTTGAAGAATTCCAAGAGTCACCATGTGAAGACAAAAAGGGTATAGTGCATTTTTTCATGAAAGGACACTTTGAGGAATATGAAAAGTCACCAAGATAAATACAAAAGAGGAAATGATGCATTTGCTTATGATGGGTCACCATATGACTTTTTAAATGCAATGATATGAAGGGTCATGCAAGTTTGACACTATTTTCCATGAGGATTGAAGGGTCACAAAATATTAATGCCAAATGTCTTTTGGAAAGTGATAAATAAAGGCTTGAGAAGCCATTTATAATATGCAAGAGAGTGCATGGTTTGTATTTGTTTTTTAAAAAGAGAAAAGTAGGAGATATTGTAGAGTTCTATCATTTGTTGAGTAAGCAGCATTGAGAGATAGTTGTGTTTTATACACAAGAGGGGTTGGTAATCATGTGAGTTAGTGCTTGCAAATCTTTGCAAGGGGTTGGTGCAATTGTGGGTGGGTGCTCACAAATAGTTATTGTGTTGGTGCTTAGAAAAGGGGTTGGTGCTCTTGTGTGCTTACAAACTTTGTAATTTGATTTGGTGCTCATTCATATACTTAAGATTGTTCTCTATGTTTTTTCCCACTTTGAGTTTCCACGTAAAAATTTGATGTCTCTCTCTCTCTTATGTGGTGCATATTATTGTTTTAGTTTTATTGCATATCTTGAAGGTGTGGTTAAGTGGTTAAATAAAAAGAATTTTATTAAGAAATAAGATATATAATATTATAATTTACCCCCCTCTCAGTATATTTCATGCTTAATAATTGGTATCAGAGCAGGTTCTTTTTAAAAAGTTTTACAGCTTGAAGGTAGATTAGGAAAACATGATGGTTGGATCACATGAAGGTTTTTCTAAAAATAAGGCACCTTTTTTTTATGGGATAAATTATGTTTTTTGGAGCATAAGGATGAAGACTTATTTGATAGCCCTTGGATTTGACATATGGCAAGTAGTGGTAGAGGAATATGAAGAGCCACAAACACTTGTAACTACTCCAGTAGAAAAGAAAGCAAGTGAAAATAATGTTAAAGATTTAAATTCTATTTTATATGGTTTATGTGAATCAAAATTTGTTAAAATTCTGTAATGTAAATCTACTCATGAAACTTGGGTAAAACTTAAGAATATTTACAAAGGTGATGGAAAGGTTCAACAAGCCAGGCTTCAAACTTTTAAAAGATAGTTTGAGAGTTTGAAGATGGAAGGGGAAGAAAATATAGCAAGTTATCATTTATAATTTGATTAAATAGCTAATCAGATTCAAGGTCTTGGAGAAAAGATATAAGAATAAATTATGGTTCAAAATGTTTTGAGATCTCTACCATTGAGATATGATGCAAAATTTTTAGAAATTAAAGAGATGAATAATTTAGCCAAGTTAAATATAGATGAGCTACATGGTATTCTTATGGCATATGAGATGTAGACCAAATAAGAGAAACCTTCAAAGAGAGAAGCTACTTTCAAGACATCAAAGAAAGAGAAGGTTAAGATTAAATAATAAAGTGACATTTCTAGTGATGATGAAGATGATAATGGATCTTTATTCATTCGCAAGCCAAAAAAAGGCATAGGTAAATATCAAGAAAAATTACCTTTCAAATTTTTTAATTGTGGAAAGATTGGAAATTTTGCAGCTAAGTGCCTAGATAAGGGTGATGGTAATAATAAAGAAGGAAATTTTATATACAAGAAGAATTTCAAAGGAAAATTCAAGAAGGGATTCGAGAGGAAGAGTTTTTATTCTAAAGATTCTAGCTCAGCTAAAGATAGTGGAGTCAATGATTCAGAAGAAGAAGAGATTATATTCATGGCCATACATAAAGATGCCTCCATAAGTAAAAGTATAGATGATCAAGAAGAAGAATAGGATGAAGTCAAAGTGAATCTAGAAGGAGAACTCATTTTTACCTTAGAAGATTTAAAATCTCTTGAAAAGAAGAATCGAAGATTAAAGCTCCAGATCGAGAAAATAAAAAGGAGTCAAAAAAAATAATTGAAGATCTACAAGCACACTTTGAAGAAGCCAAAAAGAATGGAGAATATCTAACAACACAATTGAAAATAGTAGGTAAAGTATGTGAAAGGTATGTTATTGAAATTGCTTCTTTAAAATTATATCTTGAGAAAATAAATAAATCAATCAATGATAGAGCGGCCAATGATTCAAAATTTGAGAATAACACTAATATATTGAATAAAATATTAGAAAATCAAAGATCAATGTCAGATAAGATAGGTATTGGATTTGAAAGAGAGAAAGGGGAGGCCACTACTTTCATAGATAAGGAAAAAGAAAAGAACTTTGTTGAAGCTCTTACAAAAGAAGAAATAAAAAGGGAAGAAGTTAAGAATACAAAGGTCATCTCAAATAAAGAAAATTAGAGGGAATAGAGCTACAAAAGACAATCAAGTTAGATATATATAAACAGGTCCTCTTTTTATAGTTACTATTTTTATTGTAATAGATATAGTCATAAGACAATAGAATGTCAAAAAAGGGCTAACAATTTCAAAATTAAGGAGAAAAAAAGTCATGCAGAGTCAAGCAAAAGCCACAACTCTTTTACTCCTCTATCAAGTTTTAATGAAGAGGCTATAATATGTTACAAGTGCAATAACTTTAGACACATAGCCTAGTATTGTAGAAGTGTGTTTGAGTTAGTCAAGAAGGCTCAGAGTTTTAAGGCTCTATTCATTAAGAAGAAAGTTTAGATAGGTTCATGGAAAAATAAACAACTTAAAAAATCTATGTTGGTATAGACAGCTTTACATGCAAAAAATGAAGAAAAGCCATGGTTAATTAATAGTGGATGTTTGAGGCACATGATAGGTGATAAAATCAAGTTCATAACATTGAAGAAGATCAATAATGGCATAGTGAAATTTAGAGATAATACTACTTCCATAATTTATAAAAAAGGTACACTAAGTTTGGATGATGGTAAAACTAAAACTAAAAATGTTTTGTATGTAGAAGGTGTTAAGAATAATATTTTGAGTGTAAGTTAAATATGTGATTAGGGGCACACACTAAAATTTTATGTAGAAGGTTTTGAAATTAAGAGAAAAAAATTAAGTGTGTTGATTGCATATGCTCAAAGAATAAGCAATAATTTATATATGTTATCAGACATCAAAGATCAAAGATGTTGTTTGAGTTAGATTGAAGAAATTTTCTATGGCACAAGAGAATGGGTCACATAAATTTTGAAAATCTTGTCAATATCATCAAAAATCAAGTAGTCAAAAATATTCCAAAGATTACAAAGCCATCTAACACATTTTATAAACCTTGTCAGCATGGAAAGCTGGCCAGAAGGTAGTTCAAAATAAAAGAGTACTCAACCACTAATATGTTAGAGCTTGCTCATACTGATCTGTGTGGACCTATGAGAACTCAAAGTACTCAAGATGAAAAATATTTCATGTTGATTACTGATGATTTTTCATGTATGAATTGGGTAATGTTTTTAAAGAAAAAATCAAAAGCTTTCAGACATTTCAAAGCATTTAAAGCATTAGTTGAGAATGAAACCAGTTTGAAGATTAAGTGTCTAAAATCAAATCAAAGAGAAGAATTCATGTCAAATTAATTTATTGAGTTTTATGAAGACCATGGAATAAAGAGACATTATTCAGCAGCCAAAAATTTATAACAAAATGGATTAGTTGAGCGGTGAAATAGAATAGTTCAAGAGATGGTGAGGACAATGCTAAATGAATCCAATATATCAAATAAATATTGGAGAGAGGTAGTTGATAAAATAGTACATATTCAGAATAGAGAATTATTAAGAGTCAATAGTGAAAAAACTCCTTATAATCTATGAAAAGACAAACCAATAATAGTTGCTTATTTCAGAGTTTTCAATAGCAAATGATTCATAAAGAGAACCAATGAAAAACTTGGAAAGTTTGAATTTAGAGTAGATGAAGGTATATTTCTTGGTTATTCTTGTAAAAGTAAAGCTTATAAATGTTATAACAAAAGAACTAAGAATTTTTTTGAAAGTGCAAGTCATAGGATAGAAGAAGATGGAACACAAAGAATCAATCATCCAGTAGACATTCTTAAAATCATTGAAGAGGAAGATTTTGAAGAATCAAATAAAGAAGGAATTCACACTAGAAGAATGATGGTAAGTGAATCTGAGCAAGTTAATTTCTCTTTGTTATCCAAAATTTATCTTAGAGGTTTTCTAGAAGCTAGACATGATAAGCATTGGGTTAAGGCAATGGATGAAGAATTAAATCAAATAGAAAGGAATGATACTTAGGAATTAGTGCCTAGACCAAAAGATCACAATATGATAGGAACAAAATGGGTTTATAAAAATAAGTTGAATGAAAATGGAGAAGTGACCAGGAATAAAGCAAGATTAGTATGTAAAGGATATGCTCAAATTGAGGGAATAAATTTTGAAGAAACTTTTTCACTAGTGGCAATGCTAAAGGCTATTATAATGTTTCTTACATATGTAGTGTTTAAAATTTTCAAAGTGGTTTAGATGGATGTCAAATCTTTCTTCCTAAATAGGAATCTAGAAGAAGAGGTTTACATTGAGTAGCTTGAGGAATTTATTCTCTCAAATATTAGTAGCCATGTATGTAGATTGAAAAAAACATTATATGGATTGAAATAAACTCTCAGAGCTTGGTATGCAAGACTTGATAAGTACCTATAAGATCAAGGATTTAAGAAAGGATTTGCTGATAGTAATCTCTACATCAAAATAGAAGGTGAGCATCAATTGATTGTTGTGGTATATGTTGATGACATCATTTTTTGAGGAAACATTGAAAAGATGACAATTTTTTTTTTGATAATATGCAAAAATAATTTGAGATGTCTATGCTTGGAGAATTGTAATTTTTCTTAGGGTTGAAAATATTTTAGTCAAATAAATGAATTTTTATATCTCAAAGTAAATATGCCAAGAAAATGTTGAAGAAATTTGGTTTTAAGGATTGTGCACCAGTTAACACACTAATGTGTACAAGAAATAAGGTAAGGATGAAGATTCACCTATTATAGATCAATCTTTGTATAGATCTATGATTGATAGTCTTTTATATTTGACAACATCAAGGCTAGACATCATGCATGTAGTAGGTATGGTTACAAGATATCATTCATCTCCAAAAGATAGTCATATTCAGTTGGTGAAGAGAATATTAAGATGTATCAAGGGGACATTAGATTATGGATTGTGGTATTCCAAAGATAGAGATTGCACTTTGGTTACTTAAATAGATTCAGATTCGGTAGGGTGCTTGGATGATAGAAAGAGTATAAGTGGAAGAGATTTCTTTCTTGGTGATAGCTTAGTATCATGGCTAAGAAAGAAGCAAAATTTAGTATCATTTTCTACAGCTGAAGTAGAATATATTATAGTGTTATTGTGTTGTACTCAAGTGCTTTAGATGAAGCAAAATTTGGAAGTTATCAAGGTAAAATATGATGAACCTATTTTTATTTTTTTGTGACAACACAAGTGTTATTAATATTTTGAATAATTTAGTGATGCATTCAAAAACAAAACATATTACCATTATATATCACTTCTTGAGAGAGCAAGTTGTAGATCAACACATTAAGATGGAGTATATTAGTATTACAAAGTAGATGGTAGATGTTGACCATTTTTTTCCTAACAGGCCAAAAATCGGTCCCCTTCTTCCCCTGCTATTCTAGGCCAATTCATTTTTTGATTTTGCATAGGTCCAGGTTTATCTACAAACTCAGTGGGTGTAATCCTTGGTAGATAAAAAATCAATTTTAGAGAGTACTGGGTTTTACAAGGCTTCTTCAGGCTTTTGTCTGAAGGAAATCACAAGAAGAGTTGGCACCTTTGAACTTGTGAACTAGTTCAACGCATTGGTTCAATGCCTTGGTTCAATCAGTGAGTTCATCACTTGGTTCAACAACTCTAGTTCATTGCTTGGTTTAATTGGCTTGGTTCAACACCTTCAATTCATCACTTGGTTCAATCAACTTGGTTCAATACCTCCAGTTCAATGCCACCAGTTTAATAGACTGGTTCAATGCATTGGTTCAATCATTCAATTCAACACATTGATTCAATGCATGGGTTCAACGGCTGAGGTGAGAGAGAAAAATGCAAAGGCTTAGTTCAATGGGCTCAGCACGTAGCATTGAACTATTGAATTGGTTCAACAGATTAGTTCAAATAGATAGTTCATCAATTTGGTTTAATCAGCTCAGTGCACAGTGTTGAACCATTGAACCGATTGAACTATTGAACCATTTTTGGTTCAATGGGTTGGTTCAATGGCTTGGTTTAAGGGTGCATCCCAAGCTGAAAGATAAGGTGCCCTTGCAGAGGATAGTCTAGGGTTTAGGAGCCCTTGTGAAGGGCAAGGAACATTTCAAAGGCAGCCAAAGGGGCATTTTTTGCAATTTTATTTTAAGTCAAAATTCTTTCAAACTTTTTGTCTGAAGGATTTCCTTCAAACAAAACCCCAAAGAATTTCATTGAAAGGCTGCAACCAAAGGGCTCAAAGGAAGAATCCCACCTGAAGGGTATGTTCCCTTGTGGGGGGCTCTCATTGAAGAGAATAGACTATTCTAAAAATGCTAAAGGGTCTTTTCCCCTCTGAGGAAGGATAAATAAAGGAAATCAAAGTGGCCAATTCTTGCAGACTTTTGCCCATAGAAAAAGGCCTGAAGTAAAAAATCTAAAAGAGGAACCTACCAAAGAGCTGAATGACCTCAAAGAGTAGGTGCCCTTATAGGGGACTGTCAGCCAAAATAAAGGGGCACTTTCCCGAGGCCAAAGGGTTACCTTTCATTCGAGAAGATGCTAAGAAGGGAGTCCGCAAAAAAGGGAAAAGTAGGAAGCCAAAGGAGATTCCAAGGGTGATGGGCTTGAGGATGTCAAATTTAAAGTTGTGAAATAGCCATTGGTCTTTTAAAAAAGTGCTTGCACACCAACTATGGAATGAACCAAAAGAATGTAGCGACTAGCCATAAGATCACCCTTGAGGGCTAAAGGAGCAGAAGAAGATAAAGCAAGAAAAGGATAAAGAGCCCAGAGAATAAGAGGAGGCAAAATGGCCAAGCACAGGAGTAGACAAAGTGATCTAAGTGATGTAAGAAAGTGTTAATTCAAGAAGTTATTTTAGTGGTTGACACAGTACCTACCATGCGATCATCAAAGAGGCACAAATAGTGATCAATGTGACTTGTTTTTTTTCAATATGCATTGAAGAGCAAGCAAATGGTGTGGCTCATAAATTCAAATCCTGATAGGAGCTGACACAATATTATATTCAGATGGTTTCCTCATCCCAATGCTCAGAAGGCACATGGGTCACTTGTAAAAAGGGTGCTAAAAGGCCTACTTTCTTCGTCTATATATTGGAGACTTGTCATTTTAAGAAATAGATCTCCCACATTTGTAAGGTGAAGCCCTAGCAAATTTTCACCTGAAATCAATAAATGCATTTTTTACCTCTATCCTAGTTAGATATCTCTATGTACGTCTGAGTGTTAGTTTATGTTTAGTCATTGCTTCTTGATGCTTCCACAGGTTCAACACCAACATACCTAGTGTCTATAAGGTGCCATTTTTATAGGTGACAAGGAGAGTTGTATTTGGAAGTGTAGAGATAGAAGAACTACTATACAGTGTGCCTTTCTACAACACCTTTGGTGAGTCTCTATTTTCTATGTGTTCCATTAAAGCCTCCCTATTAAGCTTCCTACAGCCTGGCCCTTTTGCTAATATGAAGTGTACATATGTGTTTGTCTAATTTCAAGTGTGAGTGTGAAAAGGTCAAATCATTTGGTGCATCACCTCTTTTAGTGTAGTTTTGTTTCCCTGTAATCCTTCTCCCTTTTCACCCCCATTATATATCTACATACCTATATTAGCACTTATTAGAACAACTCAGATGCATCAAAGGGAGCTATCCCTTACCTAGAGACTCTCCCCTCCAACTTCGATAGTCCCACAGGTAAGAGGGGAGTTTCCATTCTGATTGTGGAAGGCAGGAGCTCAACCTCCTTACCTCGGGTGCAATCCAATATGTCAACAATTTTTGGCACGCTCGGTGGGACCCAATTTTACACTCAGTAAAGTTTCAAGATTGATGCTGGTCCTATTATAGCAAGTCAACTATTTTCAACATCTGGTGACTCCACTAGTAAGAACTTCATTTCCTAATCAAAGACCAGTCTGACTTCTTATGCCTAAAGTCACCACATGGTTTGATTCTAAGGGTGTCCCTTTTGAATTTGTTGAATTGCCTTTGAACTCAGTAAAAATACTGAGGTTTGAGAAGACCTATCCTTATTCAACAAACCACCCTCCCAGACCTATTGTAAGGAATGCATATGTAGCAAGGCTGCAGTTACATCCCATCCCAGCTATGTCATTCCCCTTTGTAGCTTTTCGTGGTCAGAGCCCCTTGAATCTCCCATGTTATGACCCAATTCTGGGAGCAACCCTCAAAAATGTGCCTTCTTTCGATGGAGAGGGGCCCATTATAGTCATCGAGCACATCATAAATATTGCTAATCTTTGTAATATTCACAATGTCACTGAGGAAAACATCACAATCAGATTGCTAACATTGTCTCTCAAGGGTAAAGCTCTTGACTGGTATGGGACTTTGGCTATAAATTCAATCAATTCTTGGATTGAATTGGGTACTCACTTGACAGACCATTTTGGAGAAAAGAGTAACCACCTCTCACTTGCTGAGTAATTGACTACCATGATAAGAGCCCCACATGAATACATGCAAGACTTTAACACACAATTTCAAAAGACATGGGATAGAATCCTCATTCTGGTAAGACCAATTGCTAGCTATGCTTTTTTATATTATTTAAGAGCATTAAATAGTGCTATCACTATTATGATATAATCCATGGGAGGACATGTGCTACCTGCTGCCTATGACATAGCTATAGCAGCTAAAAATTGCTTAGTGCAAGCTGGGAAGATAACCCCTATACCCCATATGCCACTTTTCCAAAAAATGCTTCCCCTAATTCAAACCACTACTCCCACATTAGCTCCTCTACTTAGCATGGAGAAACTAGCTACTACTCCATCCAATGAGCTTCATGAAGTTAAGAGTCTATTGCAGATTATGTCAAATGAACTTGTAGCTCTTAAAAGGCAACAAGCTCAAAGCAATGGACCAAACCAAGGATCCCAGCAGTATGGTCAAGCTCCAAGACCCCCTTTCCAAAATTAAAATCAAAGACAGGGTCAGCTTACTCAAACTAGACCTTTCCAAGGCTATAACCCAGGCACCCCTTCATCATCTAAGGTCATGGTGCCTGTTTAAAACAATCTAGTGTAAGAACAACCAAGTTGTGCAACCATGGGATATGGCCAAGAATAAGTTATTTATACAAATGAGATGATGGGTTATTACCCAAATGTTCAAGAGAATTAGGAAACCACCCATTCCCAAGTCTTTGAGGCTCTAATGCAACCCAGCACGAGTAGCAGTCAGGCCTAGCCTGATTTTACCCTCATGAATCATCTGGAAGGAGAATTCTATTCAGTGAATTATGTGGATGCTATAGATAATTAGGCTAATTGTGTTGCAACCAACACAATATTTAAGAGGAGAGCAATGGGAGAAGCCCAGGCTACTACCCAAATGGTAGTAGCACCTTCTCTATCACACTCAAATCAAAAGGTCCCAAGTTTTAGACTGTCAATTGTACCTCTAACTCCTCAGCCTGTACCTCAGGCTATACATAATTCTAAATAAAATTTGAAAGAAGGCAACCCTTAAGTCAACATGGTTGATTAGATGAATAAGTTGCATATGAACATCTTCTTGTGGGATTCACTATCAATATCGGGGCAGAAAGACTTGCTACAAAAGGAATTGCATGAACTAGATGAACGAGTTGTCTTAGCAAAGGCTGACAATGTTTTGATGATGAATGGACAGCCTTCTACCTCAGGTCAGTCCTAGAAGGAAGAGAAGGTTCCTCCTTTTTATGTGTCCCTAGTCATAGGAGACTTCTTGGTGCACAATTGCATCATTGATAATGGAGAAAGTACCTTGGTAATGCCCAAATGCATAGCTGACAAGCTGGGCTTGAAATACGAAGAAATGACCAAGGGAGTTCTACAGCTAGATGGAATCCTAGCAAAGACAATTGGGGTGGTAAGAGGTTTGAGCTTGATGCTACATACTTGCCCTACTTTCTTAATTCCTCATGATGTGGTAGTGGCAGATGTCCCTCCCTACTTTACCCTCTGCTTGTCCAGGGATTTTACATCTAAGATAGGTGGCTACTTGGCAACAAATTGGTCTTATTTGGTTTTTAAAACCAAGTATAGGACTAAAGTCAAGATTGAATCCAAGCCACTCCATAGGGATCATTTGGAACCTTATTTTCTAAAGGCAACAAATGTCAGCTATGCCATCATTGACTAGGAAGAGTTCCAAGTAGACCAATCTCCATCCTCTACCCTTGAAGGAGTCACAAACCTACTCTTAGATGAGTGGGGAAGTGACAACTTCGAGCATGATCCCTACAAATTCATAGAGGAGGTGGGGCTTGGAATTTATTACATGCATGAAGAGGGTACTTTTGTACTGAATCAGATGAAGGCCAGCTAGGAAAGTTTAGGTCTATGGCAGCTATTCTTTGATGGTTCAAAGAGTAAGTTGGGAGCTGGTGGTGGAGCGATGTTGGTCTCTCCTTCAAAAGAGAGGTATTTTTTAGCCTTCTAGTTCTAATTTTCTTGCACATGCAATGTTGAAGAATATGAATCCCTCATCCATGGATTGGAGTGGGTGAGGAAAAGAGGAATCAAAGAGCTGTAAGTGTTTGGTTATAGCAAGCTGATTGTCAACCAAGTAAGAGGCCAAAATTTGATGAAGAATTCTCTACTGAAATCCTACAAACATAGGGTATGAGACTTAGTGGAAGATTTCTTTGCTTTTAATATCACCTCCATTCCTTGAGAATGAAATAAGCAAGCAAATAGGCTGGCAATAGTTGGTGCCTAGTATGATATTGCTTAGGAAATAGGCCGAGACCATAGCTCACCTCACTTGAAAGTAGTGATCCGGCCTTCTATTCCTGACAACATCACCAACTGGAAAGTTTTCAATAGTGATCAAAAAATTGCACTTTTCCTACAAGAAGAAGCAAAATTCACTACAAAAAACTAGGCAAAGCTATAGCAGCAATATGGCAGCCAAATTATTCAACTAAAGAACAATAAGCTCCCCAAAGGTCTGGTCACTCTAAAGAATATCTTCGATGGAGAAGACCAATTGAGAAGTGACAAGGTGTGCATTGCAGCAAAGGAAGAGCACCATGAGAAGGTGGAGATATTCAAAGACAAGCTACTTGCACTTGGAAAAGTGTGCATAGACCAGGAAAGGTAGGCCTTCATCTTTTTATGCCAAGAGTTTGTCAATATCTTTTCCTGGGAGTATAGTGATTTAAAGGGTTTTGACCCAAGCTTAACCCAACATACCATTAAACTAGAAGATTGCACCAAGCCAATCAAGTAGAAGTAGAGGCTTATCAACCCAATGATTAAGCCTCTTATGCACAAGGAGCTCACCAAATTGATTGAGTCTAAAATAATATTTCCATTCAAACACTCTTCTTGGCTGGCAAATCTTGTTCCTATTCAAAAAAAGAATAGAGAGATCAGACTATGCATCGATTTTAGAGATCTCAATAGAGTCTCTTTAAAAGACCATTATCCTCTCCCAAGCATGGAGCATATCCTTTAGATGGTGATAGGTAACAAGCATTTCTCCCTCCTAGATGGCTATTCAGGGTACAACCAGATTTTGGTGCAAGACTATGACCAACACAAAATAGCCTTCACAACCAAGTGGAGAATGTTTGCTTATAGGAAGATGCCTTTTAGATCATCTAATGTTGGTGATAATTTTCAATGAGCTATGGACATGGCCTTTCAAGGCTTGATAAACAAGACTATGTTGGTATACCTTGATGATGTGACAGTTTTCTCCAAGGAAGCAAGCCAACACATGAAACACCTCAGGCAAATCTTTGAGAGGTGTAGAGAGTTTGGTATCTCTCTCAATCCTAAGAAATGCATGTTTGTTGTCCATGAGGGAAAGCTCCTCGATCACATTGTTTCTTTAAAAGGTCTGGCTATTGATTCAGACAGAGTTTGCTCTATCCTAGAGCTGTCCTTGCCCAAGCACAAGAAAGGACTTTAAAGTTTTTTTGGTAAGATAAATTTCATATAGAGATTTATCCCAAATTTTGTGGAGGTGGTCAAGCCATTGACCTCTATGCTAAGAAAGGGTGAGGATTTCACATGAAAAGTACAAATAAAATATAGTTTTGAAGAAATCAAGTAGGCCATAGCCCAGGCTCCTACTTTGATCAACCCTGACTTCACCAAAGATTTTAGCCTCTACACCTTCGGCAATGAAGAGGTAATCTTCACCATGCTTGCCCAAGCAAGTGATGATAACCTTGAGTATCCAATTGCATTTTTTAGCCAAGGCCTAAAAGCTTTTGAAGTCAGATACACATATGTTGAAAAGTAAGTCTTGGCGGTCATACGGAGTCTGAAGAAATTCATAGACATGTTGTCCAATAACAAAATCCATCTCATGGTCCCACATCCCAGCATCAAGGATTTCTTAATCCACTAAGATCTAAATGAGAAGAGAGCAGGGTGGATCACTAAGGTGATGGAATATGATGTAGATATCAAGATCACCAAACTAGTAAGAGGGAGAGGCTTGTGTGAACACCTCACTGCAAACTTTAAGTAGCAAAAGGAGGACAGTCTACTAATCCTTGATGTAGCCACAAAAGAAGAACTAACTATCATGAAGGATTAGACATCAGATGTGAGGCATTTCCTTCTCACTGGTGAGTGCCCACACTCATTTGATAGGACCAAGAGAAGGTATTTTAGACTCAAGTGTCTCCCTTACGCCTTGATTGATGGAGTGCTATTTAGGAAGGATTTCTTAGGAGTCTTTTTGAGATGCTTGGACTCAAGTTAGGTTGACAGGGTGGTATCTGAGTTCCATGATGGACCAATTGGTGGTCATTTTTCTCCTAGGGATACTATAGCAAGAATAATGAGAGCTAGCTATTTTTGGCCTACTCTTTTCAGGGACACCCATGCCTAGGTAAGAAAGTACCAGAAGTGCACACTTTTTTATGGGAAGCAACGGTTGGCTGCCATGCCTTTACAGCCTATTCAACTGGAGTAGCCATTCATATAGTGGGGCCTCAAATTCATAGGGATGATTAATCCTCCCTCTAGTGTTGGACACAAGTGGGTCCTGACTGACACAGATTATTTCACAATGTGGGTAGAGGTTGTTTCTCTAAAAGAGGCAAACAAAAGTGCAGGCTGGGATTTTTATGAGGACTTGGTAGCGAGGTTTAGGGTTCCAGCAACCATAATCTCAGATAATGCGTTAGCTTTTCTGGGAACCAAAGCAAGTGAATGGGCACTAAGATATGGTATATATCTTAGCACTTCATCTAATTACTACCTGTAGGAGAATGGACTGGTTGAGTCTACAAATAAGAACCTGATCAGGATCATCAAGTGGACCATGGAGGAAAATTAGAGGACTTGGCATGACAAGTTGAAGACAACCCTATGGGAAAATAGGGTCACCTCAAAGAGGGCAATTGTAAACTTTCCATACATGCTCATCTATGGAAGGGAATCTAGGCTCCCCATTTCACTTGAGTTACCAGCCTTAGATCTCGGTCGCCATCTATAATTAGAAGAAGGAAATAGCATGGACGTTAGATTATGTGAGCTAATGGAACTCCAAGAGGCAAAGGACCAGGCTATGGCTTCCATGACTAGTTGCCAATAACAAGTGAAGAGACACTTCAACAAGAAATCTTCATCAAAAGGTTTCTTTGAAGGAGACATTTTCTTGAAATGGGATGAAGACTGAGCTAATCCTGCAAAGTATGAAAATTTTGACACCCTATGGAGTGGCCCATATGTAATCACTTAGTGTAAATAGCACAATGCATTCCAACTCTCCAGGTTGGATGGTGAAGAACTCTATATCCCAGTTAATGGGATACATCTTAAACATTACCACTAAGCCCCTTCTCCATCATGTATATATTTTCCCTTGTTTTTCTCTTGCTTTCCCTAAGTGCTTTCTACACATGTTGGTAGTTTTCTTAGCTTTGTGTGTGTTTTCATTTTTCCTTTTGAGGTAAATCTTTGTGATTTGGTTCTAGATTCATCAGAGCTCTTACTTATCTTTAAGTTACAATCTGACCTCGTGCTCAATGGATTTTAAGGCAACTAGATTTTAAGCATAGCATGCATGCTTCCCTTGGGAATCACCAATTTGTTGACCATTTTTTGCCCAACAAGCCAAAAATTGGTCCCCTTCTTCCCCTGCTATTCTAGGCCAATTCAATTTTTGATTTTGCACAGGTCCAAGTTTATCTATGGACTCAACAGGTGTACTCCTTGGCAGACAAAAAATTAGTTTCAGAGAGTACTAGGTTTTATAAGACTTCTTCAGGCTCTTGTCTGAAGAAAATCATAAGAAGAGTTAGCACCTTTGAACTATTAAATTGGATCAATGCATTGGTTCAATGCCTTGGTTCAATCGGTGAGTTCATCACTTGGTTCAATCAGCTTAGTTTAATGCCTCTAGTTCATTGCTTGGTTCAATCAACTTGGTTCAATGCCTCCAATTCATCACTTGGTTTAATCGACTCAGTTCAACACCTCCAATTCAATGTCATCGATTCAATGGATTGGTTCAATGTGTTGGTTCAATCATTTGGTTCAACACATTGGTTCAATGCAAAAGTTCAATGGCTAAGGTGAGCGAGAAAAATGCAAAGGCTTAGTTCAATGGGCTCAGTGCATAGCATTGAACTATTAAACTAGTTCAATGGATTGGTTCAATAGATCAGTTCAACAATTGGTTCAAATGGATAGTTCATCAGTTTGGTTTAATCAGCTTGGCATGTAGTGTTGAACCATTGAACCGATTGAACTGTTGAACCATTTTTGGTTCAATAGGTTAGTTCAATGGCTTGGTTTAAGGGTGCATCCCAAGCTGAAAGATAAGGTGCCCTTGTGGAGGGCAGTCTAGGGTTTAGGAGCCCTTGAGAAGGGCAAGAAACATTTAAAATGCAGCTGAAGGGGCATTTTTTGTAGTTTTCTTTTAAGTCAATTCTTTCAAACTTTTTGTCTGAAGGATTTCCTTCAGACAAAAGCCTGAATAATTTCACTAAAAGGCTGCAGCCAAAGGGCCCAAAGGAAGAAGCCTACCCGAAAGGTATGTTTCCTTGTGGAGGGCTCTCACTGAAGAGAATGGATTGTTCTAAAAAACCCAAAGGGTATTTTCCCCTCTGAGGAAGGATAAATAAAGGAAATCAAAGTGGCCAATTTCTACAGATTTTTACTCTTAGAAAAAGTCCTGAAGCAAAAAATCTAAAAGAAGAACCTGCTAAAGAGCTGAAGGACCCCGAAGAGTAGGTGCCCTTGTGAGGGACTCTTGACTAAAATAAAGGGGCACTTTTTAAAGGCCGAAGGGTCACCTTCCCTTTGAGAAATTGCTAAGAAGGGAGTCCACAGAAAAGGGCAAAGCAGGAAGCCGAAGGAGAGTCTAAGGGTGATGGGCTTGAGGACGTCAAATTTAAAGTTGCAAAATAGCCGTTGGTCTTTTAAAAAATTGCTTGGACACCAACTATAGAATGAGCCCAAATAATGTAGTGACCCACTAGAAGATCACCCCTAAGGGTTGAAGGAGTAGAAGAAGACAAAGCAGGAAGAGGACAAAGAGCCTAAAGAACAAGAGGAGGCAAAATGGCCAAGCGCAGGAGCAGACGAAGTGATCTAATTGACGCAAAAAAGTGTTAATTTAAGAAGTTATTTTAGTGGTTGACACAATACCTACCATGCGATCATCAAAGAGGCATAAATAGTGATCAATGTGACTTGTTTTTTTCAATATGCATTGAAGAGTAGGCAAATGGTGTGGCTCATAAATTCAAATCTTGACAAGCGCTGACACAACATTATATTTAGATGGTTTCCTCATCCCAATGCTTGGAAGGCACATGGGTCACTTGTAAAAAGGGCACCAAAAGGCCTGCTTTCTTCCTCTATATATTAGAGACTTGTCATTTTAAGAAATAGATCTTCCACATTGGTAAGGCGAAGCCCTGGCAAATTTTCACCTGAAATCAATAAACACATTTTTTACCTCTATCCTAGTTAGATATCTCTGTGTATGTCTAAGTGTCAGTTTGTGTTTAGTCATTGCTTCTTGATGCTTCCACATGTTCAACACCAACATACCTAGTTTCTATAAGGTGCCATTTTTCTAGGTGACAAGGAGAGCTATATTTGGAAGTGTAGAGATAGAAGAACTACTATACAGTGTGCCTTTCTATAGCACCTTTGGTGAGTCTCTATTTTTTGTGTGTTCCATTAAAGCCTCCCTGTTAAGCTTCTTATAGCCTAGCCCTTTTGCCAATATGAAGTGTACATATGTGTTTGTCTAATTTTAAGTGTGAGTGTGAAAAGGTCAAATCATTTGGTGGATCAGCTCTTTTAGAGTAGTTTTGTTTCCCTGTAATCCTTCTCCCTTTTCAGCCCCCATTATATATCTATATACCTATATTAGCACCTACTAGAACAACTCAAATGCATCAAAGGGAGCTAGCCCTTACCTAGAGACTCTCCCCTCTAGCTTTGCTAGTCTCACAGGTGAGACAGGAGTTTCCATTTTGACGTGTTGAAGGCAGGAGCTCAACCTCCTTGCCCTAGGTGTAATCCACTATGTCAATAATTTTTGGCATGCCTGGTGGGACCCAATTTTACACTCAATAAAGTTTTAGGATTAATGCTAGTCCTATTATAGCAAGTCAAGTATTTTTAGCATCTGGCAACTCCACTGGTAAGAACTTCATTTCCTAATCAAAGACCAGTCTGACTTCCTATGCCTAAAGTCACCACATGGTCTACTTCTAAGGGCATCCCTTTTGAATTTGTTGAATTGCCTTTGTACTCAACAAAAAGACTGAGGTTTGAGAAGACCCATCCTTATTCAACAAACCACCTTCCTAGACCTGTTGTAAGGAATACATATGCAACAAGGCCATAGTTACATCCCATCACAGCTATGGCATTCCCCTTTGTGGCTTTTCATGGTCAGAGCCCCTTGAATCTCCCACATTATGACCCAATTCTGGGAGCAGCCCTCAAAAATGTGCCTTCTTTTGATGGAGAGAGGCCCATTACAGTCATTGAGCACATCAAAAATATTGATAATCTCTGCAATATTCACAATGTCACTGAGGAAAACATCACAATCAAATTACTGGCATTGTCTCTCAAGGGCAAAGCTCTTGAATAGTATGGGACTTTGGCTATAAATTTAATTAGTTCTTGGAATTAACTGGGTACTCACTTGATAGACCATTTTAGAGAAAAGAGCAACCACTTGTTGCTTGATGAGCAGCTAACTACCATGAAAAGAGCCCCACATGAATACATGCAGGACTTCAACATGCATTTTCAAAAGACATGGGATAGAATCCCTATTCTAGTAAGACCTATTGTCTCCCAAAAATAACAGTCATTTTTGGAACAACATTTGAATTATTTTGGTTCTACAAACCAAAATAATATCTTCCATTTTCAAAATTTGTCTTAGATATTCAGATTTCTCATTTTTAGAGCTTCTCAAAAAATCTATGGACTCTGTAGGGTTAAATCTACAGACTCTATAGGCTTGAATCTACAGACTCAGCAGGAAGAAAAATCTACAGACTCTACAGGCTTGAATCTATAGACTCAATAGGAAGAAGAATCTATGAATTGTGTAGGAAAAGGAAAATCTATAGACTTTTGCAGGTGGTTTTCAGTCAAAAGAATTGATTTTCAACATTTGTTCATTTCTAGGATTGGTTCAAAGTTTTGGTTCATGTGAAAATCTTCATCGACAAGCATCTGAGTGCAAAAATTAACTTGAACCATTGAACTGAACCATTGAACCATTTTGGTTTAAAAGGTTCAATGGGTTCAAGGTTCAACCAAAAGAATAGTTCAATAGTTCAGTTCAACCAAGTAGTTCAACAATTTATTTCATTTAGTTGGTTCATTCTTTTAGTTCATCTTTTGGTTCAATGTCTACAAGTTCAACAATAGGGGATCGACGTGCTTCATTGAACCATTGATCTAGTTCAATAGATTGGTTCAACGGATTGGTTCAACCGATTGGTTCAACTGTTGATTCAAAGGCAAGTTCAACATCTTGGTTCAATGCTTAGTTCATTGGCTTGTTTTATTCATTGAACCATTGGCTTAAACTATTTTGGTTCAAAAGCCTTGGTTCAACCAATTGGTTCAACATCCAAGTTCATTGCATGGTTCATTGGCTTTTGGTTCAAAAGGACTTGGCGCGCTTCATTGAACCATTGAATCGGTTCAACTAATGGTTCATCGTCTAAGTTCAAAGGGCTGGTTCAATACAAAAGAAGACTTTCCAAAGGACAAGTGCCCTTGTGGAGGGCACTTAATCAAGAAAAGCACCTTTTTGGAGGATCATTTTTCTAAGAATCCAAAGGGTAATTCTTTCAGATTTGTCTAAGGCATTTTAAATTTTTTGATTAAAGACTTAATTCTTTTGGATTTTTGTCCAAAGGAATTCCTTCAAACAAAAAGTTTGAAAGAATTCCAAATGGCCAAGGACCCCGAAGAAATCTTCAAAGACTTGTTCAAAAAGACTTGGCAGAACGAATTTCACCTGGACATTTTGTCTGCGGGAATTTTACACAGACATTTTATCTGCAAGAATTTTACCCAGACATTTTGTTTGTGGGAATTTTTTGTAGAACAAATGTCCATGGAATTACCTATGGGGAGCTTTCAAGTCAAACACCCAGGAATTTTCCCTGGGGATTTGTCCATAGAAATAAAGCCTGGGGAAACATTTGTCTGCGAGGACTACCAAAACAAAAGCCTGAGGAAATATTTGTCTGCTAAAGGGGCTACCAAAGAACCCTGAAGGGTAGGTGCCCTTGCGGGGGACTCTTGGCAACCAAAATAAAAGACTATTCAAACACAGGTCATTTTTCAAAATTTGAAAGGGTAAGTCCAAGCCGACTGGGTAAGGCTGAAAGTTAAAAGAAGATCAAGGGGTGATTCCCATAAAGACGTCAAATTTAGCATAGCTAAATAGCTGTTGGAAGCATATCGATGGGCATGTAAACATCAATTTCAAAGATAGTAAAATAGCCATTGATCCTTTGACCCATAGACCCAGATGCATTTCTAAAATTCAAGACAAAAACTAGCTAAAAGTGAGGAAAGACAAAATAATGGATGAATCTAGGACCTGATTCAATCAATCTGGAAAGGAAGAATGAAGTCAAGATCAGACCAATTGCTGGACATTGAAAGTTGTAATCTTTCATTTACACGACTTGTTTATCTACATTGATAAGATCAAATGGGTAAGATGCCCCAAAAGTTCCAGCTTATCTTCCTAACATTTCCCAATGCATCATGATGTATTACTATTCTTGAGTCCTTCTTGAAGTGGCTATATAAGGGACTTTCTTTCATTGTAAAATCAACTTCCTTTTGACAATTTGAATGAAACTCTACTGAAATTGAGAGGCATCATTGAGACTTTGTGCTTAGTCTGTTGATCATATTCTGTTAATAAAATAAGAAAGCAAGGGACTTTTTTAGACTTTGTGCTGTGAATTCTTTGTGGTTGAAGAAACTATTCTTATGTTTATTTCCTTGATTTATCTTTTGTTTCATTGATTTAATAAGCAGGATTAGTAAAATTAGTCAGGAAGGTGTCCTGAAGAATCAATTGTGGAGAGACTTTGTGCCCCCATAGCTGCCTTCAGTGTGTTTGCTTTTTCATTATTGTGTAAAGGACTTTGAGAAGACTTTGAGATTTCATTGCCCTTCATATATCACTCTTGAGTATTTCAGGTATAGACTTTATGATGTGTCTTGATTTGATGGTTCTCATACTCCCAGTTACACTCTACTTTAATTTCTAGGAGTATTCTTGTGGCTGGCTGAATAGTTTTTCCTGAAAGAAGAGGAGAGTTGTTTGTCATTCCCTTGAGTTTTTCCTTTGTTTTGTATGCATCATCTCGGAAGAAAGAGAGATGGATGTCTGGTCCTACCCTTGAGTATTATTTTCTATTTATACATATACATAACATATCCATAGGGAACCTCCACTTAATGAGAGGAGAGAGAAGTCTCCTTCTGATGTGATAAACTTACACATTAGGACAACTAATCTTCTGATAAGACTTATTTTGTTTACCAGTATGCTAATAGACAAAATATTCAACCAACAATTTTTGGTGACTCCACTGGGGAAATACCCATTATCTATTTATAGTCTAACCATTCCATTCACCTCTACACCAATAGGAAAATAACACATAGTTTAAAGCCTCAAGTTTTAACTGAAGCAAAGTCAATTCTTTTCAAATTTTGTTTTACAAATCTAGCAGATTCAAGGTATACACGAAGCCAAAGGGCTAAAGGTGTCATTGATCCTATGTTTGAGCTGGTACAACAAAGTGATTTTGATCTATTTAATTCACCATCTTGTCTTCAACGAACCAAGAGCTTCCCTCCTACTAAAGCTAGATCTCCATTACCAAGCGAAATATCAACTTTTGCTATTGATAAAGTTGTGCCTATAATTACCCCTTTGAGATTTGTTATCCCTCCTTTTCAGTACCCTATAATGGCAGTTCAAGGCCCTTGGGGTAATGCTTTTGGCCCTCTCAATCTTACTCCTCCTCTACATGAACTTCCATGTAGTTCTAGGAAGAATTTCTCAAAATTCCACAGTGATGGGAAAGTTCATCCTGATGAACATATTACAACATTCAGTATAGCTTGTGGAGTAATTGGGGTAGAGTTTGAAGATGTAGCAGTCAAGCTTTTTATTGAAACACTACAAGGTCCTATTGTAGATTGGTTTTACCATTTACAGGCTCGATTTGTGACTGATTGGAATACTTTGAAAGCTAAGTTTGAAGCCAAATTAAAACTTGCAGAAGATGCACATACACTTCTGGCTCAACTTACACAAATGAAAAAAGAGCCACATGAGCCTATGAGATACTTCATAGTTAAATTTGACAAGTTGAGAAATATAATTCCTATGATTTCCAGACCTACAACTAAGAATCTCAAATGCTTTTTCATTAATTCTCAGCTACTTGAAGTCAATTTCTTCTTGAGACGTGCTGGCCAAATATATCTCACTGCAGCTCAACTTTTGGCCACTGAAGTAGAAGATGATCTCATCTTAGTAGGGAAAATAAGAAGAGATCCCAATAGAAACAGAGCTTCATCATCTTTCAAATTTGTATCTATAAGCACCATAGATCCAATGGTGCAAAAATTAGCAAATGAGCTCCTTGCCCTCAAAAAGCAAATGGCTCAAAGAATGTCTTCTTCTCCTACATACAGAAGAACATTCCCAAATCAGTCATATCAGGGAAATGTTGCTAAAAACCAAGGACAACAAAATCATCTTCCTCCTCCACAAGGAAAACTTGCCCTGGAAGCTCCTCCAACTAATTTAGCAATGGGATATCTTGAGACAGAATCAAAATTTTCTTATCAGCCTGAATTAAATCAAGAAAATGATAATGATATCATTAAAGACAATCAAGAAGAATCAACTGGTGACTCCCACATTGGTTTCCTAAATTATCAGGATGAACCTAGAAGTAAAGGAGAAGCTTCAGATGGATCATATGTAGTGTTTACTAGGTCTAAGAATCAATCAGCCCAACAGGCTGATAAAGATAAGATAGAAGAACAACCACAGCCAACAGTCACAATTGTCAAGTATGGAACAACTCTGCCCTTTCAACCAAAATATTTGGTAATCACTCAAAAGGTAAATACATCTATTGTGCCTTCCCCTTCTACTTTTAATTCACAAACCAGCGCACCTCCCATCCCTTTGAAAACTCAAAAAGATGAAGTACCTTTCTCTATACCTAGCTCGATTCAGCCATTTGATATAATTGACCATGTTAAAAAAACAAAAATATAGATGTCTAAATTTGAGTACTTTTAGTCCAATCTGGATCAACTAAACAAGCTGGTCCAATATGTTAAAAATCATACCATCCCTATAGGACAAAAGGCCAAAAAATTAACTTTTTATTTTTTAATGAATACGCCTATTCCAAATAATCTGATTATTACTCCTTTAGCTGCTTCTGGAAAAATAGAACTCTTCTATGTTTCCTTGTCAATCAATGGCCACAAGCTAAGTAACTATATAATAGACTCAGGTGCATCTGAAAATGTCATGCCTACCAAAGTCACTGAGTCTCTTGGTCTCACATTGACCAAGATGTTTGGGAGATGTTTTTCCATGGAGAACAAGCAAGTGTGATTGCTAGGGCAAATCAAAGATGCTCAATTTGCATTCATAGCCTTTTTTGACAAGAGGATTAAAATTACTGTATTAGTGGCTAACATCCCAACATCTTATGGCATTTTGCTTGGACAAAAAAAATTCAAGGACGTGGGAGGAGAACTGAACATGGATCTATCTAAGGCAAGGATCCCCGTCCAAGGTGTGATGAAAAGATTACTTCCTGAAAAGGAAGCAAAGTATGTGGTTACCCAAACATCATCCCCTACAGCACAAATTCTATTTGAATCTTCAAGCAATGGTAATTATTTCTTTACCATAGAAGATGCTCATGTTCCTATAGATGAAAGTCTTATAGCTAACAATCCAAGAATTGATCCAAACAAGACTTCAAGAGAATTGGTAGAGCACAGTATAAACAAGGAAGGATCTTTCATCTCTAATGAGGAGAAATTTGATAAGAGATCAACTTTTGATGATGACAATAATTCTTCTACCAATGATGGAGTTGGGACTATGTTGATATCTCCTCAAAGAGATATTCTTCCTTCATGCAATTTGCAAGTCAACAACACCAACAACATAGCTGGAGGTGAATTTTTATTACCTAAATTGAAGATTACTCAAGATGAAGAAGTCAAACTCCTTGACATCAAAGGAGATGATAATCTGACAGTTTGTCAAGAATTTGACTTGGACGATCCAATCATGTGCTGGACTGGACCAACAAAACAACAAGTTATAATGTTGGACCATGCTGCTATAAATCAAAATCAGACAAAGGAATCCATCACCAAGATAGCAAGGAGTGATAATTTTTGGTTTGAAGACCACATCCTGCCATGGGGAAAGAAGAGGAAAGAGTCAACAAGAAGATGTAAAAAATTAGATTCTTCATGGAGAGATCCATTCACCCGTCACCATTTCTGGGGACAAAATGGTTTCCTACTGGTTTACCAGAATAGAACATTATTTTCATTGTCTCCCAAAAAGTAGTTTATGAAATACTTCAATTCTTGAAGTATCAGATCATTGCCTCTATATATATGTATATTTGTAAAGTTTTGAATTCTATTTTGTTTTGTTTGTTTTTGTTTTTGATGTCTTTCATTTCTGGAAAGCATGACTCTGAAGCCCAATGGTAGACTTGAAGACACTAGAGTTTCTGAATTCTACTCCTTCTAGTTCATTTTGCAATTGATAGAAGTTTCCCAACTAGAGCCAATTGTTGTCTCCCAAAAATAATAGTCATTTTTGGAACAACATTTGAATTATTTTGGTTCTACAAACCAAAATAATATCTTCCATTTTCAAAATTTGTATTAGATATTTAGATTTCTCATTTTCAGAGCTTCTCAAAAAATCTATGGACTCTGCAAGGTTAAATCTATGGACTCTTTAGGCTTGAATCTATGGACTTAGCAGGAAGAAAAATCTACAGACTCTATAGGCTTGAATCTATGGACTCAGTAAGAAGAAGAATCTATGGACTATGCAGGAAAAGGAAAATCTATAGACTTTTGTAGGTGGTTTTTAGTCAAAAGAATTGATTTTCAACATTTGTTCATTTTTTGAGATTGGTTCAAAGTTTTGGTTCATGTAAAAATCTTCATCGGCAAGCATCTGAGTGTAAAAATTAACTTGAACCATTGAACTGAACCATTGAACCATTTTGGTTCAAAAGGTTCAACGGGTTCAAGGTTTAATGACAGGTTCAATCAAAGAATAGTTCAATAGTTCAGTTCAACCAAGTAGTTCAACACTTTATTTCATTCAGTTGGTTCATTCTTTCAGTTCATCTTTTGGTTCAACATCTATAGGTTCAACAACAGGGGCTCGGTGCACTTCATTAAACCATTAAACTAGTTCAATAGATTAGTTCAATGGATTGGTTCAATTGTTGGTTCAAAGGCAAGTTCAACATCTTGGTTCAATGCTTAGTTCATTGGCCTGTTTTATTCATTAAACCATTGGCTTGAACCATTTTGGTTCAAAAGCCTTGGTTCAACTAATTGGTTCAATGTCTAAGTTCATTGCATGGTTCATTGGCTTTTGGTTCAAAAGGACTTGGCACGCTTCATTGAACTGTTGAACCAGTTCAACTAATGGTTCATTGTCCAAGTTCAAAGGGCTGGTTCAATGCAAAAGAAGACTTTCCAAAGGATAAGTGCCCTTGCAGAGGGTACTTAATCAAGAAAAACACCTTTTTGGAGGATCATTTTTCTAAGAAGCTGAAAGGTAATTCTTTCAGATTTGTCTAAGGCATTTTTAAAATTTTGATTAAAGACTTAATTCTTTTAGATTTTTGTCCAAAGGAATTCCTTCAGCCAAAAAGTCTGAAAGAATTCCAAATGGCCAAGGACCCCGAAGAAATTTTCAAAGACTTGTTCACAAAGACTTGGTGGAATGAATTTCACCCAGACATTTTGTTCACAAGAATTTTACCCAGACATTTTGTCTGCAAGAATTTTACCTAGACATTTTATCCGTGGGAATTTTCTGTGGGACAAATGTGCACAAAATTACCCACAAGGAGCTTTCAAGTCAAACACCCAAGAATTTTCCCAGGGGATTTGTCCACAGAAATAAAGCCCGGTGAAACATTTGTCTTTGAGGACTGCCAAAACAAAAGCCTGGGGAAATATTTGTCTGCTAAAGGGGCTGCCAAAGAACCCTGAAGGGTAGGTGCCCTTACGGGGGACTCTTGGCAGCCAAAATAAAAGACTATTCAAACACAGGTCATTTTTCAAAATCTGAAAGGGTAAGTCCAAGCCGACTGGGTAAGGCTGAAAGTCAAAAGAAGATCAAGGGGTGACGCCCATAAAGATGTCAAATTTAGCATAGCTGATTAACCATTGGAAGCATATTGATGGGCATGTAAACATCAATTTCAAAGATAGTAAAATAGCTGTTGATCCTTTGATCCATAGACCTGGATGCATTTCCAGAATTTAAGACAAAAACCAGCTGAAAGCGAGGAAAGACTAAATAATGGATGAATCCAGGACCCGATTCAATCAATCTAGAAAGAAAGAATGATAAAGTCAAGATCAGACTGACAACTAGACATTGAAAGTTGTAATCTTTCAATTGCATGACTTGTTTATCTACATTGATAAGATCAAATGGGTAAAATGCCCCAAAAGTTCCAGCTTGTCTTCCTAACATTTCCCAACGCATTATGATGTATTACTATTCTTGAGTCCTTCTTGAAGTGGCTATATAAGGGACTTTCTTTCATTGTAAAATCATCTTCTTTTTGACAATTTGAATGAAACTCTGCCGAAATTGAGAGGCATCATTGAGAGTTTGTGCTCAATCTGTTGATCGTATTCTGTTAATGAAATAAGAAAGCAAGGGACTTTTTCAAACTTTGTGCTGTGAATTCTTTATGGTTGAAGAAACTATTCTTATGTTTATTTCCTTGATTTATATTCTATTTCATTTATTTAATAAGCAAGATTAGTAAAATTAGTCAGGAAGGTGTCCTGAAGAATCAATTATGGAGAGACTTTGTGCCCCCATAGCTGCCTTCAGTGTGTTTGCTTTTTCATTGCTGTGTAAAGGACTTTGAGAAGACTTTGAGCTTTCATTGCCCTTCGTATATCACTCTTGAGTATTTCAAGTATAGACTTTGTGCTGTGTCTTGATTTGTTGGTTCTCATACTCCCAGTTATGCTCTACTTTAATTTCTAAGAGTATTCTTGTGGTTGGTTGAATAGTTTTTCTTGAAAGAAGAGGAGAGCTTTCTATCATTCCCTTGAGTTTTTCCTTTGTTTTGTATCCATCATCTCTGAAGAAAGAGAGATGGATGTATGGTCCTACCCTTGAGTATTATTTTCCATTTATACATATACATAGCATATCCACAGTGAACCTCCCTTTGATGAGAGGAGAGAGAAGTCTCCTTCTGATGTGATAAACTTACACATTAAGATGACTAATCTTCTTGCTTTACCTGATAAGACCTATTTTGTTTACTAGTACGCTGATAGACAAAATATTTAACCAATAAAACCGACTGCTAGCTATGCTTTCCTATATTACTTAACAGCATTAAACAGTGATATCACTGTTATGATATAATCCATGGGAGGACATGTGCTACCTACTACCTATGACATAGATATAGCAGCTAAAAATTGATTAGTGTAGGCTGGGAAGATAGCCCCTAGACCCCATATGCCACTTTTCCCAGAAATGCTTCCCCCAATTCAAATCGTTACTCCCACATTAGCTCCTTTGCCTAACATGGAGAAACCAGCTACTGCTCCATCCAATGAGCTTCATAAAGTTAAGAGTCTATTGCAGAGTATGTTAAATGAACTTATAGCTCTTAAAAGGTAGCAAGCTTAAAGAAATAGACCAAACCAAGGATACTAATAGTATGGTCAAGCTCTAAGACCCCCTTTCAAAAATTACAATCAAGGACAGGGTCAGCTTACTCAAACTAGACCTTTCCAAGGCCATAACCTAGGTACCCCTTCATCATCTAAGGTCATGGTGCCTGTTCAAAACAATCTGGTGCAAGAATAACCAAGTTGTGCAACCATGGGATATGGCTAGGAGCAAGTTGTTTATACAAATGAGATGATGGGTTATTACCCAAATGTGTAAGAGAATTAGGTAGCTACCCATTCCCAAGTCTTTGAGGCTCCAATGCAACCTAGCATGAGTAGCAGTCAGGCCCAGCCTGATTCTACCCTCATGAATCATTTGGAAGGAGAATTCTATTCAGTGAATTATGTGGGTGCTACACACAATCAAGCTGATTGTGTTGCAGCCAACACAAGATTTAAGAGGAGAGCAATGGGACAAGCCCAAGCTACTACCCAAATAGTAGCAATACCTTCTCCATCACACTCAAATCAAAAGGTCCCAAGTTTTAGATCGTCAATTGTACCTCCAACTCCTCAGCCTACACCTCAAGCTATACATAATTCTAAAGAAAATTTTAAGGCAACCCTCGAGTCAATGTTGTTGATCAGATGAAGAAGCTACACATGAACATCTCCTTGTGGGATTCACTGTCAATACTAGGGCAAAAAGACTTACTGCAAAAAGAATTGCATGAGCTAGATGAATGAGTTATCCCAGCAAAGGCTGACAACATTTTGATGATGAATGGATAGCCTTCCACCTTAGGTCAGTCTTAGAAGGAAGAGAAGGTTCCTCCTTTTTATGTGTCCCTAGTCATAGGAGACTTCTTGGTGCATAATTGCATCATTGATAGTGGAGAAAGCACCTTGGTAATGCCCAAATGCATAGCCAACAAGTTGGGCTTGAAATATGAAGAAATGACCAAGGGAGTTTTGTAGCTAGATGGAACCCTAGCAAAGGCAATTAGAGTGGTAAGAGGTTTGAGCTTGACGCTTCATGCTTGCCCTACTTTCTTAGTTCTTCACAATGTGGTAGTGGTAAATGTCCCTCCCTAGTTTGCCCTCTGCTTGTCTAGGGATTTTACATCCAAGATAGGCAGCTACTTGGTAGCAAATTAGTCTTATCTAGTTTTTAGAATCAAGTACGAGACTAAAATCAAGATTGAATCTGAGCCACTCCACAGGGATCATCTAGAACCTTATTTGCTAAAGGTATCAAATGTCAACTATGCCATCATTGACTAGGAAGAGTTCCAAGTAGATGAATCTCCATCCTCTACCCTTGAAGGAGTCATAGACCTACTCTTAGATGAGTGGGGAAGTGAAAACTTTGAGCATGATCCCTACAGATTCATAGAGGAGGTGGACCTTGGAATTTATTACATGCATGAAGAGGGTAATTTTGTACTGAATCTGATGAAGGCCAACTAGGAAAGTTCATGTCTATGGTAGTTGTTCTTTGATGGTTCAAGGAGTAAGTTGGGAGCTGGTGGTGGAGCAGTGTTGGTCTCTCCTTGAAAAGAGAGGTATTTTTTGGCCTTTCAATTCAAATTTTCCTGCACATGTAATGTTGCAAAATATGAATCCCTCATCCATGGCTTGGAGTGGGTGAGGGAAAGAGGAATCAAAGAGCTGCAAGTGTTTGGTGACAATGAGCTGATTGTCAACCATGTAAGAGGCCAAAATTTGATGAATAATTCTCTACTAAAGTCCTACAAACATAGGGTATGGGACTTAGTGGAAGATTTCTTTACTTTCAATATCACCTCCATTCCTAGAGAATGGAACAAGCAATCAGATAGGCTGGCAGCAATCGGTGCCTAGTATGATATTGCTTAAGAAATAGGCCGAGACCATATCTCACCTCACTTGAAAGTAGTGATCTAGCCTTCTATTCTTGACAACATCACCAAATGGTAGGTTTTCAATAGTGATCAGCAAATTGCACTTTTCTTGAAAGAAGTGGAATTCACTACAAAAAACTAAGCAAAGCTACAATAGCAATATGGTAGCCAAATTGTTCAACTGAAGAACAATAAGCTCCCCAAAGGTCTGGTTACTCTAGAGCATATCTTCAATGGAGATGACCAATTGAGAAGCGACAAGGTGTGCATTGCAGCAAAGGAAGAACACCATGAGAAGGTGGATATATTTAAAGACAAGCTACTTGTACTTGGAAAAGTGTGCATAGACTGAGAAAGTTAGGCCTTCATCTTTTTGTGCCAAGAGTTTGCCAATATCTTTCCCTGAGAGTATAGTGATTTGAAGGGTTTTGACCTTGAGCTTAGCCCATCATACTATTGAAATAGAAGGCACCAAGCTAATCAAGTAGAAGTAGAGGCCTGTCAACCCAATGATTGAGCCTCTCATGCACAAGGAGCTCATCAAATTGATTGTGTCTAAAATAATATTTCCAATCAAGCACTCTTCTTGGTTGGCAAATCTTGTTCTTATTTGAAAAAAGAATGGAGAGATCAGACTGTGCATTGATTTCAGAGATCTCAATAGAGTCTCTTTGAAAGACCATTATCCTCTCCAAAGCATGGAGCAGATCCTTTAGATGGTGACAGGCAGTGAGCATTTCTCCCTCTTGGATGGTTGTTTAGGGTACAACTAGATTTGGTGTAAGACTGTGACCAACACAAAATAACCTTCACAACCAAGTGGGGAATAATTACTTACAGGAAGATGCCTTTCAGACTATTTAATGTTGGTGCTACTTTCCAACGAGCTATGGACATGGCCTTTCAAGGCCTGATAAACAAGATTGTGTTGGTATACCTTGATGATGTGATAGTTTTCTCTAAGGAAGTGAGCCAGCCATGAAACACCTCAGGCAAATCTTTGAGAGGTGTAGAGAGTTTGGTATCTCTCTCAATTCTAAGAAATGCATGTTTTCTGTCCATGAGGGAAAGCTCCTTAGTCACATTATTTTTTTGAAAGGTCTGGCTATCGATCCAGAAAGAGTTCACTCTATCCTAGAGCTGTCCTGACCCAAGCACAAGAAAGGCCTACAAAGTACTTTTGGTAAGATAAATTTCATACAGAGATTTATCCCAAATTTTGTGGATGTGGTCAAGCCATTGAACTCTATGCTGAGGAAGGGTGAGGAGTTCACATGGACAATATAGAGAAAATACAATTTTGAAGAAATCAAGTAGGCCATAGCCTAGGCTCCTACTTTGATTAGCCCTAACTTCACCAAAGATTTCAGCCTCTACACCTTCAACAATGAAGAGTTAATCTCTGCCATGCTTACCCAAGCAAGTGATGATAACCTTGAGCAACCAATTGTATTTTTTAGCCAAGGCCTAGAAGGTTTTGAATTCAGATACACATATGTGGAAAAGCAAGTCTTGGCAGTCATACGGAGTCTGAAGAAATTTAGAGACATGCTATCCAATAACAGAATCCATCTCATGGTCCCACATCTTAGCATCAAGGATTTCTTGATCAGCCAAGATCTAAATGAGAAGAGAGTAGGGTGGATCACTAAGGTGATGGAATATGATGTAGATATCAAGATCACCAAACTGGTAAGAGGGAGAGGCCTATGTGAACACCTCACTGCAGACTTTAAGCAGCAAAAGGAAGATAGTCTGTTAATCCTTGATGCAGCCACAGTAGAAGAAACAACTATCATGAAGGATTAGACATCAGATGTGAGGCATTTTCTTCTCATTGGTGAGTGCCCACACTCATTTGATAGGACCAAGAGAAGGTATTTCAAACTCCAGTGTCTCCCTTACACCTTGATTGATGGAGTGCTATTTAGGAATGATTTCTTAAGAGTCTTTTTGACATGCTTAGACTTGAGTCAGGCTGATAGGGTGTTGTCTGAGTTCCATGATGGACTAGCCAGTGGTCATTTTGCTCCTAGGGATACTATAGCAAGAATAATGAGAGCTAGCTATTTTTGGCCTACTCTTTTTAGGGACACCCATTCCTGGGTAAGAAAGTGCCAAAAGTGTGCACTTTTAGATGGGAAGCAACTGTTGGCTGCCATGCCTTTACAACCTATTTAGGTGGAGCAGCCATTCATGCAGTGGGGCCTAGACTTCATAGGGATGATTAATCCTCCCTCCAGTGTTGGAAATAAGTGGGTCCTAACTGCCACAAATTATTTCACAAGGTGGGTAGAGGCTGTTGCTCTAAAAGAGGCAAATGAAAGTGTGGTCCTAGATTTTTATGAGGACCTGGTGGTGAGGTTCAGGGTTCCAACAACTATAATCTTAGATAATGTGTTAGCTTTTTTGGGAACCAAAACAAGTGAATGGGTACTGAGATATGGTATATATCTCAACACTTCATCTAATTACTACCCATAGGAGAATGGACTGGTTGAGTCTACAAATAAGAACCTGATCAGGATCAACAAGTGGACCATGGAGGAAAATTAGAGGACTTTGCATGCCAAGTTGAAGATAGCCTTGTGGGTAGATAGGGTCACCCCGAAGAGGGCAATTGGCAACTCACCATACATGCTCATCTATGGAAGGGACGCTAGGCTCCCCATTTCACTCGAGTTGCTAGCCTTGGATCTCGCTCACCAGCTGCATTTAGAAGAAGGAAATATCATAGAATTTAGATTATGTGAGCTAATGGAATTCCAAGAGGCAAGGGACCAGGCTATGGCTTCCATGACTAGCCACCAATAGCAAGTGAAGAGACACTTCGACAAGAAATCTTCATCAAAAGGTTTCTCTGAAGGAGACATTGTCTTGAAATGGGATGAATACCGAGCTAAGCATGCAAAGTTTGATGCCTTATGGAGTGGCCCATATGTAATCACTCAGTGCAAAGATCACAATTCATTCCAACTCTCCAAGTTGTATGGTGAAGAAATCTATATCCCAATTAATGGGATACATCTTAAACATTACCATTGAGCCCCTTCTCTATCATGTATATATTTTCCCTTATTTTTCTCCTACTTTCCCTAAGTGCTTTTTGCACATGTTGGTAATTTTCTTAGCTTTGTGTGTGTTTTCATTTTTCTTTTTGAGGTAAATCTTCATGATTTGGTTCTAAATTCATTAGAGCTCTTAATGATCTTTAAGTTACAATCTAACCCTATGCCCAATGGATTTTAAGGCAACTAGCTTCTAAGCATAGCAGGCATGCTTCCCCTGGGAATCACCAATTTGTTGACCATTTTTTTCCCAACAGGCCAAAAATTGGTCCCCTTCTTCCCCTGCTATTCTAGGCCAAATCATTTTTTGATTTTTCATAGGTCCAAGTTTATCTACGGACTCAACAGGTGTAATCCTTGGTAGATAAAAAATTAGTTTTAGAGAGTACTAGGTTTTACAAGGCTTCTTCAGGCTCTTGTCTAAAGAAAATCACAAAAAGAGTTGGCACCTTTGAACCGTTGAACTGGTTCAACACATTGGTTCAACACCTTGGTTCAATCAGTGAGTTTATCACTTAGTTTAATTGGTGAGTTCATCACTTGGTTCAATCGGCTTGGTTCAATGCCTCCAGTTCATTGCTTAGTTTAATCAACTCAGTTTTACGCCTCTAGTTCAATGCCACCAGTTCAATGGACTAGTTTAATGCATTGGTTCAATCATTCAATTTAACACATTGGTTCAACATGTGAGTTTAATGGCTGAGGTGAGCGAGAAAAATGCAAAGGCTTAGTTCAATGGGCTCAACATGTAGCATTGAACCATTGAACCAGTTCAATGGATTGGTTCAATAGATCAGTTTAGCAAGTGGTTCAAATAGATAGTTCATCAATTTGGTTTAATTGGCTCAGTGCATAGCATTGAACCATTAAACTAATTAAATCATTGAACCATTTTTAGGTCAATGGGTTGGTTCAACAGCTTGGTTCAAGGGTGCGTCCCAAGCCAAAAGATAAGGTGCCCTTGCAGAGGGCAGTCTGGGGTTCAGGAGCCCTTGCAAAGGGCAAGAAATATTTCAAAGGCAGTCGAAGGGGAATTTTTTGTGGTTTTCTTTTAAGTTAAAATTCTTTTGGACTTTTTTTCTGAAGGATTTCCTTTAGACAAAAGCCCAAATAATTTCACCGAAAGGCCATAGCCAAAGGGCCTAAAGGAAGAAGCCCGCCTGAAGGGTATGTTCCCTTGCGGAGGGCTCTCACCAAAGAGAATGGACCATTCTCAAAAATCTGAAGGGTCTTTTCCCCTCTGAGGAAGGATAAACAAAGGAAATCAAAAAGGCCAATTCTCACAGACTTTCCCTATAAAAAAAGGCCTGAAGCAAAAAATTTGAAAGAGGAACCCGCCAAAGAGATGAAGGACCCCGAAGAGCAAGTGCCCTTGCGGGGGACTCTCAGCCAAAATAAAGGGGCACTTTCCAAAGGCTAAAGGGTCACCTTCCCTTTAGTAAGATGCTTAGAAGGGAGTCCATAAAAAATGGCAAAGTAGGAATCTAAAGGAGAGTCCAAGGGTGATGGGCCCGAGGACGTCAAATTTAAGTTACAAAATAGTCATTGGTCTTTAAGAAATTACTTGCGCACCAACAATGGAATGAGCCCAAAGAATGCAGTGACCCACCAGAAGATCGCCCCTGAGGGCTGAAGGAGCAGAAGAAGACAAAGTAGGAAAAGGAAAAATAGCCTAGAGAGTAAGAAGAGGCAAAATGGCCAAGTGTAGGAGCAGATGAAGTGATCTAAGTGACGTAAGAAAGTGTCGATTCAAGAAGTCATTTTAGTGGTTGACATAGTACCTACCATGTGATCATTAAAGAGGCACAAATAGTGATCAACGCAACTTGTTTTTCTTCAATATGCATTGAAGAGTAGGCAAATGGTACAGCTCATAAATTCAAATCTTGACAGGAGCTGACACAACATTATATTCAAACGGTTTCCTCATCCCAATGCTCAAAAGGCACATGGGTCACTTGTAAAAATGGCACCAAAAGACTTGCTTTCTTCCTCTATATATTGGAAACTTGTCATTTTAAGAAATAGATCTTCCACATTTGTAAGGTGAAGCCCTGGCAAATTTTCACCTGAAATCAATAAATGCATTTTTTACCTCTATCCTAGTTAGATATCTCTATATATGTTTGATTGTCAATTTGTGTTTAGTCATTGCTTCTTGATGCTTCCACAGGTTCAACACCAACATACCTGGTGTCTATAAGGTTCCATTTTTATAGGTGACAAGGAGAGCTGTATTTGGAAGTGTAGAGACAGAAGAACTACTATATAGTGTGCCTTTTTATAGCACCTTTGGTGAGTCTCTATTTTTTGTGTGTTCCATTAAAGCCTCCCTATTAAGCTTCCTGCAGCCTGGCCCTTTTTCCAATATGAAGTGTACATATGTGTTTGTCTGATTTCAAGTGTGAGTGTGAGAAGGTCAAATCATTTAGTGCATCACCTCATTTAGTGTAGTTTTGTTTCCCTATAATCCTTCTCCCTTTTCACCTTCCCCCCATTATATATCTATATACCTATATTAGGACTTATTAGAACAACTTAGATGCATCAAAGGGAGCTAGCCCTTACCTAGAGACTCTCCCCTCCAGCTTCACCAGTCTCACAGGCAAGAGGGGAGTTTCCATTTTGACATGTGGAAGGAAGGAGCTCAACCTCCTTGCCCCAGGTGTAATCCACTATGTCAATAGTACATATTTTCACAAAAGCACTACCAAAATACACATTTAAGTATCTACAAGAGAAGTTGGGAGTAATTTCTTTTACTTTCTACCATTGAGGTTCAGTATCAGTTGAGGGAGATCTAAATGTTAGCTCTAGGTGGGCCCTTTGCCATTGATGTCAAAGGGGAAGAATAATAGGTATAGGTATAGGTACAAGTGCAAAAATAGGTACAAGGAATAGGTATAATTTTCTACAATAAGGGGGAGTTACTATATGTTTTTTAGATGGTAATATGTGCAAGTTTCAGGATGTAGTAGTTTCTATTTGAGTTTGCCATTAATGACAAAGGGGAAGATTGTTTGAAATATTGTCATTGATGTCAAAGGTATAACATTATTGGTGATAAATACCCCATTGCATTTAATGGTGTTTCTAATATTCATATCTTGGCTAATGTGTGTTAATATTTATTTAATATTAATTAATATGTTTTTGGTTGCATATAAGTCAAAAGAGGGCCCATGGAGAAGTCAAAGAGTCATGGGGTAAAAGATAAAAGAGGAATGAGATTTATTTTCTCATGAAGATTCATCTTGAGGAATTCTAAGAGTCATCATGTGAAGACAAAAAAGAGTATGGTGTATTTTTCTATGAAGAGACACTTTGAGGAATATGAAAAGTCACCAAGATAAAGACAAAAGAGGAAAAGATGCATTTGCTTATGAAGGGTCACCATATGACTTTTCAAATGCAAGGATATGAAGGGTCATGAAAGTTTGGTGCCATTTTCCATGAGTATTGAAGGGTCACAAAGGATGAATGCCAAAGGTCTTTTGGAAAGCTATAAATAAAGGCTTGAGAAGCCATTTGTAATATGCAAGAGAGTGCATGGTTTGTATTTTTTTCAAAGAGAGAATAGTAGGAGATATTGTAGAGTTATATCATTTATTGAGTAAGAAACATCGAGAGATAGTTGTGTTTTATACACAAGAGGGGTTGATGCTCTTGTGGGCTAGTGCTCACAAATATTTGCAAGGGGTTAATGCTCACAAATAGTTACTGTGTTGGTGCTCACAAAGGGTTGGTGCTCCTGCAAGTTGGTGCTTATGAAATTTGTAATTTGAGTAGGTGTTCATTAATATAATTGAGACTTTTCTCAATATTTTTTCTCACTTTGGGTTTCCATGTAAATGTATGGTCTCTCTCTCTCTCTCTCTCTTTTGTGTTGCATATTATTATTTTGGTTTTATTCCATATCTTTAATGTGTGGTTAAGTGGTTAAAGAAAAGGAATTTGATTAAGAAATAAGATATATAATATATTGATTCACCCCCTCCCCCTCTCAGTATATTTTATGCTTAACATAAATAATATATTAATTAATTAAACATATATCCCATGGTAAATATAAAATACCATTAAATAGGATATTAATTAACTATCTTGAACCATATGAAGAGTGAAAATCTTCAAGATCACTTTCCTAGGAGTCTAGCTAGATAAGCCTTAAAATAGTTGCTAAAGTTACCAAAAAATTTTATACCTAACTTTGATGATCTTTCAAATAAGTTTATACATCACTTTTCATATAATCTTGAGCACAAAATTAATGTTGTGGATTTAGGCTAAGCTAAATAGAAAATTGGTGAAAGCTTAACTGCATACTTGCAACATTGGAGAGCACTAGCAAGTTGATTTACTCACAATTTGCCAAATAAATAGTTGTTCATAATATTTACTAGGATCTTACACATCAAGATATCATACCATCTTGAGCTGCAATGTGGTCATACATTTAAAACGGTTATCTATAAAGGAATATATATTAAGAAAGCCCTTGTCAACAAAGGGATTACTAAGCTATCCTCTTCTAATCAAATCTAAAATCAACATCATGGCCAACATAGCTAGAACCAGAACCAAGTCTAAAACCATAATCATAACCCAATTCAAATACCATATTTAACACCACCTCAGGCCAAAAATAATGAGAGATCTAAAACTTATAATTGTGATAATAATGTTATTGGTAATGGGGTTACTGAATCATGCCATGTTCAAATGGTGAAAGCACCAATTGTCCATTTACCTCCACAAACTCAACAACCACCTCTTCCATACATTAAACCAAGATCTCCACAAAACTAACCACCACACAATAAAATCCAATTACAAGTCCCTTCTCTAAGGAGAATACAACCCATTGCTAGATAATTCATTGAACTTGGAGATCCTATGAATTTGTGTTCCAAAGATTGGTTCAAGAAAATATGATTAGTTGGCCAATATCAAATCCATTTCTTAAAGGAATTCATTTTCCTAATTGGTATAATAAACATGATTTTTGTGAGTACCATTATGTCAAAGGACATTCCATAAGATCGTGTGTCCAACTTATACATTTGATTCCGAATATGCTGGAAAATAAAGAGATAAAAAGAGACATCCATGCTCTTATGACCAATTATAAATTTTGTATCTACAATAATCCATTTACCCAAAATAAAAATAAAAATAACAATAAATAGCAATAGTAACAATAAAAATAATAATAACGGCATAGAACTCCACCACAAAATCAACAACAACAATGCTAGTCACAACAATAACATTAAAATGATCAAAACTAAGGGTGAAATGACCAAACTAACCAATGAGGCCATCATGTCATTATATATACCTATAACAATGTTTTAAATCACATTTTAGGTGGTTATGTTTCCACTGTCACCATTAGACCTAGACCAATTACCAATAGACCTGGACCTTCATCCAATAATACCTATTAGCTAAACAATACCTATGAACCCCATTATGTTGGTGATTCTTTTATAGATCATGTTGACAACCTAGCTCCATATCATCTAATAATTATCATTCTAAGCCTCTTTAAATACCCAAAAAACTACCAAAACTAAGTTACAAATCAAGATTACATAATCACAACTTAGTGATCTAGAGTCACTATCAAAAGACTGCAACCAAATACTAAAAATGAGTCTAATTAGCCTTTTTTACGTATAAAAAAATAAATAAACTGATAAAACTAAGGGGAAGACCCATGATATTCTAGAATAACTAAATAAAACACCTATACACATATCTATCATGGATTTGTTGCATACATATAACATCCACAAAGACATCTTAAATGAGTATTAGAACTAATCCTTCATGCTAGATGACATCACTCCAAACAAATTCCAAGCCATGGTAGGAAATTTGTCCCTTGGACAACATCTTACATTTGATGAAAGTGACATGTCATCCTTGGGACCTTTACATAATAACCCATTGTACATTAAGGTCGGTATAATGAATCATACAATTAAATATGTCCTTATAGATAATGGTTTAGGTATGAACATTATGTTTCTAAAGTTGGTAAAACATCATGGATATACATCTAAATTGCATCCAAATACCATCGTATCAAGGTACATGATAATGAAGAACAAGAATCTCAAGGTACTATTAACTTTCTAGTGGTAATTAAGACTTTGACCCATGATACTCTATGCCATGTTTTGGACCTAAAATTATCTTACAATATATTATTGGGTTGACCATGGATCCATGAGATCAAGGCTATACCTTCAACATTGCATCAGTGTATAAAATTTCCACATTTAGGAATGGGAGTGACTATACCAATGGATCTTCAACCATATCAGTATTGTAAATGCTTTACTACCAAATATAAAATCTATAACTACCAATTTGGCATAAATCCTATACCCAAATCAAATAGAAAAAGAGTTGAAAAAGGAAAATCCATTGAATCAATCCCAAAATATAATTACATTGACCTAAACATCTTATCCTCTACCTCAACCATGCATCCACCAGACATTTCTAACCACTTATATATAGCTAACAAAGGTATCAGAGAATAAAGTACCCATAATGCATTCCATATTGCCAAATTTCCAAAAAAATTGGAAATATTATAGGAGAACTAAGCCAAAACTACTCATATGTAGTGGGAAATCAAAGTAAAATCTCAATTGAATAAGCCCATTATTTTAAAATTGGCCTCTATCCTAGAACATGACCCCTTAGCAAAAGATGATTCATGGTTCTACACTAATGAGTTAGCCAGTTGTTACCAAATCACAACGTATCATATTCCTAACTAGATTATGGATCACCTGGCTTATGAAGATAGAGGCCTAGGGCTACAATAGTAAGGCATGATCAAACTAGTCTCAATGACCAAGTATAAGGGAACCCATGATATTGGATTTAAACCATCTGAGGGTGGCCCCGCATACCTTATCCATGTTTAAATACCAAAAACTAGTAATAACAATGTTGGTAATAATGCAAGGTCTGATTATAGCATCTATGATGACCTTGATATTATAAATTTATTTAAACCTCATGTTATTTGTACCATTAACCCTATTTTTCAACCTTCACATTTAACTCTTAACCATCCACAATTGATATATGGGGACTATCAAGAGACAACAATGCCATTATATGAGTTTGAAAATGATGAGGGCATATATGAATTTATAAGATTGAGGAGTCACATTCCTATTGGA
This sequence comes from Torreya grandis, assembly GCA_037957365.1. Classification (NCBI taxonomy): domain Eukaryota; kingdom Viridiplantae; phylum Streptophyta; class Pinopsida; order Cupressales; family Taxaceae; genus Torreya; species Torreya grandis. The sequence continues at coordinate 818,665 of JARHVA010001602.1, forward strand.
TACCACAAGTAGGTTTTTTCTATTATATTGGATGATGTTTCCTACTTTAGATAATAGGTGAACTTCCCTAGCCCAAAATAAAAACAAAATCAAACATTGAGGTATAAAAGTTAAAACCTCTTTGAGGAACTTTCTAATTAGGGAAAAATTAAAGAGAAAGGTAAGTCTCTTGGTGAAAATTAGTTTATAGTGTTATTAGATGAGGATGTTCACCCCTATTCATATGAATCACAAGAGACCTATAGTCCAAACATTATTTATGGATAAAAAATTAGTACTAAGGAGTGGTAAGATTTTACATATATCTTTTAAGAGTGCATGAGGTATTTTTTTCATGATAAATGCCAACATTAGGAGATTTTGATTCATCCTACTTAGTAGAATTAGATGAGGCATCCCATTTGGGGGATTTTTCCATTGCCAATTAGTTTAACTCTTTGCTAACTATTTTAGATGATGGTTCTACACTTATTATGAAGGATAATTTAGAGGTGAATATTTGGAATCAAGAGGACCCAAATTGGATTTAATTAGGTGCATCCTTCACTAAAGATGAGCATGAATTTTTTACATTCTTTTTGAGGGAATTTGTTAACATATTTTCATTAGCCTATTCAAACATGCCAAACTTGGACCCCACCTTGGTTGTACACTATATCATTATACATCTTGATACCAATCCTATTAAATATAAGTTGTATAAGATGCATCCTCATATTTTTGTTCTAGTCAATAAAGAGTTGGAAAAACTCTTATATGTGAAATGCACCAGGCCAATTGACTATTCAGAGTGGATTTCAAAAATTGTGGCAGTGAATAAAAAACTAGAAGGTATCAAATTTTGCACTAATTTCAGAGATATCAACAAATCCTACCCAAAATATGACTTTAATCTACCTAATATTGAGATGATAGTTGACTCAATGGCTGGTTATGAAATGATTTCTCTCATGGATGGATTTTCATGTTATAATCAAAGCAGAATAACACTAGAAGACTAGAACAAGACTATGTTCACCACTTTGTGGGGAACATTTTGTTATCAGGTGATGCCATTTGGACTTAAGAGTGTTAGATATACCTACTAAAGAGATATGAAAGTGATTTTTCATGACATAATGGATGACATTATTGAGGATTATATTGATGACATCTTGGGTAAATGAAAGATTTGATTCGATCATCTAGCCATACTATAAAGAATCTTTGAGAGACTTTTCAAGTACAACATCATGATTAATCTAAATAAATGTGTGTTTGGCATAACTTTTGACAAACTTTTAGGCTTCACTTTCTCTCGTAGGGGCATTAAAATTTACCCAGCCAAAGTTTGTGAAATTATAGAAATGCTGCCACTATCTACCTTGAAGCAGCTCCATAGTTTGTAGGGAAAAAATTAATCTATCAAATGCTTCATATCACAATTAGATGACAAATTCCATACATTTATGCACTTGATAAATAAAGGCATTAAATTATCTTAGAATAAAGAGTGTCAAAAAGCTTTTGACCAACTGAAATAATTTTTTTCCAACCCACCTATTTTATTGCCACCAATGCCAAACAAGCCATTACTTCTTTATCTGTCAGCAATTGAGAATGCCTTGGGGCACTTTCGGCACAACATGATGAATAGGTATATAAGCATGTTATGTATTACTTGAGCCAAACATTTCTCACATATGAACATAACTATACACTAATTGACAATACATGTTTAGAAATGATCATATTTAAAAAGTTGTCATTATATACTAAACAACAAGACCATTATTCTTGCCAAAGTATATCCACTCAAGTATCTACTATCAAAATCAGCTCTACAAGGTTGTATATAGAAATGGATCATGCTATTGAGTGTGTTTTAAATTTAATATGCCAATTAGAAGGTCATTAAGGGGCAAATACTCACAAATCAACTTGCAAAAGCTCCTCTTCAAGATACTCAACCTCTTACATTTGGATTTCCAAATGAGGCCATTATGACCACTAAATAAGAATATGCATCTCTTAAGGATGAATAATGGAAGATGTACTTTTATGGATCATTCATGACTCATAGATCAAGGGCCAAAATATTATTTGTTATTCCATAAGAGGATCTCGTTCCCAAGTCTTTTTGTATTAGATTTACCTGTACCAATAACATGGTCAAGTAAAAAGCATGCATTGCAAGGCTTCATCAAACATTACAATAGAACATTCACCATTTAATGGTCTATGGTGATTCTTAGTTAATCATTAGTTAAGCTATAAACTAGTACTAAACCAAGGATGAGAAGTTAGTTCCCTATAAATATATAGTTGATATTTTCAAACAATAGATTTCCAACATATAATTTGAGAGAATACCTCAGGCCAATAACTAAGCATCTGATGCCATGGCCACTATTGGCTCCATGATCAAAATCATAGATAGAGAAAGAGATTATTAATTTCTTTTTAAACATATCTTAGCATGAACACATGAATAATCAATTGTTGAGATGGTTTGTGACATTATTGGTCCCACATCTCCCTGGTACTCAGATGTATATGCCAATCTTCAAAACCAAACTATGCCTCTCAATTTATCACATGAAAAACAAAAATAATTCACCCACAAAGATTCTCACTATACCCTACTTATACCAAACTTATATATAATCTACAATGGAACTCTACTTCATTGTTTACCTTCAGTAGAATCCAGACTAGTATTGAGGGAAGTCCATATAGGAGTGTGTGGAGCCCACACTAGTGGGGAAATCTTAGCCAAAAAATTATTATATACTAGTTATTACTAGCCAATAATGGAAGTAGATGCAACTACATATGTTAAGAAGTGTGTCAAGTGTCAGAAGAATGCTAATCTAATTCATGCTCTAGCCAAGGAACTCAAACTATTGACAACACCATGGCCATTCTTAACATGGGGACCCAACCTCATCAAGAAGATCAATTCAACATTTTTAGATGGCCCTAAACATGTTTTGACTACTAAAAAATACTTCAATAAGTGGGTGGAAGACATTCCCCTCACTTATGTCATCAATAAGTATATCTCTAAGTTCATATTCAACCATATCATCTACCATTATGGCATCCTATATGACATTATATCTGATAATAGTGGATCATTTAAGAACAAAAATGTTAAAGCACTTTGTTCTTAATACCACATCAAACAACATTTATCTACCACATATTATCCACAAGGCAATGACCAAGCTGAGGATTCTAATAAAACCATTATCAATATGTTCAAAAAAATTTATCAATGATATTGGTCATAATTAGCACTTATAGCTATTTAATTCCATTTAATAATACTGTACCACATTCCATACTCCAATAGGAGCTACACCGTATTCACTTTTTTATGGGACTAAATACATTCTTCCTATTGATTTTGAGTTGCCTTCTCTCTGAATTCCACTACAACACATCATCAATGACAAAGACTACATAATAGCTCACTTAAAAGAGGTACACCTACTTGATGAAAAACACTTGGCTATCTTGAATAATATTTAGGCATATCAAAATAGATTAAAAGGCCAATATAATAGGCACATTAAGCATCAATAATTTGAGATAGGTGACTTGGTGTTGAATGAGAATCAAAAAAATATAAATAATGAAACCAATAAAAAGGAAAGTTCCAACCAAATTGGTTAGGACCCTATGTAGTTGTTGCCAACTATGGTTCTGAAGCATACAATCTCACTACACCATAAGGAGATGAAATTGATGAACCATTAAACATAATTCACCTAAAACATTTCTATGATTTAGGGACTCAAATTATTGTCTACAAGGATCATTTAAGTTATACCACATTATACCCATTATTTATACTATACCCCTTACTATTCTACCATGCCCTTAACCCTTCATCAGATAGTTATTTTTACCTAACCTTACCTATCATGTTTGGACTTGGTTCTGATTCATTTTTACTTTAGGAATTTTTAGTGGTTGATGAAATATTTAGTTCTAGTATTTGTTTTAAAATCAAATGTTTGAATGGCAGTATATGAAATAAATATGACAATGGTCATAGCAATTGCATCCTTTATTTGTTGTTATGCTCCCACCTCGTACTACTAATTATAACCATATATGCATAAATTAGTACCATTAACCCTTTTCCATTGTTTCCTAATTATAACTACCAATGGGTAAACTAGGAACAATACCTTTACCATTCATTGTCAAATGACATTGCCATTACCATTTCCATTTGCCTTCCCTTTTTCCTATACCTAAAACTTACTGGTAGTTAATCAAATGCCTTTTGTGAAGGTGAAACTACAGTGACTTGAGGTCCTATGGGACTATGTAGGCAACACTTGATTCATGTTGAGGTTAGCTCAATCACCCCTTTGTCATGCTCTCACCATTTTATGAGCATGTTTAAGCTACTCTTTTGCCATTTTGTGAGTTTGGCTTGTGTTATATCTCATAATTCTCTATTGAGTTGAGATATCGAAAACACCAAAACCATTAGAATAAATTCACCACCTTCATCATTGAAGGTGAAAATATAGTGACTTGAAGTCGTATAGGACTATGTAGGCAATGCTTGACTCATGTTGAGGTTGGCTCAATCACCCTTTTTCCATGCTCTCTTCATTTTATGAGTAATTTAAGTTTAATGCTTTTGCCATTTTATGAGTTATTTAAATTTAATGATTGCATCATTTTATGAGTTGGACCATTATGTATATTTTAGTTCTTAATTGAGTTGAGATGCCCAAAAAATTCCAAAAAAAATTGTAACAATTAAAAAAACCCTAAACATTTACAAAAGATCTAAAAAATCACAAAATCACAAAATCATGAAAATCGGCTTAAAATTTTCATACAAGATATAAATCCATCAATTTTTTTGGGATGGGCCATCTTATTTGTTCAGTTTCATTTCTAGACCACCTTGGTATTTTTCCTTCCATTCCTAGGAGAACTACATTGGCCTAAGGTCCACATGGACTATGTAGGAAATATTTGGATACATGAAGTATCTCAAGTTAGCTTAGCCACACCTTCTTTTCCTTTTCAACTTATTTGCCTTAAGGATTCTAGGACTCATAAATATTTCACGAGTAACCACATGTCATTTAGTTTCCCCATCCTTATTTTCTTTAGATATATACTCTCACCATTTTTTAAGTTGATGTTATGTTCATTATATATTTGACTTTGATATAATAATGACCACTTGGATTTTCTTACGCTCTCAACATTTTATGAGTCATTTTTGTTTGAATTATCTCTTCATTTTATGATTAACTTCAGTTTAAAATCTCACCATTTTATGAGTCCATTCTCATTCCATGCCTTAGATGTAGTAGACACTATGAATTACCAATTCAACTCATTTGTGGATACTCATATTTTTTCTTTTAGTGTGGTTTTAGCCTAAACCATACTCTCAAACTTCCATGATTTTTTTGTGTTGACATTTTCATGATTGTGACATTTCATGCCCTCTTTTCTTATGCACTCATCATTTTACGATATCATTTATATTTTCCTCTACAAGTCAACCATGTTTTCTTATCATCCATTTTATTTTATCTTATATCTTGGGAGAACTATATTTGGTCTGAAGTTCATGTTGAACCTTGTGTCCATGGAACTATGTAGGTAGCATCCACTTTCCTAGTGCATTTAGAGTCAGCTTGGCTACCCCTTCCTTTTCTTGTATTCGATCCATTTTATTTATTTTATTTAGTTATATCCTATAGCCTAGGGGTAATGTTTTTTGTTTTCTATTCATGTCATTATTTTCCTATAGCCTAGTGGCAACCTTGTGCTTTTTGTTCATGTGTTATTTTACCTATGTCATTGCTACCTAGTTTAGGGGTCACCCTATTGTCAAAAGTAACACCTCTATTACACATGCATGAATGATTTGTTTTCTATTTTTACTAATATTGTGAATAACCATTGTTTGTGTATTGTTGTTTGTTCAGCTTAGTTCGTTTATTTTTATGTGTTTAGAGTAGTTTGTTTATTGAAATTTTATTTCTTTGGATTGTTTAGTTGTTTTGACTATTTTGTTTGTTGTGTAGTGTTTGTTTATTTTATCTATTTTTATTTATTTTCTTTGTTTTCTCTTACTTATATTACTTGTCTGTATCGTGTTTATTTATTTTTGTTTTTCATTGTTTTATTTATTTTTATTGATGTTTTGTTGTTTTGTTTATTGGTGTTATATTACTTTGTTTATTGGTGTTTTATTGTGTTTTTATTTATTATTATTTTGTGATTTGTGTTTTTTATATTTTTAGTTTATTTTAGTTTATTAGTGTTTTGTTATTTGTTTGTATAATTTGTTTATTTTATTGGTTGTGTTTATCAGTTTTTTTTTTGTTTATGTTGTTCATTCATTTTTGTTTTTTGTATGGTTTTTAATTTGTTTGCATTTAATTTGTTTGTTTATTTTTGTCTTTTTATTTATTTTCTTGGATTGTTTTGCTATTTATTTTTTACTTTTGTGTTCCTTGGGTTCCATAAGATTATTCATTTTATTTAAACTTAAGTCTTGATTATCTATATCATGTACTTCAGTTGTGAATTTTTGTATTTAGTCTTACACTTGGTTTATTTTTTATATTTACATCTAGGATTTTCTTATTCATATCTTATTCTTAGATTATTTATATTCATATTTAACTTAAGTTTTTCATGATTATGGTATCTATGGACATTTTATTTATCCATAACTATCATGCATAATATCACAAGCTAAAGCAAAAACATGCACACATGATCTATTATAGAAATGCAATGGTAGTACTTCTTTAAAATATAAAAAATTAGCCAAATACCCAAACACATGTCTAAATCCAAATAGAGTAAATATGATTTATTATGTGTTTATATAGACATACATCTCTGCATAAGAATACAAATAATTCATACAACATAACATGATTATAAACAACATAGAAAAATATCATAAACATGGCATAATCAATACATGAATAGAGCATACATAAGCATAACATCAACAATGTTAAATGTCTATAATGTTAATCAATGATAAACATGAGATAATCAAGATACTAAGCATGACATTTTGTGTGTGTGTGTGTGTGTGTGTGTGTGTGTGTGTGTGTGTGTGTGTGTGTGTGTGTGTGTGTGTGTGTGTGTGTGTGTGTGTGTGTGTGTGTGTGTGTGTGTGTGTGTGTGTGTGTGTGTGTGTGTGTGTGCATATGAATCAACCTAAAAGGACACAAAACTTAATGTTAATGTATCTAAAATGTAATATACATAGAGGATATATAAACATCATAATAGTTTCTAAAAAATACGTAAGTATGTCAATACAATGACATATATCAAACTATGCCAAAATACCAAGGTCACTATGATCAAATCTAGATTTGTGTGTCTATAGGACCTATAGTTGGAGGAGGACCTAATTGCCCTGATGGTCCTAGTGGTGGTGGTTATAGATAATAAACAAACAAGAAGAAGGCACTTATAATATGAGTCTTATTCCAAGACCAAATAGATGTGTTCATTATCCTCTGTGCATCCTAGATCTCAAAAGTAACAACCTACTAATCCATGGGCACACTATACTCATAGGCTTGCATGTAATATGATGCCTCATCCTTTTCCCAAAGGCACTCCCTAACCATTTTTGAGAACTCTACATGTGTAACAACTCCATAAGCCATATCTCTTTCTTATCTTAGTCTTTCCATAGTGGCCAATGTTTGATCCTGCTCACTAATGCCCTGATCCTTATTTTCCATGAGCTATCCCTGAACCAAAACCAACCTATCTATATTAGACTTAGGCTAAGATATATCTAACTAAAATAGGGTCATATCATCATCTCACATATTTAAGGTGATCTATAAGTTAGTCACCTATCATTGTAGTACTGCAATATCCCATACCTGAGAAATGATCTCCTACTTTATCATGCCAATGTCTTTACCTACTATAGCCATACCAAAAGGCCTTGCCTGGTGTGGATCAACCAATTTTATTAAAGGACCTACTTGGCCTAAGCCAACCTATCCAAATATAACCATTATCGATATAGTATCAAGTATCATCAAATATAACCCACCATCTCCCCTATCAAATCTTCCATCATCATCATCATCCCTAGCCTCATCTCCACTATACTGCTAGGTATTACCACTACCACTCAAGGTCTCAACCTCCATCTCTCTCTATCCATGGGAACCTATCCCATACCAGTATTAGAATTGTTATCCTTAGAGGGCACACCTATACCCACTAGTGTATGTAGGCTAGAGTAACCCTTGCATATATGGTTCTTCTTACATAATCCCAAGAAACCTATGGTACACTAATATAGCTCAATGTAGCCTCATTCCTTGAGATCATAGGAGTATCCTGACCAATCTCTTGTGTAACATGGGAAAACCATCTTGGCCCCTCAAGTGCATTGTGTGTATAGCCAAAATTATTAAATACTTGATCACAGTGGTACTCTTCTAGGATGTGGGATTGTTTCCAAATAAGAAATCATATAGTAGTCACAAAGCCCATATACTATCCATCCTTAAACCACTAAAATTAACATAGGAGGTAAAACCTCCAAATGAATAATTATGGTGTCAAGGCATCAAACATCTGATGATAAAATGGGATGTCCCCCTTATGACCATACTTATCGGCTCTTATCTAAGCTTAACCATATGCTACTATATCCTTAATATCCCCTACTCTATACATCTTGATTGACCACTTGATTGATATATGTTTCTATCCCTAGACCATAAGAAACATGTAAGTTTTAATGTTGCATACACCTCTTTATGATATCATCTGTAGGTCTCTACACAACTATGCAAAAATATCTAGTCCCCAAGAAAAATGTGTAGAATCCTCTAATATGCTCCTCACTATGCCACCCAAGCCCATATGGAAATATTGGCCACTCTTATCAAGTAACAAGATGCCACTGGCAATTGCCATAATGATAACAACCTCTAAATCAATTGGATTTGGTGGTGAAGGATCCCCAATAGGTAGATCATCTAGTTAAATATTTGTATATGTCTCGGTAAGGTCTATATTGACCTTCCCCTAAAATATGGGGATATCTTGATAATTGTATAAATTATCAATAATAACCTACTATGATGTTGGTGGTGTATAAAACAATCATCATATTTTCATTGGTAACTTGAGGATACGCTAGGTATCCTCAAGTGTAATGGTAGCCTCTCTAATTGGCAAGTGAAAGGTGGATGTCTCATTATGCCATCACTTAGCTAATACATTAAATAAGCCTGGTTATCCTAGATAACTATCATACATACCATGTTATACAGATCAAGCATCTAAAAAAATTCAACCATGTTGTTGGTCCAAATTTATGGGGTTCATAGATAGTGTGACCATCACTCATGATACATCAGAACAACCAATCACTCCTACAAACAAAAAAGGTAGAATCATCCTAACTATATGAAACTAATTGAGCCTAAGCCTAGCCTACTTAGTCTAATTAACTTTATTCTAGAGATTGAACCCCTTTTGGATCCTCAAATCAATTCTTTTTGGATTCCAAGGTAAAGTTGTTATTTTATCTAGGTCAAAGCCACCATTTAGGTGAGTTTGCACATTTTAAGGAAAACACATTATTTTCATTTTCAAAAAATTGTCAAATTCACCTAAAAATGGGTGAAATTACCATTTTAGTGATTTCTACCCATTTTTTTCATTGCCATCATTTCTAGGAACTACAACTTTAATCAGAGTTATCATTTTCCTAGGTGAAGTTATCCTTTTCCCTAAAATACAAATGATGACTTTGTCATTTTTCATCTTATAACATGAAATAAATGGTAATAAATGTGCATTAATGATACCATTGAGATTACTCATTAGTGGCTCATCATGTGGTGGTCGCATGTGCTCCCTCACTCATTTTGAAATGTGACATTGAGCTCTTCTATGGGCCATTTTCTCTCAGTAATATATGTAGGAAACTAGAGCTTAAATTCTCAAAAGGCTAGGGTAAAAATGAATTATTTTTCACCCTGAGGGTGAATATACAGCTAAAAATCTAATTTTTTACATATAGGGCCTATAGTTTATTCTAGATTCTCTATGAGGTGTATGTTTCACATCCATGGTCTATTTTGTGCACCATTTGATCCTACAAGGATTATTTTTGGGTCTTATTGTAACCAAACCATATTTTTGAGAATCTTTTGAGACCCATTTAAACACATTATTTTTAACCTATATCTCATATTTGTTTGAACGTGCATCTTCAAACTCATATTTAAGCTAAAAATGTGTTGTTATCATTTTCCAAATTATCACAAATCTATTTTATGGATTTTTCACATTATCTACCCTTGCCAATTCACCCAATTGCAACAAATTATTTTTTTGATCAATTAATGGCATATTCTACCTTTATAGGAAAAATGTGTTTTAAATCACTCAATTTGAATGTGTGAATGATTATAACTACCTTTAGGTAAATCATTCTATTTTTGACCAATATAATGATTATAACCACCATGGGTAAATCATTATTTTTGGTATCCCATGCTAATTATTATAACTACCTTTGGGCAAATCATTTTTTTTACCCATTCCACCCACCATTTTAGAGAAAATGCTTGTGTTCTTGATTATAACCACCTTTGGGAAAATTAGTGACCTATTTTCCACTCCTAATTATAACCACCTTAGGGAAAATAAATGTTTTCCATTTTGTTACTATTATATCCACCTTTGGGTAACTTAATATCCATTCCACTTCCTTACCAAGGAGACTATTCATGCCACTACTTATAACTACCTTTAGACAAACTAGTGTCACACCTTTTATCACTAATTATAACCATATTTGGGAAAATTAGTGACTTCATTTCCATTAATATCTATAAATTCCTTAGGGAAATTCATTAATTCTACCCCCGTTACCACTAGATCATGTCATTTTGTCATTTCTAGGGAACATTTGACATTTCTATTTTACTGCCCACTCCCTCAAGGGGTCATCAAGGGATTATTGATCACCCTTTAGGGCATGAACCATTTATATTAATAGCTTTTTCATTATTTTAAAATACATTACTATACATCTGTCTTATAATGCCTTCTCAAATAGGGGCAAATTGTAGACACTTAATTTTGGACACTTTCATGCTTAAATTGGGATTTAGTTTAATTTATAGAAAATGACATAATTTAATCTTATAAATCAACTAAATTTCCTAAATTCATCTACATAGGGGATTTAATTACCTAGAAACATGATGAGGCTAGTTTATTTGGTATATTATCTTGTATACACCAATAACCTAGTTTTAATTTTAACCCTTATCAAATTACAACTAGTAATTTGACACTTTTGGCCTATCAAACTATTAATTCACAACATTTAAAATAATTTACAAAATTTAAAAATCACTAAACAAAACTAATTACATTGCAAATCTTAATTAACTTGCCTAAACAAAAATTTCAAATCAAATTAGTGAATTTTATTTACCAAAAAAAAGAATTTTTAGCCAAACATGAAGTTAAGGTCAAAGGAGATAATGAAGTGATTTATTATTTCCTAAATATTCCAAAATATGATCCATAACCTCACAAATATATAAAGTGAGTTTTCATGCCTCACAAATATCTGAAATAGATGTGTCAAGATTTCATGAGTGCTTTGACCTAACCTAAGGATAACCTAACTCAATCTATGTTAATTTAGACTCAACCCAAGTTATAATCTAACCTAACCTCCCTATGATTAGAGTTAGTTATTTGAGCTATGAATACAAGTACCCACACCATATACCAACAATATTTTGTGTGTAAGGTTTTTCTATTGGAATACCTTCAGGGAACCTTTGAGAGTAATTTTATCTGTGTCCAATTTATGCCAAGCTTCACACCAAACTAAAAGTGACCATTGGAGAGATATTACCACCATGGAAGATCATTTCTATAAGACTCTAATCATTATAGACTAAGCAAAAACATCCTTATGCCAATAAGTAAGTATTAAATTTGATGAAAGAGGTAAGAAATTTGTGTTGTTTTTATCTCTATTTTGTGATATTGCTTATTATGTTATTCTATCCATAGTTCTTAGGAAGAGTGTTTAATCCTAGTGTATTTGTATGCTTAATTTTTAGAATTTAGACTAAAAAGGAATAATATATGTTTTTTTTACTCTTCAAACACTTAAGATACACAAAGAACACACTATTCCCTAAGATCACCCACCACATACCTTTTTGGGTACTACCGATGGGCCACTAAACAACTATAATTCTACATGACTAGTTAGGTTGTACTTGTTTGTATAGATTAACCCCTTTGTGTTAAACTAATATTATACCTAATATAAAATTAAACCAATCAAATGTATCATATATTCAAACATAATATAATCAAACTACGTCAAAGTGAAATAACAAATCAAAATCTAGGAAACCAATTTAATACAAATCTAACCAAAATCAAGTAATCCAAATCCAAAAAATATATTTATCCAATCAAACCAATCCAAAATTTGAATTAAAAGAAAATTTATTTACTAAACCAATCCAAATTTCATCCAAGTTAAGTCCAAAATCTAAATCAAATCAAAATATCTAACCAATCAGTTTGACTTAGGTAAGTTACATCAATTATTGTTCTAAATCCAAATTCAAATTAAAATATAATAAAAAACATAGCACCCACAATGAGGTACCAGTTTAAACAAAATCAAAATCCTAAAATTGATGATCCATTTAGTAATAACCCATTTTACTTCCATCAAGAACATGTTCATAGCAATGATAATGATAGTCTAGTCGATTAGAGTGAATACCATGAGGAAGACAATGATTTATTCAAGACTGATTAAGGAAAATTCCAAATGGACTAATACATATTTTAACATAAATACAAACTTCTCCTATTCCTTTTAGAGATATGTGAGTGACTTCCTTTTGATTATAATTTGGATCATTTGTCTCACATATAAAGCAATAAGAACCAAGACATTATTGAGAAAGAACAATCTACTTTTATCCATTAGGTAGACTAAAACTAAGCCAATATAAAGCCTACCTCTTAGAATATGAATTATAAAGTTTTTCATATTACTTTGGAAAAGGAAAATTATCTCTAGTATATCAAGATAACCAAGATTAAAACCATGTTGTCCTTGATTAAATATGATAACACAACTAGAAGTTATCAATTTTAGATGCCCACATCCACAAATAATAATATAATCAAGACAAACTATCCAACCAACAATCCCATCTACAACAATAAAGTAATTAACATTCAAACAATAAAACACAATAGAAAAACAACCATGATTTTACGTCACCACAATCCAACACAAATAAACATCCATCAACACCACCTCAAGGTACACCATTCACTCAAGAATGGAAATATATGGAATACACTCTTCAAGTATTACAAATAGGAAACCAAAGAAAAACATATAAGTTTGAAGATCTTTGTTTATAGTTTTTTGACAAAAACATGTCTAAGGTCCCCTTTCCTACTCATTCCGATCCACATAAATTTTACAGATAAAAATTAAAGGGGAACCCATGGGAAGATGTCAAGGAATTATTTTTTAATGTCAAGAGGTATCCTAAAGTGAAATTTTCCTAATTCACTTGTTACCTCAAATTTTGGGTGGTCAAGCCCTGAAATGGTTCTTACACCTACCAAAGGGATCTATAACCTCATTTGTGTATTTTTAGAATAGTTTGTGAGACACTTATGTTATAATTTTCAACATGAATTGAGCATGATCGGTCTTTGCAACTCTAAATAATGAAATGTGTAAATCTTCTCCTCTTTCTTATGAATATGATGGGGTATAGCTAGAAAAGTCCCCTAAACTATTCTTGGAAAACCTAAATCAGGAAATGGCCTTCTACTTACATGTACATTATGTCACAACCTTTAATGAAATCATTGATAATGGTGCCCAAATAAAGAAGACACTTGTTGCAAAGGGATTAGTGAATTAGTTTTTCCAAAGACTCCTAAAATCAAAATTAGATGCAAACTGAGAAACTAAGAAATTTGGTAAAAACAAGAATATGTTACATCCTGATTCCTCACCAAACAAACTATCTGATTATTCATGAATATTTAAAGTTGACAAATTTAGATTTGATTATTTTTAACTAAGATTTGAGATATATGTTATTATGGGACATTAGGATATTACTTAGGTTACATGTTTACATTGCTATGAGTTAGCTATAGTGTATATGTTTACATTACGAACATATTGATATGTTATTTCAAGTTATATTTTATGATGTATGTATATCATGTTGATATGATCTAACTACCTGCTTGCTTTGAGGTTAACACAAGATAACTCATCCCTTAGAGAATGATGAATGGAGAGAATCATTGGAGAGGGTGACACAGATGGAGATGTCAAAGGAAGATAAAGAAATTACTAGAACCCTACACACACCATAGTAATTAGCACATGTTATAAATGCATAATGAAATGGGTAATATAGGGTGTTTATTTATTCTTGCATTAAATAATTGAGTTTCATGGTTTACTAGTATAATTTAAATGGATTAATGGAGCTCATTTTGCATGATTAGCATGTGTGATCATTAAATACTACATAAAAGTGTGATTTGCTTAAGATTATTAATTTATGAAATTATCATTAAATTATATGGTAACAAAGGATGCTAATTAAGTTAAGAAACTTACAGATTTTTTAATTAATAAATAAAAATTATAAATTACCAGTTTAAAGGAAAAATGAAAAAGATGAATGAAATAAAAAAAGAAAATAAATAAATAAATAAATTGGTCTAAAAATAAGACAAAAAATAAAATACATTAAATAATGAGAAAAAGGAAAGAAAAACAAAAAAAACAAGAGAAAAATCTTTTAAAAAATAAGACTATGCTCTTATCATAGATGGGGGATATCAGAGAAAGATAAAAAAGGAATTTGGAGAAGGTGAAGAAAAGGCATGGCACTCAGAGGATTTAGAGAAGAAAAGAGGCATTGGTGGAGAATTGAGAGAAAGAAAAAACAATCAACATGATAACAAGTAGGTGTTTAAACTCTTACCCTTAATTTTATGTGTTTAAATAATCAATTATCATTGAATGAATTTTTCAGAGAATGATTAAATTAGGAATTTCATGTAAGGGAAGTTATGTTGAACTAGACATAGGCGTTAACCCACATAATTTTATTTATAAGAGAATAAAAATAAAGATATTTGATTACTAAATATGTAAACCAATTAGATTATAAACTAATTCCTGCCTGTATACAACCTAGACATCCCATATAAAAGCATTGAATAAACCAAATTAGGTGACTTCCACTTTGAATAAATTTGTAGGGGTGTCAACCTACATGTTCCTATAGAGTTGATTTGCATTATTATATACATTTTTGTATAACGATTTGGTGTGGCTGGAAACCAAATAGACACACACACATATATATATATATATATATATATATATATATATATATATATATATATATATATATATATATATATATATATATATATGTATGTATGTATATGTGTGTATATATACACACACACATATACATACATACATCTATATATATATATGTATACACATATACATATATATACATATATAGATGTATATATATGTATATGTATATGTGTATATATGTATATACATATACATACATACATATATATGTATGTATGTATGTATATATACATACATATACATACATATATATATATATATATATTATGTATATGTATATATATATGTATGTATATATTATACATATATATATACATATACATATATATATATATACATATATATATATATATATAATATATGTATGTATATATACATATATATATATGTATATGTATATATATATGTATGTATATATACATATATATATATGTATGTATATATATATATATGTATATATATATATATATGTATATATATGTATGTATATATATCTAAGTAATATATAAGTTGTAATAAACTATATATTGTTGAGGTATTGATCTATATATGGGTATTAAACAAATCTACATTATTATCAATATGTTTGTATAAATATTTGTCTTTTACCATCAAATTGACCCACTTGAGATGCATAGATACAAAGGCATAAAATGTTAGGAGCTACGTAAAAAAAAATTCTCCATTTCCCTATACATTATCTATGGAAATAAAATGGCAACTTGAACCTGTTGTGTAGTGATTGTATGTTGAATGCAGTAATTTAGAAAGTATACATGCAATTATTTTGTTATTTCACTTGGCTGGGTAAAATATTATTGCAGTGATTTCTTATTAAAATAATAATGAACTTAGTAAAACAATGATCCACCTAGATACAATGACTTATATAGTGGAATATATTTATAAATATTATGCATCAACTTAAAAATGATTAATAAGAGAGTTTATATCATTCTACTTCAAAGAGAGTCCATATTGCTATACTTTAAGATCATAGTATTCAGTATTATAAATATGTATTTTGATTACATATCTTTAGGTAGAGAAAATAATATTCATATTATTGAATTGGCATACAATTGGGGCTTTATGTAGTGAATATTTTAATATTCATGTTATTGAATATGCATATTAGTGGGCCTTATGTTTAATTAAAATACAAAAATCCACAGGTGGATGTCAGTGGTATAAAATATAGAGCATCCTCAAATAAAATTCATCAAACTACAATTTGAGATGATAAATCACTTTATTAAGCTCAGGGATATCACTATAAGATACACGTAGTTAGCCAATTATATGTATATTTTAATTAATCATATTTATATGTTATATATGTATTATTACCATGTGATATTTTATGTTTTAATAATGATAATGTAAGAAAATATTTAGGGAGGTTATATATGTACAAGTATTTGATCCACAGGGGACATTATGCATATTTATGTGGTATAAGAAAATATGTAATATTGACATGAGAGGTATGAAAATAATTATGCTTATGTAGAATCACTATTAATATCTTCTCGTTTAATTATTAACATCGATCTAAAATTTATATAAATATAAAGGGTTTATAGTGGATTTTATCTATAAATGTATGTAGATAAGAACCGTATTTAAAATTAGGTACATATAGATAAGTATACATACAATAGCCATATAATAGTATCAGGGCAAAGGTGAATACTTCACTAGTTAGGACTTTCATCAAATGAATAAAATGGTAGTATGGGAGTTATGTATGTATTTTGTAATATATGTTTTGTGGGTGCATAAATATATAGAATATGCCTATGTGTATAGTGCTATTGATAATGCAAACTATTCTATAGAATATTGTATAATAGAATCTTACTTATGTGTGCATATTGCATAGTTTTGACTAGTATGTTATCATGACTTGAGTGATTTCTATATCTATGAAACTATTTTGTATTGTATAAGATCAATTATTATATTATAAAATACTCATATGCAACCATAATATGAAAGACTATGTTACCTTGAAAACTTGTGGGCAGAGTTATGTACATTTTGGATGAGTCAGGATGAAAATATGTCTATTTAGGGATAAGAACTATGAAGTATTATTACATTGAAAAATCTTTTATCTTATAAAGATCATCAATATATATTTTTATCAAGATTGTATAATGATTGTTAAAATCACATGGAGTCCTTGACTTATAAATATAGTTGTCTATAAATATAGTTTTCTATTGATATAGTATTTGTATATCATTTGTGTGTTTATATATGGTACATATTATGATTGTACATTTATTCATATATAGAAAACATATTTATTTATGGAGTTAAGAAACCATATGAAAATGTGTGTGTGTGTGTGTGTGTGTGTGTGTGTTTGTGTGTATTGGGTCATATTCCTAAGTTTGTAGCTAAATAGGTGGTTATATTGAGTCCTAATATATTTGGGGGACCAGAATATTGCCATAAGAAACTAGTATCCTAGAAATGAAATGAGATGTTTAAATGAAAGATTAAAATGGGTTTATGAGTTCTCTATTTATCTACAAATAGTATGATTGATTGTTAGTTTATGTATATTTAACATTGAATACTTATGTGTGGTAGATATTATGAGAGTGTTAATATGTACAAGTGTTTAGACATATATCACATATAATAGTACATTTTGATGTGTGCCTATAAGTTATAGTAGTATACAATATAAACATAAGGTATACCTAGGTAGTATAATCCTGTACTTGCTTGATTATTATTTATGAATGCGGTTCATTTGATTCTTGAAATCATAAGTTTTGTTATGTATAATTATGTAGTTGTGTTCATATACAATAAGAGATGATATAATGGGATGTCATAGGGTACTACAATATAAATGTTTATCATACCTAGGTGGTAGTAAACTAGAATTGATATACTTAGAACTCATTCATATGTTTGATAGACTAAATGTATGAGAGTTGGTTTTTTCTTTGAATAACATGTTTTATGATAGTTATTAGGACTTTATGTATGCATGACAATAACCCCTAAGAGTATAATGGATGCTAGGATAGAATATTATGTGTTTTGTGGAAACTATGATTTACTTTGTTATATATAATTTCTTGAATAGAAGATTATGTTTTCATGTATTTAAGCGTACCTTATTATGACTGATAGTGGAAAATTAGTAGTTATGTTTTATAAAACTAGACTATGATCATATGGGTTATCATAGGGTGTAGTATGTTGGAAACTAATTGTGGTAGTTAGAATTTTCAGTTCAAAGTTTATTTTACCTGGGTGGTATAAACTATAGTTATTATTTCTAGTATGTGATAAAAAATAATGTGAGATTCATTCATATGTTTGATGCAATAAATGTATGTTGTTATATTATCCTATGATTATAATGTTATATGATATGATTTATAGTAGGATGTAAATTGTATGAATATTTTGGTTATATTATGTTAACCAATCTTGCATTAGTGATAATGAGTAAGGAGTGAGACAAACTTCACTAGCTTACTAGCATCACAATTCCATATGAAGGTAATCTGATCAAGTGGTGTGTATGAATTTTAACTAATATATAGATTTTATTATTTATTATTAATGAAAACTCTATCTCAAGTATGTTTAGTGAGACATTATCATTTCATGAGTATGATTTACATGTTTGTGTGATATCTTATAATAGAAAAGATTTCTATGATACATTGCATGTTTAGTTTTAAAAATCATACATCACACAGGTACTAGCTTATCTCTTTAGATTCTTGTACCATCACTATCTACTCATCCATGAAGGGAGAGACATTACCTAATGGGATTAGTGTGGGGAATTTTTGGTCTATGTTTTGTGTGGAAAAATTCTAGGATGATGCTCTCCCTCCCCACAACAATATTACTTTTGAGATGACACTTGAGATTGCCACAAATATAGGAGAGTCTAGAGAACTCATGCATTGGGGAGCCATGTATCTTATTTATTTATATTTTATTATATTATATTTATTATTAAAAACATTATCTTGAAGAGCTATAATTACCTATTTATTATGTATTAACAATAATGGTTGTATATTGTACTAGTCATGGTTAGCTATTTGTAATTACTCTCTATGTTTTTTTATGATGTGTTTCTATTGATGATAGTGGGCAATGATGTATGATGTAGCATACTTCATTTACAATTATTACACTTGGATTATTTGTATATTATATTCTCATGGTGTAATCTATTTAAAGTATATGTTGCTTGGAAATTTGTTTTTTCACATATTTCTAGTTAGACCCCAGTGGGGTTGTTATAGTAGTGGTATATGGAGTAATTGAGTCTAAGCAGATTCAAAGTGTTCAAAATAGTCCAAACTTCACCCTATAATGGGTTCCACCAAAATATGATTACCAATAAAGGACGTTCACTCCTCTTGTAAAAATATTTGGAATCTATTTTCCACAAACTTTTCATAGAAAACATGATTATATATCTACAAACAAATCCCTTTGATGAAAATCAACCTAAGCCAAAATTGTATATATAGGATGAGTATTGTTATTTTCATAATATCAAAGGCCATTATATGAATAAGTTCATGAAGCTTAAACACTATGTTTAGGACTTGTTAGACAATGATGAGATTGAATTGGATAATAATGCTTCATCATCCAAGAATTAAAAAAAATTTAAGGATCCATTCCATAGACATGATCAAAAAAATTAAAAACAAGATTAAAGTCAATATAAAGGTCAATAACACATGTGATAACTACATAAATTACTATAGAATCCCATAAAACTATGATATTATCATTGGATAGATTATCAATCATCACATTTCCATAATAAAAATCAAACCTCAAGATTGTGTTGTCATTAATCATCACTCCAAGGTCACCAAGCAAGGTCCCTCTTTTAAAAAACCTTCTCAATCCACCCCTGATTGATAGTATGACCTTATTGAAGAACTTGAAAATATTGTTTCTCAAATATTCATCTTGGATCTTATTAATATATTTTTTTTTGATAAGGACATATTATATAAAGTCCTTCAATAGTTGAAGGTTCTTACTAGCATCTATCCTTCACAATTCCAAGTTATAGTGGGACATTTTTCCTCATGCTAATAACTCAAATTTTACCATAATGATATTCTTTCAACATTACTATCCCACAATCTACCCCTTTACATTGAGGAAATTATTTACAAGCATAAGGTCAAATGTGTACACATAGGAGATTAGTTAGGATTGAGCATCTACACACTAAAATTAGTCAAATACCTTGGGTATTATAAATCAACATTAAAATATAATATAATTACCATCAAAGTGTATGGAAATACAAAGCAAGAATCAACTAGTACCATTCACTTGCCCATCATGGTTGGGCATTCACACACCAAACCATCCTCCACATCATTGACATTAATTTACTGTATAACATCCTCCTAGGACATCTATGGATGCATTCCATACATGTCATTCTCTCTAATTTTCATCAATGAATCAAGTTCCCACACTCCAGTATGGAGGTGAAAATCCTTTGTGAATTTCAACCATGCTAATATTTTAAAATGGTGAAAGTATGGTATTGTAAAATGAACCATTGTCCTATCACCTAGTGTGCCTCTAATAAGGATAAGCATGTGGCATCATTAGATTTTAAATCATCCTCCTATATTTATCTAGATGACGTATAATCCACATCCAATAATATGCATCCCCAATTTACATCACAATTAAAAAAACATAGATAAAAGTTATGGGGAATATGATATTTATAATGCTTTCCATGTTTCAAAAATCCTCACTTCACCTAAGAGTTATGGTTGACCCACCATGTATCAAATAGAATTAAAAAAATCTTATAAGGTTGGCCCCTATCCTTTGTCAAAGAAGGCCTCTACCTACCATGTATCAAAGGGAATTAAAAAACTCGTATAAGGTTGGCCCCTATCCTTTGTCAAAGAAGGCCTCCTTGATTATGGAAAGGTGAAATTTTTTGATGACTCCTAGTTATATGGTGATGGTTTTACCTTGTGTTATCAAATCAAATAATACCTTATTTCCAACAAGATATACGAAGTTATGGAATAAAAAGGCAAATGCTTGGGTATTAATGAACAAGGGATCCTTAAGCCTATTCCCCTTCTAAGCATTGACAAAATTGTGGTACTAGATATAAATCACCTTAGGGTGACCCATATGAGAGAGACACAGAGTCATTTTATGACCTATACAACGAGATCACTAATCATGACATATATGTCCTCACTATCCACTTAGACCTCAAATACCTTGACCTCATATAATAGACCAACAAGACCCATAATGATAAGATATTATAGAATTTATGGGTCTTCAAAATGGATTTCCATTAGGTGATCATAAACAAGGTTTTGAAATAATTCTCTATGTATCAACATACTTTGAGGAGAAAGAAGAGTTCCTCAATCATAAAAATCAAAATTCAATGTCCCCTATCAAAAATCTTTATAAGATATTATTGGACAATCACAAAAATCAAAATAAAAACATGTTCCTTGGTGAAAACCTTTCTGAGGCACCAATGGATGGGGAACTCAACTCTTCCCATAAGTCAGTAAAACATCATAATGATCCTAAGATCATTGAAATTGGACTTGATCTTAGTCCACTTAAATAGGAAGCTTATGATGAACTAGTTAGAGAATTTTCAAACACATTCACATGGTTACTAGATGACATATCTAATTTAAACTAATCCTTTATTGGAGAATAATATGAGCCTAAATAACACCAAACATGTGAGGAATTTATCCTTCCTCCTATACTAGCATAGCTACAAGATGATTCCACACTATTTGTTGAGAATTCCTTTGATGTTAATATTGGAACATAACATAATCCTAGGCTAATTAAATTTAGAGCTTCACTCACTCTAAAATAATGACAAGTCCATTTTACAACTCATTATATACAAATATTGATCCTGTTACACCTATTAACCAACCTTTTGAGATTGGACATTGAATGCATTTTATGACTTATATCTAGTCTAAAGTAGAAGATAGGTACTTATATCTTAGTTGTATGTGTGAGTCTATGTTTCTTACTTTTACCATTATGTTCTGACTTTTGGCATGGTTATTTATTCTATGTTGTATGTATAAAAAAAATAATATACTATAATCAAATGCCAAGAGCTTTGGAAAAATAAATGGATCCTTAAAGACAAACCTAAAGTGTGATGAAGATTTATAATAGATCTCCAAAGTTCATCAATGAAGCTCTAGAGTTTGATAGTAAAGATTCAAAGTTTGATAGAAAGATATAGATTTTGACAATGAAGCTCTAGAGTATTACAAATAAGTTCTAGAATTCACCAAAAAGTTTTAGAGTACATCAACAGAGCTTAGCAATCACTCCAATCATCATTCAAAGCTTGTTAAAGACATTTTTGATTAAATTTCAACATTTCGAAGATGTCTATGGGTCATTTCTCTGAGTCATGGAGATACTTACTTTTTATATCATTTTATTTATAGTCTTTCCTCTTATATACATGATTTTAAAACACCATTATATCTGTAAATGAATTTTAGGTTATTAGATCTAAAACAAAGACAAAATGATCTAACTAGCTTATAACTATGTATGTAGTTATGCCTCCCTTTATCTCTAAATGTTTCTCCTTGGAAAATGAGGAGTTATAACAAATTTTTATATCTTGTGAATGAATTAGATCATAATTATGATCCTGTTAAGCTATTATTTTATTTAAGCATTTTGGGATAATAGGTATAAAGCATTATGACAATAAAATATTGTATTCCTATTGTTCTAAGGGGTGAATTTAGAAATTATAAAATGATAGTAGTAGAAATATTGTAATAATAATAGATCTATGTTTTGGTAATCTTTTCAGAAGTTAATGAATCTTTACAAGTTCCTTAAAGACTGAGTTGATTCAAACTTTTTCCAAGGGAGATTAAGGCCCCCCTCACCTAAGGAGATAGGATTCTTGTTGGTATTTATTTGTGTTCATGTCATTTGTCATTTAATTATGTTAATGATACTTAGATTGCAAAGTGTGATGTGTTCTAACATGTAGGTCTCTTTACAATTGTGCATGTTTATTTACTCTTTATATCATTGCTATCATTCTAATTTCATTAAAAATTTTCAATTTTGAAATTTCATTAAAATTAAATTCAATTCTGTAATCATATTAAAGTGTATTTTATTTTGATTTACAAGTGTGTATGTTCATTTCACAAGCAAAGTGTGTTTTCTTCAAAGTAAGTGTATTACTTTTAGTATTCTGATTACGCATGTGTGTTACTTTCAAGTGATTAGATAAATTCAATTCTATTTAAATATATTACAAACTTAGGATTAGTTGCTTCACAAAAACCCCCGAAACATAAATTGTTATCAACCAATTGTACACCTTATTGTAGATAGTTGTTGGACACTAGCCCTAGTTTTAATAACATCAACCATGAATTTATTAAATTAAGGGATAATGACA
Source organism: Torreya grandis (assembly GCA_037957365.1). Classification (NCBI taxonomy): domain Eukaryota; kingdom Viridiplantae; phylum Streptophyta; class Pinopsida; order Cupressales; family Taxaceae; genus Torreya; species Torreya grandis. The sequence goes on from JARHVA010001602.1 coordinate 842,655, forward strand.
CCCATAATTTTTGGCACTATTTATATGGAAAATTTACATTTTAGTAAGGTTTAGATCATAATTTGATAAAGAAACAACTTCCTTGAATTTAACAACAATATATGAGTTGACCTAGAGACTCATAAGGAAGATTCATTCCAAATAATTATCAACAGGATACCATAAGTGTGAAAATATAATCTCACTTAGATAGAGTGGAAAAATTTAAAGAGGATATAAGAGTAATAATTAATTTTGTACATATAATATGTCACCAAATGGGTTAAGGTTTAAGCTCTTCCATTTATAAGAGAAGCAATTGCTAATTTCTTATATTATAGGATTACGTAGAGGTTTGGATCACTAAGAGAAATAATATACAATTAATGAACCTAATTCATATTAAAAATGATAAAATATTTAATATAAAATTAATAGATTATGCTCATCACTCTATCACCCACAAATAATTGGATAAGTAGAGGTCATTAATAGATAACTTGAGAACATTCTGATCAAGATATTAAACAACATCAAGAAAGATTGAGTAAACAAGCTACCTAAATCAGTATGTGACTAAAACACCACATGGAAAACCACCACAAGATTATCACCATATGAGTTGGAGTTTGGTAAGAATCCTCTACTTCCTATTGAATTTAAATTGTAAACTTTGAGGACAACATTAGAGACAGGCATAAATCTTGATGAGGTATAAAAGGAAAAAAAATTGTAGCTCAATGAATTATATGAGATGAGAATGAAAACCTTGCATTATATAGATATTATTTAGTTCCAAAGGAAACAATGGCATGATACTCACATCAAAGGAAAAAGATTCAAATAAAGAGATTGGGCACTATTATTTGAATCTAAGTTTCAATAATTCAAAGGGAAACTGAGACCCAAATATTTGGGGCCTTTTTAAATGTAAAATATCATTGAAAATGGGTTAGTATAGTAAGTACCTATAGATGGAAATTATAAAACTCTTTTGGTCAATGGATATAGGGTAATACTTTATCAAAATCCTCCAAGTAAGGAGTTCTTTAGGTAAATTCAGTTCCAAGATGAATTTGGATTTGGGGAAAAACTTGGTTCTTTCCCCATATCCAAAGGATGAAGATTGAATACAATGAGGGGGAAGGTTTAAAATAATAAATGGTGGTATTACTTATAATAAAGGAGAAGGATTAAAAACTAGAAATGGTAGTCCTCTAAAAAAAGTAAAAAAATAAAATAGAAAGAATTTGAAAAATAGCAATGGTAGCTTCTCAAGGTAAAAAAGCGATAAAAAATGGTGTTTGTACTTTTTTGTATTTTATTTTAAATAATTTATGATATATACCTATAGTAGGACAAGTGGTAGTCTGAATTAGGGTCAACATCACAACAATTAAGGTATTTTGTATTCTATTTTTTTATATAGGATTAGACTCAGGTTGTAAATGTGTGCTTGTTCATATTTGAAAGGAATGTTACCTAAAAGGGGAATATGTCCTATAAATTATATGCCAAAAATGGGCCAATATAAAAAATGGAAGTGTTATTTCCATGGAGGATGCCACATATCCAAAAAGGAACAAACATGGAAGAGAAGACATGATGAGTGGAAAGGCATAATTGTAAATCATCAATGTAGCTATAAAACTCAACCACTTTGTAAAATAAATTTGGAGATTGATGACACATGATAAGGGATGAAGTTATAATTTAAACCAAAAAAATAAACATTCTATACTTGACAATGATTGCTACCACCTAATAATGATATCTTACCTTCTTGGTGTGCTTCAGTCAAATCTTAAAGATTGCTAAAGTGTTAGGGTAAATGATGCATATGCCCAAATTGATTCAAAATATATATTTAAGTTTTGATAATCATAATTATGTATTCATTATCACCATATTCTAATATTTCATTGACATCATATTTTTAAACTTTAACCATGGGTCAAAAGAAGAAATCTGAGCTTGAGTCTATAGGGTTATTTCTCAATGATAGAGAAATAGCTACTATGTTTTAAGAATTAGGATGGCTTGAATTATTAAATAAATTTCAAGGATATGATGAAAGTGTGGTGATATATTTTATTTCCAATATTAAATAAAACTACACCATGATGAAAGGAATGAGGATTGTAGTGACCAGTCAAGCTATCAGTGAGTTATTAGGCATCCTAGAGGAAGGCATGAGAATTTTATGTAGGTATAATTTCAATGACCATATAAAAATATTTCATGAAGATGTATAACCAACTCCTAAGGTTATTTTAAGCCCTCAAGTGGTAGATAAGGGCATTAGAATGGAAATTTTACTAGAACCATAAAAAATAAGTGATTTCTAGGTAGCTAAACGTCTAGCCTATAATGAGAAATATGATGTTATGAAAATTGTTATCCATTTAAGACATGGATTAAATATACCTAAGCATAGGGTGAATTTACCTAAATATCTATTGGGATGCATACAAGTTATGGCCTTAAAACATAAGAAAGGATCAGCCTCCATCAGACACCATGGGATCATACAACTTATTTGCACACACTAATTCATTAGACAACCTAATGGAGAAGTTGTTTGGGAAGCCTTTTTAAAGATAAAAATTAAATGAAGGCCTAAAATAAATAGAAGAGACCTATATGTAGCTAGAACACCAAGGTATAGTTCAAGGGAAGGAGCTTCTATTTTAGAACCATCTTCAAAGCTAAGACAAGTAGAGAGAGTAAGAACACAAGTCTCTTAGGGAAGTTCCAAAGTCACTCTAGATCTAACCAAAGAGACTACAAAGAAGGTAGATATGACCTAGGGTTCCACAAGTAAGTTATGTAGTCACCCCATAACCATCTATTTATCAATAACCTATAATCATTTCATAGGAAGAAAGACATAGTCCAAAAATACCTTCACCCAAAATCTTAAGGAGGCATTCTCAAATAAAATGAAGGCCTTTATAAAAATAACCTAGCCCTCCTAATACATAAAAAAGGATAAGAAAATTGATTTTACAAGAGGATGAGGATGTAGAAAGAGATGTTGCAGAAACACTTGTAATTCTCAATTAAAAAAACCCTATGGAAATTATAAGTGTGGGGGAAGACCCTAAAATTGGAGGGATTGAAGTAGAAGAAATCAAGCATGAAGAAGTATGGAGTAGGAATTAAGGAATTGGCTAATATAGTGGAAGATTTAGAAGAGACTGTATTAGAATCTCCTCCACCTTCATCTCCTTCACCTTATTTTTCTCTACCTTCATCATCTAAGCCACCTCTTGACAAATGTAAAGATCCAATGAATGAATAAGAAGAAGAGTTCCATTTCTCTAGTAAAGATGAGGAAATAAAGCTACAACAAACCCTTCTTATTTATAAAGTTGAAACTACAATGAATCAACAAGCATAGAAAATTATTTTCTTTTGATTATAATTACAAGGTAGGGATAATACTATCTCTTCTTTGCAAAAAAGAATTTGAAAAAGTTAACAATCAGTCCACAGAAAAAGATAAAGAGATAAGGTTACTCAAAGAAAATGTAGTTGCATTAAAATTAATATTAGACCAACATGTTCAAGCACATCCTAAATAACAAGTAGATAGATATGTCCAAACCTTATTATATTATTAATATGTCATGTCCATATGGGATAAGACCTATACATAATTTAGGGATATCAAGGTAGAATTAGGAGACTTAAGGAGGAGAACAAGAAATTAAAATAATAATTTGAGGAGGCTTAATAAAAAAATCAGCAATTTAAAGCCACTCTTCAAATAGTCTATGAGATGGGTGAAAAACTTTTGGCTTGGAGGAAACCTTCATATACCTATAACTCATTTCTTCAAGAATAGTTTCTTAGGGGCTTTTTATTGAGTATTAATTGTGACTAAAACCATGAAATAACTTATGAGAAAGAATTCATATAAATTTTTGTACATATCACTCCAAACTATCAAGATTTATTATGTGAATTATATTTATTTGATTATCTTCTAAGTAATATATTTGGATTCTTGATCAATATTTTCATAGGAGAGATTCAACTCAAATCTCTCCATTCTACTTTTAGAAACTAGTTTGCATGGGAGGAGAGAACTGATGAGTATTTTGATAAATCTATGACAATATGAATTTGTATGATACCTTAGTATAAAAGTCACCCAAAAATTTACAAACATTCAATGTTTAACACTTTTGGTATATGCAAGACCATTATGCATAGACCTATCAATAAAACATTGAGGATTTCGAGAGATTTACTCAGCATCATTTTGAAGAAGCAGTAATGGTGAGAATGAAGAAATGGTAAACATTGACCATCCCTTTGAAGAGAAGAGAAGAAATATCTCCCAAAAATCTCTAATAGTGTATTCAAAGGTCCAAATTTGTTATAAATATCATTTCACAAGTCATAAATCGAGGGGGAAACAAATCTTAGGTTGGTTTGAGGTTTATGCCACCACTCCTTCTCAGTCCCATGTCACCATGGCAAAATGAATCACCCCAGTCCACTAAGTAGTTTTAGAGATGGATAAAATTTGCTCTTTAGGATATGGGATTCATAACTATAGATGAGGATAATTTAGGTACTCACTATGATGTTTATGATCTTATCCAAAATCTGGATCAAAGAGTCTTAAACTATGAAGAAATATGGATGTAATTTACAAAAGGACTTGAAAAAAATTAAGTGTAGGGGAAATGATGAGTCCATTTTATGACTCATTATATACACATATTGACCATGTTACACCTATTAACCTATCTTATTATATTATATATTGAATGCATTTTATGACTTATGGCTAGTTTGAACTAGATTATAGGTACTTATATCTTAGTTGTATGTGTGAGTCTATGTTTTTTAATTTTACCATTATGGTCTAACTTTTGGCATGGTTGGTTCTTCAGTTTTATATGTACAAAAAATATAATATACTTTAATAAAATGCTAAGATTTTTGGCAAATTAAATTGATTCTTAAAGACAAGCCTTGAGTGGGATGAAGATTTCTAGTAGAGCTTTAAAGTTCTTCAGTGAAGCTCTAAAGTTTGACATTAAAGATATGGAGTTTGATAGTAAGCTCTAGAATTTTATAATGAAGATATAGAGTACTATAGATAGGTCCTAAAATGTACCATAAAGTTTCAAAGTACATCAACAGAGCTTAGGAATCACTCCAACCATCATTTAAAGCTTGTTAAAGGCATTTTGAATGAAATTTTAACATTTTAAAGAAGTATATGGGTCATTTCTCTAAGTCATGGATACACTTAATTTTTATAGAATTATATTTATAGTATTTCCTCTTATAGAAATGACTATAAAACACCATTGTGTTTGTAAATAAATTTTGGGTTACTAGATATGAAATAAAGACAAAATCATGTAACCGACTTACAACTATGTATGTAGTTATGCCTCCCTTTATTTCTAAATGTTTCTCCTTGGAACATGGGGAGTTATAACATCTTTTTATATCTTGTGGATAAGTTAGATCACAATTGTGATCCTATTACGTTGTTAGTGTGTTTAAGTATTTTTTTATAATAGTTAGAAAGTATTGTGAGAATAAGATAACATATTCTTATTATTCTAAGGGGAAAAGATTTTTGAAATTAGAAAATGTCAGCAACAAAAATATTCCAATAACAAAATATCTATGTTTCAGTAATATTTTCAAAAGTTAATGAACCTTTGAAAGTTCCTTAAAGACTGAATTAATTCAAATATTGTCTAAGGGAGAGCAAGGTCCCACTCACCAAGGATCTAGGATTCTTGTTGGTATTTATTTGTGGTCATGTCATTTTTTATTTAATTATATTAATGATATTAAGATTGCAAAGTGTGGCATGTTCTAACTTGTAAGTCTCTTTGTGATTGTGCGTGTTAATTTATTATTTATAATATTACTATCACTTTAATTTCATTACAATTAAATTCAATTTCATTACAATTAAATTCAATTATGCAATCAAATTAAAGTGTGATTTATTTTGATCAACAAGTGTGTATTTTAATTTCATAAGTAGAGTGTGTTTTCTTCAAAGCAAGTGTGTTACTTTCAACATCTTGATTTTTTAAGTGTGTTAATTTCAAGTAATTAGATAGATTAAATTCCACTTGAATAAATTAAAAACTTAAGATTAATTGATTCACAAAAAAACCCCAAATATCAAATGTTAGCAACCAACTATACACCTTATTGTAGATAGTCATTGGATATTATCCCTAGTTTTAATGACATCAATCAATAAATTGATTAAATGAATAGATAATGACACCCATCAAAAAATATGAAATTATAATTTCCATCCTAAATGAATTCATTGATATCTTCACATGTTCTTATGCTAGTATGCATGGGTTGGATTTATCCTTAGTAGTCCATCATCTTATTTTATACCCTAATTCCAAGCCTATTAAATAAAAGTTACGAAAATTGCATCCCAATATAACACTTATTGTCAAATTTATCATAATAATTGATTACTCTAAGTGGATATTAAACATTGTACTTGTTAGCAATAAGCTACGGGGGATTCATATTTGCATATATTTCCATGATATCAACAAATCTTTCCCTAAAGAGAAATTTTCATTACCTAATATTGACATGATACTCAACTCTATTGTGGGCCATGAAATGTTATCACTCATGGATGGATTTTATGCCTACTATCAAATTCATATTACATGAGAAGACCAACATAAGACAACATTCACCACCCCATGTAGGATGTTTTACTATCAAGTCAAAAAATTTATCTTGAGTAATGTAAATTATACATATCAAAGAGTCATGATAGTCATTTTACCTGATATGAAATGTAGACACTCCATTGTAATCACTTTCATGTTAAAATTGTAAAATGGAATGACTTCCTATAAATTGTACACAAATTGGTCTAATATCATTTTTTCATCCTAATTTCCTATTTTCATCTAATGTAGAAGTTTAAATTCACATTGGGGCATCCTCAGGTGGGATAATTCACCGTATTAGTGATAATAATCTCATACTCATTCCCACATAATAACAATTTAAACTACATATATTAGACCAAATATGCACATTACAAACACAAATTCCTTTTGTGGAAGGAATAATTCCATATTTTAGGCCTTTTCAAGGTAGAAACCTCCTATTAGAGAAAGCTCTAATTACAAATGACTTCTTGGGTCCTTTCAACATCTTACATGCCTCTTTATTTATACTAGTTCTCATATATCTAACTCCTTAATCTTATGCATATGGTACTAAACTACTCATTTCCTATTCTATTATTTTATCCCTCTCTAGATACATTACATTCCATCCCATTTAAATATGTTTCTCCCTTTAAACATGATAAGAAATAGGAGGAGGACCAAATGAAGGTCAGACCATACATATGAAAATAGGTTGAAGACTAGATAAAGGAATGTCTGTGTCCTTTTTTTCTTCCACTTCTTTCACATGTGCTCTGATATGAACATATACATCAACAGGGTGAACATGAGCACTATAACTGAAGGTTGAAGTGAAAATTGAACAATGATGATCACATCATTAGATCGAGAGCAAGGGTGCTCAAAATAGTCATCTTGATGAATGAATTAAGGATACATGTCATCCCCCTCAACATTTTTATTTGAGGGATTTGAAGACTTAGTTCCCTACTTGAGCTCTACGATTTTTGGCTTGGGATCATTGGGGGCCTATTTGAGCATGGTGTTTTCCTGAATGGGCTCATCTAGAACTTGTTGAGGTGCATCCAAAAGGGAATTAATCTCTAGTTTTTTGATCTCCTAAAGAGGTGGTGTTGTGTAGGGATGCAAAAACAAAGGTGTCTTATCATAATTATAGTATACATGGTATTCTATGAGCTTAGATAATCCCATGGCTTCCTTCATGGATTGTAATTTCCACATTTGAACATCTACTCGAATCTCATCTTGAATTTTGATAATGAAGTAATGAATGAAGAATGTGATATAGATGTTGTTGGTTAATGTGTCAAACTCAGTTTGATATTCCTAATAGTACCAATTTTTCAAAGTTAAGCTAATGCACAAATGAGATTATGCTAGAAAAAATGGAAAACCCCATGAGATCTAGAGGAGTGGATGTTAATTTCAACTAAAAATGCATCCTTTACAATATGACCAATATTTTGATTTTGATTTTTATTTTCTGACAATGACACGTGACAAGATGACTAGATGACAATTATTATGAATAATTACTTAAAATTAACACATGACCTAAAATAAATAAATAAAAAAAGACCAAGATATCCCTTAGACATCACTATAAATGTATTTGGACTTTTATCAAACTTAAAACCATTAATACCTAAGACAATGCTAAAAAACAACATGGGATATTTAAAAATAATGACACTTATGACTATAAAAAAATAATGAAAGTATTTAATAGCATTAGAATCATACTACATATAATTAAGGACTAAATAACTTTGACATTATCACACTTAATAACTTTACCAAATAATTTGCATAATATAAAATATGTTAAAATAAATGACACCTAAAACTATCATGCCAAACCAAATACCTAAAACCACATAATTTCTAACAAAAAATACTAAATTATATTTCATTTAAATAAATATTAACTAAAAATGTAAAAAAAAATTAAGATCTAAAAGACACACTCCAATTCAATAAGGAAAAACCATGATGAAAAGTGAGAAAATCATGTCCAATACAGAAATTGGTTATGAGGTACAAAAGAGGGAAGCCTTTAGTGACATGGTATGAGCCTTATATATGGAAATAAAATGAGTAAATCTAATGAAAATATAGTATAAGTGTCTGTGGGAGAGCCACATTATGGGTAGGGTAGATTCATACTTGATCCAAGTGTTATGGAATGAAAGGGAGCATGATTCGATTATTGGGTTGAGAGAGAACACTACTTGAGCTAGGCCTTTAAAACCCAAATTCATCAATTAAAATGATGGATTTGTATGTGGATGGAGATCAAGCCAAAAGGATTGAGGTGAAGGTTGAGTCACATCTATAATAGATTTGAGTCAGAGCATGTCAAGTTGAAGAGGTGAGAAGGATGTTTATGGTGCTTAAATTTTATATCAATCCTGATAGAGACTGCACTACCAAAGTGATGAAAACAATGTTGAAGCCAAACACTTTTGTATGATAGGATAGATGTTAAGAACTAGATCCAAGAGCTTGTTCTAGAGAGTAGGGTCAATGCAGCAAGGAGCCAAGTGAAGATGAGGTAGTAGTTAGATGTTGATTCGATCGATGTGGATATCAAATTACCTTCCCTTGATATATAAATGTGTTATACATAGCTACCAACCAAGTCATGGAATGATGGGTAGATCTGATTCATTGATCAAGAAGTAAATTCTAGATAATAACATATTACTAAAATATGGACTGATAATAACTACAAATTTAGAAAACACATTGAAAGACCTTACAACACACAATAAACAAAGTTACAAAAAACTAGAATACTATGAATGACTAAAAACTCTCTCTAATCTCAAATTTTACTAAAATAGAAAAAAATGGACTTGGAAAGTGCTATGATACTAGATGATAAGAACCTCATACTCACTCTCATATAATAACAATCTAAATTGCATATATTAGACCAAATACACACATTATAAACATAAATTCCTTTTATGGAGGGAATAACTCTATATCACGGGCCTCTTCGAGGGGGTAAGCTCTAATTACAAATGACTTCTTGGGTCCTTTCAACATCCTACCTGCCTCTTTATTTATATTAGTTCTCATCTATCCAACTCCTTATTCTTATGCATGTGGTAATAAACTACTCATTCCCTATTCTACTATTCTACCCCTATACTACTCATTCCCTATTCTACTATTCTACCCCTCTCTAGATACATTACAATTAGTTCTATTATATTATTATTCTAGTCATTTTATCTAATTAATTCATCCTCTTTGGTCAAGTAATTAATTCTCCTACTCCAATCAATTAATTCAAATATTTCCCCTTCTCTAATCATTTATTTTAATCATTCTTCTCACTATAATTATGTGAAAATAGAATTACAATTTATGTTTTGTAGCCTAAATTTTAGATTCACTCTATATTACTACTTTTAGAAATAAAAAACTAAAATATAAACACATCAAAAGGATGGGATAAAAGAGATAATCAGATTTATATGAGAACTCTTACAATCATTTTACCTATTTATAACTCCTCTCCAAGATTGTCAAATTTATGCTTGATGCAAAATAGGTGAATGTTAGAATGCTTGTCTTTGCTGGATAATGGCTTCCAATACACAATTATGCTTGATAGTTTCCTTTGAAAAAGGTTATATGGATTCAAGATAAATGATAATGAAATAAATTTATCAACTTTCTAAGTTAGTTTCCATGGAAGAAGGTGGCTTAGTTATATAGGGAGTGGAAGGAAGAATCAATTGCTCAAATTCAATTTTGAGCCATTAAGATCAATGGCTTGGAAATTTCCAAAGAATTTAAAATGTTAGGTGTAGAGAATGATTGTATTTAAGGATCAGAGGTTAAAAATTTGATGTTATTTTAGTCAGGTTTTTGTATTCCATTATTTGTATCCACAAAAAATTTATTAAAATTACCTTGTAAAATTATAATTTCATAGTCAATTTGGGCCATTAATTAAAGGTTTCCATATCATATGGTAGAGGTTATGTCTAGGTATTTTTCACTCTAAAATTTATTTTTACATGGATGAGATGAAAAAATAGATTTCACACAAAAAGGAGGCAGAAAGAGGTAGAGAGGTGTAACAGGGTTTGTTTCAAGATTTGTTTCTCCCTTGTATTGCTGAAAACAATATACTAGACAAGTTTGGTGGATGTAGCCCATTTTAGGTGAACCACATTAAATATAGTGTCTCTTATTTTGTATATGTTTATGATTATTTTTTGTATGTTTGATTGATTTTTTTCATAGTTTCTCTTATATGCAATCTAGAGATAAGTCTATGTTTTATTTTATCCTAACAATTGGCATTAGAGCAAAGGTTTTGCTTGCATAATTTTAAATCGTATGAAGAAAATGATTTGACCTAAAGTGGGAACTATGGTGGATGAAAATAAATCTAAAGTGGAGAAATTAAATAAAGAGAACTTTAGATTGTGGAAGATGCAGATAGAGGATTACCTTTACTAGAAGGACCTATATTTTCCATTGGGAGGGCAAGTCAAGAAACCATCAACAATGTCAGATGAAGCTTAGGAATTATTGGGTTAGAAAGCCCTTGGAACCATATAGTTGTGCCTTGCATCTTCTCTAAAATTCATCATATCATAATAAAAGACAATTAAATTTCTTATGAGCACATTAGGCAAGTTATATGAAAAACCCTCTGTCTCAAATAAAATATTTTTGATGAAAAAACTATTTAATATGAAAATGTCTAAAAATGGTTTAATACCAGATCATTTAAATGAGGTTAACATATTTACTAGTCAGTTAATTTCCATAAATATTGAGTTTGATGATAAAGGTAGGGCTCTTCTTATTTTTAATTCCTTGCTTGAAAGTTGGAATAACTTGGTAATGGTAATAAGCAACTTTGTGTCTAATAATGCAAAACTAAAGTTTGAAGATGTGGTGGGTGTTATCCTAAGTGAAGAAATGTGAAGGAAAAGTATAGGTTAAATATTCATACATGGAAATGCATTAATAGTGGAGAATAGAGGAAGAGGAAACCATGGAAAATTAGAAAGGGGTGCAAGATCTAAATTAAAAGGCAAGATGGAATGTTGGATCTGTGGCAAGCCAAGATGCACAAAGAAAGAGTGTTGGTTTCAAAAGGATAGATCAAGTAAGGAACAATAGGAAGGTAATGGAGAATCAAATGTACCAGGTGATGTACTATAAGATGCTCTTATATTTTATTTGGATAATGTTGCTAAATCTTGGGTTTTAGATTTAGGTGCTTCTTTTCATGTGATCCCTCATAGACATTATTTTATAGATTATTCTCAAGGTAATTATGAGAATGTTTACCTTGGTGATGATGAACCCTATAGTAGTTTTGGAAAATGAAGTGTTTAGGTTAAATTATAGATTAAAAACACTTGGGTGTTGAAGGATGTTAGGCATGTTCCAAGCTTGAGGAAAAATCTGATCTCTATAAGGAAATTGGGTAGTGAGGGTTGTATGGTCACATTTACAGTCAAATCATAGAAGTTTATAAAGGGTTATATGGTGGTTGAAAAAGGTAAGAAAGTAGGCACTTTATATTTGTCTAAAAATAATGTTAATTCATCTTGTGATGTAGCTGCTATAGGTAAAGATGCAGCTTTATGACATTAGAGACTTGGCCACATAAATGAAAAGGGAATGAAGACCCTACATGAAAAATATAAATTACTAGGTTTGAAATAATTAGATCTAAAATTTTGTGAGCACTATGTATATGGGAAATAAAAATGTGTGAGGTTTCTTAGGGTTGGACTAGCCAAGAAGGAGTAAAAGTTAGAGCTTGTGCATACAGATGTATGGGGACCAACTTAGGTGTCTTCACTTAGTGGTTCAAATTATTATGTTACATTTATTGATGATGCAACTAGGAAGGTTTGGGTATATTTTATAAAAATTAAGTCTGATGTTTTTGATACATTCAAGAAATGAAAAGCTTTAGTTGAAAATGAAACAAGTTTAAAACTAAAATATATTAGATCAAATAATGGAGGTGAGTATTGTAGTAATGATTTAAAAATTACTATTTAGAAAGTAGAACTCATAGATAGAAAATAGTTCCAGGAACACCACAACAAAATGGCATGTCAGAAAGAATGAATAGGACTATTATGGAGCATGCTAGATGCATGAAATTGCATATAGTTTTGCCTTGATAGTTTTGGGCAAATGTTGTAACTATAGTGGTTTATCTGATAAATAGAGGACCTTTGAGTTCTTTAGATGGTGGAATACCAGAGGAGGCATGGACTAGAAAGAAGGTACACTATTATTTTCTAAGATTTTTTGGTTGTGAGTCATTTTCTTAAATTGACAAAGATTATAGGAATAAGTTAGAAACTAAGTCTCAGAAATGCACATTTATTGGTTATGGAACTTATGACTATGAATTTTGGTTATGGAATCTGAAAGATAATAAAATAATCAGGAGTAGAAATGTGTTCCATGAAAAATTCATGTACAGGGACCAGTTGTAGTAAAATAAGCAAGAAGAATCCAAAAGGTAATATATAGTATTAGAAGACATTACATAAAAAACATGTCCCAGAGGTTCTTGATCAAAATGTGCAATATGAATATGTACCTCAAACCCTTGTTAGAAGATCTACAATACTAAGTAGACCACTTGATCTTTTTTTTCCTTCTTTATATTATTTATTACTTACTGATGGTGGTGAGATAGAAAGCTATGAAGAAGTAGTATAGATTGATGCTAAGGATGAGTGAGAACAAGCTATGTATGAGGAGTATGATGCTCTAATGTAAAACTAGACATGGGATTTGGGGGAGCTTCCCAAAGGAAAGAAGGCATTATAAAATAAGTGGGTATATAGGATAAAGGAGGAGAACACGGGTAAAAAAATTCAAGGTTAGAATGGTGGTTAAAGTTTTTGCACAAAATAAAGGTATAGACTTTGACAAAATATTTTCTCCAGTAGTTAAAATGACTTCTATAAGAGTTTTTTAAAGTTTGGTATTAGTAGAATATTTGAACATTGAATAGCTAGATGTGAAGACTGCATTACTTCATGGTGATTTGGAGGAGGAGACATATATGGAGCAACCATAGGGATAAAAATTCAAAGGTAAGGAGAAAATGGTGTGAATGTTAAAGAAGAGTTTGTATGGCCTAAAACAAGCTCCAAGATAGTGGTATTTGAAATTTGATAGTTTTATGACAGAACAGAGTTATTGTATATGTCATTTAGACCATTGTGTATATTTTAAAAGTTTTGAAAATGGAAGATACATTATTTTTATTTTATATGTAGATGATATGATTTTAGATGGTTCTAACATGCACAATATTAATGTACTTAATAAACAATCAAGTGATAGCTTTTCTATGAAGGATCTAGGTGTAGCTAAATAGATCCTTGGTATGAGGATAACTAGAGATAAAAAAGAATCGGAAGCTGGAATTGTCATAGAGAGAGTACATCAAAAAAGTGTTGGAAATATTTAATATGCATGATGAAAAATTAGTTGGGACACCTTTAGCTGCAAACTTTAAATTAACAAAGGAATAGTGTCCTAAAACACAAGAAGAAAAAACCTTGGTGTCTAAAATTCCATACTCATCAATAATAGGAAGTTTAATGTATGCAATGGTGTGTACAAGGCTAGACATTGCACATGCATTTGGAGTGGTGAGTAGGTTAATGAGTGATCCAAGAAAGGAACATTGGAAGGTATTAAAATGGATCCTACATTACTTAAGAGGGACCATATATATAATGTTAAGCTATGGTGGATCAGATGTGATATTACAAGGATATGTTGACTTTGATATGGTAGGTGACTTGGATGGTAGAAGAATCACTACAGGTATGTGTTTATAGTAAGTGGTATAGTAGTTAGTTGGGTATCATGATTACAAAAGGTTGTGGCACTTTCAACCACATAGGTTGAGTAGTTGCTTCTATAGAAGCAAGAAAGGAAATAATTTGGTTATAGAGGTTGATGGAAGAATTGGGACATAGTCAAGAAATATGTGCTCTATATAGTGATAGTTAGAGTGCAATCCATCTAGCCAAAAACTTAGCTTTTCACTCTAGAATAAAACATATTTAGTTATGGTATCATTTCATTCATTTAGTGATAGAGGAAGAATAACTAAAATTGAAGAAGATACATACCAGTAAAAATACTATGGATATGATGACCAAGGTGGTTATAAGAGAGAAGTTGAATATTTGTTTAGCTTTAATTAGTATTAATGGATGATAATTAAATTAATGAACTTGTCTAGGTCTAGATAGTACAATGGATGCAGTAGTGGTGGAGTTGCTACAATTAGTCCCCAAGTGGGAGATTGTTAGGTGTGGAGCCTGATTGTCTTCCAAGATTAGAGGTTAAAAATTTGATGTTGTTTCAGCTTGGTTTCTAGATCCCATTCTTTGTATCCTCAAAAAATTTATTAAAATTACCTTGTAAAATTTTAATGTTATAGTCAATCTGGGCCATTGATTAAAGGTTTCTAGATCTTATGGTAGAGGTTATGTTTAGGTGTTTTTAACCCTAAAATGTATTATTACATGGCTGAGATGAAAGAAAAATAAATTGCACATAGAGAGGAGTTACAAAGAGGTAGAGAGGTGTAATAGGGTTTTTTGTAGGATTTTTTTCTCCCTTGTATTGCTGAAAATAATATATTAGACAAGTTTGATAAATGTAGCCCATATTGGGTGAACCACGTTAAATCTGGTGTCTCCTATTTTGTGCATGTTTATGATTATTTTTTGTATGTTTGGTTGATTCAATTCATAGTTTCTCTTGTATGTGATTTGGGGATAAATCTTTGTTTTATTTTATCCTAACATAAAATTCCTTGGAAATCTCTAGAATGGATAATTATAGAGGAAAAAGGGCTAAAATAAAGGAGATTTATATAATTATCCAATTCTATAAATCTCTACTAGGGTTTAGGGGTTTAGGAATAGCTAGGGATGGGGTGGTATATGGGTAGAATAAATTGTATTTTTAAATTAGCAAGTGGCTTAGGGAGTAGGTTAGTAGGTAAATGGGTTTTGTTAGTACATTAATGAAGAGGATTAATTGGTTATGGGATGGATTGAGGTTTATAAGATGTAGGAATAGGAAATGGGAATATTAGTTAATCAGATAGGAAACATAGTTTTTATGTTAAATTAGAAAAAAAAGTGTAATTAATGGAGTAAGTGGATTTTGATGCATACATTTTACCCCTCTTTGAAAGGGTATTGTAAGTGGACAAGATAGAAGGAGTAATGGTCTTTCAAATAAGAACCATAATTGTCTGGAAGTAATGTTAGATGGTGTTAGTAGGTATGATTCCCCCTCGAGGGGGCATGTGGGGAGAACCAAACTAGATGGTCACTCGAATAGAAGTCTTGGGGTGGGCTAGGATCAAGATGATAAAATAAGGTTGGGATGCCCCAAGTAATAACTACAGTTGAGATGACCCAAGTTGAAAGACAAGGGGATAAAGTGTCTCAGATGTGAGAAGGATTCTAGACAAATGACCAATGTCTAGAAGGAATTTGATTGATAAGATGATATTCTTAAGATAAAGATATTATTCAGGAAATACAAAGAGATGAAATGGATATAAGCCTATGATAAGTCCCATAGCAAGGACAAATGCTAGGGAGGGATTGGAAATTGATAAAGTTATTAATTGATGATAGGGAGCCACTTTACTTATTATTCATAGCATAAAATGATGTGTGATTATCAAGTGACTAGTTCAATTATGGGATAAGGATGAGGGGTTAATGGTGGTCAAGCTATCCTTAGGCACAAAGGTGGGACTAGGTGCTACATACATAGTCTTAGGAGACCTCAAGCTGATGTAGTTTTGATGTGTGATTAGGGTGGATAATATGAATGATAATGAATGATTGATTGAGGGATTGGACTAATTTTACATGATTGAGATGTGACAAAGTTGGTAGAAATGATTATTATGGGTTAAGGGGGGTAAAAGCAGGGCTCAAATAAGATAAAATAATGAAAAATGATTCATTTGAAATTTTTACCATGGTGAAATTGACTATGAGCCAAAATAAATGGATCAACTTCCTCGTACTTCCCATTATGGTGAGAGATTTTGAGAGTTATAGAGAGCTACTGAGGTTGGTTCACTGGTGAATAATAAACCTATTCTTGTGTTTTTATCAAAATTTTCATTGATTTTTGTGGGTTTATAGTATGAAGTTATGCCACTAGCATTGCAAGTACAATATCGTGACTGAGGGCAATGCCATAAGTCATGACTTGTGACTTTGCATAGGAAATAGTAGTTTTTTAATACCATAGGAAATATTAGTTTTGTAATACTACAAGACTAGAGCTGAAATATTGTAATACCACAAGTGTAGTCTTGTAATATTACAAAATTGTGAATCAATAAATCATAGTTTTGCATAATTTTGGAGTTATACAAAACTATAGGTTGAAAGTGGTAGTTTCATCAATCTCGTGGGTGAGGGAAAACCTATGAGTTGCAATTTTGCTCTAAGTAGAAAAAGAGATTAACGGATGGGGTATAGGCTAAGGTTTAAGTTAGATAAGGTGGGATGGGGGATAAACTAAGGGTAAATTAGTTAGATGATGTTAGTTAGATAAGGTAAGATGGGGGATAGGCTAAGGGTTGTTAGGTCAGTTAGTGATAGAGTTAGTTGACTTAGGTTTAGGTAAATGAGGATATATTAGTGTTAGAGATGATTATGGTGTATTAGATGAAGGGAGTTAGGATTAGTGACTAAGGGGGTTTAATGATGAAGTTGGTTGAAGGGGTTAGTTAGTGAGTGAGGAGATTTAATATGGGTTAGGTTGGGGGTTTTAATCTAGATTAGGATGGATGGGGTTTAAGAGGGAGGGGGTAATTTAGGTGAAATTTGGGGGTAGGAGATGGGATAGATTGGTTTAGGTTTATGGGCATGGATATTAGGATTGGAGATGTTTGATGGTAGGATAGGTGAAAGTTTGGTAGGGAAACTTAGGTTGTAGATTAGGGAGTCAATTTATGATGGAAGTAATGATATGTTTATGGTGATTGGGAAAAGAGGACTTAGGTGTGATGGCTTCACAATTATGATGATGTGAGGTGCCACATAAGATGCACCTATTAACTAATGTAGTCTAAAAAGTATTAGAGATTATAGGATTACATTACATCATGATGATGCTAGTGGTGTGCATTGATCAAGCCCTGATCACAATGTTGGTGAAGCAATGGCATTTATAGACTAGCAGTTTCACATTGTGATGAGAGATATGATGGTGACTCTTAAGGAGTTTTATTGGATTCTCCATCTAATGATGATAGGAGATATGATCTACTCAAGATCCCACACACTGAGTGTTACCTTATAAATGTTGGAAAGAGTGTTGTGTGTTGATGTTCATGATATATGCATGGATATCGATAAATGACTTTGAGAGGGGATTATTGATCACCTAGCTCTTGTATTTATGTATCTTATTACTAGCATACTCATATTGGACAAAAGTGGGTAGTGGTTCCATCTGGGTCTGGGGTATGTAGCATAAGATATGGCTCAATATTTTAGAGTGTTTGCATGGGGGATAGTAGTATTGACCCATCTATACCAAGAGTTACACTTGGGAGCATATAGGGGAGTAGTGATCTCAGGGCCATCATTATTAGTACATATATTGAGCTAGGAGTACATTATAATCTAATGACTACTTAGGACTTTGACATATAGGGAGACTCATTAGCCTATGATATTCAAATGGTGTATCTTATTGGGAGTATAGAGAGGCCATGATGGGGAGATGTAGTTCTACTAGTAGGCATTTGATAGATTATATCTAGATCACATCACATGAATGCCATATAAGGGATTACAATTCAATTAGGATGATGAGGCTGTAGTGACTCAATATATGTTGACTGAGTGTTATCTAACTAGTCATCAATATTTTATTATATATCACTACAAACTTGATCGTGTATAGAGGCAATTTAGATTTATACATGACATGTTAGGGGAGGAGAACCTATTTATGAGGAGTGATCAAGAGAGAGCCCAATGGGATAGGCTAATAGATAAAGACCTAACATGATCAGATCATGATAGCACTACCCTAATCCCCTAGTGTTTTTAGATGTTGATCCTTGATCTAGGAGTTACAATGGCCTATACACCATGATGGGCACTAAGGATCCCATTGAGATTACTCTAACCTAGGGTTGTGGTTTAGAGAGGGGTAGTGAGGAGAGTGCTACAAGCATGAGAAATATTATAGAGGAAGAAGATGCAAGCACCCTCATAGGATATCTAGGATTATGATGCCATGGATGTTGATGGAGAGAATGGAGATTAGGCAACAACTATAGGGTAGGCTAGAGGGAGTGGGGTCCAAACTTAGGCATAGGTACAAGTTGATAAATAGGTTATGGGTAGTAATAGTGGAGATGGTATAGGGCCATCTTAGTAGCTTTTGATAGAGGATGAGAGATATTTACTTGCATGAATATAGATAGAGATATAGGCTTGATTGACAAAGATAGTTAGGATCACTCAAGAGAAATCAACTATAGGCATAATTTCAAGCACAAAAAATGTATAGGGATGGCCAATTGGCCTAAGCTCAGGCATAGATGATGTGATTACAGGTTCAATTTATAGCATTACAAGATCAAATAGTCACATTTCAAATCTAGATCCATAGTTGAGATGCACATATCATAGGCTATCAGGGCCAGATCACCCAAATGTAGGTATGGATTTGGACTCTGATAGGAGATGTGGAGGTGGATAAGAATACTAAGGAGGTGGATACAATGATGAGAGAGGATGGGATGGCTAGTGTCATGAATAACATTATGAGATTTACATGAGAGTCCCAATACTACATTACTCTATATGAGGTGGTAGTGCCACCAAGACACCATATAGCTTCATTCAGGGCCAACTCTTCATATTCAGTACATCAACCTCTAAGAGGACCACCAGGAGCGCATACATGATTTCATGAGACATGATATGTATAGAGGATTTTTTGTATTACATCACATTTTTGCCCATAGGGCCCATATATTGTATCTATTTTTTGACATGGACTCCATGTGGAATGTTGATATATTTATATGATGAGATTTTGGATGATGTGACTATGTATGTGTTTTGTGATATGGATTATGTGATTATATGGATATTTATTATGATGGATTTAGATAAATTTTATAGACACATTATTTTTTATTATATGATGGGATGCAATTAGATTAGATGAATGATATTAGATGTGATGTGATGGATTTTTTTATGTATAATTTTTGTGATATGGATGATTGATATATGTAGATTATCTATGTGATTTGAGATAAAATGTAAAATGATTATGATGTGATGGACTTAGATAGATATATTGTTATGTGTATTATGATGTAATGGATGTGATTTAGATGTGATGTTTATTGATTTATATGTTTGATGTATACATGTAATGTTGTGATTGTTATGAAAGCATGATAGATGATGTGTTTATGGAGTTATTTTTATATGATATGCATAGGGTTAGCTAGATGGCATATTATGTGATGAGATGATATGAGATAGTGATTTATTTTTGGGTGCTTGTTATTCATTAGATAAGATGATAATGATAAATGTAATGAAATGTTCTAAAAGATTAATCCATTGTTATTTGGTATGTCTTACAACTTGGGTTAGAAATACTCCTACACCATGGAGGTAAGATGATGATGGGATGGGGGATAATTAGGATTAGATGGGACAATGATAAGCAAGATGGGATGGTGATAGGTTTAGGATAAATGGGATGGGTATAAATTTTTGGAATACATTGATAATATATGCAATTCTTTTTAATATTACACTGGTATATGAATGTGTGCCAAATGACATGAGAAAATTCAAAGACACATTAAGTATTCAGTGCATGAGGGAACTCTTTCTGAAAGTGACCTTGCCCAAAAAACGTTTTGGGGTCACCTATACCATCCTTGTTCCCTTAAAATTTAACAAGATAAAATATATATAGAATGCTAACAAGACTAATAAATAAACAAGACAATGTAATTAATATGTACATGATTAACTAAACAACCACACAAATTCAAAATATACACACATTCACATAACACAATCATAAGATAACATAGACTAAAGATAGGGATAATAACAAGGATATATAAATGGGTAATGTGGTGATGATAAAATTATTATAGATAATGGAACAAATTTTAGTAAGGGGATATGTACATGGGGTATATTATGCCCAACAATATGAGATTGAAACAAGGATCCACCCAAATCAAAATTAATAGCTTGTGGGTTTTAGGATGATCAAATCAATCAAGATTCAGTGTCATAATGTATGCAAAACCTTGAAGTAAACACCTATTTTTTTTACACTTCCATAATGATAATGTTAGTGAGAAGGTGTAAACTATGGTTTAAGGACAGCAAGAGACAAATGAGGATGAGATTATCTTGAGGCTAAGAGGAGACATACTCACCAAAGATGATGTGGTAGGGTAATATGAAGGATAAATATAATGATGTGATGGGATTGGGGATATATATGTGTGATGTAAATCGATAAAGAGAATCTAGAAACCCCCCCCCCCCCCCCCCACCAACACACATTCCCCTCACACAATAAGTAATGGCTTCCTCTTTATTGAAAAACATTTATCTCATGTTGTTGTATAAGATCTTGTAATGGATACCCACTGTTAAGACCAGGGTCAGGGATGGACAAAATGAAGTGGAATGGGAAGAGGGGCATGGAATGGAAGAGGATATGCCCCCAAGAGTGGGGATCCATATATGGAGGTAAGTTGGAGCTTGCCAACTGTGGAAACATTTTAAATGCATTACAATCATTGGGTCATTAAGCTCTTCACCATCAAATGTAGCTAATTTGTAGGATCCAAACCCAAATTTGGAAATTATTATATATGGCTCGAGCCAATTAGCTTCAAATTTTCCCTTGTTATCCTTATTTGTATTGGTATTTTTGTATTCTCTTTTAGGACTAGATCACTGACCACAAACTCTCTAGACTAGATCTTCTTGTGGTATTGGCCTTTTAATATGTCCTGGTATGCCCATAAGTGATTGAGGGCCCTTTGTAATTTCATCTATAAAATCTAATTCTTATAGCCTTTCTTGTCAAAAATTATGATCAGTGATAATGCCTCGTAATGAAATTCACAAGGAAGGGATCTCCACTTCCATAGGCAAAATAGCTTTTGTTCCATATACTAAAGCATACAAAATATCCCCATTAGGTGTTCAAACACTTATTTTATAATACCAAAGTGTAGGATATATTGTAAGTGATAATTCCTACCTACCTCATTGAATATTTTCTTAAGAATTTTGATGAGAGTCTTATTTGTTGCTTTAGCATGTTCATTTCATTGGGGGTAGTAAGGAGAATAAAAATGCTACTTAATGTGGTACTGCTGACACAAGGCCTTGACTTATTGATTTTTGAAAGACTTATCATTATTGAAGATGATGTTGGCAAGAATGCCAAAATGAAAAATGATCTGGTTGAGTATGAATTTATAAATATAAATAAATTTAGTATAGGTAAGTGGCATTGATTCTACACATTTGGTGAAATACTTTGTAGCAGTAATAATGAAATTATGTCCATATAAAGATGTAGGATTTATCTTGCCAATAAAATCAAGTCCCCATATAGAGAATGGCCATGGACTCATAATAGGTTTTAATTTTTGTGTGGGTGCATGGATAAGATTACCATGCTCTTGACAATCTACACATTTGTGTACATACTGGTAGGACTCATGTTCCATGGTAGGCCAATAGTATCCAATCTGAAACAATTTCTTTGCCAAGGCCATTCCATTGATATGACCACCAAAAATACCATCATGGACGTTATCAATAATGAGAGAAGCCTCTTCCAAGGTTAGGCATCTTAGCAAAGTCTCATCATAACCTCTATGCTAGAGCATGTTGCCAAGGATAGTGTAACAAGAGGTATGGTAGATGAAGGCCTTACACTGATGGAAATTGAGGTTAGGTGGTAAGATGTTATCATAGAGGTAATTATAAATGTTATGGTACCAAGGAAGACTAGGAACAGGAATAACACAAATTTGGAAAGAAGCCATAGTTGGTAAGATGGGAGGATCAAATGTTCTATTAAAAAATTAACTTTGAGGACATCTTCAGGGAGATCAATTAAAGATCCTATAGTGGCCATTCAATCATCTAATTTATTACTCACTCATGGAACTTATTCAAATGTAATAGACTAAATTTTTTGCTTCAACTGATATACTAATAGATTATAAGGGATTAATTTTTCATCTTTAGTCTAGAACTCATCATTAACATGATTTATTATGAGTTTTGAATCACCAAACACTTGTAAATATTTTATGTTCTATTGGATGGCTAGGTGAAGACCAACTATCAAAGCCTCATATTCTAAAATATTTTTTGTGCATGGGAAAACAAGGTGAAAAGATTTTAGAATTAGGTCACCTTATAGGGTGACTAGGAGGATGCCTGATCTCGATCCATGTGTGGTAAAAGAGCCATCAAAATATAGCTTTTAACTATTGTATTTTTAATTATTCATTATATATTCATCTAGGAAGGCTATGGTAAGAGGCTCAATCATGGAAAAAGTTACTTCTGCTAATTGATAAACTATCACTTATCCCTTTATGGCCTTTTGATGAACACACTAGATATAAAATTTAATGAGTAACATAATCCATTTGGCCTTTCATCTTGTGAGGGCTGATTTTGATAGTAAATATTTGAGAGGATCAACTTTCACAATGAGTTGGACTTGATTATTAAGCATACAATGTTGGAGTTTTTATGAGGCAAAGACTATGGCTAAGCAATATTTTTTAATTGGAGTATAATTAAGCTCATAAAATATTAAAGTGCGATTGAGATAATAAATTATTTCTCTTTTCCATCATCATTATGTTGTGAAATTAGGCACCTATCACACATAGAGCTGTGGAAATGTCCAATCTCAAGGGACTTCCCATGACAGGGGGTGATAACATAGGTGGATTTGCCAAATATTGCTTGATATTATTGAAGGCCTATTGACATTCAAAGTTTCAATTAAAATTAGTCCATTTATTCAAGAGATGATTAAAGGGGTGACATTTGTATGTGAGCTAAGAGATGAATTGCTTAATGGCTTGAAATTTTCCCTGAAGACTCCTAAGCTACTTCAAATTGTAGGGGCGATTTCCATAATATCCCTAACTTTGGCTAGGTCCACTTCTATGCCTCTCCTAGAGACTATAAATCCCAGCAACTTACCTAAGTTAATGCCAAAGATGCATTTCTTGGGATTTAATCTAACTTTATACTCTCATAGCCACTCAAATATTCTTCTTAAAACTATATGATGTTTTGATCTGAGTTGGGACTTTCTTAGGATATCATCCACATAATCTTCAACTATATCATACATCATATCATGGAAAATAACTATCACTACCCTTTGATAAGTGGCACTAGCATTTTTGAGACCAAAGGGAATGATTTGATAGTATAAGGTCCCCCATGGAGTGATGAAAGATATTTTATGTTGATCTTCAAGTGTGATTTTGATTTGATTGTATCTTGAAAAACCATCCATGAGAGATAACATTTCATCTCTAACTATTGAATCCATGATCGTATCAATATTCAGAAGAGGGAAGTGATCCTTAGGATATGACTTGGTAATGTCTCTAAATTCTATGTAGATATAAATCTTGTGTTGTGGCTTAGCCTCATGAACAATATTGGATATCCAATTAGAATAACTAATGGGTCAGATGAAGCTGGCCTCTAAGAATTTTTATAGTTCCTCCTTAACTAACAAGGCCACTTTAGAGTGCATATTTTGCAAATTTTTATTTATTGGTTTAACATTAGGATGAAAAACCAAATTATGCACAAATAAGGATGGATAAATCTTAGGCATGTTAGAATAAAACCATGTAAAAACATCTATAAATTCTCTGAGCATTTCAATAACAATCTAATGTTCCTCAGGCGTGAGAGTTTCCCCCAATTTGATATTTTTTTGGATTTTCTATAGTTTTAATGTTAACTTTGATCACCTCATCAATGAGAGATGGTGAATGATATTGGAGATAAGGGGGAAATTATTTATTTGTGATATCTAAAGTGAAACCATTCAAGAATTCTATATCTATTTTAGTGTAGTCTTTTGATTTAACTGAATTATGTGGGAATCCTTCCAAACTTTGAGGTGGATCTTATTATTTAGATTTATCTTCTTCATTTTGGTCAAGGGGATGTTTTTATTCCAAAAAATAAGTTTATTTAAAATATTAATAGAAAATTCTTTCTTATGATCGTCAGAAGGCATGAAATCTCGAGTTCCTAGAAATTCTAAGATAACCTCATCATTTTGAAACATATCGAAGGATGGCTCCTGATGTTAATCCCAATCAATTAAAGAGGTATAATGGAGGGATATGTTGATGGTGGAAATATTGGTTTCAAGAAAAAGGTTTGTAGAAGTAAGTTCCTCATAGTGACTATAAATAGAACCCATCTCGATTTATTCATCAAAAAGAGACTCCTTAGGGACCGAAGTAATATCCATAATGATACTATTCAAGTCATTATCAAATAGGTTATACCCTAAACCAATATATTATTGATGTTATTAAACTATTATGGGTTCAAACCTACCTTGATCTTGTCTTCCTAGTCCTTTCCCTTGATAATTCATGTTTTATAACATTTTATGGATGCGAGGGTATCTCTTTCTAGGAGATGTGGGGGCCTCTTCTTCTGAAATAAGCCATGATTCATCTAATTCATCAATATACATTATTTAGACAATATTAATACACTATAAAAGGCCATTGGTACAAATTTATATTTTTTAGGATTAGTCTTACACATAGCTGGGGACTTGTAACTACATGGGGAAAGAGGTAAGTCACCTACACAAAATGTTTTATATTCATATTCCCCATAACCAATCGATGTGATTTTTAGATGGGTGAATTTAGGTAGTGGATCTAAAGCAAGATAAAGCTTATTTAGGTATATATTTTTAGTATTTTTTATTATTAATATGGAATTATCTATGTTAGGACAATGATATGATTAGGATTGATCTATTTGGAAACTACAAGAATGACTAATTTCTCTAGGAATGGTGACTTCCATACCTGAGTGGGGGAATTTCAAAAATTGATGAAGAGTAGATGGGATATATTACATCTCATGGATCCAAGGATGACCTAACAACATATTATAGGGTAAATCATCATCCACAACATGAAGTAGGGTTTAGTGTATCATGGGTCCCATGAAAATAGGAAGGTAGATAGTTCCTGTGGATGGCCATTAATTATCATCATACACTTTGATCATAGTCAGATTAGGCCCTAAAGAGGCTTCAGAATACACCAATATCTTTGATAATTCCAAATTACATAAGTTCAATGCAGACCCTCCATCTATGACTACTTAGGGAATGCAATGATGGGATATGGAGAATTCTATGAATAATGGATAGTTATGATGGGGTCCAATGGGAGGCATGTCCTGGGCACCAAAAGTGATTTTATGAGAAGGGGATAAATGACCCACTGATTCCTAAAATTGATGAGTATAAATATCTTTAGGGAACTTGATGTCATTCAAAACTTTATTGAGTATCTCCTGATGTAGAGGGGATATTCTGACAAGATCCATTAATGAGATTTAAGCAGGTGTCTTCTCAAGTTATTAAATTATATCATAATATTTATTGAATTATACTAAAAATTTCTTAAAGATATTCCCCTTTTGGGATGTAGAAGTAGAGGGGTCCTTTGAGGGTGCCACAAGAACTATGATCTTATTGAATTTGATAGTAACCACACAATCAGTAGTGACCTAGTTGATTTTTAATATCATGGGTGATGGTGGAGTGGGTTCTTGGGGGCTACAAATTTTGATGGTATTAATGTAGTAGTATAGCATGGCATGATAGTTAATGAAATTGGAAGAGAAGCCTTGACCCTAGTCTCTTGGTGGCTTCTTATTTATCTAATCATACTTTGGTAGGGGTTCCTAATAAATGCCTAGATGTTGATTTGTAGATTGATTTGAATCACTCTCCCCTTTTATTTCAATATCACCTCTTTCAATTAGGTTCTAGATATAATTCTTTAGTTACATACATCTTTTTATGTCATGACCTTTGAATCTATGATATTTTCAAAATTCATCCTCATGGTACCAATCAAGTCGAGGTTGGTGTTCATCCAAAGGTCAAATTTTAGGAAGAGTGATCATGTTAGCAACAATCAATTGTTTAAAAACTATTTCAATGGGTACTCCATAACTAATAAGAGGTATTTTCTAGTTTAAGGCTTGGGTTTGCCTCATGGTACTCGTATAGAGAACACATTTTGTTGTTCTATGGGATTCCTCTTTTATACAGTTTAAACATGTTATTTGGAATCTATAAACCCATATCCCATAACATTCTTACTCTTGTTGAAGATTTTTGACTTGCTCAAAAAGGAATTTTCTTGGTTTTGACTATGTTCATTTCTAGAGTATAGTTTAATTGTCTGCTTTTTAATAATTACATCAAATGTTTTATCACATTAGAGTTTTAACTGATATTTTAGCTTAGTATTAATATTATCAATAAAAAATTTATCTAGCTCCTTTTTAGGTACTTTACATTGAAGGCAGCTTGATAAACCTCTCCATCATTGTAAGAAAGATGCCAAGATTTCCCCACTTCTCTATTTAGTGTTATAAAGGTCTATAATGAAGACATTGTGTTTAATATTGAATGAAAAGTGTCTTACAAATTATTTAGTTAATTATCTAGAACTAGATATAGACCCTTTTGGTAGATGCATGAACCATTATAAGGTTGGTCTAGTGATACTTTTTGGAAAGAGTCTTAATAAGTAGACATGTTATTATCCAACTTCATAACAAACCACATAAAATTCTTACATATGGTCATGGGGATGATATTTCCCTCTATATTTTTCAAACTTAGGTACCTTGAAATGAGGTGGGAAAGGTATTTGTAGAATGCTCATGTTCAAGGGAGAAGAGCAAAAACAATGATATTTATATTTCATTACTTATGAGCATGGGTCAATTTGTTGGAGAGCCTCCTTCATTACTTTCCATTCTTGTGCAGATGTGGGGTCTCCAAGAGGATTGGTAGTTTGATCATGACTATTATGAGGTCTATGGTTGTTTTGATGTGGGGATGATGTCCATTGATTTTATGCATGGAGTACAAGATTTATTTGTTGTGTAAGTTAGTCTATTCAAATTTTTAATATAGTTTGCTTCATAGTATCATCAATACAATTATTTTAGAGACGTGAAAGTCATTCTTCCTCTTCAAATTATTGGTCCACACCTTCATCTTCTTTGGGTATTTTATTAGTTTTTATAGTTGGTCATGATTTATTAGGCCTAGTGGAGGGATGGAATATGTGTTGGAAAAGATTATAGTCAAAGTTAGAGGGTAATGTGCCCCCCATTTCAATGGTTTGAGATATAACCTGGTCATGATTTTCATAGAGGTATCGATCAATTAAATTTATAACATCATCAATATGGAGGAGATTGAATTAGTTGTATTCTCCTCTGGGAGTATGCATATCACTATGTGTATCATCATGATCCCAAGTTAGATCACCTATATTCCCCAGTAAATCATTGTCTTGGTTAGAATCTTGTCTTATCTTGAATTGTTAAGCACAGGTTTGGATCACCCTTTTGGATGAGTAAATTTGAGATGTGATAATGTGTAACAAGTGATGTACAAGTTTTTCAATACTAGCTTATCTAAAATTTAAATCTACCAGTGGTCAAAGAAGGTGATGTGGTGATTTTTAAAAAGGGATGTGAGGATAAGAATGACTAAGAATTACCAAAATACAACGCCTTATAAGAGTCCAATATATAAATAACAAAAGGGGATGATGATATCAAATAATTTTTACACTAGCAAAGTGGTAATTGGATGGGTGATAGGTGAATATGGAACTAATAGGGAGAAGTGATGGGTGCTTATTATAATATTGATAAGGCTATGTATGTTTATAATACCTAGTCCAAAGGGTTATAAGATGATGATGAGGATTAAAGGGGATGAGTGACCACTAGAATTTGATTCCAAGACTAAATATAGTATTTAAGGATGATGGGAGAGTATGAAACAGATGGGGTATGGGTGATGAAAGATATAAGATGAGAAGATGAATATGAGATGAATG
Source organism: Torreya grandis (assembly GCA_037957365.1). NCBI lineage: Eukaryota > Viridiplantae > Streptophyta > Pinopsida > Cupressales > Taxaceae > Torreya > Torreya grandis. The sequence continues at coordinate 871,623 of JARHVA010001602.1, forward strand.
GAAGATATAATATGGGTATAAAATGGATAGAAAAGATATGATTATAGAAGATAGGAAATATAAGATATTGTTTGGGATAAGTAATGGAAGATATATGATGGATGGGAGATAGAAGTGTAGACACCGAAATCATGTCTATCCCTTGGTCACCCCTTGGTCCCCTTTGATCCCCTCCTAAACATTCCCAAACCCACACACTTATTAATTTAAAATAAAATAACTATTTTAAATTAAAACTCCCCCTTGACACATCACCCATGCCATCTCACCCCTCCTTGGATACCTCTCCTTGGATGCCTCCCTCACCCCATGCCAAATATTAAATGCTTAAACCCCCATTTCATCCCTTCCACAAGCCTCTCACGCTCATTTAATCTACCTAGGACCTTTTTCCAATGACACATTAGACCTGGCAGTTGCAAGAATGGGTAGAAGGCTAAAAATAGCCTCTTTTCCCATTCTTTAGCCACCAACATTGGTCATTATTCAACCGACATCGGTGGTTTGCCGACATTGATTTCTTTAAAACTACATTTTTACATCTGTTGCTCCCCCCACGAATGTAAATTCTCTTGCTCCAGGCTTCCAGCACTCTCACTCCTCAACTTCTTATAGGTATCAACATTTCAATAGCACTCTCCAAGCTCAGAGGTTTTGCACCAGTCATTCCACACTGGATTAAAGTTTGCACGACATCTCCAGCATCAGCCATAACAGAAACAAGCTCCTGCCCTTTTGCCTCTCCACCCACAACTAAGTATTTGTGTTGGTTTCATTTTATTATCCTTTTAATGCATTAGCAGCCAGTCCTTTGTCCATTTCCAAGCATTCTAGACACAACCCAGTCTGTTCTTCCTAGAGAGGTTGAAAGGCCTTCTCTCACCCTTATCTCCCCTTTTGCCCCTATCATCCATCTAATCTCTCATCTAGGCCACACTTTCTGCCCTATAAACCCAGCACAAGCCATCAAAACCTGTCATAGACCTCCCAGACCATTTTGATTGACCACAACAGCTCTGAATCTCATCTAAAGCCTCATTGCCCCGACCAATGCCAGCCACTAGGCCCATTACCCCTACCGACGTCGGCAGACTAACCAACACTAGTGACCTTGACCTACTGACGTCGGCAGACTAACCGACGCCAGTGACTATGGAAGATAGATTGCTGCATACAGGTATGCATTTGTTTCTATTTCTTTTGTTCAGTATTTTATCATTTCTATTTATGGAAACATTCTACTTTTTATCAACCAGTAGACCGTCACCCCTCCAGGAAGTGTTTGCACTTCTGGGATCAAGCTTTGCTTCGCAGTCTACCACCTATCTATCTAACAATCTTCTTGTTTAAGTCTCTCTTCTCTATAGGTGTCATCCTCCATAGCCAAATAGGAGTCCCTTCAATGTCTGGATACAGTGCACTGACTTCATTCGGGTAACATCTAACCCAAGACCATTACTTTAGTTTCTTTCATCTCTTGAATGTGGAAAAGCAAAAACTATTAGAAACATTCTGGCACGCCTGGTGGGACCCTAAGAATTTTCCTTGGGTTCATAATTTTTTCTTCTAAGAAAACTTTTCATATAGGTGCATTAGGTCTCTCCTTGCATCCTTTCCTTCTATCTCTTCTGAAAAGACACCATCAGCAAAGTTAAAAAGAATCATTCTTTTTCTTTCTTTTCTTACATCTTAGAGTAGTAAAATTCATACTCTTCAACCTTTTCTCCACATGTCTACATCCGAACACACATTTATATTTGGGCTTAAAATCTATTGCATCTCATTTTGTTTTAATGCATATTTAGTCCACACATCTAGTAATTAAAACCGCATTATGAATAAAGCGTAGTCCACTTATGTTACACAACCTAACCACATTAACAAAATCAAACATCTAAACATACTTGAGACAAGGCCTGACTAGGATTTCATCACCTAGTGGATACCTTACTCTTTTCGACAATTCTACTTGGACTTTACTACCAAGGGGAGAGCCCACTCTATTCTCTGGCAGAGTATAAACTCTAGGGGAAGTATATACTAGCTAAGCGGCCTAGCTTATCTCTGGGTTCGTGAAGTGAGGGGAGCTTGCTCCTTTGCACCAGGCCACGTACAAAACCTAACATAGATCTTGAGCACCAAAACTAACCTAAAACCAACCTTAGACTACTTATTCTAGGACCCGTTCTAAAATCCAACTCCCTAAACACACTTGAAGGCATAAGCCAACACGATCCTAAAAATTTATTCCTAGGAATTTAATGTTTAGGGTCTGCTTGTCTTCATCTTCTTTTCTGTTCTTATCTGGTTGTTTGAGCTAGCAAGGATGTATTATCTTGCCTTGAATGGTTTTGACACGTAGTCAAACCAAGACTCTTGTTGACCATGCGAGGCAAAAACCACTTCTGCCTTCGCCTTCTATAACTAGTCCTCTAATGGAGTATCATTTAGAGACCGAACGAACTCCTACCCAACCAACCCCGACTCAGCCTCCTATTGTCCCTGAAGGGGACCAAGACATCAAAAGGTTCCTTGACCTTAATGTCAAGGCCCTTCAACATTATCTCATGATAAGTCTCATGCGAGACTCCTTAGGCAACCCAATTTATGGGATGCCAACCTCCTTAGTTGAGACGGTAGCCATATCGACATCGTCTGTGATCCAACCCCTAGACACCCAGGCCATCATCTCAACTAATAACCCACCCATGACTACTCTTCAAAGTGTGGCTTCTCTTTCTCTCTGTGGGCCCACTTCCATTGGGGTTTTGGCCCCCCATCAACCGTAGACTATCCAACAAACTTCTACCTCTTTCCAAAATCTAGTTGTCTCCATCCCGCCTACTCTCGCCCCCATCAACACCAGGGTGGCTACTCATCCTTTGGCTAATGTTGCCACTATCCAACCACCTATGGCAACATCAAGCCTAGTCATGCCTTCTACCTTCATGATGAAACCACCCTTGGCTTCCACTTCTATCCCAATGGCTAGTTATCAGTACGTTGCACCTATACAAGCGCAACTAACTACGTCATATGCCCCTTCTATCACCTTCCAAGAACCTTACAACCTAGGGGGTGCTCCACCCACAAATCCATCAATAGACTTAATCAAAATGTTGATGGACAAAATGTCTAATCTTGAGACCTCAGTTTTGGGTTCACAAAATGCCCTGTCATATGACCAAATTTGTAATGAACCCATCCATCCCTCTATCACAATCTGGCTGTATCCTAGTCAGTGGGAACTTCCTAAATTTACTCATTTTCAGAGTAAGGAAGACCCACAGTAGCATTTGCGAGAATTCAGACGTGCTTGTTATCTGATAGCACATGATGATGTGTTACTGCTATGCACATTCTCCATGTCACTTTCTGGTGCTACCCTCGATTGGTACAGCTCTCTCATTAGTCACTCTCTTTTCACATTCACTCAGCTAGCCCAACTTTTCCTCGACCACTTTTTGATCAATATCACCAAAAAGGTTTCAATCACAGACTTGTAATTTATCTGACAGTTTGACGACGAATCCATAGCCAATTTTGTTACTCACTGGAGAGGCCTAATCAACCAACTCTCCTTTTCTTTGCCTCAACCTGAGCTCATTGAGCTCTTCTCTTAGGCATGTACCAAACATATTTCATCTACCCTACGGGTTCAAACATTCCACACCTTTGACGAAGCTTTCACGATGGTCAGGAAGCTTGAGCTACGTGTGTCGAGGAAAATAAAGTTAAGTTGTGGAGTAAAAACCCTAACACCAAGTCCAATGACTCTTCCTCTGAACCTTATTCTTCTAATTCCAAATCTAAGACATCAACAAATGCTGTAGTCATTAGACCATCATCTTTAACAACAACCAACCAGCCTGAACCATCCACGTCCCAAAGTATCACACGACAATTCTAGCAAAGATATGTGCAGCATCAGTATACTCCACTAAGAGAGTCATATGCATATGTGTTGGACAAGCTTGTCAAATAGGGAGTTCTCAATCTCCCCCAAATCTGACCACCCCCTCAATTTGATCCCTCACATGCCATCCCTACATGGTATAGGGAGAACGACTTCTACAATTATCATCGTGTCAAAGGCCATGACATGAACAACTGTAAGACTCTCAAAAACATCATTTAAGACATGCTAGATAAGGGTGACCTCATCTTGGACAACCCAAATGTGCCACCTAATCAAAGCATAGACATCTTCAAACAACCCTTTCCTAACCATCCGCCTAGCCAAAACAATGTGTAGACCATGACCGATGACTCTCAAGAACATAATATATGTATAGTCAATACGGTCTCACCTCTCATGCCTAACCAACCTCTCTCACAATCTCAAGAGGTTAGTCAACCCATCAGTCCATCACGCATAGATGAATCTTCTTCTCTTGTTAGTTCTCCATCGACTTCCCTTATATTGGAGGATGCCTTGACTATAACAGTACCAATAGCCCTGCCTTCCTCCTTCTTGCTACCAATGGAGGACCCTGCCCTTCCTACTCCTCAACCACAAGTAGAAGGCATAATCATCCCTGCCCTCTATCCTCTTGAGGAGCCATAGTCTCTGATTCCTTCTCCACCAAGAGAAGAACCTGTCTCTCCATATTCTTTAACCAAAGACAATCCAGTTATGACTCCCTCATACCTTGGGTCTGAGATTGCTACACCTAACACATTTTTGGCCCTGTAACCATCCACATCTTCTAAAGGACCAAAGCCTCATCTGACATCTTCCCAACCATTCTCTCGATTGGTGGAGAAACTAGGACTTCTCCATTCAAGGAAATTAGAGCATCAGGCATTATGGGAGTGACTCAAAGCTCCTCACCTTGCCTGTCCCATCTCATCTCATGCCACTGACCCTCTCATGACAAAATCTCCAAAAGTTTCCAATAAAGACCAAACTTCTACCTCTAAACCTTCAAAACCTCAACCCTCCACATTAGAACCAAAACCCTCATCCACCACATCAAAACCAATCAAATCCCTCAGTGTTCACCCCGTCCCTAACCTCACTCACCTGCAAGTGAAGGTAGACTTGAACCTTGCCTCACCCAATAGTAGTCTCCAAACCAAACCAAAGAAGACTGCTAAACCACGGTGGCAAAATCCTCCTCCATCATCAACATTGCCCTCCATTCTGGGCCCTCATTCTTCTACCATAATAGGAGTGCTCCCTACCCCTAACCAAAACAAGTTGCCTCCACTACTTCCTTTGCCTACCACAAGCCTACCCCCTCTAAAAAATTTGGCACCTCTCACAAAGAAAGTGTCATCCCCACAAGTTGCCGCACCATCAACCCAAAAGGTGGTATGAAAGCCTCCTTCAACACCTCCTAAGCAAAAATCATTAGCATCTCATGAATCAACAAGCACGGACCCTTTAGTGGGCTCATACGCTTTGATATTGTACCAACTTTTGTAGACCTCTAACATAACCCTTCCCCCTATCAAACCATTCCAACCTCTTAGATCAAAACCTTCCTGGTTCAATGATACTAAGATTTGCCTATATCATCGCATGCCAAGACATGATACCAAGAATTGTTATGCCCTCAAAGTTGTCATTCACCAATACATGGAGAAAGACACTCTTCTTCTTGAGGACACTACCGATATACTTCTGACACCTTCCCATATCTCTCAAACTTCTTCACCCTCATCGACATCTCATCAACAGACTATGGTCCCTTCATCTCCTTTGCCCCCTCTCTTCAAAATTAACACTATCAGTGTAGCCACTAGGTCACAAAATGATAAAGCAAAAGAAAAAGCTGTTATTCCTTGGACCTATCCCTTTGTCAAGCCACCTCAACCACCAAAACCCAAAATTTCTATCATGGGTGCATCTCAACCCTCTTCTTCAGAGGCAATCCATGACTCTATGTTAAAATAGCTTCACTAAATGCCTGTGAAGATGACCTTGTATGACCTCATCCAAAGCTCACCCCAGCATCATCAAGTTCTAATCAGAGCCCTACAAGCAGTGGAGGTCCAACCCGAAGACCCCCAACCACTAGCTGCCCTGGTCCACTCATTATCCCCCATTGCCTCTATCACTTTTAGTGATTCTGAAATTCCTACCTCTAACTCGAAAGATCAAGACGTTGCTCTCTTCATCACAGCCTATGTTGATTGAACCCACATTAAGCAAGTTATGATTAATGGAGGTGCCAGTATTAATATCATCTCTACTCATGCGTATGATCAATTGGCCCTCTCCAAGAATTGCGTATCAAAAACTGACGCAATCCTTCGATCCTTTAATGACACCACGACCACTACCATTGGCACCATCATCCTCCATATTCATGTTGGTTTGCATATTATCCTAAAGCTCTTTTACATCATTGAGGGAGAGTTCCAATATAACATGTTATTAGGATGACCCTAGATACGTGCCATGGCTTGTGTCCCTTCTACACTGCACTGTTGTGTCAAATTTGAACACGACGGGCAAGTCCATGTCATCCCCACCGACCCATCTCCTTTCAAAACATGTAACATGACCTATCGGCCAAATGACATTCTCATTCCTCTCAAGACATCAACCCAGATGCCACCTCCATCCACAGAAGCTTCAACCAGTTTACAAACGATGGTCGCCCTCACACCACCTCTTCAAGCGATAACCAAGGACCCCATGGAAGATATCTTCCAATGACTTTCACTTGGGGAATATCACTTACTTACCTTAAACATTCCAAACTCTACAAGAGTATGGATAGCTTCACAACAATCCAAGTTATGACCATCAGATCAAAATGGTTATTCCTTATGGTCCTCCTAACCTCCAAACCAATCTCATCTATGGGGGGCTAGATTGAGCTCCTACTGATGGGAATCCTCTCTCCTCACCTCAGCCATTCACATCCAACTTCTCCTTTCTTGGAAACCCCAACTTTGCTCACACCTACCTTTATAGGTGTGCATGGAAGGGTTTTGACTTTGGGCATTATGAGCAAGGCTCCCATCAGCCCATAGAACTATTGAATGATGACAATGCCAAGAAATGACATGGTCTAGGCTTCTAAGAACCCACCAAAGCCTCTACAAACCCTTGCCCCAAACCCACCATAGACCAATATCCTCCAAGCTCACCTATTCTTCCCTCTTCACCTATGGAGTCAGTGGTTTCCATCCCTCCTAGTTTTTTTTGCATAAACACCATTCGCTTGGAACCCCTAACCTATCAGCTAAATGGAGTGTCCAGGTCTCTCCCTCTCATTTATCCCAACATGATAGATGATGAGTTAGCAACCATTAACACTGTCCACTATGTAGATGATGATGCCATTCTCACCTACATGGATGTCGATGACTGTTTCATCCAATGCTCTCTCCCTTTTGAAACACATGTTATGTTAAATGAATCAACCATTGACATTAACCTCCCATCTTTTGATGTTCCTCACATCTTAAAGATTGGTCAATCTTTGGACACCCAGGAGTAGATCAACTACACCAGCTTTCTTTTAGACCATAGCAAAGCCTTTGCCTGGACCTACAGTGACATGCCTGGCATCGACCCCAACATTTCTATTCATAACATCATCACAAAACCAGAGGCTAAGCCTATCAGGTAGAAGCTTTGCAAGATGCACCCTTGAGTTATGCTTTTTGTCAAAGAAGAGCTTCAACATCTTCTCTCTGTCTCTTTCATTCAACCCATTGACTATCCATAGTGGGTGTCTAACATCATCCCTATCACCAAGGCAATTAGGGGGATCTAGAACTACATTGACTATCATGACCTCAACCTAGCCTACCCTAAAGATGACTTTCCTCTTCCCAACATTGACCAACTCATTGATCTCACGATCGGTCATGAGATACTATCACTCATGGATGGGTTTTTAGGATATAATCAAATCTTGATTACACTAAAAGATCAGCACAAGACTACCTTCATCACCCCATGGGGGACTTTCTGCTATCGGGTCATGCCTTTTGGCCTGAAGAATGCAAGTGCCACATATCAACGTGCTATGACTTACATTTTTCACGATCTCCTCCACAAGATCATGGAGGACTATGTGGATGACCTGCTAGGCAAATCCAAGCTTCGCTGTGACCACTTAACCATCCTCAAGATCATCTTCTCTTGCCTTCTTTAATACAATGTCCACCTTAACCCCAAGAAATGCATCTTTGGGGTCCTCTCAGGCAAGCTCTTGGGTTTCATTATTTCTCTCCGTGGCATTAAGATAGATCCCACTAAAATCCATGCTATCCTCGAGATGCCACCTCTGACCAATCTCAAGCAACTTTACAGTCTGCAAGGGAAGCTCTAGTCCATCCACCGCTTCATCTCGTAGCTTTCTGACCACTGCCAACCCTTTCATCATCTCCTCAAGAAGGACGTCTCCTTTAAATGGGATAAGGACTATCAAGAGGCTTTTAAAGCCCTCAAATGCTATCTAGTCTCTCCACCAATCCTCATTTCACCTAAAGATGACCAACCCTTCTACCTTTACATCTCAGCAACCAACCATTCGTTAGGTGCCATGATCACGCACCGAGATGAGCAACACCGTGAGTAGGTGGTTTACTATATAAGCCGAACACTTGTCCACTATGAAACTCAATATACTCATACTGAGAAAATCTGTTTGGTGTTAGTCTTTGCCACTACCAAGCTCTGTCATTATCTTCTCAATCACAAAACCTTTGTCATCACTCACACTAACCCTCTTAAATACATGCATTCCAAGCCATACCAAAACCAGCGTATGGCTCATTGGCTCATGCTTCTTGTTGAGTTTGACTTGGAATTCATCCAACAGAAATCCATAAAGGGGCAAACAATCACTAACCAACTGGTAGATGCCCCTCTACCTAACAATCAATCTTCTCAGTGTGAGTTCCCTGATGAATCTATCACCGCACTTTCCACCGATGACACAGTCTATCAAATGACAATGTTCTTCGACGGCTCCAAATGTCAACTCGGTGGGGGTGTAGGAGTCATTCTCATCCCACATGAAGGTGAGCCCATGCCCCTATCTTTCAAACTCAACTTTGAATGTACCAATAACATGGCTGAATACGAAGCCTTAATTTTGGGACTTCAAACCACCCTTTCTTTAAGCATCAAGACCATCAACATCTTCGGTGACTCGCAACTTGTCATCAATCAAATCAATGGTTCATATCTTTGTAAAAATTAAGTTTTGCAAAGATACAAGCACCATGTTGACACCCTCTTGGCCTCTTTCAACCATTACCTCTTGCAGACTGTTCCACGATCCACAAATAAGTTTGCTGACACCATGGATTCTCTCGCCTCACATATTCCATCTTTGTCATCTTCATCCAAAATTTTTGTCACGGTGCATCATGTGCCATTGCCTTCATACATTTCTATTAACATCAATCATGTCAACACCATAGACTCTAGTCCATGGGATGTTTGGTATAAACAACTTGTGGACTACTTATCTCATTCTATCATTTCTCCAAACCTCTCTAGCAATGCACGACAAGCTTTCATCAAACGCATGGCTCGCTATACCATGCTAGGGGGTCTTCTCTATAAGAGAGGTTTTGATGGTCTCCTTCTTCACTATCTAACCTCCACTGAAGCATCTCATGCCATTAAACAAGTCCACAATAGGATTTGTGGTGGACACTTCAGTGGTAACTCAGTTGCCAAACACGTCCTTCACCTGGGCTATTATTGGCCCACTCTTCATCAAGACTATAGTGACTATGTTCAGCATTGTGTCAAGTGCCAGTAGCACACTAACTTGCTTCACCTCCCTAGCCACACCTTACAAGTCACTCAAGATTTTTGGCCTTTTTCATAGTGGGGCTTAGATCTCATCGGTGAGATTAACCCTCACTCATCTCTTCGCCATCAGTCCATTATCACCACCACCAAGTATTTCACTAAATGGGTCGAAGTTATTCCTCTCATCTCCACAAAATATGATAAAATTGTCGACTTCATCAACACCCACATCATCGGTCATTTTGGTGTACCTCATAAAATCATCACTGACAATGGCAAGTCATTCAAAAACAAAACTGTCCAAAAACTTTGTGACTCATTTGGCATCAAACTCAGCTTCTCTTTGCCTTACTACCCACAAGCAAATGGGTAGGCTAAGGCTTCTAACAAAATCTTGACTAAAATTCTCATGAAGGTGGTCAATGACACTGGAAGGGACTGGCACATTCACATTCCCTTCACTTTGTGGGCCTACTGCACTAGCATCCGAACCTCTACGTGTGCTACACCTTTCTCTTTAGTGTATAGAATAGAGGCTGTCTTACCTCTCAAAGTACATATCCCATCTCTGTGCATCTCTCTACATGACATTCTTTCTAACGATGACTGTCATCAAGATCGCTTAGCTCAACTTGAGTTACTCGATGAACGTCATCTTACTGCCCTCAGCCATCTCCATGTCTATCAAAATCGCATCAAGCGAGCCTATGACAAAAATCTGAGAGAATGAGATTTCAAAATCAAAGACCTCATCCTCAAAGAAAATCAACATGTGACCAATATGGAAAGAAGTAAATGAGGTAGGTTTGCTCCTAATTGGCTCAGACCTTACATCATAACGCACAAGTATGGGTCAGGGACTTATCGTCTGTCCTCTCTTAATGGATGGCCAGAACCTAAGCCTCTTAATGCCTTGCATCTGTGGCCATTCTACTATTAGTTGAGTACTCATTCACTTGACATTTAACTTGAGCTTGTCCCTTGAGCAATCCTCGTCCTCTTAATCCTCATTCCTCTCAACCCTATTCCCCTAAACACATCCTATGTAACCCTTTTATAAAGTATGAATGCTTTGTCCTAATAAAAGGGAGCCCTGAAACTTCTATAGTCTTGTCCATGACTCAAAATTTTGTCAAAAATAAATTGGATGTCAAAATATTAAAAGGTCACAAACTCTAAAAAGCAGACTGCTCCCTCGAAGGACTGCTATACAATCATTGTTGTAGCTAATAGACTGCTCCCTCGAAGGATAGCTATTCAAAGCCCTCAAATATATATAAAGCAAAAATATAGACCACTCCCTCGAAGGATGGCTATGACTAAAATCTTGCTACAAATAGCACTCTCTCAGAAGCCTCCCGCATCGATCAACTTTGCAAATGACCACAAAGCAAAATGACATCTCTATGTAGACTTCCCGCATTGATCAGTCTGCCAAAAAAAAAGGGTCATGGACTTGACTCGTAGTTGTTCTTAGGGTCTCCTATAAAAAGGGGAAAAGTTATCCCTACTCAAAAGGGTTACCCTATCCTCCTATATCACATCACCTACTCAAGGGACTTTGAGCTCATTTTAATGTCAAAGTGATTCAATTACCTCTCTAACACAACCCATGGTCAATGATGTAATGCATGAATGGGGCTCTTGGTTCTAATGACCCCTATCTATGCTATCATTATGGTCTTTGTCAATGAAAGGAAAAATATGCCTTTCACTTCCTCCATACACTTTGGTCACATTCAACCACATCATCTGCCAAACCATACCAACCCAAACCTTTTCAGACCACTCACATAGCCTATTCACACAAGTTACTATGGACACCAATACACATGGAAATGATCGACCACACAATTTATATCAAGCATAAACCATTACTTGCTAAAGCATAAATAGACTCATTTCATTTTTAGCATACATCCATCACCCAATATGGACAATTGCTAGGGATGAAAAACCTTGATCCATGTTATAGAATACACCATTGCACAATATGGCAAAGGCTGTAACATCTTTCTTCTCCTCATCATTTCAAGCATGTACCATCAAAAATATGGGATGTGCTAAATCATTCTCATGACCAAACTCATCAACCACTTTGACCCTTCCTCCCTGTTGGGAGAACTACATTAGCCTAAGGCCCTTAGGACAGGGGCTATGTAGGCAGCACTCAGTTGACACGGGGTCTTTTGGGGTTAGCTCGGCCATTCCTTTGTCACATTTCTTCTATCACATTCTTCCATCACCGATCAATCACATCACAACTAATCACATATTTCCATAATCATTAGCATAATCATTTACATCATAACATAATCATAAAATATCAGTATCAAATATCATTACATACATCATCAAACCATAATATAAATGTCAGGACATAATCATCTCATCATAATCATCATAATCATCAAATCAACTCATAAACATTATCATATAATCATTCACATCATAATCATTAACCATAACAATATAACCATCATCACATAATCATTTGCATAAACATCATATCTCAGCATACATCATTAAAACATATGAGAAATGCTGAAAATATCTAACATCTAAAGACATTTCCATAACACATCAATAGCCAAAAAACTCATCATATATATATATATATATCAATGTTTTTACAAATGACATAATCTATGTCTCTCTCTCTCAAAAAATATAATACATCTCGCATCAACGGCTCGCAGGCCAGTATATACATAACATAAAAATATGCCCTTAAGGCTATGGCTATGGTGGTGGCGGCTGAGAAGATGCTATATCATCTCTGCCCTCTGATCTACATCATCTATGAGAACCTAAAGCCATCACTTGTGACATAGACCACTATTAGCTTAGCTCTACCCTCATCTCTGAGTATCACTGTATCTGAGGGAACCCTCTGATGGCCCCCTCATAATATGTGATCTTGTCTAACACAATGTTGTACCTAGTAATAGGTATAGTCTGTAGTGGACCCATCAGACCTGTTGCCATGCCTTGTACTAAACCTTGCAGCTATGAAAATGCTAGCTGCACAGATATTGACTGTGTGGGCTATTGAATTGGCTACTGAGGTGGATGCTACATCGGGCCCTATCTTCTCAAAACCTACCCTACCAATGCCTATGCCTAGGCTGTGTCCAACTGACCCTACAAAATCATGACCTACCCTATCAATGCCACCACCTGGCCTATCATCCTTGCCATCTACCCTATCAAAATTATGACCTACCTCTACAAAATGGCCACCCATCCCTAGGCTGCATCCCTCTCTCGAATGGCAGCATCTCTCTCCTCACAAGCTACATCTCTCTCTCTGATCACAGCCTGTAGATTCAGATATGGCCCCATCTACACACCCGTATAATGCCTTACCCACCATGCCAAGTAAGCTTTGGTGCATCTTAGATCAGCTATCCTAGGTCTTGTTGGTAGCTCCTCAAAATTAGGCCCCTTTGTCTCCTTTGGCAATGGGAGTGACGCCTCTATATCATCCCATCTATACTATGGAAAAGCAGGTGGCACATCCTAAAGTAGCCCATACTGGCACCACACTCTCTCTATCAGTACCCTCTTGAGCTCGCTAGCTCACCTGCCTCTGACCCACTTGATGCTTTACACCCTGACCAACTACTCTCCCTAGTCTCTGAATGCTGGATACCCTAGGTATGGTCTCCAAATGATGTCTGCTGGGATCGATGCCTCTAGTACCCCTCTGTAATGGTCAATATCTCTGACCACTCCATCCATCCGTGCCTATGCCATCATCTCATGCCATCATCTGAATCTGACCTTGAAGCTAACCTAAATAGCCACTAGGAGGCCGAGAGGTCATGTGACCATGATGTGCTTGTATGCCTAGCAATGCAGGAGGTGGCCTACACACAGACTATATCACCACCACTGGCTGATCCCCCATAGTTATCTATATACCTGGGCTAAAAAGATGGGCACCTAGGTAAATACTATCTACTGCTCCACCATGTCTATCAAAACCTTGGTCATAGTGACCAAAAACCTACCTCCCTCTACATTCGGTAGTGCATAGACTGTGATGCCGATCATCATCAGGATCGCTAGCTGATGCACATCCTCATCTGCAACATATAGGGGCTCATACACAAAGCTCATTGAGTGGTAGTTCATCTCAGCAATATGCTCCCCAAACAACGTCACCATGTGTATATCATGCACCTCTCTTGAGCATGCATATAGGTCTGCTCTATTTACTGGTAGCTACAAAATCTGGTACACATCCTCGATAGTCACTGTCAGCTCCCCTATTGACAAGTGGAAGGTGTTGGTGGAATGATCCCACCACTCAATCAGAGCCACCATCAAGCTCACATCCCTCACCACTTGACAGTATCACTATATCCCATTGAGTCCCACTGTGCTCATCTGTGCCCACTCCTCCCTGGTAATGTTTTGATGCATCTACATCAGCAATGGTGATAATCAATCCCGCAGCATCAATGTCTACCTCACCTACATCTAACCAACATTAAATTTGTGTTAACAATGCAACTACCAATCCCTATGACTCTTCTTCCCTTTTGGGTGACCTAGCTCAACCATTTGCCCTTTTGTTTATCTGCTTGACCCTCTACCTGACCATCTATGCCTATCCTGACACTCGAGAAGCCCTTGGCATAGCTTCACCCCTTCGACTTGGCAGTTTTCAACCTCTCTCTAACCAGGCAACCACCGACATCAATTTGCATGCTGATGATGGCACTTACCTAACCAACATCAGTCACTTAGTGATCAACGTTGACAGGCAAGTGACTAATGCCAGTCGCTGGTCGACTAATGCCAGTGAACCCACTGACGTCGGTGACTGGTTTGGCCCAAGAGCCAAATGGGGCGAGCCCTAAAAATTAGGGCTTCCCTATTTACCCCCCCATTTACCCCCAAAACCCTCCTAAATCCCCCTAGCATGACCTACCTACCCTTCCCACCCTCCTGCCTACCCCTCCCCCTCATTTCTAGCTAAAAACATAACAAATTTCAAAAACAAAATCAAATTCAAATTCACACCACATAAGTTCAAATACACCTCCTACCTCATCCCATCATCACCACCATGGTGGCACGATGGGTGCCACTAGTGGTGGACCTCCTGCGGGTCCTCCTCTGCCCTCTGCCATCTCCTCCATCTTGATTTGTCCACAAGCTCCTCCTAGCCTACCACTGCCTCTGCAACCTCCAATCTCTGTCTAATCCACTCCCTGTCTCCACCGATCACACTCTGCCACCTCACACTGCTAATCCAGTCACTCCAGGTCACTTTCACCACTAAACTCCAGAGCTCCTTTTTTGACTTTGACAACAAACACAAATGACTTTTGGTGGGCTGCCAACCCAGTTTTGTTAGATTTGGTAGGTTATCGATGTCGGCACAACTGTGCCCTAGGCTACCGATGTTGGCCAATTTCCATCGATGTCGGCCCCTTTTATCCACTGACATAGGTTTTATCACTGACGTCGGCGGCCTTCAATCCTCAACCTTCTTCACATTGCCCAAAATCATGCCCCTAATTAGCTAGTCCTCACAGTAGAAGTTATCTTAGCCTCTTGGGGCACCCTTAAGATCGCTTTTGCCTCTCCCTGACTCGAACACAGACCTTGGAGATCACGACTATCTCCTCTAACCCCTTTCGAGACAACTCTACTTTAGTTGTTTTGATTGCCTTTGCTACCTCATGACTAGTTAGTAAATTGTCCCTGACCCCCACAAGTATTGGATCATGTTCCAGATGATCCCCATGCTTGTGGCCTTTTCATGTTTTCCAAGAGCACTTCTTGAGCCTGGGATACTTGGAGCATGATGACCATTAGAGCTACAAATTGGATCGTTTAACCCAATCAGCTATGACTAAATGTTGGGGCCTGGTTATTTTGATTTTGGCACTCCTCGACCTTTGACCATGACAATTTGGCTTACCTATTGTGTGGTGTGGCATATGCGCACTCTCATCCTTTACAATGCTCACACTCCAACCTTCACCCTTTCCATCTATCTCTCTGTCAAATCAACACCCAATCTCTGGTTCCCTTCCCTCGACTCTCACTTTGAGGGGGGAACACCTCATCCCATACCTGGGGTAACTGACTCCTATTTTTGTCTTATAATTTGTCAAAAACAACCAACAAGACAAAAAGGGGCAAATGTAGACACCGAAATCATGTCTATCCCTTGGTCACTCCTTGGTCCCCTTTGATCCCCTCCTAAACATTCCCAAACCCACACACTTATTAATTTAAAATAAAATAACTATTTTAAATTAAAACCCCCCTTGACACATCACCCATGCCATCTCACCCCTCCTTGGATACCTCTCCTTGGATGCCTCCCTCACCCCATGCCAAATATTAAATGCTTAAACCCCCATTTCATCCCTTCCACTAGCATCTCGCACTCATTTAATCTACCTAAGACCATTTTCCAATGACACATTAGACCTGGCAATTGCAAGAATGGGAAGAAGGCTAAAAATAGCCTCTTTTCCCATTCTTTAGTCGCCGACGTTGGTCATTATTCGGTCGACATCGACGGTTTCACCAACATCAATTTTTTTAAAACTGCATTTTTGCATCCGTTACTCCCCCCCACGAATGTAAATTCTCTTGCTCTAGGCTTCTAGCACTCTCACTCCTTGAATTATTATAGGTATCAACATTTCAACAGCACTCTCCAGGCTCAGAGGTTCTGCACCAATCATTCCACACCAGATTGAAGTTTGCACGACATCTCCAGCATCAGCCACAATGGAAACAAGCTCCTGCACTTTTGCCTCTCCACCCACAGCTAAGTATTTGTGTTGGTTTCATTTTATTGTCCTTTTAATGCATTAGCAGTCAGTTCTCTGTCCATTTCCAAGCATTCTAGACACAACCCAGTCTATTATTTCTAGAGAGGCTAAAAGGCCTTCTCTCACCCTTATCTCCGCTTTTGCCCCTGTCATCCATCTAATCTCTCATCTAGGCCACACTTTCTGCCCTGTAAACCCAGCACAAGCCATCAAAACCTCTCATAGACCTCTCAAACCATTTTGATTGACCATAACAGCTCTGAAGCTCATCCAAAGCCTCATTACCCTGATCGACGCTAGCCACCAGGCCCATTTCCCCTACCGACGTCGGTAGACTAACTGACACCGGTGACCTTGACCTACCAATGTCGACAGACTAACCGATGCCGGTGACTGTGGAAGATAGATTGCTGCATATAGGTACACATTTGTTTCTATTTCTTTTGTTCAGTCTTTTATCATTTCTATTTCTAGAAACATTCTGCTTTTTATCAACCAGTAGACTGTCACCCCTCCAGGAAGTCTTTGCACTTCTGGGATCAAGCTTTGCTTGGCAGTCTACCACCTATCTATCTAACAATCTTCTTGTTTAAGTCTCTCTTCTCTGCAGGTGTCATCCTCCATAGCCAAAGAGGAGTCCCTTCAATGTCTAGATACAATGCACTGACTTCATTCGGGTAACATCTAACCCAAGACCATTACTTTAGTTTCTTTCATCTCTTGAATGTGAAAAAGCAAAAACTGTTAGAAACAAGAAGATATAAAATAGATTATAGAGGTTACTTAGGATAAGGAATAAATATATACAATAGATGTTGTTTAGGATAGAAAGATGGATATGAGGGGTATGAAAGATGTAATATTGGTATTAATTGGGTGGACAATGAAATATATAGGATATATATTAGATGTTGATAGAGAGTGGAAGATATAACATGAGTAGATGATATAGGATGAGTAGAGGATGAAAGATATAGGATAGATGTGGTTTAGGATGATGATATGAATATAAATATGAGATGGATATTATGATGGTGTATAATAATGGATATTAGCCTAAGGGTATTTAAGGTGTTATTCCCAAAATCTATTACTCATTTTTGGGACAACACATGGACTATTTTTGGTCCAATAGGCTAAAAATTATCCCTTCCCTTCTCAAAAATTGTTTTGGGCATTCAAATTCTCCATTTTTCAAGATTTTTTAGCTAACAGACTTTGTAGGAAGAAATCTACGGACTCTATAGGTAGGAATCTATGAACTCCACCAATTCATATCTATGGACTCTGCAGGTTCATATCTACGGACTCTGCAGGAAATAAATAAGCTCTCAACACATAGGCAATTTCAAGGTTGGTTCAACACCAAGGTTCAACCAAAAGGTTCATCAGCAAACTTCAAACAAAAGATTGAACTATTGAAGCATTGAACCTTGAACCAAAATGGTTCAAAGATTCAAAGGTTTAATCGGTTGGTTCAGGAAGTCAGTTCAAAGGATTGCCCCAAATCCCACAGGCCAAAATACCCTTGTAAAGGGAACTTAGCTGCCAAAAAGACCTTTGTAACCTTTTTGAAAGGCAATATTGAAGGACAAGTGCCCTTGCAGAGGACACTTGGGAGCCAAAATTGACCCTTGAAACTTTTTTGAAAGGTAACCTTGGAGGTTAGATAGCCCTTTTGGAGGGCAGGCGAGGAGCAGATGGACCTTTGCAAAATTTTGAAGGATAGTTTTGGGCTTGAATAGCCCTTACAAAGGGTAGAATGAGATATCCCTTAGGAAGAAAGCCCAATGGAAAAATGATAAAGGAAATATTTCCTTCAGACATTTTGTTCAAAGGAATTAAAGCCCAAAGGCCACCCAGAAGATCCTGAAGGGTAGGTACCTTTGTGGGGGATACTCAACACTCAAAAAATGAACCATCTTTCAAGATCCCAAAGGGCAAGTTCCCTCTGGGAAAGATCAAACCTCAAAGTGTAGTGGAAGCCACCATGTGTCCCTTATAAAGTTGAGTAGAAGCTGCCAAGTGTCATCCACTAAGACCCATTATTTTTTGTTTCTACGTTAAGTAGAAGTTGCCATATGTCCTTGGTAAAACTCAGCAAAAGCTACCACATGTCATCTTCCATAGGACTCTCAAAATTATATAAAGCTTCTATAAGTAAGAAGAACAAACCATGTGTCCTATTTTTAGCTTAGTAGAGCATGACAAGTGTTTGCATCCATGTTCCCCTTTTGAAGCTGCTTGAGTAAGGACTATGGTGGGCCCCAAGTGAATTGCTAAAGTAAGTGGAGCATGCTAAATGTCATCGTCCATGTGAATCCAAATGAGTCCCAAATGTTTCCATAGTGTTTTTAAAAGCTCAATGGAAGTTGCCATGTGTCATCTTCTGCAAGACTATCAAAAGGTATCTAAAGCTTATATAAGTTAAGCAGAACAAGCCACGTGTCCCATTTTAACTCAGGGAAGCATGACAAGTGTTTGCATCCATGTTCCCTTGTGAAAAAATTTAGTGACCAGCCAAAGAGATAACCCACAAGCTCAGATCACACAAAAAAGGATGAAATATAGCAAGGAAAGGGGGAATGATGGAGAAAGATCAAAAATATCCATGCATGGGATATGTTTCTAGAAGGTGAAGCAATCCACCAAGTGGACATCAGAGAGTGCAAACATTTAATGGTGTGGCTTATTTTTTTGCATTGAGTAAAGTGAATAGCTGTGCACACATCAAGAAACACATTAGGCAGCCCATATTAAAAACTAACGCTCAATTCTAGCATAGACCATGGATAGAATTTAAAATGCATTAAAGGCATTAAATGCATTGTAGGCCATTTTTGTGAAACAAAGTGCTCAAGTCTTTCTTGGAGTACTATATATTAGACTCTCTCTTATTGTTATAGAGAGATCTCTCTGTTATCAAAAATAAAACTCTGCCTAAATTGAAAGGCATTACTGAGACTTTGAGCTCAAATTGTTGATCATATTTCATTATTTGAATAAGAAAACAAGTGACTTTTCAGACTTTGTGTTGGAATAGCTTGGTTATTAGGGAAATTTTTATTATGTCTATTTCATTAATACATTTTTTGTCCATTTAATTAAATAAGAAAAATTAGTGAAAGTAATCAGGAAGATGTCCTGAAGCTAGCTGTGGAGAGACTTTGTGTTGCCATGATTGTCTTTAGTTTGTCTATTTTTTGTTTCTATGTAAAGGATCTTGGGATGACTTTATGCCCTCATTATCCTTCATATTTCACTCTTTAGCAGTTGAGGTGGAGACTTTGTGCTACATTTCATCTTGTTGTGTTATTGCGCCCTATTACAGTTACTTGTCAATACTCGAAAGGTTCCTATTGTCTGCTGAATAACACTTCTAAGAGAAGAGGAGTGCCTTCTATCATTTCATCAAGATTTATCCTTTGATTTATGAATATCAACTCTAAAAAAAGAGAGATGGATGGTGTTATCCTACCTCTGAGTGTTATTTTCAACTTATTTATAGTAGATTAGCATATATATATATATAGCCCCTTCATACTTATAGGGAACCTCCCCTTGATGAGAGGAGAGATTTGTCCCCTTTTGATGTGGTAAACCTACACATTTGGCCAACCAATATTCCTTGTTGTGGTTGATCAAACCTATTTTGCTCATTAGTACGCTGGTGACAAAATATTCACCCAGTAGTTTTTGGCAACTCCGTTGGGGACACAGTAATTTTATGAAATTTGAAGCCTCAAGCTTCAAATTGAAACATCAATTATGTCTTATCTATTATAATTATAGCCTTATCCATTTATCCCACTGTGGAAGAATGTGTAGTTTGAAGCCTCAAGCTTCAAGCTGAAGCAGTGCCAGTTCTTTTCCATTTTTATTTTTACATTCTAGCAAATCCACGGTATACGCAAAGCCAAAGGGCTAAAGGTATTGTTGACCCTATATTTGAGTTGGTACATCAAAGTAATTTTGATCTATTTCCTTCACCATCTCACCTCTAATGAATTAGGAACTTTCCTCCTACTAAAGTCAAATCTCTATTACAGGGTAAAGCATGCATTTTTGCTATTAATAAAGCTTTGTCAATACTTACCCCTCTGAGATTTGTTATTCCACCTTTCCATAGTCATAAAATTATAATTCAAGGCCCTTGGGGTGACTCTTTTAGCCCAATAAATTTAACTCCACCTCTACATGAGCTACCATGTAGTTTAAGGAAAAATTTCCCCAAGTTTTATGGTGATGGGAAGGTTCATCCTGATGAACATATTATAGATTTCAACATAGCCTAGGCATAATAGGTGTAGAGTATGAGGATGTAGCAGTTAGGCTATTCATGAAAAATTTACAAGGTGTTACTATAGATTGGTTCTATCATGTACAAGCTTAGACTGTGACTGATTAGAACACTCTCAAGCCAAATTTGAAGCTAGATTCAAGCCTGCAGAAGATGTGCATGCCATACTGGCTCAACTCACACAAATGAAGAAATAACCTCATGAACCAATGCGAGATTTCATAGCCAAGTTTGACAAGTTGAGGAATAGGATTTCTATAATTGCTTAGCCTACACCTGATAATCTAAAATGTTTTTTCATCAACTCTCAACTGTCTGAAGTGAGTTTTTTGTTGAGACGTGCTGGCCAAATAGACCTTGCTATAGCTTAGGATTTGGCCACTGAGGTGGAAGATGACCTTATCTTGGTAGGAAAGATAAGGAGAGATCCTAACAGAGGTAAATCTTCTTCATCTTCTAAATATTTATTTATAGGTACCACTAATCCAATGGTGTAAAAGCTATAAAATGAGTTGCTAGCTCTCAGTAAGTAAATGGCACAAGGGATATCTTTAGATCCTTCATACAAAGATATGCCAAGGAAGACATTCCTCAATCATTCATATCAAGGTAATGCTATCAAGAATCAAGGATAGCCAAATCATCTTCCTTCCCCATAGGGGAAACTTGCCATTAAAGCACCCCCAACCAATTCAGCAGTTGGATATCTTGAAATATAATCTAATTTCTCTTTCTAGCCTGAATTAAACTAAGAAAATGAAGCTAATCACATTGGTTTCTTGAATTACTAAGATGAACCCAGAGGTATAGGTGAAGTAGTTGATGGATCATATACTATATTCACTCAGTCCCAGAACCAATCAGCCTAGTAAGTTGATAAAAAAATAGGGGAAAGTTCTCAGCCTACAATTTCAATTGCCAAACATGGAACTTCTCTGCCTTTCCAGCCAAAAGACCCAGTGAGAAATAAAAAGGGAAGTACATCAAGCATTCTTCTATCTTCAAATTCAATTCCATAGACCAGTACCACCCTTCCTAAAAACTAGAAAGATGAACTACCTTCCCCTGTTCCTAGTCCATTTCAGTTATTTGACATAATCGACCATGTCAAGAAGACCAAAATTCAAATGTTTGAATTTGAATTCTTGCAATCCAATCTTGAGCAGTTGGATAGGTTAGTTCAGTGTGTGAAGAATAAAGCCATCCCTATAGGACAAGATGTTAAAAAGGTAACTCATGATCCCCTAAGGAACATATCCATCCCAAATAATCTTGTCATTACTCCTCCAACTACCCCTGGGAAAATAGAGCCTTTCTATGTTTCCTTATTGATAAATGGTCACAAACTAAGCAATTACATCATAGACTCAAGTGCATCTGACAACGACATGCCTACCAAGGTATTAGAATATCTTGAACTCATGCTAACCAAAACCTTTGGAAGATGTTTCTCCATGGAGAAAAAATAAGTACCTCTACTGGGACAAATCAAGGATGCCCAGTTTGCATTTGTAGCATTCCCAGACAAAAGAATCAAGATGACAGTCCTGGTGGCTGATGTCCTAGCCTCATACAACATTCTTCTTGGATGAAATTTTTGTAAGGATGTTGGAGGAGAATTGAACATGGACCTATTTGAAGTGAGGATCCTTGTCAAAGGTATCATGTAGAGGCTGCTTTCTGAAAAGGAATCGTATGTTGTCACTCAGACATCAGCCCCTAAAGCTCATATTCTATTTAAATCTTTAGACATGGGTAATTATTTCTTGACCACAGAGGATACTCATGTTTTAGCTAATGAAATTTCTAAAAATGATAGTCTAAAAATTATTTTAGATAGAATAGCAGAAGATGTGAGAGAGCACAGTGTAAGCATAGAAGAATTCCCCCTTCCAAGTAAAGAGAAATCTAAGGAAAGATCAGTTTTTGATGATGTTTAGATCCTAGAATTTGATGGCAATAATTCTTCTACCAACTTAGGGGCTAGTATTGTGTTGATATCTCCTCAAAGAGATATTTTTCCTTCTTCATACAAGTTGTAGTTCATCAACACTAACAACACAGCTGAGTATGAATCTTTATTGCTTAGATTGAAGGTTGCTCAAGATAAAGGCATCAAACTCCTTCATGCCAAAGAAGATGCTAAATTGGTGGTTTGTCAAGTAAGGAACCTATCAAACCAAAAATGAGAGATTATGCCATTACCATAATCTAGTCTGGGATCAAATTGAAAGCTTTGATGCTTTTAGCATTTTTGCCATACCTAGGGAATTCAATGACCAAACTGATGCACTAGCTATTTCAATAACTCTCTTAGTTCCTCACCTAGACTTCAAAGGAAATAGGTACACTATCAAATTGCTCTTTTGACCAGGTGTGCCTGATAATGCCAATTATTAGCAAGTGTTCAATGGTGACAACCAAATCATTACCTTTTTAGAACAAAAAGACAACTTTGAATAGCTTCACTTTGAAGGTAGTAAGCTCTAAATACTTGAATCAGATCCTAAAATGAATTCAGATGTAGGTGAAGACTTCTTGTAGCTAAAAGGGAATAAAATTCCCAAAGGACTAGTTTCTCTTGAGAAACTATTTGACAAGCATGACAGGTTCATCAAACAAAAACAAATGGATTCAAACTCTTCCCATAGGTTTAATCAGATAAATTTGGGTACCAAAGAAAATCTCAAGATGGTGAACATTGGGAAGTGTTGTACTCCAGAGGAGAAACTCAAATTTATTGACCTACTTTGCCATTACATAGATGTTTTGGTGTACTCTTATGATGATCTGAAGTCACTCAGGCCTGAGAAAATTCACCATGAAATTCCTCTCAAGGATGATTTGGTGCCTTAAAAGTAGAAATCCCAGTAGTATAATCTAAAGATATCAGGTACTATTCTATTTGAGATATAGAAAATGTTGAATGCTAGGATAATTTTTCCAATCCATCATTCCACATGGATTGCCAACATAGTCCATATGAGGAAGAAGAATGGCAAAATTTGCATCTGTGTGGATTTTAGGAATTTGAATCAATCCTCCCTAAAGGATAATTACCCTTTACCCATCATGGATCAAGTCCTTTAGACAGTGACTATCTCAGAGATGTTATCAATGCTAGATGATTTCTCAGGATACAATCAAGTTGAAGTTGGTGAAGCAGACCAGCACAAGATTGCCTTCACCACACCTTGGGGCACCTTTGCTTATCAAAGAATGCCATTTATCCTGATAAACGTTGGTGCCACTTTTCAAAGAGAAATGAACCTTGATTTCAAAGATGAAATGGGTAAGTTCATTGTGGTATACCTTGATGACTTGACTATCTTTTCCAAGCATCACTCTGAGCATGTGCACCATTTACAACAAGTGCTAGAATGCTACCACCAAAATGGCATTTCTCTTAACCCCAAGAAGTCTATTTTTGGAGTAATAGAATGGATCTTGAGAAGGCATAAAGATTAACTCAGAGAGAGTCAAATCCATCTAGGAGCTTACTCTGCCCACAAGTAATCCTACATTTCATTCTTTCTTCAGAAAGGTGAATTTTTTATGAAGATTCATTCCTGAGTTTGATGAAAAAACTTGCCACATTGTGGACATGATGAAGGGAAAGGCCATTTTCAGCTGGACTAATGAAGGCAAGTCAGCATTTCAAGACATCAACATAGTTGTAGCCCATGCCCCAACTCTAGTTTGTCTAGATTACACCAAAGGCTTCATAATGTACAGTTATGCTTCTGAGCACACACTTTTAGTGATTTTAGTTCAACAGAATGAAGAAGGTGTGGAATCTCCCATATCCTTCATGAGCTATCCTCTTAAAGCTCATGAGCTAAAGTATTCAAACAGGGAGAAGCATGTCTATGCAGTGGTCAAGGTACTAAAGCATTTTTACTTTTACATTCTAAATTCCTATAGAGTAAAAAATACTCTATATTTCATTTTGATTTTCAGCAGTGCATGATCTAGATCGCTATCCCCGCATAGTTTGGTTTGAGATGGAAAAGTTTTAAAATAGAGCACAGGCTCTAATTTCCTTTTGATTCATTTTTCTCTAAGTGTTGAAGTCAAGCAAAAGCTACCAAGTGTCATATTTTGAGGCACTTTTCATAATTTCAATAAAGCTACAAAATGTCCCATGTGTCACATAGCAACTTAGCAGAATGTGACAAGTGTCAGCATCTATGTTTCATATTGGCACCCACATTTCATCTCTTTTCAGTGAATTTTTTCAAAAAGCTAAGTATTAGGATCAGGCAGAAAGTGCCAAGTGGCAATCAAAGAAGGTCTCAATTTTGCTTTTTTTAAAGTGATGAAAGACACCATGTATCCCAACAAAATAGAGTGGAAGCCACCACTTGTCGAGATCTAATTATCTTCATTTTTGCTTCACCAATATAGCAAAGACTGTGGTGGGTCTCAAGTTTTGTTTTTAAAGCAAGCAGAAGCCATCAGGTGTCACTATCTATGTAAATATGAAATGAGACCCAATTATTTCTATGATATAAATAGAGTAAAGTAGAGACCACCACATGTCACCTTTTGTAAGTTTCTAAAAATGTAGCTTAAAGAAGTGGAGACCACCATGTAACCCCAGATAAGTAAAGTAGAGACTGCCATGTGTCCTTTGATGAAGCAGTAGAGATTACCACATGTCCCTATGCCCCTTTTAAAATTACTTAGGTAAGAAATGTTATGGGTCTTGTTTTTGTTAAGTTGTTAAGGTCTAGAGGAAGTAGATTGCGACAGGTGTCAAAGGTGGAACATTCATAAGCAAAGACACAAAAGGAGTATAAGTTATGTGGAAAGTGTCGCATGTCTTCGATAGGTGCTGTGGAATCTACCAAGTGTCATCCTCTGGTGTCTCTTAAAGTAATAAGAAGATTTTCAAGGAATTGACTAAGTGTCTTCTTCTGTGGAATAGAAGGGAGTGTTCTACAATCTATTTTAAACCAATGAACTATCGAAAGACATAATGTTTTAGAATCTAAGAAATAACTTCTATTAGATACTTCTAGTTTGGTTAGATTTCAGTTGGGTTGTTAGATTGAGAATAAGCAGATAATTTAGAGTGAATTGAAGGCTATAAATAAGGGTGCAGAGATCAACAAAAAAAAGGGGGGAGATACCAGAGAGAATTTTTTGATATAATTATTGTTAAGATTTTAGACTTTCTAGAGCTGTGACTAGGAATATCATTTACCTTTGTTTTATCTTCTTAAGTTGGAAGGTTTATGTAACTATGCATGTTTCTGTGCCTCTTATGTGACTGGAGAATTAATGAGAAGATTGAATCCTGTGCCTTTGTTGATACTTTCTGTGTCATTACAAAAGTAGTCTAGGCTATGTTGTCAAGAGTTTTAGACTTTCTAGAGCTGTGATTAGGAATGCCATTTGCCTTTATTCCATTTTCTTGAGTTGGAAAGTTTATGTAATTGTGCATGTTTCTGTGCCTCTTATGTGACTGGAAAATTCAAATAAAGAAGATTGAACCCTGTGCCTTTGTTGACATTTTTTTATCACTGCAAAAGTAGTCTATGCTGTGAGCCTCTGTTTCTATTATTTCCATCTTTCACATTGATCATGCACTTGTTTGCTCTTAAATGTAAATGAATCTTACATATAGTCTCACTGTGCTTAGGATTAAAGTTGAATTACATTCAGGCACATCACTATAGTTATATTTTCTTTCTTGCATTTGTGTTTTTGTTAAAATTCCTATCCTTTTTCCCAGTATACACTTGATATAAAGAAGAGACCAAATTCTTAAAAAATTGGAGGTTGTTTCAAGTCGCAAGTCCCACATCTTGAAACTTCCCATTATTGATCTTAGAATAAGCATAATTTTAAATCATCAATAGTTTTTAGCACACTTGGTGGGATCTATCTTGAAGTTTCTTTCAAGATCAGAGAGCTACGAGGAGTCATAGCTATGAACCAATAACCAAATCATAATCTACTATAAATCTAGGTATTCTTTTGCCACCTTTGGTAGCTAGTCTAAGAAGAAGAGTCAACCAGTTTATACCAATACCAAGAGCAAATATGGGAGCCCCTATACCCCCAAGAAATTATGCAATTTGGAACACTGGTAGTCCATTGATTCTCCCAATACCACCAGCCACTTGGGACCCTATCCTAGTGAGTGCCCTAAAATCTCTACCCAAATTTAGTGAGCAAGACTTTAAAACACCTGAAGAACATCTGCAAGATGTATCAAATGTTTGTGTTATACATGTTGTCATGCAACAAAATGTGGCCATAATATTATTAGAAGCTTCTTTTAAAAGGAAATCTCTAGAATGGTACTGACCCCTGACCTCAAATACCATCTCTACATGGGATCAGCTTAGAGATCTTTTTTTTGAAAGATTCAAAGAGAAGGCTGATAAGTCTTCCTTATTACAACAATTAATTACCATTCAAAGGGCACCACAAGAAGCCATGACTGACTTCAATTCTAGATTTCAAAAGACTTGGGAAAGAATCCCTACTACAGCTAGACCATTACCAGGTATGGCCATAGTGTTTTATCTTAAGGCTTTGAATTCAGATATATCTATTATGATTTAGTCACTTCTTGGACACACTTTGCTAGAGGCTTATGACTATGCGATCAGAGTTGAGAATAATTTAATAGATGTTGGAAAGTTACCCCCAAGACCTCCCATGCCCATGTTCCCAGAGATCTCTTTGCCATTACCTCAAGAAGCCCCTAAATCTATAACCTCACCTATGTCTATGTACACCTATCCTCAACCACCTGCTACAGAAATTGTCCCCACTTAGTCATCTAGTTGGATGATATCAAGAATATCCTAAGGACATTTTCTAATGTGTTGATTAATATAAAAAGATAGAAGAATATTTTCCCTAGGCCTCCATATCAAGGCTATCAAGGAAATAGATTTTCATCTTAGACAAACCAATACCAGGGTCCTCTAAGACAAAATAACCCTCAACCAGTAAATCAATTAGTTGTATTCCCTACACCCTCACAGACTATTCCTCCCAATTCAAATAGAGAAATTGTTCCAGGGAAAAATAACTATGCAGATAACACTAATGCCTAGTGTTTTCCCTGTAATAATGCTCATACACCTAGAGATTGTCCCATGGGTAATCTACAACAAAAAGTGGCAGAGCAAAGAAGAATGGATGGTCAATTTGCAAGTTATAGTGACAATCAAGCCTACCAGTCTTTTGGTATGTAGAATTTAGTCTTAATGGCTCAGATGCAAGGGATGTCTTTGCAACAACAAGAAGAAATAGCCTTGGAATATGCTTTGTTCTCATGGGTTAAAGATGAAGAATCAATATTTTTGAATGAAGCTTCTCTTTTCAAGAAACCAGTGGTGTAATCAGACTACTATACTAGATCAAAGAGAAGAATGTTGCAAGAGCCTGAAGTTATAAACAATGAAGTTATGGAGAATCCTTCATTTCAATGTCATCAACACACAGCTGTTAGACAAGAAATGCTTCAGCCAGTGTAGAATCAAGAAGTTCTTGAACAAGTTCAAAGAAAGACAAGATATCCTAATCTTCCAAGAATTCAAACTTTTGGACCAATTAATGTGGTGGATCAATTGAAGATGACCCCAGCACAAGTATCAATTTAGGATATATTAGCTATTATTGAACAAAGGACACTATTACGAGAAGCTATTCAAAATCAAGCAATGCCCAAATATACTGAAGGACCTGCTAATAAAAGAAAGCTCAAAGACATAGTTCATCTATAGACAACAACCTTAGTGAACAATGCATCAGAGGTCAGCAAAGCCAAACTAGATTCCTTCTATTTTACTAAAATAGGTGACTGGACTAAGCATAATTAGGAAAAAGAAAATAACCAGTTGTTAGTTATGACACATAGTGACCCATATGAAAATTATAACTCTACTGGTTTGGGCACTTACATTATTTTTGATGAGGACCATGAAATCCCAAATGTTTTAAGGAAAGAAATGCCAATTACTCAAGGATCTGAAAAGGATTTAGAAATTTGTACTTTAAATTTTGATGGGGCTAGAAGTAAAAATGGTGTTGGAGTATGAATTTGTCTTACTACTCCAAATGGTAAAAAAAAATTAAGGCCATCCATTTTCAATTTGCTTGTACTAATAATGATGCTGAGTATGAATCTTTAGTACATGGGCTCCTATTAGCCAAGAAAAAGGGAATAAATAATCTAATAGTAAAAGGAGATTTAGAATTAGTAATAAAGCAAATTAGAGAAAAGGCAATAACAAAGAATGTCAGGATGAAATCCTATAAGCAAAAAATTTGGGACTTAATAGAAGATTTTGAAGCTTTAAATATTGAAGTAGTTTCTAGGGCTCAAAATTTTGGAGCTGATAGGATGGCACATATTGGTTCACAGTTTGATCTAGCAATTGGCCTATTAGTTAACAATGAGTTAGTGAAGGTTATAGTAAGGCCAACTATCTGAGATAATGATGATAATTGGCAAGTGTTTGAGAATTATTTTCAAGTACTCTCATTCTTGCAACAATTAGGGGAATTTGTTGATCAATTACAACTAAATATTGAAGAGGCATATGGGGATCAAATTATACAATTAAAAAATAATAAGCTTCCCAAACGTTTAATCACTTTAGAGAGCCTTTTTGATCTAGAAGATGTAAGCCTAGAAAAGAAAAGGTTCCAAGCAAACAAAGCAAACTATTCTGAAATAGAGGTGAGTGAAGGGAAAAAATTAAAAGTTAGAAATTCTGCAACTCAAGAAGAAAAGGAAAGGCTAATTGAATTATGTAAAAAATATGATAGATTCATAGCTTGGAGCTATGAAGACCTTCATGGATATAATATAGACATCATTCAGCACACAATAGAACTGACTAAAGGATCTAAGCCTATCAGACAGAAATAGAGGCTAGTGAATCCAAGGATTGAGCCTATAATGGTGGACGAGTTGCCAAAACTTTTAGATTTTAAAATAATTTTTCCAATCAAACACTCAACCTAGGTATCAAATCTGGTACCAGTTAGAAAAAAGAATGGTGATATAAGACTTTGTGTAGATTTTAGAGATCTAAACAAAGCATCTTTGAAGGATCACTATCCCTTGCCCTCCATGGAACAAATTATACAAACTATGGCTGGATCATAGAGATTCTCTTTGCTAGATGGTTTCTCTGGATATAATCAGATTTGGTTGGCTAAAGAAGATCAATACAAGACTATTTTTACCACCAAATGGAGAACATTTGCATATGCTAAGATGCCATTTGGCCTATCAAATGCTGGAGCCACTTTTCAGAGAGCTATGGATGTTGCATTTGGGGAATTGATAAATAAAATCATCCTGATTTATCTTGATGATCTTACTATTTTTTCAAAGAATGTTGCTGATCATTTTGATCATTTAGATGCTGTGTTTAAAAAATGTCAAGAATTTGGAATATCTTTGAATCCTAAGAAATGTATCTTTGTTGTCCCTCAAAGCAAATTATTGGGACATATAGTATCTAAATAAGGATTTTACACAGACCCAGAAAGAGTGGTAGCTATAATGAAATTACCTCTTCTAGTAAATAAGAAAGCAATTCAATCTTTCTTGGGAAAGATTAATTTCATCAGTCGGTTCATATTTGACTTTGCAGGCTTAGTAAGACCAGTGACACTTTTGCTGAAAAAAGACCTAATTTTCAAGTGGACTATGGAAGGAAGGCAAGCCTTTGAAGAGGTCAAGAAACCTATCTCAACAACTCTAGTACTTAGAAACCTTGACTTTTCTAAGCCTTTTGTAATGTATTTATATGGGGGAGAGCTCAGTATTGATGTTGTCCTAACACAAAAGGATGATAAATAGGAGGGAGAGCATGCAATAGCCTTTTTATCAAGGACTCTTAGGGAATATGAAACCAGATATAACTTTGTGTAAAAATAAGCATATGCTATGGTAAAAACTCTAAAAAAGTTTAGGCATATAGTATCAGGAAGTAAAATCTTGATACTTGTAGCTCATCCAAGTGTCAGAGAATATATCATGGAGGGTGAAATTACTGAAAAAAGAAAAAAATAGATAATTAAGATTCTTAAATATGACGTAGAAGTCAAACCCACTAAATTAGTCAAAGGTATGGGTTTGTGCCAATATATGACTCAAGAGCTTGAAAAGATGATACCTGAAGAGACAAATTCAGGAACAAAAAAAGAAATTGTATTGAGAATACAAGAAATTGATCAGGAATCCTGGGTTATAAGCAAAATTTATTTTATGAAAAATGGGATTTACCCAAGAGAACTCCCTCAAAATAAGAGAAGATACTATAAGATGCAAGGAGTTCATTTTGTTTTAATTAAACAGGTTCTTTGCTGAACAAATTCTGATGGCAAATTGTTAAGATGTGTAGAAAAGGATGAGGCTAAGAAAATACTACATGAAATGCATCATGGAGTATCAGGTGGACATTTTTCTACAAAGACTATAGCTATAAAGGTAAGTGAAGCAGGTTATTCTGGCCTACTTTATTTACAGATTGTTATTAGCTAGTTAAAAAATGTCAATCTTATCAATATTATGTGGGGATGAGAAGGAATGCAGCAATGTCTCTTAGTCCTATAATTGTGGATGAACCTTTTGCTCAATGGGGTCTTGAATTCATTGGAATGATAAATCTAGTATCTAGTATGGGTCACAAATGGATCTTAATAGCCACAAATTATTTTACCAGATGGACCAAGGCAGTACCACTCAAGGAAGTAATAGAAAATGTGATCCTAGATTTTCTAGGGAGTATCACTACTCATTTTGGGGCTCCTCGAACCATAATTTTAGATAATGCTAAAGCATTTTTAGGGTCCAAAGTATCTAACTTTTCATTAAAGCATGGAATATATCTAAAAACTTCTTCTAATTATTACCCTCAAGGTAATGGTTTGAAAAAATCAACTAATAAGAGCCTGATTAGACTCATCAAAAGAATAGGGGCTGATCATCACAAGGAGTGGCATAAAGTGCTTAATTTAGCACTGTGGGCTGATATAATTATGCCTAAATAGGTGATCACAATGTCTCCATATGAATTGGTATATGGGAAACCTATTGTAATTCCCTTAAGCTTGGAGATTCCTGCTCTCCAGCTGATCAAATAGATTGAAATTGAAGAAAATGGCCCAATGTAGGTCAGACTAGTAGAAATTCTAGAAGTTAAAGAAAAGAGGGATGCAGCACATGATTTATTGATAAAGCATCATAAAATAATTAAAGACTATTTTGATAAAAGGACTTAAAATCCCCATTTTGAAATAGGCTCAATTATTTTGAAATGGGATGCAAGAGCTGCCAAACCAAGTCAACACACTAAGTTTGAAGCATTATGGATAGGCCTTTATAAAATTTGAGCATGTAAACAACAAAATTAGTTTGAATTAGAAATGATGGAAGGTGAACCTGAAGAGATTCCTATAAATGGAATCTATTTGAAACATTTTAGTTAAAACTATATTTTTTTAGCAATTTCAGATCATGCAAGAGTTGTAGATCCTTTTTGAGCAGGTTCAAAAGTCCTTGGGGTTGCTAATAACTATAGAGTAAAAAATAATCTACATTTCATTTTGATTTTCAGCAGTGTATGATCTAGATTGCTATCCCCACATAGTTTGGTTCGAGATGGAAAAGTTTTGAAACAAACATGGGCTCTAATTTCCTTTTGATTCATTTTTCACTAAGTGTTGAAGTCAAGCGGAAGCTACCAAGTGTCATTTTCTGAGGCACTTTTCATAATTTCAATAAAGTCATAGAACATGCCATGTGTCCCATAGCAACTCAGTAGAACATGACAAGTGTCGACATCCAAATTTCATATCGACACCCACATTTCATCTCTTTTCAGTGAAAGTTTTCAAAAAGCTAAGTACCAGGATCAGGTGGAAAGTGCCAAGTGGCAATCACAAAAGGTCTCAATTTTGATTTTTTAAAAGTGATGAAAGATGCCACATATCCCAGCAAAATAGAGCAGAATCCACCACTTGTTGAGATCCAAATTATCTTCATTTTTATTTCACTGATAT
The DNA here is from genome assembly GCA_037957365.1 of Torreya grandis. Taxonomy (NCBI): domain Eukaryota; kingdom Viridiplantae; phylum Streptophyta; class Pinopsida; order Cupressales; family Taxaceae; genus Torreya; species Torreya grandis. The sequence goes on from JARHVA010001602.1 coordinate 904,519, forward strand.
AACAAAGACTGTGGTGGGTCTCAAGTTTTATTTCTGAAGCAAGCGAAAGCCACTAGGTGTCGTTGTCTGTGTAAATATGAAATGAGACCCGATTATTTCTATGATATAAATAGAGTAAAGTAGAGACCACCATGTGTCACCTTCTACAAGTTTCTAAAAAGGTAGCTAAAAGAAGTAGAGACCACCACATAACCCCAGATAAGTAAAGTGGAGACTACTACGTGTCCTTTGATGAAGCAGCAGAGATTGCCACATACCCCTATGCCCCTTTTAAAGCTACTCGGGTAAGAAATGATGTGGGTCTTATTTTTGTTAATTTTTTAAGGTCTCGAGGAAGTGGATTGCGATAGGTGTCAAAGGTGGAACATTCATAAGCAAAGACACAAAAGGAGTATAAGTTACATGGAAAGTGTCATGTGTCTTCAATAGGTGCTGCAGAACCTGCCAAGTGTCATCTTTCGGTGTCTCCTAAAGTAATAATAAGATTTTCTAGGAATTGGCTAAGTGTCCTCTTCTAAGGAATAGAAGGGAGTATCCTATGATCTATTTTTAGCCAATGAACTATTAGAAGATAGAACATTTCAAAATCTGAGAAATATCTTCTATTAGATACTTTCAGTTCGGTTAGATTTCAGTTGGGCCATTAGATTGAGAATAAGCAAACAATTTGGAGTGAATCAAAGGCTATAAATAAGGGTGCAGAGATCAATAGAAAAAGGGGGGAGATACCAGAGAGAATTTTCTGAGAGAATTATTGTTAAGAGTTTAGACTTTCTAGAGCTGTGACTAGGAATATCATTTGCCTTTGTTATATCTTCTTAAGTTATAAGGTTTATGTAACTGTGCATGTTTTTATGCCTCTTATGTGACTAGAGAATTAATGAGAATATTGAATCCTATGCCTTTGTTGATACTTTTTGTGTCATTGCAAAAGTAGTCTAGGCTATGTTGTTAAGAGTTTTAGACTTTCTAGAGATGTGATTAGGAATGGCATTTACCTTTATTCCATTTTCTTGAGTTGGAAAGTTTATGTAACTGTGCATGTTTATGTGCCTCTTATGTGACTGGAAAATTCAAATAAAGAAGATTGAACCCTATGCTTTTGTTGACATTTTTTGTATCACTGCAAAAGCAGTCTATGTTTTGAGCCTCTGTTTCTATTATTTCCATCTTTTACATTGATCATGCACTTGTTTGCTCTTAAATGTAAATGAATATTACATATAGTCTCATTGTGCTCAGGATTAAAGTCGAATTACATTTAGGTGCATCGCCATAGTTAGATTTTCTTTCTTGCATTTGTGTTTTTGTTAAAATTCCTATCCCTTTTCCTAGTATACACTTGATATAAAGAAGAGACTAGCTTCTTAAAAATCCAGATGTTGTTTCAAGTCGCAAGTCCCACATCTTGAAACTTCCCATTGTTGATGTTAGAACAATCACAATTTTAAATCATCAACAATTCCCACACTATCACCTTGGTTCCTGATACCACAATTAAATCCATATTAACTCAGTAGGAGTTTGGAACCAAAAGGGGGAATTGGATTGCAAAAATCTAGGAGTTTGATCTAGTTATCAAACTAATGAAGCTGGTGTAGGGAAGGGGCCTTTTTCAATTGATTGCTGACAACAAACCCAAAGAAGTAGGATATGAAGAAAAAGAAATGGAAGGCACGCCAATAGTCCTCTTTGTCTCCACCATGAATGAGTGGTATTCAAGTATTCCTCATTTCCTTACTTATGGTGAGTGTTCTACCCACCTATCTCATAAAGAAAGGAGGACTGTTAAACTAAAAGCTACCAATTTTGTCCTCTGGGACAATGTTCTATACAAGAGGAGCCTTGATGAAGTGTTTCTTTGCTATGTGGATAAAGTGCAATAGAGCAAACTTCTAGAATCCTTCCACAATCTAGCTTGTGGAGGACATTTTTTTATGCCTATAATTGCCCACAAGATTTTATGTGCCAGGTATTATTGGCCTACCCTATTTCAAGATGCATACAAATGGGTGCATAAATTTGAACTATGCCAATAGTTCATGGGAAGACCCAAGCTAGTTGCTTTACCTCTCAAGCCAGTGATGATAGAAGAGCCATTCCAGCAATGGGGAATCAATTTCATTGGTGTTGTAAACCCATCTTTGAGTGCTAGACATGATTATGTTCTCACAACCATAGATTACTTTTATAATGGGATTACTCTCTCCCACTCTTATGATTCTTTTCCATAAAGGAATGGCCAAGTAGAATCTAGCAACAAGAACTTAGTGATCATCATCAGGAAGCTGATAGATGACAACCAACGAACCTGACACAAAGCATTATTTGATGCTTTATGGGTAGACATAATTATGCCCAAAAGGGAGATAGGTATGTCACCTTTCCAACTTTTGTATGGTCTCAACGCAAAGATACCAATCACCCTGAAATTACTAGCATTGAAATTGGCAAAGGTGATCAAAGATCAGACATATGAAAGTTCTATTGACAAGAGGATCATGTGCTTAACTAAGCTGAATGAGTAGTGAACTATGGTGGTGGACCAAATTGATACACATCAAAGTCTGGTGATGAAGTTATTTGACTAGAAAACAAAAGCCCATAATTTTCAAATTGGTGATCAAGTTCTATTATAGGATAAGAGAAGAGAACTAAAGGGAATGCATGGGAAATTTGATTCCCTATGGAGAGGCCCATTTACTATTCATTATCTCAATGGTCAAAATAGTTTCTTGCTAAAATATCAAGATGGTATGCTCTTTTCATTGCCTCACAGTGGGCAACATTTGAAGCACTTCAATCCATGAAGTATCAGATAAGATCAACTTATACATATGTATATTTATACAGTCTTTAGTTCTATTTTTGTGCTTTCATTTTTGTTTTTGTCACCTTTCTTTTTGGGTAACATGACCCCATATCCCAATGGCATACTTCAAGGCACTAGAGATTCTGATTTCTACTCCCTTCAGCTACTTCAAAATTTCAACTAAAGGAAGTTCCCTAACTGGAGCTAGCTGTTGTTCCCAAAATATGTTACTCATTTTTGGGACAACACATGAACTATTTTTGGTCCTACAAGCTAAAAATTATCCCTTCCCTTCTTAAAAATTGTTTTGGGCATTCAAATTCTCCATTTTTCAAGCTTTTTTAGCTAACGGACTTTGTAGAAAGAAATCTACAGACTCTGCAGGCAAGAATCTATGGACTCATTTCTACAAACTCCACCAGTTTGTTTCTACAGACTCTGTAGGTTTGTATCTATGGACTCTATAGGAAATAAATAAGCTCTCAACACTTAGGAAATTTCAAGGTTAGTTCAATGCCAAGGTTCAACCAAAAGGTTCATCGAAAAACTTCAAATAAAGGATTGAACCATTGAACCTTGAACCAAAATGGTTCAAAGGTTCAATCGAGCAGTTCAAGCGGTGGGTTAAAAGGAGTGCCCCAAAGCCCACATGCCAAAATACCCTGGTAGAGGGTGCTTAGATTCCAAAAATACCTTTGTAACCCTTTTAAAAGGCAATTTTGAAGGACAAGTGCCCTTGCAGAGGACACTTGGGAGCCAAAATTGACCCTTGCAACTTTTTTGAAAGGTAACCTTGGAGGTCAAATAGCCCTTTCAGAAGGCAGGCAAGGACTAGATGGACCTTTGCAAAAGTTTGAAGGATAGTTTTGGGCTTGAACAACCCTTACAAAGGGTAGAATGAGATCTCCCTTGGGAAGAAAGCCTAGTGGAAAAATGATAAAGGAAATATTTCCTTTAGACATTTTATCTGAAGGAATTAAAGCTCGAAGGCCACCTAGAAGATCCTAAAGGGTAGGTACCTTTGTAGGGGATACTTGACACTCAAAAAATGAATTGTCTTTCAAGATCCCAAAGGGAAATTTCCCTCTAGGAAAGATCAAACCTCAAAGTGTATCGGAAGTCACCATGTGTCCCTTATAAAGTCGAGCAAAAGTTGCCAAGTGTCATCCACCAAGACCCATTATAATTTGTTTCCAAGTCAAGCAGAAGTTGCCACATGTCCTTGGTAAAACTTGGTAGAAGCCACCATGTGTCATCTTTCACAAGACTCTCAAAAGTATCTAAAGCTTCTATAAGTAAGTGGAATAAGCCATGTGTCCCATTTTTAGCTCATCAGAGTGTGACAAGTGTCTGCATCCATGTTACCCTTTTGAAGCTGCTTGAATAAGGACTGTGGTGGGCCTTGGGTGAGTTGCTAAAGTAATTAGAGTGCATCAAGTGTCATCATCTGTGTGAATCCAAATGAGTCATAAATGTTTCCATAGTGTTTCTAAAAGCTTGGTAGAAGCTGCCACATGTCATCTTCTGCAGGACTCTCAAAGGTATCTAAAGCTTCTATAAGTTAAGAAAAACAAGCCACATGTCCCATTTTAACTTAGTAAAACATGACAAGTGTTTGCATCTATGTTCTCCTATGAATAAATTAAACAACTAGCCAAAGAGATAGCTCGAGAGTTTAGATCACACAAAAAAGGATGAAATATAGTAAGGAAAGGGGAAACAATGGAGAAAGATCAAAAATATCCATGCATGGGATATGTTTCTAAAAGGTGAAGTAGTCCACCAAGTAGACATTAGAGAGCACAAAAATTCAATGGCACGGCCTATTTTTATACATTGAGTAAAGCGAATAGCTGTGCACACATCAGGAAACACATCAAGTGGCCCATATTAAAAACTGACGCTCGATTCCAACATAACCCATGGACAAAATTTAAAATGCATTGAAAGAATTTAATGCATTGTAGGCCATTTTTGTGAAACAAAGTACCCAAGTCTTTCTTGGAGCACTATAGATTAGACTCTCTCTTATTGTTATAGAAAGATCTCTCTGTTATCAAAAACAAAACTCTGCCCAAATTGAAAGGCATTACTGAGACTTTGAGCTCAAATTGTTGATCATATTTCATTATTTGAATAAGAAAACAAGTGACTTTTAAGACTTTGTGTTGGAATAGCTTGGTTATTGGGGAAATTTCTCTTGTGTCTATTTCCTTAATACATTTTTTTTCCATTTAATTAAATAAGTAGAATTAGTGAAAGTAATTAGGAAGATGTCCTGAAGCTAGCTGTGGAGAGAATTTGTGCTTCCACGATTGTCTTTAGTTTGTCTATTTTCTATTTCTATGTAAAGGATCTTAGGATGACTTTGTGCCCTCATTATCCTTTGTATTTCACTCTTTGGCAATTGAGGTGGAGACTTTGTGCTACATTTCATCTTGATGTGTTACTGCACCCTATTATAGTTACTTGTCAATACCCAAAAAGTTCCTATTGTCTGCTAAACAACACTTTTGAAAGAAGAGGAGTGCCTTCTATCATTTCATCAAGATTTATCCTTTGATTTTTGAACATCATCTCTAAAAAAAGAGAGATGGATGGTGTTATCCTACCTCTGATTGTTATTTTCAACTTATATATAGTAGATTATCATATATATAGCCCCTTCATACTTATAAGGAACCTCCCCTTGATGAGAGGAGAGATTTGTCCCCTTTTGATGTGATAAACCCACACATTTGGCTAAAAAATATTCCTTGCTATGGTTGATCAGACCTATTTTGATCATCAGTATGCTAGTGAAAAAATACTCACCCAACATAAGGCATAAAAAATAAAAAGGGTATGGTCAAGTCAGCTTACAAACAACATGGGTCTAATACAACACTCAAACAACACACACAGTAACAAGCCCTATGCTAGTAGACTAAAAAAGGGTATATAATTTGATGATCACATCATCAAATGTATTTGAAGGTGAGGATATAGTTTGATGACCCATTATGGAATCAACCAAATCCTCTCAATCTCATATGCACTTAATGACTTATTAGGAGTTAATCCTACCTCCTATAGTGAAATGCCTGTTATGGCTAAAAGGTCCTATGCTAGGTTTACACAATGGTTTCTAGGGGAGTCCAAAATATACACAAAGGTACAGTGGGGCCCAAGTCTATATAGGATGTTTTCTAACCACCTTTCATATTGGAGCTTAATCGCCTCTCACTCCACAAAACCCTTTATGGGGAATTTTGCTTAGGTGCCTAACAATAATACTCCTAATTTTTATACTCTACCAAAACATGGAGTTTGGTTTAGTTCATGGTGATGAAATCCACATCACCAACCCCTAATTAATAATCATATGCATGGGTATGAATTCCATGTCATGTGATGTCTTAGACTCAAGAGGGGTAACAAATAAGTAGGCATGATTATTTTTTTCCAATTAATTATTATGTGAGAAAAACACAAATATATAAAACCAAATCAGACAATAAGAAAATATATACAAGCAATCAAACTAAAATGTTATGTTTTTATCACCCCCTGACAAACACAAAAGGTTAGGAAATAAAATGGGGTGCTTTGGTCTTGAGGGGTCCTGCACAAAAAGGGTTAGTAATTTCATTACAAAACCATAAATTCCCTATAAAACCATAATTATACAGTCAATTATATATAAAATCATAACTAGAAAGTACAAAAATATAAATCCAAATAAAAATCAAAGATTACGAGTTATGATATTAAAATTGGTAGCTAACTATGATAGTTATCCTATAAAATCATGATTGTTAAGCAAAATCACAATTATAAATGCAAGATCACAATTCTCAAAAATTTGTAATTTGTAGTTTTGTACTAAATGGAAAATTACTAAATTTTGTCTAATGCAAATGAATACTTGTGAGATGACTTAGCTTTTATAATGTTCTAAATAGTTAGGTCATCTTAAAAAAGTCTTTTAACCACTAGCTTATGTAAATTTATAGATTTTGATTCTACTAGGAATTTTCAATAAAATGATTTCCTTAGATGATATATGTCCTAATATGTAGACAAAATGATAAACTATTTATCATAATAGTTAGCTGAAAGATCAAGAAAATAACTTAAATTGCACCCTTTTTCTACTTAAACACAAAATCACTACTTATACTACAAAACTACTAATAATAAGTCAAAACCACAAATTTAAAAGTCATAATATTGCGGTAGGGGGTTAAATAATTTAACAATATGGTATTTGGTTTGTATTATCTTTATTTCTCCTCTTCCACTTACTGTCTTGCACACACACATAAAACTTAGAATATCCCCTTAAGGAACATAGGCAAAAATAACCAAATTCCAAAATGGGTAGGATGGAAAATAGATAGCCTTGGTTTATTAGGGATGACTTATAACTGTTTATCAAAAAATGAATGGTCCTTATCTAGAAATCAGTAACTAATAGGTCAATTTTTTTACTAGTTTGGCCAAAAGAGGAAATATCATAATTCTCGATGTCAATACCATGGTTACTAGGTCAAGGTCACAACTAGGAAAGTCATGATATTGTAGGTTATGCATAATTGATCAAAGGCTTGATTAATTCTTATTCTCCCTGCACACAAGAGATAAAAAAGCCCTCCAAGCAACACAAATAGAATAATAATATCTTTTAGGGGAGGTTAGCAATAGATAATGGATGAGGATGTAAAGTAAACTAGATATTTGGAAAAACCATGATTAATAGAGCAAAACCACAATTACCAAATCAAGACCTCTACTTCAAAAGTTGTGGTATTGCACTTTGGTCTCAGACAACAAAGATGTTGGATTAGCCCTTATTTTTCCTACACACAAGAGATAAAAACACTTCCAAACATAAAATTAGAAGGGTTAGTAATAAATAAAAGATAAAGGTATTTACTCTAACTAGTAGACCTTATAAAATTTCTATTACACCTTAAAAATGTGATTAACAGGGCAATATCACTAATTATGAAATAGTGATTTTTACTAAGAATAAAACCTATAAAATTCCAAAACTATTAGAAGATAAAGCCAAAAAATCATGCAATATCACTATTTGTTTACAAAACTATGACTGTAATATCACTAATACTAGTGCAAAATCATAGATTTCCTATAGGTGATAATTTTTCAAAGTTTGGTGCTCAATTCACATCCATTTGCTCCTACAAGCTTCCAAATCACTTAAAATATTATTAGTGGTTAGTTTAGGTGGTAATATCTCATCTTGGTTGCCAAAATGTAGCCTAAATTTTAGATTCACTCTATATTACTAATTTTAGCAATACAAACCTAAAATCTAAACAAATCAAAAGGAGGGGATAAAATAGATAATTAGATTTATAGAAGAACTCTTACCATAATTTTACCTCTTTACAACTCCTCTCTAGGATTTCCAAATGGATGTTTAATGCAAAATAGGTGGATGTTGGATTGTTAGTCTTTGCTTCATAATGGCTTCGAATGGATAATTGTGTTTGATAGTGGCCTTTGACAAGGGTTGTATGTATGTAACATAAATGACAATGGAAACAAGCTATAAGTTTTATAATCTATTATCCATGGAAGAAGGTGGATTAGTTATATGGGAGTGGAAGGAAGAATCAATGGCTCAAATTCAATTTTGAGCCATTAAGATCAATGGCTAGGATATTTCCAAGGAATTTAAAATTCCTTGGAAATCTCTAAAATAGAGAATTCTAGAGTATAAGGGACTAAAATAGAGGAGATTTATATAATTATCCAATTTTAGAATTCTCTACTAGGGTTTAAGGGCTTAGGAATAACTATGGATAGGGTGGTAGATGGGTAGGTAGAATAAATTGTATTTTTAAATTAGCAAGTGGCTTAGGGAGTAAGTAGATAAATAGGTTTTGTTAGTAGATTAATGAAGGGGATTAATTGTTTATGGGATGAAATAAGTTTTATAAGATGTAGGAATAGGAAATGGGGATATCAGTTAATTATCTAGGAAATGTAGTTTTTTATTAAATTAGTGGAATTAGTGTAATTAGCGGGGTGAGTGGATTTTAGTGCATACATGTTCAATTATTGATTCTTCTTTTACTTTTCCCCTAAAATGGCATATTCATTTGAGAAATAATATTGAGATATTATGTAATATCCTTTTGTGATCCCACCAATTGATGAATAAATTAATATGAAGGATTATTCTCTACCCTTCATCTTCGAGACAAGATTAATGGCCCTTAATGAATCTTGCAATATATTTTAGGAATCACTGTCAACCCTTCATCTTAAAAATAATATTATAGGCCCACATTAGTTATTCATTTTATTTCTTGGGAATGATTCTCTACCCTTCATATTGGAAATAAGATGAAGGGCCCATATTGACTCTTACAAAGATATTTTGAGTAGATTTATCCACCCTCCATCCTGTATGTAAGATGGAGGGCTCATATTAATCCCCCTTAGAATAGTTTGAAGATCCTTATTCCACCCTTCATCTTGGATAAAATTAAGGGATAATGTTATCAATCCATGTGCCTTGTTGAGGATGCATTTACAACCGTCCATCTTAGAAACAAGATGAAGGGTCCATATTACTTCAAAATTGTTATAAATAGATCTCTTCCATTTGTAATTTTTCATGCTTAGGTTCAATAACAAAGCACTATCAATTTCTTAAGCTAAATTTTGCATAAAATTATATAAATTCAAATATTTAAGGTCTTAAATAATATATTATATGAAAAAAATACTGCTAAATACTTATCGAGACTACATCTAAGCCACTTCCACTTTTGACAAAGTGAAATATCCTAGAAAAGGGAAGGTAACAATGTTTTGTTTCTTCCTTTAATTTCAGTTTTTCTTAGTTTTGCCTTATCTCATGAGGGATTGGGATAGAGGTGTTATAAATAAATTTGGTCTTTGATTTTTTACTCAATTAACAAAGTTTCTAACCCCTTTACAAAATCCTAATGAAAAATTATGCATGGCATTATCGAGAACTATGTTGATGACATACTAGGTAAGTGAAAAAACTTGAGCATGTCCAATAGTGTTATGAAAAATCTTTGAATGTATTATATAATATAAAGTGTGACTTAATCCTAATAAGTGTGTGTTCAATGTAACATTATGTAAGTTATTTGGATTTATCATTTATAGATGAGGTATTAAATTTGACCCTACTAAAATATAGGATATAACATAAATTCCCCTACCATTTAATCTTAAATAGTTTTATATTTTACAAAGGAAAATCCAAGCCATCTAAAGGTTTATTTCATAGTTGGCTGCATCTTCTCAAGGAAGACATAAATTCATTGAAATAAATAATGTCATGATGAATTTGAATAGTTAAAAAAATATCTCTCCAATCCACTAATGCTAGTTTTATCGACCCCAGCAAAAACTTTATTGCTCTATATTTATGCAACTGAACATGCCCTTGGGGCACTCTTGGATTAACATGATGATAATGGAATATAAAAATCCTTATACTATTTAATTAGGAATTTTGTGTCTTATGAACTCAAATATGCACCTATCAAGAAGGCATGTTTGGCAGTAGTCTTTGCTTCATAAACATTATGGAATTATATGATTAATAAAAATAAGACTATTATCATTTTCAAGGTTGACCCACTCAAGTACATCCTATCTAAAATAATTCTCACGATTTAGATGGATAAATGGGTCATGATACTCAATGAATTTGATATTAAATATGCTAATCAAAAGATAGGTATTCATAGATCAACTTGTAAAAGATCCATTATCAGACAAGCAACTAGTGACCATCAAATTTCCTAATGAATTCATTCTATCTCTAAAATAATATAAACAAAAGAATCTATATTTTTATGGATCCTATAGACACTAAAATTGAGTCACACACATTCATAACTCCCTATGTTGAAACCACCCTTTGAGCCCTATTTCAATAATGATTAGACTCCTTAACCCATGCTTTTACCCTTCACATATTTAATTAATTTGAAATATATAATTAAGTTAATTAAAAACCCCTTTTGCTACCTTATCGAGCCACCTCATCTTAAGACTGATTCTCATTTGATGAGTCACCTTAAGACTTAGTCCCCTTATCCTAACTACCCAAGACTTATTCTCACCTCAAAATTGAATTCATAACAAGATACATCCTTCTTAACCTCTTATTTTTACCATTTTGTAATGGGTGCCACACTTGGCATGAGGAGCAACAAAAAATAGGCTAAAGATAGTAGTTTTACCTATTCTAAGGTCACCAATGTCAGTCAACCCATGGCTAATGTCAATGGGATCATCGACATTGATTATATAAGCCAAACTCTAATTAGATGTTCAAGTCAATAGAAATCAAGAAAACTCATTCGTATTTACATCTAAGCTTTTAGCATTCAACTTTTGTCATCTTAGCTTATTGTTATCTTGCATAAGTCAATCCAGATCAAAAACTAAGCTCTTGAGAACTAGTAGTACCCACTCATTTTCTCTATTTGAGGCATCAATTTAGACTACCTAATAGGAACCATCCATTTGGTACTTATCATTCAGTCACCACCATAGCTAAGTATATCACTTATTTTGTAGGTCTTCTAAGTAGTTACATTGCAATCACTTTATATATATTATTCATTTCTTTATGCATTCTTAACCAAACCCCTATGAAGGAGTTATAAAGCCTCCTTACTTGTTTCTCCTTATTCTAACACACCAAACCTCTGACCAAATGCACCCAAATAATAGTCTTTCTCTCACTCTCCTCCAACCCTCCAGACCTGACCAAAACCATTTACAATACTCAAAAAAGTCTTCTGCAAGTTCCTAGACAATTATTACCCCTACTGACCTCGACAGACTAACCGACATTAGTTACCTTCCCCCACCAACCTCGGTAGAATAATTGATATTGGTCATTTCCTTACTGACCTCAGCAACATTATTGATGTTAGCAACTATGGACTTCCTAACCCTTCCAAAACCTACCCTAACAACTTTTAAAGTATAAATATAACATACCAATTTCACTCTATTACTTTCTAATGCACTCAGGTTGTGAATAATAGTAACATTATCTCTCTCTTTACATCTCTTTTGGTTATTCATTACTCTTTTATCTCTCAAAGGTGGACTATCATCTCTAAGAAAGTTTCACACTTCTTGGAACAAGTGCATAGCTTGGAAGCCCACTCATTTATCTACTAACAAACATTTTTTGGTAGTGCTTTCTTACTTATAGGTAATCTTTCCTAGCCAAAGATGAGTGATCACAATGTCTGGATACAGTGCATAAACCAATCCAAGTTCATTATTATCACTTATCCCTACCATTCTTCTCTATTTTTTAGACTTGAAATAGATAGATTTTAGCAAAATGTTTTTGGCATGCCCGATGGGACCCTAGAGTTTTCCTTGGGTTCATTGCTTGTTTTAAGTATTCATATAGGTGTATTATAGTGAAAACTTCATTTTTTGCACTTTCCTCTTCTTTTCTCTCTTAAAATGAAAAATCCAACATTTTATTTTTGTTTAAAGGAAATAAACTAAAATTTCTTCTTTTTTCTTTGCCTCTAAAGGCAATTTATCTATTTTTCTTACAAGATTGAAAAAAAATATCTTCTTTATCTCTTTCTTGTATGCACATTAGGATAGTGAATTTCATTCTCTACTCCTATTTCATCTTTGTTTTCATTCAAATCTAAACATTTCAAATTTGGGTTTAAAACTTACTGCACTTCATTATTTGCTTACTACATATATTAGCTCACCTAGTTAATAACAAGCATTATGAATGAATTGTAGTGCACCTATGTTACACAACTAGATCACACTCACAAAAACAAACATCTAAACTCACTTGAGAAAAGGCCCATCAAGATTTCATCACTTGGTGGATCACCTTACCCTACCCATCTATCTTACTTGGATTTCACCACCAAGGGGAGAACCCACTCCATTCTCTAATAGAGTATAAAATCTAGACAAAAGGTATATTTTGGCAAAGTGGCTTGGCTGGGCTTCAGGTCTATGAAGTGTAGGGAAAAAGCTCCTATAACAAGCCACAAACCTAGTCTAACACATATTTCTTCTTGAGGATTATAACTAACCTAAAACTAGCTCTACATTGCTTTCTAATACCTTTGACAACCAAATTTTATTCTCACTATCTTATTAAGTAATAAGTCAACATGAGACTAAAATTAATCTCTAGGAGTTAATAATTAATGGTTGTATGTTCTTTTTTTGCTTTTCTATTGCCTTCTATATTTTGGAGTTGGTAAGGACATTTTTTTATTGATTCACAAAATCAACACTATTTCTAATACTAAGTTTATATAACTTATTATATCAAGTTTTTTGAGTGTTCTTCCTTCCTACACAGACCTTTTACATCCACTATTTTACCTAGTTTCTACTTTTGGGTTTCTAAATCTTTTGATTTTGAATCTCTTAGGATATCATAGTAATTGATATTAGTTAACTATATTGACATTGGCAGATTTTAGCTATAGACATCAGTTAATCCCACTGACATCGACAAATTTTTAATACCGACATCGATTAAGCGACCGATGTCAATGACTATGTAATTTTCATTTTCTCAAAACAAGCTTAAACAACCCACTTACCTACACCAAAACCTACTTTTTTCTTATTCTATCACTAATACAGAGTAGTAAGACTATTTATACTTCCTCTTTCATAGTATTGATGTGATATCAAGCCAAAATTCTTGTTGATTATGCAAGCTGACAAACACTTCCACCTTCCCCTCTTGCTACTAAGTCTATCATGGAGTATACTTCAGATATAGAGCATACTCCTAGCCCCAACCAAATTCCTATTATTCCTGAAAGAGATCAATATTTTGATAAATTTCTTGATCACAATGTGGCATCCCTTCAGTATTACCTTACCATTAGCCAAACCTATAATTCTTTGGGTGACCCAATCTATGGTATGCCAACCTCTCTAATGGAGACAACTTCAGTTTCAAATGCCTCCACTATTTTCCCCATGGTTAATCAAATCACCACTTTGACAAAAAACCCAACCATAAATAATGTCCAAAGTTTAGCATTGTCAATTGCCGAATCCCACCTAAACCCTGGCATGACTTCCCTATTTTCACAACCACAACCAGTTTAGTCAAGTCTTACCCCATTCCAAAATTTGGTGGTACCTATTCCATCTACTCTCACACCTATAATTAGCCAAGTTATGACTCACCATTCATCTAGTCTCACCATGCTAATAACCCAACCTATAATAACAACATCCAACCAAAACATGGTCTCTAACCTAATGGGACAAGCCCCTTTTTTTTTCACCCCCCAACTTATGACTCATTATCCTTATGTTTCCCCAACATAACCTCAACAAGCTATGTCATATGCTCCCTCTACTTCCTATCAGGTTCCTTATAACTTAGTATGTGTCCCCTAGACTAATCCCCCTCTAGAACTCATTAAGATACTGATGGATAAAATGTCTAATCTAGAGACATCCATTTTTGGTTCAAAGAATGTGTTATCTTATGATCAGATATGAAATGAACCCATCCATCCTTCTATGCCTATTTACCCTTATCCAAGCCAATGGGAACTCCCTACATTTACTCATTTCCAAAGTAAAGAGGACCCATAATAGAATTTTCAAACATTTAGACATGCTTGTTATTTAATAGGGCACGATGATGCATTACTACTTTACACTTTCCTTATGTCTCTTTCAGGTGCTACCTTGGATTAGTATAGATCTATAACTTTGCATTACCTTTTCTTATTTACCCAACTCAAACAAATATTCCTAGACCATTTCTCTATTAACATTTCTAAAAAGGTTTCTATTATATACCTTTATTCTATTAGACAATTTGATGATGAGTCTATCACAGATTTTTTCATTTATTAGAGAGGCTTGATCAATCAACTCTCCTTCTCCTTACCCCAACCTAAGCTTATTGAGCTCTTTTCAATGGCATGTGATAAACACATTTCATCCACACTCTAAGTACAAACTTTTTGCACATTTGATGAGGCCTTTATAATGGGATAGAAACTTGAGATTCAGGTTATAGATGAAGGCAGAGTCAAGTTGCACAGTAAGAACCCCAATTTTGAATTAAATGAATCCTCTTCTAAAACTTCTCCTTCTAACCAAAAATATAAAGGCTCTACCAATGTGGTGGTCATTGAGTTATCTTCTTCCACAACCACCAATTTAATTCCTTAACTTCCCAAAATTTGACCAAGCAATTCCAATAATGATATGAACAAAGACAATACACTCCCATTAGGGAGTCATATACATCTGTTTTGGAAAAAATATTGCAACAAGGTGTCATAACTCTTCCTCAAATCAAACCTCCTATACATTTTGACCCCTCCCATCCTATTCCAATTTGGTACAAGGAAGATGAGTTTTGTGACTACCATCAACTTAAAGGCCACAATTCTATTAACTGTAAGATATTCAAGAACATTGTCCATGACATGATTGATAGAGGTGATTTTGTCTTAGATAATCCTAATGCACCTCCTAATCAAAGTATGGATGTGTTCAAATATCCTTTTCCTAACCATTCACCCAATCAAAATATTATTCAGACCACGACTAGTTCAAGTGATCATAATATCCATATGGTTAATATGGTTTTTCATTTACCTCTAGTTTAACCTCCCCCTCAATAGGAGGCACCCATTTTATTGACTCCTCCATCACATTCAATGGCATTTATGTTGCCAATTATTCCTCCCTAGGTAGATGAGCCTATTTCACCTATTCCACTCCCATGTGAGGAAGAGTCTCCTTTACCACTTGTTTTACCACTACAGGAGCTAGTATTGCCACTAGAGGAGCCAATATTGCTAGTTCCCTTTACACCAATATTACTTATCCTCTTACTACTTAAAGACCATGCTTTACCCTTTTTTCAACCACATGTTAAAGGGGACGCCATTCCTATGTTATACCCTCTTGAGGAACATTCCCCACTTACCTCTCCTTCATCGATAGAGAGTAATACCACATCCACTCCACCTTTTTACCTTGAAGAGTTAGTGTTATCCACTCCTACATTAGATGAGAGACCTATTGTGCCTACTCTAATTTCACCACTCTTACCACTTCATTTACCTATGGAGGATCATACTTTACCTATTCCTCACCCATATGTTGAGGGAGCAATAATACCTATGCTTTACCCCCTTAAAGAACCCTCTTCACCCACCTCTCCTCCACCTATGGAAGACCATGCCTCTTCACTTATCTCTATTGAAGAAGACCCTATTGTGGCTCTTTCTCATCCTTGGCCCAAAGTAGTAGAGACCAATGATTTCCCTCTTTCTTAGACACCCCAACCTTCTAAAGATACAACCTTAAGGCCTACGTTATCAAAACCCTTCTCGTGGTTGGTGAAAAGTCTAGAATTTCTTGACTCTATAAAGTTAGATCACATGAAAATTTAGGACTAGCTTAAAAATCCTTATCCAACATAATGAGTGTCAACCTTTACCACCAACCCTATCACTACCCTTTACCCTAAAGTATTTGACAAAGTTAGACCTTCTTTACCAAAATCACCGAAATCTCATCCATCTATGTTAGAACCCTCACCCTCACAGGCATCTACTACAATAAAGTAGATCAGGTGCTTAGGTGTATGCCCCATCTCTAATTTAATTCATCCATATGTGAAATTAGATTTAACTCCTCAACCACAAGTTAGAGTTGCATGGCCTAGATTACATAAAAATATTAAGCTTCCTAGATTTCACCAATCCCTTCTTTAACCCTCATATTTACCATTAATTTTGGGACCACACCCCTCTACTTTAGTTGGAGTATTGCTGATCCAAACAAAACAAAAGGTTAAGTTACCTCCACTATAGCCTTTGCCACCTAGTAGGCCTTTCACATCTGAAACCAAGATACCTAACAACAAGAAAGTTTCAATAAAACATGTAAATCCACCGCCACCAAAAAAAGCACCACACAAAATTACTCCCATGACTCCTAAACAAAAGAAGGTATCCACTCCTATTACCACAATAAATTTGAGCCCACTCATAAGCTCTCAGAGCTTTTTCCTATGCCATTTGTTACAATATTTTGTAATAAATCTTCCTCCCATTAACTTTTATAGTCCTATTGGAATGATGCCATCTTGGTTTAATGATACACAAGTGTGTTTATATAATCATTCACCTAGACATAATACTAAGAGTTGTAAAGGCCTCACAATAATCATTTAGCAACACTTTGATTTCACCACTCTCTTTGTTGATACTCCCATTAATCTTCCTATTATTCCACCTTTGGAATCCATAATGTCTCCTACTATTCCACCTAAATTTAAACCCAAAGATGTGGTTGTACCCCTTTTGCCACCTCCTTTACCTATATTTTAGATCAACATAATTAATGTGGCCACATGATCACAAAAACAAAAGGATAAAGGTAAGGAAAAGGTCAGTACTCCTTGGGCTCATCCCTTTACCAAAGACACTCCTTTAAATCCCAAGGTTTCCATCTTAGGGGTCCTAAAACCAACATCTTTGGATGTTATTCAAAGTTTGATGGTGAAACAGCTTCACCAAATGCCTATGAAAATGTCTTTGTATGAGTTAATCTAAAAATCATCCCAAGATTGTCAAGATTTGATTAGTACCTTGCAATAAATTAAGGTACAACCTGATGATCTCCAACCTCTTATTACTTTGGTCAGTTCCCTTAATTCTATTTCCTTGATTTCTTTCAATAATTTAGAAATTCCATTTCAACACCCTAAAGATCAGAATTCTACCCTTTTTATTACTACATATATTGATCAAACTCATGTCAAGAGAGTCATGATCAATGGGGGAGATAGTATTAATATTATTTCCACCCATGCCTAAAAATAGCTATCTCTTCTCGACAATTGCATGTCTCAAACTGATGTGGTACTCTACTCTTTTAATGATACCATAGCTACTATGGTGGGCACTATTATCTTACATATCCATGTAGGTCCCCACATAATTCCTAAGCTATTCTATGTTTTAGAAGGAGAGTTCCAATATAGCATACTATTTGGATGACTTTGGATATGTGATATGGCATGTGTACCCTCAACTTTACACCAATGTGTCAAGTTTGAGCATGATGGGCAAGTGCATGTTATACCCACTGACCCACCTTCATTTTAAAAATACAACATGACTTATATTCCCAATGATGTTCTCATTACATTAAATACATCATCTTCCCCAAGTTATACTTCTAAAGCTTCCATAATCTCCACTCCCTTGGTTACATAGATACCAACAACACAAATTATTGACAAAGATCCCATGGAGGAAACTTTTCAATGTTTATCACTTGGAGAATATCATTTGTTGATTATTGACATGTTCTATACTCCATAAGAGTATGGAAAGCTTCACATGCACTCAAATTATAATCCCCATATTGGGATGGTCATTCCTTATGGGCCCCCTAACCTTTAAACTAATTTCACATATGTGGGAAATGATTAGACTCCCATAATTAGAAATCCATCTTCTTCACCACAACCATTTAGCTATGACTTCTTTCCTAAGAAACCCTAAATTTGATCACACCTAACTCTATAGGTGTGCCTAGAAAGGATTTGGTTTGGGTCATTATGATTAGGGTGTCTATACACCTATTGAATATCTTACTATCACAACCATTAAAAATGCCAAAAAGAGGTATGGAGTGGGATATGATGAAACAAGTAAACTCACCAAAATTTCCCATGTACCAATTATTGAATAACTAGTCTCTCCTTCTCCACCGTCTTCTCCACCATCACCTATAGAATCAGAGGTATCTATACCTATTAATTTTTTTTTCAATAAATTCCATCCATTTGGGGCCTCTCACATATCACCAGGGTAAGGAAACAAGGTCCCTTCCTCTCGTTCATCGTAAAATAATTGATGAAGACTCTCCCACTATTAACACTATCCAATGTCAAGATGATGATGCTATTCTCACATACATGGGTATGGATGATTCTTATATCCAATAATTGCTCCCATCTAAAACATAAGCTATGTTAAATGAATCAACCATTGACATCAATCTTCCCTCTCATGATAACCCTCACATCATCAAGATTGACCAATATTTGGATTCCTCTGAGCAAGGTGATTATGCCACATTTTTAAATAACCATAACAAAGCCTTCACTTGGTCTTATAATGACATGCTTGGTATTGACCCCTCTATCATCACCCATAACATTTTCACCAATCAAAAAGTTAAACCTGTTAAGTAGAAGATTCACAAGATGCATCCTCATATTACTCTCCTTTTCAAAAAAGAGCTCCAATGCCTCCTTTCTATTAACTTTATCCAACCCATTGACTAACCACAATGTATTTCCAATATTTTTCCTATCACAAAAGTGATTGGGGGAATTTACATTTACATCAAATATTATGATTTAAACCTCACTTGTCTAAAAGATGACCTCTCATTGCCAAGTATTGGCCAACTTGTTGATCTAACAACCAGCCATGAGATGTTATCCCTTATGGATGGGTTTTCTAGATATAATCAAATCCTAGTCACTCTTAAGGATCAACACAAAACAACCTTCATTACCCCATGGGGGAATTTCTATTATTGAGTCATGCCTTTTGGTTTAAAGAATGCTAGTGCAACTTATCAATGTGATATGACTTATATCTTTCATGATCTCCTACACAAAATTATGGAAGATTATGTGGATGACTTACTCAGCAAGTCCAAACTTTTCTAAGATCACTTGATGATTCTCAAAACCATATTTACTCATCTCCTCCAATATAAGGTTTAACTAAACCCAAAGAAATGTGTCTTTGGTGCTCTTTCTGATAAGCTCTTAAGTTTTATTATTTCTCTTTGTGGTATTGAGGTTGACCCTGCTAAGGTTAGAAAAATCCTAGAGATGCCTTCACCTACTAATATCAAATAACTCTATATCTTGCAAGGTAAACTTCAGTCAATCTATCACTTCATCTCCCAATTTTCATATCATTGCCAACCCTTTCACCATCTCCTCAAAAAGGATGTATCCTTCAATTGGAATATGGATTTCTATGAAGATTTTGATGAACTCAAAAAATATCTCCTTTCCCCACTGGTTCTTATTCCACTTAAGGAACATCAGCCTTTTTACCTTTATATCTCTACAATAGACCATTCTCTGGGTACTATGATTTTACATCAAGATGATCAACATTGAGAACATGCAATTTAATACATAAGCCACACACTTATTGATTATGAGACTCGATATACACACACTAAAAAAATTTGCCTCGCATTGGTCTTTTTTGCCTCCAATCTTTGTCATTATCTCCTAAGTCACAAAACCTATGTGGTCATCCATATTTATCCCCTCAAATACATGCATTCCAAGCCATATCACAACCAACATGTATCTTGATGGCTCATGCTCCTTACTAAATTCAATGTAGAATTTATTCAACAAAAGTCTCTTAAGGGGAAAACAATCACTGACTAGTTAGCTACTACCCATTTGCCTAACAACCAATCTTCAAACCTTGAATTCCCTAATGAATCCATCACAACACTCTCCATCGATGACATCTCTTATCAAATGATGATGTTCTTTAATGGGTCTAAATGTCAATACAGTGGGGGTGTGGGGGTCATTCTTATTACTCTAGATGGTGAGCCTATGCCCTTGTCATTTAAACTAGATTTTGAATGTACTAAAAACATGGTTGAATATGAGGATTTGATCTTAGTGATTCAAATGACTATCTTCTTAGGTATCAAATCCATAACCATTTTTAGTGATTCTCAACTAGTGGTTAATCAGGTTAATGGTTCCTACCTATGCAACAATGATATTTTTCAATGATATAAACATTATGTAGATACACTCTTGGGATCATTTGACTCTTATCTCTTACAAACTATTCCTTGATCTACAAATAAGTTTGATAACACAATGGCTTCACTTGCCTAACACATACCCTCTTTATCCTCTTCCTTAAAAATCTTTGTTACCATGCATCACTTAACATTACCCTCCTATGTATCAACTAACATCTTCTTTATTAGAAATGTAACATCTAACCCACATGACTTATGGTACAAGCAACTCATGGATTACCTTTCCTTCTCTATTACCCCTTTTGATCTCTCTAATAATTGGATATGAACCTTCATAAAATGTGTCAATCATTACATTATGCTAGGGGGACTTCTCTATAAGCAAGGTTTTGATGGTCTCCTTCTTATATGCCTCACTAGTACTGAGATTCCCTTCACTATTAATTAGGTCTATAATGGGATTTTTGGTGGGCATTTCAATGGTCATGTAGTTACCAAGCATATCCTTTGATATTATTGGCCCACACTCCATCAAGGTGCTGATTAGATTCAACATTGCATCAAATGTCAATAGCACATTAACCTCCTTCACGTTCCAAGTCATGCATTACAAATCACCAAAGACTTTTGGCCCTTCTTCCAATGGGGCTTAGATATAATCAAGGATATTGACCCTCATTCCTCCCTCTATCATCATTATATCATTACTACCACTGAATACTTCACCAAGTGGGTCAAGGCCATTCCTCTCATTTCCACTAAGGTTGACAAAATTGTTGACTTTATCAACCATCACATCATATATTTTTTTGGTGTTCCACATAAAATTGTAACAGATAATGGTAGATCATTTTTTTTTTAAAATTATCCAAAGTCTTTGTGATACATTCAAAATCAAATTAAGCTTCTCATCATCATACTATCCACAAGAAAATGGATAGGTAGAAGCTTCTAACAAAACATTGACCAAAATTCTCATGAAGGTAGTCAATGATATAGGCAAGGATTGACACACACACACATTCTTTTTACTTTATGGGCTTACCACACTAGCATTTTAACCCCTATGATTGCTACACATTTTTCCTTGGTCTATGGGATGGAGGTTATTTTACCTCTTGAGGTTTAGATTCCTTCTCTTCACATTTCTCTAAAAGACATACTAATGATGACTTTCACCAAGAACATTTGGCTCAACTCAAGATACATGATGAGCGTTGTCTCATAGCCCTCAACCACCTCCAAATCTATCAAGAGTTTATCAAATGTTCTTATAACAAAAACCTAAAAGAGTGAGATTTCAATATTAGAGATCTCATCTTAAAAGAAAATTAATATGTGACAAACATAGAGAAAATTAAATAGGGTAAAGTTAATCCTAATTGGCTTGGACCCTATATCATAACTCACAAGTATGGCTTAGGAACTTATAACTTGTCTTCTCTTGAAGGAAGGATAGAACCTAAGCCTTTAAATGCTTTACACCTATGACCATTATTTTTCTAACCAAGCATCACTTCACCTCATGTTTAACTTGAGCTCATCCCTTGAGCACTCCTATTACATTCATCTCCCTTTCTCTTCACCCTTACTCTTACACGCTTAGTTAACTTACAAAGTACTATGGTTTTTCCCTCAAAGTGGAAAACTCCTCAGCCTCTATAGTCTTGTCCATGACTAAAAGCAAAAAAAAAACAAACAAATGGGATATGTGATAAGTTATAAACTCTTAGGTCATAATTCTCAATGTAGACTACTCCCTTGAAGGACAACTATGTAAATTCTCTTTGATACTATTAATAGACTACTCCCTTGAAGGACAACTATTTAAAACTCAAAATAGAAGCTTAAACCACTCCCTTGAAGGATGGCTAAGCCAAAGCTTTTTTCTCAAAGGAAAATATAATGAAAATCTTCTCATATTGATCAAGTTTATATGACCTCTACACATACACAATCCCATTGTAGGCTTCCCACATTGATCAACTTACACAAACAAAAATCTTTACATCATGGACTTGCCTATAGTAGCTCTCAGTTCACCCATAGTAGGGGCATATCATTCCCACTTTGAAGGTTACGCTACCCAAACATTTTCCCTCATTTTACCCTTTTCCCTCATATTATTTCAAGGGAATTTGAACTCACTTAACATAAAGTAAACACGACACTTCTCTAACACACAAAATGGTCCAATGCTACAAGGCATGAATGAAGCTCATATTCTTGAGCCTATTTTTGTTATGATTATGGTCTTTGCTAGTACATGAGTATTTTGACTCTTTGTTTTCCCATTCAAATCACATGCCAATCTCTCTAATGAGATGAAAAATGTCATACTAACACTATCAGGCCTAGTCCATTTATTTTAGGCATACACCATCACACATATAGAACAATGCTGAAATAAAATAACATAACCAACCTATTTATTTTAAGCATACACCATCATGAATATGGAAAAATGCTAAGATGAAGCTAACAAACCAACAATGTATATACCATCATACATATAGAAAATGCTAGTATACCTCAGCTAACATGCTTAACATTAACATCAAAATTAACATAACATTAACATAATTATCTACATCAATATCATCATAATCACAATAAGTGTATCTCAAAATCATAATAAATATGCATCTCATATATATAAATGCTCAACATACATGTTTATCAATACATCATCAAAAAATCATCTCTCTCTCTAAAAAAAACATCTCTCATCTTCAACTCGTAGGCCAGTGTTTATATAACATATATAACACAAATAAACAATGACACACAGAGTCCTCAAGGATCTCCACATGGTCATGAAGAAGTAATGTCATCACCACTCTCTGCTCATTTGTGTCTATATGAGCTAGAAGCCATGACATGTGTCACTAATCTCTCCTAATCTCTGAACTCATAATACTTTTAAATCTATGGGAACTCCCTGATGGCCCTCTTGTAATAGGCAATCTCATTAAGGGAAGTAGTATATCTCACCTGTACTGGTCCTTATGGTGGAGGAGGAAGAGGAGTAGCCTAACCTACTACTCTCAAACTATCCCTCTCCACTGTCAATGTAGTAAATTGACTTTGTAACAGCTCGACCTAGACCTATATTGCCCCAACCTATCCCTGTAATGCCCCCACCTAACCTTGTAATATCTCCACCTATCCTTGTAAGGCTAATACCTATGCCTGAGCTATATCTCTAGCCTACACTACTACATCCTATGCCTATACAGTTGTATTTCTCTCTCTCCCTAATCCTTGTAAATCTACTAGTGGCCTCTTAACCTCCACTATGGGATGTAAACCTACACACCAAGCCATATATGCCACTGTATACCCTAGATCAACTATGCCTGACCCTATTGGTAGTTCCTCAAAATTTGGCCCATCTATCTCCTCTGGCAAGGGTAGGGATGCTTCTATATCATCCCTCTTATATTGAGGAAAGGTAGGTGATACATCCTATAGTGGTCTAAACTACCTCCTAACTCATGCCATCGGTACCATCTCTAGCTCACTAGCTCATCTCCCTCTAACCCATAATGAGATCTATAATCCAACCATTTATTGTGCTTATCCTATAAATATTGGGTATGTTAGGTAGGGTCTCTAAAAAATATCTACAGGGATCAAACCCTCAGTCATGCACCTATAATAAGCAATGTCATGCACTACACCATCTACTCGAGTCTATGCCATATCATCCCTCCACCATCTAAAACCCACCCTAAAGCTAGATAGAATCATAGTAGTTAACCCCAATGGTTATGTCACCATGATATGCTCATATACCCAATAGTGTAGTAAATGGATGACACACAAACTATATCACCATAATAGTCTCAAACCCCATAGCTCTCTATATAACTAAGCCAAAAACATTGGTCCCCATGTAAAAATAGTCCACTACTCAACCATCTATACCAGCACACCCATCAATGTAATCAAAAATCTCCCACCATCTACATCTAGTAGTGCATACACTATGATCCCTATCATCATCAAGATGATCAACCTATGATACTCTTTATCAACACTATATAGTGGCTCATAGGCAAAACTCACTGAATGATAAGTCACCTCACTCACATGCTCACCAAATAATGCCACCATGTGCATATCATGTTCTTCCATTGAGCATGAGAAGATCTCCTCACCCTAGAGTGGCAACCATAATATCTTGTATACATCCTCCTAGGTCACTATCAACTCTATGATCAGTAGATGGAAGGTGTTGGTGGTGTGATCCCACCTCTTGATTAATGTTATCATCATGCTCACATCTTAAGTGACTCTACAATATCATGACACTCCCCCTAAACTTATGACTTCTATGTGCTCCCACTCATTTATGGTGACATCCCTCCTCATACACATCAACAACCTTGGTAGATGATCCTATAGTGTTAGCTCCATCCTAGCTTACATCAATACACACATACCTCAAGTCGCATACTAATATAACCTACCACCACCTTTTGCCCTTCTCTTTAGGAGAACCACATTGGTCATAGGCCCTCCATTGGGATATGTAGGTAGCACTTAGTCAACATGAGGTCTTTTGAGGTTAGCTCAGCTATATACCCTCCTAACTATCTAACCTACTCTTCTTTCTCTACTCTTAGCTTCATTTCCTCTCTCTCTTTTCCCTAGGCTTCACTACCTCTTCTCTCTCTACCTTAGGGTTCACTACTTCTCTCTCTCTTTGCCCTAAGCCTAACTACCTATCACAACTCTAGGCCTCACACCCTATATCATTGACCCTTGACCTTATGCCTTATCTTTTATGAACTAGGTCTCCTGACTTATCTCAACCTACCTTTTTTACCCATTTCCCCTAACACACTTTTAACCATATCTTATATCTTTTTCCCTAGGCTTTGGGATAACTACATTAGCTTAAGGCCCTCAGCTGGGTTATGAAGGTAACACTCAGTCAACATGGGGTCTTCTAAGGCTAGCTTGACCATTAGCTTAATTGACTACTTTAATTAGGGATCAACATTGACATTTCCTCCTATTTTTGGGTCTTACACAGTCATTGACATCGGTCTAATAAGCTGACATAAGTGTTTAGTGTTGGTTGATGTTAGAAAAAACTTATCAATAATGATGCCCTGTTGGCTGATGTCAGTGGACCCCATTGATGTTAATGACTAGTTTGGCCCTAGGACTGAATGACCCATCCCTAAAAGTTTAATCTTTTACCTAAAATCTACCCCAAATATCTCCTAACTTAACCTAAATATACCCCACACCATTTCCTACCCCTATACTCACATTTTCTTTCCCCCCACCTCTAAATTAGCCTAAAAAATCAAAATAACCAAATCAAGTTTCAAATCCAACCATAGTGGATCTTACCTCATCTCTTTGTCTCCTTTGGGATGACATAACTAGCTCTTGTGGTGGTGCACCTCCCACTAGGTCCCCTCCTAGCTCTACCATCTCAGTCACTCTCATAACTCTTTTTATCTCTAATCAAATGTTGTAAATGAGTTTGGTGGGCTATCAAACCCCATTTTGTTAGGTTTGGTCTCCCATCGATGTTGACATAATTAACCTAATCTATCGATGTCAACACTTAAACCCATTGATATTAGCAATATTTCCCTAAGCCACTGACATCATCACTATTTATTACCAACATCAGTGATGTCACTAACATCAACACCATTGAATTAATGTTTTCACTAACAACCAACACCATTATTTAGACTCTACCCATAATCTAAGGTAATTTAGAGATCATATATATCTCCCTAACCACAACCACCAATTTAGAGATAACATATATCTCCCTAACCATGACAACCACCCTTAGAGATCACTTATGTCTCCATCCATGATGACTTTGCTAGGAGATCACAAATATTTCCTCATCTATTGACCCTTTTATACTAACCTTTCATTATTTGTCTTGACTGCTTATGTTATTCTGCTATAGTTGGATATTAAACGCATGCATGTATATTAGGTGTTTATGATGGAGACAAATCTCATCTTGTCACTTAAAAACTTTTAATGTTTCTTAGGGGCACTTCTTACCTCAGATACCTAGGACACATAGCCCATTAGAGCTACAACTTTGATTGTTTTAACCTTCTCAACTATCACTTACAAGCTATGCTTTGGTTATTTCTATCTGAGTCCTCCTCAACCTTACCTATTCTTGACTTTGTTAACTATAGCTTATAGTAGTATATGCACTTGCAACAATACACATTCTCTTCCATTCACACAATTCACTTCTTATAAAACTAGTATCTAATTCTGATTTCTCCTCCATCATTTCCCATTTTGAGGGGGGATACCTCATCCAATACTTGGAGCATCTAACTCCTATTTTTTTCTTACAACTTGTTAGTGTAATCACAAGACAAAAAGGTGAAAATGTAGACACTAAAATTGAGTCACACACATTCATAACTCCCTATGTTGAAACCCACCTTTGAGACCTATTTCAATAATAATTAGCCTCCTTAACCCATGCTTTTAACCCTCACATATTTAATTAATTTGAGATATATAATTAAGTTAATTAAAAACCCATTTTACCACCTTATTGGGCCACCTCATCCTAAGACTAATTCTCACCTAATGAGTCACCTCAAGACTTAGTCCCCTTATCCTAACTACCCAAGACTTATTCTCACCTCAAAACTAAATTCCTAACCAACTACATCCTTTTTAACCTATTATTTTTACCATTTTATAATGGGTGCTACACTTGGCATGAGGAATAATAAAAAATAAGCTAAGGATAGTAGTTTTACCTTTTCTAAGGCCACCAACATCAGTTAACCCATGGCCAACGTCAGTGGAATCATTGATGTCGGTTATATACGCCAAACTCTAACTATATGTTTAGGTTAAAAAAATTAAGAAAACTTATTTTTACTTACATCCAAGCTTTTGACATTCAACTTTCAACATCTTGGCTTACTATTATCTTGCATAAGTCAATCTAGATCAGGAACCAAGCTTTTGAGAACTAGCAGTACTTACTCATTTTCTTTATTTAAGCCATCAGTTTAGACTACCTGATAGAAGCCATCTATCTAGAACTTATCATTCAGTCACCATTATAGCTAAGTATATCACTTATTCTATAGGTCATTTAAGTAGTTACATTTCAATCAATTTGTATTTGTTTTTCATTACTTTATGCATTCTTGACCAAACCCCCATGAAGGAGTTATAAAGCCTCCCTACTTATTTCTCCTTGTTCTAACACACCAAACCTTTGACCAGATATACCCAAATAATAATCTCTCTCACACTCTCCCTGAACCCTCCAAACCTAGCCAAAACCATTTCTTAAACCTAGAAAAGTCTTATGCAAGCTTGTAGTTAATTATTGCCCCTACCAACTTTGGCAGACTAATCGACATTAGTTACCTTCCCCCATCAAGCTCAGTAGAATAATTGATATTAATCACTTCCTTATCAACCTCAATAGAATTACCAAAGTTGGAAACTATGGACTTCTTAACCCTTCTAAAACCTACCCAAACAACTTCCAAAGTACAAATAGAACATACCACCTACACCCTATTACTTTCTACTATACTCAGGGTGTGAATAATGGTAACATTATCTCTCTTTTACTCTCTTTTTGCCTCTCTTTTGGTTATTCATTAATCTTTTGTCTCTCAAAGGTGGACTATCATCTATAAATAA
Source organism: Torreya grandis (assembly GCA_037957365.1). NCBI lineage: Eukaryota > Viridiplantae > Streptophyta > Pinopsida > Cupressales > Taxaceae > Torreya > Torreya grandis. The sequence goes on from JARHVA010001602.1 coordinate 932,876, forward strand.
GTTCCATACTTCCTAGAACAAGTGCATAGCTTGGCATCCCACTCATTTATCTACTAACAAACATTTTGTGGTAGTGCTTTCTTACATGTAGGTAGTCCTCTGCAGCCAAAGAGGAGTGATCACAACATCTGGATATGATGCATAAACCAATATGGGTTTATTCTAATCACTTATCCCTACCATTTTTCTATGTTTTTATTTAGACTTGAAATAGACAAATTTTAGAAAAATAGATCCTTCATAACCATGGCTCATGGTTAGGTATTTTGTTCTTAACATAATAGGGAGACCTCATTCCTAAGACATTTTGTATTTATTTTATTTGTAGTAATAATATTTTAAAGTATAATTCAATAGTTTTAGGTATTCAACTGGCCTTCTAATGGAATATTAAACACTTTCCATCTTTGGTGACTCTTACCTAATCATCAATCAAGTCAATGATTAATACCAAACTAACGATGATAAGTTTATACCTTACAAGCATGTGGTGAAAATAATAAATAAATATTTTATGCATATTTAGTTTGAGTAGGTTTCATGCATAAACACTAGATATATGTATGTAATTTCCCATTGGTTCAATCCTTTAAATGCCTCTAGATACTCAACAAACCTAATTCTTAGTCAAACAACTCATTATGCCAGCCTATGATTATCCACAATCTAAGATGGTATGTGAGATTTTTGGTACCAATTCCCTATTGTATCATGATATTTACACATATTTTTGTCACTTAAATTTTCACCCTTGTAGATGTAGTTCAAGCCTACTCCAATTGAATGAAACAATGTGATTACCCCTAGACCAATGGGTTGTCTATAGTGGGGGTAAACCTCTAGATTGAAGGGATAATTCCCTTGATATATCTATTTGATCTCATCACCTATACTACTAACTTGTTGAGATGAAAAGGCATAAAGATAACATGAAATAAACCTAACCTAATGAGGGGATTCACCAAGTTAATCTCCATAAGACTACCATGAACTTACACTATGAAAGGTGATTCACAAAATTGATCTCAACATCAAAGGTTTCTCTAACATATGTATTTCAACATGAAGGTAGGATGCAATTAATTTCACAAGGTGGATGAATAAAAGGTTTGATTTTGGACACTATTACTATTAATTATACTTATATAAATACAATAACACTAACTACACTTCATGTGACCTGTTAGAGATCAGACTACGTGCACAAAACATGAAAGAGTAAGGTTGACACAAGGATAGATGACTGTCACTTGTCATTCAAATATGAACTATTTCACACACTTATGAAATAATTTAAAAAATAAAAACTATTTTTAAATATTCTATTTCAAAGGAAAAAATAATACTTAAACTAGTAGGGCTTTGCCATACCAGATGTGGATTGATTACAAAGCCAAAAGTGGTTGCTTATATAGAGAAGTGTGAAGAGAGAGAGAGGGGTGTAGTAAAAGAAGATATAAAAGTTTTCATTTGAGTTAAAAAATAAAGGATTTTATGTAATAATAATGAAAATACTTTCAAATACATGTGTCTCACTCCTGAAGATGATCCAACCCTCCATGTGGTGTAGGAATTAGAACTTTACTTAACACCTTTACTAGCCTCTTGAAAATTGCCCTTATTTGCATAAGAAGAGTGAAAAATGGTATTATCCATTATGAATTCACCATGAAATAATCTCATAAAACTCACTATACACCTATCATTCCTTAATAAAATCCTTTGATCTAACATTTCATCATTCATGTGCATAGGTGTCTTGAAACTCTTCATTTCTTATGCCTAGCTTGGTCCAAGTGGCCTAAAACTCAATTTCATCTTATTCAAGTCACTCTATCTCCATTTATGGTCTTTAACTATGTTATTAAACCTAAAATAAATCATTTTATTTCCTTTAACAACTCCAAAGATTTTATTTTCCTCTTCAAGCCCTCATTAGGCCTATTTTCCTTATAGCCCTAAAACCCTATAAACTTCATTGTTTAGGAAAATGTATGAAGGGTAATAAAAACCCAATAAAATATTATAGGACCCATTATTTCCTTAAATCTCTGAATCAAATTTCATGTCTTAACTCTGAGTGAAAGCCTATTTTTCTATCTTTCTCTCTCCTCAATTAAGCCTCCTTACCTAAAACCTTATTTTCATGTTCCAAACCTCTCCCACATGCATTAAATCACCCATAATAATGTCATTAAATTTACCTATGATATCACCAATCTTCATGTCAATTTTTAGGTCTTGAGACATTATGTAAGTATGAGAACCATGAAATGACCTTGCCACCTAGTCTCATTTTAGGCTTATTTGAGATTACCTTGGAAAATGAACCTTGTTTAACCACCTCTAAATTATAATATTAAATTTTTTTAGATTTAATAGTTAGGACACATCCCAAATTAACTCATACAATTATTTTTAGTTCTCCCTTTCTCAAAACACCTACAAAAGACCAAAAAACATGAAAAATAGGGCATTTATTATAGTTCATAGAAATGCAAGTATAGAATAAGTGCATGTGGATAACCTCCTAGGAGTCCTAAAAAACATACAATATGTTAAGGAGAATAATATATCATTAAATGTGCTTTATAGGTTTAGTTTTTCTGCCTGGTCACTATCAAGGTTTTAGGAGGGTTTAAGACCTGTTTGGGGTCTTAACAATCATCATAAAACATAGGCCACCAATTGACCTCATTCCACTTGGAGAAAATTCTTGACTAACCATAAAAAATATTATAAATTGATCATATTCCCATGTAAAGTGTGATATATGGTGTGATTATGTGAATTTGCTCTTCGGTTGGTAGACTTAGCTCTCTTGAACTTGAGAGAGGTCTAATTTGGGTTTTAGGACTCAAAACTCAATTTCACTCCTAGGAGAGGTTCATAAACCTCCAAAAATTATTCCTCATGATTCTATGTGATTTGGAAATTATTATTACTCCACTATATTAATTTGGTGCACTAGTCAGGGGACTTGGGGTTTAAGGCCTATCACCTCCTTGTTAGCCCTCAAGAGCATTTGGGTTGAAAACTAAGGTTTGGTGTCACCTAAAAGTATATTAAGACCTTTTTTATGTATTTTTATTGTTTCAAGGACTCTCCATAGGATTTTAAATTCTTATTTTGGGTTCAAACATACCCCTTGGTCTTAAGATTGCCCCTTGCCAAAGGAATGAACAAGATCTAATACAAAATAGTGAGTGTACTTATTCCCTATATAGCTTTAAGGTGACCATGGATGTCTTGTTTTATTCATAACCATATTATGTATCCATTCTCAAATTTTGATTATCTTATTAAATCCTCAAAAATACATCTCTCTTATGACTGGTTAGACCTGCTTATGTGTCATATGGTTCATTAGGCCTAGAGTGAGTTTTGACCTTTTCACCTTTATTATCAGGTATGAATAGTTAAAATAAGATGTTGATTAAATTATGAAAACCATTTTAAAATGAATTTAATTATCTCATTCCTTTACCCTTTTCAAACCAATTGAAAACACTCATAAGTAGGTAGACTTATGCGTGTTGATTGACTGTGTATGGAGACTTGAACTCAATTTTAATCAATCCTCTTCATGTTTCATTTGGTATCAAATTGACCTTATGACCTATTTTTTTAATTGAGGTGAACCTCATAGCCTCTCATATATATTTTATTCCTTACTTAGGTTTAAGACCAACTTATCCTCATGTAATAACCTAAAGGTGGCCTTTAGGGTATTTTGACAATCTTTTTTGTGTTTAGACCTCACCCTCACACCAATGATCTTATCCTATTTATTAAACTTTTTTAAATTCTTAATTAGGCTCAAAAATCTTTCAAACACCTCTTCCCCTCTCCTTAGGTATGAAACTAGGTTGATACTTCAAATAGGCCTGTAGGTGGTGTTGATTATGCATACAATGATTAGACCTAGGTTATCTTTGTCACCTCAATAGGTAGATGTTGGTTTTACAATGTTTTAACTCAAGAATCTTGTGTTTATAATTACACTAATCTTTCTAATATGTTTCAAACTCTAAAACTTCACTCACCTTCAATACATATCCATTAAAGCATGGTTATAGGTGACTTTTTGACTATGTATAGGGGTTTGAAACTTAGTCTTCTCACTTGCCATGATGTTTGAAGGATTCAAATCAAAGGAGTGCATTCTAATGCATAAAAAGTTCTTAAAAATCCTTTTATGGCATTCTCAAGTCACTTTTCATTTACTTTCATGTACAGACCATACATAGTCCTATAGGTGCCTTAAGAAACTTGTCACTCAGTTCCTTGACCATCTCTAACTTGTAAGTGGCCTAGTTACTCATTAATGGTTTGTATTCTATCTTGATCTACCTTCATCTTATTTTTACCTATCTAAATTTTTCTTTTCTAGGTTTAAATTTGATATTGGTCCAAAATGAGGACATACAGGCTTGGGGCCTATAGGTCTCATTTACTTATTTTACAGATACAAAGATCCACTTCTTGAATTCTTTAACATTTCAACCCTATCAACTCCACTACCCCTCCTTTTCATTCCTTATATCATATATAGAGTTCATGGCTAAGTATCATGTCACCTTTAACTCACCTTACAAGCTGTATAGACCTATAGGTAAAGTCATCTTAAGTGCAATGTTTGTGAGCTAAGGATTGTGGTTTATCAAAAGGTTCATGCTATTTTGATGGAAAATTTTAAGATAATTACATTGTACTATGATATATCTTTGATACTTGAGCCAAAATGGAAATCAAACATGTAGTGGATTCTTAAAAAATTGAAAATGTTCCCTAAGACCAAACACTTTAATATATGGACAAGAGACACACATTAGGGGAGTATCCATGAAATACATGAGTTTTATGGATCTCACATGATTGATGAAGCATTTTAAACCTTTGAAGATGACAAATATCTTAGATAAAACAAAAATTACAACAAGATCCATTGAAACACCTTATACATCAAGTCACTTTTACTCCAAGTGAAGATAGTTCATGGAGATTAGCTGTCTGATTAAAAAACCATAAAAAGGAGTTAATTTACATATATAAACATCCCTCAAAAAAATTATTCTCCATTTAATTTTGAAGTGGAGAATAGATGCAATAACAGACCCTACTCAGATGGATAGGACATAGTAACCTATTATCACTCTTAGAAAATTTTCATAAATAATAGTCCATAAATATGTAAAATAATTCCACTTATTTTAAAATTACTAGTAATCCTAACAATTTCCAAAGTTTTAACTCCTAACTCTCTTTCTCCTAGCCGTATCATTTAGTTTAAATTTGGCTTCCTGAGCTTGTGAAGGTAGTGATGGAGAAGAGATAATTTTTAGAGTTTTATTTAGAATTTAAACTTGGTAAAAATATGTAAAATTATCTTAGGGAGACAAAGGGACACTTATAAACTGTTCAAGTCCATACAAGTGCCCAAAAGTACTTGTAAAGTGTCATTTTACTTAGTTTAGGCATTAAATTGTAGATGCTATTAGTATATGACTATAATTTAACATTATATAACCCATTTATGACATAATGTATTTTTTTAATCTTATTTAAATTTTTTATTCTTGTAATGGTACATCCAACTCTTCCAAATAGGCCAAAAGGTGACCAAAATGTGATGTTTGCATATGATAGTAAAATAAAAGGTTAGTTCATGATATTATGATATTAATTACACCTAAATAAACTTTTTATAATTACCTTATAACATAATAAACATTTTATCATGTTTTAAATTATCAAGACCTTATACTTGACCCATAAGACTAGACAAGTGAACATAAGACCAAACTTTGGACAATGTTAGACAAGGACAAATATGACCATATGGAATTATTTAAGAACATTTAAGACCATGACAATACCATGGAAAGTGTTTTAAAACCCTTTGAATTTTAAATCTAGAGGTTTTGACCAATTTTTCATTGAAGTCAAAATTTGGTCAAAAATCTTGGTGACTCATAAGGGTAGCATACCTGTAATGCTAATGGACCAATAGCCTTATACTTTCAGTGAGAAATTGAGTCACTCGTATGCTAAAATACAAAACTAACATGCCTTCTAAATAACTCAAACTCGCACCAAGAATCAAACACACACTACACAAAAGGCATTTAGGGAAAACCACACACAAAAGACTCAAAAAAACACACCTAACCTACTATGTATAGACCTCAATACATGTTTGAGGTGATGAAACTTTCCTCTTACTTTAAATAAGATCAAAAATAATGTTTCTTGAGTCATAACTGATCCATGAGAACAAGTAACTATATTAAGGATGTTTTTCAAATAAAATTTGCTTTTGAAGGTGATCAAAGGACTTATCACTCATGGGACCTCTGTTAGTTTCAAGTGAACCACTTGAAATTTTTTTGAATGGTCCACTTAACTCCTCTTGAAGTTTGATTTATAGTGAATCCTTCTTAATCTCTTTCATGATCATTTGATTCTTGTCAAATTTGTTCTTAAGAGTCATGAAAAAATTCTCAAGTTTACATTTATATAGACTATGATGTACTTGATACCTAGGTCCATCACACTTGCTTTCGTTTTGGTCAAACATTGTGCAAGTGACTCAATATCAAATTAAGGCCTAGGTTTCTCCTCAATCACAAAAACTTATGCCTTGGCTTGATTTCATTCCTTCAAGACTTTACCCTGCTTGATAGTGATTTGACACTTCTCTTCATGTGCATTAGGTCTACTAATTACCTTAATATCAAGTTCATATTATTTGAGGAGAATTGTCTTACATGTTAAAATTATTGAACTATATCATGAAAATGTTTCCATAGATCATCAAAATCTTCTTCATGACTATCACACTCATGGATATAAAGTATAATTTTACCATGTTCCTTATTATCATGCTCTATTACACTTGGATACTTATCATCATCATCCATATGAATATAGTATTTACCCATTGAAAATTGTGTGAGGGAGTTATCAAGACTTACCTTATAATACTCTTCACCATCATCATGAATGATATATGTGCCAAGGCCTATATATTCAATGAAATATTAGGGATTATAATCATAGGTCTCATCACCATATTCATATAAGAAGAGATCAAAAATACCTTCAATTTTGGAAGATGTTCTATCATCTATGATATGCTCCTCTTGCTTATTGATAGTAAAATTTAGATTGAAACTAATTTCCACATATGGTTCAATGTGGAACTTGTCCAATGGTTGTGTTATTATTGTCACTTTAGCTCAATATCTCATCCTAAAAGTCAATAAGGACCAATCAATAACAACATAGCCTCTTATCTTGGCCATGAAGATCTTGATAGGCAAATGGCAAACTATGCAGGTAGATCCACAACCACTATGTCTTGTAAAATTAGAAAACTTGGGTAGTCATTCAAGAACACTTTAAAGCCTTGGATGAGCCCTATTTACTTGATTGGTATCCCATCAAGCTGTATCACTCCTTTGCTATAAGGCTCATATTTCAATCCCAACTTGTCTGCAACTAGTTGAGGCATGATTGAAGTGTTTGCCCCACTATCTAATGTAGAAGAATCTTCATGTCATGAAAGTGTTTTCTTTGGTTTTTTTGAGTTTAGGTTGTTTATTCATGCTTAGTTTGTTTTCCCTCCAAAAACTATAGTGTTCAAATTTTCAAATTTGCTAAGTAAAGCCTAAAATGTGTCTCAAGGCCAAGATTTTATAGATATGCTTCAAAAATAGTTTTAGAGATCATATTATATGTAATATTAGGTTGTTTGGATGTGATTTAGGTTGGTTGGAATATTATTTTTTTGGAAAAGTTGTTAGTTCCATTCTTAGAGTTAGTTGTGTAAGGTCTAGGAATAGAGATTTGGTGTCTAAGTTGAGTTTTTTAGTTTGGATGAGTGATTCCTTAGACAAAAATAGATGTAATATGATAGTTTAGATGTGAAATGAAAAATATAAAACATTAAAGGACATTTTTATGTGTTTTTGTTAATGTTTTCCTTCATAATTGTGACTATTCCTAGGTAGGGCAGCAAGCTCCATTATGATAGTCAACTTTTATAGATCATTTCACCAATTGTGAGTGCTCAAGACTTTAGATTAGTGTGAAACAAGGTGAATACAATTTTTTTTATGTCTTGAAGTTTCATATTTTACCCTGTAGAGCTAATTCTCTCTTGACTAGCCTAAACTAGGGCTTTCTGGAATAGAGAATCTGTACGATAGAAAATTGAGATTCTTTATAATTTTTTATCTCTTTAATTATACTTTCTATTTTTTTAAGTTTCAAAATATAACTCAATGTTTAAGGCCCTATACTATCCTTGACCTTGTTTTAGCCCTTGTAGGCCTAACATGACTAAGACAGAGGGTTTGTTCATGGTTTAAGGTGAAAACTTATTAAGTTTTAGATTAGAATAGTCTTAGTATGTCATTTAACACCTATTGTATTAGTATTAAGTTTTAATTCCACCTTTTTCTCCATATAACCCCCCAAACAGGGCTCTTGGAGGCCTAATTAGGCCTAGCACAATGCATGACTAGGCTAGTCCATACAAAACAACATTAGGTGAATCTTGGATATGTTTTATAAGGCCTTAATGGGTATCTAAATCATGTTTAAGTTTTGTGTTATCTATAAATTAGAGATATTTATGTGGAAAACTTATTCAAAATAGGGTTACAAGCCCTTAAGATTATGTACAAGGTCAATAAGGTCTTATGACCTAATGTACTCATTTTAAGCAATCTAGTGAGTCTGTATAGGTATAAATAGTGTAGGTAAGTTGAGTATAAGGTGTCTATATTTGTATATAAATAATTTGAGTCTATCTTTATAGTTTTATGTTGCATTCCAAGTTTAAGTGTCTATGATCTTGTATGTGTAATAGCCAAGCATGCATTATGGTGTTAATTCAAGTGTCTTAGCTAGTCTAGGAGTCATTTGAGGTGTATATAGGTGAACTTAGGGTGCACCACTATCCATAATGTAATTATGGACCAGATTATCTCCAAAAATAAGGGTAAGATATAAAGGTGGGGGTTTTTAAGACTTGGTGAAAGGTTCAACAATATGAGCAGGTCTATTTGTGAGGGCTACACTAATATGCTTGGCTAGATGGGGAGAAACATAGAGTTGGGATAGCTTTTCTTGGAGTAAATATTTTTGACCAAGCATATGGATTAATTATTTATAAATGTTTTCATTGATGTCAAGGTTGTTTTCGTTGATGTCAAGGGTGTCATTGATCTTAATGGGCATGTCACACAGAGAATTTGAAGGCAACCTAATTTCTCTTTTATTGAGAGAGAATTAGAAGACAACCTAATGTCTCTTCTATTGAGAGAGAATTTAAAGGCAACCTAATGATTATTATATTATTTTTATCAATATTTTTATCTAATTAATGTTATTATTTGATATCATCATTGAGGTAAGCATGTTTGAGTACTAGTCCTTGAGTATAAAGTGTCTTGACAAGCATAGTCATATCATGAGTATGTGAATGATGATCATGAAGAGGTATGTGCATATGTTTGACATTATTTTAGGATAATTTAAGGAATGTGATCAAGGTTTAAAAGAATCAAAGAGTGTTTCAAGATTAGTTATCAAGCTTCAAGTGCTTAAGAAGCCTAGTCATGGCATTAGTTATAGCTTGTAAATTCCTGATGAGGGGGTTTCAGTATGGTAGCTTAGTGAGATGGATGAAAAAAGTAATAAGAGGTTGTATAAGGTAGATTTATCATGAATTTGAGTCATTGGATCACTCAAGAGAGTTTTACGGTGAGCTTACAAGGGTAAGACCTTAAGTTCAAGTCTAAAATTATACTAATTCTAGACCTTGCCTAACATAATGAGTTGTCACGAGGTGTTGTTAAGCCATAAAAAGGATGTAAATCAATGTTTTATAATGAGAGAGGTTTTTTTAGTTTTAAAATGATAATTAGAGTACATGTAAAGAAGCATAAAGTCAACTATTATGCCTAATATGGTTTGTAGGTCAAGGTCTAAGAGAGCAAAGAGAAAGAACATGACCTAAAGGGGTATGAAGTTATATTTACAAGAAAATTATGGATATATGAGTGTTTTTATAGGTATTAAATGTTTTTCTAAGCATTTTCACAAGGTTTGAGGTCATGATTTACAATAAAAGGCATGAAAAGTAGTTTTGAGGTCTCTTGAGTGCATAGATTGAAGGCATACAAACATGAGAAGGACTTTTAGGTGTTTATTGGCATGTGTAAAATATACATGGTAAACTAAGTAGTTAAGGAGAGATGGTAAAGGTTTATATCTAAAATCTTTGAGCATTATTTTTAGAAATGATGAACATTCCTTTATGAACAATCATTAACACTAGAAATAATGTTAATCCTATTAAAACACTAACAATGATCTGATGTGAAATATCTTATTCAAAACATCCTATAATGGTCTCAAATGAATATAAAAATTATTGGAGAATATATTCAACTCTCCTAGGCACATCTAGGTATGATTGAGTTGTCAAGTGAGTGAGTGGACCCTAAAAGAAAGGCCTTGTTTCTCAGAGATTTATTGTAGCAATCAGAGTTGACCAAGTCTAAGTTGATAAATGGACGGAGGAAATTTTTTGAGACTTTTAGTTTGTGTCCATGTTATTTTATACACTGGTTCTATCCCCCAAATGTGCTAAACTAATCATCCAAGTTGCCCAGTCACTATTAAACCTAATGGTGAAAATAGTGAGAAACTTGAACAACAGTGAGAAGATGTTTATGGATATGTTATCATGAAATAGGTATATATCCAAGTACATATATATAGTATAAAATTATTTCAAAACATATTAATGTTAAATATAATTTTTGGATGCTATTGGATATGATGAAAATGTTTCTCATAATTTGACTTGTCTAGTTCAGATGAGATAGTGAGGTACAAGATCATGAGATTGATCTACAAGAGCAATATTATAATTTTACCATGTTATCCTTATTTATTAAAATGGTATAATTATCTCATAAGATCATCCATATGCATTAGTATTATATTTAAATGGTCATATAGGTGATTGAATGTCATTATCACCATGACTATGCTTCAAAGCAAGCTGACAGTTCTGGGTAAGCAAGTTGCAGTAATGAGTTTGAGGCTCTATGCCTAGATTTAAAGCATATAACATACATGATGTTGATATTTATTACTTATATTTTTTATAAATAATTTTTAAAAACTTATAAGTTAGTGTAACAAGTTGAAATATTGAAGCCAAAATGGATTGTTTGGCTAAGCAAGGTCTGTGAGAGAGAAGGTCAACAAATTGGTCTACAAAACCAATAATTTCCATTAGATATTATGATATTATTGTTTGAGGTTATTATTATGTTATAGGATAATTTTAATTAATTATAATTCCTTAATTTTGATCTTGTATGTTTCAAAAGTTTAAGTTTCCATGGTTATGTTTTGAGGCCAGTTGGCAGTTCAGAGTGAGCATTTTATAGAAAAGAGTTTGAGCCCATATACTTAAAGTATATAATGAAGTTTTTGATGACCCTGAGGTAATTAGGGTTTTTAATATGTTATTATTACCATGGTTTTTTATATAATTGGTTTTTTATCTTTAGTATTTTAAGAAATACTTTCTAGGTATGCACATGCCTAATTGTGAACAGTGCTAATGGTGTGCTTCAAGTGGTGGTTGAAACTAAAAAGTGGTATGAATCCTATATGATATTATTAGGATTATATTTGAGTGTAATATTATATAATTCTTAAATTTTATTTTTTTAAATGTGTTCCAATGAATTCAAAGTGTAACGTGTCCTAAAGTAGACCCAATGGGATTAGGTCTCCATGTGACCTAAAGATAAAATGAGGTCTAATTGAGGTATGTCAAACCAAAAGGGACTCAAATAATGTTTATAAGATGTTATAATATATATTTCATGGTTTAAATAATAATTTAATGGTGTTTAGCTGACCAATAAGGATGTGAAGAAAAGGCTTGTATAAATATAAGCCAGTTTTAGGCCTATTGTAGAGAGAAGAGAGAAAGTAAAAAAATAACATATTACAGAGAAAAAGGAGGTATTTTACACCATTATAATATTTTATGGGATATATTATGAATATTTTGTATGGGTTTTGGATATGAGGATCAAGGTCATATGAACTATCAAGTCAAGAAGAGGGCTAGTTGAGCGAAGAAGGATGAGGCTAGTGTGAGAGGGATAGAAGTGTGTGAAGAGATTAATAAGGAGATAATCATATATTATATGATAAAAAATGTTTTATAAATTTGAAAAAAGGTTGTAGGTGATTGAGTTGATTCTAATTCATTTAGGGGGTTAGTGTCTCCTTGAAATTTGGTATTTGCTAAAGCCTAACTGAGTTAGTGTTTAGCTATTTGGGGTTGGTGCTCCATGTGAAGTGGGTGATTCACTGAATTTGGTGTTTATATTATAGGAATATATTCCATTTATATTTATTATTTGGTTTTCTTACCCTTGAGGTTTTATTACATATATGATGTGTTCTTGTGTTTCATGCTTATATGGATAGGTGTTTATGCATACTAAATCTATACGCTTGTTTGAATGGTTTATGATTTCTTAAGTGAAATTGATAAGAAAGTTTTTGAAGAATGATTCACTCCCCCCTCTTAGTAATTTTATTTCCAAAATTTTTTATTAGATCAGGTCCTTTGAATTAGGCCTAATAGTCTAAAAGAGATCTTAGAAGTAAGGATGACTAGTCAACAAGCTCAAGGTGGCTTCTCTACCAGTAAAGATCCATTATTAAATGGATCTAATTATTCATTTTAGAACATCAAGATGAATATATATTTTATGTTTCAAGGTCATGATATTTTTCAATTAGTTGTGAATGGCTATAATGCTTCTCTTATTCCACCAACTAATGAAACAAGTAACAAAGCCAGTGAAAACAAATCCAATGTAATGAATGCCATTCTTTGTGGCCTATAAAAGGTAGAGCTTTTGAAGTTGATACATTATGTATCAACAAAAGAGGTATGGAAAAAATTAAAGACTATCTATGAAGGATAAACCAAGGTGAAGATGGCCAAGTTGTAGACCCATAAGACATAGTTTGAAAGTCTAAAGATGAATGATGATGAAATAATTACATCTTACCTATTGAAGTTCGATGAAGTTGTCAATGTAATTAGAGGAATAGGAGAAGAAGTGAAAGAATCTATAGTTTTTCAAAAGGTATTTAGACACTAACTCATAATTTTGATTCTAAGGTGTCTATAGTAGAAGAGATGCAAGATTTTGATAAGCTTGAAATGGATTGGATTCATGGCATCTTGATAGCCTATGAGATGAGAAAAAATGAAGGAAGACATCCTAAAAAGGAAGAAGCATTCAAATCTAAGAAGAAGTCAAAATTCAAGAAGGTCAAGAATGAGGAATGTTTAGATGTTGATGATGATCAACTAATGTCCACATTTGCTAGGAAGTTTAGTTTTGGATCTGGTAAGTACAAGGGTAAATTGTCTTTCAAATGTTTCAATTGTGGTAAGATTAGTCACTTTGCATCCAAATGTCATAGTAAGGATAAAATTGAGAATGATAAAGAACATGATGAACATCATGGAGATGATAGGAAGGTATATAAGCCTAACAAGAATAATAAATATTTTAGAAGTATGAAGGTAGGAAAGGGTCACTCAATAACAAGAAAAAATTTTACACCAAAGAAGATAATAAATCATTTGATGTAAGTGAAACAAGAACATTTTATAGTGATGATGGCAGTAATGATCCTGAACATGAAAATAATGAAACCTTATTCATGTCTATAGAATTAGATGATGAGGGTTACTCAAATGGTAAAGGCCTTATGGTTGATCTAGAATCAAATAAAGAAGAAGCTAAAGTAAATATTGAGGTAGAATTTGTAAGTTCCCTAGAGGAGTTAAAATTCCAAAGAAGAAATAATCACAAACTAAGATCATTATTTAGGGACTATGAAGAGTAGATTGGTTTATTTGAGGAGAGACTAAGTAACACCTCCAAGGAGTATGATGAGATCATTAATAAAATTGAATCACATATGGATATAGTCACTACTATCTTTAAATATAAAGAGTAAGAATGCATTATGTATGAAACTAAAGAGGAATCCTTGAAAGATAAGTTGGATCAAGCATATATCAAGGTGAAGACCTTTGTAAAGTTTGAAAAGAGAATTGAGGCTCTAGATGACATCTTGAGTAGTCAAAAGTCTACAAGTGATAAGATAGGTCTTGGTTTCAAATAAGACCAAAAGGATGTAGCTTGTTAGTAGAGGTTATTGATATAATATAACATGCTAAGGAAGAAGATAGCTCGGTATTATTCAATTTCCCAAGTGTAGAGAATTCATATTTAACAAGGAAGATAGAAACATTAACAAAGATGTATTATCATGCATTTGATAGGAATTAAGATTAACTAGTACTTCATTAATAATTCATATAGCATACATAATAACTAAAATAGGATTAAACCATACATTAAACATGATTGTGCACAAAAGGAACAAAATAATAAATACAATAGGTAACCATAACCAAAATAGTCTATATTGATCTCAACAAAGATTCATCATCTTATTCATACAATCATACTTATTTATAGTCATTTATAATTCTTGAATGTTCACATTATTCTCATACTTTGGCACCAAAATATGAGACTATTAATCTTATATCCTTTTATCATTTATAGTGGATAGGATAAAATACATATAGCTAACAACTGAATAAATAATGTATGAATATCCAAAGAATATCCTACATAACTTTACTTATCCATTTTATTTTCCCAACACTTTCTTGGAATTAAAATGTTTTCTCATCCTGAGACAAAGTCATAGGATCATATGATGGTGTATTCAAGGCAAAAACTGAAGAAATTGTTAGACTAGTAAGAGTCATAGTATCATTCAAAGCACTATGTACAGTTTTCACCTCTTGCACACTACTTAGTGACCCTTTTGGGTTTTCAACTAAGTAGCATACCAACCTAATTCCCTTTTAGTTTTCAAATAGGATGGCATAAATAGGTGGCTAATGTTTACAAGTTTTTAACCATATTATCCTCGTTTATCTTATAATCATCCTCAATATAAGAATTGTTTACTAAATTTTCAAAATTTTGTGCCTTGCACAGTACTTAACTAGAAGGAGGTGGAATTACTATGAAATATGATTGGATAGAAATATAATTGGCCCTATATTATATATCCTTGCATTGTGAAATGACTTACTAGAGCTTAGATGGTAGCTTGTAAACTAGAACATTAAGAATCAGGACTACCTCACTATAGAAGGGAACCATTTCACTTTTATAAGTATTCTAGTTGATCATCACCTCTTGGACCATGTGTAGTAGGATGCACATTAGTGAATGATATATTATAAGTTATTTTAGGTTTTATTCATCCATGATTCTCATGGTTGCCTTTATATTGGTGACCCTTATCTATATTTCTTCACTCAGTTGCTCTAACTTTTATGCATGGAATTTGGCCTAGAGACCTAGAAATGAATTACACTAAAGCTCATGTTGCCACTCGATAATTTGATCATGCAAGTTGTCCCTAGAATTCAAAAATTATTGAATATCTATGGCATTATAATTTATTGATGTGGTTTGACTATCCATGGTTGTCCTAGTGGTTGTGATAGTAGTGAATTATGCATTGGGGCTAGTGAGGGATTCATCAAGGTGTTACTTCTAGTCTAGGAGACTTAACAAAACATGATGTACTAAGATAGCTATAGTATCCATCATGTTTTGATATTTTTATAACAATGTGATCAACACAACTACCTCAATATTCATTATTTGGCCTATTGTACCTATTACATGAAAATGTTGCATTGTGTACCAATCCTTATAAGCTCAATGATTAACATCTTGAGCTTGTGCTGGTCAGATATCACTTGGTCATTGATTACTCAAGTGTCTAAGTTTGGGCAAGAATCTTCAATCATTTTTTCTACTTCATGAAAGTGATCCTTAAGCTCTACATTCTCTACCTTTGACTAATCCCTTTCTTACTCCAAGAAGGTAGATTTTTATGTAATAGATTCATTAAAAGCTATTACACTCTCTAACTATTTATTCAAGGGTATTCAGAACACATCTAAGGAGGCCTCCTACATGATGGGGAGTTCATCCAATGTGTTTGTGGTGTTGTAAGATACATATGTGGCATGGTAGTGAGAGTGATAAAGTGGTGCATTGAGAACCTATTATGGGAACATCCTAGAGCTAGACACCTCCTAATTATATCTCTAATAACTACAATCTTGCCTATGTGGTTATTGGTGATTATTATTATGATATGGCCTCTAGTGCTAGCTTGGTTTACTATATAACATGTTTAGCCATCTTAAATTTTGTCTCCTCCTATTTTTATATTCTCTTCTTCCTTATTATTTTTCTCATCCTCATCCTCTTTCTTCCTTTTCTCTTCATCTTATTTCTTCTTCTTTTCTTCCTCTTCTTTATTCTTATTTTCTTCTACTATGGCCATAGCCTTGGCTTTCTCTTGTGTATCTTGGGCTTGTTCTTGTACTTATGCATGAGCTTGTGATTGTGATTTCTATTATTTTAGGGATTCATCATCCTCCTCTTTATTTTTCCTAGAAGCTTCCATGTATTGCTATATTTGGGCCACTATGTCCTGTTGTTTCTTTTTTTCTTCTTCTACCTTTAGTTTGGAAGCAAGTTCATCCTCCTTTTCCTTATGCTCTTGTTCTTCCTATACTTTTTTTGGCTATGTCAACTTCTTCTTGTGTTTGCTTGGCCACATCCATAGCCTTTTAAGTTTCATCCTCTACATCCTTAGCCTTTTTATGGCCTCAAATTCTTTGGCTTACTGCATGGCATGTTGTTACTATGTTTCTTATTTATTTTTGTTATTTTCCTTCTTCAATTGGCATTTGGCTGCATGATTTGCTTCTTATTTGGTGGCCTATTTCTCCTCTTCTATTGGTTGCTTTAGTGTAATATTTTCAACATTTTAAGCCTATGATATGGTGGTGAATTAGTTAGTCACACTTCTAAGCTAGAAACCTACACCTTCTTCCTCTTGATCATGATCAATCTACATTTAGGTGGTGGTCACTAGATGTAGGAGTAGGTTGTGCTTCCTACACCATGGTTGCTCATCCAAATGTGTGATATTATAATGTAGGGGAGACCCTATCCTCCCATCTTATTTGAGGCCTTTAGAAAAGTTATTTAGGTGGTTTATCTAAGAGAGGTGAAAATATGTCCTCAACTATGAATGTTGGTGTAGGTTATGGATAGAAGAAGTCCATAATTCACTAGATTTATTCCACTTCTTCTTGAACTGTGTCAATAATGATGATAGGTGGGTAGGATGGGAGGTCCACACAAAACTTAGGGGGAATGTAATTTTGCACTTGAACTATATGCACCACCTTCCAAAAGAAAATTATTTTTCCTCCTCCTTCTCATAGTAAACCCCAACCATGTCTACCATCATGACCTAATAAACTTCTTACACATCTGTGCCCATCTAGATTAGGTTGCATGAGCTCATGGTCTATGATACCTTCAGATCATCCTTCCAAGTTACAGTGTTGCATGTCATTCACTTCAAGGGAGGGGATGTAAAATGAGGTTCTACTTTTCACTTTCCCTTATATTACTATGATTTGGTTACTTCTTTTAGTTGTTGTGTAGTAGGAACATCTGTGCCAAGTGGTATGGATTGAAGGGGTTCACATGCTTGGTTGTGAACACTTTTTATTAAGCTATTTTGGCTTGTGCCATATCCATTGTCATGAAGAAGAGGAGTGATTAGAAGGGTGACCATGATAGCTCATAGATGATGATGAAAATGCCTTTGGGAAGTAGGGTGATAGAGGCATGATGACCTAGGTACTGCATGACATCAGGTGGCACTCAAGGATGTGTGGAAATGAGGTCCAATCACTACTCTAACCAAGATTTGAATTTTCCATCATATATGAGGTCCTATGTCTAAAATAGATTATATAATAATTACATTGGCTTGGCTAGTAGTTGATATCAGGGTTGATTAATGAAAGTCATTAATCAGCTCTAGTTTTAATATTAGTTCCTTATCTTTCTAATGACTTTTATTGCATGAATCAGAGTAGAAAGATAAGGAACTAATATTAGAATGTCTACTTGGGGTAGGTGTGACACTTCATAATGTCTATGAGTAACTCCTAGATGAAGTACTCTAACCATTTGAATTATTCATTATGATGGATCATCCAATGGGTGATGTCAATAAATCCTTTAGGTATTTGCTTGGTAGACTTGGTCATCTACTAAAATATTTTAGTGATGCATTCCATGAGGATGCACACTAGATAGTCTAGGATTTCATAAATGAGAATCCCTCTATCACTTTACACATATATATCCCAAAATTGTTGTAAAATAGGAGGCATTTTCATCTTGTATGACAACAAAGAATCTCCATGTGTAGGCATGCCTAAAGCTCAGGCCATGACTTGTGTATTGATGACAAAAATATCATTCATCCTCAAATAGATGTTTTCATCATTTTACTAGATGAATAAAACTTGTATGATTTCTCCTAGGTCACCAAAGGTAAGCATAGGCAATAGGCACTCAACTTCTATATTTTGGAACTAGTGGGGAGCTATGAGGGAAAGTGGTTGTGAAACATAAATAGGATTGGGGTGGAATAGCTTTTATTTATCTTGGAGAGGTAGTCGAATGGCTCTTGATCACTAAACTTTGTTTGCCTGAGTGTCATGTCAACACTTATAGCCTCTTTTTGAGCATCGATAAGAATCTTGATTAGCTGTGAGGTATCTATAACTATGTGAAGTGATGAAATTGGAATACTCTATGTGCTCTATGCAATAAAAATAGCTCAGATTTTGATAATGGAAACTTAGAAAAATATGCACAAGGATGAAATGATGACTTGATATTCAAACATAGGTTTATAAAATTCATGCCTATTGGAGTCCATGTTAAACCAATTCTTAGTTTTCCACTCATATTTAATGCAATAGTTGATGTATAAAATTTGATCCAATCTTGAAATTAAGGTAGTTAGTTTTTAGCACATGTGGAAAGTTATGTCATTATGCTATTTGGTGTTTGTATGTGGGTACAAACAATTGATGTTGATAAGCCACTGATTTATTAAAGATTTTCATCCATCAAAGCTTGGATTTCACATTTAATTCAAGTGGATGATTGTTATATGGTGGAAATATTTTTTATGAGACATTTCCATACCTTTCCCAGA
Organism: Torreya grandis; assembly: GCA_037957365.1. Classification (NCBI taxonomy): domain Eukaryota; kingdom Viridiplantae; phylum Streptophyta; class Pinopsida; order Cupressales; family Taxaceae; genus Torreya; species Torreya grandis. The sequence continues at coordinate 952,157 of JARHVA010001602.1, forward strand.
CTTAATTTCTTTCAATCGCTCCTCTTTGACTTTCTTAGTGGCACACTTGGATTTTACTATGTACGACTAGTGTACATGATTCTTGGTATTTGAATTCTCAAAGTTTGTTGATGAGATCATGTACAAAAAAATATAAATAGAAAAGAAACACACACACAAAACATACAAAAATAGGGAAATACTAATCTACATGGTGCTACTTAACACCCACTCAATTTGTAGAATGAGATCAATTGACTATTGGTGATAGGGCTTAATCCTATATCCATTTACCCACCCTGGTAAAACAATTTCCCAAAGATCTCTTAAAACCATGATTCCTTGTTGCATTAGGTCATGTATAATGTAGGTCCCTTTCCATCATATATATAACTTGCCAAGAAATGCTCTAAAATAACTGTCATACAATAAGACTAGATGATCTTTGTGAAATTATTTTTGGTGCAAGTTCTTATCATGCCATGATTTATAGCACTACTTTTTCACTTCTTACATCCAAGCTACTCTATGTCTGAACTCATCCATCTAATTTAGTTTAAGGAACTGGTTAGTAAGAGACTCACAATCTTTGAGTTGCATGACTGTGGCAATGCATAGGCTGGGTACTAAATATTCCATCAGCATGATTGTTTCAAGACCATACACCAACTAGAATGACATTAATCATGTATCCATTTTATAATGTGTGTGATATGCCCACAAAATTTTAGGAATTCAATCTACCTATTCATCCCACTTAACATCATAGATCTTTGTCAGCATTTTACTTGGCACTTTATTGGAAGCTTCAGCTTGGCCATTGGCTTGTAGATGATACACAATGATTTTGTGATGAGAGATCATAAATTCCTTAGTCAAAGCCTTGATGGTGTTGTTAAAAAAGTGTGTTCTTCTATCACTATCTAAATTTATAGGTAATCCAAACCTATTAATGATATTTTCATATAGAAACTTGGTTGCATCTTTTGCACTACAATTAGGTGTTGTAGCAGCTTCAACCCATTTAGTAAAATAGTCCATCATAGTAATGATGTACCTTGATTTGTTATGATTGCTCAATGGGTTGATAGGTCTGATAAAGTAAATTCCCTATTGTTTAAAAGGTTTTTCAACTAACAAAGGCTACAAAGGCATCTCATCCTTCTATAGTGGTTTACCCATGCTTTGGTGGACATCATAGTGTTTTGCAACTTTGTGTGCATCCTAGAATAGATTTGGCCACCATAATATACTTTGTAAAATATTTATGGTCATGTTTTCTCCCAAAAAATGTCCTCATACAACTCATTGATGAGCTTCCTCAAAAAATTTAGGTTGTTCATGTTCCAGAATAACCCTACATAGAACTTTGTCCTTCCCTAAGTGATACAGAAGCCCATTGATGATGGTATATGATAGGTATCTAGTAAAAAATTGCTTCTTATCACACTCTTGATAGTGCACAATGAAGACTCCTTGTTTGAGGGATTTGGCAATCACTTCAAAAAATTTAGGAATCATAGAGACATGAAAGAGGTAAGTATCAAGATAATCTTCTTATAATTACTTCAACTCTTCACCATTTGGAATGAAGCTGAGATAGTCGAGTCTTATATTCTCTCTTCCTATATTTACATTTATGTGAAATTGAAACTCCTAAAATAACATCAACCATTGAGAAATGAATCCACCTAGAATCAAGTTATTGACAAGGTATCACAGGGCTTAATGATTGGTAAAGACTTTGAATGGAGTCACAAGTAGATAATGTTAGAATTATATATTGTAAACATGACAGACAATGCTTCTCACTCATTGGTTATGTAGTTTTTATCTACATTAGATAGTTTTTGACTAGTAAAATGAATTGGATGGTTGATTCCACAATCTCTTAGATGCGTAAGCAAAACACCAACTATGATGCCTAAATCATCTATATGTATGTGAAAAGTCTTGCTCCAGTCTAGAAAAATAAATATGGGAATAGGAACCAATCTTTACTTAAGCTTGATGAAAGATAATTAGCATTCAGAAGTCTAGACAAACTTCACATTCTTTCATAGTAAATATTCTAAAGGAGATGAAATAGCTATGTATCCCTTGATAAAATTGTGATAGTATTTTGTATTCCTCAAAAAAGAGTGCACTTTGATGGAATTAATAGGTGGAGGCATACTCAAGATTACTATGATTTTTACCTGATCTACTAAAATGCCTTCAATGCATACATGTCCAATCAAAACACCAAAGGGTGTAAAAAATAAACATTTTTTCAAATTCAAAGTGATGTGCAGAGCTTGACATCATTCTAACATTAAGTGAAATTTAGACAAGTGTTCTTTGAACAATGAGAAAACTACCTAAAAATCAAGGTAAATTTCTAAGAAGTCATGAATGAAATCCTTGAATGTTGTAACCACTACATGAGAAAATACCATAGGTGTGTTCTTAAGGCCACAATGCATGACCTTGTATATAAAATAAACCCATTCCATTACAAATGTTTTTTTGGATCGGTCTTCTTCTGTGATTAGTATCTAATGATATCCACTGAAACCATTTATAAAATAATAAACTTCATGTCTTGTGACAGACTGTAAAACTTCATTTGTGAAAGGAATTAAGAATGGATCATTGACATAGGCATCATTCAAATTGTATTAATCCTAATATACTCAAATTTATCATGTTTTCTTGGGAAAGACTACTATGGGGATCACCTAATTTGCCTTTTCTACTGGATAGATGATTCCTACATCCTATATTCTATCTAATTTAGCCTTTACTTTCAACTTCATATTTAGATTGAGCTTGTATGGATGTTTCTTTATAGGCCATGTGCACTCTTTTAGTTCAATATGAATCTCTCTAAGAGATGGGTCAACACCTTAGACCTCTAAGAATTTTGTGGGAAAGACATCTTGATAATCCCTTAGAAGTTGTATAAATTTATATATTTTAGCTTCCATCCAATAGTCACCAATGGTTACCAATTTTGGAACCTCCTCTATGTTGATATTTATGACATGATTTTTGAGAGGTTGTTGATAAATGTTGTTTTTTTATTCATCAATGGATTCTTTTAGCCTATGTTTCCCTTCCTATTTAGGAGTTTGTATGATGTACAACTTATCTTCTTTAATGGGTTTTATGTTGGTGTTCTTGAGTAGTTCTATAGGTCACTCAAGCTAAAATAAATCATTCAAATCTAGATCACCATCAAAATTAGAATCCTCACTATCTTATACTTCATCTTGTATGAAGTAACATGGCTACATTAAGTGTTTTTATTCATTCTTAGCATCTTTATACTTTTATAATTCCATATTAAGATTATAGGCTATGTTCTTCTATGTAATGGATTCTGTTGTGGTACTTAAGTCTTATGTGCACCCATGGCATAAGAAGTGTTTGATTTTATATAGTGCACTATGAACCATAGTATTTTTAGCTTTAAAAACAAAGGTTTGTATAAAATCACTTTGCACTTATGCCCAATGCTTGGTTTCCCTTCTATACTCATGGTGCATCTACCATGTTGTTGGTAATAAAGCAAGTGTATAGTGGAAAATATGAATCTAGTACTTTGGTGCCACATGTTCCTCATTCCAGACTTAAAAACATTTATGTATATGAATTTTAAGAGATTTTCCTTCTTGTAAAAATGGCCAATTGATGCAAATGAATTATGGTATCTAAAACCTACAGATCATGAGTTCTTAAGCATCATCCCACTCAAATTGGTTATCTTGATGAGTTTCCCACCATGTCACAACAACTCATTTTAGGGCATAATTTAAAGTGTTGACCTACTAGTTTATGGTCAGTATATGAATTTGAAAGTGCAAAATTAAGTCATTTATTTCTTCAATTACATATTATAAGGATTCTATCATTCATGAACAAAGATCATTCACATCAGTAAGAGTTTTTGATCACCTTGGGCCTAGTTGAGGAGGTGTGTGTCTGAGTCACCACTAATGGTGAAGTTATTTCCCATGGTAAAGTGCCTTCCCTAGTTGGATCTATATATTCCTACATTTTATTGTTAGCTTGGTAAAATAATTCAACTTTTGATCAAGTAGGATATTTTGCAGACATAGATGCACACTCTTTGATGACAAACTAGTTTATTACTAATTGTGTAGCTACTAGTTTGGGCCTCCACTATTTTGATGTCTTCAATTTCTAGATGAAAAGTGATTATACCTAAGGTTTGGTATGCTAGTATATAAAGTTTCATTCAGCTACTTTCAAAGCTTTTAGGGTTTCCTCAAAATTCACCTTTATCTAATTGGTTTCTTGTATAATGTATGGAGAGTTTGGTTTCACTAGAATTATGTAAGGCTTGTACTTTATATTAAGAGGAATGATAAATAATTTATCACCTTGGTGCACCTATAATTGGTTTTGCACCATGTTGATAGTCATCTGACCATCATATGCCCATTTCTTACCTATAAGCATAGGGTAATGTGTTGTTATATTTTTTATGTCGATGACTTCAAAGCCACTATGCAGAGTCAGTTCTACAACTTTGATATCCACATATTATAATCTACTAATAGTCTCAACCTTTACATAATCATCTAGACTCAAAGTTACTGGGCTATAACTCAAAATTGGTCATCTAATGGCTTCCTAGGTAGACCTAGGAATCATATTGATTGTCTTACTAAAATTACTAACAACATTTAGAATCTTGTAACTAATAACCTCAATGTCAATACAAGCATTAAAATCTTAGGGAATATTTATTTTTGATGTACCAAACCAACTTTTCCATCTTCTATTACCCCATGCTACACACACTTTAGTAGATTATGTAATAAGTTTGTGATGTTCTACAAGATATCTTCATTGTAAAGTGTACTTAAAAGTTTTGGAAGATCTATGAGCATAGTGATAACTCTATCCTAATGCAAGATGAGCATGATCTATCCATACATTTGTGCATCTATTGATGTAATATCTCCTTTGGTGGTGTCTTGGTTTTGGATGCTTTTTAACATCTACTTAGCTTCATATATGAGGCCTTTTTTTGTAGCTAGATATAGGTACTTATCATGTTTAAATTTTTGGATCCCCTAATTTTGTGGCATTTTGAGTTGGGGTTAACCTTGGTATGTTTGCTATTGTCATGTAAAAGCCTTCAAAAATGCATTTTCTTTAGGATACACACTCATCATATTCACATTTTAAATATTCTTGTCCTTTTGATGTTTCTCCAAGAGGGGACAATCTTTTGTATCATGATGATCAGAGATTATATAATATGCATAGTATAACTACCTTTATGGATTCATTAGGCAATTTTTTTGGACATGATTATATTCTCCACATAGATAACATTATAGGGGATGCCATTGATAGTTATTCCCTCTACCACCCTTGTATCCTCCTCTATATCCTTGAGCTCCTCCTCTATTGGACTAATATCCACCTTGATACCCTCATTATTATGTAGTGTTCCAACACTAGTGTTTTTTATTGTTATCTCTAATTTTGAATTATTATTGCATAATTGGTGGGGCCCAACTTGTTTGTTGTTTTTGTGTTATGGGTAAGCTCTAGGGTGATGCATACTAGTACTGAATAGATAGAGGTGTCCAACTCAGTGAAGTAAAGGTCTATTTAGCTAAACCTTGAGGCTAATGAAGTAGTGAACTTAGAATCCATTATGGACCCATATAGGTTGCACAACCTTTATCTACCTTTGGGCTTGGGATCATCAGCTTCATTAAGGATATTTATTGTGCAGTAATGGTGAATAATTTTTAGCAATTTTTTCTTTAAGCTCTTATAAATCTTGATAGTTCTTCTCATCATTATTAGAAGAAGAATTACACAACTAAATATGTTATTCTTATAAAAATACCTTTTTTTTTAGCTACACACTACATATATCATCTATATGTTATACCTTTAAATTGTTCTTGCCTTCCTCTTTGCATATCTCATCTTCATCTCATTCTTCATCCTTTTACTCTATGTTCCAGAATTCATCATACTTTTTCTTCATTATTTTTTTATCTTCCCATTCATCACATATTCACACTCATTCATCATCTAATCTACTACTACTTTTACATTTACTCATAGCTACTTGGGTATTCTTCTATTATTCCATTTATTTTATTATTGTAGTTCCCATTCAAAATCTCAATTTTTATTCTAACTCTTCTACTCTCATGTCTCCATTCTATATTTAGGTCCAATATTTACTTAATCATCTATCCATAATTCACCTTCATGAACACACACCCCCATACACCCAAAGCAACTACTCCATATTGGTTAGAGTAGGTACCATGGCCTTAACCACAACCAACATCTCTATCAATAGAGGTAGTCATTACAAATAAAATATTCTGATTCCTTAGAAAAAATGGTCTTGCACAACTTCAAACACTATATATCCTTGTACTACAAATTTTATGATGTAACCACCTATGGTGGTGAAAACCTAGTAGTCTATTGCTCTCATCTAGTCAGTTTCCAATTTTAGCAGTTAGTCTATCTTCTCTTTAGTCAAGGTAATTATTTCTTTCATTCTGGGATTGAAGAAATAATATTCTAATATTGTCAGCCAATTAGTTAGTAGTTTAGGTAATTCAAACCAAAAAAATTCATATATTTCTCAGTAGATGTGCTCCTAAATAATTTAAATTATGGTAAGACTAGTCCTTTTAGATTCTTCTTCTATAAAATTCCATACTTTTTGATCTAACCATGTTTCAATGTCTTGCTACCCTAATAACCACATTAGAATAGTTTCCTTAGAAAGGAGTCTTTCCATGCTCACCACACCATTTTTAGTAGAGGTTCTAATATAATAGAACATGTTAAGGATGAGGATATATAATTCTTATTCAAGTACATGGGAAAGTATAGAGAATTCATATTTAATAAGGAAGATAGAAACATTAGCAAAGATGTATTATCACGTGTTTGATAGGAATTATGATTAATCAATACTTAATCAATCATTAATAGAGAATATGGAATAATTGAAATAGGATTAAACCATACATTAAACATGATTTCATGCACAAGGAACAAAATAAGAAATATAACAAGGAACCATAACCAAAATATTCTATATTGATCTCAATAAAGATTCATCATCTTCTTCATACAAGAATACATATTTATAGTCATTTACAATCCCCGATTATTCACATTATTCTTGTAATTTATAACCAAATAGGATAATGTTCATATTCTATTCTTTTACAAATCATGTAAGATAGGACAAACTATATATAGCTGATAACTAAATACATAACACACAAATATCTAAATAATATCTTGTGTAGCTTTACTTATCCACTTTCTTCTCCCAACATAGCTCAAGTCAAGGAAAAGGATATTGAAGAAAAGAAATTAAACATAAATAGACCAATATAAGAGCATAATGCTATGATGTATGCTAATTCATTCAATGGTTACTATATTGTATGCAGTCAATTTGGTTATAGAGTAAGAGAGTGTAGAAGACCTTCCAAGAATGAATACTCATGGGAATATGGAAGGAATCATAAATAAAAAGGTATGAATGAGGTGATTTACTATATTTTTCATAATGTAAAACATATTTCATGATTATATCTTAATATAATTAGAAGGTCATCAAGTCAAAAAACGAGATTTGAAGTCCCTAGAGTGCAATAAAGAAGGCAAATAAATGTATGGAAACCAAAGATAGTAAATATAAGTCATGAATAGTCTACAAGATTAGCTAGAATATTTATTATGTTAGAGAATGATTCAGATGTCAAATCAAGTCAAGAATGTCTATTATTAGCTCATATTTATGTTCAAATGTTTGATGAAGAGGTTAAGCCTATACTGTCAATCAATCCTAAAATAATCCTAAAGGATATTTAGTTTTGTGAGAATATAGACATCCTAAAATATCTTGAACTTGTGTTGTTTTACCCTATGGAAATGAGTGATTCCATTAGGATTCATGGAGACACTATTCATTAGTAGAATCATGGTGGATGTTTGGTTTGAGGGAGAGCTATTCAAGTTGTTGACTAAGCCTGTTTTATGTTGAGAAGTGGTCTTATTATTTGATTTCATTTGAAGGAGGTATGCATGGTGTTAGGGAGATAATTTTATTATAATGCTTCATATTTTATCTTGATCTTCTATGGTAAGAAGGTGTAGTTCCATAAGTTTTAGTATGTATGATCCTTTGTCATTAATGTGAAAGGGGGTAAAAGTTTAAGAAGGGAGTTTGACTGCATTGGGGGAGATGAGAATGATTGGATTAAATAATGTTTTTCCATCAATGACAAAGGCAAAATTTATTGAGAAGTGTTTTCATTAATTTTAAGGTTATTTTCATTGATGTCAAGGATGTCATTGATGTTAAGAATGTCAATGTGTAGGTCAGAGAGAGAATTTGAAGGAAACATAATGTCTCTTATATTGAAAAATAATTTAAAGGAAACCTAATGATTATTATATTGGTTTTTATCAAGGTTGTTGTCTGATTAATGTTTTTTTTTATAGAATCATTGAGGTAAGCATGTTTGAGTACTAGTCCTTCACTACACGGTGTCTTTGGAAGCCTATTCATAATAAGCATAGTTATATCATAAGCATGTGCATGATGAGAATGAAGAGGTATGTGCAGAGGTTTGAAATTTTTTAAGGATCATTTAATTCATGTGATAAAGTTGTATAAGGATCAAATAGTGTTTCAATATTAATTTTTAAGCTTCAAGTGCTTGAGAAGCCTAGTCATGACACTAGTCATAGCTTGTAAAGTCCTAGTGAGAAGGTTTGAGCATGGTGGGTTGGTGATAAGGATTCACAAAGTCATAAGAGTATATATAAGATAGTTTTATCATGTATATGATGCATTTTATCACTTAAGAGAGTTTCAATGTGAGCCTATAGGGGTAATACCTTAAGTCCAAGTCTATAACTAGACTAGTTCTAGACCCTGCCTGACCTAATGAGGTGTCATGAGGTGTTTTCAAGGCATATAAATTATTTAAATTAGTTTTTTAAAATGAGAGAGGTTTTATAATTTTTAAAATGAGAAGGAAAGTGTATTTAAAGAAGCATGAAGGCCAATATTAGGCCTACTGAGGTTTATAGGTCAAGGTCTAAGACAACAGAGAGAGAGAGAGAGAGAGAGAGAGAGTATAGCCTAAAGGGGTATGAAGTTATGTTTCCAAGGAAAGTATGGATATGTAATTTTTTTTAAATTTATTATATTTTTTTTCAATAATTTTCATAGGGTTTGAGTTCATGGTTTGCAAGAAAAGTGGTTTAGAGGTCTCTCAAGTGCATAGAATGAAGGCATGCAAACCTGATAAGGAATTTTAGGTATTCATTGGAACCTGTAAACTTTGTACAAGAACATGATATATTAATGATATATGGGGAATGTTACTATATAAAAAATCAAATATTTTTTTTGGAAAATATGTAAAATCCTTTATGAATAATTATTGACACCAGAAATAGTGTTAACCCTCTCTAAAACCCTAACAATGACCTAATGTGAAATATATTGTTAAAAACAACCCATAATGGTCTCAAATGTATATAAAAATATTTTATCATGTATTCAACTTCCCAATAACCTCCAAGTGTGATTGAGTTGTTAGGTGAGTGAGTGGACCCTATAAGAAAGGCCTTATTTCTCAAAGATTTCTTGTAGTAGTTAGTTGACCAAGTCAAATTTGATAAATGGATGGAAGAAAAATTTTGAGACTTGTATTTTGTGTCCATGGAAATTTATGGATATTTTATATCCCACATGGGTGCTAAACAAACCATCCAAGTTGACCAGTCACTAATAGACCTAATGCTAAAAATAGTGAAAGACCCAAGCAATACTGAAAAGATGTTTAGGGATATGTTATCATTGAATAAGGATGAATATAAGTGAATGGATACATTATTTAAGACATTTAAAACATATAAATTTTAGATATAATTTTTTTAGGTTAGTGGATATGATGAAAAGTTTGCTCATAATTTGACCTATCTGGTTTATATGAGATAGAGGTACAAGATCATGAGATTGGTCTACAAGACCAATATTTTCATTTGACTATGTTATAATTCTATCTAAAAATGGTATAATAATATCATAATATCATCCATATGCATTGGGATTCTCTATAAATTTTCATACATATGATTGAAGTTCATTATCACCATGACTATGCTTTAAGGCAAACTAGTAGATCCAAGTAAGCAAGGTGTAGCAATGTGTTTGATGTTCTATGCCTTGAGTTGAAGCATATAATGTACATGATGTTTCTATTTATTAATTTTATTTTCTATCCATTATTTTTATAATATTTAAATTTAATGTAAGAGGTTTAAGTATTGAAGCCAAAATAGCTTGTTTGACTAAGGTATGTGAGAGAGAAGGTCAACAAATTGGTCTGCAAGACAAATAATTTCCATTAGAGCTTATGATATTTTTATTTTAGGTTGTTATGGGGATTTAATATTATCATATTCATGTAATTTTATTCTTTGAGTGTGTTCATTTATGTATCATAATTTCAAATTTCCATGACTATGTTTTGAGGCTAGTTGGCAGTTTAGAGTGAGCATTTTGCAAAAAAGAGTTTGAGCCTATATACTCTAAATTGAAGTATCTAATAAATTTTGTGATGAACCTAAGGTCATGAGTCTTATAAATATGTGATTTATTTAAATGGTTTTTTTTTCACTAAATATTTAACCCTATAGGAGGTTGCTCAATCCTACTCTAAGATTTGGGTAACATTGGAATACCTCTAGGCCTATGCATTGCCTATAGTAGAGGTAGACCTCTAGGTTTAAGGGATAGCTCCCTAGATTTATATTTAAGTTATTATCAACTACAATAACTAATTGATTAGATGAAAATAAGTATAAATATTCATGAAATGAAACTAGTCTACTAGGGTGGTACACCATATAGATCTCTACAAGATCATCATACTCATGCACTAAGAGATAAGACCTACAACACTAGCTTAAAAGTCTTAGGATATTATAACATTAATATTTAAATATGGAGGTGATATGCATGATAATACTCAAGGTAAGTGGACTAGATGTCAGTTTCAAACACTAAGACTACTTGTACACTTAAATGGAGTATAAACACACTAGCTACAATCCATATGACCTATTAAAATGAGAACTTCTTATACCAAACATGAAAGGATAAAGAGAAAAATGGAAGCTTATCACTAGACCTCACCATACATCACTTCACACACTTAGACAAAATTTTATTAAAATCAAAACCAAATTTCATGTATTATTCAAAGGAAAAGTACAACATCAAACCAATAGGGATTTGATCGACAGAGTGTGGAATTAGGAAATAAGAGCCAAAATAGCTTGCATTTATAAAATATGAGAGAGGAGATAGATAAGTGGAGCTCAAGGGTCACAATACCACTTAACAAGGCATAATAATTAGTTATGTTTTACATAAATGGAGTATGAAATAGACCATGAAAGGTATATTTGGACAAAATTTTCTCCAAAGCATGAAAACTCCTCAAAACTAGCATAGGACCCTTCAACTACCTTCTTGGAAACTACATTCATCATTAGGATTCTCTTAAGTGCTCAAAAGTAGAATAAAGATATATTACACATATAAAATATTATGGGTGGGTTAGAAACAATATTCAACATGCATTAGATTTGTCCCTAACTATTGGCCTTCTTATAGACAAGTGTTCTCATCATCTATAGTCACCATCACTAGCTCTATTGGTTTGTATTCACATTTGGCACTAATATGGCCTTTAATTTATCAATAAAAACTATAAAAATGTTGATATGACACCTTTTAAGAGTCCTCTTATCCCTAAATCCATTGGGTAGACCTTAAAAGGCCTCTTAATTAGACTTATCACTTCTTCACTTGGTGGTCACCCTCCATTCTCATTGTCTCTCATAGATTGCATGAAGTGGAGGAGCTTGTAGAATAGTTTGTGTGCTTTTATAAAGATATAAATGGGCATGCAGAGTTGTATTATGTCCTAATTGACTTTCTCAAATTTTTCTCATCCTTTAATTCTTCTTTGAACTTGCAAAACACATAAAATTTATCAATAAATCCTATTATATGCCTTGTTCATATAAGTAAGATATCAACCAACTAGATGGGATGGAGATTGAAAGAATATTATTAAATATAAAAATCATTTCAAGGTCATACTATCCCTCTTGGATTCATCTATAGCCATTTCTTTCTAATTAGGTCAAAAATAAGGGTTTTGGAGGGTTTTAGGTGGTTTAGACCCTTAAGGATTATTCATACAATCCTAATGTTGAAGCCTCAAAAAAATTAAACTATAATCATACTAGGGACCTTCTTAAAAATCTCCTAACTCCTTGGGCTACCATGCTAAGTGTCCATATAAATGTGAGCTTCTAAAGATGGCCTATCAAGCTTGGGAGTGTATTATGAGTAGGCATGAGGTATCTTAAGCCAAAAAATGGCTTTCTAATTATTTCCTATAGAGGCCAAAAGTTACAAACAAATTCATACCTTAATTTTAAAATGATACAATGCTTTAGAAGGTTTACTTAGTGTTATAAATGAGATTAGGCCCCTTTAGGGCTTTAGATCTAGTCAAGGTCTAGTAGGCCTAACTGTACTTTTATGGGTTTAGACCACCATTAGATGTCAATGTTTTTTGTAAGGTCATATAAAAAAATTCAAACCTTAAATCAAACACTTCAAACCCTCTTTGTAATGTTATAATATCTCCTAACTCATTCCTTCATTATTCACTCACCCCACCTATATTATTGTCTCTTTGGGAGTGCCCTTTGTCTGAGATAGAACAAAGGGAACTTCCCCTAAATTATCATAAAATGTGAATATATTAGGAGATAAAATAGGTATTTAGGACCATCTAAGCCTTTTAACCCCTAAAAAACCTCAAGGTAGACTGTGTAATAGTGATTGTGTGCAAGGTTTATCTATTAACCATAGGTTGAGGCTTGAAATTCAATCTCTATCTTGTTTCCTTATCATATGTATCTCATAAGATATATGTCACCATTATTAAGGTCCTCTCAAATTTATCAAACACCTTACCCTTCTTCCAACTCTTCAAATCTATCCAAACCTAGGCCTAACTAGCAGACTATGACTATGTCATTCACTCAAAAAGAGTATATGTCTGTATGTGTATTCCATGTTAGACCTTATATCTCATTCTTCAAATTATTAGGTTTTCCTTATATCCTTTGAGTTAATATCATAGTTGGACATACTCATATTATGTCCTAGGGCTAAAATAACAATCAAACTACTAGCTTCTAATATGTTATCAATCCCTAGTCAACCTACAAGTGTCCTTCAAAGAGCAAAAAAGGGACCCTTGTAGGTTTTTTAGTGTCAAATCATGGTTCTAAAACATATTAGGTTGATTCTTAGGTCATATATCATTTCCATTTATATAGAGTCATTTTCTTGCAAGTTCTACTTCTAATAAGTCTCTTTGTCAATACATTAGTAGTTAGATTGACTATAGATACCAACTTATGAGCCATGAGACCTGTAGGTGATAATGTGCCCCTCAATTTAACTGCTCATTTGTTTTGATCTTCCTTGAATTCATTTAGGCTATCTCAAACTAAGGGGCCACTTTGTCATGACTTATACAACTACCATGTCCATATTACACTATAAGGTTATTTAGGCTCAAAACGCTATAGAGAATGTTGGCATTCTATAGTGAAGGAATGCATAAGATATAGGCCTTCTTGTATTCCACTTACATGACCAAATAACCAAACTATCATGTCAACTCACTACCTTTATACCTGGACTACATAATGAAAACCATTAGATGAATTTAGACCTTATATGCTTTACTATGAAAAGATCTAAAGGAAGGTAACATCCCTATTTTGGAGACTTTAAGGTAAGGTATCCCTTAAGTCACTTTCTCCAACTATGATCATGGTTGCAAGTATGTTTTCCACTTTATGGCTCCACTATTGATTCTATGGTGATTTCAACACCTCAAGACCTCAAGGAAGGTCCAAACAAGCTTCAAAAACCTAACATCCAATGTTTATACCTCTATGGACTAGCTGTAGATGTACATACATTATATGAAACTATGAGGGTATGATATATAATTGTATGCATGATGAACTAGTATTAAAACCAATATTATACCTCTTATTAGTTTGAACTAATATTCTCCACCTTGGAAAACTTTAAACAAGTTCAAATGCTTTCATTCCAACATCCTTAGTCTTTTGTGTGGCACATGTAGGTGAACACCAAGGTTGAGAGCTATGTATATGGAAGAACTAGTTATCACAATCAATCATACATCATTTGAATAACTCAACTTGATTGCTCATGTTTTAAGATTGTATTCAACATCCTAAAACTCTTCATTCCATCTTCATAGTTTTTCAAAACCCTCATTCCCCTGAGTTTAGGTGAATATCCATAGGGAGGTCTAATGTAGCATGTTTTTGATTGAGTTATCCCTCTAGAGATGACATTGAGTCCTATTATCACATAGGTTTTGCACTCATTCTTTGATGTGTAATAGCTCACTATAAAACACCTAATGATACAATGGGAAAACCTTAGAGCCATGGGACTTTGGAAAATTGAGGTTAACCTCTAGATAAGGCCAACACCTTTCACTAAATCTGATACAACTAATAAGATACTAGTTCTATAGAAATTTTGCTCTTTTTAGTGTTCTTACTCCTAAACTAAATTTTGAATAGGAAAAGGGGAAAGAATGAAAATTTATGAAACTAAAATTGTGATTAAACAAAATATTTTAATGGGTTTTAATGCTTGTTTGATAAACATAATGGAACAGAGAATTACATTGAAATTGGTTCAGCACAAACTCATACAAATGAGAAATGAGAGGTAATATTTAGTTATATTTATATAAGGAAAGGATTATTTACTTTAATTAAACAATATTTTAAAAAGGGTAAATATACCACAAATAATTTTTTTTGATTGAAATAAAAAACAAAACTTCCAAAAATACTCAAATCACTAGAATACATAGAGATTTCTTAGACAAAAAAGGCAAATATTTAATTTATCTTGGTTCTAAAGGTTACAGCTTGTATAAAATACATTCAAAATGTATAAATTATATCCTCTAATGTTAAAAATATATATTAGGCCATGGGGTTTACCCATCTTTATACAAAATTTCCCATAAATGAGATGTAGTTGTCAAAACTTGAATGCCCAGTAAGAGAAACAATACAGATCTAGAACTCCATGCAAAAAGAGGTGAGGTCTTCTATTTTATTAGCATATTTCACTTATATAATGGTTTGTAAAATATCATGCAAGAGATGTAATTTATACTTTGATTGAAATAGTGTGGATTAAACTAGAAGATCTTTATGCAACACCTTTTCTTATTCATGCAGTTGAAATTAATCCCTCATGCAAAATGGGCGGCACCCAAGATAAAACTTGACTTTTCAAAAGATAACCAAAGTTACCTTTGCAAGACCATAACTTGAAAAAAATAAGTGATACTTTTACAACTTTTTAAGTTAATCACTTTGTCAATATGGAACTTGTAATTTGCAATTCATGCTTTTACACTTGTTAGCAATTGTAACTTGTTAAAATAGAAAGTTTAATTTGTAGTTGTGATTTTTACAACTTTCATATTGTCAAAAGTATAAAGTGTAAAATACAAGTTTCTCTTTCTCAAAAAGAGTTATAAAAAAATTTTGTTTCTTCAAAATTAAAAATTAAAATGTTTTAAAAATATGAAACACATCATATGAAAATATTCCAACAGAAAGATTAATCAATATCTAGAATTTATTCATCCTTATTTTCTTTCTTGACCTACAATTTTTCAACATATGTATCAAAGGCAATGAAAAATTATTGTATTTTGTCTTCATTTGGTCCATAAGATTAAAGGTTAGAGGCTACATAATCTTCCTAAATATCAAACAATTCTATACTGAAAGTCTTGATCCCCTGTATTTCCATCCTTATTTTATTCAGTGCATTCTCCTTCCTGATAATTCTAAAACTTAGGGTGAAGACTATGTCCTTTATATATTCTTTTTCAACTACCTCTTTGAACTTATTCTAGACCTCCTCTACCTATAAGAGATTATTTACATCATCTATTGGTTGACATGACATCATATTCATCATTCTATCAATGTCATACGACATGTCAATAACTTTATCATGTGCCACCTTGGCTTGGTGAGTAGATTATGTAAGTATCCTTATTAAAAATTGAGTTTTTCTATGTAATTCCTCATTTTTGGCCTCATTCCTTAATATATTCTCTACAATGATAATATCCACATCAATTGAACCTATAGTTGTCAATTTTAAATAATATAAATTTAAAGTTTCAATCTCTCCATATTTATTAACTTATTCTTTCAGTATATTATTCCTCTCTTTGATTATTTCATGTTGGTCCATTATTACATTAATAACCTTATTTCCCTTAGAGATAAGTTCTACCAACCAATCTTTCATAACCCTTCTCATATGAGCCATCTCTCAAACTGAATCAATGAAAGCTTGATCTAGAATTTGACTAACTAGCTACATAGACTATGGTTTTCTGATTATTCACTAGGATTTATGAACTAGTTAAATGATGTTGTAAGTTGATCCATTTTTCTCTTTAATTCATCTTTGGTGGCCTTGTCATGATCAATCCTTTCAAAGAGGTAGTTCATGTCATATTTTACACTATATTTTAACTCCTCTCTTATCAGCCATCCAAAGTGGATATTAGAAATTTGATAATCCCCCACCATAATATTTTCCTTTGATTTATCTAGTGTAGGTACTACAATTTTGACATACCTCTCCCCTTTGTTATCATTGAATATCCTGGAGAAGGTCTAAGGGGTAGGTTTGGACTTTTTATTAACCTATGATAGACCAAAGTTTAGTGTGTTGGGATCAATCATTTTTTCCCTCTTCTTTCCCACTAACTTTGTTAGCCAACTATGGGTAGCATATGGTTACTTACACACCATCACCAAAGAATTAGCAGTTGATATTATTTGACTAATAGACATTGTGACCATTATATACTCATGTGTAGATGTTGATTTTGATTGATCAAGAGTTGCCTTTCAAATTTTGATACCAGTAATAGATTACAAATTTATATTTACACCAAGGACTTGGGTTTCTCCAATCTCAACTAAAGGTAATGTAGAAATAGTGTAAGTGGAAGATGGGATAGACATAGGGATTGTGAATTTGGGAATAGGTGGGAGAGTGGGGTCCAAAGAATTAAACAAATGAATGAGATGTGTGATACCACTCAGGGTTGGTGATGTAAGGAAAGTGAGTGGGGATGAAACTGAAATAGTATTTACCTCAAGAGTTTGGGTAGCCTATAAGACTGGAGTTAAGATGACTGAGTCTATAGCTTTTTACTACTGAGAAGTGTTGGAAATTAATGGGGATTGAAGGGAAGGGATTATAAATGGAATGAAAAGGAGTGGAATGGAAGGGGAAGGTGAAATTTAAGGAGGGGAAATTAGAGTGGAAAATTGAGAATCCACTGATGGGGAACCTTGAGTGTTCACTTGACTCACTTGCATTTGGCTTAGTGTGGTAGGCAATGTAGGTATAATGGTAGGTAAAGTAAAAAATGTAGATGCATGGGCAATGGAGACAAGAGGTGGAGTAGAAATTAGAGGTTTAATAAAAACCTAAGATGTTAAAGGAGTAGAGACAAGAGGTGGAGGTGTTAAAACCTCAGGAGAATGTAGGTAGGAGGAGGACAAATAATGCAAATGGGAGTTGTCACTATTACAAATATAGGGATTGAAGATATGGAAGCTCCTACCACTACCATGTATTTAGATGAAAATTCAATTGGTTATTTCACAACTACCTCATCCTTACTTGATTCCCTTTTCCTAGCCTTCATTTTCTTCTTCTTATCCAACTCTTATAATGGAGTAATTCCCTCTGCCTTAAGCTTTAAAACATTTTTTGTAACCCCTATTATTTATCTTGTTACTTGAACTCCCTTACTCCTCAACTAATTAATTATTCTATTAGTCACATGGGTTGTCTTATCAAATAAAGAAAATGATTATAAAGCAGACCACCTTATCGATGGAAGGGGTTGTGTGATGACCTACATATAATAGATTAGGTCCACTACAAAATCATCATCTACCAAGTCATCTGGAAATGATGCTAAATCATAATATTTGTTCTGCTATAGGGTCATTCTCAAATAATCTCTCATTCTTACCCTTTCTTCATCATCACAATCCTCCCAATAATCCTCATAATATGGTACATGAACATATGTTGCAAGTACTAGTGTATTGGTTATCTTTCCATATACATCAAAAAATGGCCTTGAATCCAAATTATTAAGTTTCATTTAGTAAATTTCAGCTTTGACACATTTGGCCTTAGGGAGGGATTGGTATATGCATTGACTAATAGATATTGGAAAATGTATCTCACCCTTGTGCCTATTAAAAAGGAGATTATGGGTCTTTATGAGCTACTTGACCAGCTCTATATGTGCCCATTTGTCACTCACATATCGAGGAAGTGTATAGGGGCAACCATTGGAACCTATTGCTTTGATGTAAGAAAAGGTGGGGAATTTAATGAAATAGGAGCCCCATTTACTGATCTCTTCCACTATTTTTGGTGAGAACCTTGTCCTCCCAAGTTATTTATCGAACATGGTAATGATGTAATAGATGAAAACATCATTTACTCTTATAAAATATTATCTACTAGCCACCAATGTGAGGTTAGGATATTAATTAGATACTCTTCTTATTTCTTTAGGAACTGTGTTAAGGCCTGGGAATAATCTCCCTTTAGCTAGAATGTATACAATGTAAGAGTTCATATAAAACTTTCTAATTATTTTCACCTCCAACAATTGCTTCTACAGGGAATCACTTATAAGTTGGGTTCAATGAATGTATTAGTTATTTTATTAGATTATCTAGATATATTGGTGCATCCACTCTTGAAAACACTTAGCATTAGGACTGCCAATGACCCTATGTAACAATATAATGATATATCCAACCTCATCAATGAAATAAAGCCTATGCATGGTCTTTGGTAGTCTAGTAGGGGAATCCTTGGGGAGCTTGAGCCACTATTTGTTGATCATATTCTAACACCAATATGTTTTATCTTTAAATAATTGTACAAATGTTTGTGGGGTTACATTTAGATGGTTATTGAATTATGGGATTGTAAACACTAAATTTATGAAATCAAGGTCCAAATTTAGAATATTTTCTCCTCTATCATTGAAGACCTCTCTTCTATTAGGATCATAATTTTGGGCCAATATGATAACCAACTTAGGTCTTTGAACTAATAATGTGAAGGCTATAGCTTGTGGTAATATAGAGTCATAAATATTTTATATTTAGGCATTCTTAAACTCTACACCTATTCGAGCCCAAAAGTCTCCTAGGTCAATATGACATAAATTAGTATCTATTATTTTCACTGTGTTTGAATTTAAACTATGAGTCATTCTAGGGCCTTTGGATTTTAACTTCATTTCCTTTAGAGACATGAAAACTAGAGCCATTACTTATAAGAAACAAACTATGAAAGTTGGTAGAGTTTGCATGTGTTTAAATAAATTATAATCTCTAAAAAAATGGAAGATATCCTTAGCAGTTGAAAGTTCCAACAGAACTAGATGGTCCTTAGAGAAGGTGATAATTTTGTGGAGCTAAAAGGTGTTCTAAGCAAGTTGGATATCTGGTATAAAGGGAAGGTGTCTTGATCAATGTGTATTCCCATGGGGATGGGAGATGTTTGAAATAGGTCCACTTTTCATGAAGACTTGGAATCTTGTGGGGATTGAATGTGCTTTAGACAAGTCCAATGTCTCCAAGGACCTTGGAAGTATATATAGGGAATATTCACTAGTTTTAAAAGTGGGATATGATTTTAGAATATTTTCTTGGCTTGATAAAAACCTAGATTTTGATTGCAAAATTTAGGAAAGAAAACTAAGGGTTTTTAGTGATGAATGCTTTGGAAAACAAAACCTTAGACTATAACTTTGGAAAAACACATTAAATCATGAACAAAAATCCTTTAAAAATTTTAAATAAAAAAATAATAAAACCCTAAAGATTTCATAATAACAATGATAATATTATGGAAAGTACTTGTAAACCTTTCATGATAATGAAAATATTTTTTGAAGGAAAAGCTTCAAATGTAGGAAAAATTTGTGGAAAACACAAGGGGAATATCATGTATGGGCACTAATGATGTGGATTTTAATTTTACAGTCATGGATTTGACCAATTGGTACTTGATTGCATATGGATTGAGGTTTAATGGCATGATATAGGTCATCAGAGCTCAAAACACATAGTGATTAAATAAATGATAAACAATTCTCAAAGTGGCTTAGTTTATATAGAAATACCCTATAATAAATGCCTTAATGGTGGTTGGTGGAATAACTAGAAGGTATTCAAAGTAGGCCTAATGTCCATCAATGTAAATGGATTGGATGGTTAAAGGTGAAACCCTTGATGTATTTTACAAGTTATAAAACTTGCAAATTGCTCATAAAATTCTAGATCCCTCAATATAGGTACTTGATGGAAGGTGTAACCCCAAGATATTTCCTAGGGTAAATTTCCTTACCTAGTTGGCTCTATATAGTGTTGCATATTATCATTATCTTGGTAAATAAAGTTAACTTCTAACTGAGTAGGAGATTTTATAGACATAGATGCACACTCTTCAATGACAAACTGGTTTAATATCAACTATGTAGCTATTGGTTTGGGCTCCATTATTCCAATGTCTTTAGTTGATATATGAGAAGTGATTATACTTGATTTTTTGTATGATGGTACAAAAAATTTTATTTAGCTACATACAAATCTTTTAGGTTTTCCTTAGAATTCACCTTCATCTAACTAGTTTCTTGTGTAGCGTATGGATTCTAGTTCAACCAAAATTATTTAATGTTCTTCCTCTCTATTAAAAGGAATGACAAACACTTTATCACCTTGGTGCACCTCTAATTGGTTTTGTACTATGTTGATATTCATCTAACCATCATATGCCCATTTCTTACCTATGAGTGTAGGTTAATGTGTTTTTATAGTTTTCATCTTGATGATTTTAAAGTCACCATGAAATGTTAGTTCCACAACATTAATCTCCACATATTATGATCTACCAATAGGCTCAACCTTTCTATAATCATCCAGACTCAAATTTATTAGGTTATAACTCAAAATTGGTCATCCAATGGCTTCCCAGGTAGACTTAGGAATCATATTGACTATGCTTCCCAAATCAAAGATAGTATTCAAAATCTTGTAACCAATAACCTCAATGTCAATATGGGTGTCAATATCTTAGGGCTTCTTTATTTTGATGTATCAGACCAAATTTTCCATCTTATATTTCCCATGTTGTGCACACTCTAGTAGATTAGGTAGCAAGTTTTTAATGTTTTGTGAGATATCTTCATTATGTAGTGTACTTAAAAGTTTTAGAAGATCTGTGAGCATAGTGACAATTCCATCTTAATGCATGATGCACATGATCTAGCCATACATTTGTGCATCTATTACTACAACATCTCCTTTGGTGGTGTCTTGATGTTGGATGCTTTTCAACATATGTGTAGCTTCATACATGAGGCCCTTTTTGTAGCTAGATCTAGGTACTTATCATGTTTACATTTTTAGATCACCTAATCTTGTGGTATTTTGATTGAGGGAAAACCTCGGTCTACATGTTATTATCATGTAATAGCATTCAAACACACATTTTATTTAGGTTTTACACTCACCATATTTACATTTCAAATAACCTTGTATTTTTAATGTTTCTCCAACAAGATATAATCTTCTATGCCATGTTAATTAGATATTTTATAGTATACACAGTATGTCTACCTTTGTGGATTCATCGAGAAATTTTGTTGGACATGATTATATTCTCCACATAGATAACATTATAGGGGAGGCTAGTGATACTTATTCCCTCTCCCACCCTGGTATCCTCCTCCGTATCCACCTTAATCTCCTCCTTTATTGGATTGATATCTACCTTGATACCCTTGTTGTTGTGAATTATTTTAATGTTGGTGCTATTGATGGTTATCTCCAATTATAAATTATTGTTACATAGCTGGTGGGGCCTAACTTGTTTGTTACTGATATGTTATAAGTGAGTTACAGGGTTCTACATATTGGTATTAAGGTGATAGAGGTGTCCAACCCAGTAAAAGAGAGGTATATCTAACCAAACCTTGAGGTTGATACTATATTGAACTCAGAATCCATTATGGACCCATCTAGGTCATACAACCTTTATCAACCTCTGGGCCTGGGATCACCAGATTCACTAAGGATATTTACTACACAATAATGGAAAATATGTTTTTAGTATTACTTTATTTAAGCTCTTATAAAGACTAAAATTCTTCTCATCATGATTAGATGACTTGTAGAAATTGTAATATAGATTTTACATGTTTTTAATGTATTGTTTAAAAAGGTGGCATTACATGATCACATTCCCTACTACTTGGTAGAGTTCACAAAATTCTATCTTGACTTTATGATAATAATTTGTGTGATGTCCTTGTTTTCCTCACTACATACACCATAGATTTAATTTAGGCTTATTTGCCTTGTGGTATTTATCCATTTTTTCATAAAATCCTATAGTGTATTTTCAATCTTGAAATTGGAAATAAGAGATTCTCCATAATATTCAATATGTTCTATGCACATGGAAATAAATATGGCATCTACTTTCGTAGCATATTGAGTTTGGATAGTGGCAAACCTAATCCTAGAATGTATTCTTTCAATAAACTAGGTAGTTTTGTCTTTATCTGTTAAATAAAATTCTACCTTATTCATCACATTAGAGAATCTATGGTCATAGTTGTAGACTGATTCTCTTGACTTTTGCCATATCTCCTTTAGGTCTTGTTTAGTCTAACTGGTGTATTTCTTGATCTTAAATTCTATGATGAGTCATTCCTTAATGTATTTTAGACTTACCTACTAGATGTATTTTTGGTATATGAATTCTAATACTCTGTCAACTAGTGCCCCTACTAATTCACACTTTTGAATAGCTTCATCTATGACACCCTTAGCTTGTCATCTCATCTTGAAAATTAGTAAGTACTATTTAGGATCTATGGACCCATTATAGTTGGATAAATTTATTAATCCTCCTGGATGATTAGTCATGTTGACTGGTATGGAAGGAATCTTTTGAATAGCTATTATCAAAGGTAGTTGCATTCTAAGTGATCATGCCTATGTACTACATTGTGCAATAAAATAATTATCATGTGTACTAAAATTATTATCATGTGTACTTTATTTGTCTATAATTCTTTATTTTTTCTATTTAATTTCAACTAATTATATAGACTTCAAAGACTTTATAATTTATCTTGTATGAATTTTGGTACCCCAATGGATCATTTATTTTGAAAATAGTCCTTCCGAACTATCACCTTCCTATCCACCTAACTGAAAGCTTCTACTAAAATATAAAGGATTTGGCTGTAGTAAAGTGTGCTCTTCTAGTGAATGGTTCTTTCATGTAACTTCTTCTTCTCCTTCTACACTTGAACCTATGTTTAACCTATGACTATGTCTTGTTTCTTTGTATAATTCTTCTTCTTTTTAAAATACCCATTCTTGTAGCTACACGCTACATCTATCATCTATCTATTCTAATTCTAAACTATTATTACACTCCTCTTCACATGTCTCATCTTCATCTTATTCTTCATCCTCTTTCTTTATTATTTATTCATCCTCTCACTTATCACATATTCACACTCATTCATCATCTAATATACTACTACTTGTACCTTTACTCATAGCTACTTGGGTATTCTTCTATTTATTTCATGTGTTTTATTATTGTAGTTCTCGAGTAAATCTAGACTTTTTTTTTACTCTTCTTCTCTCATGTTTCCATTATGGATTTAGGTTCAAGCTTTACTTACTCATCTATCCATAATTTAAATTCATGTGTACACACCCCCATACACCCAAAGTGAATACTTCATATTGTCTATAGTAATCACCAAGGCCTTATCCACAACCAACATTTTTATTATGAGAGGTAGTTAATACAAAAAAATTACTCTAATTCCTTGGATAAAATGGTACTCTAAAACTTTGAAAACTATATATCTTTTTACTAAAAATTCAATGATGTATCTATCTATGGTGGTAATAACCAGTAGCATATTACTCTCATCTAGTCAGTTTCTAGTTTCAGCATCTGGTCTATCTTCTCTTTAGTCCAAGTAATTGTTTCTTCATTTTGGGATTGAAGCAATAATATTCCAATCTTGTCAGCCAGTTAGTTAGTAGACTAGGTAATTAACACCAAAAAAATTCATATATTTTCCATAGATGTGCTTCTGAATAATTTCACTTGTGGTAATACCAATCCTTTTAGATTCTTCTTTCATGAAATTCCATACTTTTTTATCTAACCATGTTTTAATGTCTTGTTACCCTGATAACCATATTAACATAGTTTCCTATAGAAAGAGTGTTTCCACACTCACTAAACCATTATTAGAAGAGGTTCCTGATATAATAGAACATGCTAAGGACCAAGATAGCTAAGTCTTATTCAAGTGCATGGGAAAGTACAAAAAAATCATATTTAACAAGGAAGATAGAAACATTAACAGAGATGTATTATAATGTGTTTGAAAGGATTAACTAGTACTTCATTAGTCATTCATAAAACATAAAAATAATTGAAAAGGGATTAAACCATACATTAAACATGATTTCACACACAAGAAACAAAATAATAAATACAGTAGGTAACCGTAACCAAAATAGTCTTTATTGATCTCAACAAAGATTCATCATCTTCTTCATATAAGCATACATATTTATACTCATTTAAAATCCTTGAATATTCACATTCTTCTTGTACTTTGGTTCTAAAAGAGGATATTGTTCATCTTTTATCCTTTTACAAACTATGGAGGATAGGACAAAATACATATAGCCAACAACTGAATACATAACGCATGAATATATGAAGAATATCCTACACAACTTTACTTATCTATTTTCTTCTCCCAACATAGCTCAAGTCAAGGATAAGGGTATTGAAGACAATAAAGTTAATATAAATAGACCAATCAAATATCTTAATGTGATGAGGTATTCTAATTCATTCAATGGTTATTGTTTTGTATGCAGTCAATTTGGTCTTAGAGTAAGAGTGTAAAAGATCATCCAAGAATGAGTACTCATGGGAATATGGAAGGAATAATCAATCAAGAGGTATGAATGAGGTGGTTAGATATGGTTTTCATATTGTAGGACACATTTCAATATTTTTTTCTAACAAAATTAGAAGGTCATAAAGTCAAAATAGGAGGTTTAAAGCCCCTAGAGTGCAAGAAAGAAGGCAAATAAATGTATGGAAACCAAAGATAGTAAAGATGAGTCATGATCAGTCTACAAGATCAAGTGGACTATTTATTGTTATACAACATGCTTTAGATGTGAAATCAAGTCAGAAATGTATATTATGAACTCATATTAATGTTCAAATGATTGATGAATAGGTCAAGCCTATAGTACCAATCAAACCTAAAAGGATACTAAAGGACATTTAGTCTTATGAGAACATGGAGATCCTATAATCTCCTAAACTTGTGTTGTTTTAGTACCCTATGGAAAGGAGTGACTCCATTAGGATTTATGGAGACACTATTCAGTTAGTAGAAGCATGGTGGATGTTTGGTTTGAGGGGGAGCTATACAGGTTAATGACTAATATTGTTTTATGATGAGAAGTGGTCTTGTAATCTGATTTCATTTGAAAGAGGTATACATGGAGTAAGGGAGAGCATGTTATTTTAATTATTCATCTTATATGTGTTGAGATTCTATGGTAAGAAGGTGTGGTTCCATAAGTTGCAGTATGTATAACCCTTTGTCATTAATGTCAAAGGGGGAGAAAGTTCAATAAGGGAGTTTAAATAGATTGGGGGAGATGAGAGTGATCAGATTGAAAAATGTTTTACTAGCAATGATAAAGGGAGATTTTATTGATAATTATTGTCATTTATGTCAAGGTTGTTATCATTTATGTCAATAATGTCATTGATGTTAAGGATGTCAATGTGCAAGTCAGAGAGAGAATTTGAAGGCAACCTAATGTCTCTTCTATTGAGAGAGAATTTGCAAGAAACCTAATTATTATTCTATTGGTTTTTATCAAGGTTGGTTTTTTTATAAATTTTCTTGTTTTATATTATCATTGAGGTAAGTATGTTTGATTACTAGTGCTTGACTACAAGGTGTCTTTAGAAGCCTAGTCATAATAAGCATAGTTATGTCATGAGCATGTGCATGATGAGCATGAAGAGGTATGTGTAGAGGTTTAACATTATTTGAGTAGAATATAAGTCATGTAATCAAGGTTTAAAATCATAAAATAGTTTTTTAAGATCATTTTTCAAGCTTCAAATGCTTGAGAAGCCTAGTCATAGCACTAGTCATATCTTGTAAAGTCCTAGTGAGAAGGTTTGAGCATAGTGGCTTGGTGAGATGGATGAAAAAAGTCATAAGAGGATGTATAAGGTATCTTGAGCATGCATATGATGCATTGGATCACTCAATATATTTTCAAGGTGAGCCTATAGGGGTAAGACATTAAGTTTATATGTATAATTAGACTAATTCTAGACCTTCCCTGACCTAATAAGGTGTCATGAGGTGTTGGCAAGGCATATGAAGGATGTAAAGTAGTATTTTAGCATGAGATATTTTTTTTGAGTTTGAAAATGAGGAGAGTGTATGTAAATAATAATTAAGGTTATATATTTGGCCTAATGTGGTTTGTAGGTCAATGTCTAAGAGAGCAAAGAGAGAGAGAGAGAGAGAGAGAGAGAGAGAGAGAGAGAGAGAGAGAGAGAGAGAGAGAGAGAGAGAGAGAGAGAGAGAGAGAGAGAGAGAGAGAGAGAGTATGGCCTAAATGGATATAAATTTATGTTTCAATTAAATTATGGATATGTGAGTGTTTCAAGGGTATAATATGTTTTTTCAATCATGATTATAAGTTTTGAGGTCATGGTTTTCAATAAAAGTGGTTTTGAAGTCTCTCAAGGGCACAAAATGAAGGCATGCAAACCTGAGAAGGACTTTCAATGTTCATTGGCACATGTAAACTATACATTGGAAACTAAGATATTAAGGATATATGGGTAAGGTTCTTATCTAAAATCTTTAAGTTTTAGTTTTTGAAATTATGGAAAATCCTTTATGAACAATCGTTAACACTAGAAATAGTGTTAACCCTCTCTTAAACCCTAACAATGACTTGATGTAAAATATATTATTCAAAACAGACCATAATGATCTCAAATTACTATAAAAATTATTTTACCATGTATTCAACTTCATAGGCACCTCTAGGTGTGATTGAATTTTTAGGTAAGTGAGTAGAACACATAGGAAAGGCCTTATTTCTTAAATATTTATTGCAGCAGTCAAAGTTGACCAATTCAAAGTTTTTAAATAGATGGAGAATGAAGTTTAAGACTTTTATTTTGTGTCCATGTTGTATTTTTGATAATTTCTATCACCCATGGGTGTTAAACTGATCATCTAAGTTAACCAGTCACTAATAGACCTAATGGTGAAAATAGTGAAAAACCCAAGTAATAGTGAGAAGATGTTTAAGGATATGTTATCATTAAATATGGATGAATCTAATTACATTGATACATTTTTAAATACTTTTAAAAACTTTTCATTTTGGATATAAGTTTTGGAGGTTAGTGGATATGATTAAAATGTTGTTTATAAGTTGACCTTTCTAGTTTAGTTGAGACAGGGATGTACAAGATCATGAGATTGGTCTGCAAGACCAATATTTTAATTTTAACATGTTATCCTTATATCAAAAAAATGTATAATTATATCATAATATCATTCATATGTATCAATAATCTCTATAAATGGTCATACATGTGATTGAAGTTCATTATCACCATGATTGTGCTTAAGGCAAACTGGTAATTCTAGGTAAGAAAGTTGCAGTGATGCATTTGATGATCTATACCATGAGTTTAATCATATAATGTACATTAATTTAATATTTAGTACATGTAAATTCTATCCATGATTTTTATAATCTTTAAATTCAGCATAATAGTTTGTAATATTGAAGCCAAAATGGCTTGTTTGGCTATGGTCTGAGAGAGAGAAGGTCAACAAATTGGTCTATAAGACCAATAATTGCCATTATAGATTATGAAATTTTTATTACAGGTTGTTATAAGTATTAATATTATAATGTTCATGAATTATAAATCCTTAAGTGTGTTCCTTCAGGTGTCATAATTTTAAATTTCCATGACTATGTTTTGAGGATAGTTGGCAGTTTAGAGTGAGCATTTTACAAAAAAGAGTTTGAGCCTATA
This sequence comes from Torreya grandis, assembly GCA_037957365.1. Taxonomy (NCBI): domain Eukaryota; kingdom Viridiplantae; phylum Streptophyta; class Pinopsida; order Cupressales; family Taxaceae; genus Torreya; species Torreya grandis. The sequence continues at coordinate 980,646 of JARHVA010001602.1, forward strand.
TACTTTGAGTTGAAGTATATAATAAATTTTTTATTGAACATGAGGTCATGAGGTTTATAAAATTTTTATTTATTTACATTTTTTTTATCACCAAATATTTAACCCTATAGAAGTTTTTTCAATCCTACTCTAACATGTGGGCAACATTGGAATAACTCTAGGTTTAAGGGCTAGCTCCCTAGATTGATATTTAAGTGATTATAAATAACACTAAATTATTAATTGGATGAAAATAATTATAAATATTCTTTAAATTAAACTATTCTAATGGGTTTATATACCATACATATCTTAACAAGATCATCATATCCTTGCACTAAGAGACAAGACCTACAACACTAACCTCAAAGTCTTAGGATATTCTAACGTTAATATTTCAATATGGAGGTGATACGCAAGATAATACTCAAGGTAAGTCTATTAAAGGTTAATTTTATACACTAGGTCTACTTGTACACTTTAAGGGAGTAAAAAAACACTAGCTACACTCCATATGACCTAGTAAAATGAGAATTATTGTACCAAACATTAAAGGATAAAGAAAATGATAGAAGCCTATCACTAGACCTCACCATACATCACTTCAAAAACTTATACAATATGTTATTTAACTCAAAACCATATTTCATGTATTATTCAAAGGCAATGTACAACATCAAACCAATAGGGCTTTGTTAGACATGGTGTGGAACTAGGAAACAAGAGCCAAAATGGCTTGCATTTATAGAATGGGTGAGAGAAGAGAGAGAAGTGGAGCTCAAGGGTCACAATGATAATTTTCAAGGCATGAGAATTTATTGTGTTATATATACATGGAGTATGAAAGAGACCATTAAATATCTCTTTGGATAAAAGTTTCTCCAAAGCATGAAAACTCCTCAAAACTAGCATCAAACCCTTTAACTACCTTCATGGAAATTGCATTCATCATTAGTCTTCTCTTGAGTGATCCAAAGTAGACTAGGGAGATATAACAAATATAAAATATGATGTGTGGGTTAGAAACAATCTTCAACATGCATTATATGTGTTCCTAACTATTATTCTTCTTTTAGATAAATGTTCTCAACATCTATAGTCACCATCACTAGCTCTATAGGTCTGTCTTCACATTTGGCACTGAGATGGCCTTTAATTTATAAATATAAACTATGAAAAGGGTGATATGACACCTATCAAGGGTACTCTTATCCCTAAATCCATTGTGTAGACCTTAAAACACCTCCCAAATGGACTTATCACTTCCTCACTTGGTGGTCACCCTCTATTCTCATTATCTCTCACAGACTACCTGAAGTGGAGGAGATTGTAGAAGAGTTTGTGTACTTTTTTGAAATAATAAATGGGCATGAAGAGCTATATTAGGTCCAAATTGAGTTTCTCAATTCATTCTCATCCTTTAATTATTCTTTTAACCTACAAAATACATAAAATTTGTCAATAAATCCTATTTTATGCCCTGTTCATATAAGTAGGGTATCAACCAACTGGATGGGATGGATATTTAAAAAGTCTTATTCAATCTCAAAATAATTTCAAGGTCATACTATCCCTATTGGATACATCCACAGCCATTTCTTTCCAATCAGATCAAAAATAAGGGTTTTGGAGGGTTTTAGGTAGTTCAAACCCTTAAGGATTGATCATACAATCCTAATGTTCAAACATCAGAAAAATTCCACTAGAATCATGTTAGGGACCTTCTTCAACATCTCTTAACTTCTTGGGTCTCCATTCTAGGTTTTTTTTACCAATGTGAGCTTCTAAAGATGGCCTATCAAGCTTGGGAATGTATTATGAGTAGTCCTAAGGTGTCTTAAGCCAAAAAATGGCTTTATTATGATTTCCCTTACACACCATAAGTTTCAAACAACTTCATACCTCCATTTGAATATTATACAATAAATTGTAAGGTTTTCTTGGTATTATAAAGTAGGTTAGGCCCCCTTAGGGATTTAGGCCTAACTATAATTCTATGGGTTTAGGCCACCATTAGATGCCAATGGTTTTTTTAGGACCATATAAACCTTTATCCACCTTAACTAAAACTCTTCACACCCTCCTTTTAGTTTTATAACAACTCCCAACTCATTCCTTCACTATTCACTCACCCCACCTCTATTTTTGTCTCTCTTAGAGTGATCTTTATCTGAGATAGAATAGAGGGTAGTTCCCCTATCTTATCATCAACTGTGAATGTATTAGGAGATAAAATAAGTATTGAGTACCATTTATACCTACTTTAAATGTTGTATCACTCTAATAATCCTTTCAACCCTAAAACACCTCAAGGCAGACTATGTAATATTGAATGTGTGTAGGGTTTATCTATTAACCATAGATTGAGGCTTGAACTTCATTCTCTATCTTATTTCCTTGTCCTCTATATCTCATGAGGTATATTTCACCATTATAAATTTCCTCTCAAACATATCCAACTCCTCAAATCTCTCTAAACCTAGGCCTAACTAGTAGATTATGACTATGTCATTCACTTAGAAAGAGTATATGCCTATAGGTGTATTCCATGTTGTACTTTGTATCTCATGCTTCAAAATATTAGGTTTTCCTTATAGTGTATAATTTCATCTCCTAGTTGGACATGCTCATATTATATCTCAAGGTTAAAATAACAATCAAACTGCCAGCTTCCCATATGCTATCAATCCCTAGTCAACCTGTAGGTGTCTTTGTAAGAGAAAAAGGGGACCCCTATAGGTTTTTATCAATGTCAAATCATGGTTATCCAATACATTGGGTTGATCCTTAGGTTATAAATCATTTCCATTTAGACAAATTCATTTTATTGTAGGTTTTACTTCTATTAAGTCTCCTTGTCAATACACTATCAGTTAGACTGACTATAGATACCAACTTGTGATCTATGAGATTTGTAGGTGATATTATGCCCCTCAATTGGACTTCTCATCTATTTTGATCTTACTTTAAGTCATTTAGGCTATCTAAAACTAAGTGTCCAATTTTTCATGAGTTATACAACTAATATATCCTTATTTTGATGTTCATAGGCTCAAAACATTGTAGAGAATATTGGCATTCTACAGTGAAGGAATGCATAAGGTGGAGGCCTTCTTATATTTTTATTACATGACAAAAAAACCAAACTATCATGTCAACTCACTACCTCTATACCTATATTACATAACAAAAACCATTAGACCAATTTATACCTTATATTATTTACTATGGAAGGATCCAAAGGAAGGTAACATCCCTATTTTAAAGACTTTAAGGTAAGGTATCCTTTAAGTCACTTTCTCCAACCATGATCGTGGCTTTAATTATGTTTACCACTTTATGGTTCCACTATTGATTTTATGGTGATTTCAACACCTCAAGACCTCAAGGAAGGTCCAAACAATATTCAAACACTTAAAATCCAATGTTTATGCCTCTGTGGACCACCTATAGATGCACATACAATATATGTAACTGTGAGGGTATGATATATAACAATATACATGATGAATTGGTTTTATAACCAATCTTATACCTCCTATTGGTCTAAATTGATCTTTTCCACCTTGGGAGACTTCAAACAAGTTCAAATTATTTCATTCCTCATTACTCTTATGTGGGGCACCTATAGGTGAATACCAAGGTTAAGAATTATGTATATAGAAGAACTAGTTGTCACAATCAATCATACATCATTTAAATAGTTCAACTTGATTTCTCATGTTTTAAGAGTGTATTAAACATATTGAAACTCCTCATTCCATCTTTATAATTGTTAAAAAACCTCATTCACCTAATTATAAGTGAATATCTATAGGGAGGTCTACTGTACATGTTTCTAATTGAGTTATCCCTCTAGAGATGACTTTGAGTCCTATTATCACATAGGTTTTACACTTTTTATTTGATGTGTAATAGCTTGATGTGAAACACCTAATGATACAATGGGAAAACCTAAAATCCATGGGACTTTAGTAAATTGAGTTTAACCTCTAGAGAAGACTGACTTCCTTTCATTAAATATGATGTAATTGATAAGATACTAGTTCTATAGAAATTTCGTAGTGTTCTTTATCCTAAACTAAATTTTGATCAAGAAAACGGGAAAGAATGAAACTTTACAAAATATAAATGGTGAATGCACAAAATATTTTAATAGGTCTTAATTCTTGTTTAATAAACATAATGGAATAGAGAATCACATTGAATTAGTTCAGCACAAACTCATACAAATGGGAAACCAGAGGTAATATTTAGTTATATTCACAGAAGGGAAAAATATTCTTTATTTTAATCAAAAAATATTTTCAAAAGGGTAAATATACCAAAAATGAATTTATTATGACTAAAATAAGAAAAAAAACTTCCAAAAATAATCAAATAACTGGCATACATAGAATTTCTCAAATAAGAAAAGCAAATCTTCAATTTATCTTTGTTCAAAAGGTTACAGCTTGTAGAAAATACATTCAAAATGTAGAAATTATATCCTATAATAGAAAAAATATATTTTGGGCCATGGGGTCTACCCATATTTATAAAAAATTATCCCATAGATGAGATATAATTGTCAAAACTTGAATGCCCAGTAAGAGAAACTATGTGGATCTAGAACTCCATGCTAAAAGAGGTGAGGTCTTCTATTTCTAATGTCTTTCACTTATAAAATGGTTTATAAAATAGCATGCAAGAGTTATAATTTATCCTTTTCTTGAAATTGTGTGGATTGAACTGGAAGATCTTCATGTAATGCCGTTTCTTCTTTATGTAGCTGAAAATAACCCCTCATGCAAAATGGGCAGTGCCCAAGATAGAACTTGACTTTTCAAAAGATAACTAAAGTTACCTTTGAAAAACCCTAACTTTATAAACATAAGTGAGACTTTTACAAATTTTTAAGTCAATCACTTTGTCAAGATGAAACTTGTAATTTTCAATTCATGCTTTTACACTTTTAAGCAATTGTAATTTGTCAAAATAGAAAGTGTAATTTGCAGTTGTGATTTTTACAATTTTCATATTGTCAAAAATATAAAGTGTAAAATACAAGTTTCTCTTTATCAAAAAGAGTTATAAGAAATATATTATCCTTTATAATTAAAACTTAAAATGTTTTTTAAATATGAAACACAACATATGAAAATATTTCAAAGGAAAGAATAATCAATATCGAGAATTTCTTCAGCCTTCTTGTCTTTCTCGACCTGTAGGTTTTCAACATATGCATCAAAGGCCTTGAAAAATTCTTATATTCACTTTTCATCTGGTCCATATGAATAAATCTAAGAGGCTTCACAATCTACTTGAATATCAAAAAATTCTCTTTTGAAAGTCTTGATCCCCTATATTTATGACCTTATTTTATCTAGTGCATTTTCATACATAATAAATTTGTGAGTAGAAATCAGGGTGAAGACTATATCCTTTGTAGATTATTTCTCAACTACCTCTCTGAACTTATTACGGACCTCCTCTACCTATAACATATTCTTTACATCATCTATTATTTGACATGACATCATATTCATCATTCCTTCAATGTTGTATATCATGTCAATGGCTTTATCATGTGCCACCTTGGCTTGGTGCGCAAATTCTATAAGTATCCTTATTCAAAATTGAGTTTCTCTATGTAATTCCTTGTGCTTTGCCTCATTATTTATTACCTTCTCTACAATGAAAATATCAACATCAATTAAACCTACAACTATTAGTTTTAGATAATATAAATTCATAGTTTGAATCTCTCCTTCATATTTATTAACTTCTTCTTTCGATATTTTCTTCCTCTCTTTGATTATTTCATATTAGTTCATTATTGCAGTAATAAACTTATTGCCCTTAGAAATGAGTTCCTCTGACCACTCTTTAATATCCCTTCCCATATGATCCATAGCTCAAACTGAATCAATGAAAGCTTGAGTTGAAATATGTCTGACTTGTTGCATAGACTGTGGTTGTTTTAATGATTCACTGGGCTTTATGAACTAGTTCAATATTGTTATAAGTTGATGCACTTTTCTCTTTAACTCATCCTTGGTGGACTTGTCATGATCAATCATTTTAAAGAGGTAGTTGATGCCAAATTTCACATCATGTTTTAACCCCTCTCTTGTCAACCATCCAGGTTGGATCTTAGAAATCTGATAATCCCCCACCATAAGATTTTCCTTTTATTTATCTAGTTGGGGTACTACAATTTCAACATACCTCTCCCCTTTGTCATCATTGAATATCTTGGAGAAGGTTTGAGGGGTAGGTTTTGATTTTTTTTTTACCTCTAATATACCAAAGTCTAGTGTGTTGGGGTCAATCATTTGTTTTCTCTTCTTTCCCACTGAATTTGTTATCCAACTAGGGGTAGCATCTAGTTGCTTAGACACCATCACCAAAGAATCAATAGCTGGTGTTGTTGCACTGGTAGACACTATGACCATTGTAGACTCTTGTGTACATGTTAATTTTGATTAATCAAGAGCTACCTATGAAACTTCAATCCCATCAATAGATTGAAAATATATATTTACATCAAGGACTTGGGTCTCTCCAATCTTAACTAGAAACAATGTGGAAATAGTGGAAGTGGAAGATGAGATAGGCATAGAGATTGTGAATTTGGGAGTAGGTGTGAGCATGGAAGCCAAATAATTAAATGAATCAATGAGATGTGTGGGGCTTGTTAGAGGATATATATTGCACCCTAGATGAGAATGGGATTATTCAGGTCCTATTCTCAAACATAGTCCAACATGAGAATGACCCTAGGTTGTGGGTTACCTAATTTTGGGCCAAACCTCTAGGATTTTTAATGAGGCTAACTCCTTAGATATGATAATTTGAATCTTTCTTCTTAAAAATTAATCTTTTAGGATGAAAAGGAGAGAAAATACATAAATGAAAACCTAATTTAAGTATGGCACAGGTAACTGACATCGGTTCCTGCCTGCTTGCCTGTAACCAACGTCGGTCGACCCATGACCGATGCCAGCATCTCCTGGTCTGCTCCTGACCGATGCCAGCATCTCCTGACCGATGCCGGTGACTGTGTAAGTTTGTAACCTGCAAAACACACTCATATGTGAAGCTTTTAGCTCCACACCTTAACAATCTCCCACTTGGAGATAAACAGCTGCACCAGTACCTGTACAACAACATCTTCTAGCTTCTCCATCTTCAAACTCAATCATGAAGACCAACAAAATTTGAATGAAGATTCAACTTCTCCTTTGTTACCAGCTTAGTTAACATATTAGTAGGGTTCTTATTTGATGTATCTTCTCCAGATTCAACTCACCATCCTCCAATACCTGTCGTATGAAGTGGTACCTTAGCTGTATATGCTTGGTTCTTGAATGAAAGTCTGAATTCTTAGCCAAATGAATTGCACTCTGACTATCACTGTATAGTCTACAACTCTCTTGCTCCTTTCCAAGCTCTTCCATGAACCGTGTCATCCATATCATCTCTTTGATAGCTTCTGTGGCTGCAATATATTCTGCTTCTGTAGTTGACAAGGCAACAACCTTCTACAACTTTGAAATCCAGCTAATCATCGTTCCACCAACAGTGAAAACATATCCTGTGGTGCTTCTCCTGCCATCCAAATCACCTGCCATATCTAAATCTACATAACCATGTAGAGAAGTATATGAATTGCCATAGCATAAATGCCTACTATTGGTTCCTCTCAGATATCTAAGAATCCACTAAACTGCTTTCCAACGCTCCTTCCCTGGATTGGCCATATACTTACTTACAACTCCCACTGCTTGGGCAATATCTGGTCTAGTACACACCATTGCATACATTAAACTCCCTACTGTGGAAGAATATGGAACTCTACTCATGTACTCTACCTCATCATGTGAATTTGGACACTGATCTTTACTGAACTTGAAGTGTCCAGCCATAGGTGTGCTTACTGGCTTTGCATCTTGCATATTAAATCACTTCAACACCTTGTTCACATAATCCTCTTCAGACAAAATCAACCTATGATTTTTCCTGTCTCTCTTAATACTCATGCCAAGGATTTTCTTTGCTGCTCCCAAATCCTTCATGGCAAACATGTGAGCTAATTTCACCTTAAGCTTAGAGATATCATGCATGTGTGATCCTGCAACCAGCATATCATCTACATACAACAATAGAATAATATATCTACCATTATCCAATCTCTTGAAATACACACAATGGTCAGATTGACACCTATTGTAGCCATGCTCAGTCATAAACCTGTCAAATCTCAAATACCACTGTCTAGGAGCTTGCTTGAGGCCATACAAGCTTTTCTTCAATCTGCACACTAGCTTCTCCTTACCTTTAACCTCATATCCTTCTGACTGATCCATATATATTTCTTCATCCAAATCTCCATGAAAAAACACTATCTTAACATCAAGCTACTCAAGATGCAAATCCTCAATAGCAACTAAAGACAATACAGTCCGTATAGAAGTCATTTTAACAATAGGAGAAAAAATCTCACCAAAGTCAATACCTGGTTTTTATGCAAATCCTTTCACTACCAACCTGACCTTATATCTCATCTTACCATTCTCACCTTCCTTCAATCTATAGATCCATCTATTCTTTAGTGTCCTCTTTCCAGCTGGTAACTCAACCAAATCCCATGTTTGGTTCTCTCTCAAGGGATATATCTCCTCATTCATGCCTAGCTCCCACTGTTTCTTTGAATCCACCTGTATTGCTTCTTCAAAACTCTCTGGTTTTCCACCATCAGTTAGCAATAAATAGAATAATGAAGGGGAATATCGAATTGGAGGTTTACTTACCCTTTCTAACCTCCTGATGGGCATCTAAGACTCATCCACAACACGTTGTCCACCCAAATTCTCTGACAGTGACCGACCTCGGTCACCTCCAGGCCTGTAACTGACCAGCATCGGTTCCCCATGACCGACCTCAGTTCCTTCCTAGCCGACGTCGGTTAATGTCTGATCGACATCATTTTTTGTCCAGCTGACGTCGGTTCCTACCTGGATGATGTCGATCTCTATATTTTCCTATAAGTGATTATTTCTTCTTCTCACGAGCTCATTTTGGACCATCACTTCATCTAATTCTCCATTGCTCTACCTAGATTGATTTAGCTTCCTGAGATGATCATTATACATCACTTTTTCATTGAAAACAACATCTCAGCTCCTAATTATCTTGTTAGTTCCTAGATTCCAAAACCTGAATCTGAAATCATCAGAGCCATAGCCAATAAATGTGCACCTCATAGACTTAGCATCCAGCTTCTTTCTATTTTCCTTATCAACGTGCACAAAGGCTTCACAACCAAAAACTTTGAGAAATGAGAGATCTACCTTTTTACCTGTCCATGCCTCTTTTAGAATTCCACCATCCAGAGCTGTAGAGGGTCCTCTGTTAATCAGGGACACTACAGTATCCACAGCCTCTGCCCAAAACTCTAAGGGCAAACCAGCATGTAATCTCATACACTTTGCATGCTCCAGTATTGTCCTATTCATCCTTTCAGCAACTCCATTTTGCTGAGGTGTCCTTGGAACCATCCTCTACCTGTGGATTCCATGCATATAACAATACCAGTTGAACTTGTGGCTACAGAACTCACCACCATTGTCAGATCTCAGGCACTTCAATCTCCTACCTATTTCATTCTCAACCATAGCTTTCCAAATCTTAAAAGTCTCAAATACATCATATTTTTTCTTAATACAATAGACCCATACCTTTCTTGTAGCATCATCAACGAAAGAGACAAAGTACTGTGATCCTCCAATAGAATCAACTTGAGCTGGTCCCCACACGTCTGCGTGAACAAGCTACAACTTGTGCTTCTTTTTTGTTGACCCAATCTTGAGAAAACTCACTCTCTTCTGTTTCCCAAAAACACAGTGCTCACAAAAATCCAAGTCTATGCTTTTCAAATCTGAAAGCTTACCTCTTGACTTAAGAATGGACATTCCCTTCTCACTCATGTGGTTGAGCTTGTGATGCCACAACTTTGCATCTACATCTGAAGTAGATAATACAAAAGGAGAAATATCAGTAACACAATTACATAAATAGAGAGTACCTACTCTCTTACCTATGGCCATAACAAGTGCACCCTTGGTAACCTTCCAAGATTCAGCTATGAGAGTTACTATACAACCCTCATCCCCGAACTTTCCTACAGAAATCAAATTCCTCTTCAAGCTGGGAACATGCATAACATCTCTCAACACCCATGTGTTGCCATTATACATTTTCAGCTACACTTTTCCTTTGTCAATAATTTCACAAGGCTCATCATCCCCTAGATACACTATTCCAAAATCTCCATGGACATAGTCACTAAAATATTCTCTATTGGGGGTAGCATGAAAAGATGCACCAGAATTTAAAACCCAAGATTCAATATTATTATGCAAAGAGAATATTAAAGCATCTTGTGCAATACCTGCAACCTTCGCTTCTTCTTTTCCTTTGTGTTGATTGTCCTCCTTAGGCTTTGACCAGCAATCTTTGCTTATGTGCCCTATCTTTCCACAATTCCAGCATTGTGGCTTCCTGCCATTTTTGGATTTGGATCTACCTCTCATCTTTGACTTATATCTTGATCTCCCTTTCTTGCTCTTCTCTTTTTGCCTTCCTCTACTCTCAAAACTTAAAGCGTTCCCTGATGCTTCTTCTGTGCTTTTCCTATGGATTTCCTCATTCAAGATAACACTAACAACATCATCTACTTTTAAAATATTTGAAGTGGATGCAGTATTACTAACTACCATTACCAAGCTATGCCAACTTTTAGGCAAAGAACATAATATTAAAAGAGCCTTAATTTCATCATCAAACACTATTTTTGACTGAATTTAATTGATTAACAATCCCATGGAAATCATTAAGATGATTGGATACAGATCCACCTTCCTGCATTTGCAAATTAAATAACTACTTCATAAGATATACCTTATTAGAAGCTGAGGGTTTTTCATACATATTTGCTAAAGTAGTCATTAACTCTACCGTAGACTTTGCCTGTGATAAATTAGATATCACAGTGGATGCCAGACTCAATCTTATAGACCCCAGAGCCTTTCTATCAAGAACTTCCCATTCTTCATCATCCATGTCTGTGGGCTTCTTAGCAACACCACCTAATGGTAAGAAAAGATCTTTCCGATACAGATAATCCTCTATCTGCATTCTCCATAACTGGTAATTCTTTCCATTAAACTTCTCCATTCTTAGTTTACTTTCCTCTGCCATTGCTTCTCCCACTCAAATAGAAAGCTCTATGAGTAACCTATAATCAACACACACTACACAGATCTGAACCACCTGTTAGTGAACCTGAGCTCTGAGACCACTTGTTGGGGATCAACCAACAAGGTTGATTACTATTAGCAAGCAACTAAATGCAGAAATAACTTATAATGATAAGTAACTAGAATCATAAATGACAAAGAACAATAGATACAAGAAACCACCCTGAAAACTTGTATTAAACTCTTTACAGAAGGAATACAATTGAAGAAACTTCTTTCTTCCACACCTCTCTCAGATGTACATATCTCTCTCTAGATCTCTTTCCCTCAAGAGTTACAATCAAATTTAACAATCTGGAATGATTCACATATATTTTACAATACTATTCTGCACACAAAATAGTCCTATATTCTACAATAAGCTATTAATAATTATCCCTATTATAAAGAATTAGGGATCATGAGCAATGCAATTACAACCATCAGATGAACCTCCTAATCAAAGGCTCAAATCAGTCTTGCTAAAGATAGAGATGTGAACTTAAGACTATCACTTAATCCATCCATGCAAACACTTAGTTCTATCCATGAAAATAGCTTTTTGGACGCACAGGTAACCGACATCAGTTCTTGCCTGCTTGCCTATGACCGACGTCAGCCGACTCATGACCAACGCTGGCATCTCCTGGTCTACTCCTGACTGACGTCGGTCGCTCCTGACTGACGCCGGTGATTGTGTAAGTCTGTAACCTACAAAACATACTTATATGTGAAGCTTTTAGCTCCACACCTTAACAAGTATGGTGATGCACCAAATGTTCAATGATCCACTCTCAATTTGGACACTTATATGACTACTAATGAATTCAATATAGACAAGGATTGATCAGATTATATGATAGGGTTATAAAAATGAGTATTTTGTGTGAAGGTTGAAAGAGACCTACAACTTGAAGGACAAAAATAAATAGGTTGAAGTAAGACACTATGAGTATTTTGTGTGAAGTAAGACACTAACATTTCACACAACCTACAAAGAACTAATAGCCTTAAAGCAAGATACATGAAGGACCTATAGATGATGAATAGATAAAATGCATTCTATAAATCAAAATCTAGTGAAGTACAATTAACATTAAACAAGAATATAAAATTGTCTTATATTACTTCAAAAGAGTTTTATAGAGTGATTTTGGCAGAGCTTCACTATCTCTAGGTGAGGTAGGTGAGGGATACAAATCAAGAGCTCAAAACTAGTATTTATAGGAAGAAAGAAGGTAAGAAAGATAGGTAGGCATGGAAGAGGTCATTAATGAGCTCAATTCCACTCAAGAAAACCACCACCATGATCCTTCTTGAGCCTCCCCCTGCATTGATGTCATTATATCTTTTTCTCACATGATGGAGAACGTGAAGATCAAGACCAGTTATATGAAGTAATCCCCATCTCCACATGAATCCTTCTCGAGATCCTTAGTATTAATGACATTCACTATCTTCTTCAATCATGCTTTATGCTCTTCATGTTATCATGTAGTTACTTGAGCTCACTTATTGGCATTCCTTCTGACATTTCTTATAGAGTCACCATTTGTCCATTGATTCTAAATCCTAAATATCGATCTATTATGGATGAAAACCAATCTATTTATTGGTTTTCATATAATAATGATTGAAAATGGAGATCCATGAGATAGATTATCTTGAGTCTAAATGAGACGTAAAACTTGTCTATAATTCCTTTAAAATATTTATAGGTCATTAATGGCATTTGATGGCTTTACAAAATCTACTCCTGGTTATCCATATCATGTTTGATATTGAATTTATATATTTTACCTACTTGGGGTGGTGATATCCTATGTCCAATGTGTCTTTCTTCATGGGATCCTTTGGTTTGACTTGAATTGAATTCATTCTCCATTTTAAGTCCCTATCTTTCAATTTTTAATGATGATCATTGATCTTGATCTGGGCTTCCCAAACTATGCTAACTACTAGCTCTTCATTTGTTTTACAAGATCATGTTGTTAGTCCTTTGACTCCTTGACCTCATTCACACAATATATCTATTTTTTTACAAATGAAAATGAGTCATTAATCTTCTACTAGTTTAATGTGCTTAAGACGTTTGGTAGCTTCTCATTTGTCTTTGAGATCCACTGACTTATTGAATCATCACTCACCCTTAGATCATTGTGTATGATTGTACATGCATCGTTGATCTACTTGGACCCACTAACCTTTATCATATCACCACTCATCATTATATTTTATCTTAGCACCCAAGATATTAACACATATCATTGACTTGTTCACACTAACTTTTTGACTTGATGCTCACCATTTTTCTTTGATGCATGATCAAATGCACATTATTGGATCTTCAAGACCCACTGATATCTATAAGATCACCACTAACCATTAGATTTGATACTATCTATCATGATATTGACACTTTTTATTTTATTTTTCATCCTTGTATTATTTAAATTCAAATGGCTATTTTCCGCAACTTAAACTTGACATCAGTGCACCCATTTCACTATGAAAGTCTAATTTTGAAGCATTATATCTTGAGATATCAAGATCATCAAGACACTAAATTTTTATAGGATAATATCAACATTAATAACATCTTGTCCATACCATATTTTAGATATAGGAGGCTTCCTAAGCATACTTATAAAATGCACAATCGAGCTAACTAGTTTGTTTTTGTATGACATGTTGGTGATGGTCTGGCCCTTCTATGCTTGTACAAGAAATTTCAAGGCTCAAATTGAGTTTATGAGGACTATGAAACTTGATTTATGTCCAATAAGGTTAATATCACCATAAGGACATACTGATTATTCTTCCCTTACAACTATAGACCTGTTCCAAGACTTACTTCTCAAAGATCAACAAATTGCACTTTAAGCTTGCTTAAAGTGTTTTAAAATATGTGTAACATGTGATCTTTGGACCACTCATTACATCCAAAAAAAAATCATCTCATAAATTTAGGTAGAATATATGTATGTGGGCCAAATTGGCCAACATTTCTAGCAGCTTAGTTGGTTTGACTAGCCTATTGATCATGGAACCTAGACTTGATCAAGCTTATTCTTGATGACTAGATAAATGAGATACTTACATCTAAGGGGTTGTAACTATTATAAGATTCACCTTGAGTAATTTGGCTTTAGGATTATTGATTTGATGAATAAGGGGGTCTATTATATGATTTAGTAAGATATTAGGCTTGAAAGGGGCCTTGGTATGACCTATATGAATTATGTTGTTGTCTCTCTAGAGCCACTAGCTTGTTATTTTGTGCCTTCAACAAGCTTTCAATCCTTGGAAACTTATCCACTTGATCATCATCAGGTTGGGCTTAATTATTTGGAGTGGGAAATGGATAAATGGTATGTGGGGTTGGCTTAAGCTCAAGAAAAAGTGGAATGAGAGCTCTTGGCATGAGTTTCCTTGCTTGTATCAAATAGTTTTTTGCCCTTATAGCTATCTCATAAGCCTCCAGTAGAGTTGTCCCACCCATAGATTGGATCATGACTACAATGTCTAAATTTAATGCTCTTAAATCGTAAAGAAAATCACAATTAGGAGTGGGCTTAATAATGATAGGGATCCTATCCCAAGTCTTTTGGAATCTATAGTTGAAATCAACCATAGATTCTTGGGGTGCCCTCTTGATTGAGGTGAGTTATTCAATAAGCGATGCATGGTCACTTCTATCCTCAAAAATTTTACATAGGCACTCACCGAAATCATCCAAAGTATTGATTAAGGTAGGATCTAAACCTATATAACATTGTAGGGATTTTCCTTTCAAGGATGTGGCTAGTAGTCTCATGGCTAAATTCTCTTATGTAATGTTATGCATCAAAGGTTTGCAATATTATAAATATGTTTTATAGGGGTGGTGGAGTTTTTTTATATAAAGTATGGTAGACTCTTCAAAGAGGCAGTAGGGATATCATCATGTTTCTAAAGGTTAAGAGGGCTGCCACCATTGAAGCATACAAAATCTTTCATTCTGGGCCTTACCATTTGCATAATGGGGGTTACACTACTTAAAATAATAGTATGATCAGGGGATGAATATCTATTCTAAGTTTAAGGACTTGTCCTATTGAATCTTGCTCTTTTAAATCAAATATAAGGTATCTTAATGAATTCAAAGGGAATACCCCTACTAGTTGACCTTATAGTAACCTTTTGCATGAGAGATGCTGTTTAGATGATGTTTTGAACTCTATAACTTAGAGACTCTTCAGTTTCTATCTCTCTTTAGCTGAAAACTTCAATTATGCCAAGGAGAATATATATGTGTCCCACTAAGCATGCCATAATTTTTTAAGGTTATAGGTTGCACCCTTATTGAGAAGGGGATTGTTTAGGTCCTACTCTCAATCCTAATCCAACATGGGAATGACCCTAGGCTATGGGTTACCTAATTTCAGGACAAACCTCTATGATTTTAATGAGGCTAGCTCCTCAGATATGATAGTTTAAATCTTTCTTATTAAAACTTAATCTATTGGGATGAAAAGGGGAGAAAATACATAAATGAAAACCTACTTTAAGTATGGTGATGCACCAAAATTTTAACGATCCACTCTCAACTCGGACACTTCTATGACTACTAATTAATTCAATGGAGATAAGGATTGATCAGATTCTATAATAGGGTTCCAAAAATGAGTATTTTCTATGAAGGTTGAAAAATACATACAACTTGAAGGATAGAAATAAATAGGTCAAAGTAAGACACTATGAACTTATGACACTTTCAAGAGAAACCTCACTAACTAACACATCACACAACCTACAAGGAACTAATAGCCTTAAATAAAGGTACATGAACTATGTATGCTGAATATACCACATACATTTTGCAAATCAAACTTCAATGAAGTACACTTAGCATTAAAAAAGAATCTGAAATTATCTTATATTGCTCTAAAAGAGTTTTATAGAGTGATTTTGGTAGAGTTTCACTATCTCTAGCCGAGGGATACAAATCAAGAACTCAAATATATTATCTATAGGAAGAAAAAAGGTAAGAGAGAGAGAGGTAAGAATTGAAGGGTTCATTAATGATGACAATTCCACTCAAGAAAACCACCACAACAATCCTTTTCGAGCCTCCCTCTACATTAATGTCATTATATCTTTTTCTAGTGTGATGGAGAATGTGAAGAAAAAGACCAGTTACAAGAAGTAATCCCCATCATTGCATGAATAGTTATCAAGCTCCTCAGCATTAATGCCATTCACTATCTTATTCAATAATGTTTGATGCTCTTCACATTATCAAGTAGTTATTTGAGCTTGTTTATTGACATTCTTTCTAACATTTCTTGTATAGTCACCATTCTGCCATTGCTTCTAAATCCTAAATATCTATATATTATGGATGAAACCCAATATCCTTTATTGGTTTCATATAGCCATGATTTAAAATGGAGGTCCATGACCTAAGGCCTTTTGAGTCTAAATGAGATGTAAAACTTATGTCTAGAAGTTCTTGAAAAGCTTTATAGGGATTTAATGACATTCAATGGCTTTGTAGAATCTACTATTAGTTATCTAGATCATGTTTGATCTTGAATTTATATATTTTACCTTTGTGGGGTGGTGAGATCCTATTTACATCATGTCTACCTTCATGACATCCTCTAGTTCAACCTCAATCAAATTCATTCTCCATTTGAAGTCCCTAGCTTTCAACTTTTAACAACAATCATCGATCTTGATTTGGGCTTCCCAAATTGTGCCAACTATCAGCTCTTAATTTATTCTATAGGATCCTATTGTTAGTCCTTTGACTCTTTGACCTCATGCACACTATATATCTTCTTATATATGAATTAACATGAACCATTAATCTTATGTAATTTTAACATGATTAAGACAATTGATAAATTCTCATTTGTTTTTGAGATCCACTGACTTATAGACTCATTACTCACTATTAGATATTTGTGTACGATTTCATGCACACCATTGATCTACCTAGACCCACTAAACTTTGTCAGATCACTACTCACCATTAGATTTTATCTTAACACCCAATATCTTGACACTTGTCATCAATGCATTCACACTAACTTTTTGACTTAATACTCACTGTTGATCTTTGATGCATGATCAAATGCATACCATTAGATCTTTTAGATCCATTGACATCTATCAGATCACTGATCATCATTAGATTTGATCTTATCTCCCTCAATATTAACACTTGTTAGTTTCATGTTCATCCTTGGATTATTTGAATCAAATGGCTATTTGTTGCATCTTAAAATTGATGTATGTGCACCCATTTCACTTTGTAAGTCTAACTTTGAAGCCTTATATCTTGAGATAGAAAGCTCATCAAGACACCAAATTTGTAGAGGATGATCTCATCATCAATAAATTCTTATTTTTGCAATATTTTGGCTCTGGGAGGTTACCTGAACATACTTATAAAATTCATAATTGAGCTAACTAGATTGTTTATGCATGATGTGTTGATGATGACCTGGCTCTTCTATGCTTGTGCAAGAACATTCAAGGCTCAAAATGAGTTTTTTAGGCCTATGAAACCTGATTTATGTCCATGAAGGTCAAGATCGCCATAAGGACCTATTTATTCTTCTTCCCTTGCAACTCTAGACCTATTTCAAGACTTGCTTCTCAAAGATCAACAAATTGCACTTTTAAAGTATTTCAAAAGCTTTGTAAGCAACACATGATCTTTGGACCACTCATTCCATGCAGAACTCTATTCAACTCATCCATTCAAGAATATTTTAATGTGGTCCAAATTGGCTGACAGGACCACTTAGGGTTGGTGATGTAAGGAAAGTGAGTGGGCATGAAAGTGAAATAGTACTTACCTTAGGATTTGGGGTAGCCTGCAAGGCTGAAGTCAAGATGATTGAATCCATGGATTTGTACTACTGAGTGGTGTTGTAAATTAATTGTGATTGGAGGGAAGGGGTTATAAATGGAATGGAAAGAGGGAATGGAATGAAAGGGGAAGGTGAAATTTGAGGAATAGAAAGTGGAGTGGAAACTTGAGAATCTACTGATGGGGAACCCTGAGTATCAACTTGACTTACTTGTATTGGGATTATTGTGGTAGGTAATGTATTTATAATGGTAGAAGTGGAAATTATAGATACAGGGGGAATGGAAACAAGAGGCGGAGTAAAAACTAGATGTGAAATGGAAACCTAAGATGTTGGAGTAGAGATAAGATGTGGAGGTGTTAAAACCTATGGAGCAGTATAGGTAGGAGGAGGAAGGAAAATGGAAATGGGGGTTGTCACTATTACATATATGAGGATTAAATTTGTGGAATCTCATGCCACTACCATGTCTTCATATGAAAATTCAATTATTTTTTCCATAGCTACCTCATCCTTAATTGATTCCCCTTTCTTAGCCTTAGTCTTCTTCTTCTTTAGCTCTTTTGACATTTCACCTAGACCCTCTTTTAATGGAGTAACCCCCTTTACTTTAAGATTTAAAATCTTCTCTCTAAACCCTATTATTTCTATTATTACTTGAACTCCCTTTCTCCTCAACCAACTGATTTTTCTATTAATCACATGGGTTATTCTATCAAATAGAGAAAATTATTCTAGAGTAGACCACCTTATTAGTGAAAGGGGTTGTGTGATGACCTGCACATAATAGATTGGGTCTACTGTAGAATCATCATCTACCAAGTCATCTAGAATTGGTGCTAGATTATAATCTTTGATCCACTATAGGTTCATTCTATAATAATCTCTCATTTTGACCCTTTCTTCATCTTCACAATCCTCCCAATAATCCTCATAATATGGTACATGAGCATATGTTGCAAGTGTTAGTCTATTGGTGATCTTTCTATATACATCAAAAAATGGCCTTGAATCCAAAGTCTTAAGTGTCATTTGGCACATTTCAAAGTTGACACATTTGGCCTTGAGGAGGTATTGGCATGTGTAATGGCCAATAGAGATTGGGAAATGTATCTTGACCTTGTGCCTATTAGAAAGGAGCTTATGGGTCTCTACAAGTTCCTTGACTAGATCTATCAATGCCCATTCATAATTGACATATTGAGCAAGTGTATAGGTTCAACCACTAAAAAATGTTGCCCTAATGTAAGAAAAGATGGGGAATTGAATGAAATAGGAGTCCTATTTTTTGATCTCTTCCACTACTACTAGTCAGAACCTTATCCTCCCAAGTTATTTATCAAACATGGTAATGATGCAATAGATGAAAGCATAATTTACTCTTATAAAATTTTATCTACTAGCCTCTAATTTGAGGTCAGGATAGTAATTTTATACTCTACTTATTTCTTTAGGAACTTTGTTAAGGCTTGGGAATAATCTCCCTTTGGCCAAAATGTATACAATATAGGAGGTCATATAAAACTTTCCAATTGTTTACACTTACAATAATTCCTTATGTATGGAATCACTTATAATTAGGGCCCAATGAATGTATTGGTTATTTTTTTAGATGACCTAGATATATTGGTACATCCACTCTTGAAAACACTTGGCACATAATTATATCTCCCACCTCATCAATGAAACTAAGCCTATGCATGGTCTTTGGTAGGGTATTAGATGAATCCTTGAGGGAATTGAGCCACTATTTGTTGATCATCTTTTGATACACATATATTTTATCATCAAATAATTATGTGGATGTTTGTGGGGTTACATCAAGATAGCTCTTGAATTCTGAGATTACAAACACTTAATTTATGAAATTGGGGTCTAGATTGTTAGTGTAAGTTTTTATTTTTCCCTATTATTTAATTAGGAAAATTATATATTTGTGCATATATGGAGTTTTTCTGCATTCATGGGATAGGCTAGCTTATGTGGAGATGTGTGTCATAAATGTGTCATAGGTGTCATAAAAATGTCATAAGTAACTCCTTTGACTGGTTATTTCGGATATGGGAGTTACTTCTCTATTCTTAGCACCTTGTCACCACCTTTCATGGAGGAGTTACAATCTATTCTTGAGGTGATTTGACCACCTTTTGTGGAGGAGTTACTTAAGTGCTCTCCTATATGTATTCTTCACTTTGGTCATCTTATGTTAAAGGAATATTGGTTGTTCTCCAAATTGTCTATGAAATTGTCTTTTGTTTGATTTCATTTACTTTAGCATTTTGTGGTATTCACTTGCTTTGTCCCATGTAACCACGACTTGTGCATCCTCGTTATTCAGACCTTGGCAAATCCTCCGATATGCTATCAGAGCCATCCCGATAACTGGTTCTCTATTTTTTTATTGCTTTCATTAAAATTTAGAGCTTTGTTAAGGCATTTTTTTGTGAAATTTGAAAATTTATGGGAGATATTGTTAGTTCTCTATGCTCTTGTTCCTTCCATGGCTTGTTTGGTCTCTCCATATACATGTAGGTGAGATTTTACAAGATCTAATAATCTTGTTTATGTCAATCGGCTTGCATATTTTATGCTTTAATTAGAATTGCAAGTTCTCATATGCCTTTGCAATCTCTTGGTAGCTGATTTTACCTTTGCATGCCATTTTTTGGTTGCTGGGGTCATTTTTTCTGGCTAAAGGCATCTATTTTACACTAGATCTACATCTTCTATACATCAAAAATAAAAATGTCTTCTGGGTTTTGTTCGTAGCCTAGAAAAACCATCTGAGTATATTTTAATTTTTATATACATTATATATACTTTACAAAAATGCACTCAAAAAGCTACAGCAAGACCCCTCTCTGTTAGCAATTGCAATTTTGAAGGCAGTTTTCAAATACTCCATTCTTGCTCATACGGACTCTTTTTTCCATGATTTTTTTTTTTGGCTATTTTTTTATGCTCTATGCACTAGTGTAGACATTTTTTGATTTTGATGCTAAGATTTTTTAGAAATAGCAGATTCTCAGTCATGACATTGCACAGTTCTCATTTTGGGAACTTCAGAGGATCATAACTTTCACATAAGACCTCGTATCAAAACGATTCTTTTTTTGAAAGTGCATGATTTTTTAGTAGATCATAGTGGTGCTATTTATTTCTCTAGATATTATGCCAAAGTTGTATTTTCATCATATGCTCTTCATGAGGGTTTTGTAATGCATTGAAATCAAGACCACTTAGTATTTCTTGTTAGTGGAAGTTGTAAACACACTAATATAAAGTGCCAAATCATTTTTTTTAGGGGGTTCTTTTATTGAGTAGTATTTAAGTTTTTTAAAGCTTATATATTCGATTATCAAAGACGAAAGGTGAGGCTTGAGTTGGTAGGAGGCCAATTCCCCCTCAAAAAGACCTCCTTTATATTCCTCACTCTATGATGAGTCTAATGAGTGGTTGGAATGCCACTTTCTCTCTCAAAATAGGTATTTTTTTAATGTTTTAGTGTTATTTTTTTGCAAAAACACTAGTTTATGAGAAATTGAATCTTTAATATCTTGCAAATGGTAGCTCGGATTTGGGTGCCATTTTTTGAAAAATTGTTTATATTTCAATTCTCCATAGTGTAGAATTGTTATTTGTTAAAAATATATTAGTTTATAAAGTGCCTAAAATTTGGGTCTCTTGGGACGCATTTTCAACTGAGTCTGACGTCCTGTTTGCTTAAAGTCTTACACTGATTGCTCTAATACATTATCAGTTGAGCCCGACATCTTTTGAGTGTGCACTTTCATATTTGGGGGGGCTCAACATTTTGGGGGGGTGTGATTGCTTTTCAACACTTACAATCTTTGCTTTCATTCTCCTTTTTGCATAATTTCACAACTTGCAATCAACATAACTTCACCTAAATTCAGATTAAAATAGATTATTCTCAACTTAAACCCCTAAAACCCTTCAACTATCATGAATGGAAGCTTAAAATATCAATCATTCTTAGAAGCAAAGGGTTGTATAAGATCACCATGGGTACTGAAGTAGAACCCAGCACTAATGCTAAAAAGGTCAAGTGGTACAACCATAGTGATGAATCCTATGGATTATTGAGCTTGTCTGTGTCTCTAGAACTTCTCTTCTATTTATAAACATCTAAGACTCCCAAAGACATATGGGACACCCTTGAAACCTTATTTGGGAAGCTTGATGAGATGAGAGGTCATGAGCTCAAAAATGAACTCATAAGTCTAAGTGCTAGCAACTTTGACACCCTATACGACTTCTTCACTAAGTTTAAGGCCTTTAGATTACAATTGAAAGAATGTGCGATAGAGAAAAAAGATGATCAACTCATCTTTTCTATTCTCGCTAAGTTAGGTCCAAGTTATTCAGTCTTTGTCTCCACTTTTCATGCCACAAAAAGTGCCCTTGGCACTACATGGAAAATGCTTTCTTTGAATTCCTTCATTGCTGACTTGACTAGGGAGCAAGATAAGCTAATTCAAATGGGCATAATGAAGTCTACTCAACCCTAAGCTTTGATAGCTATAAATGGTAAGGATAAGACTTCAATAAAGGAGAAGAAGAAAAAGAACAAGGACCAGGAGAAGAAGAAAGAAAACCACAATCTTGCCAAAAACAACACTGAGTCTTTCTCCTCCAATACTAAACCTAAGAAGGAGAAGGTTAAGTGTGCCTATTGTAAAAAGAGAGGGCATGATGAACACAAATACATGAAGAAATAAATAGATCACCTAACTCATCTTATAAAAAATCACAATATAGGTGTTCCTGAGTCCATCAAGCAGAATTCATCTACCCAAAATTTACTAAGGCAAAAGGCAAGGGTAAGGAGAAAGAAAAGGGCAAGGCCCTTGTAGCTATAGCAGCTTTTACATTTTCATGGGTCATTGACTCAGGTGCTTCTCACCACATGGGCTCTTCCCTAGTTGAGTTTTCATCTTTAGAGCCTTGTAGCATGACTTCAATTAGTTTAGGTGATGACACATCAATTTTTGTTATAAGGAGAGGGTCAATTGAAATAGGAGGAACATTCAATAATGTTCTAAGTGTTCATTTTCTTTCAACCAATCTCTTATCAGTGTACCAAATCACTCACATTGGTCAGGGCATGAGAGTTTAGTTTTCACCAGATTCAGTGGCTATCAGGGAGTTGCATAGTGATACTATAGTGGTAGTGGGTAGGGCAGATCACCAAGCAAGGTTATACACCTCACATTTTGCACCTGATTCTTCTCCAATAACATTGTTGACTCATTTAGATGGAGTTAGAAAATTATGGCTGAGCGGTTTGGCTACCTTAACTATAGCTACCTTGAGCAACTTTGAAAACATGACATTGGAGGAAGAAGACTCAGTGTTTTTTTTGGCAGGATTGTTGTTTTCTTTCTTCTTCTCCTGGTCCTTATTCTTTTTCTTCTTCTCCTTTGTTAAAGTCTTATCCTTACCATTTCCAGATATCAAAGCTTGGGCTTGAGTAGACTTCATTATGCCCATTTGAATTAGATTATCTTGCTCCCTAGTCAAGTTGGCAATGAATGAATCCAAAGAAGGCATTTTCCATGTAGTGCCAAGGGCACTTTTTGTGGCATGGAAAGTGGAGACAAAGACTGAATAGCTTGGACCTAAATTTGCAAGAATAGAAAATATGAGTTGATCATATTTCTTCTCTATCCTGCATTCTTTCAATTGCAATCTAAGGGCCTTAAACTTAGTGAAGAAGTCCTGTAGGGTGTCAAAGTTGTTAGGACTCAGACTTATGAGTTTGTTTTCAAGCTCACTCATCAAGCTTCCCAAATAAGGTTTCTAGGGTGTCCCATATGTCTTTGAGAGTCTTAGAGGTTTTTAAGTGGAAGAGAAGTTTTGGAGACATGGACAAGCTTAGTAATTCATAGGCTTCATCACTACGGTGGTACCACTTGACCTTTTCAACATCAGTGCTAGGTTCTACTTCAGTACCCATGGTGATCCTATATAACCCTTTATTTCTAAGAATGATTGACATTTTAAGCTTCCATTCATGATAGTTTAAGGGTGTTATGGGTTTAAGTTGAAAATAATCCATTTTAAGCTGAATTTAGGTGAAGTTGTGTTGATTTCAAGTTTGTGAAAGTATGCAGAAAGGAGAAAGATAACAGAAGTAAACAAAGTGCTGAAAGATAATCACACCCCCCCAAATGTTGAGCCCCCTCCAAATATGCAAGTGCACACTCAAAAGACATTAGACTTAGCCAAAAATGCATTTTAGAGTAATTTGTGCAAGTCAAGTTAATAACCCAAGAAAATAGGACGTCGGACCCAGTCGAAAATGCATCTCGAGAGACCCAAAATTTTGGCACTTTATAAAGTAGTGCATTTTTGAAAATTATCTAGCTTAAGTTGTGAAAAATTTAAAAATAAGCACTTTTTTAGAATATGGCACTCGAATCCGAGTTACCATTTGCAAGATTTTAAAGTTTTAATTTCTTGTAAACTAGTAATTTTGTAAACAAATAACACTAAAACATTTTTAAAATGCCTATTTTGAGAGAGAAAGTGGTCTTCAGACCACTCATTAGACTCTGCACAGAGCGAGGAATAAAAAAGAGGTCTTTGTGAGGGGGAATTGGCGTCCTACCAACCTGGGCCTCACCCTTCGTCTTCGACAAGCAAAAACTCAAACTTAAAATAAAAACTCCAAATTGCCCACAATGTAAAATACAGCCTTAAATCTTCATTTTTAAACCAAATTGATTGATTTAAGATTTGAAAAGTCAAATTTGACTAAGAATTTAAGAAACAAAGGAAAATTTTACCAAATAAAGGCTGTGTGAGGGCCCACATGGATCGCCAAAATAAAAAAGGGTGCCATTTTTGAGGGTTTGGTCTTTTTGTTTGTTGTTGCTATCAATAGCTATCTAGCAAGGACACTAATGAGAGGATCCTCTCTCTCATTCCCTATGCCAGTTCTCCACTCCCTTCACCCTTCTTCCACACAATTCTTCCATGTAGCCTTCACTCCTTTGAGATTCCAATACCCAACAACTGAAAGTGGTCCTTTTCTCCTTCAACACAGATCAAATGAACATCAAAAAAACCAATGCCATGTGTCAAAATGTGATGCAAATGCTAGATAAAAGAAATAAAAACTATAGAGGAAGCCAAATGTAGAGCTATCAAAAAATGGTGCCACTTCTCCAACAGCTACGCCTTAGATCTAAAATGCCATTTTGACATAGCAGAGGTGCATAGTAGTTGAAAAAAAACTTGCAAATCCAAACACCATGAAGGCAGTCCACAGGAAAGATAAATTCAACACAAGAAATGATATTGAAAGGCTTTTTTAGATCAAATCTAGAAATAAGAAAAAGAACATAAAGATAACTCCACTCCTCATGTTTTCAAAATAAACTAATAGCATAACCAGACACACAATTACTAGGGTGGCTCTGATACCATATCAGAGTTGTTGCCAGGGTCTAAATATTGTGAATGCAATGGTCAAGTGATCACATGAGACAAAGCTAGTGCACACTATAAAGAAGCTAAAGCAAAGTGAAATCACTAAAGAGATAATTTGAAAAAGACAAATAGGAGCAAAACCCAATATTCGATTAACTTAAGATGGCCAAAGTGAAGAATATATATAGGAGAGCACATAAGTAACTCCTCTAAAAAAGGTGGTCAAATCACCCCAAGAATAGACTGTAACTCCTCCATGAAAGGTGGTGACAAGGTGCTAATAATAGAGAAGTAACTCCCATACCCAGAATAGCTGGTCAAAGAAGTTACTTATGACATTCTTATGACACCTATGACACATCTATGACACACATCTCCACATAAGCTAGCCTATCCCATGAATGTAGAAAAACTCCATGTATGCACAAATATATAATATTTCATTATTAAATAATAGGGAAAAATAAAAACCTACACTAACAAGATTGTCTTATGTATACCAACATGAAATGGGAATTACCAATGGCTCATTTAGGAGTGATCCTATCAACCCATAGTGCTAATTTTAGTTTTGTGTGCCAATTTATTTGGTTATCCTCCATCATTCTTTTAATAATTATAATAAGGTTCTTTTTGGTTAACTCAACTAATTTATTACCTTGAGGGTAATAATTATAAGTACTTAGATACACATTATTCTTGAAAACCCATTCACTCACCTGAGTGCCCATGGATGCTTAAGTGTTATCAAAAGTAATTGTGTGGGGTATACCAAATCTCGGCACTATATTGTCCATGAAATTGAGAATAGATGACTTTGTAGCATCTTTTAGTGAAACTGCTTCAGTCCATCACTTGAAATAATCTATTGTTGTGAGGACCTATTTGTGACTTACACTCAATGGTGGATTGATCATGCCTATGAAATCTAGTCCCCATTGAGAAAATGGTTGATTTGATTGAATGGGCCTGAGAGGGAAGGCTACTAAATTTTGCTTGCTGGTGAAGTAAGCACACTTTTCATATTTTCTTACCCATTTATGGGCATCCTTGAATAATTTAGGTTAATAATAGCCTCCTCTCATTATCTTGATGGTCATCGTCCTTGTATAAAAATGTCCACCTAACAAGCCATCATGAAATTCTTTAAGTACCTTAGGAACTTGATCATGGTCAATCTATTTTAACATAACCCCATTTATATCCTTTCTAAATGGTATTCCATCAATAAAGACATAAGGAATGGAATCAAGTCTATAATACCTTTTCTTATACTATTGAATATAATATAGGTACTCATTAGTCTATAGGAAATTAGTCATGTCTTGGATCAAGATATTAAAAATAGGTGGATTAGCTGGCAAAGGTGCATTTTGAACATATAATACTTTAGGTGTTGAATCAATAGTCCTAATATTAGAATCCATCTATTCACACAAACCTTTTCCTCATACCAGCTTGGTAACTTTAATGTTGACATAATACTCTATGAACTTGGTGATCCATCTTGCTCACTTTTCATTTATCTTGTGACTGAGTAAAAAATATTTAACACTTGGGTGATTTACCATCAGATAAATCTTATTATTGGAGAGCATATTCTTAAATTTCTTGAGAGCCTTAATCATGGAATATACTTGTTTCTCCAAAAAACTATAATCTTCCTTGTATCCTTTCAAAGATTAGCTAAAGAAAGATATTGGTTGTTCTAATTGTTCCTGATTATGCTAAGTTAGAATAGCTAAGATGCTTCCTTACCCTTTGAATTCATAGAGAATGAAGTCTTTCTCATAGTTTGGGTTGACCAACGTAGGAGCCTGAGAAATAGCTTATTTGATATCCTAAAATTTGTCTCTTCCATCTTGAGTCTAGCTAAAAATGATACCCTTCTTAGGCATTGTAGTGAGAGATTTTACTAGACAGGCAAAGTTTGGGACAAATCTTCTCACAAAATCAATCTTTCTAATAAAACTCTATAATCATTTCTTATGGCTTGGTAGTGTTAATGCATATATAACACCAACTCTTTTTGAGTCTATTTCAAAACCTTATTTCGACACTATATTCCCCAATATTTGCCCTTCATGGACTATAATAATTCACTTCTTCAGATTGAGGGAAGCCTTGAATTCTTACACCTTTCAGAAAAATTCTAAGGTGGTATAGGTATGCCTTAACATGCTTCAAGTAGACCGTGATATCATCTAGATATACCAAGATTATTTCTTTAATCAAACCTCTGAAGGCCATATCCATAGCTCTTTGAAATGTCTCACTGACATTCATTAGACCAAACAACATATTTTTATGTGAATATGCCCTATTTTGTGGTGAAGGTAGTATTGTACTGGTCTGACTCTTGTACCAAGATTTGGTTATATCTATAATAACCATCTAGAAGGAAAAACCTTTCTGATCCCACTATATTCTATAAAATTTTCTCCATTGGCAAGAGAGGGTAATGGTCCTTTAGAGATATTTTGTTTAGGTCTCTAAAATCTGCACACAACTTAATTTCACCATTTTTATTTTTGACAAGGCCCAAATTAGCGACCCATGATGAATGTTTAATAGGAAAAGTTATATTATATCTATTAATTTAGAGATCTCACTTTTCATTAAGGAATCTATCTTTGGTTAATAGGCCTTTACTTTTGTCTGACAGGCTTCATGTTTGGATCCAACTCTATTGTATGCTGGGCTAAACTAGGGTTGAACCCTCTTAGATCATGATAACTCAAAGCAAAGTTATCATCAAATTCCTAGTATAATTCAATAAAATTTTAATTCTTAGATTCATTACATACCTTTCTTATCCTCATATTTTTGCCTTCTAAAATAACCACCAGCTCGTAGTCTTCTTCATTGGCCAAAATGTTCTTATTTTTGCTTTTTAGCTGGTCATCCTAATTGAAGATGTTCTCAAATGTAACAAGACCCATAGGTAACTTGTTTGTTTTTATTTGGATGATTTGATCCCCATACTAATCTTGGAGCTTAAGTTGGTTTCTATCTAAGAATTTAGCTTCTTCTCTCAATAAGTTTATAATTTTTTGATCATTATCAAAGACTTGCCAATTAGTGACATTGTCAAGAAAAAATGGTCTTACTACCAATTTTACATGCTAGCTATTTTATTTGTTTATTTCATTAGGTAAATTATATTGGGGTCCCATTGACGCCATATGATCAACATCTTTATTATAGGCTCTTGGTACTACCTAAATATTTAGAGCAGTGAAATCTTCAAATAGGGGCCAAACCATGTGCTTATAAGATATCAATAAATTATTCTTAGTCATGCTTCTAGATCTTACTTGGTGAATAATCAACTCACTATCACCAAATATCTACAAAGATTATATCCCTCTTTCTTTGGCCAACTGCAATCCTTGAATCAAGGCCTCATACTTAGATACATTAGTAGTGTAACTAAATTGGATTCTGAAAGAATAAAAATAACTCTTGTTTTGAAGAGAGACCAAGATGACACCTTCACCCACTCTATTTTTGATTCTTGGACCATCGAAGAATAGTTTCCATATACCTTGTAGATCTTTAGCTGGTTTTAAAATATTAGGAATAATTGCATCATTCTCATAGATGCAATATGTACCCAACTTGGTTTCTTATACATGGTCGTAAGGATCAAACTGTAAAGTTGATCCCTATTCATATAAGAGAATATTAGGAATATATTATATGGTGGTTACACCTTCATTATCGGCTTCCTCTTCTTGATCCTATAATATACATTTCATATCCATGGGGGGAGGAGTGTATGGTTTAATATGATCTTTAGCTATTAGCTCAACTCTTATTGTTACTCTTGTCTCATACCTTGTCCTAAGAAACATGTGACACCAATCCATAGACAAATATCCTCCCATTTTTGTGATAAAATCTTGTGAAAATAAAATGGTAAAATAAGGGGGAAGATTAATAACTGAGATATCTTGAGAGATTTATAGACTAAGATAAGCATGGATAGTGAGATTTAAATATTTTATTATTCCTACTATTTGAACATTGGTCCCATCTAAATAAACCACTCCCTTATTCATAGGTGTATATTTTATGCCATGAGCATCAAATATCTTTTTGGGCATAATGGAACTACTATCCCCTAAATCTACCATGCAATTATGAACTAGGTGTTTCCTAACTATTAGTAAGAGATAGAAATGGGGAGGATTACCACTTTTTCCCATATTAGCTCTAGTTTGTGGCTGACATAGATTAATTGGAGTATTATTCCCCTTAGTTGGAGCCTTATCTACTATTTGGAAATTCTGTAAGGCCTCTTGTATGAAATCTCTTTGTGTTAGTATAAATAGCACATCCCACATAGTGACATTCAGATTAGTCTTCTTCATTTGCTCAATGATGTTGAAAGGGATACTACCAACCTTTACTTATGTCTTTTTTGGAGCCATATCTTATTTCAAAATATTTTGAGTAGTTACTTTCACTTTGGAGTAGCTAATGGGTATAAAGGGTAACCTTTGTACTATGTTATTCTTTGCAGGTTCTGATATAACTTTAGAAGATGAAGCTTGTTCCATCTTAGAGGGTTGATCACTCTCTATTGCTCTTTTCTTTGAACTTGTATTGGTTGCCACTAGACCTCCATTATTTAAAAATGCCTCCTCTTGATTTACACCACAAAATTCCTCCTCTTACCATTTTAGAAGAGTATCCTCTCCATGAGCAAGTTCTTGTGTGTCTACTTCTTGGGAATTGGATTCTTTTTGTTGTCCCTATGTACTTTCCATGCCTTGTACCATCAAATCTTGACTAATGATGCCATTAGGATAAGTATTATAATTATGTGGCTAATAAAAATAATAACACCAATCATAGTCCTCAACTAAGTTATTTTTAATAGGTATAATGGCTTTGGAAGTATTCGGTGCTAGTAA
The DNA here is from genome assembly GCA_037957365.1 of Torreya grandis. Lineage (NCBI taxonomy): Eukaryota > Viridiplantae > Streptophyta > Pinopsida > Cupressales > Taxaceae > Torreya > Torreya grandis. The sequence continues at coordinate 1,011,153 of JARHVA010001602.1, forward strand.
GGCATAGATATTTGGGGATTTTGGTTGTGCCTTTTGACCTTGTATTTATTGATTACCTTGGTATTGGTGCTTATATCCTTGATATGTCTACCTATTAGATGGAAATTGTGACTTATAATTCATGCTTTTACACTTTTTAGCAATTGTAACTTGTCATAATAGAAAGTGTAATTAGTAGTTGTGTTTTGTACAACTTTCATATTTTCAAAAATATAGTGTGTAAAATACAAGTTTCTCTTTCTCAAAAAGAGTTATATAAAATAATTTTTCTTTCAAAATTAAAACTTACAATGTTTTGAAAATATGAAACACAACATATGAAAATATTTCAACAAAAAGATTAATCAATATCCAAAATTTATTTAGCTTTCTTGTCTTTCTTGGCTTATAGTTTTTTAACATATGCATCAAAGGCCTTAAAAACTTCTTGTATTTGCTCTTCATCTGGTCTGTAAGAGTAAAGGTGATAGGCTACACAATCTTCCTTAATATCAAATAATTCTCTTCTAAAAGTCTTGATCCCTATATTTTCATCCTTATTTTTTTTAGTGCATTTTCATACCTGGTAAATTTGTGAATAGAACTCAGGGTAAATATTGTATCCTTTGTAAATTCATTCTCAGCTACCTCTGTAAACTTATTTCACACCTCCTCTACCTATAAGATATTATATGCATCATTTTTAGTTGACATGACATCATATTCATCATTCCTTTAATGTCGTATAATATGTCAATAGCTTTATCATGTGCTACCTTGTCTTGGTAAGTAGATTTAATAAGTATCCTTATTCAAAATTGACTTGTTATGTGTAATTAATCATGCTCAACCTCATTTTTTAGTATCTTCTTTGAAATAAGAATATTTGCATTAATTGATTCTACAGCTATCAATTTTAGATAATATAAATTTTGAGTTTGAATCTCTTTGTCATATTTATTAACTTGTTCTTTTAGTATATTCTTCCTCTCTCTAATTATTTCATATTGGTCTATTATTATAGTAAAAACCTTATTGCCCATATAAATGAGTTATTACAACCACTCTTTCATATCCCTTCCTATATGATTCATCTCTCAAACTAAGTCAATGAAAGCTTGATCTAAAATCTAACTGACTAGTTGTATAGACTGTGGTTGTTTCAATGATTCACTAGGCTTTATGAACTAGTTCAATGCTATTGTAAGTTGATCCACTTTTATATTTAATTCATCCTTAGTGGCCTTATCATGATCAATCATTTTGTAGAGGGAACTAATGTTAGACTACACATCATGTTTTAATCCCTCTCTTATCATCCATCTAAGGTAGATCTTATAAATCTGATAATCCCCCACCATAATATTTTCCTTTGATTTGTTTGGTGGGGGTACTATAATTTCTACATACCTCTCCCCTTTATCATCATTGAATATCCTAAAGAAGGTCCAAGGGGTAGGTTTGGACTCATTCTTAACCTTTGATAGACCAAAGTCTAGTGTGTTGGGGTCAGTCATTTGTTTTCTCTTCTTTCCCACTAACTTTGCTAGCCAACTAGGGGTAGCATTTGGTTGCTTAGACACCATCACCAAAGAATCAAAATCTGATGTCGTTACACTAGTAGACACGGTGACCATTGTAGACTCCTATATAGATGTTAATTTTTATTGATTGGGAGCTACCTACAAAACTTGGATCCCATCAATATATTAGAAATTTATATTTACATCAAGGACTTGGGTCTCTCCAATCTCAACTGAAGGCAACATGGAAATAATGGAAGTGGAAGATGGGATAGACATAGGGATTGTGAATTTGGGAATAGGTGGGAGAGTGGAATCTAAAGCATTAAATGAATTAATGATATGTGTGAGACCACTCAAGGTTGGTGATGTAAGGAAAGTGAATGGGGATGAAAGTGAAATAGTACTTACCTCAAGAGTTAGCATAGCCTACGAGATTGAAGTCAAGATGATTGAGTCTATGGCTTTATACTGTTGAGTGGTGTTAGAAATTAATGGTGATTAGAGGGAAGGGATTATAAATGGAATGGAAAGAGGGAGTGGAATGAAAGGGGAAGGTGAAATTTGGGGAAGGAAAAGTGGAGTGGAAACTTGAGAATCCACTGATAGGGAACCCTAAGTGCCCACTTGACTCACTTACATTTGGCTTATTATGGTAGGTAATGTAGTTAAAATGGTAGGTGAAGTAGAAACTACATATGTAGGGGGAATGGAGAGAAGAAGAGTAAAAATTAGAGGTGAAATGGAAACCTAAGATGTTGAAGGAGTAGAGATAGGAGGTGGAGGTGTTAAAACCTTTGGAACAATGTAGGTAGGAGGAGGAAGAATAATGGAAATGGGGGTTTTCACTATTACATATATGGGGATTGAAGTTGTGGAAGCTCCTTCCACTACCATGTCTTTAGAATAAAATTCAATTGGTTATTCTATATTTTCCTCATCCTTACTTGACTCCACTTTCCTAGCCTTAGTTTTCTTCTTCTTCTTCTCTAGCTCTTATGATGTTTCACTTGGACCCTCTTCTAATGGAGTAACCCCACCTGCCTTAATCTTTAAAAGCTTCTCTTTAAATCCTATTGTTTCTCTTATTACCTAAACTCCCTTTCTCCTCCTTTAATTGATTTTTCTATTAATCACATGGGCTATTCTATCAAATAGAGAAAAGGATTTTAGAGCAGACCACCTTACCAAAGGAAGGGGTTGTGTGATGACTTACATATAATAGATTGGGTCCACTATAGAATCATCATATACCAAGTCATCTATAATTGATGCTAGATCATAATATTTTATCTACTATAGGGTCATTCTAGAATAATATCTCATTCTAACCCTTTCTTCATCTTCACAATCCTTCCAATAATCCTCATAATATGGTACATGAACATATGTTGTAAGTGTTAGAGTACTAGTGATCTTTACATATACATGAAAAAATGGCTTTGAATTTAAATTATTAAGTGTCATTTGTCACATTTTAGCTTTGTCACATTTGACCTTAAGGATGGGTTGGAATGTGTATTGGCCAATAGAGATTGGGAAATATATCCTAGCCTTGTGCCTATTAGAAAGGAGCTTTTGGTCTTTAAAAGCTACCTAACCAACTCCATCAATGCCCATTTAACTAACATATCAAGGAAGTGTATAGGGGTAACCACTAAAAATTGATACCCTGATGTAAGAAAAGGTGGTGAACTAAATGAAATAGGAGCCCCATTTGATGATCTCTTCCACTACTGCTAGTGAGAACCTTGTCCTCCCAATTTCTTTATTGAACATGGTAATGATGCAACAGATGAAAGCATCATTTACTCTTCTAAAATTCTATCTAATAGCCTCCAATTTGAAGTTATTATATTAATTTTATACTCTTTTTATTTCTTTAGGAACTATGTTAAGGACTAGGAATAATCTCCCTTTGGTCAGAATGTATACAATATAAGAGGTCATATAAAACTTACCAGTTGTTTACACCTCCAACAATTGCTTATGGAGGGAATCACTTATAAGTTGGGACTAATGAATTTATTGGTTATTTTGTTGGATGACCTATATATATTAGTACATCCACTCTTGAAAACACTTGGCATCAAGACTGCCAATCACCCTATGTAATAATATAATGATATCTCCCACCTCATCAATGAAATCAATCCAATACATGGTATTTAGTAGTCTAGTAGAGGAAGCCTTGGGGGACTTGAGATAATATTTATTGATAATCTTATAACACCCATCTATTTTATCTTAAAATAATTATGTAGATGTCTACGGGGTTATATTGAGATATCTCTCAAATTCTAGGATTGCAAACACTAAATTTATGAAATCAAGGTCCAAATTTAGAATATTTTCTCCTCTATCATTGAAGACCACTTTTATATTAGGATCATAATGTTGGGAAAATGTGAGCACCAACTTAGGCCTTTGAATTGATAATGGGAAGCTTGTATCTTGTGGTAAGCCAAAGTCATAAATACTCCAAATCTAGTCATTCTTAAACTCTGCACCTATCCAAGTCCAAAAGTCTCCTAGGTCAATATGACCTAAATTAGTATATGTTATTTATTTTATATTAGAATATAAACTATGAGTCATTCTAGGGCCTTTGGATTTGAACTTCATTTCCTTTGGAGACATGAAAATTAGATATATTACTTGTAAGAAACCAACTATGAAATTTGGTAGAGTTTACAAGTGTTTAAAGTAATTATAATCTCTGGTGGAAATGGAATGTGTCCTAAGTAGTTGAAAGTTTTGATAGAACTAGGAGGTTCTTGGAGGAGGTGACAATTTCATGGAGATAGAAGGTGTTTTTGGGTAAGTTGGATCTCTAATGAAAAGGGAAGGTGTTTTGAGCAATGTGTATTCTTACAGGGATGGGAGATGTTTGAAATAAGTCTAATTTATATGAAGACTTGAAATATTATGGGGATTGAAGGTGATTTAGACAAGTCCAATGTCCACAAGGACCTTAGAGGTATATATAAGGAATATTCATTAGTTTTGAAATTAGGATATGCTTATAAAACATTTGCCTAGCTCGATAAAAACCTAGATTTTGATTAAAAATTTTAGGAAAGAAAATGAAGGTTTTTTAGTGATGAATGATTTGGAAAATAAAACCCTAGAACAACCTTAGACTTTAACTTAGAAAAATAGATAAACTCAAAAACAAAAATCCTTTAACAATGTTGAATAATGAAAAAAACCTTAAAATATGCCATAATAATAGTGATAACCCTATGGAAACTACTTGTAAACCTTTCACAATGATGAAAACAATTTTTTACGTAAAATCTTCAAAGAAATAAAAATTCATGGAAAACACATGGAGAATACCATGAATGGGCACAAATGATGTGGCTTTGAATTTTATAGTCATGGCTTTAACCTGTAGGTACTTGATTGCACATGGATCGAGGGTTGATGGCATGGTGTAAGTCATCAAAGGTCAAAACACACACTTAAAAATTAAATAAATGATAAATAATTCCCCAAATAGATTATTTTATATAGAAATACCCTAAAATAAATGTGTTAATGGTAGTTGGTGGTAGAACTCGAAGGTGTTTGAAGTAGGTCCAATATCTATCAAGGTAAATGGCTTGGATGGTGAAAGGTGGAACCCTTGATGCAATTTTAAAGTTTTAAAACTTTAAAATTACTCACAAAATTTTGGATCCCTCAGTATGGGTACTTGGTAGAAGGCAGAACCTAGACACAATTTGCAACTTGTAAATTGTGCTTCAGGTTCTGGATCCTATGAGAAGGGGGATATTTTAGCTTCATAGGATTTAGATCTTGGTGTATAGTTTGAAATTTTGTAAACTTAAAAAATACACATTGAGTTTTGGATTTTTCCATTTTGAAGGTTTGTGGGATCTAAAGCTCAACATGCATTTATCAAGTTTTTAAATAATCAAAATGCATGTCGAGTTCTAGATTCTATCATTCAAAAGGTGAATTACTTTGTTGGATCTAGAACGTGTGAAGAAATTTGAAAATTTTCAAATTGCATCCAAAGTTTTACAATCCATAATGAAAAGGGGGAAATGGATTTTGTTTATGATTTCAAGAGATTTTCTAAAATACAAAAGGGGTCTCCCTTAGGGTATCAGATATATTGACATTTTTTTGAAAAAAATATCAATAAGTCCACAATCCCTTGGATAAGAATGATAAATTTATAATTAAATACAAATAAAACATGCTACCCTTGCATTATCATTGTCATGAAGGTAAAAAAAAGGATATAAACTTATGCAACTGATGAAATTATCTACAAACTAGTCATTGAGGTCTTAATTATCAAACTGAGGTACTTGTACCTTCCTCTTTCACTCCACATGTATAAAATGAATTGAGATCCCTATGATAATTATTTTCACACTATCTATAAACACTTTCATCAATTTTTTTGTACATAACAATGCAAACAAAAGAGAAACCTACAGGGTATGGGGATGGGCATACAGAAAAAGTGACTAACACTCTTAGCATTGATTTATAAATATTACTACACCAAACTTGTAACTCCTACATGAATTTTAATTTTACAAAGTTTAATTTCATCCCATAATATCATTTGACCAAATTCATCTCCTACTGGTCGTACAATGAAAGAACCATTTCACCATCTCTGCATGAAAAAACTATATAACTACCTAAACTTCCTCTTTTTCAACTATTTTCTTGTTCTAACATATAAAATTACACACTTTTAATTATATACTTCCACCTCTAACAATATTATTACATATAGGATGTTTAGAAACACTTGGATGCCTTATCTTACATGGATAACCATACAAACCTTCATAAATGACTCAAATATGAGCCCTAAAATGACATAGGACTAAATATGAATATAACCAAGGTTATAAATACAAAAAATGGCATAAATAGGACCATGGTACACCTTAAAAGACCTTAATATACCCCTATCTAAGTTTTTAACCATAAGAGGTTGACCTATTTTAATTTTTGGTCAAAATAGTCAACATTATTAGTTATTTCTTAGGGTGGTATGCTAGTTATTCCAATGACCAATAGCCTAAACCTATACATTTGGATATTTAGTCACTTATGCACAAGTTTGATACTAAAATTCCTTTGAAATCACACCAAACATAAGAAAAGACACACAAAACAAGACACACCAAAATAAACACACATTTGTTCTCAAGAACACTTGTGGAACACACACACAATTAAAATAAAGGTACACCTATCCTAATATTTACAATACCTCAATATTTTATGTGAATAAAAACTCACCATACTTCAACCAAGGTCAAAAACTATTCCTCTTTCACCCTTGTTACTCCATGAAAGCAATCCAGCATGTGAAACATGTTCATCATCAAAAACTTGACTATGTAGATGGTGAAATGACTTACCATCCTTAAGTATTCTCATGTCTACAAGTCTGATACCTTAATCTCTCAAATATTCTCCTTTTTCCTCCAAAATATATTGTTTGGGTCTACAACTTACTTGATCTATGTCATATTTGATTAGTGCTCTTGAAATTATAATTTAGGAGGCATGACAACTATCTCAACCTTACTCTCTTCTATGACATAATGTACTTGATGTATAGGGTCATCAAGTATATCTTATTTGTACCCTAACACTTTTGAGAGTGGATATATATTATTTTTAGGTTTATACTACTCCTTTATGACAAAAACTTTTGCTTTGGATTCATTAGACTCCTCCTTAGTTACCACTTATTAAATAGTACCTTAACCAAGTTTCTTTGTGACTTCAAGCTCTTTGATAGCAACTAATTGATGTCTCTATTCATCATATGATACTCCAATTCATGTTTAATGAGATCTTTATCAAGTTTCTTGTTAGGATCATCAACATATTCATGATTAGATATGCACTTCTTATGTGGAGAGGTGGTTTTACCAAAATTACTCAAACTCTTGACTTATGGCATTGAACCTTTGTAATAAGTCATATTCTTCCTCATGAATGTCATCTTTAAGGGATCCTCCATCAAGTACAAAAAAAAATACATTGTTCTTCTCACCATATTGATTAATCATGATTTTCAAACTATCATCATCATACATATGAATCAAATAATTACCTTCAGTAGCTTGTGAGAAATAATACTCAATACTTACCTCAGATTGATCATATGCTCCCTCATGGATGATATAGGTGCCAAGGTTAGTTTTCTCAAAATAGGTGTATGAATAATGTTCATAGGTGTTTACACCATACTCATCCAAAAATAGATCATAAATTCCCTCAATCTTGGGATAAGCACCATCATCCACAATAGACTCCTCTTTATCATTAATGACATAATTCAAATTGGAACTTCCTTCAACATAGGGTTTAATTTGAAATTTAGCAAGTGGTTGAGTCCTAATGGTTACTTTTGCTCCATATATTATCTTGAATAATAATAAGGACCAATCATCTGAGAGTTAGCCTAATATCTTGGCTATAAAATCCCTCGAGAGGTAGATAGCAAAGTGGGTATGTAAGTCAATAACCACACTATCTTGGAGGATGGGGAAACTAAGACAATCATGCAATAAAACCTTCAACCTTTTGATCAATCCCACTAAATTTTCAAGTGTACCATCTAATTGAAATAACCCTTTACTATCTAGTTCATACTTTATACCTAATTTTTTAGCTACAACCTTGGGCATCACTGAGGTGATAGCTCCACTATCAACTATGTATTTATGAATAAGTTTATCCCCCACTATGAGAATGAGGTAGAAATGTGGAGGCTTCTTCAATTTGGTATATGGTTCTACAATGTTACTAGAATAATTGGCAAGAGAAAAATCATCATGACCATGTCTTGATGATGGAGGACTAACATGGATAGTGGACAATTAATTTTACAAGAGTTCTTTTTGGGTAGGCATATGAAGGACATCCCAAAGAGAGATAGATGCCTTAGCATTCTTCAATGATTCAATAATTTTAAAATTTGGAGTACTTAATTTTTATTTAGTCTTTAGAGGTAAATAATTTGTTAGAACTTGAGGTATTGAACCACTTTGAGAAGGGTTTGCATCATTCTAATTTGAAGAAGGTGTAGGATTTGTAGGGACTACCATTCTTGCAATCATGCTTTGCTACCTTGTACGAGCAATATTTGCACTTGTAGGCACACCATCAACATCTCCTAGAGACTTCCTTTTATCTCTAGTATTGTCTACAATTAAATTTCCATGGTCAAGAACATAAGTATATTCAACTAGGAAGTTATTGAAACTTACTCCTTATGGCTACCAACCTTCATTGGCTTGTATTAGAAATTCATCTTCTATTGATATTTGAGGAGTGACTCTTCCTTAATCAACCAACTATTGATATCCACCTTAATTGGAATCCATGAATTGACCTTATTATCATTCTTCTCCTTGGGTTAGATTGTTATGAATTTGTACCATTGCTCTTGTATTAGAGGTTGAAGTAGGATCGTATGCATTGACATGCCTATTAAAATTAGGTTGCCCTTGACCTATTCCTTATCTATATTGTTGACCATATTGTTGATGATATGGGTAAGGGTTTTGATGATCACCTTGATGCATATTGTATTGCCCAAGTTGAACCTCAAAGAACTTAGATCTTACTTCCCAATTAACGGCATCATCTACCTTCTTAAGAGTAGTCCTTGACTTGGCATTTGTATTAGGAATCTAGGAAACACTTGGAATAATATTATAAGTATTTGGTAGTAGCAGTATAGGCACTTTTAGAGGTAACTTCCCAGCTTGTATAAGGCCATCATCAAATATAATGGCAATGTCATATGCTTCAGGTAAAGTGAAACCACCCATGGATTATATCATGATGGTTATGTCAGTGCCAATGGCCCACAAATATGTAGGAAACACAAAATTAGCAGGTGGTCTCATGGGAGAAGGTAAACTATGCCAAGTTATTTAGAATATCTCATTAAAATCATGCATTATTTCCTTGGGGGATCTTTGGATTACATTTATTTAGTGGATAGGTGATGTGTGATCACTTTTAGCTTCAAACCTTAAAGTTAGCATCTCTCCAAAATCATCCCAAGTTGTGATACATCCACTAGACAAATTCTTATACCAATCAAGTTTTTTACCTCTAAGGTACATGGAAATAAGTCTAATAAATTTTTTAACCTTAGTGACATTGTGTAAACTACATAAGTTTGAGCTATCCCTAACATACTCACTACAAGTGACATGGACTTCACCATTTAATGTAGGAACACTCTTTATGGCATTAAGGGAAATGTCATCATATGCATCAAGATGGATTGTATTTTCAATGTTAAATTCTAGGAAGGCATGCTGCCTAGACATGTTATTTTCAATTTATTATTCACTTTCTTGGTCTTCTTGGCTATCAAAGTCCTCTTGCTATTCAAATGGCAAAATAGGTTCAAGATGTTGAACTTTAAGAGGAAGTTTAGGCTGAAGAATTGGATTGATGGGATTGAAAACTCTACTATAAGTTGACATAGTAAGGATCATGAAGTATGAGCATAAATATATGATAAAAAAATGTTCTACACCCATATTTTACCTTGAATGGAGTCACCAAAGGCTAAGTAGAACACCATATACAATTGTGATGTTGTCAAGACTAGCATTCACCTTGATAAGTTATCTTTAGGATAATGGTCCCATCGAGCATGCCAAAAATATTGTCACCAAGTCTTGAAACCTATAGGGGGTTGTTCAATCCTACTCTAAATTTTTGGAAACATTGGAATACCTCTAGGCCTGTGGGTTGCCTATAGTATAAGTAGACCTCTAGGTTTAAGGGCTAACTCCCTAGATTGATCTTTAAGAGATTATCAAATACACTAATTAATTGATTGTATGAAAAGAGGTATAAATATGCATGAAATTAAACTATTATATGGGGGTGATACACTATATATATCTCCACAAGATCATCATACTCTTGAACTAAGAGATAAGACCTATAACACTAGCTCTAAAGTCTAAGGCTATTATAATATCAGTATTTCAATATAGAGGTGATATACATGAGACTACTCAAGGTAAGTGAACCAAAGGTCATTTGAAGAAACTAAGGATACTTGTACACTTTAAGGGAGTAAAAAAACACTATCTACACTCCATATGACCTGTTAGAATGAGAACTTCTTGTACCAAAAATGAAAGGATAAAGAGAAGTAAGGATAAAAGCTTATCACTAGACCTCACCATACATCACCTCACACACTTAGACAAGATGTTTTTGAAATAAAAACTATATTTCATGTATTATTAAAATTCAAAGTAAAAAATCAAACTAGTAGGGCTTCACCATATATGGTGTGGAATTAGGAAACATATCCAAAATGGCTTGTATTTATGGAATATGTGAGTTGAGATAGAGAAGTTAAGCTCAAGGGTCACAATTCCACTTTTTAAGGCATGAGAATTAGTTATATTTTAGATAAATGGAGTATGAAGCAAACCATGAAAAGTCTCTTTGTAAAAATATCTCTCCAAAGCATTAAAACTCCTCAAAAATGGTGTAAGACCCTTCAACTACCTTCTTAGAAACATCATTCATCATTAGGTTTCTCTTTAGTACTCAAAAGTAGACTAAGGAGAGATACCATATATCAAATATTATGGGGGTTTAAAAACAAGATTCAAATTCATTATATGTGTCCCTAACCACTGGTCTTCTTCTAGACAAGTGTTCTCATCATCTGCAGTCATCATCATTAGCTTTATAGGTCTGTCTTCACATTTTGCACTGAGATGGCCTTTGGTTTATCAATAAAATATGTGAAATGGGTGATATGATACCTTTTAATAGTTATCTTGTCCCTAAATGGATCAGTTAGACCTTAAAATGCCTCTGGATTAGACTTATCACTTCCTCACTTGGTGGTTACCCTCCATTCTCATTATCTATCATAGACTGCCTAAAGTGGAGGAGCTTGTATAAGATTTTGTGTGTTTTTATAAAGAAATAAATGGGAATTAATATTTATATTAGGTCCTAATTGAATTTATAAATTTATTTTCATCCTTCAATTCTTCTTTTAAATTGTAAAACACATAAAATCTATCAAGAAAGCCTATTTTATGCCTTATCCATACAAGTAGGGTATCAGCCAACTGGATGGGATGGAGATTAAAAGATTATTATTCAATACCAAAATAATTTATAGGTCATACTATCCCTCTTTTATGCATATCAACCATTTATTTCCAATTAGGTCAAAAGTAAGGGGTTTAGAGGGTTTTAGGTAGTTTAAACCCTGAAGGATTGTTCATACAATCCTAACATTGCAACCTCAAACAAATTCCACTAGAATAATTTTATGGACATTATTAAACATTTCCTAACTCCTTTTTCCTCCATGCTAAGTGTACGTACCAATGTGATCTTTTAAAAATGGCATATCAAGCTTGGAAGTGTATTATGAGTAGGCCTGAGGTGTCTTAAGCCAAAAATTAGATTTCTTATTATTTCCTCTATATAAAATAAGTTAAAAATATATTAATACCTCCATATAAATATTATATAATTCATTGGAATTTTACTTGGTGTGATAAATGATATTAGGCCCCTTTAGGGATTTAGGCCTAGTCAAGGCCTAGTAGGCCTAACTATACTTATGTGGGTTTAGGCCACCATTGGATGTCAATGTTGTTTTTAGGGACATATAAACTTTTATAAATGTTAAATACAACTATTCACACCCTAATTTTATTGTTATAATATCTCCCAACTCATTCCTTCATTGTTCAATCACCCCACCTATAGTTTTATCTCTCTAGGAGTGCCCTTTATATGAGATAAAATAAAGGTAAAGTCCCCTAGATTATCAACAAATGTGAATGTATGAAGATATAAAATAGATATTTAGGACCATTTGTACCAATTTTCAAGGTTGGTTCATGCTAATAATAATTTTAACCCCTAAAAAACCTCAAGGCAGACTGTGTAATATTGACTGTGTATAGGGTTTGGCTATTAACCATAGCTTGAGGATTGAAATTTAGTATCTATCTTATTTATTTATCCTCTATATCTCATGAGGTATATGTCACCATTATTAAATTACTATAAAACATATCCAACACCTTACCCTTCTACTAATTCCTCAAATATTTCCAAACCTAGGCCTAGTTAACAGACTATGACTATGTCATTCACTCATAAAGAGTATATGCTTGTAGGTGTATTCCATATTGGACCTTGTATCTCATGCTTAAAATTATTATGTTTTCCTTAGTGATTATTATTTCATATCATATTTGGACATACTCATATTATATCCTAGGTCTAGAACAATAATTAGACTGTCAACTTCCAATATGTTATCAGTCCCTAGTCAACCTATAGGTGTCCTTCTGGGATCAAAAAGGGGACCCCTTTAGGTGTTTATCAATGTAAAAACATTGTTATCCAATATATTTGGTTACTCCATAGGTCATAAATCATTTCCATTCATATGGATTCATTTTATTATAGGTTTTACTTCTATTAAGACTCCTTGTTAATACACTGTCAGTCAGACTGACTGTAGATACCAACTTGTGAGTCATGAGACCTATAGGTGATAATGTACCCCTAAATTAGACTTCTCATCTATTTTGATCTTCCTTCAAGTAATTTAGGATATTTTAAACTAAGAGACCAATTTTTCATGAGTTATGTAGCTACAATGTCCTTATTGCATGATAGGGTCATTTAGGCTCAAAACACTATAGAGAATATTGACGCTCTAAAATGAAGTAATGCATAAGATGGAGGCCTTCCTATAGTTCACTTACATGACCAACCAGATGAACTATCATGTCAAATCACTACCTCTATACCTAGACTGCATAATGAAAGCCATTATACCAATTTAGACTTTATATGCTTTACTATGGAAGGATCTAAAGGAAGGTAAAATCCCTATTTTGGAGACTTTAAGGTATCCCTTAAGTCACTTTCTCCAACTATGATCATGGTTTCAAGTATGTTTTTCACTTTATGGCTCCAATATTGATGATATGGTGCTTTCAACACCTCAATACCTCAAAGAAGGTCTAAACAATAAAAAAACACCTAATATCCAATGTTTATCCCCTATGGACCTCCTGTAGGTGCACATACAGTATATGGAACTATGAGGGTATGCTATATAATTATATGCATGATAAATTGGTTTTGCAACCAATATTATACCTCCTATCAGTCTAAACTAATCTTATCCACCTTGGGAGACTTGAAACAAGTTCAAATTCTTTCATTCTAACATGCTTAGTCTTCAATGGGGCACTTTTAAGTGAACACCAAGGTTGAGAACTATATATATGGAAGAACTAGTTATCAAAGTTAATCATATATCATTTGAATATTTTAACTTGATTGTTCATGTTTAAAGAGGATATTCAACATCTTGAAACTCTTCATTCCATATTCATAGTTTCTCAAAACCCTCATTCACCTGACTGTAGGTGAATATCTATAATGAGGTCTACTATAACATGTTTCTGACTGAGTTATCCCTCTAGAGATGACTTTGAGTCCATATCCCCTTAGATAATAATGATAAATTTGTAATGAAATACAATAATAAAAACATGATACCCATTCATTATCATTGTCATGAAGATGAAAAAAAGGATATTAACTTCTACAATTGATGAAATTATTTATAAATCAACCATTGAGGTCTCAACTAGCAAACTGAGGTCCTTATGCCTTCCTTTTTCACTCCACATGTACAAACTAAGTTGATATCCCTATGATAATGATGTTCACACTACCTAGAAACACTTTCATCAATTTTTTTGTATGGACTAGTGAAAATATAAGAGAAACTTTTAGGGTGTGGGTATTGTGATCAAGGAAACCAAGAAGGGTGGTTAGATCATGTGTTAGAACAAGTAAGAAAACTTGAATAAAAACATAATAACATGCATAACACTTACTTTCATAAATCATAGGGGGGATATTAGTGAACAAATAATAAATGAAAAATCTCAAATAAAATTTAAAGAACTTACAAATTCCTTGCCTTCCTTAAATTCTCTAAATGATGTGTTCATTTGGCTTGCTCGACTCAAAGAGTCTTTAGCAAATGGCATTGTGCTGCTCCTTATATCCTTGGTAACATTGTTGGCTCATTCTTTCTTGATGTATCTTTATGGATTATCTTTTGATTTTGGCATTATAACATTATAGCTTTGAATCATGCTCCAAAACTAGAATTACAAATTTACTATGCTCGAGATCCCCTCTCAAAATGAAGAGGTCTAGGCTTGTATTTATAGGTTTAAAAACTAACCCCAACCCAAGGCAAGTTAATGTGTAGTTAGATATTGGAATGGGTTAAAACCTAAATTAACCCTAATAGAGTTAAAATGTGTCAAATGGTCATGATTATCAATAAATACACATGTTGAGATATTTTAGGATATTTAACAACTAACAAAAGGTAATTATGAATTCCTAGGATATTCTTTGATTTTTGAATTTCCTTTTTGATAATTCATTAATTACTCATGGTTAATTCAATTAGGTATTTGATTTAGTTTAGTATTTTAATTAATTTTGTTTAGGTATTTTAACATTTTTCAATATTTGAATTAATTGTATGGGTGTATTTACCCCAATTTAATGGGTCTATAGGCCAAATTGCATGTTGTAATGTTTTGAAAGGTTTGAAGATGAATCTATGATAGGTTTTTGTTTTTTATATTAGGATACCCCAATTAGGGATGTCTCAATGGGATTCTAAACTTTGATGAATGATGCACAAGTAAATTTGGGACATTCAGTGATTCTTATTCTTAATTTACAATGGTTGGTAAGAATCAGTCTGAAGTCCAGTCGAAAGCCATTGGTGGCCAGTTTTAGGTGTCTACAATTTCCCCCTATTTCGAAAGGTATTACAAGATATATGAGTAATAATATTTTCTCAAATAATGAAAAGGCCTTGTATTATTACAATTTTAATGGTAATGGATGAATTGTAGGGTGCCCCCTCAAAAGAGAGGTTGGCAAAGGGGTCAGCAAATACTCCCTCAAAATAAAGAAATGAGTGGACCAAATAGATGAAATGATGGGGTGGAAGGGACTTATTTTCTCATAGGTAGTTATAATCATTGGTATATGAAGCTATCCTAGTTAGAAAAGACAAACAAGATGATTTGCTCATAGGCAGTTATAATCATTAACATAGGTGGGATTAAAAAAGGTGTTAATTTTCCCAAAGGTGGTTATAATCATTGAAAAAGGCTAAGGCTAAAAGAGATTGATTTTCCCAAAGGTAGTTAAAATTAGTTAAAAGATAAAAAAATAATTTGTCCAAATGTGGTTATAATCATTGGTAGGATAAAAACATGCCCTAGTTGGGCAAAAGAAAGTGAATGATTTTTCCAAAGGTGGTTATAATAATTAACCCTCAAATTGATGGAAACACAATTATTTTCCCAAGGTAGTTATAATCATTTATAGGATAACAAAATTCTCCAATTGGGAAAAATAAAGTGAATGATTTGCCCAAAGGTAATGTTATAATTATTAACCCTCAAATTGATGGAAATTCAATGATTTGCCCAAAGGTAATTATAATAATTGGAAATGCAAGTGGGATGGTATACAATGATTTACCCAAAGGTAGTTATAATCATTGGACACTGATTATGGCAAACATGATATGGAATATGATGGCAAACATGATGATGATGATGATAAATTGATAGAGAGGATAAATATGAATTAGGCAACTTGCTAGTAGGGAGATACTCATCCAAATTGGAAAGGAGGAAATGTTTTTCATTGTTTAATTACTCTATTTGGGAAATGATTTGGATTAGATCAAGAATGTTGATGGTGTTGGTGCCAAGGAATATCAGTTTTTCATTTTCCATGTATACTCTTAAATTCAATTTTTTTTGTAGCACATGATGGTAGGCATCATGATAGAATACCATGATAACTTGGTTGAAATATACATAAGGACTAACTCCTAATCTAATACTCAATTGAAAACAATGAACCACTGATAAAAACCATGATGAAAATCTTAACATATGAATATAGATGGATTCAAGAATAATTCACAAGGAATCACCCAATGAATGCACATATATTGAATCGAAGCACAACATAAAAGAAAACATATAGGCAAAAGAAAGAAATAAAACAAAACAAAGAGAAAATAATGAAACAAACACAAATAATGGATAATTACAATATTACTACAAACAACATGACATAAACACAATGATGAACTTTTCCACTAGAAAATAAGAGACAACATAACAAAAAAATAAGATGGGGGAATAGAATAAAAAGAAGGGGGTGGTCGAGTTTTTTCCAGATGCACTAGGCAAGTAGATATTACCTACATAGTTCCATAGATGTAATATCCAAAAAAAACTTCAGGTTAAATGTAGTTCTCCTAGGATATGGGATAAAATAAAATATTGAAAAGAAAACATGATGAATGTGATAGAAGAATGTGGGAATGATCTCTCAAAATAGTGAGAGCATGGGATAAAAGGCCAAAAAGGATGGGGAAACTAAAATGACAAGTGATTTTTTATGACTTAGTAAGGGTTCCTAGAATCTTTAAGGCAAAGAAATGGTCAATATTTTTTGTATTTTCTAAATTGATTTTACTAATGTTTTTTGAAATTTGGAGTATCTCAACTCAATCAAAAATGATGAGACACTAAATGGTCCAAGCTCACAAAATGGTGAGAGTGTTCAAACTAAAATTGTTTAAAAAATGGTAAGAGAATGGCAAAGGGTGACTAAGCTAACCTCACCATAAATTGATCACTACCTACATAGTCCTAGGATGGGACCTCAAGTCACTATAGTTCTGCCTTATAGTGGAGGAATCTAACTAGTGTAGCAACCAATTTAAATAAAATAGGCATAGTTGGTATAATGGCACAGTACTGCATAGGAATGTCAAGGCATTATAAACAAGTGTTGCCCCTATTTTCCCCATTTATGGTTATAACTAGGAAACAATACCTAAGATAATGCTACTAATTTGTCCATAGGTGGTTATAATTAGTATCAAGATGGTGAAACATTGATTTTCCCAAAGGTGGTTATAATTAGGCACACTTGGTATTAGAATAGAACAAGAAATTAAGGATGCAATGCCAAACCTCTATCATAATTCTCCAAAATATTTTTTTTTTCTATAATACTTGAAACAACTAGTAGAATTGATCTAAATATCTATGTTGGAAGTGGAACTAATGGAATGGAACTAAGGTCAAACAGGCTAGGCAGGGAGGGTCAAAACAACTCAGTCAATAAAGAAGGTATGGTAGAATGAAATGGTGGAATGACAAAGTCATAAAATGGTAAAATGGTATAGTACAAAAAATAAAGTCACTAATATGGTAAAATTTGAAATGGTCCTCATAGATAATACACCTAGTCACTAAAGAAAAGTAATGTTTTAGGTTTATAATGTTCATCAACTCATCAAGTTTGTCCCCATTTGGTGTGGAAATCATGTATGCTCTAAAGGCATAGTCTATAATAATAATGAAAGGACCTACCCAATTGGGTTTAAACTTGCCTTTATGCTTCTTCTTGATCATAGTATTCTTTTGGTTTTATTTAAGAACAAGATCACCAAGCTCAAATTATTTTTGTTTTACACATCAATTGTAGTGGCCATAGAGTCGATTTTGGTATGCATGTAGGTTATTTAATACATCCATGCATTTCTAATCAAGTAACTCTATATCTTATAGGTGAGATACTTGATAGTATTCATCATCTAATGCATGCTTCAAAGAGATGTATAATAAAGGTAACTCAACCTCAATGGGAAGAATGGCCTCATACCATAAATAAGTGACTATGGAGTGGTACTTGTTGGAGTATAATGATTGGTACAATATGCCTAGAGGGTGTGTAATATTTGAAGGTACCAATCATGGTTAGCATCATTAACAATATTTTTAAGGTTATTAATAATGGTTTTGTGTGATGCTTCTACCTAGTCATTACCTTGAGGGTAATATTTTGTGAAAAAATGTTGTTTGATCTTATACTCGGCACATAGTGATTTAACATCATTATTTTTGAATGATCCACCATTATCAGATATAATGTTAGAGGGGATACCATAGCAGCAAATGAGATGGTTAAAGATGAATTTAGAAATTTTCTTTCTATTCATGTAAGTGAGGGGTATAGCTTCAACCCACTTAGTGAAGTATTGTGCGGTGGTAGGGATATGTTTATGACCATTGGATGAGGTGGGATTTATCTTCCCATTGAGATTGAGGCCCCATGTAGAAAATGGAGATAGTGTTAGCATTATTTTTAAATTCTTGGTTAAGGCATTAATTAGATTAGCATGTTGTTGACATTTATCACATCTTTTCACATATATAGCTGCATCTACATCCATCATTGGCCAATAGTACCTAGTACGTAAGAGATTTTTGGATAAGATAAGATGGTCCCGTTGATGTGGGATCCATAAATCCTTTGTGAACTTCCCATAATTCTCATGTAGATTCTATTGAAGTTAAATAATTAATTAGAGTTCCATCAAAACTACAAAAGTATAGGGTTGCTTTGAGTAAGTTATAATGTGTGATATTTTTGACAAAGTCTTTGGATTGTTTGTGACAAATTTTTGGTGGCATAAGTTGATCATGGAGGTAGGTGTATACATATAAATACTAAGTAGATCTAGGACCAATAATATAATAAAGCATTACGATGGTTGATGTTTCATGAGCTAGCACTAACATATTTTTAATGAGAAACTAGAATTCTTTGGATGTATATGTATGTCAAATGAGTGACCTAATGGTGGCCATGGCATCTGATGTTTTGTTACTAGCCTTTGGTATATGTTCAAATTATACATCGGTAATTTTTTGTTTAAGAGTGTCACCCATAGCCTTGTAGGGAACTAACTTATCATCTTTGGTCTAAAAATGGTTTATAACTTGACTGATGATTAACTGAGAATCACCATAAACCTTTATATGGTGTATGTTCCATTATACTTCCTATAGAATATTTAAAACAAGTGTTTCATATTTGGTCATGTTATTGGTACAAAGAAAGTTGATCTTGAGTGACTTAAGGATTAGATCCCTCTATGGTGTAATGAAGGAAAGGCATACCCCTAATCTGTGTGTTATGAATGATCCATAAAAATATAGATTCCAATGATACTCCTTAAGAGGTGCTTTAATGATGTTCATAATGGATTCATTTTGGAATTGGAATGTTAGTGGTTCTATATCAGTAAGGGGTGCTTCAACAAGTTGATCTACAAGAACTTGTCCCTTGATGCATTTCTAGTTAACATACTCTATCTCAAAATCACTAAGAAGAATGATCTATTCATCCATGCAAACTTGTAAAGCTATTTTAAATAGTAGATACTTGAATGGATCTAATTTTGAAATGACCATGGTCTTGTTGTTCAACATATAATGACACAGTTTCTAAGCTGTGAAGACCATAGCTAAATATGTTTTTTTAATGGGTATATAATTATGCTCATACGCAACCAGTGTATATAGTAAATAGTACATGGCATGCTCCTTTTTTTATCATCATGTTGATTTAGAAGTGCCTGTAAGGCTTTGTCAATTGTTGATAGGTATAAAAAGAATGGTTTTCCTAGTATAAGAGGCAATAAAATAGGTGGATTTTCTAGATAGTCCTTCAATTTATAAAAAGTTTTTTCTCACTCATCATCCCAATGAAATGTCACACCTTTATTTATTAACTATGTTAAGTGATGGCACTTGTCAGCCAACTGAGATGTGAAGCATCTGATGGATTGAATTTTCCCTACAAACTATGGAGCTGCTTTAGGTTGATTGGTGGTGGCATGTTTGTTATGGATTGTACTTTGGCTAGGTAAACTTTAATGCCTCTGTGAGACATAATGAAGCCAAACACTTTACCTAAAGTAACTCTAAAAACACACTTCTTAGGGTTAATCCTGACTTTGTATTCATGTGATCACTCAAATATCCTCCTCAGTGCTATTAGATGGTTGGCCCTAGTCTTTTATTTACTTAATATGTCATCAATGTAGTCTTCAATAATATCATGCATCATATCATGAAATATGACTGTCATGGCTCTTTGCTAGGTGTCCCTTACATTTATTAGACCAAATGGCATAACTTGATTATAGAATATTTCCCATAGAGTGGTGAACTTTATTTTATGTCAGTCTTCTAGTGTGATTTAGATCTGGTTGTAGCATGAGAATTTATCCATCAGTGAAAGTATTTCATAACCTATTATGGATTTCATAATCATGTCAATGTTTGGTAAAGGAAATTCATTCTTGGCGAAAACCTTGTTTATGTTTGTAAAATTAGTGTAGATCCTAATTCCTTCTGGCTTCTTGTTGACTGACATAATATTAGAGATCTATTCAAACTAGTCAATCAACGTAATACATCTTGTTTATAAGAGTTTTTCCAACTCTTTCTTTACTAATATAAAAATGTGAGGATGCATCTTGCACAATTTTTATTTCATTAGTTTGGCATTATGATGTACCACAAAGTGGTGAACAACCAAGGTGGGGTCCAAACCAGGCATGTCAAAGTAGGCCCATGTAAATATATCAATAAAATTCCCTCAAAAAAGATATAAGGACTTCATATTCCTCCTTAATGAGGGATAAACCTAATTGTATCTATTTTGGGTCATCTAGAGTCTTGATATTTACCTCTATCGTATCCTCCACTAGAAGGGACAAACCATCTTCAAAAATAGTGGGCAAAGATTTGAATTATTATGTAATAGTAAAGTCCTCTATTAGGAATAGATCTTCTTGTTCTCCTAAGAATGATGAATCATAAACCCCCAAGGGTAGGGATGTCCATGTAACAAATACGGTTGGAAATTCCTAGATGATGCGATCAAAATCTTGTTGTTCTTTAAGATTGAACTTGGACCCATAAGCAAGTTCATCATTGGTGGTTTCTTGAATGATCCAATTAAAATCCTATTGTTCTTTAAGACTAAACTCAAACTCAAACAATTTCGTTATCATTGGTTTCCTAGTCTATATTTGAGGAAGGTTGAACACCCTCATCTAATGATACCTAAAATAGGTTTTCACCACTAGACTAGCCTTTATCTTTACTATTTCCCTGGTCCAAAAGTGCCTTAAAGAGGTTTTCAATTTGGAATGTTTTATTTACTTTTTTTTTACTAAGGGTGTTCACACATTCTCCAAAATAGGTTTTAGGATCCAATTTGATTAAGAACCCTTGTTTGTGGTCTCCCAACACAACATTATCCCTAAGGCCTAGAAAATCATAGAAGGCTTCATCATTCTAAAACTCATCAACTGACACATTTGATTTTTATTGGCCCCAGTCTATCAATTGGGGATAGTATAATGGAAGTAGATTATGGTGAATAATTGGTTAAAGGGTGCAAATGGCATTATTGTCAAATAAATTGGTATGGGCTAGGTCATTAAAAGGGCTATGATCAAACTCTACTTTGCTATCAACATTATCATCACTAGTCATTAGTGATGGAACGTGAATAAGATACATGGGCTCACCCCTAAGCAATTTAAATCCAAGCTCATAGGTTACTTTGTATCAAGTCATAGAAATTGGCTCAAGTATTCCTTGTTGATTTCACCTGAGGCCTCTACTTGCATAGGTTTTGTGATCTAATTAGGAATGGGGTATTTGGAATTTTTGTAAAAATCAACCAATTTATCATTATACAACCATGATTCATCATCTAAAATAGGGTCTTGTTCTTGGCCAGAGGCTGGGATGAAAGTAACAGGTGTTGGGCTATGTAGTTTTCCTTTGCCCTTTCTTTGCCATTCCATACAAGGTGGTTTGGCTTTTGGTTTTCCAAAGGACTTTGGGTTCTATGGAAGCTTTGCAATGTGAAAGGTGTCATGGTCAAATATTCTCTTGGGTTATTAGCCAAGATGGTATAATGATTAGATAATTTAGGAGGTAGTATATGGGAAAGTGAATCAGGCATATCAGGGTCGATGCAGTTGGCCTCTGGTGAATCAACAAGTATTTATTTTCTCTTATCCTTATTGGCAACTAGATTCATGTTAAAATGGTAGCTATAAATTTTAAACTCGGCCTCTAAATGCTTTCAATGCTCATACAAATGCAAATCTCTTAGAATAGTAACCTCCATACCTGAATGAGAGAACATGATACATTAGTGCAATGTCAATGGAATTGCATGAATCTTATGTATCCAAGGTCTTCCCAAAATCATATTATATGAAAAATTGAGATCTAACACATGGCATAGTGTATCATGGTTTAAAGGCCCAATGATAACTAGCAAGTTGATGGTTCCCTATGATTCTCATTCTTCATTATCATAGGCCTTGATGGTGATTATTTTTTCTTGGAGATCTATTGTCGTGTACCCAAGAAGCTTGATGAGCTTTAGAGACATAATATTTAGATTTAATCAATTATCTATGAGGACACGCTTCACTTTGTGTCATGTTATGTAAACTTTGATGTACAATAGATTGTTATGAAGTGGTCCAAGGGATGATATATCACTTTGGTTGAAGGTTAATTGTTGGCCTAAAACTAGGTGTCTAACCAAAGCTTGAAATTTGTTAGGTGATATGTCATTAGGAACTTGGGATTGGAAAGGAACTTTGTCAAGATGTTTTTATGGATAGTAAACATACACAAAAAAATATAAAATGGAGATTTGTGTGGAAATATTTTGTAATTGTTACACATTATTAAACATCTTATCTTGTATAAGAATAAATGGATTGTTCCTAGCTAGAATGGGTGGTTGGATGATGGGTGAAGTGGCAGATGGTTGTGGGCCTAGGATGGTAATCCTTGACCATTGAATTATGATTGCATAATTGATAATAGATATAGGACCATTGTTTCTAAAATTTTATGGTTGAATGAGACCAAATAGGATAAGTCTCGATTGCCAATGTACTTATGCATGGTCATAGGCTAATGATGAGTTATCAATATAATGTCCAAAAGTGGGAATCCTTACTTCTTGGTTTTCTTGTATGTGATCCCAAGTTAAGGGAAGATTATCAATATGGGATAGTTGATTGGGAATGATTATAAATGGTCTTTTTTTATTAGTATTTAGCCTTGGATTAATGGAAATAGTATTAGCACAACCTCCTGCAATATGGCCTACAACCATGTTGTAGTCATGTGCAACTGCATTGTAGGTCTGTTAGTTTTTGGCATCATTCTAGCTTTGGTTTTGTCTATGGTTTTGATGTCATTAGTTATAATTTTTATTTTATTAGTTATGTTGATTCTACCTTGGTTGTTGATATTGTTGTTGTTATTATCTTGTTTGTTGTTATTATTGTTGTTATTGTTTTTTGTATTGGGGAAAGGGATTCTAATAGATTCTAAGGTTTTAATTGGATGTGGAAGCTCCATGATCCCTCTATTTTCAAAAATATTCTAAATCACATGTTTAATTTTCACACAATGATGCAAATTATGACCATTGACCTAGTGATACTTGTAGAATTCATTTGGCTTGTACCAGTCTAGATAGATCACACCCTCATAAAAATACTTCAAAATAGGCCAGTTAATCAAATTAGTTATGATGAGTTTGAGAAACATATATTCAAGGGGTTATCTAAGGTTACTAAATACATGATGAGTAGGAAAAATTTTCTTTAGAAGAGTGTTTGTAAAGGCATAAGTTGTTGTGTTTGTTGTGTTAGTCTAGGTTGTTACACTTGCTACATTTGATGAAGAGGTTATGGGTTAGGAGTTATTTACATATGTGGCATAAGATAATAAAATGGTGTTTGAACCATTTAAATATCTTGTGACTTAGTTAATCCATTCTTAATACATTATTGTTTCAATTAAACTACTTGGGTTTGTCATAATTATTGGCCTGAGTTAGTTGCAATGCTTGTGCCGAGACTTGGTTTTGATTTTGGCCATTATTTTGGTTTTGGTTTGGGATTTGATTTGATGAGGTTATTTTAATGATCCATTTTTTAATAATGGATTTTTAATCAATAAACCCTTATCAATGATCTTTATAAAAGTGTGAACACACTGTAAATCCAAATTGTAAGATATCTCACTATGTAGATTTTTGGTAAACATGATGACTAGTTGCTTATCTGGTAGACTATGGGTAAATCAAATTACAAGGGATATCCATCATTGTAGATATATTTTAAATATTTCATCAACATTTTTTTTACTTACATCTGATTTACCAATGAAATCTCATGTTTGAGATTGTAAGAGAAGTGTTACATGAACTTGTCTAAAAGATTGTCAAAATTAGATATTGAATTCATAGGTAACTTTAAGAACCATTCCAACACTTGACCTATAAGGATCCTTTAAAATAAAATTAAAAGGTATATTTCATTATAGGGTAATAGTTATAATGCAATAAATAATTGCATCAATTAGGCCTTGGGGTCACCTTTCCCCTTGTACTTGTTGAACTTTGGTGGTTTGTGCCCTAGAGGAAATGGTATCTGCAAGTAATCCATGTTGAAAGGGTAGGAACACAATTCATCCAACTTTAAATTCTTGGTCTATTTCCCCTCTTGGATGAGGCAAATTTCATCCTTCATTTATTTTAGCTCTTGTTTGAGGAAACTAGTGGGATCATTGGTCTGATATGGAGGCTAGGCAATCACAAGTGAATTACTTTAACTAGGGTATAATGGAGGCATTTATTAGGTTATGTTGAATTGGTTAGGAAATGGACCAAGAATTAACATATGTGGATTGGGGTGTGATTATTGAAATTACACATAATGCAGTGTGATATTCTAGTTGAGATTGTGTATATAGGTCTAGTTTTGGGAATACTATAGTTGGGATGAAGGAATATGGTTGTAATGTGCCTATTAAGGTTGAATAAGGGAATACTTATGAATATTCATACCTTATTGATTGAGGATAACATGTGAACCAAGACCTTATCATTGAGCTTATGGCATGTTTTGTACAAAAGGTAATTATTACCTAATTGGTACTTATGGAACATAAGAACCTCTTGGTTGTGTGAATCCCTATTGGGAAGTGGATGCATGTTGGAGATTAGGAATTTATCACTGACCAATACTTTTACATTTTTGGCTAGAAAAATTTTGGTTTTGCATTGGCATGTTACTCTATGACTGAAGAGGTATGTTCACTACTACCTAGCAAGTTGGAACATTAGTTTCCCCCTATTGAGGTGGTAATATGTTTTGCCTCTACTGCATGGGTAAATTAGATGGTATTTATTATTGTGTAATATTAATTTTCACTTGTTGGGGTGGAGTAACATTCATCACATTTTATCGTGGTATGACATTGTTCATTGGTTAACTACTTAATCCTTGATTTTGGGTGCTTGAAAAAGCAACTGGTTAAGGATTATAGGTAGTTGGTTGAGGTTAGGAAGTATAAAATCCTACCCCCTAAATTTGGGAACAATTCATGGTGTTATTTAAAGTCACATTTTATTGTTGACTATTTATTTGTGTGTTAACACCACTTTGGTTTAAATTGGACATTACTTGTGTATTATCCACTATGTTTGACTCATTATTCTACGTAGAAGTAAAAGACACTTCCTTGATAGTTGGTGTACTAAACATGTTTTCTCCTAAGGTGATTTGCATCACTAAGTCTAAACCCTAATTTTATTAGATTATAAACACAAAAAAGACTCTTATTTAAGGAACTAACTTAATAAGAGGTGCATTTGACATGGTCAGATTATTAAAGTTACATGTTAGGTTTTGATATGTCTAGTATGCTATCTGCATTTGAATGAAGTGGTCCTCTATGAGGCCTCTTTGTGTGACAAGCATATCAATATATTGATATATCATTAGTATAATGGCATTAAGGTTTCTAGAATAATCATGTTCATTGTTATGATTATAAGACATGTTATAAGGCCCTCTTACTATACTTGGTAAATTTTCATGGGAAAAGTATGCTAAAAACTTAGCCCCTACCTCTACGGCTCTATTAAGATCATAGGTTGATGGCATTGTAATGTAATAAGGTTTATGTTAAACTTGTTCTATAACCAAAGGTATTTTATCCAAATATTAGGCTATTTATTCTTGGTCTTGCTCCATATATGGAGGTGTGCTAACCAAATAATGAGCTAAAAGATCTTGACTCTGTTCCCCTATTTGAGTTTTGGAAGGTGGATAAGAATCCATCTCCAAAAAAACATCATCTTCATAAGGGTATTTAAAAAAGTCCTCTTGTATGAAAACATTTCCATATCCTAGATTATACATGACTCCACTATGTGTATAGTGAGATATAGTCATATCAATAGAAAATGTTTTGCTACAAGAGAGGTTTAGAGTTATACAAATGCTAGAAAGTTATGTTTGAAAAGATAAAAATATTCAAACTAGGTCTAACTTGGTCAAAGGAATGGAATTGTATCTCCAAAGGGTCTATGCAAAGACTTGGTAAAAATAGGATAACATCAAATGTCTAACGTTATATGTCTCATACAACAAAGTCAAGTAAAATGAACTAAAAATAAGATGCTAAATTATAGATCTAAATATGTTCCAAATAGGTCTAAACTAGAAAAGGTAAAATTTGCTAGGTCTTTTGGCTAAATGTGGCATCAAAGGCTAGGCTAAAATAAGACATGTGTTAAGACTATTGGCCAAAATTAGTGTCAAAATATAAATTTTAAACAAAAGGATGATTTTAATATAACAAACTTGGAACACTTTGGCATAAATAAGGCACTTGACTCTAGACATAAACATGAATAAATTGGTATAAGTCACTAAACAAAAGTCACTTGAATATAGACTAATTATCTCAAATAAATGCATAAACAATATTTTTTTTGAATTTTGAGTCAAAAATTAACCTAAGTTATGCAACCCAAAAGAGAAAGATCTGTGTATCAACCGCTATGAGATGAAACCTAAATAGAAATCAATTAATGTTTGGATTTGAACTTGTAAAAGTTAATTAAAAACTCAACTTAATAATTAGGCTTTATTGACCAAAAACCTAGGTAAATTTGAATGACATAACATTAGTAAAATAAATATCCCACAAGACACATGTGATTGGTTTAAACAATGGCAACTTGGACAAAATATAAGATAAGTCTAAAATAATTTAAGTAGTGTAACAATATTATCTCTCTCAAAAGGTATAAATAATGTTTTGTTTTAAATAATTATAATGCTCAAAACTTGAATTAATTTGGGTAACATAGCATTACCCGTTTCAATCAAGTGACACACACAACATTTTTGATATAAAGTTTAAGGAAAAAATCATGATGTCAAATGGATGGCATAATGCCTCCTCAAACAATGGAGTAGTGTATAAAAACAAAATCATTTGTGACATGGTATAATAAATAAAGTTTTAGACACAAAAAACTAAGAAATAAAAGAAAAAAAATACTAAATATAATTAAGTATATTGTCTTAGATCCTAACAAGGTGTGGCAAGTGGGGTTGACTAAAACTTACAATTTACAACTGTCTAGATTGATCCCAAGTGTGGCTAACATAAGAGAAGCATCACGTCAATTGAGTTCAGACCAATCAACTTAATATTCAAAGGTTTATTCCTTTTCATAGTGATTCCATTTATGGATTTCTTAGTGGAATCCCTAGGTTGACCAGACCTGATTTGGGCCTTCATTATAAAAGGAAAGGTCAGTCTCTCAACCCCTGGCTCTTAAAATATGCATACCCTAATTTATATACCCCACCATGGATCAAGGTTTAAAAATTTTCAAGAGATGAAGCCCTAGGTCAATTATTCCATAAATAACTTGTAAAGAGGCAATGACCTTCCCTCCACAAGCCAAATTTCATCAAAATAAAGCAAAGTGCAAAGACTTTAGGGTTGCATTTAGATCACCCAAACCATGTAGGTTTTGGGGAAATCCTAAACACCTTTCTTTTAATTCCTTATAATAGGCATAAATTTAATGAAATGGCACTTTTGATCATCCAATTTCCTTATAGGGGATGGGGGATCATACATGTGTTATTCATTTTTTGAAAACAAACAAGCAACAAACATTTTCAAGAAATTGTAATTGAAGTAATTGTTTATTTTAAGCACCAAATTGAAATGTGTGATGAAGTTATTTACTTGGCCCGTTGGCTTAAGTATAAAATCTTTAAATAAATTGAATAACATAACTTAAGCAAAAACATCTATGTTCATTTTAAGCTCAAAAATCCAAATGTTCAAGATTTAGCCTAATTCATTTTTAAACACTAAAATGAAGTGTTCAAGACTTAAGCATTCATTTTAAGCACCAAAAATGAAGTGTTAAAATACATTAGCAATACTAAATCATTTTAAGAACCAAATATCAAATTTTAAAGATTTAACAAGTTCATTTTAACACCAAAATGAAATGTGAATGACTTAGATAATTCTTTTTTAAGTACCCAAAATGAAATGTTAAAACCATTTAAACTTGTAATTTTGTGTTCCAATAACACCTTGAACCTACAAGGGTTATATAGTCTTCTTCTTCTTTGAATCACTTTCAATGGTGAGAAAATGAGCTTTCAAAACATAGCTCTTAGGTTTTTATTTTAAAAGCACAATGACCATCATCAGTCAAAAATGACTGATGCTAGTTATAAGGCAATCGATGTTGGTTGGTTTCATAGAGAACTGATGATGGCTATAAATAAATGATATTGGTCGATGAAGATTGATGTCAGTCACTTGTGAACCTAAAGGCAAAATAAATACTAGATAAAAAATGTTAGTTAGTTAATGGTTAGTAGAAAACTTCTCAAAACTTGCAGGGCAATGATTAGGTAGAGAGTTTAAATGTTAATAAAACCAATAAATCAAAATTAGAAATGTTACAAATATTCAAAATCAAAGCTTTGAAACCATATTTTTTCCTACAACTCAATCAATATTAGTCACCCATAACTGAGATCGATTAGTTAGAACCAATGATGGTTTGATATAACTTATGTTGGTTATGCCTGATCGATGTCAGTCTCTATGTAGATCCAAGTTAATGCAAAGATTAAAAATATGGAAAAAAACAAAGACAAAAGTCCAATTTTGATGACATCCAAGCATTAATTTGTCAAGTTATGAGTTACATCTTGGTCTCCTTGGTATGCGGGGTGCTCAAGGTCCCACTAGACATGCCATTTGTGATCAAAGAATCTAAGGGTGGTTAGATCATGTGTTAGAACAAGTAATAAAAATTGAATAAAAATACACTAACATGCATAACACTTACTTGCCTAGATCATTAGGGGAAAATAGTGAACAAATAACAAATGGCAAAGCTTAAATAAAATGCAAATAAATATGAATTGATTACCTTCTTTGAATTCTCTAAATGATGTGTTCATTTGGATTTCTCATCTTGTGCTCAATAAATCTTTGGAAAATGGAGTTGTGTGGCTCCTTCTCTCCTTGGCACCATGGTTTGGCTCATGTTTGCTTGATGTATCTTGATGTCATGGCTCATGATTTATCATTATAACTTTGAATCATTCTCTAAAACTATCATTATAACTTTACTATGCTCAAGTTCCCCTCTCAAAATGAAGAAGTTCAGGCTTGTATTTATAGGTTTAGAAACTAACCCCAACCCAAGGTGAGTTAAGGTGTAGTTAGAGCTTGGAATGGGTTCAAACCTAACCTTAGTGATTTAATTAATTCTATTAGAGTTAAAAGGTGTCAAATGGTAATGATTAGTAATGAATAGGCATGTTGAGATATTTTAAGATATTTTACAACTCACAAAAGGTAATTATGAATTCTTAGGATATTCTTTGATTTTTGAATTTCCTTTTTGATAATTCATTAATTGTTCATGGTTAATTCAATTAGGAATTTGATTTGGTTTAGCATTTTTATTAGTTTTGTTTAGGCATTTTAGCATTTTTCAAGATTTGAATTAATTGTATGGGTGCATTTTCCCCATGTAATAGGTTTATAGGCCAAATTGCATTTTGTAATGTTGTGGAATATTTGGAGATGAATCTATGAGATATGTTTATTGTTTATGTTATAATACCCCAATTAGGG
Organism: Torreya grandis; assembly: GCA_037957365.1. Classification (NCBI taxonomy): domain Eukaryota; kingdom Viridiplantae; phylum Streptophyta; class Pinopsida; order Cupressales; family Taxaceae; genus Torreya; species Torreya grandis. Next base: position 1,041,721 of record JARHVA010001602.1, read on the forward strand.
ATGTATCAATGAGATTATGAGCTTTGATGAATGATGCATACGCAAATTTGGGACATTTAATTATTCTTAGGCTTAATTTGTAATAGTTGGTAAGAATTGGTCAAAAGTTTAGTCGAAGGCCATTGATGACAAGTTTTAGGTGTCTATAGGGATGAGCATGCAAAAAAAGTGACTAACACTCTTAGCATTGGTTCATAAATACTTCTACACCAAACTAGGAACTCCTACCATGAATTTAAATAAGATAAAGAGTAATTTCATCTTATAAGATCATTTGACCAAATTCATCTCATATTGGTCATACTATGATAAAACTGTTTAACCATATCTACATGTAAAGAAGAGTGATGGAGGAGAAGAATGGTTTTAGGACATTTTTATGTGTTTCAAAGCTAACCAAGTGTATAATTGAGTTTAGGGGAGTTTAAGGGACACTGTATAAGTTTACCACATGTGTCACACTATTGTATAAACTGTACAACTACCCAAACTTCCTCTTTTTTAATTATTTTCTTATTCTGATGTAGAAACCTACACACTTTTAGTTAGAGACTACCACCTCTAATGAGATTATGACATATGGTATGTTGATAAACACATGGATGCCTTGTTTTATAAGAATAAATGTATAAACCTTCATAAATGCTCAAATATGACCCCTAAAATGACATAAGACTAAATATGAATATCACCAAGGTTATACATCAAATGACATCACTAGGACCATGGTACACCCTATAATACCTTAATATACCCATATATAAGTTTTAAACTATAAGGGGTTGACCTATTTTGACTTCTAGTAAAATTTGTCAACATTCTTGGCAATTTCCTAAGGGTGGTATGCTTGTTATGCCAATGACCAATATCATACTCCTATCCATTGGTATATTGAGTCACCTATAAGTTTGATACTCAAATGCATTTGAAATCATACCAAACACAAATTAAGACACACCAAAAGAAACACACATGTGTTCTCAAGAACATTTATAGAACACACATAAAACTAAAACAAAGAAACCTATCCTAATACTTACAAGACATCAATATTTGAGGTGAAGAACAACTCACAATAATTCAACCAGGTTCAAAGATGGTTCATATTTTATCCTTGTTCTTCCATGAAAGCAATATAGCATGTGAAACATGCTCATCATCAAACACTTGACTATGTAGATAGTGAAATGACTTACCATCCTTATGTATTCTCATGCCTGTAAGTTTGTTACCTTGAGCTCTTAAAAATGCTCCATTTTTCCTCCCAAAGATCTTGTTTGGGTATAAAACTTTCTTGATCTTTAACATATCTAATTGGTGCTCTTCAAACTGCAAGTTAGGAGGCATGACAACTATCTCAACCTTACTCTCTTCTAGGACATAATGTACTTGATGTATAGGGTCATCAATTCTATCGTCATTCTACCTCAACACCTTTGAGAGTGTCTCAATATTAGGTTGAGATGTTTATTTCTCCTTTATGAAAAAAACTTCTACTTTGGATTCATTAGACTCCTCCTTGGTTACCACTTCTTTAATAGTACCTTCACCAAGTTTCTTTATGATTGTAAGATCTTTGATAGTAGCTAATTGATGCTCACTTCTATTAATAATATGATACTCCAATTCATGTTTAATAATATATTTAGTAGCCTACTTGTTAGGATCATTAAAATAATCATGATCATATATGCTCATCCTATGAGGAGAGGTGGTTTTACTAAATTTCTCAAACTCTTGACTTATGGCATTGAACCTTTGCCATAAGTCATATTCTTACTTATGAATGTCATCTTCAAGAGCTCCTTCATCAAGTGCAAGAATAAATACATTTTTCCTCTTACCATATTGTTTAATCATGCTATTCAAACTATCGTCATCATACACATGAATCAAATAATTGCCTTCATTAGCTTATGAGAAAGAATGCTCAATGCTTACCTCATATTGCTCATATGCTCCCTCATGGATGATATAGGTTCCAAGGTTAGTTTTCTCAAAATAGGTGCATGGTGTAGAGAGGATTACATAACCTGATTAGTTAAACATTAGTCCAATAAATCAAAATAGAAATGCATAAGATTAAATCAAAATAATCTTATCTATTCATGTGGGAATTGTAAGTAATAATAAGAAACACTTGAAAGAAAACAATGTCATATTACCTTCCCAAGTGGATTCATCATACAAATGCAACTCAAAAGCATGTTCTCACTTGATAAAGAGCAACAAAAATGGTGTCCAACCCCTCCAACATCTCAAGAACTCCTTGTAAAACTTAGGCTCATGATTTAGAATCATTAAAATATCCTATCAATGAAGCTTGAAAAATAAGATAAATGGTCAAATGCAAAGGATTGTGGAAATAGTTTAGCATTATAACTTTGCATAAATTAAGATTATAAATGATGTTTATGGCCTCTATATTTATATATTTTTTAGATTGATCAGAATCAACATGAACCATCCATCTCAAGATTGATATGTGTGGCTAAGGATTAATCCAATTATATAATTAAAATACATAAATATCCCTCATAAATATTTTGGATAGAGGGAAATTGAATAGGCGTGGAGTGTCTTAATGAGGCATGGAAGACCCACATTCTTGATATTTATGGTATTTTTGGCCTAGAGATGTCTTCCCAATAAATGATGTCATTAGGTGATGAAATAGGCATGGAGGGTCTTAATGAGACATGGGAGACCCATAAACCTGATATTTTTGGCATTTATGGCCTAAGGATGTCTTCCCAAGAAATGATGTCATTAGGTGATGGAGTTAATAGAAATCAATTTCCAAAAATAAATATTCAACAACTGTCATGGAAAATCCACTTAAGCTCTTGATTTAGATCAATTAGCCTTAAACAAGGCTAATTAACATTTATGCAATTATTTGGAAATTAGCCCTCAATTAATCAAAAATGGTCAAAATGTCCTATTAGTGGCCCAAAATTTGACTGAATTGGAATTTTAAGTTGATGTTAGATGTGTTAGATCTGTTATCCTATTTAGGATGTTGTCAACACCAAATAACAAATTCACGTGTCTTGTGCAAGAGATTTGATAAAAAAGAGTAATCTAGCGAACCCAGGTACAAAATTTCCATTTTGACTCAATATGATCTAATCAAAGTTAGCTAGCCCATAAAATGCATTACCCCATTTAGGGATACTTTGACCTAAATTAGCACTTGTAAATGACAATTTTGAACCATTTAGAGTGTTTTATGGATTTTGACCTAAAATGTGCATTTGAGTGCAATTTGAGTAAGATTGATAATTTTAACACAAATGGTGTTAGGAATTGAATGCTTACATTTTTCCCCTATTTGAGAAGGTGTAACAAGACATTTAGATGAATCAATGTCTTTTCAAAAAAAAAAAGAGTTTTCAAGAATAAATTGGAATAGACCCATGATGTCCCCTCAAGAGGACATACTATGATGAAAGAGAAGGATGGACTATCAAAAAGAGATTAAAAGTGATAAATACAACCATGGAGTACATCACATACAAATGATATAATGATTGCACATGTGGTTACCAACAATGATCAAAATATAATTAGAGGTATAATAGGCCCCAAAGATGGGGGGGATGGGAAAGATATAATCCATAATTGTAAGGGACACACTTTAAACATACCCAATTTAAGAATACAAGTTGTGCACTTATAACATTGATCAATCTCAAGATAAGTTTCACATTAAATATTACCATCATGGGCGGTAGTGTGGAGAGCTTGGAATTAGAGGAAAAGAGAGAACATTCTGCTTAAGGAAGGGAAGCACCACTAAAATAGGGTCTCCAAAGAGAATATAATAAGAGGTGCCCCAGTAGAGCAAAATGTGATCATGATAAAATAGTTTTTCCCTAGTAGGGTGATTTGATCATTGATAAAGAATAATAATGGTTTGCCCTTATAGAGCTGATTTGATTCTAATGTTGTTTAGATGTTGTGCCCCAACATGGGTAATTGGCAAGCAAAATAACTCAAGGATATAACCTAAAAGATAGGTTAAAGTGAGTGGGCATAAACGTACATGTGATGGTGTAATGGCTTAGAAAGCCATATAAAACCAAGCTTATGAGAATGCACAAAGTGATGAAAGAGATGAAAATAAGAATGAAAGATAGTTGAACTGACCTCAATAGAAATTGAGCATTGCTTACATAGTCCAGTAAGACCTCAAGCTAACGTAGTTATCCAAATAATGGGATAGAATGGAATGAGGGATGAATAAAACTAACCAAGAATTGATTATACTCAATGTATGCAAAGAGATACATGTATAATCATAGATTCGAGTGCTAAAATGCATGATATCTAGATGCTTATTTTCATATCATGAGCCTAGATTATGCAAAGTATTCTAGAGAATCATTCATTAAAGTTGTGTTGATGTTTAATACATTGAAACCTAAGCAAAAAGTGCTTGATATAGAAAAATTAATTAGACATCATAAGTATGAATGACATAATATTACAATTGCGCTAAGTTGATTCACATGTGAATACCTATAACTAAGGATAATGGTAAAATATTGACCAAAACTAGATTTATAGCTATTTACTTTTAAACAAAAAGGCAAAAACAAGTAAAAAGAAAACAAGACATCTTAACAATATGAGATCAAGATACGAATAATCAAGATTTATGTGGACCATCAAGATGTACTTGTAAAAATAAAATAAAGAAGCAAGACCAAACTTGAAAACAAAATACCATCATAACAAATAATAATCAAATAAACACACACAAATTTTTTTTTTGAGTTTTTTAAATGTTTTACAAATGTTTTTTTTTTTTTTTTGAAAATTTTTAAGTATCTCAACTCGATTGAGGATTAAAAGATATAGAACAATCCAGCTCATAAAACGGCAAGAGCATGCCAACTTAAAATTATCACAATACAGTGAGAGTGTATGATAAGAGGGATTGAGTTGACCTTGACATGAATCAAGCATGGCTTACATAACCCCAAGATAATCACAATTCATAGTAATTCTACCAACATAAAAGGTGATAAAAATTGAGTAGGTCATAAAAAGTTCATAAAGAAAGGTAAATGATAAGATAAATGATAATAGTAATGACCAAATGATGTGGAAATACATGATAAAAAAGGTATTGTACCTAATTTTCCCATAAGTAGTTATAATGTCATAATTTTGATTTGCCCAAAGGAGGTTATTACCAAAATAATATTGATTTTCCCATAGGTGGTTATAATTAGTGATACCAAATAAGATAATAAAAGAAAGATAACTTGTCACATCAAATGTCATACTACTTCCATAGACTATCATTGAACACAAAATTCTAAAATTATTGAAACTAGATCAGAATCCCCCCATAAGAAGTGTAGGATGAATCAAAAGAACCAAGATCAAAGTAGGGTTGGTAAGATGACTAAAATCAAGCCTTGATCAATAGTAAAGAAATGGTATAATAATAATAAATTGTATAATTAAATGATCAAAATAAAATTGGCTATAGTGGCAACAAATTTGTCCCTAAGTGATGATTAGCTTAAATTACTCATAAAACGATGAGAGAATTCAAACTTAACAATTACACACAAAATGGTGAAAGCGTAGTGAAGGGGTGATTGAGATGACCTCAATAGAAATTGAGCTCTTCCTACATAGTCTCAAAGGACCTCAAGTCAATTTAGTTTAAAAAATGTGATTTATGAATCATAATGGTATAATAATGCCTATAATAAAATGGTCTATGGGGTTGCCCTCAAGAGGTCCATCCTTCTCTTCCATTCTAGTATGTCCTCTCGAGGGGCATCATGGGTTTGTTTCAATTTTTTATTGAAAAATCTTTTCTCTAAAAAGATTTTACTTCATCTAAATGTCTCACTATGCCTTCTCAAGTAGGGGCAAAATGTAGACATCCAATTCTTAACACTATTTGTGTTGAAATTTTCAATCTTACTCAAATTGCACTCAAATGCACATTTTAGGTCAAAATCTATAAAACACCCTAAATGGTTTAAATTTTGTATTTGCAAGTTACAATTTAGGTCAAAGTATCCCTAAATGGGTTAATGAATTTTATGGGCTAGCTAACTTTGATCAGATCATTTTGAGTCAAAATGCCAATTTTGTACTTGGGTGCCCTAGATTGCTCTTTTATATCAAATATTTTGCACAAGACACATGCATTTTTTATTTGGTGTTGACAAAATCTTAAATGGGATAATGAATCCAATGCATCTAACATCAACTTCCATTTCCAATCTAGTCAAATTTTAGGCCAATAATAGGACATTTTGACCATTTTTGATTAATTGAGGGCCAATTTCCAAATAATTGCATAAATGTTGATTAACCTTGTTTAGGACTAATTGATATAAATCAAGATCTTAAGTGGATTTTTCATGAGATTTGTTGAATATTTCTTTTTGGAAATTGATTTCTATTAACTGCATCACCTAATGACATCATTTCTTTGAAAGACATCCCTATGCCATAAATGCCACAAATATCAAGATTATGGGTCTCCCATGACTCATTAAGACCCTCCATACCTATTCAATTCCCCTCTATCATAAATATTTATGAGAGATATTTATGGATTTTAATTATATAATTGTATTAATCCTTAGCCACACATCTCAATCCTGAGATGGATAATTTAGGTTGATTCTGATCAATCTCAAAAATCTATAAATAGAGAGGCCATGAACATCATTTTTAAGCTTGATTTTAGTAAAGTTATAATGCTAAATTATTTCCAAAATCCTTTGCATTTGACCATTTATCTTATTTTTCAAGCTTCATCGATAGGCTTATTTACTGATTCTAAATCATGAGCCTAGGTTTTACAAGGAGTTCTTGAGACATTGGAGGAGTTGGCCACCATTATTATTAAAGAAAAGATATCTTCATCAAGGGAGAACATGATTTTGAGCCACACTTGTATGATGAATCCACTTGGGAAGTTAATATGACATTATTTTCTTTCAAGTGTTTCTTATTATTACTTGCAATTCCCACATGAATAGATAGGCTTAATTTGGTTTACTCTTATGCATTTTTCCTTTGATTTATTGGACTAATGTGTGACTAATCATGTTATGTAATCCTCTCTACACATGGATCATTTACATAGGTGTCTACACCATACTCATCCAAAAATAGATTAGAAATGTCCTCAATCTTGGAAGAAGCACCATCATCCACAATAGACATCTCTTTATCATTAATGACATTATTCACATTATAACTTGCTTCAACATAGGGTTCAATGTGAAATTTAACAAGTAGCTGAGTCCTAATGGTTATCTTTGATCCATATCTTGTCTTGAAGGTTAATAAGGACCAATCAGCTAAGAGGTAGCCTCCTATCTTGTCTATGAAATCCATTGAGAGGTAGATAGCAAATTGGGTAGGCAAGTCAACAAATACAATATCTTGGAGGATGGTGAAACTAGGACAATCATGTAAGAAAACCTTCAACCCTTTGATCAATCCCACTAAATTTTAAAATGTACCATCTAATTGAAACAACCCTTTACTAGGTGGTTCATAATTTAGACCCAATTTGTTAGCTAAACCCTTAGGCATCAATGAGGTGTTAGCTCTACTATCAACTATGCATTTATGAATAAGCTTATCCCCCAATATGAGAGTGAGGTAAAAAGGTGAAGGCTTCTCAAATTTGGTATAGGGTCCTAAAATGTTACTAGGAGCATTTTTAAGAACAACATTATCCTAACCATGGCTTAATTATGGAGGACTGACAAGGATAGTGGACAACTACTTTTGTAAGAGTTCTTTTTGGCCAAGACATCCCAAAGAGAGATAGATGCCTTAGCATTATTCAATGAGTCAAAAATGTTCAAATAAAGATTACTTAATTTTTATTAAGTCCTTGGAGGCAAAGAAGTGGTTAGAACTTGAGGTATTGAATCACTTTGAGCAGGCCTTCCATCATCCTAATTTAAAGAGGGTGCAAGATTTGTAGGGATTGTCATGCTTGTAGTTATGCTTTATTACCTTGTAGGAAAACTATTTGCACTTTTAGGTACACCATTAACATCTCCTAGATCCTTCCTTTTATATATAGTATTGTCTACAACTAAATTTACTTGGTTAATCACTTAAGTGTCTTTAACTAGGAAGCTAGTAAAAAGTACTCCTTGAAGATGCCAACCTTAATTATCTTGCATTAGAACTTCATATTGTGTTGATAGTTGAGGAATGACTCCTCCTTGATAAACCAAATCTTTCTCTCCACCTTCATTGGCATCCATGAATTGACCTTATTATATTCCTCTCCTTGGATCAAATTTCTATGCACCGGTACCATTGATATTGTATTGGAGCTTGAAGTAGGATTGTATGCATTAGTAAGCCTATTGAAATTAGGCTACCCTTGACCTCTCCCTTATCCATATTGTTGACCATATTAATAATGATAGGGGTAAGGGTTTTTATGAGCACCTTGCTTTAGATTTTATTTCCTAAGCTGATCCTCAAATAACTTGGACCTTACTTCCCAATCAATGGCATAATATACCTTCTTAGGATTAGTCCTTGACTTGGCATTTATATTAGGAATTTGGGCAAAACTTGGAGTAGAATTAGAAGCATTTGGTAGAAGAGGCATAGACACTTTTGGAGGAAACTTCCTAGCTTGTATGAGGCCATTCTCATCTATAATAGAAAGTTCATATGATTAAAGTAAAATTAAACCACCCATGGATTATAGCATGATGGATATATTAGTGCTAATGGCCCTCAAATATGTAGGAAAGATAAAATTAGTAGTTAGTCTCATGGGAGGAAGTAACCTATGCCAATTATTTTGGAATATCTCATTGAAATCATGCATTATTTCCTTGGGGGTTATTTGGATTAAATTGATTTGGTGGATAAGTGATGTGTGATCACTTTTATCTTCAAATCTTGAAGTTAGTAGCTCTCTAAAATCATCCCAAGTTGTGATACATCCACCAAGCAAAGTCCTATACCAATCAAGTGTTTTACCTCTAAGGGACATGGAAAGGAGTCTAATAGCAATGTTGAGCTTAGTGATATTATGGAAACTATATAAGTTTGAGATATCCCTAAGGTTCTCACTAGGAGTGACATAACCTTCACCATTGAATATAGGAACACTCTTTGTAACATCAAGGGGAATGTCATCATATGCAATAAGATGGATTGGATTTTTAATGTTAAAGGATAGGAATTCATGCTACCCATCCATGATTTTTTCAAATTATTCATCACTTTATTGTTCTTCTTGGATAGGAAAGTACTCTTTATTTTCAAATGGTAGAATAGGGTGAGGATGTTGAACTTCAAGAGGAAGTTTAGGTTGAAGAGGTGGATTGATGGGATTTAAAACTCTATTAGAAGATGACCTAGAAATTAGGATGAAGTATGAACATAAATATATGACAAAAAAATGGTCTAAAACCATTTATTACCTTGAATGGAGTCACCAAATGCTAAGTACAACACCATATGCAATTGTGATGTTGTCAAGACCAACATTCACCTTGACAAGTTGTCTTTAGGACAATTGTCTCACCAGGCAAGCCAAAAAGATTATAACCAAATATTTCACCCTAGAAGAGGTTTTTCAATCCTAATATAATACTTTGGAAAATTTTGAATACCTTTAGGCCTATGGGCTCCCTGTGGTAGAGGTATATCTCTAGGTTTAAGGGCTAGCTCCATAGATTGATCTTTAAGTGATTATCAACTACACTAATTGATTACTTGGATGAAAAGACATATAATTATGCATGAAATTAAACTATTATAAGGGGGAAATATACCATATATATATATATATATCCATAATAGCATCATACTCTTTCACTAAGAGACAAGACCTATAACATAGCGTAAAAGTCTTAGGATAATCTAACATTAGTATTTCAATATGGAGGTGATATGCATGAGAATACTCAAGTTATGTGGACTAGAGCTTAGTTATAGACACTAAGGATAATTGTACACTTTAATGGAGTAAAAACACACTAGCTACACTCCATATGACCTGTTATAATGAAAACTTCTTTACCAAACATGAAATGATAAATAGAATTAAGGATAGAAATTTATCACTAGACCTTACAATACATCACTTCACACACTTATAAAATATGTTTTTGAACTCAAAAATAGATTAAATTTACTATTAAAATTAAAATTACAAAATCAATCTAGTAGGGCTTTCAAATACATGGTGTGAAATTAGGAAACAAGAGCCAAAATTGCTTGCGTTAATATAATGTGTGAGAGGAGAGAGAGAAGTGGAGCTCAAGGGTCATAATGTCACTTATCAAGGCATGAGAATCAGTTATGTTGCAAATAAATTTAATATTAAATATACAATGAAATGTCTTTGGACAAACATCTCTCCAAAGCATGAAAACTCCTCAAAACTAGCATAGGACCCTTCAACTACCTTCTTGGAAATTGCATTCATCATTAAGATTTTCTTGAGTACTCCAAAGTAGACTATGGAGAGAAAACACATATAAAATATGATGGGTAGGTTATATACAAGCTTCAACATGCATTAGATGTGTCCCTAATCACTAGTCTTCTTATGGGCAAGTGTTCTCATCATCTGTAGTCACCATTACTAGCTTTATAGGTCTGTCTTCACATTTGGAACTAAGATGGCCTTTAGTTTCTCAAAATAATCTATGAAAGTGGTGATATGACACATTTAAATATTCCTCTTATCCCTAAATCCATTAGGTAGAACTTAAAAGGCCTACCAATTAGACTTATCACTTCCTCTCTTGGTGACCACCCTCTATTCTCATTATCTCTCATAGATGCCTAAAGTGGAGGAGCTTGCAGAAGAGTTTGTGTTCTTTTATAAATAAATAAATTAGCATGAAGAGTTATATTAGGTCCTAATTTAATTTTTCAAATTACTAGCATCCTTTAATTCTTCTTTGAACCTACAAAACAAATGAAATATATCAAGAAAGCCTATTATGTGCCCTATTCGTACAAGTAAGGTATCAACCAACTGGATGGTAAGGAGATTTAAATATTATTATTCAAACCCAAAATAATTTTCAGGTCATAATATCCCTCCTAGATGCATCTATAGCCATTTATTTCTAATCAGGTTAATAATAAGGGTTTGGGATGGTTTTAGGTAGTTCAGACCCTTAAGGATTGTTCATATAATCTTGGTATTGAAACCTCAAAAAAATTCCATTATAATAATGTTAGGGACCATCTTAAACATATAATAATTCCTTTGGACTCCATTCTAAGTGTGCATAGCAATGTGAGCTTCTAAAGATGGCCTATCAAGCTTGGAAGTGTATTTTGAGTAGGCCTAAGGTGTCTTAAGCCAAAAAATGGATTTATTGGGATTTTATCTATAGACCATAAGTTCCAAAAAACTTAATACCTCACTATAAATATTATCCAATTAATTTTAATTTTTAATTGGCATTAAAAATGAGATTAGACCCTTTTGGGGCTTTAGGCCTAATCAAGGCTTAGTAGGCCTGACTCTACTTCTATGGGTTTAGACCACCGTTAGATGTCAATATTGTTTACAGAGCCATATAAACCTTTTTACACCTAAAATATAACTCTTCACACCCTCCTTGTAGTTTTCTAACATCTCCCAACTAATTCCTTCATTATTCACTCACCCCACCTATAGTTTTATCTCTCTGGGAGTGCCCTCTATATGAGATAGAATAGAGAGCACTTCCCCTATATTCTCATCAAATTTGAATGTATGAGAAGATAAAATAGATATTTAGTACCATATATACAAATTTTTATTTTGGATCACACCAATAAGATTTTCAACCCCTAAAACCCTCAAGGTTGACTATGTATAGGGTTTGTCTATTAGCCATAGGTTGAGGCTTGAAATTTAGTCTCTATCTTGTTTCCTTGTCCTATATATCTCATGAGGTATATTCACCATTATGAATGTCCTATAAAAAAATAAAAAATACCCTACCCTTTTTACAACTCCTCAAATCTCTCCAAACCTAGGCCTAACTGGCAGACTATAACTGTGTCATTCACTTAAAAAGATTATATGCCTATAGGTGTATTCCATGTTGGACCCTATATCTCAAGATTAAAATTATTAGTTTTTCATTAGATAATATTATTTCATATCCTATTTTTACATACTCATATTATGTCCTAGGGCTAAAACAACAATCAGATTGCTAACTTCCAATATGTTATTAGTCCCTAATCAACCTATAGGTATCCTTCTAAGAGTAAAAAGGGGAACCCTGTAGGTGTTTATCAATTTCAAATCATGGTTCTCTAATATATTAGGTGGATAATTAGGTCATATATAATTTACATTCATATGGAGTCATTTTCTTATAGGTTCTGCTTCTATTATGTCTCCTTGTTAATACACTATCAGTCAAACTGACTGTAGATAACAACTTGTGAGCCATGAGACCTATGGCTGATAATGTGACCCTAAATCGGAATACTCATATATTTTTATCTTCCTTGAAGTAATTTAGGCTATCTAAATCTAAGGGTCCACTTTTTCATGAATTATGCAACTACTATGTCCTTATTACATTATAGGGTCATTTAGGCTCAAAACACTATAGAGAATACTAACATTCCACAATGAAGGAATACATAAGATGGAGGTCTTATTTTATTCCAATTACATGACCAAATAACCAAACTATCATGTCAACTCACTACCTTTACACCTAGACTGCATAATGAAAACCATTAGACCAATTTAGACCTTATATGCTTTACTATGAAAATATCCTTATTTTGGAGACTTTAAGGTAAGGTATCCCTTAAGTCACTTTCTCCAACTATGATCATGGTTTCAAGTATGTTTGACAATTTATGGCTTTACTATTAATTATATGGTGATTTAAACACCTCAATACCTCAAGGAAGGTCCAAACAAGCTTCAAACACCTAACATCCAATTTTAGCCCTCTATGGACCAATTGTAGGTGCACATATAGTATATGGAACTATGAGGCTATGATATATAAATTTATGCATGATTAATTGCTATGATATATAACTGATATTATCCACCTTGGGAGAATTCAAACAAGTTCAAATGCTTTCATTCCAACATGCTTAGTATTCTGTGGGGCACCTATAGGTGAACACCAAGGTTGGGAACTGTGTATATGGAAGAACTAGTTATCATAGTCAATCATACATCATTTGAATAGTTTAAATTAATTTATCATGTTTTAAGAGTGTATTAAACATATTTAAACTTTTCATTCCATATACATAATTTCTCAAACCCCTCATTCCCCTGATTGTAGGTGAATATCTATAGGGAGGTCTACTATAGCATATTTTAAACTGAGTTAACCCTATAGAGATGACTTTGATTCCACATTCCCTTAGATAATAATGATCAATTTGAAATTAAATATTAAAAAAAAATGATACCCCTATATTATCATTGTCATGAAGTTGAAAATAAGGATATAAACTTCTTCAACTGATGAAATTATCTACAAACGAGCCATTTAGGTCTCAACTAGCAAATTGAGGTACTTGTGACTTCCTCTTTCACTCCACACATGAATACTAATTTTATAACCATATGATAAATATTTTAATACTATATATAAAAAATTTCATCAGTTGGTTTTTAGGATCAATGCAAATAGAAGAGAAACCTACATGGTATAGGGATGAACAAGCAAAGAAAGTGACTAACACTCTTATCATTAGTTCATAGAGACTATTATACCATACTTGGAACTCCTACCATGAATTCAAATAAAAAAAAGGGTAATTTTATACCATAATATAATTTGACTAAATTCATCTCCTATTGAGCATACCATGAGAAAAAAAATTGACCATCTTTATATTCAAAGAAGAGTGATGGAGGAGTAGAATGGTTTTAGGCCATTTTATGGTGTTTTAAATTTTTCCAAGTGTAAAATTGAGTTTAATAGAGTTTAATGGACACTATAAAATCTTTCCACACATGACACACTCTTATATAACCATAAAACTTCCTAAACTTCTTCTTTTTCAAAAGTTTTCTTATTTTGATGTAGAAACCTACACACTTTTAGTTAGAGACTACCACCTATGATAAAATTATAAAATATAGGATGTTGAGAAACACTTATATGCCTTGTATTAAATGGATAAATCTACAAACCTTCATAAATGACTCAAATATGACCCCTAAAATGATATAGGACTAAAGATGAATATGACCAAGGTGAGAAATACATCAAATAACATCACTAGGACCATGTTTCACCCTACAAGATGCTAATAGACCCCTATATAAGTTTTAAACTATATGGGGTTGACCTATTTTGAATTGTGGTCAAAATATTCAAAAAAATTTAGCTAATTGGTGTTTTATCTTTAGTAATTTAAGACATAATTTTTGGGTATGCACAGGCCTAATTGTGAATAGTTCTAATGGAGTGCTTCAAGTGGTAGTTGAAGCTAAAAAGTTTTATGAATCATTGATGATATTATAATGGGTCTATATTAGTGTAATATGATATGGTTGTATCATTTGAGTTGTTTTAATGTGTTCTAAATAAGGAAAAGTGTAATGTGTCCTAAAGTAGACCTAATGGGATTAGGTTTCCATGTGACCTAAAGATAAAATGAGGCCTAATTGAGGTATGTTAGACCAAAAGGGACTCAAATAACATTTGATTCATGTTTATAATACATCTTATTTTCTATTCCATATCCAACTTAAGAAGTTAAGGGTGTTTTTTTGAACAAGAATGATGTGAAAAAAAGGCTTGTATAAATATAACGCAGTTTTAGGCCTATTGTAGAGACAAGAGAGAAAGCAAAAAATTAACATATTGTAGAGTAGAAGGGGGTATTTTATAGCATTAGAGTAATGTATGGTATTTTTATGAATATTTTATATAATTTTTGGATATGAGGATCAATGTCATATGACCTAATCAAGTCAAGAAGAGGGCTAGTTGAGCGAAGAAGGCTAGAGGCCAATGTCAGAGGGATAGAAGTGTGTAAAGAGCTGAAGAAGGAGATAATCATCTATTTTATGAGTAACAAGGTGTTTTGAAGTTTATCAAAGGTTTCAATATATTTATTTAATGTTGAGTCATCGAGGGGGTTGGTACCTCCTTATAATTTGGTGCTTTTTAAAGCCTAACTAAGTTGGTGCTTGGCTAGTTACGGTTGGTGCTCCATGTGAATTGGGTAATTTACTAAATTTTGTGTTTGTTTTATATTATTGTAATCCATTTTCATATATCACTAAGTTTTATTTGCCTTGATGGTTTCCCACATATGTGATGTGTTCTTATGTTTCATGCTTATATGGATAGGTGTTTATGTAGACTATATCTATATACTTATTTAAATAGTCTATGATTGCTTAAGTGAAATTGATAAGTTTTTGAAGAATGATTCACCCCCCCCCCCTATTATTAATTTTTCATCCAACATTTGGTATCAGATTATATCCTTTAAATTATGCCTAATAGTCTAAAGGATATCCTAGAAGCAAGGATGGTTAGTTAGCAAGCTAAAGGTGGTTTTTGTACCACTAAGACTCCATTATTTCATAGATCTAATTATGGATTGTGGAACATCATTATGAATATATATTTTATGTCTCAATGTAATGATATTTGGTATTTATTTGTAGATGGATATAGTGTTCCTCCTATTCCACCAACTGATGCAACAGGTAAGAAAGCTAGTGAAAAAAATTCCAATGCAATGAATGTCATTCTTTATGGCCTATAAGAGGCAAAGCTTGTTAAGGTGATGCATTTTGTATCAACCAAAGAGAGAATGGGACACCAAGGTTAATATGGCTAAGTTGCATACTCATAATAGACAATTTGAAAGTTTGAAAATGAATGAAGATGAAATAATTACATCTTACCTATTGAAGGTTGATGAAGTTATAATGTCATTAGAGGATTAGGAAAATAAATGAAAAAATCTACAATTGTTCAATAGGTATTGAGATCACTAACTCCTAAGTTTGATTTTAAGGTATCTATAGTAAAAGAGATGCAAGATTTGGATAAGCTTGAAATAGATAGGCCTCATGGAATTTTGAATACCTATGAGATGAGAATAAATGAAGGAAGACCTCCCAAAAAAGAAGTAGCATTCAAAGCTGAGAAGAATTCAAATTCAATAAGGTCAAGAATGAGGAATGTTTAGATGTTGATGATGATGAACTAATAGCCATGTTTTCTAAGAAGTTAGGTTTGGATCTAGTAAGTACAAAGGTAAGTCTCCTTTCAAATGATTTAACTATGGTAAGATTGGTCACTTTACATCTAAGTGTCCTAATAAGGATAAAATTGAGCATGATTAAGAACATGATAAACATCATGGAGATGATAGGAAGATCTATAATCTTGATAATAACAAGAAATATTTTAGGAAGTATGAAGTTAGGAAAGGGTCATTCAAGAATAATAAAAGTTTCTACACCAAAGAAGATAATAAATCATTTGATGTAAGTGATACAAGTGTATCTAATAATGATGATGGTAGTAATGAACCTAAACGTGAAAATAATGAGACCTTACTCATGGCCATAGAATCAGATAATGAGGGTTGCTGAAATGGGAAAGGCCTTATTTTTTATCTAGAGTCAAATGAAGAAGAATCTAACTTAAATCTTGAGGTAGAATTGGTAAGTGCCCCAAAGGATTTGAAATTTAAAAGAAGAAATAATCACAAACTAAGATCATTAGTTAAGGACTATGAAGAGTAGGTTGGTTTTTTTGAGGAGAGACTAAGCAACACATTCAAAGAGTATGATGATATAATCAATAAGATTGAATCATAGATGGAGATAGTCACTACTAGCTTAAAATCTAAAGAGGAAGAATGCACCATGTATGAAACTGAAGTGGACTCCTTGAAATCTAAATTGGATCAATAATCATATAGTAGGGTGAAGACATTTGTGAACTTTGAAAATAGCACTAAGCCTCTAGATGACATCTTGAGTAGTCAAAATTCTACAACTGATAATACAGGGCTTAGTTTCAAATAATACCAAAAGGGGGTAGCTCAGTTCAATGAGAAGGATATTGAAGACAAGAAAGTCAACATAAATATACCAATTTGATAGCCTAATGATATGAGGTATGCTAATTCATTCAATGGTTACTATTTTTTATGAAGTCAATTTGGTCATAGAGAAAGAGAGTGCAAAAGACCCTCCAAGAATGAGTGTTCATGGGACTATGGAAGGAATCATCAGTCAAGAGGTATTAATGAGGTGGTTTTATATAGTTGTCATAATATAAGACACATTTTAATATTTTATTCTAATAGAGTTATAAGGTCATCAAGTAAAAATAGGAGGTTTGAAGCCCTTAGAATGCAAGAAAGAAGGCAAATAAATGTATGGAAACCAAAGATAGTAAATATGAGTCATGATCAATCGACAAGCTAAAATGGACTATTTTTTATGGTAGAGCATGTTTCAAATGTGAAAAAAAGTTAGGAATGTCTATTATCAGCTCATATTGATGTTTAAATGATTGATGAATAGGTCAAGCCTATAGTACCAATCAAGCCTAAAAGGATATTGAAAGATATTTAGTCTTGTGGGAACATGAAGATTTGGAAATATCCTAAGATTGTGTTATTTTAATAACCTATGGAAAGGATTGAATCCATTAGGATTCATGGATAACATATTTAGTTAGCATAAGCATGGTGGATGCTTGGTTTGAGGGGGAGTTATTTAGGTTGTTGACTGAGCTTGTTCTATGTTGAGAAGTGGTCTTGTAATTTGAGTTCATTTAAAGGAGGTATGCATGAAGTAAGGGGGAACATGTTATTGTAATGATTCATATTATGTGTGCTTAGACTTTTTTATATAAGGTGTGGTTCCATAAGTTGTAGTATGTATAACCATTTATCATTAATATCAAAGGGGGAGAAAGTTCAAGAAGGGAATTTGACCAAATTGAGGGCTATGAGAGTGATTAGATTGAACAATGTTTTTCCATCAATGAGAAAAGGGGCTTTATTGAGAAGTGTTTTCATTTATTTCAAGGTTTTTTCCATTGATTTTAAGGATTCCAATGATGTGAAGTATTTTATTGATGTCAAGGATGTCAATGTCTAGGTTAGAGAGAGAATTTGAGAGAAACCTAATGTCTCTTCTATTGAGAGAGAATTTGAAGGAAACCTAATGATTCTTCTCTTGGATATTTTCAAGGTTATTGTCTAATTAATGTTATTGTTTGATAGAATCATTAAGTTAATCACGTTTTAATAATATTCCTTGAGTACAATGTGTCTTGGGAAGCCTATTCATAGCAAGCATAGTCATATCATGAGCATGCACATGATGAGCATGAATAGGTATGTGCAGAGGTTTGTCACTATTTGAGAAGCATGTAAGGCATGTGAGTAAAGTGTAGAATCATAAAAGATTGTTTTTATATCATTTATCAATCTTCAAGTGCTTGAGAAGCCTAAAATTGAGCATGATGAATAACATGATGAACATAATGGAGATGATAGGAAGGTCTATAAGCTTGACAAGAACAAGAAATATTTCAAAAAGTATGAAGGTAGGAAAGGGTCATTCAAGAACAAGAGATGTGTTTACACTAAAGAAGATAATAACTCCTCTAATGTAATTGACACAAGTATATCTAATAATAATGATGGAAGTAGTGAACCTAAACATGGTAATAATTAAAACTTTTTCATGGACATAAAATTAGATAATGAGGATTATTCAAATGGGAAAGGCCTTATGATTGATCTAGAATCAGATGAAGGTTGAAGTAAATCTTGAGGCAGAATTGGTAAGTGCCCTAAAAGATTTGAAATTTCAAAGAAGAAAGAATCACAAATTAAGATCATTATTTAAAGGCTATGAAAATTAGATTGGTTTGTTTAAAGAGAGATTGAATAACACCTCCAAGGAGTATGATGAGATCATTAATAATATTGAATCAAATATGGAGATATTCACTACTAAATTAAAATATAAAGAGGAAGAATGCACCAGATATGATACTAAAGTGGAATCCTTGAAAAATGATTTGGATTAAGCATCTAGTAAGGTGAAGACCTTCGTCAAGTTTGAAAAGAGCACTGAGGCTCTATATGACATCTTGAGTATTCAAAAGTTTGTAAGTGATAAGATAGGTTTTGGTTTCAAATAAGACCAAAAGGAGGCATCTTAAGTTAAGGAGGATACTATTGAAGACAATAAATTCAACATAAAGAGACAAATCAGATACCCTAATTCTATGAGGTATGTTAATTCATTCAATGGTTACTATTTTATATGTAGTCAGTTTGGTCATAAAGTAAGAGAGTGTAGAAGACCCTCCAAGATTGAGTACTCATGGGACTATGGAAGGAATAACTATTTAATATGTATGAATGAGGTGGTTTTCTATAGTTTTCATAATGTAGGACACATTACAACATTTTTTCCTAATAGAGTTAGAAGGTAATCAAGTCAAAATAGGAGGTTTGAAGCCCCTAGAGTGCAAGAAAGAAGGCAAATAAATGTATGGGAACCAAAGATGGTAAAGATGATTCATGATTAGTATACAATATAAAATGGACTATTTGTTGTGTTATATCATGCTTAAGATGTGAAATCAAATTGGGAATGTCTATTATCAACTCATAATTATTTTCAAACAATTGATGAAGAGTTCAAGCCTATAATACAAATCAAGATGAAAACGATACTTAAGGATTTTCAGCCTTGTGAGAACATTGAGATATTGGAATATATTTATCTTATATTATTTATTACCCTATGGAAAGGAGTGACTCCATTAGGCTTTATGGATACATTATTCAGTTAGCAGAAGCATGGTGGATGCTTGGTTTTAGAGGGATCTATTCAGGTTGTTGACTGAGCTTATTCTATGTTAAGAAGTTGTTTTTTAATCTAAGTTAATTTTAAGTATGCATGGAGTAAGGGGGATCATGTTCCTATAATGATTCATATTATTTCTATTGATATTTTTTTACAATATGGTGTGGTTCAAGAAGTTGTAGTATGTATGACCCTTTGTCATTAATGTTAAAGGGGGAGAAAGTTCAAGAAGGGAGTTTGACCATATTGGGGGAGATGAGAGTGATAATATTGAATAATTGTTTTCCATCAATGATGAAGGGGAATTTTTTGAGAAGTTTTATAATTTATTTCAAGGTTGTTTTCATTGATGTCAAGGATGTCAAAGATGTTAATGTGCATGTTAGAGAGAGAATTTGAAGGAACCCTAATGTCTCTCTAGTTGAGAGAGAATTTGAATAAAACCTAATGATTATTATATTTTTTGTTGTAAATTTTTTTGTATAATTAATGTTATTTTTTTATATCATCATTTAAGTAATCATGTTTGAGTACTAGTTGTTGAGTTCAAGGTGTCTTGAGAAGCCTAGTCATAATAAGCACAATCATATCATGAGCATGTGAATGATGAGCATGAAGAGATATGTATAGAGGTTTGAAATTATTTTGAGATAATTTAAGTCATGTGAACAAGATGTATAAGTGTCAAATATTATTTTAGGATTACTTTTCAAGCTTCAAGCGCTTGAGAATCCTAGTCATGGCACTCGTCATATCTTGTAAATTCCTAGTGAGAAGGTTTGATAATGGTGGATTGGTGAGATGGATACATAGAGTCATAAGAGGTTGTATAATAAATTATGATCATTAATATGATTAATTTTATCATTTATGAAATTTTTAAGGTGAGCCTACATGGGTAAGAACTTAAGTCCAAGTCTATAACTAGACTAGTTCTAGACCCTGTATGACCTAATGAGGTGTCTTAAGATTTTTCAAAGGCATATGAAGGATGTAAATTAGTTTTTTTTATCATGAGAGAGGTTTTTTTAGTTTTACAATTAGAAGGAGAGTTCATGTAAATAAGAATGAAGGTCAGCTATTAGGCCTAATGTGGTTTACAGGTCAAGGTTTAAGAGAGAAAAGAGAGAGAGTATGGCTTAAAAGGGTATGAAGTTATACTTCCAAGTAAATTATGGATATTTGAGTGTTTTAAGATATATTATATTTTTTTAAATCATTTTCACAAGGTCTTAGGTCATGGTTTTCAAGAAAAGACATTAAACATGGTTTTGAGGTCTCTTGAGTGTACAAAATGAAGGCATGCAAACTTGAGAAGAAGTTTCAAGTGTTCATTGGCACATGGAAACTCTACATGGTAGCCTAATATGTTAAAGATATATGTGTAAGGGTAATATATAAAATATCCAATAATTATTTTTGTAAATGATGGGCAGTCCTTTTGTGAACAATTATTAACACCAAAAATAGTGTTAGCCCTCTCTAAAACCCTAAAAATGACCTTATGTAAAATATCTTGTTAAAAATATACCAAAATGGTCTAAAATTAATATAAAAAATATTTTTTTATGTATTCAACTCTCTCATGAACCTCTAGGTGTGATTGATTTTTTAGGTGAGTGAGTGGACCCTATAGGAAAGGCCTTATTTCTCAAAGATTTACTTTAGCAACCAGAGTTGACCAATTCAGAGTTGATAAATGGATGGAGTAAAAAAAATTAGACTTGTATATTTTGTCCATGGTTTGTTATGGATAGTTTCTATCCCCAAATGGTAATAAATTGATCATCTAATTTGATCAGTCGCTAACAAACTTAATGGTGAAAATAGTAAGAAACCCAGGCAACAGTGAGAAGATGTTTAGGGATATGTTATCATGGAATAGGGATGAATCCAATTGCATGGATAAATTTTTCATGAATTTTAAAACATTTTAATTTTGGATATAATTTTTTTTTCATTATAAATGATGAAAATGTTGCTCATAAGTTAACTTGTCTGGGTCAGATTAGACAGGGAGGTACAAGATCATGAGATTGGTTTGCAAGACCAATATTGTCATTTGACCATGTTATAATTATTTATTAAAATGGTACAATTGTCTCATAATATAATACAGATGCATCAGGAGTCTCTTTAAATTTTCATACAATTTATTTAAGGTCATTATCACCATGACTGTGTTTTGAGGCAAATTGGCAATTCTAGGTAAGCAAGTTGCAGTGATGGGTTTGAGGCTATATACCCTAAGTTGAAGCATGTAATGTACATGATGTTTATATTTATGGATTTTATGTCATATACATTATTTTTATAAGGTTTTAATTAATTTTAAGAGGTTGAAATATTGAATCAAAAATGGTTTGTCTATCTGAGTAAGGTCTATGAGAGAAAAGGTCAAGAATTGGTTTACAAGACCAATAGTTGCCATTAGAGATTATGATATTTTTATTTTAGGTTTTTATGAGTATTTTATAAGATAATTTTCATAAATTTTAATTCCTTAAGTGTGTTTATTTAGGTTTCACAATTTCAAGTTTCCATGATCGTGTTTTGAGGCTAGTTGGCAATTTAGAGTGAGCATTTTGCAAAAATGAGTTTGAGCCTATATACTCTAAGTTGAAGTATCTAATAAATTTTTTTATGAAAATTATGTCATTAGGTTTATAAAAATGTTATATATTTCCATTTTTTTTATAATTAGTGTTTTATTTTTAGTAATTCAAGACAAACTTTCTAGGTATGCACAGGCCTAACTATGAACAGTGTTAATGGCATGCTTCAAGTAGTAGTTGAAGCTAAAAAGTGTTATGAAGACTATATGATATTATCATGGGTATATTTGAGTTTAATTTGATATTATCATACCATTTTAGGTTTTTTAATGTGTTCTAATGAATGAAAAGTGTAATGTGTCCTAAAGTAGACCTAATGGGATTAGGTCTCAATGTGACCTAAAGATAAAATGAGGCCTAATTGAGGTATGTTAGACCAAAAGGGAATTTTAAGAAAAATTTATTCATTTTTATAATATTTATTAATATCTACTTCATGTCTGACCTAATAATTTAAGGGTGTTTAGCTGACCAATGAGGATTTGAACAAAAGGCTTCTATAAATACAATGTAGTTTTAGGCCTATTATAGAGAGAAGAGAAAGCAGAAAAAATAACATATTACAAAGCAGAAGGAGGTCTTGTAGACCATAATAGGAGTATAAGGTATATTTTATTAATATTTTATATATATGATTATCAATTTCATATGACCTAATCAAGTTAAGAAGATGGCTAGTTGAGTGAAGAAGGCTAAAGACCAATGTGAGAGGGATAGAAGAGTGTGAAGATACTAAGAAGGAGATAATCATATATTATATGATAAATAAGGTTTTATTAAGTTTATAAAATGTTTTATGTGACTAATTTAGTTATATTTCATCTAGGGGGTTGGTGTCTCCTTAAAATATGGTGCTTGTTAAAGCCTAGTTGAGTTTGTGCTTAGCTAGTTGGGGTTGGTGTTCCATGTGAAGTGTGTGCTTCACTAAATTTAGTGTCTATTTTAAAGGAATATATTCCATATATATATATATATATATATATATATATATATATATATATATATATCAATGGGTTTTCTTCCCCTTTAGTTTTTCTCACATATGTGATGTGTTATTGTGTTTCATGTTTATATGGATAGGTGTTTATGCATAATAGATCTATATGTTTTTTAAATGGTCTATGATTGCTTAAGTGAAATTGATAAGAAATTTTTTAAAGAATGATTCACCCCCGCCCTATTAGTCATTTCTATTTCAATAGTACTTCTAAAATGGATATACTTGTCTTTGTGTTTTTCAAGGAGTAAATAATATTCAAAGGGGAGACACTAACCATTTATTACATACTTGAAGGAAATGTAGTATCTTGGGCTTAAGACAATGAAGGTTTTACCACCTTTCCCAAGCTCTAATTTGAAGAGCTACAATACTTGTAAAGGCTACCAAATTTGCATTCATACCTTATTATCTTGAAGGGGGGTTGTTTAGAGATGTATCCACATCTTGAACATCTCCCAACGCTCTCCTCTTTAGCCTTGTGTTGGTTACAACTTAGGTACTATAAATTAATTGTCTTCCATTTGGTAGTTCATATAACTTGTTCTTGAATTGTTGCATTATCCATTTCATTTTTCTTGCATGGATACATCAACTTATGATGTCAAGTAAGGACTATTCCTTCCTTAAGCCACCAAACTTTGACCTTCACCCTCATTAGCATTCGTGTACTATCCTTGAGGCTACCCCCAAGAATTTGGCCATTCTTCTCCTTAAACTAGGTTTATATGAACTATAACCATGGTTCTTGAGGTGGGAATGACATTTAGATTGTAGGCATTAGGTAACCCATGGAAATTAGGTTGACCGTGTCCCCTTCCTTGGCCATTATGATAAGCTGTAAATATATTTGCTTATGTAAGGTAATAGTAGGGGGTTTTTTGAGCTCTAATGTGTTGATTTGATAGCCTATTTGAAGCTTATAAGGCCTTATATTTTTCTTTCTAATCAATGGCATCATATGATTTCTTTAGAGCAACTTTAGACTTGCTATTTGGATTTGTAAATGGATCAAGGTTTGGAGGGGTAGTATGCATGTTAGGAAAGATAGATATTAAGACTTTTGGAGGGAGTTTACCATCTTGAATTAAACTATTCTCATTTATAATAGCCACATCATAGGCATTAGGCAAGGTGTAAACTCCTATGGACTACAACATGATAGCTATATCAGTCCAAATAGCTCTGAGATAAGTTGGGAAAAAAACTTGTAGGGGGTCTCATGGGAGGTGGAAGCCTATTCCATGTCCTTTGGAAACTTTCTTTGAAATCATTAATAATTTCCTTAAGCCCTATTTGAATGAAATTTAGTTGATTAATTAGTGATTTATGATCACTCTTGTCTTCAAATCTTTGAGTCAACAACTTCCCAAATTCATCCCCTGTAGTAATGCATCCTTATAGAAAGGTTCTATACCAATCAAGTGTTTTTCCCCTAAGGGACATGGAAATAAATTATATTTTTATATTAATCTCAATTACATAAGTTAGACATGTATTTAATATGCTCACTTGGGGTAATAGGACATTACCCCTTGAATAAGGAACACTCTTAGTAGCATTGGGAGGGATATCATCATAGGCAATGAGGTTCATGGGATTTTTAGTATTGAAATCTAGGAAAAAATGTTTCTTATCTATGTTATCTTCAAACTCTTCTTCACTTTATTGATTTTCTTGATTTTCAAAATCTTGTTGCTCTTTAGGCTATTCTTCATGATTCTCAAGTGTCGAGAAAGATGTAGGGTATTGCACTTCAAGAAGAAGCTCAGGATGAGAGAGTGGATTTATAGAATGATTACCTATACTAGAAAACAACCTAGTAAAAACCATGAATCATTAAAAAAAATGGTCTAAAATTAGATGTTATACCTTTAGTGAAGTCGCCAAATATTGAGTAGAAAACACTTATGCAACTGTGATATTGTCAAGACCAGCATTCACCTTCATAAGAAGTTCTTGAAATAATTATCCCATCAGGCATGCCAAAACTATTATCACTCAATTTTTCACCCTTGGAGAGTTATTTCAACCCTACTCTAGTTGAATGAAATAATGGGATTACCCCTAGATTTTTTGGTTGTCTATAGTGTGGGTAAACCTCTAGATTAAACGGCTAGCTCCCTTGATATATCTATTTGAGCTCATCACCTATGCAACTAACTTGTTGAGATGAAAAGGGATATAGATAAAATGAAATAAAGATAAACTAATGAGGTGATGAACTAAGTTAATTTCTAGAAGAATGCCATGAACTTGCACTATGAAAGGTGATTCAAAAAATTGATCTCAACATCAAATGTTTCTCTAACATAAGTATTTCAACATCAAGTTAAGATGCAATGCATTTCTCAAAGTGGATGAATAATAGGTCTAATTTTGGACACTAGTACTCTTCATTAAGCTTATATACATATAATAACACTAACTACACTTCATGTGACCTATTAGCAAGTAGACTACTTGCACAAAATATGAAAGAGTAAGGTGAACACAAGGATAAATGATTATCACTTATCATTAAAATATACACTACTTCAAACACTTATAAAAGAAGTTAAGAACTCAAAAATAGTTTTAAATATTTTATTTCAAAGTTAGAAACAATAATCAAACTATCAGGGCTTTGCCATACCAAATGTGGATTGATTACAAAGCCAAAAGTGGTTGCTTATATTGAGAAGTGTGAAGAGAGATAGAGAGAGAGAGGGGTGTAGTAGAATAAGACTGAAAAGTGTTCATGTGAGTTAAAAAAATAAAGGGGTTTATTTAATAGACATGAAAATACTTCCAAACACATGCGTCTCACTCCTAAAGATGTTCCAACTCTTCATGTGGCATAAGAGTTAGAACTTGGCTTAAAACCTTTACTAGCATCTTGAAAAATGCCCGTATTTGCATAAAAAGAATGAAAGATGGGATTATCCATTATGAAATTTCCATTAAATAATCTCATAAAACTCATTAGACACCTATCATGTCTTAATAAAATCCTTTGATCTAATGTTCCATCATTCATGTGCATAGGTGTCTTGAAACTCTTCATTTCCCAGGCCTAGATTAATCCAAGTGGACTAAAACTCAATTTCATATTCTCCAAGTCACTATATCTCCATTTATGGTATTCATATATGTTATCAGACCTGAAAAAAACCATTTTGGTTCTTGGAACAACTCCCAAGATTCTAGTTTGCTCTTCAAGCGCTCACTAGGCCTATTTTCCTAGTAGCCCTAAAAACCTATAAACCTCCTTATTTAGGACAATGTACAGATGGTAATAACAAAATAATGTAATATTATAGGACCAATTATGTCCTTAAATATCCATGTCAAATTTAATGTCCTAAATCTTAGTGGAATCCCATTTTTTCTACCTTTCTCTCTTCTTAAATAACCCTTAATTAGGCCTCCTTGCATAGAGCCCTATTTTATTGATCCAAACGTTTCCCACACACGTTAAATCACAAAAAATCATTTTATTCAATTTATATATTATATAAATAACCTCCATGTCAATTTTGAGGTCTTGAGACCTTGTGGATGTACGAAAACCATGAAATGACCTTGCCATCTAGTCTCATTTTAGGCCTATTTGAGATTACCTTAGAAAATGAGCATTTTTTTACCACCTCCAAAATATATTATGAAAAGTTTTTGGATTTAATAGTTATGAAACATCATATATTACCTCATCTAATTATTGGTAAGCTCTCCCTTTCTTAGAACACCAAAAAGCATGAAAAATAGGGCATTTATTACAGTTCATACAACTGCAAGTACATACTAAGCACATGTGGATAACATTCTTGGAGTAATAAACAAAATACAAGAGGTTTTAGGATAAAAATGTGGAATTAAATGTGCTTTAGAGGTATAGTTATTCTACTTGGTCATTATCATGGTTTTAGAAGGGTTTAAGCCCTATTTGGGGTCTTAACAATCATTCATAAAGAACAAGCCACCAATTGACCTCATTCTAATTTGAGAAAATTATTTAGTTACCCTCCCACCTATTAAAAATTCATAATTTTCCCATGAAAAGTGTGAGATATTTTCTAAGTATGTGAATTTTTTCCTTGGGTGGTAGACTTAGCTCTCTTGAACTCAAGAGAGGTATAACTCAGGTTTTAGGCCTAAAAACTCAATCTCACTACTAGTAGAGGTTTATACACCTCCAAAAAAAATATTCATCATGATTCTAAATTCTTTAAAATAATTATTACTTCAATATTTGCATTTGGTGCACAGTTTAGGGGACTTGGGGTTTAAAGCATGTCACCTCCTTGCTAGCCTTCATGGGAATTTGGATTGAAAATCGAGGTTTAGTACCACCTAAAAGTATATTTATACATTTTTTTTGTATATGTATTGCCTCAAGGACTCTCCATGTGGTTTTACATGCTTATTTTGGGTTCAAATAAACCCTTTGGTCTTAAGACTACCCCTTACCAATGGAGTGAGCAAGGTCTGAGACCTTATAATGAGTGTACTTACTGAATGTATAGCTTTGAGGTGACTATGGATGTCTTAGTAGCACTCATAACCATATTATATATCCATTTTTAAAGTGTGATTATGCCTATTAAGGCCTTTAAACTCCATCTCTCTTATGATTGGTTGGATCTGCTTGTGTGTGTCTTATGCTTCATTAGGTCTAGAATGAGTTTTGACCTTTTAACCTTTATTATTAGGTATGAGTAGTTAAAATAAGATTTATTGCATTATTAAAACCATTTTTAAATGAATTTCATTCTCTTAGACATATTATTAGTCCTTTACCTTTTTTAAACCAAGCAAAAACACTCATAAGTGGGTAGACATATTTGTTGATTGACTATGTATAGAGACTTGAACTCAGTTTTGATCAATCCTCTTCATGTTTCATTTGGTCTCAAACTGACCTTATGACCTATTTTTCTAACTGAAGTAAACCTCAAAGCCTCTCATATAATTTTTTTTCCTCACTCGGGTTTAAGACCAACTTATCCTCATGTAGTAACCTCTAGGTGGCCTTTAGAGTATTTTGACTATCTTATTTGTGTTTAGACCTCACCCTCACACTAATGATCATATCCTAGTTATTGAACTTATTCTAAGTCCCAATTGGGATCAAAACTCTTTCAAACACCTATACCCCTATCTTTATGTCTAAAACTAGGTTGATATTTCAAATATCCCTATAGGTGGTGTTGATTATGCATACAATGATTAGACCTAGGTTGTCTTATCACCTCAATAGGTACATGTTAGTTTTACCATGTTTCAACATAGGACTATTGTATTTAGAACTCCACTTAGCTTTCTCACAAGTTTCAAACTTGGAAACTTCACTAACCTTTAATCCCTATCTATTGAAACTTGGTTAAAGGTGATTTCTTAACTATGTATAGGGATTTGAAACTTAGTCTTCTCACTTTCCATTATTCTTGAATAATTCAAATCAACGGAGTGCATTTCACTATATATCAAGGTATGGAAACTCCTTTTATGGCATTCTCAAGTAATTTCTCATTTTATTTCATGTACAGACCGTACACAATCTTTTAGGTGCCTTAAGAAAATTATCACTCAGTTCCTTTACGATCTCTGACTTGTAAGTGGCCTAGTTGCTTTTCAATGGTTTGTATTATATCTTTATCTTTCTTTAGGTTAGGTTTACCTATATGTATTTTTCTTGTCTTAGTTTGGTGTTGATCATGGTCCAAAATGAGGACCTACAAGCTTGGGGCTTGTAGGTCTCATTTACTTATTTTAGGGATACAAATAACCACTTCCTGAGTTTGTTAACCTTTCAACCCTAGAAAATTCACTACCCCTCCTTGTCATTCCTTTTATGATCTATAGATCTCATGGTTGAGAATCATGTCACCTTTAATTCACATTAATGCTCATATAGACCTTTAAGTATAATTATCTTAAGTGAAATGTTTATGAGTTGAGGACTATGTTTTCTCAAAAGGTTCATGTTCTTTTAATGGAAAATTTAAGATAAATACCTTGTACTATCATATATCTTTGATACTTGAGCCAAAATGGCAATCAAACATACATTGGACTATTCAAGCCTTGACAATGTTCCCAAATACCAAACACTTGAAGATATGGACAAGAGACACACATCAATGGAATAGCCATAAACTCCATGATTTTGAGGATATCCCATGATTGATGAAGCATTTGTAACTATTATCACTCAATATTGCACCTTAAAGAGGTTTTTCAAGCCTTATCTAGATTGAGTGAAATGTTGGATTACCTCTACACCTATGGGTTACCTATAACAAAGGTAAAATTTTGTGTTTAAGGGTTAGCTCCTTAGATTAGTCTTTTATAGTTTATCACCTACACTACTTGCTTGCTTGGATGAAAAAGGATTGAAGGAAACATAAAATTAACCTATGATAATGAGTTGATATAGTAGATAGATCTCCACTATGTATACACATAATATTTTTAACTTTTATTGATTATTGATTCTTTACATCTTGTAGGAAGCCATCAAGACTTAATCTCTCTGAGTGAATGCCTTAAGGGGTGCACCAAGAAAGGGTTGGGTAGACCTTTGGTTCTTTGAAAGATTAGTATCCCTTTTTTCCATATTATTACCAATCTAACTAATTCCTAACACCTTTTCCTAAGCTATTTTTCCTCCCTTGCATAATATTCTAGCCTTTTTCCTCTTTCTATCCTTCATTTCCTTGCTTGGCACCATTTTAACCAATTCAACATACTAGGTTGACTTGGTTGACCTAGTATAGTTTGCAGACCTTTTCTCTCTTTTTATTTGTTAGCCTCCTAGCCAACCTAGCATAGACCTAGGGATTTAGCCCGTAAATGTGCTAGGTCAATCAGGTTGACCTAGTATAGCTGACATTCTTGAAAAAATTTAGGGTAAGATACTTCGATAAATACAAGGTCATTTTATTCATTATTAGAATATGAAATCAAGAGTTATTATTTGCTTGTGCCTCTGCACAATATGCTCTTCCACTATTCTATTTGAGGAGACTTAGCCTAGGTTTCTTATTTTTGAGAATCTATTTTTGTGGATAGGTCTTAGATGCTTTGGCCTAATAAATTAATCCTTACAAACCACAACAACCTCTTATAAAGCCTCTTTAGCTAAGGGAGAGATTGAGTCTCGACGAGTTCACATTTAAGTAAGTATATTCTAACTTTATTTTCCTCTCTTTTAGTAGACATAAGTAGCATAAGAGTTGGCTCAGATAATATTACTCTTCATATTTCATGTATTAGGGTGTTACTCATACTTACTTTATTTGAAGTTCCCTATACACGTTTTGATTACTTTGCTTTATTAACCCCCACCTTGTGCTACAAGATTTGTTGTGCACTAGATTAGATTTACTTTTTTTATTATTATATTAGTGAAATATTAAATCATGGGACTCTTTTAGGTCTGTTATGTGATGGTGTTAGAATATAGGCTTTTAAACCCTATCTTGCATGGTCTGTTATGACAAGTGATCCCCTAATCAGGTCTAATAGATCCTCACATTGGTCATGCTCTCACTTAAAAAGTGTATGCCCCCAATTATAAGTGTAGGTGTTCTCTATCCCATCCTCTCTAGGATTTACTTATGGACATGATGCATTTATGATTACATACACACTAGACTACCATATAATTATACTATGAAACTTGATTCAAAACACTAGTCTCAACATCCTAGATTGCTCTAACATAAGTGTTTCAAACATGAAGGTGATATGGATTGTAATACTCAAGGTGAGTGAACATGAGGATATATTTTAGACACTGATGTTAATATTTATACTTGAATATAGACAAATACACTAGCCACACTTCATGTGACCTATTAGAGGGAGAACTACTTTCATCAAAAATGGAAGAGTAAAGAGAAGGCAAGGACAGATATTTATCAATTGAAATTCAACTATGCACCACTTCACACACATATAAAAGACATTTATGAGATCAAAACTATATTATATATTTAAATGCAAATACAATATTCAAACAAGCAGGGCTTCACCATACCAAGTGTGGATCTTTTTACAAAAGCTAAAATGGCTTGCATTTATAGGGCATAGGAGAGGATATAGAATAAAGGGAGTGAAAAGGTAAAAAATATAGGTGTCAAGACTTAAAAAACTAGTTACATTTCAAGAGAATGAACTATAAAATAAGTTATGAGGATTTCATGAATAAGTGCCCACTAGAAGTTTGTCATTTTCTTTTTAGTTGGCATAGAGACCTCAAATAGCCTTCTTGAAACTACCTTTTAGTGATGAATTCACTTGACTTATCTAAAATACCTTAGGAATCCTTAAAAAATATGAAATGTATTAGCAAGGTTGATAACAAGATTTTACACTCATCATATACCCCCTAACTGATATCCTTCCTCTTGACACTTGCATTCACTATCTGTAATCACTTGCCCTCTTGGCTTCAATTTTCACATTTGTCACAAAGGTGAATGGAAGTTAATTAAATAAAACCATGGAATAGGTGTTATGACATCTTTTCAGAGTCCCTTTGTCTTATACTCCATCATTTATACCTCAAAAATATATAATAGTATACCTTTCATTTTCTCACTAAGTAGTCACTTCTCATTTTCATTATCTATCCAAGACTGCCTATAGTTAATAGTGTAGAAGAAGAGTTTATATGATTCATTTGGGTAGGATATGAGTATAGGGAGTTATAATAAGTCTCTATAGACCTCATTCAATAGCTTTCATCCACCAATTCTCCTTTGTACCTAAAAAATGCAACAAAACTTATAAGAAACTCAGCTTTTAGCATATCCATAAAAGTGATGGTATAGTAAAAGTGGATGTAATCAAGCCATTTCACCCCTCCTGAATGAATCTCTAATGATATTTTCTCTAATGGATTCTTGATAGGGTTTTTGGAGAGTTTTAGGAATTTTTACTTCTTAACATTGGTTCATAAAGGTCAGATGTCTAAGCCCTAAACTAATTGCACAAATCTTGAGTTCATGACCCTCCTCAACTACCCCTATCTACTTGATTCACCATGCATTCTATCCATACTGATATGAGAACTTAAAGATGGTTCTCGAGCTCCTTGACTATGTTCTAAGTATCCCTAAGAGAGGTTTAGGACAAAATGGCCAATTTTAGCTATTTCCCTACAAAAAAAATGTATGTTATATAATCTCCACTTTTCATTGAAGTTCATAAACTGATTTTTAATAGTCACATGATGTTATAAGTGAAATTGGAAGCCATTAGGGTTCATGCTCAATTTAGGCCTAATAGGCTTAATTTACCCCTCTTGAGTCTTTAACCACCTATGAGTGTTTCTCAGGACTATAGGTGACTTTAAACACTTATTCATACTTAGATAAATCTTTTACCTTATTATATCATGATTTAAGGCTCCTCATTTTATCCTTTCAACATTCACATAGTAATTCTGTAAGGTGGTCTTATTAGTGGAGTGCCCTCTATTTGAGACAAAATAGAGGGAATCTCCCCTATTTTTTGGCTTGAATGATATTATGGATGTATTTTTTAGTTTATTAAGACCATATGTATAAAATATCATGGCTATATCATTCCTCTAGAGTCTTCAACATCATAAATTCTTCAAGATAGTTCTATAGGACTAATGACTGTTTGCAAGCTCTATAAACTTTTAGACCGAGTGACA
Source organism: Torreya grandis (assembly GCA_037957365.1). Lineage (NCBI taxonomy): Eukaryota > Viridiplantae > Streptophyta > Pinopsida > Cupressales > Taxaceae > Torreya > Torreya grandis. Next base: position 1,074,858 of record JARHVA010001602.1, read on the forward strand.
AGTTAGAACTCATCTTTTTTTTGTTTCCTTTCTCTGATATTCACATGATTTTATATTAACATTATGAGATTGGTATAAATCATGTTCAATCCATCATACACCTCTATTTACCTTCTCAATCTAATACTCTCAACTTTCCTAGGCTAGTCCATAGACTGTGTTGACTGTGCCACCTGTAGATGACAATCAAGGAGAATTGAAAGGGCCCTTATAGGTAGTGATATATATTATAAAAATGTACTTTATGCCCTAATTTACTTTTGAGTTCACTAAGATAATTTCACACATGTTTTAACTCATTCCTTCCTTAGGGTTGTGTTTATCATCTCTCACTACTACCAATATACTGTGAGTCTATAGTCAAACTGTAGGTGACAATTTAGGAGAAATAAGGACCCTTGTAGGTGATGAACTGAGTCAAATCACCAAATAATTTAATTTATCCTAAGTAAATTAGTGTCATATTTCACTCAAATGCGGTCACTTTATCTTGAGTCATATAATTATTGTGTCATTGTTGTGTTGTAAGGTCATTTTGGCTTCAAGAGTATTGTAGCATACTAAATGTATATAGTGGAAACTTACATGAAATGGGAGATTATTTACACTATCTTATCATGAAAAGATAACCACCTTATTATTTCAATACCTTATCTCTAGGCTTGGGATATAAGATGGAAACTATTAGGCCTGTCTAGATCTCAAGACACTTCACCATGGGATGACCTAGTGTATGAGCAAAACTTCATTTAGAGAAGATAAGGTAAAACTTATCAATTGAAAATTTTTGAATCTACACCATTTTTGAGTGGTAATGAAATGGTTATAACCATATTTAAGACTTGATAATTCCATTCAAGTCTCTTTCAAAGGATTAGTCCAATTGTGTTACCTTGATAAACTTCTCACAACTTGAAACTCCAAACTTCATCAACACTTAGACCTATGTGGCTTCCTACTCCTAGTGGTCTCCATCTAAGCTTGATTGTAGTAAAATTTTCATTATTTATAACATATTTCTCTTCTTAGAGATGATTAGAAACCTTGAATATGTTATAGGCCTTAAAAATGATGAATATATACTATAGAGCTCAAAATATAACTTGACTTTCTCTAAAAACATTAACATTCAAATTTTAAATTATGCACACTCAAAATATGTACTGCCTATAGATGATAGTGAGAGAATAGCTCAATTATAACCTCAAACTAGATGGTTATGTGATCATTTACAGTTCATAAGACACTTTTGTTAGAGGTAAAATCATGGAGAGGGGGGTGAATCAATGATGCAAGATATTTCAAACTTCAAATGCAATTATGAACCCAGAACCCACCCCTAAGTATGAACAAGCACAAAAAAAATTTAGAGGTTGAGCACCCATAAAACACCTTATTAAATACACAACTCCATAATTTTGATTACAAACCAATCTAATTAGAGACACAATGTATAACACCTTTATTTCAACTCATCACATACTCACAAACTTGCACATACAAGCAATGCATCCAAAACACCCTTTTGAATCTCTCTAGTCTTTTTAGATCATCCTAAATTTTGTTATGTAATTAAGTTCATCCACTAATCACACTCTCTTTGATCTATTGCTTTAGCCTTTGTCTTCTTCTCTCTTAGCACATACACATACACATCCAAGTCTAGAAACCATTGCCTTGATCTCCACTTTTTATAGAGTCTTCATGAATATCAAACATATAGGTCAGATAATATACTATTATTAGCCCTTAATACATATAAAAAATCTCAATACCATCCTCAAAGGTCAGCCATATCATATATGGGTCACACTTAAGAAGCTACACCTTACAATTAGGCTTTAATAGTCCTTATAGGTCTCATGGAGACCTATTCACATATTCACCCATTTAACACTTCATCAAGTAAAAAATAACACAATATCACTTTCAAAGACATGGGTCCACTCCATATGACATCTAATATATCTTCAAGTTATTAAATCCACCAAAACATTCTTCTACTAAATAAAATATGGCTCAAACAATATTTTGTACACAGGAACATCATGAATGAACAAATAGTCATCTTTTAAGATTCATAAATTTGAATGTACAAACATTCAAACCTTGTAACTAGGTTTTATATATATACCTTTAATTCATCTACAACTTTTCCTTTTACACCATGATCAAATTCATATTGGATCAAAAGATATAGATAAAAATATATATACCTTTAAGTCCTCTACAAATTTTCCTTTTACACCGTGATCAAATTCATATTGGATCAAAAGATATAGATCAAATTCTAAGCACTGATTCTTCCTCACAAATTTGAATATTTAAATACCAATAGTCACTAAGTAAATGTTAAACTTCAAACATGTTGACCTCATCTCATGCACCCTATAAATATTGACCAAATACACATTATCAATATATTTATATTAGCCATCTATTTATCTTACAGTGCTCACCATTGATCTAAGATTTGAGCTCCCATAATTGTGCCACTTGGTAGCCTCGCATGCCCTCTAAGGACATTGAATCTTTGACTCGACCCACATCATCAATCTTCTAACTACATGAACACTTATGAATGATTGATTTTATGTCAAATTTCCATGGATGTGCACATGTCACTATTACATTCATTCTTTGACATATTGACTTGTATACACACCGTTAGATCAAGACTTATGATTTAACATGTACCATTAGTTCTACTGACTAGTTGACCTCAAAATTTAATGAAGTTAAACTTGGTAGTCTTTGGTTCAACATAATTTGATAGAGAAACTTTGAAGAATTATATTTTGAGCTAGAAAACACTTCAAGAATCCAAATCTTTAAGTTACCTTCTTGACACTATAGACAACATCTCCATGAAAACCTTTGACCTTGGTTTACTTTCTAAGTACCAAAAATAAATACAAAAACTAAATGGTTCATTCATATCTGCATGACATGCAGTGATGATCTAATTTCTCTTAATCTAGAAGATACGTGTTTCTCATTACAAACTATCAAATGACAAATCATGATTTCATCAAAACATCTATGGATGCCTCACAACTTCTTCTTTGTCCTTATAGACCTACAAATGTGCCATATCTCTCCAAACCATCAATCTGATCACTTTGTCATTAATGCACTATGATCTCATACTCTATTTAACATCAATAACAACCTAACATAAATTACCATTCTCAACAACTTTATACTAATAATTATTCATTTCAATTCTTTCCTTAATTTTTTACTCCATACTTTCACTTGCAATTGTCAACACATGTTTTGCAGACCATCACTATGTTCACTTCCTAGTACAAGGAATGATTTTAATTTTTCCTTGATATCCACATATGTAAACCAAATTTAATTTCATGTGAGAAGTATTTTAATACCCTTAAATAAAATTTACACCACTTGGTTTACTCAGATCAATGCAAATAGTGAAGAAAATTAAAGTCATTAGGGATGTGCGGGCATATTTGAGTCACCAACACTCTTAGTAATGGTTCAAAAAGCACAGGTCACCAAACATGGAAATATGGACATAAATTTAGAGTAAAAAGATACTACTATCACCCGCAAAAATCATTTTCTCTAACTCACCTCTTTTTTTTTGTACTAAATGGAAATTGGTTGACCCTTTGACTTGTCTAAGAGAGCAATGAGAGAGAGAGGTCATTTTTTGGCAATTTTATTTTTGAGAATAGAAGTGAGTTTTGGGTATATCAAGAGACACTTTTTAAGTCTTCTCACATGAAATAACTATTTCATAGGCCATATAGCTACCTAAAACTACCTAAAATTTCCTAATCTTCTTAGATGGACATTGAACCTACAAAATTTAATTTCAAAACTGCCATAGCTAACATATTCTGACATGTGATACATTGAATATGATTTTAAAACACTTTCATTCTTATGTAAACTATACAAGATCATTTAATTACCCAAATGTGGCCTAGAATGACATAGGACCAACCTAGACAAAAATGACAAAGATAAAACATATATTTGACCAAATAAATGACCATTTCAACCTATGAAACCCTGTAACAAGTTTGAACTACAATGGGGGGTTGACATAATTTGACTTGGGGTCAAATTAGTCAATATTTGGGTGATTTCCTATTGGTGATAAGCCAACTATGCTAGAGACTAGTATCCTTCTCCTATACATTAGGTTATGGAGTAACTTATACACTATTATTGAAACTGATAATCCTCTAAAATAACACCAAATCACACCAAACAATAGGAAATAAATGCATAAGGCCATACACCAAGAAAACACACATTTTTTCTCAAGAATACTTAGGGAAAACACACACATCAAAATCAAAACACACATATCCTAGTATGTACAGGACCTCAAACATTTGAGGTGAAGAATAATTTACCATCACTTCAACTAGGGTCAAATACAATGCTTCTTGCATCATTGTTATTCCAAGAAAACATAACTTCAGAGGATATATACGATTATTAATAAACACTTGATTATGTATATATTCAAATGAGTCACCATCTTTATATCTTCTTTTAACTACAAGTGTGTCACTTGGAGCTCTCATAAATGCTCCATCTTTCCCTCTAAGAGTCTTATTTTAGTTTATAGTATGCTTGACCTATGTCATGTCCAATAGGCACTCCTCAAACTAAAACTTAGGAGTCATCAAAGTTACCTCAAATTTACCTTCTTCTAGAAAATGATGTACTTGATGTCTAGAACCATAAAAAATTTCCTCTTGTTACTCCATGTCTAAAATTGATTCAACTTCAGACTGAGGTTTGGACTACTCCTCAATCACAAACATTTCTACCTTGGATTCATTGGATTCCTTCATGACTGTAACCTTCTTTATAGAAGATATAAACTCATTTTCATGCTTGATAAGACACTCTTCTTCATGCTTAGGAGGCTCATCAACATCCTTACCATCAGGTTCATATTTCTTAGGAAGGGGATTTGGCTTACTCAACTATTCAAACTCTTAAACTATGGCATGGAACATTTGCCATAGATCATCTTCTCCTTCATGGTTTTCAAATTCATGGACTCCTCCATCTTATGTAGGTATAATGGCATTATCTTCTTCATTATATTGATCTACCACATTTTGAAAATCATCATCATCATCATCATGCATATGAATAAGGTAATTACCCTTAGTGGCTTGTTGAAAATATTTATCAATGCTTACCTCATAATGTTCCTCACTTTCTTCATGAATGATGTATGTGACATGGTCAATTTTTTCAATGAAAGTGTATGGATCATGTCCATAAGTATCATCACCATACTCATCTATGAAAATATTAGAGATACTTTCAAGTTTGAAAGATGTTCCATCCTCCATAGCATATTCTTCTTGATCATTGATGATATAATTGATATTAGAGCTTACCTCCATGTATGGATAAATATGAAAATTAGAAAATGGTTGAGTTTTAATAGTTGCCTTTGCTCCATATCTTGTCTTGAGGGACAATAAATACCAATCAGTGGAGAGATAGCCTCCTATCTTGGATGTAAAGTCTCTTGAGAGGCAGATAGCAAAGTGAGCAGGTAAATTAACCACTACTATATCTTGAAGGATTGGGAAACTTGGATAATCATAAAATAAAATTCTCAAACCTTTGATTCATCCCACTAACTTATCTAGTGTCCCATCAAGTTATATCACTCATGAGAACATCTTTCCATTAAATTCTCACCCAAATCCTATGATTATGCAAATCACTAAATATGATATATCGTTATAACAATATAAAAAATATATCTCAGCAATATATATTCTAACCTATATTTTAATATTATTTATAAAAATATTTCTACCAAATATAACTACCAAACAACCTATTACTATTTACTTCTTGGTAAATACCTAAATTTACACAATGTAAAAGCTAGATTTCTTAACATTGCCCCCCATAGTTCTTACATGGTGTAAAAACATTCACACTCTCATCTACAACATGCTCACCCATTGTAGCTTGCCCTATTTATCTCATGACCTTGATATAAATAGAGCCTCACTTCTCCCATGATTTTACATGTTTACCACAAAACTTGACATGAATAGGACCCATCAACTATTCACCCCTCTAGTTTTTTGGACCTACCACAAACCCTGTCAAGATCCATGAATTGACTTACATTGGTGTTTTCTATCCCTAAACATTGTTTTCACATCAATAAATCATGTTTATAATTTTCACACAAATTACATATATTGAACATGCATATTATTCTATTCTTATTTTGAAAACATAGCAAAAAATATAAAAACACACCACACAAAATGTCATCACATCAATGTTGCAGCCCCATAATTGGTGACTGATGAGAGGTCATTGAAAAATCTCCATCCTTCATGTATCCTCCATCCTCTAGTAGTTTTTTTTATTACTCAACTAATGATGTCTTGAAGATAATTACTCCTCCCCACACTTTTAACATATTTTTTACAAAATGGATGTCGGTTATGCCAATAATGCATTTGTGTATAATTAAAACTTTTTTTTTAATCTTTTGACACTTTTGATGACTTATAATTCAAGACACAAAATCATAATGAGTGACATACTTACTAATGAAATAAATATTTTTAATTTTTATATTTTTTACAACACAAAAAAATAAACTCAATGACATTTTTTTTCTTTGATAATAAACCTAAATAATTGACTATAACAAATTTTTGACTTAAATACCTTGTCTTATTTGACAATGTTACAAAGAATACAAAAAATAGACTTCTCATATAAAATCATACCTATAATAAAGGGGTAAAATAAAACTCAAATTTTTTAGACCTAAACCTAAATGACTTGTTACTAACTTCTATAAAGACTATAAAATAAAGACTAAACAACATGAATTTATTTTTTACTCAAAAACATTGACCATAAATTGAGTTTTGACCTAGTCCTAGTAAACATCAATGACAAGGAATGTGGTTCGATGCTCTATTATTATAAAAGCTCCAGTAAAGCAAAGCATCCAATGATCCAAATAGAAGTTTTTTTGTCTTTCCATAAAAATTATTTGTGAATGCCATCATATCTACGGTTTGATGGAGAGAACTTATGTGCCATTTTAATGTTGGATGCAACTACATATCAAGTCTTGAAAAACATGAAATCTGAGATTTGGATGCCAATTGAAAATAGGAGAACACATATGGGATTAGAGATCACTTTAATTATTTCCTTAAGCTAGGATAATTAGATGTATGCACATACACATATATGAAGTGCACAATTTTATTGCCAACATTAGAATTTACCAAAAACACTAGCTTTAATGACAATAAAATTAAAATATTTTGGCACACAGAAATGATCCTTAGATTATTGAATCTAAGTAATTGATCTAAAATCCAAACAATTTGCCAATGATGTTTGGATATTTTATACCATAAAATTGATAGGTGTTAGTATGTAAATAATTATCCAGATCTATAGATGCACACAAATGACAAAAATTTGGATCTATAATGAATCTCAATGTAAAATTTAGTGTAGATTGCAATGTAGATGTCCATAGTGGTGAATATAAACTAAATAAAGGCTAGCCAATGGGAAATGCATTTAATCATGATCTTAAAATTTTATTAGAAGTATAGTTCCTTATCACAAAATTGAATAGAGATCAACATGACTTCTAATGATTTTAATGAACACTAAAAACTACCATTCATAAAATTTCTCTCAACTAGATGTATAACTGTAGTTCTACTATAATTTCAAATTGACCCATGTACAAAATGAATACAATAGTAAGTATTTATTTCTATATAAAACTAGTTACTCATCCATAGGGGAAACCAAAATAAATTGAGATTTTTTCCCTCATAAATATTCATGATCCCATCCCTACTCTAATACCATTGATGTGAATTCAAATAGCTGATATAAAAAATTAAATGATGAGCAGCTAAATACACAAGAAGAATTTTAATTACACAAGTAATAATCTTCTCTATTTTCATTAATAAATAATATGGGACTTTACACATATATATGGGAACATTATTCCTATATTTATGGATAACATCTCTCCACTAAATTCTCACCCAAATCCTATTATTATGTAAATCACTAAATATGATATATTTTTATAAAAATATAAACAATATATCTCAACAATATATATTGTAACCTATATCATAATATTGTTTATAATAATATTACTACCAAATAACCTATTACCATTTACCTCTCAATAAATACCTAAATTTACAAAATGTAAAAGCTATATTTCCTAACATTTCAAACCTAATTTATCTACCAAAAGCTTGGGCATCATTGAGGTACTTGTGCCACTATCCATAATGCAATTGTAAACAAGCTTGTATCCTATAATAAGTGTGAGGTATAAGGGTGGGGGATTTTTAGATTTATTAGAGGGTTAAATAATGTGAGTTGGGTCATTAGTGAGGGAAAAATCACCATGTCTTGATGCTTGAGGACTTATGTGGACTTGGGATAACTACTCTTGAAGAAGCTCCTTTTGACTGAGCATGTGAAACACTTCCCCAAAGGACATAGATGTTTTATAACTCCTCAAGTAATTAATAATGTTCAAATTAGGAACACTCACTTTTTATTGCATTATTTAAAGTAAAGAAGTGCCTTGATCTTGAGGTAATGGAGCACTCAGAGTCACCCTTCCAACATTTTGATTTTGGAGAGGTGTAAAAGTTGTAAGGACTATCAAACTTGTACTCACACCTTGTTTCCTTGTAGGAGGATTACTTGGGCTTGTGTCAACACCATGAACATCTCCCAAATAATTCCTCTTTGATCTTGTGTAAGATGTAACTGCAGTACCTTAGTTGAGGATAAATGTGTCTTTCACTTGAGAGTTTATCAAATGTACTCCTTAGGGCTGCCATCCTTCATTTGTTTCTACTTATAAGAGATTCTCATCTTATAATATTAATTTAAGATTAGGTCCTCCTTGTGATACCAAATCTTTTTCCCCACCTTCATTGGCATCCATGTATTGTCCTTATTGCAATTATTTTCCTTGGACCAAGTTACTATGAACTAGAATTATAGCTCTTGTGTTAAAGTAGAAGTTGGGTTATATGCTTTGGGTGGCTTATTAAATTTAGGCTGGCCTTACCCTATCCCTTTACCATATTTATAATGTGGGAACCTATTTTATTTTGAAGGATGGGGATAGGGGTTTTGGTTAACTCCATATTTTAGATTTAGTTGCTTAATATGAGCTTTTAAGGCCTTAAATTTTGCATCCAAATTAATGGCATCTTCTGATATCCTTAGGGCACATTTGGACTTGGTTTTTGCATTTAGGATTGGAGAAATAATTTGAGTATAATTATATTATTGGGTGGAAGAGGCATGGAGACTCTTAGAAGGAGTTTACCAGCTTGTATTAGGCCATTTTTAGCTATAATGGCTAGGTCATAGGCTTTAGGTAAAGTGTATCAATCTATGAACTACAACATGATGGATATGTAAATTCTAATAGCCCTTAGATATGTAGGGAAAATATGTCATGTCCCCTTTTGAGTTGACATGTTCAGAGATGAGGATTAGCCTATTATGCGACATTCGTAGGTTGATGGGATGGATAGAGGGTCTTGATGGAGCTGGGCTTGCTTTTTTGTTTGGGTTTTTTGGATATGAATTAAGGGAGATATTAATATTTGATTGATTTAATCAAATATTAATTATTTGGTCTAATTAATAATTAATTATTAATTATTAATTAGTTGGTCTAATTTTAAGACCCTAATTCTAATTTAAGAATTGGTCTAATTTTAAGACCCAAGTTCTAATTTGAGGAATTCTAATTTAAGAAACCCAAGTTCTAATTTGAGGAAATCTAATTTTAGCAAGCACACCTTTGGAGGGTATAAGGGTTTCTCATGGGAGAGAGTTTGGATTAGCCATTGATTATTGATTATTGATTTTGAAGAATTCTTCTGTGAAGACTGAGCCAAGGGTTCCAGGATTCCATTGTAGTGGAGAACGTCAACTCTTCATTGTGTGCAATTTAGAGGCTGTGAGATATCAGCTGATTTATTGCCAAATTGAGAGATAGCTTCATACAGAAGTTATCACAGAGGTATACAGATTTGAGAGATAGCTTCACACAGAAGTTATCACAATATTTCAGGTATTTCTTTATTTAGTTTTTGATCCAATAAGTTATACAGATATAGATCTTCTGTATTAGAATCATATATTCTTGAGATCAGGTTGTTCAGCTATCAGGGGTTGAAAATAGATAGGTTGTGCTTAATTGGCAGCCGTACTAAGTTCGTATAGGTCCGTACAGATCTGCTCAGACACCAACCTCGATAGACAGAGATCTCCAGTGACCGACATCGGCCGACTGAAGACCAATGTCGACAGAGAAGGACCTACAATGACCGACGTTGGCAGAATATCGACCGATGCCAGTGACTATGTGTTCAACATAGCAGGCCAAGACTTCCAGATTCAGGGTCAATCTCCAGATTTGCAAAAGCATAGGGTTTCAAGAAAAAATATTTCACGTTATCTCATTTGTATGATAGAGACTCAATTGTGTAATCATCTAGAAGAACAAGTGATAAGATCTTTAATTTGCTATTGAGATATTATATTGTGAGTTATTTATTCATATTTGAAATTATTTTGGCAAAAAGTGTATCTTTGTTCAGAGCTATTTGTGTTTATATATTCCCTACTAAAAGGGGATATTACAGTGGTATCAAAGCTAAATTTTGCCAGCCTAAGGGTCTATAGATCTTATGTAGCCACAAGAGTTGGGACCACATAGGTATAACACACGTAGTAGAGCCTTGCTTGAAGGTACCCAGTTGTTAGAACAACAGCGGATTATCATGAGTGACAGACGTGAGGGAAGCCCACCCAGGGGCCATAGGTATGATGATGATCAGGACACCAGAGAATTTCACCGTGTTATGATGACAAGCCAACAGCAGATGAATCAGACACTATAGGCACTTATGACTATGATAAGGGGGATGAACGCAACTGATGGATAGAACAGGGACCAAAGAAATGACAAGAGTGCTACGGTTAATCAGAGACCATAGTAGACTCACTCCAGAATAGATGATAGACCTACACGTCCTACATTTGTTCAAGAGGAACCAGAGGCACCAGCAGAGGAGGAGGCAGGGAATTCCCCATTTACAGATGTTTACATGGCTATGAATGATGAGTGGGACTTATTACCTCCTCATGTTCAAGAGAGGACGTCCTTTGACCATTTTGTTAATCTGAGGAGAGAGCACTATAGATTGGTTAGACAGGACAGGAGGCCTAGAGTTCAATTCAATGAGCTGAAGAAGGCTACGGGTAAGCTTTCTTTGACTACTTTTGACGGTAGTGGCAAGATGACAGCTCAAGCTTGGGTTCATAAGCTTGACACCTTTTTGGCATTGAGACCAATTTCAGAGATAGAGGCCATCAAATATGCCACTTTGCACTTGGATGGAGTAGCACATGATTGGTGGTACCATGGTATGGTAACACTTCAACATAATCAAGTAACAGAGTACCAGGACTTTGTAGATAGATTGGTTGAGCGGTTTGATAGGAAAGATCCCAAGGTTTACTTTCAAGATCTGGCATAGTTGAGATAAACAAGTAACTTGGAGTCCTTCATTGGTGAGTTTCAGAGATTGGCAATCATGGTGCCCAATATTTCAGAGCGTAGATTGGTAGTTCTCTTCATAGAGGGATTGACAGAGCCATTGAGAGGTTGGATCAAAGCTTTTGATCCTCCTTCATTACAGGTGGCTATGAAGAAGGCACGTAGTATGGAGATGGCAGCCTCATCCCATAAATTTGACTCCAAGGGTACTTCTTCATCTAGAGACCATAAGTGCTCCAACGCAGATACAGAGAGACCAGATTTTAACATAGATAAATCAGGTGTAAAGAATGATTCAAAGGCCAATCCAGCAGCACCACCTTTGGATCATGAGGCACTTAATGATCTACGTAGGAAGAAGCTTTGCTTCTACTACAAAGGTCCATATGATATCCATCATGATTGCCCTTTGAGGCCTAAGGGCAAGGCAAATCATGTGATGTGGGCATATTATGAGGATTCAGATTCAGAGGATTCTGAATAGCAGAATAGTTTTGAGGGGGCAGAGGCAGAGGCTTCGAGGCCTAAGGTAGAGGTAGAGTTAGAGCTTCACATATGGGAGGCACGCCTATCCAGCATTCAGTCAGATGACTCATTCAGACTCCATGGAGTTTTGGCAGGGCATAGGGTTATCACCCTTCTTGATACAGGAGCCACACATAATTTCATAGATGCTAGATTTGTGGAGAAGCGTGGACTCACTACCAAATATTTTGAGGGCATCAGAGTTAAGGTAGATGATGGTCACACTCTTAGGTGTGAGAGTATGATTAGAGACCTCCCATTGCGCTTGAACAACTATGAGTTCAAGGCTGATTATTATGTGGTAGACATGGGGGACATAGACTTAGTCTTGGGTATGAAGTGGCTTCATTCATTTGAGGAATTTACTCTTCCTCTCAAGGACATGGAGGTTCTCTTTGATGTTGATGGGAAGACACATATTCTTAAGGCAATACAGGGCAGCAGCTTCAGATATATGTTTTTTCATCGGATGGAGGTACCTATACCACATGATATGATAGAGGGTGATGACGAGTGCACATTGGCACCAACACAGGAGAGGTATGAGGACGAGCTTGGTCTTAAGGTGAGTTTAGTTTAGGAGTTGTCACATGTGGTGGGGACTCAACTTTTTGTTACAGTCGGGTCACAGGTTGATGATGATATGACTATTTTTAGCCTTCACAATCCAGATTTAGATATTATTTAGGTAAGGAGTTTGCTTGAGTTGCTTGCTGATTTTCATTTATGGATTGGATGTTGGGGTACTTATCTTAGTACTAGGGATGGACATGGCATGGAGTTTGCGTTGATTGATAGCAGGGAAGATCATGACTACATTTGGGACCCAGGTGGATTGATGGGTGTATCATTCAGTGATTGCTTGAGGGCAAGCAATTTCAGGATGGGTGGATTGTCATGTCCCCTTTTGAGTTGACATGTTTAGAGATGAGGATTAGCCTATTATGTGACCTTCGTAGGCTGATGGGATGGATAGAGGGTCTTGATGGAGCTGGGCTTGCCTTTTTATTCGGGTTTTTTGGATATGAATTAAGGGAGATATTAATATTTGATTGATTTAATCAAATATTAATTATTTGGTCTAATTAATAATTAATTATTAATTATTAATTAGTTGGTCTAATTTTAAGACCCTAATTCTAATTTAAGAATTGGTCTAATTTTAAGACCCAAGTTCTAATTTGAGGAATTCTAATTTAAAAAACCCAAGTTCTAATTTGAGGAAATCTAATTTTAGCAAGCACACCTTTGGAGGGTATAAGGGTTTCTCATGAGAGAGAGTTTGGATTAGCCATTGATTATTGATTATTGATTTTGAAGAATTCTTCTGTGAAGACTGAGCCAAGGGTTCTAGGATTCCATTGCAGTGGAGAACGTCAACTCTTCATTGTGTGCGATTTAGAGGCTGTGAGATATCAGCTGATTTATTGCCAAATTGAGAGATAGCTTCATACAGAAGTTATCACAGAGGTATACAAATTTGAGAGATAGCTTCACACAGAAGTTATCATAGTATTTCAGGTATTTCTTTATTTAGTTTTTGATCCAATAAGTTATACAGATATAGATCTTCTATATTAGAATCATATATTCTTGAGATCAGGTTTTTCAGCTATCAGGGGTTGAAAATAGATAGGTTGTGCTTAATTGGTAGCCGTACTAAGTTCATACAGGTCCGTATAGATCCGCTCAGACACTGACCTCAGCAGACAGAGATCTCTAGTGACTGACATTGGCCGACTGAAGACTGAGGTCGGCAGAGAAGGACCTACAGTGACCGACATCAGCAGAATATCGACTGACACCGGCGACTGTGTGTTCAACATAGCAGGCCAAGACTTCTAGATTCAGGGTCAATCTCTAGATTTGCAAAAGCACAGGGTTTCAAGATAGAATATTTCATGTTATCTCATTTTTATGATAGAGACTCAATTGTGTAATCGTCTAGAAGAACAAGTGATAAGATTTTTGATTTGCTATTGAGATATTATATTGTGAGTTATTTATTCATATTTGAAATTATTTTGGCAAAAAGTGTATCTTTGTTCAGAGCTATTTGTGTTTAGATATTCCCTACTGAAAGGGGATATTACAAAATAAATCATTAAGAGGGTGTCATGGGAGGAGGTAGCCCATACCAATATATTTAAAATATTTCATTGAAGTCATGCATAGTCTCGTTAAGACCTCTTTGAATTACATTTAGTTGATGAATGAATGATGTATGGTCACTTTTATCTTAAAAATTTTGGGTTAAAAACTCTCTAAACTCAATCCAATTAGTGATACATCCTCCCAAAAATGTCCTATACTAGTCAAGGGCTTCCCCCTAAGAGACATGGTAAGTAACCAAATTTCAAAGTTAACTTTAGTGACATGAAAGTTTTATAATTTAGATATGATCCTAATATACTCATAGGTGTGATGGTACCTTCCTCATTAAAAATGGGAACACTCTTATTAGCATTAATCAGTATATCATCATATGCATCAAGGTGTATAGGATTTTTAGTTTTAAAGACTGAGAAGGCATATTTCCTAGCCATGTTGTCCTCAAGTTCCTCTTCACTCTATTGATCTTCTTGGCTTGAAAATTCTTCTTACTCTTAAAATTTCAAGATAGGTTGAGGATGTTGAAATTCAATAGGAAGTTCAGGTTGAAGGAGTGGGTTTATGGGATTGTTACCTCTATTAGTAGTTGACCTAGTAAGGATCATGAAGTATGAACAAATAAATGATAAAATTTTGTCTACAACTATATATTACCTTTATTGGAGTCACTAAATGCTAATAAGTACACCATATGTATTTATGATGCTATCAAGACCAACATTCACCTTGACAAGATGTACTTGAGACAATGGTCCCACTAGGTGTGTGAGAACTATTATCACTCAATCTCCCACCCTGGAGAGTTTTTTCATGCCTTCTCTAGATTGAATGAAACATTAGATTACCTTTATGCCTGTGGGTTGCCTATAAAAGACGTAAACCTCTAGATTTAAAGGTTAGCTTCCTATATTAGTATTTTATAACTTATCACCTATACTACTTGTTTGATTGGATGAAAAGGGATAGAAGGAAACATAAAATTAACCTATGATAATGAGGTGATACACTAGATGGATCTCCATTAATATACCATACAATTCCACTATGAAACATGACTCACAACACTAGTCTCAACATCCTATATTTCTCTAGCATAAGTGTTTCAAACATGGAGGTGATATGGATTGTACTACTCAAGATGAGTGAACATGAGGTTATATTTTAGAAACTAATGCTAATCCTTACACTTTAACATATAAAAATACACTAGCTACACTTCATGTGACCTATTATATGGAGAACTACTTGTATCAAACATGGAAGAGTATAGAGAAGGCAAGGATATATACTTATCACTTGGAATTCCACTATGCACCACTCACACCCTTAGAAAAGAAGTTTATGGGTTCAAAAATAGATTGGAAATATTTATTTCAAATGAAAATATAGTATTCAAACCATTAGGGATTTACCATACCAGGTATGGATCTTCTTACAAAATCCAAAATGGCTTGCATTAATAGGGCATAAGAGATGAGAGAGAATAAAGGGAGTGGAAAGGTCATAAATATAGGTGTCAATAATTAGAAACAAATTACATTTCAAGATAATTAATTATAAAATAGGTTACGAGGTTTTCATGGGCAAATGTTCACCAGAAGCTCATCATTCTCTTTTAAGTTGGCATAGAGACCTCAAATAACCTTTTTGAAACTACCTTTTAGTGATGAGTTTAATTGACTAATCTAAACCACATCAGGAATATTTAACACATATTCACTATCATAATAAGGTTTAAAAAAATATGTGATAGTCATCAGATACTCCTCTAATTGATATCCTTCCTCTTGACACTTATATTCATTGTCTGTAGTCACTTACTAACCCTCTTGACATCAATTTTCACATTTATCATCAAGGTGACTTGTGTTTTCTCAAATAAATCCATGGAAGAGGTGTTATGAAATATTTTAAAAGTTCATTTGTCTTCTACTCCATCATTTATACCTCAACAATATTTAGTATTAGACCTTTCATCTTCTCACTAGGCAATCACTTCTCATTTTTGTTATCTGTCCAAGATTGCTTATAGTGAATGGTCTATAAAAGTATTTTATATGCTTTACATGGGTGAGATATTAGTATATGTAGTTATAATAATTATATACATACCTCTTTCAATATATTTAATCCACCAATTCTATTCTATACCTACAAAACACAACAAAACTTGTAAGAAACTCATATTTTAGCTTGTCTATACAAGTGATGGTATGGGAAAATTGGATGTCATGGAGCATAAGAGAGTGATAAACATGTTCCAAATATTTTCATATCCATTTTACCCCTCCTAAATCCATCTCCAATGATATTTTCTCCATCAAGTTCTTGATAGGGTTTTAGGAGGTTTTACATCTTAACATTGGTTTATAAAGGTCAAATGTCCAACCCCTGAACCAATTCCACAAATATTGAGTTCATGACCCTCCTCAACTACACCTAGCTACTTTAGTTACCATGAAGTCTATCCATACTGATATTAGCACTTGGAGATGGCTCTCGATCTCTTTGACCATGTTTTGAGTACCCTTAAGAGAGGTTTAGGCCAAAATGGCCAACTTGAGTTATTTCCCTGTAAACTAATAGATGTTATATAATCTATAATTTCCCTTGAATATATTCAAATTATTTTTAATATTCACATGATTTTATAAGTGAAATTTGAAGCCATTAGGTTTCATGCTCAGTTTAGGCTTAATAGACTTAGACTACCCCTCTTAAGTCTTTAACCACCTATGAGTGTCTTTCAAGATTATAGGTGACTTTCAACACTTATTCATCCTTATATAAACCTTTTACCTCATTATATATTTATTCAAGTATCCTCATGTTATCCTTTTAACATTCACATAATAAACCTGTAGGGTGGTCTTTTTGGTGGAGTGCCCTCTGCTTGAGACAAAATAGAGGGCATCTCCCCTTTTTTTGGCCTAACTGAGATTATGGATGGATTTTTAGGTCATGAAGGTAATATATAAAAAATATCATGGTTAAATCATTCCTATATAGTATTTAACATCACAAATTCTTCAAGATAGGCTTATAGGATTTTTGATTGTCTGTAGGGTCTACAAACTTTTAGACTAAGTGACAAGTTATAACTCATCTTTACTCTATTTCCTTTCTCTGAGAGTTACATGATGTTATATTACCATTTTTAGAGTTATCTTAATCATTTTTAATCCATAATATACCTTTAATTTCCTTTTTAATCATAAACTCTCCACTTGCCTAGGGTAGTACATAGACTATGTTGATTTTGTCACTTACAGGTGACAATCAGGGAGAATTAAAAAGGCCCCTATAGGTAGCGATAGATATTATAAAATTATAAATTATGCCCTAAGTTCCTCTTGAGGTCACTAATATCATTCCAAATTTGGTTGAAATCTTTACTTACTTAGGTTTATGCTTATCATCTCTCACTACTACCAATGTATTATGGGTCTATAGCCAAATTATAGGTGAAGATTTAGGAGAAAAAAGGACTCCTATAGGTGATGACTTTATTTGAATGACTGTACCTAAACTAATTTAATTTATCATGAGGTCATTAGTGTCATATTTCACTTAAATGGGGTCACATTTTCTTGATTCATATAATCATTGTGCCATTATTGTGTTGTAAGGTCATTTTGGCTTCAAGAGTATTGTAGCATATTCAATGTCTACAATGGAAACTTTATTGAAATGGGAGCTTATTTACACTATCTTATCATGACCAAATAACCACCTTCTTATGTTAAGACCTTGTCTCTAGGATTCATATATAATATGGAAACCATTAGGTTTATTTATAACTTAAGACACTTCACCATGGGATGACCTAGTGTATGAGAAAAACTTGATTCAAAAAAGTTAAGGTAAAACTTATCAATTGCAACTTTCTTACTCTACGCCATTTGTGAGTCGCAATGAAATGGTCATAGCCATATTTAATACTTTAAAAATTAATTCAAGTCTCTTTCAAAGGATCATTCCAATTATGTTACCCTACGAAACTTCTCACAACTTGAAAATCCAAACTTCATCAACACTCACACCTATGTGGCATCCTTACTCCTATTGGTCTCCATCTAAGCTTGACTGTAGCAAAATTTTCACGATTTGGAACATATTTCTCTTATTATAGATGATTATAAACTATGAATATGTTATAGGCCTTAAATATTAAGAATATCTACTATATATCTTAGAATACAACTTGACTTTCTCTTAAAACATTAATATTCAACTTCTAAATTATACACACTTAGAATGCATATTGCCTATAGATGACAGTGAGAGACTAGGTCTATTATGACCTCAAAAAATATGAATATGTGATAAAATGTGGTTTATAAGATACTTTTTATTGATAATTATTCATTTCAATTTGTTTTTCAAGTTTTCACTCCATACTTTCAGTTGTAATAGTCAACACATGCTCTATAGACCATCACTCTATTCACTTCCTAGTAAAAGGAGTGATTTTACTTGTTCCTTGATATTCACACATGTAAACCAAACTAAAAATCATGTGAGAAGGATGGCCATACCATTAAATAACATCTAAACCACTTGGTTTTCTCATATCAATGCAAACAAGGAAGAAAACTAAATCCATTAGGGATGTGCAGCAATTTTGAGTCACCAACACTCTTAGCAATGGTTCATGAAGCATAGGTCACAAAAATTATAAATATGGACATGAATTTGGATTAAACAGAGACTACTATCACCCACCAAAATCATTTTTTATAACTCACCTCCTCCTATATATACTATGTGGAAATCAGTTGACCCTTTTCACTCGTCCAAGAGAGTGACAAGAGAGAGAGGTCATTTTTTTGTAATTTTGGACCTATCAAAGCTTTTTGAGAATTTAAATAAGCTATGGGGATATCAATATAAACTTTTGGAATATTCCCATGTGCCATAACTATTTCATAGGCCATATAACTACCTAAAACCACTTGAAACTACTTAATCTTCTTGGATAGATGTTGAACCTATAAAATTAAGTTTTAAAAATACTATCTCTAACATATTCCAACATGTGGGATTTTTTATATGATTTTTAAACACTTTTATTCTTATTTAAATTTTACAATCTCATTTAATGTCCCAAAAGGTGGCCTAGAATGACATAAGACTAACCTAGACAAAAATAACAAAGATGAAACATATATTTGACCTCATAAATGACCATTTCAGCCTATGAGACCCTATAAATTTTTTGAAATATATATGTGGTTGACGTAATTTTAATTGGGTTCAAATTAGTCAATAATAGCCTCTAAGGATGAAAAATGTCTTAGACAAAACATAACTTGTAGCAGGATCCATTGAAACACCTCATACATCAAGGAAATTTTCCTCCAATTAAATATAGTTCATGGAGATTACTTGACTAATGACACCACCATTAAAATTATATCCTTTATCTATATAAAAATCCCTCCAAACCATTCTTCTCTATCAAATTTTTAAGTGGAAAAATAGATGCAAGAATAAACCCTACTCAAATGGATAGGACATAGTAACCTACAGTCACTCTTAGCGATTGTTAATAAATAAGAGGACATAAATATGCAAGAAAAACCACTTATTTAAATCTTACTATGACTCTTAAAAATGTCCAAATTTTTAGCTCCTAACTCTCTCTCTCTCTCTCTAGGTTGTACCATTTAGTTTAAATTTGCCTTCTTGAGCTTGTGAAGGCGGTGATGGAGGAGAGATAATGTATGGAGTGTCAATTCAACTTTAAAATTTCTAATAAGATTTTAAATGATCTTATGGATATAAGTGACACTTATAAAACATTTCTAATTGAAATTTGATCTTACAAGGTCATACAAGGGCCCAAAAGTGCTTGTAAAGTGTCATTTTGCTTAGTTTAGGCATTGAACTATAGATGATGTTAGTCTATGACTATACCTAAATATTATCTAACAAATTTATTACATTATGAATGTTTTTAATCTTATTTAAATGTTTTATTCTTGGAATGGTATGTCTAACTCTTCCAAATAGGCCAAAAGGTGACCAAAATGTGATTTTTGCATATGAGAGTCAAATAAAAGGTTAGTTCATGATATTATGATATCAATGACACCTAAATAACCTTTTATAATTAACTTATAACATACCAAACCTTTGACCATGTTTGACAACATCAAGACCTTGTACTTGGCCCATAAGACTAGACAAGTGAATATAAGACCAAACTTTGGAAAATGCTAGACAAGGACAAATGACCATATGGAACTATTTAAGAACATTTAAGACCATGAAATTTTTTTGACAACCCTTTGAATTTTAAACCTAGAGGGGGTTACCAATTTTTACTTGAGGTCAAAATTTGGTCAACACATACCTCCATGATCATAGCCTACTTACTAATCTATCACATGCCCAATGAAAATCCTTTATCCAAAATACTTTCCATTGTATCCTCCATGGAAACATGTTATATCATAGAGGCTATGATGAAACTCTAATTCTTTTTTTATGTTTTAAATAGACCAATTTTTCTTTCAAAGGTGTTAAAAATGGAATCTATGGGACACACACTAGTGGAATGGTCATTTCCAAGAAAATTATTCACATAGGATATTATTGGCATACCATGGAATCAAATGTGTGTTAGTATGTCAAAAAATGTGTTAATTTTCAAAAATATGTTGATCTCTTTATTACTTCATATCAAACTCTACAATTTATAATTACTCTATGTCCATTCTCTACATGGGGGATGGATCTCATTGGGAAGATTAAACCCAATTCATTCGATGGAGACAAGCATATCCTTACTACTACCAAGTCCATCCCTCTTACTTACATAATTGATAAGAAGATATCAAATTTCATCCTTAACCATTCCATCTATCATTATGGCATTCCATTCACCATCATTATAGATAATGGTAAGTCTTTTAAGAACAAGTATGTTAATGCCCTTTATACTCAATTTAATATTTGACACAAATGTTCCACACCCTATCATTTGTAATGCAATGGTCAAGCTAAGGTATCCAATAAAACTATCAACAAGATCCTCAAGAATATTATCAATGATGTTGGTCATGAATGTCACTTGAAACTCTATCTCACTTATTGGGACCACCACACCAACATTCAAAAATTCATAGGTGCCACTCCATATTCCTAGTATTTGGATCAAAGGTTATCCTACCCACTTAGATCAGGCTTCCCTCCCTATGCATCTCATTATAGATGATGATGACTATAGATCCACATGGTTATAAGAGCTATAAATTATTGATGAGAAATAAATTTTTATACTCAATCATCTTAAATCTTATTTGAATAGGTTAAATATTAGTTATGAAAAACATATCAAATCTTGGGAGTTTAAAATTGGAGACCTTGTTCTAAAATAAAATTAGAAAAAAACTAATGTTGATCATGAGAAGAAATGTAAATTTAAACCCAATTGGTTGGGTCCTTATATTTTTACCACTAAATATGGCTTAGGATCTTACATTTTGGCTACATAATATGGTAGTAACTTGATGATTCAATGAATATAATGTATCTCAAGGGTTTCTATTCTTGAAAATTAGTTATTGTTTATGAGTACGCCTAGGCTTGGTGATAGATCCAATTCACTCTATCCATCTAATAATCATTCCATCCCATTGTCCATAATTTCATTTCACATTTTGACTTTTGTGATGACCTATAGGAACTACAAGGAATTAAACTATTGATATTCTCATAAACATTACAATAGGAAATCATAACAACATATGGATAAATAGTTTTACAAGTCATGTTGTCCTTAAAGAGCTTTCATTGCCTTGATCCTTTAATTTATCCTCCCATTCACACTCACTAACATCCTCATTTATAGATTCAAATTTCCATTTTATATTAGCCCTTGTATATATATTTATAAAACCCCTAAAAAAATTTTAAAATTCAAAAAATACCAAAAATAATAAAACATCCAAAAATCCTTTATCTTGTCCTTCATCTTTTTACAAATCCTTGATGAGTCTTAAAACAAAAAATTATTTATTCATTGGTATATGCCATTCCCAGTCACACTCTCTTACATATATCATTCCATGGGGCACATCATGAAGTTATTAGTGTCATTATTATTCACCCATTGGGTTGTTAACTTGATTTAGGATAAAACATTTTTGTTTTTTCATTTATTCTTTTTTACAAGTTTGTGTTTTTGGTTTGCATTGCTTTTTTTTATGTGTCTGAGTCAGTCTTACTACTATTGGAAATATTGTCATTGATGTCAAAGGTCTAGTATTATTGGTGATAAAGTCCCCATAGCATTTAATGTCTAAAGGTGTTCTTAATGTTCATATCTTGGATAAAGTGTGTTAATATTAATTAAATATTAATGAATATATTTTTGGTTGCACAAAGTCAAAAGAGGGCCTATGAACAAGTCAAAGAGTCATGAGATAAAGATAAAAGAGGGAAAGGATGCATTTTCTCATGAAAAGTCACCTTGAGGAATTTGAAGAGTCACACGATAAAGACAAAAGAGGGAAAGGATGCATTTTAACATAAAGTGTCACCTTGAGGAATTTAAAGGGTCATGCAAGACAAGTTTGGTGCCATTTTCCATGAGCATTGAAGGGTCACAAAGGGTGAATGACAAAGGTCATTTAGAAATATATAAAAGGAGGCTCGAGAAGCCATTTGATATATGTATGAAAGTGAATGGTTTTATCTAGCTGAGAAGAGCAAAGGAGAGAAGAGAAAAGAGAAGAGATATAGTAGTGTGCTATCATTTGTTAAGAAAGAAACATTGAGAGATAGTTGTGTTTTATACACAAGAGGGGTTGGTGCTCCTGTGGGTTGGTGCTTAGCAAAGGGTTTGGTGTTCCTGCAAGTTTATGATTGAAAACTTTGTAATTCAAATTGATGATCATTTATATACTTGAGATTGTTCTTTATGGTTTTTCCCACATTGGGTTTCCATGTAAAACTTTGGCATCTCTCTCTCTTATGTGGTCCATGTTATTATTTTAGTTTTATTGCATACCTTGAATGTATGATTAAGTGGTTAAAGAAAAAAATTAGATTAAATAAAATATTTAAAAGATATATGATATATTGATTCACCACCACCCTCAGTATATCTCATGCTTAAAAATTGGTATCAGATTAGGTTCTTTTGGAAAGAGTTTAACAACTTGAAGGTAAATTAGGGAAATAACAATGGCCAAAGCACATGAAGGTTATTCTAAAAATAAGGCACCTTTGTTTTATGGGATAAATTATACCTTTCAGAACATAAGGATGAAAACTTACTTGATGCCCACCCTTGGATTCAACAATTTTAAAGTAGTGATAGATGAATACAAAGAGCCACAGACACTTGTAACTACTCCCACATATAAGAAGGAAAGTGAAAATAATTCTAAAGTTTTAAATGTTATTTTATGTGGTTTATGTGAATCATAATTTGTTAAAGTTATGCAATGAAA
The DNA here is from genome assembly GCA_037957365.1 of Torreya grandis. Classification (NCBI taxonomy): domain Eukaryota; kingdom Viridiplantae; phylum Streptophyta; class Pinopsida; order Cupressales; family Taxaceae; genus Torreya; species Torreya grandis. The sequence goes on from JARHVA010001602.1 coordinate 1,098,600, forward strand.
ATCTTCTCTTGAGACTTGGGTAAAGCTTGAGAATATTTACAAAAGTGATAGAAAGGTTTAACAAGCTAAGCTCCAAATTTTTATAAGATAGTTTAAAAGTTTAAAGATGGAAGAGGAAGAAAATATAGCAAGTTATATTTTTTAGGTTGATCAAATAGTTAATCAAATTCAAGGTCTTAGAGAAATGTTAGAAGAGTCAGTGGTGGTACAAAATGTTTTGAGATCTCTACCATTGAGATATGATTCAAAACTTTCTACAATTGAGGAGATGAAGGATCTAGCCAAGCTAAAGATGGATGAACTACATAGTATTATAAAACATATGAGATGTAGACTAAATAATATAAACCCTCAAAAATTGAATTTACTTTCAAAAAATCTAAGAAAGACAAGGCCAATATTCAAGAATCAAGAGACAATTCCAGCAATGAAGAAGATGACTATTGGGTGAATATTTTGTCAACTAATTGATGGAAAAATGGGTATATCAACCACAATGTAATGAGATAAACTAAAAATAAACTCAGGGGTGAGATCATACCATCCATCTCTCTTTTTTCAGAGATGATATTCATAAAACAAAGGAGAATTCCTATGTAATTACTAAAGGCATTTCTCTTCTTTCAGAAATGATGTTCAAAAAATCAAAAAAAGACTTCTCGAGTAGTAACTAGATCCACAAGAAACCCATAAAAGCATAAAGTCTTTCATTGCTTCTCTTACTAATTTAAGACTAAAAACATAGTAGAATGAAGTGCAGCCCAAAGTCTCCACCTAAAACTACAATAGAGTAAATGATCACAATGGATAAAAGTAGCTTGAAGCCTTTCCAATATCCTATGTGCTAAAACAAAAAACACACAACAAACTAAAGATAATTATGGTAGCAGAAAGTCTTCCACAATCGACTTCAGGACATCTTCCAGATTATTTCCACTTGATCTACTTATTTGATCAAATGGACAAGACTGTATTTAGGAAAAAAACATAAGAAAAATTTCTTACATAACACAAGTTATTTCAACACAAAGTCTAAAAGGTCACTTGCTTTCTCATTCACCTAGTAAAATATGATTAACAATCTGAGCTCAAAGTTTCAAAAATGCCTTTCAATTTGGGTAGAGTTTTGATTCTATAACTGAGAGATATCCTTTGCATAAAATGAGAGATTACAATATATAGCATCCAAAGAAAGAGTTTGGCACTTGTTTTCATGAAATGACCCATGTTGCATTAAATGCATGGGAAAGAGGAAGTTCTATGAAGGGGCCATGCTAGAGCAGGTTACCAACATTGATTTTGGCATTTAAATCATATCAAATGTCTCCTCCAAAGTATGGGTTGCCTAGTCCTCTGAAAGGCAAGGCTGCTCCTCTTTATGATACTTACACGACTATCCACTCATCTTTACTCAAATGAAGAGAAATAGGCCATGCCATTGAATGCTTATGCTCTCTAATAACCACCTAGTGAACTGCTCCACCTACTAGAATAACTCTTCCACCAACACTTTTGGATTCTCTATATCATTCCCTCTTTCCTTGCTACATTTTGTCTCTTCCTGTGATCCAAGCTCTCGAAGCTATCTTCTCACTTTCTACTAGCTCCTTCCTCAATGGATTGTTGAGTTTATTCCTAGGTCTACATTATTTGAAAATCAATGGTTATTCCATTGTCCTAAATTTGACGTCCATGGGGACATCACTGGTCACTGGTCACTTGAACCATTTTGAACCTTGAACCTTGAACTTTTTGGAGTTCACTAGTTTAATAGTTCAATGGTTCAGTGGTTCAATGGTTCAATGGTTTAATGGTTCAGTGGTTTAATATTTCTTGCAAAGAGTCATGTTTACTTAGTCTTCTTTATGAGTTCAATGTATCATTGAACCAACTATTTGAGCCTTTTGGTTGAACATTTTTCTGGAATCTTCCACCTGAACCATCTACTCAAACCTTGAACTCTTTGAACATTTAAACTCTTTGAAGCAAATTTCAATGGTTCAATGGTTTAACAATTCATTCCATATCATTGAACCCCACTGTTGAACCATTTTTACAATTTTTTAGGAAATTCCTTAAGTGTTTTGATATTTTCCCTTATGAAAACCCACCTATTGAACCTGCGATTTCCTTGGCCGAAAAGGCTTGTACAATTAAATAACTTGACTACTCTAGAACATTTTTTGAGAAAGAAAGATATCACTTTGGCTTATAGGACCAAAATAATCAATTGGTTATCTACAAAAATGAGTGACTAATTTTGGGAACAACAGCTAGCTCCAATTGGGGAACTTCCATCGATTGTATTTAAAAATGATCAAAGGGAGTAGAATCTAGACTCTAAGTGCCTTCATCTCTGCCATTGGGCTATGGAGTCATGCCACCCAAAAAGAGAAAGATGCCAAAAACTAAAAATGAACAACATGAAACAAACAAAAACTATACACATATACAAACAAATTTATCTGATACTTCAAGGATTGAAGTGCTTCAGATGCTACCCACTATGAGGTAATGAAAATGGTGTTCCATCTTGATATTTTTGCAATAAACTATTTTTACCATTAAATCAATGAATGGCAAATGGACCTCTCCACAAGGAATAAAATTTTCCATGCATTTCTTTTGGTTCTCTCCTCTTATCCCACAACAAGACTTGATCTATAATCTGAAAATCATGAATCCTTACTTTCTGGTCAAAGAGTTTCTTTACCAGATTTTGATGTGTAAAAATACAATCCAATACCATAGTTCATTACTCTTTTAATTTAGTTAAGCACATGATCCTCTTATCAATAGAACTTTCAAAAGTTAGATCTTCGATTGCCTTTGCCAACTTCAGTGCTGGTAGTTCTAGGGTGATTGGTATTTTTGCATTCAAGCCATACAGAAGTTGAAATGGTGACATACCTATTTCCCTCTTGGGTGTAATATTTTCTACCCATAAAGCATCAAATAATGCTTTATGCTATGTTCTTTGATTGTCATCTACCAGCTTCCTGATAATGGTAACCAGATTCTTGTTGCTTGATTCTACTTGACCATTTCCTTACGGATAATAGTTAGAGGAGTGGGAGAGAATAATCCTATAATAGTAGAAAAACTTGGTAACCTCATGAGAATAGAAACAAGTAGCATTGTTTGTTACAATCTTGGTTGGGAATCCAAACCAAAAAATAACATTTTTCTTAAGAAATTTGCATACCACTTCCAAAGTAGCATGTTTGATTGGAATGGCTTCCACCCACTTGGTAAAATAGTCTATCGTAGTGAGAATATAGTCATGTCCTACAATTGAGAATGGGTTTATGATGCCAATGAAATCAATACCCCATTGTTGAAAAGGTTCTTTGATCACCACTAGCTTGAGAGGTAATGCGACCAACTTGGGTTTCCCAATGAACTGCTGACACAACTCACACCTATGTACCCAAGTGTATGCATCTTGAAATAGAGTAAGCTAATAGTACCTGGCTCATAAAATATTATGAGTAGTCATGAGTGTAAAAAACTATCCTCAATAAGCTAAATTATGGAAAGACTCTAAAGTTTACTATGTTGCGATTTATCCATGTAATGAAGAAATACCCCATTAAGGCTCCTCTTGTACAAACTATTGTCCCACAAGACATAGTTAGCAGCTTTCAAATTAATAGTTCTCTTTTCTTTATAAGACAAGGGAGTAGGACACTCACCATAGGCAAGGAAATGAGTGATATTAGAATACCACTCATCCATAGTAGTGATAAAGATAACTATAGGCATGTCTTCATCCTTTATTTTTTCATGTCCTATTTCCTTTGGTATGTTATCAGTAATTAATTAGCAGAGACCTCTTCCCTGCACAAGCTTAGTAGGTTTGATATCAAGATCAAACTCCTTAATTTTATAAATCTAATTATCCCTTTTAATTCCAAACTCTTATTGGGTTAGAATAGACTTTATTGTTGTATCAGGCATCAAAGCAATAGTATGTGAATTAAAGATATACAAACAAAAGTGTTTTACTACCTTGACCATGGCATAAGCATGATTCTCCATGTTTGAATATTTCAATTCATGAGCTTTGAGAGGACAACTCATAAATGATATTAGAGATTCCACACCTTCTTTGTTTTGTTGAATCAAAATGGCTAAAAGTGTGTGTTTAGAAGCATAGATGTATACTATGAAATCTTTGGTATAATCCAAACAAACCAAGATCGGGGCATGGGTGATAGCTTCCTTGATATCTTCAAATGTTGACTTGCCTTCTTTAGTCTAGTGGAAAGTAGCTTTACCCTTCATCATGTTAACAATGTGGCGAGTCTTCTCTATGAATTTAGGAATTAACCTTCATAGAAAATTCACCTTTCCAAAGAAATAATGAAATGCAATATTACTAGAAAGAAGAAAAAGATCTTGGATATATTTGACTCTTTCTAAGTCAATTTTTATGCCTTCTCAAGATACGATGTGACTGATAAGTTTACCTTCTATAACCCAAAAATGGACTTCTTGGGATTGAGAGAAATACCATTTTGTTGATAGTGTTCCAGAACTTGTTGTAAATGATGCACATGATCAGGATGATGTTTTAAAAAAATGGTCAAGTCATCAAGATATACTATAATAAACTTACCCATTTCATCTTTGAAGGCAATATCCATTATTCTCTGGAAGGTGGTGCCATCATTGATCAAACCAAAAGGCATTCTATGATATGCAAATGTGCCCCAAGGTGTAATGAAACTAGTTCTATGTTGGTCTGCTTCACCGACTTCCACTTGATTATACCCCAAAAAACCATTTAACATTGATAACATCTCTAAGCTAGCCACTATTTGTAATACTTGATCTATGATGGGTAGGGGGTAGTTATCCTTTAGAGAGGATTCATTTAGGTTTTTGAAATCAACACAAAGGTGAATTTCTCTATTCTTTTTTTCACAAGAACTATGTTCATGATCTAGGTGGAATGATGGATTGGAAAAATTATCCTCGCATTTAACATCTTCTAGATCTCATAAAGAATAGTACCTGATATCCTGGGGTTGTATTGCCTTTGTTTCTATTTGTGAGGAAATGACCCAACTTTTAGAGGAATTTTATGCCAAATTTCTTCAAGCTTGAGAGATTTTAGATCATCAAAAGATTATGCCAAAACATTAATGTAATGGTGAAGCAGAGTAATAAATTTGAGCTTTTTATCAGGAGTGCAACAATTCTCAATGTTGACCATTTTGGAATTTTCTTTCGTACTCAAATTTATTTGATCAAACTCCTGGGAGGAACTTGAATCCATTTTCTACTTCTTGAAAAATCTATCATGCTTATCAAATATCTTCTCAAGAGAAACCAAACCTTTTGGAATTTTATTTTCTTTGAGTTGAAATAACTCTTCACCAATTTTTGAATCTACATTAGAAGCTAATTTTTCCATGGTAGAGATTCACTACCTTCAAAATAAAGCTCCTCAAAGCTATCCATCTATTCCAAAAAAGTAATGATTTGGTTCTCACCATTAAATACCTACCAATGGTTGGCATTATCAAGTAAACTTGGTCAAAAGACTAGCTCAATAGTGTACTTGTGCTCTTCAAAATCTTTGTGAGGAATCATGAGGGTTGTGGAGACAGCCAATAAATTTTCGTGATCATTGAACTCTCTTGGCACCATAGAAATGTTGAAAGCATTAAAACTTTTAATGCAATTCCATACCAGATCATGATAATGTCACAATATTTTATTCTTCGTTTGATGCAAATTCCTCATTTGACAAACCACCATTTTACCATCTCTTCAGACATGAAGAAACTTAACACCTTTAACATGAGCAGCTTTCAATTTGAGCAACAAAGATTTATACTCGGTGGTGGTGTTGGTATTGTTGAACTAAAACTTGTAAAAATAGGGGAAAATATCTCCTTAAGAAGATATCAAAACAATTCTAGCTCCAAAACTGGTAGAAGAGTTGTTGCCATCAAATTTTAGAATCCAAACATCATTAGAATCTGATCTCCTTAAAGATTTATCTTCATTAGGGAGGGACAATTCTCTTCCACCTGAACTTTGCTCTACCAATTCTTCTAATCTCTTGTCTAAATCTTTTGAATTTTCACTTAGTGAAATTTCATTTGATGAAATAGAAACATCTTCTATGGACAAAAAATAATTACCTATTTCTGAGGATTCAAACAAAATTTAAGCTTCAAGGTCTGATGTCTAAGTAACAATGTATCTCGACTCCTTCTCAAGAAGTAGCATTTGCATGATGCCCTTAATAGGAATCCTCACTTCAAATAGGTCCATATTCAACTCTCTACCTACATCCTTGTAAAAATTACATCCAAGTAGAATGCTATAGAAAGCTAGAACATCGACCACTAAGACTATCATTTTAATCCTCTTATCTAGAAAATCTGCAAATGCAAATTGGGCATCTTTGATCTGACCCAAAAGTGGCACTTGTTTGTTTTCCATGGAGAAACATCTCCCAAAATGTTTAGTCAGAGTGAGACCGAGAGAGTCTACTACCTTGGCAGGCATAATATTGTCAGAGGCTCCATAGTCTATTATACAGTTGCTCAATTTATAACCATTTATCAAAAAGTAAACATAGAAAAATTATATTTTCCCAAGGGCAATGGGAGGAGTAATGACAAGATTATTTTAGGTGAATTTGTTCTTTGGGGGATCATGAGTCGCCTTTGAAAAATCTTATCCTGTAGGGATAGATTTGATTCATTCAGCCGACCTATCCAACTGCTCAGGGTTGGCTTGTAAGTATTCAAACTCAGAAATTTGTATCTTGGTCTTCCTAGTATGATCAATTATGTCAAATAACTGAAATAAACTAGAAATAGAGGAAGGAAGTCTATCATTCTAGGTTTTATTGGGTGTGGTACTTGTCTAAAAAATAAAAGTAAAATGTATATGATTATTTGAGGTACTTACTTTCTTATTGATCACTGAGTCCTTTAATTAGAAAGGTAGAGAATTATCCTATTTAGTAATTGATATTACTGGTCAAGATTCTTCCCCTATTTTTCCCTTATCATCTTGTTGATTTGACTGGTTCTAGGACCTAGTAAAAATAGTGTATGATCCATCAAACACTTTTCTCTTACTTCTAGCTTCATCCTGGTAATTTAGGAAACCACTATTGGAGTCACTAGCTAATTCTTCTTCCCCTTATGTAAAGAGATTAGCATCATCTTCTTGGTCTAACTCAGGTTGGAAAGATAAATCATGTTTAGCTTCATGATAACCAACTGCTGAGTTGGCTAGTGCTACTTCAATGGCAAGTTTCCCTTGTGTAGGAGGAAGATGATTGGATTGCCCTTGATTTCTGGTAGTGTTGCCTTAATATGATTGGTTGGAAAATGTCCTCCTTGGTATATCCTAATAAGGAGGAGAAGACATTCCTTGGGCCATTTGCTTTTTCAGAGCTAGCAATTTATTTGCTAACTTTTGCACTATAGGATTAGTGGTGCTTGTAGAATAATTTTTAACAAGTGAAGAAAATGTATTTCTATTAAGATCTCTTCTTTCTTACCTGTAAGGATAATATCATCTTCAAACTTGATAGCTAAAACTTGAGCTACAAAAATATCTATATGGCTAGCCCACCTCAATAGAAAACTCACTTTGAGAAGTTGAGAATTGATGAAGAAGCACTTAAGATTCTCTAGTGTTGGCTAAGCAATTATAGGAATCCTATTCCTCAGCTTATCAAATTTGTAAATGAAGTCTCGCATAGGCTCATGAAGCTCCTTCATTTGCATAAGTTGAGCCAACAAGGCATGTGCATCTTCTACAGGATTGAACCTAGCCTCAAACTTGACCTTGAGAGTCTTTCAATTAGTTATAGTCTGAGCTTACAGATGATAAAACTAGTTTGCAGCAGTGCCTTGCAATATTTTTACAAATATTATTATCACTATAACTTCATATTCAATTCCTATCACACCACAGGCTATGCAAAAAGCTATAATATGCTCATCAAGATGAACTTTCCCATCACCATAAAACTTGGGAAAATTCTTTCTTAAACTACGAGGTAGTTCATGTAAAGGTGGGGTTAGATTTAAGGGGCCAAAGGTGTTACCCCAAGGGCCTTGGGCTGCCATGATATGATGATTGAAAAGAGGGATAATAAACCTTTGTGGAGTATGTATAGACAAAGCTCTGCTAGTAGAGAAAGGAGAAGCTTCATCTGGTATTGGAGACCTAGCTTTGGTAAGAGGAAAACTCTTGGTTCATTGAAGGAAAGCTTGTGGAGGATAAATATCAAAATAAATTTGTTGCACCAACTTAAATACAGGATTAATAATACCTTGAGCTATTTAGATTCATTTATATCATGGATCGGCTAGAGTGTAAAATAGAAAAACACTGGAATTGCTTCAATTTGAAACTTAAATCTTCAAATTGCACATTCTTCCCCAGTGGAGTCACCAACAATTATTGAGTGAATATTTTGTCATCAACTAACTAACGACAAAATGGGTATATTAAGCACAACATAATGAGACAAATCTCTCCTCTCAGCAAGGCGAGGCTCCCTATAAACTATTATAAGCTAATATAAATTGAAAATAAACTTAGGGGTGAGATCATACCATCTATCTCTCTTTTTTCAAAGATGATGTTCACAAAGTAAAGGAGAATTTTTGCATAATTATTGAAGGCATTTCTCTTCTTTCAGAAATGATGTTTAAAAAACTAAAAGAAGACTTCTCAGGTAGTAACTAGATCCACAAGAAACCCATGAAAGCACAAAGTCTTTCATTGCTTCTCTTACTAATTTAAGACTAAAAACACAGTAGAATGAAGTGCAGCCCAAAGTATCCACCTAAAACTACAATAGAGTAAATGATCACAATGGATAAAATTAGCTAAAACACAAAACACACAACACACAACAAATTAAAGATAATTATGGTAGCACAAAATCTTCCACAATTGACTTCAAGACATCTTCCAAATTATTTCCACTTGCTCTACTTATTTAATCAAATAGACAAGACTATATTTAGGAAAAAGACATAAGAACAATTTTCTACATAACATAAGTTATTTCAGCACAAAGTCTGAAAGGTTACTTGCTTTCTCATTCACCTAGTAAAATATGATTAAAAATCTGAGCTCAAAGTCTCAAAAATGCCTTTCAATTTGGGCAGAGTTTTGCTTTTATAACTGAGAGATCTCCTTTGCATAAAATGAGATATTACAATATATAGCATCCAAAGAAAGACTTTAGCACTTGTTTTCATGAAATGGCCCATGTTGCATTGAATGCATGGAAAAGAGGAAGTTATATGAAGGGGCCATGCTGGAGCAAGTTACCAGCATTGAATTTAGTGTTCAAATCATATCAAATGTCTCCTTCAAATCATGGGTTTCTTGGTCCTCTAAAAGTCAAGGTCACTCCTCTTTATGATACTTACACAACTGTCCACTCATCTTTACTCAAACAAAGAGAAATAGGTCATGCTATTAAATACTTATGCTCTCTGATAACCACCTAGTGGACTACTCCACCTACTAGAATAAATATTCCACTGATGCTTCTAGATTCTCTGTATCATTCCCTCTTTCCTTGCTACATTTTGTCTCTTCCTGATGATCCAAGCTCTCGGGGCTATCTTCTCGCTTTCTATTGGCTCCTTCAGCTCCTTCCTTAGTGGATTGCTGAGTTTGTTCCTAGGTCAATGTTATTTTAAAATCAATGGTTATTTTATTGTCCTAAATTTGACATCTATGGGGATGTCACTAGTCACTGGTCACTTAAACCATTTCGAACCTTGAACCTTGAACTTTTTGGAGTTCACCAATTTAATGGTTCAACGGTTCAATGGGTCAATGGTTTAATGGTTCAACAATTTAGTGGTTTAATATTTCTTACAAATAGTCATGTTCACTTAGTCTTCTTTATGAGTTCAATGTATCATTGAACCAACTATTTGAACCTTTTGGTTGAACCATTTTCTAGAATCTTCCACCCGAACCATCCGCTTGAACCTTGAACTTTTTGAACCTTTAAACTCTTTGGACCTTTGAACCTTTGAAATATTTGAATCAAATTTCAATGGTTTAATGGTTCAATGGTTCATTCCATATCATTGAACCCTACCGTTGAACCATTTTTACAATTTTTTAAGAAATGCCTTAAGTGTTTTGAGATTTTCCCTTGCAAAAACTTGCATGTTGACCCTATGATTTCCTTAGCTAAAAAGGCTTGTACAATTGAATAACTTGACTACTCAAAATATTTTTTGAGAAAGAAAGAGACCACTTTGGCCTATAGGACCAAAATGATCAACTGGTTGTCTACAAAAATGAGTGACTAATTTTGGGAACAACAATGACAACAAAGCCTTATTCATCTGTAAGCCTAAAAAGGGCACAAGTAAATATCAAGAAAAGTTTCCATTTAAATATTTTAAATGTGGTAAGATTGGACATTTTGTAGATAAGTGTTTAGATAAGAATAATGGTGATAATGAATAATAAAATTCTACATATAAGAAAAACTTCAAGGGCAAATATAAGAAGAGATTTGAGAAGAAGAATTTATATTCTAAATATCTTAGCTCAGTTGAAGATAATGGAGTCAGTGAATCAGATGAAAAAGAGAATCTATCCATGACCATGCATGAAGATACCTCTACAAGTAAAAGTATAGATGATCAAGAATAAGAACGTGATGAAAGCGATGATGAAGCCAAGGTGAATCTAGAAAGAGAATTCATTTGTGCCTTAGAATAATTAAAATCTCTTGATAAGAAGAATCAAAGATTGAATATATAAATCAAGAAAAATGAAAAGGAGTCAAAGGAAATAATTGAATATCTACAAGCACACATTGAAAAAGCCAAAAATATTGAAGAAGATCTAATATCTCAATTACAAAAAGTAAGTGAAGAATGTAAAAAGTATGTTGTTGAAATTGCCTCTTTAAAAGAAGATGTCAATAAAATAAATAAAGCAGCCAATGATAAATTTGTCAATGATTCAAAATTTGAGAATAGCATTAACATATTGAATAATATATTAGAAAGTCAAAAATCAATATCAAATAAGACAAGTATCATATTTGAAAATAAAATAAGATATGTTGAAGCTCTTACAAAAGAGAAATTAAAAGGGGAAAAAGTTAAGAATGCAGAGGATAACTCAAATAAAAAAGGCTAGAAGGAATAGAGCTACAAAAGATAACTAGGTCAAAGATACACAAATCAGAATAGGTTTTATTTTCAAGGTTATTTTTTTTATTGTAATGGTTATGGTCATGAGAAAATAGACTATTCGAAAAAAGCTAACAATTTTATAAATAAGGAGAAGAAAGTCACACAAAGTTAAGCAGAAGCTGCAACTCTTTTGCTCCTCTATCAGGATTTGATGAAGAGGCTATAATATGTTATAAGTGAAATAATTTTGGACACATATCCTAGAATTGTAGAAGTGTGTTTGAGTCAGTCAAGAAGGACCAAATTTTCAAGGCTCCATTCACAAAGAAGAGAGTTCAAACATATTCATAGCAAAAGAAACAACTTGAAGAGTCTATGTTAGTCTAGATAGCTTTGCATGCAATAAATGAAGAACAACCATGGTTAATTTATAATGGATGTTTGAGGCACATGACAGGAGACAACATCAAGTTCATAACTCTAAATAATATCAATGGTGGCATAGTGAAATTTAAAGATAATACCACTGCCAGGATATCTAGAAAAGGTACATAAGTTTGGATAATAGTAGAACTAAGACTAAAAATGTTATGTATGTAGAAGGTCTTCATAATCTATTGATTGTAAGTCAAATATGTGATCAAGAACACACATTAAAGTTTTATACATAAGGTTGTGAGATTATAAGAAAATATTTAGATGAGTTGATTGTAGATTCTTAAAGGATAGGCAACAATTTATATATGTTATCAGATATCTTCACAAAGGCACTACCAAAAGACACATTCAAATATCTTTGAGAGAAGTTGAGAGTAATTTATTTTACTTCCCACCATTAAGGATCAACATCAATTAAAGGGGAGCTAAGTGTTAGCTCCTGGATATACCCTTTATCATTGTTGTCAAAGGGGAAGAAGTATAGAAATAGATACAAGAATAGGTTCAGAAAACAAGATGATATACTAAGGGGGAGTTATTGTATGTTTTCAGTTGGCAATATGTGCAAGTCTCATTTTTTTAGAAGTACAAGAATAGGTTTTAGAATGTGGAAATTTTAGTTTGAGGTTACCATCAATGACAAAGGGGGAGATTGTTGGAAATATTTTCATTGATGTCAAAGGTCTAACAGTATTGGTGATAAAGGCCCCATAGCATTTAATGTCTAAAGGTGTTCTTAATGTTCATATCTTGGCTAAAGTGTGTTAATATTGATCAAATATTAATGAATATATTTTTGGTTGCATAAAATCAAAAGAGGTCCCATGAATAACTCAAAGAGTTACAAGATAAAGACAAAAGAGGGAAAGGATGCATTTTCCCATGAAGAGTTACCCTGAGGAATTCGAAGAGTCACCAAATAAAGACAAAAGAGGGAAAGGATGCATTTTCCCATGAAGCGTCACCTTAAGGAATTTAAAGGGTCATGTAAGAAAAGTTTGGCACCATTTTCCATGAGGATTTAAGGGTCATAAGGGGTGAATGCCAAAGGTCATTTGGAAAGCTATAAAAGGAGGCTTGGGAATCCATTTGATAAATGTATGGAATCAAATGGTTTTATCTATCTAAGAAGAGCAGAGGAGAGAAAATAAAAGAGAAGAGATATATTAGTGTGCTATCATTTGTTTAGAAATCAACATTGAAAGATAGTTGTGTGTTATACACAAGAGGCATTGGTGCTCACAAATAGTAGTTGTGTCGGTGCTCAATAAAGGGGTTGGTGCTCCTCGAAGTTGGTGCTTGTAAACTTTGTAATTTGATTTGGTGCTCATTCATATACTTGAGATTATTCTCTATGGTTTTTCCCACATTGGGTTTCCATGTAAAAATCTGATCTCTCTCTCTCTCTCTCTCTCTCTCTCTCTCTCTCTCTCTCTCTCTCTCTCTCTCTCTCTCTCTCTCTCTCTCTCTCTCTCTCTCTCAACAACATTATCCTACAGGAAATTCATTATGGTTTTTCTATATCATGGTGCATATTGTGGTATACTATATAAAAAATAAGGTTGATAAATCATTTTATATTATGTGTTAACATTAGCATTTCCCCTATTTTACATCATCATTTACCTCATCTAGTCAATAGTATATTCATTCAAACATCTATCCATCTTTCTATATGACATGGCTGAGTATGCAAACATGAATATAAAAAGCAAGAGTGGTTGTCATAACATCACATTATCCCATCATATCATAATCATATATAATTTAAAAACTACATATAATCACATAAAATCAATAAAATGATAAACATACCATAAAATAACATATACATGTGCATCCATAATAATCACATCATAATAAAATCAAAGCATGAGACATGTGAACCAATCCAAATCAAAAACATCATATATATCAATCAAATCTCTATAAAATAAATGTTCATAATATAAAATATCTCTATAATCAATATAAATTAACCCATATACATCTCTCAAAAAATAATATACACAACCATCTATCAGACTCATATACATCAAAAATCTATAGTCAATTCTTATTGTGGCTCTCCATAAGAGGACTCCTCAGAGGTGATATATGTGGTAGACTCCTTGGAGGATATATTTATGGAGAAATACTTTGGTGTGATATCTTTGCAATACTCATAGGAGGTGTTCTCTAAGGTGAAAGCATGACACCCACTAACCACTATGATGGTTGTCCCACTGACCTCTAAGATGACATTATCTTCATTATCCTAGCTAAGGATCCCCTTGATCTCTAACTAGTATGCTCAACATAAGATGGTTCCCTCTAATATGTAGGCATAAAACTCTCATATAAAATTTTATAATAAGTATCTTGATGTATAACACTCATCACATATGATAAGGCCTTTTTTAGGCCTAATGTTGTCATGATAGAATGAGATGTGACCCACTCACCACAGAGTCTCTGAGTCTCTACTCATGATGTTTCCATCTCTATACACAACCTCTACTCATATTATGTCCCTTTATATATGAAATATTTGAACCTATCCTCAAGTTGTGTCCCTTTTTGGAGAGTTTTTAATGATGTTATAGTGATGTCATGAATGTTTCCAGGTGAGAGGATAAAGTTTGTTGATAGTCTAAGTGACAATGACAAAGTGTGCAATGTGTTTATCCTAGTATGCTTGAAGTAGGCTTGGTTGTTCCTCAAATTTTGACTATTTTAGATGATTAGGGATGAATCTAAAGTATTGATATTGTGAAAGATGTCCTATCAGAGGTTAAGGATGTATTGAGTGCTTGTGTGCATGAGTGAATTTCATCTAGTTGATCATTATTTTTATCTAGACATTATGGGTCTAGTGGCAAAAAATATGAGTAGGTAGTTGTTGATGTCATAATTACCACATGTGAATGAGTCAGGGGGAGTTGGTAAAATAGTTGTGATCACATTATTCCCATGTTTCTATGGTCCAAGTATTAATTCATGTGATGAAATTTAGCCAAAGATATGTGTGTGCAAAATTGGGCTCTGAGACATTTTGACAAATGTTTTCTATGTTGAAATATAGCTGAGTACGAAGTTTGGTGACATCATATCTCATACATATGAAAGTTTCAAGAACATATTGATATATAGATGAATTCATCTATAATATAATATATTATGTGATAAATCTTAGGTCATGTGACTAAGTGTGACAAAATATATGCAAGTGCAAAGTCAGGCTCCTAGGAAGTTTGACAATGTTTTCCCATACTTAGCCAAAGTTGTAACATGGCAAGAAAAGTTGAGTAATAATTTTGATGGTGTTATATTTCACACATGTGAAGGTGTCAAGATAAAATTATCATATGGGTTTGTTTATTTTTATGCCTAGTTTATTTTTTCTAAATTTTAGGTCATGCGATGAATCACATCAAAATATATACATGTGCAAAGTTAGCCTTCCATGTAGTTCTAGACATAATTGGCTCTATGGTAGAAAAATCTAAGTGAGTAGATTAATAGAATTAAATATTGCACATGCAAAGGTTTCAAGAGATTATTAATATATGTTTATATTATCCTATGTGAGGAGATCATATAGTCCAAATTTTAGATCATGAATCTAAGCATAGTAAATGTTATTGAGGTATAAATTTGGCCTTCCAAATAGATAAGCATTAGTCCCCATAATCATTTTTCCATGATGTTGAATATCAAGGGCAGATGGAGATACAATAGTTCATGGGAGTTCACACACACACACACACACACACAGAGTACATATTAAGTCAAATGAGTCAAAGTGTTTATTTCTTAAATTGAGTAAAGATTGAGCTCCTTACAAAATGATTAATGGAGTGTGTTCATTCCAAGGTGTTGGGATGTAGTGAGATGAGGAAGTGTTCAAAGTTTAACATCAAGTACAGATAAATATAAAGATTCTTCCAATATATAATGGTGAGTGGGTGTTTATAGATATAGATATCAATGGTTAGTATTGAGTGAGATGTTTTCAAGGCATTCAATGTTTATCACAAATAAAGACTGAGCTACATATAGGATATCGACGGAGCACATTAAGTCAAATAGTCAAGATGAAGATCTAATGATGAGTGATGAAAAGTAAAGGTTAAGTTCCTTACAATAATATCAATGGTGTGTGATTTATCTAAGACAGTGAGATCATGAGATGAATCTTCAGTGACTAAAGTTTAACTATGACCATTGGCATTTAAATATTTGAATTTAACAAAGGAAAAACCAATGCTTTATACTTTGGCTATAACTTTTGATACAAGAAAAATTTACTCATGGTGTAAAAATAAAAATTATAGAGGACTCCAAGATGAAACTATAAATATATATTTAAAGATCTAAAAGTTTGTACATTTAAATATATTGATGTTCAAAGTTGATTGGGTGGTCGTGTATGTTCTACAAGTAACTCAAGAAGGGTATTTGAGTTGTGCTTATTGGTATCTCAATGTTTAAAGGATAAATAGCTATTGGATTATTTTTTAAACTCCATAAAGACTATATTTGTTCATTATGAAGCTTTGACCAATCATATACATTATGAATAAAGGGTTATAATTTGAATATGTTTTTGTTCATAATGATTGTGTGTACAAAGAGGTGTTTGAGCTAATTGGGGGTTAGCAGAAGTGCGCTATAATGGATGTTGGTAATTAAAGGGGACCTATAAATCATGTGGCATGGGTCTATTAGTTGGAAAGTGTTTCTATGTTTTTAGATTTCTTGATGAAGTGCTAAATGGATGAATAGGTCTCCATGAGACCTATAAGAGCTACAAGGGCTTAATTGAAAGGTGTAGTTGCTTAAGGGTGACCCATAGATGCTATGGTCAACCTATGAATATTATTTTAAGACATGTCTTGATGTAATATATTCCTTAAGAGTTATGGTATTCCTAATGTCTAACCAAGATAGTGATGATCATTAATGCTCTATAAATAGTGAAACCAAATGTGATGGTTTCTAGATTTGTAGAAGGCTTGTGTGAGAGGAGTATGTGTTGAAGCAAAGAAGAGAGGATAGGTAGTCTGCCTATTGGATGAGTTAATGAGAAAAATAGTTTTTTGACTGTGTATGACCTGTAGGTCATATTTTTAATGTTAGTATAGTGCTCTTATAGTTTGATTATATGTGAAGATGTTTAAGTGTGCATATGAGGATAGTTTGAGTGAAGAAGGAGAGAGATTGTGGCATGCCTATGTGAGCGGCTTGTATGAGATAGAAAGGGAGTTTGTGTAGGGTTTAGATAATTAGAGATCCATCATTAGGTGTTTAAGACATTAGTTCTAAGATGGAGTTTTTCACTTCAAATGAGGGCCTAAAGGACTTGATCTTCCTTAGGGTTAGTTGCTCTTTACAAAATAGGTGTTTCATTAAATGCCTTTGGTCATGAGGACTTGATCAAGGTTTATGGTATAAACAACTTGACTAGTCTCTTGTTTTTAATATCTTATAGGACAAGTAGTCCACGTGTTGTAGGCTTGAGAGTGGTTTTTATTCACCATGAGGCTTTCTTACAAGAACTATGTGTTATGTGTTTGATCTTGTGTATGCATTAAATGATTGAGCTCTCTTTTTAATATTAATTGACCAAGTTAATATATGCTAATTATTTAATAGTTTGAAAGGATTAGAATTGAAATTGAAATATTTGGGCTCACTAATTCACCCCTAGTGATTATACCTCTAAAATTGGTATTCGAATGGGTCCTTCGGTAAAGGATTAATATCTTGAAGGTGATCCAAGGTTCAATATAGGTAGTCATCAAGGATGTTTCTCTAGTAGGCAAGAACAGATGTTCAATGGATCTAATTATGCATTTTGGAGTGCTAGGATGAGGACATACATTATGTCCCTAGGATTTGATGTATGGAAATTTGTTGTGGATGGTTATGTTTCTCCTACTAATCCTCCATCTATTACTATAGACAAGAAGTTATTTTATAATAATTCTAATGCAATGAATTCCATCACTTTTGGTCTTACAGAGACTGAGTTCACCAAGGTAATCCATTGTAAATCTACTAAATAGATATGGGACAAAATGAATATCATTTATGAAGGAGATTCAAAGGTCAAGCTTTCTAAGTTACAAACTCATAGAAGGAAATTTGAAAGTCTCAAGATGAAAGAAAAAAAATTGTAGCATCCTTTCTATAGAGAGTTGATGAGATTGTGAACATCATCAGAGGTCTTGAAGAGGACCTTGAAGAGGCTAATGTAGTTCAAAATGTATCAAGGTCTCTATCCTTCAAGTTTTATTTAAAAATATCTAATATAAAATAAATTCGTGATCTTACTCAGTTGAAGATGGATCAATTTCATGGCACCCTTACTACCTATGAGATGAGGAAGAATGATGATATACCACCAAAGAAGGAAGTAGCTTTCAAGACTGAAATGAAGACAAAAAATAAGTTCTAAGGTAAGAAACCCAAACAGGATGATATTTTTGATATAGATGAGGATGAACTAATTACTTTAATTTTAAGGAAATTAAAAATAGAATTAGACAAGTATAAGGGTAAACTAACCCTTAAATGCTTCTGTATGCACCTAAAATTATTCACTTAATTATCAACACTAATATTCTTATTAGTTGACACTAATCTCTATTTGTCTAATTCATCCAACTAATTCCCCCTTCCTAGTCTATTTATCTAAATAACCCCCTTAAATAATTCTTCATCCACTAACCTTACCCATCTTGACTAGTCAATTAATTCTTCTTAATCCTTATTATCCTAATATAATCCTAGTTATCTATTATTTAGGAATTTTTAATTCCCATGACTCCACCTAACCACCTACTAGCCTACTCCCTAGGATCTCCTACACCATTAGTCACCTAATCCCTCTCTAATCCATGTCTAACCTCCCCTTAATCATCATTAACTCCTAGAAAAATTTATAGAACTCTCTAAATCTAGAGCTCTCTCTAAACTAGCCCCTCCTCTCTAGAAACCTCTAGTTCTAAAGGTTTCCAAAGAATTTAATAATCCTTGGATAACCTACAACCCTTGGATCTTCTCATCTAAATTTGAATATCAACCCTTGATCTTCCCTCCCAAAATATATATAAGGCTCCTCCTCCATGGAAGCTAACTTGAATTTTCATACCCAATCCATGTCCAAACATCCATTAAATCCATTATTAAAATTCATTGATCATGCCATCACTATGCCAAAAATTTGAGTCTAACATGTAATCACAAATCCATTAGAACATCCTAGAATGAGGTGATATGAAACAAGGAATGTGGTAAGGCCTATATCATTCTGATTTATTTCATGAATCCTTCATAATAGGTAGTTTGTGTTTTGACTTGAATTAGCTTGTTTAATTAATAGTGTGCTTGAAATCTTACTATATTTTGGTGACCACATTGGGATTGGATCCTCCTCTATAACTGACATTTTCTCCCTTGAGTATGCTTACTTAAAATTGTAGGTCAGATTGAAGACAAATTTGTGGCTTCTAATGTTTAAAATTTTGTGTTATTTTGGTAAAAATATGCTCTATTTTTGATAAATTGATCTTCTTTCATAGACATTTTTATTAAAAAAAATAGATTATGAACCTCTCACTTCTAGCTCTTCAAAACATTTTACGGCTATGAATTTTGTTATGTATTGAAAGAATTATGACCATTTGAATATTTATTATTTATTTAAAAAAAAAGGTTTTTAATTTGTTTAAATGGTTTTAAAAAATAAATGGTAATGATCTAAATAAAAATATGGCATTGAAAACATTTTAATTAATTTTATCAAAAAATTGACTTTGTTTTATGCAGACTTGTGTATATAGCATAAAAATATTTGACATAAATCCATTTATATTATGCTTTGAGGGATGTCTCCATTTTGTTTTAAAGCTCCCATTTTACCACATACTGGGACAATGCTGGCGAAAATCATGGAGTTTACACCTACAAATTGCATTTGATTACCAATCCCAAGGTATTCTCATACCCTGCCATTATTGCAATCCATAAAATCATTTCCTTAACACATTTAATAATGTAGGTCACCAAAATCATATGATTTGTAAATTGTGACCTTTATCTATTTGTACTTTAGATTATAGCATAGAGACATCAGGGGTAAAGGGCATCAGATAAATTCTATACCGCATGCTTGGAGAATGCTAGCCAAGATATGATGATTAAAGCATCAACACTCCAAGTAAAATGGTTGCCATAAAAGTGCCCTTAAAAAGTAACAATTTTATGGTGAAAACATGTTAAAACCAGTGTAGTGTCTCTTTCTTTAAAATGTCTGATTATTCTAATTGACAATATATTGATGCCACGAGTAGAGAACAATACCTTTTTTATGAGTCTATTTACTCATTAGCCACCATATAGTCTAGATATTTTCCAAATATATGTGATAAGATGTCAAAAACATTCATAACAATTTTCAAAAAATTCCACTGCTCATTTGTCTCATTTTGATTAAATTTCATTTTCATTTGACTCAATAATACAAATCTTTCTATGTGTTTTTGGACATACAGCGAAAAAGTTTTATTTAGAATGTCATTTAATAGACATTAATTATTAATTTGATATGTTTATTATTACCCTTTAAAAATAAATTAATAAATTAACATAATAATAATAAAAATAATAATAATAATACGTGTGTTAGATTTGATTTGACAACTTTTTAGTCATTAGTAAAATATAGTAAAATTATGTATTTATAAAAGTCAATTGTTAATAATTAATATAATCTTTTAAAAGTTTTATTGATAATTACAATCTCATGTATATATAACTAAAATAGTTTTATGATTTAAATAAGTGTTAGTCCAAAAGTTTAGATATTTTGTGATTTTAAGTTAATAAGTTTTATCATTTTGATAAAATTCATTATAATGTATCTTAATAATTTGTACATTAATAAGTAGAGGCAAATTTTGTTCTAATCTATAGGTTACATTTGTCAAAGACTAAATCCAACACTACTGACGTCATTTTCTTTATAGGGTCACTTGTTAAAACACGTAAATCTAAAACTACTAACCATTATCTTATAGGTTACCTCTTTTGCTAATCAAACTACTGTCCAAATCATGAAGGTAATTTTTTGAGCTAGAATGAGGAGTTTCATGCCACTTTTCATAAGTTTCATGACTTGTATGGACATCTGAACCTCCTAAAATTGCATGGTAATTTCACATCTCTTTATCATTAAAATTTAACCTATTTTCTTATCTTTATATGTTTCCAAGTGACCTTTAGACTTCCCTTGTCTTGGCCCCCTTCCAAATGCTATAAATATTGACCTTTTTAGCTCTTTTTAGCATCCTCCATTGGTTGATGGTGAAACCCTAGCCAATTTTGTACTTAAATGTCTCTTGAAGAAATAAAATAAGTGAATTTTCCTACTTACATGTTGTACAATTTATTTTTGGTGAAATCTTGTTGGTCTTGTCTAGTAGAAGATGATCTTTTCTGGCATGTTATCCTTGATTATTCACCAAGTGTGAAGAAGAGTAATTATGTCTTATCTTGTAAGTTACCTATTTTTGAGTGCCAAAATCAAACTACTAACCATATGCTTTTAGGCCACCAGTCAAAGAACTCTTTTGACACTTTAAAAAAATCATTTCAAATCATTTTAATCATCTTGCTTTGTATATATCATCATTTCATCTTGTATTTATTATTATAATTATTTTTCTTATATATTCTTATCTTTTATCTTGTAATATACCACACACTTAATATTAATTAGTTAATTAATCTCCTTTTTATATACCTATTTATATCCTAAGGGATACAGTTGGTGTATGTTATCCTCCTTACATCCTTGTAGTAATTTTTGGAGGATCAAAAACCACCTATATACCCTCCATCTTTTTTATTTTCTAGGGGGCTAGTGACCGTGGATTTCACCACCATGCACTAGTCCAAACTCCATGTTCTAGTGGAGTTTAAAAATTAGGATAGATGTCATTATGCATCTAAGAAAAATTCTACATAAGGGGTTCCATAGAGTGAGGGGTGATCAGGCTCTAAGATATAGGATGGTTAGATAGCATCCTACATAGACGTGAGCCCTAGTGTATCTTTGTGTATATAGGGGACACACCTGGAGATATTTGTGCAAAACTATGATAGGAGCCTTTGACTATAATAAGTGTACCATTATAGGAGTCAATATCAGATCTGAAGTAGCCATCGAGTATGAGTGGGGTTAAGAGGGTTTGGTCAATACCATAATGGGTCACTAGCCTACAACCTCACCTATGAAGCCATTAGATGGTGTGGGCATTAGGTTACACACCCTTGAATTTACTAATCATAAGTTTTAGTTTGCTTGCTTGAGTGTCAGTTGTGTTAAACCCATGTTTTTGTGAGCTGAGTCAACCTTCACTCAAACCTATACCCCTATCTAGGTCTTTGCACAACTCATATTGCACATCATGTCATCCTTTTATACATATCATCTTGTATATTCTTAAATCATCATCCTACCATCTTATATGTCCTTGTCATCCTTTCCTTATACATCATTTTCATTATCTCATCTTTTATCTTAGCTTAGTCATTCTCACATATCCTAGTCACACCTAAGACCACCTCACCTTGATTTGCCAAAACTTGACCTTTTCTTATCCACCTTTTATTCCACCATAGTCCTAATCATTCCCATAGCATCTTGTCTCAGTTTTATTTCTTCATTAACATCATCCCATTGTACATATTATCCTCTTATATCCATGTCATTGTCTTTATCTCATCCCCTATCTTGTCATCATCCCTTCCTAGTCTAACCACACCCATTTATCATTGGTCTCATCCCCCATCACCTCCATCTTATCTTATACATCCTTGTCATCATCCCTTAGTAGTTATTGTCTTTATATATCCTTTTCATTATCCTATTCCATCTCTGATCTTGTCTAATCTACTCATTATTTTTCATACCCCCATCACCAACATTTTGTCTTGTACATCCTTACCCTCCTATATATCCTATCCTCTTTTATATCCTTGTCATCATCCCCATTTGTATATATTAACTCTTGTATATCATTGTCTTAAAACTATCTTCTATTATCACCTTGACTTCATCCCATCCTAATCTAGTCATATCCACCCATTATTAATCATACCTTTATCACCTACACACTCCAATCACATCTTACATCCTGACCTAAGTCCACAACATCAAATGCTTTCCTTCACATAGTCACCTCATCCCCCTGTTTGTATAACCACCTATTATTGATCATCATCCCATCACCCACATAACCTAATCATCACCTTGTATATCCTTATCTTATCCTCTTGTATATATCATTATTCTCTTGTACATCCTTTTATCCCCTATTATCATTAGAAGCACTCATCATTAGTCATACCCCCACCACTAATATATCATCTTTTACATTCTAGACATCATCTTATACATATTATCCTTTTATCTTACTGTCATCCTAGTCAAACCATATCCACCCATCCCTAATCATCCCCCATCACCCATATATTCTAATCATGCCTTATCATCATCCCATTATACATATTATCCTTGTATTATCCTATTTCATCCCCATATTGTCTTCATCCCATCCTATGCACATTTTATCACCACCTTGTCTTCCCCTCCTCCTAGTCCAACCATTATCCACTCATCATTGTTCGTATACCCATCCTTCTAGTCACGTCTTATATTTATCTTGCTATTCATTAGTCATACCCCCTCACACATCCTACTCTCATTTGGTCTTGTCATTCACATCTTATCCTAAGCCCACATCTTGTCCTAATCAAAAATTTTGTTTTGACCTTACCTTAGCATAGCCACTTCATCACCCATCTAGTCTAACCCCATTTTATCTTATCCTAGTTGGCTCTTTAGGTCATAAACTAGTCTAAAACCTTCCCCATCATTATCCTTAATCATTTCATCATCACTTATCATCATACTTGTCCTTATCCCATTGTCTTAATCACCTTCATTTCAATAATCCCACCCCATCCCATCTTGAGAAAATTAGTTTAAGGTTTTGAGTTAGTCCTTTTATCATCTTAATCCACTATCACTCATTCCTTGGTTAGATCTCATACCATAGTCAACATCTTAATAAGCATCTTATCACTTTGTCAGTCTCAATCTAGCAAACCCATCATCATCAATCCAATCTCTATCATCCTTGCCTATTCATAGCTATAAACCATCATATTGTCATCTTTCTAGTTGGAACCAAGGCACCCATCAAATCCCCAATCCTTTTACTAGTTTTAAAAATAGTCATTGTTGATATGTCATTATCATTTATTATTCTATTGGTTTAAAATCTGATCCTAGTCCTATATCATCTCTATCAAACTTTATCACCTCTCATCCTCATCATCATCTATCACATGAGCTCAATCCTTTAGACCTACTTGGTTCACAAAGCCTTCTCTAATCCTTAGTCTAGCCTCATTAACCCCCCCATCATCATCCATCCTTTATCACCCATCCCCATAGATTTGGACTTGGTTCTTGTAGACCAAGACATCTTGGCCAATAAGGATGAAGTCCTCTTGTGAGCTCTAGAAATGGGTGCTTACCTCCCTTCTGATCTTGATCCCATTCACCCCAAACCAACATCATATATCCTTCCTCATCCACAACCCCATATCCCATAAAAATTCATCCACACATTCCTTGATGCAGTCACCCTATCAATCAATACATCATGGAAAATAAAGATGAATTATTTTTATGACTATAGAAAATGGGTGTTCACTTTATCGATAATTTTGACCCCATAAGCCTAAAGTCACCTCCTAAATTAGTCCACCATCAACCCTTATCCCATTCCCCTCCACCATCCACTAACCCTATTCAAAAACCCTTAGCCCCAATTCATACCCATCCATAGTCAAATCCTCCATCTACTATTCATAATCCATCACCACTCCCTTGTCCTTTATCACCCACCATCATGAAGTTGGACCCCATTCTCATAGACCAATACATAACTACCAATAAGGATGATATCCTCTTGTAGTTTATTATGATGGGTGTACCACTTCCTAAAGGTGTTTAACCCCTTCAACTTATTGCACCTCCATCACAAACCCCTTCGTGTAAGTCTCCTTCTAATCCCCCATCCATTAGCCATAGCCAATCATCTACTACTTTTTCTACTAGCAAAAGGAATTCAATATTGGCCACCCAACCATCTACCAAATCATTTCAAACTCCATCTAATCTAAATTTTAATGCTTCCACATATATGAGTGAAGTGGGTACTTATACTCCCTTTCTTATATCCTTAGAAGCCCTTTTCCAACAACTAGTCACCACCAACACGATGATCCATCCACCAATCTCACATCATGATCTCACTAAGCCTAAGCTCTCATGGTATAAATCAAATTGATACTATGAATATCATCTAACTTGGGGTCATTTCGTTAAATGATGTCAAAAAAATTGAGATTATGTCCAAGGCCTCATTAATAGTGGGGACATATTAATCAAGGATTAATCAGATGACTTTAAATCCATGAGTGAATAAGAAGAAGAATGCCAAGATTTCATTTTTAATTACAATCAAGCTCTTCCCCTTATGAGCTAAGGTCAAGATGCCCCATCCAACTTCCATGATCCATCCATTATCAACCAATACTCTATTAAACACACATCCATTCCCCATCAACCTAGTCCTCTCATATCCCATAATTCCTTTCATGGTCCTATCTTTGCTCAACCCATCATTCATTTATCATCTCCCTCTCACCCATCACATTTAATATCCCATGTTAAGAGGACAATCATGGATATTCACTCTACTATTAGCATGATGCCATGTATACCATAGTTAGCATCAAATCCATGTAATTAAATTACTTAGATATTTATATAGAATGATTTTATATTGCCCAGAATAAGAAAATATGAGAGATTACATAGTGATAATTGATAGTAGAATAGAATACTAGATAATATAGCAAAGCCACTTTGAGGGGGTAGCCTCCACAATAATGCACTAATAGTAGAATACTTCACATGATGATTAAAGATTAACCACTACCTCTTATATATAGTCTACTTATCCAAGGTTATTCCATAGGCTGACATATCTAAGAACATAGAGAAATGTAACAAGTAAATAAAAGAGGTATGTAATCCACAAGTCGGCCACACATATCCCTAGACACACCAATGGTAAAGGGCATAACAAGCCCTTCCCCTTCAAAACAATGTTGTCCTCAACATTATGACAACTCTAGATGTTATTACACAAATTCTTCATCTGCCCAAGTGGCATCTTCACATGGTAGATTCTTCCATTTGATTAGGTATTCTGTAATTACTCTAGAATGTAGTTACTTGGTGCATTGTTGAAGGATCACCTCAGGATCAAGAATGTTAAGTTGTGGAGCTAAAAGCTTCACCAAGATGCTAATCAGGAGGTTTTTGAGTTCAACCAATAACCAGCATCGGCAGTAGTGCTGACATCGGTCAGGCAGGGACCAGGGATTGGCCAACGTCAGTTAGGAGCAGACTGACAGCAACCAATGTCGGTCACCTATGCATGTGCATGCATTTGTATGCATTTCTAAAACATGTTTCCAGAATTAGACTCATCTAATTTTAAGAGGTCTGAGAGTGTTTGAATGTTGAAGACTAATTTAAGTCTTGAGTCTGTGTTTCTAATTATTGTAATTAGAATTCTAATTATTGTATGCTTGGGATCCTATTTAAGAGACCCATGGGGCATGTATTGTAAAAAGGCAAGTAAAGCATTGAAGCAAGAAAGCAAGGTCAAGGAGATCTACAAGGTGCAAGGTCAAGGAGATCAGCTGAAGATATCAAGGAGGGGATAACAACTCAGGTTGTTGAGTTAGTTGTGATTGAGAATGAGAGATAACTCTTGAGTGTGAATTACTGAACACTTGGTGTGGGAAGCCTGTAAGGTGGAAGAGTGTGGCGTCTCTTCATTGTAATTCTTTTCTGGAAGAGTATTAATATAGATAGTATTGTTTCTCATATTCTTTGTTGTTTCAAGTTTCTAGTTACTTAATCATTCTAGTTCAATTCCATGTTTAATTGATTATAAAAAAGTAATCAATTGTGCTTCCTAGATCTTGACAAGTGGTATCAGAGCTAAGGTTGCAGGGAGCAGGTTATTGTTTGATTATAGGTCATTCTCAGGGGTTTTTGATTGAGTGGGAGTATAGCTATGGTAGAAGAAAGTAAGCTACAAATGGAGAATTTTAATGGCAAGAATTATCAACATTGGAGGATGCAGATAGAAGATTATCTATATCAAAAAGATTTATACTTACCATTGGGTGGGGTTGCATGCAAGCCCACAGACATGAAGGATGAAGAATGGAATGTTCTTGATTGGAAGGCTCTGGGATCCATAAGGTTGAGCCTTGCATCATCTGTGATTTCCAACTTATCACAGTGTAAGACAATGAAAGAGTTCATAGAATCTTTGGCAAATTTATATGAAAAGCCCTCTGCTTCAAATAAGGTATTTCTTATGAAGCAGCTATTTACTTTGTAAATGCAGGAAGGTGGATCAGTATATACTCATCTTAGTGATTTCCATGGTTTGGTAAACTAGTTAAATTTAGTCAATATTGTTTTTGATGATGAAATAAAAGCTCTCTTAATCTTATACTCATTACCTAAAAGTTGGGAGAGTTTGGTAATGGCAGTAAGTAATACTGCGTCTGCTTCTAAAATCTTAAAATTTGATGATGTAGTTAGTGTAATCTTGAATGAAGATATTCGTAGGAAAAGCACAGGTGAATCATCATGGAATGCTTTAAGTGCTGAAAGCAGGGGAAGGCAAAGAGAGAAGGTCGAGTAGGGGAAATCAAGGTCAAAGATGGGAAGGGGATCCAAATCCAGAAATGGAGGTATCACCTGCTAGTTTTGTGGAAAGAGAGGACACACAAAGAAAGACTATTGGTTAAAGGATAAATAAAATCAACATGAAGGAAATGAAGAAGCAAAAGATGCAGGTATTATGGCATAGGATGCTCTCATACTTTCTTTGGATAGTCAGCTAGAATCATGGGTTTTAGATTCTGGTGCTTCTTTTCATGCATCCCCAAATAGAGATTTGTTCCATGAGTATGTCTAGGGATACTTTGGAGTGCTTTATTTAGGGGATGGTACACCTTGTCAAATGGTTGGCAAAGGGAAAGTGTAGCTATAATTACAGACAGGCAACACATGGGTGTTGAAGGAGGTTATGCATGTCCCAGTCCTAAAGTAGAGTTTGGTTTCTATAGGAAAATTGGGTGATGAGGGATGCACAGTAACCCTCATATTGGATTCTTGGAAGGTTTCTAAGGGTGCACTTATTTTAGCAAGAGGTAATAAAGTAGGTACGCTTTACCTATCTACCTATATTACTAATTCTCCTTTTGGTTTATCTACTTCAGTTGTAGATTTGGAGATGTGGCTTAATAGGCTTGGTCACATGAATAAAAAGGAGATGCATGTTCTTGAGTCAAAGGATATGAGTTCAGATTTAGAGGACATTGATCAAGTTCATTATAGGAAAAGGAAATTTGATGCTTTTGACAAGAATAGGAAAACCTTGGTGTTTATGAAGGAGATGATGGATAGAGAATAGTCACAGGGGCTGAATAATTTTGAGCAGGGCAGTTTGGATAGGGTTTTGATCCAAGATGAGCTCGTGAGTGAAAAAGCCATCACTTATAGGAAAACATAGGTACCAATGTTAGTCAGATGGAACTGACATTAATCAGGTAGGTACCAATGCCGGTCATGTGTAGACCAGTAGAGTCCGTAGTGTCAGGTAGGTGGAACCAATGTTAGTCAGGTAGGAACTGATGTTAGTAGATAGGTAGTCGCATGGAACCGATGTCGATCAGGTGCAGACTGAGAGATGGCTGAGATTGGTCACTGGAACAGATGTTGGGTGGACATCAAGCTATCAAGGAGTCTCAAGCACCCATATGGAGGATTGAAAGGGTAAGTAAGCCTCAAATTTGTTATTTCCCTTCTTTACACTACTTGTAACTCACTGATGGTCAAGAACTAGGAAGTGATTAAAGAAGCAAAGTAGGTAGATCCAAGAAATAGTGGGAGCTTGGCATGGATGAGGAATGTGATTCCTTGGAGAAGAACTAAATGGGGTTTTTTGGTGGAGTTGCCAGCTGGAAGAAAGCACTGACAGATGAATGGATGTTCAGGATGAAGAAGAGCAGGAATGGACATGTGAGATAGAAGGCCATGGTATATGGTCTTGAGTAGGCTACAGGGCAATGGAAGTTTGACCATTGTGTTTCTCTTTACTAGGTTGGATAATATTAGCTACATGATCCTGTTACTGTATTGTGTGCTTGTTATAGGGTTAAATATATAGGGAGTTGCTGAACTAAAGGTAAAGTTAGTTCAGAAGTGTGTCATGAGAAATTTGGGAGCAGCAAGATTCTTTGGCATAAGTATGTCTAGAGACATGGAAGATCACAGGTTGATTTTGTCTCCAGTGGGAGCTGATGTGAAGAAGGTGTTGGTAGGGTTCAATACGCAGGATGCAAAACTGGTAAGCACACCAAGGGCTGGACAGTTCAAGCTAAGCTTAGAATAGTGTTCAAAATCACATGAGGTCTGGTGTAGACCTAAGTTTTCCCAAGCAGTGGGAGTTGTCAAAAAGTTTAGAGCCAATTTGAGAAAGGAGTACTAGAGAGCAGTTCAGTGGATTCTCAGGTATTTGAGAGGGACCAGTAGCAGGTATTTATGTAGGGTTAAGCACTTATCTACATGGTATGTAGGTTTGGATATGGCAGGTTACTTAGATGATAGGTGTAGCATCACAGGATGTGTGGTGGTTGGTCTTCAAAATTGAGCTTGAAGATGGAGGTGCCTGAGATGGTTAGTGGAGGTTGTTATACAGGTGCAACTGTTTATCTTCAAGTGGGAGATTGTTAAGTTGTGGATCTAAAAGCTTCACCAAGATGCTAATCAGGAAGTTGCTAAGTTTAACTAGTAATTGGCATCAGTAGTAGTGCCGATGTTAGTCAAGTAGGGACCAGGGATCGGTCGGTGTCGATCAGGAGCAGACTGACAGCAACCGATGTCGGTCACTTGTGCGTGTGCATTATTTACATGCATTTCTAGAATGCATTTCCAAAATTAGACTCATCTAATTTTAAGAGGTCCAAGAGTGTTTGCATGTTGAAGACTAATTTAAGTCTTGAGTCTGTGTTTCTAATTATTGTAATTAGAAGTATAATTATTGTATGCTTGGGATCCTATTTAAGAGACCCATGGGGCATGTATTGTAAAAAGGAAAGTAAAGCATTGAAGCAAGAAAGCAAGGTCAAGGAGATATGCAAGGTGCAAGGTCAAGGAGATCAGCTGAAGCTATCAAGGAGGGGATAACAACTCAGGTTGTTGAGTTAGTTTTGGTTGAGAAAGAGAGAGATAACTCTTGAGTGTGAATTACTGAACACTTGGTGTGGGAAGCCTGTAAGGTGGAAGAGTGTGGCATCTCTTCATTGTAATTCTTTTCTGGAAGAGTATTAATACAGATAGTATTGTTTCTCATATTCTTTGTTGTTTCAAGTTTCTAGTTACTTAATCATTATGGTTCAATTCCGTGTTTAATTGCTTATAGAAAAGTAATCAATTGTGCTTCCTAGATCCTAACAAAGAATAACTCTACCTTCCTCATCCAATTTTGGTAATTTTTTTTGAATGGTAACTCTATGTCTAATGACTTTATTCAAGCATGATACATGAAATACTAGATGTATGTGAGCGGATGAAGGAAAATCTAACTTGTAGGCCACACTGCCAATTTTCTATAAGATCTGATAAGACCCATAATACTTAGAGGACAACTTGTTATCCTTTTTTTTGCTTAAATGACATATATTTATATGGATATAAGTGAATAAAGACCCAATCACCAATGTAAAAATGCCTCTCACTTCTATGTTGATTTGCTTGTTGCTTTATGCAATTTTGAGCCATAGCTAAATTTTTAGGCAAACTTGCAAGGACCTCCTATTGATGGTAAATATGTTCTTCAACTACATGAACCTAAAGATGGACCTTCAAGGTTGAAGTGATGGATGGAGGGTGGTATCCATATAGTGCCACAAAAGGAGACATTTTATAATAACTATGAATAGAAGTATTATACCACCATTCAACAAGTGGCACCAATAAACCCATTTATCTTGTTTATTAGAAAAAAAACAATGAAGATATATTTCTAGACATTTCTTGACTAACTTAGTTTGTCCATCAAATTGAGGATGATAGGATGAACTATGAGCCAATTGGGTGCCTAAACATGTAAATAAATCCATCCAAAAATTACTAGTAAAGATGGGATCTCTATCACTAACAATGATCTTAGGGGTCCCATGCAATTTTTGAACTATATTGAGAAAAGTAGAAGCTACTATACTAGCAACAAATAACAGAGATAATGAAAAAAATGAGCATACTTACTGAGATGATCTAAAATTACCTTGATAACATTTTGACCATTATATCTTGGCAACCCTATAATGAAATCCATAGATACCTCTTCTCAATGCTGGCTAGGGATAAGAGGCTATAAAAGACCTAGAGTTTTGATGTTTCTGCCTTTGTTTTGTTGACAAATCATACATTTAGCCACATATTTTTTGACATCCCCCTTGAGACCTTCCCAAAAAAAATCTTGCTTGATCCTGTGATGGGTTTTCAAAAATCCTGAATGACCCCTAATTGGAGTTTCATGAAGTTCTTGAAGAATTTTTTGTTTAAGAAGAGAATTCTTACATAGGTAAAATCTATTTTTTTACCATAATGCATTACCTTTCCATGTGAATTTTTGAGATCCATCTAAACCTTACTAAATATTTTG
Organism: Torreya grandis; assembly: GCA_037957365.1. Lineage (NCBI taxonomy): Eukaryota > Viridiplantae > Streptophyta > Pinopsida > Cupressales > Taxaceae > Torreya > Torreya grandis. Next base: position 1,130,101 of record JARHVA010001602.1, read on the forward strand.
AATAAAATCATGAGTAGTACTATCATGTTCCGATTCTGATCATGTTTCCTCTAGCCAATCTACCTATAAAATGGTTATCGCACATAGCAATGCCTCAATTGATTCATCTTTTCTGGATAGTACATCTACCACCACATTGTCTTTGCCTTTTTTGTAGACTATTTCAAAATCATAGCCACTTTATTTACCCATTTTTTTTGCTCTTCAAATGACAACCTTTATTCTAAAAAATATTTAAGACTATCATGATCAGTTTTTACCTGAAAGTGATGACCCATCAAATAAGGTCTTCATTGTTTGATTATATGCAAAATGGACATCATTTCCTTCTCATAGATGGGTTTGTGCTGATTTTTACCCTTGATTTGATGATTTTCAAATGTCATTGGTTTACCTTCTTACATGAGTACAACACCTATACCATACCCAAATGCATCACATTAACCACAAAAGTTTTATAAATATCAGGGGTGGCCAATACTAGAGTAGTGCACATAGCCAAATTCAATTGTTAAAATGCTCAAGTAGCTACATTAGTCCACTAAAAGGAGTCTTTTTTTAATAAAGAGGTAAGTGGGGCTATAATATTGCCATAATTTTTGACAAATCTATGATAATAACCAGTAGGCCCCAAAAATTCTTGAAGTTGCTTCAGTGTCTTAAGAATTGGCCAGTCCAATATTGCTTGGATTTTTTTAGGATCCACTTTCACTCCTTCATAAGACACTAAATGACCCAAATATTCAACCTCACTAGCCCTAAAAGTACATTTGGAAGGTTTGGCATACAATTGATTTTGCTCCAAAATGGAGAGTACCTTTTCACATATTGCAAATGGTTTGCCCAATTTTTACAATAATTGAGGATATCATCAAAGAATACCAAAACAAATTTTCTCAAAAATGGCTTAAAAATAGTATTAATCAAACTCTAAAAAGTAGATGGTGCATTTTTTAGACCAAAAGGCATAACCAAAAACTTATAATGGCCCTTATGAGTCCTGAAAACAGTTTTGGGTATGTCTTCATCATGGATCCTAATTTGATGATACCGAGAACATAGATCTAACCTTGTAAAATATATAAAACAATTCAATTCATCAAGAAAATCATCAATTATAGGAATTATAAACTTATCTTTGATAGTGTACTTGTTGAGTTCTCTATAGTCAGGGCACATCCTCCAAGTGTCATCTTTCTTTCTCACTATGACAACTAGTGAAGAGTATTCACTTTGGCTATGGTGAATGATTCTTGCATTCAAAATTTCTTGTACCATCTTTTTAATTTCACTTTTTTATGCATAGGGATACATGTATGGTTTAATGTTGGGTGGTGTACTACTAAGAATAAGTGTGATAGCATGATCATGCATGCAGCTAGGTGGAAGTCCTTTTGGAATGTCTCCAAAAATAATGGAATGAGCATCAATATTATTTTGTAGATTAAGAGGTATATATGGCTAAGTTGGCTATACTTCCATAGAAAACAAGTGAGCTAAAAATCCCTTAGCACCCTTATAGAGAATATTTGTCATTTGATGGGAGCTAAAAATTTGGGGAGATTTAGCCTTTAATCCTCTTAGGTCAAATGTCCTTTCTTAAAAATGAAAACACATGAATAATTATTGAAAATTCATCTCAATAGTGCCCAAAGTGGTGAGCCACTAGACTCCCAAAATAATATTAGCTCCACCCATCAAAATAGTAAACATAGGAAAATCTAAAAGTAGTCTCCCATGGCCAACTTAATACTATGACATTTTCCTGAACATCTGATAGTACCACCATCTATAATCATAACTTGAAATTCTAGAGCTAGATAAATGAAATAGTTCAAATTAGTAACCAACTTACTATGGATGAAGTTGTGTGTGTTCCCAGAATCAATCAAGACAGTGACCTTCTATTTCTTAAGGAAACCCATCACCTTAAGAGTTTAGGGAGTACTAATACCTAACAAGGCATGGCATGAAATAGTAGGTTGAGAGTCTTCAGATTACTCCTTGGAAACTTTTTCCTCTGCATCATGTAATTCTACATCATCTTCATCATCATTGGCACCTTTAATGTAAAATATCTTCTTTTCAGCACAATGTTGGTCTTTGCTCCATTTGTTATCACAACCATAGCACAACCCTTTGGTTCACTTCTCCTCAATTTGTCATTGTGTTAATGTAGTGGGCTATGGAAATGATGATGCTAGAAAGTTATGGTTATGACCAATAGTGAAATTTTTCCTTTTGATCATCTCTTTTTCTTCTATCATGCATGCCTTAGGGATAGCTTCTAATACATATGTTGGGCCAAACGTTTAAACCTAATATTAGATGTTATCTTTGAGGCCACCCAAAAATAGATCCATCAAATTTATCTTAGTGATATTTTCTACCCATAAAGAGAGATTCTAAAATTGTTGAATATAATTCTTCACATGTCTTGTTTGCCATAGCTTGGCTAATTGGCTGAAATAGTTCTCAGAGATATTATTCTGATACTGATTTTTCAACTCCTCAGTAAAAATAGTGTATATAATAGGATCACCATTATTTTTCTTTTGAGCACATAACCAGTGATACCAAATAAATTTCTCAGGTTCCATATATAGGGATGCCACCATCACCCTCTGAGAACAAGGGGTTTGATGTAGATTAAATAAATTCTTAATTTGGTTAATCCAAGTGAGAGGATCCTTACCATTGAAATTATGCATGTCCACTTTTGGTAACATTAGTTTCATACCAGTATGGGAGTTATTGAGAGGAGGATTTGAATGCTAAATTGGAGGGTTGTTAGGCTAAAACTGATATGTGAGGGTAGCCAATTGCATAGTGATACACTACAATTCATTGTGAACTCCATTAATCTCTTTTTGCATCCCTAAAACATTAGCTTGAATTATAACAAAGTCATCATGCTTCACCAAGTTTTTTATGTCCTCTTAAAGTTAAGAAATCACCAGATCTGAAGTTTCAACTTCCATGTCATTGGTAGAAGGTGTCTTAGGAGTTTTTGTCACCCCTTTTCTTCCTTAAGTTGAAGGGCCTACCATAAACAAACCCTAAGAGGGTTTCAACCCTAAAAAAAAAGTGTACCAAGAAATGGTACCATTACAATCACCTTTTCAAGATGAAACCAATGATTACCTTTGCACACTAGAGTAAAATTTTTGGTACCAAAAAATTTTATTAATAGAATATACCATTATAATCATCTCACTGAGATAAATCCAATGACTGAAAGTATGCAAGCAGAAAATAAAATTCTAGACTTTTTAATATTTGTTTTCAAAAAATTGTTTCAAGCAATACTATACTGATGAAAAAAATTAATTCTTCATGAATTGCAAGTTATGTTTTTTTGCTTTCACTACTCCTAGAAGCCATGCCTCGCAAGATCCCAAAAAAATACCATAGGAAACTTTCCCAAATTAAAGCTCTGATACCACTTGTATTTAAATCACTTATATATTCACACAGAATGATTTTATATTGAGTAGAATAAGAAAATATGAGAGATTACACAATGATAATTGATAGAAAAATAGAATACTAGATAATATAGCAAATCCATCTTTGAGGGGGAAACCTCCACAATAATGCACTAATAGTAGAATAATTCATATGATGATTAAAGACTAACCACTACCTCCTATATATAGTCTACTTGGCTAAGGTTATTCCATAGGCTAACCTATCTAAGAACATAGAGAAATGTAACAAGTAAATAAAAGAGGTATGTAAGCCACAAGTCAGCCATACATATCCCTAGACACACCAATGGTTAAGGGCATAACAAGCCATCTACATTAGGATCATGTTCAACACTAGTCTTTGAGTTAGATTCCTCATCAGAATAATCATCCTTAATCAATATTGTAGTAGATGATCATTATGCATGTCCTTTTGAAGATACCTCCAATTAAGATGATAAATAAACACCAAGCATATCTTTTTATCCCACTCATCATGATGAATTTATAACTAAATTCTTGAAAACCTTATATGTTGAATATTTTCAGAGTAGATCTAATCCTACCTTGGATATGTGTCTTAATGATCCTTTTGAGATTCTTGAGGACACTTTCTTTGACATTGAATCTAGGGCTCCTAATGACATTTATGAGGACTATGATATCCATTATTCCCTTCATCCATCATACAACATTAATCATCCACCTTGCCTCCATAATCCCTATGTCACACTCCATAAGGGGACTAAATAGGTACATGCATGATTGGATTCCCCTCTGCATTCAACATCATGTGCCACACATCCAAATATCTAAGACCACATTTTAAAATTCATAAATCAAGATCAAACCATCTTTGATCCTATCATTAAAAATCAAGAAAAGATAAATCCTTGACCTAATCCAAAAATGTCTTCCCCTAGTGAAGCCCAATATTAGCTACTAAGGGACTATCAAAGTTAAAATAATCATATATCAAGTCAAAAATCAATCTCCTCTAGTGACACCCAAAATTAGGCATTAGGGGGTAGTCAAAATCAAATCCAATGATTAATTCAAAATAAAGATAAAAATAATAATTGTAGGGCCAATCATCCTCTTATTACTTGGGTCAAAAAATCAGCAAATCAAAAGGTTTTGGATCCCTTAATCTCATAGAACCAATATAAAGAATCCCCTCCATCATATCTAATGGTGTATGCAACTTTTGAACCCCCTTTATACTCCCCTTCTTATAAAAGTATCCATCCTAATCATATTCCTCATTCACATCCCATATACCATCTTATGAATCATGACATCCTCCCATCTACACCATATCTTACATCCCTAGGTAGCATTGTCCCTTGTAGGGGTTACAAAGACACCTAGTCAAAACATCTGAAGGATGATAAATCAAGAATCAATAAAGGCTACTGATACATGATCCTAGCATCACATATCTTTATAATAGGTGTTGGTTAAGGATCCAGATAGTATTAGTAATCTTGCATCTTACCTCACATCTAATAAAATGAAATACCCAATAAAATTCAAAAAAAAACCATTCATCCAATGGTGAAAACAAACCTTTTGGCACCTTAGGCAATTACCATGATTAAAACTAGTTTTTAGAGTCATGGTATAATAATAAATTATCTAAATTATCCCTCAACACTTGGGGGCACAATCCATCCTTTTCCCACCATCACATCCATCTCTTGTCATCCATCCATTCTTCCCACCTATCATTTTCCATCATATCATGTATCCTATTTCCCATTCTTTCTTGTCTTAGCCTTTATAAGGAAATGGAAAGTGTCTTGAGACATGTTCTTAAATTATATCAGCATATCCTCCAATGAACACTCAGGCAACTAAACCTCTGGTTCCTTTATGATGTGCTCATTAGCAATCCCTATTCTATTCTTCCTTAGTCCCCATCACCTTCAATCTTCTATCATCTCATCCATCATTCCATCTATCTTCATCTTGGTTGATAATCTTGGTATTCCCTTTGCTAATAACCCCATTTGAATAGTGTACATACATATCCCAAAAATCCCTAAAAAGTGAAAAATGTCAAAAACCCTAAAAATCATAAAAATTTTAAAAAGGCCAAAAATAGTCCATTATGTCTTGTCATATGCCTAATCTCCTATTCACATCCATCTCCCTCCGTCTAATGTTTTCCCATATTTAGATACCACATTTTGTCTTGGAACCAAATGGAGTGGTTACCCATCTCTCCATATCTTCCTCATCCTTTTGACTAAGTGTTATTAACATGCATCACCTTGTCAATGAATTTAATCTGGCACCCATCACTTCTTATCAATTGCCTTATTTGTATCTAACACCCATCAACTCATTTATTTTCTAGTATGAAAGCTAATTGATCCCATCACCTTCCTTATCATCACCTCTTCATACCTATCACCCATCAAATCACTTCTTTGCTACTATGGAGGGTATTACATCCCATCATCTCTTAGTCTCCTTCCTATATTGGACTCTTTCAAGGCCTTGTCTATTGGTAATCCTTGGTGATCACTTTCCTAAATACCCTTCCTTAGCCACTTTTTGATTTAATTTTGAGACCAAATTAGTATTCAAAGACCTTCTCCCATACTCCATCCTTCTATCCTCAACTAGGGACAACATCTTAGCTTAATCCTAATCATGATCACCCTATCCAAATCCAAGTCCATCCTAAGTCCATAATCACATCGTGATCATCCAACCCATCACCTAGTCACTCATCCCATCATTAGATAAGACATTAGGACATTACATGTAGATACTTGTGTGTGTTACTTGTTTATTTTGGTTTTCTTGTTTACATCTTATTTGTCTTATATTTATTTGCATCATGCATTTCTGTCTATTAGGTAATGAACAAGGATGCTATGAGGACAACAAAAATGCCCTCAAGGATGCAAAGTTTGCTATTTACCCATGTAATTTGGCACAATTTCCTTTTGGTTATGTTTATATCATGGGGCAAACTACCAAGTTCTATATTCATTAGATTGCTTACACTATGATGAGCCTTATGACAATTATGATGGCTTGATCATCTCTACCATTAATCTAATCGTCTAATCCTCCTTATTCCCATCCTTAATCTAATCCTCCTAGCCAAACCAACTAATGTCCAATATTTTATCCTTGTCTCATCATTTGAGTCATATCCTTTAATCAATAACATCATCCTCTAATCACTACTATTCATCATCATCACCCATATCCATCAATTATCATTTATCCCTAAGTCAAAATTACATCAGCCTGAGGTCTTTTTATATTATGTAAGAAGTACATGGCCATGTTTAAATTCCCAAATATAGTTTTTCCACTATCTCTATCATCCATCTTCATCCCCTAGTATTTTGGTCACTCGATCACATCATTTATTTGCTTTTATCCTCTTCATCACATTGATCACTTTAGCTTTGAGCTACACCCATAATTAATCTTATCCAATCATCATCTTATCCTAGCTTATATCTCTCTTTTTCATGCATCCTTGCTTGGGATACATATTAATCTTATGGCCTTTTAATCTTATCATCATCATGTTATGGTTGATTCCCCCTTAGGATGTGTTGATAACCATGACACCCATCATCTTTACTCCCTATGCATATGTCCTTATGAGGGGCATAATCAATACATACCTCATCACTCAAGTCAAATTCATCTTCTTCATCATCTACCTCACATTCCATCCCCTCATCTCTCCATCTTATCCCACCCATCATCTCTTCTTTTGATTGGCCATCCATCTCATTATTCCTCGTATGTCCCCTTGAGGGGGCATCATATCCATTAACATCATCTACTATCATTCATACATGACATGGTTTTTCTTTGAAATATCATTACTCCTTCCACTTCACTTCACTTGTAATGCCCTTTCAAAGAGGGGAAAAATTTATGCATCTAAATTTACTTGCCTATTATGACTTGTTAATTTTGTTGCTATTTTTTCTTATTGATTCATTAATTAATCCCTTTCATCATTATTCCCCTTATTCAATAATCTAATCCCCTTTATATATCTATATTAACATTCATATTTCCCACCAAATATTAATTCCCTTATTATTTATTATTAACATCCCATTTATCACCTAAAGACAACTTATGCCCACTTTTGGATTTTAAATTCACTAAATCACACCTATTCTTAGGCTTCTCTACAAACCTACCCACTAGCTATGACATCATCACTTCATTAACCTAGTCTAATCATCTCTTAATCACCATTATATTCCCTAATAGAATCTAGAAATCTCCACCACCCTTTTCCTTATTTAGAGAGTTCTCTCTCTAGAGAATTCTAAGTAAATTTAAATTCTTTAGAATTCCCTCATTTCTCAATAGATTCTTCTTATCCCAAAGTTTTCAATGAATTTTTAATTCATTGGAAAATCCTTCTTTTTTTAAAAAAAACTACTCAATCCTCCAATGGAGCCAACTCATGAATCTTGAAAAATCATAAAGCCTCAATGTCCAATTAGCAAGAGAGCCTCAAATCCATGTCCATGAATCAATCATCAACAAGCATTGATCAAGCAATGTTACTATGTCAAATTTTTGAGTCTACATGAAACCAACCATTCGTTTGAATGTCCTAGAAGGAGGTTAGTTGAAATGATGAATTTGGTAAGGTTTTTAATCTTATGGTTCTATTTTGTTTCCATAATCCTTCTTATTATGTAATTTGATGTTTAAGTTAAAATTGCATATTTATGGTAATTTAATCAAATAGCTCAAATTTCATATTACAAATCCTAGCATCAGAGACATCTATATTAGGATCATGTTCAACACCAATCTCTAAGTCATATTCCTCATCAAAACCATCATCATTAATCAATATTGCAGTAGATGATCACTATGCCCATCCTTTTGAATATACCTCCAATCAGGGTAATAAACAATCACCAATCATATTTTTTGATCCCACTCAGGATGATGAAGTCATAACTAAATTTTTGAACACCTTATCTATTAAATATTTTCAAAGTAGATTTGATCCCAGCTTGGATACGTGTCTTAGTTATCCTTTTGAGTTTCTTGAGGATACTTTCTTTGACATTGAAGCTAGGGATCCTAGTGACATTTATGAGGACTATGATGCCCATTATTCCCCTAATCCATCACAAAAAATTAATCATCCACCTCACCTCCATAATCCTCATGTCACACTCCATAAGGGGACTAAATAGGGACATACATCATTGCATTCCTCTCTACATTCAACATCATGTGCCATGCATCCAAATATCCAAGACCATATTTTAAAATTCATAAATCAAGATCAAATCATATTTAATCCTATCAATAAAAATCAATAAAATACAAATCCTCGATGTAATCCAAAAATGTCTTCCCCTAGTGAAACCCAATATCAAGCACTAGGGGACCATCAAAGTCAAAACAATCATATATCAAGTTAAAAATCCATCTCCTCTAGTGAAGCCTAAAATCAAGCATCACGGGGAAATCAAAATCAAATCCAATCAAAAATTCAAAATAAAGACAAAAATAACAATCATAAGTCTAATCATCCTCTTAATGTTTGGGTTAAAGAATCAGCAAATCAAAGGTCTTAGATCCCTTAATCTCATAACACTAATCTAAAGAATCCCCTCCACCATATCTAATAGTGTATGCAACTATCAAACCCCATTTTCAATACCCATCCTATCATATTATCCATCTTGATCATATTCCTCATTCGCATCCCATATCCCATCATATCAACCATGACATCATCCCATCCACACCATATCTTACATCCCTAGGCAACATTATCTCTCGTAGGGGTTACAAAGACACTTGGTCAAAATGTTTAGAGGACACTAAATCAAGAATCAATAAAGGCCACCAAGACATGATCCTAGCATCACATATCTTTAGAATAGGTGTTGGTTGAAGATCTAAATAGTACCATTAATCTTGCATCTCACCTCACATCTAATAAAATGAGATGCCCAATAAAATTCAAAAAAAAATCATTCATCTAAGGGTGAAAACCATCCTTCTAGCACCTTGGGCAAGTACCATGATGAAACTAATTTTTTACATCATGGTATAATAATTAATTATCTACACTATCCTTCAACACTTAGGAGTACAATCCATCCTTTTCCCCTATCACACCCATCTCTTGTCCTCTATCCATTCTTCCCACCCATCATTTGCCATCATATCATGTATCTTATTTCTCATTCCTTCTTTTCTTGACCTTTGTAAGGAAATGGAAGGTGTCTTGAGACATGTTCTCAAATTATATTTGCACATCCTCTAATGAACACTCAAGCAACCAAACATTTGATTCCTTCATGATGTGGTCATTGGCAATCCCTAGTCTATTCCTCCTTGGTCCCCATCACCCTCATCCTTATGTCATCTCATCCATCATTCCATCCATACTCATATTACTTGCTAAGCTTGGTATTCCCTTTGCTAGTAACCCCATTTTCTCAATTCATTATCGACAATAATATTCCTATAAGTCGATACTAATCTCTACCTGTCTAATTCATCCTGCTAATTCCCCATTCCTAGTCCATTTATCTAAATAGCCCCCTTAAATAATTATTCATCCACTAAATTTACCCATCCCAACTATTAAATTAATTCATCTTAATCCCTATTATCCTAATCTAATCCTAGTTATCTATTATTTTCTAATTTTTAATTCTCGTGATCCCACCTAACCACCTACTAGCCTACTCCCTAGGCTCTCCTACACCCCTAGTCACCTAATCCCTCTTTAATACCTATCTAACCTCCCTTTAATAATAATTAACTCCTAGAGAGAGTTATAAAACTCTCTCTAACCTAGCCTTCCTCTCTAGAAACCTCTAGTTCTAAAGGTTTCCAAGGAATTTAATATTCCTTGGATAATCTACAACCCTTAGATCTTCTCATCCAACTTTGACTATCAACCCTTGATCTTCCATCCAAAAATATATATAAGCAAGGCTCCTCCTCCATGGAAGATAACTTGAATTTTCATACCCAATCCATGCCAAAACATCCATTGAATCCATTATCAAAATCCTTTGATCATGCCATCACTATGCCAAAAATATGAGTCTAGCATGCAATCATAAATCCATTAGAACATCCTAGAAGGAGGTGATATGAAGAAAGGAATGTGGTAAGGTCTATATCATTCTATTTTGTTTCATGAATCCTTCCTAATAGGTAGTTTGTGTTTTGAGTTGAATTAGCTTGTTTAATTCATAGTGTGCTCAAAATCTTACTACATTTTGGCAACTATGGTGGGACCTCTTTCTCCCAATTAATCCATTTTAATTTTTAGTTATATTTTTTTAACCTCTATGGATAATTGGATAAATAAAATCTCAAAAAAAATTAAATTTTACGTATACAAGTTGCAGTCATGACATTGTACTGGTAGTCACAAGATTGTCTAGGGTAATAGCAACATTGCACTATTAGTATATGTTTAACATCATACCATTGTGCATATTAAATTTGTATATCATTTTATCATCTTATCTTATCCTCCATTATCACTTTTTATTAATCCCATACATCCATCTTTAGTCATACCCCTATCACCTACATACCCTAATCCATTTTACATCCTTACCCAAGTCTGCATCATCAACTACTTGTCTTTACATATTCACCTCATCCCTTCCTAGTCCAACCATATCCACCCTTCATTGATCACCCCAAAATCACTCACATGTATTGATCATCACCTTATATATCCTTGTCATCATCCTCTTGTATCCTTTTTCATTGTCTTATCCCATCCCACATCTTATATTAGCATAGCCATAACCACTCATTGACCACATCCCCATCACCTACATACTTTGTTTATTTGATACATCATTTAATTCATATACCATCCTAACACCACCCATAATTATCCATCCCTCACCACCTAATCATATCTTATCATCTAAATCATAATCACATTTTTTCCTAAGTCTATAATCAATCCCTTGTCGTGACCTTGCCTTCATCACCCATCTAGTCTACCCTCATCCTATCTTATCCTAGTTGGCCTTTTAAGTCATAAATGGGTCTACACCATCTCCATCATTCCCCAATCATCCACATCCCATCATCACCAATATATATGTATCCTTATATCACCATCCTACCACCTTCATCACATAGTCATATCCCATCCCATATTGAGTAACTTGGTCTTAAGGTTTTGAGCTAACCTTGTTATCTATATCATCCTATCATTTTAGTCTATTATCATTCAATCAGATCACATACCTAGTCAATATCCTATTAACATCTTATCACTCTGTTAGTTTTAATATAGAAAACCCATCATCAATCTAATCATCCCTGGTCAAATCATCTTGCCTATTCATAAATAGCACCCATCATATCATTTTCTTTCTATTTTGAATCTAGGCACCCATAAAATCTCCAATCCTTTTGCTATTTTGAAAACTAGACATCGTTGATAGGTATTTAATACCTATTACACTATTAATCTAAAATTTGATCATAATATTTAATCCATTAGTCTATCTCATCCAAATCATCACCTATCATACTAGCTTGATCCTTCTAACCTACTTTGTTTAAGAAACCATCCTTAATCCTTAGTCTCCCTCCTATCATCCATCACCATCCATCATCTATGGAGCTAGACCCTGCCTTCATAGATCAATACATAGTTACCCATAAGGATGAGATCATATTGAAGTTTATGATGATGGGTGTACCACTTCCCAAAGGAATTAATCCCCTTAAACTTATTTCACCTCCCATATAAACCCCTTCATGTGATTCCCATACTAATCCTCCATCTCTTAGTCATAAACAATCATCCACCCCTTCCTTACTATCAAAGAGAATCCAATTTTGGAAACCTTGCCTACTTCTAATCCATCTACTTAGTCACGTCAACAACCATTTGGTCTAAAATTAAATACTTTCACTTCTAAATCATAAAGTGAAGTGGGTCATTATACTCCCCTTCTTATATCCTTGGAATCCCTTTTCAAACACCTAGTCACTGCTAACATGATGGTCTATCCACTTATCCAACATCTTGATCCCACTAAGTCTAAACCCTCTTGGTATAAAGCTAATCAATATTGTGCATATCACAAAACCTAGGGGCATACTATTAATTGATGTTGATCTTTTCAAGACTTTATCCAAAACCTCATTAATCATGGTGATAGAGTAATTTATGGTGAACTAGATGAATCTATATCCCTGGGTAAACAAAAAATAGGATGTCAAGATTCCATTCCCAATCAGGATCGAGCCCTTCCATCTCCAAGACGAGGTCAAGACACTACTCCCACCCACCAATCCTTTATCATAATTGAATTTATTCCCCATGAGCCTAGCCTTCCATCCCCTCATGATCCATTTCATGGTCCTATAATCATCAAACCCATCATTTATTCATCACCTCCCTCTAACCCATCACATTAAAAACCCCATGTTGAGAGGTCAATCACAGAGAATGAATCTTCTACTAGTAGCATTACATCTTGTACATCAGAGTCAGCATCAAATTTAGCATTAGAATTCTTATCTTTTATAGAGTCATGTTCAACACCCATATTCAAATTGGATTCCTCATCATAAATGTCATCCCTCATTAATGCTAATAATGCCTATCTTGTAGAAGATACCTATAATCTTGGTACCTCCGATCCATCACTAGGTATACCTTTGGATCCCAATCAATATGATGATGTCATAATAGTTTTTTTCAATATTTATCTATTGAATATTATCAAAATGAATTTGATCCTATTTTGGATGTGTCCACTACAACTAGTCCTAGTGATCTTTTTGTTGATCTTAAGAAGATCTTCTCCAATGTCAAAACTCGGTCTCCTAGGAACCCTTATGAGGATTATGTTGCCCCATCACCACTCATTAACCTTATCATATCATCTCTACCACTTCCATCCATCATAGACCCATTTATTCCCATTAATGATCATTTAATTACCTCCCTCCATAGTGATGAATAGAAACATATATCATTGGACACTTCCTTGTATAATATAATGTGTGCCACAAATACCAAAGTCCAAGACTATATTATAAAGGTTATAAATCATAATCAAGTCATCTTTGATCCCATAAGTCAAAATCAAGAAGATTCAAACCATCAACCTCATCCAAAAAACATCTTCCCCTATTGAAGCCCAAAATCACTAGGGGACTAGGGGACTATCAAAGTCAAATCTAGTCAAAAAATTAAAATCATATCAAAATCATATTAATATGAACAATCATCAATCAAATAACTAGATCATAGATGAACCAAAAAGTCAAAGTGTATTAGATCTCCTATAGTCTATTATCACATGACACCGATCAAATGAGGAATGTCCAACATCTCCAATTATGTATGTGACTTCTATTCCTAATCCTTCATAACCCATCACCCCATCATCTCATGATCCTATCATTCATTATCCTCCATCATCCATCATACCATCCTATCCTAATCCTATCATCCATAAAAATCAAGCTTGAATTAAATCCATACCTCACATCACCTTCCTGAGCAGCATTGTCTCTCCTAAGAGCAATGAAGACACCTAGTCTATATATTTGGAGGGGTTACCATCAAGAATAATCAAAGGTCATAAGGAAATCAATAAATATAATATAAGAAACATGATTGTAACATCACACATCCCTAGAATAAGTGTTGGCTAAAGATCACAATGATGCCAGCATCTTACATCTCTCCCACCTTTAATAAAATGAGATGCCTAATAAAATCAAAAAAATTTAAAAAGTAAAAAGTCAAATAAAAATAATTTATCCAATGGTGAAAACCCATATTATGGTGCCTTGAAAAAGTACCATGATGAAAATTTACTTTTGGCATCATGGTAAAATCATCTAATGTCTGCATTATACCTCAACACTCAAGGGCAAAACCCATCCATGTCATTCTTATCCATCTCATCCCTTATCCATATCCAACCCCTCATCTACCATTATATCATCCATCTTATCTCTCCTTCCTTCCCATATTAACCTATGTAAGGAAGTGGAAGATATCTTGAGACATGTTTTAAAATCATCTTGGCATAACCTCCAACGAACACTCAAGAAACTAAACATTTGGTTGTTTTATGATGTAGTTATTGGCAATCCCTAGTTTATTCTTCCTTAGTACCCATCACCCTCATCCTCAAGTCAACATCATCCATAATTACATCCATCCTCATTTTGGTTGCTAGGCTTGGTATTCCCTTTTCTACTAATTTAATTTATATAGTGTACATACACATATCCCAAAAAAACCCTAAAAATCATAAAACTTTGTAAAATGTCAAAAATCATAAAATTTTTAAAATCTAAAAAAGTCAAAAATAAGTCCATTATGTCTTGCCTTATGCCTAATCCCCTATTTTCATCTATCTACATCCATATAATATTTTCCCATCTTTGGATACTACATTATTTCTTGGAAGCAAATCAGAGTGGTCACCCATCCCTCCATCTCTTTAGCATCATTCTTTTGACTAAGTATTATTGGTGTACATCACCTTGTCAAGGACTTTACTCTAGTACCCATCACTTCTTCATTAGTCCCTTTTCACACCTAGCACCCATCACATCACTTATTTTCTAGTGTGATAGGTACTTGATCCCATCCCTTTTCATATCATTGTCTCTTCATACTTAGCACCCATCCAATCATTCTTTGTTAGTATGAAAGGTAATTGATCCTATCATATACTAGTCTATTTGTTATATTGGATTCTTTTAAGGCCTTGTCTATTGGTAATCCTTAGCAATCACTTTTCTAAATCACTTGCCTTGGCCACTTTTTGATTCACTTTTGAGACCAAATAAGTATTCAAAGACCTTATCACATCATCTAGCCTTCCATCCTAAACTAGGGGCAACATCTCATCTTAATCATCCTATCTAAATCCAAGTCCCCAATCATCATCATAACCAACTTTTTCCAATAACTCATCCCATCCTTAAACAAGACATTACAATATTATATGTAGATACTTGTTTGTTGTTTGTCTATTGTTTGTCTATTTTTTGTTTTATTTACATTATGTATATATCTTATTTTTTTATGGTTTATTTGCATCATGTATTTTTGGGTAATGAATAGGGATGCTA
Source organism: Torreya grandis (assembly GCA_037957365.1). Lineage (NCBI taxonomy): Eukaryota > Viridiplantae > Streptophyta > Pinopsida > Cupressales > Taxaceae > Torreya > Torreya grandis. The sequence continues at coordinate 1,145,709 of JARHVA010001602.1, forward strand.
TGAGAACACCAAAAGTGCCCTCAAAGATGCAAAGTTCACTAATTGACCATGCACTTTGGCACCACATCCTCTCGTTCATATCTATATCATGGGGCATACTACCAAGTGTCATATTTAATGGATTACTCAGACTATGATGAGTTTATGACATTTTTGATGGCTTGAACACCTATTCCTCATCACTCATTTAATCATCTAAGAATCCTTATCACCATCCATTTGACTAACATCCAATCCTTATCATCTTCATCTCATCATGTGAATCATATCTATCAATCACTAACAAGTCTAATCATCCTCATCATAATCACTTTCTAATCACTAATCATCATCATCACCATTTCTTGGTCAAAACTACATCAACCTAAGGTATTCTTAGACTATGTGGGTAGTATTTAGCCCTGTTTCAATGCCCAAGGATAGCTTTTCCATTATCTCTATCATCCATCCTCATCCCCCAATCTTTTGGTCAGTTAATCACATCATTTATTCTCTCTTATCCTTTTTATCATATTTATCAAACTTTAGCTTTGAGCTACACCCATCATTAATATTATTAAATCATCATCTTATCCTAGCTTAAAAGCTCTCCCTTACATATGTCCTTGCTTGGGATATGTGTAAATCTTTTGGCCTTTTAATCCTATCATCATCATGTTATGGTTGATTACCCCTTGGCATGTTTTGACAACCATGACACCCATCACCTCTACTCCATGTGCATGTGTCCTTACTAGGGGTAAAACCATCAATCTATAGCTCACTACTCAAGTTGACTTAATCTTCTTCATCCTCTATTTCACATCTAGCATCTCATCCCCTCATCTATCTAGGGCATCACACCCATCCTTTCTTATTTCAAGTGGCCATCTATCTCATTCTTCCCCATATATACCCTTGAGGGGGAATCATATCCACCATATCCACTAACATCAACTACTAAAATTCATCTATTATATGGTTTTTCTTTGAAAGACCATTACTCCTAATTCATCCACTCGTAATGTCCTTTCAAATAGGGAAAAATATATGCACCTAAAATTACTCACTTCATTATCAACATGAAATTCCTATTAGTCAACACTAATCTTTGTTTGTCTAATTTATCTCACTAATTACCCCTTCATAGTCCATTTATCTAGATATCCCCCTTCAATAATTCTTCATCCACTAACCTTACCTATCCCCACCATTCAATTAATTATTCTTAATCCTTATTATCCTAATCTAATCCTAGTTATCTATTATTTTAGAATTTTTAATTCTCATGACTCCACCTAACCACCTACTAGCCTACTCCCTACGCTCTCTTACACCCCTAGTCACATAATCCCTATATAACCTCCCCTAAATCATCATTAACTCCTAGAAAGAGTTATATAACTCTCCAAATATAAAACTCTCTCTAACCTAGCCCTCCTCTCTAGAAACCTCTAGTTCTAGAGGTTTTCAAGGAATTTAATATTCCTTATCTAATCTACAACCCTTAGATATTCTCATCTAACTTTGAATATCAACCCTTGATATTCCCTCCCAAAATATATATAAGTAAGAATCCTCCTCCATGGAAGCTAACTTGAATTTTCATACACAATCCATGTCCAAACATTCATTGAATCCATTATCAAAATCCTTTGATCATGCCATCGCTATGACAAAAAATTGAGTCTAACATGCAATCACAAATACATTAGAACATCCTAAAAGGATGGGATATGAAGCAAGGAATGTGGTAAGGCCTATATCATTCCAATTTGTTTCATGAATCCTTCTTAATAGGTAGTTTTTGTTTTGAGTTGAATTAGCTTATTTAAATCGTAGTGTGCTCAAAATACTACTATAACTTTAATTATGGATAGGTAGTAAAATTTGCTAATAAGTTCCCTCATAATTATAAGAAGGATGAAGAGCATGATCAATGTCATGATGATGGCACAAGGTCATTCAGGTTTAATAAAAGAAAAAAGGGATTCAAAAGGTTTGATAACAAGTACTTCAAGGACAAGAAGAGTCTTTACACGAAAGAAGATTGTAGCTCATCAGATGAGAGTGAAGTCAGTGACTCAGAATATGATAATAAAGATGATGGTATTTTTGAAGATTAAACCATATTCATGGCTAATAAAAGAAGTTGATCATATCAAAATGAGTCTACTTGGAGTGATTCAGATGATGATGAAGATGAGGTGGACTATTAGACTTCATTGAAAAATGCTCTTGAAGAACTAAAGATTGAGAATAAGATCAATAAGAAGATGAAATCTAAACTCAAGGATTATGGGGAGAAATTTAGTGTGTTTGAGGCAAGATTGGTTTAATAATCTAGAGAGCATGAAGGTGCTATCATGTTTCTTAATTCCAAGTTAGAATCTATGTCATCAATTCTAAGAACCAAAGAAGAAGAATGTTTGAGATATGATTCTAAGATTATGTCTTTGAAAGATGAGTTAAATAATTCTGTAAGAAATGTGAAATCATTTGTCAAGTTTTATAAAATTTCTAATGATATGGATGATCTCCTAAAGAGTCAAAATTTAACTAGTAACAAATCTCGATTGGATGAAGATCCCAAAGTTGGTTCTCAAGTTAACATGAATGTCAATGAGAGAAAGGTAGATCAGCCTTTGAAAATAAATAATCAGATAAGGAATGAAGGTGCTAGCAAAATGAAGATAAATTAGATCAGATAACCAAATCTCATGATGTATGTAAATTTCAATGGTTACTGTTATACTTGTAATTAGTTTGAGCATAGAGCTAGAGAATGCAAGAAACCTTTTAAAAATGAATTTTTATGGAGCTATAATGGGGGTCATCAGTCAAAAGTTGTGAGTAAGGTTGAGTATTTAATTTTCATAATGTAGGACACTTTGCAAAACATTGTCCATTTAAGGTAAGAAAAGCTAAGTTTCCATCAAGAAGTATTGTTTACTACAACTATGAAAAGATGGTCACATTTATAGATTCTACAAGCAAAGGCCTATGAATCCGAATAGGTTCAATCAGGCTCCCAAAGTACAAGGAAGAAAAAAAATTAACTCATGGAAACCAAAATTGCTAAGTATGAGTCATGATGAGACTGTAGGTCCAAGTAATATGTTTACTATGGTGGAGAATGATATAGAAGGTGAAGAGTGCCAAGGGATCTCATTGTCTACTCATGTTGTGAATGAAGAGACCAAGATCAAGGAGAAGACCAAAGTATTGGTTGAGGCTATTTATGAGATGTGTATGGATCCAAGTGAACATCCTTCCATTATTAAGCATGTATCATATAAATAACATCAATTTTTAGTGCCTAGTGATGAGGTTCCTAACTGCAAGAAGGACTCTTAGATGAAAAGGTATGTCATGAATCTATGTTGTCTTCATATATTGTCAATCCAATCATACAAAATAAGAAGAATGTTATAGTGGATGAGCATCATACTTCTCTTAAGTCTAAGAAGAAGAAGAATAACTATAATCATCAGATGACCAAGGAGGAGAAGGAATATGAGGAGTTATGGGCAACTCTTGATTTCAAATTGTTCTTAGACATTATGAAATAGGGTGTCTCTACCTATGCTTCTTAGGAGACATATTTCTTATGGAGAAGCAAGTTTATGTGCTCAAGATCATAATTCTAATCTATACAGAGACTTGTGTTGATCTTAGAAGTGTTGACAATTTTTCCCCATAGGTGAAATTATCACCCCTACCATTTTGAAACTTTGCATATCATGTCATTTTATCTTTTGAGTCAGTTATTGGTCCTGAAGGGTCCTTGAAGAATCCATGGCTAATAGGTCATGAAGTTGTTTAGGTGATTCAGGGTCATTTCTTTCACTTATCTTGTTCTTTGCAATAAAATATTGATGTTGATCAAAGCAGTGAAAGGAGCAAGTTTTATAGAGGCCTAAAGTAATAAAAAGAGGAAAACCTAATGAAATGAAGTACAAGTATTTTTATTTCAAGACTCTTTAGTGTTAGAATTTCTTCAAACTTTTTGATCGAAGGAAAATCTTCAAAAGGTACTTTTCATTTTCTTAAATGAAATGGATCAGTTTCAAAATTCTCAAAGGGTATTTTCCTTTTAGGAAAGCCACTTTCAAAATCTTGAAGGGTATTTTTTATGTTGAAAAGGTGCTCTTTCAAGAATTTCTAAGGGTATCTTCCCTTTAGAAAAATATTTTTTCAAAAGGAGAAAGGGTCCCAAATAACTTTTCTAAAGGATAATTTTGGGGGAGATCATCCAAAGTAATCAAATTTTTGAAGGGGAACTTTTCAAAAAATTTGAAGGTCCATTCAAGTCAAAGGTCAAAGAATGAATTACTTCAGAAGAATTGTTCACAAGAAAGGGTCCTTTGTAATATTCTTAAAATATATCTTTTTGAAGGAATTATTTTAGACTTTTTGTTTGAAACAAATTTTTTGAAGGTACTTCATTTTCCAATTGGTCCTTTCCAAAAAAGTGAAAGGGCACTTTTCTTGGTAAAGTGGTCCATTTCAAAAAAATTGTAGGGCACTTCTTCAGAAATGGACCATTTCAAGAATTCCAAAGGGTATTTTTTAAAAAGAGAAAGGGACACTTTAAAATTACTTGAAGGGCATCTCAAATTTTTTGAAGGGTCACTTCATCTTGAAAAAATGGATGATTTCATAAGATCCAAAAGAACTTTTTCAAAATCTCCAAAGGGCACTTTCAAAGGAAGGGGGACCTTTTCAATTGTTTCAAAAGATATATTTTTTAGGGAAAGTGGACTATTTCAAAACTCCTAAAGGGTATTTTCCTTTTGATAAAGTCCTTTTCAAAAAAGCTTCAGGGTCATTCTTTTAAATTTCTTCAGATAAATTATCTGTAGGAATTGTCTATTACAAAAAACTTGAAGACCTAATTCCTTCAGACAAAATATCTAAAGGAATTGTTAAAAGTAAAAAAGTCCAAAAAAGTAGCTATTGGATTTGGAAATGGCTAAAGACAAAAATCTGAAGGAATTCATAACAATTGCATAAACATCAAAATTTATCCCCTGCAAGTAGTCATTTATATTTGAAAATCCTAAGAAATTTTTGTAGATGTCAAAGATGGGTCTCATTAAGTAGCCATTTGCATTAAAAAGAGGTCAAAGAGAGTTAGCTAATATCAAGGGTGAAAGTGAATATGACAAGTGTCAAAGATGCATTCAACTGGTAAGAGATCAATAACTTAGGGGCATCCATGAATGAGTAGATTAATGGTGTAAATTAGGGATCTGAGTCAGTTTCAAATGACCAATCAAATCAAAGGAAGGCCCAAGTGACTCAAGAAAGAACTAGTAGGTGAAATTAATGGAAGAATTTTTGTCATTTTATATGGCTCTGACTTTTGATAGGTGATCATTTGACCTAGATGCATCATGGCTAGGTTTTGATTTAGAGATATGGGGGTTTTATCCTTTTTTAGGTAGGACATGCAAAGTGAAGGAGCATGCCAAGTTTTAAATACAAGGATCAACTCATGTATGTTAGGTAGGGACATGTAGATACCCTTGAAATGGCTCTATCAGTTAAAAAAGAAGGGACTTGAATACATGAGGGGATAAAAGAGAAGAATGGTAAGATTTGTATTAATCTCAAAATCAAAGTGGTTGTATGCCTTCAATTCTAAGGAGATCAAGAAAAACAAGGAGAAATCCATAGTTATTTATGACTTCTCTCTTAGTTCCCCACTCTACCACACAAGTCCTTTTTCTCTCTTGTCCTTTCTTCTATATATAGAGCTTTTGAGCCATTATAAGGGGTTCCTTCTCTTTGGATATCAGTTTTTTTTCCATGTTTAGATAACATCTATATTTTACCTCTTTTAATGAATAAGATAGAATAGACATCTCCTCAAAAGGCTTACATTTTAGTGTATTTTTTATGGTCTATTAAGAGGTGAAACTGATAACTAAGGCTTCTTCTAATTTTATCCTTTCCATTATACCTATTTGCAAGTGTTAAGCTCATCCTTGTAGGTCACATAGTATTCTCTATCATCTTGTTTATATGGTAAGTGTAAACTATCTATAGTGTCTTTGACAAACCTATTGCACTAAAGCCTTATATCATGCATAAGTTCAAATCCCTATGAAAAATATTGGTACTCAGAGACTATCATTTGAGTAGTATAGTTAGATTCATGTCCTTGTTCATCTTCTTAGTACACATCAAGTAGATGAAGGTCATATTTTTAGTGTGTCACCATCATAGATAGGATTTCCCTTCAAGTTTCTTTCTTACATTTTCCTTCTTCCCTTTTCCTTAGAAATTTATGGTGTAGACTAGGGATCCTAAGTGATATACCAAACAGAGCTAGCCCTTAGATCTAGAGATTAAATCTATTGATTAGGCCACCCATAGCTTATGATTATTTCCATATTTTAGTAGACTATGAAGGTTTGAAGCTACCTTCACAAAGGTGTGAGTCTGATTGACAATATTTTTTGGCATGCAAGTTGGGACTCGGTACTCCTTGGCATAGTTGAAGTTTGAAGCTGAGGGGAAACATTTATCATAAAGGAGAATATCCATATTCAGCATAGGCTAAGTATTTTTTAGGTTATAAAGTTCATAGCATCATTTAGGCAATTCTTTCATGCCAAAGGTTACCATAAGGTTAGCTAGTTAAGGTATTCCTTTTAAATTTATATCATATAAGAGATCAAGGTTTATTAGGAAAAATCCATATCCTCAAAAGAGATATTTGTCTCCCAATTATCCTATTGTTCTAGGCACTACAATCCCCACTATCTAAATGGCTATCAAAAACTAGGTGTTTGTTTCATTTAATAGAGCTAGCCCACTAAATTTAACCTAGTTTGATGACATTCTTATGTTTTCTCTTAAATTCATCCTATTCTTCTCGAGAGAAAATCAAACTCCTATTGAGAATATCTAAGATATAGCTAATCTCTGTTTAGTCTATAATTTTATTGAGGATAATGTTGCTATTAGATTGCTTGTTGCTTCCTTTAAAGGAAAAGCATTATAGTGGTATAAAAACCTACCACTAAAATATATTTCTACCTAGGATGAAGTAGGTGCAACCTTAGTCAAGCAATTTAAAGACAAATCTAATCACCTCTCTTTAGTTGAATAGCTAACTATCATAAATAGATCTCCTCATGAGTTCATGTCTAATTTTAATCTTAGATTCCAAATAACATGGATTAGGATAACTATGTTGATTAGGCCATCCCTTGAATATGCATTCTTGTACTATTTAAAATCCCTTAAATCTAAAATAAATGTGATGATATAGTCAATAGGTGGTAATACCTTACCAGATGCTTATGAAGTTACAATAAGGGTAGAAAATAGTTTGATACAAGCTAGTAAGCTTTCTCCAAGACCTCTAATGCCTATATTCCCAGAATTGAGGTCTATTCTAGCCCCTCAAATTCCTCAAGTTCCATCCTTATCTCCTATACCATCCTCTCAAGCTCAAATTGCAGCCCCTACTAGCAAAGCTAGTGAGATAGAAGAGTTAAAAAGCTTGCTATAGTCCTTTGGGAATGAAATATTACAACTTAAGAGGTAACAATTTTAGGATAATAGGCCTTATCAACAATAAAATCAAACTACCTATCAACCCTTCAAGGATCAAATGCCTCTTTATCAAAATTTTAGAGAGAATAGACCACCTTATCAAACACAAGGAGCCATAACTCTAGCTAAACCATATGTTGCCATCAATCTAAATGCCCCTTCTAATTTAAAGGCCATTTTTTCCATCCCTCCTCAAAACAACTTGATGCAAGATTCAAGTTGGTAGTCCTCAAATCTTAATGATGCTCAAAACCAAGCCTTGGTATCACAAAATATCATGATGCCATAAATGACACAAGAAGAGTTTTTTTTTCAAGGAGGTCAATACCAAGATACAAGTTTGAAATCACAAGGAGAGACTCAATGAGTTCAATGGTAGCCTAATGCCATTAAGCATTATAGTGGTATAAAAACCTACCACTAAAATATATTTCTACCTAGGATGAAGTAGGTGCAACCTTAGTCAAGCAATTTGAAGACAAATCTAATCACCTCTCTTTGGTTAAATAGCTAACTATCATAAATAGATCTCCTCATGAGTTCATGTCTAATTTTAATCTCAGATTCCAAATAACATGGATTAGGATACCTGTGTTGATTAGGCCATCCCTTGAATATGCATTCTTGTACTATTTAAAATCCTTTAAATCTAAAATAAATGTGATGATATAGTCAATACGTGGTACTACCTTACCAGATGCTTATGAAGTTACAATAATGGTAGAGAATAGTTTGATACAAGCTAGTAATATTTCTCCAAGACCTCTAATGCCTATATTCCCAGAATTGAGGTCTATTCTAGCCCCTCAAATTCCTCAAATTCCATCCTTATCTCCTATACCATCCTCTCAAGCTCAAATTACAGCCCCTACTAGCCAAGCTAGTGAGATAGAAGAGTTAAAAAGCTTGCTATAGTCCTTTGGGAATGAAATATTACAACTTAAGAGGTAACAATTTTAGGATAATAGGCCTTATCAACAATAAAATCAAACTACCTATCAACCCTTCAAGGATCAAATGCCTCTTTATCAAAATTTTAGAGAGAATAGACCACCTTATCAAACACAAGGAGCCATAACTCTAGCTAAACCATATGTTGCCATCAATCCAAATGCCCCTTCTAATTTAAAGGCCATTTTTCCCATCCCTCCTCAAAACAAATTGATGCAAGATTCAAGTTGGTAGTCCTTAAATCTTAATGATGCTCAAAACCAAGCCTTGGTATCACAAAATATCATGATGTCATAAATGACAAAAGAAGAGTTTTTTTTTCAAGGAGGTCAGTACCAAGATACAAGTTTGAAATCACAAGGAGAGACTTAATGAGTTCAATGGTATCGTAATGCCATTAATGTAAATTGGAAATTGGATGATCATGTTACTTTTACACAAAATGTTGAAACTAACAATTCAAGTGGTCAAGTTACAGCTATAACTAGAACTAAAAGAAGAGCCATTGATGAAGCTCGTGAGGTTAAAAATTATTAAATTACTACTAATTTTATTTATAATAATACAAAATAACATCTTTTTGCCCCTATAACTCAAAAAAATTAGAGTATCAAGGCTATTAAAGTTCATTAGATACTTCTAGTTCATGAGTAGTCAGTGTTTCAGAAAGAATAACCAAAGGTTGGTGGGTATATTTTTAATGTAGTGGATCAAATGAAGAAGTATAATATTATAATTATCATTTGGGATTCTCTTTCCATCTTAGGACAAAAGGATATGCCCATCCAAGAGCTTTCAGCTCTCAAATTATCTCCAAAACTTGTTGAGAAAGAAAGTGTTGTCTTAACTAATTTAGATCAGCTAATTAAGCAACAAATACATCAAGTATATAAGATGGTAAAGGTGGAAAAAACTAACATAAAGTCAAATAAAACTCCTCCTTTATATCTTTCTTTGTTAGTGGATGATACTCTGGTTTATAATTGTATAGTGAATAGTGGAGCTAGTAATACAGTCATGCCTAAGTAGATTATAGACAAGCTCGGTCTTGTTTATGATCCAAACATAAGGAGGTATTGAAATCATATGGTTCACCAACAAATATGTTAGGCATAATCAAATATCTAAAATAAACATTACATGCTTATCCCAATGTTACTATTCAGCAGGATGTTGTTGTGGTAGATTTGCCTCCTTACTTTGCTATGTGCCTTTTAAGGGACTTCACCTGAAATATTGGGGGATATTTATCATATAATTGGACTTATTTGATGTTAAAAACTAGTTAGGGTATCAAGGTAATGATTCTTTTGTAACCTATTTCATGTTTCCATATGGAGCAATTTATGCCAAGTGTTGTAAACACCAACTATATCATCTCAGATGATGTACTAGAAACTAGTATAGTAGAAGAAGGATCACCTTTAGATGGAGTTCTAGATTTGTTTCTTGATGAGTGGGCTTCCACTTTGTATGAGCATTATCCTCATAAGATAATTTAAGAAGAAGGACTTGATGTGTATTGCCTTCATGAGAATGATGCACTAATTCTAGCCTTGGTTAAGGAAGATGAGCCTAGTGAAGGTTTTTGGCAATTGTACTTTGATGGATTAAAGAATAAACATGGTACCAGATATAGAATTATTTTGGTTTCTCCAACAAAGCAAAGGTATTTCTCTTCCATTATATTTTAGTTTGGTTGTTCAAACAATGTTGTGGAGTATGAGGCATTGGTTCATGATTTATAGTGGGCTAGCAAGATGAAAGTAAACACCTTGCAAGTCTATGGTGATAGTGACTTTTATTCCACCAAGGTTCAAAATCATGTAAACATTTTTTTATTAAGTCTTACAAGCATATAATATGGTACTTTCTTGAATATTTCCAGTCTTTTAACATTCAGGCAATACCAAAAGGTGAGAACAAACATGAAAATAGGCTAGCTATTGTTGGGGCATAATTTAGTATCCCAATTGATATAAAAGGTGAAAAAATCTAGTCACATATAAAGGTGGTTGTAAGACCCTCTATCCCAGATAATCATGAGAATTGGCAAGTGTTTGAGGATTATAATCAAATTGTGAGATTTTTGCAAGAAGAGGTTGAGTTTTCTTCAAGAAACCAATTAAAGTATTTACATTAGTATGGTGATTATATTGTGAAACTAAAAACAAATAAATTTCCCAAGGGATTGGTCACACTTGAGAACATTTTTAGTGGTGATGATGAGTTAAGGAAAACTCATCCTTCTCAATAAAAGAGGAGCACTATGACAACATAGAGATTGTAGCTGGTAAGAATTTGAAGTTGGGTAAGGTATGTACCCCTTCCAAAAAGGAATCCTTAATTGAGTTATTCATAGATTTTATTGATGTATTTTCATGGTAATATAGTGACCTCAAAGGGTTTGACCCAAGTCTAACTCAACACAACACTGAGTTAGAAGCTGAAACTAAACCAGTGAGACAAAGACAAAGTCTCATTAATCCTAAGCTTAAGCCTTTGATGTGAGTTGAGCTTCATAAGCTCATAAAGTCAGCTATTATATTTTTAATCAAACACTCTACTTGGGTGGAAAATCTTTTTTTGGTATGGAAAAAGAATGGTGAGATTAGATTGTGTGTCAACTTTCATGATTTGAACAGGGCTTCATTTAAGGATCACTATCTATTGCCATCAATGGAAGAAATTTTACAGTTGGTTTCATGTTCAAAGAGGTTTTATTTGTTAAATGTATATAGTGGATATAATCAGATTTTGGTCAAGGAAGAGGACCAATTTAATATATCTTTCACAACCAAGTGGGGCACCTTTACATACAGAAAGATGCCTTTCATCTTATCCAATGCTAGAGCAACCTTTCAGAGAGCCATGGATATGGAATTCCAAGGCCTTATTATAAAGTTTTTAATTGTTTATTTAGATGATATAATAGTGTTTTCAAAGAGTACATATGATCACTTGGTTCATCTCAGGCAAGTGTTTGAAAGATGTAGGCAATTTGGGGTATCTCTAAATTCCAAAAAGTGTGTCTTCTTAGTTCATGAAGGTAAGCTTCTTGGACATGTGGTTTTGTATGGATTAAGAATAGATTATAAAAGGGTAGAATCCATTATTTTACTCTCCTTTTCTAAGCACAAAAATACTTTGCAAAGCTTTTTAGGGAAAATCAATTTTATAAGGAGATATATATCAGATTTTTCCATTTTAACTAAGCCATTTACAGCCATGTTAAAGAAGAATCAGAGCTTTAGCTAGTCCAAAGAAGGAATAAAGAGTTTTGAGGATATTAATAAGGCCATATCTAGTTCTCCTACACTTATAAGCCTAAATTTCATAAAATATTTCATTTTGTATACATATGCTAACATGGACACCATTTAAGGTATTCTTATGCAACAAAATCATCAGGCTTTGGAGTAGCCAATAGCTTTCTTTAGTCAAGGATTGGAGGAGTATGAAACAATGTACTCTTTTATTGAAAAAAATGTACTCTTAGTTATAAGGTCTCTTAAAAAATTTAGATACTTGTTATCTAACAATAAAATACACCTGATGGTTTCTCATCTGAGCATCAAGGAGTTCATTTTGAACAAAGATATAAATGAGAAGAGGGTTGGTCGGATAACCAAGGTAATGGATTATGATGTGTAAATTAAGGTCACAAAGCTGGTTAGAGGTAAAGGACTTTGTGAAAACCTAGCTCAATATTTGTAAAAAACTAATGAGGTTATTTTGGTGTCAAATGATGAAGAGGTCATAGCTGGTCATACCTCACCTTCTAGTTGATTTCATGACTTGGTAAGATATCTCCAAGATGGCATTTATCCCTCTCATCTAAGTTATTCAAAGAGAAGATATTTCAAGTTTCAATCAATTCCATTTTTTCTTGTTGATGGTGTTATGTTCAAGAAGGATATCAATGGTATGTTGCTATGGTGTATTGAGCCAAATCAAACTTAGAGGTTGCTTGAATAATTTCATGATGGATATGGTGGAGGACATTTTTGTGCAATAAATACATCCCTTAAGATCATGAGAGATGAGTATTATTGACCTATTGTATTTGGTGATTACCATGCATGGGTTAGGAAATGAAAATAGTGTGTTATGTTTGTAGGAAAAGTGAAACTTGCAGCCTTACCTCTTCAACCAATTATGGTGGATCAGCCCTTTATCCAATGGGGTTTAGATTTCATTGGTCTAATAAATCCTCCTTCAAGTTTAGGACAGAAATGGATTCTAACTGATACATATTACTTCACACATTAGATAAAAGCAATTGCATTAAAAGAAGCAAATGAAACCAATGTTCTAGATTTCTATGAAGGTTTGCTTACTAGATTTAGAGTTCTCTCAACTATTATTTTTGATAATGCAATGGATTTTGTGGGAACTAGGATCAGCCAATGGGTTATCCAACATAGAATTTATTTTAGCACTTCATCAAACTATTATCCATAAGGTAATGGCCTTGCTAAATCTACAAATAAGAACCTATTAAAGATCATAAGAAGTACTATTGAAGGTAATTAAAGATCATGGTATCTAAAGTTGAAGTTAGCTCTATGGGTTGATAGGATCACCTCTAAAATATTAATATCAAACTCTCCATATAAGTTGGTATATGGTAAAGAAGCAAGGTTACCCATTTCTCTTGATTTTCTTGCTTTAGAACTAATGCATTAACTTGAGTTGTTGGAGAATGAGCTCATGGAGATTAGGTATGTTGAGCTTAGACTTGGAAGAAGTCAAAAAATAGTCCATCCTAGCCATGGAAATTCATCAAGCATAAGTGAAGAGAGCTTTTGACAAAGGATATATTTCACTAGGTTTCAAAGAAGGAGATTTGGTCCTCAAGTGAGATGAGGATAAAGCTAAACTAGGAAGGAACACAAAGTTTGACTCCCTTTAGAGTGTCCCATACACAATCTCCAACTACAGATCCCATAATGCCTTCCAACTTGTAGGGTTGAATGGTAAGGAGCTTACAATCCCAATCAATGGGATACATTTAAAACATTGTTATTGAAGAGCTAGGTTCTTTGTACATAGTTAGGTTGTTTGTTTTCCTCCAAGTGTTGGGAAGCACATTAGTTTTGTTATGTTTTGTCTCAAATAAGTCTCTGTTTTCACTTTTATTTTGTTTAGTTAGTTTTCCCTACTTTGTGTGTTTCCCTTCTTGTTTTGGGGGATGGATTTGTCTTATTTCAGTCAAAGTCTGTACTTGACAATCATGGACTAGTTTTGTCATTATTTTATGAGTTCAACTGTCACATATATGGTCTGGATCTCAAGCATAGTAGGCATGCTTCCCAGTTGAGTCACCTAAATGTTGACAATTTTGCCCCATAGGTCAAATTTTTGCCCCTACCATTTTGAAACTTTGCATATCATGCCAGTTTGTCTTGTGAGTCAGTTATTGGTCCTAAAGAGTCCATGAAGAATCCATGATTAACAGGTCATAAATTTGTTTAGGTGATTCAGGGTCTTTTCTTTCACTTTTCATGTTCTTTGTGAGAAAGTATTGATGTTGATCAAAGTGGTGAAATGAGCAAGTTTTAGAGAGGCCCAAAGTAATAAAAAGAGGAAAACTCGATGAAGTGAAGTACAAGTATTTTTCCCTCAAGACTCTTTAGTGTTGGAATTTCTTCAAACTTTTTATCCAAAGGAAAAGCTCAGAAAGGTAATTTTCATTTTCCTAAAGGAAATAGCTTAATTTCAAAATTCTTGAAGGGTTTTTTCCTTTTGGGAAAGCCACTTTCAAAGTCCTAAAGGGTATTTTTTCTATCAAAAAGGTGCTCTTTCAAGAATTTCAAAGGGTATCTTCCCTTTGGAAAAGGATATTTTTGAAAGGAACAAGTGTCCCAAACAAATTTTTTAAAGGATACTTTTGGGGGAGATCATCCAAAGCAATCAAATTTTTGATGGGGCAATTTTAAAAAAATATGAAGGTCTATTCAAGTCAAAGGTCAAAGAATGAATTCTTTCAAAATAATTGTTTGCAAGAAAGGGTCATTTGCAATATTCTTGAAAGATATCTTTCTAAAGGAATTGTTTTAGACTTTTTGTCTAAAACAACTTTTTTGAAGGGTGCTTCAATTTCTGATTGGTCCTTTCCAAAAAAGCCAAAGGGCACTTTTCTTAGCAAAGTGGTCCACTTCAAAAAATTTGAAGGGAACTTCTTCAAAAATGGATAATTGCAAAAGTTTTGAAGGGTATTTTTTTCAAAAATAAAGGGACACTTTCAAATTTCCTGAAGGGCATCTCAACTTTTTTGAAACGTCACTTCTTCTTACAAAAATGGACCATTTCATAAGATCCGAAGGAACTCTTGAAAAATCTTTGAAGGGCACTTTCAGAGGAAGGGGGACCCTTTCAATTATTTTGAAAGATATATTTTCTCAATGAAAGTGGACTATTTCAAAACTCCTGAAGGGTATTTTCCTTTTAGGAAAGTCCTTTCCAAAAAATTTGAAGGGTCATTCCTTTAAATTCCTTTGGATAAATTGTCTACAAGAATTGTCCATTGCAAAAAACCTGAAGACCTAATTCTTTCAAACAAAATGTCTAAAGAAAATTTTCAAAGTAAAAATTTTGTAAAAGTAACCATTGGATTTGGAAATATATGAAGACAAAAATTTGAATGAATTCATGACAATTATGCAAATGTCAAAATATACCCCTATAAGTAGCCATTTAGATTTGATTATCCTGAGACATTTTTGTAGACATCAAAGATGGGTCTCATCAAGTAGTAATTTGAATTCAAAAGAGTTCAAAGAGAGTCAGTGAATCTCAAGGGAAAAAGTGAGCATGATAAGTGTCAAAGATGCATTCAATTGGTAGGAAATCAATGACTCGGGGCCATCCATATAGGAGTATATCGATGATGTGAATCAGGGATTCAAGTTAGTTTTCAAAAACTAATCAAATCAAAGGAATACCCAAGTGACTTAGGTAAGAAATAGTAGGTGAAATTAATAGAGGAGTTTTTGTCCTTCGATATGGTCCTCACTTCTGATACGTGACCACTCGACTCAAAGGTAGCATGGCTAGGTCTTGATTTAGAGATATGGGGATTTTATCCTTTTTCAAGTGGGACATTCAAAGTGAAGGGGCATGCTAAGTTTTAAATGTAAGGATCAACTCATGCACATCAGGTAGGGACATGTAGCTACCCTTGACATGGCTCTGTTAGCTCAAAAAAAAGGGACTTGAATGCATGAGGGGCTAAAAGAGAAGAATGGTGAGATTTGTGGTGATCTCAAAATCAAAGTGGTTACATGCCTTCAATGCTAAAGAGTTTGAGAACAATAAGGAGTGATATACAGTTATTAGTGACTTGTCTCTCAGTTCCCTACTCTGACATGCAAGTCCTTCTCTCTTGTTTTTTCTTCTATATAAAAGATCTTTCGACCCATTGTAAGGGGTTCCTTCTCTTTGAATATCAAATTTTTTTCCATGTTCAGAGAACATCTATATTTTACCTCTTTTGATGAATAAGATAGAATAGACATCTCCTCAAAAGGCTTTTGTTTTAGTGTATTTTTTTATAGTCTGTTGGGAGGTGAAAGTGATAGCTAAGGATTCCTCTCATTTTATCCTTTCTATTATACCTATTTTAAAGTGTTAAGCTCATCCTTACAGGCCATATAGTGTGCTCTACCATCTTGTTTGTATAGTAAGTGTAAACTCTCTCTAGTGTCTTTGATAGACCTATTGACCTTAGATCATGCACAAATCTAAACCCCTATATGAAATACTGATGCTCAAAGACTACCATTTGAGTAGTATAGTCAGATTCATGTCCTAGTTCATCTTTTTAGTGCATGTTAAGAAGATGAAGGTCATATTTGTAGTGTATCACCATCATAAATAGGATTTCCCTTCAAGTTTCTTTCTTACCTTTTCCTTCTTCCCTTTTCCTTGATCAATTGTGATGTAGACTAGGGATCCTAATAAATATACCAAATGGATCTAACCCTTAGATATAGAGATTCAATCTACTGATTAGGCCACCTACATTGTAGGATTGTTTCCATGTTTTAGTATACTGTGAGGCTTGAAGCTACCTTCACAAGGGTGCAATTATGATTAACAATAAGAATAAGGGGGAGTAACAAGTTCATGAGCTTGCTTCAGAGTTTTATGAAGGAGCTATAGTACATGGTCAGAATGGGTGTTTCTAGGTGGCTTAATGAGATTGATTAAATGTTAAGAATATTTTAGTACTTATAAAGTTCTATGCACTTATTTATGATTTTTTCCAAATGTTTTTGTGGTTTGAATGTATGTTGAAGTCAAATTGGAGATTTTTGAGTACTCTCAATTTTATCAGTTTTGGGTTAAGGGCAAGTAGGCCTAAAATGGGTTATAGGTTGTATGATTTCCCAAAGGCATGGAAGCTCAAATCTTGGTCATTAAATGTGTGATGGGTGTCTCTATATGTGAAATAAGTTTTAGATGTATGCATTGACCAGAAGGAGGTTTGTTGACTCTATTTGTTTTGAGATTCTAGGGTTTTAGGATATGCTAGAAAAGTGGTTTTCCTTATGATTTAAGGTCTGAGGCTTCTTAATAGGCTAAATGGGTCAAATGGGTTTTCAAATCAAGCTTCATAGATATTTTAAGGCTTCTGGTTTTCAAATTGTTCATGTATTTGTCAAGATGGATGCCTAATTAGCAAGTTTATTTGTGAAGAAATTATATTGCAAAGGATGATCTAGTTGTTTCAAATTGGTGTGCTCAAGGGGTGATCTAAGTGTGATCTAGATATGACGTTTTAGGTCTTGAATGTGTGTCTACTAAAAGTTATGAGCTTTCCAAATTCTAAGTAGGGCTATAAGGAGACTAGACAAGCCTAGTAAGAAGAAGAGTGTTTTTTTATTAGTTTGCCCAAAAGAGAAAAGTATGAATGTCTCTATGAGAATTCTCAAGTTGTTTTAGATCATGTTAAATTTATTTTGGTGGTCCTTTATGTGGTTTGAGAGAGAATGCTAGTAAGCCTATGTGGTGATTATTCATGGTGTATAGAGATCTGAAGATGCTCAAGATGTGAAATGGCTCATAAAATTTAGGGGGATTCCCTCTCAGATGTCTCTTGGTGATTTCCATCATATTTTAGTGTTTTATGTGTTATTTCTTCATTGGTTTTGGTGTTTGTTTGAATAATAATATTGGCATGTGGCAGAGGAAGTTGTCAAGGTAAAGAAGAGGTGGGCTCAAGGTAAGGGGGAGTTTGTATCATCTTTTTAAGGTGGTCCTATCATGTTTCTAGTATTTTCAAGTCCTCAATATTATTTGGTGCACACTTTTTCATTTGTGTCAAAGGGGGAGAAAGTTCCTATTTTTTAGAGTGCTTGAAGAGAGAGAAGAATGGTGAGATGTATATTATTTTATGATGGGTGTTAATATAAATGATAAAGGGGGATATTTTCAGAGAGTTATCAATGATGTTATGGTGATGTCATGAAGGCATCCAAGAGAGTGTATGAAGTACCTTGATATTCTAAGTGATAATAACAAAGTGTACAATGTGTTTATCCTAGTATGCTTGAAGTAAGCTTGGTTGTTCCTCAGAGTATGGCTATTTAATATGATTAGGGATGAGTCTAAAGTATTTATATTGTGAAATATGTCCTATTAAAGTTTAAGGATATATTTATTTCTTATATTCATGAGTGGATTTCATCTATTTTATCATTGTTTTCATCTAGACATTTTGGGTCTAGTGGTATAAAATCTTAGTAGGCAATTTATTGATGTAATAATTTCCATATGTGGATGAGTCAGGGGGATTTAGTCATATGGTTGTGATCACATTAACCCCATGTTTCTATGGTCCAAGTATTAGTTCATGAGATTAAATTCAGCCAAATATATTTGTGTGAAAATTTGGGCTTCTAGACATTTTGACAAATGTTTTCTATATTCAAACAAAGTCGAGTAAGTAGTTTGGTGACATCATATCTCTCATGTATGAAAGTTTTAGTAGTAGAATGATATATGGATGAATTACCCTATGAAATAAGATCTTATACACTAAATATCATGTCATATGACTAAGCATGACAAAATATATGTAAGTGCAAAGTTGGGATCTCAATCAGTTTGACAGTGTTTTCCCATAGCCAAATTTGCAATGTGGCACCAAAAGTTGAGTAGGAATTTTGATGGTGTTATATTTTTCACATGTGAATGTGTCAAGATAAAATTATCATATGGGTTTGTTTATTTTTTTGCCTAGTTTATTTTTGCTAAATTTTAATTCATTCAATAAAGCACATCAAAAGAAATGCATGTGCAAATTTGGCCTTCTAGGCAATTCTAGACATAGTTGGCTATGTGGTAGAAAGAATCTAAGTGAGAAAATTAATGGAATTATACCTTACACATGTGAAATTTTCAAGATATACTTAATATATGGTTGGATATCTTATGTGAGGAGATCATATGTTCCATATTTTAGATCATGCATCTAAGTGCAACAAAATTTATTGAGGTCCAAAGTTGGCCTTCCAGGCAGATAAGCAATGGTCCCCATACTTAGTCATTTTTACATGATGTTAAAGATTAGGACCAGATAGAGATCCAATGGTTTTCAGGAGTTCATACATCTAGATATATGGTGTACAATAATTCAAATGGGTTAAAGTGTTCATTTATTAAACTAAGTAAAGATTGACCTCCTTACAAAATGATCAATAAAGCGTATTCATTCCAATGTGTCAGGATGCAATGAGATGAGGACAAGTTTTCAAAGTTTAACATCAAGTAGAGATAAATATCAAGCTTCTTCCAAGATCTAACAGTGACTTCTTCTTTTTTTTTGTGTGTGTGTGTGTGTATCAATGGTGTGTATTGAGGGATATGTTTTCAAGGTGTATAATTTTTATCACAAATAAAGGCCGAGCTACGTACAGGAGATTGATGGAGCACATTAAGTCAAATAGTCAAAATGAAGATCCAACAATGAGAGATGAAAGCTAAAGGTCAATTTCATTATAATAATATTGATGGTGCATGATTGATCTAAGATATCAATAGCACAATATGCATTTTTAGTGACCAAAGTTTAATTGTGACCATTGGCATTTGAATATTTGAGTTTAACAAAGGAAAAACTAGTGCTCTATATTTTGGCTATAACTTTTTATACAAGCAAAATTTGCTCATGTTGTAAAATGTGAACTTATAGAGGACTCCAAGGTACATCTATAAATATATATTTAAAGATATGAAAGTGTGTATAGTCAAATATATTAAGGTTCAAAGTTGACTATATGTTCATGCATGTTCTACAAGTAACCCGAGAAGGGTATTTGAGTTTTGCTTGTTAGTATCTCAATGTTTAAAGGTTAACTAGCTATTGGATTATGTTTTAGACTCCATTAGGACCATATGTGTGTATTATTAAGGTTTGAAAAATCATATGTAGTATGAATAAAGTGTTAGAAGTTGACTATGTTTTTGTTCATAATGATTGTGTGTATAGAGAGTTATTTGAGCTAATTAGGGGTTAGTAAAAGTGTGTTATAATGGATATTGGATATTAAAGGGGGGCTATAGATCATGTGGCATGGTTTCATGAGTTTTAAAGTGTTTTTTTATCTTATATTTCTTAATGAGGTGCTAAATGGGTGAATAGGTCTTCATGAGACCTATAAGAGCTACAAGGGCCTAATTGAAAGGTGTAAATGTTTAAAGGTGACCCATAGATGATATGGCCTACCTATGAAGATGTTTTTGAGTAATGTATTTATGTTAGATATGATTTAAGGGTTAAGGAATGCCTAATGTTTGACCAAGATAGTGATGATCATGAATGCTCTATAAATAATGAAACCAAATGTGATGGTTTCTAGATTTTGTAGAAGGCTTGTGTGATAGGAGAAAAAAATGCAGTGAAAAGAGAGGATAGGTAGTGTGCTTGTTGGATGAGTTAATGATCATAAAAGTTTTTTTATTATGTGTATGACCTTTAGGTCATATTTTTTATGTTATAATAGTGATCTTGTAGTTTGAGTGTATGCAAAGAGGTCTAAGTGTGTATATGAGGATAATTTGAGTGAAGAAGGAGAGAGATTATGGCATGCCTATGTGAGAGGCTTGTATGAGATAGAAAGGGAGTTTGTGTAGGAGTTATATAATCAAATATCTAACATAAAGTGTTAAATACATCATTTTTAAGGTGGAGGTGTTCACTTCAAATTAAGGTCTAAAAGAATTGAAATTCCTTAGGGGCAGTTGATCCTTGTGAAGCAGGTGTTTCACTAAAGGCCTTTGGTTAGAAGGATTTGATCAAGGTTTTTGGTCTAAAATATTTGACCATTTTCTTTTTTATAATCTCTTTTAGGACAAGTATTCCATGTGTTATAGGCTTGAGAGTGAGTTTTATTCCCCATGAGTATTTCATACGGGAACTCTATGTTGTGTGTTTGATCTTGTGTATGCATGGAATGATTGATCTCTCTTGTTAATGTTGCTTAACCAAGTTGATATATGTTGATTTTTTAATAGTTTGAAAGGATTGGAATTGAAATTGAAATATCTAGGCTCATTGATTCACCCCTCTCAATGATTATGCCTCTAACATCCCACTCACATCATTTATATATCCTCTATCAGTTGTGTTATTGCTAATTTAAATATAGCCACCCCTGCAGTGAGTCTGTCCATCATTCTATCTCTTGGATTTAGTTTTGTATATAACCCTAATATATTTGTATCCTAATAAAACATTGTACTCATGATACCATCTAGGTCAGTCTATTTCATGACTATCTCATGTCTTAAAATAGCTATCAAGGTCTCATCCTCTACTGATCTAGCTCTCTATGAAGTCCTAACCCCATATCCACCACTTGTATACATTAGCCCTATCTATGGAATTGTAACTTGTACATATTCTCCACCCTGCCCTAGCCCTAGAGATGATACCATTATATACACAAGTGATCCCTTTGGTGAATATGTAATATGATTGGGGTATCCAAATTATCCACCATATGTGTCATCCTATCCTCATCCTTCTACCTACCCATATCCATCTTGTCTTCCACCTACAAATTGTCTGTATCCATCCCCTACCTACACTTCTAGTTGTAGATAAATATTACAAACTAAGTTAGTTCATTAGTTAGTAAGGAAAACCAATAATAATCACAAAGAACCTAACATGTTAATCCCACTCCCTTGATGGGTGATGTCAATTAAAATAATAAACTAATGAGGTAAATAAGATAAGCAATACCCTTCTATAGTGGCTCTCCTTCAAAGATGGTCCATAAAGGTGTTTGTGCCTTGATTTGGTACTCCAAGTATTTTTCAATACAATTGGATAAGTGCTTCTATCATCTTTTCTAGTACCAATGGCTTTGTTTCCTTGATTGGTCAATTTGGATGAATTAGTGAAGCTCTTCTAGGAATATTTCTACAAAGGTTGTGTGCACTAAAAATCTAGATCATTGGTCTATGGTGGCTCATGTATTTATACTTTCCAAAAATTTTGACAATAAACCATGACCATCCATATTTATATCAAGATGTGTGGCCAAGGATTAATTCAATTTTGGAGAACAAAGTAATTAATATTTTGAAATAAGGGAACATTAATAAGGCATGGGTGGTCTTAAACCTGATATTTATCTCCATTAATTCCTAGTGCTTAACACCCTTTTAATGATGTGATGGATGATGTCATAGTTAAATATTTTAAATTATGAATTTCCAATAATATATATTCAATAACTTTCCATGGATTTTCCACTCAAGCTCTTAATTTGCTTAATGGTTTTTTTGGTATTTTGAAATTCTTGAAAATTTGTCATACATTTAATCAAAATGGTTGAAAATGTTAATTTAATTCATCATAATTTGATTAAATTTTAATCAAAGGATGATAAAAGTTGTGAATTGTGCATTTACCCATTCAGGGATACATAGGCATAAATCAACACTTACACGTGACATGTGCAAATGAATGAGAGAGTTTAAATGGTCTAGAACAAAAATTTACTTGTTCACAAACTTGACACAGAGTGAATTGGAAGAAGATAATGATTTCATAAACTTTATTTCCCCATTCAAGGACACATGAGCACAAATTATCACCTACATGTGATGGGTACAGATGAATTAGAGGATTTTAGTGATTTTGGTCTAAATTGTGCATTGTTGTAGAATATCATTCAAATTTGTAATTTAGCACAACAGTGATAAGAATTAAATCTCTACATTTTGACATTATTTAAGAATGCATGGCAAGACATTTGATCAAAGTTATGACTTCTCAAAAAATAAAAAGGTCACTTTGAATGATCATAATTAAAAGAAATAAATTATTTCCCACTTTCTACTAAATTTTGCATGAGTCACGGAGAAATAGGGTTATAAAAATGTGTCAAATAGCATTTGGGCAACCTAAAATTCCCCCTTAAGGGAAGGATATAAAATTTTAATATTTTATGGGTTAGCCCTCAATCAAAAGAAAAATAATCATGTAATTTAAAAAACAAGGCTAAAAATAGTCATTAGAAAAAAAATAGTTTGAAAAATAGATAAACATGGCAAACATGAGTGCCCTAAGAAGATAAATGGGGGAACAATAGGCCTAGGGGTAAAATTTTTAATTTTACTATAATTTTACCCCTGAGGGTAAAAATCATTCATTTTAACCCTCCATTATTATGATCTAGAGCTCTGAAAGTTATGTGTGAGGAAGCTGAGTAAAATGGCTAATATACCATACCATCCACACCTTAGGAAGCATGTCTGAGAGTACCAGTGACCACTGAGGAGTGGCACATAGATAGGTACCTTTCTTTTTGAATCATAAATTTAATGCATTTATGACTAAGTAGAATAAATAATTTAATCAGTCTCATTGTTTGTAGTATTTAACAAATGATTAGGTCACCATTGAAAATGATAATTTTGCCACCAAAAATAGTGATGTCACCAGCTCTTTAGCAGGGTCACAGGTCAAAATGGCAAGGTTGTTTTTGAATTGAAGACCTCACCAATTTTGAAGGAAATCACCAATCAAACGGTGGGATTACAAATTTAAATGTCAAAATTTATAAAAATAACAAGGTCACCCTACCAAACGGTAAGAATGCCCCATAGAGAAGTGATTTTGCAAACCAATGAAGGAAAATGGTAGGGCCAATTTATAAAAGAGTGAGATTGCCTTGCTAAATGGTGATAACATTGATAAAATGGTAAGATCAATAGAAATACCAAATGAGGTAGAGAAAGATAAAATGGGGTTAATATAAGATTAGTTTAGGCCTAAAATTAGAATAAATTAGCTATACATGATTAATTAGAGGGAAAATGAAGAAATTACTAACTTAGTTCATTATGTTTTGGCTTTCAAGAGTGAGTCAAGGTCAATATGGTGCATGAGTGATGATCCTAAGTGTTGCAGTGATAGGGCATATAGATAGAGGAGATCTTGGGCCTACTAGAGGTAGTAGAGTTATATTACTTGGCTTGGCTGCTAGTGATTCATGCAAATCAAGCTTATCTATGAATGCTTGTAGAGAGGTAAACTTAGAGACATTAATTTTCCATTTTTTGACCAAAAAGGCCATAGCGACCTTAGAGTATGTCCTTCAGAGTGAGGGGGAGACATAAGGTGAAGGAATGTAGCATAATCCAAGGGACATGACAAAGTCTCCCAAGTAATATGAACACCACAAAAAAAATAAACAACATAAAAAAAAATAAAAGTAATTAAGCATAAACAAAACTAGTTAACATGTCCATAATAAAAATCATGCTAATAATATCATAAATCAAGTTTCTTCCTAACCATCTTGAAATAAATATGTAAGAAGAAGGATACAAAGAGAAGCAAGGAATCCAAAGGAAATATTTAATCACCATCAATGCAAGGTAACATTTTATCTCCCCATTACTGAGCTCCAAACTTGCTTTCTCAAAGAGGAAACATGACCTTCACTATCCTATGAATAAGATTGTGAAAAATATTGGTCATGACCCTTTGGTATGTTTTTTTAGTGTTTTTTAGATTGAATGGCATCATGACATAATAAAAGGTTCCTTGTGGTGTAGTAAAGGAGGTCTTAATCTGATATTCATCAAAAATGTGAATCTAATTATATCCTAAGAAACCATCCATAATAAATAGAAACTCATATCCTAATATTTTTATCAATAATAAGATCAATGGGATGGAGAGGGAAGGACATGATTTGTTGATATATTTAAATTAGATACATATCTTGATCTTACCATTCTTCTCAAGAATGGGGACAATATTGGACATCCACTCAGAATAGTTCAATGGCTTGATAAATCCGAATTTCATAAGTTTTATAACTTCCTCTTTCACTATCAAAGTAACTTTAGGAATGATAGGCCTAAGATTTTGTTTGACTGGTTTTGTATCAGACATCATAACCAGGTTTTGGATAACCCCATCACACTTGATGCCTACCATGTCAGTGTAAAAAAAAGTGAAAGCTTTTGAAAGCTCAGTGAGTATTAGTTTGGGGTATTCTAATTATTCTATCAAGAGTGAAGACTTGAGCTTGATAATTATATGGCTCTCCTCAATCCCAATGTTAATGTTTTCTTCAATGAATACCACAATTACCTCTTCAAACATGTCAGGGGCTAGGGAGAGATCAGGATATTCACCCTTTGTATTTAAAATATCATGTTCATCATTATAGGATATGTAATCCTCAACCTAGTAATAAGAATCATAGTGTTCATCCCCAAGGGCTGATGTGAGATAACATGGTAATTAAAACCCTATCATTCATATGAGCCAAAGATCATTTGGTATCTTCAATATTGAGCACATTTCCAAGGGGTTTGAGTACTTGAGGTAAAAAATTAATAGTTTTAAAGGAACATTTTTGATGTCAAACTATTTGGGTGAAGTATTAAAAATAAGGTCTTTACAATCTATAAGTGGGTCCCATTGAACAACTTTAAAAAGAGACTAACCCACATTCCACAATGGTTTATTGATAGCTCTTCTTTGCATATTTTAATTTTTGAAGGGAACCAAAAATACACCCTTATGGAACATTCTGCAAAAGCTCACATATATTCTTATTTTCTTTCCCCAAATATAATCTAACCAATTATCAAAAAAATGGGAAGAGAGTTTTTATTAATATAGAAAAAGAAAATACCAACATTTTTATGTTTGTTTCTTCATTCAACAAATAATTTTCCATTGAGAGATTAGGGTTAAGGAAGATCATTGTGGAAGAGTTAAAACACTTACTAATTTCTCCCACACTTCCTTTTCCAACTCCATCCTTAGTTGATTCAAATTGGCCAACCATGAACTTCAGAGTGCTTAGTAACCTACTCCTAACACAAGACATCGGAGAATGATTTTTTAGCTTCCTCCACACAAAAAAATTCCATTTATAGACAATACTTACCACTTATTTATCTAATGCAAGACTTATGTAAATCCAGAGCATGATTATTTCTATTATTATCTTCTTCAACATTACTCCCTTTATGATCGATCTTGTCTTTCCCACCATCAGTGATATGTCAAATAATAAATTTGGCCAATTTATTTTCCTAAAGAGAGAGGGAGAGATGGGGAGACATAAGGTAAAGTAATGTGGCATAATCCAAGGGACACTAGATAGTCTCCTAAGTAAGATGAACACCACACAAAAAATATTCAAAATAAAAGTAATTAAGCATAAACAAACCAACTAACATGTCCATAATAAAAAGCATGCCAAGAATGTCATAAATCAAGTTACCTACTAACCATAGTGAAAGAAATATGTAAGAAGAAGGATACAAATAGATGCAAGAAATTAAAAGGAAATCTTGAAGCATTATCGATGGAGAATGAAATTTTAACTCCCCATTGTAGAGCTCCAAACTTCCTTTTTCATAGAGGAAATATGACCTCCACTATCTTATGAATAATATTTTGAAATATATGGGTCATGGCCCTTTGGTATGTTTCCCTAGTTTTTTGAGACTGAAGGACATCATGAAATTAAAAAGGTTCCCCATGGTGTAGTAAAATAGGTCTTAATCTAATCTTCATCAAAAATGTGAATCTGATTATATCCTAAAAAACCATCCATAAGTAATAGAAACTCATATCTTTTTATTGCACCAACAATGACATTGATGGAATGTGGAGGAAAGTTATTTTTTGGACATGATTTGTTGATATTATTAAATTATATACATATATTGATCTTACCATTATTCTCAATAATGGGGACAATATTGGACATCCACTCAAAATAGTCTAATGACTTGATAAATCCAAATTTCAAAAGTTTTATAACTTCCTCTTTCACTATTAAAGCGACTTTAGGCATGATTGGCCTAAGATTTTATTTGATTGGTTTTGTATTAGACATCATAAATAGGTTGTGAATAACCACATTGGGATTGAATCCTACCATGTCAATGTAATAAAAATCAAAATCTTTTGAAAGCTTGGTGAGTAGTATTTAGGGTCTTCTAATTCTTGAGTCAAGAGTGAAGACTCGAGCTTGATAATTCTAGGACTCTCCTAAATCCCAATGTTAATGTCAACTTTTTATTCAAATAGGCCACATTTACCTCCTCAAACATGTTAGGGGTTAGGGAAGATCAATATCTTCACCCTTTGTATTGAAAATATCATGTTCATCATCAGAGGATATGTAATCCTCAACCTAGCAATAAGAATCATAGTATTCATCACCAAGGGTTAATGTGGGATTAAATGTGAGGGATAAACCCCTCTTGTCATGGAAATACAAAAAACCATCATAAGCTTGAAATAATTCAATAATAGCCTCACCATTCTCAACTAAGTTAAGGACTAATAGACTGTCATCCATTCCAACATGGGTAATAGCTTGATCACTATAAGTCTTGCATAAAAGAGCTTATATCCTAATTGAGATTATGAAATCACACTCTAGTATAGTGGTATGAGGGTTGAATCATGAGTATGAAGTATCCATGGTCAAGATGGTTGCTTACACTATGAACCACCTCTATAAAAATAAAGTCAAAGTATTTAATAATTATGTGCACAACTATTTTTTACAACTGAAGATGTTCAACTTTATTTTTGTTGGCTAAAAAAAATTTCAAGGGGATAAATCCAAACTTTTAGTTAATATCATGGGGACAAATTCCCTTCCTTAATAAATAATTTGGAGATAAAGTTACCATCTTTTTAGAAGTTAGAGCTATCTTTACTAAAAACTAAAAAGGCAAAGCAAGAGAAGAGATTTTCATAACTATCTACAATAAAACTATTTTCAACAAGGATTTCATATTTTTAACTAAAAATTACAAAAGGGTGATCAAAACATAAATTATTAAAATATTTTTCAAGAATCGAATTAAACTTTGAATAAATAATAAAAAAATTAAATAACAATGTTACCTTGAATGAGCACAAACAATAAAGTTGATGTAAATATGATAAGTGGAGAAACCATCATACAGAGAAAAAACCCACAATATATTAGAAGCTTATAACAAGAATCACTCCAAACATAATATCATGAATAAGCATGAGAGAGAGAGAGAGAGAAAGAGAGAGAGATAGAGAATGAATTTAGACCAAATATCATCACAAAGATATAAGAGAAAGATTGGAATTATAGAACATGAACATGAATAAAGAGGAAGAGAAGAGCTTAATAAATAGAAATGGAGGAATGAGTTACAAGTGCAAGCTTTAACATGTGTATCATGTGTCCCTAATTTTCTTACAATTAGGAAGTGTTAAGTTGTGTAGCTAAAAGCTTCACTATTATGCAAATGGTGGAGGTTGTTGCATGTCAAAGTAACTGACGTCAGTCAGGCCAATCGACGTCAGTCATCTCTAGCTATACATTAACCGGCATCAGTTAGTAGTCAATTGGCATCGGTCAGATAGGAACTGACGTTGATCATCTCCAGACAGATAGAGACTGACGTCGGTTGTCTATGTTCTAGAACTATTCTAATTTTAGACAAACAGTGAGTTTGCATGTAAAGACTAATTTTAGTCTTGAGTCTGCGTTTCTAATTATTGTTTGGTTTGGGATCTATTTAATAGACCCATGGGGCTATATTGTAATCAAAGTAAGTAAGGTCAATTAGATCTGCAAGGTGCAAGATCAAGAAGATCTACTAAAAGCAAGACCAATTAGATCTGCAAGGTACAAGATCAAGAAGGTCTGTGGATAATTGGAGGCAACAACAATTGGGTTGATTGTCACAATCAGAGTAGGAAACAACCATTGAGTTGATTGTCACTGGAGGGAACAACTCAGTGTTGAGTTGGTTGTAATTGATTGAGAGAGATAACTCTTGAGGGAGAATTACTGTACACCCAAGAGGTGTGGGAAGAGTGAGATTTCTTCATTGTATTTCCTTCTAGAAGAGTGTTAATACAGATTGTATTATTTCTCATATCATCTATTCTTTGTTATTTCTGAATTCTAGTTACTTATTACTTCTGGTTTAATTCCATGTTTAGTTGCTTATACAAAGGTAATCAAGTATACTCTTAAGGAGTAGGATCCTAACAGGAAGGATGTGTGTGCCATGTAGAGGAAGAGAAGTTACATGCAAGTAACTCAAAATCTAATAAGTGGATTAGAGAGGTGAGTGCCACCTCAAAAGGCTAGAATAAAGTGCATTTATATATACAATTAATACACACACACGTAAGACTTAGGAAAAGTATAGAAGACTATAAGAAGGACTCAAATAAATACTAATTCTTGAACACTCCATCTTAAGATTAAACTTAGGGTTACAAAAGTAGAAAAAAACTTTTACAAACAAGGGAGTTGAAATTACATAAATCTCTCCCTTAATAGAAACTTCCTTCAAGAGGTATTATAAAAAATTGAGATAAAAAAAAATGTGTGCCAAAATTTATAAGATTGAAAGTGTGATCACCAAAAATATCTAATAATCATCTTCAGGTAATGTAGTCAATCTACAATGAAATAAAGACCAATAAAAAGGAGTAATGATCTAAAAACCTGCAAAACAAGCAAGCTAACACCAACTTTCAGGTTAAGTAATCGATATGGCAAAAATACAATCTACATATATAATGTAAAAAAAGAAGATATACAATTAGACAAATTTGAGCAAAGATAACTTCTATTATAAAGTGTGTAAACTTACATGAAAAGAAGTTAGTCTAAATAATCAAATTATATATCATATGCAATAAAAATCAAAGAATGTGAAAAAATATTTAGTTAATTAAAATGGAGATAAAGAAGATGTGTCACTTATAAAATATATTATGCATAAAGTATTAGAAGAATTATCGCAAGAAGATATATCAAGTATTTAGAAGATTTGTGTTCATTAAAAATCTAAATAGTTTTATCCTTAGATATAAGATATTTAGTTGATTTCTAATAACACAAAGTGTCAGGCCTATATTTATCAAAAGATGTACATGGATATAATTTCTAATGTTTAGATATTCAATGTCTATGTTTTTTATAATATGCACAAGGTTCAATAATTTTAACTAAAGTATGAGTATTAGAAATAGTATAATCAAAATAAGTTGTATTAAAAGTCTTGTGATGAAGACAATAAGATATCAAATTTACATGAGAAGCTATTGAATCATCAAAACTAAGACCTTTACAATTTTCATTATAATTAGGTAAAATAGGTTCAATAATACCATATTAACACTTACCAAGTGCACCACCTGAATAGCCCATATTTTGCATGATTTTTAAATTGGGATTAGTATAAGAAGTGTGTATATGAGTTTTAGGTGTTTCATAAGTACAAAAAAATTTACTATTATGAGAGTTATTATCATGTGCAAACATGAATTTATCATTGAGAGGATCCAAAGAATATTGCATAGTTCATGTTTGTTTAATAAAAGATACTTGTAAATCATTTAAAATGTCAGTTTGATATGCAAGTTGTTTCTTTAGTGCAATAATTTTTTTATTTTGAAAGAAAATAATTTGCTTGAAAATGAATAAAATGATCGATTGAAAGGTTGTGAGAGCACAAGAAACAAAGTTAGTTATTTTTTTAAAAATATCTATTACTATCAATACTAAGTGATCTAATAAATATTAAAAAATATTCATCTTACAAAAAAGAAGATTTGAATATAGAAATTGGTTCCTCTTAGATCACCTAACTTGTAAAAGTAAGTCCATACCAAAACATTAAAGTGTTAAAGATATGGTCTTATATATAAAAAACTAATTTTGTTGAATGATTTATGAATTAAGACTAGATTTTTAAAATAATGTTTTTAAGCATATGAAGCAATATAGGTGCAATAATAAAACACTAAAAGCTTTATAAAATGTTAGTGATAAAAGAAGCTTTACGAAAGAAACTTTAAAAAAATACTTCTAATTAAAACATAATCTTTTATGTTAGAAAGAAAAGACAAAAAAATCTTTATGAACCACGTGGGAAATTAAAAAAATTGTATTTTTTTGTTTTAAAACCTTATGTATAAACTATTTTTTATTTGAAATAATAATT
Organism: Torreya grandis; assembly: GCA_037957365.1. Taxonomy (NCBI): domain Eukaryota; kingdom Viridiplantae; phylum Streptophyta; class Pinopsida; order Cupressales; family Taxaceae; genus Torreya; species Torreya grandis. The sequence continues at coordinate 1,176,732 of JARHVA010001602.1, forward strand.
AAACAAGAATTAAGTTAAGATTATGAATCTTTAAAAATATAAATGTTTTAGATTTTCTTAAGATAAATTTTATTAAAAAATTAACGAGTCAAAAAGATTTCACAAACCCAAATTACCACAATACCAAAACGCCTTTTATATTAAAAGCTTAAGAAAAAAATGATTTTTTTATTTTTATTTTTTTGAAATTTTTTAACCACATTTTTATAAAACCATTAGAGACATTTTTATTAATTTATTAAAAATTGTGATCTGAGTTCTTTTAAAATTTTAACAACATATTTTGAGAGGGTAGATTAACAAAACTCATAAATATTTTAGAGATTAAAGATACCAATAAAAATATATAACCTCTATTTTAGATGGGTTTTTTAGTAAAAATAACTTGAATTTTTTTTAAAAATAGCTTTAAAAAAGCTCCTTGAGAATCCTGCAAACAAAAAAGAATAGGAGGAAAAAAATTAAACTTTAAATCAATAAAAATCAGGTTGAGATTTAAAGTTAAATTCTACTCTTAATTCAAAATTACTTATGCATTCAAATGTAGTTAAAACATGGTTAACATGCAAAAGTAAAAAAAAGGATATGGATATAGAAAAAAATCTAAGACTCTTCCAAAAAAGCCCTATGTAACACTCAAGATCAGCATTCAAAAAATTATAGCTCTGATACCATATTAGAATATTTGCAAAGAATCAAATTAAATATTGAATAAAAAATAAAAATTAAGGAAAAATATTTCTCAAACCACAAAGTTGAGGTAAATGTGACAAGTGAATAAACTGTTATATGGAGAAAAAATTTATAATCTATTAGAAGCTTGCAACAAGAATAACTCCAAATACATGAGAATGAATCATTTATAAAAAAAAATAAAGAGAAAGAGTATCACAAGGATGCAAGAGAAAGACTAAAATTGTAGAACATGAACATGAAAAAAGAGGAAGAGAAAAGCTCAAACAATAGAACCAGAGAGAATAATGAGTTACAAGTATAAACTTCAGCATGTGTGCCATGTGCCCCTAATATTTTTAAAATTGAGGAGGATGTGTATGTCATGTGGGGGGAGAGAAGTTATAGATAAGTAACTCTAAATCTAACAATTGGATTAAATGGATGAGTATTACCTCAAAATTCTAAAATAAAATGTATTTACAAATACAATAAATGCACATACACATAAGACTTAAGAAAAGACTAGAATACTATAGGAAGGACCCAAGTTAAGATTAATTCTCTAACATAAATGAAGGAAATAATGGAAATAAGGAGAAAAATAAGAATAAAAATGGAATGATTTTAGGTAGATAAACATAAAAAGTTGATATAATAATCCCAAATAATTAAAATGATAATTATAGATAACTAAACACAAAGACTCACTAGAATAATTTGAAAAGGAGGGTTTTAATAGAGGAAACCTTTATCGTAGAAATAGGATAGGAAAGACATATTGTAAACATAGGAATAGAATGCATATACTAGATAGATTGAATAACACTATGAAAAATGATAAACAACAACTATGTATTTCCTCAAAAGAATGGATAAAAATTCAATTCTTAACCCACCAAGGTTTCATGATTACATAAACTCTTAATGCAGAATCAATAATAAATTATACAGTAAAATTTTTGTACTCATTAACTATCTAACAATAATATTTTACCAAATTGAAAGAACAAGAATCAAAGTGGATCAACATACTTATGCATATCATTTACCAAACATATTCATCACACAAAGTCTTGTATATTGTTTTTGTATTGATTCTTCATGGGGATGTACATACAGACTCACTCCTTAAATCTTGATAAAAATTCTTCTACTATCAATAAGATCCAACCTTTAAAAATAATCCCCAAACAACTATTTATAGGTTACAATGGGTGGTTATACTACGTAACCACCTTTTTTTAATTTTTAGGGTCTTGTAAAAGCACGTTAGTGAAAACACATAACCTAAAACCTACAAAAATGTTTTGACCAATTTACACAACTTGAAAAAGTGCAATGACTAGTTTACATGACTTGTAAAAGTGCATTGATATTTTTAAATGAATTTTAAAAGTGCATTGACATATTTTCACTTGTAAAAATGCGTTGACAAATTTACACAACTTACAAAAGTGAATTGACAAATTCAAATGGCTTGTAAAAGTGCATTGATGTTTTTGCATGAATTAAAAAAGTACATTGTAAATTTTTCACAACTTGAAACTTATAAAAGTGTGTTGACATATTCACACAACTTGTAAAAGGACATTGAGATATTTTCACAACTTGCATAAATATATTGATAAATTCACATGACTTACAAAAGTGCAAAAAAAATATTGCACAACTTACATAAGTACATTGATAAATTTACACGAGTTGAAAATGTGACTTGACAGTTTTACATAACTTAAAACCTACAAAAAGAAATTAGAAAATTTGCACAACTTGAAAACTGCAAACTTTGCCTTCTTCACATTTGTGGGAACTTAGCCATATTTTTTAACTATGATTCTCCCCATGATTTTAGATGTTAAAGATGAAAAAATTTACCATGGTTCCTTAAGGTAAAATTTTCTTCATGAAATTATATTTATAATGCTTTAAATGAGATCTAAAATGGATTTTAGATATGAAAGTTATGGACAAAGGGAACTTGGACCCTATTTGGACATATCTGAAATTACATCATGTTTAGACAGTTATGATTATCTCCCTTTTATTTAGAAGTTTAAGATGATATTTTCTCACCATGGATACTTAATTTAAATTTTTCTTCATAAATTATTTTTCCAATGCATCAAATTAGAGCCAAAAGTGATTTTGGATATGAAAGTTATGGACAAAGGGAACTTGAATCCTACTTGGATATGTCTAAAATTCTACCTTGCTTAGACAGTTGTGATTCTCCCCTTGAATTTATAAGTTCAAGATGAAAATTTCTCACTATGGGTCCTTAAGCAAAATTATCTTCATCAAATTATATTTAAAATACATTAAACAAGATCCAAAATAGAGTTTGAATGCAAAATTTATGGACAAAAAGAACTTGGACTCTTCTTGGACACATAGTGGGTTATGCCTTGTGTTTAGACACATGGTAGGTTATTAAGGGTTTGTTTGCAATTATATCAGGATCTAACTTATGTCTATCATGGGTCCATATTTTGATAAGAAAAGACTTAGACAAATTTTGTCTTTTGTTTTGTTATTCTTTTTTAGTCATTTTTGACCCTGTCTACTGAGGATCTTTCATAAATAAGACATTTTGAGCCTGAGCAAGGAAGACTCTATTTTCCATTATAATTCCCTGTATTATACACTCTTTACACATCTAAAACCTAGAGCAACCGCTAATAAATTATTCAAGTCTAGAATTGAAGCTTAATTATGGACAATTTTGCCTTGAATCATTTGTGAGCTCTTCAGCACTCTAACTTTACTTTCAATGATTGCATTTAAAACTTCATTACAATCTCTTAACCTAGTATCCAAATGTAGGTTTCTTGTATCCCTATCATCCAACCTTCATAGATTTATTTTGTATATAATAATATTATATCCAAGGATTGATAACAAGCTCATTACAATCCTTATTTTATACCTTATGTGATTTACTTGATATGAGGTCCATGCCATATGCCAGAGGAACTTATGATTTACCAATTGTATCAACATTCATGAATTCTATTTTATACATAAAAGGGTGAAAATATTGTATGTAGCTTTATCTAGCATCAAACATCTAGTTGTGACTATCTGGATAGACTATAATTTATGATCTTGCATATGTTAGGAATGGTAAAAACATTCTAAGAATCCAAGATCTGAAGAGCTAATAATAAATAACATCACAATAGAAGTTGTAGATATGATATACAATAACAAGATAGATCATATATTATTCATAATAATACATACTAGTATAATAGGAATCCCTTGTATAAATAAGCAAAGCAAAACCAAAAACTAGCTTAACTAAGTAATGTGGGATAAATAATCACATAAGATAAACTAGGAAAAAGATAAAATACCAAGCTAATAGTCTAAAAAATATGATAAATACATATTTTAACACCCCTCAAGTGAATTTATAGGCTAACAATAGCCAAAAACAAATAGTAGCATATCCACAATATGAGTCCTGGTAACTAGGTCTAATAAGGTACTCATGTATAATATGTATCCATGAAATAAAGAAGAAATATGTCCTCACGACCACCCTCCAAGGAAAAATTATAAAAACCCAAGCATGTCACACAACTCAATAAAATGAGGTGATACAAAAGGCTTCATAAATATGTCTGTAACTTGTTGCTGAGTCAAAATGTACTACAAGCTAAGAAATCCATATTGAATGTGTTATCAAATGAAGTATATATGTACCTCAATGTGCTTGGTTTGCTAGTGATTGACTAGGTTGTGAGATATGTTAATTTCACTCTAGTTATCACACTAAAGTATAGTAGGTGAATCCTATATAAACCCAAACTTTATCAATAACTAACAAAGCCAAATAGCCTACTAACTCACTGTCATTATTACCCTATACTCAGCCTCTATAGATGAAAGTGCAATAACTTATTGCTTCTTGCATAACTAAGCAATAGGTGAATAACTAAAATAAAATATCTAGCCATAATTGGAATACATGTCATCAATAAAACCTACCCAATTTGAATCATTGTACCCAACCAACTGAGTCTAACCTCTAGTGTAGTGTAATATAAAATGAGTAGTGCCTCATAAATATCATAAATTCCTCTTGACATCCTACTAATGGCTGTTATTAGGGGCATGTGAAAATCTAGATACAAACCCAACTACAAATGAAATTTTAGGGTGAGTATGGGTTAAATACATAAGACTCTTAACCATCTATCTATACAATATAGGATCACAAAGTGGAGTAGTACAAGTGGCAGTGAGAGTCACTCTAGATTAAAATGTAGGACTTGGCTTGTAATCAGCCATGCCAAAATGCTGAAGAAGATCAAAAGTGTACTTATGCTAACTCAAATAAATCCCTATATCAGACTATGAAATCTATAAACTAAGGAAGAAGTGAAAAATACCAAGATCTATCATATTGAATTGTGTTGAAAGTGCTTGCTAAATAGCATGAATCTGAGAAGAGGAGTTGCCTATGAGAAGCAGATCATCAACATACAAGACCAGTATAACAATGTCATCTTCAATATGTTAGATAGATATTGTGGAATCAAAGTAGTATAGAACAAAGCTAGTGGAGAGAATAAATGAATCCATCTTCTCATACCAAGCTCGAAGTGCCTATTTGAGACTGTAAAGAGACCTAAGTTGACAAACAAGAGAAGAATAATAGACAAACCTGGTAGGATTCTCCATATATATTTCCTCCTTCAAATCTCCATGTAAGAAGGCACTCTTAATGTCTATCTGACACACTGGCTAAACCTATGATGTAGTAAGATAAATTATAAGGTGAATAGAATCCATCTTAGCAATAGGGGTAAAAATTTTAGAGTAGTCAATACCTTTGCCTTGTGAGAACCCCTTTACAATAAGACGTGTCTTATACTTATTAATGGACCCATCAACTACATAATTGGTATGGTAAATCCACTTTCACCTAACCAAATTTCTTCCCTTATGAAGAGTGACCAAATCCCAAGTATGATTCTTTAACAAATAATAATACTCATTTGTCATCACATGATCCCACTTATATATCCCATGAGCATGTGAAAAATAATATGGATTCTTAGAGAATTCCTAACATAAAATTCTAATACATGTAGAATGTGCATGATGAGCCTATAAAAAATATTATGGATCCCTAGAGAATGCCTGACAAAAAATTACATTACCTATCAAATGTGCATGATGATGTTGAGTGAGTGGAAGATCATATATGAAATGTGTTACCTCAGTAGTTGTAGTGTGTTCCCACTTAGACATAGTGGCAACATCAATGTAAGATCCTAAACCATTATAACTACCTCATGAATCTCTTAAACTAGCTCCTCAAAGAATGAATCCTCAAGAGGAGATGATTAATCATCAAAAGAAGAAGAAGATGATGAATGCATGGAAGAAGATGAAGAGTCATGAGATGTGAAGTTCTCATCAAACTATGCATGTGTTCAAAAAAAAACATCATGAGTATCAGGATATAAAAGATGATAATCTCTCATGTCTTCGTAATACCCTACAAAAATCAAAGGTTTGTTATTCTTATCTAATTCTTTCCTTTTCTTCTTTGGTAGAAATTCCCAAGCATGGCTCCCACAAACTTGAAAAAATGAGACATCAAGCTTGGTTCTAAACCAAGCCTCCTCTAGATTTAAATACTCAAGTGATCTATGAGGTGTACCATTCTGAATGTAGTTCACACAATTAACTACTTCTTCCCAATAGATAAGAGGTAAATCCTATGAATGTATCATGTAGTTAACCATCTCCTCCAAAATTTGGTTCTTCTATTCTACTAATCCACTTTGTTGTAGAGTATGTGTAATAGAATGTTGATGAACAATACCCTGAGCTTCCAAAAAATTAGAAAACTCTTAACTGAAGTACTCCCTCGATTATCTTTATGAAGATTCTTGATGTAACTAGAAGAATATTTCTTGACTAAATCCTTACAGACTTTGAAGTGAGAAAATACAACACTCTTGTACTTGAGAAAATAAACCCAAGTACACCTCAATAAATTATCAATGAAATTAAGTGCATACTTAATTTCATTGAAAGGAGTAGGAAAGACCATCAAATCACTGTGCACAAGTTTAAGTGGTGAATAAGCTCTCATAGACATATCATTAAGAAATGGATCTTGGTGTTATTTTTCTAATGTACAACTAGGGAAAACTCCATCAAGACATGAAACTATAATAATACCCTCTACCATACTATGAGTGCTCAACCCCTTTAAATATTTATAATTAAGATGTCCAAATATTTCATGCCAAAGCTTACTCTCAAAATATGCATGAGAAACTAAACACATCCCTAAAAGAGGAGTATGATCAAAACCCTCAAAGTAATAGAGTCAAGAAATATGATTAACAACACCCTAAGCAATAAGTGTCTATAGCTCTAAAAAAGCTTGAACTTTAGCACCCTGTGGTGTCAAAGTCACTATCTTGCTCTGACTAGAATGGAAAATCTAATAAATTGAAAACATTTTAGTGTTGATGTCTGTAACATATAATGCATCATTGATGCAGCCACCATCTAGCTATATGTCATCCTTTCCCTTAAGATAAATAAAGGAAGAATCTCCAACCTCAATATTGGAAGTAGAACTCAAACCAAGAGATACAAATGACTCTTTAGAAGAATTCATATGGTGTGAAGCACCAGAATCTAGAACCTAACTATATAAAATAGGTGATTATGATCTCTTAACAACATTAAGTGCTTTCCCATGCTCATGAGATAGAGAAGGAGTGGAGATAAAAATATTGTGTTTCCTGGTAGCATCCTTTAGGGCTTACATTCTCTTAAAACACCTAGACTCTTCATAACCAGTGTCCCTACAATGGGAGTAAGAAATGCTAGACTTATTCTTAGATTTAGAAAATAATTTGGGTTTAGATGTGTTAGTGTCAGGTTTATGTGCACTTTCAAATGGAGGAGAGGTGTTCATATTTTTACTCTTTATTTTTCCCTTGTCTTAGGATGTGATGCTACTAATGCTTTTTAAGATGTGGAAGACTCAAGGTGAGACAATTTGGATTCCTTCTTAGTAAGTCTCTTACAAAACAACTCTATATCAAGAATTCTGAATGCAGCACCTAAGGCATCCAAACTAGAGAAAAGGTATAAGCAAAGATTTAAAATGGACCACTTAACTTAGATAAAATTAAGTACACACACTCTTCATATTTATTGTCTCATTCATGCCCCTTCAACTATGTCAAAAAATACTTAAATTTAATGAGGTAGTCTGCAATAAAGACAAAATTAACTAGATTGAGTGAAGTAAGATCCACTTCAAGCTTCATGAATCTCATGTAATCTATATTCTCAAATAAACCCTTTAGCTTAGCCCATATTATGAATGGAGTATCACACCCATCCAAATGAAAAAAAAAACTATCACACACATAAGTCCCTATCAAACCCATACACTCTTCAAACTTACATTGGTGCTAAAATTTTTCAAACTCTCTTGTGAACTATGGTTGATTTTTATTCATTAGGGACCATAATCCTTTGTTTTTTATGATTGTTTCCATTCTAAGTCTCCATGCATGGAAATTGTATGTATTCAAAGGCTCCCAATGATCAATACTAGAAGTAGAATCCATGGTATTGAATCACTAAATAATAGAAAGAATGCAAAAGGGTGAATAAATCAGCACTGAAACAACCCCCCAAAAGATTGTATTAAGGACACCCCCCCTAATTTGGAACTTTATAAAATTAGTGAATTTTAATAAATTAATGAAAACAATGTATAGAGAATTGAAAACCATACACTTTTGAAAAAAATAAAAATCAATTTTGAGTTACAGTTCAAAATTTATAGGCTTTACAAATTCTCGTAAATGAGTCAAAAATATTAAAATTTACACTAAAAATATATTTTAGTGACCAAAATGAAAATAAAGGTAAGCTTACAACTACTTGTTAGAATTGTAATTGAACCATGAACTTAGAAAATCCAACCAAAGTGAAAAAAGACCTTATCAGTGACCTTGGTGTGCATGTAAGTGAATAATGCTTCCTCTTGAGGCAAAAAATATAATGTGTAAAGAAAATAATGGATAAAAACAATTTTTTTAAGAGTGAATAAAGGTGAATTTTTGTTAATTTTCACGTAACAGAGAGAGGCACTTTATAGGAACCTGTGGGATTGTGTGAAATAGAGGTCAATTTCAATTTAGAAATAGGTTCAAAAAACAACTCAACGTAGAAGACAAAACATCATATGAAGCTGATCTATGTTCCTCTAAAACACTGCCTAGAGTGCCATTCAAAATTAAATAAAAAGGAAATAATGATGCAGTCTTGTAGTCTTCAACAAAAAATGTAGACCTCCATGCAAATAGAAGACACCATGTAGGATTAAAGACAGTCCTCCATGCAAAATCTCTTATCCCAATTCTCCATGCAAGACACCAAGAGTCCATCTAATATCAACCAGACTTGTCAAAAAAAATAGATGTTGTGTTAAAAAAAATAACTCCACACTGAGAAAATTTATTAAGTGTTAGCTAGAAGGATCAACCTATCAAAGGATAGGATGATGGAGTAAAACCACCACGCAATAGTCCTCCAATTGTAAATGATGCCTCTTATCTCCTTCTACCCAGACTAGAAGGTAACAAAAGATGGAAAAAAACAAATTTTTAGCAAATATTTGATCTTTCATGCTCTCCAACACACCTATATAAACTTATACACTCTACAAACCAAAATGCCAATGTTGTAAAAAGTAAAGTGCAGTCTTCTGGAAGTGAAAAATGCCTGAGAGACTAAGAATAACTTAAATGCAATTTTATACAATAAATATAAAGAAAAAGACAAAGGAGAAGTCTTCCAAAAAAAAATACCAACACCTAGATCTCTACACTCCTTCCACAAGAAATGTTAATGCTCCACTATGCTCTGAAGCAAATCAATAATCTATTTTCAATGCCAATCTATATCCCTTCCTCCAAACACCACATTCCACCTATTAAGGACTTCCAAAGTCTTTTTAACCCCAATGTTCAACCCCTGGAAGATGATATCTTAGCAAAATAAAATGGAATAGAGCTCTCTCTAAATTTTTTATTCAAAACTTCAATGCCTCTCGAAATGCAGGTCATCCAAAAGAGGAATAAGGTTGAGGATATATAGCAGGGGAAGTAAAAGTAAAATTATCTAAAAATTACAGCAAGAGAAGTAGAATTATTTAAAAATTATAGCAATACAAATGGTTGAAACTCTTAAAGCTCTGGTACCATGTTAGGAATGGTAAAACATTTCAAAAATCCAATATCTAAAGAGTTAGTAATAAATAACATCACAATAGAAGCTATAGATATGATATGTAAGATTAAGGTACATCATATATTATTCAGAATAAGACATGTTAGTCTAATAAGAAGCACTTGTATAAGTAAGCAAGGCATAACCAAAAACTAGCCTAACTAAGCAATGTGGGATAAATCTTCACATAATACAAAATAGAAAAAATATTAAATACCTAGATAATAGTCTAGAAAACATAAGAAATACATACTCTAATAGTTTTAAAGTGTGGGACCTAGTTCAAAACAGTAGTTAATGAATCGTAAGCAAAGACCCTTCACAATTTTGTTAAAAATCATAACATACCCTATATGATTCCTCATGAACTTCTTTTATATCCAAATAATAAAATATGAATAAGTTAATAGTGATATCAAGGCTGCTTATCCTTTGTGACCCTCAAAAGATCACTCGGATCTCACATGTAATAATAATCTTCATGCCTTATACTACAAATCATATCATTAACATTATCTCTATTTTTAGCATGCTTTCCATGATGATAAGAATACTATAATGACATAATAGGAAACAATGAATCTAAAATATTTTCATAACTTCGGTTGCAATCAAAATGCTCACCTTGTTCTTGACTAAAAGAGAAATTATTGAGATATCTTCAACATGTAATACCCTTCTCATGCTCTACAATATTTTTTTTGATGACATGTCATAATGTGGATGATCGATGTATTGAGTGTGTCATTGTACTTTATGTACGAGTGACATGTATTATGGTTAATGGTTAGGCTTGATTCAATTACCTTGTTATGGTGGCTCAAAATTAGGTTCATTACAACTCACATAAGACTGCCTTGGACTATGTGTGTTTAATGCTAACTAATTATATTATCACTTCTTGTGATGTTTATACTTTTTAAGGGTTTTCTTATCAATGAGTCACTTTGTTTAGGTTTATTCATTAGACCAGATTTGTATAAATTCAAAACATCACTTAAACTATCAAGTGGTCGTGTTATGTTAAGTTGGTCCTGATTATCTAAATTGTATCTTCTAAGTGTTTTGGCAACAAAATTTAATTGTAAAAATGGGAACAATAACCCTGTTATGATTGTGGCCGAGCCAAGATAAAATTCCATAATACGTGTAAATAATATTTTATATTAATACATATTATATAAATACATGTACATTGAAATGGTATTTTTGTAAATAAGCAGTTTATATATATATATATATATATATATATAATTACTCTAAATTTTAATAAATAATTAATTAATTTCAAACATTACTATTCCCATAATTTTACATATTAAAATATGTATTTATATATTAATAAAAGTTAAAATAATAATATTATTTTTATAATAAATTTAATACATTTAGTTACTTGATTGTCTCAATATAATAAAACTTTGTCAATGTAAAAAATAAAATAATGATAAATACATTTATGAATAATAATTAAAAAAAGGGTGAAGGGTGAAACCCTAACCCTAAAAAAAAAATATAAACATCTTTAACATTTTAAAGTTAACTTAAAAGGGGAGAGGAGCCATTTGGAAGATTGGTCAAGGGAGAAGACCAGGTAGAGGGAGAAAGAAGAAGGAAGATGGAGGACGAGAATGGAGAATGGAGCTTCAATAAATAGGGAAGGTATTCTTCTCTCTAAATCCATATTTTTTCTAAAATAATGAAAAAATGAAAATAGCAATGTGTTTTGGAATGATTTGTTTAAAAAAAAAATAGACCTCTTATAACTTCCTAATATATTTTCTATTTGCCTTTCTCGACTGAAAATAATGAATTCTTAATTTTATAAAAAGAAAGGTGTGTGTGTATGTATTTGTGTATACACACACACCAACCAAAATTGCACATGCTTATGTATTTAATGTTTATATATTTATAAAAAATTATACAAAAATAATAATAAGGTTTTGTTTATTTTTATTAATGTTATAAAAAAATAAAAAGACAAGGAAATAAATATATATAATTTATTTATTCATTGATTTATGGGGTGGGGGGTTGTGTCATCCCATCCCCCTCCCATAATAAGGGAAGGGGGGACAGGCAGCGGGTCCACTCCCTAACCTTGGGCAAGCCTGGTCGACAGCCATGGCTATAGTCAAGGTTCTAAGCCCAGCCTCGGTCATGGGTTGTCAGTTAGGGCTTAAACTTTATGTTTAAAAAATAATGATAAAATATAAAAGAATTGTGTGTGTGTGCATGTGCACATGCATGTGTGTGTGTGTGTGTGTGTGGGTGTGTGTATGTGTGTGTGTGTGTGTGTGTGTGTGTGTGTGTGTGGGGGGGGGGGGGGGGGGGGGGGGGGGGGGGGGGTGGCGTGCGGTGTGTGTGGGTGTGTGGGTGTGGGGGTGTGGGTATGGGTGTGGGTGTGTGTGTGTGTGTGTGGGGGGGGGGGGGGGGGGGGGGGGGGGGGGGGGGGTGGGGGCGGTGTGGGCTGTGGCGTGGCGGGGCGGGGGTGCTGTGTGGCTCTATGTGTGTGTGTGTGTGTGTGTGTGTAATATAATAAAAACTTATACATATGTATATGCCACCATAAGGGGTTATCATTATGTGCAAAAAATAAAATAAAATTATAATAACATATATATATATATATATATATATATATATATTAGAATATATATATATATATATGTATAACTAAAGTAATAAAAAGCCATTGATGTGGAGTGTTGAATTAAATGTAGAAGCAAACTTTTATATATATTTATATTGGTGTACATTTATTTTGATATGTAGATATATTATGTAAATGGGGTACATATCCACTTTGGTGTAAAGAATGTGTGGTTAGTTTTCTTTAATTACCATTAGGAATAGATTTAGTTCGTGAGGAATTTAGAAAATTATAGAGATCCTACGCCCAATAACATACCTCTTCGATGTAGTCTAATATATTTAGAATGAAAAGTCTCCTTTTATTAGAAGTTTTATGTTGATTGTAACTATACAAATTCATAGATTTTAGTAATGGTATTTTAGTTGAGGTTTTGATAGTTTAGTTCATTTGAGGGTACCTTAGGATGATGTTTTAACTAAGTTTCACCTTAATATATATGTAATGAGTTAAGCTCATTTGTTATATAATTACATAAACTTACAAATAGAGACCGGTATGGAAGATCCATCTAATTCTTTGTTGACATTTAGAGGAAAGCTAAGAAATCTAATGCACTTGAAATGTTTGTACCATTCTTTTGTTATAGTAATATTTTTGTGTTAGTGTGATTCAATCGTTTTGTATCTGTATTGGTATATTGTGTTGATATTGTGTTAAAATTGTAATTATCTATCTTGGTTTGTTGATAAATTTGGGTCCCAATTAAATAGTCTTTGTTTTGATAAAATCAACCTTTATGGTGGCTTAGTATGTGAGTCATCACAATATGTTTTATTTTTTATTTTATAATTGTATTTAAATTGTTTATTAATTTGAAAAAATGAGGTTTAGAGTGGAGAAATCTCTTGCTCAACTTTTAGCTGACCACTTGTTGTCTATGTCATAATGCAGAAAAATAGAACCAATTTAATTTTCACAAAGTTAATAAATATTATTGTTATTATAGGTGTGTGTATAGAATGTTATTGTTTGGTTGTATTTTACTTTAAAATTATGGGAAATTTGTTGTACCCAGATTATAGAGGATATATGTTTTGAAAAACTAAACAAATTGTATTATTATAGTGTTTTGTGCTCGTGTTGACCCAATTGGTTAGAGCATTAATATAATATTTTAATACTCTCTTTTTGAGTCATTATAAATAAAATATATCATGTTTCAACAAATAATTTTTTTAATTATTGTAAACTTGTTTGGCATTGAATCGTTCTTATATCCTTGGTAAATTTTGATATACTATAGGAAATCTTTGTTTAATCATTAATCTTATTATTGGTCTTTAGAGTCCTATAACTGTAGGGCTAATATGGGTGTTTGATAAATCAAAAAATTAAGTATTCAAGTAGTGAATTTGGATTGATATAGTCATGTTTTTGTAACAAATTATTGTTTGTAGAACATGATTTTGTAACTAAAAGAATGTAACTTACACAAATGAAATTGGAAGAACCATAGGCTTTTAACACCTAGATTTATCATACACTCAGAATGAGTAATGTAATAATAATGATGTAAAATGTTACATAATAATTTCCTTGAGCAATAAATCATGTAATAACTTTATTATTACTAGAAATATAACAATTGGATTAAGATTATTTAATTGAAACTTGGCTAAAGTTAGTTAGAATCTAATTCAGATAAATAATTGTATTAGATGATTTACATAAACAAAATCTTGGAACCCTTATCTCTATCCTAATAGAATTTTATTTAATGACTTGTATCAATCTACCTCATCTGTTAGTTTTTTGGTGGAACCATCTCTAGGGAAACTATCGAAAGTAATCTCTTGTTGATTTATATAGCTTTTGGAACCTCTTCAAAAGAACCTTGCCAAAAGAAGTTAGAGTAATGGAATTTTATATATAGGGGTTGATAGTGTTTCCTATTATGTTTAAATTAACATAGTTAATTTGAAATATCCAAATGATGATCATTTACTATTTTTAATAACTCTTTTCTAATTTGAATTTACTCAATTTTTTTGTTTTTTTAGTTTTAATATGTGAAGCTGCTCCAAAAATGAGCTCAAATTAATAGAAAAACTAAATATATTATTAAAAAAACTTTTAATCCCTATACTTATGTCATTGGAATTAGTATCTAAAACCATTAATTTCATCTCTCATCTCAATGATTTTTGGTGGATCTATTTTCATAGGCATTTGGCAATTTTATGCAACTGTTTTCCTTTTTTTACCTATGAAATCAATTCAAAACTGAGTTACCAAAAATAACTAGAGGAGTCTTAAAAAGAAATTAGAATTTTTTAGTGATTTATTTTAACTTTAAATTTATATAAGAACATCAAATTAATGATTTTTGATGTTTTTATTATTTTTAGTGAATCAATTTCGAACCAAATTATTTAGGAAATACCTTAGTAGTTATGGTTTCAGCACTAAAATCATTTGGAATGCTGAGTTATTTTAGGTTTTAAACTAATGGAGATAGTTTACGTAGGTTCCTAGAGGTATCCTAAGATTTTATAATACCATATAACATTCAAAAATACTTTCTTCCTCATGAGGTTATTTTATCCATTGCCATTTGATAAGTGATTTAACAAAACTATAATTCGATTATGAGGTGAGCTAATCTAGTTTGAATACACCCTGGTTGGGTAATTTCACTTCAACATGAATGATTAACCTTGAATAATTTAATCATAAGTGGTATATGAGTGTATTATAAGTTGAGCCAAATATGAGTTTGGTTTTTTACACAGTCTTAATGCCCTTATAGTTATAGTGGCAGAAATAAGGTGTCAACAAGCATCAATAGATCTTGTTCCATAGCATTGGGGATGAGTTTTAGTAATGGTTTATTTAGTATAATATATACTTGACATCCCATGAGTATCTAATTTGAGTGTGGTCTTATACACTAATTCTGGTGTAGTTGACACAACTTAGTCACATCTAGCTTGTCATATATTTGTATGAATTTTGTTTTTCAAAATAGATGATGAGCGTCTTCATTTCATATAACATACCTTGAGGGTGTTGGTATAATTTTAAGTTTGCCTTGATTTTTTATGTCAATTTATAATCCATGTTTAATCAAGGCACACTTGAGTGTGGTTACGTAAATAGTTAGAATGTTTTCTCGTGTAGAGTTAGTGTTGCACAATAGATTAATTGAAAAAAATAGTAGTGTTTTTATGAGTTTTATTTTCATGAAATTTTGAGCATTACATTTTGGTATCAAAGCCAAGTTAAACACTAGGATTTCTAGAGGATTGGTGTTCTGTTATATGCATCCTACAACATTGCTCACATGTGTACAAGTAGAATAACACAATAAGAGTGGGCATAGTTTTATACATGGATTACATTGGGAATCACTGAATTTTGGTTGTAGCATTTACTCCTTTGGTGGATGGAAGCATCCTATTAGAGAGATACCCTTGTTATTTGTTTGTTATCATGGTAAAGTATTTAACCACTATGGACCATTAGACCCTGAAGTGAATAAAAACAAATGATGAACTTTTATGATTGATTGTATTACTCTCGTGTCTCATTAATAGATATTTATATTGACTAGTTTTGCTATTCCTTAATAGAAAATATATATATGGAGAAAAATTATATGTATGTATGTTTTTGCATGGTTAATACTTACTTTAATCAATTTAACATATACAACTAATGATTATATATTAGTTCATTGAGTGAATATGACTCTAATAATGAGACATATATATAGTTAACAATATGACGCTCTAGTTATTGTTTCATTGTTCATCTTGGTTAAGCATAAGCTATGAAGTTATAAAGAGGTGTTATTATATTATGATGTAGTTATGAAATTTAATTAACATTAGTGCATTGTTAACCTTGTGCATGTTGTTATATAACTAGATGGTATCTAGTATGGTTTGGATGCCTCATGTGTAGAACTAGAGTGTTGAAAGTCTTAACCCTATCCTTGAGTTATGTAGATTGAATATTACATGTAACCTTAAGGGATTCAAGAGTAAGTGCATGGGTAGGGTATTGATAGATTACTTTTGTGTCCCCCTCTTCATTATGAAGAATGAATGTACTTTTCCTACCTGTATGAGAATTAGTAAGTTTTTTAGTTTTCTTTTGAGATGGCCATTATGTTGTGGTTAAATTTCACTTGGGTGTTCATTTTAGTATGGAATAGTGGTTATAAGTGAGTATAATGTTACTAATAAATATGATTAATCTACTTGGACATGTTAATAGAGATTGAACAATGTTATATTCCTAAGAATCATTGTGATAGTGTAAATTACTAATATCCTTACATTAGTGACATTACCTAAGAGTTATCAACACATAACATTACTTTACATTAGAAAAAGACAACCAGGATTGAACATAGTGTTTTTTGAAAAAGCATTTGAGTTAAGTGCAATAATCAAAAATGATGTATTATTTCATGAGAGATTTACATATCAATTGATTCATAGACTTTGAGATAGTTGGAAGATTTCTTAAGGTACTTTTGGCACTGGATGTCAAACATGAGGTTCACACTTGGTCTATTTTTACATAGTTATATCAGCACTTGTTACCAATAGGCATAGGGAGGATTATTAGTATTTTTATTTCTCCTACCTCTAGGAGGTAGTCAAGACTTACTTTATTAACCCTAGGAGGTAATCATGTTGCTCTTTTGGGAGGTATATGGAGGATGATGTGATGTTTTTTCCTACCTAAGGGAGGTAGTCAAGTTGTATTTTTTCTCTCACATCTAGGAGGTGTTTGAGTTTTATTGATTCCTTCTCCCCTTGAGCAACTTTTTATAGTCACATAGTTTGAGTAATGTGACATTTTCAAGTGATGTTCCTTTGAGAACTAGCACTAGTCCTTGAACTTGTATTTGTATTTAATTGTTCTCTAAAAATTTTGAATATTTATAAGTTATTTTATTGGAATTGAAGTAAATGAATTTATATTTGATTGTCATTGAATTTTATTTTATTTATTTTGATGACTTGATAATTTTGACTTGGACTTGTTTTGTTTAAATGGCACCAACTTCTTTTCAATTTTGAATTATGATTTTCTAATTTTTTTATGATTTCATTAAATAATTGACTCTTAATTTATTTAGTTTTTGACATTTGATTATTCAAAATTATTATGATTTTTTATGAACGTTGGTTCATGTGTTTTCTACATGTATGTTGTAATGTGCACAGTGTGTGCTATATGAGCAAGAAAAAGTAGCTTGAAAATTTATTGGGTCAAGATGGGGACCTATTTGAAATAGGTTCATGACACCATCTATATACACATAATATTTTCAAACTTTTATTGATTACTGACACTTTCTATCTTATAAGAACCTATTGAGTCTCAATCTCTCTAAATGCATGCCTTAAGGGGTACATCAAAAAAGGGGTGGGTAGACCATTGGTGCTTCGTAATATTGTTGTCTCTTTTTCCAAATGACATCTACACACTCATTTCATAAAAATTGTTTACCCTAAGTTTATTCTTTTCAATCCTACCCATTATTATCATTTTCCTCTTTCCATCCTCTTTTTCTTGCCTTAACACCCTTTTAGACTGACGATTGTACTAGGTCAACTAGGGTTGACCCTATATAGTTTACGAGTATTTTTTACTTTTTGGGTTTGTTATCCCTTTGACTAACCTAGCTCAAACCTAGTGAATTATCCTCAAAAACATATAGGGTCAATTGGGTCAACCCTATACAACCAATGTTTCTGAAAGGATTTAGGGCAAGATCAACCTATATATACAAGTTCATTTCCAACCATTTGTAAGAATAGAAGTGAAGAATAATAAGTGTAAATGAACATCTACTTATTGACCATTCTACTTGAGTAATAAATCTTAGGTTTCCATACTTTATTTAGAGATACAGATCTTGTCTTGTGGAGAAGTCTTTTAGATGCATAGATAGGTTATGTAGCCTAGAGCTGATTTGTCTTTATTATCCTTACATACCACAATAATCTCTTTTGAAGCACCTTGGCCAAGGGATGGATTGAGGCTCGATGGGTTCATCTTAAAGGTAAGTATTATATTCTTGGTTTCCATGGTATTCTTAATGAGATTGGGCTTCTCTTCAGCTGTAATTTCTTCAAGATCACTAAGGATCTTTGCATAGTCTACCCAATCTTGGTCATTATATTCTATGGGAAAAAAATTCTCTACCTTGTCATGTACTTGTCTCTCAACTTGGCAAAGGTTTTCAAGATCTTGAAAGAGTTCCATTTGTGCCTACCAATCATCCTTGTCCTCCTTTTCATATTGGATCATTAATTCTTCTCTCTTTTCTTTTAGACATATGAGATCATCACAATGATGTTCATCATGTTTTGATGCATTTAAGGGTGATTCAAAATTAGAAAGAGGTAGTGAGTCATCTTCAAGTAGTATGTCTTATACCCTGATCTCATGAGACTCTTTGAAGACTGCAACTTCTTGAGGAGTGCCTTGACCACTCTCCCTGATAGTGCACTCAACTTCATGCTTGAGATGGTCATCTACAACTTCATGATCAGACATGGAGTCTTATTTGAATACCTCTCTCTCTAAGTCTAGGTAGGGTGAGTTATGTTTGATAGCCCTAGGTGGAGCTCCAATGATAAATTTCTCTTCCTTGTCACTTGTGTCATCCTCTTGTTCTGCTACAAACTAAATGCATCCCTCCTTTAATGCTTCCCTTAAAAGAGTTTCTAATTCAAGAATATATGGGGTGGGAGGGTTGAAAATGGGTGAATGAACTGAATAAGGGATTTAAGGTGTAGTGAGAGGATCATGAATGGATACAAGAGAAAGATAAAGCTCTTGAAATGACTCTTGGATAATAATGAGGCTTTGTTGGGTTGAGGGCACATCACTTTCTTCCATATCCACCTCATGATTTTCATCATCTTCTTGTACTTCTCCTTTAATCTCTTTCTTCCCCCAATACTTTATAGTTTGGTCCCAAGTTAGAATCTTGGAACTAGTACACTCTTTTGAGGATTGAATAGGTTCTTTTTCAAGGAGAAGAATGGTGGAAGAGAAATATATAGGTCTATGGGTTGGGGATCTAGTGTGATGTTCATGAGTGGGCATGGAGATGGGTAAAACCTCTTAAATGGGCTCTTGAGGGAGGGGTAAGATAGGATGAGCAATAGGAAAGAGATCTTCCTCATACAAGCTTTCATCATCCTCCTCATTTTTTTGAGGCTCTTCATAGCCTTTTGGAGATTCTTTTACAGCTACAACTTGTTCCATAGCCTCTTGGGTTTCCCATCTCTCCAACCTATCAACCCACCATTGAAAAGCTTTTCTTGTCATAGACAATCCTTCACTAATGACATATTGATTCTCTTCTTCAACATACACCCACATGTCCATCAACAACCCAACTAAAACCCTTAACCAATCCACACGACCACCAAGAATTTCATCACAAGACTTATCTAACACACTCATATGTTCTTCCAATTCTAAAAACCTTGGCATAACTACCATACATTTTGAGAATGAGAGGTGTAGTGAGCTTGGATAAAGTGACTGGGTTATTTAACTTATTCAAGAAAGATTTTGAAAACTTCATATTATTCCCCCAAACTAATGTTGTTGCCTAAATCATCATGATGTGGCTAAGGTGAAGATGGATAATATGGCTAGTCAACAATAACATACTCATTTAGAAAGGAACTAGGTTGACCGTAAGGATGTCATGACTCATAAGGAGGATGGTATTCTTGATAGGACTATTGAGAAGGGTAGAAAGGGTCATGAAAGGGTTGATAGGGAGCTGTATGGTAATTATTCTCCTCATAGCCATCCATATCAACTTCATAAGTCACATGAAAAGACAAGAATTGATCAAAATCTTCATCAATAGACACTTGAGTTGCTTACAACTAGAAATTCATTTGGAGTCACCATTGGTGTTTGCTTTGATGCTTCCAAAAGTTGATAAGAGAGAAGACACACCAATAATCCTCCCACTATTTATACTTATTCCCATCGAGCGTGTTAGAACTTTTGTCACCAAATCTTGCACCCTAGAAGAGAGTGTTTAGTCCTCTCCTAGATTTGGGCAGTGTTGGAACATTTCCAGGCCTATGGGTATGCCTATGTAGGAAATAGACCTCTAGATTAAAAGGTCTAGTTCCCTATATATGTCTCTATAATACAATCCCTACTAAACTATCTTATTTAAAGGGAAAAGAGTTAGAAATTTCTAAAAAAGGAAAACCTATTCTAAGAGTGGTGATACACCAAAACTATTTTCCACATGAATGTTAGATTCTAGTGCACAATACAACAAAAGCACAAACCATTCCCAAAATCTAAAGATTATAACAACAATATTTCAAGAAAGAGGTGAGATGTGTTAAAAAAGATAACATAAGGTAAATGATCTAAAAGGCAAACTTTGCACATTCAAGATAGTAATACACATGTAGAAATTTAATACACTTGGATACACACTATGTGACTAGTTAGACTAAGAACTCTTGTTCAAGTATGAAGGATGTTGGGTGAATATTTCAAAGATTGAAATATGAAGGACAATGGGGGCACAAAGTCATCCCAAGATCCTTTACATAGAGACAAACTAAAAATAAACACACTAAAGACAATTGTGGCTACACAAAGTCTCTCCATAGTTGGCTTCAGGACATCTTCTTGATTACTTATACTAGTTTTACTTGTTAAATGAAATGGACAAGAATGCATTCAGGAGAAAGACATAAGAACAATTTCCTCAACAACACAAGTTATTTCAGCATAAAGTCTGAAAGGTTGCTTGTTTTCTCATTCAAATAAAGAAATATGATTGACAATCTGAGCTCAAAGTCTCAGGAAAATGCCTTTCAATTTGGGCAAAGTTTTGCTTCTGATAACAAAAATATCTCCTTTGCATAAAATAAGAGATTACAATATATAGCACTCCAAGAAAGACTTGGGTGCTTTATTTCATGGAATGGCCCATGTTGCATTTAATGCCTTCAATATCTATGGGAGGGCCATGCTAGAATAGGGCATCGACCTTAACTATGGCATGTCAATTCATCTCAAATGTCCCCATTTGATGTATGGGCCACTATTCTTCTTCTTAATATGTGTGTAGTTGTCCACTTGCTTTTATTCAAAGGGAGAAAAATAGGTCACGCCTTTGAATGCTTACGCGCTTAGATGTCCACCTGGTGGACTGTTTCACCAACTAGAAATAACTCTTGCATATATATTTTTGGTATTTCCCTCTTTCCTTAACTCATTTTATCTCTTCCTCATGATCTAATCTCTTAGGCTATCTTTTCCCTTTCTGATGGCTCTTTTGGCTCCTTCCTTCAGTTGGTCGCTGAGTTTGTTCTCATGTTCGTACCATATTTGAAAATTAGTGGATATCTCATTACCCTAAATTTGACATCTGCGGGAATGTCACTGGTTGTTGGTCACTTGAACCACTTTAAACCTTGAACCTTGAACCATGAGAGTGTATTGGTTCAATGGTTCAAATGGCCCTATCGGCTCCTTGGTTCAATCACTTCTTTAGTTCAATCACTTTCTTGGTTTAATCACTTGCTTAGTTCAATCGCTTTCTTTCCTCTTTGGTTGAACTATCCCTTTGCACTTATCTCTAGAATCTTCTGCTTCCTTCCTTCATTTGAAACTTCTTTAAGCCTTTGAACCTTTGAACTTTGAATCATTTTAGTTCAAAGTTCAATGGTTCATTCTCTTCTTTAGAATCTTTTGGTCCTTCAAAGTTTCTAGATCCTTTTCTTCTCTGTTGAACTCGTTGAACCTTTAAACTTTGAACTCTTTTGGTTCAAGGTTCAATGGTTCGTTCTTTGTTCTTCGAATCCTTTGTTCTTCTAAGTCTCTCAAAATTTATTGAACTCATTGAACTTTTGAACCATTTTAGTTCAAGGTTCAACGGTTCAACGGTTCAATCTTTCTTCTTTGAAGTCTTCTTTTAAGTCCTTTGAAGCCATTGAACTTTGAAATTACTGAAGCGCTTAACTCTTTTAAGTCTGTCGATGTCATTGAACCTTTGAACCCATTGAACCTTTGAACCTTTGGAGGTGGGTTTCAATGGTTTAATGGTTCAATCTTTTGTTTGAAGCCTGCTGATGGACCTTTTGGTTGAACCTCAATGTTAAACCAACCTTGAAATTGCCTAAGTTTTAGGAACTTGTTCCTTTATGAGAGCTCGCCTATTGAAGTCATTGAACCTATTGAACCTGTGAGTCCCTTAGTTCAAAAAGCTTGAATAATTGAAAAACTTGAGTGCTTAGAATATTTTTTGAGAAGGGAAGAGATAATTTTGGCCTATAGGACCAAAAATAGTTGATATGTTGTCCCCAAAAATGAGTGATGAATTTTAGGAACAATAGTTGGCTCCAGTTAGGGTACTTCCTTTAGTCAAAATTTTGAAATAACTGAGGGGAGTAAAAATTAGAATCTCCAGTGCCTTTAAGTATGCCATTGGGCTATGGAGTCGTGCTACCCAAAAAAGAAAGGTGCTAAAAAGAAATGAAAATGAACCACAAAATAGAACTAAAGACTATACAAATATACATATGTATAACTAATGTCACCTGATACTTCAAGGATTGCAGTGCTTTAGATGCTACCCATTGTGAGGCAGTGAAAAGGGTGTGCCATCTTGATACTTTAACAAGAAAATATTTTCACCATTGATCTGATGAATAGCAAATGGGCCTCTCCATAAAGAATCAAATTTCCCATGCATTCCCTTTGGTTCTCTTCTCTTGTCCCATAACAGAACTTGATCACCAATCTAAAAATCACAAGTTTTTGTTTTTTGGTCGAAGAGCTTCTTCACCAAACTTTGATGCATAGAAATTCATTCCACCACCATAGTTCTCTACTCATCCAACTCAGTCAATCACATGATCCTTTTATCGATGGAGCTTTCATATGTTTATCTTCAACCTCCTTTGCCAATATTAGTGCTAGGAATTCCAAGGTGATTGGTATCTCTGCATTGAAACCATACAAAAGTTGGAAAGGTGACATACCTATCACCCTCTT
Source organism: Torreya grandis (assembly GCA_037957365.1). Classification (NCBI taxonomy): domain Eukaryota; kingdom Viridiplantae; phylum Streptophyta; class Pinopsida; order Cupressales; family Taxaceae; genus Torreya; species Torreya grandis. Next base: position 1,200,376 of record JARHVA010001602.1, read on the forward strand.
GGGTGTAATTCTATCTACCCATAAAGCATCAACCAATGCTTTATGCCAGGTTCATTGGTTGTCATCCACTAGCTTCTTGATGATGGTCACTAGGTTCTTGTTGTTGGATTTTGCTTGGCCATTCCCTTGTAGAAAATAATCAAAGGAGTAGGAGAGGGTAATCCCATAATAAAAATAGAACTAAGTGATCTCATGAAAAGAGAAATAGGCTGTATTTTCTATCATAATCTTGGTTGGGACCCCAAACCTAGAAATGATGTTTTCCTTAAAGAAATTGCATACTACTTCTAAAGTAGCATGTTTGGCTAAAATAGCTTCCACCTATTTGGTGAAGTAATATGTGGCTATGAGGACATAATCATGTCTAGCACTTGAAGATGGGTTTACAACACCAATGAAATCGATTCCCCATTGTTGAAATGGCTCTTCTATCACCACTGGCTTAAGAGGCAAAGCAGCTAACTTGGGTCTTCTAATGAACTATTGGCATAGTTCACATCTTCATACCCATTTGTATATATCTTAAAATAGAGTAGGCTAGTAATACTTGGCTCATAGAATCTTATGGGTAGTTACAAGCATATAAAAATGTCCTCTATAGGCTAGATTATAGAAGGACTTCAAAAGTTGATTCTACTAATCTTTATCCATGCAGCGAAAGAACACTCCATCGAGGTTCCTCTTATATAGACCATTTTCCCATAAGATAAAATTGGTAGCTTTCAATTTAACAGTCCTCCTTTCTTTACGAGACAGGTGAGAAGGACACTCATCGTAAGTAAGGAAATGATCAATACTTGAATACCACTCATTTGTGGTGGAGACAAAAAGGACTGTTGGCGTGTCTTCAATTTCTATTCCTTTATGCCCTATTTCTTTTGGTCTGTTATCAGCAATCAATTGGCAAAGACCCCTTCCCTACACAAGCTTCATTAGTTTGATAACAAGATCAAACTCCTAGATTTTATCAATCCAATTGCCCCTTTTGGTTCCAAACTCCTGTTGAGTTAATATGGACTTGACTATTATATCAAGAACCATGGCAATAGTGTGAGAATTCAAGATGTAAAAATGGAAGTACTTTACTTTCTTTACCACTGCATAAGCATGCTTCTCTAGATTTGAATACTTTATTTCATGAGCTTTGAGAGAATAGCTCATAAAGGATATAGGAGATTCCACACCTTCTTTGTTTTGTTGAACTAGAATTACTAAAAGTGTGTGCTCAGAAGCATAACTGTACATTGTAAAATCTTTAGTATAATCTAGACAAACTAGAATTAGGGCATGGGCAATAACTGTCTTGATGTCTTGAAATGCCAATTTACCTTCTTCAGTCTAGCTAAAAGTGGCCTTTTCCTTCATCATGTTTACAATATGGCGAGTCTTCTCTGTGAACTCAGGGATGAGCCTTCATAAAAAATTCATCTTTCTAAAGAAAGAGTGAACTACAATCTTACTTTTAGGTAGAGTAAGCCCTTGGATGGATTTGACTCTTTCTAAGTCAATCTTTTTGCCTTCTCAAGATACAATGTGTTCAAGAATTTTCCCGTCCATTACCCCAAAAACAAACTTCTTGGGATTTAGAGAAATGCCATTCTGGTGACATCATTCTAGCACTTGTTGAAAATGGCACACATGATTAGGATGATGCTTAGAAAAGACTATTAAATCATCAAGGTACACCACAATGAACTTACCCATTTCATCTTTGAAATCAAGGTCCATTGATCTCTAAAAACTGGTGCTAGCATTTATCAAGCCAAATGGCATTCTTTAATATGCAAAGGTGCCCTAAGGCATGGTGAAAGTAGTCTTATACTGGTCTGCTTCACCAACTTCAGCTTGATTGTATCCTAAGAAGCCATCTAACATTGATAAAATCTTTGAACCAGTCACCGTCTGAAAGACTTGATCCATGATGGGCAGAGGGTAATTATCCTTTAAGGAGGATCGATTCAAATTCTTAAAATCCATGTAGAGGCAAATTTCACCATTCTTTTTTCTCATAGGAACTATGTTTGCAATCCATGTGGAATGATGGATTGGTAAAATTATTCTAGCATTCAGCATTTTTTGTATTTCAGATAGAATAGTACCTGATATCTTTAGATTATACTATCAAGATTTTTGCTTGAAAGGAACCGAATCACTCTTGAGAGGAATTTCATGGATAATTTCTTTATGCCTGAGCAACTTTAGATCATCATAAGAGTATGCCAAAACATCCATGTAATGGCAAAGCAGGGCAATAAATTTGAGCTTCTCCTTAGGACTGTAGCACTTCCCAATGTTCACCATCTTGGGATTTTCCTTAGTACCCAAATTTATTTGATAAAACTCTTGGGAGGAGCTTGAATCCATTTGTTGCTATTTGATGAACCTGTCGTGTTTGTCAAATAACTTCTCAAGGGAAACCAATCCTTTGAGAATTTTATTCTCTTTTAGCTATAGGAATTCTTCCCCTAAGTCTAAACTTACTTTTTGAGCTAATTTGCATTTCTGAGGCTCACTACCTTTGAAGTGAAGCTATTCAAAGTTGTCTTTTTATTCTAGAAAGGTGATGATTTGGTTGTCGCCATTAAACACTTGCTAATGATTGGCATTGTCAAGCACACTCGGTTGAAAGGCCAATTTGATAGTGTACCTATCTCCCTTAAAATCTAGGTGAGGAACCAAGAGAGTCAAAAAAATAGCTAATGCATTAGCTCAGTCATTGAATTCTCTGGGTACTGTAGAGATACTAAAAACATAAAAGCTTTTAATTTGATTCCAAACTAGATTATGGTAATGGCACAATCTCTCATTTTTGGTTTGGTACAGGTATCTGACCTGGTAAACCATTAGCTCAGCATCTCTTTTGACATGAATGAGTTTGATGCCCCTATCTTTAGTGGCCTTCAATCTAAGCAACAGTGATTCATATTCATCAGTATTATTGGTGTTTCTAAATTACAACTTGTATAAAGAAGGAAAAATATCTCCTTGAAGAGATATCAATACAATTCAAGCTCCAAAACTGGTAGAGGAATAGTTGCCATCAAATTCTAGAATCTAGACATCATCAAAAATTGATTTTTCCTTAGATTTCTCTTTAATTGGAGGGGAGGATTCCTTTGGGCTTGCACTGCATCCTATCAATTCTTCTACTATTTTATTTAAATCAATTGTCAGGGTTTCACATTTAGGAATTTTATCAGATGCCACATGAACCTCCTCCATGGATAATAAATAATTACCCATGTCTAAAGACTCAATTAGAATTTGAGCTTCAGGAAATGATGTTTGAGTGACAATGTATTTTGTCTTCTTCTCAAGGAGCAATCTCTACATGGTGCCTTTGACCGGGATCCTTGATTCAGATAGGTCCATGCTCAACTCACCACCAACATCCTTGTAGAAATTTCACCCAAGAAAAATTTTGTATGAGGTTGGGACGTTGACCACCAGGACTATCATCTTAATTCTCTTGTTTGGAAATGTTGCAAATGTAAATTGGGCATCCTTGATTTGTCCCAGTAGTGGCATTTGTTTATTCTCCATGGAGAAACATCTCCCAAAGGTCTTAGTTAGTGTGAGTCCAAGAGATTCTGCTACTTTGGTAGGCATGACATTATCAGACACACCTGAGTCTATGATATAATTATTCAGCTGGTGTCTATTTATCAGTAGGGAGACATAAAAAGGCTCTATTTTTCCAAGGGTAGTAGGAGGAGTAATGATAAGATTGTTTGAGATGGACATGTTACTTGGGGGATCATGAGTTACCTTCTTAACATCTTGTCCTGTAGGGATGGATTTATTCTTTACAGACTGGACCAACTTATCCAATTGCTTAGGGTTGGATTATAGGAATTCAAATTTAGACATTTGAAATTTGGTTTTCTTGACATGGTCAATTATATCAAATGTCTGAAATGAATTAGGAACAGGGGAAGGTAGTTCATCCTTCTAGTTTTTAAGAGGTGGGGTACTAATTTGTGAAATTAAAGTTGAAGGTGAAGGTGTACTTGAGGTACTTAACTTTTTAGCAATCATTGGGTCATTTGGCTAGAAAGGTAGAGAAGTTCCTCATTTGGTAATTGAAATTGTAGGCTAAGATCCTTCCCCTATTTTTCTCTTATTAGTTTTTTTAACTGACTAGTTTTGGGACCAGGTGAATATGATGTATGATCCATCAAACACTTCACCTTTACTTTTGGGTTCATCCTGATAATTTAGGAAACCAATGTTGGAGTCGCTAACTAATTCTTCTTCTCCTTCTATGAAGATATTAGCATCATCTTCTAGGTTCCACTCAGGCTAGAAGGAGAAATCATATTCTATTTCAAGATATCCAACTGCTAAATTGGTTAGAGGTGCTTCAATGGCTAGTTTCCCTTGTGGGGGAGGAAGATAATTTGGTTGATCTTGATTCTTGGTAGCATTGCCTTGATATGGTTGATTGGGGAATGTCCTCCTTGGTATATCTCAGTACAAAGGAGTAGAAGACATCCCTTACACCATTTGCTTTTTAAGAGCTAGTAACTCATTTGCCAACTTTTGCACCATAGAATCAGTGGTGCCTATAGATGGATATTCAGAGGATGAAGAAGATTTACCTCTATGAGGATCTCTCCTTATCTTCCCTACCAAGATGAGATCATCTTCCACCTCAATAGCCAAATCTTGAACTTTAGTAAGGTCTATGTGGCCAACACGTCTCAATAGAAAACTCACTTCAAGAAGCTAAGAGTTGATGAAGAAACATTTGAGATTCTCATCTATTAGCTGAGCAATTATAGGAATCCTTTCCTCAACTTGTCAAATTTGGAAATGAAGTCCCTCATAGGTTCATGAGGCTCCTTATTCATCTGTGTGAGTTGGGCCAGTAGGGCATGCGCATCTTCTACAATCTTGAACCTTGCTTCAAACTTAGCTTTGAGGGTGTTCTAGTCAATCACAGACTGAGCTTGCAGATGGTAAAACTAGTCTGTAGTAGCACCTTTCAATGTCTCTATGAATAGCCTGACTACTACGTCCTTATACTCCACGCCTATCACACCACAGGCTATGTTGAAGGCTGCAATATGTTCATCAAGATGAACTCTCCCATCACCAAAGAACCTGGAAAAGTTTTTCCTTGAACTGTGCGGTAGCTCATGTAGAGGTGGAGTTAAATTGAGTGGGCCAAAAAAGTTACCCCAGGGACCTTGAACTGCCATGATTTGAATACTGAAGGGAGGGATAACAAATGTCTAAGGGGTATGTATTTACAAAGCTCTGATAATAGTAGAAATGGATGTTTTTCCTGATAATGGAGGCTTGACTTTTGTAAGAGGAGAACTCTTAGTTCATTAAAGGTGAGATGTGAAAGGAAAGGATCAAAAAAACTTTGTTGTACCAACTCAAATATAAGGCAAACAATACCCTTAGCTCTCTAGCTTCGAGTATATCATGGATCTGTTAGAGTGTAAAATTGAAATGAAAAAAATTGGAACTGCTTAAATTTAAAGATTGAGGCTTCAAACTATGCATTTTATCCCTAACAGAGTTGTCAAAAAATTTTGGGTGAATATTTTGTCACTAGTTAACTAATGGGCAAAATAGGTTGTTTCAACCATAGCATAAGGAGATTGGTCAGCCAAGTTTGTAGGTTTACCAAATCAAAAGGGGAAAAATATCTCCACTCATCAAGGGGAGGTTCCCTATAACTATGAGGTGCTATATACTATATATATAAGCAAAAAATAACACTCAGGGGTAGGACAACACCATCCATCTCTCTTTTTTTAGAGATGATGTTCACAGACAAAGGAGAAATTCTAGGTGATCTCTGGAGGTACTTCTCTTTTTTTAGAAGTAATACTCAGTCAACAACCAGATTCCTTCCTAGGTAGTAAAAGTAACTGTAACATGGCGCTATAACACAACAGGGTGAAGTGTAGCACAAAGTCTCCACCTCAACTACCAAAGAGTGAAATGTGAAAGAAAATAGGGGCACAAATTTGTCCCAAGATCCTTTACACAGAGACAAACTAAAAATAAACACACTAAAGATAATTGTGGCAACACAAAGTCTCTCCACAGTTGGCTTTAGGACATCTTCCTGATTACTTCTACTAGTTTTGCTTGTTAAATTAAATGGACAAGAATGCATTCAAGAAATAGACATAAGAACAATTTCCTCAACAACACAAGCTATTCAAGCATAAAGTTTGAAAGGTTACTTGTTTTCTCATTCAAATAAAGAAATATGATTGACAATTTGAGCTCAAAGTCTCAGGAAAATGCCTTTCAATTTGGGCAGAGTTTTGCTTTTAATAACAAAAAGATCTCTTTTGCATAAAATAAGAGATTACAATATATAGCACTCCAAAAAAGACTTGGGCACTTTATTTCATGGAATGGCCCATGCTACATTCAATTCCTTCAATATTTATGGGAGGGCCATGCTAGGACAAGACATCAGCCTTAACTATGGCATGTCAATTCATCTCAAATGTCCCCATTTCAAGTATGGGCCACTTGGTCCTCTTCCTAATATGTGCACAGCTATCCACTCACTTTTATTTAAAGGGAAAAAAATGGGCCATGCCTTTGAATGCTTGCACACTCAGATGTCCACCTCGTGGATTGTTTCACCAACTAGAAATAACTCTTGCACAGATATTTCTGGTCTTTCCCTCTTTTCTTAACATATTTTATCTCTTCATCATGATCTAAGCTATCTGGCTATCTTTTCCCTTTCTACTAGCTCTTTCAGCTCCTTGTTTCAATTGGTCACTGAGTTTGTTCTCAGGTTTGTGCCATATTTGAAAATCAATGGATATTTCATTACCCTAAATTTGACGTCCGTGAGGATGTCACTAGTTTCTAGTCACTTGAACCACTTTGAACCTTGAACCTTGAACCATGAGAGTGCATTGGTTCAATGGTTCAATAGCTCATATGGCCCTATCGGCTCCTTGGTTCAATCACTTCTTTGATTTAATCACTTTCTTGGTTCAATCGCTTGCTTGGTTCAATTGCTTTCGTTCCTCTTCAGTTGAACCATCTCTTCGAACTTGTCTCTAGAATCTTCTGCTTCCTTCCTGTTGGGTGAATATTTTGTCACCAACATACTAATGATAAAAATAGGTTTGATCATCCACAGCAAGGGAGATTGGTCATCCAAAGTTTTAGGTTTACCACATCTAAAGGGGACAAATCTCTCCTCTCATCAAGGGGAGGTTCCCTATAAGTATGAAGGGATATATATGATAGATATAAGTAGAAAATAACACTTAGAGATGGGATATCACCATCCATCTCTCTTTTTCTAGAGATGATGCTCATAGACAAAGGAGAAATCTTGGTGAAGACACTAAAGGCACTGCTCTTCTTTCAAAAGTGGTCTTATAGGAAATAGCAAGAGTTCTTTCAGGCAATGACAAGTAACAGGTAACAGGGGCAGTGACCAGCAGAATGAAGTGTAGCACAAAGTCTCCACTTCAACTACCCAAAGAGTGAGATACAAAGAACAATGAGGGCACAAATTCATTCCAAGGTCCTTTACATAGAAATAGAAAATAAACAAACAAACTAAAGACAATTGTAGACAACACAAAGTCTCCCACAACTAACTTTAGGACACCTTCCTAATTACTTCCATAAATCCTACTTGTTAGATTAAATAAACAAAAATGCTTCTAAGAAATAGACATAAGAATAATCTCCTAGAATAGCACAAGCTATGATAGCACAAAGTCTACAAGTATCTTGCTTTCTCATTTAGATAAAATAATATGAAGAACAATCTGAGCTCAAAGTCTCAGTGTTCGCCTTTCAATTTGGGTAGAGTTTCGCTATTATAAAATGAAAAGTCTCCCTTGCATAATGAGATAATTTATAATGTATAGCCACCAAGCAAATCTTAGTGCTCTTTCCCATGGGACGGCCCATGCTACAGTCAATACTTTCAATGTGCCCTCAGTTCTACCTAGAGGGCCATGCTAAGAATAGTGTATTTCCTTAACTATGGCATGTTATTTCATTTCACATGCCTTCTCCTCATCTTGGGTTATCTCATTTGTCTCCTCTTGTCTGCATAGCTGCCCACTTTGTCTTTACTCTTAGGGGGATAAATAGGTAGCATCTTCAATGTTTAAGGGCTCAAATATTTATTTTGCAGATTGTTCCACCTACTAGAATAACTTTTACACAGATATTTTCCTCTTTGTCTCTTCCTACTATGATTTGATCCCTTGGGCTATCATTTACCCTTTTTGGTTTTGTCTTTTTCCCTCATTTGAGCTTTTAAGGCTATATCCTCAACCTTGCTAGTTCCTTCAACTTCTCTCTCTTTGTGGTTCTTCCCTTTTGGCCCTAGCCTTAAGGCCTTTGAATGCATTTAGGTCTGTGTTTAAGTCTATAAGGATCAATAGCTATTTCAATACCATGAATTTGATGTCTACGAGCTCGTCACCATTTGAAAACCAATGGCTAGTTGGTCACCCTAAAATTGATGGCCGTAGGGACGTCATCGAACATCTGGATTCCAACAGCTAGTTTGCGATGCTCAACTTTGACGTCTATGGGCCCTTCACTTTCCTTGACAATTTCTTTGGCTTTCTTTTTTTGTCCTTCTTGAAGGAGAAGAATCCCTTTGGGGTCTTGAGAAAGGCCTATTTTGGCTGGTGAGAGCCCCCCGCAAGGGCACATGCCCTTTGAGATGCTTTGGACAGCCTTTAGGATTTTCTTTCGATGGGCTTTTCTTCAGGCTTTTCCTTCAAACAAAAGTCTGAAGGAATTCCTTTAGATATTTTGTCTGAAGGAATTGTCCCTTTCCTTCATTCTTTCTTCCCGCTTACTTTTGCTTTCCGTTAGGCTTTCTTTCAGTGGGCTTTTGTCTTTGCTTTGAGCTTATTTCTTCGAACAAAAGTCTGAATAAATTCCTCTAGACATTTTGTCTGAAGGAGTTGTTCTTTTCCCATTCCTTAGTCATTTCTTTCGCCGGGCTTCATCGATCGGGTTAATTCCTTCAGAAAAAGTATGAAGGATTCCTTTAGACTTTTTGTCTGAAGGAATTTCCCTTAACAACTTTGTTGTAGGATTTCCTTCCAAAGGAATTCCTTTTCTTGCTCAGCCTTTGAAATGGTCCACCTGTTCCCTACCTGCCCTCTATAAGGGTTGTCTGACATCCCTAATTACCTTTCAAAAAAGTTGCAAGGGTCCATTTTGGCTCCTAAGTGCCCTCCACAAGGGCACTTGTCCTTTGGGCTCTTAGAAGACCCCTTTTAACTTCTCGATTGAAAAAATGGCTAAGTGTTAAACCTATTTATTTCCTATAGAGTCCATAGTTTTGAGGCCTTAAGAGTCCATAGATTTGAGCTTGCCTATAGAGTCTATATAAACCACTTCTATAGTTTTCCCTAACTTTGAAAGATTCCATAGAAATCCAGCTCGTAGAGTCCGTAGAAACCATCTGTGAAGTTTGTAGTTCCACCTGCAGAGTTTGTAGTTTGAGTCCATAGAACTGGGGGAGTCTGTAGAAATGAACCTATAGAAATGAGTTCGTAAATTTCTTCTTGTGAAGTCTGTAGATTTAAGCCTATAGAGTCCATAGATTTAAGCCTGCAGAGTCCATAGAAATGAAAAAGTTTTGGAAAATAGAGAAATTCAAGGCTCATGACAAATTTTTGAGAAGGGAAGAGAGAATTTTTGGCTTGTAAGACCAAAAAATAGTTCGTGTGTTATCCCAAAAAGGAGTAATATATTTTGGGAACAACCGCTGGCTCTAGTTGGAGAACTTCCTTCAGTTAAAATTTTAGAACAACTAGGGGGAGTAAAAACTAGAATCTCCAGTGCCTTTAAGTGTGCCATTGGGCTATGGAGTCATGCCAACCAAAAAGAAAGCAAGGCACCAGAAAATGAAAATGAAAAGGAAAAGCACAAAATCAAACTAAAGACTATATAAATATACATATGTATATAAAATCTTGTTTGATACTTCAAGAGTTGAATTACTTCAGATGTTGCCCATTATGAGGCAGAGGAAAGAGCGTGCCATCTTGATACTTCAATAGAAAACTATTTTCACCATTGAGTTCATGAATAGTGAATGGACCTCTCCAAAGGGAATCAAATTTCCCATGCATTCCCTTTGGTTCTCTCCTTTTGTCCCATAGCAGGACTTGATCTCCAATCTGGAAATCACAGTTTTTTGCTTTCTGGTTAAAAATCTTCTTCACCAAACTTTGATGGGCAACAATTTGGTCCACCACCATAGTTCTCTACTCATCTAGCTCAATCAAGCACATGATCCTTTTGTCAATAGAGCTTTCATATGTTTAATCCTCAATTGCCTTTGCTAATTTGAGTGCTGGTAATTCCAAGGTGATCAGTATCTCTGCATTAAGACCATACAGAAGTTGGAAAGGTGACATACCTATCACCCTCTTAGGTGTAATTATATCTACCCATAAATCATCAACCAATGCTTTATGCCATGTCCTTTGGTTGTCATCTACCAGCTTCTTGATGATGGTCACTAGGTTTTTGTTGCTTGATTCAGCTTGGCCATTCCCTTGTAGAAAGTAATCAGAAGAGTGGGAGAGTGTAATCTCATAGTTGAAATAGAATTGAGTAATCTCCTGGGAAGTGAAACAAGCTGCATTGTTAGTGACAATCTTGGTTGGGACCCCAAACCTAGAAATGATGTTCTCTTTGAAGAAATTGCACACTACTTCTGAAGTAGCATGTTTGGTTGGAATAGCTTCCACCCACTTGGTGAAGTAGTATGTTGTTATAAGGACATAATCATGTCCAAAACTTGAAGATGGGTTTACAGCTCCAATAAAATCAATCCCCCATTGCTGAAATAGCTCTTCTATCACCACTGGCTTGAGAGGTAAGGTAGCTAACTTGGGTCTTCCAACAAACTGCTGGAATAGTTCACATTTTCTTACCCACTTGTATGCATCTTGAAAGAGAGTTGGCCAGTAATACCTGACTCATAGAATTTTATGGGAAGTCACAAGAGTAGAAAAATGTCCTCTTTAGGCCAGATTGTGGAAAGATTTCAAAAGTTGGCTTTGTTGTTCCTTGTCCACATAGCGAAGGAACACTCCATTAAGGCCCCTTTTATATAGGCCATTTTCCCAGAGGATAAAATTGGCAGCTTTCAACTTGATAGTCCTCCTTTATTTATAGGATAGGTGAGTAGGACACTCACCATACATAAGAAAATGAGCAATATCTGAATACCACTCATTCATGGTGGAGACAAAGAGGACTGTTGGTGTGTCTTCCACCTCTACTTCTTCATGCCCTTTTTCTTTTAGCTTGTTATCAGCAATTAATTGGCATAGGCCTTTTCCATGCACCAGTTTTATTGGTTTGATGACTAGATCAAAATCCTAGATTTTTGCAATCCAATTGCCTCTTTTCATCCTAAACTCCTACTAAGTTAGTATGGATTTGACCGTGGTGTCTGGAACCAAGGCAGTAGTGTGTGAATTCAAGATGTAGAAGTGGAAATGCTTTACTACCTTCACCACTGCATAAGCATGCTTCTCCATGTTTGAGTACTTCAGCGCCTGCACTTTGAGAGGACAGCTCATGAAAGAAATAGGAGATTCCACACCTTCTTGGTTCTATTGAATTAAAATTAGTGAAAGCATGTGTTCAGAAGCATAACTGTATATGGTGAACTCTTTGTTATAGTCTGAACAAACTAGAATTGGGGCATGTGTTGGGAGGATGGACACCGGAAGCACACAATTTGATTACCAATACCAAGCAACTTAATATGCGGAAATTAACCAGATTCACCAAGTAACTAGAATTCAGAATAACACAGCATATGAGAGACAATACCACATTGTATTAACACTTTATACAGAAAAGAATACAATAAAGAAGATGCCACTTCTTCTCCACCACCTTACAGAGGTTTCCCACACCTCAAGTGAACAGTAATTCTTCTCCCCAAAGCTCTCCCTCTCACAGGTCCCAACACCCAACTCAAAATACAGAGTTGGTGTTCACCTCCCGTGCTCCACGCACACCACAAGTGCTCCACGCACTCCACAAGCACTCCACGTGCTCCACAAGTACTCAAGGTACTTCAAGTAGATCTCCCATGAATCTACAACAACCTGCAATTCAACAGACCATACTTATGGAAGGAACTCCCTTGCCTTCCTCTTGCTCTATCCGAGTACACACCTGTACTCCAAGTAGATCCTGCCTGATACTGCTCCCTGTTGTGTTGCTGTCTGTATGACCTTGCACACCTGCAAATCAAGCAATGGTTCTAATCACCTGTGAACCTCGACCTTGCACACACATACACCTGCAGATCAACGATCTTACTTACCATGTAGATCTCCTATATAGGCCATGCAACTGTGACCAAGATCCTACACTCTTGAAGAACCCAGCTGGCTCTCCAATCCAGCACCAACACACCTGGTACTGTGGCACTAGGAGGAACGCACCATAGCTCTACCTCACACACAGAAGGAGCTTATAATTATGCTCTCTTACTCCCTAGCACACTTTTCCAATACAACCATGAGTCTATTATATAGATCTCATCCAAACAATGATTAGACATCTAATTACCATAATTAGATCCGCAGCTCTCAGTCTATAATTAGCCCTGATCATGCAAACACTTGGTTCGTTAGCTAACTGCCCATAAATAGCTCACAGTCGAACCACACAGGCGACCGACGCCGGTCCCTGTTCGCCTGGAGGTGACCGACGTCGGCCGATATATGACCGACATCGGTTGCTTCTCTGTGCTCTCCCGCCGACATCGGCTGATCAAACCGACCCCAACTTCTTCTGCAACTCAGCAACCTTCAGCAACCTCCTCTCCTGTTTGCATCAGTGAAGCTTTTAGCTCCACAATCCTAACAATCTCCCACTTGGAGATAAATAGCTGCACTGTACCTGTACCTGTACTCTGTCTAATCTATTTCCTGGTTTGTATCCCTCTTCAAGCTCCCATCTGAAGACAACCCACCACACAACCTGTGGTGTACCACCTGTCATCCGAGTAACCTGCCACATCCGAACCTACAAATACATGTAGTGAAGTCCTGACCCTGCATAGCAACACCTGCTGCCGGTCCCTCTCAAAAAACCTGAGAATCCACTTCCCCGAATTGGCTCCTAACTCTCTGACAGCTCTCACTGTATGGGAATACTCAGGTCTATACCAGACCTCATGTGATTTCGGACACTGTACCTATCCAGCCCTTAGTGTGCTCCGGTTCTGTATCCCAAACCTCACCAACACCTGATTCACATCAGCTCCCACTCGAGACAAAATCAACCAGTGATCTCCATGCCTCCCATGTCAAAGAATTCCGCTGCTCCAAACTCCTCATGACATGCCACTGAACTAATCTTACCCTTAGCTCAGCAAAACCCTGTATGTACACACCTGCTATAGCAAAACATACCATCCACATACAGCAACAGAATGATGTCGCGATCACCATCCCCCTGGTAAGTCAAACCACAGTAGTTACCCTGACATTGACTGAAGCCATGCTCCGTCCTCCACCTGTCAAAACCTGTACCACTGTCCTGCAGCTCCACAAGACCATATACCTGGTCTTCCGTCTCACGTATCCGTTCTCTCTATTCTTCTACTAAGGTATCCATTCGTCTCTGTGCTTTTATACCTGCTGGCAACTCTACCAAAACACACCTGTCTGGTTCTCCTCCAAGGAATCACATCCTCATCCATGCCAAGCTCACACCTGTTTCCTGGATCCTTCCTGCTCTACAATCAGAAACATGTATGAAGAAGAGGAACAATGAATTTGAGGGCCTACTTACGCCTTCAGTCCTCCGTATGGGTGTTTGAGACTCCTTGACAGCTTGCTGTCCACCCAAAATCTGTTACAGTGACCGACCTCGGTCACCCCACAGTCTGCATCTGACCGACGTCGGTTCCATGCGTCTGTACCTAACTACCAACCTGCCTGCGCTGGTGTCCCTGCTGCCGACGTCGGTCCTCCTAACCGACATCGGTCTTACATACTGCCGACGTCGGTCTCATAACCGACATCGGTCTTACCCTGCCCGACATCGCCAGCGTCGGTCTGCACATGACCAACCTCGGCACCTATCTGTTCGACGCCAATTCCTCCTGACTGACATCGGTGTCTGTGTTCGCCTGTGAGTGATGACTTTTTACCCGCGAGCTTCTTTGGATCAAAATCCATGTCCAAACTGCCCTGCTCAGAAGTATCCAGCCACATCCACTGGGTTCTGTCCGCCATCTCCTCCATAAACACCAAGGCTTTCCAGTTCTTAAGCCTGTCAAATATATCTGTCTTCCGCTTAAGAACATGCATCTCCTTCCTGCTCATGTGACCAAGCCTACGAAGCCACGTCTCCGCAACAAAAGAAGAATCAGTAATATAAACAAGTAGATAAAGGATACCTGTTTTCTTACCACCAGCTAATTCAAGTGCATCCGCTGTGAGAGTTCTTGTGCATCTCTCATCACCCAATCTTTCTGAAGAAATTAGCCATATCTCCAGACCTGGGACCTGCATGACCTTCATCAACACCTGTGTGTTGGCCGCCTGCAATTTCAGCTTCACTTTGCCTTTTGCCAATTCTTTGGCAAGGCTCACCAGCTCCTCTACCTGGAACTGCATGGAAAGAGGCAACCGAATCTTTTATCCAAGATTCAACTTTATCCAAGAAACCTGCAAACACATCCTGTGCAACAACACCTGCTACATCTATATCTTCAGTTTCTTCATGCTGATCTGCTACCAACCAACAATAATCTTTTACCTGCTCTTTCTTTCCATAGGACCGTGAGTGACCATCTGTGCTTTTCAACTCCTCCATTCTTAGCTTACTTTGATCTGCTGTTGCTCTACTCCCACTCGATCAGAAACCCCTGAGAGTGCCCTGTAACCAAACACAAAACCTGCTTCCTCCAACCTCAGCTCAGATACCACTTGTTGGTATCAAGCTCAAGAACCTACAACCAAGGCTCTGATACCACTTGTTGGGAGGATGGACACCGGAAGCACACAATTTGATTACCAATACCAAGCAACTTAATATGCAGAAATTAACCAGATTCACCAAGTAACTAGAATTCAGAATAACACAGCATATGAGAGACAATACCACATTGTATTAACACTTTATACAGAAAAGAATACAATAAAGAAGATGCCACTTCTTCTCCACCACCTTACAGAGGTTTCCCACACCTCAAGTGAACAGTAATTCTTCTCCCCAAAGCTCTCCCTCTCACAGGTCCCAACACCCAACTCAAAATACAGAGTTGGTGTTCACCTCCCGTGCTCCACGCACACCACAAGTGCTCCACGCACTCCACAAGCACTCCACGTGCTCCACAAGTACTCAAGGTACTTCAAGTAGATCTCCCATGAATCTGCAACAACCTGCAATTCAATAAACCATACTTATGGAAAGAACTCCCTTGCCTTCCTCTTGCTCTATCCGAGTACACACCTGTACTCCAAGTAGATCCTGCCTGATACTGCTCCCTGTTGTGTTGCTGTCTGTATGACCTTGCACACCTGCAAATCAAGCAATGGTTCTAATCACCTGTGAACCTTGACCTTACACACACATACACCTGCAGATCAACGATCTTACTTACCATGTAGATCTCCTATATAGGCCATGCAACTGTGACCAAGATCCTACACTCTTGAAGAACCCAGCTGGCTCTCTAATCCAGCACCAACACACCTGGTACTGTGGCACTAGGAGGAACGCACCATAGCTCTACCTCACACACAGAAGGAGCTTATAATTATGCTCTCTTACTCCCTAGCACACTTTTCCAATACAACCATGAGTCTATTATATAGATCTCATCCAAACAATGATTAGACATCTAATTACCATAATTAGATCCGCAGCTCTCAGTCTATAATTAGCCCTGATCATGCAAACACTTGGTTCGTTAGCTAACTGCCCGTAAATAGCTCGCAGTCGAACCACACAAGCGACCGACGCCGGTCCCTATTCGCCTGGAGGTGACCGACGTCGGCCGATATATGACCGACGTCGGTTGCTTCTCTGTGCTCTCCCGCCGACGTCGGCTGATCAGACCGACCCCAACTTCTTTTGCAACTCAGCAACCTTCAGCAACCTCCTCTCCTGTTTGCATCAGTGAAGCTTTTAGCTCCACAATCCTAACATCATGGGCAATGATAGTCTTGATATCCTCAAATGTTAACTTACTTTCTTTAGTCCAGCTAAAGGTGGCCTTTCCCTTCATCATGTTTACAATATGTCTAGTCTTCTCAACAAACTCAAGGATGAACCTTCATAAGAAATTCACCTTTCCAAAGAAAGAGTGAACAGTAGGCTTACTTGTGGGCAAGGTAAGCTCTTGGATAGACTTGAATCTGTCTGAGTCAATATTTATGCCTCCTTTGGACACAATGTCTCTGAGAAGTTTCCCCTTTGTTACTCCAAAAATTGACTTCTTAGGGTTTAAGGATATGCCATTTTGGCAACAGCATTCTAGCACTTGTTGCAAGTGACATATATGATCTGGGCGATGCTTAGAAAAGATGACCAATTCATCAAGATAAACTATAATGAACTTACCCATTTCATCTTTGAAGGCAAGGTCTATTTCTCTTTGGAAGGTGGCACCAGCATTAATAAGGCCGAATGGCATTCTCCTATAGGCGAAGGTGCCCCAAGGTGTGGTAAACACAGTTTTGTGCTAGTCTACCTCACCAATTTCAACTTGATTATATCTTTAAAATCTATTCGGCATTGATAACATCTCTGAACCAGTCACTATTTGAAGCACTTGATTCATGATAGGCAAAGGATAGTTATCTTTTAAAGATGACTGATTCAAGTTCCTAAAATCCACACAAAGGCAAATTTTGCCATTCTTCTTCCTTACAGGCACTATGTTTGCAATCCATGTGGAATGATGGATTGGGAAAATGATCCTAGCATTTAGCAATTTTGTATCTTAGACAAAATGGTACCTGATATCTTTGGATTATACTACCTGGATGTTTGCTTGTAAAGTGTCGAATCAGCCTTGAGAGGAATGTCATGTCAAATTTTATCAGGCCTAAGTGACTTCAGGTCATCATAAGAGTAAGCTAAGATGTCCATGTACTAATGGAGTAGAGTAGTGAACTTGAATCTCTCTTTAAGAGTGCAGCATTTCCCAATGTTCACCATCTTGGGATCATCCTTGGTACCTACATTTAATTGATCAAACCCTTGGTAGGAGTTGGAATCTGTTGGCTACCATTTGGTGAACCTATCATGTTTGTCAAACAACTTTTCAAGAGAAACCAAGCCTTTTGGAATTTTGTTTCCATTTAGCTGCAAGAACTCCTCACCTACATTAGAACTTGACTCAGGGGTTGGTCAAGATATTGAGGCTCACTGCCTTCAAAATGAAGCTGTTCAAAGCTATCTTTTTATTCTAAGAAGGCAATGATATGGCTATCATTGTTAAACACTTAACAATGACTGGCATTATTAGGTACACTTGGTTGAAAGACCAGCTCAATAGTGTACTTGTCTCCTTTAAAGTCTGGGTGAGGAAACAGAAGAATCACTGAAACAGCCAAAGCATCAACTCTATCATTGAATTCATTGGGAACTACGGAGATGTTGAAAGCATCAAAGTTTTTAATTTGGTCCCAAACTAGATTGTAGTAGTGGCACAATCTCTCATTTTTGGTTTGGTATAGGTTTCTCGCCTGACAAACCACTAGCTCAGCATCTCCTTTAGCATGAAGGAGTTTGATACCTTTGTCATGAGTAGCCTTCAATCCAAGTAAGAGAGATTCATACTCAGCTGTGTTGTTGGTGTTACTGAACTACAACTTGTATGATGAAGGTAAAATATCTCCTTGAGGAGATATCAATATGATCCTGGTTCTTAAACTAGTAGAGGAATAACTGCCATCAAATTTCAACATCCATACCTCATTTGAAACTAATTTTTCTTCAGATTTCTCCATACTTGGAAGGGGGAATTCTTCTAAATTTGCACTATGTTTTCTCATGTCTTCTACTATTCCATCTAAACTAATTTTTAGACTATCATTTTTAGAATTTTCCTCAACTAAAACATGAACATCCTCTGTGGTCAAGAAATAACTACCCATTCTTGAAGACTCAAATAGAATTTGAGCTTCAAGGGCTGATGTCTTAGTGACCACATATTTCACTTCCTTCTTAGGGAGAAGTCTCTTCATGACACCTTTAATAGGGATTCTTGCTTCAAACAAGTCCATACTTAACTCGCCACCAACATCTTTGCAAAAATTTCAGCCAAGAAGGATGTCATATGATGCTGGGATGTCAGCCACCAGGATAGTCATCATGATTCTTTTGTTTGGAAATGCTGCAAATGCAAATTGAGTGTCCTTAATTTGTCCCAACAGTGGGACTTGTTTTTTCTCCATGGAGAAGCATCTCCCAAATGTCTTGGTCAATGTGAGACGAAGAGATTCTACCACTTTGGCAGGCATGACATTGTCTGAAGCTCTAGAATTAATGATGTAATTGCTTAGCTTGTGACCATTTATCAACAGGGAAACATAGAAAGGTTCTATTTTCTTAGGAGTAGAAGGATTAATGACAAGGTATTTTGGAATAGACATGTTCCTTGGGGGTAGCTTTTTTTCTTGTTAGGATGGTTTGGTTCTTTACACATTAAACCAATTTATCCAACTGATCAGGTTTGGACTACAGGAATTCAAATTCAGACATTTGAATTTTGGTTTTATTTATATGGTCAATTATATCAAATGTCTGGAATGAGCTAAGAGTAGAGGATGGGAGTTCATCCTTTTGATTTTTGGGAGGGAGAGGACTGGTTTATGAATTTGAAGTTGAAGGTGAAGGCAAGTTGGGAGCACTTACTTTTTTAGTAATCACCATATCCTTTAGTTGGAAGGGCAGAGTAGTTCCATGCTTAGCAATTGAGATTGTTCGTTGAGTTCGCTCCTCTATCTTTTCTTTATCAGCTTATTGGGTTGATTAATTATTGGACTAGATAAACATAGCATATGATCCCTCAGTTGCTTCACCATCACTTCTAGGTCCATCTTGGTAATTCAGGAAACCAATGTTGGAGTCGCCAGCTGATTCTTCTTGGTCCTCTATGAAGAGATCGGCATTAATTTCTTGATCAAACTCAGCTTGAAAAGAAGAATCATGTTCTATTTCTAGATATTCAACTATTGAGTTGGTTAGAGGCACTTCAATGGCCAGGTTCCCGCATGGGGGAGGAAGATGATTTATTTTCCCTTGATTCTTGGTAGCATTGCCTTGGTATGGTTGATTCTAAAATTTCCTCCTCAACATATCTCTATATGCAAGAGCAGATGACATCCCTTGCGCCATCTGCTTTCTAAAAGCAAGTAACTCATTGGCCAATTTATGCACCATTGGGTCAGTGGTGCCTATAGGTGGGTATTCTGAAGATGAAGAGGATTTAACTCTGTTAGGATCTCTCCTTATCTTTATTGCTAAGATAAGTTCATCTTCTACTTTAGTATCTAAGTCCTGAGTAGTAACAAGGTCTATTTGTCCAGCCTGTCTCAGTAAGAAGCTCACTTTAGGTAGCTGTGAGTTAATGAAGAAGCATTTGAGATTTTTAGGTGTTGGTTGAGCAATGGCAGGGATTTGGTGCCTCAGCTTGTCAAACTTTGCAATAAAATCCTTCATAGGTTCATGAGGCTCCTTCTTCATCTATGTGAGTTGGGCCAGCAAGGCATGTGCATCTTTTGTAGGCTTGAACCTTGCTTCAAATTTGGCTTTGAGTGTGTCCCAATCAGTCACCGATCGAGCTTACAGATGGTAAAACTAGTTTATAGTGATGCCTTGTAATGTCTCCATGAATAGCCTGACTGTTATGTCTTCAAATTCCACACCTATCACACCACAAGCTATGCTGAAGGTTGTAATGTGTTCATTAGGATGAACTTTTCCATCACCAAAGAATTTTGAGAAAATCTTCCTTGAACTGTGTGAAATTTTATGTAGAGGTGGAGTCAAATTTAGTGGATCAAAAGAGTTACCCCAAGGGCCTTGAGCTATCATGATTTGATTATGAAAAGTAGGGATAAAAAATCTAGGTGGAGTATGTATAGGTGAAGCTCTAGTGACAATAGAAAAAGAAGCTCTACCTTGTATTGGTGACCCGATACGGATGGGAGGAACACTCCTGGATCATTGAACTTGATGTTGTGGAGGAAAAAAATCAAAATTTCCTTGCTACACCAACTCAAAGACCAGATCAACAACACCTCAGGTTCTTTGACTTCTGGTATAATGTGGAGTTGCCAAATTGTAAGATAAAAATGAGAAAGAACTGGTCCTACTTTAGCTTAAATCTTGAGACTTCAAACTAATTTTCTTCCCCAGTAGATCTAGTTTACAGACCAGATTATATAATGGGAATGGATAAGGCTATAATAATAATGGGTAAGACCCAAATGAGATTCACCAGAGTATACAATGTATAAGGATAGGAATTGCTTTAATATAAAACTGGAGGCTTTAGACTGCATGTTGGTCCCCAGTGGAGTCGCCAAAAAACTGTTAGATGAATATTTTGTCACCAACGTACTGATGAGCAAAATAGATCTAATCATCCATAGCAAGGGAGATTGGTCAGCCAAAGTTGTAGGTTTACCACATCCAAAGGGGACAAATCTCTCCTCTCATCAAGGGGAGGTTCACTATAAGTATGAAGGGGTTATATACTATAGATATAAGCAGAAAATAACACTCAAAGTTGGGGTATCACCATCTCTCTTTTTTCAGAGATGATGCTCATAGACAAAGGATAAATATTAGTGAAGATATTGAAGGCACTTCTCTTCTTTTATAAGTGGTCTTACAAGAAATAGCAAGAGTTCTTTCACGCAATGACAAGTAACAGGTAATAGGGGGCAGTGACTAGCAGAATGAAGTGTAACACAAAGTCTCCACTTTAGCTACCCAAAGAGTGAGATACGAAGAACAATGAGGGCACAAATTCATCCCAAGGTCCTTTACATAGAAACATAAAATAAACAAATAGACTAAAGATAATTGTAGATAGCATAAAGTCTCCCACAACTGACTTCAGAACACCTTCCTGATTACTTCCACAAATCCTACTTGTTAGATTAAATAAACAATAATGCTTCTAGGAAATAGACATAAGAACAATCTCCTAGAATAGCACAAGCTATGACAGTGCAAAGTCTACAAGTATCTTGCTTTCTCATTCAAATAAAATAATATAAAGAATAATCTGAGCTCAAAGTCTCAATATTTGCCTTTCAATTTGGGCAAAGTTTCACTTTTGTAAAAATGAAAAGTCTCCCTTTGCTTAATGAGAGAATTTACAATGTATAGCCACAAAGCAAAGCTTAACACTCTTTCCCATGGGATGGCCCATGCTACAGTCAATGCTTTCAATGCACCCTTAGTTCTTCCTGGAGGGCCATGCTAAGACCAGTGTATTTCCTTAACTATGGCATGTTATTTCATTTCACATGTCTTCTCCTAGGCCTGGGTCATCTCATCTATCTCCTCTTGTCTGCGTAGCTACCCACTTTGTCTTTACTCCTAGGGGGAAAAATAGGTGGCATCTTCAATTTCTAAGGGCTCAAATATCTATTTTGTAGACTTTTCCACCTACTAGACTAACTTTTACGTAGATATTTCCCTCTTTGTCTCTTCTTGCTACGATTTGAGCCCTCAAGCTATCTTTTCCCCATTTTTGTTTTGTATTTTTCCCTCATTTGAGCTCTCAAGGCTATATCACCAGCCTTGTTAGTTCCTTCAAATTCTCTCTCTTTGTGGTTCTTCCCTTTTAGCCTTGGCCTTAAGGCCTTTGAATGCATTCGGGTCTACGTTTAAGTCTACAAAGATCAACAGCTATTTCAATACCATGAATTTGACATCTATGGGCCCATCATTATTTGA
The DNA here is from genome assembly GCA_037957365.1 of Torreya grandis. Taxonomy (NCBI): domain Eukaryota; kingdom Viridiplantae; phylum Streptophyta; class Pinopsida; order Cupressales; family Taxaceae; genus Torreya; species Torreya grandis. The sequence continues at coordinate 1,222,336 of JARHVA010001602.1, forward strand.
AAACTAACAACTAGTTGGTCACCCTAAAATTAATAGCCATAGGGACGTCATCAGATGTCTGGATCCCAATGGCTAGTTCACAATGCTCAACTTTGACGTCAGCGGGCCCGTCACTTTCCTTGACAATTTTTTTGGCTTTCTTGTTTTGTCCTTCCCAAAGTAGAAGAATCCCTTCAAGGTCTTGAGAAAGGCCTATTTTAGCCAGTGAGAGCCCCCCACAAGGGCACATGCCCTTTAGGATGCTTCAGATGGCCTTCAAGCTTTTCCTTCAGTGGGCTTTTCTTCAGGCTTTTCCTTCAGACAAAAGTCTGAAGGAATTGTCTGTTTCCTTCATTCTTTCTTCCTACTTGCTTCTGCTTTCCATCAGGCTTTCTTTTAGTGGGCTTTTTTCTTTGCTTTGGGATTATTTATTTAGACAAAAGTCTGAATAAATTCCTTTAGACATTTTGTCTGAAGGAATTGTTCCTTTCCCGTGCCTTAGCCGTTTCTTCTGCCAGACTTCATCAATCAGGTTAATTCCTTCAGAAAAAGTCTAAAGGAATTCCTTCAGAATTTTTGTCTGAAAGAATTGCCCTTAACAACTTTTCCATGGGATTTCCTTCTAAAGGAATTCCTTTACTTGCTCGACCTTTGAAACAGTCCACCTGTTCCCTGCCTGCCCTACGCAAGGGTTGTCTGACCTCCCCGATTGCCTTTTAAAAAAGTTACAAGGATCCATTTTGGCTCCTAAGTGCCCTCTACAAGGGCACTTGTCCTTCGGGCTCTTGGAAGACCCCTTTGAACTTCTTGATTGAAAAAATGGCTAAGTTTTGAACCTATTTCTTTCCTACAGAGTCCGTAGAAAGCAACTTGCAGAGTCCATAGTTTTGGGGCCTTGAGAGTCTATAGATTTGAGCCTGCCTATAGAGTCCATCGAAACCAAGTCTATAGTTTTCCCTAACTTTAAAAGAGTCCATAGAAATCTAGCTTGCAGAGTCCATAGAAACCATCTGTGAAGTTTTTAGTTCCACTTACAGAGTTCGTAGAACTGGGGGAGTCCATAGAAATGAACCTATAGAAATGAGTTCATAGATTTCTTCCTATGAAGTCTATATATTTAAGCCTACAGAGTCTGTAGATTTAAGCCTGCAAAGTCTGTAGAAATGAAAAAAATTGTAAAATAGAGAAATTGAAGGCTCATGACAAATTTTTGAGAAGGGAGGAGAGATTTTTTGGCTTGTAAGACCAAAAAATAGTTCATGTGTTGTCCCAAAAAGGAGTAACAAATTTTAAGAACAACACTTCTTTTATTTTAAACTTCTTTGAACCTTTGAACTTTGAACCATTTTGGTTCAAATTTCAATGGTTCATTCTCTTCCTCAGAATCCTTTGGTCCTTCAAAGTTTTTGGATCCTTTTCTTCTCTATTGAACTCATTGAACCTTTGAACTTTGAACTCTTTTGGTTCAAGGTTCAATGATTCAATGGTTCATTCTTTATTCTTAGAATCCTTTGTTCTTCTAAGTCTCTCAAACTTTATTAAACTCATTGAACCTTGAACCTTTGAACCATTTTGGTTCAAGGTTCAACGGTTCAACGGTTCAATCTTTCTTCTTTGAAGTTTTCTTTTCTATAAGTCCTTTGAAGCCATTGAACTTTGAACTTGACGAAGCACTTAACTCTTTTAAGTCCACTGATGTCATTGAACCTTTGAACCTTTGGAGGTGGGGTTCAATGGTTCAATCTTTTGTTTGAAGCCTGTAGATGGACCTTTTGGTTGAACCTCGACGTTGAACCAACCTTGAAATTGCCTAAGTGTTGGGAACTTGTTCCTTTGTGAGAGCTTTCCTGTTGAATTCATTGAACCTATTGAACCTATGATTCCCTTAACTAAAAAATCTTGAATAATTGAAGAACTTGAGTGCTCAAAACATTTTTTGAGAAGGGAAGAGAGAATTTTGGCCTGCAGGACCAAAAATAGTTGATATGTTGTCCCCAAAAATGACTGACAGATTTTGGGAACAACAAAGGATAAAGTGGGTAGAAGGATGGAAAATCATCACATGCTACCACTATACATCTCTTGCACACTCAGACTGAAAATCTAGAAAAATCTTGAAGGAAATAGATTTATACTAAATGCTTAAAGGCAAATTTTGAATCATTCTAGCAGGGCTTCACCATACACTGTGTGTTGTCTTTTTCTATAGCCAAGGGGCTATATATATATAGCAAGGAGAGAGGAAATCTTTTGGTGCCAAGGAGAGGAATCAATTATGTTGAAAGTCTCCATCTTCAGCTACAATTGACTTTTCCAATAATGCTCATTAGGGAATTTTGACTGATCCATGTCACCCTCTTGAATGCCTTTGGCTTGCACTCTTGAAGATGTTTTTTCAATGGTTGCTCAACCCAATTTATATGTTTAGAAATGGTGTTAAAATGGTTGTTATCAATGAATCCACCTGTTAGAAATCTATTTTGGTGCCCAACTGCTTCTCCTTGGCTTTTTGCAATGCATAATGGCATGGAAAAGAGTCACTTTCAGTCTATTTTTTTGGAGAGGCATTATTGGGAATCCATGTGCTCATTGATTGATCTTTCCATTGGCCATTTAGAATGACTCAAATCATTGATTTGCGCCATTGATCTACCTATCATAGATCAGTTGTTGGATCAAACATTATAAGTTAAGTAGTCTTAAAAACTTGATTTACACTGTCAAGACCTTTTCGGGTTTTCCATACTCTTCTACTTCAGGTTATTTAAGCTTGAAAACTTTAGGTTCTATGATATTGATGACTTTGGGTTATTTAAGCTTTATGACTTTAGGTTCTTCCAATTTTAAGTCTTCAAGCTTTAGAAAGTGAACCTTCAAAAAAAATCTGAAGGGCACTTGGAGAGAAAAGTGGCCCTTCAGAAAAATTCTAAAGGGCACTCGAAGAGAAAAGTGACCCTTTGAAAAAAAATTGAAGGGAATTTTGGAGAGAGAAAGAACCCTTTGAAAAAAATTCGAAGGGTAATCTTTCGAGAAAAGATAGGCCAAATACCTTTAGACTTTTTGTCCAAGACAAAAAGTCTGAGACAAATGATTCCTTTAAGAAAAGGTAAAGAGATAATTCTTTCATAATTTTTATCTGAGACAAAGAGTTTGAAAGAATTCCTAGGCTTGGAAAAAAAACCCAAAACAAAGGAAACCTTCCAAATGAAATAATTCTTAGGTAAAAGAGGTGAAAAAACAATCGAACAAGGCTGAAATAAAACTTCTAAAGAAGAGAAAACAATTGGTTTCTTCATGAGTCCTTCACAATTGCATTAAAAATAGACAAGAGATGTTGAACTTAGCCAAAGTAAATTTCAAAAATAAGGTTAACAAATTTGGCTAACATTCTTGGTGATTTCTAGGGAGGGCATGCCTGCTATGCCAAAGACCAGTCACCTAAATCCTTTCATTGGGTATGGAGTCATGCATATAGGTACTTCAAAGATAACTAAACAAACTTTATCTCAAAAACATACTAGCTAGGTTGATCACACACACAAGGCAGAGATACACCTCAAACAAAAGGAAGGAAAACACACATGTGCTACAAAGCACTTAGGGAACACAAAAGTGAACAAAAGGAAACACACACAACTAAACTAGTATTCACAAAAGGGATGAGCAAAGGTGAAAACTTCCTCTTGGATCAAAGGGGTATCTTGAAACCTTCTTGGCTTCATGACAAAGAGGAATGGATGAGGCATGTAACCTTTTGATCTTTGGCATCAATGCCTCCATCTTCTTCATCATGTTTAACGAGAACCAAATAGTGCCAAATAGGTTAGCCAAAAAAATGAACTTCTCTTTCAGCTCAATAACTTCAAGTTTCTCACAATATTCTTCAACTTTGACCTCTAATGGTGATGTAAAAAGGTTTTCATTCTTGGTTTCCATGGTATTCTCAATGAGATTGGGCTTCTCTTCAGCTACAAGTTCTTTAATCTCACTAAGGAGCTTTGCATAGTCTACCCAATCTTGGTCATTTTCTTCCATGGAAAACTTTTATCTACCTTATCATGTACTTGCCTCTCAGCTTGGAAAATGTTTTCAAGCTATTGAAAGAGCTCCATTTATTTCTACCAATCATCTTTGTGCTCCTTGTCATCTTGAATCATTATCTCTTCTCTCTTTTCTTCTTGACATATGAGATCATCAAGTTGATGTTCTTCATGTTTTGATGCATTTGAGGGTGATTTAAAAGCATAAAGAGGTATTGATTCATATTTAAGCACTATGTCTTCGACCTTGATCTCATGAGACTCTTTTAAGACTACAACTTCTTAAGGAGGTCCTTGACCGCTCTCCTTGATAGTGCACTCAACTTCATGCTTGAGATGGTCATATACAACTTCATGATCAGCCAAGGAGTCTCCTTTGAATACCTCTCTCTCTAAGTCCAAGTAGGGTGAGTTATGTCTGATATCCCTAGGTGGAGCTCTAATGATAAATTTCTCTTCTTCATCACTTGTGTCATCCTCTTGTTCTACTGCAAACTGAATGCATCCCTCCTTTGATGCTTCCCTTAAAAGAGTTTATGAATAGATGGGGTGGGAGGGTGGTAAATGGGTGAATGAACTAAAGAATTGATGTAAGTTGTAGTGAGAGGCTCATGAATGGATACAAGAGAAAGAGAAAGCTCTTGAAATGACTCTTGAGTGGTAATGAGGATTTATTGGGTTGAGGGCACATCACTTTCTTCCATAGCCACCTCATGATTTTCATCATCTTCTTGGACTTCTCCTTTAACCTTTTTCTTTTGCTAATACTTCATAGTTTGGTTCCAAGTTGGAAGCTTGGAACTAGTATGCTCTTTTGAGGATTGAATTGGTTCTTTTTCAAGGAGCAGAATGGTGGAAGAGAAATATATAGGTCTACAGTGGGGATGGAGTGTGATGTTCATGAGTGGGCATGGAGATGGGTGAAACCTCTTGAATGGGCTCTTGAGGGAGGGGTAAGATAAGATGAGCCATAGGAAAGAGATCTTACTCATACAAGCTTTCATCATCCTCCTCATTTTCTTTAGGCTCTTCATAGCCTTTTGGATATTCTTTTATAGTTGCAACTTGTTCCATAGCCTCTTGGGTTTCCCATCTCTCTAACCTATCAACCCACCATTGAAAATCTTTTCTTGTCATAGACAATATTTCACTAATGGCATATTGATTCTCTTCTTTAGCATACCCCCACATGTCCATAAAAAATCCAACTAAATCCGTTAACAATTAAAAAGACCACCAAGATTTTTATCACAACACTTATCTAGCACAATCATATGCTCTTGTAATTCTAAAAACCTTGGCATAACTACCCATACATTTTGACAAAGAGAGGTAAATTCAGCTTAGACAAAGAGGTTGGGCTATTTAACTTCTTCAAGCAAGGTTTTGCAGGCTTCATATTCTACCCCCAAACTAATGTTGTTGCCTGACTCATCATGACGAGGCTGAGGTGAAGATGGGTCATATGGCTGGTCAATAACAACATACTCACTTGGAAAGGAACTAAGTTGATGATATGGTTGTCATGACTCATAAGGAGGATGGTATTCTTGATAGGACTATTGAGAAGGGTAGAAAGGGTCGTGAAAGGGTTAATAGGGAGGTGTTTGTTAAGGATTCTCCTCATAGCCATCCATATCAAATTCATAAGTCACATGAAATGACAAGAATTGATCGAAATATTCATCAATAGACACCTAGGATACTTACAACCAGAAATTCATTTAGAATCACCATTGGTGTTTGCTTGGATGCTTCTAAAATATGATAAGAGAGAAGACACACCAATAATATTCCCACTATTTGGACTTGGTCCCACCATGTGTGCCAAAACTATTGTCTCCAAATTTTGCACCCTAGAAGAGAGTGTTCTGTCCTCTCCCAGATTTGGGCAATGTTGGAGCATTTCTAGGATTAGGGGTATGCCTATGGAGGAAATGGACCTCTAGATTGAAAGGGATATCTCCCTATAAATGTCTCTATAAGACAATCTCCACTAAACCAGCTTGTTTAAAGGGAAAATAGTTAGAAATTTATAGAAAAGGAAAACCTATTCTAAGAGTGGTGATACATAAATACTATTTTCTACATGAATGTCAAATTATAGTGCACAATACAGCAAAGACACAAACCATTCAAAAAAATTCCAAAGGGCATTTTGGAGAGTGAAATAACCATTTGGAAAATTTCCAAAGGGTTATCTTTCAGGAAAAGATAAGCCAAATACCTTCAAATTTTTTGTCCAAGATAAAAAGTCTCAGACAAAGGATTCCTTTGAGAAAAGGCAAAGAGATAATTCTTTTGAACTTTTTGTTTGAGACAAAATGTCCAAAAGAATTCTTAGGCTTGGACAAAAAACCTGAAATAAAGGAAATCTTCCAAACAAGATAACACTTAGGCAAAAGGGGTTTAAAAACAATTAAACAAGGCTCAAACAAAATGTCTAAAGAAGAGAAAATAACTGGTTTCATCATGAGTCCTTCATAATTGGATTGAAAATAGACAAGACACGCTCAACTTAGTCAAAGGAAATTTCAAAAATAAGGGTAACAAATTTGGCTAACATTCTTAGTGATTCCCAAGGGAGGCATGCCTACTATGCCAAAGATTGGTCACCTAAATCCTTCCATTGGGTATGGAGTCATGCATTTAGGCACTTCAAAGAGAATTGAACAAGCTTTGGCTCAAAACATAATAACTAGGTTGATCACACATACAAGACAGAGACACACCTCAAACAAAAGGAAGGAAAACACACCTGTGCTAAAAAGCACTTAGGGAACACAAAAACAAACAAAAGGAAACACACACAACTAAACTAGTATTCACAAAAGGGATGAGCAAGGGTGAACACTTCCTCCTAGATCAAAGGGGTAGCTTGAAACCTTCTTGGCTTCATGGCATAGAGGAATGGATGAGGCATGCAAACTTTTGATCTTTTTCATCAATGTCTCCATCTTCTTCATGGTGTTTAACAAGAACCAAGTAGCTTCAAACAGGTTAACCAAATAAATGAACTTCTCTTGCAGCTCAACAACTTCAATTTTCTCACAAGATTCTTCAACTTTGACCTCTAATGGTGATACAACAAGGCTTTCATTCTTTATTTCCATGGTATTCTCAATGATATTGGGCTTATCTTCAGCTACAAGTTCTTTAAGCTCACTAAGGGGCTCTACATAGTCTACCTAATCTTGGTCATTGTCTTCCATGGGAAAACTTTTCTCTACCTTATCATGTACTTGTCTCTCAACTTGGCAACGATTTTCAAACTCTTGAAAGAGCTCTATTTACTTTTGCCAACCATATTTGTCCTCCTTGTCATCTTGGATCATTACTTCTTCTCTATTTTCTTCTTGACATACGAGATCATCAAGCTGATGTTCTTCATGTTTCAATGCATTTGATGATGATTCAAAATTAGAAAGAGGTATTGAGTCATCTTTAAGAACTATTTCTTCTACCTTGATCTCATGAGACTCTTTTAATATTGCATCTTATTGAGGAGTTCCTTGACCGCTCTCCTTGATAGTGCACTCAACTTCATGCTTGAGATGGTTATTTATGACTTCATGATCAGAGATGGAGTCTTCTCTGAATACCTCTCTCTCTAAGTCAAGGTAGGGTGAGTTATGTTTGATATACCCATGTGGAGCTCTAATGATAAATTTCTCTTCCTCATCACTTGTGTCATATTCTTATTTTGATGCAAACTGAATGCATCCCTCCTTTGATTCATCCCTTAAAAGAGTTTATTCTTCAAGAATAGATGGGGTGGGAGGGTGGCAAATGGGTGAATGAACTGAAGAAGGGATGTAAGGTGTAGTGAGAGGCTCATGAATGGATATGGGAGAAAGAGAAAGATCTTGAAATAACTCTTGGATATCAATCAAGCTTTGTTGGGTTGAGGGCACATCACTTTCTTCCATAGCCACCTCATGATTTTCATCATCTTCTTGGACTTCTCCTTTAACCTCTTTCTTCCCCTAATAATTTATAGTTTGATCCCAAGTTGTAAGCTTGGAACTAGTAGGCTCTTTTGAGGATTGAGTAGGTTCTTTTTCAAGGAGAAGAATGGTGGAAGAGAAATATATAGGTCTACGGGTTGGGGATGGAGTGTGATGTTCATGACTGGGCATAGAGATGGGTGAAACCTTTTGAATGGGCTCTTGAGGGATGGCTAAGATAGGATGAGCAATAGGAAAGATATCTTCTTCATACAAGCTTTCATCATCATCCTCAATTTCTTAAGTCTCTTCATAGCCTTATGGAGATTCCTTTATATCTGCAACTTATTCCATAGCCTCTTGGGTTTCCCATCTCTCTAACCTATCAACCCACCATTTAAAAAAATTTCTTGCCATAGACAATCCTTATATTGATTCTCTTCTTCAACATACCCCCACATGTCCATCAACAACCCAATTAAAACCCTTAATCAATCCATAAGACTACAAAGAGTTTCATCACAACACTTATCTAACACACTCATATGCTCTTCCAATTCTAAAAACCTTTGCATAACTACCCATATATTTTGAGAATGAGAGGTGGAGTAAGCTTAGACTAAGTGAATAGGTTGTTTAACTTCTTCAAGCAAGGTATTAAAATATTCACATTCTACCCCTAAACTAATGTTGTTGCCTAACTCATCATGACGAGGTTGAGGTGAAGATGGGTCATATGAATGGTCAATAAAAACATACTCATTTGGAAAGGAATAGGTTGACCATAGAAGATAACAATAGCATACTCATTTGGATGATCAACAAAATCTAATAAGATAGAATACACACCAATAATCTTCCCACTATTTGGACTTAGTCCCATCGGGCATGCTAGAATTGTTGTCTCCAAAACTTGCACCCTAGAAGAGAATGTTTAGTCCTCTCCTAGATTTGGGAAATGTTGGAACATTTTCAGGCCTATGGGTATGCCTATAGAGGAAAAGGACCTCTAGATTGAAAGGGATAGCTCCCTGTATATGTCTCTGGAAGATAATCTCTGCTAAACTAGCTTGTTTAAATGGAAAATAATAAATTTATAGAAAAAGAAAACCTATTTTAAGAGTGGTGATACACCAAAATTATTTTCCACATGATTTTCAAATTCTAGTGCATAATATAGCAAAAGTAAAAACCATTCCCAAACTCTAAAGATTATAACAATAATATTTCAATAAAGAGGTGAGATGTGTAAAAAAAATGACATAAGGTAAATGAGCTGAAAGGTAAAATTTGCACGTTCAAAATAGTAATACACATGTAAAAATTCAATACACTTGGATACACACTGTGTGACCATTTAGACTAAGAAATATTATTAAAGTATGAAGGATAAATTGGGCATAAGGATGAAAAATCATCACATGATGCCACTATACATCTCTTTTACACTCATACCAAAAACCCAAAAAAAGCTTGAAGGAAACAGATTTATGCTAAATGCTTAAAGGCAGAACTTGAATCATTCTAGCAGGGCTTCACCATACATTGTGTGTTCTCTTTTACCTAGACAAGGGGTTGTTTATATAGCAAGAAGGAGAGAGAGAGAGAGAGGAAATATTTTGGCACCAAGGAGAGGAATCAATTTTGTTGGAAGTCTCCATCTTCAACTACAACTGACTTTGCCAATGATGCTCATTAGGGTATTCTAATTGATCCATGTCGCCCTCTTGAAATCCCTTGGTTTTCCCTCTTGAAGATGTTTTTTCAACACTTTCTCAACCCAATCGAGATGTTTGGAGATGGCATTAAAATGGTTGTTTTTAATGAAGCCACCTATTAGAATTTTGAATTGGTGCCCAACTACTTCTCTTTGGCTTGTCACGATGCACAATGGCATGGAAAAGAGTCACTTTCATTTTATTTTTCCTTAGAGAGGCATTGCTAGGAATCTATTTTCTCATTAATTGATATTTTCATTGGCCATTCAGAATGACCCAGATCATTGATTTGTACCGTCGATCTACCTATCATGGATTAGTAATTTTTATCAAGCTTTATAAGTTAAGTAGTCTTGAAAAATTGATATGCACTATCAAAACCTTTTTTTATTTTCCATGCTCTTCTACTTTAGGTTCTTCAAGCTTGATGACTTCGGGTTTTGGAAAGTGACCCTTCAAAAAAAATTCAAAGGGCACTTGGAGAGAAAATTGACCCTTCAGAAAAATTCTGAAGGGCACTTGGAGAGAAAAGTGACCTTTTGGAAAAATTATGAATGGAATTTTGGAGAGAGAAAGAACCCTTCAAAAAAATTCTAAAGTGTAATATTTCAAGAAAAGATAGGTCAACTACCTTCAAAAATTTGTCTAAGACAAAAATTCTGAGACAAAGGATTCCTTCTAGAAAATGCAAAGGGACAATTCTTTCACACTTTTTGTCCAAGATAAAAAGTCTAAAAGAATTCCTAGGCTTGGATTAAAAACTTGAAACATAATAAACCTTCAAAATAAGATAATGCGTAGGCAAAAGGGGTGAAAAAACACTTGAACAAGGCTAAAACAAAACTTTTAAAGAAGAGAAAACAACTGGTTTCTTCATGAGCCTTCACAATTGGATTGAAAATAGATAAGAGATGTTGAACTTAGCCAAAAGAAATTTCAAAAATAAGGGTAAAAATTTTGGCTAACATTCTTGGTGATTCCCAAGGGAGGCATGCCTACTATACCAAATACCAGTCGCCTAAATCCTTCCAGTGGGCATGGAGTCATGCATATATGCACTTTAAGAAGAACTAAACAAGCTTTAGATCAAAAACATACTAGCTAGGTCGATCACACACACAAGGCAGAGACACACCTCAAATAAAAGGAAGGAAAATACACACGTACTACAAATCACTTAGGGAACACAAAAGTGAACAAAAGGAAACACACACAACTAAACTAGTATTCACAAAAGGGATGAGCAAGGGTGAACACTTCCTCCTAGGTCAAATGGGTAACTTGAAACCTTCTTGGCTTCATGACATAAAGGAATAGATGAGGCATGTAACCTTTTTATATTTGGCATCAATGCCTCCATCTTCTTCATCATGTTCATTATATCCTTTTCCATAAACTAAGCATATATACATGATTGAGATTTGAGATCACATGTTAGTTCATTATCAAGCCTAAGTATCCTAATCAGTCTTTGTCTTTGATTACTTAGCTTCCTTGAGCCTTAGCCCACAGCTCATTCATGTGTATCACTACATCTCTCATGATTGGTCATTCCAAGTCCGTATAGATGAGGAATCTTAAAAATCCATAAAAATTTAAAAACCAAATCATTTTTACAAAAGGCAATAATACAAAAGGCAAAATTATTCTTAAAATTTAAATCACACTAAAATATGTCATTCAAAGCACATCTCTTTCTTCTAGTCTAAGCTCAAACTCCATAGTTGGCCTCATGGAAGAGCTGAGGTCCTTTGGGGTGTGATAGGCTAGTAGATTAGAAAAGGAGAATTAAAAAAAAATTAGTGCTACCTAATTTCTCATGCAAGTACCCAATCTTCATATTAGACCAATGACTCTGTAAAGGGTCCTAAAGAATGGGCAACATGTCTTGGGAAGGTAGTTCCAATTTAATTTGTATTGTATTAATATACCTTCATGATTTGATCTTAGTATCATGCCTATTTTCCTACAAAACTTTGTGTCTATAGCGAATAGGTTTCCTTTGTATATAGATTACCACTAGTCACTTAGTGTCTTCTAATGTCCTTAATATGCCTCTTGTCTCCTAAGGTCTTCTCATAAGATGCCTAAGTCTTGATTTTTAAATTCCCTTTTTAATTCACTATATCCCTCATATTTCCTCTTGAGAAATATTGTTTTGTCTACTGATCACTCCCCTTGAGATTTCATTTGTGAGTTATTTTGTAAGACCATGGATAGGACCCAACATCCTTCACAAATTACCATCTTTTCCTTCCTATTACCCCCATCCTTGATTACCTAGTTTTTCTTATTTATTCCACCCCAGTGGTGCTCTTTGTGAGTTGCTTTGTAAGACCATGGATAGGACCCAATATTCCTCACAAAAATTTCCAATACCCAAGTCACAATCTAAAATTACATGTGTCAAATATGAGATAAGATTCAATTGATTTTGAAGTTATACGTCATTGACATGCTTCTCAACTTGATTTAGTGTGTTTTATGCTTACTTCATTTCTCTTTCACCTTTTTATCTTTGTATTTTTTGAGTGCATGTAAGAATAAAACCATTTCTTGAATTTTTCATACTTCCCAGCTTGACTTAGTGTGATCAATTTAAGACCAATCTTTTGCCAATTTTGTTTTTCTTTTATACTTCCCAATATGATTCATTATGATTGATTGACTTTATTTTATTTTATCTTTATCTCATTTGTGCTCTTTTACATACCTTCCATTTTATTACATTATTGGCATACTTCCCAACGTGAATTAGTATGATTTTACTTATTTTAATTTGGTGCAAAAATATTTCACTTTGGTTTACAAACAAATCCCTTTTAACCATCTTATTTTTCCATTTATTGGTTATTTATACTTAGTCATTTCTTGTTATTACACATTTTTTATCTTGAAATAGTGTGTAGTACATTTTCTTGATTGATTATATTTTTCCAAGTTTTTTTTCCATGTTTCTTTTTAACCATGCATGTGTCGTACATAATGCTAGAAAAGAAACCACATCTCATATATTTCCTATAGCATATACAACAATGCTAAATTACTTGTGCTATAAAGAAATACATCCAAAGTATCCATAGCCACAACCATAATAAACAATACTGACAACATACACAACCAACATCAATATACCAAAATGATATATATATATATATATATATATATATATATATATATATATATCATGAATTTGATACAACCTTATACAATGCTACAACTCTATCATTGGGCTCCATCCTATCTATATTTTGGCCTAGCCATGCTTCTTATTGAGGCCTCAGTCTGACTCCTTCAAATAGTACACTATAAAGAGGTCATCTAGGATCTCAGTCCTATCTTTATACGTGTATTACATGCACATGTGATTGCATCAGTTGGCTTCAAATCTCTATCATCTACACCACTATGACCAGATGTGTAGCTCTCTCCTCAACTAAGGCTTACCATGCCCACATCTTACCTACACCCATATTTATGGGTGGTTGCATCCTCTCTCTCTACACTCATATCTATCTCATTACCTCCCTATCTAGTCTAAACTAGCTCACCTGAGCTAGGGCAGATGGTACGCTAGGGTCCTCCAATATAGTAGGGTCATGTGGCTATAGAGTCTCATCCAGGACATCGTGGAGTGCTCTCCTCACTAGGGACCCCCATCTCTCCTCTACATCCTCAACTACATCTAAAAAATCACACCAGATGGATATTAGATCACTATTATATCTCACAATATCTATCTATCTCTACTTCAAAATAAAAACTTAAAGTAATAATTTAACCAACTTTTCTTACATTTATGTGTCTCAACTACTATGATCTTGCCATATATGCAACTACCTAGCACAGTCTCTCCATCTACATGGTCTCTTAGTACCTCCTTTATAGGCTACCTCCTTAGCTCAAATCCCTCTATCATGTCTCCAATCCATCTCAACCTATGCTTGAGTGGTCTCTTTATCATTTGTCCCTCCTCTAACTCTTCTACTAGCTCATCATAGATGACATCGATCTTTGTTATCTCCTACTACCTCTATTTCTATCATGTCCTTGATGGTCATAGCTCTTCCTACTACAAAATTAGTAGTGGTACATCTAGTATCTCTACCTCCACCTCTCTATCCTCCTTCTCTTCTCCCCATCATGCTTGACCAGTCCATGGTCACTCACTATATGGTATGAGTGTCAATCTCACTGTCAGTGATCCTAGTCCTCTCCACCCCCATGGATCTATCACATTTTGATCCCACTACTCGAAAATTAGTATCTTGGTACCTATGCTAGTGGATGTGACTCTCTCCACCACATGTATTATCTAACCACCTTTATTCTCATTATCACTAGTACAACTGTGTGCCATCTCACCCATATAATCTTTATATGCTCATATGGCTACCACATAGTTTTTGTGTGTCTCACTAATTGTAACACTGGTATATGGGGCATGGCCTATGCTACCTGATCCTCTCTCCATCTTTACACTTGAGGTAACCTATCATCGATCACATAGGGAAACCTAGCTAGCTGATATATAAGAAACCTCTCATATATCTAAGTTGTTAGTAATATGATCAATCCCATTGTCTTCTACCCTCTGACTAACATCTTAGATAGATCATGTACAAGTTGGACCTAGATGACAGATCTTAGATCATATCAAACTTACTCTTCCAGCATCATCTTGCTCAAGGCTACCATAAACAATGGTACCTTACCATATGACTTATGACATAGCACCCACTATATCACAAGCCCTATCACAGCTTTCTAGATATTTAGAATTTATGATGTATATGCATCATCTATACTGACTCTCCATCCTCCCAAAATCATCTCTAAGCCTATAGCCCACATGATTAAGGCTTTCCTCTCCTTTATGTTGTCTAGGATCCTTGTGGTCACTATGGTCTTGATATGGGTAGCCTAAGGATGACATGGACATCCTCTAGTGTGATGGCCACCTATATGACATCCTCATCCACCTCCCATATGAAGATGTTAGTCAATAATTCCTAACAATTGAGGAACATGACTAATAGATCAACACTCATGGGGATACTACACATATCAGCTATGCCTCCTAGACTTATGGATACTAGTATAGTCATATCTCCATTTGACAATCACTCCAATAATGTTGGTAACCAGGACACATCCACCAATCTCCAAAACCTCCATTGTCTTTACAATCAAGAAATAATAAAGGATGTATCAATTCCTTCATGTCATGTATAGTCATAATACATTCTTTTTACATGTTTAATAAAAAATTAAGCCTCATTGATTTTAAAAATTTTCATTTTTATTTATTTTACCCTATTTCTAGCTTATTCAGTCCTTCTTACCATCCTTTGGTCATTTTGGGCCATTATAGCCCTCCTTTGGCCTTCTACACACTTTTTCATGCTTATTCTAGTTCTTTGGTCAAATTAGTTTGACCAAAATTTTCTTATTTTTGCCCTGGTTAACTCCAAAATATTAGACAAACCTCTTATGTTCCCCTTCCTGGTGTTATGTTATCATTCTACACCTTTCAATTCAATTGGTAAATTACATTAGGTTGGTAGCCTATATAATGTACAAGGTTGACCAATACCTACTTGGTCAGCACTATAAATTCTACCTAGTTTCAGCCTATTGGGTTGACTGGATTGACCCAGTTCATTTTACCTATCAACCCCTTGCATTTTCCTTAAAAAGTGCATTTTTCCTACTTTCCTCCTAATTTCTATAAACCCATTTCTCATCTTGTTCTTTTCTACCCTTAAAATCTAATTTTGTCTCATTCTGACATCTATAAATGCTTAAAATTCAAAATTACTGAAAATACACTTAATTCACTACAAATTTCAAAAACTAGTTTGAGATTCATATTTGCATACCTGTAGTGCACTTTTTGCTACCTCTGGGCATCCCTCTTGTCTATCTTGTCATCTCCTCACCATCCTAACTCGTTTGGTCTCTAGAGCTCTTTTTTTCTCCTTCATAAGTCAAAATAATAAATGACTTATCTTTTCCCCTATTTAAAAACACTTTTTAAAAATTCAAATTCGTCAATTATTTTCTTATAGATTCCTTCTTTTGTTTATATATTTATTTTAATCATCCATTTTCAAAACCATATAATACATTAGATTCATGATGACGTAGAGATTCTTTTACACTATCATATGCTTATCTTCCAAAAATTTCAATTTTTTGCTATTGTTTACACTAACTTCTACAGGTTCACCTAGTGTTCTTCACATTGTATGCCTTCACTTTATTTTGTAGTCTACTTATTTATCTACATCACTAAGGTAAGTAAAGGTATGTGTTTTTTAATTTTATACTTTCATTTATCTTATTTGATTCTTATTGCACTTTACTTAGCATCAGTATTATGTGTTATCATGTTCTATCTCAAGGCACCATCCCGTGTTTCACGTACATGACACATGATGAGATTCGAGTGGGGCATATGTATACCAACACTTTGTATCTTGATTACTGACATTTTGTATCTTTCAAGAACCTGTCGAGACTTAATCTCTCTGAGTGCATACCTTAAGGGGTGCACAGAGAAAGGTGGGTAGACCATTGGTGCTTCATAAGATTGTTGTCCCTTTTACCACTTGTCATCTACACACTCATCTCTTAAAAACCATTTACCCTAAGCTTATTCTTTTCAGTCCTACCCATTCTTATCATTTTCCTCTTTCCATCCTCCTTTTCTTTCCTTAACACCCTTTTGGACTATCAACTGTACTAGGTTGACTAGGGTTGACCCTATTCATTTTAGGGGTATTTTTCATTTTTTGGGTTTGTTAGCCCATCGGCCAACGTAGCTCAGACCTAGTGAATTATCCCTGAAAACATACAAGGTCAATTGACTCAACCCTATACAACTAATGTTTCTAGAAGGATTTAGGGAAATATTTGTTTATATATACAAGTTCCTTTCCACCCATTTATAAGAATAGAAGCAAAGAAGAATAAGTGCAAATGAACATCTGCTTATTGACCATTCTATTTAAGGAATAAAGATTAAGGTTCCATACTTTATTTAGAGATATGGATCTTGTCTTATGGAGAAGTCTTTTGGATGCATAGATAGGTTGTGTAGCCTAGAGCTAATTTGTCTTTGTGATCCTTACATACCACAACAATATTTTATTAAACATCTTGGCCAAGGGAGAGACTAAGGCTTGATTGGTTCATCTTCAAGGTAAGTATTCCTAACTTTATTTCTCCTTTATAAGAGTAGATAGATAATGCATTTGTGCTTATATTGCCATGCATTATAATTCTTTATACATTGATGTGAGTATATGTCTTCTATCCATGTTTAGTTTAGTTATTTATTTTGTTTCTAACCCCCACTTTGTGCCACAAGCTTTGGTGTGCACTAGATTAGATTTTAATTTCTTATTTATTACAATAGAGTAAATATTAAAATTAGGACTCTTTTAAGGTTATTACATGATTATGTTAGACTATAGGCTTTGAAACATTTCCTAGCATGGTGTATTGTGACAAGTGATCCCCTAATCGGGTCTAGCATATCCCTATATTGGCCATGCTCATACTTAACAAATGTATCCCTAATCGAAAGTGTAGGTATGCTCTATCTTCTTCAAGTCAGGATTTATTTATAGACATGATGCATTTTTTATTGCATACACCAACCTTCCAAACCACTAGACATGGTGTTGATTATTCTCTCTCTGTGTGTGTGTGTGTGTGTGTGCGTGTGTGTGTGTGTGTTATGGCTATTTATTTGGGTATTCTAAGGAGGTTATAAGGTCTAAGGAGGGAATAAGGAGGTTTTATAAAGTCTAAGTGGTTTGGAGGTCTAAGGAGTTTTGGCAAGATGTTAATGACGATGCAGTTGATGGGGACTATTATTTCTTACACACAAGATTGTTCTTGATATTATTCCAACATTGTATACTTCTTATATGACTTGGTAGTCATTTCATTAATTCTTGTTACATAGTGGATATGATATTATCTTATGGTGGATCAGTGATTTTATTTATGTTTAGTGATCTTGACAATTCATAATATCAGTTGTTAGTGAATATAATATATAAAAATTATTTAGATTTATGATATTTTGTTCAGTAGGTACATCATGGCAGTATGTTTTGGATAACATTTAGCTCAGCATTGCATAGTTGAATGATATTATAGTAATTATATCGGTTCCATATTTTGACACTATCTTCCTTACTCCTATTGTATCATGGGATGGCATACGGATTATTTGGAATAGGGACTTATGTTCTAGCATATCAGAGTATTGATAGCAACATTGTAGTGTTATCACTTTTTGTGACCATTTGGAAGTTAACTATTTGAGTTTTGTAATATCATGAGGTTTCACTTAATAATGAATTACTACTATTTGATAATGTGGTGGATTCCACTACATTATTTTATTTTGGAAGCATCAAGGATGATGCCTTTTTCAAGGGGGTGAATCTAATACCCTTCTCAAACTCTACAATATTTTTTCATATGACATGTCATCATGTAGATGATCGATGTGTCGAGTGTGTAATTGTGCTCGATATGTAAGTGAGATGTATTATGGTTAATGGTTAATCTTGATTTGATTACTTTGTTGTGATGACTTATAATCATGGTCATTACAACTCATGTAGGATTGCCTCGAACTAGGTGTGTTTAACACTAACAACTAATTATATTATCACTTTTTATGATGTTTATGCTCTTAAGGGGTGTTCGTGTCAATGAGTCACTTTTATCAGGTGTATCCATTGGACCAGATTTGTGTAAATTCAAAATGTCGCTTGAACTATCAAGTGGATGTGTTATGTTAATCGGTTTTGATTATTTGAATTGCATCTTTTGGGTGTTTCAACAACAAAATCTAGTTTTTAAAATGGGAATAATAACCATGTTATGAGTGTGAACGAGCCAAGGTAATATTTCTTAATGAGCATAAATAATATTTTATATTAATACAAAATTATATAAGTACATGTACATTGAAATGGTATTTTTATAAATAAATGGTTTAAATAAATAAGTATACATAGTTACTCATAAATTGTAATAAATAAATAATTGGTTTCAAATATTACTATTCTCATAATTATATGTATTAGAATATGTATTTATATATTAATAAAATTTAAAATAACATTATTATTTTTGTAATAAATTTAATGCATTTATTTACTTTCTCTTAATATAATAATTAACTTTAATAAAGTGAAAATAAAATAATGACAAACTAATAATAATAATAGGGGGAGTGAAATCTTAACCCTTAAAAAAAAATACAAACATATTTTTTATTTAAAATTTAACCTAAAAGGGGAGATGAGCTATTTGAAAGATTGGCTAAAGGAGAAACAGGTAGAGGAAGAAAGAAGAAAGAAGATGAGGGAGGAGGATAGAGAATGGATCTTCAACAAATAGGGAAGGGATACTTCTCTCTAAATTTATGATTTTTCCAAAATAATGAACAAATAAAAATAGGAATGTGTTTTGGAATGATTTGTTTTCAAAACAAAAAACACTAGACCTCTTGCAACTTTTTGATATATTTTCTATTTGCCTTTCTGGATTGAAAATAATAAATTCTTATTTTTATAAAAAAAAATGTATATTTAATATTTATTTATTTTTAAAAATAGATATATAATAGAGTTTTATTTATTTTTATTAATTTTATAATATGTGTGTGTGTATTATAACATTAATAAAAATAAATAAAACTCTATTATATATATATATATATATATAGAGAGAGAGAGAGAGAGAGAGAATTTATTTATTTATTGATTTGTCAGGGTGGGGGGCTATGTCATCCAAGGCCCTTCCCATAATAAGAAGGGGAAGGGGGGATGAGCAACCGGTCCACTCCCTAGCCTTGGGTAGGCCCAGTCGACAAAGTGACCACACCTAGGGCTCTAAGCCTAGCCACCAGCCATGGACCGTTAGCCAAGGATTAAACTTTTTGTTTAAAAATAATAATAAATAAAACAAAAAGAAAAAACTATATATATATCTACACACATGTATATGTTGCCAACCCAATCCAAAAGGGGTTATCATTGTGTGTAAAAAAATAAAATAATAATAATATATGTTTATAATCTAAAAAAATTAAAAAACTAAAATAAAGTAAAAAAAATAAAGAAATATAAATGAGTAGATAGATAAATAAATGAATGAATAAGTGTGAATATTATTAAATTATATATATTTATATATTGAAATAAATAAAATAATATTTTATATGGTTCACGATGATATATATAATATTAAATTGATATATATATATATATATATATATATATATATATAATATTTTTAATTAATTGATTTTAGGGTTCCTGTGAAACTTATACTTATAAATTTATTACTTATTACGTTTTATTAATGTTGTCAAAATTTTAGATTAGAATGTATATATAAATATATAACTAAAAGTAATAAAAATTAGTTGATGTGGAATGCTAAGTTAAATGTGGAAGCATACTTTTATATATATTTATATTGGTGTACATTTATTTTGGTATGTGGATATATTATGGAAAGGGAGTACATATCTACTTTGGTGTAAAGAATATGTGGTTAGTTTTCTTTAATTACCTTTAGGAATAGATTTAGTTCGTGAGGAATTCAGAAAAATTATGGAGATTCTATGCCCAATAACATACCTCTTTGACATAGTCTAATAAATTTAGAATGAAAATTCTCCTTTTATTAGAAGTTTTATGTTGATTGTAACTATACAAATTCATAAATTTTAGTAATGGTATTTGAGTTGAGGTTTTGATGGTTTAATTCATTTGAGGGTACCTTGAAAATGATGTTTTAATTGAGTTTCACCTTAATAACTATGTAATGAGTAAACCTCCTTTGTTATGTAATTAGAGAAACTTGTGAATAGAGGCCAATATAAAAGATCCATCTAATTCCTTGGTTACATCTAGAGGGAAGCTCAAAAATCTAATGCACTTGCAATATTTGTACTAATCTTTTGCTATGATAATATTGTTGTGTTATTGGGATTCGATCGTTTTGAATTTGTATTGGTATATTGTTTTAAAATTGTAATTATCTATCTTGGTTTGTTGATGAACTTGGATCCCAATCAAATAGTCTTTGTTTTGATAAGATCAACCTTTATGGTGGCTTAGTATGTGAGTCATCACAATATGTTCTATTTTGTAGTTTATATTTTTATTTAAATTATTTATTAATTTAGAAAAATGAGGTTTTTAGAAAGGAAAAATCTCTTGTTCAGCATTTAGTTGACCCCTTGTTGTCTATGTAATAATGCAAGAAAAAGATAACCAATTCAATTTTCACAAAGATAAAAATATTATTGTTATTATAGATGTTTGTATAAAAGTTATTGTTTGATTTTAGTTTACCCTAAAATTGTGGGAAAGTTGTAACCAAATTTTAGAGGATATAGGTTTTGAATATTTGAACAAATTGTACTATTCTATTGGATTGTGCTTGTGTTTAATTGACTGGTTAGAGCATTAGTATAATCTTGTAATACTCTCTTTTTGAGTTGTTATAAATAAATTTTCTTGTGTTTCAGCAAATGGATTTTATAATTATTGTAAACTTGTTTGGCATTGAATAGTTCTTATATCCATAGTAAAATTTGATACACTATAGGAAATCCTTATTTAATCTTTAATCTGTATTATTGGTCTTTAGAGTCCCATAATTGTAGGGCTAATATAGGTGTTTGGTAAATCAAAAAATTAAGTATTCAAATAGTGGAATTGAATTGATATAGTCATGATTTTATAACAAATTATTATTTGTAAAACACACTTTTGTAACTAGAAGAACATAACTTACACAAATAAAATTGGAAGAACCATAGGATTTTACACCTACATATATCATACACTCAGAACGAGTAATATAACAATAATGACGTAAAACATTGCATAAAGATTTAACTTGAGCACTAAATCATGTAATGACTTTATTATTACTAGAAACATAACAATTAGATTAAGCTTATTTAATTGAAACTTGGCTAAAGTCAGTTCAAATCTGATTCAGATAAATAACTATATTGGTCAATTTGTATAAACAAAAGCTTGGAACCCTTACCTCTATATTAATAGAATTTGATTTAATGACTTGTATCAATCTACCTTATCTGTTAGTTATTCGTTGGAACCATTTCTAGGGTAAACTATCAAAAGTAATCTCTTCTTGATTTATATAGCTTTCAGAACCCATTCAGAAGCACCCTATCAAAAGAAGTTAGAATAATGGCATTTTAGATATGAAAGTTGATAGTGTTTCCTCTTATGTTTAAATTAATGTGGGTAACTTGAAATAACCAAATCATGATCATTTACTATTTTTAATAACTCTTTTTTAATTTGAATTTATTTAGAAATTTTTTGTTATTTTGGTTTTAATCTACAAAGCTCCTCCAAAAATGACCTCAAATTAATAGAAGAGCTAAATATATTATGAAACTAAAAAATTTAAGCCCTACAATTATTTCATGGGAATTAGGATCTAAAAACACTAATTTAATCCCTCATCTTGATGTTTTTTGGTGGATCTATTTCCATAGGCATTTGGCAATTTTATGCACCTATTTTCCTTTTTCTACCTGCAAAGTCAATTGAAAATTGAGTTGTCAAAAATAGCTAGAGGAGTCTTTAAAAAAAATCAAAATTTATTAGTGATTCATTTTACCTTTAAATTTATATATCAACTTTTAATTAATAATTTTAGATATTTTTACTATTTCTAGTGAATCAATTCTGAACCCAATTTATTCAAGAAATACCCTGGCAGTTATGGGTTCAACATTAAAACTATTTGGAATGCTGAGTTATTTTAGAATTCAAACTTATGGAGATTATTTATTTAGGTTCCTGGAGGTATCCTGTAGATTTTATAATACCATATAACATCCAAAAATACTTTTCACCTCATGAGGGTATTTTATCCATCGTCATTTGACAGACAATTTAATGAAATTGTAAATCGATTGTGAGGTGAGTTAGTCTAGTCTAGATGCACCCTACTTGGGTAATTCCACTTCAACACGAATGATTAACATTGAATAATTTAATCATGGGTGGTATGCAAGTGTATTAGAAGTTAGTCCAAATAGGAGTTTGGTTGTTTATGTAGTCTTAACATGCTTACAGTTGTAGTGACAGAAACAAGGTGTCAACAAGTCATTGATGGATCTTATCCCATACCATTAGGGACAAGTTTCATTAATGAATTCTTTAGTCTAATATATAATTGACATCCTTTGAGTATCAAATTTGAGTGTAGTCTTGTACATTGATTCTGGTGTAGTTGACACAGCTTAATTGCATCTAACTTATCGTATGCCTGTATGTATTTTGTTTTTCAAAATATATGGTGTGCGTCTACATTACATATAACATACCTTGATTGTGTTGGTGTAATTTTAAGGTTGTCTTGATTTTGTATGTGAGTTTATAATCCATGTGTAATCAAGGAATGCTTGAGTATGGTTGTGTAAATAGTTAGAGTGTTTGCTCATGTAGAGTTAGTGTTGCACAATAGATGAATTAAAAAACATTAGTAGTATTTTTATAGGTTTTATTTGGGTGAAATTTTGAGCATTACACAACACCCCAAATTTTGTGACTCAAAACTCATGAATTAGGGTTGACCAAAATATTCTCCTCAAATACATATCCATCCATAATGTTACTCTGAAAAATCACTAAATGGCTCACCATTTAGAATCTTGAAGGATAGTGCAAGATTTGATGTAGCTTCCTTCACCTTGAACTCTTCACATCCAACAAGTGAAAATTTAAACAAACCAAGCCCTTTCCATTGAGATTCAAATTCAATATCTATTTTTCAAAAAAGTATATTCTTGTCACAAAAATACCTATAATTTCCTATGAGAACGCAATTGGGGGTGTTGTCATAAAATATAAAATTTTATGACAACAAGTCTGATATACCTCAAAGACTTGGTTGACAACTAGCTATGAGTCACCTTGGATTTTTAATTTATGAATGCCTAAACATTTTACAATAAACAAGCCAAGAAATAGGGCTCAATATTCATCCCCATTATTTTTACACTCAAAGTCTAGCTTGAAACCAAATAACATGACTCATCCCTCTGGAGAAATTAGAATAATTCTTTCCTTTGAACCTAGACGACACTTGGCCCCATCATAATAAAGGACCCACTAAGCATGTGTGGAAGGAGTGTTACTTGGTAAGGGTGAATGGAAGAGTGTACAAAAGTTTAAAAGGATGACTCTTGTGACCTAACTTAAACATAGGAAGCACTTTTGGGAATTCAAAATGCTTACTTATAAGATCTGGATTGAGATAGGTAAGCACCTATGGGAACTCAAAGAGTTGTTAGGCCTTCTCTTTGGTGTGAGAAGTATGTCAATGTAATTATGATGAATTTTTAGTGTGGGAAGTATGCCAACATAATTATGATCTTGTTTTGAGGTATATTTTTAGTAACATAATTGTGTATCTTATAATACTACTAGTAAGATGGGTAATTCTATTAATCCCTTTGTTATCTGTAGGAAGGCTCATAAGAGCTCAATGAGCGGCTCCCTTGGGGTTCTCCTCTTCATAAGGGGAGGGTAAGACCTCTCCTTAGGAATGTATGGATAAGCATGAGATCCAATGTTAATCTCTATAATACCTATTTTTAAGGTAAAAAAATTCTCTTTGAGTACAGCCATATTTGGGGGAGAATGAATGGTCTAACTACATGTTGGAGAAATCGGCATATAGTGTGAATTGTAACTAGGTGCAGGCCAAAGTAAAATGACCAACATCTCAAGAGGAAGCAAACCCAATGGCTCAGTAATTTTGGAAAACTAGCATGGCATTGTCATAGTTTGATCGAAGATCATGTTCTAAAGGGGATTGGAATTAATAAGGGTAGAATGGGAAGTATAGTTTACCCCTATATGGTTGAATATTGGGTGATTATGATGGTATTAGTAGGGAAGGTTATTACAAAAAGAGACCTATTAATTATTTGACATCTATATCATACAAAGATCTAGTAGATGGGATAACCCATCTTGGGGTCTCAAGTTACGAGTCTCAGATAAGTTATAGGTTCCTAACCCTCATAGTTCAAACAAGAGGGTGAGTGGCATGTCCTTTTCCAAGAGATTAATGATTTCAACTATTGACATGGTTTAAACTACTAGACTATTGATCGGCTCTAAACTAGTGAATTTTTTAGCCATCACTATGTCCTTATCTTCTATCACATATTCTAACAAAGCTTTAGATATTTCAACCCCTTTCTTTAAGATAACCACCTTAGGCTTCAAGGGATCAGTAACATCAACCAATTGCATGGGTTGCATGACCCCGTTGGTAGGTAGATGGTAATCAATGTGCAGCCCAAGTTGCTTATGCATGTTTTTTATAGCATATCAAAAGGTTTATGATACCTCTGGGTATGAAAACCTTATCTATGTATAAGAATCAAATTTTTTGGAATAAAATTGAAGGGATAGCCTTCATTGTGTGTATCCAAGGCCTTCCCAAGGTGATGTTATAGTTGGTATATTTGTCTATAACATAGAACTTGATTAGCACCATCTTGAGACCTATAGTGATTGGGAGTACAAAGGTTCATATGGAAGTAGATTTGAGGATATCATAGCCTCATAGGTTGTTACGACTCATAGAACAATTAGTTTCCCCATGACCAAGATTTTATAGGAAATAAAAGGGGACAATATTGACAACCACTCCATCATCAACCATGGATCCCTTTACATAATTGTTATAAATCTAAACCTATAAAATAAGGTTGGATTTACCCTCCTTGCGTAAATCAAAAAATAAAAATTAGGGAATCAAGTAAGGTAAATTGATGAGCAAACAAGTTCTTAAGTAAATCAAGAAATAAAATGTGAGAGAATGTCTTGGTCAAATCTAAGATCAAATCATAGTTCACTATGAGCTTAGGGATAGACTCAGTTTCCAAAATGTTTGATGGGTGAAGAGTCATAGGCTAATATTCTTGAGTGCAGGTAATGGTATTCTTCTCTTCTTCAACTTCTAACTCCATAACTCAAATCATTTTGGTTTTACCTTGTACTCCTAATTGAGGAATGACATCAGTACTAGCAGTTCCAAAGGTGAAGGCTTTAGCATCATGGGTGCATGTCATCATGGGTTGTTTATGTTAAATCATGTGGTTTTGTGGGCCACCCTGTTTTAGGTTAATTTTAAGTAACGTGCACTTGATGGTTAGGAAAGGGGTTTTGGTAGATCTAGATATTTTGATTTTGAGGGGTGATGGGACCATTTGGAAGGGCATGGAGGTTTGTACTAGCATTCCCTAGGAACATGTCTACAAATATTTTTTTTTGAACTTCAGGGAGCCTTTGGATGAATTTATTATACTCCCTATAGTTTTGAGTATGATGACTGATAACCTAGTGGAAGAGATAATAAACATTGGGATCATATTTCATAGGCCTTTTTCCCTAGTTGACCAAACCTTTATTGAATATTTCTTTGGTTATAGGATGGTTTTAGAACTGGGGGAACTACTCAACATGAAAATACTAGTTTTGATTTTGGTTTTGGTGTTGCATGTTGCATAGTGGTGGTCAGTTAAAGTCAACTACATGAATGGAAAGTGGCAGATTTTGGTTTCTAGTACTTGTATTTTTATTATAATTGGTGTTATTCATTGGCTAATATTAATTTTTATTTACTGGGTTCATCTTTTTTCTCTAGTTGGTGGCACTAATAGTGTTGGTGTTCCTGTTTTGATTAAGGATCTTGGGGCCTTAGTTATTGGTATTATTATGACTTATATTTTAAAATCACACATTATTTTGGTTTGGGATGATGATGCATCCATTGGTCTCGTAATTCCACCAACCACTATCAATGGATGCCTAGTCAATCTACAAGGCACTCTCAAGAGCTTATTCATAGGATCGATATGGGAATTTCTAGACACTCTCCTTAGTCTCCTTATTAATGGAGTGGAAGAAGAGCTCACATAATTCTTTTTTATCCATGTGAAGCATTCTAGAAGATGAATATATAACCTACTATCATCTCATGATGAAATGTGCAACTGACTTGTTGTGTTCTTTTTTTATGCATAAGAAGTCTCATATGCTAGTCTTTAGGAGTTATTTCATATCGAAGGATTTAACAAATGCAACTATGAGTTGGTGAAAAAAATGTATAGACCCCTTAATGTTACAACCCCTCAAGTTTTACTTAAGAAAAATCAATGATTTTTTTTTAGAAAATAATTACACAATTAATTAAACATTTAAATCAAATAATTAAATAATACAACATATCTAAACAAAACTAGGAATAAATGTACTACTAAATTAAAATGCTCCTCATAATAATAATAATCTGATACAACTTCAAGGAAAGAATTTATAAAAATACACAGCTATGGTTGGTCTCACAATATAGCATCTATTGTTCAAAAATATAAGTACATAAAATAATCACATTCTTTCAGGCATACAACCTAATACAATAATGGATACTAAACTCCTTGAAGCTTGAGTCGTGTCAACTCGTGTATCGTTGATAGCCATAAATATCATCTCCATGTAGTAATGTAGTGGTAGAGGGAGAGCATCATCTGAGCATTTTACCACTCCAACCACAGACCAAAAATCCCCTGCACAACTCCCTATTAGGTAATGGCGCTCCCTTCATGGATAGGTAGATGAAATAGTACGAGAATTCAGTGAGATGTGTTAGTACCTCGTGTGGTTGTAAGATTTACTACGTATTACTACATGATGTGTATCATAAATAAATAATATGATTTAAACATGATATCACACAACATGCAAAATCAAACATAATAAATGACGATGTACATCTAACATTACTTTGATCAAAGTTTTCAGATAATATACGATCTTTAGATCAGTCAATTTTTTCCACACCATTTGATTGGACTATCTATTGAGGGTGCTACCTAAGCTAGTAGAACCCATCTCACTACCTATTAGCAACATCAATACGTATTTTATAATAAAAATATATATTTCAAGATTCATACATATTTTCTCTAATATAAGGAATAAAACAATCTTGAACACTTTATTTATTTCATCAATACATATTGAATCTAGACGCACTACCATTTATGCCTATCATTTAAAATCTATTGTGTGTGTGTGGGGTCACTAGTATTTTCCACTAGTATTTCTCCCAATTGCTCCATCTAGTCAATCCTCTCCAATGATGGTCTCCCTCATCAATCTCTAAGGGGTAGGACCTATCCTGCATCAACCTCACAACAAGCAGGTAGTTAGTCTGAGTCATCAAAAATATCACTAATGATGCATAACTAACTAATACATATTCATATTTTACAAAGTGTAACCTAAATTTATCACATCATGTACTCAAATCAATAATGTTATTATTCCATCATAGTATGTCATAAAGCTAAATATCAAAGCAATAGTAATCAGATACTACCCACAATAATCAATAGATTTAAAGGTTTATTTATCATAGGGTGAAATCGGGATGTAATACTCAAGGAGGTGATCATGGTAGTCAAGCATTATTCCCTCCACAATTTTGGAGAAAATTTTGACAACCACCCCATCCCAAGGTAGGATCTCCCTAATAGTTTTAGCATACATCTTGATGTGTCTGTTGAGATATCCTTCCCCAATAAACTTGGGAAGGTCGGGTAGGGGATGAGGGAGAATAACCCCTCATATGTTGATATCAAGAGGATCCATAAGGTACTCAACGTAGGTCCCCATGTTTTTAAAGTTTGTTATTTTCATGATAGCATTAGAGTGGAAAGGTGGGATTACATAGAAGTTAGTTTGGTAACCACTAGAAAGGATAGCAGAAGCTTGATAAAGTGAAGTGGAATAAGCTAAAAAATAGTTATCTAGTTGAGTAGATTTGGAATACATATGAAAGTAAGGAGGAATATTGTTATATGTTGGAGGGTTGGTGGTTTTTTGAAGAGGGGTATATGTAGTTTTCACATGGTTTGAGGCTGCGTAAGGTGGGGTATAACCCGTACGCAGTGGGGGGTATGTGTGGGAGGCACATAACTTGGAAGGGTAAAGAATAGTGGATTGTTGTGTTAGTGTTGGTTTATTTTCCTTGCATTTTATTGTATTTTCTTATTCGAATATTCCATGTCATTTAGATTTCTTACATTTATGGATAGTCTTGCTTAGGTGTGCAGTAATAGGAGTTACTTTGACCAGTGATATGTCATAGTGGTTATCTTACACCTCATTCATTGTGGGAGTTACTCTATTGATCGGGTATTCTTAGACTGGGGAGTTACACTCTATTTTGACGCATCTTTGACCGCCTTTCATGGAGGAGTAACATCCACTCCTATTTATACTTGTATTTCTTTCAGATTATCTAATTTTTGAATGTATTGAGTTGGAGTTTAAATTTATTGTGTGCAAATTAGTCTTTGTGTTTTCGTAATTTGTAGTTGTTTGAGTTTGTCCAGATTTGGCCTTTGTGAAAATTGTGTCTCACTTCATTCTGATGCACTTTCACGAACCAGTAGATCCATGGCGTTCTGATATGGTATCATAGCCACGTTGGTATCGAGAGTGTCTGGTTTATTGTTGCAATTAGTTTCAAATTTGAGATTGATTCTTTTTGCAATAATTTTTTTTTGGGTTATTGTGGTATTTTTTTTGCTGGTTTGGTTGTGGTTCTGGGTAATTGTCACGACAAATCCATTTGCAGGTTTCTAAGGAGGTTTCAATGGCTTATTTGTAGTGTTTTTCAGCTCTGTGAAGGATCTCCACGGCCCTCCCAACACCCTGCAGACTAGTAGAAAAATCAGACCACGTTTTTTGCTCTCTGGTGGAAGTTTGGTGCCCCATAATCTCTGTTTCAGGGCTAAAATGGAGTAGAAAGGCACCTTAACTAGTTGCAGACCCTTGGATAGAGTTTTTTTAGCCTCTACATGTAGCGTCAGATCTATGGGAGGTGTTTTTGAAGGCTTTAACTGTAAAAACGTCCCTTCAACGTCATTTTTGTCCCTGTTGTCATAAAAAAACTACATTTTTTCTATTTACATGTCTCTGGTCATTGCTCACAACCTTTTTCAACCTCCCAGCAACGTCATGGTTCATCTTCAGACCTGCATTTATCCTTTGACAATGCCTAAAATCAAGAAAACTGCCAGCAAAAGAACCTAGGGTTTGGGTGCTTCATTTTTGGCGCTTCTCTTTGGTGGGCCCACTTCAAATCCAACATAATATTTTAAATTTGGATTTTTTTGTTGTTTATTCTCATTTGATTTACCTTTGTATTCTAAAATCAGAGTTTATGATTTTATGAATTAAGTCATCTTCGAAAAATTAGTATTAAAGTCAATTTAGAAGTTTTTTAAGCCTTGTATATTCACTTGACGAAGATGAAGTTGAGGTTCAAATTGGCATAACCCTGAATCTCCCTCAAAAGACTAAACCACCTTATTCTTGACTCCAATCCGGTTCTAACGAGTGATTGGAAGACACATTTCACCTCACTCAAGGGTACATTTTTAATCATTTAGTGCAATTTTTATTAAAAATGAGCTATTTACAGGGATTTATTTCATTAATATCTTGTAAATAGTAGCTTGAAATTGAGCACCATCTTTTTAAAAAGTGTTTATTTTTTAATTTCCCACGTAGCTAGCTCATTTTCATTGTAAAATGCACTAAATTATAAAGTGCCAAAATTTGGGGGGGAGGGGTGGGTTGGGGAAGGTACCTAACATAGTTTCAGGGGGTTGCATTGTGGTTGTGATTATGTTCTATAAATTCTTTTTTTTTGCACATTTGATTTCTACAACAATCACTCATTAATATTAAATTTTGCAATGGATCTTAGCACTATTAATGCACTCACACCCTTCAACTACTAGGAATGGAAAAGTAAGATTACAATGGTGCTTAGGAGTAAAGGGTTGTTTTGCATAACTATGGGGGTAGAAATTGAGCCCATAGTTAAGACAGACAAGATAAAATGGTTTAATAAATGTGATGAATCCTTTGGGATGTTATGCATTTTAGTGTCATCAGAACCCTTGTTTCACATAGAGTCGGCCAAATCTCCTAAAGAAGTATGGGACACCCTAGAAAACTTGTTTGGAAAATCAACAACATGAGGGGTCATGAGCTTGAGATTGAGCTAATTAGTTTGAGTCCTAGCAAATTTGACAGATTGAAGGACTTCTTCACTAAGCTTAAGTCACTTAGATTGCAGTTAAAAGAGTGTAGAATTGAGAAGAAAGATGAGCAATTAGTTATTTTTGTGCTTGCAAAACTAGAACTTGATTACTCTATATTTGTCTCTACCTTTTATACTACCAAGAGAGCCATGGGAGCTAACTGGAAAATGCTATCCTTAGATGACTTTATTACAGATTTAACTAAGAAACAAGATAAGTTGATCCAGATGGGAACCCTTAAGTCTTATAAACCTTCATCCCTCATTGTCGAGAATGGAAAATAGAAAGCCTCTAGCAGCAAGGATAAGAAACAGAAGAGTAAGGATCTAGAGAAGAAGAAAAAAGAACTAAAAAAAAACACTACAAAAACTAGCACTGAAACCTCATCTGAAGGGAAACATAATAAAGAGAAGGTTAAGTGCTCCTATTGTAAGAGGAATGGGCATGATGAGCACAAATGCATGAAGAAACGGATAGACCACCTTACACATCTCTTGGAGAAGAACAATATAGGGGTCCCTAAGTCCATCAAACAATCTTCATCAATCAAAGAATCCTCTAAGGCAAAGGAAAAAATGAAAGTGAAACCTAAGGGCAAAGATTTAGTTGCATTGGATTCCGCATCTACTTCATCTTAGGTTATAGACTCTAGTGGTTCACACCATATGGGTTCGTCAAAGGTTGAGTTTCTTAACTTAGAGCCCTACAGCATGTCCTCTATCACTTTGGGTGATGACACTCTAGTAGTAGTTGCAGGGAGAGAGTCTATTGAAGTTGAAGTCAGAACATTCACAAATGTTGTAAGTGTACTTTCACTATCATCTAATCTCCTTTCAGTGTATCAAATTACTCACATAGGGTAGGGCATGAGAGTCAAGTTCACACCAAATTTTATTGAGATCAGAGAGCTACACATTGACACTATAGTTATATTGGGAAGGACTAATCACCATTCTAGGTTATACACCTTCTCCCATTTTACTCTAGATGTTTCTCTCATCACATTGATTACCCATTTAGATGGAGTTAGCAAGTTATCGCATGAGTGGTTTGGCCATCTTAACTACCGCTATCTTGAGTAGCTAAGTCAGTAGGGCATGGTTACCGGTTTGCTTAGAGTTAAATTCTCTAAAGGACTTTATGAGAGTTGTGCCCTTGGTTAACATCTCGAAGATAAATTTGATAAAGAAAAAGCTTGGAGAGTTTCTATACCTCTTGAGTTGATTTATAGTGATGTCACAGGGTAGTTTTTTCATCTTTATTTTACTAGGGCTAGATATATCCTCACCTTTAGTAATGATTTTTCCATATACACATGGGTCTACTTTCTTAGACAAAAGTCTGAAGTGTTTGATAATTTTTGAGTCTTTAAGGCTCTTGCTAAGAAGAAATCTGGAAAGTGCATCAAAATCCTTCAAACAGACAATGGAGGGAGTACGTCAATCACATATTTGAGTAGTTTTGTACCACATAGGGGATTGATATTCAATGGATAGTATCGTACACTCCTCAGTAGAATGGTGTTGCAAAATATAAGAATCAGTCCTTGAAGGAGATGGCCAACTATATGATTCAGTCTAGATCATTGGCTCCATAGTTTTGAGTAGAGGCCATCAATTGTGCATGCTACATTCAACTGGGTTCCTCACAAAGCTTTAGAGGGCATCTTCCTTTTAAAGCTTGAAATAATAGGAAACTAGAAATGCAACATTTCAAAGTCTTTGGCTCACTAGAAATGGCATGCATTCCCAAAAATAAATGTAAGGCTATGGAGGCTTAATCCAAACCTTGCATCTTTGTTGGGTATCCAGACGAGGTCAAGGGTTATAGGCTTATCCACCCAATAACTCATTTATTATTCATCAAGATAAGTGTTAGGTTTTAAGAGAGTCCCACTGACTCTTTACTAGACACTTATCCTTCTACATTGATTTCACTTAATTTGAATGAGCAATCTGAGTATTCAAATTCTTCATAGCAGGTTCTTGAGGCAGATGCTTATTCTTCTTTTTCCAAATCTGATAATGAGTTTGATAACAAGCAGAGTGATGGGGAGTCATCCTCATCCACTTCTATGCATATATCATAGGATGAGGATGTATCACCCAACTCACCCATTTTAGGCCCTCTTTGGGCTTGGCAGACACTTTAGAGTGCAGGCACTTGGGCTTGGGATCTAGATGATAACAGACATACTCAAATAGACTTTCAGAGTAGACAACATGCCTTCTTTGCTTTTGTGACTGATCCACAGTCTTTCAGAGAGGCATTAGGCATACCTGAGTGGGATAGAGCCATGGATAAGGAATATAATTCCTTGATTAGCAATCACACTTGGGACTTGACTTGACTTCCTAAAGGAATGAAGATGGTTCGATGTCATTGGATATATCAAACCAAGTTTAATACAGATGGGTTGGTTGATAAGTACAAGGCACAATTAGTTACCAAGGATTTTTCA
Source organism: Torreya grandis (assembly GCA_037957365.1). NCBI lineage: Eukaryota > Viridiplantae > Streptophyta > Pinopsida > Cupressales > Taxaceae > Torreya > Torreya grandis. The sequence goes on from JARHVA010001602.1 coordinate 1,255,716, forward strand.
CATGTAGTTGGCATTGACTACTCATAGACCTTTACACCTATTGCAAATAAAAATTCAATCTAACTCACATTAGTTTTAGCCACAACATATGGTTGGGATGTGTATTAGATGGATGTGAAGAGTGCCTTTCTTCACAGAGACCTTAAGGAGGAAATCTACATGGAGCAGCCACTTGCATTTGTTTAGGATTCATCCTTACTTTGTAGACTTAGTAAATCTATCTATGGCCTCAAACAAGCCCCTTGAGCTTGATACACCAAATGGATTCCTTCCTCCTTACTTCAGGTTTCACTAGGTGTCATTTAGACCCCAATGTATACTTCTTGTGGTAGGATGATTCTATACTAAAATGGTCCTTTATGTTGATGATATTTTGATCATCGAGAGTTCCTCATCGTCTATTGTGGTGATGAAGATAGCTCTATAGGACAGATTTGACATGACAAACTTGGGTCTTTTGTATTACTTCCTTGGCATTGAGATTTCACAGTCTAATTCAAGGATTTCACTTGCATAACCCAAGTATGCTCTCGATCTTTTGGCTCAATTTCACATGGCTAATTGTAAGCCACCTTCAACTCCCTTTCTATCAGGAGTTAAAATTGAGGCTGACTATACTACACCTTTGGTTGATGCCACACAATATCAACAACTTTTTGGTAGCCTCATTTATCTTACTCATATCAGGCTTGACATTTCATATGTAGTTGGGATTATTTCATGATTCATACATGAGCCCCATGAGCTACACTAGAAAGTAGATAAGAGGCTCTTGCACTACATTTAGGGCTCTTATAGATTTGGGATTCAGTACAGATTTGGCATAAAGGTTAACTTGGTTGGATTTTTAGATTTAGATTGGGCTGACGATACTCAAAATCATAAGTCCACTTTAGGATACAGTTTTTCTTTGGGTTCTAGGCCTATCAGTTGGTCTAGCAAGAAGCAAAATGTTATTGCTATATCATCCATAGAGGCAGAGTATAAGGGATATATTAATGTAACTATTAAGGCTATTTGGCTTTAGGGGATTCTATTTGAGTTTGTCATTCCTATTGGGTAGCCCACCATCATCTATTATGACAACCAGAGTACTATACATATATGTAGGAATCTGGTTCAACACCAACAGACCAAACACATTGAGATTGACATGCATTTTATTCAAGAGCTTATTCATGGTCAGGACATCGACTTGAGATTTTGCTAGTCTTCAGTGTAGGTTGTTGATATCTTCACAAAACCCTTCACTGAGAACAAGGTCCTTAATCTACAAGCTCTTCTTAGGGTAAGGTCCACTTTAAAAACTTCATCATCTTTAGGGGGGCCTTCTAGCCTCTTCACTTCTTCATTTCTCTATTTCGAGGGGAGTTTTTTCCCACTAGGTTTTCTCTTCTCTATATATGAGGGATTGCTTTGTACATGGGTACCTGATTAGGTCAAGTTTTTGGGACCCATTTTGGCATCATCACCCACCTAAGATGCGCTTATGGGGGGGTGTTAGTGTAGGATTTATTTTCTTTGCATTTTATTGTATTTTCCTACTCAAATATTTCATGTCATTTAGATTTCCTACATTTGTGGATAGTCTTGCTTAGGTATGTAGTCATAGGAGTTACTTTGACCTGTCATATATTTTAGCAGTTATCTTATGACTCATTCATTATGGGAGTTACTCTATTGACCGACTATTCTTAGATCAGGGAGTTACACTCTATTTTGAGGCATCTTTGACCGCCTTTTATGGAGGAGTTACATCGACTCCTATTTGTACTTATATTTTCTTTAGATTATCTAATTTTTGAATGTATCAAGTTGGATCTTAATTTTATTGTGTGCAAATTAGTCTTTGTGTTTTCATAATTATAGCTATTTGAGTTTGCCCAGATTTGGCCTTTATGCAAATCATATCTCACTTCATTTCGATGCACTTCCATGAACTAGTAGATCTATGGCATCCCTGATATGTCGATCACCACATTATTTTTCAAAGGTGGAGCATCAATGTAAATTCTTCCCATTAAGGTTTATGTAGATGTTTGATAAGATGAAAGACTTTAGATGTGTCTGAGTTGGGGACCCCGTGAGTAAAGATGTCCCCAAGGGGTTGGTTAAAGTCATAGCTTGGTTGGGCCATATACTCTTATTGAGGTGGATGTGTCATCATTTGGATGGAAGAAGGATACAAATGAGCTTGTGTAAGAGAATTTTGTCCCATCCCTTGACTCATAGATTCTTGGTTGTTTTCTAGGTTACAAATGTGACCCACTAGGGTGTTGATGAGTTTATTTGGACTAGTGGTGGCATAAGAGAAGGAATCTCTTGTACAAGAGGGGAAGAGGCACAAGATTAGTTACTTTGAACAGGTTGGTTTAGAGTAGGATCCTTAGGGGTAGTGGTTATGATTTTCACCAAGTTAGATACATCATAACTCCTATTAGGGGGATGCATTATTGCTTGCATGTGATTAACCTCATCCTCCAAGTCACATATCCTTCCCAGATAATGATCATAATTAGCAATGCTTTTTGCATTTGGTATTTATAGGCTAATTGATGGTCTAGTGACTATGTGATGATTGATAATACCTCCCCTACTGAGGGTCATAGTGTCAGAGTTGGGATGATTGTTGGTAGTTTTGGAAACCTCCTATATCTTGTGAATAGAGACCCCACTCTAGATTTGGGTATTAGGATGAGAATAATCATAGAATTGGTAATCTACATTGGTTTCGAAGGTAGGTTGTTCCAACCTACCAACAAAGACTCACTAGAGTTGAGTTAGCTTCTTATATAGCCCTTTAAGCCAAGAGATATGCCTATGTTCTGTCCAAACATATTCTAGGGGTATATGAATACTCATAGAATAAATGGAAGGAGGAGGGAAAGTGAACAAGGGATAAATAATAAGAGGAATAAAGGGGTAACACAAAGGATAGAATTCCTTCACATTGGTTTCACCAATTTTTATACATGTGAATAGCACATGCTAAACTATGTACTTGACTCCCTAAGATTAGGCTGAGGCAGCTAATGAATGGATGGGTTATGGATTGGACTGGTTATTAAGTAGAATGAGATTTAGAATGGATGGTGGAAAGAGGTTCTCATGATGGAACCAAAATAACTTTGTAGTGTCATGGTGCTTGTTCAAAGCATCTAACTATGTGTAAACAGAGTTTCGATGTCCTTCAATCTATGAGGTTACATGGAGGAGAAGTTCTTGATTGATACTAGGACTAGGGAAATGAGGGAGATTAGGCTAAATGAATCACAAGATGAGATCAACTCTATTGGTTTGGCTATGCCCAATCAATGTCATCTAAAAATGTGAATAGTATATTATGAGGATAGACCTAAGGATAAGAAGAAATGGGGTAGAGGTGAGTACCTAGGCTTCAATCATGTTATACTTTCAACCTTTATTCTGGGGAAGGATGATGATTGGTGGATCGATAATTTGTTCTTGTTCTTATAATGAATTGAGAGATTCAACAATCAGATAGGGTATTAGGTTAGAATGTAAAACCTCTCTTGTAAGCTCAATGTTGATATCAGATTGTATATTGATTATGGTACTATGTACCCTAACCCTAGGGAAAAGACTTCTAACAAGACTAGGTGTTTTGGGAAGTGTCATTCAAAAGGGACTAGACAAGGTGTAAGTGTATGAGTTTGTCTATGTAATTGAGTGTTTGAATGGAAATGTTGTGTTGTTTCAACCAAGGTTTAAATTAAGAGGCTTGCATAGTTGGGCAAGTATTTGGGAAACAAATTCATTTATTTTTGTTTTAAATAATGTTTTTGACTTGAAAATGGAAAGTAACTATTTAAAAAATTAAATGACTTGAAAATAAAGAATGACAAGCTAACTTAAATAGAACAAATAAATCACATTTTTTTTTCTTTTCCAATTAATTTTCGATGCATGCAAAGTGAGAGAGAGAGAGATAAAACTACTCTTACTAATCAAATGCTAATTTTCTAACTTTTTAGATGCAACCTAAATGAAGCTATATGTTTTTTTGAATAAATTATAAATTTACCTATGTGCAAACTAAATCTTATACCAACATGCAAATGTTTTAAGAAGAGGCTTAGATTTTAAATAGAAAAATACTATTAAGTTCATAGCAATTTTTTTACTTATGCAAGCAAAACAAACTTTTAAAATTTCTATATTGGATGCACACTAGCTATGAACTAAAATGATTTTCTATGGAATATTTTTCTATTATTTTGAACTTAAAAAAACATTTTTAGTTCACGCAAAACAAGGGAAATTATAATTGAAACAATACATTTTGTCTACCTAGGCTAATCTAGGATTTTATTGTTACAAGTGTGTGTGTATGAATGGAAAGAGTTTGTTTTAAGATTGAAATTGGTTATTGTATTGGATGAAATTATATATGTTCTATTATGATATTCACCTATGGTTTGAATGCAAATTCACATTTTTTGGATGAAATCTAATGAATGCAAGAAAATAAATAGACTAACTACATTTTTGTTGCAAAGACTTGTAGAGAAGATTACAAAGCAAGTTAGTCAAGCATTAGTCTATAAACAATGAAACATGCATAAAGAACTAACTAACCAAGCCCATCTATTTCTATGGAAATTACAAAGGATAGCAAGAAGCAAATGAAAGAAAGAAACACCATATTACCTTCCCAAATGGATTCACCATACCCATGTGGCTCAAAAACATGTTCTCCCTTGATCAAGCATCTTTGTCTTTGTCAACAATGGTGGTAAGCTCCTCCAATGCCTCAAGAACACTCCATAAAACCTAGGCTCTTGATTGTCAACCACTAAACTAGCCTATCAATGAAGCTTTGTAGAAATAATTTAGCATTATAACTTTTCAATGTTCAAGCTTTGAAGATATTTGAGCATAATAACCTTGCACCAAAATAGCTTAGAAATGATATTCATGGCCTCTTTATTTATATATTTTCGAGATTGGATAGGATCAACCATGACCGCCCATCTCAAGTTGAGATGTGTGGCAATGGATAATCCTAATATTTTGAATTAAATCCATAAATATCCTCAAGATAAATAAGCATTAAAGAGGCACGGGAGGCATTAACTAGGCATGGGTGACCCATAATCTTGATATTTTATGTACTTATGGCTTGATGGATGCCACGCCATAGATGATGTCACTAGGTGATGCAGATAATAAGAATCAATTTTCAAAAATAAATATTCAACAACTCTCATATAAAATCCACTTAAACTCTTGATTTAGATTAATTAGCCTTAAATAAGGTTAATCAACATTTGTGTAATTATTTGAAAATCGACTCTCAACTAATCAAAATGGTTAGAAAGTCATATTACTGGGTTGTAATTTGACTGGAGAAGAATTAGAAGGTGACATTAGATGTGTTAGAACCATATTCCTATTTAGGATGTTGCCAACAACAAATAACAAAGGTACATGACGTGTACCAATGAATTAGAAGAAAAGAGTGATCCAAAGCACTAAATGGTGAAATGGTCATTTTGACTCGAAATGATCTGATCAAAGTTAGCTATCCCATAAAATGCATTTCCCTATTTAGGGATACTTTCACCTAAATTGGTACTTGTAAACAACAAGTTTGAACCATTTAGCGTGTTTTATGGATTTTGACCTAAAATGTGCATTTGAGTGCAATTCAAGTAAGATTGACAATTTCAACACCGATGGTGTTAGGAATTGGATGTCTATAAGATGAAGAAAGGAAATAATTCTTTTCATATCATTTTGTTTTTTTGAAATATAAATATATTTTTCCATAAGAATTATTTAGTTAATCTAATATAATAAACAAAATAAATTAAAATCAAATAGCTCCAACTTCAGCAAGGCAAAGATCAACTGAAATCATGTAGTATGTATTATTATTATCCTTAGTATGTTGTCACCTTAATCCAAGAAAAAAATTCAAGAACTATATAACAAGGAAGATAAACCAATGGATGTCACAAGAAGGGGAGAAGAATGAAGACACAACCCAAAAAAAGATAAGTTGATATGTGGTTGGCTAAGTGCACTATTTATAAAGACCAGGTTGCATAATCAATGACACTTTCTTGTTTGCAATGGAATACTCAATCACAAATAAAATCAGCAATAGAGCTTCAAAAAAAATGGTAGCAATTTGTGGCTATGAAAAGCTTCAAAAAATCTAGGTTCCCATGCAAATTTTTAAATCCAAAATTAAGCCAATGTGGCTTACTTATAGAAGAGCTATAGAGGTTGCATGAAGTAGTTGAGCGAATTGAACTAGAAGTAGAACTTAATAGGAATCAAAATGATTGAAAATAGAAGAGAGAGTGAGTTGGGACAAATTGGAAGTGAACTTAAGGTAGAAAAATCAAGAAATGTAAAAGTAACATGCAAAAATGCATGAAATAATCAATCTCATGAGATAAATTTAGAAGAAGGGGAAGATATGACAAAACCACCCCCTTTTGCAGGGGTAGTTACACAACTTCCACTGTAGGTTACAAAAATGCCACTTTACATTACAGAACCATCTCTATTTTAAAATAGAAACACCCTATTAGTATGGAACCACCATGGAAGTTTACGAAGTCATCACAACAGTTTTAGAATATAGGCAACAATTATGTAAGTAAGAGTGATAGTTACGTCATTATGAGTGACGGTTTTGTCACGTGTAGAAGTTTTCAAATTTGAGTTGTAAGAGGTTGTAGAGGCCAAGCAAAAGAGGCTAAAGGGAGCTTCAAGAAGGAATAGGAGGGAAATATGGTCAGGTGGCTAGAGAGAACTTTGCTCTGAACATTCATTAAGAGATCATTGCATCATCATTGGACATTATATTGGATATTTCACACTATATAATTTTTAGGTGCATACAATTTCCTCCTCGAAGTGGCTCAATTATATCTATCAAGTATTTTACTTTACAATCAATTATTTTTGTGGATATACTTACTTTGCTCATATTATTGTGATATATTGTTGTTGATATGCTCATTTATAGTTATTGCTCTAAATTTATTTGATTTATCTAATTAATTTCATTATGATATTTACTCTTGATCATGTCATGTGCCAACTTGAGCCTCATATCTCTCCTTTGAGTAGGTTTCAAGTTTTTGTGGAAAGATCCACTCAACAAGTTTGAATGATATTATTGTACCATTTTCCTTTGTCAAGATCATTTTTCTTCACTTGCATGACTATGAGCCGAGGGTCTAATTTTATGATCAACTGATTGAGGCCTTGGCCTCTCACAATTTTGGAGATCCTGATCCCTAGATCATATTCTTGCAACTTGGCCATCTAGTTACCTCTTCTCTCACGTAATTCATTTTGAGACAACATGGTCTTAATTATTGGGTTGGGCACTATCACATAAATTCTACTTATTGTTATATAATGTTCATTTTTTTTTAATTTCTTTAATAAGGGTATATATTATTTATCTAAAATTGAATATCTAAGTTTTACATCTTTTAGATCAGTGTTCATGAAAGTTATGTGTATCTCATTTGTGTAGATTCAATATGTTTATAAGTGAATGAATAGAGAAATAAGTATTTGGTGAAGTTTGGGATCATCAAATATAGGGCTTATGATATGGCCCTTTTTATTGCCTTAAATGATAATCTAAATTCACTCAGTGTTGCCTCAACAATCGTACTCTACCTCATGAGCTCACACATGTCCACCATAATAGACTCTAGAAACCATCTTACCGACCTCCTAGCCTCTTGTGAGCTTGCACATGTGACTCAATTCAGTGGTCCTCTTTTGTCCTGCCCACATGACTATGAACCTAACTAGATCGACACACACCTTGTTGGTCTAGGGTGGACTCCTTGCACAACACGCCCTTCTAAGGCCTTGGAATAACAAAATTTACATCACATATCTAATTATTAAAAATAATCTATAAAACTATAAGAACCCTTCTAGTGGGGTACCGAATGAAAAAAATGTGCTAGATTTTTTATTTTAAATTAATTTATTTCTTCAAGTTATCTTTCAAAAAGGTGTTTTAATTATTCTTTTATTTCCATTAATGAGATTAAACAATTACTCAAACAAGTAACTTCACTAATATCCATGTAATTATTTACATAGTACTATCATGTATTAATTTAGTAATCAATAATCCTTTCATGAGATTAATTTTCAAATGGATCCTTCATTTTGGTTTATGTAACTGTAAATTCAATCACATATTTTCATGTTGAAAGATATCAAGGTATGTATACTTCCTTTATGAAATATACAACTATATTATGTTAATTATACTCTCATGATTCAAATTTACATGGATTTCTATAATTGAAACGAATCTTCACAATAACCGGTTAGATATGATAATTGATTCCATATCTTTTTTTCATTTGCAAGTACAAATGCAATAACGGAATCATTTACATGTGCATTCCCTAATATGGATTCCTTCATATTGACCCCTTAAATTTACATGTGCATGGCATTTTTCAAATGTACCTTTTACCATTTTCATATACCACTAAAATATTAAGGTTATATCAACATCAAAGATGAGACCAATATGCATGGCTTGTTTTTTAATGTCATATTTCCAAAACCTCTGATTGTCAATTAAAATATATGTTTATCTTTTTCTATATCAACATCAAAAATGAAACTAATGTACATGACATTTTTCAAACATACCTTTTACCATTTTTATATGCCACTAAAATATTAAAATTATATCTACCCCTTTAATCCTAAATTCCCTCATATTTAAATTTTAAAATTAAACAAGATACAATATTTACTTTTACTAACCAATAAATTATTTCATAAAATGTAAACAATAATCACCATATTATCAATTATTTAATAACATATATAGACTTTCAAAATTAGTCTAAACTACATACATTAATGTACTTGTAACCATTTCTTTTTAAGTGTCAAGTTTAACCAACCAAATGTATTTTAAGAAGCCAACAAAAAAATAAAAGTGTAATTTTGATAATAAAACGTAGTTTAAAGGTGGAAATTCATATATTAGAATTAAATGGTTACAAAGCACAATGCAATTTACATAGCTTAAAAGGTAAAACATAATCCGCAAGTGTCATGTTCAACTTAGAGTGATAAAAACTCGGACCAAAAATAATAAAATGCAATTTACCAAGGCATAGCACAATTCTATTAAGATTGTTTTATAAGCTTTTCAAATAATGCCTTGATAAGCAGGTAATCAATAGGGTCTCATTGATAGAGATGGTCAAAGGATGATAACAAAATAGTGTTTCATATAAAATATTTATAATTTTCATAGATCATAAAAAAAAATACGCACATATATATATATATATATATATATATATATATATATATATATATATATATATATATATATATATATATATATAAACTATTTAAAATATGGTTTTCACTATCTAAAAGAATTAGAAATAATAAAGATTCAAATTTTTTAATGTTTGATGATTCATAAATTAAATATGATGTAACCAATCAATTAATCATTAGTAGGAAAATGTTTGATTTTCAACTAAAATGTATTTTTATCTCTTTTTATACCCACATCAAAGATGAGACCAATGTGCATCAAACGTACCTTTTACCATTTTCAAATACCACTAATATATTAAAGTTATATCAACCCCTTTAATCCTAGATTCTCTCGTATGGTTTCCTTCATATCGACCCATTAAATTTACATGTGCATGGTATTTTTCAAACATACCTTTTACCATTTTCATATACTACTAAAATATTAAGGTTATACGACCCCTTTAATCCTAGATTTCCTCGTATGGATTCCCTCATATCGACCCCTTAAATTTACATGTGCATGGCATTTTTCAAACATACCTTTTACCATTTTCATATACCACTAAAATATTAAGGTTATATAAACCCCTTTAATCCTAGATTCCCTCATATGGATTCCCTCATATTGACCTCTTAAATTTACATGTGCATGGCATTTTTCAAACATACCTTTTACCATTTTCATATACCACTAAAATATTAAGGTTATATTGACCCCTTTAATCTTAGATTACCTCATATCGACCCCGTAAATTTACATTCGTGTGGCATTTTTCAAATGTACCTTTTACCATTTTCATAGACCACTAATTTTTTATTTTTGATGAAATATATCTATATATAAATTTACCAAAATAAATATACAATAATTCACAAAAAAAGCAGGCTGTATGGAAGCACGCCACAAAGTCACACTAGGCATACCCTAGGAACCAAAAATAGAAACATCATAAACAACTAGGCCCCGCCTAAGAACAAGTCATAATGTCATCATAAAAAGTATTAAGCAGCTAGAGCAAGGCCAAAAGGTAGAAGATCCATATCATCAGGACCCCAGCCTAAGCTTGGCAAGTCATTGCCATCTAGAATTGGGTCCCAACCAGTAGCTTAAGCAGTGTCCTTGTCATCTTCTTCTTCCTATGTTTGAGTGGGTGAAATGCCCATCGATAGCTTGGGGAACTTGTCCAGCACATTTGATTGACCTCCAGGTGGTGCCCCCCAAGTATACGGGCACAGAGGAGGAGGAACATCCCAACCATCTTGCCCAATAGGGGAAGGAGGTAGAGGCTACCACCCTCGCTGCTACCCAAGAGGCGTGATACATTGGTACAAGATGCCATTATGAGAGAAATGCTGAGATCAGCTACATCGATGCCCACCACGAGGTGGTAAGGTAATTTTGTCCTCCAATCTGTGTTCTTGGGGTAGAGATGGCAGAACCCAATCCATGGCACAAGGAGCATCTCCCCAATGGGAGAGAAGATCCTAAAGGTGACAAAGCTCTATGGCAACTTTGTTGGCTTGACCTTGAATCTACAAGAGAACATTGGAAATAATAAAAGACTTGTTTAAAGTGGAAACATGACAATTTGAAGAAGCATTATTAAATACAACATTATTTCTTTCATTTCATATCCAAAAGAGAATCTCCACTCTAAAAGTATGCCAGACTTGGGTATATTTGAAAGGCAATGTAGGTTTATCTCCAAGGAGGATATGTTGTTAATGAAAGAATTCAAATTGAAAAGGATTGAAGAGGTCATGAATCCAAGTCCAAACCCTTTGAGCTTTGGAGCAGTACCATAAAAGATGAGGGAGCATCTCCAAATGGCCACAAAAAGGAAGTGGGAAGGGAAAATCCTAATTGGACAAGCTTTTTCCCAATAGGCAAGCCCCGATATAACATACACTAAGTAAAATGAGCTAGCTTGGGTTCTACGTAAGCCCCCCAGATAGTGATAAATCAAAAGCTCCACGTACTAATAGAAGAATGCAAACCCCAACAAGAATGAGCTTATCCACCATATGCAAGTGGGGAGTAAGCCATCCATAGCCAAGTCAGGGGGTGTGATTACAGAAGGGAGTTTCAACATACCACTTCCAGTCAATCCACCAAGGATGAGTGGAGTAAACAAAAAAATTGTGAAACATGGAGGGTGGCACAACATTGAGTATCTCCTAGTAGGATTCTTGATTAGAATTGGCTAACCAAAATTTGGTTTTCACCTCTTCCTAGGATAGTCAGGAGTGAGATTGCCTGCAAAAAATATCGTGGACAATATGAATGCCTCTACAAAACAACTTGGGAGCATTGATCCAAGGGACCTCAGCTAGAGGAACTTCATTGAAATTAATAACAAGTGATAACTAAAGCGAGTGGATGTTAATAAATAGCCCATCTCAAAACCCTAAGCCATTCCAGATAAGCCATGGTTTGACTTTTCCCATGCCTTCCACATGCTTTTTGCCATAAATGACCCTATGATTTGAACGAGAGATTTAATGATAAGAAAATTGGTGAAGCTGAGCCCTTTTCAAGATTTCTTGCCCTTAGGCAAGCTCGAACAGATGCAGTGTCAGAACAACACCTTCCAAGCTTCTTTGCCCTCAATGGCCTACACAATCCATTTAGCACATAAGGAAAATCCTTGTTGAGCTACATCAATCAGCCACATACCTCCGGCATCCCTCGTGAGGCAAAAGTATTCCCATGCCACCCTATGGAATATGTTACCATGAGAAGAATTGGCCCAAATAAAATCCCTGAGCAATTTCTCTAGCTTTTGGTAAGATATTTTAGAAGGCACCCAACATGAAGAGTAGTAAACATGGGTGGTCTCAAGCACTTTCGAGCACATTTTAAATTTTATTACTAATGAGGGGCTTGGTCACCTAGTATTTTTTTTTTTTTTTTTAAACTCTGTCAACAACATATTTCCACAACAAGGATGGTGAGGCATCAAAAGCAAAGGGAATGCTAATAAATTTGAATATTTCATCATGTTGGATCCACACCTAACCATATTTAACAGCCCATGCTAGCAGAGGGTGGTATGTTACCTATAGCAATGAATTTTTTGCCATTGGATGTTGGAGCCATAGACCAGGCAGAAGGTGTTGAGACACTACAAGGCGTTATCCACATTAACCTCATCCTCAATAAGAGTAAGGAAAGAATCATCTGCAAAGTGACCATTAAGAAATTACATATCTTCGTGCGGGTTTGTTATATCTAGAAGGAGATAAGTTCCCTTAATAAGGCCCCTAGCTTGGGCATTTCTAAGAAGATATCCAAAACCCTCCACTAAAAGCACATACAGGGTGGAAGCTAAAGGGCACCCTTGGCGAATGGAGTGGAACAAACCAAATTGCTTAGAGGTGACTCCATTAATGGAGAGAATGACCGAGGCATTTGCAAATAGCATCTAGATGATACCACTAAAATATTAAGGTTATATCAACCCTTTTAATCCTAGATTTCTCATATGGATTCCCTCATATTGACCCCTTAAATTTACATGTGTGGCATTTTTCAAATGTACCTTCTACCATTTACATATACCACTAAAATATTAAGGTTATATCAACCCCTTTAATCCTATATTCCCTCATATGTATTCTCTCGTATCGACTCCTTAAATTTATATGTGTATTGCATTTTTCAAATGTACCTTTTACCATTTTCATATACCACTAAAATATTAAGGTTATATCGACCCCTTCAATTCTATATTCCCTCATATGGATTCCTTCATATCGACCACTTAAATTTACATGTGCATGGCATTTTTCAATTGTACCTTTTACCAGTTAAAATAATTAGAAACTAATTAGGATTCTAACATCTAATGCTTGATGACTCATAAATTAAACATGATGCAACCAATCAAATGCAAAAATGTGCTAGATTATTTTATTTTAAATTAATTTATCCTTCCAAAAGGTGTTTGAATGATTCCTTCCCTTATGTTCATTAATGAGATTAAATAATTACTCAAACAAGTAATTTAAATAATATGCATGTAATTATTTTCATGTTACTATCATTTATTAATTTAGTAATCATCCATTCATGAGATTAGTTTTCAAATCGATCCTTCACTTCAGTTTACACAACTATAAATTCAATTACATGTTTTCATATTGAAAGATATCAAAGTATGTACACTTCCCTTATGAAATATACAAATGTATTATGTTAATGATACTCTCATGATTCAAATTTACATGGATTTCTAGAAGTGAAGCAAAACTTCACAATAAGTGGCTAAATATGATAATTGATTTCATATATTTCTTTCATTTGCAAGTATAATTGCAATAATGTCTAAATGTGTACTAAGTCATGTCACCATCCATCTTTTGTCAATCCAATAGTTTAATTTCAATGTAATGTACAAAGCGGAACTATTCACATAATCATAATTGAATAAGAAATTTAAAATATTTACAAAATCATTACTAATACATGATTTCATCTTTCCATGTAGCAATACAATATTCAACAAGTATAGTCGTTTGTCCAAAATAACCATTTATGAATATGTCTTCATAAAGAAATCCACCAAAGCTCCAAAGATCACTATTGTTGACAAAAGACCATATAAGAATATAAGAGGGATAGTATCATTGGAGGGCTTTCCCTCTAACCACATAGTCTTTTGGATCCCCCGCACACCTAAAACCACTGAGAGTGGCCCTACCTTTCCATGAAGGTACTAGATGCAGAAAACTAATAAAATGAGAGAGAATCCATGTGGATTAAACAACTCAACATGGAGTTCCACACAACAATGCAATATAAAAAGATATAACAATCCTCATGTATATTGAAATATATACATATGCTCATATGACTTAGGGAAACAATATATGACCCTTAAATGCATTCCAACTTCAGTGCTAGAGCATTTCTAGCAATTGTAGACATTGGGTAGACTTAGTGACCTCGTACAAAAAATTATTCCTTTTACAAAAAAATTCAAACATTCATTTCTCATTTCTCATACTATCCATTCATCTCATAAACTCCCAATCGCACTAATCCATTTCACGAGTACAAAGACAATAACACCTTAAGCACATATAAGTCCAATTCCAAAAGGGCTATCTTTCAATGCGTGCTTGTACCTAATAAATGATTAAGTTACATAGTTAATTTATGATTGATCTTAAATATCCAAGCACATATTTACAAGGTGTTGTGTTATGTTTTCCACTTAAATGGAAAATCTCCTCTCCCTAAGATAAAATGACAATCAACCAAGCAAGGGTAAATTCTACCCAAAGCCAAATCTTGATTCCCAAACTTGAGGTGCATGAAGGTCCAATAATCTAATAAGGTTACCCATCCAGGTCTGGTATTCAAGTTTAATAAGGGCCCAATTAAACCAACATAAGATAATAGTTGGTCCAGGCCTCAACATTTCTTATGAAAGTATAATAATACCCATCACTGATTTCAACTCTCTAGGTTAACTCAACATCCCAAGGGTCTAATGTATAATATTGTTCCACCTATATCCCATAGGTTATTTACAAACAAAAGTCTAGGTTTTTCTACCAACCTTATTTAAGTAAAGTAACAATCCAAGAAGAATATATGATTGTGGACATATCTTATAAATGTCCCATACCACTTATGAGGTCTATTATCACAGTTACCTGATAAGGATTGATAAAATCACCCACATAGAGTCTAACAAGGTTAGTGATAAAAGCAAAACCCTAAGAACCCAACATGGAAGCATCTAGTACAATAAGAAATATTTATGTTTTCACGAGATTTAATGCATGTGAGAAATGGATATTCTAGATGAATATGATGAAGATCAACTCCTTGATTAAACCCCTTATTAGGTTCAAATGCAACAAGTTTTATGAATTTTACTCAATAGGTTTTCATAATATCAACCTATTCAAAGTACGAAGTGGATTAATTTTATCATTCTCATTACTAGCTTGTTACCTATGTTTTCCATTCCATACAAAAGGAAATCAAAAGCACGTCATGTTTTATACAATTCAAATATATTTCTAACATGCCCAAGCAAATTAGGATAGGATTTCAAGTTATAGATATATTTCAATCATAGAAATAGTGGCATAGGTATTAAAATCACTAGTAGGGTTCAACTTCTAAGGTGCCTTGATTTGTTGTCTTGACAATTGGAGCTTGATTTTAGAGGAGAAAGAACGTATGGCTTAGGTTTCCATATCCTACCATTTATGCACATAATTACTATGCATATAAACTTTCATAAGTCAATGATATGATTTGTGAAGTATTTCATGATATCCATAAAAACATTAAGTTCATTAAAATGTCAATCGTAGTTCTTATCCAAAATATCAACCATGTACAAGAGATAATTTATGAGACATTGGTATTATACAAGATGTTATGGGTCTAGTAATGACCATCCATTACCTTAGGTGGATAGAAAATATTCATCTTCATTATTATATTAACAAGTGACTACCTTACATAAAATGACATGAATATGGTTGATTTAAGGTTATAATGTATTTTTCATCATATCCATTATAATTTATCGCTAACTAGACATATTATAAAATAGGTATACTGTCACAAGGTTTCTTAGGCGAGATAGTCTCATGATATAAAAGCAATCTCATATCCTTTTTCATGCTAGATTTTTGTTTCACTTGGATTCATAACTACTCATCTTAGAAGAGCTTATATGTTTTGTGGATTTAGAAGCATATGGCGAGGTAACATGACTATTAATAAAAGATTGGCCATATAAAATAATAACATTGATGATGGCGGACTTTTAAAACATCACATTTAATCACTACAATTATGATGCTTCAAGCATCTCATAATACCATCGCATAAACATAGCATTGTGTGATGACAACACGTCTAGTTTACCATAGCATAAGGACAACATGCCTAGTATAGATGTCAAAATTACTTGTTACACACCATCCAAAACAGTATGCAAGAGAGGGTCCACAAACATTTAGTTAAATACAAAATATCAAAAAGGTGGATCCTCTATAATATATGGTTTTATATAATCTCATCTATGCTTGAAGACGTTTTTGGGATACAATAGATCAATTGGCAAACTTAAGGAAATGCTTAAACAAAGGCCATTTTAGATAGAGAAGCTATGAGAGGGAAGTTGTTCTATAGAGAGGCCAAAATAAAGAATCAAACAGATCTTAGAGTATCAACATTGTTGTCTTATAAGGTTAATAATGTTGTTCATGAGATATTCACGTGATGACAATTTTCACAAGCTAAGAATATGAAATGTGAAATGGCAAGAATAAAGTTTGTATTAAGGTTGGCAGAATAGTAATAAAATTTAGAAAACTAAAATTACTATAAATTATTTATTTATCAATTAAATGTTATGGTTTAAAATGTTTTGAAAAGCTTATTCTCAAATGCATCAAACCCATAAATATTATTCAGATAAATTTTTTTACTATGAGCAATTTTACATTCAAGATTATATTGAAGGTCACTCAACAAGATATAATAACTACCTGATTAAAATTTAAAATAGCTCGACCATGAAAAAGAAAATATATACGACTGAGGTTTATAAAAAAAGAATCTACCCTTTATCATTTACAATAAGATTTTTACCAGCATACTCCCAACCGGTACCAAAATAAAACCTTGGAACAAAGTATGGGCATCCATCAAAGAAGGAATATTTTTGACGCATGCAAATTTGTGAGGTATGGAGAATATTTGACAAAATGCCTTACAAGAAATGTCATCTCATGGAGCTCAAATGGGTTTTTAAAAAAGGGGCCTGAAAAGAATACATCGTGCTTGCCCAAAGAAGAGTCATCTCATGGAACGTCCTGGTTGAGCATAAAATGGGTTTGGGTTAGCTATTTATCTGATTAAAAGCATTCAAATATCCTTACTTTACAGTTCTACAACCATCAATTACGATTATACAACCATCAATTTGCATAATACAGATGTCAAATGGGGTTTTACAGCCATATAGTTATCGAATATAATTTTGCAGCCATCAAATATTCAAATACAGTCACAAAGATCAAACATTATCAGAGCACAGACATACACTAATCTCATATTGTCAAAATACAACCATCCTGTCAATAGTCATACAATAATCACTTAGTATCAATATACAATCTGATGTAAGCAAATGATATATGATCTTAAAACGAAATAACATAAAATACAACGTCGTCCTCGACCTTTATCGTCACACTGTTTCCCCCAGAACGCCACTCTTCCCTCAAAATGTCCTGCTCTTTTCCCACCTTTCTCTTATCCCTAGTAAGGGAAATCCTCCTCTTTTCTGGGCATGTTCTTCTTTGAAAGGCAAGCTAGCATTGATATTTTTTTCTTCCAACCATCTCCTTCAATCACGCCCTCTGGGCTATAAATTCAGTTGGCTGAACATTTCAATAAAGTCTTTGGGCTATAAATACGGCTGGGAGACGTTTAATTTTGCACAAATTCTTTGCAATTATTTAGAAAAATGGCACAACCCATGTGGATTTTAGTTAAATAAATCTTAAAATATTCATGCCAGTAGTCTCTCTGAAGCTGTCATAATTGCTCCCTGCACCCTCATGTGAATAAATTCATGATGTTTGTGAATGAAAAGTTAAAAATGGTAATGTGGAGGAAAATGATAAGCAAGAAAAGACAACATTATATTTTAATGTTCGATCCGACTTACGAGCATAATAAAAAAGTATATATAAGGACCGAAATCAATTGGAGAGAAAAGATCTTAATTGCTCAACTAAGAACTAAGAACTGGGTTTCCTAAGCTTTGGTGCAAAACAAGGAGATGGACGAATCTTAAGGAGTAGTGGGGCGAGAGGGTTTGTGTTCTTTGCATCACATAGGCAATCGAAACAAAGGAGCACTTCATCCTTCCATGTCCTCAGTACATGGACATACGAGCCAAACATGTGAAAAATTTAAGAGTTCACTGCATAGTTGATATATTTGAGGAAAAAAGATTTAAAAGGTTGGAGGAGATGTTAACCTAGTCCATCAAAAAATGATGCAGTGTTCTAAAAGATGCCGCATATCTCGAGAATCACTGAATAATTAGAGCAATTGGTGGTCCCATAAACCATTCGGTCTCGTGGACGTAGTTAAAAACATTTAATTCATTCAATGCTAGGACAAATAATGATTAAAGAACCCAGCAACAAATAATGGTTAAAAAATGAAGCAAAGCATTTTTGTAGACAAAGTTGGTGATAATGTTCATTTTCATTATGATATGAATGGATTGAATAACAATCCAAATTTTCAACGATTCAATTATAATTATACAATGTAACAACCCCACTGGGTGCTAACTAGAAATATGTGATTTTTTTTTTTTTAAACACAGACCACAAATAGATTTCACCACAAGAATATAAGTAGTAATAAAAAAAACTCTAAGTGAGTTCCCTGCAAATAAGCTTGTGACACTGATCACGATCAATGTATGAAAACACATCATAATATAATCATAAAAAGTAATTACAAATAACCAGCCAATGTTGGTATAGTACACAACCACTACTATCAATCCACAATAAATAGGCAATTACAATTCTTCATGATAATATTTTCAATAATAAATACAATTAATACAATGTGCAAAATAAGTTACAAGGCTCTCCAGAGCATTAGTTCCCTGATCTCTCTAGTATTTGTGGCAATCTCAAGAGTCGTCTCAAAAGTAGTGCTGTTATGGGGAGAGAGGGCATCATCCAAGCACTTTTTCACACCAACCACGGACCAACGATCTCACGCACTAGTCCCATCAGGGAATGGACCTTTCTTCATGGATGAGTAGATAGTGATGGCGCTGAAATCCAAAAAAATAAGCAAGTCCTGTGTGATGTAAGATTTCTAAAACTAAACATGCAGTGTATCATAGAAAACTTGATCTATTACAAGATGTCACACAAATATGTAAATCATACTTATAAAATGATAATGTCTCACTAAACATAATTAATAACGATCTATAGATCAATCAATTACATGCGCATCACTTGATTGGATTGTCTTCATCTGACATTGTGATGCTAGTAAGCCAGTGAAATCTATCTCTCCTTACTCAGTATCAGTAAAGTGAGATTTGATAACATAATTCAACCCCCAGATTCATTCAATTTACATCTTACTAGCAATCATATCACATAACATGCTAAACGTAGAAGTAATCAAAGTATAAATTTATTCCATCAAATGTATGAATGACTCTTACATTATTATCTATTTCATACTAAAAATAATGACTAAAATTTATACCACCCAGGTAAAATACATATTTAACTATAGATTTCAACTATCACAATTAGTTTTCAAACATACTACACCCCCATGATAATCCATATTACTATAGTCTAGTATTCTAAGACATAACTACTAATTTTCCACAATCAATCATATAAAATAGTCTTAAATACATGGAAACATTAGCTTCTAATCAAGCAATTAAGTATAACAAAGCAAGTCAGTTTTCATGAAACATAATATTTTATCCTAGCATTTATTACACTCATAAATATTGTATACATGCATACATAATGTCATACTAACTATCACAAAACATGTTATTCATAGTAATAACCAACATGTATGCATTTAATTAGTTAAACGTAGGTGTGGGTCTAGACATAACAATTAAAGTATGTATCATCCGAGTATAACATAATTTTATTTTATAAAACTCTATGACATCCTATAATAATATAGATCATTGTGCATGAGTACCATACCCAAATATGAACAATCTATCTCACACTTATAAATAATAATCAAGTATAGGATTATACCATTCGGATATATGTTATATTATTTAACAAATTAGTAATCAGAAGAAACATAATCTCTAGGCACATATCACGATGCACTATTTTATGTTATAAATTCTAAACACTTGTACATATTAATACTTTCATAATATGTACTGCACACAAGTTTTTAATACTATCTACATATTTACTAACATTTATTTATGACATAAGTCAAGGTTTTACAAGATTTTCACAATCAGTACTTCTATGAACCTTTAAGATATAACTCAAGTACTACAGTGATTTAGACCTCTTTAGAAATCAATATTTCGCTCACATTATTTATTGTTAGTTTTCAACATAGAAGAAAACAACTTCTAACTCAAAACCGCCATATAAAGTATTGGCAAAATTCTTTTTATGTGTGTATACTTTACAGAGTCTGCATTTCATCTTTATATGACGTTATAGATTTGACCCTGTCGACATGTTTACATAACACTACTATGCTACAGATAATACTACTTGGTCTCTACTAGCGTTCGAAGCATAGTCATAGTATAGATTTAAATCATATAATTATATCAGTCATGCATATAGTATTAATTATTCAAGAGTATAGTAACATTATCACAGAAATATCTATCTTTGTTATTTATTACACAAATTATAATGATATTCCTAAACTATAAAACACTATTCATCTCTAATAATCATGTACATCCATCTACTGGTTTACGAAAGATTATCTTCCACAAAGTAATCATAAATTACTTAGCTACAATGCATGTATATGAGTGTACTTTCATATGTTTCTGATATAACCACTATATAATCTTAGCTATTATTAACTCGCTACAATTGCATGTAGCCAAAGTCCTATGGCTCTTTTATAAAAAGATAGGAAGTTGCCTCGTGAGTATCTAAAAGACATAGGCTAATTACCCAAAGGGTAAAAATAGAATTTTATAATTGAATACAAGCCATTCACATCCGAGCAGAATTAGCCATCCATAAATAATATAATAGATTATACACCTAAAATCTGCATTCACATCTATAAGACATAATCCGTGTATATCCATACAACTCATTATATATGACGTATCATACCAAATAATAGTCTATGCCTATAGTGTATTGCTTCACTAGTTGTTATAACTCATATATATAATGTACTCAGACAAGAATATTCTATAAGAGATGATTACTAGAACTGTTTGGATATATTAGAACTCCATCAAAAATAGTGTATATATGACATTTGTCTATATATATTCTTTATTGAGACTCGACTTACAAATTGCTATATGTTTATCAAACAATTTTGTAATAAGGCAGTAATTCTATTTAAATCAAAAGTCTGGTTAATGGATCGCCACCCCCTTGTGTAAAAGTTAATATTTTTATAAGGGATTCCAAAAGTCCATTCAATAGCATAAATATCCCAACTACGTTGTTGCACGTTAAATGTTCTTATCTCAGCCAAGAAAATAATTAAAATCGTAGCATTCATTTCCCTAAGCCAAGTTCAATGACAAATTTGTTGCATTCATTTTTTCTCAGCAATTATATTTTAGAGTGAAATGGATCAGTTTAGGGCATCAATTTACAATTCAAAGACCGCAACAATGTTAATATGACACTATTTTGAGCGTGATGATGAGAGACTTTAGTTGGTATCCTAGGTGCTAGATAACTATTCTCTCTAGGTTGACTCGGACAACACAGGGCATCGATTTACACAGGTATTATTAAATACAGCACTTATATTCTACTCTGCATATAATTTCTATGCAATTATTATAAATATATCCTACCCAATTGAACACATTATCGACATATAACAGTACTAAACACATATGTAAAATTCAGAATACATGGGTAATTAAATACTTCTATATCGCACTATATATCTATTAAACACTGGTAATATTATTATACTTATACTGTAATTATATTCATCTATTGTAATAAATAGATTAAATATTTAACATTTTGATGGGTTATGTATTAAATAACCCATTTGAACATTATCAGTGACGTAATGGTTGTGAGCAATTAGACATTAGACCACAAAGCCCAAAACTGTGCATGCATAGGATATGCACAGATCACTCGAGGTGTAAAATCTTGATGGGTCAAAGATTATACCTAAAGGCAAGAGAAAAATAAATGCATAAGTTATGCACTATTGTGAGACAAGGTATCAAACACGTGGATAATTTTTCAGCATCCAATGGATCATGGTCAAAAAATTACAAAACGTCGTGATCATGTCACAGGAATCACTAAATATCTAAGTCTCAAAAGATCACAGTGAACCAAAATAATGAAACATGAGGTTTATTTATTTAACAAACAAAAATCATTGTCTATACATCCTAAATCGTTGTAGGTAAAGGTGCAACCCTTTATATCTTTATACTATTTTCTGACAAACAATGTCTTATTATAATTATACCTCAGAAATATAGCATATAGTACAAGGTATATACATACATCATTGCAAGGAAATACAAAATTCAAAAATGTATGTCGCCTATCTCACAAGATCCTAGTTCAAGTTGTATGATAGGTTACTTCTTTTCTTTGCTCTCCAATCTTCTTCCACTTCCTTTTCTCTCCTTTCATCGTATTCCTCTATCCTTTCATCATATGCCTCTATTCCTTTCTCGTCGTACTCTTCTATTTCTTATTCTTTTTTTCCGTACTCTTCTATTCTACACTTATTATAATATAATCTTTTCATTTTCATTTTTCATGCAAGTCATCTCTTACTATTTCCATTTCAAAATCTTAACTTGAGTTTCATTTAATATCATAAATTGTGCATGCTAATACTTTGTGTTCAAGGTCAAGTTGATCACTAAGTTTACTTAAGTCATTTTATAAATGATAAATTTGGACCCTTAATAGTCAACGCAATTCCATGCATTGGACTTAGCACTTTAAGTTAACATTATTTTTATATTTAAATTTCTTTAATTTATTTGTAACAGGGAATTATCCCTTTAAAGGATAAATCAAACGAATTAGTAATTCCATTTACAATAAAATAACTATTTAATTAATCACTATTTGAATCATAGCTAAAACAACTCTAATATCTCAAGTATTCTATGGTTAATGTAATTATTAAAAACTCTTATACAAAAAGATATTAAATTAAGACTGATATTTATCGAATATCATTTAAATTAATCACTGTGTTAGACGATCAAATTAGTGTAAGCATCGACAAAATAATCATAACAGAAGTATATTAGCACTCAAAAACAAACTATCTAAATCAAACAAAGAGTTAAACAAGTTATTTTATTGTGGTGTGTGTTGGGTTACTAACAGTTCCTTTGTCATCCCCAAATCATCCCATCTACATCATACTCTATAATGATGTTCTCCCTCCACCATGCTCTGAGAGAAGAATCAATCT
This sequence comes from Torreya grandis, assembly GCA_037957365.1. NCBI lineage: Eukaryota > Viridiplantae > Streptophyta > Pinopsida > Cupressales > Taxaceae > Torreya > Torreya grandis. The sequence goes on from JARHVA010001602.1 coordinate 1,279,252, forward strand.
TGCATCCACCTCACGACAAGTAGGTAGTTAGTACGAGCCATCATATATATCAAAACTAATGATGCATAACTAACTTATATACATCTATAACATACAGAATAAGTAAATACAACTGTCACATAATTAATCCATTATGCAAATTAATCAGCATGTAACTGCCTCATAACCAGTATATGTCATAAAATTCAAATCAAAGCAATAATAATCAGATGATAACCATAATAATCCATGGATTCAAAGTTTATAATACTTAGGGTAAAATTGAGATGTAACATACAATGCCAATGCCATCACCATCCACCTTCAAATCTTGATCTCACAACATTATGCAGAGAGGGTTGGTTGAAGAAGGTGATACACATTTTTTTCCTTGGAGGTCAATTACAAGTTGCAATTCATCAACATTGGCCAACTTCACCATGGGCTTGGTTATGACATCCTCCACAAAGATGCAAAAGGCTCAATGCCCTGTTAAGGGCATACAAACTACTAAATTATATGTATATATATATATATGTGTGTGTGTGTGTGTGTGTGTGTGTGTGTGTGTGTGTGTGTGTGTGTGTATATATATATATACATATATATGTATATATATATATGTATATGTATATGTATATATATATATATATATATGTGTGTATATATATATATATATATATATATATATATATATATATATATATATATATATATATATATAACAATCTTAGCTCTTGCACTATATGTTTTACAATGGAAAAAGAACCATAATATTTGTTGTAGATGTGAACACCACTTGATATTTACTAATGGGCAAAGGCCCTTAGACAACATTTAAAACACAAGCAAGTTAGCAATTGGAAGCTTTTCTTGACACAACACAACTACTACCCATATAAAAAATTATGGAGTCCAAACGATTGATATTATTTAGGCACAATTCCCTTTAAAGATTATTATCATCTAAATTATAATTTATAATAATTCACTTTATGGATCACAATTAAATATTGCCTATATGAGACAACTCAACCACATGGTGTGACTAATACAAAATCACAAAGTCATAAAAGGGATTGGTGACTTATGCATTGAGTGGCTCCTTTCGCTTGTGTCAGTCCTTCCTAGATTATGCTATCAGAGTATGAATTATTCAAAAAGACAACATAAAATCATATGCAAGTGTTGATCCATATCAAAATTTATGTTTATTGATACCAAGTCATTGATCAATAGGTTGAAATATAAAAATGTCATTATCAAATAATCATTTGATAAATCACATAGGTCCTTTGGGTCTTCGACCCAATGACCTATTATGAACATGTCCGCTATAAAGGACACAAAGAGGGGCAACAATGTTTGTCGACAATTAAAAGCAACTAGTTATTAATTCATCTTTTAAGATAACATGTAAATACATGGTCCCAATCAATTGTTATGACTATTATAAATCCTTAGGGTCAATGCATCATTTACCAATGTTTAATGTAGAAGACAAAGTACTAATAAACGCAAACAATCATCTAAACCAATTGATCACTACTCGTGTCAAGATAGGGGAAACATATGTCATATATGTCATATAGCTAGAATGATTATACCTCATTCCACATAATTCTCTATCTATTGTCCATAATATGCGCCTAACTCCTCCTTGATGATACTCTCCCTTGCATTGAGGGGGTTGTGCACCTACATCATAACAGACCAACAAACTGCAGTTATCAAATTCATGATATCAAATCCGCATAATATGAAATAGTAAAAATATGATAATGTAAAATAACAATTATTCAACATAATTGCATAACATTCATTTATATGAATGACAATTAATTCCTTTAATTGCATTACATTAATATCCAAATCAAAGTAACAATAATTAGTTGTTTTATAATACATAAAACAAAATGTAACATCCCTGATTGTATAGAAATAAATCAATATTCTCATCATTAATCATGCTCTATAATGGTAATTACATGTAAGCGTCTTTGAAATCCAATACTGGGAAAGTGAGATGTGACAAACCCTATAATTCTAAAATAAGTGGCAAAAATACCTATAATTAATTATCTTTAACATAAAAATATCAAACAAAAAAAATAATGCATTAGGAACTAGATTTAAGCTTCGAACTAAAAGTACTATTTCTCAATAAACATGCATACATTACATATAGGTCAAGAAACCTTAGAACCAATAGTGAATTAAAACCCCAAACTAGGGTAAAACTAAATCATGCATCTATAAAGCACATTAAACCCCACATCATTTACATATCCTAGATTAAACCCCATTTGACATTCCAAGTACAAGTCAACAAATGGCAACACCCTTTCAAATCCACATCAAAAACCATATGAACATTATTGTAATTGCACAATAAAATATAGTTGGCACATAACCACATCAACATTTACATAAAGTAACTTTTCTCAACAATAAGGCTAAAATAATGAGCAATGTTCAATAAGGTGACACTTAGGACTCCACATATCCAGGTCTACAAAATTAGGAGCACCACAAAGTTTAGCAAGATCCAATAACTCAACAAATTAACCAATAGATAGGGTGCTCTTATCCTAACCAATATGATGTCATTAAGTAAGAGACCCTAGTCGACTCCTAAGCCCAAGGGATCTAAAGCATATTATGTCTTCACATATGATAGCCAAATAAACATATATATGAGCACATAAGGAAGACCCACTAAACATGGTCATTGTTAGGTTTAGATAACAAGATAAAGGTGGGTCTACGTCATCCACAAGCCATCAAATAAACACAATAACAATGCCACCTCACAAGAAGTACCATAGTAACCCCTAGGGTTACCCAATAGGGAGATAAGGTTGCTCAGCATGCAAAAGAAAACATAATATCAATCACCCACCACACTTGAGAGAAAATCTCATATACTCACCAAAGGTAGGAATGTACTCTCCATTACCCACCAAGGGTAAGTGTCCATTTTCCCTTGTCTATCTTCTATGAGCAAGATGTTACTTTTGTGAAGATTGCCCGCTATGAGGTTGTTTATGTTTCATATTTAACTTGTGGTAGTAATTTATTGTTTCACTAAAAAATTATTCTTTGGTGTAGGACAAAAAGGAGTTGTGCCTTTCATCTTTGTTTTGGCTTGTTCTTTAATATTGATAGTGTGTCTAAAGGTCTCTCCCAAGTTTTCACATGACAGGAACTCCATTGTAGCATGTATGTAGATGTAGATCCTGCTAGTATACTTCAAGACTTTGTGCAAATCTATCTTGAAGAGATTCAAAAGTGTATAGTTCATGGAACTCAATGGTGTAATCAATTACATATTGATCTTTCTTTTTCCATAACAACAGGTACATCTTATAAAATTCATGATAATGCTTTTGGATAGAATTGTGAACATATTGTATCAACAAATTTTGACTAAGTATGAATGGGTTCATATTTTCTCTTCTTCAAACTATGAGATTTCTGCTAAGTGTTGAGTTGGGCATTTTTTTAAAGGCAAAGGTGATCTTTTCTTCATTAGCAAACTTGTTGATAGTGTGATAAGCTTCAAGTTGCCTTAGCGATTCATCCAATGCATAAGTCAATTTTGCCTTTTAACACTAGGCTATCCAAATTGATTTGCACCTTGAATGGATTATGATGATCAAATGAAGACTTAGCAGTCATCGTAGAGGTAGGTGGACGTAATTGCATCATGAGTTCCTAGAACTAAGATAAAAGTTTGTTCCTTCGGTCATGCAAAGCTACCTGAATGAGTTGTTGGATGTCTGTCATACAAGACTTCTTTGTTTCATCGACCATTTTGGATTTATGCATTTTCTCATAATGATAGACCAAGACAAAACTAGGTTGAGTGCCTTGTTTCCAATACTATGAATGAGTTGATATGCACTGATAAGATGCTTACAAAAAAAAAATTGATACTAAGGATCCGTTTTGAGCCTAGAAGGTGCACAAATAACAACCTACAACTAAGTTAGATGGATTTGCTCAATCAGAGTTGCATATTATAGAGCATGCAATGGAATCTTAGAAAAGAGATATAAAATAACCATTACACATTTCAGAGTATGTTCAAGCAAAGATGTCATTCTATTGCTATGAACAAAAAGAAGTGAATGTTAAGAGTATGTATTTTTCATGTTTGCTAGGTTATAGCTAGGTATTTCATTTTTTTCCTAGTTTGTCTTATGTGAGGATTTATCCCACATTGCTTAGTTAGGCTAGTTTCTAGTTTTGTCTTGCCTACTTATGCAAGGCTTTCTATTGTACTAGCATTCTTTTTTGAATAATATATGATTTGTCTTCTTGTTTGCATATCATATTTGCAGCATCTTTGTGTGATGTTCTTGTTGTTAACGCTTCAGATTCTTGGGTTGTTGTAATGTTTTTCCCATTCCTAACATGGTACCAAAGCCTTGAAGGGTTTCAACCATTCTCTATTGCTACAATTTTTTAGATAATTCTATCTTCCAATTACTATTGCATTCATCTACCTTGGCCTTGCTTTACAGCATCTCCTTCTGCTAGAGTGGAGATCTGTTGTTTTGACTTATGTGTTGGTTTTTTGTCACCATCTGCTACGTTGTTTTCTTTCTAGTAAGTGGCATAAATTTTTCAAGAGATTTGCATCCTTTTTTATTCAAGCATCGGAGCATTAAGTAGATCAGATTTGCATTGGAATTTGGAGGGTGGAGGCGTTATAACCCTCCCAAAGACTGTTGCATGGAGAGAAGGCATTGGTTTTTGTGGTGCGTTGGATAGGTGGAAGTCGCCACCCTCCCCACTTGTGTCCTCTTAATATGTAAATCAGGGGTTGAAAAACTACCAACTCTATGTTCTTTTTTTTTCATGTGGTCTACATCCTTATTTGAACCCTCTACTAGACGTTGGATTTTTTTTAATGCCTAAAAGCTGAGTTGGAAGAGGAAAGTGGCGTTCTCATTTGCATAAATGGCATCTTGGCATTTTTGCATAGAAGATCTGCATTTTTTTGGTTAAAACTTGCGCTTTCCTAAGTGATTTGGAATTTTTAAAAGGATTTGTGTATTGCTAAATTGGCATGGAAGTCCTTTTGGTTGGGTGGCATCTTATTATCACCTGCATGGAGTTATTTGTTGGTCCGTGTTCTCTTCAATCCTTGGCATTCTTTTTTTCTCCTTTCTTTTCTGCATCATCCTCTTTTTCATGTTTTTTTTGAGATTACATCCTCTTCTTTAGACAAGTCTAAGACCTTTTCTTTGGCACTGGAAGTCTGAGACCTGAGTGGCACTGGAGATAATTAGGGTCTACGATTGAGAGAATAAAATATGTTCACTGAGATTTTTTTTGGATCACGGCATCCCAGGTTTGTGTTGACAGTGGTGAAGTGATGATCTGAGTTGAAGACCTGCGTGGTGTTAGAAGTGTGTTGGGAAGAAGAGAAGGAGGTGTGGGGGACCCATGTTCTTCCTTCTCTTCCTAGCATCTCATCCTTTGCATTAACTAGGAGGTTCTTTGGAAATAGTACTTTACTTCCTCTCCTCTCAAATCATGTTCAGACATTATTTCTTTTACACATATTTTTCCTTAAAGAGGGAGTTGAATTCACTTGTACACAGATAGGGGTCACTGGCAAGGTTATTTTTCACTTTGGTTCGCTTCAGAACATTCGTGGTTTGATTCTGATTCCAATGAGTGTTTGGAAGGCTATCTTCATTTCTAATTTTGTCACTGAAATCAACTTATAGTATAAATTTTAATGTTTTTGACCCCTTTACAAGAATTTGTAAAGCCTATAACTTTTGAACTAATTTAGTTCCATTCTTTTTAAAAGTTTGTGGTTTTCAATTATTTATCCATTGGTGTAATCACTTTGTAAAAATTCACTATTTTTATAAAGTGCTAAAATTGAGAGTGGGAGAGGGGAAAGGGCGGGTCCTTAATACAATCTTTTGGGAGGTTGTCTCAGTGTTGATTTGTTCACCATTTTACATTATTTCTACTCTTTAGTGATTCACTAACATGGCTTTTACTTTTGGTATTGATCATTGTGAGCCTTTGACTACACACAATTACCATACATGAAGACTTAGAATGGAAACAATCATTAAACGGAAATGATTATGATCTTTAATGTTTGAAAATCAACCACAGTTCACAAGAGAATATGAAAAATTCAAGCACTAATGTAATTTTGATGACTTTATGGATTTGATAAGGACTTATGTGAGTGATAGTGTATTGCTTCATTTGGAGGGGTGTGATACTTCTTTCCAAATGTGGGCTACACTAAAAGATTTATTTAAGAAAGTAAATCACATGAGAGCAATGTGGCTTGAAGTGGAGCTTACTTCACTCAATCTCAATGAGTTTCTCTCTATTGTAGACTACCTCACTAAGTTTAAGTATTCATTGACACAGTTGAAAGGGAGTGGATGAAATAAAGAAGATGAAGAGTGTGTGTACCTGATTCTATCCAAGTTGAGTGGTTTATTCCAAAACTTTGTTTCTACCTTTTTCTCTAGCATGGATGCCTTAGGTGTTGCATTTAAAATGTCTGATTTAAATTTTTTTGTGAGACTTACTAGAGAGGAATCCAAATTGTATCACCTTGAGTCTTCCACCTCTCAAAAATCATTATTAGCATCACATCCTAAGAACAAGGAAAAAACAAAGAGTAAAAAGAAGAACACTCCATCTCAAAGTGCACCTAAACCCACCACCAACATATCTAAACCCAAAGCATCTTCCAAATCCAAGAATAAGTCTAGTCTTTCTTGCTCTTATTGTGGGGGACTAGTCTTGAAGAGTTTAGGTGTTTTATGAGAATGCAAGCCGTAAAGGATGCCATCAGGAAACACAAGATTTCTATCTCCACTCCATCTCCATCTCATGAGAATGGCAAAACACTTAATGTTGTTGAGAAATCACAATTAGACAGTTAGGTTCTAGATTCTGGTGCTTCTCACCATATGACTTCTTCTAAGAAGTTATATGTATCTCTTGGTTTGAGTTCTACTTCCAACATTGAGGTTGGAGATTTCTTTTTATTTTTGTTAAGGTAAAGGGTGACATACATCTTGATGGTTGTTGCATCAATGATGCACTCTATATTCCAGAGATCACCACCAATCTATTTTTAGTCATTCAAATTTTTCATTCTAGTCAAGGCAAGACAGTGACTCTCACATCATAGGTGCTAAAGTTTGAGCCTTGTTAGAACCTCATAGACTTATTGCATATAGTGTTGTTGATCATAGTTCTCGACTCTATTACTTTGAGGGTTTTGATGATACTCCTTAGGGATGCATTTGGTTTCTCATGTAGATTTTGAGAGTAGCTTTGGCATGAGAGATTCAGACATCTCAATTATAGATATTTGAAGGAGTTGAACACTCATAGTATGTTAGATGGTCTTCTTATAGTTTCATATCTTGATGGAGTTTGCCCTGATTGTGTATTAGAAAAACAACACTAAGATTTGTTTCTTAAGGGCATGTCTAAGAGAGCTTCTTTACCACTTGAGCTTGTGTACAGTGATTTGATGGTCCTTCTTACTCCTTTTAATGGAGCTAAGTATGCACTTACCTTTATTGATAATTTCTCGAGGTGTACTTAGGTTTATTTTCTCAAGTACAAGAGTGATGTTTTTTCTCACTTCAAAGTCTTTAAGGCTTTGATCGAGAAATAATTTTTTTGTTGCATCAAGAAACTTCGTACAAATAATAGGAAGGAGTACTTCAGTCGAGAGTTCTCTGATTTTTTGGCAGTTCATGGTATTGTTCACCAACATTCTATTTCATATACTCCATAACAAAATGGCTTAGTAGAATGGAAGAATCAAACTTTGAAGGAGATGACTAACTACATGATGTATTCATGGGATTTACCTCCTATCTATTGGGTAGAAGCAGTTAATTATGTGAATTTCATTCAAAATCGCACGCCACACAAATCACTTGAGCATTTGATTCGAGAGGAGGCTTGGTCTGGTACTAACCCTGATTTCTCATTTTTCTGAGTCTTTGGGAGCCATGCTTGGGCATTTGTACCAAAGAAGAAAAGAAAAGCATTGGATAAAAAGAGCAAACCTTTGATTATGTAGGGTATTGCGAGGACATGAGAGCTTATCATCTTTTGGATCCTGGTACTCATGATGTTCATTTTTGAACACATGTACAGTTTGATAAGCACTTCAAATCTCATGATTATTCATCTTCTTCCATGCCTTCTTCTTTTGATGATTCATCACCTCCTCTTGAGGATTCATTCTTTGAGGAGCCAGTTCAGGAGGTCCCTAAGGAGGTTATAGATGTTAAGGATCATATTCCCATTGATGTTGCCACTATGCCATTGTGGGCTCGTACTACAGTTTCTGAGGCAACACCTTTCATACAGGATCTTCCACCCACTCGACATCATCATACACATTCTACAAGTATTAGACTTTTGTGTCAGGGATTCTTTGGGAATTTACAATCTTTTTCACAAGCTCATGGAATACAAGAGTGGGATGATACGATGACAGATGAGTATTCTTCCTTGATGAAGAATCATACTTGAGATTTGGTATCTCTTCATAAGAGAAGAAAGTTGGTTAGGCGCAAGTGGGTATACCACACCAAGTATGCAATTGATGGGTCCATTGAAAAGTATAAGGCACGTCTTGTTCCAAAGGAGTTCTAGCAAGTCGAAGGTATTGATTACTCTTTTGCATCCATTGCCAAGTTAGATTATGTTCGACTTGTATTTTTTTTGTTACATCAAAGGGTTGGCTAGTGTATCAGATGGATGTTAAAAGTGCCTTCTTGCTTGGAGATTTGCAGGATAAATTTTATATGGAGCAGCTTGTTGGATTTGTTCACGATTCTTCTCTTGTTTGTTGACTTCGAAGGCCTCTTTACGATCTCAAACAAGCCCCTCGAGCTTGGTATGAGAAGATGGATTATTTTCTTCTCTCTACTAGCTTTGTTCATTACCACTCCGATCCCTTAGTGTATGTCCAGCTTATTGAGGAGCACATTGTTATACTGGTCTTGCATGTTGACGATCTGCTTCTCATAGGCAAATTCAACAAACACTTTCAATGTAGTTTGATATGACAGATCTCAATCTTTTGCACTTCTTCATTGATTTGCAAATTTCACAGTCAGATTCAAAAATTCATTTGAGTCAGCAGAAGTACACCCTTGATCTTCTTTAGCATTTTGGCATGGCTAATTGCAAGCCAATCCCTTCTCCTTTTCAGTCTAGAGTCACTCTCACTTCTACCTGCACTACTCTTTGTAATCCTACATTGTACACACAAATGGTTGGAAGTCTTATGTATTTGACCCATACTCACCCCGATATTTCATTTGCAGTTGGGATTGTATCCAGGTTTGTACATGCCCTCATAACAGTCATTGACAGATTGCCAAGAGGATTTTACGATATCTATGAGGCACCACCCATTTTGGATTACACTACACTAGGCGTTATACTCAATTGATTAGGTACATTGATTCAAATTGGGCAGGTTCTCTTGATGATAGGCATTCCACTTCTAGCTATATATTTTATCTTAGTTCTTCCCTATTGTTTGGGCATGCAAGAAGCAGTAAGGTATTGCACTTTCATCCATAGAGGTTGAGTACATGGCAGCAGTTACAGCAAGTCAACATGTTCTTTGGCTTTGTCAATTATTGATAGAGTTTGGTTTCATACAAGATTCACCTATTGTACTTTGGTATGACAACCAGAGTGCAATTCACATATCCCACAACCCAGTTGAGCACCAGTGTACCAAGCACATTGAGGTACATATGCAATTCATTCATCAACACATTCATGGAGTTCTTAGCTTGGAGTACATTCTGACTTAGCAACAGGTTGTAGACATCTTCACAAAGCCTTTTGCATCACCTCATTTTATTGAGTTGTGTGGCATGCTTGGGGTTTCAGAAGTTGTCATTGGGGGTGTTCATGAAGACATCTTCCTTTTTCACGGATATATATTGTATATGAGTACCTTATTAGGGCCTAGTTGTCGGGACTCATACTGTGTATATGTTACTATATCTTTTTTGGCTATTGTTAGCCCCTAACTTCACTTGAAGGGGGGTGTTAGAGTATGTATTTTTCATATTTGCTAGGTTATAGCTAGGTATTTCGTCTTTTTCCTAGTTTGTCTTATGTTAGGATTTATCCCACATTGCTTAGTTAGGCTAGTTTCTAATTTTGTCTTGCCAACTTATGCAAGGGTTTTTTATTGTACTAGCATCATTTTCTAAATAATATATGATTTACCTTCTTGTTTGCATCTCATAGAAGCTTTTCTTTGTATGATGTTCTTGTTGTTAACTCTTCAGATTCTTGGATTATTGAAATATTTTTTCCATTTCTAACAGTAAAAATATACAATGTACATGCATAATTGTGCATACTCTATATGCCAAACCCCAAGAAGGATTGCAATAGCATTAAAATGTTACATAGCTAAACTACCATCTCCCTATCTTACTAGCCATGCTATTCTGATGAAAACAAGTATATATTACATCATGCAAACAATTACAAGAACCGTTTGTATGCTCAATCAATTTGTCTTCCATAACTTTGCCAACCTTGGAGGATAGTTCATCAACTAACACAAAACCTGAAGTAAAAAATGGTTTTTCATGTTGCAAATGTGGTGCCCAAGAAACTAAAAGTTCAATTTGCTGAGTTATTTGCTGAAAATGTGAATTTGCACTGCACAAAAATGAGGAGGTTCACAAAGAAGGGGATGTGCACAGAGAAGAAGTGGAGGTGCACAAGGAATAGGTGTGCAAAGAGAAAATAGAGGCGCACGAAGAGGAAATGAAGGTGGGCAAAGAAGGGAAAAAAATTCCGCAACAAAGAGGAGCTTTAGAACGATGAAAATCATTTCACAACAAAACATTTTGATGAATTTGCACAAAGAGTTTGCAAAGCTTGCAAATGCCTTGTAAAGCTTAAGAAAGCTTTGCAAAATCCTTGGGAAGGTGAGAACCCAATTTCCATGGTGCCATAAATGCTCTAATCAATATTGGTTGCCAAAGAGATCACTTTCTCAAGAGAAGGCTTAGGGAAGCAATCGAAATTGGAAAACATCTAAACAATTCAAATAGGGATGAAGTCTTAAACCTACATCTTTCTTGGAGACCCATAAGTCAAACTTAGACTAGTTCAAACCTAGTGAGATAACTTAAAAATATCAGTTTATTGTAAATTAGAATTGAATTACATTTCTTATCAGATATAATTAGTTTGAAAGTTTAAAATTTCAAATCTTTTAGATTTCTAGCTTAAAGAGTTGGCTTTATGGGCTCTTTTCTTCCAATAGCGAGTATCAACGGACAATTCTGTAAGGGTTGATCCCCTTTTGATAGAATTTTTTACAATAAAAAAACTTTGTCTGCAATCCAACTCATTGGTATCATGATGATGAATCACATGGTGTGACTTGAAGCATCGATCAAAAACTGCGTATACAAGGCATTTTAAAAACTTTCATTTAGAAACTCAAGGACTGGAAGCTTGAGATTTATTAAACCATAATATGTTTTTATATAGTGCACAATGTGGACCAAGCCTATAGCCCAAGTCCACCTCTAATATTACCTTCCTCATTATGTTTCTATTGCCAAACATTCAAAATATAGTTTGATTAACCAAACTCCCATATAATAAATAACAAGTGAGGGATCATGATGGAACACTGCATTTAACTATTCATGGACTAGAACATATATCTTAAATACATCTATCTGAAAAATGCCAAGAGATATCAATCTCAAGGCCCTTATCTTAGATTTTTCACATGCCACAATTATTTATAACTTCATTGCCTTCTTCATAAATTTTTCATTCATTGATGATAAATCATGTCAATGTAACTACACACCAATGTGTCAAATTCAAAATAATCTTTCTCAAAAAAAAAGGGGGCACCAAACTCCACCGTATGGCCAAGATATTACAATTTTCAATTGAATTCTCTTAAAAAAGGGATTTTTTTTGAAGTGACAGTCAAATGGAAGTCAAAATTTAAGATTGTAATTAAAAGTGAACACACACTACATTACAGCCCACCACCACCACCCAGATGCCATTGTAGAATGCCTCTCAGCGTAATAATATTTCAAGGTATGCCCTGGACTTTATGTTCATTTTGCACTCAATTTTCAATGATGGATCATTTTTATTTTGGACTTTGTTGATTGCAATTATTCTCATCTTTTATTAATATCCCCATCCCTCCTAAGTCGAGGATAATATGAATTAAAAAACATAGATGTTCATTAATAACATGGAACAGCAAAACAAGAAATAAGATCAAAGAAATGGCTGCAACGCTATAGATAAAACACAGAAGCTGCTAACAATGCCTCACTATAGCTTATTGATCACCTTACTAAAGAAACTACCATAAACATTATTCATAAACAAGCTCAAAGAGAAATAAACCAGCTTTCTTAAATCAACATCAAGATTCCGGATGAATAACAATTAGTTGAAAAACAATGTTACTGTTACAAATTATATACATCATACTCATGCACAGAAGAGAGTCGCAAACACCTTTTGATGCATCACACGTACATGGTTTCATATAAGGAATACTTTGGACAAGCTAAGATGATCCTATACTTACCAGATTACTTGACACAAACGGTTTGACCTAGCAAGCTAACTTGAACTCTCCTGCTACTGTTATAACGATAAAAGTACTTCCAGTTCATTGATCAAAAGTAATCCTCTTTTGGCATTAATATAGCTCCTCTCATCTTCTATGCTTTTGTAACATGATAGCCATTATATTTCATATGTTTTCAGCCCTGTCCACTGTTGTTTTTCTTTTTTGGAGTACCATAGGTATCCAACAATTAAACCAAATAAAGTTCCTACCAGGAACAAAGAGCTTGCCTTCCAAAACCACATCTGAATTGAGAAAGCCTTCTCGCCATCCTTCAGACGTATTTCTAAAACGTCATGGACCTGTCCATCATGATTGCCAACGTAGGAAAGTGTCAATCCTTCCCTAGTTGCATACAGTCTCGTATAACCAAACTCGCTGCTTCGGTAAACAGACCTAGCAGGTTGTGGGAAGATTGGATCTGTCAGATGGTCAGGCCTAGGCTCCCATTTTGACTGCCAGTCTTGCCCTCCCATTCCAATCACAATATGTATTGGAAGATCGAGGCCATTGTCCTTGGTTCCACATGACAAGTTTTTCAGTGGACAAAATCTTTCATACTTGTGAACATGTCCCCATAAGACAAGATTGACTTTATACTCCACTAAAAGAGGTTCCAAGTGCTCAATCATTTTTTTCCGTAGGGGTGCATCCGTAAGCTCATAGTTACTGGTGTACATAGGACGATGACCTTGGACAACTATAAATGGAGTCTTATTTCTGTCCGCATTTTGCAGATCTTGCTCTATAAAGTCATATTGATCACTTCCTCGTAAAAAGTTTGTTTCAGTGGATATGTATAAGAAATGTACAACTCCCAAGTCAAATGAATAGTAGAGATTTTTGGTTGGTGGGGCAACAGTTCCAGTGGGAAAAGAAGAATTACCAGGCATATGAAACTTCAGGCTGTAAGGCACCCCACATTCACCACCCCCATCTGTCCCATATAGTCTGCTTGCCCATTCAGGTTTCCATGGTTGTAATGGCCAATCATACTCGTGATTTCCTATACAAACATGATATGGAACCTTTGATGCAAGAGGCTCAATCTGAGTAAAAAACGCATCCCATAACCATTCATAACCTCTGGCATAGCTGATATCACCAATATGGGAAATAAATGAAGGCTTGTCCCCATATTCTTCAATGTCGCGCTTTAGCCATTTGACGGTAAGCTTGCTCTCTTCCTGGGTCCGGAGAAAAGTTCTATATGGAACTGAAGTTCCCATATCACCAAAAAGGAAAGCAATGGTCTCATCTGAATTTTTGTCTCGAGATACAAAACTCTGAATTGAACTCCAGCCACTTTGATGGCTTCCAACCTGTCAAATGAAAAGTACTCCTCAAAATAAACTTAGGTCTGAAAAAAACAAGCACAGGAAAAGGAAATAACAAAAAAAATGTCAAAGAATGAGTATTGAAGAGCTTATGTCTTGTTTATTTATAATTGCACAAAACTACTATGATTTCTGAATCATCTTTACTAAAGAGTAAAGACTTCTTGCAACCATTAAAACCATAGTCAGATTAAAATGGAATGTCAAGGAAAAACATTTTACAGTTTTTTCAATGTTGAATTTTCAAAACATTTACAAGAAGCCAACAGGAATGTGGTTCTACCAGTGAGTTTGTCCTAACACCCACCACTTCCACTGACATCTAAGCCTAGCTAAAACATGTCACTGTGGATCTGTTTCCATCACGTTTCAAATATCTTCCAAACAAAAATATACCTCTTGTAACACAATGTCCACATAAGAATAGTCAAATCAGAAATCTATTTTCTTCACGCTTTCAGATAATGGTTGAGAATTATGGTCTTCCAAGAACCCGCATCCAAAGATGGTTGAAAATAATGCAAACAGGAAATCTGAAAACAAAATGATCTTCAGATTTGGGTTCTTCTAGGTACGGTATGAAAGTGAAATGCTCTCATCAAAGGTGCTGATCCATCTCGGTACAAAGTTGATAAGAACATACACTAAGATGTGCTAGAGGAACCTGCAGGTTACAAGTTACTGTAAACTAATGTGCACAGAAAAGCTCATGAAGCTGTCTCAAAAGCGAAGATAAGAGAGGAAGTGATGCTGAAGCTTAGGAGAGGCTCTTTTGGTTCAATCTAAGTTGGCCTTAATGATTCTCTTTTAGTCAGGTAAGGACCTCAATTGGAAACTCACAAAGGCGATGGTCTCTCAATATCAAGATTAATCTGTTCGAGTTATGAGGCTTTGGCATAGCAACAAGTACTAACACCTTACAAGAAGTTGCATAGAGGATTGAATAATAAGATAAGGAAATCTATGTTTATGATGACCAAGACCACGCCCACCAATCAGTTGAACCCTACGAAGTATAGTCACTACATGGAAGACAAAGACTATAAACTTGTATCCTGACCCCTAGTACTTATTTCCTATCTCGGAAACACATCCTTGTCTCAGAGACTCATATGGGTTTCGAAATGTCAGAAGGCTTCAGCTGACATCTCTTTGAGCTTCCACACATCTCCCCAAAATTTCCATTCAAAATCAAGAAACTTCCTATAGAAGTTTCTTAAAAGAGTTTGTCTATTACATGGATTTTATCCTCGCCTGCTAACATATGGTTGAAGAGAGTTGAAAGAACTAAAGAAAAATACTAATAGGCGTGTATTATTCTCATTCTCAGAGACTCATATGGGTTTCAAAATGACAGAAGGCTTCAGTTGACATCTCTTTGAGCTTCCACACATCTCCCAGAAATTTCCATTCAAAATCAAGAAACTTCCTATAGAAGTTTCTTAAAAGAGTTTATGTCTATTACATGGATTTTATCCTCGCCTGCTAACATGTGGTTGAAGAGAGTTGAATGAACTAAAGAAAAATACTAATAGGCATGTATTATTCTCATTTTTGCATGAACATTTACATGTCTTGTAGCAGAGAATTTTCTTATCGAAGCCCAATGTAGCACTAGTAATAAAGGTTAAGATGTCTGTGTAGAGAAGCTTCGTGAATTGATTGAAATGGGAAAGAGGGGTGCTCCATGTTAGTAGCTTGTGCTCCATGATTGCAATTCTCTTGTAACTAAAAAAATACTCGAAGAAGGAACTCTCTAGTCATCAGTGTCTGCAAAAAGTCCTTCAACATTATTCAATCAGTTCTGAAAATATTTAATATAGGTAAAGTAGGACTGTCACATACCATAAAGTGTAGGAGCAATAATTATTTTATAAATTTCTAGGATCTCTAACACTATAGAATACAGCTATTTCTCCATGAATCTTTTGGAGGCTAAAGGCTTCTGATTTGATCTTATTTTAGAACTTTTAAATGGGCTTGTTTTCTGACATCTCCTGGCCTTTCATGTAGTGTATTTCAATATCACTATGTATTGCTATATGTTTATAAATTATTTTAAATTTTAAATTTTATTTTATCAATCTTGTAGTATATATAGTTTTGTTCTTTCCGCAAACCCCCATATCCTACATTTCTTAAAAGCTTGCATATTTGTCAACGCTTCCTTGTAAATACGACTAACGATCATGGAGGAAAAATCGAGGGGGTTTCCAACCTCTGCTAAAATGATGCTGTGGAGAACCAATCTTTTGGCATGAATGGATGATCATAGAAATAAAATAGAGGAGATTCCAACCTCTAAAATGATGGCGTTGGAAGCCAATATTTTGGCATGAATATGTTTAGGAAGTATAGAAGAAGAACCCTCTTGTGGTTCCCTAAAATTGTTAGATATGGGCTCGTCTAGGCTTCACAACCATAAAGAAGAGATGGAGTTACCAGGGAGTGGAATAAGAGGATCTTGAAATAAGTTTATTTCCTAGCTCGGAAGTGTAAGGACCCCAGGTGCCAATTCCAAAAACACTACTGCAATCACTTTTATGTCTGGACTCTGAATCATGTGAGTACACACCCATAGGCGACCATGGATGTTATGCATATCTATCATAATAGCAACAAACTTCCAAATTGAAATAAAAATCACTCTTGGCTTTTTCAGCCATACAACTAAAACCCTTGCTTTTTGGAGAGAGTAAGTGAACATTAATCCACTCTCTAATGTACATCTGTTTTTGACTTTTATTTCCGTAGATAAAAAAATGCATGTTAACTTCTACATTCTTTGGAATATTTGTTTGAAAAAAATGCTATGCCTTTCATGGTTTTTTTTTCCTGAGTTATTTTGCTCCAACATATTTCACCATTTTCTAACATCTCGTATTTCATTTTTTTACTGACATGGTTATTACCATATATGCATTATACTTTTTAAATTTGGCTGGCATGGAGTTCAACTTGATTTACCACCTTTATTATTATGTACCAGGTTGGGATCTACGTGCCAAAGACTCAAAAATTTCCTCACCCCAATTGTCATTAATTTTAATAAAGGAATTTAATTAAACTGGGGAAAAACAAACATTGGCTAAATACCAAATTTCATTTACCAATTAATTGAAAGTACTGGCATTTGACAATTGATTTCCAGCAAGCAAAAACTACTTTGTGAGTGTGCACTATACTTTGTTTTGCATCATATTTTATTCATAGATGATTTTTTTCATTTGTAGCATGGTATCAGAGCTCAAGTCTTTGGATTGCTTGAAAAACCTGAGTTTAGATTTGGATCGCTTGGAAAAACTGAGTTTAGATTTGGGTCGAACAGTATCTATAACAATACAAGAAATATATTCTGAGTTAAAGGGGAAACCATTGCTGCAAGTGTTCTAGTAGAATATAAAATGCTGGTTGAAAGATTTACTAGTACAGGATCCCACCTTTTGAAACTCAAAATGAGGATGATAATCATGGAGAAGTAGCTGTTGGGAATTGTGAAAGACCAAATGTCTCAAAGATCAATTGGCAGAATGTGGATCAAATATCAGTAACAAATATATGCTACAATGATTCTCCTTGCCAGCTTGTCCAAGTCTTATGAAAGAGACTTATTATACCTTCAGAAAAACAATCTGGTCTAACTATGCAGAAGGCATGTTCAGAATTAATGTAGGAAGACAATAGGACAAAGGATGTTGGTCTGGTCTCAAAAGAACTTGCAACAACAATATTATATCTATCCGGAAGAAAAGGAAAGGGAAAGAAGAAAGAAGAAAGCAGTTCAAGCCAGGTCCAAAGTAAACAAAAATCCTCAGAAAATCTAGATGCCAAGAAGAAAATTAAAATTAGATGAAGAAACTGTGGCAAGGAAGGACATGTCAAGGAAGGATGTCCAAATCAAATGCTGAAAAGAAAAATTAAAATAATATATAAATATTTAAAATATACAAATAAACTAAAAAATTATGTAAAGAGACTAAAATAAGTTGAAATTGAAAATCTTAAATGTAAAGTTAAACATTGTGATTGATCAATATCATTAATAATCAAATTTCAAATTTTAATCAAAGGAGTAAAGGACCAAAATTGAGAAATTAGAATCTTCAATCAAGATATATCAACAATATTACAATTTACAATGAGAAAAGTACATGATCTGATGATAGACTATAGTAGAACTAGATACATCCATAGTTACGCAAGGACACGTCCCCTATGATTTTGAAAAGAATAAGACATCATGGATGCTTCTGGGACTTAAGGACGGTAATTATGATATTAAGCTTTAATGAAGATGGAAAGATTCATTCCTAGAAAAATGACAGTGCCAGAAGACATAGCTTGAATCTTTAATTTAATCAATTAACATCTTTCATAATATGGTTTATCAAAGAATACTGCACACGTGAGAGAGATTCCAGGTCTAAAAGATTCTATTAGTACTTATTAAAGGCATCGGATATCTAGATGAATTTTCGCAAAGGAGATCATTGTATCATACAGAGATGGATAGTCAAACAGAAAAAGGTTAACCACGGTAATAGAAGATATGACTAGTACAAATATCTTAAATACATCTATCTGAAATATGCCGAGAGATATCGATCTCAAGGTTCTTATCTTGAATTTTTCACATACTACATTTGTTAATAACTTCATTGCCTTCTCCAATTTCACACTAACTAGCAACAATAACATCTATCCAGCTGCATCAATGTGTTGGGCACGAAAATTTCTTTCAGAGGAAGAAAAGGAACTTCAAACTCCACCATATGGCCCAGATATTATGATTTTTCAATATACTTCAAAAAAAAAAGAAAAAACTTCTAAGTGACGGTCAAATTTAAGGTCTAAATTGACATGTGATGTTCAAATAGATGTAAAATTTAAGGTCAAACATAAAAGTGAACAAATCACTCCGTTCCATTCTACCCCACCACTGCCAATGTAGAATGCCTATCAGCATAATAAGAGCATGTGAGGCAGTTTGCTTCCTTTCACAGAGTTCAGATATAATAACAGTAATCATTCTGTTATTAGTGTGTTCCCATTTAATGTTATGCATGGATTTGATCCTCTTTTGTCCATTGACTTGGATGAAACAAAAGGTATTATTTATCCTAGTGCCCATTAATAGAAATGAACAGATAATATCAGATCTGTTACAGGACCATTTTAGGAGTCGTTAGTTATAGTCCCTTGGTCCTAGACTCCTAAGGCTAGTGACTTGTTAAAAGACCCTTTGGACACTTGTGTCTTTGCTTTTGGAGATTTGTATCAGATTATTTCACACAGATTTCAGGCTGCTAATGTAAATTGTAGGTCAAGTATAAATGTTATGCTTTTGGTGTGTATATGAGTTTAGTGGTTGTAGTGGCTGTTTTATTTTTAATCAATGCATCTTATATTCCAGTTTACACCAAGCATGAAATTGATATTAGATGAACATCATAATTATGCATAAAATCTCATTCTATGAAAGCTAGAAAGCCAAGCATTTGAGTCTGTCCTAAGGGAAAAAGAGTATATATCCTTCTTTATTAATCGGTATATCAATGAATTCCAATATTTAAGAAAAGCAGACTGTAGAGGACATCCATGACTTCCCTAGGACGTCCCTCAACAGTCATGGGGACATTTGGACGTCCCACAGAAGTTCTACAAACGCAGAACATTTCGGAAATGTGCACTAACAGCCAAAGACGTCCAAACACTCTACTTGGAAATGTGAAGGGGATGTTTTCTTGGCGTTCCTAAGCCCCAGAAGCATCCAAGACATCCTATACTTGGCAAAAAGAGGGGGAATGCATCCCTGTGTATCACTGGAAAAAAACTTTTTTTTTTTTTTTGAAAAATAAATCAAATACCTTCTAAAAATCTTCAAAGTCTTTGCAAAGAAACAAAGTGGTAATTCATTGCAGAGACTAAGGTGTGATAATGGGGACAAATATGCCTGAGATACATTTAAAAAAAATTGTGCTCATGAAGGGATCAAGTTGGAATGTATTGTGCCTTTCTCCATGACAGAATTTAAAAGGTAATATGTATGATTTAGAGTGCAATATGTATGATTAAGAGTGTCGGATTGCCAAATTCAGTTTAGACTGAGGCAAAAGCAGATGCAGCTTATGTCCCAAATGAGCTACACGTGGTAGCATTAGAGGTAAAAAAAAAAAACAATTTGAAGCGCAGTGTGGGAAAAACCCAAGAGAAACATTTTAACATTTTTGGCTGCCCCCCATATGCTAACATTCTTGATGAGAAACAGATAGGCTAGAATGTTGGAGGCTATCAGCTTTGCTACAAAATACAATGCACATGCCACAGCATTTAGAAGTTGGAATGTTATTTTTTATAAAACGTCAATGTTACAGAACAAAGTGGGAGCATTGTGAAGAGAAACTAACTGATAAATGTATGTAAGAGAAGCAACGTTAACAAAATCTTAAGCTAAAACAGAAAGGAAAAATGACTACACGCACAATCCACGATATTTTCACCTAAAAAACCCCTTTTGGGGAAAAACCTGGCATGACAACCTTCTTCCTTATTGCATTAATTCAACCGTTTACAATACAATAATATAATTCAACATTCTACTTTACTTAATGCATGTGCAAATATTTCTAGGCACATCAATAGGAAACCGTCCAACTGGTGTTTCAATACAATGGGTATCAAAACCATGGGCTAAGAAACCAATACACTACCATGGCTATAAAACCATTCGTCATAAAACATGGGCTATAACCACCCATAAGAACCCAATAAAATTTGGGGGCACTGGCACAAAATCCCCAAACTGGGGAGGGGGACTGTTGCCCAGTCCTCCAGAAAGGTAGTCCCCCCATCCTGCATGTACAGTCTAGACAAGCATAAATCATGTTGAGTGTAAATCATGCAAAGCATACAACACATTGGGCATGTCTCCGAAAATGATACTTACCAACATGATGGTATGAACTACTATATGGTTAATTTGGGAAAGCATTTAAAAACTGATGTGACTTTGCAAACGAGGATTTTCTGAGCACTATGGTTGCAGGATTTCCTTAATTTAGTAGCTTGCTATGTGTTTGGGAGCCAAAAACAATTATTTATACTACTTTCCAATTTATTTTATATTTCTTATGAAATCGAATCACACCCAATCCATTTTTCTTCACATATAACTAGCTGACCATTATGTGAACAGAGCAAATATGCATCCATATGTTTCCCAACGAACAATGGTCTAACCTCGCAAAAGGCTGAAGATTTGATATGTTTATTCAAATGTCCATGTTCGATCTCAAGAGCACCAAGAATACTTTGTTATACTCAGTAGGATGTGGGATTATGGAAGATCATAAGATATCAGTGAGGATAAGCTTCCTCTAGAGATGTTTTAAGGAGAATATAGCGAGCATGATAAAATACTTGACCAATAGGTCTATTGATCATGGTTGAAGCAAACACTTATCAATGCATATTATGATTCGTTAAAAATAAATATTTGAAATTTATAAATTACTTACAATGTTTATGCTTTGGGGGACCATGAAATTGTTCTTACAATCCATTGCCCTACAATTGTAAAAGGGCACTAATTATAGTTACTCAACAGGAAATTTACCTCTGCACTTTCACCAATAAATGCAAACTATGTTAGTTTGTAGTGAAGCAATTTTATTTCAATGGTCACTTTGATCCTTATCATGAAATGGGCAAGTAGCTCAATGGTAGAGCAGCTCACCAACATGTTTGCTCTAAGTTTTCGGCTATTAAAATTTTCAATATGGTATCAGAGCCACCTCAAGCTGAGTTTGTCCTGTGTAGGGTGTCGGAAATCACAATCCACACTTCTCTCTATGAATTGCAGCAGCAAGTAGAGAGAGGAAGCAAGAGACCAGACTCAGCAGTTGGGTGTAGGATGCAGTGGGTTCCTACAAGATGTGGCGTTTGAGAACGCGTCAGGAGCACCTACCCCCTTTGAACCTAAAGCGCAAGCTCATGCGCTGGATTCCTCTTCAGAAGACAAAAGAACGGTAACTGAACCTGTTATCCACGTCGACTTTCATAGGATTCAAAATTTGGATCAAGAGTTTGTTATTGAGCAAGTGATTCCCTACAAGGAATTGAGTGAGGATAGAGTAAATTTAGCAAGCGCCAATCCAAGAACCGTGAACACAAATGCGAGCATCCCTGTGCAGGGAATGTCAGCTGCGTCAACTAGACAACAACCCGCAAGAAGTGGCACGACACCACAAGTGAGCGGTACTACATCGACAAGTTCGACAGTGTAGCTGACAACATCTAGATCAACACCCCAACCTACAATTCGAGTCGCAGGAGGGTCACCTCCAACACAGATGCAAGGGGGACAAGTGCCTCAAAACCCGACACCATCCCCTCAATAGATCTACTACGAGATGGCAATGCACTTCCCCGAGTATCACATTGTCGAGAATGCCGCAGAGCATGTGCTGAAGTGTGAGTTGCAATGGCGCGCTCCGGGCATCACTTAGCCAGAGTATAAGGCAACCCAGTTCACGACCACTTTGCTAGATCGCGCCCATACCTAGTATCAAAAATTTGATCCAAACCTGGCTATGGTTGACTACAATATGCTGAAGGAAGCCTTCTTGAAAGAGTTTGATATCCCTGAATTCGAACAGCAGAGCATCGCAGCGCTCAAGTAAATCAGCCAAGGGTTATCCGAGAGCATGCCCCTGTACGACGCATGGTTTAAAACTCTTCTCTCGAAACTTTCGTATGACATCCACCCCTCCTAGAACGTGCAATGGTTTGTTGGAGGCCTACTAGTACCCTTCAGACTAGTGTTGTCAATGAAAACCTTCATGGACCCTCACGAAGCGCTTGAAGTATCACTCTAGGCCGAGGCGATAAGCAGCACCGATACCAGGATCAACCCATTCATGGAGGCGCAAATAGCATCAATGGCCTCCCAGCTACAGAAGTTGACTGTTGGTTCGGCGCATGACACTCGCAGTGGGTTATGGTGCACCAATTGTGAGATGGAGGGGCATAACAAGAACAATTGCCCGTGAAGAAATGTTTGTGCCCTACTTCTCAACTGTGAAGTTTGTCAAGGGTCGCATGACTCTCGAAACTGTCCTCTGTTGCAGCGCACTAGTCAAGTAAACACCACCATTTACTGCAAAATGTGTGATGCCTATATGCATTCAATAGCGGACTGTCGAGTCATCGATGAGATGTGCCAAAACATGGAAAGAGGCGCAAGGCAGGGAACGACATCAGCCGAAGATTAGGTGGGTCAAGGCAATGAAGGCTATGGCTAGAACAATATGGGTTATGAGAACCAGCTAGGCGTGCACAGGGGAGGAGGATGTGGTGGAGGAAGATTCCCACCACGATCGTGCTACAAGTGAGTCGACTAAGCATTATCAGTGCGACTGCCCCACGCACCCAACATGCGGGTATTGTCGAGGACCATATGAAGTCAATGAATGCCCAGACTTGTACAAGAAGATAACTCAAGGTCGGCTTGGTGTAGACAGAGGTGCCGCAATGGTTAGGCGCGAGTCCAAAGAGGAAAAGTGGGCCCCTAAGCCACAACAGACTCGCAAGGAGTCACCCAAGGTGCATGCCACAACCAGGAGTGGGTTCACCACTCAGCCAACCACTACATCAACCCAAGAACTACACTTGGAGTATGGCGAATCAAGCCGCACTGAGCGCATAATGCAGTCGGAGCCAAAAGCTGTGCCATATCCTAACCTTGTACGACAAAAGGACGTCCTGCAACAAGCAATGAGCGTGATACAGAATTTGGAGGGTGAGCTCCAACTGGCCAAAGATTTAGAGGCATGGGCCACTACTTCGCGTAGAAGGCAAGACGTCTAGAAGGCCAAAGTATAGGGATTGATCAAGATCCTACGCCTCCTACAAACTGAAGGGATCTTGCCCTTGCTAAAGGATTTGTTGTTGAAGCACGTAGGGAAGAGACCACAAATAAATGTTGTGCCTCAAATGATTGAGGTTGTTGCACCACATATGGAGCAGGCGCGTGAGGTAAGGCATACTTAGAACGCCGAGTATGACCAAGAGTTATTGATAGATGCCACCATCAATGAGTGGTTGGTTTGTGAAGTACTAGTTGATACGGGTGCAAAGGTCAATATTTAGACCAAAACCGCCTGGGAAAAGATGGGGTGGCCAGCTTTGAGGCCTTCACCTCACATGTTGTTCATGGCTAACAAAACCTGAGTGCAACCTATCAGGGTCTTGAAAGGCGCCATTGTAGATATCATGGGCGCCGAGTTCCAAGCCAACTTCGAGGTCATTGAGTTGGTAGAACAGGGCAATTATCCAGCGCTCTTGGGAAGGCCATGGTGCTATGCTAACAATGCAGACATGCGCTTTAAGAAGTGCTACGTGACTTTTGAGAACGGCAAAGAAAGGGTGGTGATCCCCCTATTAAGTGACCAAGGGCCCCCATATGTGGAAAGTGTTGATCTCGAGGACGAGATCAACCACATTTATAACATCACAGTGCCAGACATCCAAAAGCTTAACCCTAATGACCAAGTCGTGCTCGAATGGGAGGATGGACAATCAACATCTGATACAACTGATGTAGCCTACAAGTGATGGGTCAAAGAGGCCTATGAGGTCACTAGCCGAAGGTGCTGCCTAGTGCACGTAGCCGGGCCAAGGCCAGCCAAGATAGGGTTGGTTAAGATTGAACACCCCAAGAAGAAACGGGTTCTCCGCATCTGAAAAGTGGAGAAAAGGGTGTTTCGGCTCAGTAAAGGTAAGCAGCACTCCCAAAGTATGAAGGGAGCCAACCCATAGAACAGTATGTCCACGACATCGAACCCTGCATCCCCAAGGAAATAGATCGAATGGGCACACTATTGCATACCTTGAAAATCACTATTGCTCGTTGATGGCAGTGCAAAGACCTAGCTTGCCCACATGGCGAGATGTGAAGGCAGCAATATGCACTAGGTTCGGCAAGAGTAATGAGGACTTGGACATACCTGCTTACTCCGGCAATTCTGATCCAATCACATATGTGCGTCTGTGTGAAGAAACCTGGACTGTCTGCAACAAGAATATGCCAAGAGGCTTGTGAGTACACGCCTTTTACAAGACCTTGAAAACATGGGCGTGAGCGTGGTACATTGTAAATGAGACGCGCCATGACACAGGAAACTGGGAGATACTCAAGGAAAGGTTCGTACATACCTTCTCTTTTTCTTCACAGAACTTAGAGCTCCTAGAGGCACTGCAAGTCATCCAAATGGCAGTGTTTAAGGACACTGCCATCCTAGAGGAGCGCATTATGGAAATGTTCGAGGAGAAAGGACTAGCGCTCCCGACATTCTTTGAAGAGACGACACTCAATAGTGACTCCAGCGAAGAAGATGACGAGACCTGGAAAGAGCGCAATTGGAAGGCTCTAATAGGTAGACAAAAACTTGTGTGCCTTGTGGACGACAACACCCCAGATGACGAAGATCCAATGCATCTTTGAATTGAAACAACTGAGGGGGCAAGGCAAGTTGAGGACTCTCATCAGGAGAGAAATGAACCCTACCGCGTGCCACTCAAGACCACTAAAGTAGACATCAGTGCAGAGGGCGAGCCGAAGATTGCCACTATAGGCGCTTATTGGTCTGAGGCAGAGATGGCGCGAATTGTAGACCTCCTGAAGGAATTTCAGGACTTGTTCCCACACAACTACCAGACCATGAAAGGCACCCACCCGTCCCTTGGCAAAATGAGCATCAAGTTGGTGGACGATGCGAGGCCAGTCAAGAAGCACCCGTATCGGATGAATCCCAATATCTGTGCCAAGGTAAAGACGGAGATTGATGGAATGTAGGCGGCCGACATCATCTACCCTATGCAGGAATCTGAATGGGTGAGCCCGATTGTCATCAGCATCAAGAAGGATGGGCGCATTCGGATCTGCATCGACTATGGACTCTTGAACGCCACCTGCGTCAATGACCCATTCCTGACCCCATTCATCAACGAGGACCTGAATGGAGTCGCAAGCTGCAAAATCTAAAATTTCATTGATGGGTTCTCGGGCTACCATTAGGTGCAGATCGAGGAGGATAAGCCCAAAACAACCTTTGCAACTGAATGGGGTTGTTTCGCTTACAATGTGATGCCCTTTGGACTCAAAAATGCGCTAGCCATATTCTCCAAGGTAGTGATCACTGCTTTCAAGGACTTTATCCATAAGTTTCTCCAAGTGTATCTCGACGACTGGATTGTGTATGGTCTTGTAAAAGACCATTGATAATTTGCACCTCATGTTTGAGAGGTGCAAGCAGCTCCAAATCTCTTTGAATCTGAAGAAGTGCGTCTTTGCAACTCCATTTAGGACATTGCTTGAGCACATTGTCTGCAAGGACGGTTTGCTTGTTGATCTAGTGAAGATAGCCATCATAATCCAGCTCTAGACTCCCTCAACACAGAAAGATGTTCGCGCCTTTCTAGGCCATTATGGCTACTACAGGGAGTTCATTTGAAGCTATGCAAAGATCGTAGCGCCTCTAGATGAGCTCTTATACAAGGATGGCCCATTCTACTAGGGCGAGGCGTAAGAGGCCTTTGAAACACTGAAGCTGAAGTTGGCTAGTGCACCGATTCTACAATTTTCAGACTAGACTACTCCCTTCCACGTCCACGTCGATGCTTCAGGCTCTGCCATTGGCGCCATATTAGTGCAACCAGGTGAAGGCAAGATGGACCACCCCATCTCCTTTGCAAGCAGGAAGTTGACACAGACAGAGCAAAATTACACCACCATCGAGCGCGAGGTGTTGGCAATGGTCTATGCCTTAAAAAATTTAGGCAATATCTATTGGCAACCCCATTCATCTTTTTCACTGATCACGAGGCATTCAAATACCTCGTGAACAAGCCTATTTTACACGGGCGCATATGCAAATGGATTGTTCTATTCCAAGAGTTCCAGTTCTCCGTTGTCGTTAAACCTGGAAAGTAGAACTTGGGGCTAGACCATTTGTCCCGCATCAATTCTGGCAATGCGGCAGCGCCGATTGAGGATGACATGCCGGATGCACAGCTATACAAAGCCCAGGGTGTTCCTGAAGATCTCGCAGAGATTGTCACTTTCCTAACATTTGGGTTTGCACTCCAAACCTTGACCACTAAGAAAAAGAAATAAATTGTGGTTTGTGTTGCCCCCTTCCAGCTCATTGAGGGAGCGCTGTACAAACTGAGTAGAGATGAAGCCCTATGCCGATGTGTTTTGGAGCACGAATGAGACTCCATCCTATAGGAAGCGCATGAAGGGATCACAGGAGGCCATTGCATTGGAGACGCAACGATGCGCAAGGTATTGCAGTCAGGCTTGTGGTGGCCAACCCTGTTCCAAGACGCAAAGGAGTACGCTAAGGCATGTGATGTATGCCAATGCATTGGAAAGCCCAACCACCCGGGATGAGATGCCTCTCATTCCCATTCTTGCCTAAGCACCATTCGAAAAATGGGCCATTGACTTTGTTGGGCCAATAACTCCTGGGACACGACACACAAGTGCACGATACATTTTAGCAGCGACTGACTATTTCACTAAGTGGGCCGAAGCCATGTCGACCAAAGATTGCACAACTGCCACAGCCACACGCTTTATATGGGAAAATATCATAACCCAGTATGGGTTCCCATTAAGTCTGAGTAGCGACAGGGGCACTCATTTCATCAATGAGACGGTGCACATCCTTTTGACTGAATACATGGTGGCACACCACAAAACCACCCCCTATTATCCCCATGGCAATAGCATAGCTAAAGCATTCAACAAGATCTTGGGAATGTGCCTGACAAAGATATGCGATGTTGGTCGCAAGGATTGGGATGATCGTGTATCAGCGTTACTATGGGTGTATCGCACGACTTACAAGCCCCTGAACAAGGCTACACCATTTCAACTGGTGTTTCGCGCTGAAGTAGAGTACTACCCATGGAATTCATGTTGCCCTCACGCATTGCACAGATTAGTCTCTTAGACGACCAAGAATCTTTAAGCGCAAGGTTGGAAGACTTGGAGCGCTTGGATGAGAAGCGCGTCCAAGCCAAGTGGAGTCAACAGATTGAGAAGGCGTGCCAGAAATGCTGGCATGACAAGCATATCAAGCACAAGGAGCTAACTGAAGGAGCATTGGTGCTGCTCTATGATTCCAAGTACTTCAAGCACCCAAGAAAGTTGCAAATACGGTGGATGGGCCCTTATAGCATCCATGTCTTGGAAACAAGCGCATGCAAGTTGCGCACATTGACCAACGAAATGCTCCCTAGGCATTTCAATGACAACTGATTGAAGCCATATAGGCAATAGGATGGCACTCGCACCATGGAAACACCGACTTTCTGGTCACAAGTTGGTTGGGAGTACGCTGACGCAAGCCAAACTATTCTTTGATTATTTTTAGTTGTTCTTTGTATAGTGTATAGAGGCAGTGAGTGGCGCGCGACGGCCACAAGAACTTACGTGTTAGCACTTCACGCATAATTCCAACTAGGTGAGTCGAGCACTTGCACCCATAAATGCATGAGGCTAGACATCTAAGTATTAGGCGTGTGAAGCTTACCAGGGGCAAGCAGAAGCAGCAAAAAAAACATGTGTGCAAGATGAACCATGTAGGGCACTTGAAGACCCAAGAATGAACCACTTCAGCATTACTTTTGCACTAGAATTGCAAGAAGGCGCATCAATCGATCTGACACCGGAGCCTTAATAGGCAAGTGAAGACGTTCAACATAGTTGAGTGCATGGCAGGGAGTGAAGACACTCAATTTGGTTGAGTGCAAGGCAGACAATGAAGACACACAATCTAATAGTGCACAAGAGAACCTAAAGAGAAGCAAAGCGTTGGAGGGCCAGCACAAGGGATTTGTATGGGGTAGGACTGGCCAAGGCAAGATGCACAAAAAATCGACCAAGGCAAAGAAGCGTGCTTGAAATAAGAGCGCAGCTAAAAGAAAAAGTGGAACCGAAGAGAATGAATCGCACGCATGTGAGGCGCTGCGCCCAAGTTGACCACAAGAAAAGCGAAGGTTACACCAAGGATACACATGCAGAGGAAAGTCGTCTAAGACAATTGGCATCCACCTAAAAAGGAGCAAGAAGTGACCGTTAAAACCACATGTCACTTCACCGAAAAAGCCATTAGGAGCATTCAATGCGGCGGTGGTGGCGGCACAAAGATACACATTGAATGCATATAAGACAAGATTTTTGAGGATTTCGTAGATTTTTGTGGTTTCCAAGAAATCGAGGCACCTACGCCATTAAGCCTGCATTAATAACAGTAGTTGACATGAGAAGGGTATAAAATGATCAATGACAAACTTGCTTAGGCTACAAAGTTTACACTAATTCAGACTTAGAGCAACCCTAAGCAAGAACCAAATAGCCGAAGAGAAAGAACCCTGTCGTAGTGAGAATTTGAGCGATTCAGAACCTAGAGTGAAAGAAAGCACATTGAGAAGGAGTGCGTTCACAGGGAGGCCAGTGTGAAGGGTTGAAAAGAGATTTTTGCAGATAACCAAGTTGAAAAGAGAAGTCGCCCAGGACGCCATTAATGGCCAGCGAAGCTCGAAGCTGAGAGCACAGTTGCAAATTCCGAAAATGCAGAAGCGTCGGCCACCATTCAAGGGTTCGAAAAACCATACCTCCCTAGGTTCAATACAAGCCGATTCAGATTGGTGAAGAAGATGAAGGCAACAAGCTCCGCGTCGGTGCAACTAGAACCCAAACGAGTGAAAATCATAGAGGAGACGACGGCCGCCAAGGCCAAGACACAGCCGATCAAAGCTGTTAGCATTGTCGAGGTAGACACCGAGGCACTAACAAAGATGTCGTACCAATACATGCAGTATCCCCCAAAGGTTTAGGTGGGGGAAAAGTTGGCACTCATTTGCGCATAATTGCCAACTCAAAGAATACAACCATCGGACGTCAAGTCACTTCCAAGACTTGGTGCAGGTTTGGATGGTAGACATAGGGCGCAAGACCCCAGAAGGAGATGTCTTGTTTGATGTCTCAATTAGAGACTAGTTGACCACTTCCAGCGCAACTCAGCTCTATAAGTTGCCCTCCTTCGGAAAGCCAAAGGAACTTGTCCAGTTCCTTCTCTCCACGTCCACGAGGACCGCAAATATTTTGCAGGATGGCACATGAAGATCTCTGCACAGATAATCAAAGGGATAACTAGACTCCCAGACAACCGGTAGAGACATCAATCAACTGATGGCTGACAACGAAGAAGTGGAGCATGTCGCAAAGCTCCTCAACTACTTCAAGGGGGGTTTTGCGTTCCCCATTATCAAGTGTGAGGACCCCGACATGAGGGCAATGACGTGCCTCGTGAGTTCCAAGTTGTGTGCAGATGGCCGATGGACAGATGTATCCAAGGCGTACCTCTGTGTTGCATATCACATGGTGCAGGGTGTACAGTTCAATATCGCCAAGTTCATCGCAGAGGAGTTGATCAAGAACGCGTTGGAATGCCATAGTGCCAAGG
This sequence comes from Torreya grandis, assembly GCA_037957365.1. NCBI lineage: Eukaryota > Viridiplantae > Streptophyta > Pinopsida > Cupressales > Taxaceae > Torreya > Torreya grandis. The sequence goes on from JARHVA010001602.1 coordinate 1,309,797, forward strand.
AGACCTTCAAGTGGGGGCCCATCCTCATCTTGATCTTGATGGAAGAAATCGGGATCCCAGATGGAAGCGAGGATAATTTGTGGGTGTTCCCAGAACACCATGAATCCCCCATGCATAATTATAAGGACTACACCTGCCCCAACACTTTCAGCCCCAAATACAAGACGCGCATAATGCGCTGGTGCAAAATGTATATCAAAGCCTTTGGACTGGAGTGGCACATCCCCAAAGGGCTCCCCCAAATTATGTTTGGGACAACAACTTTTGCCGTAATGCAGCACTATTGCGTCGTGCGCTTGGCGCTAAAGGATGGAAATAGGTCGGGATGGTAGAAGCTCCCCCTAGCCTTCTCGATAGAGTACTTCAGGGACGCGCTGCACCAGATCCCGAACGCATACAAGATGGACATTCCAATTAAGGAACTGGATGCAAAAAGGCGAAGGTTGAGGCGTAGGTTTCCTCGCGCAGGCAGAAGAGCTACGAAATTCGAAGAAGATGCCTCGGATCGCACGAACATCGATCCCATTCAAGAGGTCACCATCCTTGGCTTCATCCATAGACTTTACTATTAGATGAAGCCACGGAAGAAGGATTGCAGCGCCGTATCAAGCATCGAGCAAAAGGAAGACCCCCTAGTCCAGATCGGGGATGAAGGAACCCCAGCGTCTACAAAAAAGAAAAAGTCTCCAAAGAAAACGAAAGGGAAGACTTTGGAGGAAATTGAGGAACGGCTAAGGCAAAAGATCACTTTAGATGGAGAAGCATCTCCTTTGAACTCTATGCCAAAGCGCGTGCGCTTCACACCAAAGACTTCCCCTAGCGTAGGGAAAAAGAAGAAGAAGAAGGCCCGCTTGCGACGCAAAGAATAATCATGTCTGAGGAAGAGGAGGAAGAGGAGGAAGAGAGTGGGAGGGGTACTTACATTATACCCGAGGACGAAGAGTCCTCGTCAAGCGAACGGACCCCCTCCCCACCATCTCGGACTGAGTTGGAGAAGCGACGAAGATTGAAGAAACTCAGCTTCAACGAAGCCGAAATACAGAGGGCGCAGGAGCTGCGGGAACAAAAGGAAGAAATGACTAAGGCAGGGGTGTCAAAAGAAGTCATTGAGATGGTGGAGGCCGAAGAGCAAAGAAAAAAGAAGGAATGCTAGGCAAAGAAGGAAGTGATGAAGGAGAAACGGCAAAAGAACCCGAGGAGGCAACCCGTTCAAGCGCGCCGACAGAAGAAGAATTGTTGTGCCAGTGGAAGGACATGGACCTTGACCAAGGGCATATTGACACGGCGCTAAGGTTGCACTGCAAGCGCAAGGAAATGAAAGCCAAGGGCATGTCCCAAGCTGAGATCAATCGGCTAGAGGCCGAAGAAATAAGAGAGAGAAAAAAGAAATACGCAGTGCAAACCGCGCAAAGGAAGGCCGAGAAGAAGGCGGGCCGAAGAGAGGAGGCAGAAAGAAAGGCCAAAGAGGAGAAAGCCAAGAGAAAGCAACCCAAAAAGAGAGGGCTAGAATGATAAAAGAAAGGGAGAAGAAGGGTCCCATTAGCGCGGAACCCAGGGAGGAAAAATTCCCAGAGACGACGCCTAGTGCCTCCACCAGAACAACAGAAGAAGCTGCGCAACAAGCGCATCCTGGCTCTTAAGGGGCGCCTAAAGATAGAGAAGGCGATATTGGCACCTCGAAAAAGTAGACGGAGGAGACAGAGCCACATCAAGAAGAAATGGACGAGGGGAAAAGTCCATAGAAGAACCCATGCAAGAAAAACATGACAGCGGGTCTAGCATCGGAGAAAGAGAAAAAGGACAAGGGGAAAATGAAGAAGGCACTGACTCAAGCACCAGTGCCAGCAAAGAAGAAGAGCTAGGCAAGGACGAGGAATACGAGCCAAGCAACAGGGAATGGGCGCAGCAAGAATTCAAAGAAAACGAGGACTTCTACATGATGGAGTGCATGCCACCAAATACTGCCACGACCTTGACGCGTCACCAGGTTTCTTGGGCGTTGGATTGCTACATGGACGAGCCCGAATTTGACGTTCCAACAAAGCAATGTGGCGCGCCAAGAAGCTTGAGGAAGGGCATAATTATCATCTCCTCAATCCTCGTGACATGAACCCCGTATGCTTTGCAAATGCCCTGATCAAGATGGCTTCCTCGATGGCGCGCAAAAACATCATCAATGATGTTCGTGCCAGCAGCTGAAGGAAGATAGCCAAAGAAACTAAGAAGGAGCTTGAAGCATCAAAGCTTAAGCTCAAACAGTTAGTGGAGCATGTGGAAGAGGCAGAGCCATCCCTCCTGGATGGTGTGGATACCTCTGGGATGAAGGAAGTTGATTACATTTGCGCGCTCATAGATCAAATGCTACCAAGAATAAGGCCGACACTCGAGGAGCAAACGGACCCTTTGTGAGGCCTTAAGAGGGGAGTTGAACAAAAAGTTGGATGTGGTCGAGGACCTCTTTGCCAAACTTGAAGAAGGTATAGAAGAAGCAGATGCTATATTTTGCAACTTCGCCAACCAGAGAATAGTCATTGATGTGCATCTTAAAAAGGCAAAGGAGGAAAATGACGCTTTGTTCCAACACTCCACGGTAACCAAGATCAAGCATGTTCAAGTAATGGCAAAGGTCAACTCCTTAAGCGCCCAACTGAAGACTCAGGAGCAAGACCTGGAGGTGGTCTTCCGCACCTTCAAAACAAAGGCTAGTGAGCAGGGTGAGAATTTGGATGGTGGGGTAAAGCGCGCAAAAGAAAGGCTTGAAGCCTTTAGGAAGGAACTGCAAAGCACAAATGTGCTTGCTCTCGAGGTCGCATCCATCGAAGCAGACGGTGCCGTGGAAATAAGGGGTGCTATACAAGGCTTTGAAAATTTCAAGGCAGATTTAGAGCAGGGTGCGCCTGAGTTTTATGCACCTAAGGCGCTAAAAGACTAGTTCAGGACAGACTAGCAATTTTTTATGGGGTAATGTTGGGCCCCCTTTTGTAGCAACTACGTGGACCGCGCCAACTGGGCCTATCTCGATGCGAGGCAACCTTAGGAGTGGTTGCTCCCCTTTTTTACATTTTGGCGCCAATTGGAGGAGTCCCCGAGGATCGTGCACCAACTGGTAGGCAGTTGATGGCATCGACTTTCAAAGGACATCTCTGCCAGAACTTGTATGTGGTGGCTCGAGAAGCACGAATGTCGAAAGAGTGGAGCAGGTGAGAAAGTGACCCCCCCAGCAACAACTTAGCATACGGCGTGCGCTCGTCCAACTGGCCAGCATAGTGGAGCCGGCGGACTCGTGACAACTCATCTCTTGACACGCGCCCATCCGACCTGGGAAGGAGATGCCCAGTTGCCTATAAAAGAAGGCTCACATTTGAAGATAAGAGAGGCGACCAAGGCAGCGAAGCTCTAACTAAATAGTGAGCCAACCTAAGTATTTGCATACTACATAAGATAGATTAGGCATTTGTATGTATAGCCCAAGCTTGCTTGTGAGCCTCTGGGCATGAGTAGTGTTAAGAAAGAGTATATGCTTTGCGTTATATATCTTGAACTTGTATGTTGAACTATATAGTCAATGAAGAATGTGGTTGAAGAACTAATGTGTTGATTCTTGTGATATAGATAGCGCATTGTCATGTTATGTCTTAGTTTTATAATAGCAATGATATAGTTCTTTACTTGAATGTATTGTGATATGGAGGTTTATCCCTGGTCGGTAATGGCGTCATTGTGCCATATAGTGACTTCGGCTTACCTAAAATAGACTAAGTGTTGAAACCTGAATGCGTCAAGACTCTAAGACCCGCACCTAAAGCGCTACTTTGAAGGATGAGCCATTGAACCCAAGCCATCCCCAAGACTCAACTAGGCACCTGAATGACCCCTAACCCGCTATTCAACGGCTTGTGCCATTGAAAGCTCGGTCTAGCCAATCATGAACTTGCACATTAGGGCTTGTGCCCTTGAGAAGGCTTGTGCCTAATGAACTTCCCCTGAATAGCCTAGCGTCCGCAGACCACCTAAACCTGTTTTGCCCATGACTAAGTCCCTTTGAACCTCAAGTTGCGCCATGTTGCAACTAGCCCAACGCGGGCCCAGTCCCTTTGTTGTTGCACTTCGGGTGAGCACACAAGGCTTGCGCCTTGTGTGAAACTGATGCCAGTGCAATAGCGTGTTAAATGTTGTGCGCCAGACCCTTCTATGCTCGCGCCTAACTCCACCAAGTCTAGAACCAACTTGGTTTGATAGCAAAGCGCATGACCAAGCACAAAAGCTACCCTAGTGAACTTTTCTACAACAAGTTTCATGCTTCCGTATGCTTTGGTTTCACTCTTGTTTTGTTGAATTTCCAAAGCATCGTTGGGAGAATATTTGGAAGAGATGCTTTGGTTTCGTCACTTTTTGAAATTTATTTGTGATAGAAACTCCAACTGAACACATCGATAGGGCTGTGGATGGAAAAGAGTAAATAGAGGGATGCTTGTTGTAAGGTTTGGAGCACAAATGTAAATAGGAGACCTTATTTACATGGAGACTATATTTATATTATATGTTAAGGGCTGGGAGGTGTATTTATTTACACTAAATTAAAATTGTACTTAGAATCCTTTTTTGGTATTATGATACAGTAAGATTATATCATCTTTTAACTTTCATAATGTTTGGTACATTATTCCAAAAAAATTGTTATATTTGTGTTTCTCTATTATTTTATCTTAAATGCACTCATGTATAATCATATATTTATATCTGTGAGCTGACACGTGATAAATAGGAAATTTAATAAGGGAAATCCCACAATCCATGATAGACCCAAAAAGGATTAGAAGGACCCATCCTAAAACCATGCAATGTACATTTATTTTATATTTCTTATTAAATTGAATCACACCCAATCCATTTTTCTTCACATATAACTAGCTGACCATTATGTGAACAGAGCAAATATGCATCCATATGTTTCCCAACGAAAAATGGTCTAACCTCACAAAAGGTTGAAGATTTGATATGTTCATTCAAATGTCCATGTTCGATCTCAAGAGCACCAAGAATACTTTGTTATACAAGGTAGGATGTGGGATTATGGAAGATCATAAGATGTCAGTGAGGATAAGCTTCCTCTAGAGATGTTTTAAGGAGAATGTAGCGAGCATGGTAAAATACATGACCAATAGGTCTATTGATCATGGTTGAAGCAAACACTTATCAATGTATATTATGATTCGTTAAATATAAATATTTAAAATTTATAAATTACTTACAATGTTTATGCTTTGGGGGACCATGAAATTGTTCTTACAATCCATTGCCCTACAATAGTAAAAGGGCCCTAAGTATAGTTACTCAACAGGAAATTTACCTTTGCACTTTCACCAATAAATGCAAACGATGTTAGTTTATAGTGAAGCAATTTTATTTCAATGATCACTTTGATCCTTATCCTTATCATGAAATGGGCAAGTAACTCAATGGTAGAGCAGCTCACCAACATGTTTGCTCTAAGTTCAACTATTTAAATTTTCAAGATGGTATCAGAGCCACCTTAACCTGAGTTTGTCCTGTGCAGGGTGTCGGAAATCACAATCCACACTTCTATATAGAACCTAATACGTCCCGATCCAAATTTTACATTCCTCTACCTAAAGGTGCCTGACTATTTTGCCATTTCCCAATTTGCTTTCTGTCTCATGCTGCTGGTAACATAGGATTCTCTTGTGATTACCAGTAGCTTCCAATGGAGCTAGATACCGCTAGGAGACTTGAACCAGTGCCTTCTAGTACATTTGGGTTATGCTAAATGTAAAAGTAGAATTTGTGGATTTCCTAAAGGCCAAACACATTTCGTCAGAAACCAAGCACATGACTGCCTTTTGTTTAGGTGGTATCTAGCTGCAAAATCTTTTAAGGAGATTATTATCTGCCAAAATTTATTTATATAAGGAGCTCCAGGAAATTGCTCTACACGCGAATTATAGTTATTCTACAGGAAAATGATCTCCAACTACTAAAAAGAACCCGAAAGTCCCATCATGAATCGCTCGAGAAGTTATTTTGTTGTAAAGTAATTCTATATCCATAAGCACTTCGATCCTTATAGTGATAAGGATTTGGGGTTATGAATGGGCAAGTACCTCAGTGGTAGAGCAGCTCATCAGCTGAAGGTAGGTCCTAGGTTTGAATCTTAAGAATTTCAAAATTGGTAGCCACCCCAAACTGAATTCAGCCTGTGGTGGGAGTCGGACATCGCAATCCACACTCTAAAAATAATCTGGATGTCCTAATCCAAACCTGTAGTTCTTCTGCCTGAAATTGGCTGATTATGTTTCCATTTCCCAATTTGCTTTCTATTTCATGCTGCTTGTAACATAGGGGTCTGTTGTGAGTAACAGTAGCTTCCTATGAAACTGGATAACACCAGGAGACTTGAATCGATGGCCTCCGGTAAATTTGGGTTTCTAAGTGTCAAAAGCAGAATTTGTGAATTGCCTAAAAGCTAAACCCATTTCGTCAGAAATCAAGGACGGTGTTGGCTCTCTGGTAGCAGCGCAACTGCAAAATATTTTGAGGAAATCATTTCCTTCCCAAATTTATCTATATAAGGAGTTGAAATTTGAAATCTAATCTCGTCATCAATCATAAATCGTGTCAAGGGACCCAAAACGTGGATCTCGAAACTTTAGTATGAATATTTTCCAGAATTTCTTTTGTTTTCAATATTATGGACGGTAGAAGGTTAAAGTCTTTCATTAAAAAATTATATATCGATATAAGGAGCTAAAATTTGCAATCTAGTCTCGTTAATCATTCTAACAAAAACGGCCCACAAAGTGTGACCTGAAACATCGATCACAAACCCGAGGGGAATGCGGTATGAGATCAGCATAGGCTAAGTCATATAATGTAAGCTATCCTGCAGCCTAAACACAGTTAGATGCACATGGCGCCATGCAAGTGGACCTTAAAATGAACTTTCCTTTCAAGAATTTATTTTGTTTTCAATTATTATGGACTGATGAAGCTTAAAGTCTTTGATAGAAAAACTTTACCTGATAAAAATAGCGTTTTCCGGGCTTCAGTCCTTGCATGACAGCATCATGAATGTATCCCGGATCCCTCCATCCCAAAGTGGTATTAGCAGGCTTATCACACATATCCGACTGCTTATAAGTCAAGGACTCGGCCTCTGCCACCAAATCCAACCCTTCTTCTTCAAGCCCATATTTCACATAGCTCTTGAAATCATCCTTGGTCACAAAAATGACACGCATCTCGTCATCATTAGATGTGAATGCCAGGTGGAGCTGAGCTGGATCATTTAGGTTCTGAAAGGTGACAGCTTGGCTTTTGGCCAACAGATTGGCAGTAGAGGGCAGGGGATTGTGATCAGAGTCTACTGGAGTAGAATTGGTGATCTGGGCCTTGTCCCAGTGGAATATTCTGAATTCGTAAGGAGATCTGAGATTGATGAGGGGGAGATTTATGGAACAACGACCTTTTTTCCAATTTGGACATGAGGATAGAAATATGTAGCCAATGAAATGATCATCTGCAGAGTGGGGAGGGGAATAAATGCCCACCCAGTCTAATTCTGAAGGAGAAGAGATGTCTTTCCACTCCAGGGTGATGTTAGCTCCTGAACTGGCTAATGTCTTCGGAAATGCATCAAGTGTTACACAATGGGCAAAACCCATTATCAGTACTGATGACACTAACATGGATAATGCATCCCTGATGAAACCCATTTCTGAAAAGTAGTTTGAAACAAGGATGGATTGATTCTCTTTAAATTAAAGACAACCTCGTCATATGACAGAGATAAGAGAGCAATCAACCAAATAACTCCGGCAAGGAGTAATTGACATTTGAGTTGCGTATTGAATGGATTCTTCTTTGTTGATTTTCCGTTTTTTTTGTTTTGTCTGTCAGTTGCGTTTCGCGTGGAAGTGCAGCTGAATTGAAGAAGCATAAGTTTTACGCTTGCGTATGCTTTGGTCATGTTTTGTGGAATTTGCAGAGCATCGTGGGGAGAATATTTGGAAGGGATGCTTGTTTTGTTGAATTTCCAAAGCATCGTTGGGAGAATATTTGGAAGGGATGCTTGTTTTGTTGAATATCCAAAGCATCTTTGGGAGAATATTTGAAAGAGATGTTTTGGTTTCGTCAGTTTACGAAATTTATTTGTGATAGATAGGAACGCTTGAGCACAAATGTAAATAGGAGACCATATTTACATGGAGACTATTTATATAAGGTGTATTTATTTACATTAAATTAATTAAAATTGTATTTAGATTCTTTTATTTGTATTAAGGTATAGTATTAATGAACACTTGTTAGAAGTATTTTTATGCATTCTTTATTTTATTGATCATTTTTAATTTTTAAAATGTTTGATATATTATTAAAAAAAATGTTATATTTTTATTAGTTTTGGAGAAATAATCAAATGAATCATTTTCCTTTAACTTTTCATTTACGTATATTTTCTCCACCAATAAAATCTCATTATTTTTTGATACAATAAAATATTTGAAATTTTGTAATAGTTAATTTATACATTTGTTAATAAAAATTATAAAAAATGATATTTAACTACATTTTGATTGGTGGAAATTTATAAGAAGTTATTAAGGTGGAGATTGGTGGTGTCATCAACATAACGGTAATATTTATTACCTCACAACATCACGAGAAAATCTCTCAAGAGTAATTATCATTAATTTCTATGAAAGTCTTTCAACAATAATTGTAATTAATTTCTATTAATATCATTACTCTTTATGATTAGTAATGGAAACAATGGAGAGTTAATTTTTCAGGTATGCAATAACGGGTCGATTTTTTTTTTTTTTGGTTATTTGTACATGCCCCATTTTCATTCTAAATCAAAAAAAAATTCTATTATGTTAACAATATGTTGTTATTAATTTACATATTTTAAGGTTGTTTTTGCCTTCGAATTTATTTGTTTAGTAGAGATTCATCAATTATGTGTGACTAATTCAAAATATGTTAATAATATGTTGCTGTTGTTAATATAGAGATTTTAGGGTTATTTTTGCTTCATAATTTATCTGTTTAAATAGAGATTCATCAATTATGTGTGACTAATTCAAAGTATTCAAAGTTATTTTTCCCTATTTAAATAGAGATGCATCAATTATGTGGCTAATTTAGAGTATTCAAGATTATTTTTACCTCTACAACATGACCCTGATATCAACTCAAACTATTAGGATTTTCTAGTGTCCTTTCTTTTTGTCTAAATTATATTTCTCTGGTGCACATGCAGATGTTTTGTCTGCAAAAAAAAAAGCTCCAAAAATACATATGCTACAATGATGTACATAGTAACAACACGAGATTATGACTTTGTGTAGCTATTAGATTTATGCTTCGATCATTGATTCACCTCAAAATGGATGCAAACTTTGTTTTTATTGTTTCCAAGGATATTCTGCTGCATTGGATAAGGACTTTGAGGTTACCCACTATGTATTGATAGCACATGCAACTAATGTGCAGTTGTACAGAGAAATATATCAAATGTTGTTCTCTTCTTTTTGGCTTGAGTCGCTACTCCCTCCACACAGTGCTCTAGCATATTGTTATTTTTTATATTGCATGCATTTCGATCCTTAAATCTCCTTTGCTTTTTGTGGATGCTAATATAATTTCAATTTCTTATTATTATTATTATTATTATTATTTTTACAGTTCACCAAATTAAATCCCATTTCCATCGAGCTTGTGGCAGAAAGATTCATGTGGGGTTCCCAAGTTTCTGAACAAGGTGGAGGCTAAGAAAATGTATGCTATGCGCTTCAAGAAAATGTAGGAGTCTATCATATCTTTGGCTTCGTCTGTTGGGCCTGCGTCTGCCCCTACCCCTGCGCATGTTCTTATTGGTGGTCCTACCCCAGCACCTGCACCTATTCAGAATGACAACGCTAAGGTAAGTTAAAAAGTTGTAATTAAGGTTTATGTAAGTGGAACTACTGGGGTGGAATTGGAGCGAATGGAGATTGTTATGTTATGGTTGTTTTCAGGCACCTGCTAATAGCAAGATATTTCATGTCACAAACTATGGTGCGGACCCAACTGGCGAAGCTGACATCACATGGGCACTCACAGTGGCAATAATGGCTACATTCAGTTTGAACATGGAGGAGCAGATGATGCCTGATATGTTTGACCTTGGGGGTGTGGAGATTCATCTTCATGGAGGAAATTATAAGTTGAGTGCCCTATTGTGGTTGCTTGGAGGTAGAGGCAGAAACATTGTGGTAATGAATTGAGCTAAATATTTTATTGTGGTTTAGATAGATTTTGCTACTTGCTTTTAGGCCAAATTTTTAAAATCATTAAAACTGTATGAAAATGTTTTTGTTTTTTCCCTCAGTTTTAATGTATCTTTAAGATGGGAAAGGAAAAGTAAAAATAAAATGGGTTTCATTTCTAATAAATAGGGATTGAATTAGGATTTGAAGAAGTTTAAAAAAAAGGTTTTATCATAATTTAATATTTTCTTACATTTTTCGAATTGGGGTATATTCTCTCAGGGTATTATAACAAATGATTGTTAATAAATGGGGAGTTTTCGTTATATATTATAGAGGTGAATTGGAAGAAAATATGCTTCATTTTAAACATTAATGTGTTGAATTCTTTTTGAAATTCAAATTTTATTAGTTTTCCATAAAGTCGATTGAGCCCAGAGACCATTTGATTCCCTTCGGAGACTTCAATAATCAAAACTATCAAAGCTCAAAAAAAACACCTTAAATCTGTTACATTATCTCTTTTTTTATTATAATAGTTAAGTTTTGGTTTCGCAGAACCCTTAAGAGAAAACAACTAGCGCTGATAGCATGGAGGGCTCATTTTAGTGATTTTGGTCAAATTTTCATCCTTTTTGTTAAGGTTTACTCAATTTAATTCACCATGGTTTTGGGTTTTCTTTCTTAAGTTCGAGTCCAAAATGGGTTTGCATCCAACCTCAGTTAAGGTCTCAATGCTGGATTGAACGCAACTCCAAAATCGTATAATAAAAAATGAAAGGAAAAAGACTACAGAGCTAGTAAACTCTCTCTTTCTCCTCTGTTACACAGATTTTATAGGGTTTTACTACCCATAATGAAAGAAAACAAAGCTTGATAAAAAAGATGAAACCATGGATATTTGAGATCTCTTTTTCGGATTAATTTTTTTTTAACACAAGTTTTATTAAAAGTTTGTCATATAAATTTTTATTTCCAACATTTAAGTATTAGAAAACAAAAAAATTAACCCAAAAGAATTAAAAAATTTATTTTTTCATAATTTTAATCAATTTCTAAGTAATTAAAATTTTTAATAAATTTTTTGGAATCCCAATCAAAATCCAAAATGGACTTGGAGAGATCTTATCTCAATGTTATTTAATTGAAACTTTTATAATTATTTTAGGCTATAGTTTTATGGAGCAGGTTTCCTAAAAAATTTATTATATATATATTTTTTAAATAAAGGTTATAATTTTTGAATTCATTTAATTAAAATATTTTAATATGGTGTTGAAAATTTTTAATGTTATAATACTGTATTTTAATTTTGCATTTTTCAAGCTTTTTCTTCTTGGCATGAAACTTTTAATATTAAAATTTTTTGTGAGATTTTAAGGAATAAATTTGATTTGTACTATATCTTGTTAGAATATATGGGTAAGAATTCTATTTGGTTAAAGATGCAAATATATCTTAAATGTTGTTAATTTCTGTTGAGTTTGAGAGCTTTATGGTTACATGCATGATTTCATGATGATTTAAAATTAGAACACACTTGCATGAAAATACAATAATTTTATTGTGTTATGATAATACTATGTTTTCATTGTAGTGTCATTATCTTAATATACTAGATTAATATGTAAATTGGCTCTTATTTTTTAAAATAAATTGATAAATAAACAATAGTTTAAATAACAAAATTATTATTGTTAGTCTCTACACATACATAAACATGCTTATATCAATTTTATAAAATCATTATTTTTTGGAGTATTTATTTCTATATATTAAGTCTTGTCAGTTTTAAAAATTGAACTAAAACAAAGTAAAATAAAATATTTAAATGTTTCAAAATAATAAATTATCTTGATAAAATAAAATATTTAAATATTTAAAAATAATAAACTATCTTAATTACTGAATATAAATTAAAATCATAATGTGAAATTATATTAAAAAACAAATAAGCAGAGATGTTAATTATAGTAATGAATTGAAAAAAAACTTTGTTTCAAAACAAATCTCTAAATTTACAAAATATTTAATAACTTTATTTCCCATTTTTGAAATTAAATGATGACTTTGAACTTTTGTTTTGTCTTAATTTTAATCAAGTTATGTTTCTTTTTTCTCCCTTTAACTTATTTTTAATAAGTTGTCTTTGTTATTATAAGTTATATTTATTTTTTCTCCCTTTAATGTTATTTTTAATAAGTTGTATTTGTTATTGTTTCTTTTTATTGAAGTAAACAATTATTTTAATAAATTACTAGAAGAATGTTATTTCATATTTTTTAAATGGAGGCTTTTTAAAAATATTTATTCTTTGGTTGATACATACATTTAAATTTAAAATTTGATTGAATAATATGTACGTCCAATCCTCAATCTATACATCAAAGCAACATTATTGTATAAAAACCACTCCAAGTTAAAAAGACATTAAAGAATAATTACACCAATTATTTCTACATAAAAAATTTAATAGATTTTTTAATAAATCCACTTTCTACAAAAAATTTAGAGTACATTTAAGTATATTCTAAACCCCACATGAACTTAACACATGACACCCTTGTTTTATCTTAAATACACTTGTGTATAATTATATATTTATACTTGTGAGCTGACTATGATAAATAATAAATTTAATAAGGGAAACACCACAATCTATGAAAGATCCAAAAGGGATTAGAAGGGCCCATTTCAAAACTATGCAATGTACATTTCTAAGGATAGTCTTAGAAACATAGGGAAAATGGAATGGAGGAGAGAAAAAGAAGGGAGAGCGAGGAAATGACAAGCAACAATCATATAGAGGGAAAATGTCAATAGAGCCCTAATATGGATTGATGATTGACAAACATACAACCACCTTAAATTAATATAATTTTATAACTAATAATTACCTTGTAACAAAATTAGGTGTCTATAATACTAACTACTACCTTAAAACACACATAATTATAATAACTACTAACAACATGTAAAATAAACACCTAGCCTACATAAGCAAACAAAAATATTTAAAAAATAAGCACAACAAAAAAATTCCAATAAATGGACTAACAATTCTCATTTAAACAATTGAAAAACAATTATATATTCATGAACTAACTGAAAATAAAAGTGGTAAGGAAAGACCTAAGCTTTACTCTCTCTAAAAGGCAATCTTTTCCAAAGTCATATTCTTCTCTTATTTGACTTTTTTTTAAAATAAGGATAAAGGAGAATAGCTTAATCAACTAAGAAAAATACTATTTTAATACTAAGTCAATTAAATAATTCATGTTTACAATATTCAATTACAATGTTGAATTATGAAATATGCGAAATATATAAATTACAATGAAAAAAAATAATTTGATTGCTTTAACATGAAGAAGAGATAATACTTAGCTTGTTCCTTGATTCACAGGCACATTTAGAAAATATAGGTGCAAAAATAGTCAAGATGATTTGTTAGATTCTAGAGATTAGTGCTCTACCAACCTGGACACTACTATTGGAATTTGGGCACTAGAATTAATGCTTATATCCCAATTTCAATGCTTTTATCCACAATGAAGTGTAGGTATTTTTCTAAAAATTATACTTACGCCTATTAGGTCTTACTATAACCTTGCATATTCTCTATTTGGATCATGTGCACGTGTTCTTAATATCACTTGGTAGCTCAAAACCGTAGCTCCTCTAATTAGGGCATTTGATCTTGAAAAATAAGGGTTAACAGACTCAAGTGAATTTGAGCTGACCTCAAAAACTCCTTTGTCAATGAGCATTTCCTATGTAGCCATATACTCTGAAGAGGGCCTCAAACTAATGTAGTTCTCCTCTTATGTGGGCTTATGTGTGAATAATTGTATAATAAGAGGGTTGATGAAGACAAATATACCAACTCGTACATATTGAAAGATTTACATATTTGAGTATTTGTAAGGTACACATATTAGTATTAGACCTAGAACACTAACATTGATGCTAGTGTCCTAGTTTGGATGGTAGTGTCTTGGAGGATATATAATTGTTGAAGATCTGTAACTCACAGTACAAGATGTTTATCAAATTTTAAGCATAATGTGGGATACAAGTGATCTGAGTAATAATAATATCAGGGTTAGACTATAATATAAGTATTTATACACAATGGGATGGTGAACATGAGCGTTACGGTAAGGAAAAGGTCTTAAACTGAAGGGTTGAGCCATGAGTGATATTTGTCAAGTATGCAATACTAGTTTATCATATAAAGTTCAGATTTATCATCTACATTTACCCACCCCCATATTTTTTCCCCTTCACCCCCCGCTCTACCCAACGCGTCCTACCCCCGTAATCTAGTAATGCATAAGGATGAAATTACTAGGTTAAAGAAAATAAATGTGTATCGAGGTGTGTACAACACACCTTGCTTTGACTTGAGCCATGTTTCAATTTGTTGTATGTATGTATTACCTACAACCGAGAGCAATTTATAGTGTAATTAGTATATATAATCTGAAATTTTAATAATTGAAATACTTAAAAGAAACGAGAGCAAGAAAGGAGTACACCTATCTATCGATGCAACCATGTTGCCCATTGGTAGTTTACATTTGTAATGATACTTTCTAGTTGAATCATTGGAGAGAGATTCACAACTGAACCTTGGATAAGTGAAGAGGATAATTGGAGGGTGATCATGCCCCCAATCTAGTGCAAGGGTGAGTTGTGATAAGTTCATCAAGAATACTGAATCTCAGTCACATAACTAAAGTGTATACATAATCTAGCCAATCTAGCCAATTTCATCCAAGTCAAATAGTGTAACCATATCAACCTACAAAAGGAAGTAGTGTCAAGTCCATCGAGATAATTAAATATCGATCACACTACTTAAATGAGCTAACTATTGCAGATAGATAAAATATCAATTGATGCATCTTGGTAAGGTTGGTGATAAATGTGCATATAATTTGAATATATATGTGTAATTTTGGTACATTTGCATGGCATATGCATCTAAAATGTGTGTCAAGTTGAAGTATATGTCAAAATATAACCTTTGCTCTATAACTATGTATAATATATGTCACAAATATGATAAACCCTATTTGTATATGATAAAATCTTATATAATTCAAATATTTATTTGAATTATATAAACTGTATCAAATCTTATCAATTCTTCCAACTGTGTGTATGCAGACTCATGTCTCTATAACATGCCCCCACTAATATGCTCCCCCTTTTGAGGTGAGGGGAATGCTATCTGATTGTCATCTTATCTCAAAAAGATAATAAGACCATATGTGTGTGTGTGTGTATATATACATATATACATATATGTATATATGTACATACATATATACATTACATATATATATATATGTATATGTATATGTATATGTATATGTATATATGTATGTATATGTAATGTATATATATATATATATGTATATATGTGTAAATATATATATATATATATATATATATATATATATATATATATATATATGTGTGTGTGTGTGTGTGTGTGTATATATATATATATATATATATATATATATCATGTAGTAACACAACATATAATGGAATCATATTTGAGTGGGTGTATCGATAAAGTTCATAGTATCTAAACATAATAATCCCTACGATGTATGATATAGATCATGGCAATGTCTAGAAGTATCAATTATAAACTCAAGAATCAATTAAGCAGACAAACATGAGCACTCAATGTCACATAAAAGGGGTCTGAGGAGACCAAAAATACAGGGCATGTTCAAATATCATACACTCAAAGGAGAGGACATGTTCGAATGTCCACATACAAAAGAAAAAACATTAAGGGCATTTGGGCCAACAAGCAAAGAACATGTTCAAATGTTACACAATCCAAACAATATAGAAAACAAGAAGTACCCTCAAGTAAGGCAAGTGATAAAATGAATGAGTGAAGTATAAATAATTAACATGAGCATATCATACTAGCTCTTGCATACATGTGTTATC
This sequence comes from Torreya grandis, assembly GCA_037957365.1. NCBI lineage: Eukaryota > Viridiplantae > Streptophyta > Pinopsida > Cupressales > Taxaceae > Torreya > Torreya grandis. Next base: position 1,326,050 of record JARHVA010001602.1, read on the forward strand.
AAAATGTCATGTAACATAGCATATATAACACATTGTATAAGATGTAAACATGATTGTAGGCATGTGTAAATGTTAGTATATAAGGTCAACATGATAATTTAAAATGTTCATAAAATAATAGAACCTATATGAATCATGATCAATAGAAGCAGATGCCTCTAACATAGTGTGTCACATGGGTAGAGGAAAGGTCTAACATTTGTATATGCATGTATCATGAATCTAATGTATGCATGTATTACACTCAAGTAACTATGAAACATAGGTGTGTATAGAAATGATATCTTATATACTACCATAAAGTAAACAACATAGGCAAAAACTAGTAAACATGTAAATACTAAATATTTTTATATTTTTAATTTATTTAAATGTATTTGTGTTTTCATGATTTTTTTTTTTTTGGAATGAAAAGGCTATCCAATGATCCCATCTAAGAGATGCTCATAGAATACTCTAGGCTCAGGTTGAGATACAACATACTAGTCATGTTTCCAAGGATCATGTATATGTGTCGAATCTAAATTTGTAGCATCTAGAATACTCTACCTCGTAGGACTTCGTGGTCATGACGCAGTTATATAATTTATACTGATTCGTGGAACCCATTGTTTAGTGCTCTCTGATTTATTAGTTGTAACTATAATTTTGGGTCTTTGTACCCTATCTGAAAACATGATGATCTACTCTCAACAACTAGCTATGTCATGTGGGTGTGGATGGGGATTTTAAAGAGTCCACTATGTATCTTTGATGCAATGACCTATCTAATATTGGTCACCTAAGAAAGGGCATTACCTATTGCTTACCCTTTTATTCATGATTAACCTTGGTAGGTTGCATGATTAACTGTCTTGGAATAAACTTCTCTTATTGTAATGGATGTTCATATTGAGTCCTTGAAACCGTAATTACCCTTTTGGCATGAATATACTTGAGACATTTATGCACTGTGGATGGAACTGGAAGAGATTATGAATCCAAGGTGGTTCCAATAATGTATCAAATACTCTCTTATATGGTATAACTAAATTTTTTATGGCCATATGTGTTGAACCAACCTGTAAAGATAAATCAATCTCACCAAACACTTATTGTGCTTTCCCATAGAATGTTTTGACCATTTTAGTCGAAGGGTAGAAATCATAATGTGTATATCCTAAATGTGTGAGTAATGTCATGGTACATACATTCTCACTAGAACCATTATCAATCATAACACTGCATATAGGTTGATGATCGATATGTGCTCTAATAAACAATGAGTGAAGATCTAAATCATCATCCACAATCTCAATGTCATCAAATGTAATAGAAAGCCTCTAAACCATAGGAGGTATCTCATGTGTAAGTATGTCAATAATCCCATTTAATGGGTGCCCATACTGTGGTGGAGGTTGTGCATTATATGCCATTTGCACTTCTAGGGTTTCTTTAGAATGATCTTGTAATGGATTGTTGAACATCTTCTAACCCTGATGGTCACTATGTTTTGATCTTGAATCCTTAGTTAAATCATAAAATGTAATATTTTCACTGTCAGTTGTTGGATTAGTGTGTGTAAACTTATGTCTAGTAATTACCTTACTTCAAATTATCACATGTAGTAATAAGCTCACATAAGATAGTATTTGTCTATTCATGTAGAATTTATATTTATATTATTTATTTGTTGATTAGTTGTGATTCTCACAACTTCTATTAACATAGGGTTGTGTGCACACAAAACAAGTAAACAAAATCCTAAATTAGTGTTTGAACAAATATAATTTGTTTGACAAAACAAACTATTAGTAAATATATTCTCATTATCCGTAGTGTAGGAGGTGTTGAGAGAATAAAGGTATTTTGAGATTATTATGGAGTATTGTCTTATGAGCAGTATAGTGAGAAGAAATATAATATTCCGGTTTTCTTGGTTTCTTAGTTGAGTTATTTTGTCTATGAAAGGCTTCTTGCAGTGATCCTATCTACCAGATTACCTTACGAGTTATTCAATCTCCTTGGTATCAGAGTCATAGAAGTTTCTGGTTGTAGGTTCCCATTGTTTGTGCACATTCTCAGCATGAATTTGTGATAATGTTGTCTTGATATTCAACGACCTATGTTCTAGAAAGTTGTGATAGTTTGCTTCAAAGCTTTTTGCACTGTTGGGCGCTGTACATACCATTTTGATCTATGCAGTCTAGTTGCATTCCATTTACAAGATCAAGTTTGTTATTAATATTTCTTTGACAACGTATTAAGTGTTAAAGATTTGCCTCTTGTTTTATACCACATCGATCCTGCCTACAAGATTGGCCTTACAATTACACTGTAAGAGATCTCTTCTGCACTCAGCGTGACAATACGTGTTGATTCACCATTGTGATTGACATCGACCTTGGTATTTTTCGTACTCGGAATTGGATCCTACAACTAGTCTCCTCTCTATAGTCCACAGCCGGTGTGTTGGGTTGAATGACATATTCTTTGGTATTTGGTGTTAAACCCCAATGAAAATCAAGGAGCCCACGTGGCTATCATCTCCCTATGTGGTTGTCATCTATTCCAATATGCGCTTCAATTTACCTTGCAACATTTTTGAAGGAATAGGAGACACAGTTGAGTGCAAGGCGCCGACCGCGGTCACTTCTCTTTCACCGGATCACATCGTCAATTCTACACATTGCAAGATCTGTTTGTTCATCTCGGTACACTCATTCACCCCCTTGGCATGTATGTTCATCAACGATTCAACCAACACGTGCACGTGGCTCACCACTTGGTCGATTGCCCACGGTTTTATCTAAAACAAAATCTCAATCATTTTAAAGTTATACAGATATTTAGCCCAATACATATCTTGTATTAAAGGTGGTCTTGTGTTTGACCCAACATAAACTTTCATTTCTTAAAAAAAACATAGAGACGTTTTCAAAAACACTAAGTGACAACATAACCTAGTGATTTTTTTTTATTGGTATATTCAAAGAACTATTATATTCACTTACATGTCAAAGGTTTTGTTTTTGTCAAAACATTAAAATTTTTTAAAATTGTTTTATTGTAAAATCATTTTGTCTTTTCTTTGTTGAGTAAAGGGGGATTTTTTCTTTGCAAGACATTAAATTGTAATGGGGTTAAACGTTTTTTTAAATATTTGTATTGAAGAGTGGAATGTTGTGGTTATTTTCCGTAAATTCTTCCTTCTCAAAAAATGATTCTTGTGTATTTGAACCCTTTGATTCCTTCAACTATTATGTTTGGAAACCCAAAATGTAGCAACTCCTCATGTTGAAAGGCTTGTAGATAATTTTTGAAGATATTACACTAGCTTTCATCTCTGAAAAGGACAAATACGATTATGCTTATTGTGTCGTTAGAATCTAGAACACATTAATTCTACTCATTCAATATTTTTAAATGTTTAAATGAAGCATAAATAATTAATCATCTACATTTAAGACCTCGTGAGCATACAAAGATTATCTAATAAATGCTAAGATTAAAACAATATGATGCAAACCTTCATTAGAAACCTCATCTTTGCATACGATTGGGCTCAGATGTAGCATTTATAGGTATTTGTCAATGCCAATTCGTGTTGAAACGTCTCTTTTGAAGTTATGGACTAGTTGAATTTGATCAAGAATAGAAAAAGTGATACACAAGAAGACCCTAAAATTTGTCAACAATTTGTTGTCTAATTTAAGCATGTAAATTATAATGAGAAGAGGTATATTTAAACAATTCAATATCAATGAGGACCCTTCATCTTGACTCTAAGATGAATACATACAAATGAGTCCTCAATAATGCACATGTATTAACACATGGATCGCTAATGTGACCCCTTAATCTTGCTCAAGATGAAAGGTGGATGATGGTTCTTGAAAATATAAAAGAAGGATTAATATGAACCATTTATCTTGTTTCCAAGTTGAAGGGTGGAGGATTCTCCTCATACTATATTTGTAAGAGTCATTGTGGGCCCTTCATCTTGTTTCTAAGATGAAGGGTGTATAATCATTCTCAAAAAAACACATAGATAATCAATGTAGGCATTTCATTTTATTATAAGATTAAGGGTTGAGAATGTTCCCCTAAAATATCTCACAAGATTCATTGTGGGCCCTTCATCTTCTCTCCAAAATGAAGGGTGGAGGACAATCTTGCATATTAATTTATATAGTAAATTGTTTGGCTCGTGCAAAATAATATTCCATAAAATCTCAAGATTCTTTCTTGAATAAATATGCTTTTTGAAAGGAAAAAGAGGAATTAATAATTGAAAGGAAATTATAATTCATTTGCATATAACTATAATTAGAATAATGATTAATTAAATAAATCAAAGATCAATTTAGTTAATGCAATGTGGAAAATTCCATTGAAGAATGATTTAGAGAAGGGGAATTCATTGTATTAATTGATCAGTAAAGGGGAATTAGTAAATTGATCAAGGTAAAATAATTAACCAGAGAAAATGACTAGAATGATAATTGAATAGATCTAATATGGTAAATTATACCACATAGAGATGCCCTAAGGTGAATTCAAACTTGTATGTTAGGTGAATAGAAGAAAGATTAATATGAACCCTTTATCTTGTTTCCAAGTTGAAGGGCGGAGGATTCTCCTCATAATATATTTGTGAGAGTCATTGTGGGCCCTTCATCTTGTTTCTAAGATGAAGGGTGTAGAATCATTCTAAAAAAAACACATAGATAATCAATGTAGGCATTTCATTTTATTCTAAGATTAAGGGTTGAGAATGTTCCCCTAAAATATCTCACAAGATTCATTGTGGGCCCTTTATCTTCTCTCCAAAATGAAGGGTGGAGGACAATCTTGCATATTAATTTATTTAGTAAATTGTTTGGCTCGTGCAAAAAAATATTCTATAAAATCTCAAGATTCTTTCTTGAATAAATATGCCTTTTGGAAGGAAAAAGAGGAAATTATAATTCATTTGCATATAACTATAATTAGAAGAATGATTAATTTAATTAAACAAAGATCAATTTAATTAATGCAATGTGGAGAATTTCATTGAAGAATGATTTAGAGAAGGGGAATTCATTGTATTAATTGATCAGTAAAGGGGAATTAGTAAATTGATCAAGGTATAATAATTAAGCAGAGAAAATGACTAGAATGATAATTGAATAGATCTAATATGGTAAATTATACCACATAGAGATGCCCTAAGGTGAATTCAAACTTGTATGTTAGATGAATTCAAATTAAAATAGAAAAAATATTAAATTGATCAGAATAAAATAATTAACTAGAGAAAATGATCAGAATGATAAATTGAACAGATTTAATATGGTGAATTACCCCACCTGGAGATGCTTTAAGGTGAATTCAAACTCATATGTTAGATGAATAAATGAATTCAGACCCATTTGAATGCAATTGTAGAAGGTCATTCCATTTTTTAATTTTGACACATAAGTGATAAAAATGGAGTGTCTACATTTTCTCTTATATGAGAAGGCATTGTGAGATGTACATGAAGGAATGAATTTTCAAAGAATGAGAAAGTTGTTAAAATGTTTGTAGAAGAAAATTAACGAATGTTAGTTTTGATGAAGTTGTTAAATATTCTAGCAAATGAGTTCAAATGTGTCCCAAAATAGTGCTTGGTAAGCCCTGGATGCCCCCTCAAGGGGAGAATCAGTAAAATTTTGGATGAGTGGACCCACGAAAGGAAGAAATGATCATAGAGAGACACATGAATCTGATTATTATAGCATGTGATTCTTATTTCATTTGCTTATGTCTCTTTTATATAGATTAGACATGATTGATATGACTTTGATTTAGAAATTCTATTACTATTAGTATTTGATGAGATTGATGTTATGCTCAATTGATTTGATGACTTTGATTGAGTGATCACAATGTTTGCTAGTTTTGATGATTGGATCAGATAGATAGAGATGTTTGATTGTAGCATTGACATGTAAACCTTGTTGAGAATTGATTTTTTTATATTGCACATGACAACATGCATCATAATCTAGGCAAGACTATGATAACATTCATTTGTTAAAATGTGAAAAAAATGAATTTAAAAATTCAAATGTATACAACGTAAAATAAGATATGGAAAATCAAGATTCAAATATAAAACATAATGCACTTAAATCAATTCTAATTCAGATACACATTGTTTAAAACTTAAACTCATGATTTGAATAATCAAGACTTAAATAAGAAAAATGAATGTACTTATTGTTGATAACTTGGCCTCCTAGGATAAATTTCAACCCTTATAATCAAAATTTTTTTCATGAGACCTATCCAAGCCTATACATGGTGGTCTACATTCCTTGTGATGTCTTCTTTTGATGTCATTTAAAGCCTTTTATCACTGTTTAAAGTGTCATGGTATGTGCTAGAACTTACTTGAAGGACCCTTATGTAATAGCCTATTTTAAATTCTTTTGATGATGTACTAAGTTGTCATGGTGGTCATTGGATGAGTGAATGTTAGAAGTACAATCACCGAGAGGGGGGGCACGGGTGAATCAATGAGTCTAGAAAATCCAACTTCAATTTCAATCCTTTCAAGTTCTTAATCAATTATCATAATCATTCATTAAGTATACACAACATTTATAGCAATGAGCAAGCGAGATAATGTAAGCTCAATCACATAACACATGACATACGTGAGAAATCCTCTTGGGGGATAAAACCCACTAGAACCTAAAATTAGACTACTATACTATAATAAAAAGATTTAATCTATACCAACTATAACTAATCAAGGAACTACAATCCCTATTTAATGAGACTACAATCTTACAAGGTGCTACAACACATGTCTAGCTGAGCGGCAACAACAACTCAACTTTTAACAAGTTTCACCTTGTGAGGAGGCTACAACCATCTTAGATGATGAGATATCATAGTAACACCTATGAACACATCCACCTATGAACTAATGTCTTCAACCCCTGATGATGGACCTATGCTTATCACTCTTTACCTTCACTCACCCTCAATCTGTAAGAGCACTATTCTACCAACAAAATTATGACTTATAGGTCATATAAAAAGTCCTCAATCTGTTCTTCTCTTCGACTCATCCTCAGGGCACTCTAAACCTCCTTTTCTCCATAATTCACACACACACAAACCTCTCTAAAATCTCTCCCAAGTCTCTCTCACAAAGTCTAGAAATCACCAACTTTGATTTCACTATTTATAGAGAATTTATGATCAACACCATCTTGGTCGGCCATTAGGCATGCTTTAATCCTTAAGGCATTTCTCACATCAATAAAAAACTCAAAAATAATCTTCATAGGTCATCCATAACATCTATAGGTCACCCTTAAGCAACTATACCTTTTAATAAGGCCCTTGTAGCTCTTATAGGTCTCATGGAGACCTATTCACCCATTTAGCACACTATCGAGAAAAAAAAGAACACATGACCACTTTAAAATACATGGTTACACTCTTTATGACCCCTTTGACATCCTCAAATGATCATAATCATCTTTTCTCACCTCTACATATGCTGAAACAACTCAAACACTAAGCTGGTGCATAGGAACATTATGAACAAATACATAATCAAATTTTACACCTTTGATCATATATAATATCAATTATTCAAACCTCAAATAACCACACAAAGAATTATCATGGAGTATACAACACTCCCCAATAACCAATTCATCAAGAGATATCGAAATAATATCAAAACAAGCTTGAATAATATTTTCGGGTCACTTATAGTCCATGCATGAACACACAATCAACTTTGAACCTTAATATATTTAACTATGCAAACTTATATATCTTAAAATTAGGTTCATTGTATGTGACATGGAGTCCTCTTCATCTTTGATTTTTAAAACATGAGCAAATTCATTGCAGATCAAAAGTTATGGTCCAAAAACCATAGACTAGTTTTTCCCTTGTTAAATACAAATATTTAAATGTAAACGGTCATAGTTAAACTTTGACCACTTTGCTCACATCTCATGTCCTTGCTATTTAGATTAATTACATACAGCCAATCTTTTCCAAATTTTAATACATAGGCACCAATTCTCAAACATTAAACCTCATTCACTTTGACCTTATCTCATGCAATCTTACAATGTTGACTCATCACACACCGTCAATCACTTGTACATAGCTCGATCTTTAACAATGCCAAATAACTATTAATTTGACCTCTTCACTTTAATATGCACTATTGATCTCTATCTTTATGATCTCTTGCTAATCGTAGATCCTTGGATGAAGCTCAATTTTTATCTTTGTTCAACGTTAAATAATGAAAACTTATCCTCATCTCATTATTTCTTGACTTCTTGGAGCAAATGCGCTCTGTCAATCTCTTTGAGACTTTCTCAATCTTTATCTCTTGAAAAAATTTACTCTGGGGACCATTTCAATCTATCTAAGTAGCCAAATTTAAACCTCAATAACTTCTTCTATGCTTACTCCTATGATCTCAAATTTGGACTATATGATCTCCTCACATAAGATAATCCATCCATGTCTCAAAATACTCCTGAGGCCTTCACATGTGTGAGATATAATTTTTTTAAAATTCCCTCTCAAAATATTTTTTCATAGAGCCAACTATGCTTAGAACTTGCCTAGAAGGCCAACTTTACACATGCATATCTTTTGATGCGCTTCTGTGCATGATCTAGAATTTAGTGAAAATAAACTAGGTATAAAATTGAATAAACTCATATGATCACCTTCTCTTGAAACATCCACATGTGTGAGATATGCCACCATCAAATTATTTAAGTATGGAAAAATATTGTCAAAATGCCTGAGAGCCCAACTTTGCACTTGCATATCTTTTGATGCACTTAGGTTCATAACCTAAGATTTAGAGAATAAGAACTAGGCACAATACTAAATAAACTCATGTGACCATTTCTTCCTAAATCATCCACATGTGGAAATGGTGATGTGATCAAACTACCTACTCAAATTTTCTACCACTGGACCCAAAGTGTCTAGATAAAAACTATGGACAACCAGATGAATTTCACTTATTCACATAAGCAATCAAAGCATAGAAAATATTTAAGGGAACTATTGAATATTATTTAATCACCATACTCATCCCTAAACATATATAACCATGCTAAATTTGAAGATCAATCAATCATACTTCAAGTATACTAGGACAAACACATTGCACACTTTGTCATTATCACATAAACTATCAAGGCACTTCAACCACTCACCAGAACACCTCCATGAAATCACCATGACATCATTTACAAATATTAAAAAATCTCCCCCTTTATCATTGATGTCAATAACCATCATATATAGCAATATACAACTCACCTTCTCTCTCTTCAGGCACTCCCATAACAAGAACTTTCTCCCCCTTGGACACAATGACAAAGTGGGCACCAACTGATCTTGAGGACCTAAAAATCTTATATCATCTTTCAAAGAAAATCTTAGAAAGATGATATAAACTCCCCCCTTACCTTAATCCTACCTCTTATTTCTTTGACAACTTCCTCTTGCTCCATGCCAACACTCTCTTCAACCAATCACTACAACCAATTAATAAAGAACACACAAAAACCACTAGAATCTGATAGAACTCACCAAAAAAATTTGAGAGGACTCCCCCTAAGATCTCTGAGTCATTTCACCTTCTGATCATCTTCCTATCTCCATACACCATGAAGAACCAACATACAAGATTATAAGCCTTCTTTCTCAAGCTACTACAAGGACCACCAATAGAACTTCATGCCACTCACAAAAAAAGAAACATGCTTTCTACCAACCTAAAAACATCCATTTTGACCCTAGACTATATCTCCTTCACAAAACTCTAGAGAAAACTCATGAACTTATTGCTCCCCATTAACCAGAGACCTTTTATTGATTTACAAATAAAAAAATGACACCCAAGCTTTGTCTTAGATACTCAAAAGTAGTTTTTGACAATGGTTTGGTCATAATATCTATAAGCTTCTCTTTTTTAGGCACATGCTCCAACTTGACACATTGATTAATCACTTGTTCTCTCAAGAAATGATATCTAATATGAATGCATTTAGTTTTTGAGTGCATAACAAGATTTTTTGAGATACTAATTACACTTGTATTATTGAGATACTAATTACACTTGTATTATCATAATAAATAGGATAAGGTCCAATTTGTCTTACCTTAAAATCCTCTAAATTTTGTTTTATCCACATGACTTATGTGAAACAAGAGACAACTGCTATATACTTAGCTTCTGTAGTTGATAGAGGCACTGAGGCTTGCTTCTTGCTTAGCCAAGACACCACACATTTTCCCATGAAGAAGACCCCACCACTGTTACTTCTCCTATCATCCACACATCTTGCCTAATCAGCATTAGTATATGATTTTAAAGAGAATTATTTACTCCTGAGATACCATAAACCATAGTCTATGGTGCCTTTGAGATATCTCAAGATCCTTTTGACTGCTTTCAAGTGAGATTCTCTAGGATCAGCTTGAAACCTTCCTACAAGACCTATTTCTTGAATGATGTTAGGCCTAGATTTAGTAGAGTACAAAAGACTTCCAATCATGGATTTATACAAATTTTGATCAACTTTTGGTGAGTCATCCAGTTTACTTAACTTACATCCTATGATCATTGGAGTGCCCATTGGCTTACAATCCATCATGTTAAACTTCCTTAGCATATACTTGATGTATTTATCTTATAAAATGAATATCCCTGCATCAAGTTGATTAACCTGTAATCCTAATAAGAAAGATAGTTTTCCTAACATTGACATTTCAAACTCAATCTTCATAGTATCTGCAAATTCTCTACTTAGTTTATCATTGTCAGATCCAAAAACTATGTCATCAACATATACAACAACTATCAATTGATGATTACCTTTGATCTTAATGTACAAATTACTATCATCTACCACCCTTTTAAATCTTTGACTCAAAAGATACTTATCTATCCTATCATACCAAGCTCTAGGATCTTGTTTAAGACCATACAAAGCCTTCTTCAATTTACACACAAAATCTTGATTACTTGACATGAAGTATCCTTCAGGTAACTCAATATAGACTTCTTCTTCTAAGTTTTCATTTGAGAATGTAAATTTCACATCCATTTGATATACCTTAAAACCTTTGAAACATGCATATGCCAAAAAGAGTCTAATTACTTCCATCCTTGCCATAGGATAAAAAGCCTCATCAAAATCTATTCCTTAAACTTGGGCATATCCTTTACACACCAATCTAGCCTTATCCTTATGACTTCTCCTTTCTCATTAATCTTTTTTTTGAAATACCACTTGGTACCTATCACATTTTTATCTTTCATCCTAGGAACTAAGTCCCCTATTTCATTCTTTTCTATTTGATCAATTTCTTCATTCATTACATCATTCCAACTTTCATATTTGATAGATTTTATGAATGTTTTGGGTTCAATCATGGATAACAGAGCTGATTCTTTTTTATTTTGATTGATCAACATTTTCCTTCTAGTCTGCAACTTTGCACCAATATTTCCAATAATTTGAGAGATTGGATGATCTTTTTGAATTCTTTTAGATGGAGCTTTAGTATCTTGTCTTTCTTCCTCTTCTTCATCTTCATCATCTATGTGAATAGATAACTCATCATTATTTACAACAATATTCTAAATCGAGTCACTTACCTACAATTTTGGCTTCTTGATTCTACTTGTCTCATCTACCCTTACATTTAAAATTTTAATAATCTTGTGAAGTCTCTTGTTGAAGCACCTATAGGTAGTACTGATAGAAGAATAACCTAAGAAGATGCCCTCATCAGATCTTGAATCAAATTTTCCAATATTATCTTCATCTCTTTTGATGAAGTACCTACTCCTAAACACTCTAAAATATTTGACATTAATCTCTCCATTCTTCCTTAACCCATAAGGAGTCTTATTACCATTTACTTTGATTTGACACCTGTTTCGGATGTACACATAAGTGTTGGTTGCCTCTTTCTAATAGCCATCTAATAATTTTGCATTTTGAATCATGGTTCTACCCATCTCAACAATAGTCCTATTCTTCCTTTCAACCACACCATTATATTATGGTGTTCTAGTAGTAGAATATTGTCTTCTTATCCCATGTTCTTTACAAAAATCACCAAACTTATGAGACCAAAACTCACCTCCTCTGTCTGATCTCACGAACTTGATATTTAAACCTTTATCATTTTCCACAAGAGCTTTGAATGCTACAAATTTTGCAAAAGATTTTAATTTTTATTTAAAAAAGAATATCCAAGTCATCCTAGTAAAATCATCAATGAGAAGCATGAAGTAGCTATTACTTTGAATACTTTGAGTTTTCATAGGTCCACATAGATTAGTGTGGATCAACTCTAATGGCCCTGTAGTGGAGAATTCCTTGGTTTTGTATCTTCTCTTAGTTTGCTTCCCATGAATACATGCCTTCCAAAGAGAATGTATAATCTTATAAATCTTAGGCATATGTCTTACTAACCCCTTTGAACTGAATTTTATCATATTATCAAAATTTATATGTCCAAGCCTTTTATGCCAAAGCCAACTTTCTTCCAATTGACTTATGAAGCACTCTTCCTTATTCCATTCATGGAATACATACATGTTATTTATTTTATGAATATTTTTAATTAATCTGCCAGATTTTGCATTTCTTATTTCACATACATCATCATGAAAAGTTACAACATTTCCTTTCTTACACATTTGGCTCACACTTAAAATATTATGTTTCAAACCTTCTACATATAAGACATTCTTAGTCATAGTATGACCATTGTCCAAACTCAAAGTACCTTTACTAACTATGTTAGCAGATTTGTTGTCACCAAATCTAACTGCACTTGGGTTAGTCTTTTTGAGAGAGATAAACTTGCTTTTATCTCCTATCATATTATTTGAGCATCCACTGTTTATGAACCATCTCTTGTTCTCATCTTCTTGAGTATGCAAAGCTGCTTGAACAAACAATGACTCTTTATTTTGTGATATGTTTGGATTTTGCTTCTTTTTTTCTTTAGACTTGGTCTCCTTAAATCATTTGATAGTGTCAATGACTTGTATATCCTTTTTCTAAAAGGCTTTGTTGTAGTTCTTAGCTATGTAACCTTGTTGGTTATAGTTGTAACATATGATATTCCTTTTGATCTCTAGAGAGAGAGCAACATCCTTATATTCATGACCAAATTGATTGCAGGAGAAACAATACCCATTGAAGACATTGTTCATGATTGACCCTATTTTCTCTTGACCATTACTGCTCAATGGATTTTCATTCTTGATCCTTTTGATGGAGCTAAAATCCATTTTTTCCTTGGATAAGAGCACATTTGAGTAAGTCAGGACTTTATTTTCACATTGTTCCATCCTTTGATTGAGACCTTTATTCACCATGACTTGTAGATTCTTGACTATTGACTCTAGATTTTGCACTTGTGTCTTTACACTATTAACTTATGATAAAGTACAAAATATAATGTATTGAAGACAAGCCATAACATCTTTGTCAATCATTTTACCTTTGATCACCTTCAAGTGGTTAAACTTTACATGAAGGACCTGATCTGATACCAATTGTTAGAGGTACAATCACTAAGAGGGGGTGAATCAATGAGCCTAGAAAATCCAACTTCAATTTCAATCCTTTCAAGTTCTTAATCAATTATCATGAAGTATACATAACATTCATAATAATGAGCAAGAAATATAATGCAAGATCAATCACATAACACATGACATATGTGGGAAACCATCTTGGGGGATAAAACCCACTAGAACCTGTAATTGGACTATTGTCCTATAATAACTAGATCCAATTTAGACCAACTACAATTGATCAAGGAACTACAATCCCCATTTAGTGAGACTACAATCCCACAAGGTGCTACAATACCTATCTAACTGAGCTACAAAAACAACTAGACTTTTATCAAGTTTTACCTTACAAGGAGGCTAAAACCACTTTAGATGTTGAGCTACCACAACAACACCTATGAACACATCCACCTATGAAGATGTCTTCAACACCTAATAATAGACCTTTGCTTATCACTCTTCACCTTTTCTCACCCTTAATCTATAAGATAATTATTCTACCAATAAAATTATAACCTATAGGTCATACAAACAATCCTTAATCTATTTTGATCTTCAATTCATCCTCAGGTCACTCTACCCCTCCTTTGCTCCACAATTCACACACACACAAGCCTCTCTAAAATCTATCCCAAGTCTTTGTCACAAAGTCTAGAAATCACCAACTTTGATTTCACTATTTATAAAGCATTTATGATCAACACCATCTTGGTCAAACATTATGTATGCCTTAATCCTTAAGGAATCTCTCACATCAAGACACAACTCAAAAAAAATCTTCATAAGTCAACTATAGCATCCATAGGTGACCCTTAAGCATCCACACCTTTTAATAAGGCCCTTATAGCTCTTATAGGTCTCATGGAGACCTATTCACCCATTTATCACACCATTGAAAAAAAAAAACATAGGACAACTTTCAAATACATGGTTCCAATCCTTATGTCCCCTTTAACATCATCAAATGATTAGAATCATCTTTTATCACCTCTACATATGCTCAAACAAATCAAACACTAAGCTGGTGCACAAGAACATTATGAAAAAATACACAATCAACTTATACACCTTTGTTAATACATAATATCAATTAATCAAACCCCTAAAAACCACATAAATCATCCTCATGGAATCTATAACACTTCCCAATAGCCAATTCATCAAGAGATATAGAAATAAAATCAAAACATGCTTGAACAATCTTCTCGAGTCATTTATAATCCATGCACGAACACATAGTCAAATTTTAACCTTAATATATTTAACTATACACACTTATAAATTTTTAAATTAGGTTCATTATATATGCCATGAAGTCCTGTTCATCTTTGCTTTTTATAGCATGAGCAAATTCATCATGGATCAAAAGTTATTGTCTAAAAACCACACACTAATTTTTCCCTTATTAAATTCAAATATTTAAATGTAAATGGTCATAGTTAAACTTTGACCACTTTACTCTCATCTTGTGTCCACACTACTTAGATCAATTGCACACCATTGATATTATTTGAACTTTAATACATAGGTGCTAATACTCAAATGTCAAACTTCAGTCACTTTGACCTTATCTTGTGTAATCTTGTAATGTTAACTCATCATGCACCATTGATCTCATGTATGTAACTCAATATTTAACAATGTTAAAAAAATATCACTTTGACTTCTTGACTTTAATATGCACTATTGATCTCTATCTATACAATCTCCCACTCATTATAGATCCTTGGAAGAAGCTTGATATTTATCTCTATTCAATGTTAAACAATGAACACTTGTCCTCATCTCACTGCTTCATGACTTTTTGGAGTAAACACACTCCATCTATCTCCTTGAGACTTGCTTGATCTTTATCTCTTGTAAAAATTGATTAAGTATGGGGACCATTACAATTTATCTGAGTAGCCAACTTTGAACCTCAATAACTTCTTTTGTGCTTACTCTCATAATCTCAAAATTGGACCATATGATCTCCTCACATTGGAGAATATATCCATGTGTTAAAATATTCCTAAATCCTTTGCATGTGAGAGATATAATGCCATTAAAATGCCTTCTCAAAACCTTCTATCACAGAGCCAACTACGCTTATAACTTTTCTTGAAGGCCAACTTTGCACATGCATATCTTTTGATGCACTTTGGTGCATGATCTAAAATTTAATACAATTAAACTAAGTACAAAATTTAACAACACCATATGATCACCTTCTCTTGAAATGTCCACATGTGAAAGATATTCTACCATCAAAATGATTACTTGACTCTTTATTGCTTCATGCAAATTTGGCTAAGTATGGGAAAATACTGTCCAAATACTTGGGAGCCCAACTTTGCACTTGCATATCTTTTGACACACTTTTAACACATGACCTAAGATTTAGCACATAATAACTAGGCATAATAATAAACAAACCCATGTGACCATTTCCTCTTGACTCATCCACACGTCAAATAGTAATGCCATCAAACTGCCTACTTAGATTTTTTACCACTAGACCTAAAGTGTCTATATGAAAACTATGGACAACCAGATGAATTTCACTTATGCACACAAGCATCAAACCATAAAAAGCATCTTAGGTGCCTTTTTCACATCCTCAAATCACCATACTCATACCTAAACATATCTAACCATGCCAAAACTGAATATCAACCAATCATACTTCAAGCATACTAGAAGAAACACATTACACACTTTATCATTATCACTTAGACTATCAAGGAACTTCAACCACTCACTAAGACACCTCCATAACATCACCATGATACCATTGAAAAATATCCAACAACCTCCCACCTTTTCATTGATGTCAACAACCATCATATCTAGCAATATACAAATCACCTTCTCTCTCTTCAAGCACTCCTAAAATAGGAATTGTCTCTCCCTTTGACACAATGACAAAGTGGGCACCAACTGATCTTGAGGACCTAAAAAGATCATAAATAGGAAAGAACCATATTATAAATATGATACAAACTCCCCCTTACCTTAAGCCTACTTATTCTTGCCTTGACAACTTCCTCTTGCTCCATGTCAACACTCTCTTTAAGCAAGCACTGTAACCAATGAAGAAAGAACACATAAAAACTACTAGCATCTGATGGAACTCACCAAGAAACATCTAAGAGGGACTCCCCCTCATATCTCTAATCCATTTCAATTTTTGAGCATCTTCAAATCTCCACATACCATGAAGAACTAACATATAGGCTTACTAGCCTTCTTTCTCAAGCTACCACAAGGACCACAAACATAACTTCATACCACACATTTAATAGGAAACATGCTCTCAACCAACTTGAAAACATCCATTTTGACCCTGTACAAGAGATCCTTCACAAACCTCTAGAGAAAGCTCATGACCTTATCACTCACTCTTAACCAAATACCTTTTATTGATTTACAGAGAAATAAATGATACCCAAGCTTTGTACTAGATACTCAAAAGTAGTTTTTGACAATGGTTTGGTCATAATATCTGCAAGTTACTCTTTTGTAGGCACATGCTCCAGCTTGACACATTAAAATCACTTATTCTCTCAATAAATTATATCTAATAGGAAAGTGTTTAATTTTTGAGTGCATAACAGGATTATTTGAGATACTAATATGCCACCATCAAACTGCTTACTTGGCATGCAAATTTGGCTAAGTATGGGAAAATACTGTCAAAATGCCTAGGAGTCCAACTTTGCACTTGAATATCTTTTAATGTGTTTAGGCACATTAATTGAGATTTAATGCATAAAAACTAAGTACAATACTAAACAAACCCATGTGACCATTTCTTCCTGACTCATCTACACATGGCAATGGTGATGTCATCAAACTACCTACTTAGATTTTCTATCACTAGACCCAGAGTGTCTAGATGAAAACTATAGACAACTAGATGAATTCCACTCATGCACATAAGAACTCAAAGCATATAAAACATATTAGGGACCTCTTGTACATCCTCAAATCACCATACTCTTCCTTGAACATATCTAACCATGCCAAAACTAAAGATCAACCAATCATATTTCAAACATATTAGGACAAGCACATTGCACACTTTGTCATTATCACATAGACTATCAAGGCACTTTAAACACTCACCAAGACACCTCCATGACATCAACATGACATCATTGACAACTCTCTAACAATGTAGGGGTGTCAAATGTATTTTGAAACCTAGAAAATATTCAAAACCTTGTTTGATAAAGTTAAGGTTTCTTAGCAAAAATTAAGGTATTTGGAGGGATTAAGGTTTATGGTTCTCATAGTATTGATGCTTGTTTTATCCATTTATTTTAAGAGAGACATTGATATCAAGATGGTGAAGGGTGTCTAAGCCTTGTTTAAATCATAACATGAGGTTTAAACTGTATCCAATGTTGTCTTCAATGGTCTACTTGGTCAAGGTTGTTTCAAGCCTTAATTAGCCCTCTAAGTCATCAAGTGACCCTTAAAACATCATATGATTTAAACTCCACATTATAAACCTTTGAAAATGGTATGTTTTAATGTCAGAATAGTAATGAAGGGTATTTAAAGGGTCTCGCTACCATCCTATTATCATGGCAAGGTGTTTTTATGCATTAAAAAGTCTCCTTTTAAAGGTCAAATGGTTTCCATTCATCAAAAAGGGGTCCCACACATTGAAAATGACTCTCAAAATTCCCTCCACCCATACCATATATTTTAAACTCATCTTTGGATCCTCTTTCCCTTCCTCTTCCCTCCAATGGCTTCTTAAAGCTTTAGACATGAAAAAATGTAGAAAATAAGGTGTTTTGTAAGTGTTTGTAGGCTTGTACAGATCTGTATGGTCAGGCCTATATAGAGGGAGGTTAGTCACTTCATGAGGTTTCATGGAAGGTATCTTAAAAAAATTTCATAGCCTAAACATGCAAGGAAAGGCAAGAAATGTAGTCAAATTCCCATCAAGCTCTTGGCAGGCTCATAGGGCCCATTTTGAGTTGCATCATATAGTTTATACAAGGGAATCAGAACCCAAGCTCTTAGCCAGAGGTGAGGCCCTTATTTGGATTTCAATTAGTGTCATTGGCTCTCAAATATAGCCCTCAATATTTATGAATGATTTCTAAGACCCCCAAGTGGCCTTAAGCCTTTTGCAAACCTCATAAGCCCTAATACAAACAGATTCATGAAAAGTTCAAGCTCATTATGGTGGCTCAACCATGGAGGAAGGTATATAAGGATTTTTTGATTATTTTAGATGCCTCTAAGCATGTTCTTAGAGGATTTTCAAGGGCATATCAACCAACAAACCCCTTTGGTTGGTAGAGTTACAAGTCATGTGAGAGAGTTTTTGTGTTTCATGAAAGAACATGACATAAAGGTGATCAATGAAGAGTCTCATTTCTCCCTCCATGCCCCTTTCATGCTCCACATGATCACTATTTGATAGGATCAGACATCCTTTGAGTTATCTCAACACCGACCATGTGATTGAGGAAGGAAAAGATTCAAGCTTGTTCTCATGATAGACAATATTTAGACTAAAAGTGTATGGAATAATGTCTTCTTTAGGTGGAAAAATTGATTCAAGGATATGGAGGATCTATTTTCTCAAAGAAACAAACTTCCTTATAGCCTCAAGACCAAAAAATCATAAACTAGCTCCCAATGCCTTCATAGACTAGCGTCTTAGTAGAAGTCAAGGTTTCTTGGCCTAGTTTAAAGTTTTTTTGAGAGCTCTCAGGTTTATTTTTTTATTCATTATAACGCTTGATTCACTTAGCCAAATATAATATTTTTTTGAATATCTAAGTATAGGATAGCTAGGGATTGGTAGGATGGTCTTGAGTAAGAGAAGGGTAGTCCTTATGGTCTCATTGGAATGTCTATCTATATTGAATATTCAAGGCCATTTTCACCTAATAATGGGTTGTGGTTTCTGAACTCCAAACTTCAAAAATACTATGTAAATACACACACATGTAGCTATCAGCTCTTGGATCACTTGAGGTCTAAATTAGTCTAAAGGATACTTGAGAGTGTATGTCAAATACCTAGAAGATAAAGAGGATATGTTCAATTAGAACCAAAAATTCATGTTGCACTTATATGGTGATCATACACTTTGAAGAGGTGAGCTTAAACTAGCACTTATAGGTCTATCTCTAAAATGAGGGAAGTATACATATGTAAGGTCGAGCTTGAGGTCCTTATTCATGTGGAAAAAAGTAAAATTGAAGGAGACATACTCAGTCTAATTTAAATCTATCAATGATATCATGAGGTGATCAATGCATCAGAGGGGTTGGATTGACTAGGTCTATAGGCTCAAAGGTTCACACACAGGACTGTAGCTGTAATGATGAAGAATAACTAATAGGGTGATGAGTTTAAGAAGGTTCATGGGGTAAGAGGAACAATGGAGGGCTATCAAAATGATGATGGCACCTGAGGAGATAATGGAACATCAACTTAGCTCTCAAATGGTCTCACACAAGCAATAAACTAGGACTGTGTCCTGCAGACAGTCATAGAGACTAAAGTGACTGCATCAAAAGTGGATAGGAGATTCAAAAGTTATATGCAAGGATGGAGGTCATATAAATCATGCTATACTATTCAAAGATACCTCAAAGTTCTATCAATGGGAAGAAGTATATACTCATAGCCATACATGCCTCATCTGAGCACTTACATGCAGGGTCATGAGTAAGAGAGTGAAA
The DNA here is from genome assembly GCA_037957365.1 of Torreya grandis. Lineage (NCBI taxonomy): Eukaryota > Viridiplantae > Streptophyta > Pinopsida > Cupressales > Taxaceae > Torreya > Torreya grandis. The sequence continues at coordinate 1,346,369 of JARHVA010001602.1, forward strand.
ATGTGAGACACCATGTAAGGAGGTGAAGTGTAAGGATGAAAATAAGCTCTATTGAATTATTTCCTAAGGTTATCAATTAACATTAAATGTTTTGGTATTTTGAGATAGACAAAAAGAGCTTAATGGCCTAATTAGGCCTAATAATCCTAAATTGACATTTATAAGCCTATGTTCTTGACTGTAAAAGGAGTTTAAGAAATAGGGTTGAGGGAAGTACAATTCAAAAAGGTGTGACCATGGACATGAGAGCATAACACATAAGTTTCTAACTCCATCAACATTAGGGAAAGAAGAGACTACCAAGGTCTTTAACACCAGTTGGTCAAATACTCAAGCTGGGCAATGGTTAGGCTAAGCCTACAAGATAAAGGGGAAAAGATGGTGGTCAGTGCAGTTAAGGATAAGTGTATAAGTGAAGTTTAGGTGGAAAGGGTGATATGGTGACACCAAGGTCACCAATTCACCTACAGGGGACTCAAAGTTCTAAAAATTAGTATGAGCATATGAGACCTAAAGCCATCCTTAACCCTCAAGACCCCATCTCCATCTTGGTGACAGACACAAAAACCCATGGTAGACCTAAGGGAATGAATAAATGTATAGGGATGATACAAGTCCTAAAGAAGGTATTCTACACATAAGAAGGCAAGAAAGTGTCAAATTTGGTCTCATTACCCATTTTGAGCTCTTATTTCCTAGTCTACCATCTCGAATTACCAAATCCAATGCTTGTATCTCACATGGCATGATGACTCATGCCCATCAGTCTTAGGGGGAGTTGGGGACTCCTATGCACACATCCATGGATGAAAGAGTTTAGTTAGGTGCTCAACTCTATGAACAATCTTTCACACTATAGCTCACATAGAATGCCTAATAAAGAGCTCAAAGGCCACCAAATTTCACTCAGTACTCACTATACAAGTTGCATGGGAATAAGAGTAGTTCAAGAGTTTCAAAGGGGTCTATGGTCTAAAAATCCATGGCAAAAGGTTTTGGGTTTGAGCCATGTACTTTATGAATCATCATTAAGATGGTAGGCCACTAAAACCCTATATAAACTCGAATAAAGACCCAATGGAGGAAAACTTGGGATATTTTCACTCAAATGCCTTAAATTAGTCTTAAAGACACTTGGGACTCATGATGCACTCTAAGGAGGTCCTATTCATGGTAGCAGTTTGTACAAATAGTTGTACAAACCTCCTATAAATACTATTTTGGCAAGGTTTAAGGATAAATCTAAGGTGTAGAGCTTGGTGAAAGGTTATATATCATTGGGGATGGTAGTATGAGGTGTATTCTAACTTCTTATCCACAAAATACTTACAATTCTACTTGGAAATTCCCCTATAGCTCTGCTCTAAAGAGCTAGTCTGCAAATGCTAGTGAGCAGTGACCTAGTCACCTAAACGAACAAGGGTTATTGGTTTTCACTATTTTAAAATCCTAATTGATGGTGTGGTATGATTATATGAGGCTGAAACATGATCACTTTCCTATTCTAAATATTCTATTCAATCCACATAGTCATCCAAATAACTAGCACTAAGTTACTAGGCCTAGTTGCCTAGTAAGCCTATTTCGTCAATAAGGAAAGATGAGTTTTGGCATAGAGGGATATGAAGGGAGTCAATACAAGGTCATAACACCATGTAACTACCTCATGAAGGTGATTAGGCACACTTATCATTCCCATCATGGAGGATAGGGTAGTTTTCCAAGCCTAGTCAACATGCACAAAGGGAAGGTGGGTTGCTTAATGATCCATGAAGGCCTACTAAATCATGATACCACATTTTTAACTACCAATAAAGGGAGTGATTGACTAAATTTGCATTTAAATGCTTTTAATTAGGTCAAATCATGCTAAAGTATCCTCTACCACTCCATCTCTATGTCATACTCATTGAAAGACATCAACTAGCCAAAGCAATGCAGGGGAGAGTTGAAGGAGCTATAACTGATCTTCATGAAGATTTTAACTATTTGTTGGAGTGAATGAGGGTCATCATGACCTCTCCTCCACACTTCCACACCAATATTTACCTCTCTCACCTTCTCATTCATCTATAAATTGAGGCTCTAAGGCTATTGTATTCATCCCTCAGTTGGGTATGAGGAAACTTTGCCTAAGTTTGTACCTTGTAAACCTATTAAACTAAATGAAGGACTATTTAGATTATAAAATACTAGTTTAGTGTGTTTATTCTGGTTTTTTTGTGTGTAAGTGGCATGTTTTTGTTCCTTTTCAAGTCTTTGACTCACCTATATACTAGTACAATGTTTTATACATGTCATATAGTGTGTGAAAGTGTTAGTGGTTGAGTTTGGAGTGGAGTTTAATTGGTAAGTGTCTTAAATAAGACCTTATTTTCATGACCCTCATGTTTTGATCAATTAACACAACCTCTATATGAAACATTGATGCTTAAAACCCCTAGGAGAGAGTGGCTCAATTACTTGTCTTGTTTATTAATGTTGGGGAAAGGTCAAATAGAGTGGACACATCATATTGGCGCATCACCTCCCTTTAAATTAGGTTTTATTTCTTTTTTTATCTCCCTTTTCACCCAAAAAATTTAGTAGGTTTAGTGATTTGAGCTTAATTGATGCACCAAGGGAACTAGCCCCATAAACTAGAGGTTTATCCCATCCTTAGGTCACCCACAACCTTGGGCTAAACCTATGTTACCCAGACTTGGAGAGGTCTAAACAATATTATCCTAAGGGTTAATTTTGGTGAGTTAACATTTTTGGCATGCTCGATGGGAATAATTCAAAAAATTAGAGCACTCGCTTATAACAATAGATGATCTCAAGAAACTCAAGTACTTTAATGGCATACTTGTAGTCAGGATCTCATGTCAAGGGTCATCAGATTGTCTCCAATTAAGGGTAAGAACATATTGTTGTTGATAATTTACTTTGTTCTCTAGTTGTCTCGTGATGTGTAATGGCTATATATGAAGCAAGCTTCTATCCTAAACCTCTCTATTAATAACATTATGACCTATACTGTAGACATGAAATCCACACATGATGGTTTCAAATTTTGCAACTCCCCTGTACCACCTTAGGACCCCCTTGGGCCCAACCTTGACCTTTTGAAACCTAACAGATCCTAACTGACCTGACCCAAGTAAGTTTGATCTATAGGCTAAACCCACCTCGCTAACCCAACCTTAACCTTTCTACCTTGGCCCTATCGACTGTCGAGGGTCACCTTGATCGTCAATGATCATCCTAACCATTGACAATCACCCTGATCATCGACAGTCAGGTTCCACCACCTAAACAACTTAACTTCAATCAACTCCACCTTGCTTTCTTATCCTTAGCCACTCATGTGATTATGCATATTGAAGCTAAATTTAGATCCACCTCTTAACCTATTGTTTGATCCTATGGATTGATCTCTCCATCTCCTCTATATAAAGAGATGATGAAGAGGCAAAAGGGGAGAATTAGAGGGAGAGAGATTAGGCAAGCAGATCATCAGAAGGCAAGAGTAGGAGAGAGAATAGAGATCATGATCAATCATCAATTTCTTGTGCAAGTATCTCTTCATTAGAAATCATCTTCAACAAACTCTAAAACTTCTTCAAGACATGAAATGTCAAATGTCAAACCATGAGCTAAGTATATTATTCTTTATTTCAAGTTTCAATTATTTAGTTTATAAATTTCACCCATCCACCCATAATCTCTTTTCAGTCATCTGAATAACTAACCCTTAAACTAGCCACCTCTGAACCTTACCCTCTACCTCGTAACCAATATCTGACCTAAACCCACCTTGTAAAACCATTCTACAACCTCAACCAAGCAACCTTATTAACCTAAACCAGAACCAACAGTAAATGTCAATGATCACCCTGATCATTGATGGTCATTATGTAAAACCAAACACCCAAAATCAATAAGCAAAAAACAACTTCTCAACCTCAACCAAAACCTTGTTTTCTTGACTTCTATCACAATACAAACTAGAAACAACAAACTGACCATACATGAACCATATTTTGATAGTTTGGCATTTACCTTAATGTTATATTTGAAGAGGCCACCAATTGCTTATTTTTATAGCCTCATCCATGCTTAGTATATGTATTTTTCCATGTAAATCCCATAACTACGTCACTTATGTAAATGAATGAATAAAGTTATGATTTTGTATATATATATATATATATATATATATATATATATGTTATGAATTATTGATGATTTTTCCTTGATTGAATTATATTGGTGTGACTTTATCTAACAAGCATTTGAAGGGTCATGAACGGATGCAGAATTTGTTTAGGCCATAGCTATTACAGGTTACCTGTAGCAACTATAAGCTTCACCTACAGGTTGCCTATAGCCATTGTAGAGTGCCTAGATAAAATGTAGACTTCACGTATAGGTTGCTCATAAACATTATAGAGTGCCCATAGCAACTGTAGGCTTCACCTCTAAGTTGATCGTAGCCACTATAGAGTGCCTACAACAACTGTAGGATTCACCTATAGGTTGCCCACAACCACTGTAGAGTGCCCATAGCAACTATAGGCTTCACCTATAGGTTGCCCATAGCCACTGTAGAGTGCTCTTAGTGACAATAGGATTCACCTACAGGTTACCTGTAGCCACTGTAGAGTGCCCCTAACAACTGTAGGCTTCACCTATAGGTTTCCCACAACCACTATGTAAAACATAACTATTGATTAATAAGATCTTAAAGACACATCCAACTATCATTGGGAACTAAATGGAAGGTTGGAAAGAATCATAGTTGTTATACGAATTCCCTACATGCAATAAAATATTATATATGCTACCAAAGATGAGAAAGAGATTCTCAAGGAAGATTCCTACTAAATAAGACATAAATTGCTATTAGGAAAGAACCACAAATACCTGCAACAACTAAGAATCCTATTGAAGAATATACCATAAGCCAAAAGGCTCTTGAAGAAGAAAACACTACAAACTGAAGGAGGCAACTTGCAAAAGAAGCATTATTGGCTTTGAAAAAAGAAATACAAGTAGAGAAAACATTAATTGAGATGGTAAGAAGAAATGAAGGAGAGGAACTACATGAACCAGACACTTTAAAGAGTAACATATTTAAAACATTTTACCAAGGCTTTCTTAATCAAATCAAAGCAAGCTTAGGAGAATCTTTAGACCCTTTATCTAGTAAAAAGACTGAGGATTAACAAATAATTATTTATTATCATGCTGACCAAGGGATTGATACAAAATTTAAGGATGAGATATTGAGTACCTTTGGTATCCATATCACAAGAAAAGCCATCATGAGTAGAGAAGGAGACTTTGTGGATGATCATGGGACTCCAAACACAGTTACTTTTAAATTTCCTATTCCATATGCAAAAGGCATAACACAAATGAAAAACATTCCACCCTAAACCTTGCTCAATTTTAGAGGTACATTATCAAAAGTCCCATACACATTCTTATTTTAATTTAATATCCTCTGTAGAAGCTATGAATATAGGTAGGATGCAAAGAAATTGAAACTTTTTCTAGCTACTCTCAAAGACTCAACACTTCGCTGGTTCATGGGATTGGGTAGTAATTTGGTCCGCACTTGGGAGGATGTGAAAAAGAAATTTTTGGCCAAGTATTAGGAATATGCAAGAGGAAGAAGTTATATAATAAATGACATATTCAGGATGACTCAAGAAGGGGATGAATCCTTGAAAGACTATGTTGAATGGTTCATGTTTAGTATACAAAAATTCAAGCAAAGTGCACTTGAAGAAGAACCTTTAAAACTCATCTTCTTGAAAGGAGTAAAAGAATATTATCTGGAAGCCTTGGACCTAATGAGTGGAGGGGATATTTCCCACCTACCATTCTCAGATATCAAAAAGTTGAGCAAGAATTATTTCGGATCTACCATAAACAAATTCAAGGGAAGTAAGCTCCCATTGGAAGATATCAATGGCCTATCAAAAATTGAAGTTAGTAACCTATTACAAGACATGAAATAGGATCTCATTAGTCATTTGGCCACCCAACTGAACAACTTGCACTCAAGAGAAAAGCAAGTAACTTCGGATCAAGCCTTGACCATTTACTGTCTAGACTATAAGAAGAAAAAGGTAGATTGTAGATGTCATAAATTTTGGGCTAAAGTAGCTCACATCACAGTTGAAGAACCCAAAACAATAGATCTAAAAACTATAGGAGGAGATGGTGACTAGGTTTTCTATGTTGCGTAAAGAAGGCCATGGGTTCAATGACCATCTTATCAAGGTATGGGACAAAATCCACCTCTTGCAAATTCTACCTCCTTTAATTCACGATTTGTAAATAGTACTCCTAATTAGACTAATCCTTGTATGAACATTCCACCTCCTAATTCTAGTTGGCATCCACCTCAAGTAAGCTACCCCACCACCTTTTGATAACCTCCACAAAATGTATCCCCATCTTGGATACAAGCTTGGCAACCACCCTAAGGCCCACCCTTCACAAACCAGTGGCAATAACCCTAGAGACCTAATCAACCATGGGAAAACTCTCCAGGAGGATTCCCTCCACAATAGCAATAATAACCTCCTACTCTTATGCCCAATACACAAGCTACACTCAAGCCTAACCAACTATCTGCCTAACCCATACAAAATCTTGCAAATAAGCTAGTGTAACCCACATTCAGTACTGAGCTTATTCAATACCTGATATACATGGTGAAAATTAATGAAGTTCACCTCTATCTAAGGAAATTTATACCACCCCCAACACCACCCATAATAAGGGAGTTAGATCATGAAACCCCAGAAGAACATGGTAACCCACATCCATCACCTCAAGAACTCTCTGAACCAACAAATAAAGTTGTTGATGAAACAACCCCACCATTTCTAGAATGTCTCAACCTTCAATGCCATACAATTGAACTTGAGTTTAATTTCATGGGACAACTCAAGAATATTTGTGTCAAATCCTTATTTTCCAAGACATCAAGGATGTACCCATATATTCTAAAGCTATTAGAGACCTCTATCTACAAAAATTATGAAGGAAGAAAAAATATCCCAATATTATGCATTTCATTGACCAGCTAGCAGATATCATGCTGAGGAACACTCTGCCAAAGAAATAATCAGATCTAGGATGCCCAATAGTAACAGTCGAGATCCATGACTAGCAGTTGTCTAATGCATTGATAGACTTGGGGGTTGTAGTAAATGTAATGACAATTGAAACTATGCACAAACTACAACTTAATAATATTAATCCCACATTTATAATGCTACAAATGGTTGATAGGTCTACAATCAGACCAGAATAAATCATTGAAGACCTTGTCATTAATTTAGATTCTTGGGAGTATCCTATAGATTTCATTGTGCTATAGCCTAAGTCTAATTTGGGTGGATATCCTCTTATCTTAGAATGACCTTGGCTTGCCATAGTTGATGCCTTCATTAGCTATAGATCAGGTAATATGATGATCTCCACTAGAAACCACACTAAGAAGTTGGTCCTTTATCCCCTATCACAACCAGTTTTTACACCCAAACATTCATTATGGGCTAAAGAAGATGAAGTAGAGTAGCCTTCCTTAATTCCTATATTTACCATAGACCATGCATGCACATTAGTTGATCAGGAGGAAGATATCATTCTCTCCAATGTTCTTTAGCATAATTATCAAACTCCTACAGATCTTAACCACTTGCAATGTGTTGAGTGCCCATTTTTTAGCCTTTGGGAATTGGATAATTTTGATGCATCTATACAAAAAATATTCCATCAGCTATTACCTCATAGTTGTAGACAAACCAGATCCATTATAAATATAGAATTGATGAAAGCACTCTCACAACAAATTGAAATCTCTCCAAGAAAAACATTGTTTATTAATAACAAGTTGGAGTTAAATGAGGAAAATCACCTAGTCAGCATGTTGCATGTAAACCAACGTGCTCTTACATGAGATTATGAGGATATGTAAGGAATCAATCCAAAAATATGCACACATCATATCTACATTAAAGAAGAGTGCCAACCAATCAAACATCCATAACATAGGATGAATCCAACTCTTTGAAAAATAGTCAAAGTGGAATTACAAAAACTCATGACTGTTGGATTTATATATCCCATCTCAGACAATGAATGGGTTTCACCATTGGTAATTATACCAAAAAAAATGGAGAATGATGTGTATGCATAGATTATAGGGAACTCAACATAACAACCAGAAAGGATCACTTTCCTTTACCTTTCATAGATCAAGTATTGGACACACTAGCAGGGAAGAAATATTTTTCCTTTTTTGATGGCTTCAGTGGTTACAACTAGATTAGAATTGCTCCTGAGGATCAGGAAAAGACCACCTTTACTTGTCCCTGGGGTAATTATGCTTATGATATATTACCCTTTGGGCTATGTAACACTCTTGTAATATTCTAGAGGGTTGTCTTGAGTATCTTTAAAAATATGGCCAATGAATGTGTAGAAATCTATATGGTTGACTTCACTATCTATGGAGAAACATTTGATAAGTGCCTAAAAAACCTAAAAAAAGTGCTACAATACTATTAAGAGCACCATCTATCTCTCAACCACAAGAAATGCTACATGCTTATGATAGAAGGTATTGTCTTAGGCCACCACATATTTGTTGAAGGAATTCATGTTGACTCTACAAAAATTAACATCATCAAAAACTTGCTTGTTACTCAAAAATAGAGAGATGTTAGGAGTTTTTTAGGACACGCTGGTTACTATAGGAGATTCATCAACAATTTTATCAAAGTAACAACACCATTGTTTACCCTTATGACTAAAAAAGCTAAATTTCGCTAGACTCCTACCTATGATACAACCTTCAAAAAATTGAAGGAATTATTGACCACCACCCTTATTCTGCATGGTCTTGATTGGAAGCTTCCCTTCCATATTCACACATATACTTTATATACTACCCTAGGGGTTGTGCTCGACCAAAAATAGGAATCACTCAATTATGCCATATATTTTGTAAGCAAGAACCTATAGGCAACATAATTAAATTACATAATTACTAAAAAAAGTTTTGTTATTTCTTCAAAGGTGGCCATTGAAGAAATAACAAAAAAACTACTCGACACATTGTCACATTAGAACAATGTCAAGAAGCTAATTGAATAAACTGGGCTAAATTTTTGGTGGAGGCCACAACTAAGACTAAGTTTGGGATGGAATAAGATCATAGTGTGGGGTGATGTTGGACCCTAAATTTTGACTATGTATTTTCCAATTTTGACATGGAATCATCATGGTGTGAAAGAATCATAATGCAGAAAGACTATGGCACAAAACTAGACTAGCACAGAAGGACCATGGCATGGAACTAGTGAGGTGTGAAAGGTCAAGGGCATGGAAGCACTAGCATGAGAAAACCCAATCAAAGATGACATGTACCTATGAGGAACCTAAGAGCATAGGACTTAGAACAATAATGGAAGAATTGGGGAGTGCATGGGAAGCAGGAGATGGTTGAGGAGTGATTCTTGAGAGCCATCTAGACCTTATCCATCATGAGTTTTACACTGGCCCTCAAAGAGGTAGACACATGGTAGTAAGGATCTAGCATAGAATAAGTATATAGGGGTCGCAAAGGCTTGGGTCCTTAGGAGAACATATTTGATAGACTACCATGACTCTCAGTTCATGGAGATTTCATTGGCTGATCACTCATGTCATTTATTATGTAACTACCTGGTCAAGGAAAAATAATTATAAATACCCTTGTATGAAAGCCTTGTAAAGTGATGGATATTGGATATCATTTTTTTGAAGTATAATATAGAGTTATGGATATTACAATCAGTTCTGATGTTCATGTTTTAATTAATTGATAGTTATGAATCTATTGGTAGGTTTGTATTGAGTACTTTTAGTTGTAACTTAATATGAGATCTATGCAACTTTAACATTTAGAATTTGAGTAACAATATCTAAACTCCATGGCATTCATCTGCGCAGTTATAGTTATTAAGCTTAATGAGACAAGGACCAAAGTAGTGTACTTATTTTTCTATGTAACCTCTAATTAGGCATTAGTTCAAACTCAATTATATGATTAATATGTTACTTTGCAACATAACCCATGGGAACTAGTCTCTTATTGCATGCTTCGAGTGAGCGTGTAAGACCATAGTCTTGCATGAAGGGTTAGTGCACTAGCTCATTGGGGCTACACTTCAGCACTTAAAAAATGTTATTAAAGATTAAAAACCCAACATATTCCCCTCTTCTTTACATGTGTCTTAAACATTAATAAAAAGATTAAAAAGAGAGTTTTTCTTTCCATTTACTCTCAATTTTTTCTATTTTTTTAATTTCAACACTTTATTTTCACTAGTCAAGCATTTTTTCCAAAAAACTAAGAAAAATCTAAAAATAACAAAAACAATGTCAAAATATTTTCTAATACACACAAGCTATACTAAAATCCCTGTCAATCCATGAAAGTAACCAAATCCCACATAAGCCGTGTCCATCCACACAAGTACCATCAAGCCTTTATTCAAAAACAATAACACTTTACAAGCCATTGCCTGAAAAAGATCATATGCTTTTCCTTGGCTTTTGCCTACTCTTCTTTGGATGACCCTCATTGAAACACCATGCCTTGTCTGACATGGTTTATTTCCTATAATTATGGCACCTAGTCCAACCATCATCACATAGTCCAACATTAGCATTGATTTGAGACGTGAGGTCTTTCAATCCACTCCAATTTCACACCTCATTGTAGAGTCTTTAGCCACTTTAGAAGAGAAAGAACACATCCCTGATCCAACTATCATTGTCCTTCCATAGAATAGGGGATGCCAACATAATGTTATCCAGTCTTAGTCTCTCATCCACACTTCTTTCTTCTCCTCAAGTCTAGCCTCATCTTAGATCATTCACATTTAGTGTATGACATTGACCAAGTAAAGTTAACCTAACATAGTAGACCTTTTCCCACAAGTCATCCAATCTGATCTCCCTCATTTATCCAAACCTAACATTAACTAAGAACTGTACCTTCTTGTGATATCTAAGATTGAGGGACCTTGGAGTTTCATTTTTTCACATCTCAACACTCTTAATGAGCGTCAAGATGTTGTTGAGGTCTTTTGGTTCCATCATGATAACCCATTACCACCACCTTTTCAAATCCCAATCCACCAAATAATCAATAAAATCCCTAGCCCATCCATTATGCCTGGCCTCAGAGAGTCAAGTACATAGATTAGGCTGGCTAATTTACATGCATAAAGTTCTTGTATTGAAAAAATTACACATTTTTATAAATTGTATTCCTCCTATGCACCCACACAAACCAAAATTGAACCACTGTGATTCCATCCAATTGCTACATATATGTCTTTTTACACAACCAATTTCACTCTAGCACCATCTACCCTAAGTTGAAACTTTGTTCACAAAATGGTACTTAGGTGATGTAGGAATGTTCTTCATCTAGGATGCTCTTGCAACACTTTGAAGATAAAACATGTTTTTTTATGATAGTGACAAAGAGAATGATGAGAGCTAAAATTAAAAAATAACCTAAAAATTGCATTAAAAATTAATGGCATTCTCAACATAACTATCATACAAAATTTGACTCAATTTCAATTAAATTTTTAAATTTAAATTTTAAAAAATAGATCAATGCAAAACAGAGTCACTTTTTCACGTAAAAAATGTCACCTATGATGCAAAAAAGAGTCACCTTCGTTACAAAAAAAGTGTCATTTTTTTCCTACGTCTTTTTCCCTAAAAAAAATTAAAACTAAAAAACTCAATTTTTAGAAAATTTAACAACTCCCATACAGACACCCTGACATAAGAACACTGATGCAGTTCTTGATGCAAATTTTGGTGATGCATAGTGCATCAATGAAATATATGCTCAATCTTTGCCAAGTAAGTTGACGCATAATGTAAACAAGCGTCGACATCTTTGATACAAATTACATCACATCTTTTTATTGGCATGCTAAAAAAAATATTAGAAAAAATACCTCAATTCTAATACAAACAATAAAATCTATTAGTGAATCATTCATAGAGATTTTATCAAATATTCACATTGTAAAAGAGATCAAACATTCATTAGAATATTCATTATTATTAAAAATAATATTTTGTCTAGAATACTCTTGATGTAACATCTAAGATATTATGGTCATATAAGGCAAAGGATAAGGAAGGAAAAAAATTGTTTACAAATTCAAAGTATTGGAAATAAGAACATTGACTCAAAACTATGAATAAAGAGTGTAAAATAAAATCTCATAACTAGACTTGAATACCTCTCTCTAATTCTAGAATTATGATTGTCCATGTATTTTGGAGACCTAATTAGCTTCAAATTAATTTTTACATCTACAAAGTATAATTTAATATCAGGAATGCATCTATTAATAAACAAGCACTATGTAGTGGCTAGTCTCTGCCTTTAATGCATCAATTGCAATAAAAATTGTAATGTAAATGTGTCGAGTTAACTTAGGGTGTTTTGGAGGCTAAATTAGTCCATGTATTTAATGTGTCAATTATAATGGAATTTTTAATATAAATTATGCCAAGTTAAATCAAGGCATTTTATAGGTTAGTTGTGCATTAAGACAAAGGTTCTATATTAAAAAGGTATTATACTTGTTGTTGGATATATAGAGGAAGTGTTATAGCTATATAAAACTAAATAATATGTAAATAAAATTTATATAGTAAGTCTTATAATTTTATTTAGTAATTTGAAACTAAATGCCTATTATTATTAACTAATAATTATTTAAATTTAGTAGTGAATTAAGAATCGAGTACAATAAATTATTAAAAAATATTTTTAAATTAAGAAGCAATAAAATGTTACAAAATTTTAATGACTATAAAATTGTTATAAAATTTAAAAAGAATGTAATACTCAAATTTTAGGTGTGCTATTTGTAAAATATATATATTATATTTATATAACCTATACCTTTAATAATCTAAAACAATTTGAAGGAATCAAATCAATTTTTTACTGTCATGAATCTATGCCAAACAAGAGTCTTGACAATAACCTATTTGGTTGATAGTCTAGCTTATAACTCCCCTGTAGGACTTATAAGATAATCATTAAATAGAAACTAATGACTTTTGAGAAAGTGATCACTAACATGGTAGGGAGGATTAAGGTTTTGATTCATAGGATGGAAATTCTTTGCATGCCCTGTATCCTCATTACCTTGGCTTAGAATTTATTATGCAGTAATTCCCAATGAATAAGTGGGGTAATTAAATAAACCATAATAACTAGCTTACCATCCATCATCAATTTCCTAGAACTCCAATTTCAAGATAGGGTTGGAAATCAAAAATTTCAAGGCATTTTATGTAGTACACATTCATTTTTATTGTTAGAACACAATTGAATAAAGAAAAAAACTTACCTAATTCCCTGGACCCAAAAACACCAAACTAGTTTTGTGATGCGACCATATCAATTAAAACAAAACCCTAATCCAAGGGAGGAAAATCAAAATATTAGAATATTCAAGATACAATATTGAAAACATGTACCTAGATCTGGGTAACTATTATACTTGAGGTATGTTGAAATGTAATCTATTTTGATTCAATATTTAATTCAACACTGATGATTCTTAGTAAGGTTTGCTTCAATCCCTTGATTTAAGCTTATTGATTTGAAGGTTTGTGAATGCCCTTGAGATTGAAACAAATTAGGAAAAGATATATTCACAAAATGGAAAGCACCTTTTTGCTTGGTAAGCTCATTTTATTCTAGAAGATCATCTTCTTAGGGCATCATATGTGGATATCTTTTTAAAAATTGTGAGTACACACCCTTGCATTTAATTATTCAATGGTGAATCTTGAAACCACATCTGTCCATCTTTTTTATACCAATATTTCCATCAGCATAGTGTCTAATTCCTTCCTACGAAGATGGAGAAAGTGTTTCACATGAATGTTAACGATGAAGAGTCTAGCTATGTTGAGAATTCCACTTTTTGGTGATTTTTATTTCTTTTCTCTTTTTTGAATGCCATTATTTATGATTTCATGTCATGTCACCTCTGATTTGATTTGTATCATAATTTCATGTCATGCCACCTCTAATTTAATCTCATATGTGATGCAAAAAAAACATGTTATTAAGTGTAAAACCTCTACTAAAAGAAAGCATTAGATCCTAGAAAAGCACATTTTATTGACAAAGATTATGCATTGGAGACTTGGGGTGTACCTTCAGACCCAATGCACTTTTTTTCACATATGTTAACTTAATAGCAATTAAAAAAAAGGTTCACAATGGAATTAGTGTTCTCGAGTTTCATATTTTTTACAATGACCTTCCTTCTATCGATTTCAATTCCATTTTCAAGATTTTATTAGTTATTCCTTTGTAAGGATCATGTTTGGCGGTAGGTGTGTTAAGGTATTTAGACTATGCACATAATTTCTTGTACCCCTAAAGTCTAAAATGTATAAAACTTTCCAAAAATTATAAGGAGAAGAGAGTTGAGGGGAGATATATATATATATATATATATATATATATAGGAAGGGGCAATACACAACTACATATGAAAATATGACCAACTTGTAATGGCCTATGCAACACATGACCAATCAAGGAGTATAGCACATGGCAAAGAGGGATAGGAGGTTGATGCAAAAATGGACTAAAGATTCAAGTATATGTGAGATACGCTTACCTAGTCATAATTCAGGTATAGATGGTAGTGCTTTGGTAATGAAGGTACCACAAATGAAATTAAATGTGCATCTTGTAAATGTAAATCTATTTAGTTTCATGGTGATGTTATAAATCTACAGAATGTGGGGAAAAAATTGCTTTTGCATGGTATAATCAATTATGCATTAAGGATGCCAATTGTCAAAGTGTAGTCATATAAAATGCAAAAATTGGTAACTTGAGTAGGGGTAAAAATAACCAATCCTTAGGTCCCTCTTACTTTCTCTCATGACCCTCTTAGGCTTATTTTCACTAATTTTTAGTCATCCATAGCGTTCCAGACTTGACCCTAGCTGAGCCAGGACCCTCCCTTCATGAATAATCCATCCCCCAGGGCTCATCTGCCCAAGACAATATCACCAAAGTTGGATAGTAGCACCGGAACCTAAGGTGTCCCCTTTTCAACACTCCTATCTAATCACATTTTGATCTTAGGTTATCATTTTTATCTGATTTCTCTTGTCTATTATGTCAGCCTAGTCTGGTTTCATCTAACCGATGACCAATAGATCCCTATAAAAGCCAATTAAAAGATCATTTAGAAAGGGTTGAAAAATATCATTTCATCAAGCAAGAATACAATCAAGACCACTCAAGAAATCTTTCCTATTCTCTACATACAGCTAGCCTATACAATTTCAAGCTAAATCAAGTCTTCAAACTAGTTCCCAACCATCTCAAGCATACCCATTTTTAACATTTCTTGCATTTCATTCACTATTGCACCAAACACTCTTAAAAGGAGAACTACATATGGTTTGATCCCTCCTCAAAGTATTGGTTTGTAGGCAACATGCCCACACACAGGGTGTGAAACACGTCCAGTGCATATTACACATACTAACCCCTTTTTCCTATTTGCCCAAGTCCATTCAATTACATAGAAAAGATAATTACATGAAGGATCATCTCTACAAGGAGCTCTGTTGATAGCGATGACCTAAAAATTGGTACATAGACTCACACTGAGCAAGTGAATAAAACTTAAAAATCTTAGATCCTAAGGATAACAACACCAGGGATGGATTACAGCATCAGAGCCCAGGGTGTCTAGTTATAGCAGTCCTATCCAATCAAGAAATGAAGTTAAATAACCTATTTGAGATAGTGTCCCAGTCCTGCATGCAAATTTCTAGACCCTGTCTCAGTCAAAATAGTTCAAAATAAGCTATGTTTAATTTCCTCCCTCTCACTACTATTTTTAAAAAAGGTCTAATTGCAATCTAATTTCACAAATCAGTAACTTTAATTAAGAATATTATTTATTAATTTATCCTACTTAGAATTGTTTATTAAATAGGAATAAAACTCTATTATTTCTAAAAATAATAAATCATTTGGTGAACCCAACTTACTTCGAATTTCACATAAAAACCCTAGAAACCCTAGGATAAATTCCTAGCTAATTTTTTTCCATTAATTTTTGAATTTTTTCTTGAATATTAAAATTAAAAATTCCTCTCAAATTTTATAATTTTGTATTAAATTTTAAAATAAATTTATTTCAAACCCTAGTTGCATACACTAGGTCCCAGTAAATTTTTAGCATTAATCCAATAATTTCTTGATTTTTTGCTTGTACATATAAATCAAAAATTTGATTCAAATTCTCAAATTCAATAGTAATTTCAAAAATAATTTTATTTCAAACCCTAGTTGCATCAACTAGCCCCCAGTAATTTTCCAATCATTTTCTAAATTTTTAGTTGCATATTAAAATCAAAAAATCACTTCAAATTTCAAAAATTCATAGTAATTTTTAAAAATTTATTTTTCTCAAAACCCTAGTTGCATCTACTAGGTCCAATTAAATCAAGCACTTTCCCATAAATTTCTGATTTTTTTCTTAAATACTTAACTCAAAAATTTAATAGAAACTTAAAAAATTCATAGTATTTTGCAAAAATATTTTTGAAAAATCCTTAGTTGCATGTACTAGCTCTTATTTTACTTCTTGAGGTATCACCTTACACTTATAATCAAACTACCAAAATTATGCTCATTTATTTACAAACTTTTCTTACATTTCTTGCAAATAATAAGGAAACCATAATGGGCCCTATCATGTACATGAATGATGAAGTCTATCATATGTTAGTACAAAGCTTTATTATTTGTATTTCATGCTTATTTTTCATTATATGGGATGATGTTAAGCAAGTTATTCTTAAACATCTTAATACATCTTTTGTATCACCTCCCTTGGAGCCTCTACCCCGTGCTGAGTCATGTTGCATGGTCCATTTTTCTCTTCCCCAAGTCATCACCCATCACCAAAGAGCCCAGTTGACTCCTTTTATCCCTCCACCACCTTGACCCATCGATTATCTTCACTCTCCTCCCATAACTACTACTCCTATATAGATAGTAGATAATGTGGTTAGAGATATTACTCGACGTGCTGCTATGCCTCCTCCACCTAGCCAGGAACCTTGTCACCCTTCTATTCCCACCTATCCTAGGCCCAACCCACTTGCATAGGCAGATTTGCACAAGGCATATGACATTGTTGATCAGATGAGAAACACTCTAGCTAAGATTTCCATGTTAGAACTCCTTCAAAAAGCTAATGTATTCAAGGACATTATTTATCAGGCACTCACTCAAAATTCTATACCGATTAATTCAGAACCTTCTTATTTGCATCAATGGTCAACACTTTAAAAACTATAAAAGATGCAATTTCTTTTGATAGTGAGGACATGCCTTATTAGATAGTTATTGATCAAAATTTGCCACTATTCATACAAGTTCAAGTCAAAACTAGTGTAGTCAAGAGAGTTCTTGTTGATAGTGGTTTCAAACTAAATATATGTAATATCACATTCTTATAGGCCATGGGCATAGATTTGGCATCCATGCAAAAATCATATAAGAACATTTGAGGGTTTAATGATATACCTCAACAAACATTGGGTACTATTACTTTAGATATCATGGTGGGACTAAAAATCCTCTCTACATAGTTCTAGGTCATGTTAGGTCCTTTCCACTATAATATTTTACTCGAACAACCCTGGATACACACTATGGGGGTCATTCCTCCTACTCTCCATCGATGCATTAAATTTCTCCATGAGGGATATCTATACACATGTCTAGAAGACAACCAGCCATTTAAGTATTGTCAAACTACAGAGTCATCTTTGACTATTTCACTAGATGGGACACCATCTCACAATATAACCACCACCTTATAACATTTCTCGTGATTAGATACATAGATATGAGGTTGGAGAGAATAGCACTTCTCACATTCCTTCACTTACAGTCGCACCTTCAGCTCTAGATATTCTGTTAGTCATAACAACTTCAACTATCCTAGCTACTCCATTGGTCATAGTTCTGACACATGTTACACATCCACCATCACTGACATCAGTACCAATAGTTCCAGTTGATTCCATAGTTACTCTACTAGTCACATATACCTTTGCATTAGTACCATCTTCTACTACTATAGATGATGAGACTCTTATATCATAGTTACCCCTTGTGGTAAATTTTGAGTTACCATAAATACATGATGTTGATATAGATTCATAGGCTTCTTCAAATGATGATACGACACCCACACTCACAAATGACTCTTTGTGTGGATTGAGATTTACACCAATTGGCCCAAGAGAGTACCGAGATGACTCTAGAGTTCTCATACCACATCTTACAACACTTTTAGCATCTTGCACTACACTCACAGGATATACTCCACACTCATAGCCATAATCAAACCACTTGGCACATACCGTTCACATGGTTACCTCTATGGATATAGAGCTCATTATTCAGATTTAGGTAGGCAATACAAAACATCAATCACAATTTATGTTATAGATATTACTTGATCATGGATTGATCACATTACTGATAGTAAGATAGATTTATCAGTAGATTATCACATTAAGATGGTTGCCCATTTTGTACTTTTCATAGGATTACAGGCCATGATACAAACTCATGTATAACTTTACAATAGAGAATGGATAAAATATAGGATCAAGGCATTATTTAGATTATAGCACCACCAATAGCACCAGCTCCACCACTTCCACTAAAGTCATCTACTAGCAAGACTAAACACCCCATAGCAAAGTCAACATCTCCACCACTAGAGCAACCTTCAGTTTGCCTTCAGCATGATGACACCATAAACACAACATCTGTAACTTATGATGATGATCTTGAGGCAATTGATGATGGACATGACCCTTTCTTCCATTTTCATCCCTAGCAGGATCCATCCTTGGATCCCTTCCTCCCTCCAGCCTAGTCCTTTTTATTATCATGTACATATTTCTTTATTTACATGCTTATACATAGTCTCTTTTCAATTATTGCTTTTACATAATCTCTTTTGCTTGATTGTACATAGTTCAAAATTATAAAAATACAAAAATAGTATAACATTTCAAAATTCCAAAAACATTCAAAATATAACAAAACATCAAAAACATTTTGATTATATGCATAATCCATGTTTTACATTTTTATTACTATGTTAAGACTTACATTTTTTGTTCCATGCTATTGTATGTCGATTTATCTACATCACCATGCTTCACTTGATCTTCTTTGAGTGTGTGCAGTGATATCTAACTCTTTGATTGCTTCACTCTACCCATTGAGGGGGCATCCTACATCTACATTCGAGACATACTTCAATATACATACCCATTGGGGGCATCTTCCACATGACTACACCATCTAGGTTATGTCATTGCTACACTACACACTCCAAGTTATTATGTTGATGTACATTAATTACTAGATTACAGATATTACTATATCGACATTTCACTAGTATCTAACACTTGTGTATCTCTTATCATATACTTAATCTTGTACTAAACATGTCTTGTAGACTTTCACTCTTACTTTGATTAGTTAGATGTCATTTTATCTTTCTAATTATTACATGCTTTCTCTTCTTGTTTAGCATAGCTTGTTTGATTGCATTTCCAGTTCATGCTTGTCTCCTGTATGTGCCTTAGGACATTTGCCAATGTCCTTATCTTCTATTCATGTGTGTGCCTTAGGATATTTGCCAAAGTCCTTATCTTCTATTCATGTGTGTGCCTTAGGATATTTGCCAATGTCCTTTGTCTGTACTCCTTTATGTGATTGTGGCTTCCATGCCAACTTGCTTATTTTAATTGTATGTGTAGGTGGCATTTGAACATACCTTTTATGCTTATTTTCTATTTTGAGTGACATGTGTCCATGTTCCTTATTTATTTGGCCCCTTAGACACCCTTGTATACATCTTACTTCTTAATTTGTGTGCTTGTTACTTGATTGCTTTCGATTACTTGTAATGCCATGATCCATATCATGCATTTTTCCTATTTTCTTGGATGCCATGATGGACATCATGCTCCATCCCTCCAACTAACAACTAATAAAACTAACAACTAACACTTTCCGTTATAGTTCTATACATTACACATGCTGCTACATTGTTATATCTATCGAGGCATACCCTTGTTGATCTAACAATCTCTCAAATCAAACCATGCTATATCTTAAGATATCTTGTTGATTATCATTGCTATATCATTTATATTTCTAGCTTAATGCACTTGTAGGGCTTCTTCTTCTGAGGGAAGTCATTACAGGGTACTATTTCTACCCTCAGAAGAGGGGGAAACAAACATGGGTTTTGCTACATAGATCAAAACTCCTATCAATAAAAAAATTTAGTTTCAGAACAACCAAAACAATAACTAGTCATTAAACCACTCAAAATAGACTAGGCAAACAGTCAAGATTCTAGAACAGTGATCAATTTTAGCCCAAGGCAACAACACTGAGGCTGAACTACATCACCAGACACTAGGGATATTTTCAATGCTCCTATCTAAACAATAGAAAAAATAGGTTTTCCAGAAGCAAATATAAAATTAGGTTTGGTTATAATTTTGCACAATCAAACCAGTTCATATCAATAGTTTTCAATATATTTTTTTCAAAGAATCTAGGCATAGGGGGCATCATACGTAGTATGATTGGTCCTCACTTCTAATTTCATATACGACAGTTGGTACAACTTTTATATCAGAATCTATGTTTCAAACACTAGTGATCAGGGGGAGATTGCATAGCACTTGTCCTTCTTTTCTTTCAGTTTTCAGCATTACCCAAGCATTCTTGGTAGCTATATGCCTTATTCCATCTGTAAGTTGTTGGAATCATTTTGGAGTGGCTTTCATACAATCCTAACCTCCACATTCTCTAGTAATAGAGTTCCTGATTGGCTTCTACATAAGCCAAATTTTTAGTTTTAGAGTGGTTTTCAAACAAGCCTAATCTCTATCTTTTCTGAGTTGGCCAACATTGGCCTATTTTTTAGTACACATTTGGCTATCCACATCATATTATCATATTTTTAGAGCATTCATGAGCTTCATAAGCCATCTCATATGACATATACATTCATATATATTGGTATTAGTTCTTAGCTTCACTTCATGGGGGAACAATGGAGCCAAAAGGCCAGCATTTGTATTATTGAGCCACCTATTCAGAGGGATTGGACACATAATCCAGTCATCGATTATCACATGCATGATCATCTAACTTCACGTAGTAAGAGATGATGGAGCCAAAGGGCTAGCCTTTGCATTATTGAGCCACTTTCTAGGGAATTGAGCACTCAGTTTTGTTCATAATATAACTTTTGTTATAACATCATCCAACATTACCCATTATCACAAAAAGTTTTGTATTGGTTCACATACCCAATGAGGTGTATTCATTCCTCTCTCTCTCTCTCTCTCTCTCTCTCTCTCTCTCTCTCTCTCTCTCACCTAGCTTTATACATTCTTATTTTATATCACATATAATAAGAACTGATCTACTCTTTGTTTCCTTTCGTAGATTCACACTTGCACAATATGTTCTCTATGCACAATCTATAATTACTCAACATCACACAAGTTTCATGGGCTTCACCTTTGCAGGTAAGTTTAGGTGTGCTATCTATTTTCTTTTATCCTAGTATTTCACTTTGCTACATCACTAGAAAAAAGGGGGGCAAATGTAGTCATATAAAATGCAAAAAATGGTAACTTGAGCATAGCTAAAGACACCCAATCCTTAGGTCCCTCTTGCTTGCTCTTATGACCACCTTAGGCTTATTTTCACTGATTCCCAGTCATCTGTGGCCTTTTGGACTTGACCCTAGCTGAGCTAGGACCCTCTCTTCATGACTAATCCATCCCCCTAAGTCTCATCTACCCAGGACAATAGCACCAAATTTAGACATCAGCACTGGACCCTAGGGTGTCTCCTTTTCAGTGCTCCTATCCAATCACATTTTGAGCCCAGGTTACCATTTTCCCCTAATTTCTTTTATCTATTATGTTAGCCTAGTCTAGTTTCATCTAACCCATGACCGATACATCCCTATAAAATCACATTCAAAGATCATTTGGAAAGGGTTGGAAAATATCATTTAAGCAAGCAAGAATACAAACAAGACCACTCAAGCAATCTTCTATTTTTTTTTTCATACAACTAATTTATACACTTTCAAGCTAAATTAAGTCTTCAGACTAGTCCCTAGCCATCTCAAACATACCCAATTTTAGCATTTCTTGCATTTCATTCACTATTGCACCAAGCACTCTTAAAGGGAGAAAGACATATGGCTTGATCCCTCCTTAGAGTATTGGTATGTAGGCAGTGTGCCCACACATAGGGTGTGAAGCACGTCCAGTGCATCTTGCACACACTAACCCCTTTTTCCTATTTACCCAAGTTCATTCAATTGCATAGAAAAGATAAGTAAACGAAGAATCATCTCTACAGGGAGCTCTATTGATAAAAACGACCTGAAAATTGGTACACATAATCACACTGAGTAGGTGAACAAAACCCAAAAAGCTTAGATCCTGAAGACAACAACGTCAGGGAAGGACTACAGCATGCGAAGCCCAAGGTGTCCAATTCCAGCACTCCTATCCAATCAAGAAATGAAGTTCAAGAAGCTGTTTGCGACAATGTCCTAGTCTTGCATGCAAATTTTCAGACCCTGTCTCAGTCAGAACAATCTAGAATAAGCTAAGTTTCATTTTCTCCCTCTCACTGCTATTTTTAGAAAAGATCTAATTACAATCTAATTTCACAAATCACTAGATTTAATTAGGAATATTATTTACTGATTTATGCTACTTAGACTTATTTATTAAATAGAAATAAAACTCCATTATTCCCAAAAATAACAAATCACAAAGTTAGAAGGCAATGACTAGTTTTCAACGATGATTCCCTGTGAACTGAAGACTACACAAACTGAATGTAATACAACTGATGATGCACATTGCTTCTAACGAACAAGATGAAGATGGTGATGCAGATGCAGATGAAAATACATTTTTTTAATTTATTTTTTAAATAGGGAAGCCATGTATAAAAATAGACAGCTAAGAGAAGCATGACAATGATAGCTATGCAAAAGCAAATAAAAAAATAGTAACTTACCAGAGATAGAGAGTAATGTAATTTATAAAGCACTATTTTATTCAAAATAATAAAATTTCATCCAATCGTTATGAAGTAAATATAATATTCTCCAATATCACTTTAAAAAATATTCAAAAATATTGCATATAAAACTATAATATTATTTTAATAATAATATGTTAATTCAAATGATTTAATTAACTAAAAAGAATAAATTATTACCTTGGAGAAAATTATAGTACTCTCCCTTAATATGAACTAAAAATAGATTTGTAATTTAGAAGTTGGCATTGCTTTATTTCTTTAATTAAATTATTCCATTTATATTGTTAGAATGAGTAATTTATTCTTTTTATGTGAGCCGTGTATCATTGGTTGGAAATGAAAGATTTTTTTTAAAATTTTAGTTATTTATTCAATTGTGGGACTGGCAGGCCAAACCAGATCTGGAATACATTTGGAGGTTCCGGTCCCCCATACTTTTATTTTATCAAATTGTCAATTCTATGTCTCCGAATTAAATTATCAATTTTATATTTCTTGTTATAAGTACCCTGATCACTGATAAGATTTGAATCTGAATTACCAATCTACAAATAAATCTATTTTAACCAAAACCACAACCTGGTTCGAGAGCAGTGATGGTTTCGAGTTAATTTTTTATTTTTTTATTAAATAAAAGTTAGTAGAGAACGTTACCGAGGAACATGGACAGTTTAAATTTAAAATGTATTCACGTAAGCGGGAAAAAAGTGTTGAAAATATGTAGTCGGTAGACACAGGAACAAGGCGCGAAAAATTGATGGTTGAGTTCAGTTTAATATTAGGGAAGAATAATCTGAATGCAATGCTGGTGGACAACAATTTAAAGGCAGTGGTAGAAAAGCAATTTAATTTGAATGAAATGTTACTAAATCCACCATCCATCACGGTTGGCAGTAGTGCAATGTCGTCATGATCCATAAGCTTGTTGGAGATCTGTTTGTAAACAATGCTTCAGCTGCAAACAACTTCCATCGGAACACTGTCCATCATAAATAATTTTACCATTACCACATTATTTAGAGGAAAAAAAAACCCTCAAACATCTAATCACGTATTTGGCAACTTACAACGGCAAGGAAAGAAAGGACGACGATGCAGTCGCCTCTGTAAATATCTGCACTTTGTATGTCCATTAAATGTTGAGCTTCAATCACATGGTACATCTTCCAGATATCACTCGGCATTTTTAAGCTCATAATTCTTATAATCACTTCATTGCCGTACACCTTCACATCCACATTAACACTATCCATCGCATGGCAGCTTTTCCTGGCTAATAACCGCTCTCTGTTTTCCTTAAGCTTTTGGACTCGTTCGTGCAGTTTCTCAATATATTTGATGGTTTCTTCGATTAAACAGTACCTTGCAACCTGAGACAATAACACATTTTTAAGCAGATGGAAGCCGGGTATTAATCTGGAGAAGGAAAATATATATTTCGAATTCTAATATGGTTTAGGTTACCAGGGCTTCCGCTGGAATATTGGGAAGAAGTTATGATAGACATAGCAAAAACTTTTGGACAACTCATTGTTTTTGATGCTGTAACTAAATCCCCAAAAAAACTGGTCTATACCAGATTCTGTGTGAATGCAAATATAGATAAAGAATGTCCATCAAAGTGTCATCCAGGTATGGTAACTGGGTTCAACAAATAGAATATGAAAATACCTCATTTGTGTGACAAATCTGTCACAAAATGGAACATTTTGCCAAAAACTGAATGATCAGCAGCGCTGGAGAAAGAAGTATAAGAGAATTCAAAATAGTCTTCATGATGCTAAAGATAAGGAGTCGGAGAAGGATGAAGATAAAAGCTATAATAATAGACCGAAAGAAGAAGAACTGGAGCATTCTGGAGATATTCTTATATAAGTCCTTATGCAGATAGGGATTAGCCCTAAGAAAGAAAAACGATGAAATAAAGTAAAATAGAAGGGATGAGAAAAGGAACAATATTCAAGTTTTAGAAAATTAGAAGATTCATTTTATGAAGCAGGATGAAGAGGGGAATAATCAGAGAGGAGAGAAAGCAACTTTTAGAGAAACAAATACTGCAGCATTGGAAGGAGGAGTATTCTGGCAAAGAGGTAAGGCTTTATGATTTTTCATTTTCTAGCCCACCCTCTCATTATGTTTTGGAAGAGGAGGGGAAAGAAGACCTCAAGTTGAGAGTGAACACTTGGATTCAACCTACGACCTTATGTTGGAAATACAAAAAGTGATACCATGCTCGCTGGATCAGCCCTTGGGGCAACACCTGGTTTTTCCTTCAACGAGCACGAAACAAAGCATGGATTTAAAAAGAAGACCGAATCTTAAAGTTAAGTTCAAAGTAGGGAGATAGGAAAACATGTAGCTAATGGAGTTTAGTAGTTCCAAATCCTCAACTAGATATCACAAATGAAAGTTATATCATAGACTCTAAGAGCGTGGAATGGCTCAAATAAATAGAGAAAAGTACGGAATTTCAGAGAATATCATAACCCTTGAAAGAAGAATTTGAGGCAACAAAAGCTTTGAATGAATTCTGCTCGTCTCTGCTTTAATTGTACTTGAAGTATCTTTATTGTTTGTATGCTGGATGTTTAGTGTTTTTGTTGCAAGTTTGCAGCTATGTTACAACATGGGATATAGTATAACCCAATTCTATCCGTTGCTCCTATTTCTTGGATTTTATTGATATCCATGTATATCTTTATTGGAAAAATGTTTGAGCCGTTTGTGAACCCCACTTTTACCAATAAATAAAATAAGAATAACACAATTTATTTGAAAATGATTGCGAAATGTCAAGGAAAAGTACCCATAGAGACCAATTAAATTGAGCATACCTTGCAAATGGGGATTGGCAGTATGGATGTGAGTGTTGCAAGAAATTGGCTCATTCGTTTTCTTCGAGTCTTTTCAGAGAAGACTATGCTTTGTATTCGTTTCCTTTTCTTTGCAGCTACACTCTCCAAAGCATGGGCATTGGCGTCCTGAAAATGTTGAGACATGATCTGAGTGCTCTGTGTCTCCTCCGGCTGTGTAAAAAGGGGATCCCAATCCAGCTCAGGCCAAAACTGAGGAATGGAAGTACAATCCGTGTATGCCATGGCGTTGTCCGTTATCGGCCAATGAAGATATGCAGAGATACCATCCAGTCAAAGAATAGGATACAAGCATGGATGGGCTTGCTTTCACTTGAGCATTAAACAGAGCGTGAGGTCAGAGGGAGGGCATCTTTCCCTTGTATCGCGTGAAATAATTCGGCAACTCGTGGAATCTGTGCAGCGGTTGCGTCATAATCGTGAACGATAATATTAAATTAGTCAGTTCCAAAATTAATTTCAACCTCCAATCTCAATAACGAGTATCATATGTCAACAAGTATCTTTCGTTTTCTGGGAACAAAATCAAAATTTGAAATTGTAAATCTTATAATAATATACAGTATTTCTAGAAGCCTACAATCTAATAAAATTATTGTATAATACAAATCATTGTTAATTTAATAATAGTAATTTTTATAATATAATAAGTAGATCCCAATGATTTCACATGGCTACTTATTATACAAATTTTTAGCATTGGGGATTAACATATTACATGATAGGACTGCGATATATCAATTTTAGGGATATCATCCAATGCTCATTGTATATTTGTCATAGGTTGGTTTAGATTTATGGATAAGGGAAGCCTTGGCTGCCATCCAATAATAATTGTTAAGATCGCTATGGTTTCATAGGACTCAATTATAAACCATAGACAGTAAAACAAATCTTTTATTTTTTAACTTTAATTTTAGTTATATATTTAATTAATTAAACAAATTTTTATTTTTATTTTTTTTAATTCGTCAAATTTAATTGTAAATTATATATATATATACACTTTCTTAAATATTTGTTAGAATGAATAAGTTTATTAAATAATAGAAAATATTTAAGATTAGATTTGAAATCTCTTTCATTTAAATTCTAAAATGCAAAGACATCTAAGTCTTTACTATTATCTAATTATTATTTAAAAGATAAAAAAATCATCTTAAACTTTTATAAAAGAATAAGAAAAATAATTATATAATAAAAAAAGATTCCTTTTATTTAAAATGAATGTTTATTATTTCTGAAGATAATCTTTCTTTTTCTTATTATTTTAAAAGTTATAAATTAAAAAAAGTAATTGTATAATAAGAAAAGATTCCATCTATTTATAACAAATGTTTATTAATTCTTAAGATAATATATTTTATTTATATTTAAAAAGGTATTTAAATAAAATTTTATCTATTTTTTTTAAATTTTTAATCAATTATATATATATATATATATATATATATATATATATATATATATATATATATATATATATATATGAGAAAAAAAAATCAAACAATGATTATAGTTTACATAATAATATGTAATTATTTTCTTTTTATAAAATTTTAAAATTTTAATAATAATTTTAATTAAAAAAAATATATAAAACTTCAAAATTTAATTCTTTCATTATATAATAATATATTTCAATAATAAACTGAATCAATAAATACAATAAAGAACTTCAAAATTTAACTCACATTATATAATAGATTTCAATAATAATCCTAAACAATAAATATAATATAAAACTTATAAAACTTCAAAATCTGACTCTTTCACTATATAATAATAGATTTCAATAATATTTCAATCAATAAATACAATATAAAATTTCAAAATTTAACTCTTTCATAATACAATAATTAAGTATCACATTTTAGAATTTTTTTTACATATATAAAAACATAAATAGAATTTTTTGTGGTAGCTACTAGTTGATACCAAATGCAAGGTGAAATTTAAGGCAGCACCTAAAATACTGTAAAGGATTATGATATATTTATTTCTAAACATTTTCATGCCATTGTCAAGGACTCTGTGGATGCTTTTCAAGAAAGGAAGCACACATACAATGCAGCTCCTAAAATACTGTAAAGGATTATGATATATTTATTTCTAAACATTTTCATGCCATTGTCAGGGACTCTGTGGATGCTTTTCAAGAAAGGAAGCACACATCATTGTATGTGAATGTTAAGACCTAGAATAGGATAGATTATTCGCAAAGATAAATCGATGCAGTATATTTTAATGACCACCACTTTTTAAATTTCAAGTGATTAAATACACGAAGGGCTCGAGGGTTACTTGAATTTCATGATTTATGTGTGTTTTACACATATATTTAAAGGCTTATTAATGCGGAAACATGAATACTGAAGTTAAACATTCAAGAAAAAAATCAAAATGGCTGATACACAGCTTCTACATTACCATAGTATGCCTATTTTGATGATATAAATTGTATTTCTATCCTACTTACTTTAAAAATTTTATTGCTATCCTACTTTAATAGTTAATGTAAATCTAAACTGAGAATATTGTTTTATTTATTTAGTGCATTAAAGTAAATAATTTATGGATTACCATTAATATTGTAGTTAGTATGTTTTATATTTATAATTTATTAATATTATAAATATTAAGTGTATCTTAAATGTTTGAAGAACAAATAATATGTAGATTAGTCATTTGTTAGTTTAAATAACAAAAATCAAACATAACAATACATTAGGACTAAATAATCTTGTTTAAGATTTAGGGAGAGCATAACATAATAAATAAGATCATAAAATACAAATAAAGATAATAAAAATTTCTTACTTTTTTTGTCGAATTTGATGTTTACTTGTTGGCATAAGTATGTTCATGCTTGGCCTATGATGATTAGAGTCTTCTATCAATTCTCTTCCATGGTGGTAGTATCTCTCCAATAGTCACTTGTGACTTGGTATGAAGCTTGGCATAAATTTTGCATTATAACACTACTTTCAAAGACATCAAGAAGGTATTCCAACAGAATAACCTTACACACAAAAGTTTGTTAGCATATAGTGTGGGTATTTGTATTTATAACTCTAAGAATTGACTCTAATTCTAAGGAGTTTAGGTTAAATTCTAACTTGGGTTGAGTTTAAACTAATCTAAGTTGAGTTAGTCTTACCTAGCATTGGGTCAAAGCACTCATAAAATCTTGACACCTCATTTTTAGATATTTTTGAGGCACGAAAACTCACTTTAGATATTTGTGAGGTTGTGACTCATAATTTTAGAATATTTAGGAAATACTAAATCACTTTATTAGCTCCTTTGACCTTTGACTTCATATTTGGCTAAAACTTCCTTTTTGGTAAATGAAATTCACTAATTTGATTTGAAATTTTTGTTTAGGCAAGTTAATTAAGATTTACAATGTAATTAATCTTACTTAGTGATTTTTGGCTTTTGATAATTGTTTTAAATGTTATGAATTCATAGTTTGACAAGCCAAAAGTGTCAAATTACTAGGTCGTAATTTGACTAGATTTAAAATTGAATTAGGTTTTCAGTGCATATAGAGTAATACACCAAATAAGCTAGCCTCATCATATTTTTTGGATAATTAAATCCTTTACCCGAACAAAATATGGCAATTTAGATGATTTTTAGGCTTAGATTAAGTCATCGAACGTTCCCTTAAAATGAAAAAAATGACATGATCTAATGGTAACGGGGGTGGGATTACTGAATTACCTAAAGGCAGTTATAAAAATTAGTGACAATAGAGTCACTGATTTTCGTAAAGGTAGTTATAATAAGTAACAAAGGATATGACATTGGTTTGCCTAAATGTGGTTATAAGCAGTGGCACAGATAATTGACCTGGTAGGGCGATGAGATGGATACTGATTTGCCCAAAAGTAGTTATAATCAGTAATAAAATGAGAAACATTGATTTGACGAAAGGAAATTATAATCAATAATGAAACTAAAAAAACTGATTTGCCCAAAGGCAGTTATAATCAGTAACAAAATGAGAAACACTAATTTGCCTAAGGCGATTATAATTAGGAATGAAATGAGAAACATTGATTTGCCTAAAGGTGATTATAATTAGGGATGAAGTGATAAACACTGATTTTTTCCAAAGATAGTTATAATTAGGAATGGAATGTTGGTCATAGATTTGTCCAAAGGTGGTTATAATCATTAGCACAAGATGTAAAAAATAATGTTTTGTCTATGCAGGCAATTATAATCATTCAATTGATTAAAAAATAATGATATGCCTAAAGGTCGTTATAATCATTCACACATTTAACTTGCATGATTAAAAATGAGAATGCCCCAAAAAGGTAAGATATATATCGTTGATCGACCAAAAAAAAAGAAGAATTTGCCATAAAGGGGCAGATTGACAAGGGTAGATTATGCAAAAATATCATAAAATAGATTTATGATGAGATAAAAAAGGATAATAGCACATCTTTAGCCTAAATGTGAGTTCAAAGATACACATTTGAACAAACACCAGATATAGGTAAAAAAATCATGTTGTTAAACAGGTCTTAGAGGAGGCCCAAAAAGATGGTCTAGTTACAATACGATCAAAAAATAAGGCATGTAGGATCAAATGGAGATTAAAATGGACCATGGATGTGAAAAATACACTTCCCAGAGTGAGTAGAATGGACTATAGGCCCTAGGGGTAAAAATTCAAATATTTTAGATACATATTCACCCCTGGAGTAAAAAACAATTCATTTTTACCCTAACCTTTTGAGAAATAAAGTTTTGGTTTTCTATGTGCATTATTGAGAGAAAATGGCCCATGGAAGAGTTTGATGACATGTATCAGAGTGAGTGAGGGAACACATATAGCCACCACATGATGGGGAACTGATAAGTATCCCCAACTTGGTCATTAATTATCATTTATTTACATTAATTACATGTTTTAGGTCAAAAAGTTGTGAAGTCACCATTTGTGTGGTAGGTAAATGATAGCTTTACTAGGAAAAATAATGAAGTCAAGCAAAGTCATCATTTTTAGAAAAAATGACAATGCCTAAAAATGGTATGAATTGTTAAAATGGAAATTTCACCCATTTTAGTTGAGGTCATCATTTTCATGAAATGCTTTTGCATAAAAATGTACATAATTGCCTAAACGGTGGCTTTGACCTAGTGAAAATAATGGCTTTGCTCTGAAAGCCAAAAATAACTGATTTTAAGGACTTGAAAGGGGTCCAACCTCTAGAAGAGGGTCATTTAGACTGAGTAGGCTAGGCTTAAGCTCTAGTAGTGGTATGTAGTTAGGTTGATGCTAAATTTTGTTATTACAGGAGTGATTGGTTGTTCTTACCTATTGTGAGAGATGATCCCATTATTTGCAGACCCCACAAATTTGGACTAAGGCCATGATTTCCTTTCTTAAGATACTAGACCTGAATGATGTGGCACAAATGCTAGTTATCTAGTTTGATCGGGCTTATCTAAGTGTGTTAGTAGAGTGATAACATAGTGAGACATCCAACTTTCACTTACCAACCAAGGAGGCTACTACCACACTTAAAGATACCTAGTGTATCTTCATGTTATCGATGTATGGGTGATGTTTGCTTTAGACACCACTAACATAGCAATAAGCAGTGCTTGATGATCTATGCAACTATTAGGGTATCCCCATGGTTCAAGGGAAGGTCGATATAGACTTGATTGAGATCTATACATATATTCAACCAGATGATCTACTTGTCAAGGATCCATCACCACTAATATTGATTAATTGAGAGGTTGTTTTTCTCATGGCCATTTGCAGTGACATCTTACTACCTGACAATAGTGGCTAGTATTTCCATATGGGCTTAGGTGGCATCATGTGGAGCATGTTATAGGATTCTACATGGTTTGCCTAGGGACTAGTTATTCTAACATAGTTGTACATAGATTTGTACATGATAGTGTACCTAGGTGGATGCAATATTAGATCCTGCACACTTCTTATGGGCTAGGGCTGAGAGCATATTGTGATCAAGATACAAGATGAGATGTGCTGGATATAAGATCACAAGGATCCACTAGCTTATGGTCAGCCTCAGACCGAATCTGGAAAACATGGGATCAGAGGAGACATCCCCTTTTATCATCATATATTTGATGATCTAACCCCATAGTTCTTCATTTGGAGGTTATACCTCACCTAATAGCTACAATGTTTCATAAATGAATGGTACATAAGATTCATGACCACTAGATGTTTTCTATTTAGGAGGCAGTCCCATATCATAGAGGAGTACCACCCTAATTAGGTACTTGGGTAATTTGGTTATACATAGGATATACTTGAGGTGCTATAGTAGTTTGCACATGTGACATGAGAGATTAGTCAAGATACTCCAGTGATCTTGAGGAGTTAGGCCATAATGAGCTACACTATCATACCATATGTTATCTAAACCTATGCAAGAGGAGCTATAGATGTAGGGGTCACTCCAACTTATATGCACTAGTGGGTACAGGTGTGCCCTTTGAGGCTAATAGCTCTAGTACTGATATGGGGTCAAGTACCTATAGATATTGAAGAGATGGAGCTTGATACCTCTAGTGCAAGCAACAACACTTGACAAGAGAGTGAGGCTGGGGATGATGAGGATGATGATGGATTTGATAGAAGATAAGGTGAAGGATATGGTGATGGAGATGATGGATATGAGGGGCTAGATGGAGATGATGGGGGGCTAAATGTGATGATATTATATCCCAGCTCAACAGTGGTAGCAGTGGCATAGGTTGGCTTTGACCAGGCAAGGCCTTTAGGTACATGGGGACATCTAGGCTAGGTAGGGTCTTTTTGGTATGGCCACAATAGGTAGGGATATTGACATGATAGATTAGGATATTAGTGCTTAGATACAAGAGATTGTAAGGTTACATCACTAGATATCAAAGTTGCAGAGCACCTTAGACATGGGGGATGATGATATGACTCAATTGTAGATTGAGATCACTCAACTGAAGGCTGAGATGGCTAGGATGGTGCAGTTTAAGAGCCAACTTACAACAAATAGAGTTCAAGGAATTAGTGAGTGGGATCAAGCATTGGCCAATGTGAATAGGTTTAGATGAGAGTAAGATGCAAATAGGGAAGCCAATACATAGGCCATATTTTCATAGATGATTCTGGAGAGCCTTTGGGCTAAAGACAAGGCCTCTTATTATAGGTGATCTTATGAGTCTACCATACCCAAGGATTAATAGGTTGTTACTTTTGAGATCTAAGATGCATAGAGGATAGGGATCAGATCTAGTCAGTATCAAACTAGGACTCATATTTTAGTTGCTTCAGACCAGTATGTTCATCAATCGTGACCACCAACACTAGGATCACTAAGGCCACCCGTGCCTCCTTTAGCTATAGGTCCTATAGATACATAGAGCTAGACTTTATCACATGGACCTTATCATTTTGGCATGTTGGCACATTACTCATTGTATTTGCATACTTATGTATTTTTGAGACACCACTATGATATGTATATGACATTTGAGATATATTGATATTCATTTTTGAGTCCTTTGAGGCTAATGTACATATATATGATATTGCTTTGATATATATATGATGTCATGCTTATTATCTTTATTATCTCATGTTTGACATTGATTAGCATTATGAATGTTTAACATTGTTGATGTTTAAGCTCATGTATGCTTTGTTCATTAATTTTTTATGTTATTTTTATGAGATGTTATATTAATTATCATTTGATTATGTTTTATGACTTATATATATGCTTATTCAGAGATTCTTGTCTATATAAACATATAATAAATCTTTTATTGCTCTTATTTATTACTCATGGATTCAGGCATGTGTATAGGTATTTGGTTAGGTTTTGATATATTGGAGAAGTATTGCCATTGCATTGATAAAATAGACTTTGTGAGCACAATTTTTTTTAATCTTGTGATATTATGCATGATAGTTATGGATAATTAAAATGACAATACAAACCTTAAGCATATAAAACTTAATTTAAATATAAATAAAAATAACTTATGAATAAGTTATGAATAATCAAATTCTAAGTGTAAATAAAACAAATAAATAAAGTGTAAGACTAAATACAAAAATTCATAACATAAGTACATGATATGGATAATCAAGTTTAAAGTGTAAACAAAATGTAATAATCTTATGGAAATCAAGGAACAAAATAAATAACAAAACAAACAAATAAAATAAACAAAAAGATAAAAATAAACAAAACAAATGAACATAAAAAAACAAATAAAATAATAATAATCAAACAAAAATATAAACAAACAACAAAATACAAAAAGAAACAACACACAAATATAAACAACCAAATACTAACTAACAAAAAAAAATGAATAAACAAACACCAACAAAAAAATATAAACAAATTATACAAACAAACAAACATAAAAGATAAACAAACAAAATTAATAACAAAACACTCGCATACAAAAATAAACAAAATGCCAATAAATATAGGCAACAAAATACTAATAAAAAACAACAACAGAACACCGATAAATAAAAACAAACAAACAAACAAATTCAGTACAAACAAAAATAGATAAAATAAATAAATGTACAAAAAAAATAAAACAACGCAATAAACAAAACAATCAAAACAATTAAATAATCTAAAACAAAGAAAAGTGTAGTAAACAAACTAATTTGAACACACAAAAACAAACAAAGTAAATTACACAAACAATAATTAATCACAATGTTAGTGCAAACATAAAACAAAATAGTCATGCATATATAATAGAGGTGTTACTCTTAGCAACAGGGTGACCCCTAAGTTAGGTAACTATGACATAAGTAAAAAAAACATAGGAACAAAAGACTAATGGTTGCCCCTAAGCTATAAGAAAAAAATGACACAAACAAGATGACAAACATTACCCTTAGGCTATAGTAGACAACGACACAAATTAAAAAATAACATTACCCTTAGGCTATATGAAACAATGATATAAAATAAATAAAATAGGGGAAATAAAATAAAAGGAAGGGGTAGCTGAGCTAACTCCAAATGCACTAGGCAAGTAGATGTTGCCTACGTAGTTCTATGGACACAAGACCTAATGTAAACTTTAGGTCAAATATAGTTCTCCCATGATATGGGATAGATAAAATTTGAGGAAGAGAAAACATGATTGACCTTTGGATAAAAATAGGAATGATCTCGTAAAATGGTGAATGCATGAGAAAAGAGGGGATGACATTTCAAAATCATGAAAACATCAACACAAACAAATCACACAATTTTAAGAGTATGGTTTAGGCTAAAACCACACTAGAAAACAAGAGACGAGTATCCACAAATGAACTAAATTGGTAATTCATAGTTTCTACTACATCTCAGGCTTGGAATGAGAATGATCTCACAAAACAATGAGAGTATTTCAAACAAAAAGTGATCACAAAATGGTGAAAGCATAAGAAAATCCAAGTGGTCATTAGTGTATTAAAGTCAAATACATAATGCTCACAACATCAACTCACAAAATGATGAGATCATACGGCTAAGACCAATAAATAAGAGGAAACTAAATGACACATGGTTACTCATGAATTATTTAGAAGTTCTAGGATCCTTAATGCAAATAAGTGGTCAAACAATTGTTAGGAACCCCTTATCCAACGAAAGCACAATTGATTACTTTCTTATAAGCAATTAAACACGGAATTATACCAGAATGATTAAGTAACTAGAAACTTGAGACAACAAAGAATTTGAGAGACAATACACACTCTTGTATTAAATATTACTAGAAGAAAATACAATAAGGAAGATGCCACTTCTTCCTCCACCTCAAAGGCTTGCCACACCTCAAGACCTTCCCTCTCTCTCTTGCTCAACCACAACCAACTCAACAACCTGAGTTGCTATCCCCTCCTTGAATGCTTCAGCTGATCTCCTTGACCTTACACCTGTAGATCTCCTTGACCTTGCACCTTGCTTCAATGCTTTTACTTGCCTGCTTGATTTACAATACATGCCTCATGGGTCTTTAAATAGGATCCCATGCATACAAAAATAGAACTCTAATTACAATAATTAAACACGCAGCTCATGACTATAATTAGTCCTTAAACATGCAAACACTCGCTTCACTTAACTGACTGTTTGTCAACAGCAGTTCTGGAATCGCCACAGGCGACCGACATCGGTCCCTGTCTGTCTGGTGCTGTCGACGTCGATCGACTCAGCTGCCGTCGCCGGTTGCCTTCTGCACTGCATCTGATCGACGTCGGTCATGCTGTCGATGCCGGTACTTCTGGATCTTTAGCAACCTCCCTTCTTCGTGTCTGCAATAGTTAAAGCTTTTAGCTCCACACCCTAGCAATCTCCCACTTGGAGATAAATAGTTGCTACTGTACCTGTACCCGTACACCATCTATTTTGTTCCCTTTGCTCTGTATCCCTCTTTAAAGTCACTCTTGAAGACCAACCACCACAAAACCTGTGATGCTATACTTGTCACTTATGCCAAAATAATTTTGCTGCTCCCAAATTCTTCATGACATACTTCTGAACCAACTTTACCCTTAGCTCAGAAAACTCCCTATTTATGAAACCCTGCAACAAGTAACACAATATAGTAACAGGATAATGTAGCTAATATTATCCAACCTGGTAAAGATAAATACAATGGTCAAACCTCCATTGTCCTGCAGCCTAATCAAGACCATATACCATAGCCTTCTATCTCACGTGTCCATCCATTTTATTCTCTAACTTGGGAATCCATCCCTCATCCAGTGCTTTCTTCCAACTGACAACTCCACCAACAAATACCTGTTTGGTTCTTCTCCAAGGACTCACACTCCTCATCCATGCCAAGCTCCCACTGTTTCTGGATTCTACTTGCATTGCTTCTTCCATCTTCCTAGTTCTTGACCATCAGTAAGCAATATAAAGAAGGTGAACAATGAATATGAGGTTCACTTACCCTTTCCTAACCTCCATATGGGTGTTTGAGACTCCTTGACAGCTTGCTGTCCACCCAACATCCGTTTCAGTGACCGATCTCGGCCATCTCCCAGTTTGCTCCGACCGATGTCAGTTCCCTGCACTGACCCTGACTGTCGACATCATTTCCATGGCCGACGCTATTGTCCCCTCTGTCGACGTCAATTCTTGCCTGACCAACGTCGAACTTCTCCTACCCAACTCTACTGACCCTGCTGGTCTGCACATGACCGATGTCAGTATCTGGATGACCGACGTCGGTCCCAAGTGACCGACATCAGTGTCTGTGTGTTCCTATAAGTGATGAAATCTTCATCTACAAGCTCATCTTGGATCAAACCCCTATCCATACTACCGTGCTTAGAATTGTTCAGCCCCTGTGACTGATCTTTGTCCTTCATCTCCTCCATAAACACCAAGGCTTCTTTGTTCCTGTCAAAAGCATCAAATTTCTTTTTTCTGCAATGAACTCTATCTATGCTTTTCAAATCTAAACACATACCTTTTGAATCAAGAACGTCCATTCCCTTCTTATTCATGTGACCAAGCCTATTAAGCCACATCTTTGAATCTACAACTGAAGTAGATAAACTAGAAGTAGAATCAGTAATGCAAGTAGATAGATAAAGAGTATCTACTTTCTTACCTCTTGCTAGAACAAGTGCACCCTTGGTAACCTTCCAAGAATCCATTTTGAGGGTTATTGTGCATCCCTCATCACCCAACCTTCCAATAGAAATCAAACTCTGCTTCAGAACCAGGACATGCATAACCTCCTTTAACACCCATGTGTTGTCAATCTGCAATCTCAGCTGCACTTTCCCTTTGCCAACTATTTGACAAGGCATACCATCCCCTAAATAAAGAACTCCAAAGTCTCCCTGGACATACTCATGGAACAAATCTCTGTTTGGGGATGCATGAAAAGAAGAACCAGAATCTAAAACCCATGATCCTACCTGACAATCCAAAGAAAGTATGAGAGCGTCCTGTACCATAATATTTGCATCCTTTGCTTCTTCATTACCTACATGTTGATTCTCTTTATCCCTCAACCAACACTCCTTTGTGTGTCCTCTCTTTCCACAAAACCAGAAGGTAACACCTCTGGACTCGGATCTCCCTCCCACCTTCGACCTTGATTTCCCTTGCTCTATCTTCTCTCTTTGCCTTCCCCTGCTTTCTGCACTTAGAGCATTCCTTGATGATTCACCTGTGCTTCTCCTGCGTATTTCTTCATTCAAGATCACACTCACAACATCATCAACTTTTAAGATTTTAGAAGTAGATGCAAAATTACTTACTGCCATAACCAAACTATCCCAACTTTCAGGCAAAGAACATAAAATCAAGAGAGCCTTTACCTCATCATCAAAAACAATATTGACTGAAGCTAACTGGTTTACTAAACCATGGAAATCACTAAGATGAGTATGTACCGATCCACCTTCCTACATTTGCAAAGTAAATAGCTGCTTCATAAGAAATACCTTATTAGAAGCCGAGGGCTTTTCGTATAAATTTGCCAAAGATTTTATCAACTCTTTCATTGTCTTGCACTGTGATAAGTTGGAAATCACAGACGATGCAAGGCTCAACCTTATGGAACCCAGAGCCTTCTGATCAAGAACGTTCCATTCTTCATCCTTCATATCTGTGGGCTTGCATGCAACTCCACCCAACGGTAAGTACAAATCCTTCTGATACATATAATCCTCTATCTACATCCTCCAATGTTGATAATTCTTGCCGTTAAACTTCTCCATTCGTAGCTTACTTTCTTTTGCCATTGCTGAACTCCCACTCAATCAGAAAACCCTGTGAATGACCTATAATGAAACAATAACCTGCTTCCTGCAAATGGTAGCTCTGATACCAATTGTTAGGAATCCCTTATCCAACGGAAGCACAATTGATTACTTTCTTATAAGCAATTAAACACAGAATTATACCAGAATGATTAAGTAACTAGAAACTTGAGACAACAAAGAATTTGAGAGACAATACACATTCTTGTATTAAATATTACTAGAAGAAAATACAATAAGGAAGATGCCACTTCTTCCTCCACCTCAAAGGCTTGCCACACCTCAAGACCTTCTTCCCTCTCTCTCTTGCTCAACCACAACCAACTCAACAACCTGAGTTTCTATCCCCTCCTTGAATGCTTCAGCTAATCTCCTTAACCTTACACCTGTAGATCTCCTTGACCTTGCACCTTGCTTTAATGCTTTTACTTTCCTGCTTGATTTACAATACATGCCTCATGGGTCTTTAAATAGGATCCCATGCATACAAAAATAGAACTCTAATTACAATAATTAGACATGCAGCTCATGACTATAATTAGTCCTTAAACATGCAAACACTTGCTTCACTTAACTGACTGTTCGTCAACAGCAATTTTGGAACTGCCACAGGTGATCGATGTTAGTCCCTGTCTGTCTGGTGCTACCGACGTCGACCGACTCACTGCCGACGCCGGTTGCCTTCTGCACTGCATTTGATCGACGTCGATCATGCTGTCGATGCCAGTACTTCTGGATCTTCAACAACCTCCCTTCTTTGTGTTTGCAACAGTTGAAGCTTTTAGCTCCACACCCTAACAACAATAAAAGAAGGTGTGACTGAGCTAACCTAAGATATTCCATGTATCCAAGTGTTGTCTACATAGTCTGTACAGACCTCAAGCTAATGTAGTTCTCCCAGAAATGGGAAGAAAAATACTAAGGTGGTCTATAAAATAAAATGTATAGAAAAGATGGCTTATCCCAAGAAAAATTTATGGATTTATATCTCATGTGAAAATTCTAAGCCAATTTTCATGATTTTTAGGATTTTATATATTTTTACAAATATTTAAGGATTTTTGAAATTATTTCAAATGTTTTTGTAAATTTATTGGTATCTCAACTCAATCAAGAATTATGAGATATAGAATGGTCCAAATTGCAAAATAGCGAGAGCCTTCAAACTTAAAATGCTCATAAAATGATCGAAGTGTGGTAAAGGGGTGACTAACAACATGAATCGAGCACTGCCTACATAGTTTGAATGGATCTTGAGTCACTAGAGTTTTTCCCACACAAAAGGCATATGAATAAGTACCAACAAGTTTAGGTATAGGCAAATGGCAAAGCAAATGGTAACAATAATGGCAAGGTGATGCGGCAATGCATGGTAAAGGTGTTGTCCCTAATTTTCCCATAGATGGTTATAATTAGGAAACAATAACAAAGGGTCAGTGATACTAATTTTTCCATTGGTATTTATAATTAGTATCGCAAGATGAGAACATAAAAACAAATGAAGGATGCACTTGTTAGGACCACTATCATTTTACTTTCATATACTGTAATTCAAATGTTTAATTCTAAAATAAATGTTGGAATTGAATCTGTCATCAATCAATGAATGTGTCTAAATTACAAATGAATCAAAACCAAGTCCAAATGTGATAGGTGGGGTTAGGTAAAAAGTGTTGGTTGGTGATGGGTTAATGGCATGGTAGAATGATAAGGGGGTATAACACAAAGTATAAGTATAACATGGCACAACTTAGATGATCCTTGTAGATAATAATTTGAGTTACTCAAGCATAAAAATGTTTGGGATGCATTATGTTCATTGGCTCATCAAGTTCATCTCCATCTGGTGTGGTGAAATTATATGCTCTAGGACCATAGTTCACAACAACTACATAGGGACCTAACTAGTTGGGTTGGAACTTTCCTTTTTTTTAAGTTTCAACATTTATATTTTTTTGATTTTCTTTTAGCACAAGGTCACCAAGATCAAATTCATTATGCTTAATACACCTACTATATTAGCCTTTTAATCAATTCTGATATGCCTAAAGATTATTCATAGTAACCAAGTGTTTACCATCAAGTGGGTCTAGCTCTTTCAAGTGAGCTACTATATAGTCTTCTTCATCGATGATGTGTTGCATTGAAATTAAAAGAGAAGGCAACTCAACCTCAACAAGAAGAATGGCTTCATTTCCATAAACAAGTGAATAGGGCATAACTCTTGTTGGAGTATGGAATGTGTTATGGTATTCGCAAAGGGAGTTAAGTAACTACAAGGCAAATTATGACCAATGCCATTGATAATCTCTTTTAGAATGTTAACAATAGTTTTATTAGAAGCCTTAGCTTGTTCATTGCCTTGCAAA
Source organism: Torreya grandis (assembly GCA_037957365.1). Classification (NCBI taxonomy): domain Eukaryota; kingdom Viridiplantae; phylum Streptophyta; class Pinopsida; order Cupressales; family Taxaceae; genus Torreya; species Torreya grandis. The sequence continues at coordinate 1,387,706 of JARHVA010001602.1, forward strand.
TAGTAGGCGATAAAGAAATGTTGTTTGATATGGTATTGAGAACAAAGTGTTTTCACATATTTTTTCTTGAATGATTAGCCATTATCATATATAATGTCAGAAGGGATAATGTAATGATATTATATATGGTTCAATATTACTTTAGATATTTTCTTACCAATGATTTAAATGGAGGGAATAGCTTCCACCCACTTATTGAAATACTCAGTAGTAGTCAGTACATCTTTATGTAATATACATATAGAGGGGTATAATAGTATAATAGCTAACATAATAGTAAATAGTGGTTTAGTACCACATGAATAAGAGTAAGGAGTTGTGTAGATGAGAATTAGTATAAATAAATGGGTATAGGTTAGTGTGAGGAATGGAAAATAAGTTATTTGTAATTGAGCATTGCTCTTAAAGAGGTATCCCCATCGAAGTGGAAAGTGCTTTGAAGTTATTCCTTTCATAAAAATAATTGTGTGTAATCAACATTTTTAGTTCAATATATGCGATTTGGACTGTTATTATGTGAGAAACAAACCCTAGGTTCCTAACATTTGGTATTAGAGCACTTTTCAGGGCCAATTTTTTTTCCCATTGCAATTAGAGAGATAGTTTTTAATCATTTTTAGTCTTGCAACAGATATAGTATTCATTGAATCAAAACCAACACAAAATATTGCAGATGTCTATTTTTATTCTGGTATATTAAAGTTTTTGTACTTAATCTCATATTGTCTCTTAGCTTTATTATTATCTATAGTATTATGGTACATATAGGTTTCAGGGTTATATTTTTACATGGATTTGAAAGTTGTGTGTGAATTCCATTCACATTCACAACATGTTTGGCCTTGTGGATCATACATCATTGATCTCAATGAGCTTTTGGTTTGCATTCACTACTTTCCAAGCTTCTTTGGCAATATCCATCTACCCTGGGTTAGATTTTTACATTTACAGGATAGGATCTCTACATCGACCATTTGGCTCTTCATTTGCATTACCTCTGGGGTATATTATTCTCTATAACATCAAGTCATCTCCTTGTTCTCCTTTCCATGGCTCCTCCATTATCTTAATTTGTTATGTATCACCATTTCTATTACATTTGCTTTGATCTGTAGTCATCATCTGATTCCTTCCACCTTGGAGTGAGATCCACAACACTTGGGTCAAGCTCCCCCACTATCCCAAAGCCTTCCAAAAATCTATATTTGTATTGGATTTACATTTTCCACCATTTTCATTAATGGTTTGGATTATTGGCATCATTAGATAGGATGTTATCTAGTACCACAACTTGGCTCCACTCAACCTCAACTCTCAACTCACAGACCAGACATGACAACTCATCCAATTTGGTCTCTTTATTTCACTTAATAAAATTTCCCTCACCATACATCAATATCATTTTATTGTTAGTCTTGGCTCCACATGGCCTTGAATGAATCATTTTTATACTATACTAGTTCAACACCTCTAGAAAATCTCTCTCTCCACTTGGTGACACTATACTAGCTATGATTTTCTCCTACTGTTGGTGGTATTTTATTCAATGACCTCTCATGATCCCTTATACATGATGAGATCTCACTTCATAGTCCTCCCTCAATCTCTCCACCTCACTAAATCAACCATGCTCGACACTCCTCTTCGCCTCCTCGATCCTGCAAATTTCTCTATGAGCTCTTTAGCACTTGGGTAAGCTTGAAACCACTTCACCTGGGAGCTGTGGGTTTATTAAACCTAACTTGGTAATTATCATTTTAGGGTTTGTGTGTTATTTCTTAGGTCTCATGTTTAGTGTGATTAATGGTTTGATATTAATCCTTAATGGTTGGTAATTTTAGCTTAGTGGTATTTTATCTTTTACTATTTAGCATCAATGTTATGTAGGTAATTATTTAATTCATTTTTACTTATACACTTTCTCATGTGTTTAGTCTTAAGTTGCTAATCCCAAGTCAAAATATAATTTAATTAAATCAATATTCCATAATATGTGGAAGTATTGGTGTTAGGTCATATTTTGGTTAGTATGTCTTTTAATATGTTCTTGTCATGTGCAAATACTTATGATGTTTTTAATAATACTTGGTCCATAAAATTTGGGTAATTTTTATAAGTCTTATGAGGGTGATACATTGTGACCATAACCAGGGATAAGTTTATAGTGGTGTCTTTAGGATATAGTTTCATCTTTAATTTTTAATGTCTTTTATTATCAGTGGTGTGTAGTTTTAGTAACCTTTGTGTTATGTGTTAGTTTACTAGTATCAAAAAACTAAAATATTAGTTATATTATAATAGATGCATTTTTGGTTGAAACTAACCTCCACTCTTTGGTTCTCATGGAGCTTCTTATTTTGTCTAGAGATAATCTCATTAGTGCATTAATTCCACTCTGATAAATTGGTACTATTAGGGAATATCAGACTGAGTTTGAAATATTAACCAATGGCATCTCTACTTCATTCTTTGTTTATTACTTCATTAGTAGAATTCAAGATGAGATTAGAGTAGAGGTTCAAATGTGGCAACCTCAAATAATGAGAGAAGTGATGGGCTTGGCTAAGCTCTTTGAAGGCCACATTAACTAAAAATGTCTGCATACAACACCCCCTCTCTAGACTATAAAAGCATTAGAGCATGTACTTGTAGCACCTGAGCTAGTAATAGAAGAACCCAAACAGGCCCCAATTGAGCTTGAGCTAGCATCCCAAGCATTGGATCAAGTACTAGAAGAGTTCAATAAGTCACTATCAAACCCTAAATAAGCACCTAAAGTCCCTGAATAGGTTATCGATGAGCCCATTCAAGAAATCGCCATGCTTGAGTAAGCCCCCAATGAGCCCAAGACAATAATCATAGATCCCATGTATGGAATCAAGTCTTCAAATCTGTTAGAGAAAAATGTTAAAGGGGATGGCATGTATCCTTAATTCATTCATCAGGATGACTATTTTGAGTACCCTTATTCTTGCTTTGAGGATATGGTCATCATGGTTCAAATTGCACTTCAACCTTTAGTTATAGTGCTCATGTTTACCCTATTGATGTAAATGTTCATATTAGATCACAAATGAAAGAAATAGAAGAAGAAAAGGACACATGGACGTGCATTCATGTGGCCTTCAACCTATTTTTCATATGTATGGTTTGGCCTTTATTTGGTCCTCCTCCTATTTCCTATCATGTTTCAAGAGCAAAACATATTTAAGGGGGATGGAATGTAATGTACCTAGATAGGGGTATAATAGTAGAATATCTAATATAATAGTGAATAGTAGTTTAGTACCACATGCATAAGAGTAAGGAGTTATGTAGATGAAAATTAGTATAAATAAAGGGGTATAGGTTAGTGTGAGGCATAGAAGAAGTTATTTGTAATTGAGAATTGATCTTAAGGAGGTAAACCCCTCAAAGTGGAAAGTTATTTAGATTTTTCCTTCCATAAAAAGATTTGTGTGTAATCAGTATTTTTAATTCAATATATGTAGTTTAGACTGGTATTATGTGAGAAACGAGCCATATATTCCTAAATGTTTATGGCCATCTGAAGATGTTGGATTGATATTTATGATGATGTTGAGTCCCTAGGTTGAGAATGGTCATGGTGTTGTCAATAGTTTGAGTGTCTTAGCTAGAACATGAATCATTTTGGCATGCTTCTGACATTTAACACACTTCTTCACATATGCAGCTACATATAATTCCATTATTAGCCAGTAATAACCTGTATAGAGTAATGTTTTGGATAATTTTTCCTTGTTGGTGTGAACTCCACACACTCCTTCATGAACTTCCCCCAATGCTAGTCTGGATTTTACCAAAGGTAAATAATGACACAAATTTCCATTATAGCTTATACAATACAAGGTTTATTGAAGTAGAGTACAGTGAAAGGCTTTGTGGGTGAAGGCTTTTTGTTTTTTATGTGATAAATCGGGAGGCATGGTTTAGTTTTGAAGATAGGCATATATGTCTAAGTACTAGGGGGATGTGGGAGCAATAATGTCACAAACCATCTTGGTAGTTGATTATTTGTGTGCCAGTACTAATAGATGTTCAATAATAAATTGATATCCCTTGCTTCATCTGTGATTTGAATCATAAAACCAATAGTGTCGATGGCATTCATTATTTTTTCATTATCCCAAAGTATTTTTTCAAATTGGATGTTGGAAATCTACTACTTTAGAATATCAACCATATTTTTATAGGGTACCAAATTCTCATCCTTGGTCTGGTATTAGTTCATGACCTAATTGATGGTTAACTGAGATTAACCATACACCAGTAAATGTTGAATGTTCCACTGTACTATTTGGCAAATCCCTATAATGAGTGCTTCATAATCATCCATGTTATTGGTATATAGAAATCTAATATGAAAGGACTTAAGAATGATATCCCCCTATGGCATAATAAACAATATTCTGGCCCATGATCCACGAGTTGTAAATGATCCATCAAATTAAATCTTCTAGTATTCAACCTCAGGAGATGCATCTACTTCTTCAACAGTCATAATGGACTCATCTAAAAATCTAAATGTAATAGGTTGAGTATCTTGAAGAGGAGATTTTATAAGCTGATATGCGAGTGCTTGCCCCCTAATGGCCTTTTGATTAACATATTCAATTTTAAACTTGATCAATAGCATGATCTATTTTTCCATATGTCCCTATAGAAATGATTTAGAAAGTAGATACTTGAGCTGATCTACTTTGGCAATAACAATGGTCTTGTTGTTCAACATATCATGATGCAACTTTTAGGCTGTGAACACCATTGCTAAATAGGCTTTTTCAATCAGTGTATAATTGTGTTCATACACAACCAATATTACATTCAAATAATACATGGCATGCTCTTTTCCATACTCATCGTGTTGTGCCAAAAGTGCTTCCAAGGCATTCTCAATAGTTGAAAGGTAAAGAAGTAACGACTTGTTTAGCATCGGTGGAAACAAAATATGTGGGTTGGCAAGATATTTTTTAAGATTATCAAATTTTGTTTGACACTCTTCGTTCCAAGAGAATGTAACACATTTATTTATCAAGTGTGTAAATAGATGACACTTGTCAACTAATTGTGAAATGAAGGATTTGATAGATTGACTCTTACCCTACAAATTATAAAGCTACTTCAAGGTAGATGGTGGTGGCATTTTTATAATTATATGAACTTTGGTTGGGTCAACTTCAATGCCCTTGTGAGAGATAATGAATCATAATAGTTTTCTATAAGTAACACCAAATACACATTTCTTCATATTAATCCTAACATTATACTTGTGAAATCTTTCAAATATTCTTCTTAACAGGACTAGATGATTAGTTTGGGTCTTTTATTTACCCAAGATATCATTGAAATATTCCTCAATAATGTCATGTATCATGTCATAGAAAATCACTATCATAGCTCTTTGTTAAGTGTCTTTGACATTATTAAGTCTAAAAAACATCACCTAATAACAAAATGTTCTCCACGGAGTGGTGAACATTATCCAGTGTTGGTCTTCAGGTGCAATTCTAATTTCATTATACCTCGAAAATCCATCCATCAAATAAATCATTTCATAACCAGCTATTAAGTCAACTATCATGTCAATATTAGGTAAAGGAAAGTAATATTTTGGGTAGGCTTTATTGATATCTTTGAGATTGGTGCAAATTCTGATACCCTCTAGTTTCTTACTTACTAGCATAATGTTTGAAATCCACTCTGAATAGTCGATTGGTTTGATGCATTTCACATCTAAAAGTTTTTCAAATTCTTTATTTACTAACACAGTAATACGAGGATGTATCTTACATAACTTTTGTTTAATAGGCTTGGCATCAAGATGTATAATGAGGTGGTGTACAACCAAGTGGGTTCTAAACCTAGCATGTCTTAATAGGCCCATGCAACTATGTCAACAAATTCCCTCAAAAGGGTTGTAAAAACTTCACGTTATTCCTCAGTGAGGGATGCACCTAGTTTAATCCAATTCAGGTTCTCTGGAGTCTAAATATTCACCTTTGAAGTGTCCTCCACAAGAAGTGTAGAACCATCATCTAGAATAGTCAACAAGGAGTTGAACTGATTAGAAATTACAAATTCCTCTAAATATACTGGCTCATCTAATTCTCCTAATCATTACTAATCATAATCCCCTAATATTGGCATCAACCATGAAACAAATACCTTAGGGCACTCTTAAACAGTTTGTGCAAAAGCTTGTCACTCCTTAGTACTAATATCTGATTCATAAATAGGCTTTGGGATATAGTTATCTTTTGCTTCATAAGTATAGGGGTGAACTTCCCCATCTAATGGCACTAGAAACCAATTTTCACTAAGAGACTTGGCTTTCTCTTTAATTTTTCCCTAGTCAGAAAGTGCCTCAAATAGGTTTTCTCTTTAAGACCTTAATGCTAGGGAATTTCACCCATTCTCTGAAGTAAGAAGTAGGATCCAATCTAATAGAAAATCCCTACTTATGGTCTCCAATAAGAATGTGACTCCTCAATCCTATAAAATTATATATACCATCATCAATATTAAACTCATCTAATGGCATTGTTGACTCTTGTTGGTCCCAATATATCAGTTGTGGATGGTAAAGGGTTAAATATGAAGGTTGATAAATAAGGATAATAGTGAAAATAACATAGGGGTTAAATAATTTTTTACAAAAAGGTCATCATAGAAGCTATAATCAGGACCTACATCACTATCATCATCATCATCATCATCACTAGTCATTAGTGTTGTAACACAAATGAGGTATATAAGGTCACCCCCAGGTAGTTTAAATCCAATACCATGGGTTCCCTTATACTTGGTGTCAAAAATTGAGACAATGGTATATGTGTGTGGTTTAAAGATATAAAGGGACTCAAGGTATTCAAAGCATTGATATCAAAAAGGTTCTCAGTGACTAGTAGAGGAAATGAGAAAATAAGTCTTAAAAGATCCTAAATATACACACTGTCCTATCTAAGCTCATAGAAGGTTGATTGTTTGAAAAGTCTGAAATATTGATCAAGACAAGGGAGAGTAAGGCACTTGAAGAGTCTCATGGTCACAACATATCCTCACAAAAGTCTCTGACTCACCTGTGAAGATCAATATATTGGAAATATTGTCATTAATGTCAAAGGTCTAGCATTATTGGTGATAAAGGCCCCATTGCATTTAATGGTGTTTTTAATATTCATATCTTGGCTAATGTGTGTTAATATTTATTTAAAATTAATGAATATATTATTGGCTGTATATAAGTCAAAAGAGGGCCCATGGAGAAGTCAAAGAGTCATGGGGTAAAAGATGAAAGAGGAATGGAACACATTTTCTCATGAAGAGTCATCTTGAGGAATTTCAAGAGTCACCATGTGAAGATAAAAGAGGGTATGGTGCATTTTTCCATGAAGGGACACTTTGAGAAATACGAAAAGTCACCAAGATAAATACAAAAGAGGAAAGGATGCTTTTGCTTATGAAGGGTCACCATATGACTTTTCAAATGCAAGGTTATGAAGGGTCATGCAAGTTTGACACCATTTTACATGAGGATTGAAGGGTCACAAAAGGTGAATGCCAAAGGTCATTTGGAAATCTATAAATAAAGGCTTGAGAAGCCATTTTTAATATGCAAGAGAGTGCATGGTTTGTATTTGTTTTGGAAGAGAGACAAGCAAGAGATATTGTAGAGTTCCATCATTTATTGAGTAAGCAACATTGAGAGATAGTTGTGTTTTATACACAAGAGTAGTTGGTGATCTTGTGGGTTGGTGATCATAAATAATTGTTATGTTGGTACTCGACAAAGGGGTTGGTGCTCTTGCAAGTTGGTTCGTATAAAATTTGTAATTTGAGTTGGTGCTCATTCATATACTTGAGATTGTTCTCCATGGATTTTCCCACTTTGGGTTTAAATGTAAAAATTTGGTCTCCCTCTCTCTCCCCCTCTCTCTCTCTCTCTTGTGTGGTGCATATTATTATTGCAATTTTATTGCATATCTTGAATGTGTGATTAAGTGGTTAAATAAAAGGAATTTGATTAAGAAATAAGATATATAATATACTGATTCACCCCCCCCTCTCAGTATATTTTGTGCTTAACAATTGACATCAGAGCAGGTTCCTTTGAAAAGGTTTTACAGCTTGAAGGTAGATTGGGAAAACATGATGGATGGATCACATGAAGGTTATTATACAAATAAGGCACCTTTGTTTGATGAAACAAATTATGTTTTTTGGAGCATAAAGATGAAGACTTATATGATGGACTTTGGATTCGACATATGATAAGTAACGCTAGAGGAATATGAAGAGCAACAGATACTTGTAACTGCTATAACAAAGGCAAGTGAAACTAATGCTAAAGCTTTAAATGCTATTTTATGGGGTTTATATGAATCAAAATTTGTTAAAGTTATGCAATGTAAATCTTCTCATGAAACTTGGGTAAAACTTGAGAATATTTACAAAGGTGATGGAAAGGTTCAACAAGCCAAGCTTCAGACTTTTAGAAGATAGTTTAAGACTTTGAAGATGGAAGATGAAAAAAATATAGCAAGTTGTATTTTGCAGGTTGATCAAATAGTTAATTAGATTCAAGGTCTTAAAAAAAAGTTAGAAGAATCAATTGTGGTTTAAAAAGTTTTGAGATCTCTACCATTGAGATATGATGCAAAAGTTTTAGCAATTGAAGAGATGAAGAATTTAGCCAAGCTAAAGATGTATGAGCTACATGGTATTCTTACGGCATATGAGATGTGGACCAAACAAGATAAACCCTCAAAAAGAGAAGTTGCTTTCAAGACATCAAAGAAAGAGAAGGCTAAGATTCAAGAATCAAGTGGCAGTTCTAGTGATGATGAAGATGAAAATGGATCTCTATTCATTTGCAAGATGAAAAAGGACATAGGTAAATATATAAAAAAAAAACCTTTCAAATGTTTTAATTATGACACTATTGGACATTTTTTAGCTATGTGCCCAGATAAGGGTAATGGTGACAATGAAGAAGGAAAGTCTACATACAAGAAAAATTTCAAAAGAAAATTCAAGAAGGGATTCGAGAAGAAGAATTTGTATTCTAAAGATCCTAGTTCAGTCGAAGATAGTGGAGTCAGTGATTCAGAATAAGAAGAAATTATATTCATGGCCATACATAAAGATGCCTCTGTAAGTAAAAGTACAGATGATCAAGAAGAAGAACATGATGAAGCCGAAGTGAATATGGAAGGATAATTCATTTGTGCCTTAGAAGAGTTAAAAGCTCTTGAAAAGAAGAATCAAAGATTGAAGCTCCAGATCAATAAAAATGAAAAGGAGTCAAAGAAAATAATTGAAGATCTACAAGCACACTTTGAAGAAGTCAAGAAGAATGAAGAAGATCTAATGGCACAGGTGAAAATAGTATGTAAAGAATGTGAAAGGTATGTTATTGAAATTTCTTCTTTAAAAGTAGATCTTGAGAAAATAAATAAAGAAATCAATGATAGAGTAGCTAATGATTTAAAATTTGAGAATAGAACTAATATGTTGAATAAGATATTAGAAAATCAAAGATCAATGTCAGATAAGATAGGTATTGGATTTGAAAAAGAGAAAGAGGAGGCCACTACTTTCATAGACAAGAAAAAAGGAAAGAGCTATGTTGAAGCTCTTATAAAAGAATAAATTAAAAGGGAAGAAGTTAAGAATACAAAGGGCATCTCAAACAAAGAAGGCTTGAGGGAACAGAGCTATAAAAGGTAATCAGGTCAGAGATACACAAACATGTCCTATTTTTATGGTTACTATTTTTGTTGTAATGGATATGGTCATAAGAAAATAGAATGTTGAAAAATGGCTAACAATTTCAGAAATAAGGAGAAAGAAAGTCATGTAGAGTCAAGCAGAAGCCATAAGTCTTTTGCTCATCTATCAGGCTTTAATGAAGAGGCCATAACATGTTACAAGTACAAAAACTTTGGACACATAGCTTGGTACTGTAGAAGTGCGTTCAAGTCAGTCAAGAAGGACCAGAGTTTTAAGACTCCATTCATCAAAAAGAAAGTTTAGACAGGTTCATGGTAGAAGAAACAACCTGAAAAATATATGTTGGTACAGACAGCTTTGCATGTAAGAAATGAAGAAAAGCCATGGTTCATTCACAGTGGATGTTTGAGGCACATGACAGGAGATAAAATCAAGTTCATAACCTTGAAGAAGATCAATGGTGGCACAATGACATTTAGAGATAATACTACTGCTAGAATTTTTAGAAAAAGTACACTAAGTTTGGATAATGGTAGAACTAAAACTGAAAATGTTTTGTATGTAGAAGGTCTTAAGCATAATATTTTGAGTGTAAGTCAAATGTGTGATTGGGGGACACACTAAAGTTTTATGTAGAAGGTTTTGAAATTAGGAGAAAAGATTTAGATGTGTTGATTGTAGATGCTCAAAGAATAGGGAATAATTTGTATATGTTATCAAACATCAAAAGTCAAAGATGTTATTTGAGTCAGATTGAAGAAAGTTGGCTATGGCACAGGAAAATGGGTCACATAAATTTTGACAATTTTCTCAACATCAGCAATAATCAAGCAGTCAAAAATCTTTCAAAGATTACAAAGCCATTCGACACACTTTGTGAACCTTGTCAGCATGGGAAGTAGGCCAGAAGGTGGTTTAAAATAAAAGAGTACTCAAACACTCATATGTTAGAGCTTGTTCACACTAATTTATGTGGACCTATGAGAACTCAAAGTACTCAAGGTGAGAAATATTTTATGTTGCTTATTGATTATTTTTCATGTATGACTTGGGTAATATTTTTAAAGAAAAAATCAGAAGCTTTCAGACATTTAAAATCATTCAAAGCATTAGTTGAGAATGAAACTAGTTTGAAGATTAAATTTCTAAGATCATATTGAGGAGGATAATTCATGTCAGATCAATTTATTGAGTTTTATGAAGACCATGGAATAAAGAGACATTTTTCAATAGCTAGAACTCCACAACAAAATAGAGTAGTTGAGCGAAGAAATAAAACAGTTTAGGAGATGGTGATGACAATGCTAAATGAATCTAAGATACTAGATAAATATTAGAGAGAGGTAGTTGCTACAACAGAGCATATTCAAAATAGAGCATTATTGAGAGTCAATAGTGACAAGACTCCTTATGAGCTATGAAAAGACAAACCAACAACAGTTGATAATTTTAAAGTTTTGGACAATAGATGCTTCATAAAGAGAATTGATAAAAAACTTGAGAAATTTGAATCCATAGCAGATGAAGGTATATTTATTTTTTATTATTACAAAAGTAAAGCTTATAAATGTTATAACAAAAGAACCAAGAAAATTGTTGAAAGTGCAAGTGTCAGGATAGAAGAAGATGAAAAACAAAGAATCAGTGATCCAGTAGACATTCTTGAAATCATTAAAGAGGAAGATTTTGAAGAATTAGATGAAGATGAGAAAAAGGAGAAAAAGGACACCAAAACTCCATCCAAATATGTTCAGAGAAATAATAATGAAAGTGACATCATCAGGGACATAAATGAAGGAATTTACACCAGAAGAATGATGGTAAGTGAATCTGAGCAAGTTAATTTCTCTTTGTTATCCAAAATTTAGCCTATAACTTTGTCAAAAGCTAGACATGATAAGCATTGGGTTAAAGATATGGATGAAGAATTAAATCAGATAGAAAAGAATGATACTTGGGAATTAGTGCCTAGACCAAAAGATCACAATGTGATAAGAACAAAATGGGTTTATAGAAATAAGTTGAATGAAAATGGAGAAGTGACCAAGAATAAAGCAAGAATAGTATGTAAAGGATATGCTCAAATTGAGGGAATAGATTTTGAAGATTTTTTTTCACTAGTGGCAAGGTTAAAGGCTATTAGAATGTTTATTACATATGCAGTGTTTAAAAATTTCAAAGTATTTCAGATGGATGTCAAATCTACCTTCCTGAATGGGAATCTAGAAGAAGAGGTCTACAATAAGCAGCCCGAGGGATTTATTCTCTTAAATATTAGTAGCCATGTATGCAAATTGAAGAAAACATTATATGGATTGAAACAAGCTCTCAGAGCTTGGTATGCAATACTTGATAAGTACCTGCAGGATCAAGGTTTCAAGAGAGGATTTGCTGACAGTAATCTCTACATCAAAATAGAAGGTGAACCTCAATTTATTGTTGTGGTATATGTTGATGACATCATTTTTGGAGGAAACATTGAAAAGATGATAAAGAAATTTTCTAATAATATGCAAAAATAATTTGAGATGTCTATGCTTAGAGAATTGTCATTTTTCTTAGGATTGCAAATATTTCAGTCAGATAAAGGAATTTTCATATCTCAAAGTAAATATGCCAAGGAAATGATGAGTAAATTTGGTTTCGAGGATTGTGCACTAGTTGGCACATCAATGTGTACAGGAAATAAGGTGAGAAAGGATGAAGATTCACCTATTGCAAATCAATCTTTGTATAGATCTATGATTGATAGTCTTTTATATTTGACATCATTAAGGCTAGACATCATGCATGCAGTAGGTATGGTTTTAAGATATCAGTCATCTCCAAAATATAGTCATGTTCAGTTGGTGAATAAAATATTCAAATATATCAAGGGGACATTGGATTATGGATTGTGGTATCCCACAAACCGAGATTTCACTTTGGTTACTTATATAGATTCAGATTAGGCAGGGTGCTTGGATGGCAAAAAGAGTACAAGTGGAGGAGCTTTCTTCCTTGGTGATAACTTAGTATCATGGCTAAGTAAGGAGCATAATTTAGTATCAATTTCTACAGCTGAAGCATAATATATTGTAGTAGTATTGTGTTGTACTCAAGTGCTTTGGATGAAACAAACTTTGGAAGATATCAAGGTAAAATATGATGAACCTATTTCTATTTTTTGTGACAACACAAGTTCTATTAATATTTCTAAGAATCTAGTGATGCATTGAAGAATAAAACATATTTCCATTAGATATCACTTTTTGAGAGAGCAAGTTGCAGATCTATAGGTTAAGATGGAGTATATCAGTACTATAGAGTAGATTGTAGATATTTTCACAAAGGCACTACCAAAAGACATATTTGAGTATCTATGGGAGAAGTTGTGATTAATTTATTTTACTTCTTGCCATTGAGGTTCAACATCATTTGAGGGGGAGCTGAGTGTTAGCTCTAGGTAGGCCCTTTTCCATTAATGTCAAAGGGGGAGAATAATAGGTACAGGTGCATAAATAGGTATAGGGAATAGGTACATATTGCTATAGTAAGGGGGAGTCACTGTATATTTTTCAGATGATAGTATGTGTAGGTTTCAGGATATGGTAGTTTCAGTTTGAGTTTACCATCAATGACAAAGGAGGAGATTGTTGGAAATATTGTCATTGATGTCAAAGGTCTAACATTATTGGTGATAAAGGCCCTATTGAATTTAATTGTGTTTTTAATATTCATATCTTGGATAATGTGTGTTAATATTTATTTAATATTAATGAATATATTTTTGGTTGCATATAAGTCAAAAGAGGGTCCATGGAGAAGTCAAAGAGTGACGCGGTAAAAGACAAAAGAGGAATGGGACACATTTTCTCATGAAGAGTCATCTTGAAGAATTTCAAGAGTCACCATGTGAAGACAAAAGAGGGTATGGCACATTTTTCCATGAAGGGACACTTTGAGGAATACAAAAAGTCACCAAGATAAAGATAAAAGAGGAAAGGATGCTTTTGCTTATGAAGGGTCACCATATGAATTGTCAAATGCAAGGATACAAAGATTCATGCAAGTTTGGTGCCATTTTTCATGAGGATTGAAGGGTCACAAAGGGTGAATGCCAAAGGTCATTTAGAAAGCTATAAATAAAGGCTTGAGAATCCATTTGTAATATTCAAGAGAGTGCATGGTTTGTATTTATTTTTTAAGAGAAAAAATTAGGAGATATTGTAGATTTATATCATTTGTTGAGTAAGCAACATTGAGAGATAGTTGTGTTTTATACACAAGAGGGGTTAGTGCTCCTATGGGTTGGTGCTCACAAATAGTTGTTATGTTGGTGCTCGGCAAAGGGGTTGATGCTCCTGCAAGTTGGTGCTTGTGAACTTTGTAATTTGATTTGGTGTTCATTCATATACTTGAGATTATTTTCCATGGTTTTTCCCACTTTGGGTTTGCACGTAAAAATCTGGTGTCTCTCTCTCTCTTGTGTGGTGCATATTATTGTCTCAGTTTTATTTCATATCTTGAATGTGTGGTTAAGTGGTTAAATAAAAATAATTTGATTAAGAAATAATATATTGATTCACCCCCCTTCTCGGTATATTTCATGCTTAACATAATAAATGAGACAAACTCTAAACCTTGCCTCTCAGTCTAAGTAAGACACTAGCCTGCTTACTCTTGAGAAGGCTATGTTTGTATGGAGAAATATAAAGTTATATACGTACTGATCCAAATTAAGATGATTGAATAGTGATGATAGATGATGAATAGTTCCATTAAATCTTAGACACAATCAACAAATAATGGAAACATAGTCAGACCCTGTTCAAGCTAGCAAGTGTATGAAGAAGTCTATATGGGTAGTCAATCCTAAGAAGTGGATAGTTGAAGTGAGTTGAGACATTGAGAAGAACTTGAGAATATGGTGAAGGATATGCATAGACATTTCATGAGGTTTAGACCTTCTCACATTGAGAAGAAGTGGATGTTGTCAACTAGGGTATGATAGGCATCTTGGTTCAAAAACCCTAGGCCTAAGCTAATGAAGATGCAGAGAGTTTGAAGAAGAAATGTGGTAAGAAAACTATTTTAATATGTCAAAGAGGAAATTATAGACATCATTGAGGTATTCAAAACTCAAACCAAACTCAATAAATCTCCTATAGACTTTAAATTGCTCCCAGCCCTCACAAAATGCCTAGTTCTAGTTGAAAGGTTATATTTCATTGCTTGGTATGGTACAAAGAAGTTGCATGGGACTTTAAGATCCTAGGGGAATTTATCCACCTTGGTTTACTTCCATTTTGTGGAATTAGTTGGAGGATTCATGCCCTGAGCTTTATGAATCATCCTTAAGACCTCAAAGAACTTTTAGGCTACCTAGGAGAGCTATAAAGACCCAATGAGAGAGAAAGGAAGTTTTATGCCTATAGATGGATTAAAAAAACATCTAAATGACCTAGAATATGTTAAAGAATCCATTGAGCATAACATTATTCCATTGTATTGTAATTTCAATATAGGACTGTACAAAATAAGCCCTAGAAGACTATTTAATACTACTTGATAGGTCTATACAAATAGTCAGATATTCAAATTTGGCATGAAGAACAAGGAGTTCATCTAACTGAATCACATGATTATTTAGAGTTTAGAACATGTGGGAATCCTGTATATCCATTTTTCAGTCTCTTGGTAGGGAGGCCCAATTAAGGCCTAGTTAGGAGAGAGAAGAAACAAAATAGTACATCTTTACTCACTTTTTGAACCTAAAATTGAACATGGATTTGTAAGTCCATACTGGGTACTAGAATATGCCATAATATTGTTAGTAACATCTATACAACTATCTACAAAAGGAAGTTTGTATCATTTTAGGATTACAAGGAATGAGGCCTATTTGAGGCTTTTGGTAGAGGATGAACTCTCGGGGATAGTTTGAGACCAAAAATTGGATTGTTATAGGTTGGATATGATTTGAATAGAGCATCCATGAATTTTGGACGAGTTGAAGAAGAAGAATCCAAGTTGTGATACCTAGTAAGAGAATGAAGTGATGTGTCAAAGAGAACCTAATGGATTCAGTTGAGAGGTATCAAGAGTAGATAAAATATGTAAGAGAGCCTAATCTGAACATCAATAAAGATAATTTTCCTTTAACATGCCAAAGTAAAGGGCAATTTTCAAGAGCTAGTTAAGGTGTCAAACAAGCATTTCAACTCCCATGCCACTTGGATCAAGGGAGAATCTTTAGAGGAGTTACACAAGGCTTTGGAAGTTTATTATGACTATTCTATAACTTCCCTTTATTTTTTTAACTCATGGACACTTTTTAACTCTCTTTCCCCTATGTCTTTCTCTTCTTCTCTCTCACTCTCTCTATATAAGTAGCCACAAATGGTTTTGTAAAGGATCTTCCACCTGAGTATGGAAAATCTGTACTCATTTGCATCATTTTATCAATAAAGAACAACCTAGTTTACCTTCTTCATGGACTATTTCAATGTGTATGGTAGACTAGTTCATCTTGTTAAGTGATAGTTTCATTTCTTTAGCATGTTTTCCTTGTTTACATTCATATTTAGTTTTGAAAATCTTTTGTAGGTATCTTGATTTATTCAAATGAAGTGTTCATGAGTTTAGTGATTTTTTTCTTCATTAGTGTCATGTCATGACTTTTCGTTTAGTCCTCCTAGCTCAAGATTACTTCACAAACCTTCATGAGAAATACTAATGCAAGAGGAATATTTGGATTAGTGGCATGTATAGGTTAGGATTTTGTTTTAAGTGAAATTGCAATTGGATAGTATTGATCAGTTTACATTTGGTTCATTACCTCACTAGGATAGGTTTCATTCATGTTTTGTCTCTCCCTTTTCATCCGAACAAGTTAATAGCATAGGTGATGAGTAATTAAAACAAATATAGAGAGCTAGCCCTTTAAATCTAGAGGTTTACCCCTGTTATATGAAACTAATAGGCCTAGGGTTAATCCAATATTACACTCAATTTGGAGCAGGATTTGACTACCTCTCTAAGGGTGAAAAATTGAGTGACAACAATAAATAGTGGGTGAACTAGGTGCTAGCAATAGATATTTCTATGATGTACTTTTAGTCCCTCTTAAACCTTAAGGAGGAGATCCACCAATGCCTCCTATGACACCTTTGAATCTTCTATCCAAACCACCACTAGTACTACCTCACATGCCTCGTACAACAACATAATCACCTGATACATTGGGCATAAAAGTAGGTTGATTAACTATGTATGGGTTGATACTATGCCCATTATCTATGATTGGTCCACCAGGCATTCAAAATTGATCCATACATTTGTCTTGTAATGGAAAATAAATTAATAAAAAATTACTATCTTAGTATTTTTCTTCAAAAGTATATCCAACAAGTTCAGTCTCTGATTCTACACTATCTATATCCCAATTTCATACAAGAATGTCACATAGCTCAAGAACATGAACATGTGCTATGGGTGGGGAACTAGGCCTATTATGTTTGGGTTCTTCAGTCACCAATGATTGACTTGTGATCCAAAACTCAAAATGTATTGGTTGAAGAATATTTTAGGAACACATAAATAATAATGTTATCTCTGAGAAGAGATGTTTTATTACTCAAAACTGCAGATACAACATATGCCTATCTCTAAGAAGAGATGTCTATTTTTTTGGGGGATACATATCTATTTATACCTATTTTTAAAGGTAGGATGAGGATGTGAAAGGTCACCAATATTGAGGGAGATGAAATGGTTCAACTTCCATGAATTACAATAATACAGAATTCAAGAAATTACTATTTTTAGAAACATACTATTTTTAGACTGCACTATTTAAATTGAAATTTGGGTCACTTCCATATTTTTTTGGGGATTAAAACCCACTAATAATATCTCATACCATATCACATTTCCCCCCTCATTCTTAGCTTTCCAACGGTTCAAATGGGGAGTCAAATGGAGCTATGGTGCAAATGTTATGGATCTCAAAAGTTTTGTCACCAATTAGGGTAGGACCGTCACCCAAATTATCACCTGAAGTGTTACCCAGATCATTTCTTGAAGTGTTTTCCAGATCAAATTGTTTTTCCCATGCATACATATGTTGGTGTTAAATGTGGTCCTATGGTTAGGAGTCCTTGTTATGTTTTTTTGCCTCCCTGTGGATCCTCATGACACTTCCTAAGTCCTCCAAGCCCCTCCCTGGATCACTTCCAATCAATCCCTTTGACTTACCTCATCATAATTCCACTTTCGTAACTATCATTGAATAGATTCCATGTTGAACCAGCAATATTATATCAAAGTGTGCCCCTTCATTTCCCCATCGACTACGATGCCCATGTGAGAGAGATTTTATTTGCCCATGTAGAAGCTTTCAAGTTTAGAATCAATTATAAGCTTCTTAATATCAAATGAAAAGTGCCTAAGATACCTTATGCATTGCTCCTAGAGGAAGTGAAATTGGGATTTATATGGACAAGAATACGTTGAGATTTTGTATTTAAAAATATAACTATTCAAGGTTCCTCACCATAAAACATCTATTGCACCCATCCAAGGCACTCCTAATCTTGCTAAGGCTGACTAACACTCTATTAACCAAGTGATATTTTTATCCATAGTTATTTTAATGGTCTTGCACATGCATCAAAATCCAAGCATGAAGGTGAATTAGCATTTATATAAATAAAAATTCACAGGGTGACTCATACAGTGATGTTCTACCCATACACACAAAAAAACTCCTGCTTTAAGATATAATAATGTGAAATTATCTTCTACCCTAGTAACCCATCATTTGACATTCTCCAATTATAATCACTTAAGCAACTTCCCACCATCATGAAAATAAGTGCTATGGGTCCCAATAATAGAACTAAAATGTTGGGCTCTTTTGCTTTAGTTTGGCATATTTTTTCCCTAGTTATGTGCCTAAAAAGCAAGAGTTCTAATGAACTAGTATGTTGGCATATCACAGAAGAAAATTTTCTCACGCACTCACCCAAAACACATATCTTAATACTAGTTACCATTGGTTTTATCACATGAAGGTGTGTTCATATGCTTTCCTAAGATAGGGAACTTGAACAAGCATTTAGTCATAAACTCATGCTTAGTTATGTATCTAATTCTTAACTATTCATTTATCACTTAACTAATAAAATAAAAATAAGCTGGCACAAACTAGTAACAAACAATATTAAATCCATTATAACCATGGATAGATGTACATAAGTAGTTCATCAACACAAGCTTCCTTTCATTACATTCATAAGTTATGTCAGGATTACAATTATTCTAGAATTATAATGATTACATAATTACAACGATCAATAACTCATCGACAAAAACACTAATTAAAACAAGGGGTTATTTATACATGGTCTACCCCAACCATTCAGTTACAAAAGTAAATACAAAAAAATTGTCTTGCTAACAATCATTATTAGAATTGAGTCATGCCAAGCCATTTAAAATGAATTCTTAAGGACCTAGTCATAACCACCCCTATATTCTCTCTCTATGATAGATCCTCATCATTGAATGCCTATCTTATTGTGGGCTAGTGTTAGATTCTCACTTGACTCATTCTTTTCCAATGTTCATGTGAATCACTCCATAACTGTCTCTACTTTTTATGCCTTCCCCAAGTCTTCTACTAATATTTGAGTCCTACATTCTAGGGTTCTTTGTGTATCATGCTCATTTGTTCCATGTGACTTGTCTCTTTAACATCACGTCTTCTTGCATTTATTGTATTCAAAAATTACTTTTCCAAAGTTTCTTCAAAATTGAGGGCCCAACAATGATAAGACTAAAAATAGGGTAATGAGGGTATGACTAGGATGAGATAAGATACAAGATAAGGATGTGATCTAGGTAGACTAAAGGATAATATTGATGATGTGTTAATAGTGGTATGACTAAATAAGGCTAGGGCATGAGTAGGTTATGAGAGACAATGGAATACTATGGTAGGGCTAGGATAGAATAGTGAAGACTAGATTAGGTAAAGAAGAGATGAGGTGGTATAGGCTTTACTAGTGTTAAAGGTATAAGACTAGACTAGGATATGATTAGGATGAGAGGTGATGAGAGTAGACAAGATGAGATAAGGTAAGCTAAGAATGTACAAGTCAAAGGGTTAAAGCTATAATTTACAAGTAAATATGATATAGGAAAGGATATACATGCTGATGATATAAGAGACCTATATGGCCATGTATAGGTTTGGGTGAAATGATGACTTGGTTCACAAATAGTAATGGTCTAGCACAACACTCACCAAATCAAGCAAACCACAAACCTATCATTGGTAAACTAATTTGGGAGTGTAAATTGATGACTACACCATATAATGACTTTGCAGGTGAGGCTATAAGATGGCTACACAATCTCCCAAACCCTATCACTATGGGAACTGATACAAACTGTAGCAACATGTCACTTGTTACAACTAATGGTCCTATTCTAGGTTATATGGGCTCACTAGGGGCATCCCTGATATACACTAGGTACATGAGGCCCAACTTTGTATAGGGTGATGTTTGATGTTTGGGTCAAAGAATTAACTCCTCACCTTCATGACATCCTATATGGGGTCTTCCTCTTGGCCTAATGATAATTGTCCCTCTTATTTTGATTCCATCATAACACAGAGTGTGGACTTATGTTTGGTGGTGAAATCCATGGTCAGAATCCGCCTAGGACTATGGTAAGTGCATGGGTATCATTTCCATGTCATGTTTACCCATAAAAATAAAAAATGGGAGGGTTTATTAGTGGGTTTTTATCCTCTAAGACTTGACGCTAGGACATAGGGAGGAGAGCATACACCACTATAACCCTCAAAACCTACATATAAGTAGTCAAAATATTAATTTATTTATGGATTTATGTGTGGTGAACAAAGTAAACAAGAAGGAATAAAAAACAAAGTTTAAAACTACCACTTTGATAGGTGCCCTACAATAAAACAAATTAGTATTTTCAAATTTATGGCCTTGGACTGATTGGACTTGCAATCACATGTGTTAGTAATTTGAAAGATAAAATCAAGTGAGATAAAATTTCCACAAAATGTTCCCTTGTGAAAATACAAACAAAATGTTAGTCCCATAAGACTCAATAAAAAACTAAAAAAAAATCATGGGTTTTACACTATAAATTTTTTTAATGAGGGGTTGGGATGTAGGGGTCTAGTGGCAGCATCGCCCAGTAGGGTCAAGGGGCAAAACCCCTTATGGGGTCTAAGGGTATATCCCTAATCATTCTCCCTATTTTAGTAAAAGGTGGGGTCGAGGGGCAGAGCCCCCAATGCCAAAAGTAATTTGGGACTTGCAAAACCCTTGGAATGACTCAAAATTACTGACTTTCACCAAAATATAACATACTCAAAATGAAAAAATTGAAGGCAAAAAGAGGGTTAGTAGTTTAAAATAGATTCTTTGACATACATGTACCTTTAAGGTAAAAAGGAAATCTATATAATATTTACAAACATTGACGTACTCATTATGATAACTAAAAACTCTAAACTGAATATTGTCCTTTTCTATACTATCTTCATAGACTAGACTAGGTTTATTATTTTAATAGACTAGCTAGGCATCAATAAATAGTGAATTTAATAATTTCAACTACTATGATATACATTTTTTAAAGACATCAATAAAGTTCTTTTGTTACGATTATCCTAGAGAAGCTAGTACATATCTGACAAGGTCCAATTTAATAATATCATGAATATGCATTTTCTAGAACTATGTTAGTTTAGTTAGTGATTTTGAATTTAGTAAAGATAACAAGAAGGATATGGGAATTACAAGGAATAGAATATTTGTAAAAATTGTATAAAATCCTATAATTGTAATGTCTCGTTAGTCCAAACAAGCTTAAATCATAGAAGTAACATTTATTATGGATAGTGATGCCATGACTGCAGGCTATAAGAGTTGTTGACTCATTGAATGTAGCATTGATTATGTTGGGTGAATAATTTGTCAATCAGCATACTAATCAACAAAATAGGTCTGATCAACCATAGCAGGAAGATTGGTCAGCCAGGTGTGCAACTTTACTACATCAACCAGAGACAAATCTCTCCTCTCATCAAGGGGAGGTTACCTATAGATACGTAGGAGATATATACTATATAAATAAGCAGAAAGTAAGACACAGGGGCAGAATACATCATCCATCTCTCTTCTTTTAGAGATGATGCACATAGACAAAGGAGAAAATCTTGGTGTAAACACTGAAGGCACTTCTCTTCTTTCAGAAGTGTTCTTGCAGGAAACATCAAGAATTTCTTTCAAATAGTAAAGTAGCCAGTAATCAAAAGGGGTGTAGTAATAGTAGGATGAAGCAGAACACAAAGTTTCCACCTCAACTACCCAAAGAGTATATCACAAAGGATAATGGGGGCACAAAGTCACCCTAGAATCCTCAACACAAAAAGAAAAGAAAAACTCAGACTGAAAGCAATTGTGAAAGCACAAAGTCTTCCCATAGTTGGTTTCAGGGCACTTCCCTATTACCTTCACTAATTCTGCTTACCAAATTAAATGAATAAGAACATCTTTAGAAGACAGACGTAAGAATGATCTTCTTAAAATGATACAAGCCAGAACAACACAAAGTCTGTAAATGACTTGCTTTCTCATTTAGATAAAAATCAAAATTAAATTACAACATGAGCTCAAAGTCTCAGTCTTCTTATTTCAAAATGGGCAGAGTTTCACTCTTGTAAAATGAAAGTCTCCCTTACAAATGAGAGAATTAACAAACTTATAGCCACTACGCAATGATTGGCGCCTTTTTCCATGGGACGACCCATGCTGTAGTCAATGTCTTCAATGTGTCTCCAGTCCTGTCTGGAGAGACCATGCTGAGAACAGTGTGCTGCCATAACTATGGCATGTCCCTTCATCTAATATGTCTCTTGTTTGGTATGGACTGTCTGGTCCTTTGCGTTGATCTTCTCTTCCCTGTAGCAATTTAAATCTTTGGGCTCTCTTTTCATTTAATCGCTTGGTTCTTCCTTTAAGTTTCACGCTCTATTTGAATTTCCATGGATTTTCCCTTATTTTAAATTTGATGTCTGAGGGGCCGTCAATAGTCACCAACTGCTTGAACCATGTTAAACCTTGTACTTGTTGAACCACTGAAAGTTCATTAGTTCATTGGTTCATTTTGTCTCTTTTGTTCTATCGCTCCTTGGTTCAATCCCTTCTTCGATCCTTGGTTGAACCATCCGTTGAACCACTTGTTTGCTGCTTCTCTCTTGACTGAGGCTGCCTTTGAACTTTTGAACCTATGAACCATTGAACTTTAAACTCTTTCAGTTCAAAGTTCAATTGGTTCATTGGTTCATTCTGTGTCTTGCTCAATCATTGCTTTATCTTTCTAAGCTCTTGGTTGAACCTTTGAACCTTGAACCAGTTGACCCATTTGGTTCAACGGTTCAATGGTTCAATCGGTTCATTCAGTTCATCCTCTGAAGTCCTTTTTGTCCAAGTCTTTGAAGATTCCTTTTTTGCGTCTTTGTTTAGCCTTTGGAACATCCCAAAGGGAAGGTGTCCCTTTGGGTCCTTGGAAAAGGTCCTTTTTCTGATGTCAAGTGTCCCCCGTAAGGGTATCTACCCTTCGAGATCTTTTGGGTGGACTTCAGGCTTCAACTTTCCCGATGGGTTCTTGCTTCTTCAGCGGGCTTTTGGATCTCGAGCTTTTTCTGTCAGGATTTTCCTTCAGACAAAAACCCTGAAAGAATTTCTTCAGACAAAAAGTCTGAAGGAATTTTGCCTTAACATTTTTTTGAGAAAAGTCTTCCCAAAAGAATTCTTTCAGCTTCTTTTACTTTACCATTTCCATCGGATAAAAAGTCTGAAAGAATTGTTCCTTTTGGGGCCTTTAAACAAATCCAAAGGAATTCTATCTTTTCTTTGACCTTCGAACCAATGCTGCTTGCCCTCTGCAAGGGCACTTGCCTTTTTCAATTTGGGGCAGCCCCTTGAACCTGCCGATTGAACCAACTTTGGTTCAATGGTTCAATCGGCTCATTCTTCATTATTTGGCTAAGTCTTTTTGATCTTTTGCACCAAGCATGTTGAACCCACTTGGTCGTTGAACCTATTGAACCTTTGAACCAAAGTGGTTCAAAGTTTAATGGTTCAAGCCTTTGTCCTTTATCATTCACCGATTGAACTCTTTTGATTGAACCGAGGTGCTGAACCAATCTTGGAAATGACTAAGTGTTAGAAGCTTGTTATTTTGACTGAACTTTCCTATAGAAGCTTTTGAACCTGTTGAACCTGCTAATTTCAAGCATGTTGAGTCTGTAGAAACATATCTGCAGAGTTCGTAGAAATCAACTTGTGAAGCTCGCAGAACTTGGCCTGTAGAGTCTATAGATTTTCTTCTTGTAGAGTCCGTAGATTTCCTTCCTGTAGAGTCCATAGATTCAAGCCTGCAGAGTCTATAGATTTTTTGAAAGCTTGAAAAAAAAGAGGAATTTGAAAGCTCAGAACAAATTTTAAGAAGGGAAGAGAGAAATTTTGGTCCTGTAGGACCAAGATAGCTCATATGTCATTTCAAAAATGAGTGACATTTTTGGGGACCAACAGATTAAATCTAGTGATTTGAGCCAAGTATTTTAGACTTAAGTTTCCTTCACGTACTAACAAGTTATATCAGTAAAAAAAATACTACAAAATTGGTTATAATCGTGGGCAATACTTAATTGTAGTGATAATAGATTATAATGAATTATGTGAGTAATTAATAATTATTCTAATGCTTAGATTTGGCTCATTTTCTCCCTAAAAAAAGTCTCTAATGTTGTATTTATGTCAAAAGAGGTAAATAGCTATTGTATCCAGTTTTCTCCCTAAAACAAATTCACCTGAATGAATGCACATCGATCTATTAGACATGTGCATACTGGTAATGTAGGAGGAAGGCAAGATGAGTAGCTTTGACATGTAAATGGTGAACTAATAGGATGGAATTATGATAGAAGATGTGATTCATGCATTGATGAATAGACACAAGTTTATAGGAAGAATACAATGAACACAAGTTAAGATGATGACTCACGTAACTAGATTAATTGCAGAGATGCAATGGATGGAGATTTATTTATTTTTATCTTATGCAAAGTGTTTCACCAAATGAATGAACTAGATGGATTAATTACAAAATGATATTAGTACATCTTACAAAAGACATGGGCATCCTCACGGGGCATTGACACTATTTTACCTAATTTATAATGCATAAAGTGACTAAACCATTCAGTTAGCATTTTGATAGATTCAATAATGAGCTTGTGAAGCCTTATAACTAGTTGATCATTGGCATATGAGATGGTATCATAAACTAATATTTGAAAGTTGATTATGAATGATTGTTACTACAACCAAAAAAATCACATATTTTGGTAATGTCTTTTCTTTCAATTGACAATACCACAAATCTCACAAGGATTAGAACGGCAAATTTTTGAAGATGATTGTACATGGGAAATGTGAAATTTTGGGTAGCCAATTATTTTTCCACCTATCCTACAAGCTTCATAAAACTCACTAGGAGGTCAGACAAAAGGAGGCTCCCACTATGGTTGCCAAATGTAAGATGGTAAATTTTGATCAATGAGATTTGATATGCAAATTATATAAAAAATTACTTAAAAAAACCAATCTAAAATTAAAATTCAAAGCCATTAGGATTAAAATGTAAATAAACAAACATTCACAACAACATTACAATCCTAAATCCAAATGCTCTAAATCAAGACTAAAACAAAAAAAAGACTAAATGATCATGGATTGCATAAATAATCAGAATTTTAACATGATATTGACTTGATTCGAGACTTGTATTGCATGGATTAGTTGATATATTAACGAAAGGATTAATGGATTGGATTAGCGTGGATTTTTTGCACATTCAACTCATTATATTAGATTGGATTAGGAGTAGGTAGGTAGGTGGGACATGGGAATTTTAAATTCTCATATAATAGATAAGTGGGGTTAGGATAAGATTAAAAGATTAAATGTCATATTAGAAGAAGGATTAATTGACTTGTGGGGTGGGAACAAGGTTAATATGGTGAAGAAGAATAAGAGAATGTTAGAGAAAGGATTAGAAGGAGATTAGTAATGATGAATTAGATGAAGTTGGGAAATATTAGTGATTATTAGATGTAATTAGTTATGTTAATGTCAACTAATAATAATATTAGTGTTGCCAATAAGATATATAAGGGTTGATAAAATGGGTTGGTTATGCCCAGCCCCACCCAAGTTTGAATCTCACAGGAGGTTTATAGGCCAGACGTGGCTGCTTGAGTTGACTAAGTGGTATTAAGTGATTAAGTGGTAGTCATTTAAATTGGTTTAATAGTTCTTAGGGATTGGGTCCCCAATTTATGCCTTAGAACTGGTTTGAAGCTCTGCTCAAAAGTGAATATCGATAATAATAATAATAATAATAATAATAATAATAATAATAATAATAATAATAATAATAATAATAATAATAATAGTGATGATAAACAAAACAAACTTAGGTGCATACAATTATAATACTTTTAAATTTTAAAATTGAATAAATAATATGTAACATAAATATGGATAAGAGCCATTTAAAATATAGATATGGTTGGACTACCGTCACCAATAAAAAAAGTAACTCTTTCAAAGGTGGCAACAAGCCATAAGTTTCTTTGTACAGACATGTTGGGAATAACCATGCCTCGACTTCTGCTAGCAAAACTAATTTGCCTAATAAAGTTTTCCCTTATCTTATGTGTACTCCAAAAATAGTGGCCTCTCTAGTTGAGATTCCACCTTCAACACCATCATCGCAACCCTATCCTAGGGTGAGTGTTCTAGAGGAAGAATGAAGTTTAGTCACCTTGGACTATAAATCATTGTTTTGGCATTCTTGCAACCCTTGTCCATCTTCCATAAATAAATAATACATGGCACATAAGTGACAACCATTTAGAATCAATGATTTCTTTTCCAACAAACTCATGTTTAATCAGTTTTCTACACTGGAAGATATCACAGAGGAGAATGACATGCACCTCAATAATGACCAATGATTGTGTACTCATAGAATGTTCAAGGCCTTACTGATCTATTGCATAAGTATGCAGTCATGAACAGTTGTTAGCTCTTTAGCCACATAAAAATATTTATTTACAAGAGGTCAATATTTATGGCTTTTTATTGTAGAATGCAACATGAGTAATTTGTCTTCGAGCCATATGTCAGGATACTAGGCATGAAGTTGGGCATGGTGGGGCTATCATTTTTTTGGCTCTAGAGCTTGCTTAGAATATTAATTTCTAGGGCTCGAACCCCACCCACCAGGTGGTGTGGACCATTTTTGAATTTAATAACTACATCATTGGGTTGATTAATTTATATGACTATAATGATGCTATGGAATGGGCCACCATATATAGGTGGCTGGTCGACTCCCTCTTGGATGCACATTGGATCATATATGGTGATTTCAACATGGTAGAATCGGCTGAGAATAAAGAGGGATGCCTTCCAATGCAGTGGTGCATTGGTGAGAGTGAAACATGGTTTTATATGTGCAACAAACTCAGGGTGTTTGATCCTAACCATCACTAGAGAAAAATTTTAGAATCCTCCTAATTCACTTTGTCAAAATTTTGATAAGGAGAAGATAGAGTGTTTTAGTGCCTCAATTGAGCTTTATTGGCTGAGAAAGATATTTTCCATTTGGCCTCAATCTATGATAGGCTAGTTTTAATCATCCATGATACTTTTTTATCAGATAATCACCCTATTTTATTTAATATTGAGTGGACCACACCTCAAGTTAAGCTTACCTTCTTGCAATTCTATCTCAATACTACTGACCTCAAGCATGAAAGAATAATGGGGCATATTTTCAAAATTTGGAACTTGGTCCCTCAGTGAGAGGGAGTCAAAAGATGGATTCAATGGTGGTTTGATGCTCTTGCTTTTACTTCCACCTTTCTTCATATCTACAAAAAGCAAGTGGCCTCCTTCAGATGACATCTACATAATGCTATAAATTGTGAATATATCTAGGTTTCATATGAACTAGAGTAGTCACCTTTAAAATTTTACCTCCAAACTCAAGTGGCACATTGGAGACATAAACTTAAAATTGAGGAGACTCACAAGGCTAGAGGAGCTCAACTGCAAGCTGATATGCACTGGTTGAAAATCAGAGACAAAGTCTTCAAGGACTTTTTTCCCCTCCTCCACTCTAGGAGCGCTGCTAATAGATCAAAGTTGTCAAGGAAGGAAATAATCAACTTACCAAAATTACTAACATTATAAAATATTTTATACATCATTACCATGGTGTTTTCTCATCACAATCTTCTTCTATAGAATGGGAGGAGGCTCTCCATCAATGCCTCTAGTTTGCACCCTACAAAGTTTCTAATTCTCAAAGAGTTGCATGTGATAGGCCCTTATCTCTCAGTGACCTCCATGAGGTTGTTAAGTAGATGGAAGTTAACAAAGCCCCAAGAATTGATGGTTTCCCATGTGAGTTCTATCAAACCCTTTGGGATACTATTGGTCTTGATCTTCATTGAGTTTATTTTGAAGCTGTTCTAACCAACTCTTTGGGATCCCTTATAAAATAGGGTAGCATCAAGTATATTCCCAAGGATGGTGATCCTAAAATTATCACCAACTAGAGGACTATTACTTTACTCAATGTATCCTATAAAATTATTGCTAAGGTTTTATCCCTTAGGGTCAAACACATTCTCTCTTTAATTTTCAAGAGTGAGTAAACCAACTTCATTTAG
Source organism: Torreya grandis (assembly GCA_037957365.1). Taxonomy (NCBI): domain Eukaryota; kingdom Viridiplantae; phylum Streptophyta; class Pinopsida; order Cupressales; family Taxaceae; genus Torreya; species Torreya grandis. Next base: position 1,416,303 of record JARHVA010001602.1, read on the forward strand.
AATAGATTCATTCTAGACAATGTCATTGCCATCTGGTAAGGTATAAAATGGGCTCAACTTGCTAATCAAAAGGCTCTATTTGTCAAGATTGATTTTGAGAAATTTTATGACTATATTGAGTGGCCCTTCATTCTGTCCATATTGTAGGCTCTTGACTTTGGCTACAAATTTGTTCAAATTGTTAACATGCTCTTTTAAGATGTTGGGGCTTGTATCACTATCAATGGCACCCAATCTTTTCAGTTTGAAATTCATCATTATATCCAACAAGGATGCCCTTTATCCCCTTCTTTATATGTGTTAACAGTAGAAGGATTCAACTACCTCCTAACTAATTATACTGCCATGAGCTTGGTGACAGGTATCTCTCTCTCTCAGTATGATAGACAACTTTTAAATGGCCACTTCATGGACGATTATTTTCTCACTCTTCAAGAAGAAGAAGAGTTCGTTAGGAATGCCATGGAATGTCTCCATATTTTTTATTTAGCTTCATTCTCATCTATCCAATAGAGGAAGACTCAATGTTACCATAAGTCTTTGGTCCCCAAACTTCCTTGGTTGGAGGGATATCAATGGCAGTGGCTTCTTCTACAAGGTGTAATTTAATTTTTTTGGCATTGATCCAAAAAGAAAAAAGTCTTGGTTGAATAATATTTCATAAACACACAAATACTAATGTTATCTCTGAGAAGAGATGTTTTATTGCTCAAAATTGCAGATATAACATATGCCTATCTTTGGGAAGAGATGTCCCCTTCTCCTTTTCGGGATACATCTATTTTAATACATACTTTGAAGGCAGGAGGAGGATGTGGAAGGTCACCAATCTCGAGGTAGATGAAGTGGTTCGACTTCCATGATTTACAACATTACAGAATTCAAAAAATTACTATTTTTAAAAACTTACTATTTTTAGACTACACTACTAAAATTAAAATTTGGGGCACTTCCATTTGGTTTTCAGGGATTAAAACCTATCGAGTAGTGCTCATAACATTACCCTCATTCTTAGATTGTTAATGGTTCAAATGGGGAGTCAAACAGAGTTATGGTGCAAAAGTTATGGCTCCCAAAAAACTTGCCACCAATTGGGATAGGACTGTCACCCGAATTGTCGCCTGAAGTGTTACTTGGATCATTACCTGAAGTGTTTTTTAGATCATGAATCCCTTTTATTTTTTGGGCCTCTCCCTCTGAACTATGGTCTTATGTGGTATAGAGAGTTGAAAAAAAATCTCTTTTTGCATCACCAAAACTCTTTCTCTTGTTTGTAAATTTCAAATTTGCTATAAAGTCTTGGTAGCTACTCATGTGTATTATTCCTCTTGTTGGGCCCCTTATAATGCTACTTATAGAAAATTATAAAAAATTATAAGAGATTTTCTATGGGATAACTCTGAGGGTCATAAGGGTTTCCATAGAGTTGCTTGAAACATATGCAACCGACCCAAGGAAGTTGGGGGATTGGGTCTCCTAGATATTAAAATTCAAGGCCTTGCTCTTGATGTCAAATACATTATCCAAGCTATTACTTGGGATGAAGCCTATAAGATTCATCTATGCCATTGTATCTCTTAGGGACTCCTATGTGGTAGAAAGGTTTGGCAAGGCCTTAGACTTCACTCTCTGCTCATAACCCTAGTGCCTATTAAAATCAAGGGTACCTTTGTAATTCAAAGTCTATGAAAATCTTTGGAAAAGCTTGAGCCTCACCTTAATTGGGTAGGTGAGGGTTTCAAAAATGGTCTCTTCATTAACTCTCAATCCCTCTAGTGGTCGTCTTGCTTAAATTTTCACAATGTTCCCTATGCCTTAGTCCCTTGGGTTAAAGGGTTAAGGCTCTTCAAGAAAGGTGCAATGGTTATCAATGATCTTTTTTACAAGGAGAATAGGGCCTAGTTTAGTTGACAATAACTTTAGAATAAATTTCATTTAAATAATTTAGATGTAGAAGCTATTGCAAAAATTCAAGGTTCCATACCTAATGAGTATTTGCATAAAATAGGAGTCAACTCTCTTGTTCCTTGTTAGAAGGTTTAGCACTGGCCTATGGCCACCTCTTCACCTAGTACTCTCCTTGATTGGGTATCATTTACTAGCCCCTCAACATATTCCAGATGAAATGCTCAACCTTAGATGGAATCTCCATTCTAGACATGGGTTTTGGGCCTGATGCTTTAGCACTATGTGGTCTACTATTATTGAGCCTCAAAAATCTCATTTTCTATGGTGTCTCCTTTATCAGGGCCTACCTGTGGGTGACCAACTCAAACATCTGGGTGTGGCTAATCCCATTTTCTCAGCTTGCCAACAATCAGAGACTATTAAGCACATTTTTTGGTTTTGCTCTCAATCATAATCTACGTGGCATTGGATTCATTCCCTTTTCCAACCCTTTTGACTTGAATTCTTCACGTGGAAGATGGATCTCTTGGGGGTCTCAGCTTTATTGCCTGCAAGATACAACCAATTTTGGTAGATCTTTTGATCTGATATATTATTTCAAATCTGGAAAGCTAGAAATTATGTTTGCTTTAATCATGAAGAGTTAGAACATAGTTTTTGTATTACCAACAAAATTATTGTTCTATCTAATGTTACTCTTCAAATTTAAATTCAAACAGACAAGATTCGCCTGAAACTTAAACACCTTCAATGTTTTCTTGACCACTGGGGAAATGCCCCGTGTATGGTCAGTTGTGAACCTCCTGAGCCCCCATTACATCCTATGCCTCTCCAAGGATGAGGGTATGGGCCACGTCAACAATAGTCTAGAACTATACATAGGAGTCATTCTCCTCATCGATCACCACCTTGTTGGTCTTCTCCTCATCATGGTGGTCCAAGTGGCTCGTCTAGATTTGGAAGTGATGGCAGGGGTTGGGGATCCCCTCTCCCATCTTAAGATGGTGATATCAGAGGCTAAGATTTTCCCCCCCAAGGCAAGTTTCCACACCTGGCTCTAGTATTCTCGCTTAAAAGAAATCAAGATAAGACATTAGAGGCTTAGCAAAATATTGGTTGGGAACCCTTCCTTGTGGACGAGGATCATCTTGCCCTGGGAGGATGGGGTGGTAAGCCTTAGGACCCGTCATCTCCACCGCCTCCCCTGACGTCCATGTTTGTTGCAACTGCCTAATTGTTATCTTTATTGTTATTTATTCCTTGCTCTCTCTGCTTTGTTGTCAATTTGTTGATGTGATATTTTTTTGTAGGCGTGGTTATTTTTTAACCACTGTTTAGACTTGTCCCGAAGTGTCTTTATCTTCGGTATAATTATGCTCGTGAAGTCTAACTTTTCCACCCATTTTTTTGTATCATTAACATTGTACCATATTTTATTTCATTAATTTATAAACGCTCTTCAATTAAAAAAATATAAGATATAAAAATAAAAAATATACAACTTTTGTTTGAGAAAAAACGATATAATTTTTCAAAAGTGGGCATAGCTTTATTTATTTAATTAAATTATTTGATTTATATACAACTTTTGTTTGGGAACAACGGTATAATTTTTCAGAAGTGGGCATAGCTTTATTTATTTATTTAATTAAATTATTTGATTTGTAATTTGCGCTTTCCATGTGAACCGACGTATCATTGATTGGAGAGCCGGGATGGTGACAAATGTTATGGAGGAACATGGCCTCCGTAAGCAAAAACCGAACAAATAATTAAAAATTTGAATGGAAGAGTGGAATCACTCTGTAAAAAACTGCAAAGTTACTAAATCCAAGTGGCAATAGACTTTTATTTTCAGGCCTGCCTAACGGCTAGCATTTCTGCGACGTTCTTATCCATTTCTCTTTTTCGAGATCCGTTTGTAAAGGGTGCTTCCGCTGGCATTTCTGCAATTTTCTTATCCATTTCTGCTTTTTCGAGATTTGTTTGTAACGAGTGCTTCCGCAGTGCTGTCATCCATAACCTTGTTGGAGATCTGCTTGTAAAGAATGCCGCCGCTGCATACAACTTCCAGCGGAACACTGTCCTCCACAAATAATTTAACAACTTTTTTTAGAAAATATCCCCAAAAAAAAATGAAAGTCCAAAACAAACTCCAAAACATTTAATCATAAGTTTACCAATGAATCGATAGTAACTTACAGTGGCACGGAAGGAAAGAAAGACGATGCAGTCGCCTCTGTAAATATCTGCACTTTGTATGTCCATTAAATGTTGAGCTTCAATCACATGGTACATCTTCCAAATATCACTCGGCATTTTTAAGCTCATAATTCTTATAATCACTTCATTGCCGTACACCTTCACATCCACATTAACACTATCCGTACAAGGCAAAGGCGAATCTATCGCGTGGCAATTTTTCTTGGCTAATAACCGCTCTCTCTTTTTCTTGAGCTCTTGGACTTGTTCCTGCAGTTTCTGAATATATTGGATGGTTTCTTCGATTAAACAGTACTTTGCAACCTGAGACAGTAACACATTTGATTTGAAAATTATAAGGAAATATTATGAAAAAATTACCCACAAACAGGTTTTCATATTGTAGCATTATCTAAGCCATTAATTGAGCGGTACCTTTCTAGTGGGGATTGGCAGTATAGATGTGAGTGTTGCAAGAAATCGCCTCATTTGTTCTCTTCTAGTCTTTTCAGAAAAGATTATGCTTTGGATTCTTTTCCTTTTCTTGGCATCTGCAGTGTCCAAAGCATGGGCATGGGGATCCATGATCTGAGGATCTCAGGTAAGGAGCCGCTACTTTAATACTATTAACTCTCTGAGTGCTGAGTGCTGAGTGCTGAGTGCTGAGTGCTTTGATCTTCTCTGTTCTCAATCTCATCCACCTCTGGTCCAAATCAAAACTGAAATGCATGGGGTATGATCAGACCTTTATAGTTGTCTGTTGATGATTATCCTTGAAAATTCAAATGAAAAGACTCGCACGTGCCAGTTGACAGAGCCAAGGACGACCAGAACAAACATATAGAACACCGCATTTAAGCACGTGGGTTTTCACGCAATTATTAGAGACACGAAGGATATCTTCACGTTGTTGTTGTTGCAGTTTTGAACGTGGCCCCCTCGACTTCTGCTTGTCCTCCTCCTCTGATTATATAAATGTTTTGGCGTTTCATGGGGAACGCTTCGCCTTTGCTTCCGGTGCACTACGTTCAATTTCTATTTACATCGAATCCGTTCTTTTTAATCTGGTTTTTTTCGGTTGAAAATTGAAGGCTTACCCCAATCCTATGAATATTCATTATATTATTGTAGACACCTAAAGAATGGTCCCTAATGTTCTATTTATTTTATTTTATTTTTTATTTTTGTTGATTATTAGTTTATATTAGGTATTATTTGCATATTTGTCAAATTTTGATGTATTCTTTTTTATTTTTCTCAATCTCTGAACTCTCTTTCTACCTCAGGGTTTCTTATATCTCTCTTTCTTCTATAGGGTTTCCTATATCTCTCTTTCTCCCTCAAAGTTTTCTATATCTACATTTCCTTTATTTTTTGGGAAATGTGTTAGAACTGTCAATACTTCTAATCCCTATTAGTAGCATCATAACATTTATGAGGCCTCTATTTAGTTAAAGTGCACTTATCTCCTTTCAACAATTAAATGATGGTCCATGTGCCAATAGGATCTTAATTTGAAATCAGTTGTCTATAAGTACACAAACATTGTAATTAACTTGATTGAAATATCAAGAAGTATTCTAAGCATTCACAAAATATTATAGAGAAATTATAAGCACATGAAAACATCAAGCAATAATTACAACATTATCAATATTTAAGTCTAGTATTTCTCATGGAGTACTTTTTCCCCATGACTTAGGGTTTTATCTATCTCTAAAGTTATTTTAATTTATAGTTTTTGACATATTGATATCAAGTGGTTTCACCATTTGGAAGCATTAGACTTATTTGTCATCTTCTCCTAACCCTGTGAAAACCTAATGATGCTAAAAAATAGAATACTCATGCATTTCGACATATCCTTTCTTAGGTATTCCTCATAATTTGTGTAACCTAACAGTACCAAATTCCAACCTCTCTTCTACTACATATGGTCCTAATCATTTTATTTTAAGTTTGCTTGTTTATATTTTCTATCATATGATAAAAATTTAGTCTATATATAAAATTCATTGATTTTAATATGGAAATCATGTCATGTTTGTTGTCTTCTTTTCTCATGAGTTTGATTACATGTGTTGTGATGAATATATGTTTGTCTAGTTTTTATAATTACACTAATATTTATTTGAAGGAGTTAGTCTTATTTATCTTGAACTTCACCATCAACCTTAAACTATGAAACATGAACTCGATCAATATTGTGGCTTCTAAACCTTAAACTACTTGAAAGGTATAGTTTTGTGTGAGGATTTTATAGGTCATGCAGTAAGTCCATAGTAGCACAGGTATTATTTTGTCCCAATCGATAATTTATGTAATATTGATATTAGTTATAATTTTCTCCAAAATCTTTTTGAATGCCTCCATAGTTATGTTAGCTTGTGGGTGATATGGTGTACTCCTATCATATGTATTTATGAAATTCTATAACAATTCCTTGATTTTATTATTCACAAAAATATTACCCTAGTCACTGCTAATGTTGAGTGGGCAATAAACCCTCGTTATGATATTTTCATATAATAACGTCATGCGGTATTCATGGTATATTTTTTTTGGGGGTTGCCTTTACCCATTATTTAAAATATTTTTACCAATTGTCATAAACTAAGTATTATGTTTTCTTGTCATAGACTTGATGGGACCTATAAAACTAATAGCCCATATTTCAAATAGTTCCAATTTTATTGCATGCCTTAGTGACATCTCATATGTCACATTTAGTTTTCCTACTCTTTGACATATGTCACATGCCTTTGTGTAATTATGGGCCACTACAACATAGATAGAATTTTTTTTGTTATACCATCCCGTGAATGGTGACCTCCAACAAATCCATCATGGGTTTCTCTTAGAATTTTTTCTCTTTTGTGTCTCAACACCATTCTCCTCAATATTTCATTTCTTATTTTTTTTTACAGCATTCCTATTAGTTTAAATGATAATTATTTAATTAAAAAACATCTATTTTTCTATTTTACAATAACCTTTTAAGGAACTTTCCTATTGCGAGTAATTTTTCAATGTTTGAAATTTATTGAGGTCCTTCTTCCATTGTAAATAGGTGTGCTCCATGAAACTCATCATATATGGGTCAATTTTATTCTCCTTTTTTATAAGTAACATAAGCCACTAAATTTTCATTTCTTAGCTTTACAGTTATATATGGCATTAACCAATGACATATTGTACCTTGAATCATTAGTCTATTTAAAAAATATTTAAATGGCTCATGATCTATGTAAAAGACAAATTGGGTAACCAGAAAATAATATATAGATATTTGAGGGTAGAGACTAGTGCCAAATCCTCTTGTTTTGTGGTTGAATAATATATATTTCTACTCTCCAATTTTTTACTTGTAAAACATATGGGGTGATCTTTACGCCACTTTAGGTGTGATAGTATTGCTCCTATGGCTAACCATGATGCATCTACATGGACATGAAAAGGTAACTTTAAATCTTGAAAGATAAAAATTGTTATGTTTACATACCCCATTTATTATAGAAATAAGGACCCTTTGTTGATGATGAAAATTATACCATCAACTAATCAACCCTTTCACCTATTATGAAATTTAAGTTGAAATTGTACCAATCTAATAGTAAGGTTCTAAAGGTTTAATTACAGTCTTAAAGATGTGGGTTTTTTAAAAATGTTATGGGAAATAATGAATAAGTTATAAGATATAATATATGCCATTAAAATTTTAGAAATACACTTCATCAAATAATGAATTAGTTTAGATATGAATATGTAATCTATCCTATCCAATAGACAAAGCCTATGAACAAGACAATCTCTTCAAAGAAATAAATTTGATTCAATAATATATTATATTTAAAGTAATATCTTGTTTTTGCTGTAATATCTTCCAAGTAACTTCAAAATACTAAACCATAAATATAAAGTAAAATAGATTTGAGATAAATTAAGATAAGAAAATTTTATATCAAGTAAGCAATTAAACAAAACTCAATACATAAAGACACAATGAACAACAAACATCAAACTCAAAAAAATAACAAACTACTTAAAGAAACAAAGTACTACACTAAACATAAACATATTAGTCTAATCTTAACAAAGCAAACAAACTAAACAATCAAACCTTAAATTAAATCTAAAATCTAATTAACTTAACAAACTAAGTCTAATAAATTAAACTAATCTAAAACTAGACTATTAAAGCAAGAAATTAATCAAAGAAACTAAACAACCTTATTTTAAGAAAATAAACAAGGAGATTACTCTAAGAAAATAACTTAAAAAAGAAATAAATACTAAACTAAAATGAATTAAAAGATAAAAAACATTAAATTAAAAGAAACAAAAAAGAAAATAGATTAATTAAAGATCAATCTAAAACAGATTAAACTATATTAAAGTCAAAGTCAATATAAAGTACAATAGAGATAAAAACATGTGAGTCTCAAAGAGAGTCATCTTAAGAAAATATATTTATTTTATTTAAGAAACCAATATCTTTATTTATAAAATATCTTTAGAGACAACTTTTACAATTAAATAGATCAATGAAATGTCACAAATAGTGAATTTTTCATCATTACTCAGGTTGAATACTTGGATTCTGCACATAGGACTGCAAGTAACAATCATCAAAATATATTAAATTTGACAAGCTTTAGATAATCTATTATAAATGATAATATAAAAATTGGATATACCTGCATTGCCTAAGCAATTTAATCAACCATTAGAAAAAGTACCATTGAGTCTATCTACAAAAGTCATGCTATCTCAAAGAAGTTGCATAGAAGAGAAAGGTAAATGATTGAATTCACAATGTATAAGTCCTCAATACCTGTGTTGTTCCTTTTCTTCAAATTAATCTTTGATCTCCTTTTATGATTTAAATTTGATTGGAAAAGAAGTTATAAATAACCTAGTTATTTGTTTAACTTAATTAATTGACTTTGTAAGAGTCAATTGATATAAATAGTTATTAGTTAAGGTTTAATTAAGACTTAACAGTCTTAATGGATCATGTATTTGAATATAAATCAGACACTTCTTTACGGGTGGTGACCCTAATCAATTAATAATAAAATAGAATGACATATATCAATAAATAAATAGATAAATCAAGTTTAATAAAAAAATTATTTATATTAATACCATAATGCATATTTTCAAAAATTACTTATATATATATATATATATATATATATATATATATATATATATATATATGAAAAATAAAGTGTGTTGTAATTTCAAAACCTCATCATCAAAATATCAAAACTGAAATCAAAGTATCAAACCTGAAAGTATAAAGTTCTATCAACTTAAACTTAATCATGAAAATAAAATTTTATCCTATTGATATCCAATAATAATCGAAATCAGAAATAGCTTCAATTAGTGGCTTCTCTTATTTATTCACACACTCAATGTATTCCATCTCAACTAATAGAAGGTGAACCATATTTGTTCCTAAATCACTTGTGGGATCATCCACCTCCAAATTAATCCATTTGAGAACTATTACCTCAACTGGGGTGTCTATATCATTTTGGCTATCTAACCATTTGTCTGAAGTAGTTGGATGGATTTCTAGACTGCATTTCCTACAAGCTAAAATAGGATCTTCAAACTTAATTTTATGCATCCTAAAATAGGATCTCTTCAAGATGATGAGAACTCATTATAAAATGAAGGAAGGGAAAGCTTAACAAAATTCTTGACATGGGTAACTTAAATATCAAGCTAAGTGGCTTCATTAATAAAGTGAGGCTCACTAACAGGATAGATTCTTTCTAGAGTAGGTGACTAAATATGCAAGTGATGTGGCTTATTCTATAAGTGATGAGAGGAACTGCTATGGGAATGAGTCTTAGCACCAAATCTTTGACTATGACAACCTCTATTACCTCTAAAGTTAGTAGGATTAAAAAATATATTTAAATTATTTCAAAATTTAAGATCTATTGCATCAAAGTGAATTAGCATCCTAGCACCTCTAGTAGCATACCTAGAGCCAAATATCCTAGCCCTAAAATTGTTAGGGTGTGGAGTTAAAAGCTTCACCAGGATGCAAATTGGAGGAGGGTGCTGAGTGCAGAGCAACCGACATCGGTCTGATCAACCGAAATCGATCATATCTAGTGAGCAAAGCAACTGACATTGGTCAAGATCGGCCGACGTCGGTCATCTCCAAGCAGACAGGGACCGACGTCGGTCGCCTGTGCATTTTAGAACTGTTAGTTACATGAATAGTTAGTTTGTTGAATGGCCAATTTGCATGTTAAAGGCTAATTTTAGTCTTGAGTTACGTGTCTAATTATTGTTTGCATGAGGTCTATTTAAGAGACCCACGGGGTTGTATTGTAATCAAGGACAAGGAAGAGATCTTTCCAATTGTAAGATCAGGTTGATCTGCATGGTAAGTAAGGTCATTAATTTGTAGGTTGTTGCAAGATTAGGGAGATCTACTTGGAGTACGTGGAGTACTTGGTACTGGCAGTATTGTTACTGACTGGTTGGAGGTGAACAACAACTCTGTGTTTGAGTTGATTGTTGTGACCGTAATTGAGAGAGAAAACTCTTGATTGAGAATTAATGGAAGTCCTAGAGGTGTGGGAAGCCTCAGAGGTGTGAGAAGAGTGTGGCATATTCTCTATTGTACTTTATTTCTGGATAAGTTGAATACAAGATTGTATTGTCTCTCAAATTTTATGTTGTTTCTGATTTTTTGTTACATGTTACTTCTGGTTAAATTCCATGTTTAGTTGCTTATACAAGGTAATCAATTGTGCTTCCTAATCCTGACAAAGTGGTATCAGAGCTAGGGTGTTGGTTTGGTGGACATGTTTATTAGAGCCAAGGTTGTTGGTTCGGTGCAGGTTCACAGAGCCAAGTTGCAGGGAGCAGGTGTTTGTGTTTTGATTACAGGTCACTCACATGGGTTTCTGTTCAAGTGGGAGTATAGCAATGACATAAGAAAGTAAGCTAAGAATGGATAAATTCAATGGCAAAAATTATCAATTATGGAGGATACAGATAGAAGATTATCTGTATCAGAAAGATCTGTACTTACCGTTGGGTGGGGTTGCATGCAAGCCCACAGATATGAAAGATGAAGAATGGAAGGTTCTTGATCGAAAGGATCTGGGAACTATAAGGTTGAGCCTGGTATCGTCTGTGATTTCCAACTTATCACAGGCTAAGACAATGGTAGAGTTAATGGAATCTTTGGCAAATTTATATGAAAAACTCTTGGCTTCGAATAAGGTATTTATTATGAAGCAATTATTTAATTTGCAAATGTAGGAAGGTGGATCAGTACATAGTCATCTTAGTGATTTCCATGGATTAGTAAATTAGTTAGTTTCAGTCAATATAGTTTTTGATGATGAAATTAAGGCTCTCTTAATCTTGTGCTCCTTACCTAAAAGTTAGGATAGTTTGGTAATGGCAGTTAGTAATACTGTGTCTGCTTCAAATATCTTAAAAGTGGATGATGTTGTTAGTGTAATCTTGAATGAAGAAATTCGCAAGAAAAGCACAGGTGAATCATCAGGGAATGCTTTGAGTGTTGAAAGCAGAGGAAAGCAAAGAGAGAAGATCGAGCAAGGGAAGTCAAAGAAAGGCAGGAGACCTAGATCCAGGCCTGACAGGAAAATTTGCTGGCATTGTGGAAAGAAAGGGCATGTAAAGAGAAATTGTTGGTTGGTTGAAGATCAGCATGAATGAAATGAAAAAGCAGATGTTGCAGATATTGTTGCACAGGATGCTCTTGTATGTTCCTTGGATAAAGTGAATCTTGGGTTTTAGATTCTGGTGCCTCATTCCATGCAACCCCAAATAGAACATTTTTCCATGATTATGTCCAAGGGGAATTTGGAGAGATTTATTTAGGGGATGGTAAGCCTTGTCAAATGGTTGACAAAGGGGAAGTGTGGCTAAAATTGCAGACGGGCAACACATGGGTGTTGAAGGATGTCATGCATGTCCCAGTTCTGAAGCAGAATTTGATTTTTGTAGGAAAGTTGGGTGATGAGAGATGCACAGTAACTCTCACAGTAGACTCTTCGAAAGTTACCAAGGGTGCACTTATTTTAGTGAGATCTAAGAAAGTAGGTACTGTTTATCTATCTACTTGTATTACTGATTCTCCTTCTGGTTTATCTACTTCATCTATAGATTCGAAGATGTGGCTTCATAGGCTTGGTCACATGAATAAGAAGGGGATGCATGTTCTTGAGTCAAAAAGTAAGAGTTCAGATTTGGGAGGCATAAATCGAGATTTCTGTATGCAATAGAAGAAAGTAAGGTTTCTTGAAACTACTGCTACAAGAAAAGATTGAGTTTATTGCATAAAGAGGAAATCTGATGTTTTTGACAAGAACAAGAAAGCCTTGGTGTTTATGGAGAAGATGACAGACAGAGATCAGTCACAGGGGCTAAATAATTTTGAGCAGGGTAGTTTGAACAAGGTTATGATTCAAAGTAAGCTCGCGGGTAAAAAGTCATCACTCACAAGAAAACACAGGTACCAGCATCGGTCAGGTAGAACCAACGTCAGCAGACAGGTGGACACCGACACCAGTTAGAGAATTGACATCAGTGGATAGGACACCGGCGTCGGTCAGGGAATTGGCATCAATGATCAAGAGGATTCGACATCAGTCATGTGCAGACCAGGGTCAGCCAAAAAATGGATTTTGGGTAGACAACAAGCTATCAAGGGGTCTCAAATGCCCATATGGAGGATTGAAAGGGTAAGTAAGCCTTAAATTCATTATTCCCCTTCTTTACACTACTTGTTGCTCACTGATGGTCAAGAACCAAGAAGTTTTAAAGAAGCAGAGCAGGTAGAATCTAGGAAATAGTGGGAGCATGGCATGGATGAGGAAGTTGATTCCTTGGGAGAGAACCAAATGGAAGGTTTGGTAGAGTTGCCAACAGAGTTAAAGAAGAGAGAGAATGGACACGTGAGATGGAAGGCTAGGGCATATGGTCTTGAGAAAGCTGCAGGACAATGGAGGTTTGACAGGTGTATGACAAAGCATGGCTTTAGTCAATGTCAGTGTGACCATTATGGTTTCTTTACCAGGTTGGATAATATTAGCTACATTATCTTGTTACTGTATGTAGTGTGTATGCTTGTTGCAGGGTCACACATGCAGGGAGTTGCTAAGCTAAAGGTAAAGTTAGTTCAGAGGTGTGTCATAAAGAATTTAGGAGCAACAAAATTATTTGGCATGAGGATTCTTAGAGACAGGGAAGATCACAGGTTGATGTTGTCTCAGGATGATTGTGTGAATAAGGTAGTGCAGGATGCAGAACAGGCAAGCGCACCTATGGATGGACAGTTCACAGAATAACGTCCCTAATCACATGATGAGGTTAAGTATATATGTACTAGACTTGAGTTTGCCCAAGTAGTGGGTGCTGTCAAAAAGTTTGTGGTCAATCTGGGAAAGAAGCACTGGAGAGTAGTTCAGTGGATTCTCAGGTATCTGAGAGGGACTAGCATTAGGTTAACATGTGATGCAGGGTCAGACACTTCTCTACATGGGTATGTAGAATCAGATATGGCAGGTTACTTAGATGACAGGTGGAACACCACAGGTTGTGTGGTCGTTGTTCTTCAAGATTGAGATTGGAGAGGGATACAAGCCAGGAAACAAAATTAGATGATGTATAGGTACAGGTGCAGCCATTTATCTCCAAGTGGGAGATTGTTAGGGTGTGGAGCTAAAAGCTTCACTAGGATGCAAATTAGAGGAGGGTGCTGAGTGCAGAGCAATCGATGTCAATCTGATCAACTGACGTCGGTCATATCTAGTGAGCAAAACAATTGACATCGATCAGGATCGGCCGATGTCAATCATCTCCAGGTAGACAGGGATTGACGTCGGTCGCCTGTGCATTCCAAAACTATTAGTTACATGAACAGTTAGTTTGTTGAACGGCTAGTTTTCATGTTAAAGGCTAATTTTAGTCTTGAGTTGCATGTCTAATTATTGTAATTATAAATTCTAATTATTATTTGCATAAGGTCTATTTAAGAGAACCATGGGGCTGTATTGTAATCAAGGACAAGGAAGAGATCTTTCCAATTGTAAGATCAGGTTGATCTTTAGGTTGTGCAAGATTAGGGAGAAGATCTACATGGTAAGTAAGGTCATTGATTTGTAGGTTGTTGCAAGACCAGGGAGATATACTTGGAGTATGTGGAGTACTTTGTTGGGGGATCAACCAATAATAGATTACAATTGTGAAAGCAATAAATGCGGAATTAAATCAAATAGACAAGTAATTAGAATGAGATAATAGCAAGAACAAGAGATACAAGAAACCACCCTGAAAACTTGTATTAACAAACTCTCTACAAAAGGAATAAAATTGAAGAAACTTCTTTCTTCCACACCTCTCTTAGATGTATAGATCTCTCACTAGATCTCTATTCCTCAAGAGCTCTCTCTCTCTCAAGAACAATCAACTCCAACAAGCCTAGATTGATTCAATTCTGTACTGTTCTTCTCACACAATGAATTACAACAATAATTCACAATAACTTCTACCAAAACTACTACAATAATAAGCTAGGAAGATCTAATTCTACATATAGAATTAGGAGACTTGAGCATGCACTTCCAACAAACAGTTAAGCCACTTGAACAAGGGCTCTAAAAATAGTATTGCTAATAATAGAGACGCGAGCTTGAGACTACAACTCAAAATCATCATGCAAACACTCGCTTCTATCCACGAAAATAACTTTCTGGACACGCAGGTAACCGACGTCGGTTCCTGTTGCTTGTCTGTGACCGCCGTCGGCCGACCCACTGCCGACGTCGGTGCCTCTGCAACTGCTCCTGACTGACGTCGGTCTCTCCTGACTGACGCCGGTGTTTGTGTAGACCCAAAACTTCTAATTAATGCTCCTTGGTGAAGCTTTTAGCTCCACACCCTAACAATCTCCCACTTAGAGATAAACAGCTACACCAGTACCTGTACAGCAACATCTTCTAGCTCTTCCATCTTCAACTCAATCATGAAGACCAACAGAAGTTGAATGAAGATTCAACTTCTCCTTTGTAACTGGCTTGGTTAACATATCAGCAAGATTCTTATCTGTATGGATCTTCTCCAGCTTCAACTCACCATCTTCCAATACCTGTCATATGAAGTGATACCTTAGCTGTATGTGCTTTGTTCTTGAATGAAAGGCTAAATTCTTAGCCAAATGGATTGCACTCTGACTGTCACTATACAGTCTGCAACTCTCATGCTCCCTACCAAGGTCATCCATGAACCGTGTCATCCATATCATCTCTTTGCTAGCCTCTGTGGCTGCAATATACTCTGCTTCTGTAGTTGACAAGGCAACAACCTTCTGCAACTTAGATATCCAGCTAACCATCGTTCCACCTACAGTGAAAATATAACCTGTAGTGCTCCTCCTACCATCCAAATCACCTGCCATATCTGAATCTACATAGCCATGTAGAGAAGTATCTGAACCTCCATAGCACAAGTGCCTACTATTGGTTCCTCTCAGATATCTAAGGATCCACTGAACTGCTTTCCAATGTTCCTTACCTGGATTGGCCATATACTTACTTACCACTCCCACTGCTTGGGCAATATTCGGTCTAGTACACACCATTGCATACATCAAACTCCCTACTGCGGAAGAATATGGAACCTTACTCATGTACTCTACCTCATCATATGAACTAGGACATTGTTCTTTACTCAACTTAAAATGTCCAGCCAAAGGTGTGCTTACCGGTTTAGCATCCTGCATATTGAACCGTTTCAACACCTTGTCCACATAATCTTTTTGAGACAATATCAACCTGTGATTTTTCCTGTCTCTCTTAATGCTCATGCCAAGGATTTTCTTTGCTGCTCCCAAATCCTTCATAGCAAATGTTTGAGCTAATTTCACCTTAAGCTCAGAGATATCCTGCATGTGAGATCCTGCAACCAGCATATCATCTACATACAACAATAGAATAATATATCTACCATTATCAAATCTCTTGAAATACACACAATGGTCTGATTGACACCTACTGTAGCCATGCTCAGTCATAAACCTGTCAAATTTTAAGTACCATTGCCTAGGAGCTTGCTTGAGGCCATACAAGCTTTTCTTCAATCTGCACACAAACTTCTCCTTACCCTTGACCTCGAATCCTTCTGGCCGTTCCATATAAATTTCCTCATCCAAATCTCCATGAAGAAATGCTATCTTAACATCTAGCTGCTCAAGATGCAAATCCTCAAAAGCAACCAAAGACAATACAACCCTTATAGAAGTCATTTTAACAACAGGAGAAAAAATCTCACCAAAGTCGATACCTGGCTTTTGTGCAAATCCTTTTACTACCAATCTGGCCTTATATCTCATCTATCCATTCTCACCTTCTTTCAACCTGTAGGTCCATCTGTTCTTGAGTGTTCTCTTACCAGCTAGCAATTCAACCAAATCCCATGTTTGGTTCTCTCTTAATGACTCCAACTCCTCAACCATGCCACGCTCCCACTCACTCTTGGACTCCACCTGTATTGCTTCTTCAAAACTCTCTGGTTCTCCACCATCAGTTAGCAATAAATAAAATAAAGAAGGAGAATATCTAATTGGAGGCTTACTCACCCTTTCTGACTCTTGATGGGTGTCTGAGACTCGTTTACAACACGCTGTCCACCCAAATTCTCTGACAGTGACCAATCTCGGTCACCTCCAGACCTGTTACTGGCTGATGTCGGTTCTACCTGACTGACCTCGGTACCTGTCCTACCGATGTCGGTCTCTGTACGGCCGACGCTGATTTTTGAACTGCCGATGCCGGTTCCTAACCTACCGACGTCGATCTCTATGTTTTCCTGCAAGTGATTATTTCTTTTTACCGCGAGCTCATCTTGGACTTTCACCTCGTCCAATTCACCATTGCTCTGCTCAGATTGATTCAGTTTCCTTAGCTGATCACAATACATCACTCTTTCATTGAAAACAACATCACGGCTCCTGATTACCTTGTTAGTTTCTAGATTTCACAATCTGTAACCAAAATCATCTGAGCCATAGCCAATAAACGTGCATCTCATAGACTTAGCATCAAGCTTCTTTCTATTTTCCTTATCTATATGCACAAAGGCTTCACAACCAAAAACTTTGAGATATGAGAGATCAACCTTTTTACCTGTCCATGCCTCTTCTGGAATACCACCATCCAAAGCTGTAGAGGGTCCTCTGTTAATCAGGTATATTGCAGTGTCAACAGCTTGTGCCCAAAACTGTAAGGGCAAACCGGCATGCAATCTCATACATCTTGCATGCTCCATTATTGTCTTGTTCATCCTTTCAGCAATTCCATTCTGCTGAAGTGTCCTTGGAACCGTCCTTTGCCTATGGATTTCATGCATGTAACAATAGTCTCTAAACTTATGACTGCAGAACTCACCACCATTGTCTGATCTCAGGCACTTTAATCTTTTACCTGTTTCATTCTCAACCATAGCTTTCCAAACTTTAAAAGTCTTAAATACATCATATTTCTTTCTAATACAATAGATCCATACCTTCCTTGTAGCATCATCTATGAAAGATACATAGTACTGTGATCCTCCAATGGAAGCAACCTGAGCTGGTCCCCACATGTCTGTGTGAACAAGCTCCAACTTGTGCCTCTTCTTAGTAGACCCAGTCTTGAGAAAACTAACCCTTTTCTGTTTTCCAAATACACAGTGCTCACAAAACTCTAGATCTATGCCTTTTAAATCTGAAAGCATACCTTTGGACTTAAGAATTGACATCCCCTTCTCATTCATGTGGCCAAGCCTTGAGTGCCACAATTTAGCATCCACATCTAAAGTAGATAATATAGAAGGAGATTTGTTAGTAACACAATTATACAAATAGAGAGTACCTTCTCTCTTACCTCTGGCCATAACAAGTGCACCCTTGGTCACCTTCCAAGATTCTGCTGTGAGAGTTACTGTACAACCCTCATCCCCTAACTTTCCTGCAAAAATCAAATTTCTCTTCAAGCTAGGAACATGCATCACATCTCTCAACACCCATGTGTTGCTATTCTACATCTTCAGC
This sequence comes from Torreya grandis, assembly GCA_037957365.1. Lineage (NCBI taxonomy): Eukaryota > Viridiplantae > Streptophyta > Pinopsida > Cupressales > Taxaceae > Torreya > Torreya grandis. The sequence goes on from JARHVA010001602.1 coordinate 1,434,511, forward strand.
TGCACTTTACCTTTGCCAATTATTTTACAAGGCTCATCATCCCCTAGATACACTATTCCAAAATCTCCATGGATATAGTCACTAAAATATTCCCTGTTAGGGGTAGCATGAAAAGATGCACCAGAATCTAATACCCAAGATTCTATATTATTATGCAGAGAGAAAATTAAAGCATCTTGTGCAATACCTGCAACCTTGGATTCTTCCTTTCCTTCGTGCTGATTGTCCTCCTTAGGTTTTGACCAACAATCTCTGCTTATGTGCCCCATCTTTCCACAATTCCAGCATTGTGGCCTTCTGCCATTTCTTGATTTAGAACTGCCTTTCCCCTTTGACTTGGATCTTGATCTGCCTTTCTTGCTCTTCTCTTTCTGCCTTCCCCTGCTCTCAAAACTTAAAGCGTTTCCAAATGCTTCTTCTATGCTTTTCCTATGTATTTCCTCATTCAAGATAACACTAACAACATCCTCTACTTTCAAAATATTTGATGCAGATGCAGTATTACTTACTGCCATTACTAAGCCATGCCAGCTTTCAGGCAAAGAACATAATATCAAAAGATCTTTTATTTCATCATCAAACACTATATTCACTGAACTTAATTGATTCACAATTCCATTGAAATCATTCATATGAGTAGAAATAGATCCACCTTCATTCATATGCAAATTAAATAACTGCTTCATAAGATATACCTTATTAGAAGCTGAGGGTTTTTCATACAAATTTGCTAACGTAGTCATCAACTCTATCGTAGACTTTGCCTGTGATAAATTAGATATCACAATGGATGCTAGACTCTGTCTTATAGACCCCAGAGCCTTTCTGTCAAGAACTTCCCAATCTTCATCCTCCATGTCTTTGGGCTTCTTTGCAACCCCACCTAACGGTAAGTAGAAATCTTTCTGATACAGATAATCCTCTATCTGCATTCTCCAATGTTGGTAAGTTTTGCCATTGAACTTTTCCATTCTAAGTTTACTTTCATCTGCCATTGCTTCTCCCACTCAAACAAAAATCCCTGCAGAAACTCTTGTGAGAACCTGTAATCAATACACACTACACAGATCTGAACCACATGTTAGTGAACCTGAGCTTTGATACCACTTGATGGATATCAAGCTCTGAACCTGCAACCAAGGCTCTGATACCACTTGTTGGGGGATCAACCAACAATAGATTACAATTGTGAAAGCAATAAATGCAGAATTAAATCAGATAGACAAGTAATTAGAATGAGATAATAGCAAGAACAAGAGATACAAGAAACCACCCTGAAAATTTGTATTAACAAACTCTTTACAAAAGGAATACAATTGAAGAAACTTCTTTCTTTCACACCTCTCTTAGATGTATAGATCTCTCACTAGATCTCTATTCCTCAAGAGCTCTCTCTCTCAAGAACAATCAACTCCAACAAGCCTAGATTGATTCAATTTTGTACTATTCTTCTCATACAATGAATTACAACAATAATTCACAATAACTACTACCAAAACTACTACAATAATAAGCTAGGAAGATCTAATTCTACATATAGAATTAGGAGACTTGAGCATGCACTTCTAACAAACAGTTAAGCCACTTGAACAAGGGCTCTAAAAATAGTATTGCTAACAATAGAGACGCGAGCTTGAGACTACAACTCAAACTCATCATGCAAACACTCGCTTCTGTCCACAGAAATAGCTTTCTGGACATGCAGGTAACCGACGTCGGTTCTTGCTACTTGTCTGTGACCGCCATCGGCCGACCCACTGCTGACGTCGGTGCCTCTGCAACTGCTCCTGATCGACGTCAGTCTCTCCTGACCGACGTCGGTGTCTGTGTAGACCCGAAACTGCTAATGAATGCTCCTTGGTGAAGCTTTTAGCTCCACACCCTAACATACTTGGTACTAGCAATATTGTTATTGATTGGTTGGAGGTGAACAACAACTCTGTGTTTGAGTTGATTGTTGTGACCGTAATTAAGAGAGAAAACTCTTGATTGAGAATTACTGGAAGTCCTAGAGGTGTGGGAAGCCTCAGAGGTGTGAGAAGAGTGTGGCATTTTCTCTATTGTATTTTCTTTCTGGATGAGTTGAATACAAGATTGTATTGTCTCTCAAATTCTGTGTTGTATCTGATTTCTTGTTACATGTTACTTCTAGTTAAATTCCATGTTTAGTTGCTTATACAAGGTAATCAATTGTGCTTCCTAATCTTGACAAAAATCTCTTCTTGGTAAATGTCTATTTAGGCTCTAGTGATTCACATTATCTAAATTCTAACCCTGACCTCTGTTATCATTACTTCTACTTGATCCAGGGTAATCCCATCCTGACATCCTATGAATTTTGAAATATATTCAAATAAAACTGATTACTATGATTGAAAAATTGACATGTATTTATTCAATATGAAAATGGTACTTAGTTATACCCAATACTTAGTTTCAAAATTCACTGTCATTAAATTATCACAACTGATTCTACTAATTGAACTACATATTCATATGAAAATACTACTAGCTGAACCAAATTAATAAGATATTCAACTAGAATCTTATTTTCAAAATATTCTATTATATGTTCATAGCTTTCTATTCTCACTGTGTATCATTGTTAAATGAAAATACATGGATTCTAAAAACTAAACCTTTCAACAAATATAATCTTGACCAATAACCTACTTTTACAAAGTCATGATTTCAAATTGAAAATCAACTATCATGTCTTCTAAACTATCAACATCATACTACCTAAAAGAATTTCAATGTGAAACCCTAATAAAATATATTCTACCAAAATTATTTGATCATTGTTTCACTTCCTGAACATCATTTTAAACCTATACAACCATGTATAATTTTTGCATACATTATTTTAAATAAATCTCCATAGGAATCCTTCAATAAAGAAGACATTTGACATAGCTATATTATTTCAAAATCATTATGTATTAAGATGAAAATAACTTATCAAAACTTCCCCAAATTACCAGATATTTCAACATTTGACTTCAACAGAAATACCTAGAATTTCCAATTTAATTATTCCTTAAAAAAACTTCCATAGTAGACCAGAAACCAATAAGCCTATCCATATAATGTCTCTATGCATACAAAACTCATCTCATATCAAACCCTAACATAACTTTGTATTAAGGCTCCAAAAACATAAACTGATGCATTTCAAACCATATCATTATATAATACTTCAAAATAGAAACCTGTATGTTCAAAATATACCTTCTAAATCAAATATTTAAAACTAAGAAACAACTAGTTATAGTTTTAAAGAAAATTATTTATTTTATTTTCAAAAATTTGAACATATAGAACTAACCTCTATGCCCAAGGAAAAATTGTCCATAAAAATATTTACACAACCTTTCATTATTTTCTTAGACAAAGATCAACACTCTAAACTTCCACAACATAACCATGTAGCTCCTTCAAAACCCATGAACACATGAAAATGTATAAATAAATTACTAAAAATATATTTGCATGCTCGAATATAATCCTTTTAATCACTTCTTTATGATAGATGAACATTAAACATTAAAAAACTCTTCAAAATATTCATGCAATAATCACACAGAGTTAATTTTTGTAAAACTCAAAGCCTTAATAAATATTTTAAAACCATAAATATATTTTAAACACACTACCGAATATATTAATGAATATATATTCATAGAAACCAGACCAATATGCATGTTCAAAAATCTTAATATTTTCAAAAAGACTATGTTCAAACCTAAGAAACCAACATGTTCAAGCTTCATCAACCATCCAGATAAATATTTTCATCAAAAACTAAAACTCATTCACATTAATATCCAAGAAAAAAGTGATATATTCAACCAATAGAAAATGTAAGTTAATTCAACTTCCTAAAACACACATGCACAAATTGAAATAAAAAAATTCATCGAAACCTATAAACATGCAGACCAAAAAATATATTCTTTCCATTAAACCAAAAAAAAAATTCAAAATAACTCATTAGCTTCATCAAAAATCATTAAGCTTATTTATGACATACCTATATGTGCTTCTTTGCAATCTTTCTATTCACAAATTCCATTTGTAGCTCCAAAATCCAAATTGATAGAGTGACACTTCTACAAAAGAGCTTCCAAAAATGATCAAACCAATGAAAATGAAGTTATTTGTAAGCAAATTCCCTCGATGTAACTACCCTATTTACATGCCTAATTTGTGATCAAGGAATTTGACTCAAGAAAGGAGGAGGTTAGTATAGAGTTGGTCTAAAAAACAATGAAATCAACTCACTAAAAATCTAACATCTCTAGGAATAGATCATGGGTGGAAAATGGTGAACAAAGCAATTGAAAACACAACTAAAAATGGAAGTAAATGACAATTTAAACATAAAATACAAATTCTTTACCCAAATCATTGATTGCTCAAAAAGGCTTCTTTATTGGCTTGTTCTGATTTGTGCCCAAAAGGCCTTCATCAATGGAGTGTGGCTACCTTCATTTCCTTTTGTCACCTTGCTCAATGCTTGGCTTTGGATTGATGTGGCTTGATTTGGCTTGGCTCAGAATAATTTTTTCATTATAACATTATGTTTGCATTCATGATCAAATTCCTGTATAATAACACTACTATGTTCAAGATATCTAAATGAAGAGCTCTAGGATTGATTTTATAGGCTTCAAAATCACTTGGAATGGGTTAAATTGGAACCTTGGTTGAGTTTATTAACCTTGTTTGAGTTTGGCATATTTTTAAGATATTCTTTAGATATTTTCCAAAAGTGACAACTCAAAAAAGGTAATGATTAGCTTTTAAGATGCTCTTGATATTTGAATTTTCATTTTTGATAATTGATTTAATTACTTATGGATGAATTCAATTAGTAGTTGATCAGGATTTTCTTAGATTTTTGATGTAGATATTGTCTCACTACCTTGCAACTCTCCTTCCTTTTATTTGCAATCTTGTCAATCTTTCTTGGCAACATTAAACCTATTTAACTAAATGGATCAAAACACAAACTCCCTGATTATCAAGATTTTAGATACATAAAAAATTCAATCTCCTTGATAATATTAATCTCAATCCACCTTTATCATTCATTATCCTATATTTCATTCAATATTCTCTTTCTATGTTCATTCATTCCCACAGTCCTTTTTGGGCAATTATGCCTTTATTGGTTATAACTTTTCTATGGTTTTATGGTTCATAACACCTTTGGTATGCCTCTCATAGTCTATTTAGACCATGCATCACCTTATCTTCTTTTCACAATGCATTTAGACTCATCTACACAACTCTGCCCTATCTTACAACACAACTACTAGCCCTATTTTTATGATTTTCCTCCTAGTACGGAGGTGTAAAAAATCCATTCATATAATTATCCACACTTTAAGACAACCATTTTCATTTACCATCCACTCACCAAGTTTCATCAACCATATAGTTTTTTATAACTCTTTTCTCCTTGAGTTTAGGCCACTATTTAGGCCTAATAGGTCTAAAGTTCCTTATTTCACTCTCTGACTTGTATAATTGTACTTCCCAATATGGAAATTATTCAAAACATTTAAAATATGTTCAAGGGACCTTAGAGATATCTAAATACAATATTTTATAGGTTTTCATCAGTGAATTCTTGCTAAAATGTCCTAACCCTAGATTAGGGCTTATAGGGGGTCTAAGACACCTAAGGGCTCTATAAATTCCATTGTGAGTGTGTTTAAAGGTTTAAAAAGACCAAACCAAGTTTGGAAAGTTTGTATTATCCTTGTACACATTGGTCAATCATAAAATAGTGCTAAAAAAACTACTAACATACCTTTCTATTCCAAATTATACTTGATTGAGTCCAAACAAAGGACTGCTACAGGTCTACTTACCATGTATAGTTAAACAAAGCATAATGTAAGGCAACAAAGGGTTAGAGAAAATATTATAACACCTTCTAAGGGATTACCAAACTATCTCTAAGTTCTTAATCATTCATGTAAGGTCCATTTCCTTCCAAGGAACATCCAATGCACACAGTTGTAACAATATTGTCATCTTCAGGAATAGGGTTCACTCTAGGTTATGATTAAATGATTATATTGATTAACTAAGGATATTTTAACTCAAAAAAAAACTCATACACTTTCAAATACTTGTGACCAAACCAATTCCTTGTATTTTAAAGCCACAATAACAACACACAGTCTGCTTGCTAAGCAAAATGCATAAAAATAGGATTCAAAGAACTTCCTCTCCAATAATATACAGGGCTCATTGATTAAATTTACAAATTCACAAAAGCTTAAAATCAATACAGAGATGATTTTTAACTTAAAATTATTAATCCAAACACTATATTCCTCATTATTTCCTCAACAATTCCTTCATAATCTATTATACTCATTCATAGTTCATAAACACAGAATATCCAAACAAGACAAGATAAGCAAATTCATAAACAAATACTCTATTTTGAGAGTAACCATTTATCATGTATATATTAGAAATTATACATTAGACACAACAATTCCATTACTTTTATATTTATTTGAAGCTTTAGTTCCATACAAAATGACTTACACAATCATGCATATATATTTTGACAAGATTTTCCTTCATGTTCAAACATGTCTACCCTATTTCTTCATATATTATGCCCTTACTTCGATCCAAAAAACAACATATATTCTTTCTACCATAAAAATAGACTCCTAAAACATAACCAAATAATTTTTTCTTGAATCAAGAAACTTTTATCACTCCCTAACCCACATAGGGTGATGGCTATTATGCATGCCACCTCATCCTTAAAACTAAATTTTTGACTCTAAAACATATTTATGACCTTAATAAGACCACCAAGGTCATTTAAAACTTTGTTTCAATATTTACATACCTTTTTCCACTCATTTATACCACTAGAATAATCAAAATCCCTTCATTAAAATCTTGAAAATTCAAATTACAAAAAAGGTAAGAAATCTTCTAATTCAAATTTATCTCACTGTCATGGCTCCAAATCAAATATCCAAGTTCATGTTTTTGGCATTCCTAATATTCCCCTACATAATACTCCTAAGGGAATAAAATAACTTGCCTTCTATCTTCTTCTTCATTTAAGTGTTCATACAAATGTTTGTGCTCCTTGCTGCCACACCTATCCCTTTACTTCTTCTTCCATGTGATCCTTTGATTTTACTTTTGATATTGATCATACTACTACTTGAAATTGTAATCATTCTTATTTATTTTCTTTCTATCATGATTATCTTCAATATTCATGGCATTGGTCATGAATTATCATTCTCCATCAATTTCCTTCTCCAAAAATACTATTGCTACCTCTTCATCAACATAACTGATCCATTGCATACTCTCTTCCTCTATTGACCATTTCAAGGTCTCTTTATTATTCTTAAGATTGTCCTCATCATTTTATATCCTGTTATCCTTCATCATAGCTACTTATTCTTTCTTGACTATCCAACCAACCACCTCCTCAACTTGCATCTTCTCTTCATGGTTCATTTCTTCAATCTCATCTTCCTTCACTTGTCCTTCTCTTTCCTCAAGTACTTCATGTGCTTCTTGTTTCTTAGATAACCCTATTAATTCTTCAAATAAACATATAGTTTCCTTTTATATAACATCATCTTCATCCTCAAAATATTCATCAAAAGCTACATGCATTTCATTACCTGTCATGTCTTTATCTTCCTCATTATCTGTTGTTTGCTTATCTTCATTTCTCCACTCTTCTCCATAAAATATCTCTCCATATTTAGGGTGAAAAATCACCTCATATTTACTTGCATCTTCCATCTTCAATGCATCATCCTCTTATTCTTTATGGACTATTGTCCACTCATCTTCTTTATGCCAATCATACTCCTTTCTTTCCACTTCTTTACCTGCATTTAACCATGACAAATTATTAGTTAGAATAAAAATTTTGAGGCTCTATTTCCTCTCTCTCCTCTTTCTTGGAAAGTTTATTACCATCTCTTTTAGTTTCCTCTCCAAATATTTTATCCCCTATTGGTTCTCTCTCTTTTACAACCTTTCTTTGAAGTTGTACTTAATCATTTTCCTAATCTTGATTCCACATTGAAATTTGTATACATTCCACATCTGTATCATCTCTATTTCCATATTGGACAATGTCTCTTTCATCTCCTTTATTTCTTTCTCCATCATCCTCTCTTTGTGGCTTTTAAATTTAACCATGTCTCTCACTTTTATCTCTACTTCTCCCTTCATCTTTCTCTTAAGTACCTCACTTGGGTACATACTCTCTCTCATTTTTTTTTTTTGGCCTCACTTGGACCTCATATTTGGTTATCACCTGGAACCTTTATCTCTCTATCAGACCACACTTGGGCCTTTCAATTCTTGTCCTTTACACTAAGACTATCCACTCTCTCTCATGATCTCTTTATGAGCTTATCTCTCTCACTTGAGCTTATTAATAGCACACTTTTATTCAAGACTTCCACTTCACTATTTCATATTAGTCATGCATTCAATTTAAGAAATCAATCATAAAACACATCATACCTTCTCTCTTATCTGTTATCTCTCAGCAAGACTCTTTATTGCTTCCTCCTTGCTTATTTACTGATAAAATCTTGGTCAATATATAATATACATTAATCACTAAATACATACATTTACCAACCTATTTATGGATATTACCAAAGCATCTATATGGATCTAATACCAAATGATGCAGAGATTGTCTCACTAACCTGCAACTCTCCTTCCTTTTATTTGTAATCTTGTCAATCTTTCTTGGCAACACTAAACATGTTTGACTAAATGGAAAAAAACACAAACTACTTGATTATCATAATTTTAGATACAGAAAACATTCAATCTCCTTCATAATATTCATCTCAATCCATCTTTGTCATTCATTATCTTGTATTTCATTCAATATTCTCTTTCTATGTTCATTCATTCACACAGTCCTTTTTGGGCCATTATGCATTTATTGGCTATAACCTTTATATAATTTTATGGTTTATAACACCTTGGGTATACCTCTCATAGTATATTTAGACCACTCATCACCTTCTATTATTTTCATAATGAAATTAAACTCATCTACACAACTCTATCCTGTCTTACAACATAGCTACTAACCCCATTTTTATGGTTTTCCTCCTAGTATAGAGGTGTACATAATCCATTCATAGAGCTATCCACACTTTCAAACACCCTTTTTAATTTACCATCCACTCACTAAGTTTCATCAACCATCTAGTTGTTTAGACCTCTTTCTCCATGAGTTTAGGCCACTATTAAGGCCCAATAGGACTAAGGTTCCCTATTTCACTCTCAGATTTGTATAATTGTATTTCCTAGTATGGAGAATATTCAAGACATTTAAAATATATTCAATGGCCCTTATGGATATTTGAATACAATATTTTTCAGGTTTTCATTAGTGAATTCTTGCTAAAACATCCTAACCCTAGATTAGGGCTTCTAAGGGGTCTAAGACACCCAAGGGCTCTATAAATTCCATTATGAGTGTGTTTAAGGGTTTAAAAAGACAAAACCAAGTTTTAAAGGTATTTATTATCCTTTTACACATTGATCAATCATCAAATAGTGCTTAACAAACCACTGACATACCTTTCTATTCTAAATTACACTTGATTGAGTCCAAACAAGGACTGTTATAGGTCTATATACCCTATATAGTTGAACAAAGTATAATGCAAGGAAACAAAGGGTTAGATAAAATATTCAAAAACATTCTAAGGGATTAACACAATATATTTTAGTTATTGATCATTCATGTAAGGACCATTTCCTTCCAAGGAACATCCAATGCACATAGTTGTAACAATATTGTCATCTTCAGGAATAGAGTTCACTCTAGATTATGATTCAATGATTATATTGATTAAATAAGGATATTTTCACTACTGAAAAACTATTATACGTATAATTTCAAATAATTATTACCAAACCAATTCCTTGTATTTTAAACCCACAATAACAACACACGATTTGCCTGCTAAGCAAAATGCATAAAAATAGGATTCAAGGAACTTCCTCTCCAGCAGTATATAGGGTTCATTGATTAAATTTGAAAATTCACCAAAGCTTAAACTCAATACATAGATGATTTTTAAACTTCAAAGTATTAATCCAAACACTATATTTCTCATTACTTCCTCAGCAATTCCTTCATAATATCTTATACTCATTCATAGTTCATAAACACAAAATATCAAAATAAGACAAGATAAGCAAATTCATAAACAAATACTTTGTTCTAAGAGAAACCATTTATCATGAAAAGATTAAAAAGTATCCATTAGACACAACAATTCCATTATTATTGTATTTATTTGAATCTTTAGTTCCATACCAAATGACTTACACAGTCATGCATATATATTTTGACAGACTTTCCTCCATGTTCAAACATGTCTGCCCTATTTATTCATATCTTATGACATTAATTCAAGCCAAAAAACAACATATATTATTTATACCATCAAAATAGACTCATAAAACATAACTAAATAATTATTTCTTGAATCAAGAAACTTCTATCACTCCCTAACCCACGTATGGTGATTGCTATTATGCATGCCACCTCATCCTTAAAACTAACTTTTTGACTTTAAAACATCTTTATGACCTTCATAAGACCACTAAGGTCATTTAAAAATTTCTTTCAACAATTAGATACCTTTTTACACTCATATAGACCAATAAAACACTCACAATCCCTTCATTATAATCTTGAAAATTCAAATTACAAAAAAGGTAGGAAATCTTCTAGTTCAAATTTCTCTCACTGTTATGGATCCAAGTCACATCCAAGTTCATTTTTTTGGCATTCCTAAGATGCACCTACATCATATTTGGTGATAATTAACTTTTTTTAGGCTTTTTGACATTTTTGAATGATTTTGAATTAATTGATGGTGCATTTGTTTAATTTAATTGATTAATAGGTCAAATTGATTTATTGCATGGTTATGAAGCCAAATTTGAGATATTTAAAAATTCTTAGGCTAAATGGTCAATGGTTGGTAATAATTGGTCTAAATTTAGATAAGAAGCCATTGGTGGCAAATTTTATGTGTCTATAGTTTGCCCCTATTTGGGAAGATGTTGTAAAACCATAGGCACAACAATATCTTCTCAAAGAATGAGAAAAGGCCTGTATGCCAAAAATAAGATGATGATTGAAGAAAAATCTCTAAATAGTGTTTGGGAAGCCTAGGATGATGCCCCTGGGAGTGGCCATCACATTTGTGGATGGATGGTCCCTCGAAAAGAAGCAAGAAGAAAAGTGGGATTAACCCATGGGTGAGTTTAATCCAAACAATAAATGCTTGCATGAATTGATTTAAAAAAATGATGCTTATTTTACCATAGGTGATTATAATCAGGAATAAAAGTCAAAATAATGATTTTCTCCAATTGGCAATATAATCATTAAGATGACCTGGATTGGATAATGATTGATTGATTGATGCCCTAGTTAGGGTGGTTTAGTAAGCATAAGTAAGGATAGAACCTGTTGCATAGATTAAATATGAGTGGGTGTAAATGTAGATGTGATGGTATAATGACTAAGCCACAAAAAACTAGGCATACAAGGATACACAAAGTGATGAAAGGAATAAATAAAAGAATAAGATTGATCAATATAAATGATTGTGTTGTACCTACCAATGTAGAGATGCTCATCCTAATTAGCATTAATACAATAAGAATGGTCAATGTTTAATTTGATCAAGATGGATGTGGAAGGATTTTCCAAGGTGCCAAGGAGAAATTTTTGATGTTTCATTGCTTGTAGACCTCTTACAATGAATTTTTGTTATAGCATATGATGGTAGGCTTCATGATAGAACACCATGAAGACTTAGCCAAAATGTGCATAAGGACTGACTCCTAATCCAATAAACAATTGTAAAAAATTCACCAATGATAAAAACCATGATGGCTATGTTGATGTATGAATATGTATGGACTCAAGAATAGTGCATAAGGAATCACCCAATAAATGCATATAAACTAAGTTGAGGCAACAATGTTGAAAGCAAACAAACAAACAAGTAAACAAACAAACAAATAAATAAATAAAGAAACTTAAAGCACTCAAACAAATAAACAATTAGAAATAAATAGGGCAGATTGAGGATGATGAACAAGGATTAGACAGGATAAATGTTTTTGGATTTTGAAATGTTACAAATGTTTTTGGAATTTTGAGTTATCTTAACTTGTTAGATAATGAAAAGATACTTACTCATAAAATAGTAAGAGCATTGGCTTAGGTTGTTCACAAAATGATGAGAGCGTATGGCAAAGGGGGACTGAGATGACCACAACATGAATTGGACATAACCTACATAGTCCCAAAATGACCTCAAGTCACAGTAATTCCATCCACACAAAAGGTGAGAAAAAACCAACTAGGTCCCAACAAGTTCTCATATCTGATAAATAGCCAGTCAAATGAAAACAACAATGGTAAGGTGATGCAATAATGCATGATAAAAAAATGTTGCCCCTAGTTTGCCCATAAACAATTATAACTAGGATACAATATATTAAATCAATGATACTAATTTGCTCATAAGTGGTTATAATTAGGAGCAAGAGCAATGAACACTAATTTATGAACATTAATTTGTCCCAATAGGTGATATAATTAGGATCACATAAACAAACTTGATATAGGATGGAAAATGAAAGATATCTTGCTAGATCAATTATCACACTACTTTCATTGACTGTCATAGTAAACATGAATTTGATTGATTATTGAAACTTGATTAGAATCCCCTCACAAAAGTGCAATAAGAACCAAAGTAACCAAGATCAAAATAGGATTAGATAAGATGACTAAAAATAAGCTTTAGTCAAGATAGGAATGATATGGTAGAATGAGATATGATAGAATAATGATTGATTAGGATAATGATTAGTTTTATAGATTGGATAAAATGGTAAGAGGGTTGCCCCCAAGTGATAAGGTGAATGGTTAGGATATGCAACAATGGAAAAAGGATTGATAACTTGATATGATATGGTATATGTTTGGTTCTGGACTGGGTATGATAAATGATTCTATTATTCCTACTGATAGGGAGATGCACATCTTACTCAGTAAATGATAGAACTAAAATAGTCAATCATGTTAAATGTTATCCCATACCTTGTCTGAATAGCTGCTCTATCAAGAACTTGATGCATATTTGGATGTCAATGATATTGTTATGATCTTCATTAGTCATTGATGTTGTTTCTTTAAAACTTAAAGACAAGGTATCTTTGTATCCTTTGCAAAGGAAAGTGTGGCCATGGATGGTAAAGATGGATAAATATTGAATGGTAGGTTTGGTTAAAAAAATTAATGATGGAGGATAATGGAATGAATCATGGTAGGGAAACAAATGAAGATCAAGTTTTTTAAGCACACATACTATTGTTGATTTTGGATTCAACATATCTTTGGATGTGGTAGGGCTGAAGACTTTTCAATATTCTCTCAATAATACCACTAGATTCTTCTATTATTTAGGCTTAAGAGTAGCTACCATCTTATTAAGCTATATATTAGAAGCTATTTTGATTTGATATTTGATAATGTCTTCATCAAGCAACAAAGAACTTTTGTGCTAAGATATTGGCACCTCAAAGAGGTTTCTACCAATGAATTTGTCTTGATTGTCCTGTAGTGCCTTCAAGAAGGTTTCACTAAGTAACAATGATTTTTTACTTTGATTGTCCCCTAGCACCTCCAAAAAGGTTTCACTAGAAGATATTGAGTTCGGATTTTGATTTCCCCCTAGTGCCTTTGAAAAGGTTTCACTAAGAGAGTGTTCTTCAATTGTATGATTGTGGTCTTGACCTCCTTGCTTTTCTTCACCTGATATGTCACCATGGATGAAGCTAAACAAGGTATGATTTTATTGGCCCCAATTGACACTTGTGAGAGATTGAATGTCAATGACATGTCTATGATGGTTGGTGGTAATGGTATGTGGAATGGTAATGGAATGGGAAGAGGTTTCACAATCTTCATATAAGATACTAGGATAACTTGTGTCAATGATAAAGTAATTATCTTCAAAAATTATAGAAGGATCACAAATGTATTCAAATTGGTCTACAAAGCACACATAACCAATATTGTAACACTCACAAATGTATTATTCTTATAAATCTAATTCCAACTTGAGGGAATTTAGATCTGATGTTGAGACTAATGTTGATTCTACTTCTGATGCCAGTTCAAGAATAGAACCTGACTCTAACTTTGATTCTTCATCTGATGGATACTTTGTTACAATGATGTCATGTTGAATGTTTGGTAGTGGATAAGTAATGGTCTATGATGGAATAACATGCTCCACTAAGATTGACATGTCAAAGTGAGTCTCAATAATGGTAGGACAAAGGTCAAGAGATAACTCCTTAGAGATTGGCTTGTCAATAGGAGGCTCTTTAAAAATAGGCATATGATCAAGGTAATGATTTACCCAAAGGTAGTTATAATCATTAAGAAGTGACTCAATAAAGATTGGTTCATCAGAGTGAGACTTATAAATAACAAGTATAGGATTAAAAGGTGATTCATCATAGGTTGACTTATCACAAATGATTGGTTCAACATAAACATCTTGGATCGATTGGTTCTCTTGGCCTTAGTTTCTAATGAGTTATAGAATACCAATTTTGAACACAGCTTTGTCTTTGAATGATTGGCTCAGTTGAGGGATTGATTGGCTTGGTTTTAGCTCAATAATCGGTAAGGGTTTTATAAAGTGGAGAAAAATTGAAAATAATTCAACATTGATCAGTCATTGGATAATGGTAGGGCATTGTGGAGCTATATTTCTTACATGAGCCAAAAGATGAAGTCTTGAAATGGTAATAATAGGGTGGTGTGGAGCTTGATTTCTCACACAAGCTTAAGGACTAGATATTGGGATGATGAAAGGGAATTATGGAGCTACATTTATTTCATGAGCCAAAGAATGAAGTCTTGGTATACAAATGGTTGGGCATTGTGGAGTCTGGTTGCTCACACAAGTTAGCGAATGAGGTCTTGGAATGGTAATGATATTCCTTATATGTTGTGGAGCTTGGTAGCTCGTATAATCCAAAGGATGGTTAGGGGTATCCTATCATCAAATAATGAAAGGAAATTATGTAGGGTGATTTCTCACCCAAGACAAAGCATCCTAGTCTTCTTTAGAAACCATATCATTCCATTAAAGTCTTGAGTTGGTCATAAGCTGATTCTTGACTATGTTCTGTGTATTGATTATTATAAAGAGGGTATGGATCCTTCTCTAAAACAACATTATCTATAGTTTGGTCTTAAACAAAGTCCTCCTCACAAGCCTCTTCATATCAATCAAGGTATCGAGTTGGATCATAAGCAAGCATTTAGTTATAGTCAATTTATGTGACCATTCTATCATAACTTGAATTGTACATGATTCCACCATAAGTGTAGCTAGATATATCCACATAAATGATGAAATATCCAAAAAAAAAAAATATTAGAGTTTTAAAAACTCTAAAAAGTAATATCCAAAGGATAAAAGGTTCAAACTTTGTCTAACTTGGTTGAAAGTAGAGCTGTATCTCCAATGTGGTCTAAAAATAGAGTTGTATCTCCAAATAGGTTTGTGATATAACTTGCTATAAAACACCCTAACATCAAATGTCTAATTTTAAATGTTATACACACAAAATATTAAGCACTGAATACAAAATGACATGTTAAAATCTAGGCTAAAGTGTTCCAAACAAGGTCTAAACTAGGAAAAGGAAAAAGTTGAGTTGGTAGGGCTTTCATCCAAATATGGGGTAAAACACTAGGCTCAAACAAACATGATATGTTAAGAATTTTATCCAAGCACAACATCAAAAGTTAGAATTGAAACAAAAGTTGATATGATTTGATTTAATCTAACAAGTTTGGAACAAATTTGACATAGACCTGACACAGAAAATCAAACATAAACATGATCAGTTGGTATAAGGCATGAGGCAAAAGGCATCTAGAGAAAAGAATGTGCTTTCCCAAATAAATGCACAAATAATGATGAGGATTAGGATCTATGAATAAACAAGTAATGAAAACAAGGCTCTTTGAACAAATAATCAATAGTTTTCAAATTTAGAGAATCAATTAACCGAAGTTACACAATCTAACAGAGAAAGATATGTGTATCAACTCTTATAAAGTGAGGCCTAAACAAAAATCAATCAATGTTTGCATTTAAACTTTTGAAAAAGTTAATTTAAAACTCAATGTTTGAATACTAAGATTTAATTGATCAAACAAGCTAAACAAGTTTGGATGGCATGACGACACATGAGTAAGATCCAAATGGAATACATGACATAGTTTAAAATAATGATTTTGGTATAAGTCAAATCAATTTTGAAATAATTTGAGTAATATAACAACGTAAGCATGCTCTAATGATGTGATCAATGTTATGTTTTAAAAATTTTAAAGCTCAAACTTGATAATGATGTGGATAGCATAATGATACCCATCTCAAATAAGTAACACACACAAACATATTTAGAAAAAATTGAAAAGAATACGTGTGGTGTAAAATGCCCAAGATAACACCTCTTTGATCAAAGAGTGACGTATAAATAAATTGGTTTTTGACATGGTTATAAACAAAAAAATAAGTTTTAATCTCAAAATATACCAAGTAAAAATGATCAAAATACATTAAGTATAATTATCAAATCCTAGTAAGGGTATGACAATGTGAGGTTAACTAAACTAATTATTTTTGAACATTCTAGATGGATCAATTTCATAAGACTTTCAAGTCTATTATGCCAAAATAAGCTCACATCATTTAGGTCTATGGAACTTGTCTTGTTGTAAAAGGTCTTGCCTTTTTTATAACCACTACATGTGTCGTTCACTCAGTGTAGTGTGATGTCCAATATGTTAAAATATCCTAAGCTTAACCCCAACATTAAAAGATGATTTAACTACTCAAACCATTAGTCCCATTAGGTTGATCCTAATTTATATACCTTCCATGAAGAGGGGTTGAATACGATGTCAGGTGATTAAATATTAGGTCAAATATTTCTTAAAAAACTTGTGAGAGGTAATGATGTCCCCTCACAAGCCAAGATGCAATGAAATAAAAACTAAGTAAAAGAGTTTTGGGGTTGTTTCTAAATCATCTAATCCATGTGGGTCTTGAGGAGAGCCTTCATAACATCTTTTTTATGTCTTTGAACTAAATAAACTTGCAATGAAAATGACACTTTTGATCCCACAAGTTTTTTATAGGGGATGGGGGGAGAGCATACACACCAATTTTTTTTTTGCTAAACAAACAATCAACAAAAAACTTGCATGGAAATGAATTTGATAAAAAAAACATGTAAACTAATATAATGTTAAGGTCATTTTAAGGCACCAAAATAAAATGTGTTGTGAATTTTGGCCCCTTGGATTTGATTAGAAACTTGTAAAAACTTGAAAAAATATCTAAGGCATAAAAAATGAACTAAGTTCATTTTAGATACTCAAAAGATAATGTGAGTAAGTTTGAAATAAATTTGGACTTGATTAAGTTCTTTATTATGCTCCAATTGAAATGTTTAGATTAATGTTCATAACCAATTTGAAATAACTTACATAAACACAAACTAAGCAAAAAAACCACAACCATGTTCATTTTAAGCACTTAAGTCTAAATGTGTAAGAGTTAACAAGTTTATTTTAGATCCAATTTGAAATATTTGAAATTTGACCAATTCTTTTAAAATCTCAATATGATATGTGTAATTAGTCAAAAACATGCAAATTTTTCTTTAAATCAACCTTTCAATTTACAAATATTAGATTATAATCCCCTACTTAGAAGTATTTTTTCAAATGAAATAAACAAACTTGAAAAGAATGCTCTTGGGTTTGGATGACCTATCGATCCGAAGGCAAAACCAAAAAAGATAAAAATGTTAGGTTAGGAAATAGTTAAAAAAATATCAATAAATCTAAAAAAAATTAAACCTATGAAACATGCAAACAAGTTAGAAGGTTAAAACAAATAAAATCGAACACATAAAACATAAAATTATGTAGTTAGTATTTTAATTATAACTTTTAAAATATACATCCATTTGTCAAAAAATTTATAAAGTTTGTTAATAATTTCAAGACTCAGTTTATTACAAAAAATTATATCAAAAAAATAAATAAATAAAATTTATTATCTCTATACTAGTCATTTTTACCTAAAAGTAGAAAACAAAAAGTGACAATCACTAAGAGAGTCATAACTTCTAAACTACATATCATATTTTAATAAAATTTTGAGAGAATTAAAATGAAACCCTTAAAAATAACCTATCAAAATTTTACAAAAAAATAGTAAATGAATTAAAAATAAGAGATATTTTAACTTCTATTTTTGTTCAAATATGTGGGATGCACAACCATGTCTCACCAGACATGCCATTTATGATCAAGGAATTTGACTCAAGAAAGGAGGAGGTTAGTATAGAGTTAGTAGCCAAAAAAAATGAAATCAACTCAATAAAAATCTAACATCTCTAGGCCTAGATCTTAGGTGGAGCATGGTGAATAAAATAATTAAAAATACAATTAAAAATGAAAGGAAATCATAATTTAAACACAAACTAAAAATTCTTTACCCAAATCCTTGATTGCTCTAAAATACTTTTTTGTTGGCTTGTTCAGATTTATACTCAAAATGTCTTCATCAATGAAATGTGGCTAACTTCATCTTCTCTTGGCATCTTATTCATTCTTGACTTTGGCTTGATGTGGCTTGATTTAGCTTGGCTTAGAAGAATTTTGGTATTATAATATTATGTTTTTATTCATGACCAAATTCTTGCATAATAACACTACTATGTCCAAGCTCTCTAGATGAAGAGCTCTAGACTTGATTTTATAGGCTTCAAAATTATT
Organism: Torreya grandis; assembly: GCA_037957365.1. Taxonomy (NCBI): domain Eukaryota; kingdom Viridiplantae; phylum Streptophyta; class Pinopsida; order Cupressales; family Taxaceae; genus Torreya; species Torreya grandis. The sequence continues at coordinate 1,453,487 of JARHVA010001602.1, forward strand.
TATAATGGGTTAAATTAGAACCTTGGTTGAGTTTATTAACTTTGGTTAAGTTTGACATATTTCTAGGATATTCTTTAGATATTTTTCAAAAGTGACAACTCACAAAAGGTAATGATTAAATTTTAAGATTCTTTTGATATTTGAATTTTCTTTTTTGATAATTGATTTAATTTCTCATTGATGAATTCAATTAGGATTTGCTTAAGATTTGGTGATAATTAACCTTTTTTAGGCTTTTTGATAGTTTTGAATGATTTTGAATTAATTGAAGGTGCATTTGTTCAATTTAATTGATTAATAGGTCCAATTAATTTGTTGCATGGTTATGAAGCTAAATTTGAGGTATTTATAAAATTTTAAACTAAATAGTCAACAATTAGTAAGAATTAGTCTAAAGTTGGATAATAAGCCATTAGTTGTCAATTTTAGGTGTCTACAGTACTTAGATTACCACCAATCAAATTAGAAATGTCATCAAAGTTAGCAATTACCAATTTAATTGATAAACCTCTTACTATATCTTATAATTGAGACATGTATGCCTTGCATTAAGTCTTTTCAACCACCAAAAAATCTTAGCATAATATTTAATCCTCTTCGAATATGCTTCACATTAACTCACCTTGCCAGTTCAACATGCCATGAAATCATCGAATGGACTTCCAACTTGACTTGCCCTCACAACATTCATATATCACAAAACTACCAACTCAATTTTCAACTCATCATTTATAAGTCTCTAAGTTAGACCGAATTAAACCTTTGATAACCAACCAAAAATCCTATGTCATGAAAAGTTCATGACTTGAAATAAAGTCATCCATACTACCTTTCAAAAGCTCAATTCCTTTATGTCTTTCAAATTTTATGCCCTAAGACATAAACTTAGGTTAATAACCTTCGAAACAATAAGCTTCAAGTGACCATTAGAATCAAAAGATCTAGTAATATCATTTAGAACTTAGGATAGATCATGTTTCAAATTAGGATCAAAACTCGAAGCCCTTAGGGTACTTAGGATTGAAAAATCTTAAAATCATGTCAATTATATTTTGTAATTGAACTTGGGATGAAAATGTTATTAAATCCATATAAAGCCCATGATCAAATTTTAAATTTATGAAAAATCAAATGATATATTTGATTTGATGAACTATAAAATGCCTTACTTCTCAAAGTGTAAAAATCATGATCAATTCATATGTAAATTTACAAAATGAAATCAAACTAATCAAAACCATTGTCAATAATATATTTCATTTTAATCAAATATCAAATTATCACAATTTGATTGAGCATATCAACTAAAAAATGATCTAAAATCTATATAAAATACTCAACTAAAGATCAATATAAATATCTAAATGCTATCATGATAAACCATATAAATTACTCTTATTTTAAACTAAAAATATTGTATTATAATTTGATCATGAATCAACTAAAAAAATGACTAACCACAACTATTCAAACATGATAAATAATATTAATATTTTATTCATTCATCAATTTATGCTTTTCAAAACTACTCAATATAAATATGAATTCATAAACTAATCATCAACTTATGAAATTGAAAATATGCATCTAAATATACTACTAATTGACTAGATCTCTGACACAGTTTTAAAATTTATGACTAAGTCATCTCTATGACAAAAAAAATATTAGTTTTAGCAAATTGAGAGATGTGTGTGTGTGTGTGTGTGTGTGTGTGTTTGAAAAATATGCATAACACTAACAACCTTGCCAATCAATTTTGAAGAATGAAATTGAGTAGCAATCAAATTATCTATTGATAAAAACATAATCTTGAGAGTGATCTAAGCAAATCATTTCTCAAGTAGCTATGTACGAACCTTTTTAATAATAAATTTCAATAAGGGATGAAATATTTAGCTAACATGTATTGAAAAAAGAGAATGATATATCAAAGAAGTTTGGACTAGATGCATGAACTAATACAAATGCTTTAAGTACAATATCTAAGAATTAAGTACTATTTCAACAACTAGTTATAATTCAACATATATTATTTATTTATAAATAAAATTGAATTTATAAAGAGTAATATATAAAAATAATTGGTATTTACAATAAAATTACATCATCTTTGCATTCTTCCTTCATAATGTGAAACTCATCTATTTGTAACACTCATTGATCTTTTTAAAACTAAAAATAAGAAACAACAAAAGATAAACAAACAAACCAAAACAAGAAAAAATAGAAAAGGACAACAAAGAAAAAAACACAACACAAAATAAAACAAAGAAACAAATAAATATAAAAAGGAGATAATCATGAAATAATTTCAAATGATGGTCATTCACTGAGTAATGTAACTAGTATATTTCAAGATCTTTTTATTAAAAAAATATTATTTCTAAGTACAATAGCAATTCTATAAGGATAAATCCATAATAATTCAAATTTGTGATGTTTATCTAGATAAACATGAATAACAATGTCAATCAAGTCATCAAAAGTAACATGCATGGCTCTTTGAAAAGTAGCTGCTACATTCATTATTCCAAAAGACATTCCGTTATAAGTGAAAGTCCTCCTATGAGTAGTAAAGGTAGTCTTATGTCTATCTTCAAGATTTACAAAAATCTAATTATAATAAGAAAATCTATCTAATAATGATATCATTTATGATCCTACAACTTTAAAAATCTGATCAATACTTGGTAGATTAAAATTATCATTAACATTAGATTTATTCAAATCTCTAAAATCAACATATAATCCAATATCACTATTTTTTTCCTGATCAGTATTAAATTAGCTACCAATTCAAAATATTTTACAAAAAAAATGACACTAGCATCAATCATTTTGTCTAGCTCTTTGTTAATGGTGTCTTCTAACAAAGGGATAGTTCTTCATATTTTCTATCTTACAAGTTTTTTACTAGGTTTTATAGGTATACCATGTTTAATAATTTTAGTATCATAACCTTTAATATCTTTATATGACTCAACAAACACATTAATGAATTGTTTAAATAAATTAATGAATTTAACCTTCTCACTTAGAGTAAATTGAATTTCTAAATATACATATTTTGGATCTTCTTTTTTACCTAAATTGATAGGAATAGTTTCACCTATGATTCTCCTAAAAGGTTCTTTTATCTTATTGGGTTGATTATTAGCTGTAAACATAGATTCCAAACTTACTAAACTAGCAGGTAATTTATTAGTACTTAATTGTAAATAATCTCCACAATTTAGTACATAATCATCATGATCAAGATATTTACCTTTAATGAAAGAACAAATATGTTCATCAAAACTAAAGATATGTCAACTATCATTCAAATCAAGAATTTTAGACTAAAAAATTTTAACATAAGAGAAGTCTATGGTTGGTTCACTATCACTTTGATTTAGGTTAGATGCATAAACAACAAGCTTATCAACTCTAATATGATATTTTCTAAGAATATGAGTGATATTGAAAGCCTCAAAATGTTCAATTAAAAACTAAATCTTTTACGTATAACAATGCAGATAGGCTTGATTAGTTTTATAAATTTTTTGAACTTATCTAACAACTAATTTAGAATCTCCAAAGACTTGTAAATGTTTAATAGATTTTTCCAAACCTAAACATAATAATTCAAATTCTGTAGTATTATTAATATTGTTGACGTGAGAAATTACACCCAGTGGCAAGAAGTCAAACTCCTGCCTTTTCTCCACAACATGGAAACTCCTCTCTCATCTGTGGGATGGCAAAGCAGGAGAGGAGAGTCTCTAGTTAAGGGCTATCTCTCTTTGATGCATCATGTTTGTTTTAGGTAGTGCAAAATACAGGTATATATAGCTATAATAAAGTGAGGAATGAAAAGGGAGAAAAAATGCATAGAAAACAAATTACCTACTCTAGGAGAGGCAATGCACCAAAATAAAGGTTGACCTTCACACATCTACTCTCAGAATCAGACAAATGCATACATACACTATGCACTTGGCAGAAGGACCAGGTTGTTAAAACTAGCAGGGAGGCTTCAATGGAAAATCCAAAATAGAGATCAATCAATATGTTGGGAAACACACACTTTTGAAGTAATTTATTTTGCTCCTTCACTCCCAAATACTGCTCTTCTCCTGTCAGCTGAAACAATGGCACCTTGTAGATAGCAGGTCTGCTGGTGTTGTACCTGTGAGAGCATCAAAGACAATAACTGGACACAAGCAAACATTCAATGCATACATAGAAATGTCTATCTAAATGGAGGTAAAAAAATGCATTTGTATTGATCCAGGTGAAATTTTGCAGAGCTGCGCTCTTTACAAATGTGGAAGATCTCCCTCTTTTACAAATGACAAGTTTGCAATATATAGAAGCAAGGAGGCCATTTGCCGCTCCTTCTTTTAAAAGTGGCATATGTGTCCCTTCATGAAAAGAAACAAGTCGCTCAAAATATTAATGAGCTGTTCATTTGTCTGCTCAAAATTTGTATTTTTTGCTTGGGTGACTTACATGGTTTGCCTTCCAATTTAATGTGAAACAGAGAAAGCAGTTGCACTACTGCCTGCTATCATTCCAAATGATCAATTCACTGGCACTATTTCACCTACCAAAGTCGCTTCTCCAATTTGTGCCAGTTGGACTTAACTGCTCACTCATCCCCTGCCTGTTGCTTGTCTATTTGTCCTATCTGACTCATTCGGCCCCTGGGACAAAATTTTAGCAAGTTTCTGCATATCTTGGGCTCATTCCATGGTTGGTGCTTGGGCATTTAAAAACCAACAACCCTTTTTATTGGCTTAAAATTGATGTTCGCAGGCCCGTCACCGTCTTTGGCAAAGTTCATCAGGTCCTTTCTGCCTGAATCATCCATTTAACCAAAGCCGAAGAACTTGAAGATGGATGAACCAAGCACAACCTGAAAGATACTGGCATTTCAAAGCAAGTGAAGAGGGTGACCAAGATTTTTTCCTGTGGGAAAAAATTGGTCAACAAATATTTACAAAGATAATTTGTACGCATAATGGTAACTTGATTTAATTACAGATGTATATCAATAGGTTCAGAGGGTAAAAGTAGATCATCAAAAAGAAAAGAATTCAAAAGGAAATGAGTTCTAAGCCCAAAATTAGAAGCTAAAACTCTAGCTCTATTTTTTTAAATTCATAAATTTATATATAAAATATCTTTTTGAGTCTCATGAGTAAGATTATAATACTAATATATCTCAAATTCTATAATTTCTTCTTCTTCTTCATCATCATCATCATCATCATCATCATTGTTTATAACTTGAATAACATGGTGAAGATTATGAAGATGATTATATCATGCATAACAAGTTAAATTAAAAGCAACATCAACTTGATTATCAATAATATCAATTGTAGGTTGAATAATAGGAGGTTATCCTCTAAGTACCATGAGTAAGAAGAAAACACAACTCTAAACAAATAAGATTTTTGAATGAAAGTTTCTCTAGTGGAGTTATCAAATTTGTTGATGATGAAAACTGTATCATCAATTAATCAACCCTTTCATTTATTACAAATGTTAAGTTAGAATCATATTAGTCTAATAATAAGGTTATAAAGGTTCAATTACAATCCTAAAGATGCAATGGATTTTTTAAATGTTCTAAAAAATAATGAATAAACTATCAAATATAATATATTCCATTATAATTTCATAAATCCACTTCATCAAAGAATGAATCAGTTTAGATATGAATATGTAATCTATCCTATCCAAGACAAAAAACCTATGAATAAGACAATCTCTTAAAATAAGTAAATTTGATTCAATAATATAGTATATTCTAAAGTAATATTTTGTTTTTGCTGTAATATCTTCCAAGTAACCTCAAGATAATAAAATAGAAATATAAAGTAAAACAAATTTGAGATAAATCAAGATAAATAAATTTTCTACCAAGTAAACAATCAAACAAAACTCAATACATTAAGACACAATGAACAACAAGCAATAAACTAAAATAAATAATAAACTACTTAAAGAAACAAAGTAGTACACTAAACATTAACTAATTAGTCTAATCTTAACAAAGCTAAACAAACTAAATAATCAAACTTCAAACTAAATCTAAAATATAATTAACCTAATAAAATAATTAAGTCTAATAAATTAAACTAATTTAAAACTAGATTATAAAATAAATAAATTAATCAAAGAAACTAAACAACCTAATTTTAAGAAAATAAACAAAGAGATTAATCTAAGAAAATAACTTAAAACAAAAATAAACAGAAAATTAAAATGAATTAAAAGATAAAAGACATTAAATTAAAGGAAATATAAAGTAAAATAGATTAATTAAAGATCAATCTAAAATAGATTAAATTATATTAAAGTCAAAGTCAATATAAAGTACAATAGAGATAAAACATGTGAGTCTCAAAGAAAGTCATCTTAGCAAAATAGATTGATTTTATTTTAGAATCCAGCATCTTTATTTACAAAATATCTTGAGAGATAACTTTTACAATCAAATAGATCAATGAAATGTTGAAAATAATAAAGTTCTCATCATTATTCAGATTGAATACTTAGATTCTGCATATAGGACTGCAAGTAACAATCATCAAAATATGTTAAACTTGACAAGCTTAAGATAATCTATTATAAATGATAATATAAAAATTGGATATACTTGTGTTGCTTAAGCAATTTACTCAACCATCAGATAAAGTATCATTGGGTCTATCTACAAAAGTCATGCTATCTCAAAGAAGTTGCATAGAAGAGAGAAAGATAAATAATTGACTTCACAAAGTATAAGTCTTAAATACTTGTATTGTTCCTCTTCCTCAAACAAATCTTTGATCTCATTTTATGTTTCAAATTTGGTTGATAAAGAAGTTATAACTAACTTTAGTTAGTTATTAGTTTAACTTAATTAATTGACTTTGTAAAAATCAATTAATATAAATAGTTATTAGTTAAGGTGTAATTAAGACTTAAAAATATTAATGGATCAAGTATTTAAATTAGATCAGACACTTCTTAATGGATGGGGACTCTAATCAATTAATAATAAAATAGAATAGCATATATCAATAAATAAATAGATAAATCAAGTTTAATAAATTTTTTATTTATATTAATACCATAATACATATTTCTAAAAATTACACACACACACACACACACACACACACACACACACACACACACACACATAATCATAAAAATAAAGTGTGTTGTACTTTCAAAACCTCATCAACAAAATATCAAAATCTAAAATCAAAGTATCAAATGCAAAAGTACAAAGTTATACCAACTTAAAGTTAATTATGAAAATAAAAGTTTATTCTACTGACATCCAATAATCATCAGAATAATAAAAAACTTCAATTACTAGTTTCTCTTGTTCATTCACGCACTCATTGTTTTCGATCTCAATTGATGGAAGGTGAACCATATTCATTCTTGAGTCAATTTTGGGATCATCCACCTTTAACTTAATCCATTTCAGAACCCTAACCTCAATTGGGGTGTCTTTATCATTCTAGCTATTTGACCATTTGTCTGAAGTAGTTGAATGGATTTCTATATTGTATTTCTTGTAAACTAAAATAAGCTCTTTTAAACATAATTTTCTACATCCTAAAATAGGATCTCTCCAAGATGATGAGGGCTCATTAGAAACTAAATGCATGGCAAGATTAAAAAAATTTTTGGCATGGGAAACTTCAATATCAAGATGAGTGGCTTCATTAACAAGGTGAGGCTCACTAACAAGCTAGATTCTTTCTGGAGTAGGTGATTGAATAGGGAAGTGATATAGATTATTTTATAAGTGTTGAGAGCTACTACTATGGGAATGAGTCTTAACACCAAACATTCAACCATGAAAAACTCTATTACCTTGAGGTTGAGCAGGAGAGAAAGGCAAATTATTCAAAACATTGAAAAACTTGAGGTTTGTTGCATCAAAGTGAATTGACATCCTATCTCCTCTAGTGACATACCTAGGGCCAAATATCCTAACCCTAAAGCCTCCTCTTGAAAAATATCTATTTGAGCTCTACTGATTCACATTGTCTAAATTCTGACCCCAGCCTCTGTTATCATTACTTCTTCTTGATCCAGGCTAATTCTATATTGAAATCCTATGTATTTTGAAATATATTCAAATAAAATTGATTATTATGACTAAAAAATTGTCATGTATTTATTCAATATGAAAATGGCACTTAGATATACCCAATACTTAGTTTCAAAATTCACTGTCATTAAATGATCATAACTAATTCTACTAACTAAACTGCATATTCATATATAAAAAAATGTTAACTGAACCAAATTACTCAGATATTAAACTAAAATCTTATTTTTAAAATATTTTATTATATGTTTATAACTTTCTATTCTCATTGTGTATCATTGTTTAATGAAACTGCATAGATTCTCAAAACTGAACCTTTCAACAATATAATCTTGAACAATAACCTACTTTTCCCAAGTCATGATTTCAAATTGAAAATCAACTATCATGTCTACTAAAATATCAACATCATAGTGCCTATACAAATTTTAATGCGAAACCCTAATAAAATATATTATGCTAAAATTCTTTTATCATTTTTTCTCTTCCTAAACATCATCTTAAACCTATACAACCATATATAATTTTTGAATGTATTATTTTAAATAAATATCCATAGGAACCCTTCAATAAAGAAGATATTTGACATAGCTATATTCTCTCAAAATAATTATGTCTTAAGCTGAAATAACTTATCACATCTTCCATAAATTACCATATATTTTGACATATAAATTCAACAAAAATACCTAAAATATCCAACTTAATTATTCCTAAACAAAATTTCCATGATAGATTGGAAACTAATAAGCCTATCCATATAATGTCTTTATGCATATATAAAACTCATCTCATATCAAATCCTAACATAACTTTTCAATAAAACTCCAAAAACATAAACTGATGCATTTCAAACCATATCACTATATAATACTTCAAAACAGAAACATGTATCTTCAAAATATGCCTTTTAAATCAAATCTTCAAAACTAAGAAACAAATGGTTATAGTTTTAAAGAAAACTATTTCTTTTATTTCCAAAATTTTAAACATACAAAACTACCCTTTGTGCCCAAAGAAAAACTGTCCATAAAAATATCTTCACAACCTTTCATTATTTTTTGAGATAAAGATCAACACTCTAAACTTTCACAACATAACCATGCAATATTTTCCTTCAAAACCTTTTAATACATGAAACTATATCAAGCAATGATTAAAACTATATTTTCGTGCTTGAATATAATCCTTTTAATCACTTCTTTATGACAGATGAATATAAAACATTCAAAAACCCTTCAAAATATTCATGCAATAAACACACAGTTTATTTTTACAAAAAATAAAATCCTTAATGAATCTTTTGAAACCATTAATGTATTTGAAACACACCATCAGATATATTATTGAATATATATTCATAGAAACTAGACCAATATGCATGTTCAAAAGTCTTAATGTTTTCAAAAAGATTATGTTTGAATTCAATAAACCAAAATGTTTGAGCTTCATCAACCACCTAGATAAATATTTTCATCAAAAACTAAAACCCATTCATATCAATATCCAACCAAAGAAGTGATATATTCAACCAATAGAAGCTGTAATTTCATTCAACTTCTCAAAACACACATGCATTGATTTAAACAAAAAGTTTCATCGAAACATATCAACATGCAAACTAAAAACTATATTCTTCTATGCAATGAAAAAACCATTCAAAATAACTAATAAAATTATTCAAAACTCATTAATCTTGTTTAAAACATACCTGCATGTGCTTCTTTGCAATTTTTGTATTCACAAATTCAATCTGCAACTCCAAAATCCAAATTGACAGAGTGACACTTCCATAAAAGAGATTCAAAAAATGACCAAAATAATGAAAATGAAGCTATTTATAAGCAAAGTCCCTTAATGCAACTACCCCGCTTACGTGCCCAATTTCCATTGGCTTCATTAAAACTGATACAATTACTTAGCATGCCACCAATCAAATTAATGATGTCATTAAAATTAGTAATCACCAATTCACTTACTAAACTTCTTAATAATATTAGACAATCAAGGCATGTACGCCTCGCATTAAGTCCCTTGAATAGCCAAAAAATATTACCATAATCTCAAAGCCTCTTTGAATATGCTTCACATTAACTCACCTTACTAGCTCAATGTGCCATGAAATCATTGAATGGACTACGAACTTGACTTTCCTTCACAACATTCATATATCATGAAACTGCCAACTCAATTGCCAACTCATCATTTACAAGTCTCTAAGTTAGACCAAATTAAACCTTTGATAACCAACCAAACATCTTATGTCATTCAAATTTCATGACTTGAAATAAAGTCATCCATACTACCTTTTGAAAGCACCAATTCCTTTATTCCTTCAAATTTTATGCCCCAAGACATAGACTTAGGTTAATAATCTTAAAAACAATAATCCTTGAGTGACTATTAGAATCAAAATATCTAGTAATATCATTTAGAACTTAGGATAGATAATGTTTCAAATTCGGATCAAATCTAGAAGCCCTTAGGGTACTTAAGATTCAAAAATCCTAAAATCATGTCAATTATATTTTGTAATTGAACTTCAGATGAAAATTTTAATAAATCCATATAAAGCCCATAGTCAAAATTTGAATTTATGAAAATTCAAATGATATATTTGATTTGATGAACTGTAAAATGCCTTACTTCTCAAAGTGTAACAATCATGACCAATCCATCTACAAATTTACAAAATGAAATTGAACTAATCAAAACCATTAAAACAATATATTTTATTTTGATCAAATATCAAATTATTACAATCTGATTAAGCATATCAACTGAAAACTGATCTAAAATCCATATAAAATACTCAACTAAAGATCAATATAGATATCTGAATGTTGTCATGATAAGTGATATAAAATGCCCCTATTTCAAACTAAAAATACCATATTATAATCTGATCATAAATCAATTGGAAAAAAGTGACTGATCATAATTATTCAAAAATGATAAATACATATGCATATTTTATTCATTCATCCATTTATACTTTTCAAAACCACTCAAAATATAAATATGAATTCACAAACTAATAATCATAAACTTATGAAATTAAAAATATACATCTAAATATACTACTAATTGACTAGATCCCCAACATGGATTTAAACTTTATAACTGAGTCATCTCTATGGCAAAAAAAATATTAGTTTTAGAAAATTGAGGGAGGGGGGGGGGTGTGAAAAATAAGCATAACACCATCTTTTGGAAAAATTGAGATATATTTTGTTTGTAAAATTGAGATACATTTTGATGGTAAAATTATTCTTTATCTCAATTTTTAAACTATGTTAATCATAGTTTTCATAATTCATTTCAATTTTAATTCATAGTATGACCCTTATAGAGTTTGGTTTAATTAAATTGTGTCCCTTTTGTATTTTTTTAACCTGGTGGTCACTTTAATCATTCCTAACATTTAGTTTAATTAGTGAGTACTCTATAACCATGTCACACTTTAATATACACCTAAGACCTAATAGTCATAGTGACATTATCAACCTAAATTCTAAGGTTCACATAAATAATATGTGGCCCTCTTTTAGGTATGCCTAAGCCTAAGCTTGAGACCACAATGAATTCTATGACTTGAGAATTATAATAAAGGTTAGCCCCATGCAAATAATTTAGTGAAATCTATAAAAAAATCTAATCGATTTGCATAATATGTGAACCCAACCCCATGAACTATAAATATATCCAATGACCCCATGACTAATAGGATGTTTTCACATATCCTTTGACCAAAATTTTGATCCCATGAGCAATGATTGTGTAAGATCATGCCATATGTAATACATTTTGGTTGTCTTTGGATCCTTGCACTTTATATATTAAATTTAATAACCCAAAAAGTCTATATAATATGGAGGCCACTTAGAACCAAAATCTATGATAAATTTGACACTATGATTTGTATAAATTTACCATGTGTTTATTATTTTAATCACATTTTAAAAAAATGTGTGTGTGTGTGTTATTAATTGAGGTCACTTTATTAATAATGTGTGAGAGGGCAAAACCATGGAAAATATAGAGTGAATTGAATAATCCAACATATCTATATGAGATACACACTCACTCCATGAAAATATACCACTCTATGTCTATGAAAAAATCAAAATATGCGATGTGTCACCCTGTAGCAGTTAACAAATTTTATGTAGCTTTGACACCTTGTGTTGCTTCCACATGGACATTGTAGATACTGAAGGAATAGTAATGACTAAATGCTTTAATATTTTATTGAGTATAAAGAGACAAATATATGCAAAGATTAACAATTACAGATCTATAAATGATCACCTAACTGTTACGTAACTGCTAAGTATGTGTGCCACCTAATCTGCCATGTAACTAATGATATTTAACCACTCTAAATAGTGCTATAATAGAATGTGATAAATAAGCATTAATCGACACATTTAAACAATGTAATATTATCAAGTTTCACTAACATTCCCCCTTTTATTAACTTATTTCTACAAACATCATATCCCTGATAAAGGTCCCCCCTTTATTACAAACACTATAAAAAGATTTACACTCTCTATGTAGCCTGCTCACTTTCTGAGGTGGCATGCCATCCTTGTGGCTTCAAGGTCCTGGTGTCACCTTGGTTTTTACTTTCAAGATTACCAAAAACTTGGAAGTGATAGGAACACTTCTCTCTACTAACACCTTCAGTGGTTTTTTGGATTATGAGGATTACCACAAATCTATATGGTTTTCTATTGTAGGTTGACCACAAACTTGGAGGGTTATACAAGGTTTATAATTCACTGCGATGGTTTCTAAAATTACCAAAAACTCTTTTCCAAGAACCAAGTGCTACTTTAGTGCTTTTGCTCCCCATAACATTCTTTTTTAGGAGGTACCAAATTAGAAAATAATGCTCATTAGCTTATTGAAAAACACACTACAAAACATAAAACAAACACACCAAAATTTATCACCATAGAAATGGTGTGACCCCATCGTAGATGACTCATGAGAGGACACTAGTTGTCCTCCAGCCTCTGTGCATCCTCTAGCCTCCAATAAGTGAAGTCGTTTCACTCAATTGATGTCTTGATGAAGCTCATATGCATGTCATTTATGAGGACAAAACTCTCCCACTAACACATATGACTCAGGACAACAAGTTCACCTGATAATGCATATGTACAAGAGATTTATTAACTTTTGATAATATCATATCAACAATGGACCCAAAATAATATTGACTGTAAATGACATAAATTTTGACTCTTTTTGACTCATAAAAATTGATCTATCTTAAAACTGACTTTTTTTAACATTTTTTTTAATAATAATTTTAGACTCTTTTATAACTAAACTCTATTGACAAAAATTATGATAAACAAATCCGACTTTTAAAATATTGACAAACTATTAACATAGACTCAAGACTCAAAATAAATAATTAAAATTAATGAAACTTAACAAATTTGAGTTTTTATTTATTTTTGACAAATAAATTTTTTTTAACATAAATTGAAACTCTAATATAAAACATGAACCAGAATTTAACAAATACCAAACAAAACATTGGACTTAATGACACTTTAAAATGATTATTTAAAAGAATGACTCTTACCTAACTATAAAAAATTTTAACCAATGACCAAAATTATTACTTTTGTTGACACATAAAACACTAATATACATACATAACTATAAAGTTTATGATGGACTATAAAACAAACCAAAATGACTTAAATAACTATAAACAAAATGTGACATTGGATTTCAATATAGCCGTAAGAAACTTTGATGTGAAAAAGCTTTTAAGGATGAAATTCAAAATGAAAATAGAATTGAAAATTTGAAATCATGAGCTAGGTTAAATGCTATGATCTATAGAAGTCTAATTAAATAGTATTCTCAAGAAGATATATTGATGCTCCAATATGAGGACACAATTTATTTGGTTTACTATGCATTGAGATCCTCATGCTACTGCATCATCAATTCTTCCATAATAGGCATTTATTAGGAAAATTAATTCTCTAATTTCCCCAGGCTCATTTCATAGGCTTTCACTTTTACATTGCATGATTTTTTATGGCTACTCTTTGTTGCATCACTTATATGGCTTCTACGCTAGATACAGGGTTTTCATCCACAGGGCAGAGCAACAATACAACTTCCCCTTAAATAGTCATTGTGCTTCCATCATAGGATTATAAAATGCTCTGATACCAATAAAGGAAAATAAAGATTGAATACATTGATATTTTATTGAGTATGAAGAGACAAATATATACAAATATTAATAGTTACTAATCTATAACTGATCACCTAACTGCTAAGTATGTATGCCACCTAATCTACCATGTAACTAATGCTATCTAACCACTCTAACTAGTGATATAATATAATGCATTGACTAAACATTAATCATCACATTTAAACAATGTAATATTATCAGGTTTTGCCAATAAAATCAAAATATGTCATGTGTCATCCTGTAGTAGTTAACAAATTTTATGTAGCTTCGACACCTTGTGTTGCTTCCTCATGGACATTGTAGATACTTTATAGACATTGCATGAATTTTGACATCTTTTAAATTGTCATCAAATAATCCCATGAGTGTGAGGCCCCATGATAAAAAAACATGGACAATATTAATGCTATATGAATTTTACATTAAGATTAACACCTATCACCACTCGTCAATCTATCACAGTGGTTCACAACATTTTAAAAATGATAAAATTCACAATTAACCATGAATATCATAAAGAATTAATTTATCACCAATGTGACTAAAATTATGCATAAATAATGCCATAATAATAATGTTTCAAGGGATCATTTAAGCCATATTGATAGAGTCTTGAGGAATCATTTAAATCCATTGTGATCACCATCATCCATGCCACAAACACATAGATCCCAAAGGGATTGTTCAATCCATAGTGACCCAAAATTTATTGTAAAATTAAACATTTTTCACAAAATAAAAATATTTAATTAAAATGTGTTAGTGGCCACCATTTGAAATGTATTAATTCCATGTTGTGTTATCTATGTTGTTTTAACCCCTAATTTTCTCTATAAATATTATGTAGTATGTTTATTACAGGAAATAAGTAATTATCTAGGGAAAGCCATACGAATAAATTCTTGGTTGAAACTGAAGAAAGAAGTTATCTCAAAAATGCTTTCAACACATCACTAGATTGATTGAAGGAAGTAAAATTTGAAGAAATCACTATGTAGATGTGTTGAAATTTTTAATTTTTAATTTTTAATTTTTAATTTTTAATTTTTAATTTCTCATTCAAACTAATGTTATGATATTTATTTATGCAATTAATGATCGTGTAAATATATTTTCTTCTTTTTGTGAGTAAATTAGATTGTCTTGTGTTATTATAATTCTTCTTTGTGGTTTAATTATAAAGTCTTAACTACTATAGATGGATGTGCATATGCTATTATATGTAGTATTTTATTTCATAAAAGTTACATCATAAGGATTTACTCATAACCATTTATTATTTGTGTCTTGCATAATATGTGTTTAAATTCAAGTTAGCAAATTGGGTTTAAAAAATATTGGCTATTATGACAATAGATGTTGGATTGTGATTTATTCTCTAAGAAAAAGCTAAGTAGAGATATGAATGCTTATTTTCTTTGCTACCCTTCCCTCTTTATAATGTTTGTTTTATCAAATATGATTTATTGTATAATATATTATTACCATTGTAAATATTCATATTATTTTTTTTGCGGGGGGAAATGTTCTGGTCATTTGGATGAACTTCCCTTGATAGGTTGTAGATGACATGTTGCTATTACACCACTTGGTTATTTATACAACAACATACTTGCAAGTCATGCCATGGACTAAATTACTAGCAATCCTAAAATGAGAAGTTGAATACCCAAACCTATGGTGTGCATAAAATACACATAAAAATATTATTATTATTTAATATATCAAAGGATTTTTGGTATTTTATCATCCATTATATATTTTGATAATTTTTTTCTTAAGGAGTTTTATTGATGCACTAAGTACTACATCATTCTTGTTGAGATTATGGTGATACACTATGGATCATAAAAATTTTATTACATCTTTTGGTACCCTTAGTGATGGTAATTTTATGATAATTTTAGTTTTATGGGATTTGCCATTAACTCTTATTTGCATATAATATTCCCTAGTAGTGATCCAAATAGTAACATAAAGACACATTTTATCAAATTTAGGGATATTATTGGCTACTTGCATCATTTAAAAATTAACCTCAATGATTTTACATGGTCCTTTACTAGTCTATAAACTATCCAATCATCCAAGAATACCTTCATAAAATCATGGATGCATTCTCAAATGACATTGACCATTATGTTACTAAAAATAGTTAGCACATTCTTCAATAAAAAACAACATGATTTTATAGATGAAATATCCCCACTTAGTTGTAAATGTGGTTTTATGTCTATCCTCAAGAGCTATGTTTACTTGGTGGCATCTCAAAAATATATCTATTAATGAGTAAAATTCTATTTCTTCCACATTTTCTAATAATTCTTTAATAAATGGTGTTGGAAACAGGGCATTGACACATGCCTTGTTTAGTTTTATATAGTTTATATAAATCCTTATTTCTCTAATATTTTTATTATTAATTTCCATTGGGTTAATCCAAAGTGAATTTTATATAAGTGTGATAATATCTTCTGCCAAAATTTTATCTAGTTCTAGCTTAACTTTAACCTTTACATTGTGATTTGGTTTGTAAGGACTTTTTCTTAAATGGTTAATGTTACATCCTGTTTTGTCTTGTAGAAGAATAAGGGAACCCTCTGGTGACCATCACCATAAAACATAACTAATTCTAGTTCTTATATGATCAATAATTGATCTATGGAGAATGTGTCCTGGTTAAACTTCAAGCGGAAGAAACTAAAACCAAGTGAGAGGCTAAGGGTTTGAATATCATGAAGATTGAAATTATTTTATTGAATGGTCATATCAATCATGATTAGTGTTTTTAGTACTTTAATAATTCATTTTAATATTATTATCCATGCTTTAGCATATGGATTCTTTACCGAGGGATGTGTTTTGATTCATGTTAATATGGATATCTTATGGTGGTTAAATATATGGTGATTACATTCATATGTAGGGTGTGACTTTACGGTTAATGTAATTTTTTGAATTAATGTTAGTTTAGACCTATGTTAAGGTCACTTCAATAAATATATTAATTATCCTATAATTATGGTTGAGACATCTTTATTGCTGAGCTAGCTAGGATGCTTTGTGATTTAAAGGAGATTGTGATTGGCATTAAGTCAATTATGCCTTTTATATCTTGGTACTCTAAACTTGCACCTATTTAAAATTTGATAATAGAATGCATATAGCTATTTTGGCATGGTATTATCATGCATGATAAACAAGGGAATATTAGACTCTTAGGGCATATCATGATGCATCCAAAATATTGGTTTGCTTTTAATTTAGAAAGTTTCATAGAGAAAGGAATGTGGTTGCTACGTAGCTTTTAAAAAGGTTAAAGTAATTTTGTCTTGGTTTTGGAAAAAACAATCATTAAGGTTGGAATTCATGAATCATTGCTTAATAACATTTTTTTAGGGAAAGAAAGGTGAGTTGGAGGGTGCTTCATGGAAAATCCCTACACATTCTCCTTGGGAAAAATAAGGAGTTCCCATATTTTGATTCATGACAATTTATGCTTGTAATTAAAACATAGAGGAATGAAGGAATAAAATGTTAAATAGATGGTTTGAGAGTTAAATCCAATATTTATTTTGGGGTCACAACATAGAAGAGATTGGGGCTTTTTACTTGGTAACAGCCATGGAGAAAAGGGCACAACTGGTCATTTCTTGGGGATTATGGAAGAATGAAGAAAATAAATGTATGGTTTTCTTTGTTATAAGATTTTTTTCCCCATTTTTAATATTATATTAATTATGTTATGTATTTAGCTTAGTTTATGTCAAAGCTCATACTTAATTTGGGTTCACAAATTTGAATATTGGATTTTTTTCCATATGCCCTCTAGCTTAGATTTTTTTGCATTAACTGGGATGTGAGTTGGGTGTTTGGTCAAATAAATAAATGAAATTTATAAATAATTTATGTTCAACTATTTATTTTAATCACCCTCAGCTAGAGGCATTATCACCCATCTTATTTCATAGCTATGGGTATTAAAATAGTAGATATTATTCATGGTGCTATTATTTGTGATTTGAAATGTAATATTATGCTTATACTTTTAATTTTTTGAATTTTAGATACTTAGAACACTTTTTTTGAATTTTTTATAATTTCATTAAAAATGGCTTTAATAATAAAAATAAGATTTAAAATTTATTGAAACTCAATAAATAATTAAAAATGCATAAAAATGAAAAATCAATTTTGTTAACAGAGTTCACCCTTTGAGGGATACGTCTCTGGGTCCAAAAAATCTCTCAAATTGATATATAAATGTCACAAAATCACTTGTATAGTCTTGATTTTACATCAAAATTTCCTTTGGTCTAAAAATATTCATGTTTATGCCTCTAATAAGTCTTGGGAAATCTCATATTATTCCTCTCCAAATGTCTTCTTGCACTATAACAACATATACTTTCTTTTCTCCTCTTACAAAGGATTCAAAAATTAAATTTCAAATATAAGTTTCCTCTCCCTATAATTTTTTGGTTTTCCTTGGTAAGTTGGTCAATACCCTATCATTTTTACCAAGAAGTTACGGTTCAAGTCCCACTTAAAATGCCCACATATAGCTTTATATTTAGTAAAGGAGCTCAAAATGTATAAGATAATACCAATATCTTGAAAATCATTTACCATTATTATCTTTGGTGTATTGGTGAAGGGAAAAATATGAGATGGATTGTTAAGGCATCAAACCCCCACTCCCAAGTTTTTCTCCTTTTGAAAGCTTCAATCCCAAAAACCAAGCATATAGACTAATTTTTACATGTTTGCTAAAATTGACATGGTTAAGTTGGTAAGACTCTTAATTTATTCAAAGGGGGTTATGGGTTCTATTCCCACACTCCAATTTTGGCTTATGAATTATCTTCTTTTCCATAAAATCAATCATGAGAGACCACTTTAGGTGAGCCTTAGAAGATTCGATTTGTTCTTGGTAGTTGATGTGGAGGTGCCACATCATAAGCTTATGAATAATCCATGTGGTGGCTTGGAGGATTTCCACTTGGAGTAAGCACTTAAACTTTTCAAATGATTGTAAGTTTAGTCCCACATGTACTTTGGGTACCCCATTGAAGACCCCATTGGATGAAGGGATTATAGTTGAAAAATAGAGTGGGACCCATCAATAGGTACATATTTGTCAAAGACTAGATGAAAAAACCAACAAAACCTTTTATTTTTATCTCTACCACATTTCAAGCTAGGATTGGTCCATGTATAAGCCTAGACATCATGCTAATGTCATCACTATGCCTTCATATTAGTTTTTCCCTGTTTGCCCAAAATTTCAGTGGACCATAAATTTTGGATAGATGTCAAAATGTCTCCAGGAAAATTACATCAAAAATATATCAATAAGTTATTTGATGTGTGAGTAGTTTCAAGAAGATTACAAACCATCTGATTGAATTAGTGTGGGGATCATCTTGGATCACTCATCTCCACTTAGGATATTTTGGACCATAAGTCAGGGTACAACTCCCTCACTTTTCTAGTTTTTTATCTACCTTGCCTTGCATGGATTCATTCCTTTTAGGCCAACTCATAGGTATTCAACATATCCTCTTTGTGATGTCCTTGTTTTCATATTAAGGGTCATATCTTCCTACAAATCATCAAGATATTTAGGAGTAAAATCATCTATAGAGGAAACCTAAATATTCTCACCTTGATCCATGATCATAGATAGCTCATATAATTTCAAGTTTTTAATATTTAAAAATGAATACATATGTATCTAAGGTGGTAGTTCTAACTAAAAATTATTATTGGAAATATTTTCCAAAATTTTAAATGAGCCATACCTAATTGGTTTGATATTTTTACCTTCTCCTTTGAGATGTTCTTTAATTATATGAAGCCAAAATATATCACCAACTTGGAAGGTATGATCAACCTGATGTTTGTCATGTATAACCTTTTACTTGGCTTGAATCTTCTCTAATTATTCTTGGGTAAATTTATGAACCAATTATATCATTTGGATGAATCTCTTTGCTTTGTCTACATCCATCCAACACAAATTCTTACCCAAAATAGAAGTCCAAAGGTGACTTAGGCAAATAACCAAAGCAAGTCTCAAAAGGAGAATTTTGTGTATAATAATGTATGGCACAATTATAGGCATGTTTCAAATGGCACACATGTTCATCCCAAAGCTTAGGATTCTTATCGTAATACCATCAGAGCAAATAAACAACTATTTGATTGACTACTTCTATTTGACCATCAGTTTGTGGATGAAAGGCAATACTTTCTTAAGTTTTGTGTCCATCAAGTCCCACAAAGCTAACCAAAATTTCCAAATGAATCAAAAATCATGTTAAGAAACAATAGATGTGGGCAAACCAAAATGAACCCAAACATTGTTTAATAATAAGTGTGCAGTCTCCTCACCTGTGATAGTCTTTCTACAGGGCACTAGTACACACATTTTACTAAATCTAGCCATAACCACATATAAATACTCATGATTCTTTTTATACATAGACAAGCCTCCTAAAAATTCCATAGAAACACTCTTTCAAGGATGGGTTGGTATGGGAAGTGGGGCATATAATCCTAAATTCCTATTACTAGGCTTGTTAGTGGCATAAAGAATACAACCTTTTACATATTTGGATATATTTTCATACATCTGAGCCCAATAACAAATTCTTTGAAACTATGCAATTATGTTCCTAATGCCAAAATGCCCTAAGAAAAGAGAAGTATGTGATTCCATAATCAGATGGACTCTTTTATATTTTGAAACGCATAGCTTACCAATATGATACAGTATTCCATCATGCATGTGATAGTCTAATTATTATACCTACTTTTCATGGGTTATATCTTCATAGACATCTTTAAAATTAACATCTCTAGCATATTGTTCCTTAACTTTTATGCATAAAATAACTATGATGTAAAAGAATGGATGCAATAATAGGTGGTCTTGAAAGCACATCAACTACCTTGTTTTGTGTGCATTTTTTATACCTTATCACAGTATGGAATTGTTTGAAAAACCCCATTTAGTGAAAGTTCCCTGACTGTTGTAGCTTTGATTATGATTGGAGATATTGCAAAGGCTGGTGATCCATATCGATGATTGTCTCTTTTCCCATTAGATAGTGTTTCCATTTTTTCAAAATTTGAACCAAAGCATACAACTCTTTGTCATAATTAGGATATTTGTTTACTAGACTTGTGAAGGTCTTTGAATGGTAACACCCAAGTTTACACTTTTGCATCAATACTACACCCATGGAATAATCACTTGTGTTATCAGAGATTCTTAGAAACCCTTCAGAACATGATAATTCATAGATTACTTGTGCATAGAATAACAAAAGTAAACATTTTATGGAAATTTAGATTAAATATATTCATTAATTAGACACAATAGATATATGCACAAATAAACACAAGTTTAGTAGAATCTTAACACTCAGTATAAAATCATATAATTAATAGATTAAATTAAATAAAATACTCACTATGCACATAAAATTGATATAAGATACATATGAAAACCATTTTAGAACAATATGTATTAATCTCTATAACATTAGAACCATATATAATTATAATTGAGCACTATCTATAGAGTTTTACCCAGCGTTGTCTCTTCATAGTCTAGCCTTTTGATATGCCCAAAAGGAGTGAATCTTCACATTCTAACATATAGCATTATGCTTACATAGGTTGAATACATATAAAAAAAATTATAAAAAAGAAAAAATGAGTGAAAATCGCACATGTGTCCAACATATATACTCTATAATTTTGCTAGCCCTATTCTACACTCAACATTTTCCCAGACTTAGATATTTATCTCATCCTGAGAAAAAGTCTTAGCATAAGATTTGGATCTAAATATTGAGCTGAGGGAGTGAATTAGAAACAAGAGTCATGATTATCATATTAGGTGCCTGTTGGCCAATTTTGGCCCACATATGAAACTTTTGTAAGGTCCCAATTGAAGAAGGATCAAATGGCTTAGAAAAAGGTCCAAAGATTGAAATAATATGGTCTGAGAAGGGTTCTCATGTGTTTCAATCATTCAAGAGTGTGAGCTAGTTTGCAAAAGTCCTTAGAATTTATCAAAGGATGAATTATGTAAGATCGTCACTAGGACGTCATGTGGAGATGAGTGAACCAGATGGTTTGAACATTTTTTTATCTTTACTCAGGAAGACTGTGTGAGCTAAAAAATGGTAGTACCATGAATTTATTCATCCTAGGATCATCCTATGAAAGTTTCATGCTCGTGAAAGCTTTTTAGCCTAAGTTATGAGCATTCAAAGTTGGACTTGTAGCATAAGACATTTGTGCTAATGTCAAATTTAGGCCTTGAAAAATAACCATTTGATTTAAAAATACCACTACAGTTTAAATTTTGATAGGATCATGGATGTCAATGATGGGCTCACAAATGTATTTAATGGTTACACAGATGTCAAATTTAAGACATAGTTAAAAAAATCCATTAGAGCCTAAAATTATTGGTTGCACATATGTTAAATACATTTGTAAGGATGTAAAATGATGGGCATGTGGATGTTAATTTTAATCTCATGAGTTATCCATTTACATTCAAATGGTGGGTCCATGTAGATTTATGACTCATGTTGCTTCATACATCTTGATCTGATGGTATGAGGTGGGTCAATATCTCAAAGTATCTCCATGGCAGTAAATCGATGGACCACGTTGCTTCAGACAAGAAGATTCGATGGTGAGAGATGGGTAAAAAGGTCAAGATTTGCCATTAGGATCCATGAGACCAATGGGAGCAAAGATAAGAGGAAAAATGTAATTGGCTAAAGCGATAATTGATAGACAAAATCTAACCAAGGTAATGGTTTTTGATGGGAGAAAACAAGGTCTTGTAGGGGCCATAGTTCCACCATTAAAGCTTGATCAAATGCCAGAAAATGGACATATCCATGTAATCAGGTATCAATAACATAAAGGATGCCATTAGAGCCTAATATTGACTTCTAGTTTGATGAGTTGTAGTATATAGGGTTCATTCTTATGACTATATTTGCCATCTTTTAAAGGAGGACCTATGTATACATGAGCTCTTGGTTCTTGAAAAGATAGAATGGGTATTTTTAGACCTAATGGGAGTCCAAAAATGGTTATATAGTCTATATATATGTATTAATATAAATACTATAAGAAAACCAATAGTCTTAGATTGATTTTCTTTCTATAGTGGACCTATGAGCATGAAGTAGATACATGATTAATGCAAAGGGTCTCATCTATCAACGTGGATCCATCCTCAAAAAAGAAGGTCCTTCATTTCTCAAGGCATGACATGATTGTTAGTTTCAATATTCGAGGATCTGATCCTCATGAATAGGTCAAGTGGGCTTAGGGTCCCAAGGTGGTGCGATGGTAGGTGGAGAAGTAGTTAATGGACTTGATTTCATTTAAATAGACCTTGTCATCATGCTAAACAAACTTTTGTCCTCTAGTGAATCTCTTAGCCAATGACAAGAGATTTTAGATTATGGAAGTAAAGGAAGTTAAGCTTATTGATAAGGATCAACTCTAAATGGAGGAAGGAATTTATACAAAAGGAACTAATGAGATACGAACACATTTCTTGATGACTTGGACCCTTTCTCCACTCTCCTACGCATGGTCCCATCTCTCTCTTTCCCTCTTCTACTATATATAAAGGCTTTGAGGCTAAAAATGGGTTGGATCCCTCTACTCCCCCTCTTGGGAATGACTAGACTCTACCAAGATTGAGTTTGTAACCTATTGGAATGAATAGAAAATTATGTTTCAGATTTCATTATGCTATTATAGTGTGTTCATTTAAATGGATTTGCGTATGTGGTAGATTTTTCTCCCTTGTCAAGAATTTGGTCTCACCTATTTAGTAGTCATCTTGTTATGTAGGTCATGTTTAGTGTTCTATATCTCTTGATTAGAGCCCGCATGTGGATACTATGACTAGTTAGTGTCCTACATTAGACCTCTTCATCATTTCCCTCAGATTTGATCAATTGGTGAACCTTTGCATGAAATATTGATGTATGACAGATGTTTATAACCCTAGATCTAGTCTTGTGCTTGTCTCATTAGTGTTTAAGAGTCAAACAGAGTGGATCAACCATAATCTAGGTACATCACCATCTTTATCTTAGGTTCCCCTTTCATGTTATCTCTCTTCCCCCTTTTCCTTGGTCATTAGTAGGTTTCAGTAGTGGAAATGAGCTAAAATGATGCATCAAAGGAGCTAACCTCATTTAAAACCCTAGAGGTCTAACTCCATTATAGGATACCCATATCTTGGGGTCAGTCCCATGTTGAGCTAGATTTGGAAGTAGGACTTGAACACTTCTACTTTTAGCTAGGGTAAAATCTAGATCTCTAATAGTTTTAGCACACCTGGTGGGATAAGGGTCCAAAAGAGTGGAAAAATCTTGGTGTGTCTTTCCTTTAAACAGATTTTGGAAGCAAGCAATTAGTACCAATGGTGACTCCGAGTCAAAGCTTCTGGTTATGAGTAGACTAGGTATGTCTCATTAGAGATCTTAATTAGTTTTTTCATCTCATTTGACATATGAGGTTAATATGAATATCTATGGTGAATATCCCTATTATCCACCTCCTTATCAGTAGTCCCAATATAATCCTCATGATCCATATGATCCTAATCAACCCTACCAAGATTTATGTCAAAGCTATGAGGATCCTTGTCAAGTTCCTCATGATCCTTATTATCAATAGAATGGATATTAACTTCATTATGATCCTCACCAATATCATGAGGACCAATATTAGTTGTATATGTAAGAGTATTGCCCTAATAATCCATATGAATAACAAGCCCATCATAATATTGATCCTCCTCAACCCTATCATGAGCCATCCATACCAACACTTAAGTAGACCTTAGTGATCATTGACAAGTATACACTAGAATTGTGCTCACAAAATTATTATGGCCAAGATGTCCCTACTCATTAGATCCATCATGTGAGGGAATCATTATAACAAGTGATGGAAAAATGGGCACCTATTTATAGATCAAATTGAAACAATCTCACAGGAGAGATGATGGATGGAGGTGGTTATATTCAAAGCATCGAGGACAAGCTAAAAGGCCTTGAGGAGTAGTAGGTCCAAACTCACCAATCTTATGTGCCTTCATATACACCACCTCAGCCTTCTTATGTGCCACCCATTCCTCCCTAAGAGACCATTCCAAGTGACCCTTTGAGTATTCCAAGTTCTTCATGTGTTTCTCATACCTTCCCTTCTTAGAAATCTATCTAAGAAAGTTGTTAAAGAAAGAAGGGGATTGTTTTGGAATAATCTATTGTTGATTTCCAAGACTCCATTATTCCTCAAGAAGTCCTTCAAGGTTCTAATCTGGAATCAAGTGGTGAATTCATGGGGTGGGAAAAGTAAGACAAAATTAGATTTGAAATCCCAAGTTAAAGGAGGATCTGAACCTATATAAGTCCCTCTCCCCCCTAAAGAATCCTCTTATGTTCCCTATCTTCATGAGGCTACTAACCATCTTAAGGAGAAGTTTTTCCAAGAGAATATAGACAGACAGATAAAAGAGATGGAGCTAAAGACAAAGAAGGAAGAAGAGAACAAAAATAAGAATATTGAATAAGTACCTATAGCATTCCCATCTTGGAGGTCTAACCAAAAATGTTCTCAAAATAAGGAGACTTTAGTTGTTAAGGTTAAAGAGTAGTTTGAAACTATTGAAGAGTATTAAGGAGACCATCAGGAAAATTAAAATTTGGTAGAATAAGGTACTCCTTCTATTGCCCACCTTAACTTGCTTTCCTTACAAAATTTATTTCAAGAGTTAACCATTCCCAGGGTTTCAAGTTATAATAAATTTCCCATCATTCACATACCCATCCATAAACCATCCATCACACCTCATACTCCATATCCATCTTATCATCCCCTATCACATCTTATTCTTCACCTCAAATGCATAAGCCTATCCATTAACCTCTCACCCCACCCTTTCTTGAGAAGGAGCTTATCTTGAAATAAGCAAGTGAAGGGGATCAGATCCAAGCTATGATTGATCAAGAAGAAGATTCCATGAGTGACTATGAGGAAGAGATCACCATAAGGACTACCCTTGGTGAAAATAAGAATAACTTAACCTTTTTCAATGAGGAAGATCATATTAAGGACTCTTTTATAGCTATCCATGAGGAATATGACCAAGACTTGAAAAAAGGGGCATTTGAAGAAGACTCCATATCTGATCATGAAGTAGTGGATGATCATCTCAAGTGTGAAATGGAGTGTACCACCAAAGATGAAGGTTAGGTCACTCTTCAAAAGTTTTTAGTCCTAAAAGAGTCTCAAGAGGATAAGATTGAGGAAGTAGTGGCTTTAGATGGTAAAGAGGACAAAGATGATTGGCATTTGCAAATGAATCTCTTTCAAGAGCTTGAAGATCTTTTTCAAGTTGAGGATCAAGTGCTTGAGAAGGTGTACAAAGAATTTCCCATAGAGGACAATGACCAAGATTGGGCAGAATATGTAAAGCTCCTTGATGAGCTTGAAGTACTTACAGCTGAAGAAAGACCCAATCTTATTGAGATCACCATGGAAATCAAAGAGGTATGATTTGTTGAACCACCATTAGAGGTCATATTTGAGGAGCCATATGAAGAAGTTGAGACTATCTAGATACACATAGCTAACCTATTTAGAACTACTTAGTTCTCATTGAACATCATTCCAAAGAGGTTGAAATTTTCAACAAAGAAGGAGGTGATAAGATCAATGATCAAGGAGATACATGCCTCATTAAATTCCTCAACCCATGATACAATAAGGTTGTCAAAATTTCCTTTTGATCTAGGAGGAAAGCTACATATAGTTTTAAGTTGTATATATTAGGATAGTTTTGTTCAAATTCCTCTAAGTGCAGTTTATGGCACATTTGTTTGTTATCTATGTTGTATTATAGTTAGTCTCCCTTTAATAAGTGCCTTGGGCACTCTATCTTGTTTCTTTCTTTTCTTAGTCTTCGTATTATTTCAAAAGAGGTTAAAGCAAGATTGACAGCGAGTGTTAGATTCATGTCAATGTATTAGACCCAAGTAGCGACTTCATGCCCAATAGACTAGACAAGGCAACATGGTATGGGTTATTTTACATAAATATGCATGTAACCCCTATGAGTTGCCAAAGATGTTAGCCAATTTTGGCCCACATATGAAGCTTTTACAAGGTCCCAATTGAAGAAGGATCAAATGTCATAGAAAAGGGTCTAGAGATGCAAATAAGATGGTCCGAGTAGGGTTTTCATGTGTTTCAACCATTCAAGAGTGTGAAACAAGTTGCATAAGTCCTTATAATTCATCAAAATCTTGAAAGAATGATCAAATGATGAATTACATAGGACCATCACTAGGACATCATGCGAAGATGAGTGAACTAGCTAGTTTGAACATTTTTTATCTTCACTCAAGTATATCATGCCAGCTAAAAGATGGTAGCACCATAAATTTATTCATATAAAGATCATCCTCTAAAAGTTTCATGCCCATGCAAGCTTTCTAGCTCAAGTTATGAGCATTCAAAGTTAGATCCATAACATAAGATGCTCATGCTAACATAAAATATAGGCCCTGATAAATAAATTTTTGATTTAAAAAGACCACTAGAGTTTAAATTTGGATGGACTCACAGACATCAATGATGGGCTCATGAATGTATTTGACAGTCACATAGACATCAAATTTAAGACATAGTAAAAAGAAATCCATTAGATCTTAAATTTGATGGTCATGTGGACATCAAATACGTTCATAAGGATGTCAAATGATGGGCACACAAATGCTAATTTTAAGCTCATGAGTTAGTCATTTAGGTTTAAATGGTGGGTCCAAGCAGATCTATGACTCATGTTGGTTCATACATCTTGATCTGACGGTGCGAGATGGGTTAATATGTCAAATGATATTCATGGTAAGAAATCAATGAACCACATTGCTTCATACAAGAAGATCTGATGGTGTGAGATGGGTCAAAAGGTCAATATCTTCTATTAAGATTTGTGAGACCAATGGGAGCAAAGATAAGATGGAGCAATGTAATTGGCCTGAGTATAATAAAAATACAAATTTGAACCAAGGATATAATTTTTGATGGGAGCAAACAAGGTCTTATAAGGGCCATCATTCTACCATTAAATATTGATCAAATGCTAAGGAATATACATAGCCATTTAGTCAGGTATCAATAACATAAAAGACACCATTAAAGCCCAATATTGACTTATTGTTCTTTTAGTTGTAGCGTGTAGGGTTCATTCGTGTGACTATGTTCACCATTATTTAAAGGAGGACCTATGTATACATGAGATTTTGGTTCCTTCAAAGACTAAATTGGTCTTTTTAGACCTAATGGGAGTCCATAAAGGGATATATAGTCTATAGACCTGTATTACTATAAAGACTATAGGAAAACCAATAGTCTTAGATTGGTTTTCCATTTATAGTGGACCTATGATCATGAAATAGATACATGATTAATGTAAAGGGTCTCATCTATCGACATGGATCCATCCTCAACAAAGCAAGTCCTTTGCCACTCAAGGCATAATAAGATTTTCAATTTCAAGATTTAAGGATCTGATCCTCATGAATAGGTCAAGTGGGATTAGTGTCCCAAGGTGGTGAGATGGTAGTTAGAGGAGAAGTTAAGGGCATTGATTTCATTCAAATAGACCTTATCATCATGCTAAACAAACTCTTATCCTCTAGTGAATCTCTCATCCAATGAGAAAAGCCTACAAATTATGGAGGAAAAAGAAGTTAAGCTTGTTTATAAGGATCAACTTTGATTGGAGGAAGGCTACATGCAAAATGAACTAATGAGTTACCACCACATTTCTTAATGACTTAGACCCTTTATCCACTCTCCTACGCATGGTCCCATCTCTCTCTTTCCCTCTTCTACTATATATAGAGGTTTTTGAGACTAAAAAGGGGTTATATCACTCTATTCCCTCTCTTGGGCATGACTAGACTCTGCCAAGATTAAGCTTGTAACCTCTTGGAATGAATAGAAGACTGTGTTTCAGATTTAATTATGTTATTCTAGTGTGTTCATATCAATGGATTTTCATATGTGGTAGAGCTTTATCCCTTGTCAATTCTTTGGTCTCACCTAGTTAGTAGTCATCTTGTTATGTAGGTCACTTTTAATGTTCTATATCTCTTGATTAGAGCCCGCATGTGGATACTGTGACTGGTCAATGTATTTCATTAGACCTCTCCATTATTTCCCTTAACTATGATCATCTAGTGAACCTATGCATGAAATAATGATGTGTAACAGATGTTTAAAACCCTAAATCTAGTCTTGTGCTTGTTTAATTAGTGTTTAAGAGTCAAATGGAGTGGATCAACCATAATTTATGTGCATCACCATATTTAGCTTAGGTTTCCCTTTCATGTTCTCTCTCTCCCTTTTCCCTGGTCATTAGTAGGTTTTAGTAGTGGAAATGAGATAAAATGATGCATTAGAGGATCTAGCCTCATTAAAAACCCTATAGGTCTGACCTCATTATAGGATACCCATAGCTTGGGGTCAGTCCCATGTTGATATATATTTTTAATTTAAACCTAAACACTTTTACTTCCATCTAGGGTACAATCTAGATCTCCAATAGTTCTATTTGCCAAGTTTCACCCTTTGCACACTACTTATCTACCCTTTCAAGTTTTCGACTAAGTAGTGTACTATCCTATCACCTTTTCAAAATTTTAATACATTAACTTAACTAGGTGGTTTCCCTTTATGGGTTTTCAACTAGCCTAGACTCACTCCTAATGCTTAAGGCCACCTTACAAAATTGTGCCAAAAATTTGTGAAAACTACAAAATTGGAATTGTGCATTACCTATTGTGTAGGCGGTGGCATAGTCTATGTTGGTTTTATAGCAATTTCTTAGGGTGATGGACCTACTAGAGGAGTGGACAAAACACTTCATCCTATATAAACAGTTGGTAGAGGCTATTGTGGTTGTTAGATAGTTGGTTGCATACTTATGGCACTCTTCTTCTAATGAAGTACTTGTAACTGTTACAGGGGAATGTATTGTAGTTCATCAATAATTTATGTAATTAAGGCATCAAGAAGGGAAAAGTCTCGATTTAACATCTTCCAATCAATCATCACTTCTTACAATCATCAATATGCACAAAGGGACTTGAGTCACCATTAAGTTTTTAATGTCTTCATCATTGGTGATGGTGATGAGTGCCCTAGTATTTGATGTTTTGACCAGGATGTCTTGTGATAGTTCATCTAATCAATTTGCATACCTTTATGCCTAAATGCCTGTAAATGAGTTGTGCAGTGTCTTATTCTACCATGTCTAAAAGTTTTACATGGTCATGTCCCTTAAATCTAGAAATTACTTGAGTGCACTGCTCATTGTTTTAAAAGCATCCATGTGATCTTTCATGATAGCTTTGGATTTATCTATCATGTTTAACTTTTGTTTAGTTGTGGCTAATGATTCATTTAGCTAATGCTTCTAATTTAGCATTCTTTGTGTTATCTGCGTGGATTAAAGCATAACTATGTCTAGAACCTATTTTTCTCCTCTAATAGCTCATAGATGGCCTTTATTTCTACCTTGAAATTTTTCCCTTGTGTTCTTAGTGTTTTCAACTTGTGTGTAGCCATCTAGTATTTTGTGAGTTATACCAATGAAGACAATAATTTATTATCTTTAGACATCACTGTTGACGCTTAGATTTTCACCCTTGAAGAGATGCCCAGTTCTCCTCATCCAAGTTGCAAAATGGAATCATCTCTCTTATTGTGGGTGACAATTTCATTGAGATGAATCTCTAGATTAGGGTTTAGCTCCCCTTGATGCACCTTTAAAACTCTCTCTAATATATCAAGTGTGTATGAAAACAGTAAAGAAAACAACTAAGAAAATAGAATGGTGATGCACCAATGAATAGTGTCCTCCCAATTTGATTGAAAATACACTACTTAAAGACCAACAAAGCATATTTCACATAAAACCCACAACTCTTTGTGAATTATCACATAAATTTTTCACATGTTAGATTCAAGAAGGCCCTCAACATCCAAGAGAGAAACAAACAATTTTAAGAAGGAATATAGTCTTAAACCACTTCTAAAATGTCTATACACTTAAGAAGGAATACTAACAAGGACTTGTAATAATACTCTTTCTATAAATTTGGTAGGTAATCAAGTATAATAGGTTAGGAAAGATAATATCTCAGTAAACAAGAAAAACATGATTTGAACCAATACATAATAGTACATGTGAGTGGAAAAAACTTGTATTATTTCTTCAAGAGTTTTGAAAGTACAAATCTGGCTAGAGTTTCACCATAATCAGTGGTGGCTACTAAAATGAGCCAAGAGGATGCATATATATAGACTTGAGAGGTATAACAATTAAATGTAGTCTAAGGGTCACTAAGACATGTGTCATCTTGAAAGTATCAATTACATTTGCATGGGAGAGAAGTGGGTGAGCTATGCCATGTCGTCAAATGGATCAGTTATAATGAGTTATAATTGAACCAAAGCCTCAATTATAATTGAGTAAACTATAGTTGAACAAGTTATAATTGAAATAAAAAGCCTCAGTTACAATTGCCACTTGTTACCTCTTATCTTTGCCTTCAAGTTCCCATTGAGTCTTTCCTTTTAAACTCCAACAACTAGTTTTTGTAGTCTAAAATTAATGTTTTGTGGGCTGTCACCTTTCAATCATTTATTTGGAATTTTATTTCCTCAAAATTCTTGTCTCAACACTTTTCCTAAAATAATTTATTTGGGTCTTTTGTTTCCTTTGTTATTTACTTTCATTTTTTTGCTTGGTTCTTTATGCCTTAAACAATTTCTATAGAAAAAATCTGAAGGAAATCATGTTTTCTTTGTATCGAACAAAATGTTTGAAAGAATTGGACTTTGGCAACTTTTCAAGTTTTCCAAAAGAATTCCTCAGATAATTTCTTCAGAATAATTCCTTCAGACTTTCTATTTGGCTCTTTTTGGTTCTTTGAAATGACCCTTTAGAAAAGTGAAAAAGACCCTTTTTGAAAGGAAAAATACCCTTCAGCTTTTTGTAAGTGATCCTTTATACAAATTTTAAGTGTCTCTTTCAAAAGGAAGATACCCTTCAGAATTTTGAAATGGTCCACTTCCCGATGGAAAAAATCTAATAGGCTTTTGAAAATGTCCCTTCGGGAAAGTTGAAAGTATCCTTAGACAAAAAGAAAGTGTCCTTCAAAAAAATTGCAAGTGACCCTTCAGAATATTTGTAAGTTTCCACTTTCCAAATAACATACCCTTTGAGAAATTTGAAATGCCCTTCAGACTTTATGAAAAGTACCTTTTGGGCTTCTTGAAAATGACCCTTCGGGAAAGATGTAAGTGTCCTTTAGCTTGAAAAAATTCCTTCAAAAAAGTTGAAGTGGACCATTTCTTGCAAGAAAGATACCATTTGGGAAAGTTGTTTTGGACAAAATATCCGAAACAATTCCTTCAAAAAAGTTAAAAGTTGCCCTTTGAAAAATCTATCTCAAAAAAATTATCTAAAAGAATTTGGCACTTAAATAAAAAATTGAAGATAAAAACCTAAAAGAATAAACAGTTAGCAAAAGACAAAAATAATCCCTTTAAAAGAATTAAACTTGTACATTTTTTGGGGCTTGACAAAGAACACTTCTTCCAAAGAAAAAGTAAGTACTAGACCAGGCCACAGATATAGACTTAGATGATTTTTTGCAAATAGGGGTGCCCAATTTTGACGTGAAGGACCAAAATTTGGTCAACAAAATGGTGAATCACAGGGGTAGTATGCCTACTATACTAACCAAACTAGTAGCATTATCCAACTTAGGGCTAATGGATTTAATAGATTCTTGAATATGACTAACAAGGATTATGCCAAAACAAAACACAAGGAAACACACCACACAAAAACAACAAGACCAAGAAAAATAAAATAAGATAAAGACAAACTCGTACATGTACATCAATACTTAGGGAACACAAGAAAAAAAATGAAACTATGTACAAAAGAAAAAAAGAACTTCAGTAACAATGTTTTAGATATATCCCATTGACTAGGATATGCAACTCCTCTCCATCTAACTTTGAGACTTGGAAAGCATTATGTTATTTACACTATATGATCACATATGGGTCACTCCACAAAGCATCAAACTTTGTGTGCTTTCCAAGTTTGGCCCTATCTTCATCCCATTTTAGGACAATGTCTCCTTCTCTAAAAATCCTTAGGATGGACTTCTTTTCAAAATACTTTTTTATTTGCTCTTGGTGAGTTATCATGGTTTGTATAGCTTGATCTCTTGTCTCCTCAAGCTCCATCAACTCACATAATCTAACTCCCATGCTCTCATTCTCCATAAATTTTAGTTGATAGGTGAGGTCTAAATATGGAAACTCAAGTGAGATAGGAATTTTAACCTCCCTTCCATACACAAGTGTGTATGGTGAGTTCCCAATTGCTCTTTTTAGGGTGATCCTATCAGCCCAAAGGTCTATCTTCAACTTGGTATGCCAAGTCCTTTGATTTTCTTTGATAGTCCTCTTTATGATCCTGATTAAGTTCTTGTTTGTGGACTCAACTAGTCCATTCCCTTAGGGATAGTAGTTGGAGGAGGTGTTAAGATAAATGCCATGCTTTAAATCCCATTCACTTGTCCTTGTTCCTAAGAAAGCCAAGGCATTATTTGAGATAATTATTGAAGGAGATCCAAAACTGGTTACTATACCTTCATAAAAATCAAGGACTAAACTTTCATTTGCCTCCTTAAGAGCTACAACCTCCACCCATCTTTTAAAGTAGTCAATGGACATCAACACCCATTTATGGCCAGCATGAGAAGGAGGATTTATTAGACCTATAAAGTCTAAACCCCATTACATGAAGGGTTGCTCAACCTGAATTGGATGAAGAGGAAAGGCAACTAGATTTTGTTTGCTATTGAAAAGAGAATACTTTTGGCTTTTCCTTACCCAAGTGTGAGTGTCCTTAAACAAGCTAGGCTAGAAGTAACTAGCCTTCATAATCTTAGCAGCTGTGGTTCTTGGAGTAAAGTGACCACCAGCTGGTCCACCATGGAATTTATGCAATACTTTGTCAATCTAATCCAAATCAATACATCTCAACAAAACATCTAAAAATTCCTTTCTAAACAACACTCCATCAACTAGTACATAGGGAATAGTTTGTAGCCTAAAGTACCTTCTTTTGGGTCTATCAAGACGTTGTGGGCACTCACCAATTTGTAGGAAATGAATAATGTCTTGTGTCTAACTCCTCATCGTAGGAGATAAAAATATTTTAGGGTCATCATGGAGTGCCAAAAAAACCTCCCTTTGTTCTTTCAATTCTAAATCAAGATGTTCAAATAGTCCCTTTCCCTTCCCTAGCTTGGTTGTTTTGATCTCCACATCATACTCCATCACTTTGGTGATCCAACTTGCCCTTTTCTCATTCAAATACCTGCTTAATAGAAAGTCTTTCACACTAGGATGAGGCATCAAAATGTTAATCTTTTTTTTAGACAACATATGCCTAAACTTATTTAAACTCCTTATAACTAAAAGCACTTGTTTCTCAACATATGTGTATCTTATCACATAGCCTTCCAAACCTTGACTAAAGAAGACAATAGGTTGTTCAAAATTTTCATCATTCACTTGAGTAAGCATTGCATAGATTACCTCTTCATTCCAAAAAGTGTACAAATTGAAATCTTTGGAGAAGTTTGGACTTACAAGAGTAGGAGCTTGGGGAATGGCTTGCTTGATCTCCTCAAAACTTTCTTTCCTCCTTCTTGTCCAAGTGAATCTCTCATCCTTCCTTATCATGGAGATCAAGCACTTGAATAGGTTATAAAAAATATTAATAAACCTCCTAATGAAATTTATCTTACCAAAGAAGCTTTTTAGACCCTTCTTATGTTTAGGTAAAGACAATGCCAACATGTCACTTACCCTTTCCTGATCAATGGACAAACCTTTCTTGGAAATAATATGTCCTATTAGTTTGCCTGCATGGACAATAAGCACACACTTATTTGGGTTTAGAGATATTCCAAACTCTCTACACCTCTAAAAAATATACCTTAGGTGATTCAAATGATCTTTTACTTCCTTGGATAAAATTGTCACATCATCCAGGTAAACCAATATAATGTCTTTGATTAATCCTTGAAAATTCATATCTATTTCACGTTGAAATTTATCTCTAGCATTGAATGTTGTCTTGTATTGGTCACTTTCTTTCACCAAAATCTTATTATACTCAGAGTAACCATCTAGGAGAGAAAACCTCTCACTGCCTAATACCACTTGCAAAATTTTCTCCATAGAAGGGAGAGGATAATGATCTCTCAAATATACCCTATTCAAGTCCCTAAAGTATACACACAACCTGATCTCTCCATTTTTCTTCCTAACAAGGACTAAGTTGGCCAGCCAAGAAGAATGCTTGATGGGAAAGATGATTCTAGACTTGATCAACTTAGTGAGTTATTTCCTTATGAGTGGTTCAATCTTGGGATTTATTGTCCTTTTTATTTTCTTGATGTGTTTGGAATTTTCATCTAGCTCTATGGTGTGTTGACCTAAGCTTGGATGAAAACCCTTCAAGTCACTATATGTCCATGCAAAAATATCGCAAAACTCTTTGCATAGTTTAATGAAATCATGCTTCTCTTGACTAGTGGATACCTTTCCAAGTGTAATTAATTTATCTTTGAATATATTTATGCTTTCATAGTTCTCTTTCTTGGTGGTCATGCTTACCTTCTCCTTCTTGAGCTAGTCATCCTCATTGAATGTGCTTTCAAGAGTCACTAAGCCTTTGGGAAGTTTGTTAGACTTGAGTGGGATAATCTACCCTCCATATTGTTGTTGTAGCTTAGACTAATTTTTGTAGATAACTCAGCTTCATATTGTATAAAAAGTGCTATTTTTTTATCACTATCAAACACCTGCCAATTAGTGACATTATCTGGTACATAAGGTTTCACAATCACCTTTAGATGAGGCTAGTTTTTGTCTTCCTTTATGCCCTTTGGAATATCAAATTGAGCACCAATAGATGCCAACCTATCAGCATTCTTATTGTCTTCCCTTGGAATTGATCTGATGTTAAAATCCATGAAATCTTCTATAAGGTCCCAAACTCTATGCTTATAGGATTTGAGCAAGGAGTTCTTGGTCAAATTCTACCCTCTAACTTGATCACAACAAGCTCGCTATCACCAAAAATTTGAAATTCCTTGACCCCTATTTTCCTTGCCCATTCAAGGCCATGGATAAGGGCCTCATACTCTACCACATTACAAGTGCATGAGAATTGAAATCTGAAGGCTAAAAAATACCTTTCCTTTGAAGGTGAAACCATCATAGCTCCACCACCTACCCCCATATTGCTTCGAAACCCATAAAAGAAGAGTTACCATAAGTCATTCACATCCTCTTTTGGATTCATCAAATTGGGCATAAAATATCCCTTCTCATGCATTTAATATAATCTAACACTAAATTCTTCAATCAACTTTTAAGGATCATGCTCATAGTTGTCGTCTCCCCAATCATCTAGGAACAAATCAGAAAGTCCCTCAAGGGAAGATGATGGAGATTGGTCAATGTGAAGCT
The DNA here is from genome assembly GCA_037957365.1 of Torreya grandis. NCBI lineage: Eukaryota > Viridiplantae > Streptophyta > Pinopsida > Cupressales > Taxaceae > Torreya > Torreya grandis. The sequence goes on from JARHVA010001602.1 coordinate 1,490,545, forward strand.
CCTTATTATCAATGATAGCATAGTTAACATTTTCCACCTTAGGTGAATATGTTTCCAAGTGATTTATATGAATAAGTTCTAACTCAATCTTCACCTTAGTGCCATATTTTGTCCTAAACACTATGTAAGACCAATTGGCTACCAAATATCCACCTATCTTGGAGGTAAAGTCCCTTGATAAGCAAAGAGAAAAATAGGGAGGTAAATATCCTACTACCACATCATGGGGGATTGAAAAATTAGGACAATAATGAAGGTTCAAATTCAAACATTTCACTACCTCCAAGGTCTTGGTTGGTGATCCACCCAATTACAAAACTCCTTTAGTCATTGGCTCATACTTGACCCTTAGCTTATCTGATATACATTTTGGCATAACTGATGTGCTTGCTCCACTATCAATGGTGAAATTATGAACCAAGAAATCACCAATAATAATGGATAGGTAAAAATGATGAGTCTTCTCATCTTTCTTCACTTGACCATCTATATATTGAGTTCTATTGACCAAAACCACACTGTCATTTCTAGGTGGGTCAGCCTATTTATCCAATTCATGCAATTCCTTTTAGAGTATATCTTTCTACCATAGGAATGTTAGAGAATCCCAAAATGAAATGTTCATATGAATGTTATTTATCTAGTCCACCACATTAATGGAAGGATTACTCACCATGGGGTTCTCTTTATGAACATTGAAGCCTTGTGATGTAGCTTATGGAGGTAGAGTTGTAGTAATTGGCCTAAAAGTTGGGATCCTCTAATTTTCTTATGCTTTAGGATATAAATTATGCCCACTTCCCACTTGATCTACTATAGGAGTCAAAATAGGTACTTCATTGGTTCTTGGAGCTTCATCAACAACCCTCCTTTTGGACCTAGTATTGGAGGCAACACTAGTATTCTGATTGATTGGATTCCCCACATAATTAATGGCATAAAACCCACCCTCCAAATTATTCATGAGAGTAGAATTAGACTAAACATGCCTATTCTCCATATTGAATTTCATTGGTATCTCAAAATTTTAAAATTGAGATGTTTGCTCACTTTGCATAGTCATACCTTGATTTTGCATCTCATTAGCATAAGCAACTTATTCTTGACAATGCTCAAAAGATAGATAGTTGGGCTATTCTTGGACAAAATTATTCTGAGTGGTGACAAGGGCCTTGGAGGATGAAGGAGCACTAGGATTATAGCTTTGATAAGGCTTGACATGGGTAAGTTGGCCTTGTCCCTGATTATTGCCTTGAAAAGGAGGTTTGTTCATTTGTCCAAATTGATTTTAGGATTGATATGGCCTGTAACCTTGGGCTTGTTGCCTTTTGATAGAAACCAATTAATTATTAACACTTTGGAGTAATATTTTAACCTCATGGGTTTTGTTTGAAGGAGAAATGGTAGATTTTTATTGACTAGGAAAAGGAGCTAAAGTGGGCAATGCACTTTGACTAGGAAAATACAAATCAAGGAATAGTGGCATTAGAGGTCTAGGAGCTATCTTTCCCACTTGGACAAGACAATTCTCAACATTTATGGCTATTTAATAGGTATTAGACAATGTGTTTTCACCCATGTATTGAATCATCATGGCAATGTCACTATTCAATGCTTTCAAGTAATACAAAAATGCATAGTTTATGGTTGGCCTTACAAGAATTGGGATTCTATCCCAAGTTTTTTGGAACCTAGTATTAAAATCCTACATGAATTCATGCAGTGACTTATTTATTGTGGTTAATTAATTATCTAAAGATAGGTGATCACTCTTTTACCCAAACTTATCAATCAATAGAGTCCCCAACTCATCCCATGAGCCAATAAAATTTATAGGTAGGGTCCTATACCAGTCCAACACTTTCCCTTTGAAAGACAAGGCCAATAACCTAATAACTACATTTTATTGGGTAATATTATGGATATTAAAAAGATTTTATATATTCTTGATGTGTTCAATGGTAGTAATTTGACCATCTCCACTAAAATTTGGAACACTTTTGAGGGCAGATCCTAGAATTTAATCATACTAGGCAAGATGCAAGGGAGATGCCCCGATGAAAGGCACAAAAGGTTGTCTTCTATCCATTTGGGAATGATCACTATAGATTTTGGGAATGGACTGTAGCACAAAATTAGAAGCTTTAAACATAAAATATCTTTTATAAGGATGAGTGCTTACAAATCTATTCCTTTTGGTGGAATATGGAGGTAATTACACAAACTTTAAGGGTACACCTTGAGTAGCAGTACTAGTGGTCACCTTTGGCATGGAAAATAGGAACTAATCATCAACCAAGACTTGAATTCTTCAATGGAGTTTCTAGTTAATGAATGTAGATGTTTAGTTCAATCTTTAACAATGCCAAGACTAGTACCAATCTTGAACAATCTTCTAAGACTGAAAGGTCCCATTGGGTGTGCCAAAAATTGTTGACACTTGGATTTACACCCTTGAAGAGATGCTCATTTCTCCTCATCCAAATGATAAAATGGAATGATCTCTCTTGTTGTGGGTGAAAATTTTTTTGAGATGAATCTCTAGATTAGGGGATATATCCCTTTGATGCACCTTTAAAACTCTCTCTAATCTATCAAGTGTGTATGGAAAGGGTAAGGAAAATAACTAAGAAAATAAACTGGTGATGCACCAATGAATAATATCCTCCCAATTTGATTGAAAATACACTACTTAAAGAATAACAAATCTTCTTTCACATAAAACCCATAACTCTTTATGCATTGTCACGTAAATGTTTCACATGTTAGATTTAAGAAGGCACTCAACATCCAAGAGAGCTATACCATGTAACTCAATGGATCAGTTAAAATGAGTTACAACTAAACCAAAGCCTCAATTACAATTGAATTAGCTATAGTTGAATAAGTTACAATTGAAATAAAATGCCTCAAATATAATTACCATTTGTTACCTCTTATCTTCACCTTCAGGTTCCCATCGAGTCTTTCCTTTTAAACTCCAACGGCTAGTTTTTGTAGTCTAAAATTGATGTTCTATGGGCCATCACCTTTCAAGAATTTATTTAGACTTTTATTTCCTTGGACTTCTTGTCTTGACACTTTTCTTGAAATAATTTATTTGGGTCTTTCATTTCCTTTATTCTTTTCTTTCGACTTTTCACATGGTTCTTTATGCCTTAAACAATTTTTATAGACAAAAAATCCAAAGTAAATAATGTTTTCTTTGTATCAAACAAAATGTCTAAAAGAATTGGACACTTTTTCAAGTTTTCTAAAAGAATTCCTCAGATAATTTCTCCAAAAGAATTCCTTCAGACTTTCTGTTTTGCCCTTTTTGGTTCTTTGAAATGACCCTTTGGAAAAATGAAAAGACCCTTTTTGAAAGGAAACATACCTTTCGGCTTCTTGCAAGTGACCCTTTGGACAAATTGTAAGTGAACCTTCAAAATATTTGTAAGTCTCCACTTTTCAAATAAAATACCCTTTGAGAAAGTTGAAATGCCCTTTATAATTTCTAAAAAGTACCTTTCAGCCTTCTTGCAAATGACCCTTCGGGAAAGATGAAAGTGTCCTTTAGCTTGAAAAAAGTCCTTCAAAAAAGTTGAAAGTATCCTTTGGAAAAGTTGAATTAGACCATTTATTGAGAGAAAGATACCCTTCAGGAAAGTTGTTTCATACAAAATGTCTGAAACAATTCCTTCAAAAAAGTTGCAAGTTGCCCTTCAAAAAATCTGTCTCGGACAAATCTTCTAAAAGAATTTGGCACTTAAATGAAAACCTGAAGTCAAAAACATGAAATAATAAACACTTGGCGAAAGACCAAAATAATCCCTCCAAAAGAATTAGACTTGTATATTTTTTGGGGCTTGACAAATAACACTTCTTTTGAAGAAAAACTAAGTACCAAACTTGGCCAAGGATATAGACTTAGATAATTTTTTGCAAATAGGAGTGCCCAATTTTGTCTTGAAGGACCAAAATTTGGTCAAAAATCACCTAGCTGCCTAAGACCTGGGTCACTAGTGTCAATGGTCTGGCTTGCATTGATGGATTGAAGGCTCAAGTCTATGTTGTCCTCTCACAACTATAAGACTTCCTACTCTAAGGCTAAAGCCTTCCACATAATTTACTCATGAAAATTGGTTGTAACTTTTATTTTCTTTGTTAGCGGTAGCTGAGAAACATCCAAAGAAGTTTCTTTAATAATCATGGTCAAAGCCATGGATGTTGATATAGTTATTATAGGAGCCACTATGAACTTCACCAATAGGATAAAAAAGGTAGTGCATTGGGTGGATGATGTGGGAACATCCCATTTCCATTAGATAGTGATTTATGGTAAAGGCTAAGAAGCCTCCTCCTATGTACCTCCTTGTGTCATAAGTGTTGGTTGCACTATGCTTTATGCTTTTTGTTTGGTTTTTTCTTCTACCTCCTACTTCACTTTATCTTTGATTTCAACCTTAGCCTTGGCTTCAACTTTAACTTTAGCTTTGGCTTCCACTTCAATTTTATCCTTAGTTTCCACTGCATCCTTGGATTTGGATTCATCTTCCTTCTCCTCAGCTTCTTGCTTAGCCTTTTTCTCTGCCTAAGCCTTCGTAATTGCCACCGTTTACTCTTTATTATTTTTCACAACCTACACTTATTTTTTATTTTTCACTTCTTTTGATTTTTTCTTTGCTTTTGCTTTATCGACTCTCTTATTTTGAGCCTCTACTTCTTTGAATTTATTATTTTTAGCCTTTGCTTCTTCGGCTCTTTATTTTTTAGCCTTTGATTCTTCCCTTTTTTTTATACTTCTTCAATAGTGTGTTTTTATACTACTCTTCTTCCTTCTCATCCTTGTGCTTTACCTATTTATTCATCTTCTTCTTCTCTTCCTTATACTTCCTTGCATCTTCTTTTTGTACCTCTGATGGATCTTGTTGTTCATGTGCATCTTTGTGTTATGACTTAAGACATGACAAGATGGCTTTTTTAGGCATGTCCATGGGGGTAGATGACTCTAGTACTATTACTAGGAGATGTTCAGGATAATACCCCATCATTCAACCATATTATTTATAGAGGTTGGAGGTGGAGTGAGGCTCTGTTTTTACCTTTTCACAGCTTGGGCCTGTAGCTATGGTTATGTTTACTATGTTTGTTGCACCCCACTCTCTTCAACTAGTTATGTAAATTACACCATTCTATCCTCTATTTTTGGAATGAGTCAAGATGTAACATATGTTTGAGGTATACATATCAAAGGTGGTGTTGGGTTTTCTTATGCTAGCAGTTTTAATTCCTACATAATAGAGGGTCCTAAAATTGGATCTTCTTGGAAAAGTTGGGATTGAAACCATTGTTTAGTTTATTCTTAACCTATAGTATCAATAATAATAGAATTAGTAGGTTGGGTGATGTTAACCCATAAGTCTTACCTTACCTAGTTCTTCACCTAGTAGGTGTACACTACTTTCTAAAAGAAATATTATTTCTCCTCTTTTTGCTCATAAAACTTGTTACTAATGTATATGAGCATGGACTATAAAACTTCCTAATATCTAACTCTGAGCTCCACCAAGTCGCATTTAATTTAGATCTTTATAACATGTTTTTTGTTAATCCAAGACTTTTTTTGTTGTGAATTATTTCTCGATGGTGATGTTAAACCTCACCACACTAGTACCTTCCAATTTGCTTTGTCCACCTATGTTGTAGCTATTATTGGTTATAGTGTTGTTTATGGTTGTGCTTGTGGTTATGGTTATAGTTGTGCTTGAGGTTATGCCCATAGTTGCACTAGTTGTTGTACATCCTAGAACATGGAATGCAAAGGTTATATAAATCTATCTATTAGGGATTTATGTCTCAAAACTTCTATCTATACACCCCACATAGATATGAATAATAGAAGTAGAATTATTGTTGCTTTGGGGAACTCATTTACTTTGACTTTTATGCTATTGTGTAATTTGGTCACTAATGCATGGTGTCTTAGATAATGTATCATGTCTTGGGGTACCCTTGGGTATGAATTGATCATGGCTTGGTTCTCCAGCCACCATGCATTGTGTATACACATAAAATTTTCAAACTTTTATCAATTACTGATGCTCTTTATCTTACATAAACCCATTAAGCCTTAATCTCTCTAAGTGCATACCTTAAGGGGTGCACTAAGAAAGGGATGGGTAGACCATTGATGCTTTATAGGATTGTTATCCCTTTTTCCACTTGTTATCTACACACTTGTCTCCTAAAAATTATTCCTCTAATATTTGCCTCCTATTTGACACACTCCTCTAGTCATTTACCATCTTCATTATCCCTTTCCCTAACCTAAACACATTTTTTGGTAGTTTACATGACTATGCCAAATAGGTTGACCTAGTATTGTTATTTACAAAGATTACTAAGAACTAAGTCATCTATGGTTGACATAGTTCATTTTATATTTATGTTTTTGTTAATTTCAATACTAGGTTGATTAGGTCGACCTTGTTAGCCAAAACTTTTGAAAGGGTTTAGGGTTAGATCCACTTATATAAACATAATCATTTCACCATTTCTAGATGAAGATAAGAAGTAAGATATATTTTGCATCTATTTATCCACCATTATAATTGAGGATCAAGCTTAGGGTTTCATATTTAATTTAGAGATATGGATCTTATCTTGTATAGAATTTTTTTGGATGCATTAATAGGTTGTGTAGCCTAGAGCTGATTTATCTTTATAATCCTTACATACTACAACAACCTCTTACCAATCAGCTTGGCCAAGGGAGAGATTGAGGCTCGACAAGTTCATCTTCAAAGGTAAGTATTCCTAACTTTGTTCCTCCTTTGTAAGAGTAGATAGATTTGCATTTTCACTTTTATTCCATGCATTAGGATTCCTTATACATTAATGTGAGTATGTCTAATATGCATGTTTACTTTTATTATTTATTACCCCCACTTTGTGTCACATGTTTTGGTGAGCACTAGATTAGATTTTGATTTGATTGTTATTAGTTTAGTGAATATGAAAACATAAGACTTAGTTAGGATAATTACATAGTTTTGATTGATTGGAGGATTTGGAACCCTCCCTAGTAATATTATTGTGGTAAGAGATCCCTTGGATAGGTCTAGCAAATCCATATTGGTCATAACCCTAATTATCTAATGTATCCCTAATTGAAAGTGTTAGTAGGATCTATCTTCTTTGAACTAAGATTGATTTATAGATATGTTGCTTTTCCCATTGCATACATTATGATGAACCCGACGTAAATCTAACCCTTGTAGGTTCTATTTCATGCTTTTCATTTATATAATTTTATTATTTATCTATATTTGTGATACTAGGTTGATCAGGCTGGTATAGTTTTAACTTTTGTGCATAGGTTTAACACATAGTTATATCATAATGACTCTATTATTTTTGTGCAAGTCTTCATCAGATATAGGTTGCTAGATCAAGTAGGTTGACACAATATTCTTCTTTAATTTCAAATAACAAACTAAGATGACCAGGTCAACTTAGTCTTCCAGTTAGCATCCAAAACAACAAACTAAGTTATACAGGTCAACTTAGTTTTTGAGTCAGCATCCAAATAATAAATTAAGTCATGTATATTGACTTAGTCTTCTATTTAGAATCTAGATAACAAACTAAGTCAACCAAGTTGACTTAATATTCTAGTCAGCATCTAGATAACAAACTAAGTCATGCAAATTGATTTAGTATTTTAGTCAACATCCAGATAACAAAATAAGTTGACCAGGTCAATTTAGTCATATTACTAGGCTTTAACAAATAGGGTTTCATAGAACTAGGTCAACCCAATTGAATTAGTTGGAAAAACTTGTAATCAATACTCAAAGCACTTAAATATAAAACTTTCTATCCTCAGCATTTTCCAACCCACCAAGGTTCCTTTCTTTCTCTTTCCTTCAATTCAGTACTTCATTACAATTCTATTTTGTGCAAGTTTGCAGTCTTAAAAATTGTAATCCTATAACAAACTAAGTTGATCTGGTTGACTTATTTCTATAGCCTATCTTATATTTGAAAGACTAAGTTGACTTAGTTCTTAAAGACTCTTACTTCTACAGTACAATAGTGACCCTGTTGACTCTATCTTGTAATGTTTTCGTATAGTGTCATCTAAATTGAATCTACATCATTATTAATTTGGGAATTAACAACTATAGGCTAGTAATTAATTCACACTTTCATTTTCATCTATTTGCATTCTTATAGTATCTCACATAGTATAATTAGGTGGTTCTTCAAAAATACCATTTATTTGCACTATTTTTCTCCTTTTTTAACACACTACCAAATCACACAAAATTAAAAATGCATTTAACATTTGTCTTCCCAAGGCATACCTACTTGGATTGCATCACCAAGGGGGAAGTTGACTTGGTTTTTTGGCCAAGTATAAACATGTGGTTAATGGTATATATTTAAAAATCACCTGATACCTTTATCATTGTGGGATTGTGAAGTGAGGGGGTAGGCCCCGATACCAAGCTAGTACCATTGCCAACATAGATCCCTTTTAGCCTAAATGTCCTGAAACCATCCATAGATTGATTTCTAGTTCCCTATTTTTAGCCAACTTCCCTATCACACTTAAAATAACACTTTATAATAATCTAACAACACTCAAGATGACCATTTAGTTAGCATTTACTTTTTAGTTGATTGCTTCTTCTTTACTCATTGTATGTTGTATTCAAAAAACTTGTATTGGCCAGCATTGGTACAAGGTTTTATGTTGTGTGCCAATTGGATCATTCTCATTGATCCAATTATTTGTGTGTTTGCTTCCATTTCTTGTTGCAAATTACATTTACAAAATATTTCCTTATTTTTAGCACATTGTCATTTTTTTCAACACAATCTCTTATAGACTATATTTTTCCCTACCTATAGAACTAATTCAACCTCATCAACCCTCTACTCTCTTTCGTTAGTTAGGTTATAGTACCAAGTTGACCCAGTCAAATTTGTATCCTTATTAGGCTATATTTTTCCCTATCTACAATGCTAAGTCAACTTGGTCGACTCTGTATCCCTTTTTCCAATTAGGTTACAATACTAAGTTGACTTAGTCAACTTTATATCCTTATCTAACTTCTATCTATCAATACTAAGTTGACTTGGTTGACTCTGTACACCTTCCCCGATATTTTTCTGTGTGGTTATCTAGTCTTATTTCATAATGATGTCATCTTTTCATCCTTTTTTTAGTCAAGAACATTATATAATTAATAATTTAGATTATAATCTCACTTATTTTATTACTCTAGATGAAACTATTCAATTTCTTCCTTCATATTTTCCTAATCCAAAACCAATCACTACATAATGTAATGCAATTGAGTTCCTTCATTCTAGTCCTCCTCCTAATACCAATGTTGGGAATCCTCTACGTAATAACCTTCCTCCCACCAACACTAATAATCCCCCTCTTAACAAAACTAATACCCCACCTTCAAATACTAATGCACAAATTGACACAACTCAAATTCTTTCTCAAATTGTTCAACAAATAAACATCATGCAAATAAATAATCATTCCCAAATGATGCAAATACAATAACAATTATTACACATGATTAGTCAACCACCTCAAGTCATGATGTCTCAACCAAGTCAAAACTTTGTCCCTCCTCCTCTTAGATATTTCGATGGAAATATCATCCCTCAACCTCCAATGAATCACAAAATTCTTTAACATATTCAAAATGAACCTTTAACCCCATTCATTACATCCATAGATATTGGAAACATTTCCCCAACTATCACATCTGATGGGACTAAGGACCCTACTATATTTCTTAAGTATTTTGGTAATATGTATAAGGAATGGGTCCAAACTCACACCTTTTCTACCACCAAGCTCTTATCCAAAACCGTTGTTGGTGATGCACTTGAATGGTACAACCAACTTCCTATACATTCCATCTCACAACTAGAGAATTTAGTCAATGCTCTAGTGAAGGAATTCTAACATGATGACCTTCCTGAAAATTACCTTATCCATTTCATCAATACCAAACAACTTATTAATGAATCTACTCACACTTTTATCAAATGATGGAAATCTCTAAATCATAAAGTGGACCATAACATGAATGATGATACTCTTTTAAAACTATTTGTTACTGCACTTAAATCTCCCATTTAATACAAAGTTTGAGTCTTTTCCCCTAAAACTTTAGAAAAAGCCTTAGACCAAGAAAAAAGGAAATAATTTCTTATGACTCAATTTAAAACACCTCAAACAAATACTAAAGAACCTTTCTAATCATTTTCTCATAAAAATGATTCATCCAAGCCTCCCCAACCTCAAAAATTGAGCATCCAATTCAACCAAATTTAACCCAAGCCACCCTTCCTTGAGTCTAGATTTATTTAAGAGGAAATTCCACCCTCTAAACCCATGATATTTGATCCTTCTAAACCTCCTCTCAAATGGTACAATTCTGATAAGTTTTATTGATGGTATGCTACTATAGGTCATTCTCATGATTCTTGTCATGATCTTCACTGATTTCTTCTTGTTTCCTTGCTTGGTCCACATTTCAATCTTGATACTCTCATAAAAAAGTGTTATCAAGAATATCTTCAAGCTTCTTAAATTTAATCTCAAGAACCACAATCACATCAACATTAACTACCTAATGAGAAACAATAATTATCCCATACCTACACCTCATCCACTAATGTTGTTCAAACCATAGTTGATCCTTCTTCCTACACTAATAAGGAAAGGATAGCTAACATGAAAAAATTTAAATATATCATTTCATCCATTGAACCTCAACCTCTTAGGTCACATGAACTAAAGGATTACCTAGTTTAAATGTATACTCCAAAGTATATCATACATGGTACTCCTTTAACTCCTTTACCTCTTCATTCCTCTTACAAATCCTATGTCAAATTCAAAATACCTATAATCTAACAAACCAACACATTCACCTATCTCCAAATGCACCTACCAACCCAATGCAAATCATTTTAATGGTTCATTATTACCTCATTCCACGTCACATGTTGGGGCATCTTGCAATGCCCATCCACATGTCCCTTCAGACCTTGGGGTATCTTGTGATGCCTATCCTTAAATCCACTTACCCAATAGGGCATCTTACAATGCCTAATATTATTCTACAATGCATAGTAACAAATAAATTCAATTTAAAGAAACCTTTGAAGACTTATAGACTTGCATTTCACATGTTCATCTTTAATATAGATGTTAGCATAGATCTTTCTTGTTATTCTTTTTTATCACATTTCTTTGTTTTTGTGTACTTTACTTCTTTTAGTTTCATTTTCATATCATCATTATTGCCTTTACATTATTATTTTTTCTTCGACATTACATTTGGAATTTATTTTCATTATGGTTCTTATATATTCTTTCATTTTTGTCTTTTTATGCCATTGTTTGCCTTAGTAGCTTTATGATTATTACCCCCCCATTATTTGGCATTCACCTCATTGGTGTTCACCTTGTGAGTTGCAGTGTAAGACCATGGATAGAACTAGGATCTCTTTATAAATTACCAAACTAAAACATCTTTAAACCACTTTTTGGGATGACTACTACTTTCATTGGTGTTTGTGCTAGATCCATTATAGGTTAGTATGGCTTCTCTAGTGACATGACTATCATAGGATATCCCCATCCCTTTCATAACACTATCTTACCTCACTATGATCAGCTACGATCATATCCATAATTGTATCACTTATTACATACATGAATCTCTTATGATCCTCATATTTCCCTTATATCCTTTCATTTAAGGCTCACATTGATCAGTTTTGAGATTGCACACTTACTTGTGGGCAAGTTTAGGATTCTTTAGACACATTTGTTGTTTAGGTCCTTTTCTATAGTAACCAAGTATAGTGTTTTTCACCTATTTCACTCATGTTTATCTCTCTGAATCTATATGGAGGAGGAGGAATAGAAAAACCCAAAATAAGTTAAAATCCAAATCATAAAATATAAATAAAAGGAAAAGTTTAAAAGGAAAAAACAATATTAAATTTAGATCACACTAAAATATGCGATCCATATTTGGTACATCTCCTATCTTAGTCTAAGCTCAAACTCCACAATTGGCCTCATGATAGAGCTAAGGTCCATTGGGCTGCAGTAGGCTAGTAGACTAGGGTAGGATGTCTCATTATATCATAAACTATCTAGTGCCACCTAATTTTTCACTCAAGTACCCAATATTCATAGTAGACTGATAGATCTATAAGGGGTATTGAGGAACAGGGAACACATTTTGGAAAGGTAGTCCATTTTACTTTTCTTGCATATAGCCTTCATGGGTTAATTTATTTACTTCACGTGTTATCCCAAGCTTTGTGTTCATTAGTCAAAATGTCTTGATCCCTTCGTGTTGATAGTTCTTAGCCTTTCTCACTTGGCTAGTGTGTCTCATCCTTGATAAGGATGTTCACATCACCCATGTGGCACCTCACATTCCTTATTTACATCAAATTTTCCTTATATTATCTTTGTTGGATATTGCTTTTACCTAATCACATCTACCTTATTACACCTCTTGGTTTATAGTTTGTGAGTTGTATTGTAAGACATTGGATAGGACCAAGCCTTCCTCACAAACACCCTTACAACATTTACTTACCACACCATCTCATTTTCATACTGTTCATGTAATTAGTTGGTTGTGTTTTCTTACATTATATCTCAAAACAAACATTAATTTTGAGTTTTCATCCTTTACAGTTGTTAATTTTCATTTATCCATCATGTTCTTATTTGATTTATATGGACTTCACTTATCTTACATATGACATTTGGAATTCTTACATGATTTTATTTATTTATGATTTTTTCATGTTTATTTTACATCTTGACTTACATTTCATTTTTAGTCATTCATGTTTTTCTTTATATTAGATTTGACATGCTTATATTACATGAACTTACTTTTCAATTTCTTGCATATATTTGTTAGAGTTTTATTGCATTGATATTTCATTTATCATTCATGTTTTACATAATTCCCAATGTGATTTATTATGTTCTACAAGCCTTTTTATCATTTATGTTTCACATGATTCTCAACATGATTTAGTATATTCTACATTTTTTTCCATTTATGTTTTACATGTTTTCCAATGTGATTTAATGTGTTATACAACCATTTGTCATTCATTTTCCATCATTTTATCATTCATTTGCCTTTAATATTCTAAAATTGCCTTAACAATCCTAATTTACCAATTTTACTAAGTAATTCATGTCTACTTTAACCATGCTACACATTCACACATTTCTTCTATTTTTAGTCTTGTATCCCTAGGGTTTCTCAAATGTAGGTACTACACCCTCCATGATTAAGACTAGGATGTTTGAATACAACCATCCAATGATAAAAGTAAGTCAAGGTACACATTACATATAAATTTTTAGTTATTTCCCTTTCATTCATTTACTTTCAATTATTTTATGATTTAAAATACTACAAGTTTTTTTAGCCTTAGCATTGTGTGTTACTATGTTCTTTCTCAAAGCACCATCCCTTATTGCACCTTGAGTGATATGTTATGAGCTTCAAGTGGGGCATATGTATACACATAATATTTTCAAAATTTTATCAATTACTAACACTCTTTATATTATAGGAACCCATCGAGTCTTAATCTCTCTAAGTGCATGCCTTAAGGGATGCACCAAGAAATGGGTGGGTAGACCATTGGTGCTTCACAAGATTGTTGTCCCTTTTTATACTTGCTATCTACACACTCATCTCCTAAAAACTATTCCCCTAAGTTTTGCCTCCCATTTTACACACTCATCTAGTCATTTACCATCTTCATTATCCCTTTCCCTAACCTAAAATCTTTTTTTGTAAATTTACATGACTATATCAAACAAGTCGACTTAGTTTTGTTATTAACAAAGATTACTAAGAACTAAGTTGGTCATGACTGACATATTTCATCATCTAGTTATCTTTTTGTCAATTTTAATACTAGGTCAATTGGGTCAACCTTGTCGGATGAAAATTTTGGAAGGGTTTAGGGTTAGATCCACCTATAAACACAATCATTTAGCCATTTATAGACAAAGATAAGAAGATGTAAGATATATTGCACATCTACTTATCCACCATTCTACTTGAAGAGAAAGCTTAGGGTTTCATACTTTCTTTAGAGATACGGATCTTATCTTGTGGAAAAATATTTTGGATGCATTGATAGGTTATGTATCCTAGAAATGATTTATCCTTGTCATCCCTACATACCAAAATAACCTCTTGTGAATCACCTTGGCTAAGGGAGAGATTGAGGCTCGATAGGTTCATCTTCAAAGTTAAGTATTCCTAAATTTGTTCCTCCTTTGTAAGAATAGATAGATATGCATTTGCACTTATCTTTCATGCATTAAGATTTTATATACATTGACATGACTATATTTATTCTATGAACATTTAATTTTATTGTTTATTACCCCCACTTTATGCCACAAGCTTTGGTGAGCACTAGATTAGATTTTGATTTACTTATTATTAGTTTAGTGAATATGAAAACATAGGACTTAGTTAGGGTTATTGCATAGTTTTACTTGACTGAAGGATTTGGAACCCTCTTTAGTAATATTATTATGGTAAGAGATCCCTTGGATAGGTCTAGCAGATCCATATTGGTCATGATCCTGATTATCTAATGTATTCCCAATCAAAAGTGTAAGTAGGATCTATCTTCTCTGAGTTAGGATTGATTTGTATATATGTTGCATTTTCTATTACATACACATTGATCCTCCTTAATTTTTCATAGTATTTCCCTATTTTCATCTGTGTAATGTTGGCAAATGCAATAGTAGGCCAAAAATCTACAACAGTATTGACTGGGCCTTTTGGTGATTTCCATTGTGTAAATTAGAGTAGTAGTACAAAACATTGGTACTATAATGCATGCATAGTGCCAGTGAGGATCGTATCTATGTTTATTGTCATATGGAAGACAAAAACTTAGGCCAATGAAAATATTTATGGTGTATCATGCGATACACAATGTCTACCACCCATTTTATTTCCTAAATTACTTTTTTTCATTATCTACAAGAATATTTTAGTGATGCATTCATTAAAAAATGTGAACCAAAACATCATCCATAGAATAGATGGGGATTCCCCTAATTTACCTTGTAGTATATTTATCTCTAGTGTCAGAGTGTATTAGTGGAGTTGTGGATTTTTAAGGTAGGATAGATTTATCATGAGCTAGAAGCCCTATTACTCTGGCCATAGTCTTGGGGGTGATGAATATGGTAACATCTTGTGACAAGTGAATTACAAATTCATTGTAACTAATTATTAGGGTAAAAATTACCTCATATAGTTAGCCAAAATTAAGTATTTTGATAAATCATTTTACACTAGATCATTGCAGTAGATGTTGAAAAGTTAATGCCCTTCCCTATGTTGCTTTCTTTAAATCATGGGCAAATAAATTAGCTTCAGCCACATGAATAAAATCAAATGGGTTTGGATCATGATATTTAGATTTACTTAGTCCTAATCCAATCCCCATTTCCTATTTATGTGCATCTATAAATGGGATTAATAGTTGTTCCCTATCCATGGTTGGTATTGTGGATTGCATTGAACATTTTCTTCACTTGGTCTAGTTTAAATGTGAAATATATGCATAAGAATCTATTTTGGATGCAGATCACAAAGTTTTATTAGTTATAGGATTATGTAATGTTATTTTATTTTTCATGTCCTCTATTATATAGAATTTACTTCATAAATCCATCAAGTCATCAAGTTTAAATGCTCTGAGTTAGTGTTAGAGTATATTCTCATGCTTACTAAGTTCTAGATAGTTTTTCATCTTTTTCCTAGTATTTTTACTTTATGGATTTATCCCACATTAGTTAGTTAGGCTTGTTTCTTATATTTCCTTGCCTACTTATGCAAGGTCTATCCATTGTACTATGTAAATAATTTTTGAATATCATATGATTTGCCTTGTCTTTGCATTTCATCTTTGTATCTTGTTGTGATGTTTTTATTGTTAATGCTTTAGATTCTTAGGTTCTTGGAATGATCTTGTTATCATTCCTTGTATGGTATCATAGACTTTAAGTATTGAATCCATCCATTTATAATATTTATGCAATATTTTTTAAGAATATTCTTTTGACCCCAATGCTATTCTATCTACTATTGTGCCATTATGCCTTAGGCACTAGTCTATCAACCTTGGTGATATTAAATTTGGCATATTTAAAGTGGCATATCTATTTTTTTATCTAGGTGATAGCCATTTAATAGTAACCTATTTTAGTCCCTCTCCTAAAAATATTTCAAATCAACCTATGTTGTTGTTGTGTAGGAGGATCTAGGTGGTGTTAGCATTCCCTAATAGGTCATTGACATTTTCCATTAGGTTGTTGGCATTTTCCATCAGGTTTTGTAAAAGCCAACTAATAATTTTTTTACTCAATCCATCCTTGAAATTTGAAGAGAAATATGCACTTATTTCAAATCAAACTTGGAATCGGAATTGAGGTCTACATTGAAAGAAGCTTTTGTTTTTTGTGTGGAGGTTTATCTTGAAAGAAGACTGCTATTTTATATCAGTTGGAGGATACAATGTTTAGATAGCCATTGTGGGAATGGAAATGAACCTTCACAAGTATGATTTTAAGTGATATTATGTTAACAATGACAATTTGTGGAGACAACTTTACTTCTCCTTCCATAAATTCTATCTTAGTTAGAATACATGCTATTACCTTCATCTTTGGAATTTTTATTAGATTGGTAGACTTGTTCCAGTACATTGGTAGCTCCTACAGCTGTGTTATGATCTTTGGTTCTGAATAAAACTTGTATATTTTTTGGTAACACCTACTTAGGGCTTAGACACCTACTAATCTAATGATAATTGCAATCCATTTTTTATCCTCTTAAAAAAATTGTTCTATTCATTATTTGTTTTACATAGCTATATTTTTTGCCTTAAGAGGAAGTATCTTTCACTTGTAAGCACATATAAAAGGGAAGTTTATTTTGAGTTTTATTGGATTGAGGACATTTGTGGTTTACTTTTGATTCCAATGAGTGGTTATAAGATTAGGTTCACTAACAATTTAGTCACAAAAATCACCCTGTAGTGCAATTGTTATTACTTTTGACCCATTTATGGGATTTTGTAAAGCCTATAACTTTGGAAAAGATAACTCAAAATTTAGTTCAATATTTTTAAAAAGTCTATGGTTTCCAATTCTCTATCCATTGGTGTCATCTATTTGTAAAAACACACTAATTTTATAAAGTGCCAAAATTTGGGGTGGGGGGAGGTGGGGGGGGGGGAAGGGGTGGGGATCAATACAATTTTTTGGGGGCTTATCTCAATATCAATTTGTGCACTCTTTTGCTCTTTGGTGATTTACTAGAATGGATTCTTCTTCTAGTTTAGATCAATGTGAACCTTTAACTAAACATAATTACCATACATGGATACCTAGAATGGAAATAATCATTAAATAGAAAGGATTATGATCTATATTGAATGAATTTCAACCTCAATTCACTAGAGAATATGAAAAAATTTAACACAAATTCAAATTTGAAGAGTGTATGGGTTTGATAAGGGCTTATATGAGTGATAGTCTTTTTTTTCATTTGGATGGATGTGACTCTCCATTCAAAATATAGGCTAAACTAAAGGGTTTATTTGGAAAAGTAGATCACATGAGAGCCATGTAACTTGAAGCTGAGATTATGTCTCTCAATCCTGAAGATTTTCCCTTTATTGTATACTATCTTACTAAGTGTAAACACTTGTTGACACAATGGAAGGGGAGTGGATGATATAATAAAGATGAAGAATGTGCATACTTGATTCTATCCAAGTGTAAAGGCCCATTCCAAATCTTTGCTTCTACCATTTTTTCTATAGTGGATGCCTTAGGTTTTGGATTCAAAATACCTGATTTAGAGTTATTTTGTGAGAGAATTACTAGGGAAGAATCTAAATTATCTCACCTTAAGGCTTTCACCTCTCAAAAAACATTAGTAGCATCTAATCATAAGAGCAAGGTAAAATCAAAGAGTAAATCCAAGAACACTCCTCCATCTCAAAGTGCACCTAAAGCCAATAACTCTAAACCCAAGTCATCTTCTAAATCCAAGAATAAGTCTAGCCTTTCATGCTCCTTTTGTCGGGGGACTGTTCATTAAGAATCTAAGTGTTTTAATAGAATGTAAGCCTTGGAGGATGTAGTCATAAAATACAAGATTTCTATCTCCACTCCACCCAATGAACATGGCAAATCACTTAATATTGTTGGGAGATCTCAGTCACCTATTTCAGATAGTCAGGTCATAGATTTTGGTGCTTCTCACCACATGACTTATTCTAAAGATACTTTTGTATCTCTTAGTTTGAGTTCTACTTCCAACATTAAGGTTGAATATTCTTCCTTTATTTCTGTTAAGGTAAAGGGTGACATACAGCTTGATGGTGGCCACATCAATAATGCACTATATGTCTCTAACATCACTACAAATTTACTTTTTATTTATCAAAATTTTCATTCTAGTTAGGGTAAGAAAATGACTTTCACAACACAAAGGGATAAAGTTTGAGCATTGATAGAACCTGATACACTTATTGCATAGGGTGTTTTTTATTATAGTTCTTGACTCTATTGCTTTGATGGTTTTGATGATACTCCTCCTATAGGGACATGTTTGGTCTCTCATGCATATTTTAAGAGTAAAATTTGGCATGAGAGATTTGGATATCTTAATTACAAATATTTGAAGGAGTTGAGCACTCATGGTATGTTTTATGGTCTTCCTATAGTTTCATGTCTTGATGGAGTTTTCCCTAGTTATGCATTAGGGAAACAACACCAAGATCCATTTCCTAAGGGTATGCCCAAGAGGATTTATTCACAACTTGAGCTTATGTATAGTGATTTGATGGTCTTTCCTACTCCTTTCAAAGGATCTAAGTATGTAATTAATTTTATTGATAATTTATTGAGGTGTAGTTAGGTCTATTTTCTCAAGTACAAAAGTGATGTTTTTTCCCACTTCAAAGTCTTTAAGGCTTTGGTCAAGAAACAATATTCTTATTGAATTAAGAATTTTTGCACTAATAATGGAGGGGAGTAATTCAATAGAGAATTATCTAATTTTTTGGCAACTCATGGTATTATTCACCAGCATTCTATTCCACATACTCCTCAACAGAATGGCTTAGCAAAAAGGAAGAATTGAAAATTGAAAGAGATGACTAACTACATAATTCACTCATGGGATTTACCTCCAATATATTAGGTAGAAGTAGTTAATTGTGTGAATTACATTCAAAATTTCACACCACATAGACCACTTGAGCATTTAACTCTAGAGGAGGATTGGTATGGAACCAAGCCCGATGTCTCATTTTTTAGAGTCTTTCAGAGCCATGTTTGGGATTTTTTAGTAAAGAAGAAAAGGAAAGAATTAAATAAAAAGAGAAATCCTTTGATATTTCTAGGGTATTGTGAGGACATGAGAGCTTATCACCTTTTAGATCTTGATACTCATGATGTTATTTTTTGAACACATGTTTAGTTTGATGAGTGTTTCACTTCTCATGATTTTTATTTCATGCCTTAATATTCTTTTATTGATTCTTCACATCTTATTGAGGATTCATTCTTTGAGGAGCCAGTTTAGGAGGCCCTTGAGGAGGTTATGGATACTGAGGCCCCTATTCCCATTGATATTTTCACTATGCCTATGTGGGATCTTATTAAATTTTTTGAGGTAGCACCTTTTATATTGGATATTCTACCCACTATACATCATCATGCACATTCTACAGGTACTGGACTTTTGTGTCAAGAATTCTATGGGTATCCATAGTATTTTTTAAAGGCTCATGGGCTATAGGAGTGGGATGATGTGATGATAGATGAGTATTCTTCCTTGATGAAGAATTATACTTGGGATTTGGTCTATCTTCCTACGCAAAGAAACTTGGTTATGTGAAAATAGATATACTACACCAAGTATATAGTTGATGGGTCCATTGATAAGTATAATCCACATCTTATTGTAAATAGTTTCTCACAAGTTGAAGGTATTCATTAATCTGAGAATTTTAGCCCATTGCAAATATGGATCACGTGCACCTTGTACTTTCTTTTACTGCATCATAGGGTTAGTTAGTGTACTAGAAGGATGTTAAGAGTACCTTATTACATGGATATTTTTAGTAATAAATCTACATGGAGTAGCCTACTAGGTTTTTTCATGATTCTTCTCTTATTTATCGACTTTAGAGGTATCTTTATGGTCTCAAATAGGCCCCTCGAGCTTAGTATGAGAAGATGGATTCTTTTATTCTCTCTACTAGCTTTGTTCATTTCCACTCAGATCACATAATATATATCCAATATGTTGGAGAGGATATTGTTATAGTGGTCTTGTATGTTATTGATCCACTTCTCACAAGTAACTCCTATTCATAAAGTTATGCTATTTAGTAGACTCTTTTAGTGTAATTTGATATGACAGATCTTGGTCTTTTTCAAATTTTCCTTGGTTTATATATTTCTCAGTTAGATTCAAGGATTCATTTGAGTTAGCAAAAATACTTCCTTGATCTTCTTTAGCATTTTGGCATGGATGATTAAAATCCAAGTCACTCTCTTTTCTAGTCTGGAGTCACTCTCACTACCACCTATACTACTCCTATTTATGATCCTATATTATATAGGTAGATGTTTTGGAGTCTTATGTATTTAACCCATTATTTCCTTGATATTTCATTTACAATTGGAATTATATCTAAGTTTGCACATTATCCTCATGGTAGTCATTAGTAGGCTGCCAAGAAGATTTTATGATATTTGTGAGGCACTACCCATTTTGGATTACACTCCACTGGGGGTTCTATTTAATTGGTTGGGTACACTAACTCAAATTGGGTAGGTTCTATTGATGACATGTATTTATCTTATGGATACATATTTTATCTTGGTTATTTTTCAGTTGCTTGGGTGTGCAAGAAGAATTAGGATATTTCACTTTCATCTACAGAGTTTGAGTACAAGGTAGTAGTTACAGTGAGTCATTAGGTTCTTTGGCTTCATCATTTATTGATAGAATTTAGATTCATGTAAGATTCACATACTGTACTTTGGTATGACAACTAGAGTGCAATTCACATATCCCACAACCTAGTTGAGCACGAAGAGACCAAGCACATTGAGATAAACATGCACTTAAATCATCAACACAATCAAGATGGAGTTTTTTGCTTGGATTACATTTTGACTCAATAGCAAGTTGTCAACATCTTCATGAATCCTTTTTCATCACCTCATTTCCTTGATTTTTGTGGCATGTTTGGGGTTTAAAAACTTGTCATTGGGGGGTGTTCATGAGGATATCTTACTTCTTCATTTCATAGATAGATATTGTACATGATTACCTAATCAGGCCTTATTTATGAGACTCATGCTATGGATATGCCACTTTATCTTTTTTGGCTATTGTTAGCCCCTAACTTCACTTAGGAGTGATGTTATAGTATATTATCATACTTGTTAGGTTCTAGATATTTTTTCATTTTTTACCAATTTTGGCTTTTGTGGGTTTATCCCACACTAGTTAGTTAGGTTTTCTTATTATATTTCCTTGCCTACTTATGCAAGGTATTTCTATTATACTATGCAAGTAATTTTTGAATATCATATGATTTGTCTTGTCTTTTCATTCCATATTTGCTACCTCTTGTGATGCTTTTATTTTCAATGCTTTAAATTCTTGGGCTCTTAGATTGATCTTGTTCTCATTCCTTATAGTTAGTTATGCATAAGTGTATCTACCAAATTTATGCCAACTAGTTATTGTATGTCACGATGGTTATTATTCTTCATCTAGGTTCTTTGATCTAATTTTTGGTGGGTAAGTGATGTGACACATCATCCTTTCATTTATTTTATGGGCCATCCTATCTTTCGACCACATGATCTGCTTCAATAAATATGTAATCTACTAATTACATTATTATTAATGGTTCCAAATGACCACTCACCATATTTTAACCATATGTATCTTGTCAACACCTCATTCTTGGACTTAATTGATGACCATTGTGTTTTGGCTATTAGTTTTCTTCCTTTCAAGATGACCTTGCATATTAATCATAGTCTATGATGTTGACTATTCCAAACTTTATTTTGATGTGTTACAATCCAAAGATCATACTATAAAAACACTCTAACCCTAAAAAAATAGAAACCAAAACAAAATTAAATAAAATTTATAACTACATGGTGCTACTTAGCACCGTCTCTCATTTATGATGATGCATGATAGAGATTACTAGTAATAAGGCTTAAGCTTACAACCATTGATACACCTTAGTAAAATGGTTCCCTCTAAATCTTTCAAAAAATTATACCCTATTGTGAAACATTTTGAATAATATAGGGTCTTTTCTATATGATGTGTAGCTTTCCCAAAAATGCTTTGAATCTGCTATCATAGAGTAATATTGCTTGCTTAGGATAGAATTCCTTAAATCATAAGTTACAATCATGCCATGATTTTTAAATTAACTTGTTTATATCTTATGTCCATTATACCTTTTATCTATTTTACTCTATGTTGACCAAATCTAACAATATTTTATTTAGAGTCTTGATCACTTAACCTCATAATCATTACAATGCATAGACTAGGAACATTGTATTCCATAGGAATAACTGCCTCAAGACCATAAACAAGATGAAAGGGAGTGAAGCCTGTTGCACATTTTTAATTTATCATGTACATCCAAATAATTACAATAATGCAATATTCCCAATCATCCCTTTGAATATTACATATTTTCTTCATTTTAAATAATAATTTATTTGAAGCTTTAGCTTGCCCATTTGCTTTTGGATGATAAGTCATGGTCTTATTGTGCGATATCATAAAATCCTAATTGAGAGTCTTGATTATTCTATTGAGGAAATGAGTACCTCTATCACTAAAAAAATTGTTTGGACATCCAAACCTTGTTATGATATTCTCATACAAAAATGTAGTGTTATCCTTTGCACCATAGGTTGGTGTTGTAGTAGCTTCCACCCATTTCATAAAATAGTTAACTATAATAATGATATATTGTGCATGAATACATTTGATTTGGGGAGTTATATGTATTACAAAGTCAATTTCCCATTTTTAAAATGGTTACTCTACTAGTATTGGGACAAATGGCATCTCATCCCAATGATTGGGTTTTCCTATTCTTTGACAAACATTTAAATGTATGGCCACCATATACGCATCCTAAAATAAATTTATCCACCACATACTAATCTAAAGTATCTTCCTCACATTATCTTTTCCTATGAAATGACCTTATGTGACTCCCTAGTGTGATTCTTAAAGAAGCTATGGCCGTTCATGTTTTAAAGCTACTCCACGTAACACATCATCCTTTCCAATTTTATACAAAAGTCTATTAATGAGATTATAATTAATGGCTCATGTGACCATTTTATTTTTATCCCTTTCAACATAGTGTGAAGTAAATGTTCATTATTCTAGGAATTTTGTGATATCCTCCATGATGTCAGGGATTGTAACGGCCCCAAGCAAGTGTTCATCTAGAGATTCATCCTATATTTACTCTAGTTCTTCCCCATTATGGAACCTAATAAGATGATCTAGTCCCACATTCTCTCGACCTAGATTTTCATTGATTTATAATTGAAATTCTTGAAACAAAATTAGCCAAATAATAATCCATCCTCCCAACATTAGCTTGTTAACTAGGTATCACAATGCCTAGTGATATGTGAAAAAATCAAATGGTATGGCCAATAGATAATGTTTAAAATTTTATAAGGAAAACACCATAGCTAAGGCCTCTCTTATTTTAGTCATATAGTTTGAAAAGTGTATGGGATTATCCAACCCACCATACCTTGGATGTACTAAGACAACTCCTACTACAATACCAAAAGCATCCATATGTATGTGGAACAACTTATTCTAATCATGAAAAACTAATACAGGAATTTCTAATAACCTTTGTTTGAGATCAATAAATGTTTTTTGGCATTCTGATGTCCACTTAAATTTTATATATTTGAGTAATAAATTTTACAACATAGATATGGATACTATCCTTTGATGAATTTTATATAGTATCATGTATGACCTAGAAAGGTGTGAACTTCTATAAAACTAGTTGGGGTGGCATCCCAAATATTACTATAATTTTAGCCTAGTTTACCAAGATGACATAACCGTATACAATGTGACCCATAAGGACATAAAAAGGTGTGAAAAATAAACACTTCTTCAGACATAAATCAATGCGTAGGACTTGACACCATTCTAGAATTAATCATAGCTTTGACAAATGCTCTTTAAATAAAAAGAAGACAACCAAATTTTCTAAATATACTTCCATAAAATCATGAATGAAATCTTTAAATGAAATTACCACATCCCTAGATAGAACTATTGGCTCATTCTTAAGACCAAAGGGAATTACTTTATATGCGAATGACCCCAATTCTATTGTAAATGTTGTTTTAATTTGGTCCTCTTCTATGATAAAATGTTGATGGTAACTGCTAGATCCATCAATGAATGAGTACACCTCATTGATTTGAGAAATTCATCTGTAAATGGTATTGGAAATGGATAATTGATGTAAACATCATTTAGGACATGGTAGTCCCAATAGACCTGAATCTCACCAAATTTTTTTGGCTACATAACTATTGGACTCACCCAATCTATCTTTTCAACTAGATAAATGATCCCTGATTCTTGCATGTGATCAAATTCAACATTTACTTTCATCTTCATGTTGGGATTTAGTTTATATGGGTACTTTTTAATGGGTCTAGCACACTCTTTAAATTATATGTACGTCTCCCCTAATGATAGATCAATACCTTTCAATTCTAATAACTTGGTCTAAAAGACATCTGGATAGTGTGTTAGCAGCTGCAATGTTTCTAAGATCTCATTTTACCCCCATTAGTCTCCCACAATTGCAAGTTTAGGCACAAACTTTATTCTAATATTTTTTTCAATATTTTTCAATGGTTCTTGATATACTTTGTTCAATCCACTAGGTAGATACTCTCTTAGAGTGTGTTCCCCTTACCATTCCAAAATGTTTACATTTTGTAGACTTTCTTCTTCAACTTGTTATGCACTTTAGATAGTTGGTTCAAATTCTTATTTTATTTCAAAGAAGCCTTCTAAATATAGGTCTTTATCACTATCATTTAATTATGTTAGCTCATTTATAATTATATTATAGGGATTAATAATAGATTTTTCCTATTTATTAGACTTCTAACTATGAATCATAATATTTAAATCTTAAGCTACTTCCTACTATGATGATGAATCTATCACAACATTCAAATATTTTGCTTGGTTGTAACATATAAAGGTTTTCAATTTTTACAATGTGTTATATACCAATGGTTTGTCATATTCAAACACAAAAACATTAATAAAGTCTTGTTGAACTTGTGCCCAATTTTTGGTCTCCCTCCTACACTCTTGATGCATGTACCAAGTAGTTGAGAGTGGAAATAGCATGTGACTAAAAATGTGTACCCAATACCTTAGCTCAAGTACTTGTGTAGACCATATAAATACACATCTATGAATGTGCATCTTAGGATATTAGCCTTTTAAAAATAATAGCCACTCTGATCTCACAGTAAATGGTAACTGAAATCATGTGTGAAAAAATTCACTTCATCCCATTGTAATTCATGTTCTCTATGTATTTCCCACCATGTCATAATAGTTCCTTTCAACACATAGCTGAGTGCATTGACTCTTTGATCCAAATTTGACACATGATGTTATAACTTCAATATAAATGGATTAATATCATCTATCTCAAAGTATTGAGGAATTTGACATTTGGTGGTGAACACCATGTGCAGAGGCTGTATCTCATGATCTCCCTAGCCTAGTTCAACATATAGGTGTTTGAGTCACCACTTATTTAAGATTTTATTTCCCAAGGTATGACATCCTTTATAGTAATTTATGTATAATTATTTGTTATTACACCTAGATCATATAGGAAATCTTCTTCCAACTTAGTAGGAGATTTCACTAATGGAGAGGTAAAACCTTTAAGTTGAAATTGGGAAGTTGGATATTTTTTTTTACCAAATTATAAATTGACTAATTTATTATTTATGTTTGTATTATTTACTCTAGTTTTGGTTTCAACTAACATTCCACAACTTTTAGAGCATTTCTATTTGTATCTATGTTGACTTTGAACCAACTATTATCACTTTAGGCATATGATGACTCTAGTTCCTTTAGAATCATATAAGTATTCTTCTCTTATTTATTCAAATGGATGACAACTATTTTTTCTCCTTGATGAGCCCCTAATTGATTGTGCATTGTGTTCATATCTATTTGAACATCATAAACCCATTTATTACTAATAAAAGGTAAGGTAATGGGTTACATCCATCTTAATGTCAATGACTTCAAAATAACCTCATAGACCTAGCTCAATAATTATAATAATGTAATAAATATATCAGTGCAGTCACCACACCTTCCTTCTTCATAATCTACACAATTTTCCCATAATTTGTAAATCAATGGTTGTGGTGTGTTGTTATAATACACTCTACCATTGAATATCTTGAAGGATAAACACAAATTGATACATCAACACCTTTTATATGATAAGATCAAGATATTTTTCCTATTTCACCTTCTTGATTCCCTGATCCTATGGAATTTTTAATGTAGGTAGTCCTTGCTCTGCATGTTTTTGCCTAGTAACTATTTGCATAAATGCATTTTATTTAGGCTACAAATTAATGATATTCACACTGTGTACTAAATTTTCTTTTCTTTGCTTCTCCAATACTAGGTAATAAAAAATTTATGTTGTCATTTCACTCTAAAATACACACAATATACTTGTCTTTGAGGATTAGTGGGGTAATTTCATGAAAAAATATTATACTCACCAGAAAAATATCATTGGATGGGCTAGAAATCTGATTGATTATCATTTTTATAACCACCTTGATATCCTCCTTAGTACCATCCTCTATTATGTTAAAATCCCCAATCATGCAATTATTGTCCAATAAACTTCCTTATTATTGTTGCTAAAAATTTTATCCACCATACTAATCTTGAGATGATGTTGGAGCCCAATTTGATTTCTATTATTATAGGCTCTCATTATTCCATGAGGATTGATATTGGTATTATGACAATGATGGTATCCAACTAGCCAAACCTTGTGGTTGATATTGATATTGAAGCAATGAAGGCATCTATCTAGAGCTAGCTCATGTTGCACTTGGCATTTCTACCTCTAGGCCTAGAAGTCCTTACTTCATAGTGGATAACTTTTTTACTTCAATTATGAAGACATTCTTGGTGATATCTTCCTTTAATTCCTACAAGGATCGATAATTTTTTTTTATAATGGTTGGTTGATTTACAAAAACTATAATACAAAAATTGAGATTTTTGAATGTATTATTATAGTAGATGACATTTTTTAGTTACATGGCTACTAATCTATAGAGTTCATATAATTATAGATTAAGTATAGGATAATCATTCCTATGATGTCCTTATCAACCATAATCTATACACCATAAACCCATTTTAGGTTTATCACTTTCATGCATCTCATCTATCCTCTTCATGAAAACATCTATTTTTACCTCCACTTTTGAGCCAATGACTAGAGAATCTCCTTAAGCTTCAATTTGTTTCACTCATAGGGTGGCTAATGGAGCATCAACCTTCATAAAGAATTGTTAACACAAAATAGCAAGTATAATTATTGATCGTAGTCCTTCTATGAACTATGAAGATTTATCCTTATCCTCCATGATAAAATCAATTCTATTCATCACATCTGACAATATACAATCATAGTCACATATAGATTCTCCATTCTAATACTAGAGCTCTTTCAGGTCCTGAATAGTCTAGCCTATACACTTTTTCATTTTGAATTATACCACTAACTATTCTTTAACTTGTTGGATATCTAGGACATTAACATCTCTCTTGAAAATGAATTCCAAATCATGACTTGATAAATCTCTTATGAGCTCACACTTATTTACATCATCAAAATTTATTCCCCTAACCTGTCATTTCATTTCACAAGTTAAAAAATATTTCTTAGGTTCTATAGACCCATCATATTATGTCAACACAACAAACATGTCTATATTTAATTACATATTTGGCACACTTTTAGTGTTTAATATTGGTTGTTACACACTAACGACTATGACTATAGGTTGTTACACACTATTCACTAAGATTATAGGCTTTTATGCACTATAATTTATTGGCATCTTAAAATTGGCCTCAAAATCAAATCCAACATCTTCTAGCGTCTTATTATATATGGAATTCTATTTATGCACTAAGTTTTCCAAACCTATCTATAAATTACTCAATCTAGCTTCTCCCTATCCCTTCCTTTGCACTTGGTGTATTTATTAAATAAAAATTGGGTTGGGGGGATGCATAATCTAAAAATGAATGATCTATATCCTTAGCTTCTTATGAATTTTATGTTGAACCTATCATAATTTCATGCTTCTACATAATCTCTTCTCATGAATATTATTTCACTTCTTTAAACACTTTTTCTCTTAACTACAACTTACTCTTATCTTTTAACTACTCTAATTTTATTTTATTTTCCTCTTCTTCACTCTACTCCATATCTTCGCTACTTGTAATTTTGTATTTTTCCTCCACGAGGCTTTCTCTTTCATTTTTTGCATCAACTATACTTCCCACACTTTGTGAAGCCTCTATTTCAGCTACCCTTAATCCAACATATTATACCTTATTCATAATCCTACTTGTTAAGAATGGATTATTCAATTTGTTCCATCTTCTCTATTTTTATAGTTCTCTTTCCAATCTCAAAAACTTTTTTTCACTCTAGCTCTTTTCATCCTCTACATTCTAGGTTCAAGTTCAAGTTTCTTTACTTAACTCCACATCATTCACTCCTACATCGTATGCATCCCCATAATTCCCGAAGTGACTGTTTCATGTTGGTAGGAGTAGGTACTATGGCCTTTTCCATAACTAACATCTTAATCAGAGTAGGTAGTGTAGACATCCAATTCCTAATACCTTTTGTGTTGAAATTACCAATCTTACTCAAATGCACATTTTAGGCTAAA
The DNA here is from genome assembly GCA_037957365.1 of Torreya grandis. Lineage (NCBI taxonomy): Eukaryota > Viridiplantae > Streptophyta > Pinopsida > Cupressales > Taxaceae > Torreya > Torreya grandis. The sequence continues at coordinate 1,519,793 of JARHVA010001602.1, forward strand.
ATGCATAAAACACCCTAAATGGTTCAAACTTGTCATTTACTAGTGCCAATTTAAGTCAAAGTATCTCTAAATGGGACAATGAAATTTATGGGCCAGCTAACTTTGATCAATTCATTTCGAGTTAAAATGATGATTTTGCCTTTTTATGCTCTAGATTGCTCTTTTCTATCAAATTTATTGTATGGGACACATACCTTTGTTATTTTATGTTGACAACATCCTAAATGGGAATACAGTTCCAACATATCTAACATCACCTTCTAATTCTTTCCAAGTCAAATTATGATATAGTAATATGACTTTTTGACCAATTTGATTAATTTATGCACCAATTTTCAAAGAATTGCACTAAACTTGATTAACATTGTTTAAGTTAATTAATCCAAATTAAGAGATTAAGTAATAATTTCATGGAACGTATTGAACATCTCATTATTGGAAATTGATTGTTATTAACTGCATTATCAGGTGACATCATCATATGGAGTGGCATCTATAAGCCATAAATGCATAAAATATCAAGATTATGGATCTCTCATGCCTCATAATGACCCTCCATTCCTCTTAAATGCTCATCTATCCCAAATAGATGAGTTTATTTATGGATTTTAATTACATAATTAATTAATCCTCAGCCACACATCTTCATCTCAGGATGGGCGGTTTAGGTTGATTCTGGTCTATCTCAAAAATATATAAATAGAGAGGCAATGAACACCATTTTTAATATTTTTTGTATAAATTTATAATGTTAAATTATTTCTACATTCCTTTGCATTTGACCATTGATTTTATATGCAAGCTTCATTGATAGGCTAGTTTAGTGATTTCACATCATAAGCCTAGATTTTGTGGAGTGTCCTTGAGACATTGTAGGAGTTTGACACTATTTTTGAGGAATATAAAGATGTTTTATCAAGGTATAACATGATTTTTATCCCTTTTGTATAATGGATTCACTTGGGAAGGTATAGGTTTCTTGCTTTCTTTCATTTATCTTTCATTGTCATTAGCAATTCTCGCATGAATAGATAGGCTTAATTTGGTTTGTTCTTATGAATTTTTCCTTTATTTTATTGGAATAATGTTTGAATAATCATGTTATGTAATCCTCTATAAATTTTTTCATGCCCGGTGGGACTATCTTCATGAGATTTCAACCCACGAACTGTTTTTGTATTTCATAATTTTAATTCTTTTTTTGTTGTTTTTGCTTTGAGTAAAAATGGCCAATAAAGAATTCATAAATTTTTATTTATTAAATTATTTAATATAAATTTTTTTATTCATATATATAAATATTTAATTGATATTCTCTAAAAATTTCATAAAAAAAATCTTTATATTTTAGAAGTTGTGGCTTTTTTAGTAACTGTCCCTTTCTATTTTTTGTTTTTCTGGTAAAACGGCTAATATAGAGTGAATAATTTTTTTTATTGACTTTTGGGATTTAATATTTTTTTTATAGGTGAAACCTCATATTATTGATAAAATTAAAAATTTTTGTGGCAAACTGATCTATCGTTTAAAAGTTATGATATAAACATTAACTGCAGGTTTTTATGTTTTATGTGCTGGTTTTTATGTTTTATGTGATTTTTAAAAAAAATTTAGCCTTCTAATTTGTTATTAGCATATTATTATTATTATTATTATTATTATTATTATTATTATTATTATTATTATTATTATTATTATTATTATTATTTTATTTTATTTTTTCATTTTATAATCTTTGCCTTGAAAGTTTTTCTTTATATTTGTGCTAACATTATCTAACCTAACACATTTGCTTTTGAGGTGATACTTTAAGGGTAGATAGGTAACTGATGACCTTCTATTTTAAAGTTTCTTGTTTTAAAACTAAATTTTATTCAAATCTAAAGGACATACTAACCTTTTTACTTCAGGACCAACTTGAAATTTGTTACATCATGTTCTTTAGACATCTTTTGAAAGTCTAAAATGAATAAGAAACCTTCATTTTGGTGTTTAAATTAAAATATTTAGGGTGATTTACTTGTTAATGCTTTGACAAATTTTACTTTCAAAGTTACAACTTAAGACCAAGGGGTCAAAATAATATCACCTCATCTTTCGTTTGGGGCTTAAAAATGAATTCACTTGTCAAATTTGTATTCAATAGTTGTTTAAACTTAGAATTTGATTCACAAAAAGAGGGACATTGTGTGTATGCTCTTCCATTCATCCCCTGTAGGGAACTTTTAGAATCAAAAGTGTCATCCTTATTGCAAACATGCCTATTCCAAGGCATAGAAATAATATCATCTAAATAACTCTCCAAAAACTCAATAGTTTGGGTGATCTTGAAAATGACCTTAAAGTCGTTCTCTTGTGTCTTTTATTTCATTGCATCTTGGCTTGTGAGGGGGACTTCACTACCTCCCACAAGTTATTTAGGGAAGCTTTGACCTGGGTTTTCACCTCCTAGTACTGGCTTCAACCACTCCCATTAGAATCAGAGGTTTGAGTGGTTAAACCACCTTCTAGTGATGGAGTTGCATATGAGACTATCTACACTTTGGGTATTGCACTACACTAAACGAACAATAGGTTATAGTGGTTGAAAAAAGGGCAAGACTTTTTTTCAACAAGCCAAGTGTCATGGATACCCAATTATTTGCTTTTCTTTTGCATCATGATGTGAAATTCATTGTGTAATTAATTCCCCTAGAAACATTTGAAAACTTACGAGTTTAGTTGACCCCACTTTGCCATACCTTATCAGTTAGACTTAAGATGCTTTTTTTTTGTCATTAGCTTACTTGGTCTTGATTTGTGTCTAAAAATTGTTTGTTAACTCAATGAAATTAACAAAAACACTTTGTCCTCAAATTTCTTGAGTAAGGGAAGCGTTACGCTTTCCAATTGGAAAATTTATCTTTTCCTTGTTCAAGTTATTATCAAAAGCTTTTGTGTCATGTCATCCACTTTGGCATAGTCATGCTGCCCAATTGAGTCTAGACCTTTTACCCAATTTGTTTAAAGTCCCTCATTTATAATTCACATTCAAAATTGAACCTTATGAATTTTAAGGGTTGGTGTGTTAAGTTGGGTTGGCCATTTGCACACTAAACTTATTCTAACTTGAGTTGAATCTTCCATTTAGATTAGGGGCCATTTATTAGACTCAAAATCACATTATCATCTTGGGTGGAGTCAATTCATCTTACGTATCACTCACTCTTTGAGTCCTAGAACATATTTTATCCTACTAGAACCATGTGGCAACATTGTGTCACCCATTTGACCCTAACTTTGTACTTAGTGATTCAAGCATTTTTTTACATCTTGAGTTGTTTAGTTCATTTTGTTTTCTTCATAATTTGGAGAGCGTTCCTCTAATTTTCTAGGGTCAAATCATTGAAGTTGAAAATATATTTTATATTACAGGCATATCACAAAGATCTAGGCTTTGGTGTATTAGTTTTCACATTGGATCTTTGAGTTACCTTACCCTCTTCCAATCTATATGATTTCAGCTTTACCAAAAGTTGAATAAATTTGTGAACCAAATCCTCTAATTGTGTGTGGTTTAAATCCACCCTCATTTATCATCTCTTTGGTAACTTAGTTATTTGTTTAAAAATAACCAAGGCATAATTTGTTTGAACATTTGCAAAAAATTGATCTAAATATATTCAAACGTAGAGAATAACTCTTTGTAGACATGACTCAAATTTTCACTCATAGTGGGGCTTTTTATGGCCTTAGCTATGAGGATGAGCAATTTTATGATGGTCAAGACAAATCCATTGTTTTTTATGACATCCTCACAACACTAGGATACAAAGATGATTACAATGAATTTTAACCCCAAGGAGATCAAAACAAAGCACTTCTCAGGTTGATAGAATCAGATGTTAGACTACCTTCAGACTTTACTATAGAACAATTACATATCTTAGTAAGAGAAGGAGAACAAAGATGGTAAGAAAAACCTTTTGCACAAATAGACATACCTTCTTCTAATAAAGGAAAGGAAATACAAACAAAGTCAGAACCCACAAATCTAGATCTTCTAGCCAAGATCAAGATAATAAGTCAATGATATGTGGATCAACTTGTCATAGACTTAACTAACTCATTAGTTACTACTTTAATTCATAATTATTCTTTGAAAGAATAGGGAAATGTGGTCGAAGGTATGCAAGAATTTTTTTATGAAAACATAACCATAGGGGATCAAGGTAACCTAAACAAATAGTTAAAGTTACAAGAGATCTTACAAAATGTTTCATTCAACACAGAACATACATTCTTTAATCATCAAGAACCTCTTGTTACTTTAAAAAATTAGAGACCAAACATTCAGTTTGAATTGAGGAAATCCCTCAAGATAATTTGGCTAGTTCATTCCAACCAACATAGAGATTGGTAAACAAACACAAAACTATCCCACATCAACAAGTTAGTAAATATCCTAATTTAGGGAATGTTTTACAATCCAATAATTAACGACCTATTTTCTCGACTTAAGGAGTGAATAAAAACCAAAGCACAGATCAAAAGGTATACATTCCTTATAGTTTCACACAAAACTCAGGGCACATTTCACCCCAACAACAATAAAACTAGGGGCACATTCCACCCCAATAACATCTTATCTAATCCACAAATGCACTAAACATAGAATAGTGGAATTCTATGAAGGAAATTATTAAAATATTAGAGATGAATAATAGAGTTAAAAAGTACAAATTCGATGAGATATGTCCATATCCATTTGATTTATCTATTCTCCAAAACCCCTTTCCACCTCATTTTGAGGCACCCAAATTTGGTAAATACAAAGGAAAAGGAGATCCTCATGAGCATATACAGGCATTCTTTGTCTTATGTCAAGAGGTTTCTTATAGTAATGAGTACTTCAAATTTTTTCATGAAGTTTAGCAAGATAGGCTTTAGATTGGCTACTTAAACTACCTAAGGGATCAGTTGCAGATTGGAATGACTTATCAAAAAAAATCATTAACCATTTTTCATATAACATAGAACATGAATAGACCGTTTTTAACTTTTGCAAATCCAAAAAAAATGATGGTAAAAGTTTTGATACATATCTATAAAGGTGGAGAGCATTGGTAGGACACTTTCAACATAACTTTCCAGATAAATAGTTGGTCAATATATTTACATAGAACTTGCTTCCTAAAGTTGTACATAATCTATGATTAGCTTTTGCTAACTCATTTGAATAAATTATTGACAAAGGAGTGAAGATTGAGAAGACTCTTATTCCTAAAGGTCTTGTCAAGATTTTCACACAAGGTCAGACATCTAATCAGACCCAATCACTGATTTAAATGGTTACACAGGACAAGCCTAAGGGATTTAATAAAAATAAGAACATGGTTGGAAATGGAGTGACTAAATCAAGGAATGTACAAATGATGTAGGCTATGCCTCCCCTAAATGTACAAATAACTCCCCCAAATCCACCACTTACTTTACAGAGACAACCTCCATGAAGGACATTTCATAACAATTTTAGGGTCTTTTTCAAGTTATTAGAGTCAGTTGAAACAATGTTATAAAAGCTCATCATGACTAATTTGATTATATGGATAGTATTAAGACCATTTCTTAAAGATCAACCAAAACCAAATTGGTACAAAGAAAACAAATGGTGTAACTTCCATCATGTTGTTGGTCATGATGCATATCATTGTATCCAATTACGACACATTATTGAGGACTTTATTGAAAGTGGTGAACTTGAACTTAAGTTGGCCCCTAATCAAGACACAAATCAAGATATGGGAATCTAAAAAGACCCCTTTCCTTGATATAATCCACCACCACTAAGAAAAAATCAAAATCAAGGTTAGAGTCAAGGATAGAGGTAGAATCAAAACCAACATTAGGGTCATAATTGTAATGAGCATAATCAAGATCATAATACCCATACTAATAGTGTGGCTTATAAAAAAATGCCTTTCAACTATAATAATACTATGGGGTGAATTTTTTCTATCTACATTACTATTATTACTATGAAACCATGTGGACAATCTCATGTTCCTTATAACACAAAACCCATCATTATAGGGTCAACACCTTCTCCCCCTAGTAATAGCATGTCAAGTTTGCATAATCATGTTATGACTCCATTTGCATAGGCTACTAGTTATAAATAACAACACCCTTCTTCTAATTATAAAGGCCCCTCATCGAATCTAACTATAAAAATACATCTAGACACTCGTGAGTCATCATCCAAGGCCCTTTACCTTCCTCTTCTAATTATAATGACTCCTTGCCACCTCTAGGTTGTGCAGTTACAATTAGATGCCTGTGAGTTACCATCCAAGGCCCTTTTCCCACTTATTCCATGAAATCCAATGATAATGTTTTTCTAATAGTTCCATAGCCAAATATTGTGCCAAAAAAGACTAAACTAACTAAATCCATAATCGAAAAGCCTTATAGTTTAGCAGACACATTAAACAAAACCCCTATATAGATTTCCATAGTATAACTCTAACAGATATCCAATGCACATATAACTATCATGAAAAACATTTTGAAATAATCTACTATGCCTAATGATACTAACCTTGATCAGTTCCAAAACTTAGTTGGACATTTGTCTTCATTTCAACAAATCACATTTGATCAAAAGGACATGTCTAATCTTGGCTCAAACCATAATAACCCACTATACATTGAGATAATTATTGTGGATCATAAGATCAAGTGGGTTCTTATAGATAATGGTTTAGGTTTGAATATCATATCTTTCAAGTTGGTATGATAATTGGGCTACATGGAGAGACTATTATAATCAAGGCTTACGACAATGCCAAGATGGAGTCTTTGGGTATAATTTAGTTGCTAGTCATGGTTGGGTCCATTTATCATCACACATTATTCCATATTATGGATATTATAATTATTTATGACATACTTCTTGGTCATTCCTAGATTTATGAAGTACAGGTAGTCCCATCTACTCTTCACTAGTGCCTTAAGTTTCCCCATGATGGGATCGAGGTTACTATTACCACTTATCAATAACCATATCAATATTACAAGCATCTTGAAGCTAAGTTTCATAATTATAAATATTATCTAGGTTCTAAGTTCATTATGAAGAAGAACAAAGCCATCATTTCCCATCCATCTTCATCTAATTATATCAACCCTGGTGATCTAACTTCCACTTTAGTCGATCCATTTCCTATAGCTCTGACAAAATAGGTTGTTATTAAAGATGTTGGTATATCCACATACCATATTACAAATGTCTTATTCATTACAAAATTTCCTAAATCCCTTAAGTCATTTGGAAAGCCTAAACCATCTAAAATTCCTAATGAACCCAACTAGATTTGGTAACCAGAGAAGAAACAACTAAAGCCACCTATGGTTTTTGTACCTATAATGACCCCAAATAAAGATTTAGAGGATTTTACTAAGGGAGATTGGTTATATTTTGAAGGCCTTTCTGATTGATTTCAAAATCCAAAGTATCTTATCCCTAATCAGATAATGGATCATCTTGACTATACAAGGAAAGGCCTTGGCCGATGAGCACAAGGAATCTTAGAGATCTTATCAACTGGATTTATCAATTGGAATCATGGTCTCAAATTTATATGACTAGAGGGTGACCTCATGAATTTCAATAGTGACTCTTTCAAAGTGACTAGCAATGAGACTCCTAATAGTGACACAGTGTCCCATTATAGCCTTTTTTATGAGCTTGCTAACTTAGATTTATTTTATTCCAATGCTATATTAACCATAACACCTATTAGAGATTCCCATCATAAATCAAACCCTCATTGTTACCTATTCATTTTCCATCTTGAAATCATAGATTGGGACCAACAAAATTTGATTATACACCTTGATGAGTTTTAAAATGATGAATCAATTACAGAATATGTAGGCCTACGAGATCAACTGCCCATTGGTGATCACAAATAGGGCTTTTATTTTTCATTGGATCCTTTTACCTACTTTAGAGAGTAGGAAAAAATTATTGGTCATAATAATGAACAAACATCAAGATCTTCAGGTGAAAACCTCTTTGAGGCACTCATCGATTAGGGAAAATTTCAAGAAAAAGATAAGCCTTTGAGTGAAGACCTATTTTAGGTACTCCTAGGTGGGAAAGTTTGTTCATCCTCTCAGGACACAAAAGGTCCATCTAGTCCAAGTTCCATATCTAGTAAAATAATTTCTTTATAAGAACATCAAATGTTTGAGCATCTTGATCTAGAGTTTCCAAAAGTTTTTGCTACTTATCCTTTACTTGAGATGGTAGATTCTGATTATTCATACTATCCAGATCTTTGGGAGGAACAACAAGAAGATATGGTAGAATAAGATGATCACGACCATATATTTCCTAAAATTCTAGAATATGGATCCACACTTCTTGTGAAAAACATAATATAAGTAAACTTGGGAACCTATGAGGATCCCAAAATTGTTTATCTTGGAGTTTCCCTTATTGAAGCAGAACATGAGCATGTTATATCCATTCTTAAGGATTATATAGACACATTTGCATGGGCATACTCTAACATGCCAAGATGAGACCTTGACTTAATTGTGCATCACCTTGTTATCCATCCTGATGCCAAACTACTCAAGAAAAAATTAAGAAAGATCCATCCATGCATCACCTTATTGGTTAAAGCTAAACTAGAAAATTTGTGAGGAGCCAATTTTATTAAACCCCTAGATTACTCTGAATGGGTTTCCAACATAGTCCCAGTAAGTAAAAGTACTTCAAGTATACGTATTTGTACTAATTTATAAGATATAAATAAAACTTACCTCAAAGATGATTTTTCTCTACCCAACATTGACATGATCATCAACTCAACTGTTGGGTATGAGATGTTGTCCTTAATAGATGGATTTTTTGGTTACAATCAGATCAAGATAGCCCCTGAAGACTAGCAAAAGATTGCATTCACCACTCTATGGGGGATATTCTATTACCAAGTCATGTCATTTATCTTAAAGAATGATAGAAAAACATATCAATGTGCAATGACTGTCATCTCTTATGACATTATACACAACATTATAAAGGTCTATGTTGATGATATACTAGCAAAATCATGAACAAGAGATAGACATCCTAACATTTTATGAAGAATATTTGAGAGGATTTGTGAATATAAAGTCCACTTTAATCCTATGAAATGTGTCTTTGAAGTCACATTAAGGAAATTACTAGGGTTCATTGTATCACAATGGGGGATTAAATTCTACCCTATAGAAGTCAAAGCTATTGTGGAAAGATCCAGTCTATATGTAGGTTCATTTCTCAATTGGTAGATAAGTGCCACCCATTTACTCATATTTTTAATAAAGGGGTAACATTTCAATAAGATGAATATTGTTAGATATCATTTGCAAAGCTTAAGACATACTTGTCCAATCCACCAATCTTAAGACCACCAACACAAAAAAAGCCACTACATCTTTATATATCAGCCACAAAACATGTATTGGGGTCACTTTTGGCCCAACATGATGATCATGGTAAGGAACATGTTGTTTATTATTTAAGTTGCATGATGGTGGCTTATGAACATAATTATACACCTATTGAGAAGGAATGTTTAGCTATGGTATTCTCTACTAAACAATTGTGACATTACATGATAAATATCAAAACTATTATCATCACTAAGGTGGACCCGCTCAAGTTCCTCTTATCTAAATAATCTCTTCAAAGACACATGGATAAATGGATTATGCTCCTAAGTGAGTTTGATATTGAGTACTAGAATCAAAAGGAAATCAAAGGGCAAGTAATTGCTGACCAACTTATAGAAGCTCCTATTGATGATACTCAGCCTCTCAAGTTTGACTTTCCAGATGATTCTATCACGATGATAGAATAAGAACCATAGGAACTTCAATAGTGGATTCTCTATTTTGACAAATCATTCATGTCCTATGGATCTGGAGCTAGCATATTGTTGATCACACCATAGGGGGATTTGATTCCCAAAGCATTCTATATATAATTTCATTATACAAATAATATGGCTGAATATGAGGCATTGATTGAAGGGTTACACCTTGATATATAGTGGGATATTCAAAATTTAAAGGTATATGGAGATTCATAATTAAGCATTAATCAGACCATTGATTAGTATCAAACAAGAGATGACAATCTTGTTCCTTACAAGCAAATTTTTGATAACCTCAAAAACATTTTAAATATCTACAATTTGAACAAGTTCCAATAGAGAACAATAGATCCATCGATGTAATGGTGATGATTGGTTTCATGATTCAAATAGATGATAGTGCTAAAGAGTATTAGTTCTTGATTGAAAATCTTATTTAGCCTATGCATGTTATAATGGATTTAGAGAGGGTGTACACCATTGTTAGTCATAATCCCCCACCTGAGCTACCATGGTACCAAGAATTTTATAACTATTTCCATATTCATGTCTTCGCTATCGACCTTTACAACAACCAACAAAAATTATTCCTTCATCACTTAACCTGTTATACTCTCCTAGGAAACATGATTTATCATAAAGGCTCTGATGAATGCTTCTTCATTGTTTATCTCTGGAAGAATTCAGGATGGCACTAAAGGAGGTTCATGAATAAATGTATGGGGCTCACATCAATGGTGTAGTCCTAGCAAAGAAACTCCTCAGAACATGGTATTATTGGCCCAAAATGGAGAATGATGCTTAAAACTATGTAAAGAAGTGTGTTCCTTGTTAGCAACATGACAACTTGATATATGCACCTTTTTTACCACTACAAAAAATCACAACACCATGGCCATTCTCAACATGGGGTCTCGATCTCATCAATAAATTTAATCCAACATCTTTAGATGGACATAAGCACATTTTGATGGCAACTAAGTATTTTACCAAGTGGATTAAGGCCATTCCTCTCACTTATGTTATCAGGAAGTAGATAGCTAAATTCATTCATTACCATATCATCTATCACTATGTTATCCTAGCCTATATTATATTTGATAATGGTGGATCTTTTGTGAATCATGATGTCAAATATCTTTGTGAAAAATTCAAGATCAAGCACAATAAATAAACTCCATACAATCCACAAGGCAACAAACAAGTTGACGCATCAAACAAAACCATTGTATCCATCTTAAAATAGATTGTCAATGACACTAGCCATAATTGGCACTTACAACTCTTTCTTACCCTTTGGTTTTATAGAACCAATCATTGAACCCAAATTGGAGCCACTCCATACTCGCTTATTTTTTGGTACTGAAGCTATTATCCCAATCAATATTGAGATACCATCATTACAAATATCACTAGAGCACATTGAAGATGATGAAGACTATAGAGCCTCATGGCTACAAGAACTAGAACTTCTTGATGGTAAGAATTTGGCTGCCCTAGAAAATTTTTAGGCCTATCAGAATAGGTTATGAAGAAGCTACAACAAGTGCATTATCCCTTGAGAATTTGAGATTGGTGACTTGGCTTTGAAAGAGAAACCAAAGAACACAAATGTTGAATGCAAAAAGAAAGGTAAGTTTCAACCTAATTGGTTGGGACCCTATAATATCATGGTGAACTATGGATTAGGGGCATATCAACTGGATAAACCTAACAGAGAAGAACTTCTAGAACCCATGAACATTGTACACCTTAAGAGGTTCTACACATGAACAACTTTGAACCATTATCTACAAGACCTTAGACTTGGGGGCAACTTATGTTGAAGTAACTTTATCCCACCCTTTTATCCTACCTTGAACACATTTTATACTACCATGGTCCACTCTTTATGATTCCAGATAGTGAAGGCTTTGGAATCATTAGCACTCTAAACACATTTCACCCTATCTTGGATTGTTCTCCTTGAGAACCATATTATTTTTTGTCTTGGGAATTTTTTAAGCTTGAACACTTTTTATCCTTTGACAAATTATGATCCTGATTTTGTCTCACAAATATTATGAATATACTTAATAGTGGTTAATCAAATCATTTCAGCCAAAATAATATTTTGTAGCTTCTTCACTAGACAAGTGAGCAAGAGCATCTTTTTAGTTCCAGACCTTTGTTAAACTATTACAAATAGGTGAATGTAGATACTTATTAGAGTTACTTCACACTGCACACCATTTTATATTAAATATGCTACTCTTTATAGGTATTTATTGTGGTATTAGGATCCTCACTCTCACCAATTTACAAGTATGGGACATTATAATTAGCTTATCTATTTTATTGGAACCTCTACTCTCGAACATGCATATCCTTGACTAGATGGTCCCACCTTATGCATATTTTATCCCAAAAATACCAAAAACATTGGAAATACCTTGAAAATACACAAAAATATTAGAACATAATCCAAAAAAAAAAAAAAAAAAACATTCTCACACTTTTATACATTAGTACATTCTCATCCTATCATGCTACGCTCTTTCCATTTTGTAAGCAAAGAAACATCTGTTCATCTTTTCCCATGCACTTTCTATTTTGCAAGATCATTCTTTCTCATCCCATTAGCATGTTGTTTACAAGACCATTCTCATTTTTTTTTCATATCTTCCATTTCTTCTATAACATTAATCATGTTGGTCTGATCATCATTTTTCTTCTATCTCATTTCTTGGGAGAACTACATTTGGCCTGAAGTTCATGTTGGAACAAGAGTCCATAGAACTATGTAGGCAGCATCGACTTGTATTATACATCTAGAGTTGGCTTGAAAACCCCTTCATTTTCTTCTCTTCCCCTATTTATTTTTTCATTGTTCCTCTTTAATTAGGGAACAATTATTGTGTCATTATTCTTTGTTATGTTGTGTTGGAAAGTAACACCTCTACCGCAAATGCATGAACATTTATCTTTAAACCACACTAACTTGATTTTTTTGTTTGTGTGTGTTTATTTGTGTTTTATTATTGTTTTTTTGTGCTTTCCCACCTCTCTTTTTATTTCTTATCCTTTTCTCTTTTTATTAATTCTTTTTTCATCTTGGTCTTGTGTTTCCCTGTATGTTTTTGCTTATCTCTTTTATGTTTTAGAGCATCTTGATGATTCGCATGGATCTTGATTATTTATATCTTGATCCTATGTTATTAATTTTTTCTTGGGCCATTTTTTTTATTTTGTTATTGTTATTGTCTTGTTTTTTTGTTTGATTTTTCTTTTCTCTTTTGTGTTCAAGAATGTCTTGATGGTCCATATGAATCTTGATTATTTATATCTTGGTCTCATGTCGTTAAGATGTTCTTGCTTTTTGTTTTTAAATTTTTTTGTTCCTACTTGAATCCTAATTATTCATATATTTATTTTAAGTTAGGCTCATTTATGTTTCTTTTTCTTTATCTTTGCTTTCTTGTTTAAATGTAAACAGTTGTAACTCTAGTTTTGGTCATTATTTTACCATTATCTTTAGTTATAGATATTCACATTTGAATCGTCTCAGTGCAATTGGAATATTATGTCATTCTAAGTTATTCATACTTATGATGCCTAATTTATTTTTATATATCAATAAATTTGTGCTCAGGTCTCAAAGTCTTAACAACAACATCAGCTTCTATGAACAATTCTCAAGAACACTTTGCAAAGCCTAGGCTCATGATATGGAATTAGGCATCTAAGTATTATGCATTTTAGCACTCGAATCTATGCTTAGACATGCATCTCTTCACATAAATTATGAGTCTAATTTATTCTTGGTCAATTTTCATCATTCCTCATTCCATTCTCTCCCACACTTGGGTGAACTACATTGGCCTAAAGTTTATATTGGAACATGAGTCCATGGAACTATGTAAGTACCACTCAATTTTTATTCAGGTTAGCTCAACTATATTTTATTCTTATTCTCATCTCTTTCATCACTTTTTTCATTCTCAAATGCAAGGTTTTATGTGGATTTATAGGAAATTACACCATCGTATGTACATTTGCACCTGATCACTTTAACCTATCTTTTGGGTTATATCCTTGAGCTATTTTTCTTGCCAATTGCCCACACTGGGGTAAAATTTTTGAACAACGTTAGAATGAAATCAGATCTACAGGGGAAAACCATTATTTATTCTTTATCAATGATCAAAATTAACCCTATTGGGGCAAACTTTTTTATCATGATCATATTTACTCTACTAGATTACTTCTTATTATCTTCTCTTTGGAGACCCTGTTCTAGTGGTGCTTCCCTTCCTGAAGTAGAACGTTATCTCTTTTCCTCTAATTTCAAGCTCTCCACACTACTACCCACAATGGTAATATTTAGTGTGCAACTTGTCTCAGGACTGATCAATGTTGTAAGCATACAACTTGTACTCTCAAATTAGGTACATTTAAAGTGTGTCCCTTACATGTTTAGATTGAATCCTTCCCATTACCCCCATTTTTGTGGCCTATTATATCTCTAATTATATTTTGATCATTGATGGTGACCATGTGTGCAAGCATTAGCTCATCTGGATGTGATCTATTCCAAGGGTTAATCTCTCACTTTCTCTCTTTTTGAGAGTCCATCCTTCTCTTTCATCTTTGTATGTCCTCTTGAGGGGGCATCATGGGTCTATTATAATTTCTAATTGAGAAATATTTTCTTTGAAAATATGTTGCTTTGCTCTAATGTCTTACTATGCCTTCTCAAATAGGGGTAAAATGTAGACATCCAATTCCTAATACCTTTTGTGTTGAAATTGTCAATCTTACTCGAATTGCACTCAAATGCACATTTTAGGCTAAAATACATAAAACACCCTAAATGGTTTGAACTTGTCATTTAAAAGTGCCAATTTAGGTCAAATTATCCCTAGATATGGCAATGCAATTTATGGGCCAACTAACTTTGATCAATTTATTTTGAGTCAAAAGGATGATCTCACCTTTTTGTGCTCTAGATTGCTCTTTTCTATCAAATTTATTGTACGGGACATGTACCTTTGTTATTTTGTGTTGACAACATCCTAAATGGTAATATGGTTCTAATACATCTAACATAACCTTATAATTCTTCCCAAGTCAAATTAAGACCTAATAATATGACTTTTTGACCAATTTGATTAATTTGTGCACCAATTTCTAAAGAATTGCACTAAACTTGATTAACCTTGTTTAAGATAATTAATACAAATTAAGAGATTAAATTAGAATTCCATGGAACTTATTTAATGTCTCATTATTGGAAATTTATTGTC
Organism: Torreya grandis; assembly: GCA_037957365.1. Lineage (NCBI taxonomy): Eukaryota > Viridiplantae > Streptophyta > Pinopsida > Cupressales > Taxaceae > Torreya > Torreya grandis. Next base: position 1,534,989 of record JARHVA010001602.1, read on the forward strand.
ATTAACTACATCATTAATGACATCATCATATAAGGTGGCATCCATAAGCCATAAATGCATTAAATATCAAGATTATGAGTCTCTCATGCCGCATAATGACCCTCCATGACTCTTAAATGCTCCTCTATCCTAAATATTGATGATCCTGTTTATGGATTTTAATTACATACTTAAATTAATCCTCAACCACACATCATTTTAGGATGGATGGTTTTGGTTGATTCTGGTCAATCTAAAAAATATATAAATAGAGAGGCCATGAACATCATTTTTAAGATTTATTTGTGAAAAGTTATAATGTTAATTTTTTTCTAAAATCCTTTGCATTTGACCATTGATTTTATGTGCAATCTTCATTGATAGGCTAGTTTAGTGATTTCACATCATAAGCCTAGATTTTGTGGAGTGTTCTTCAGACATTGGAGAAGTTTGCCACCATTATTGATGAAGACAAGGATGCTTGATCAAGGGAGAACATGATTTTGAGCCACTTTTGGAGAATGGATTCACTTGAGAAGGTATAGTTTTCTTGATTTCTTTCATTTGTCTTTCAATGTCATTAGCAATTCTCGCATGAATAGATAGGCTTAATTTGGTTTGTTCTTATGCATTTTCCTTTGGTTTATTGGACTAATTTTTGAATAATCATGTTATGTAATCATCTCTATAGGTAGTCACTAAAATAACTTCCCATAGATTCCCTTGAAAAACTATTCCTATGCATATTTAAAATCTAAATATCCTTGTACAATAAATTCATTGATGTATGTGTCAATGGCAGTCTTGATCTATTAGTTTATTGCATGAGTCCAATTAGTGTCTAGGTTTCAAAATTTTCTATATTTTCCTCTGACATGGTTATGAGTTCTATCTTTCATGACTAAAAACAATAGTAATCCAATCTAGATAACTAAGAAGCTAATAGCTTAGGAAATTCACACTAGAAGAATTCATATATTTCACTGTAGATATGCTCCTCAATAATTTCCTTTATAGTTTTCCCTATTCTTCTTGCTTCCTCTTTGGCAAAATTTTGAATTCTTTCATGAAGCCACCTCTCTATATCTCTTTGTCTTGGTAACTATATCAGCATGTTTCAATAAAGTTGCACACTCACCGTACCATTATTACAGAGGTTCATGGAAACCTTAAAACATGCTAATTCATGGATAGATTATGCACAGAGTAACAAAAGTAAATATCTCATGGCAATTCAAATTGTATATATTCATTAATTGGACATAAAAGATAGGTACACTGATATACATAGGTTTATTGGAATCTTAATATTCGGTATAAACTCATATAATTAATATATTAAGGTAAAAAAGTACTCACTTTACATAGAACAATAATAAAAGGTACATAGGAAAACCATTTTAGAACAATATGTATTAATCTCTATCACATCTGAACCATATACAATTATAATTGAGCATTATATATAGAGTTTTATTACATGAAGTAAATATTTCACAAATGTGTTGTGATTTGGTAAAAATTGTATTTTAGAGTACCCAATATTCCTAGCTTCAATCCTCTGTGGGATTGATTCATTGATTTATTTTTTAATAAAAATATGAGGGTGTATTAAGTTCCTTTATAGATGAACTCATATAACTATCTTAGATAAATCTATGTAAAATATTCCAATATATATCATTTTTTAGGTGCATATTCCACTTATGTCATAATTATAATATATATAGGCACCTTGAGAATAATATATCTTGGTGTCTTTCACATATATTTATCTAAGATGCGTATTCTAGTTTATATCTAAATAAAGATACTCTTATCCTTTATCACTATTCATTAGTAAATATTTCTAATATAGATCACATATAAAAAGTTTATAAAAACTCTTATATTAATTTCTATCAAAATCAATCTTCACTTATATATAAATCAACCAATTTAATATTAAAAAATATATATACTCATGATTACTTCTTAAAAAATTAAATAAAAATAAACATATTTTTTGTATTATACTTTAAAAAATTATTGAAAAAACTTAGGTAAAAAATTTAATTTCATGTATCTTTTGAGGAATTAAAAAAGAGAATATGGTTATACATATAACCATTGTGCTTACACAACTATATACATTGTTTGTTCACATGCCACTCCATATCAATTTAATATTCATGCAAGTTTAGATTATAGGTATGAATGGTTATTGGGAGTTGAAATGAATCACTAATGAATCAGTTTGGAAAAATACTATGACTATAATTATATGCTCAAGTTAGTTTCATGGAATTTATTCAAATAGAAATGAATTTTTCAATAAAGCTTAGGAGAATTTGATAGAATGGGTAAATGAGATCAATTTTCATTCATCATGATTATGAGAACCAAATAATAATTGAAGTAGATTAGCACATATGAAATATCAAAAAAAGGTAAAAATATAATTAATATATCCTCATTTTTTATTTATTAATATATATATGCATTTCAATAAAAATGGAAAAAATATAACACGTCAAATTTAAATGTCTAGTGCATGCAAACCAAAAAAAATAACCCAAAAAAATCCTTCAATGGCTCTACCTACATTCCATTTTCATTGATCCTTAAACATTAAACCACAACCAATCCCATATATGCAAATTTAGTGGCTCAAATAAAATATTGGCATTTACCATATATCACTCTCCACATTGATCAAATCTAATGACTAAAGATGAATTTAGATGGTAAAGTATCTACTAATAAAATATATGGATCACGTATCATTTAGATAATAAAACACATTTAAAAATATTTTTGTTAAGATTTCAATTTTTCTTTATGGACTAGATCTGACAATATGTCTAGGAAAGGAAAGGGTGCAAAGGGGTTGGGAAAGGGAGGAGTAAAGAGGCATAGGAAGGTATTTCATGATAACATCTAGGGAATCACCAATACTATCATCTGGAATATCTCTAGGAGGGGATGCATCTATCACATCAAAATAATCATCTACGAAGAAACCAAGAGTGTCTTGAAGATCTTATTGGATAATATCATTAGGTATTTTTTCACTTAAGCTAAAATCTCATGTTGTAAGACTAATTTCCATGAATGTGTGATATGCTCTCAAGAGGTAGGTCAGGACTCTCTATGAATTTAGTGGTGAATTGAACAAAAATGATTTTATCTAGTGTTTTTTAACACCACTTTATGATATGGAATTATTTTTTTAGTTACCCTCTATTATCAGTTAATTTCATTTGATGAGAGGGTGTAGGAATTTGGGTCAAGTTATTTACTCTATATTTCATTTGATCCCTTTTGATTTAGAGTTAAATTTGGTTTGTATAATATGAATTCATAAAATAAATTATGAATTTTTATTGTATTTTTTGTGTTTAAATTGAGCCATGCCATCTTTTGGAATGTATAATTATAATATTTTTAAGTCTATTAGGCACCATTTACATAAGTTATTATTCACAATTTGTATATAACACATGGGTAAGTATATGGAGTTGGGGGATAATTTTGTGGACATTTACCTTAACATATACATGTAATGTCTATAGCGGGTATGTGTTATTTTAAATTAGGATTGGGAGCACCAAACCTAAATGTGTATGCCTTATAACACATATGTTCTATATTTGGTGACTATAACACATAAGTGTTATAGTGTGCACATGTTATAACGCACGCATGTTATAGTGTGTATGCATTATATCACATACATGTTATAATTTTACATTTATATTGTTACATTTATATCCCTTATACTTTAAATTTATTTTAGTAAATATAAGAAATTAGGGTCAATTTTACATCTGATAGAGTTGGTCTCATAGTTGCATGCCTTACATTGTGGGAGATAATTTTTCAAAATACAATCTAGTCAATTCTCAAGCATTTTTAGGGTCTTAGTATTGAACCTATGGGTTTCATGGTAGAAATTTTACAATTAATGTCCATTTTTGGTAAACATATAGTCATTTTTTAGGTTTTTGTGCCTTCTAAATTTCTTAATGGCATTTCTAATAGTCTTAAGTTTGACAAAATTAAATTTTACAAACTATTAAAATTAAATTCAATCCAAAGTGGTGTCATTTAGACAATATAGGTCACATTGATGACTTGTATAGATAAAATAACCAATTTATGTTAATTTTAATCATTCATCATTCATATCATCATTCCTAATCACTGATTCATGATACCTCACCATCCATAATCACTCCCTCCTCATCCCTCCTCATCCCTCCTCATCCCAAATCACTCATTGAAAATCACCATCCCTCATCATTACTAATCACTCCCTCATTGACCCTCACCATCCCTAATCATTGATTCATTGTCCCTCATCATCCTTAATCATTCCCTCATTAAACCTCACTATTTCTCATCAAACCTCACCATTCCTCATCATGCCTAATTATTCCCTCATCCTCCCTAATCACTCCTTCATTGACTCTCATCATCCATTATCATCCCTAATGACTCCCTCATCATCCCGTATCATCTTTACTCACTTCCTCCTCATCCTTCCTCATACTTAATCACTCTATCCAATAATTTGATGGTGGGTGAAATAGCTTCCTACTTATGCCTGATTGACTTAATTTCCAATTCTAAAATTTACTTAGTCAAATAAGTCCCAAATAAAATCTTCTTTTAACCATCCTCTTTCACTCAAATAAGTAACTCAGATATATCATCTAATTTTATGGTTGGATTTGAAAATATATATGGTGATCCATGCCTAAAATATGGAAAGAGAGTGTATCCAGAATCCAAGACTATATAAAATAGGAAGGAAATCAATTTAAGGGTGACATTATATATATATATATATATATATATATATATATATATATATATATATATATATATAAGGGTAATTATAGACTAGTTGAAAATTCTAATCCCAACCCCATATTTGACTGTATATCCATAATAGACCATCTTGGAAGATAGATAGATAGATAGATAGATAGGTGGTCACCAATCTGGTAGAGTGTGTTCTAATTTGGTAACTAATATAGTGTGTTTCCCAACCCAAATCAATATATACCCAACCTGATCTATATCCAACTTTGTATATAAATGGAACGAAGGGAATATGCCTTAATCTAGTGTATCGATTAGGGGTCAATTAGAGCTTGGGCATGGCTCGGTGAGCCCTAAAGGCCCAAATGGGGCCTTACCATACTTTGAGTATTCCCTAGTCCCTAATATAGTATATTAAAGGATATAATATGAATGGGGGTCCCACCATATATATATATATATATATATATATATATATATATATATATATATATATATATATATATGGGGGGAACCATTCCTAAGGCCTTACCTCAATCTCAAACTTTATATACATGCTAAGGAAATGGAATCTTTCCCTACCTACTTCATCTATGCCAAGGAGTAAGGCAAGGGAAGCTTGCCTTTTTGATATCTAGATTTTATTTACCTAATAACATATCAAGTGGAGATTTCCTTATTGATGGATAACAAGGGATTAAGGCATAAATTTCAAGGGAATATTACCTTCATAGTATCTAGATTTATTTTGCTTCTAGATTAAGGCATGGATATCAAGGGAAGCTTACATTCTGATAGATAACTTTGTTCTTACCCTACCTAATTAACTATGCCCTACCCAATAAATCAATGGAAGCTTCCTTCACAATATATATCTTTGTTTTTGTTATACCTAATTTCCATTTATAAAATATATTCTTATATATCAAGGTAAGCTTTCTTCTCAATCTATAGTTTGCATATATTTTTTCCTTACCTATTTAGTTATGCCCTACCTACTTAGCTTCTATTATTGGCAAGGGAATCTTGATCCTAATAAATAGAATGATAAATGAAGTTTTGAATCATGTTATATATGTAATATATTTATACAATTAAATATTCCTTACCTACTATACTAATTTGAGTATGCCCTAACTATTTTACCTTCTTGAGTATTCCCTACCCGATGGAATATCTGAGCCATATCTTGATCTTGAGTATGCTTTACCTAAATACCTGACCAAATCTTGATCTTGAATATACCTTACCTACCTTATTGTAATTTAATATACCCTACCTACCTATTCTTATTTCCATACTTACCTACATGTACTTGAGTATGCCCTACTTGGCTATGCTTATTTCCATACCTACTTGAGTATCCCCTACCTAATAAAATACCCAAACCATATATAGATATTGAATACCTATATTTAATCCTTGTTTTCATATAGGTATTAAAAGGGATGATGAAATAGTGATTAGGGATGATGAGGGTTAATGAAGGAGTGAGTAGGGATGATAAGGGATGAGGAGGGAATGATTAGAGATGATGAGGGATGGTGAGGGAGTGACTATGGATGATGAGGGTTGATGAGGGAGTGATTAGGGATAATGAAGGTCGATAAAGTAGTGATTAAGGATGATGAGTGATAATGAAAAAATATTTCACCATATCTATATATAGGGGTAATATTTATTATCTAGGTGACCTTATATACCCAATGTGTGTAAGACTGATTCATTCCATTCCTTCCTATTGAATGGGCACTAAAACACATACTTTAAATGAGGGGGCATTGAACAAGCCATATCTTAATAGGAGATGAGGAATTCTAACCCATATAGAGAAAGGAGTGACTAGGGATGATTTTACATAATCATAAATCTTCTAAAACCACCATAAAGGTATTGGAGGGAATTATTAGGGATGAGAAAAGCTATTAGACAAAGAAAAGCTAGATATCAAAAAGGAAAGATTCCTTTTTATTACTTTATGGAATATATGAATTAGGTAGGGAAAGCTTCCATTGCCTTATATTATGTATGCGAATTTTGATATTAGGGTAAGGCCTTCATAATGGTGACCCAAATATATCTATGATGGGGTCCCTATTCCTATGTTATCTTTTGATATATTTTATTAGGGACCGGGGCATACTCAGAGTATTATAGGGCCCTATTTTGGCCTTTAGGTCCTATGAGGATATGTTCAAGCTCTAAGAAGCCCTCCCTAAAACATTAGATTAAGGCATATGCCTTTCATTCCCTTCATATATAAATTTGGGTATAGATCAGGTTGGGTATAGATCGAGTTGGGTTGGGAACACACTCTATCAAATACCAGATTGAAACACACTCTATCAAATTGGTGACCACATATCTATCTATCTATAAATCTAGTCTACCATAGACATACTCTCAATGACATATATAGAAAATGAGAATTTAAATATGGGGTTGGGCTTGAAATTCTTAGCTAGTCTCTAGTTTCCCTTATCTATATAGATATAATTTAGATTCTCAACTCTAGGATTATAATTATTATATTTCCAAATCCCAATATACATATTTAAGTAATAAAATTTCATCCAAACCTTTTCCCTACCTACTCCATCTATGCCAAGGAGTAAGGCAAGGGAGTATTTTCTTCTTGATATCTAGATTTAGTTCACCTAATATAACATACCAGGGGAATATTGCCTTCTCAATAGATAAAAAGGGAGTAAGGTATAACTATCAAGGGAATTTTACCTTTCGGATATCTAGTTTTAATTTGCTTATAAATTAAGGCATAACTATCAAGGGAAGATTTCTTTATGATATATAGATTTGTTCTTACCCTGACTACTTAGCTATACCCTACCCAACAAGGCAATGGAAGCTTTCTTCCTAATATATATCTTTATTCTTATCCTATATACTTTCCATTTATAATAAATTCTTAACTATCAAGGGAGTCTTGATTATTAATATGTAGATTGCACATATTCTTTCCCTACCTACTTAGCTATGCTCTATCTACTTATCTATGCCCTAGATACTTAGCATCTATTGTTGGAAAGGGAATCTTTCTTCTTGATTATTACACCCTTAACCTATGGCATGTATAGGGATAAGAATAGATAACTTGTGGATTAATTATCATTATTTGATGTTATATCACATTTATCCATGCATTCATTTGGTTAGTAGGTTACCCTATAGAGTAACCATAACTAGGTAGACTATATATAGTTGGTAGTGGGTAGTTGTTTATCATCATATTGTGAATTATTCTCTTATTGAAGCTTATGGGGGTTTCCCCCTCAAAGTGGCTTGTATTTTATTCATATATTCTACTATATTTGAGTCATATTATGATATAATTTTGTTATTCTATTTTATTATCTAAGTAATTTCATTACAAGTGGTATCAGATCTGTGATTTGGGAAATCATATGGGTGAAACACTAATTTTACATATTCGATTATATTTTTCAATTTGCTACTAATTTTCATGTAATTTTTTACTAAAGTTGGGAAATCAGTCAAGAACATTACAAGAAAATAAATTAGCATTTGGAGGTTATTTTTTTTAGTTATTTTGATTTTAGTGTTTTTCATTAATTCACTCTATAGTGCACAATTCAAGGAATTGTCCTACGTTATTTACTTTTTTATAAACCTCAAAAAATATAGCTTATATATGTTCTTTATATTTTCTAAGTTGAGGCTGACATAAGTATAAAAAAAATGCTTGCTCAAAGTTGGGTCAAAAGTGCCAATCAATGTCAACATTGTCAAGCCCTTTTATGGAAAATCTATAAACTAGGGGCCAAGGAAAGGACGTTGAAACTCTAGGTAAAAATATTCATAAGGAAGAGATAGAATTAGAATGGGGAGTTATTGGTTCCTTTATACCAACTTTCTTTGAGATAGATCACAAAGTGAGTTAGCTTGACTATAGTGTGCAAGGCATTTAAGGTGATATGTAAGGCATATAATCTAATATGAAAGATGTAAAATCACATCTAGAAAATATCATGATGGATTTATAAAATAATCAGCCAAATCATCCATCTATCACTATTACACAAACCCACCATGGTAGAGTCCACAACCAATCGAATCCAAATCTAAGTACATTGCCATAAACGAACCTGTTACCAAAGGTAGATATGCATAAATTTGATGGAAAGGATGCACATAATTGCATCAACCAAATCAAGATTTTCTTTATCTTCATCAAATCCCATATGGATAGAAGGTTACCATGGAATCCTTGTATCTAGAACCTAAATAATTCATTTGGTATCAATGGTTATGTACTCAAAAGAAAAATATGACTCTTAATGTCACCTAGTTAGTTTTTATAGAGGAATTGCAATTATACTGTAGTAATAGTGTGATAGATAATTAATTCAATCAAATAGAAAAATTGTGACATATTGGCTCAGTCAAGGATTATATTCATCATTTTTAGAGCCTATCTTTATGTGTGGAGAGAATCTTTGATGAGAACCCAAATGAACTAATTTTAGGTGGCATCAAGGACCACTTTCAACATGAGGTACACATGTTTAATCCACTTAAGGTTTATGATTATATTATCATGGCATGCAGGGTCAAGGAAAAAATCATAGCCAAAAAGAAGCACTCATTCACTCGCTTCAGAGATCATATCATATCGACATCATCATTTCCTCCACCTAATAGATTAAACCCTCATCAAATTGAAAAGAATCATGCAAAAGGATTATGTTTTAGTTGTGACAAGTAGAGCAAAGGAATTAGATGTGTTGAGAATAAGCTATTCTACACTGATGGATCTAATGAAGATGATGAAAAGGATGATCCCTCTAGTGATGATGAGGAAGAAATAGAGGAGATACCTAAATATTCCCAACCTACAATCTCTTATCATGCACTTTCAGGTATTATCACTCCTTAAAAACTTAAGGTGGTGGGGTTCCTTAAGAAATAAAAGGCATTAATGTTGATTGACTCAGGGAGCACACATAACTTAATCAACCATAATTTAGCCACTCAATTGAACTATTTCATTTAGCTAACACCAAAATTTTAGATCATGATTGTAGATGGTATCATAGTCAATTATTCAAGGAAATGTCATAGTATAAGCTTGTTATGGGTGAGTACAATCTAGATTATCCTATGTTTTTTATTCCCATGGGTGGTGTAAACATTATTTTGGGATTCCAATGGGTCATAACCTTGGGTATAATTGAGATGAACTTCTAGGAATAACTCATGTGCTTTCATTTTGAAGGAATGAAATTTGAATTACATGGATTATGGGCAAAATATCCACAATTAGTTAGTTCACATCAGATGACAAAGATGCTAAAAAGGGGATACAATGATTTATATCATAATTATGTTCCATAGAAGTTCAACCCATGAAGGCATATAAAAATCTTGATCTAAAAATTATTCTTGATGACCACCCATCTATTTTTGGGGCCATGCCAAAAGGACTACCACCAAAAAGAGAACATGATCATGCCATTCAACTACTTCTAGGGAGTCCACCACCAAATATCAAACTATATAGATATCCATATGCACATAAGAGTGAAATAAAAAATATGTTCCATGAGATGCTAGAGGCAAGGATCATCAAGAATTGCATATACATCACCAGTGGTCATGGTTCATAAGAATGATGACACATGGAGGATGTGCCCAAATTATAGGGAACTCAACAAGTACACCATCAAAGATAAGTTTCCTATTCTAGTAATTGATCATTTACTTGATGAGTTACATGGTATTATTTATTTCAAAAAATTGGATCTTTGTTTGAGGTACTATCAAATTAGAATCAGGGATGAAGATGTTCATAAAACTACTTTCTAAACTCATGAGGGCCATTATGAGTTTTTGGTAATGCCCTTTGGTCTTACAAATTCACCATCTACTTTTCAAAGCTTAATGAACACTATTTTAGGCCTTTTTAAGGAAGTTTATGTTGTTTTTATTTGATGACATATCATTTTATAATAAAACATGGGAAACACACTTGCAACATGTGATATTAGTGTTGATAGTTTTGAAGCAGCATCAACTTTATGTGAAGCCATCCAAATGTGATTTTGGAATACATAAGGTAGATTAGTTGGGTCATATTATATCCTATGAATGTGTCAAAATTAAAGTTATGGTGGAATGACCAATTCCCAAATCTCTTAAAAACCTCTGAGGGTTCCTAGGACTAACAAGTTGCTACCGAAGATTTGTGAAAGTTTATGACAACATAACAACTTCACTCACTACATTATTAAAGAAGGATGCCTTCTAATGGAATGAATCCGAGTAGAAATTTCTTAGAATAATCACTCAAGGATGAGAATTATGAGACAGAGGAACTCCTAGGATATATGTACTTGATCTTAGAATAGAGGGCTTTACATTGTGATATGGAATAGGAATAAGGATTTATGATAATGGTTACAACATGATGTTCTGTGACATGGCCCACTATATTATAATCATAGGGAATGGCATAGTATTCAACATTATTGACCTAAGACCCTTGATTATAATTAGGAATATTAGTCTCCCTTTTCTCATTTTGATTAGTAGTATGTTGTGGGAATGGATTTTTGTATATTCCCATGTCCTGACCAATGTTAATAGATGCTACATTGTTCAACTCTATTTCTCCTCTATCAATAAAATATTATACAATATGACTAAATTTTTACACACCTATAAATGAAATGCCCTTTAATTCTATGATATTCAAAATACTTGTTATCCCTATACCAATCTATTTTTGGTTGAGATTTATCAAAAGGCTTAGTGTTTGGCTATCTAATCTGGTTTGTAGGCATAATGTTTCAAAACACAAACTCAATAGGTTCCCTCAATTTTGAAAATGGATGTCAATTAAACTACCCTCTCAAAGGAGGATATCTTTGTAATGTAATTAGTTGTTGATGATGGTTATTTTATACATGTGGCACTTGAATTGTTTGAACATATCGTGCCTTTGTAACACCATTACCAACTATATTTTTATCATGGTTGAAAGGTTTTGGATTATCTACCACATTTGTTGGATTTGACATTGATGTTTGGTTATGAGTATGATGTTGATTTTGATTGGAAGATTGACCTTGAAACTAATTTGATGAATATATCTTAATCAATCCTATATCTATCAATGATCTCTCTATTTGAATGCATGTTAGAATTATGTGTGTTTTTAAGCTTAAGTAGGGGAAATTTGTGTTTTACCAAGGGTTAATCATTTTTTAAGTTGGTTAGTTTATTTATTTTTATTTTTTAGATTTAATCAATCATTTCAATGTAGTATTTTAAAACTAAATATTTTTTAGTTTTCCCATTTTGTGCATATGACAAATAGTTTGTTCACACACAACAAACTATTTGTGTTATATATTGCATTGCATAGTTTGTAGGTGTAAGAGAGTAATATAAAAAGATTTCATTATTTTGTTTCAATAACTTTGTTGTGAGGTTATTTAAAAAATATTTGAATGTATTTTCATTATAGTCCTATCCTTAATGTTGGTCATGTGGATCATTTGCATTCTTATATGCTTCTTTCATGGTATTAGAGCATTTTGGAAGCCTTCAGTTGTATGCCCACATTTCTTCTTAATATATAATTTTTATTTAGTTCCTATACATTTCAAGATTAATTCTAATATTTTTTAGATTCCACATACTTTTTGGTAACATTTTTTATTATACATTTACTAGAAAGTTTGTACTTTGTAAAAAAACAAGAAAATTGTAAAGCAAAAAATCTATTTTTTGACATTTTTTTAGCCCCTATAATAGGACATACAGGTCCATTTTTTCATAATTAAATGAATGGGAGAATTTTATATTATGTTTAGTCTTATATTAGACTTGGCCATATCATTTTACAATAGGTTATAGACCTTTTGAGAGCCCTATAAAAATGTTTATCGTCAGGCAATTTGTTTTGATGAACATTTTGTCATTAATTGCATGTTTCATGCTGTACATGTCTAAATATGATTTTTTTATGTGGAAGGATAAAATACTATTTAATGGTCCATTCACAACTAGGTTGCATAGTCTTGAATTAAGTCATACGACCCTTGTGAAGAGTTTTCTACATGCAGTTCCAAAGCGTTAAGGAGAGTTTTTGGGGAATTAATCAAGTTTTCTAAATTTTTGATCCCTTATAATGCAATTGGGGACTTTAAGGATTTTTTATTTTCTAATTGTTGAACTTGCCCATAACTTATCCCACACGTGTGAGTTTATTTTTATCTTTTTTAAAACATTTTCCTCTTGAAAAGTAGTTAAAAGTCAGTTTTTGACTTATATTTTCAAATTTGCAAGTGGCTAGTGGTAAATAAAATTTTATTAGGACTTTGTTTTTGTGAGAGGTATTGTAATCAAATAACATCACCGATTTTTTACACAAATTGATTTTTTTGGTTCACAAACCAAAATTATACATTTTTTAAAAGTTTTGTGGTAAAATACTCATTTATTGGCCAGATTATAAACTTGTAAAACATATTTTTTACATTATTTTACTAGGAGTTGGCATTTGTATCATAACAGGGTTTTTTTTAAAAACAAATTGTGAAGAAAGTTGTATAAAGAATGGAAAGGTTGTTCCTATCAACATCATCTTCTTCTTTGGGAATGGAATCCTGACTATTCAAACCCCTAAACTCCACAAATTACCATGCTTGGAAGCCAAAAATGCAACAACTCCTTCAATCAAAGGGATTATGGAGTATTTTTTATGACACAACACATACAATATTCACCTTTGAAAAGGATAAATATGCATATGGATGGAAGCAGGATGAGGCTGTTGGATTGATTGGCCTCAATGTTTAAGATAGTCTCCAATTTCACATTACAGATGCCAAAATAGTAAAAGAGATATGGGATAAATTTAAAAAGCTATTTGGAAAAAAAATGAAATTAAAATGTTACAATTAGATTTAGAATTAAATGCTATCTCTGTTATATTTCCCCTCAATAGATAAATTCTTGGCAAAATTCAAATTTATTAGGTCACATTTAAAATCTGGTAACAAGGATAAAAATGATAAGGAATGCATCTTCATGATTTTGTCAAAATTAAAAAGACCATATAGTGTATATTCCTCTACCTTATATACCATTAAGGATACATTAGGTGATGAATTCAAATGGCCTTCTTTTCAAGTTTTTTGTTAAATACTAACTAGAAAACAAACAAAACTAATGGCCCTAGATGCTCTACCTAGTTCTAGCCATGCATTAGTGGTTAATACCTCAAAAGGAAATCCTTTACCTAAATCCAAGAAGAGGCCAACATTTTTCAATAAACCTACATACACCACTACAAAACCTCCTCAATCTTATAAAAAAAGTCTTTTAAGCAAAAGAAGATTTTTTTTTGTCCTTGTAACTTTTGTAGTGGTCCTAATCATAATGAAAGTAGATGTTTTAAGAAGAAGGAAGAATTAGAGGTAGAATTAAAATATCATAATATTTATGTGACTTATCCATCTTATATTCCTTTTATAGGGAAAGGAAAAACACTTTCATCCAAAGCTATATCTTCATCTCATGATCAATGTATTTTTGACTTAGGTGCCTCTCATCATCTCACACATTCTTAGGATCTCTTGTCTTCACTTACAAATTATAGTACCTCACATATTTTAATGGGGAACTCTTCACAGATCAAATTTTTGGGATTAGTTACTATTAAAAAATAAGGTGGTTTTTTTAATGGTGTATTACTTGCACCCCAAATATCTTCTAATCTTATCTCAATGTATCAAATATGTCATTATGGTACTAGTAAAACTATGGAGTTTACTCCACATGATGTTGTAATAAGAGAATGTAATGATCCTACTCATATAGTTAATACATGTATAATATATCATTCTATAAGACTCTACACTTTTGATAAGTTTGAGTCTTCTTCTAGGACTTTTGGTTCTTTACTTGTAGCACATGGTGATAGTCTTAGCAAGTCATGGCATGAAAGACTAGGGAAATTAATTTATGGATATATAAATAAAATGAGTGCAAAAAATCTTGTAAATGGCCTTCCAAAGGTCTCATGTATTTATGGAATGTGTCCTATATGTCTAGTTGGTAAACAACACTAGGATCCATTTCTAGTTGGTCAGTCCACATGTGCACATGCACCCTCAGAGTTAGTTCATAGTGATTTGATGTCTTTTCCAACTTGTTCTTTTTTAGGGGCCACATATGCACTCACATTTATTGATGATTTCACTCATAAAACTTGGGTATATTTTTTCAAGTTTAAAAGTGAAGTATTTGATACCTTCATCGATTTAAAAGCCTTTATTAAAAAATAATCATCTCTTCCTCTTAATAAGATATACATAGATAATGGGGGGAATATGACAATAATACATTTTTAGATTTCTATACTGGGCATGGAATCTAACATATGTTCACTATACCATACACTCCCCAATAAAATCTTGTAACGAAGAGGAAGAATCAAACATTAAAAGAGATGGAAGAATCAAACTTTGAAAGAGATGGATAATTGTATGATTCATTCTAAAAAGTTGGGTCCACAATATTGGGATAAAGCAATAAATTATCCAAACTAAAATCAAAACTATATGCCTCACAAAGGTGTGTAGAATATGACACCTAAAGAAGCTTGGTCAAGGATAAAGCCTAATATATTAGATTTTCATGTCTTCAAGAGTCAGGGATGGGCATTTGTTCCTAATGACAAATGTAAATCATTAGAGAATAAAATCCAACCATTCATTTTTGTTGGCTATTGTGAATATGTAAAAGCTGACAACCTTTTTCTAATCTTATCTCACATGATGTGTTGTTTTGATGGGATGTATGTGTTGATTAGCTACCCACTCCATAGGAGTTTACATCTAGAACTTCTTCTCTTACTTTTATAGATGATAGTGAAGAATTTATTTCTAGTGTTGATTATGATAAGGATGTTTTTGATGTTTCACCTATTTAGCTACCACAACCATCTTCTTCACCATCTATGCCCAAGTGGGCATAGAGAACTCTATAGGCATTTGGTGATTTTATTGGTGATCCATCTAATTCTTGTCGCACTCGCTCTAGACATTTGGTGTTTTTATTATGGGAAAAGCCATTACTGATGATCTAGTGTTATTTTTTGAGGCCATTGGTAAACTTGAGTGGGATGCTACCACCTACGATGAGTATTATTCATTGATGAATAAATATAATTGGGATATTGTTACTCTTCTTAAAGGAAGAAAAATTGTAAAATGTAAATGGGTCTTTAAGATAAATATGATATAGATGGATCAGTTGATAAGTACATAGATAGATTAGTAGCTAAGGTTTTTTCATAAGTTAAAGGAGTTTATTAATCTAAAGCCTTTTCCCCTATAGCTAAGATGGATTTTATTCAGCTTTTACTTTCTCTTACTACTTCACATCATTAGTCAATTTTTTAAATGGTTGTGAAGAGTGATTTCTTACATGGTGATATCTAAGAGGAAATCTATATGGAGCAACCTCCAAGATTTGTGTAGGACTCATCATTAGTTTTTAGAATCCATATTCTCTTTATGGTATCAAACAAGCTCCTCGAGCTTGGTATGAGAAGATGGACTCTTTTATTTTGAGTTTTGGTTTCAATCATTATGAGTCAGATCACAATGTGTATAGCTTAAATCAAGGTGAGGATATTGTGATATTGATTTTGTATGTTTATGACATTACCCTCACTGGTAGTTTAAACTCATTAATTTAGGACATCAAGGATAAGTAGGTAGATAGGTTTGACATGATAGATATGGGACTTATACATTATTTTATTGGCCTTTAGGTTCATCAATCTTCTGAAGGTATCTATATTAGATATAGATGTATGTGATTTATCTTCTTCAAAAGTTTGGCATGGCTAATTGTAAGCCTTCCCCCACTTCATATTAGTTAGGTGTTGTGTTATCTACCACTTTCATGACTCCTCTCATTGATTCAACATTATATTGACAATGTGTAGGTAGTCTTTTATACCTAACTCATACACATCCCAACATCACATTTGATATGAAATTTATCTCTCATTTTTCACATGAGCCTCATAAGAGTCATTGGTAAATGTCAAAGTGTATTTTGTGCTACATTTAGGGTGCCACACACTTTGGTATATATTACACACCATAGAGTTATACATAGCCTTTTTGTATATACTAACTTTGATTGGGTTGGTGATGTTGACACTCACAAATTCACTTGCAAATTTGTATTCACACTTGGTTCTAGTCCAGTTGCTTGGTCATACAAAAAGTAGATAAATATTACATTATCCTACACTGAGGTAGAGTATCTAGGTGTTTTCAAAGCCATTCAGGATATCCTTTGGCTTTGACAGTTACTTGGAGAGTTTGGCTTCACCCAGTAGGGTCATACTATTATTTGATGTGATAACCAAAGTATAATTATTATTTCACACAATCCCATTGAGCATCAATGAACTAAACACATTTATATTAACATGCACTTAATTTGATATATTTTTAGGATGGATTTATTTCTTTAGAGTTTGTGCCTATAGCTAAGTAGATTGTAGACATATTCATTAAACCCTTGGCTTCTCCTCATTATCTTTAGTTATGAGTGATGTTTGGGGTGAAAGAAGTTATACTTGGGGGGATTTCCCATGAAGTCCTTCCTTTATTTTTTCATGTATTTGATTGGTTTGTACATGGGCACCTTATCAATAATAGTAGAAGGGACCCATATTTTGTTTGTCATTCTCTTTATGTTTTGCTTATGGGAGGGTGTTAGAATTATGTGTGTTTTTAAGCTTACCTAGGGTAAATTTGTGTTTTACTGAGGGTTAATCCTTTGTTACCACGGTTAGTTTATTTGTTTTTATTATTGAGATTTACTCAACCATTTTCATGTAGTATTGAAAATTGAATATCTTTAGTTTTCCCATTTTGTGCATATAAAAAATAGTTTGTTTACACACAAAAAACTATTTACATTATATATTTCATTACATGATTTGTAGGTGTAAGAGAGTAATATACAAAGCTTTCATTATTTTGTTTTAGGAACTTTGTTGTAAGTTTATTACTAAGCATTTGTAGCTATTGTCATTTTAGTCTTGTCCTTTGAGTTGATCATGTGGATAATTTACCTTCTTATATGCTTCTTTCATTTTTGTGATAACATCATCAAAATTGTCTAGACATTATAATATGAGATTGAGCACAAGATCAAAATTTATGTTTTTCATGAAGATATTGGTCAACTCAATGTCTAACAATGTATGTGGACATATACCAGCTAATACACACCACTTTGAAGATAGGTGGTAAAACTTTCACCTCCATTTTTCTTGATAACACATAAATCAACTTTAGTTAACTCATGTTCCATATTATATGATTTTTTTGAATAACTTATCAAACAAGTCATCAAAAGTTGGAACATAATTCTTTGGAAGATATGTGAACCACTCTAATGTAGGTCTAACCAAACTCTATGAGAATAGATGAAGTAATATTTTGCTATAATAACTGACCTCTTGGTAGGCTACAAAGAATAGACTTAGATGCTCTCTTAGATCTCCTTTTCCTTTATATTTATCAAAATTTATAATATCAAAGTGAGACTGATTACCGATCTATAATCTTGATATGGTATCTTTGATCTCTTGTAATTCCTATGTGAGGAGAGTATTTTGGGAAGTGGATGGAATATTATAGGACTGATAATGGTATTATGGATTGGTAGGTTTTGAATTAATATTTTGTCTTAGCCAATTAGAATTATCAATCCTATATCTAAATTGAATTGAGTGGAAGGAATTTGGTAAGGATTATGATTAGAAGACAGAATGTAAATTCATCATTATGGTAGAGGAAAAAGCATTTTCTTTTATCTTAGGAACTATTTTTGATTAGTTAGAACATATTATTGTGTATTAGATAAGACTCAACAAATATTAAAGCAACTTTTATACACATTGGAATAGGGAAGTTGCAAAATTCATAAAATAATTTATTGTTCAATGGGATCTTATTGAGGATGATCCAAATTTTGTAGTGGTTATGAAGGAATTTTATCAAAGGACTTTGTAATAATGGGCTTATAGGACACTTAATGGGGATTGGGAAATTTTTGAAGTTCTTATATAATAGGTTGTGAAGACTCTATAAGTACCTTTTGTTTAGGAGCCATGGATGTTTCAACATGAGGAATTTGACCCATTATGGGATTTTTTTCCTAATGTTCAATTGGGAGATCAATAACTAGATTTATTAATAATGTAAAAAGGGTATTAATTTCTTTCTCAGTTTATTACAATTTGATGACAACAATGGGTGATATTGGAGGTACAGACTCAAGTAATTCCTTCCCTTTTCTCAATGTTTCTATATTTGTTGATGATTGAACCTATTTGGGATTATGGGGGAAGAATATGTATCATCAATCCATTCTATAAATATGACATGGTTGGGTGTAAGTTGTGCTATTTCTACCCTACATATATTTTTTATAGGGAAATCATGAGGGATTTTGGTTCCCATATCTAGTAAGTGCAATAGATTATTTTCTCTATTAGCATATAATCATTGCTCAAAATGGTTTTGAGCTACATCATAAAGAGGTAGATATTATTTTTATTGTAATTGATTAATTTCCATACCCTCTTTATCTTAAGGATAATCATCCTCCTATAATTATTGATCATATTGGTCTTGCACAAAGGGATCTATTTGATTTTGGATCCAATCATCCTCATAAGGGGTATTATAGGCCATACCACTTCAATTGTAATGAGGCATATTGAAATCAATCATTAGAATAAAATTGGATAAAAAAGATGTCTTTTGGGAAAATATAAGAGTAAACTCTTTATAAATGACAATACTTGAACATATTTGACTCAGAGTAAACTTGTAAATTAGAAAAGTGGTCAGAATTCACATGGACAACATAACAACAACATTATTTCACACAAGAATAAAGGACTAAAGTTTACATGTTTGACCAATATGAGATGTATAAAGACACAAATTTGACTGAGATACAAATAAATTAATGGTACAATTTCACACAAGAAAACGGTATGAAACGTATGTTTTTTGAACAAAGAAGAATGGAATAAATTTGACTAAAGCCATGGATAGAGTAACACCTCTTAATGTAAGTATAATGTGATAATATTTTACCAAAGAAGGACTTAAGCAATCTTGCTTTATGTTATAAATTGACATGAGTTTAGGGGAAAATCACTGATCCTTTTGAAATACTTACTTTTGAAAAAATAAAATTTAAGGTTCTTTAAAAGTAATTAATTATTGTAGGTTATTATTAGGGTTTTTACACCTTATTATATCAAAATTTTATACATAAAAGGAAATCTTTGGAATTTTTTAACCTTTACATCCCTACATTAGTGATAATTCTACAACAAATAGGTTTCTAGTTTAAATTTCCATTTACAAAACTAAATGATCTTGATATACCTTACAGTACATGGGTGATTTATAATAATTCATCAAGTGGATGCAATACCATCTATATTTTTATAAAAGGGTCTTATCCCTTTAACAACCACTTCACATTTTAATTTCTCAGTGGAGTGCAATGTCTAGATCATGCAAGCTCTGAGAATCTTTTTGATTTGTTAGGTTAAATGTCCAACCACTATTCAATAAAAAGGCACACCCAATTTATATACTCCATTGGTGATCTTGTGAGATGAAATAATAGGTCAACTCACCCCTAAAGAACTTGAGAGGAGGTGATGAAATCCCAATCACAAGCCAAAAAATAAAAAAGGGAGGGTGGAAGACATACTTGATTTATGATTCTTAGGACCCCATTAGTGGGCAAGAGAAGAGCATATATCAAGTAAGATTTTGGGAGACAACAAGACATTAAAAAAGAAATGACAAAGATCAAAACTATTTAAGCAAATAATGAAAGATAAAATTCTCTTAATAGCAAAAACTTAATTGTGGTTTATTCTTTATTAAGCACCAATTTATAAAACTGGATGAAATTTGCCTTGGCTAGTTGTAAAATTTGATTAAAATGTGTTAAACCTGCAATACAAGTGGTTAAATTTTTAATTCATGGTTTTAAGAACTCTAAGGATATTGATTTTATTTGTTTTATAACTCTTATATTTTCACAAAGAGATAATTTCACCAATATGAAACCTACATAGAACACATACAAAACACAAAAAATTAGACAATAATGATTTCACCGATTATAGGGACGATTTCATCGATTAACAGAATAATTTTACTAAAGTTGTGGCAAATTCACTAAACAAAGATAATTTTACTAAAATTCAAATAAATTTGCTAATGAGTAGAAAAATGAACCTGAACAATTTCACCAATATTTAGGATAATTTCACCGAATATGAAATAATTTTACTAAAATATAGGAAATAAACTTTCTCTTTAGAAATAAATACATTGATAATTTGCATAATTTTTTCTAACTATTAGGATGAATTTATTGAAGTGTAAAAAAAATCTCTCCAATGATAAAAAAATTATAGACATAAAAAAGACCAAAGGAACAAAGATGATTTTACCACTTATAGAGAGGATTCCACCAAAAATTAGATAACTAGAGACAATTTCACCATTTTTGTGAATGAATTCATTTAAAAAAAAAAAAAAAAGAAGAAAAAATACAAAAAATTGAACACAAAAGAGACAAAATATCACTATTATCTTCAAATCAAGATTATTATATAGGCTCAAATGAAAGGTGTGGGTTATGCAGCCCCACTAAACATGCCATATTTGTTGATAGAATATGAATTCTCTATATTTTCACAAAGTTGTTAAGAACACAAAATAAAGTGATAGAAAATACAAAAATACACACCTAGGACCTCGTGAACTCAACAAATACAAAAGACTACAATGCTTAAAGATTCAAGCAAACATAATACAAACTTCATTGTAACTTGTCTTTGTTGGGATGTGGCTCAGATGTAGCTTTAGATGGTATTTATCAATGCCAAATTATAGGTATACATCTCAATTAAAGATATGGACCATGTTGATTTGATTAAAAAATAGAATATTGATGCACAAAGATACTTGATGATTTGACAACACTTCATTGTCTAAATTGAGCATATTGAATTTCATTACAAAGAGGTGTATTTATAACAAATCCAAATCAAGGAGGACCCTTTATCTTGAAATAAATATGAATGGTTACAAAAGAGTCCTCAAGAATACACATGGATAAATAATGTAATCCATTCATCTCAATCAAGAATAAGGATGGAGGATGATCTTTGAAAATATCAAATGAGAATTAATATAATCCCTTCATCTTGATTCCAAGATGAAGAGTGGAGCATTCTCCTCAAAATATCTTTGTGAGAGTGCATTTAAACCTACCATTTTATTTCCAAGATGAAGGGAGGAGAATCATTCCAAATAAAACACCCATGTGGGGCCTTCATCTTGTTTCCAAGATGAAAGGTTGAGAACACTCCTAAAATATCTCACAAGATGCATTGTGGGCCCTTCATCTTGTCTCCAAGATGAAGGTGGAGAATAATCTTGTATATTAATTCACTTATCAATTTAATTAGGTCACAAATGAATATTCCACAAGATCTCAAGATCCTTTCTTTGCATGAAGATTCCCACTTGGAGGGAAAAAGATGAATTAATTAATTGAAAGGAAATTCTAATTCTATTTAGAATAGAAATATAATTAGAATAATTATTAATTAATTTAATAAAGGATTAGTTTAATTAATATATATGTGGGGAATTTAATTTGAAGAATGTTTAATTAAATTAATCAAATATTAATTTAATTAATACAATGTATAAAATTTATTTAGAAGAATGATTTAGAGAAGGGGAAATATTACCATTAAATGATTAGAGAAAGAGGAATTATTGAATTGATTAGAGTAGAGAAATTGAATAAAGAATGATAATTGAATATATCTAAATGATTAGAGAAAGAGGAATTATTGAATTGATCAGAGTAGAGTAATTAAATAGAGAAATTGAATACAAAATGATAATTGAATATATCTACTACAGTGAATTAGCTCACCAAAAAATGCATTGAGGTAAATAAGAACACCTGTATTATATTAACAAATGATTTCGGACTAGATTGTGTGAAATTATGGGAAGTCATTCCATTTTGTAATTTGACATAAAAGTGATAAAATTGGAGTGTCTAGAGTAAGAATAAGGTATGAAAGTTATATAATAAATCCTTTATATGAAGATAATCAAATTACCTACCCTTAGTTACTGATATGAAAATTACAACAAACTGAAAATGAACATTAGTATGTAAGAATTTGGATTTAAAAACCAAATTCTCTCCACAAACATGCAAAATAGATTTTTATTCTTACTTTGTCTTATGCTTCAAGATTTCTCCCTCTTTCTTCACTATCAAGGAAGAACTCATAATATTACTCTCAAAATGTGATGACTTAAGCTTTACAATGTTTGTAATATTGTTAATTACTTCTATTATTGGAACAAATTCCACCTTGGATGCTTGGCATTCCATATATAACACTTTTTCTTCCTCAACCTTTAGAGGTTCTAATTTTTATGATTATTCACCTTTTATTCATTATATCATAGGAGATTTTTGGCTATTTTTAGTTTTCATTCTCATTTCTAAGTATGACTTCAAAATTTCCTCACACTAAAAAACTACCTTTTTAGCTAATGCATTTGCAACTGGTGAGATTCCATGTTCAACCTTTCTCAAATTAGTCAATAAAACTAATGAAAGTGGCTAGAAAAAATCATCACTCTCATTTATAATTAGTAACATAATTATTTTCATTGATGTAAAAATATTGTCTGCATGATTCTCACTAACAATGTCAAAGAAATGATGAAACATTTTGAGGATAACATCATCACATTCAAGATCTAACATCAAAACACATGACCTAATTTTTCCCATAGGTTATATAATTATAACCCTCTTAGAAAAAGGAGGTCATTTATTATCCTCTATAACTTGAAAAATTTCCAAAATTAACTAAAATATATCTCTCATGGTTTCATTGTTGTAATGAACCTTGGGAGCTATTATTCTTATAATTTCACTGATATAATTAGTAATAAAAAGCCTTACTTTTTGTCTAGGTGTCTCAAGAGTTGGGGCTAGACCAAGGAAATCATTAAGGATTTCATCACCCATTCCGTTGTCACATAGTGTTACTATTTTACCTTGGATAAATCATTTTCTACTTCTTTCAAGATGTTGGTTAGATCAGGTATTGGTTGGCATAGACACACTAGTTACCTTAAGGAAAAATGTAATTCCTACTTTTATAAATTTCAAACATGATGATTGAGACCTAATTTGTATAGAGTTATTACCCTCCTTTAAGGAATTAAATTTCACACTTGAACCATTGACCTTATCTTTAAAAATGTCATTAGTATCACTTATATGGATTTTCATGGAAAATGTGTAGTGCCACCACTTGTTATAATTATTTTGGCCTTGGGGAATACTTAATGACTAGATTTTTTAACTTCACTTAGCATTTTCCTAATATTTAGGTCCATCCTACCCTTGATTTTTTCATCATACCCTTTATTAATCCCTATATTTTAGGTTTTGTATAGATAGGAATCAATGCAACTTTATTCCATGTAATAGATATCTAACTATCACTATCAATAAATCTACTAGCCCTCATTACTTCTTATAGTTATCTACATAAAATTTATCACATAACATTCCTCTCATAGCATTTCACATAAACTTATTACTTCTTATAGTTTCCTTTCTATTGCATGCCTCTCTCATAGCATTTCAATACATTTTAAGGGAATTATCCTTAGCTCATCATTACGATCAACTCGAAGAGTTGTTATCTACTTTGAATCATCAATGCATCCCTCCTTCCACAATAATTCACATTAGAATTTTTACTAAAAGATTTAACAGTCTCTGCACATGCCTTTTTTGGAGTGGGCATGACACTACTACACAAATCACAATTTTCATCACAAATTGGATCATATACACATCAAAATCTGATTGTTTTATATGTTTTTCATAGTGAAACTTTGATTAATTTAAATCATTATTTAGTGGTACAAAATTGAAGCAAAAAAAAATTTTAGTTGTGCCCTATTTATGCTAACTTTGTGTGATATGTATGCCACATTTTAGCACCATTGTTATGCCACTTTTGCACCACATTAAAAATGAGAAAAATAAAAATAAATGTAATATAATTATTTAAAGAATCAAAAAATCATATTACATTTAATTATTTTATTATATATATATATATATATAATGTGAAATAAAATAAAAAAATTTGAAATATAAATAAATATTCTAAAATAATTTTATAGATCTAACCTGTAAAAAAAAGCAAAAAACTTATTAAACTATTAAATTCACAAAATAAAAAATATTATAATTTGAATTAAAATAACCTATTTTAATTATATATAAGAATGTAAAAATAAAATATAAAATTTTGAAAAAAACATATTTTAAATATTTATAACAATGCTAAAATAACATATAAAATTTTCATACAAAATTTAATGTCATATGTAAGTTAATAAACTGATGAGAATATAATGTCGAATATGAGAAAATTAAGAATTTATCATTTACAAAATAATAACATGAGTTTAAATTAAAAATTATATAAAAACTATGACTACAAGCTATCATCATTTAATGCTAGTTACCATCACCATCTATGTGTTGATTGTCATCATGGTAATCTATGAGGTCATTGTCTATATTGTTTGAACTATATTGCACTCCAAGTGATAACAAGTTTCCATAGCCATAGTTGGGATCATCATCATCAACCTCTCTAAACATATAACCATCAACTAAAATGGATCTATTCACTTACAATGACATTATTTAATAATTATTAAAATATTTCAAGTTCAATTCATGTTAAATGGTTAATTTGAATTACAAACTAAATTATTACTGAATAGTAAATAATGATGACTTATTGTCACAAACCCCCTAGAATGCACCCACTCATTGAATGCATCAGTGTTCTATCCAAGGGTTTATAGTTTATCCCATAATTCCTTAGTGGCATTAAATCATACACCTTCTCCTAAAAAATAATTAAATATTAAAAATATTTAAGTTTAATTTAAAATCTGCAAGTGACATTATTTAAATAAACTTGTGAAATTGCAATCAACATGTTTTACACTCAGCTGTCCCAAATGATGGGTTTATAACTTCCCTTGAATCCTTATGCTCTTATGGGATTTGGCATGGGTAATTTTGACCCTTGTGTTAATATGAAAACATAAAAAAACTTGTAATTAATGAATATAAAAAAGAATTAAAAAATCCAATCAATCATTTTGTTTTATCAAATTACTAGAAGCTCATTTTGCATTCAATTTGTGCCACTTTTCACATATAATTTGCCACACAACTTTATTGATGCCTAGACTCAATGATCTAATTTATATTCTTGTGTATTAGCCCTGTACATCTCTTGCACATTATTTTTTTCATATAGTATAAATATAAAAATAAATAAATAAATAACACTATTCAAATTAATTATGTTGACATACCCATATATGTCACCTCATCCTCCTAAGCACATATGTTGTAAACTTTTTAATAATTCTCACATCATAAAATTCATGATCAAACTCTTTTTGAATACAAGAAACTGACCAATTTAAATGCTTAAATGGGTGACATTTGATTTCTAAATGTCAATTTTTTGAAAGAAACTTTTTGGCTCACATATCAAATATTTTTTTAAGTTCTAGAAATAAATTATTGAAATTAAAGTAATTTTAAAATTTGAAAAGAATGATAACCAAAAAAAATTAATATATTAAAATAATTAATTAAATTAAACAAATTTATAATAATACTTACTTTCCTCAATCATATTTTAATATTTTCATGTCTTCATTGACATACAATCTCACTTTGACACTCCCCCACACTCAATACCCAAATGGTTGATCATCTTCATAATCATGAGAATAATTTATATACCCCCTATCAATGCTATAGGAAACACCTCCTTAAGGATTTTAGGGGTAGTGTTGACTAATTTAACCACAAGTCAAATTATGTCAACCCCCTATATAGTAAAACTTGTTATAAGGGACTTCTAGGATGTAAAATGTGTCCCATGGTCTTTAATAAGGTCAAACATCATGTTTATCTTTGTCATATTTGTCTATAGTTAGTCTTATGTCATCTAGGGGTCACTTTTAGGTCATTTATTGAAATTGTATGATTTTCATGGGAATATAAATGTTTCAAAAGCATATCAAACATCCTATATGTTAGGAGAATGTCAAAGATGGCATTTTTGAATTGACAACTGCAGATGTAATGCCCAAACAAGAAAATCAGTGAGAAAAGTGATAGTTTTCAATTATTTTACGACCTATACAATAATTTGGGCATGTGTGAAGACTTATAAAGTGGATATTAAATTAACCTAATTCCATTTCCATGCTCAAGAAAATTTGATATAACTAAAATTATCTCAAAATCCACCTATCTTTCATATCACTCTCTTTTGCAAGCTAAAATGGTTAACCGGTCTTTGTTTGGTATGGCTAGGAGAAGGTGAGTCAGTGCAATTGATTTTGAGGGATGATAGTAATCTATGTGTAATTCAAATCCATTTTTAGAGTATTAGGTTTGGAGTACCATTATCTATGAACCATTGCTAAGAAGTTATGATCCTCTTTTTTGCTTATTTATCCCCAACACTTCAGGGTTTCTTCTTTGGTTACATTGTTTTATGAAATTAAAGTTGTATACATGATCTTAAAAATCATGACCTTTCTCCTCATAATAATTTTAATCTTGATCATGTGTGAATGTGAACTAATGAGCAAGACTATCTCAGTTTTCTAGTTAAGGACACCATTAAAGTTGCAGACCATTGTTTCACCTATTTCAAGGTTATTCTCATGTAAGTGGATTTAGGACAAAGATGGAATGCTTGAGTTTAACATTTGATAATATGTTTGATCACTTTTTCATGAATATCTTTGTCTCAAGAGTGTTTCATATGAAATGTAAGGTCTTAGAATTGCACATAGTCAAGAAACACTATGACTGTCACCTACAATCAAGTGCAAGGAAGCTTTGAATAGTCATGGTGATAATATAAGATGATTTCAAGGTTGATGAGAGGATTATGAAGTGAGAAAAATGGGACTTATCTATCTAATAGGTCATTAGGATGATGACAAGCCTTCAAACCTAACACATAGTCATATGTTACATAGTGACACCTAGAGGTTTCTAATAGGGGTTTGAGTGTAATCCAAGAAAGCAAAGTAATTTTGAAATGGAGATGCTTGAAACTCACTTGAGAGCTTCATTGAGGTTTAAGAGCATTAAAAATTCACTGTGATAATAATGAATTCATAATAGGGTAGACAGACCTAGGTCCATGTTCCTAAGCTAAGAAGGTTGTAATTGAGAAGTTTTACCTTAACTTCTCTAAATGAAGATTCTTCTTTACTTTTGGTCTTCTTATGGTGAAGTACCTTGAGGTATGGATAGACCTAGTTATTTTAACCATGTAACCCAAGCATAAGGGCAATGCATTGAAAAAATAAAATGGTTGCTTGATCAAGAGATGATAATGTTTGATAGGTTTCTAACTCAAGTAGGTTTTGACATGAGACACTCAGAAAACATTATGCAAAGATGACTAAAAGTAACCAAAACTACAGTGACCTATAGTATTGAGTGAAATTATGATCTCAATGGCATGAAATGAACTTATGTAGGCATATAATGTTATAAGTAAACTCAATAAGGATTATAAAAGATTAAATCTAGTGTCAATATTAAATCTTCACCTACATGTCTCATATTCCCTAAATTGTCATCTACAGCCTGACTATAGACCTACAAGGTTGATGATGAGAAATAAGAAGTTGAAAGTTTAGTGGGCATAGATATTCAATTAAGTGTAAGTGATCCAATGGTATTATAAGGAATATGAGATAGTATTGAAGTACTCAGATGTAAATGAACATCTACATGGGTTTTTTGGACTCTCTTTGATTGTCACCTATAGGTGACATAGTTAGAAGATCTACAAACTAGTCTGAGCTAATGGTAAAAGATGGTTTGAGGGGTTAGAAAAGGTGTAAGGTGAGTGAATACTTTGAAAAAAAATTCACACCTATCCCACACATATTTATATGATCCTAATATGTGAGGACAAAACAAGACAGGTTTCAAATCTCAACCTACATGCAATGTAAACCCTATAGACAATACATAGTCTTCAAGGCTAGTTTTAGTTTTTGGAATATTAAGAGCCCTGTAGAGGTGATATAACCCTAAAATTTTGTACAAATGGTCATAAATACTAAATAAATTCATTCATAACCTCAGTTGGTATAATAAAATAGGGGAAATGCCCTATGTTTTATCTCAGATAGAGGGCACTCCTAGTCAAGATGAAAATTATAGGTTTGGTGTGTGAGTGTTGAAAGTATAACATAAGGAGTATTGAGTACATAAATAATAGTTTTAAAGGTTGTTATTAAGGTAAAGGAGTTATAATAATAATAATATTTATCTATTGGTAATATTCACAATTGGCTATGTACCAAGATACACAGTCAGGCCTATTAGGCCTAGAACTAGGCCTAAGTCGTAATGATGCTCAATTCCTTTTATATGAAAAATTTAACCCTTAAAATCAAATTTAATACCCTCATGGGTGATTTTAGGATATATTTTAACCATTATTATATATAATAACAACATAGGGTGGTCAATTTAACCCAAAACCATGACAAGGGTACCTAGAATGCACTCAAAAGCTCGACAGGCCAACTTTGAACACTCATACCTATACAAAAACATTAAATGGTATCAAAATGAGATATTTATGGTTTATTAGGGTAATAAAATTGGTTTTAGTGTAATTTTTTCATAGGTTTGATGTTAGTATTTTATGAACAATCCTTAACGGTCCAAATAGATCAAAACCCTCCTAAACCCTTGTTTAAAACCTGATGGAGGAAATACAAATGGATATGCATTAGAAGGGGGTAATATGGCCTAAAAAATATTTTGGAATTTTTTAAGACTCTCCCATTATCCTTCCCAACTCATTGGTTTGTATCCTACTTGTATGGACAAGGTAAAAATAGGGGTTTTTATAAAGATTTGACTTGTTTTGCAAGTATAGAAGAGTTTGAACAGGTGATAATAATTAGGTAAGGTTTATAGATACTTATTCCCACTCTCAATATGGATTTTTCACCTTAGATAATAATAAAAACACCTCTATTAAGTCATTAATTTTAGGCAGTCTTTAACAGATAGCGAAAATGAAGAGTGACTACTTAGTGGGAAGATGAGATGTCTAATTTTAGATCTTTTTACGGTATAATCCATGGAGTGGAAGGAAAAATGAATTTAAAAATGTGTCCTAACACCTATTCCATGTATTTTTTTGATAAATTTAAGGCCACTTGAATGACAAATATGAAGAACGAGGCATAGAAGATCAATGAGTGACTATAGATGGTGAGTACAAGTGTCATGAAGAAGACTATCAGTGAGGGATGCATCTGATGATTGTCATAGCTTATTTACAAACCCCATAATATATTTCATATGTTTCAAGTATTCATATTTCATTTTTTATAAATCAAGTGATGCCTCATCATGAAGGCATTTTCAAGAAGGGATTTGAATGTCTCTACACCAGTTTTGGAGAGTTTGTCATAGTTCATATGGACACTTATCTAAGAAGACCTTCATGGCCTATTCCACACTCCATTTTCCTAAAATATAATTTTTACTCATCACTTGACACTTTTTCTTGTGACCCTTGAGCTCCACTTATTCTCCCTCTTCTAGCATGTTCTATAAATGCAAGCCATTTTGGCTTTTGTATTCAAATCCACACCTAGTATGGCAAAGCCCTGCTGGTTTGATGTTATAATTTTCATTTGAAATATATATTTTAAATCTGATTTTTATTTCACAATATATATTTTCAAAGTGTGTGAAGTGGTGTATAGTGAAATGTCAAGTGATTAATATCTATCCTTACTTTCTCTCAACTTTTTCATGTTTAATGCAAGTAGTTTCCACTCTAACAAGTCACATGAAGTGTATTCAAATGAATTTATCTATCTTTAAGTGTAAGGATTAGAATTAGTGTCTAAAATATAACCTTTGGTTCACTCACCTTTATTATTTCAATGCATATCACCTCCATGCTTGAAATACTAATGTTAGAGCAATTCAGGATTTTGAGACTAGTGTTGTGAGTCATGTTTCATAGTGCACTTATATGGTAGTCTAGTGGAGATATTTTTGGTATATTACCTCATTATATTATTTTATTTCCATGTTACATATATCTTTTTTCATCCAATAAAATAATGAGTGTAGGTGATAAGCAAGCAAAGAGAAATCTAGGGAGCTAACCCTTAAACCTATAGGTTTACCTCTACTATAGGCAACCCACAGGCCTAGAGGTAATCCAATGTTTCCCAAATTTTAGAGTAGTCTTTAAAAACCTTCTCTAGGATGAAATATTTGGTGACAACATTTTTGGCATGTTCATTGGGATTATTGTCTCAAAGACATCTTCTCAAGGTGAATGTTGGTCTCAATAACATCACAAATGCATATGGTGTTCTACTCAGCATTTGGTGACCCCATTCAAGGTAATATTTGGTTGTAGATTAAGTTTTATCATATCTTCAGTCCATAATTCATGGTCCTTACTAGGTCATCTATTATTAGAGGTATCAACCCCATAAACCCACTCCTGCAACTTAAACTTCCTCTTGAAGTTCAACATCCTCAACCTATCTTGACCTTTAAAGAATAAGATGAGTTTGAAATCTATGAAGATCAAGAGAGTGAAGAGGAACTTGAGGATAATATGGCTAGGAAACATGTCTTCCCATCATTTAACACTAGAAATCCAATTCACCTCAATGCATATGATGATATACCCCCTAATGCTACCAAAAGTGTTCCCACTTTTAATGGTTAAGGTCATGTCATTCTTAGTGAGCATATTACAGACATATCTAGCTTATATAGTTTTCATAATGTTACTAAGGTATAAATTTTTATTAGATTAATTACCATGTCCATTAGATGGAAATCACATGACTGGTATAGGACATTTATTGGATGGTGTATCACCACTTGGGATGATTTTAGAGAGTTGATAACCTCAAGGTTTGAAGACAAAAGTGATCACATATCACTCATTCATCAACTCAATGTGATTCAAAAAGGCCCCAAAGATAATATGCATGACTTTAATGAGAGATTCCAAAGAACTTGGTATAATTTTCCTCCTCCCATGATACCACCTCTAAGCTTTTTACTCCATACATACCTAAGGGATATTAGTACTGACATAACCATCATGTTATAATCCATGAGTGGTTACACCTTACCTGAAGCATAATAAAAGCTAGAAAACTAACTCCAAAAGTCTCCATGCCTCTGCTACAAAATATGTCTAATGTTGCTCCAAGTGTTTCTCAAACTCCAAATGCAAACAACAAGTATAAAACTACCCCAAAGAAGGTAGAAGATACTATTAATTAGGAGGCAAGATATAAAGCCTTAGAGGCTCATGTTAGGCAACCAAATATATAGTATGGATTTAATAAAAACCCCTACCCCTATCCTCAATAAGTAAATAGGTTCCCACCTCAATATTATGGTTAAGGTAGAGTGGAAGGACAACCTAAATTCATTAGACCATCTAATGCATACAACCCAACATCTACTTTCAACACAAGAGCCATGGTCCTGGTGCATAGAAACTTGTTCCAAGGATAAGAATGGAAGCAAGGATAGTTCATGGTTGCCAATGAATATGGAAGAAAAGATTTGGTTTCTCAAGGAGGATTTACTCCTCAATTTTCATCAAAAGATGAGAATTACATGCAAGCAAATGAAGGATGACAGCCCCAAAAGGTCAACCTTGAAAAAAATTTAGTGGAAGACACATATGTTCTTAATCAAAATAATTTGTATCTAATACTAGATCAAAGAGGAAGTACTTGGTGGATACCCATGGTGTTTATACAATTTCAAGTAGCCCTCATATAAGGCAACAAGGTGTGATATCCCATATAACTTTTGCACCTTTTTCAAACCATAATGTAGGAAGGGTGGCTCAAAGTGATCTAATTAACTAATATCAAAGCACTTATTTGCCTTCAAAGACACAATAAAAGGTGAGTTATCCTATTTTGAATACTATTTACTCTTTAATGAGTGATAAGGTTAGTTTCTCTCTTTGGGAAATGATTTACTTGCCTGGTCAAAAAGAGCTCCTTCAAGATTAACTATCTCAAATTCACCTCATTCCTTAATAATCAATCCATGGTAATGTTTCCCTCACCAATTATCCCACCCACATTGTGGAACCCTTTTCCAAATCTGAAAAGACTCCACCCTTCTAGCTCACTCTCATTGTGGGAGACAAACTTGTTTACAATTGCATTATGGATAGTGGAGCTAGTACCTCAGTTATGCCTAAGCTCATAGCAAATAATTTAGGCTTGAAATATGAACCATATAGTAAGGTAGTATTTCAAATTGATGGGACACCAAATATGTTAGTGGGACTTGTCAAAGGTTTGAGAGTTTTTTTGTATGATTGTCCTAGCTTCCCTATCCTTCAAGATATAGTAGTGGTTGATTTGCCTGCTCAAGAGATTTCATAGATAAGATAAGAGTCTACCTCTCAAATAATTGGTCCTTATTGGCATTAAAGACAATGTATGGAGCAAAGGTAACCATTAGAATTTAACCATTGGCTAAGTTTAATATTTAACCCTATGTGGAAGTAAGCTCTAATCTTAATTGTGTCATCAATGATTAAGAGGAGTCTATTATGGATGATGGAACATCTTCTAAGATTGATGACATATATGAAATTTTCATAGATTATTATGGTGTAGACACTTATGGACATGATCCATACACTTACTTTGAGTAGACTGATCTTGGTACATATATCATCCATGAGAAAGGAGATGAGCAATATGAAGTATGCATTAATAGTTCTTTTCCGCAAGCTACTGAAATTAATTACCTTATTCACTTTCATGATGATTATGTTATTAAAATTATGGTAGATCAAGACAATGAAGATAACAATGCCATTCTATGCGTACAATATGGAGGAGTCCATGAACATGATAGCCATGCAGAAGAAGATGACTTATGCCAAAGGTTCTATGCCATAAGTCAAGAGTTTGAGTAGTTGAGTAATTATACTTCCCCTCCTAAGAATGGTGAACTTGATAATGATTTTATTGATGAGTCTAACAATCATGAAGGAGAGTGTCCTTTTGATCATGAGAATGAATGTGTAGTCACTACTAAGAAGGTTACAGTCATGGAGGAGTCCAATGAACACAAGGCATAATTTATATGTTTGAGGAACAATCAACACCTCAACCTAAGTTTGAATCACTTTCAAATGTGTTGGATTAGAAAAAGAATAAGATTGATTGCTATAGACATAAATTACATTATGTTCAAGAAGAATATGAAGTTAAGACAACTTTGATGACCCCCAAGGTGCAGTTTTAGTGCCAATTGGATATGATAGAGATCAAGCAAGTTGCAAACTCAAAAAAATCTCTTGGAAGATAGTATGAAGTATTCTTGAGAGATCCAAGTGACATACTTGCTAAAAATAGAAGAAATAAGGATGGTAAGTCATTTTACCATCAACATAAGTAAGTTTTTATTGATAACTATGCTTCACATGGTGGATTTATTTCATGGAGCAAGAATGATGCAAGAGGTACTATCTTTGATCCTCATTGAAGTGATGGTGATTATTCTTCACTTCAAGTGTTTGAGGAATTTTACATACTAGGATAAGTGTTTTTTGATTATGTTGTGTGTTTTTCCCTAAGTTTTCTTAAGAACATAAGTGTGTTTGTTTTGGTGTGTTGTCTTGTGTGTTTATTTCCTATTGTTTGGTGTATTTTGGTGTTATTTTCGAGGCAATTTAGTGTCCATATAATGTATAGGTGACTCCATATTCCAATGAATATGATTTGGCTCCTATTTTTTGGCATAGTTGGCTTGCCATCCCTAGGAAATTTCCAAAATAATGACTAATTTGACCATAAGTAAAATTAAGTCAACCCCCTATATAGTCAAACTTGTTATAGGGGTTTTATAGGATGTAAAAAGTGTCCCATGGTCTTTAATAAGATCAAACATTATGCTTATCTTAGTCATATTTATCCATAGTTAGTCTTATGTCATATAGGGGTCACTTTTGGGTGATTTATTAAAATTATATGATATCCATGAGAATAAAAATGTTTCAAAAGAATATCTAACATCCTATATGTTAGGATCATGTTAGAGATGGCATTTTTGAACTGATAACTATAGGTGCAACATCCAAACAAGAAAATCAGTGAGAAAAGTGATAGTTTTCAGTTGTTATATGACCTATACAATAGTTTAATCACATGTAAAGACTTATAAAGTGGATCTTAAAGTCCCCTAAGTCCATTTACATGCCCAAATATCTTTGATAGACATAAAAATGATTAGAACTGACCTATCTTTACTATCACTCTCCTTTAAAAGCTAAAATGGTCAATCGATCTCTATTTGGTAGAACTAGGATGAGTTGAGTTAGAGAAAGTGATTTTGAGGGATGATCGTAATCTATGATTATTTAAAATACATGGTCATATTTCTAGGTTTGGTGTACCATGATCTATGAACCATTTCTAAGAAGGTTTATTCCTCTTTTTTGCTTTCCTATCCCCAACACTTTTGGGTTTCTTTTTTTCTTGTATTAGTATGTGCAATTCAAGCTGTATACATGATCTTGAGATGTATAATATTCCTCCTCACAATGGTTTAATTCTTAATTTCATGTTTGAAGTTGAATTGATGAGCAAGACTATCTTAGTTTGATAGTTGAGGACACCATTAAATTTGCAGACCAATGTTTCACCTATTGCAAGGTTATTCTCATGTAAGTGGATTTAACACAAAGATGAAATACTTGAGTTAAAAATATGAGATTATGTCTAATCATATTATTCATAAATATATTTGTCTTGAGAGTGTTTGATATGAAATTCAAGGTCTAAGAAAAGTACATAATCAAGAAACACTATGACTGTCACCTACAGTCAAGTGCAAGGGAGATTTGAATAGTCATGGTGATGAGATAAGATGATTTCAAGGTTGATGAGAGGATTATGAAGTGATAAAAATGGTACTTATCTATCTAAAATTTCATTAGGATGATGATAAGCCTTCAAATATAGCACATAGTCCTATGTTACACATTGACACCTACATGTTTCTAATAGGGGTCTGAGTGTAATCCAATAAGGTAGAGAAATGTTGAAATGGAGATGCTTGAAACTCACTTGAGACCTTAATTGAGGTCTAAGAGCATTAATAAGGCATTATAATAATATTGAATTCATAAGAGGGTAGATAGACCTAAGTACATGTTATCAAGCTAAGAAGGTTACAATTGAGAAGTTTTACCTTAACTTCTTTGAATGAAGATTTTATTTTACTTTTGGTCCTCCCATGGTGAATTACTTGAGGTCTGGGTAGACTTGGTTATTTCAACCATGTATCCAATGCATAGGGGTAATGCCTTAATGAAATAAAAAAAATTCTTGATCAAGAGATGAAAAAATTTGATGAGTTTCTAACTCAGGTAGGTTTTGACCTGAGACACTCAAAAGACACTATGTTAATAAGATTAAAAGCAACCAAAACTGCAATGACCTATAGTATTGAGTGAAACTATGGTCTCAATGACATGAAACGAACTCATGTAGGCATAAAATTTTCTAAGAAACCTAAATAATTATTAGAGAATATGAAATCTAGTGTCAAGGATAAATCATCACCTACAGGTCTCATATTCCCTAAATTGTCATATACAACTTGACTATAGACCTACAGGGTTGATGAGAAATAATAAGTTGGAAGGTTGGTAGTCATAAATATTCACTTCAATGGAAGTGATTCAATGATACCATAAGGTAAAATATATAGTAATGAAGTACTCAAATGCAAATTAACATCTATAGGGGTCCTTTGGACTCTCCTTGATTGTCACCTATAGGTGACATAGTCAGAAGATCTGTAGACTAGCCTTAGTTACTGGGAAAAGATGGTTTGAGGGGTTAGAAAAGGTGTAATGTGAGTGAATAATTTGAAATAATATTCATAGATATCCCTCACATATTTATGTGATCCTAATATGTGAGGATAGAGAAAGACAAGTTTCAAATCTCAACCTACAGGTAATGTAAACCTTGTTGATAGTACATAGTTTTGAAGGCTAATTTTAGGTTTTGGACTGTTAAGAGACCTGAAGAAGTTATCTAGCCCTAAAATTTGTATATATGGTCCTAAATACATAATAAATTCATTCATAACCTCATTTGTGCCAATAAAATAGGAGAGATTCCCTCTATTTTGTCTCAAACAAAGGGAACTCCTAGTTAAGATGAAAATTATAGGTTTGGTGTGTGAGTGTTGAAATTATAACATGGGGAATCTTAAAGACTTAAAAAATAGTTTGAAATGTTGGTATGAAGGTAAAGGAGTGCTAATAAAAATATTTAGCTATTGGGAACATTCAAAGGTGGTTGTATACCAAGATACATAATCAGGGATGTTAGGCTTAGAACTATGCCTAAGCCATAATGATGCTCAATTAATTTTATATGAACACTTGAACCTTATAATCCAAATTAAGATCTCCATGGGTGAGTTTATGATGGATTAGAACCATTATTTTGTAGAGGAACAACATAGGGTGGTCAATTTGACCCAAAACCATGATAGGGTTGCCTAGAATGTACTCAAAAGCTCGATAGGCCAACTTCAAACACCCATAACCATATGGAAAAATTTAAAAATATCATAAAGAGATAGTGGTGGTTAATTAGGGTCCTAAAATTAGTTTTAGTGGCATTTTTTTAGAACTTGGATGTCAAAATTTTATGAACAATCTTTAATAGTCCAAATAGCTCAAAACCCTCTTAAACCCTTGTGTAAGACTTAATGGAGGAAATAAAAATGGAAATAAAATAAAATGGGGTAATATGGCATGAAAACTATTTTGGACTTATTTAGGACTCTCCCATGCTTCTTCCCACCTAATTGGTTTTTACCCTACTTGTATAGACAAGGTAAAAATAAGGTTTTTTGTAAAGATTTGACTTGTTCTATAGGTATAAAAGAGTTTGAATAGGTGAGAGTAATTTGATAAGGTCTATATAGACTTATTACCACTCTCCATATCCATTTCTAACCTTATATAATCATACAAACATCTTTTCTAAGTCATTCATTTCAGGCAGTCTTTGATAGATAGTGAAAATGAAGAGTGACTACCTAGTGAGAAGATGAGAAGTCCAATTTTGGATCTTTTTAAGGTCTAATACATGGAGTGTAAATAAAATTTAATTTTAATATGTGTCATAACACATATTTTATGGATTTGGTTGATAAATTTAAGGCCACTTAGATGACAAATGTGAAGAATGAGGCCGAGAAGACCAATGAGTGATTGAAAATGGTGAGTACAAGTGTCATGAAGAAGACTATCAGTTTGGGATGCATCTGATGACTATCGTAGCTATTTTCCAACCCCCATAAGATATTTCATATGTTTCAAGTCCTCCTATTTCAGTTTTGAGCAGTCAAGAGATGCCTCATCATGAAGGCAATTTCAAGAAGGCAGTTGAAGGTATCTATGCCAGTTTTGGAGAGTTTGTCATAGTTCATATGGATACTTATCCAAGAAGACCTTTATGGTCTATTTCACACTCAATTTTCCTAAAATATAAATATTCCTCATCATTTTAAACTTGTTCTTATGACCCTTGAGCTCTACTTCTCTCTCTTATCACATGCTCTATAATGCAATCCATTTTGGATTTTGTAATCAAATCCATACCTGGTATGGCTAAGCCCTAATGGTTTGATGATGTATTTAACATTTGAAATAGAGATTTGTTATCTAGTTTTAAGTTCACAAGATATATTTTTTAAGTGTGTGAAGTGGTGTGTAGTGAAATGTCAAGTGATTAGTATCTATCTTTACTTTCTCTCAGCTCTTCCCTATTTGATGCAAGTAGTTTCCACTCTAACAGGTCACATGAAGTGTAATAAAGTACATTTGTCTATCTTTAAGTGTAAGGAGTAGCCTTAGTGTCTAAAATATGACCTGTAGTTCACTCACATTGAGTATTTCAATGCATATCACCTCCATGTTTGAAATACTAATGTTAGAGCAATTAAGGATTTTGAGACTAGTGTTGTGAGTCATATTTCATAGTGCACCTTTTATGGTAGTATACTGGAGATATTTCTTGTTTATCACCTCATTAGAGTAATTTATTTCCATATTATTTCTATCCCTTTTCATCTAAGAAAAAAATTAGTGTAGGTGATAATTAAATAAAGAGGAATATAGGGAGCTATCCCTTAAACCTAGAGGTTTACCTCTAGTATAGGCAACCCACAAGACTAGAGGTAATCCAATGTTTCCAAAATCCTAGAGCAGGCTTGAACAACATTCTCTAGGGTGAAATATTTTGTGACAATAGGTATTTTCTTATTATTTGAATTAGTGAGCATAAGATCAAAAATGTTTCAAGGAAGTCAGTGTGGACTAGGAGGATTTATAATTATAAAATAAGATTAAAAATACAATAAATTAGAAATAAATTCAATAATTTGACTAAAAATATTATAAAATAAAATAAACTATTTACCCCATTGACTCCCTTTAAATAGGTGAAATACAATAGGTCTTATTAGGAATCTCACCACTAGAAGACTATCAAAGCACCTCAAGGATTCAATACACATTCCAATCTTGATGTACATTTTATTGTCAAGGAATGTGACAGATGTGGTACTAAGAAGTGTCATACTCTTCTTATATATCTCATGTGGTGGCTCACAAACACTCTTTCAGCCACACCCTTTTCAAACAATTTGAGTTATGATTATGGGGTTTAATTTTTTTACATGACACACACAACACACACATTCTATTGATTTAACCTAACTATAGTTGAAAATACTAGATCCTGTTAGTTTTGCCCCTTTTTAACTTGTGTACTTAATCAATGCCTATAATTCTACCTCACCCTTGTTGAGTGTGGAGTTTGTTTCAACCCTAAGGTAAAACTAAATTTACCAACACATTTTTAACATGTTATATTTACCTTTTATAATGGTGGGATGGATTTTAACCACTTCCCCTATTTGTGGCATCTTTTTGGGAAGTGGGTATGATTTAAAGGTAGTGATAGAATCAGGGGATTATGTGGTTGAAACCTCCCTTATTTTTTGCCTTATTTTGTGGGTATATGGTTATCTCTATGGTTATGGCACATTTTTCAAGGGATTTTGAAAAGTGTAAATAGGGGTGAGGAGTAACACATTATTCATTTCATTTTGCATCTCATTTTGAGCTCTATAATTCTCTCTTCAATTAGTGTGATCAGGTTTGAGGTATGGCTTAGCATCTCAAAATTTTTGGTGTGAATTCAGTTTGGAGAAATTTATCTCTGTAAGAGGTTCTTGTTGAGAGTTGTATTGTAAGATTTTTTATAATATTATTGAGAGATTCTTGGTGGACATAGCCCACTTTGGGTGAACCATGTTATATTGATGTTATGTGTGTATTTGCTTAGATCTAAATTTTATTTCATATGTCTCTATTGTTGTGATTTTGAGGAATGAATT
The DNA here is from genome assembly GCA_037957365.1 of Torreya grandis. Lineage (NCBI taxonomy): Eukaryota > Viridiplantae > Streptophyta > Pinopsida > Cupressales > Taxaceae > Torreya > Torreya grandis. The sequence goes on from JARHVA010001602.1 coordinate 1,575,585, forward strand.
TTGTGTTGCATTTTATTTCATAATTAGTAACTTATTCCTAACAATTGATATCAGAGCTAGCTTTAGTGGTTTTGCTAAAGTGGTGAATCATAGGGGAAAATATTAGATTGAGTGGGAGCTATGGCAAATAATGGTAGATATTGAGTTAAAAAATTAAATGGGTAGAATTTCATATTGTGGAAGATGCAGATGGAGAATTACTTGTTTCAAAAGGATATTCACCTCCCTTTAATGGGGAAAACATGCAAACCTTTAGGTATGAATCAAGTATCTTATAATTTTATTGATAGGAAAGCACTAGGAGCTATACGTTTGTGCCTTGCATATTCAATTTCCTTCAATATTCTAGAGGAGATGACCATATTTGATCTAATGAAGAAATTAGGGGAGTTATATGAAAAAATATCTACCTCTAATAAAATATTTTTGATGAAAAGGTTATTTAATATGAAAATGTCTAAAAATGGTTTTGTAGTTGATCATTTGAATGATTTTAATACGGTTGTTAGTATGCTAACTTCTGTGGGTATTAAAGTTGAAGATGAAGTTAAGGCTTTATTTATTTTGTGCTCCTTATTAGATAGTTGGGATGGCCTGGTTATGGTTGTAAGTAATGCCATCCTTGCTAAGAGAAGTTTAAAGCTTGAAGATATTATAGGTGTGATTCTTAGCGAGGAAATGCAAAGGAAGAGCTCCAAGGAATTATTTTCAGGGAATGCTTTGATGGTGGAGACTAGAGGGATAAAAAGGCATAAAAGCAAAGGAAACCATGGAAAGTCAGAGGGTTGGGGAAGATCTAAATCTAGAGCCAAGATGGTGTGCTAGCACTATGGGAAAAGTGGACACACAAAGAAGGAATGTTGGGAACTTTGGGACAAGAAGACCAAACATGAGGAGACTAAGGAGGTAAATATGACAATAGGTAATATTAGGCGAGATGCTTTAATTTTTTCCTTGGATAATGTTTCTGAATCTGGGGTATTAAATTCATGGGCTTATTTTCATACCACCCCACATAGGCATCATTTTACTAATTATGTTCAATGAGATTTTGGACATGTTTATCTTGGTGATGATGAACCATGTAATATAGTAGGGAAAGGTTGTGTTCAAGTGAATATGCATAATGGGAACACATGGTTACTAAAAGATGTTAGACATGTTCCATAGTTAAGGTGGAATTTAATATCAATGAGGCAATTAGACAGTGAGGGTTGTTTGGTGTTTTTTACAATAAACTCTTCAAAAGTTACCAAGGGTGCTCTTGTGGTTATGAGAGGTAAGAAAGTTAGCACTTGTATTTGAATAGTAGTGTTGATCACTTTAATTTAAATTTTGTCAATGGAGATGCAACTTTGTGGCTCTACAAGCTTGAATAGCATGGAGATCTTGAAAGACAAGTTGCATGGATTGAAATAGGTTGATTTGGACTTCTATGATAATTATGTGTATGGGAAGAAAAAGAGAGTTAAGTTCCTGAGAGTTGGACCTATAAATAAGGAAATTAAGTTGGATTTGGTTCACTCAAATGTATGGGAGCCAACTCAAGTATCTTCTATTGGTGGTTCAAATTATTATGTTACATTTATTGATGATGCAACTAGGAAAGTTTAGGTTTACTACATTAAGAATAAATATAAAGTGTTTGAAACATTCAAAGATGGAAAGATTTTGTTGAGAATAGAATAGGTCTCAAATTTAAATGTCTCAGGTCAAACAATGGAGGTGAGTATTGTAGCAAAGTATTTGATGCTTATTTTTCATAGAATGGAATTTGTAGGTAAAGGATGATTCTAGGGACACCACAGGAGAATGGAGTGTTAGAGAGGATGAAAATGATAATCATGGAGCATGTTAGGATAATGAGGTTGTATGTAGGGTTGCCCCTAACGTTTTGGGTGGAAGCAGTTAGCACAATGGTATATCTGATTAATAGAGGACCTTCAGTGCCTTTGGATGGATGCATACCTGAGGAAGCTTAGTCTAGTAAGAAAGTTAATTATTTTTTTCTTAGGGTCTTTGGATGTGAGGCATTTATTTATGTTTCCAATAAAGATAGGACTAAGTTAGAAGCTAAGTCTGAGAGATGCATCTTTATTGGTTATGGTGAGGATGACTTTAGTTTTTGGGTTTGGAGTCTTAGAGATAAGAAAATATTTTGGTCTAGGGATGTTGTCTTTAAATAAAAAGTCATTTATAAGGATCAGTTGTAGGAATAGGAATAAAAATAGTACATAGTGTTGGATGATATTATGAATGGTAAGGTGGCCAAGGAGATAGTTTAGGGACCTCCTACACAGGAACCCCAAACTCTTGTAGTAAGAAGGTCTTCTAGGGTAAGAAAAAATCTTGAATGTTTTTCCCCATCTTTGAGTTATTTGTTACATACTAATAGTGGAGAACTAGAATATTTTGAGGAAGCAATGAAGATGAATGCTAGGGAGAAGTGGGATCAAGCCATGAAAGAGGAACATAGTTCTCTCATGGAAAATTAGACATGGGATTTGGTGAAGCTACCCAAGGACAAGAGAGAATTGTAGAATAAGTGGGTATACACAATCAAAGAAGAGGATAGAGGAAGGAAATGGTACAAGGCCCAATTAGTGGTCAAGGGGTTTACATAGAAGAAAGGTATTGATTTTGATGAGATTTGTTCTCCTATTGTTAAGATGACTTATATTATAATTATGCTTGGTATAGTTGTAGTAGAGGATTTTAACTTAGAATAGTTAGATGTGAAGACTAATTTCCTTCATGGTGATTTGGATGAGGAATTATATATGGAGTATGTTAGGTTGTGGAGCTAAAAGATTCAACTTATTGCAGACAAAGAAAAGAAGGTTGCTAAAGACCCAAAAGCACCAGCATCGGCAGTATGACCGACACCGATCATGATCAGTATAGAAGGCAACCGGCATCGGCAGGAAGTCGGCCGACATCAGCAGCACCAGGCAAGCAGGGACCAGCATCGGTCGCCTGTGTGTTCCAGAACTATTCATTGCACGAACAGTTAGTTTAGTGAATGGAGTGTTTGCATGTAAAGGCTATTTTGAGCCTTGAGTTGGATGGATAATTATAGTAAATTAAGAGTCTAAGTTATTGTTTAAGTCTGGGATCTATTTATAGACCCATTGGCATGTATTGTAATGTGTACTAGTGAAGAGAACAAAGTGTGTGTTTCTCCTAGTTCCTCTAATGAGCTAGAAAGGAAGGCAAGGAAGATCCTTCCATTGTAAGTATGGTATGTTAAATTGCAGGTTACAGGTTCATGGGAGATCAACTTGAAGTACTATAGAGTGCTTGGTGTACTGGCAGGGTTATTACTGACTGGTTGAAGAGGTGAACACCAATTCTATGTGTGAGTTGGTTGTTGGGACCGTTTTTGGTAGGAGAGTGTTTTGAAGAAGAATTACTATACACTTGAGGTGTAGTGAGCCTCTGTAAGGTGGAAGAGTGTGGCGGCTCTTTATTGTATTCTTTTCTGTACATATGTTAATAAAAGATAGTGTATTGTCTCTCATATTATGTGCTATTGGTGAATTCTAGTTACTTGTGTTTCTGGTATATTTTTGCATGTTTAATTGCTTAAGTTTGGTAATCATATTGTGCTCTTTCTAAGGAGTAAGATCCTAACAAGTGGGATCAGAACAAGTGTGTTTGTTTTTGGATTTCCCAACAACTGGTATCAGAGCATGTTTGTTGTTTTAGGTACCTGACAGAGTAGCCACAGAGTTATGAGGTAAAAGGAAAGGAAAAATTGGTGTGCAGACTAAAGAAGAGCTTGTATGGCCTAAAACAAGTTCCATGGCAATAGTATAAGAAGTTTGATAGTTTTATATTGGAACATGATTACTCCAAGTGTCATTCTAACCATTACATGTATGTCAAGAGATTTTAGGATGGTAATAATATTATCCTATGCTTGTATGTACATGACATGTTGGTTATAAGAAAGAACATGCAACAAATTCAAGTACTCAAGAAGCAGCTTGGTGATTCCTTTTTTATGAAGGATTTGGGTACAATGAAGCAAATCCTTAGTATGAGGATATCTCAAGATAAGAAGGAGAGGAAGTTGATATTATCCTAGGAAGAGTACATGAAGAAAGTTTTGGAGAGGTTTAATATGTAAGATGCTAAGCTAGTTGGGAATCCTTTGGTAGGCCATTTTAGATTATCAAAGGAGCAGTGTCCCAAGACAAAAGAATAAAAGCTAAAGATGTCCAAGGTACCTTACTCATCAATGGTTGGTATCCTGATGTATGATATGGTTTATAACAGGCCTGATATTTACCATGCAGTAGGAGTAGTAAGTAGGTACATGAGTAATCTAGGTTATGAGCATTGGCAAGTAGTGAAGTGGATTCTTCAATATTTGAGAGGAACCATAGGTAAAACATTGTGTTTTGGTGGATCAGACACCACTTTTTATGGTTATGTGGACTTAGATATGGATGGGGATGTTGATAGTAGGAAGAGTATGATAGGTTATGTATTTACTATTGGGGATACAACAGTTCGTTGGATTTCTTGGATATATAAGGTTATGGCTTTATCAACCACAAAGGTTGAGTATGTTACTCCTACAAAGGCTAGCAAGGAGATGATTTGGTTATAATAGTTACTTAATGAATTGGGGCATAATAAATAAGTTGGGAGATTACATAGTGATAGTCAGATTTGTTGGTTGAATATTTTGTCGATTAGCGTAATGATAAACAAAATAGGTCTAATCAGCCAAAATAGGAAGATTAGTCATCCAAATGTGTAGGTTCACCACATCAGAAGGGGACTGATCTCTCCTCTCATCAAGGGGAGGTTCCCTATAGATAAGCTATATATATATAATACTCAGGGGTAGGACAAACCATCCATCTCTCTTTTTTCAGAGATGATGCATGTAGATCAAAGGAAATGATAGACAGTACTCCTCTTCTTTCAAAAGTACTATTTAGCTAGCCACAAGAGTACTCCTGGTAGTAACAGCAAAATGTAACAAAGGATGAAATAACCAACAAATCGAGATGCAACACAAAGTCTCCACCTGAATTGCTCAAGAGTAAGATACAAAGGACAATGAGGGCACAAAGTCATCCCAAGGTCCTTTACACAGAAATGAAAAGAAAACACACTAAAGGCAATTATGGGGTCACAAAGTCTCTCCACACTTGACTCTTTAGGACACCTTCTTGACTATTGTCACTAATTTTGCTTGTTGAATTAAAGGAACAAAAAATATATTGAATAAAAAGACACAAGAACAATTTCCTCAACAACAAAGATATTATAGCACAAAGTCTGAAAAGTCACTTACTTTCTTATTCTAGTAACAAAATATGATCAGCAATCTGAGCTCAAAGTCTCAGTAATGCCTTACAATTTGGGTAGAGTTTCATTTTCATTGTCAAAAAATAGATCCTTTTTACAATAAAAGAGAGTCCCTTATATAGCCTCTTCAAGAAAGACTCAAGAACAGTAATACATCATTTTGCATTGGAATCTATTAAGAAAACATGCTAGAACTTAGGGGTGTTTTACCCATTTGATTTTATCAATGCAGGGAAACAAGTCATGCTTATTGAAAGTTTACAGCTTTCAATGTCCACCTGATGATCTGATCTTATCTTCATCATTCCTCCTTTTTTGGTTAATTGAATTGGGTCCTGGATTTAGTTTGCTATTCTGTTCCTTCCCTACTTTTTATTGGTCTTGGCCTTGAAATCTATGAATGCATTTTGGTCTGTATGTTTGAAGGATCAACGACTAGTTCACTGTGTTGAATTTGACATTTTTGGGTGCGTCATTCCTTTGTCCTCTTTTAGCTTTTCTGTTTGGCACTTTTTTGGATTAAACTTGCCCTTTTAGGCCTTAAGAAATGACCCATTTTGAGTCAAGAAGAGCCTCCCACAAGGGTATCTACCCTTCGAGCAGTCTTTGAATGGCCTTTAGGCTTCTTTAGGTGTCCCTTCAGCGTCAGGAAGTGTCTTCGAATTGGCAGCCGAGAGTCCCTCACAAGGGCACCTACCCTTCAGGTTCCTTCAAGAAACTCTTTGAACTTTGGTGATAAACTAACTATTGAATTATTCCATTGAACCATGACTTTGAACCATTTTTTTGAACTAAGGCTTTAAACCTCTTGTTGAACTTGCCTTTGAACCATGTGTTTGAACTAACCGTTGAACCAAGTTTTGGTTCAACGGTTCAAACAAAGCCTTAAACTGATTGACAAATTATTTGATTGAACCAAAGGATGAACCAAAATGTTGAATCACTTAGTTAAACCAAGACATTGAACCATTCCTTTGATTGAACTGAAATCATTGAACCGATTGAACTTGGAACTCGTTGAACTTGTAGAAATGAGTCCATAGAAACCAAGTCCATAGTTTTCTCTAACCTTGAAAGAGTCTGTATATTTCAACCTATAGAATCCCATTGAACTCGATCTACTGAGTCCGTAGATTTTTGAGAAGCTTGAAAAATGAGGAATTTGAATGCCTAGGACAAATTTTGTAAAGGGAAGAGACAATTTTGGTCTGTAGGACAAAAATAGTTCAAATGTTGTCCCAAAAATAGCTGATATTTTTGGGGGACAACAGCTAACTCCAGTTGGGGAAATTCTATCAATTGCAAAAATAATTGAAAGGATTAGAATCTAAAATCTCCAGTGCTTTAAAGTGTGCCATTGGGCTACAGAGTCATGCTACCCAAAAATAAAGGCTCCAAAAATGAAAATGTGAAAAGCACAAAATAGAACTAAAGACTATAAAAATATACATATGTATAGATGATCTTATCTGATGCCTCAAGATTTGAATCACTTCAGATGCTGCCCACTATGAGACAGTGAAAATGGTGTGCCATCCTGATAAACTAGTAGGAAACCATTTTGTCCCCAGAAACGGTGATGGGCGAATGGAACTCTCCACCAAGAAACCAATTTTTTGTGTTTTCCTCTTGGCCTTTTCTTCTTCTTGTTCCAAGGCAGGATGTGGTCTTCAAACTGAAAACCATAACTCCTTGCTCTCCCTGCGAAGGGTTCCTTTGCTTGATTTTGATTTGTAGCAGCATGGTCCACCATCATAACTTGTTGTTCTACTGGTCCAGTCTAGCACATGCTTTGATTGTTAGCATTAGACCCCTAACAAACCATTAGTTCAACATCTCCTTTAATGTGAATGAGTTTGACCTCTTCACCCTGAGCAGTGTTCAATTTGAGCAACAGAGATCTATATCCAGCTGTGGAAGAAATTTTGCCATTAAATTCCAAAATCCAAGTATCATTAGAAGTTGATCTTCTATCAAATTTCTCTTATTTAGAGATGGAATATCTTTCTTGATTTTTATTATGCCCTACTAATTCTTTTGATGCCTTGTTTGAATCAAATCCTAGATTGCCACCTACAGGACTTTTATTAGTTGAGACAGGAGCATTATCTGTGGTCAAAAAGTAATTACCCCTGCCTGAAGGCTCAAATAGAATTTGAGCTGTAGGGGCCAAATTTTGGGTGACCACAATTTTTTGCTTCAGATAGGTCCACACTTGGTTCTCCATCAATGTCCAATTGCTCAGGATTGACTTGCAGGGATTCAAACTTAGTCATTTGATTTTTGGATTTCTCAACATGATTAATCATGGCAATTGATTGAGATGGATTTGGAAGAGAGGATGGGCATTCATCCTTTTGATTTTTGGGAGGAGGAGGGCTGATCTGCGAAGTTAAAGTAGATGGTGTAGAGATGTTCAAGGTACTTACTTTTTTGGTAATCATTGGGTCCTTTGACTGAAAAGGAAGAGGGGTTCTCTACTCAGTAATTGAAATTACTAGTTAGGGTTGCTCATTTATCTTCTCTTTATCAGCTTGTTGTATTGATTGATTCTCAGACCTGGTGAATACGGTGTATGATCCTTTGACTGCTTCACTTTCACTTCTAGATTCATCCTGGTAATTCAGGAAACCAATGTGGGAGTCACCAGCTTATTCTTCTAGATCCTCCCTGAAAGGATTAACATCATTTTCTTGCTCTAACTCAGGTTGGAAATAGGAAACATGCTCTGTTTCCAGATATCCAACTATCAAGTTTATTAGAAGTGCTTCAAGGGTAGGATTCCTCTGTAGGGGAGGAAGATGATTTTGTTGCCTTTGACTTTTGGTAGCGTTGCCTTGATATGGCTGATTAGGTAATGTCCTCCTTGGTATATCTTTATGTAGAGGAGCAGAAGATATACTTTGTTCCATTTGCCTTTTCAAGGCTAGCAATTCATTTGCCAGCTTTTGTACCATTGGGTCAGTGGTGACTGTGGATGAATATTCAAAAGATGAAGAGGATATATTTCTATTTGAATCTCTTCTTATCTTCCCTACTAATATGAGATCATCTTCTACCTTAGTGGCCAAGTCTTAAGCAGCCTTAAGGTCTATGAGTCTAGCCTATCTCAATAAAAAACTCACTTTAGGCAGCTGTGAGTTGATGAAGAAACACTTGAGATTCTGAGGTGTCAGCTGGGTGACCATGGGAATCATGTGCCTTAGCTTGTTGAACCTGGCAAGGAAGTCCCTCATAGATTCATGGGGCTCTTTCTTCATCTGAGTGAGTTGGGCTAGCAAGGCATGCACATCTTTTACAAGCTTGAACCTGGCTTCAAACTTAGCTTTGAGTGTATCCCAGTTAGTCACTGATCCAGATTGTAGATGGTAGAACTAATCTACAATAGCACCTTATAGGGTCTCCACAAAAACCTGACTACCACGTCTTCAAATTCCACCCCTATCACACCATAGGCTATGGTGAAGGCTGCAATGTGTTCATTAGGGTGGACTCTTCCATCACCAAAGAATTTGGGGAAATTCTTCCTTGAACTGAGTGGTAGCTCATGCAGGGGTGGAGTTAGATTAAGTGGACCAAAAGAGTTACCCCAGGGGCCTCGAACTGCCATGATCAGATTAAAAACAATAGGGATAACACATCTGAGTGGAGTTGCTAGATTATAGGACAAAAATGGAAAAAAAATTGGCCCTGCTTCAGCTTAAAGCTTGAGGCTTCAAACTACACTTTCTTTACCAGCAGCTTTGGTTTTGTAGACTAGATAATATAATGGAGATGGATGAAAATGGTAAGGCTATAAATGGATAATGGGTAAGACATGAAACAAAGTCACCAGAGTCTGTAATGGATAAGGGTTATAATGATAATGGGTTATATAGGTGATGTTTCAATCTAAAACTTGAGGTTCCAAATCGCACAATATTATGTATATCCCCAACAGAGTCACCAAAAACTGTTGGTTGAATATTTTGTCGATCAACGTACTGATAAACAAAATAGGTCTGATCAGCAAAAGTAGGAAGATTAGTCATCCAAATGTGTAGGTTCACCACATCAGAAGGGGATTGATCCTCCTCTCATCAAGGGGAGGTTCCCTATAGATAAGCTATATATATATATATATATATATATATATATATATATATATATATATATATATATATAGAAAATAATACTCAGGGGTAGGACAAACCATCCATCTCTCTTTTTTAGAGATGATGCATGCGAATCAAAGGAAAAGCTCAAAGGAAATGATAGAAAACACTCCTCTTCTTTTAGAAGTACTATTCAGCCAGCCACAAGAGTACTCTTGGTAGTAATAGCAAAATGTAACAAAGGATGTAATAACCAGCAAATCGAGATGCAGCACAAAGTCTCCACCTGAATTGCTCAAGAGTAAGATACGAAGGACAATGAGGGCACAAAGTCATCCCAAGGTCCTTTACACAAAAATGAAAAGAAAACACACTAAAGTTAATTATGGGGGCACAAAGTCTCTTCACACTTGACTCTTTAGGACACCTTCCTGACTGTTGTCACTAATTTTGCTTGTTGAATTAAAGGAACAAAAAATATATTAAAGAAAAATACATAAGAACAATTTCCTCAACAACAAAGATATTACAGCATAAAGTCTGAAAAGTCACTTGATTTCTTATTCTAGTAACAAAATATGATCAACAATCTGAGCTCAAAGTCTCAGTAATGCCTTAAAATTTGGGCAGAGTTTCATTCTCATTATCAAAAAAGAGATCCTTTTTACAATAGAAGAGAGTCCCTTATATAACCTCTTCAAGAAGGAATCGAGAACAATAATACATCATTTTGCATTGGAATCTATTAAGAAGACATGCTAGAATTTAGGGGCATTTTACCTATTTGATTTTATCAATGCAGGGAAACAAGTCATGCTTATTGAAAGTTTACAACTTTCAATGTCCACCTGATGATCTGATCTTATCTTCATCGTTCCTCCTTTTTTGGTTAATTGAATTAGGTCCTAGATTTAATTTGCTATTCTGTTCCTTCCCCACTTTTTGCTGGTCTTGGCCTTGAAATCTGTGAATGTATTCTAGTCTGTATGTTCAAAGGATTAACGGCTAGTTCACTGTGTTGAATTTGACATTTTTAAGTGCATCATTCCTTTGTCATCTTTTGGCTTTTCTATTTGGCACTTTTCCATATTGAACTTGCCCTTTTGGGCCTTAAGAAATGACCCATTTTGAGTCGAGAAGAGCCTCCCACAAGGGTATCTACCCTTCGGGTAGTCTCTGAATGGCCTTCGAGCTTCTTCGGGCATCCCTTCAGCTTCAGGGAGTGTCTTCGAATTGGCAGCTGAGAGTCCCCCACAAGGGCACCTGCCCTTCGGGGTCCTTCTAGAAACTCTTTGAACTTTGGTGATGAACCAACTGTTCAACCATTCCATTGAACCATGGCTTTGAACCATTCCATTGAACCAAGGCTTTGAACCTCTTGTTGAACTTGCCTTTGAACCATGTGTTTGAACTAACCGTTGAACCAAGTTTTGGTTCAATGGTTCAAACAAAGCCTTGAACTGATTGATGAATTGTTTGATTAAACCAAAGGATGAACCAAAGCATTGAACCGCTTGGTTGAATCGAGACATTGAACCATTCCTTTGATTGAACCCACTGTTGAACTGATTGAACCTAGAACTCATTGAACTTGTAGAAATGAATCCGTAGAAACCAAGTCCATAGTTTTCTCTAACCTTGAAAGAGTTCATAGATTTCAACCTGTAAAAGCCCATTGAACTTGACCTACTGAGTCTGTAGATTTTTAAGAAGCTTGAAAAATGAGGAATTTGAATGCCCAGGACAAATTTTGAAAAGGGAAGAGACAATTTTTGTCTGTAGGACAAAAATAGTTCAAACGTTGTCCCAAAAATACCTGATATTTTTGGGGGATAACAAGATTGTTATACACTTAGCCAAGAACTCTGCTTTCCTCTTGAGGATGAAACACATATAGTTTCAGTATCATTTCATTAGGACAGCTTTGGAGGAAAACATGGTGAAGCTAGAGAAAATACATACAAGCTAGAATCCTGTAAATATGATGACCAAGGTAGTCACATTGGATAATTTTAGGTTATGTTCAGCTTGGTTGGTCTTCATGAAGATCATGGAGTGTTAAATTTTGTTCAAGGGGAAACAAACTCCAAGTGAGAGATTGTTGAATATCAAGTTTGTTTCAACCCTAAGGTAAAAATAAAGTTACCCAGACATTTTTAAAATGAAATATTTATATTTTACAATGGTGGAACAAATTTTAAACACTTCTCCTATTTTTGGCATGTTTTTGGGAAGTGGGTATGATTTAAAGGTATTGGGAGAATTTTAGGATTATGTGGTTGAAACCTCCCTTTTTTCCTTATTTTGTGGTAATATGGTTATCTCTATGGTTATGGCACATTTTTCAAGGGATTTTGAAAAGTATAAATAGGGGTGAGGGTTAACACATTATTCATTGCATTTTGCATCTCATTTTGAGCTCTATAATTCTCTCTTTGGTCAGTGTGAGTGGGTTTGAGGTGTGGCTTAGCATCTCAAGAATTCTGGTGTGAATTCGAGTTAGAGAAATTTATCTAAGTAAGAGGTTATTGTTAAGATTTGTCTTGTACTCTTGTTTATAATATTATTAAGATCTTCTTGGTATATGTAGCCCACATTGGCTGAACCATGTTATATTGATGTTATGAGTGTATTTGCTTATATCTAAATTTTCTTTCATATGTCTTTTTTTGTTGTGATTTTGAGGAATGAATTCCATTTTGCATTTTATTGCATAATTAATCACTTATTCCTAACAACCCTATATTAAACAAATAAGAGGACCTATTTATTTCCTAAATTATTACTTTTCACCTATATAAGTGTTCTAATTTTTAAAAATACCCTTAATAAATGGTATTCCCAAACCCATATCCAAAACTTCACACATATCCCTAAGTTACAACAATGTCCAATAGGAATAATAGTGGGAGGCATTCTTGTCCCTATGAGACATTTTTGTCTTTAACTAGATAATGGTAAAATTTTGAAATTATATCCTCCCTTATAGTATCTTCCATTTTTTTAGGATTCCTAGCATGTGGTTTCCCCTTTTGAATTGATATAAAGGCACACTCAAGTCACTTATTTTTTCACTTGGAAATTTTAATACAAAGGCATATTTATAGTATTACACTTCAAAGAAAAATTTCTTATTAATTTCATTTATAATTCTAAGCATTCTAAGAATTACTCATCCAATTAAAAACCTTGTATCATCTATCCATAATCAAATCATGATCAAATATTCAATTCAATTCTAAATATATTCGTATTGTTAAAGGAACACAATTGTACAAAGCACTCTAAGTGAGATAACTACATAGGCTTCATTTCCATCCCTAGAGTATTAGATATGTAGGAAACATTCAATAATCATGGGAATGATTTGGGTAAACTCAACCCAATTACACTCCACCTTTTTCTATTTTTAAGTTTTCAATTATTACTAGCCTTATTACGTTTTCAGCCTTTCAAAAGTTATTTAAAAGTCTTTTACACACGTATAAAGGTCAAATCTATGTATAGATATCTAAATCTATTTGTCACAAGTGATTATACCTTGATTTATTATTTTTATCAAAAAAAAAAGATAAAACAAGTAGGATAGTATTGGGAGTCATTCTTATCCTTAGTCTATCAATTTTGTCCTTATTTAGTCTCAGCTCCAGCTTTTGGTCACTTATAGGTACCTTTCTTGTTTTCCTATTTCCTCTCTTTATCAATAAATACAATTAGTAATAAGATAGAAACATTTAAATTTTTATTTTCAATTCATAGTTAACTTATTTGCTGATCCGGGCAACAATTTAGATGACAATTTGGGTGATGGGTCCACCCCAATTGATGGCATAACTTCTGGGAGCCATAACTTTTGCACTGTAGCTCCGATTGACTCACTGTTTGAACCATTGGAAAGCTAATAATAAGGGGAACTTCATGAGATGGCATTTATATTTTCTCAATGAATTTTTACCCTTTAAAACCCAATGGAAGTGCCCCAAATTTTAATTTTAGTAGTGTAGTCTAAAAATAGTAAGTTTCTAAAAATAGTAATTCCTCAAATTCTGTATTGTTGTAAATCATGGAAGTTGAACCACTTAATCTCCCTCAAGATTGGTGACCTTCCACATCCTCATCACACCTTAAAAACATGTATAAATGAAGATGTAACCCGAAATGGAAATCAGACATCTCTTCTCAGAGATAGGCATATGTTTGGGTCAGCAATTTTGATCAATAAAACATCTCTTTTCAGAGATAACATTATTTTAATTATGTTGTTCTTGTTTTTGAATTATCTTTCAACCAAATCTTTCAAGTTTTGGATCATTTGCAATTATTTTTCACCTTGTTGAATTCAATTATTTACATTCATTTTGCTTAGTGAAAGTTCATTTCTAGCACTTTGATTTATTTTATTCAGTTCATCTTAATTAGGGTTAATTCACCTTTCAATCCAAATTAATATAAACATATTTATTATCTAAACATTGTCAAATCTTAAATGTCTCTTAAGGTTCCAACCTTCTAGGGTTTCAAAAATGTGTCCTAGACTTTAGATAAATTCCTAAAATTTTGAAACTAAAAGAACTTGTTTTTAACCTTAGATATAATAGTTGACATTTAGAGCACCTTATTTTTATCTTGACATTTAGGGTAATTTACTAATCTCAATACACAAAAAATCCCCTTTTTGTTTCTAGCATTTCATTTTTTTCATTATTTGCAACATCTTTTCCAAGTTATTATTTATAATATCCTTCCTTTTTAAGATTTTACATTTTAGTTTTTTGGTTCTTAATTTTCAAAAAATATATGGCTATATGGGATGAAAATTTCTTGTTTCAAATTTTTATCAAAATCACTCAATCACAAGATAAGATGAAAAGCCCATTAATGCAAATAAATTTAAATTTAAACATGAAATATGAACAAGATTAGTTATACATTCATAATGTTATAGATCTTACCTATTAATAATATCAAGTGGCATTCAATTATCATTGCTTAACTATTCAATAAAAAATCTTACTAGTTACTACTAGATGAAAAAGGACATTTATGAATCCTTTCATTGTTCTTCTTCCTAGACCTCAAAGTTTTAACAGTTACCATCCCACTCCCATTATTTTCCCATGACTTATATTGGATTTTGCAGTCCATGTTAATAATCAATGAGTTAGACCACCACAATAAATAAATGAAATCAACATGTTCCCCCTCAATCCCCTCCTGCTCTTGCAAGATAGATAAATCAATACAAATGTATGATATCATAGATCAACTAAAAAGTAGCCATGCAGAAAATTTAATTTTGGAATTGCTAAAAACCTCATCAATTTATAAGGATACTTTATATACTACATTAAGGGATAACACTATTCCTAGAAATACACAAGCTTTTTCTTTTTCTTAAACCATAATCACCTTTAAAGATATTGATAAAAATATTATCTTTTAAAATGAAGAATTACCAATGCAAGATATAATCATACAAAATATTCCACTATTTATTCAAGTAATAATACTAAATAAAGGAAAAGTTTTTATTGATGTAGGATCAGGATTATATATTTTAGTAGTCATTTCTTACATCAATTGGGTATTAACATTGGCATTCTTCAATAAACAAATAAAACTATCAAAGGTTTTGATGATTCCTCAAGTCAAGTTATAGAAATTGTATCTTAGATGTAACATTGGGACCAAAAATAGTGTCTACTCTATTTCATGTTATGTTTAATCAATTGCATTATAATTTATTAATAAGAAAACTATGGATACTCCTATGAATTTATTGCGTTCGGTAATCCTTTTATATTATATAAAATTCAAGCATCTCACTCACAATCAGATGATCCAACTATTCTCCCTACTCCTCAAGTTATTTCATAGGGCCAAAAATTCACATATGAAATTGGAGAGTCAAGTTATAACAAGAAGCAAATGGATCAACAAGAATTACATCAAGCACAAAAATAACTTGAGTAATAAAAAATAGAACAATAAAAACAAGTGAGATTGCATAAAGAATATTTGAAAGAGCTAGAACTAGAAAGTCAAAAATTACAAACAAAACACCCTGATAAGGATAAGTTACAAAAAGATCAATCAAGAATACAAGTCGGAAAAGAATTTATTCAAAAAAACATAAAAACAATGAGAATCAAAAATATTTTATTCTCGATCTCCATTTATCGATTAATTCAAAGGTACAATATGGTCATGTTTATGACTATTATGATAGTGATGATGATTAAGATAACACGAATAATATTACAAATGAAAAAATATGGTGATTAAATTTCAGTCCTCTAGATGGTTATTTGTCTCATGCTTCATTTACACCAATTGATCCAAGATTTTATCTTGATGATTCGAAACAAATTACTATGATTGAGTCAGGTTCAAAAGGAAAGTAAATATTATGCCTAAAGATGATAATTTGAATAGTTATTACAATAGTAAATGCCATATGCCATATATGAGCAATTCAGTGAATAATGTAGAAATGTCAGATATAAATGTTATACATTCATTACAAGTAATTCCACATCAAGATATACCCACATTAATTTTTCAAATGCTATTGAATAATAAGCTTCTTACATTACCTATCACTAGACACCAATCATTATCATTTATTTTGCATATAGAAAGTAAATCATTTTGTGCTTATCATAAAATCATAGGACATGATACAAAACATTGCATGACATTTCAAAATAAAATTTAAAAATAAAAGTATGGATGAATTATTATATTAATACAAAATCAACAAACAAATTTTACTACAGATATTCAAAAAGCTTCACCTACAATTGTAATGGGTATATAGTTTCATCAATAAAAAGAGTTAACCATTATAGTATATATGAAAGGGGTTTATTTTAAACATAATCATATTGATATTACTAAAAAATAAAATATTTATAGTGTAATAGGGTTATCACAAATTGGATATACTATTTTTAATTTACATCATAGTGTGAATTGGGAAGAAGCCCTGGGATATATCATATACTCAATTACTTGTGGACCCAAAATTATCAATACAAAAGTATGTGTTATGCCTCATACACATCAACAACCATTTACATTGGGAATAACACGGTTACAAAAAATGTGAGCTAAAATATATCCTAACCAATAAGGCATTAACTTTTCACATAAAGGAAAAATAATTTACATACCACATGATGGTAACAATGACCCAGTTATTGATGGAGAAAAAGAATATTCCCTATATTTTCTTAATTATAAGAACTCCAATTCTAATGAGGATGATTTACTCTATGATTTTTAATTACAAAACTCAAAAATATTCACATAATTAAAAAAAATTAAAATATGATTGTATATAGCTTCCTGATTGTTGAATCATATTCTTCTAGTGATTGCACATGTGATCGATTGATAAATTCTTCTAATCCCTTGATATTTTTGACTTGTTGGCCTCTTGGTTGTTCTTTTCAATTTTTAAGATCTAAAAAATTCAAAATAGTGGGAAATTCTACCATTTATCTCTTTGTTTTCATAGACTGTATTGATAAGATGTCATTTTTATCAATAAAAATCATTAACTAGTTATGGACATGAATGATTTCCATTCCTGTGCTAGTTGGTCAATCCTATTATTTGCCAATTTTTACCCAAAAAATCATAAGTTGAGCACACAAAGGCTCAATACTTTAAATTTTTAGATATTTCACATAGTTTTCATATGCAAAATGTTATTTTCCATTGAGAAACTATTTTGTCATGTGTTATATTGTTCATACATTTTATATTACTTTGATAAATGCAATTTTGATGAAACAAGGATGTACTATCAAATCTCTATATAATTATTTTTTAGTAAATACTTATTCATAGTTACAAGTCATACACAATGGAGGCATCTTACTCATACATGGTCATACAATCACTTCTAGTGCATATTTCACATTGACACATGTCATAAATTGTTTAGATCTCTCTCCTCTTCTAATTTAAACATCTTGATTATCACTTGTTTCTACTAATTTTTAGATGTAAATTTTCAAAACTACTAAAAAAATCAAATATGTGCAAAAATAGTAAAATATTTTAAAAATTTTAAAAATCTAAAATCAAGACCTAAGCATGATTAGACACCTAGTTTACATCTTTAAAATATGTTATTTATCTCATTAGAAATAGATATCATATTCTTTTTCTATCACATGTGAATTTCACTAGTATTTATGAGTGTTATGTAATACATTCAAAATTTTATAGGAACTAAGATGTTGGACTTGCCTCTACCAAGTATCCTTGTTAAATTTGGGGCATCTTATCCACATGTGATAGTATGTATGAGTTTTATCATTCCATGACTCCTACATTATTGATATCTATAATATTTACAAATTTATTGCTAACATATATATCTTACATTATATATATAACTATATTATTTTATAAGATATTATTACATTACATATGTATAGTTTAAAATACATTTCTAGTTTTATATTTCATTGATACAATTACTTATACATAGTAGATTATATCTTACTTATCTATTGTGTATGTCCATTGGACCTTATGTGCAAACTTGTTTGAACATCTCTATAAAACATTGTGTGGTATGTGCAACATTTTAACATGTTCATTTCTTTTGGCTCCTAGCCCAATGTTATGTATGAAATTTTAACATGTCCCTTGTATGTGACCCTTAACCTTATTGTTTTACATTATTATCGTTGTGATTATGTGCTTGTTGAGCTTGTTAAGTTTGAATAGTGTCATGATCCATATCATACACTAATAACATCTAACATGCTAATTATATATTCTATTGTTATTAGTTTCATTGACACATTCTATAACCCTTGCCTTATATGTCACATTCAAAATGCAAAAATTATAAATTGTACTATGCTGACATATTTTTCACATATGTTACATTTTTCAAATATTACATCTCAATACACATGTTGAAGTTAACTTTTACATTGATATGAGTGACATTTAGGATCAATTATTTCACCTCAAAATGGGTTAATTTTTGTGGTATATTCATATATGAGATATTCAAGTTCAAAAAAAGGTGAAAAATATAGATTTGAAGATTGTAAAAAGGTTAAAAGTTTAGTCATAGGCGCAGATAATGGGGGCATAATCCATGTGTATAAAATCATGTTGAAAGATAAATAAAATTACAATTTTTTGAGTGCCTAATATAGATTTATGCCAAAGTTCAGACAAAATTTATAATTGACATCTACATACAGTTATAGATTCTACATTTACAATAGAGGCATGATATAGATTTATGCACGTGTTATTTTTCAAATATTCAAGATATTATTTGTTAATATACAGATATGGTAGGAGCATGGATGCCCTCAATTTTATATTGATTGTGCTTTGAAGAATTTTTTTTTAATTGAATCTACAATCCATTTACAATGCTTGATTTTATTTAAGTGCATAATACATAATTAAAGGTTTAGTTCCATCTAACATTATGTCTATGAATCTATTTTGGCTTTCAACCTATTTCATGTCTTGGGGTTATAAATACCAATTGAGTTGAATCTAGGTTTATGTGTATGGGTGTTATTTATTTTAAAAATTAAAGATAAAATTTGGGGCTTAATCACCCTCAAATTATCTATTGGTTCAACTAAATAACCAATATTCTCCAAGTGTTTCATGGGAAGCACCAATTTTAAAATGCTTCAAGGAAGCAACATCTCTAAGAAAAGTCATAAAATCAACATTGGTTTCACACATAAAATGTGTATTCCATCATTTTATGTTGTATTATACAAGGTCCATTGCAATATTCTATCGCCAAATATATAATGCATTCTTCTTTCTATTGTTTTTTTTGTTTTCACCTTTGTTAGTATGTTTAGTTTGGAGGAAGGTTTTTGTTGTAATCCATGTCAAGTAGGTTCATGTTGGTGACTTCAAATTTATCTTTAAACATTCATCTTAAAATTTTGTTGGTTTTCTTGGTATTTGTGTAGGCCATAACTTCATCTTTTTAGTCTTGGTCAACAGAGGTTGGTTTATTTCCTAATAGTTGTAATTGGGTATGTGGATCCAAATTTGGTCTTGTCAGTGGTAGCTCAAATTAGTAGTGCTAATTGGGTCTTACTTACCTAATTTAGCCTTGGGATATTCAATTTATCATCAACAATAGTATTTGGATATTATTTATAAAATATGATGGTAAACATTATTTTGAAGATTCATCTTTGTTACCCAAAATTTAGAGTCCAACTAGGTATGTATGTGTTAGTGTTCAAATTTGTCATGGTATGAGGAGTTGGGAAGTCCATATAAGAATGTGTATTTTTAAAGTGTTTGAGTTCCTTTATAATTAGAGCAAATTTTACAATTGGGTATTTTAGAAGGCTCATCTTCATAATGCAATGTTTTTTGAATCAAGAACTTTTTCCATAATTCATGGAAAATGTTTTCATATTATATATAATTTTTAGCCTTTAATTTTCATTTGGGTCATGAACATATAAAAGAATGTCCCAAATGATATTCAGATCTCCTTTCATCACTTACCTCAATCATGCTCATAGTGAAATATGGCATAATTCTTGAGCATATTTAATAGTTATCTATGGGATCATAATGGCATTATGCAGTAAGTGGTAAATGGTAATGTCTTTGGTGAATCACAAAAATTCTTTTTTGATCAAGTTTCATATCTTGATTGGGTCGCATCGAGTATGGTATTATGATTCATTATAAATTAGGTGATGGTTTCCTGATTAGGTTGTGAGAAATGCTCATCAATTGTGTCTTTGTATTTAGGCTCAAAAGTTTCAATTTAAACTATGTTAACCATTGTTTGCTCTCACTTTGTACTTTAGGATCCAAGTTCTGAACATAATGGAGATGTTCATCTATTAGTTTAATTTTTTTTGGGATCCAAAATCTAACATAGGCTTGGATCAGTCTTTGGTGTAAGCATACATTATATATAATGTAAACCACACCCTCAACTCCAAATAGGACTATAAACAAGTTTCATGTACACTCGATAGTGGTTTATGAGAGAAAAGACCCAAACAGGTCTGAAGCTTTGAAATAAGTTTGATGTCTATAGGAAAGACCTGAAAAGGTCTACAAAATGACAAAAATGACCCAATGCATTATGTTTATCCTTTGAAAACCCAATTTTCTTGACTATATCTATTGAAATACATTCTTTGGTATTTTTTATATTTTTTAGGAAGTCATCTAAGCATGTGTTAAATATGATAATACCTGAGCTGATAATAAAACATCAGGGGGAAGGCAAAGGGACATTAGAGAAGACCAAGAACCATTCATTTTCACATATATGAGAAAGAAGACATCCATTTTTTATCTCTTAGTTGGATCTCTATGGGAAATTATAGAATAGTGACCAGAATTATTATGTTTGTATTTTATTAGTTTGATAGAGAATGTTTTGCTACAAATTTGAAGGTAGAAGTCTGAGTAAGTGTAGTATTTATATTTCTTCCATGTTTTGTACTAAATGATACCAATTATAGAATGTGATAAAATGGAAATTCATTGTGATTAATTAATGAAATTAATCTCTGTAATATGGTCATTAATTATTTAATTAAATGTCTATATGGCCAATTAATTATTTGTAACGTATACAACATGGGCATTAATGGTTGTCCTTAATTGGACCTCTTGCTTAATTATTTCACCACCCTTGCTCTCATTTAAAATTCAACCATAAAATTTTAAATTTAAATCAATTTTAAAATTCAAACAATTTCAAATTTTAAATCCAAGATTTTCAAATTTTAGTGTAAGACAATAAATTTGAGCAATAAATTTTGATTATGCAAATTATATAAAAAAATGCCCAAATCTACAATCTACCATTAAAATTGAGAATAATTAGATCAAAATGATATAAAATAGACATTTAAAATATCATTATATTCTAAAGCTAAATGTTCCTAATCAAGATTCAAGAAAAAAGACTAAGATTATAGATGGAGATTGCTTACAAGTAGACTCAAGATTTTAACATGATGATAGCTTGATCAAAAGGCTTGGATTTGTTAATAGCATGATAATGAGGAATAATGGATTGATAATAATATTTTCATGTAATATTTGGATTAATAATTAGTTTCAATGGAGGAATGAAGGTGTTTAAATAGGCCATGTAGGGAGGATTAAAAAAAGAATTAAAAATTCTTTAGAAACCTCTAGATTTAGAGGCTTCTAGAGAGGATGGTGAGAATAAAGAGGATTCCATAATTAGATAATTATAGAATTGATTAGGGGGATAATAAATATTAGTAAATTATTAATATGGGTGATTAGATAGGTGATTAGGGACTAGGGATGTAGGAGAGCCCAGGAATAGGCTAGGGTAGGTGGGATTAGAATTTAAAATTCCTATATAATGGTTAAGTGGGATTAGTTAGTGGATAATAAGGAATTATGTGAATTAATTGATTTGTGGAATAGGAATAAGGTTAGTGAATGAATAATAAAGAAGAGGGTTGTTAGATAAATGACTAGAAGGGGTGATATTAAGATGAAATTAGATGGGATAAATGATACAAGCAAAATTATTATCAACTAATATTAATAATTTTGATGGTAAATGAAGTGAGAAAATTTAGATGTATACATATAATTTTCAAAAGAATAGAGTAACTGATTCATGTGTTATGTAGAATTTTCCAAAGACTATGATGCCTTGCACCATTAGATTACTAGCTCAAAGACAAATTACGTTTTAAACACTAAGGTATATCTTTTATTCAATATAGTAGTTTCATTTACAGACTAAAGGGAAGGTAAATACAATAACCTAAAATGGTCACAAATACTTGATCATGTTATTTTGGCCCCATTTAACTTTAATTAACTTATGCACTTAATAAATACCTATTTTTCCACCTCACCCTATCCTAATCACATTGAAGGACCTATTTATTTCCCAAATTGTTGTATGTCACCTAAAAAGGTGTTTTTATTGCTAAAAATACCATTAAGCATTTGTATTCCCAAACTTTGATCCAAAACTTCATAAGTTTCCTTCAGGGACAACAATGTCCAATAGAGACAATAGTGGGAGGCATTCCTATCCCTATTGGATGTTTTTGTATTTATCTCTTTAATTGTCACATTTTAAAAATAAACCCTCCATTATATTTTCTTCCATGTTTTTAGGATTCCTAGCATGTGGTTTCCTATTTTGGAATTTTATAAAGGCACACTCAAGTCACTTATTATTTCATTTGGTAATTTCAATACAGAGTCATATTTACATTTTTTTACATTGATTAAAATTTCTCTATTCTTCCCAAATTTTATTCTAAGCATTCTAACAAATCCTCATCCAAGTTAAAGGCATATATCATCCAAACTTATACAAAACATGATTAAGTATTCAAGCTAATTATAGTTGCATTCATATAGTCAAAAGAGCACATTTGAATAAATCACTCTAAGTGGAATAACTACATGGGCTTGATTTTCCTCTTTAAAGTATTATATACATAGGAAACATTCATTTAATGTGGGGGTGATTGGGGTCAGTTCAACCCAATTAGACTCCACCTTTTTATATGTATATGTTTTCAATTATTGCTAGCCCTATAAAGGTTTCAACATTTTAAAATCTATTTACATTTATTTTGTATAATTTTAAGGTAAAATATGTGCATATAGACGTAAATCCATCTGTCATAAGTGATCATTCCCTAATTTATTATTTTCACCAAAAATATAGGATCAACCAAGTATGACAGTGTATGCACATGAATAACACATGTTAAATTGTGCACTCAACTACCCAAGGTTAGGTCAAGATAGCTGATATAATAGATGGTCTATGAATTATATTGATTATTAGGAGGAATGGGATTCAGAATGGTGGTGGCAATGGGTTCTCATGTGGAATCAAAAGCCTCAATAGTGTCTCGATGTTCATTAAGATCTTTAAGTTATGTCAAGATAGAATTCCAAGTCCCTTCAATTTTTGAGATCATAATTATTCAAAGATCTTGGTCAATATTAGGACTAGGGAAATGGGGGAGATCATGATGAATGACTCATGGGAAAAGATCTACTCTGTTAGGTTGACTAAACAGGTTGACTATGCCTTGTCAATGTCATCCATAAGATGTGAGTGATATAAAATGAGGCTAGAACTAAGGAGTATTATGAGTGGGAAACTAGACCTAGATAATGTTACAATGATGGCCTCTATTATAAGGAAGGTTAATGATAGGTGGATGAGGAATTCATTCTTGTTCATCTAAAGCAGTCAAGAAAATAATAATAAGATTAGGAATTGGGGTGGAATGAAAAACCTCATATCTTAGCAATGTTAATATTGGATTGTATGGAAAATATGGGACTAGGTGATCTAAACCTAGGGAATAAATCATGGTGGACAAGACCTAGTGTCTTAGGAAGGGTCACTTAAAGGAAATTAGGAAAAAATCCAAGGTAGAAGCATATGAGCTTGTTTATGCAATGGCTTGTGGTGTATGTTTGTTTTGATGTTTGAAGCAAGGATTTTTATAGGGTGTTTTCATAAATGGTAAAGGCTTGGATGGAGCATGTTTTTTTTCACACATCAAGGATTATAGAAAAATCTATATGCTTTCATGTGTTGGCAAGGATTTTTGAAACTTTTTTTTTAGTTTTTGTTGTTTTTGGCTTATTTTTGGGTTTTTTTAAGTCTATGAAAGTAAAATGCTTATCTTATAGAATTGAAATATTTAAATAAAATAAATGAAAAAACTAAAATCAAATGACAACAATATTTTTTTACCCTTTTTCAATAATTCACAATACATGTAAAGGAAATAGGAAGAAAACTACACTATTATGCAAGGTGAAAATTAGGTGGTGATGTTTTTATAGTTTTTTTTTAATTTGTGTGAGGTGGATTAAGTATATAAATTATATCCCCTAAATATGAAATCAATTCAAAAGGAAGTATAGTCTAAAACAACAATGTCACAACACTTTTTCTACTTTCTTTATCTACAAACAAGCCTTTTAAATGATTTGCTAAAGAGAGACAAGGAATACAAATTCTAATTTTATATTTTCAAAATGGAACAACTAAACTTTTAATCTACCAAAACAAACAAAATCAAAGATATTTTCTCTCTATTTTCCTTCCTAAGGTTGTCTAAACTTTTGTGGTTATCTAGTTGGTTGTTTTGAATGCAAGAGAACTTATTTTAGTTTTCAAAAATGAAATGCTATGTTGGATGGAAATGTTTATTAAAAGTTTACTAAGATATAGATATGGATTTTTTTTGGAATGATTTTTATAATAGATATAAAATAAATCTATTTGAATGCAAGCACAATCAAAATAACTATTATTTCTTTCTGGTAGCAAAGACAATGAAAATAAATAATCTTCTTTCCATAACAAAATTGCTCTTTTCTAAATTAAAAAAATAATCTAATGCAATAAAAAATACACTAATCTCATCTAAAAAATAAACAATATTTAAATCAAAAGAGATTCCAACTTGACCAAGGCATAAATTAGCTTGAATGCATGTAGTATGTTGATAAAATAATCCTTAGTATGATATCTCATTTTATCCTTGTGTGAATTTTGAAAACTCTGTAACTAGAGGATGTACAAGTTATAAAATAGATGGGGAAGGAGATGAGATACCACCACAAATAGATAACAATTAAAATAAGGCTAACCAATGCTTTAATTTATAAAGACTAATTTGTTAGACCAATAATAGTTCTTCACTTGTGGTAATGTAGTCGACATGAAAACTATGGAGGCTAGACCTTCATGAAATTATAGCAGGATTATGGTTGTAAAAGCTTCAAAATAACAACTTGTAATGGTAATTTTTAGATCTAAAATTAATTCAAAAATGGTATTTTGTATAAAGAGTTTGGAGCTTACATGAGGGATTTTAATTGAGTTCAACTAGGAATTAAACTTGGGAGGAACTCAAAATGACTGAAAAATAGAAGAGGTAGTAGACTAGGCTTGATTAGAGGTGGAATTAGGAGTTGAACTTGGGAGGAACTAAAAATGACTAAAAATAGAAGAGGGAGTGAATTGGGATTGATTATAGGTAGGATTAGTATGGAGTGAACAAGAAATGTGACAAAAAACATACAAAACATGTCAAATAATGATTCTCAGGGGCTAATTTTGGAAGATAATTATAAGGGGATAGAACCACCATTTTATGCCAGGGAATTTGTGAAACTATTACTCTAGTTCATATAACTACCACCCTAATTTATAAAATTTCCCTTATTTTAATACAAAACTATGGTTTTAATACAAAGTTACCACCTATATTACAAAACCTCCATGGTATTTATGTAATTAGAGGGTTAGTTTTGTAATGGAGGGGGCAGTTTCATCACCTAAAGCAGTGATTTTGTCATACATGGGAATATTTTAAAACAAGATGAAAAAATATGTGGAAGTCAATCAAAGGGGACCAAAAGGGGTCAAGGGAGGAGTAAGAAATCAAAAAGAGGGAAAGAAACTAGAGAGTTCACTGTGGAGCACAAAACAAGAGATCATTGTATCATCATCATATTTGTATTAGGAGTGGTTCACCAAGTAAATTTTGGGTGCATACATATTTTCCCCTCATGGGGATGCCTTGTCATAAGTTTGCAAGTTGTAGTCCAAAGTAAAATCATGTGGAAAGGAAATAAGAGGTTAGGAATACTTACCTAAATAGTGGAATGAAGTTAGTCAAGACTTTGTACAATCTATAAGAAAACAAGAATCAAGTGTGATGTAATAAAAAGTGAAAATTAAACCATGTAATCATAGCATAGACAAGACTATGTAGTGTTCATGCTAAGAATATCATATTACCTAAATCACCTTGTCTAGGTATTGAATCCAATATCAAGTCATTATGTACCTAAAAAAACACAAGATGTGTTAAAATAAAACTAGAAGACTTGTTAATGTGTTAGTTTTGAAACAAAAATTTCAAGAATATAATATATAACATGAAGAGATCAGGAAAAATAAAGAAACATGCCTAATATATAAAGTTTTTAGTAATATATTTAAAATTTTGAAAAAACTAACTCACTAGTGCATTTGGATATTGGTGACTATTGAGCTCTAGATTGCCCATGACTATTTTGAGCATGGAAGTAGTCAACAAAAAGAGGAGAATGAGGTGATGGTGAATATACTAGTGGGAGGATCTGTTTAGTAGGACTAGTTAGGTTTTTTTGTATTTTTCTATTTTACCCCAATCTTTAATAAATTTCTAAAAATTTAGCTAAGGTCCAACAAATTTTTTTAAAATGGTTTTAAAATGATTGTCAGGGGGTAGACTAGGAAAATGTATATTTTTTGTTAACTAGGATGAATTTTATGGTTTTTTGGGGGGTTTGGGAGGGCACACAGATGGTGAATGAGACTACCACTTGAGGATGAAACCACTAGTCTTTGTAGACTGGTGGTTATGCCACCACCATGGTAGTTACATAACCACTATAATTTATAGGGCATACAATTCCATAACCACCACTTAAAGGTGGTTACATAACCACCTATGATAGATATATTGCAACCGCCCACATTGGTTGTATAATCACCTAGGATGGTTGTGTAACTTCTATCTATAGAAGGAGGTGGTTTTATCCCCTTTGTAAAAATTGGGGAAATAGGGAGATGAAAGATTTTGAAGGGTAGGTTTTATCCTTACGTTGACTCAATGTTTACTTTTCTATTGCAAGGGGATTATATACATTAGAGTAAAGCTCAGGATCAAGAGTAACTCCCTTGAGTCTTTGAGCTATTGACAATAGATGAGCTATCCATTATTGACCATGTTGATATTATACATATATCGCATGTGAGGATCATCCCAACATCCATCAGACTATAATGCGATATTCTAACCTAATGGGACACTCACTGAAACATATTTGTGTTCCTTAGGCCCCCCAAAAATGGATGATCTCTCTCATTGACATGTACTAGATTATGGACCTTCTTATGATGGTTTGGTTGATTTCTATCTAGGATGACAAAAAATGACCATGAGGCCTAGAGTTAGGCTAATCAATCCAGAGATGTTGATGCACCTAGTGTGGGTGTGAAGTGCAGTGTGAGGCTTTCTCAAGTGGATGGATCAATCGTCCCCAACTTGTGGAAGGATATTATTAGTGTCCTTACCTCCTAAATTACAAGAGATAAGGTTACCAATATACTATTATTCATTTAGTCACTGATCATTTAATGTATTAAGGAGAGAGGGACCCATTACTCTTAGATCTAAGAATTAATAACTCAAACCTACATAGATATTTACCATGTGGTTCATCTATAAGACCTCTCAATTAGCCACCCTAAATTTATAATGGGATAAATCTATGAATGGATCATCCCTAACTAGAGGGGAGTATTGATATGAGTTCTTAGGGATATTATGTCTTCTAGATGGATAAGTGTGTCCCCTTTCTATGTTTTTACCTAAATAGTGGGGACTATAACAATGCTCAACCTGATTTCTCTTTCCTACCAAGACATGGTTGGGCAATGGGAAAATGAGCGGGCCTACCTTGTAGCAATCATTGGGGCCACTCAAGTTTGATACCAACTTTCATATGTTGAGGTACACCATGTGGATAGGGTGTCCCAATAGTTTGGTATGCCATATGCATATATTTTAGCCATTCTTGGGGTTGTTTAAAGGGGCATATGGCTATCATGAATAACAAGGCTAGAATGGTTAGTATGGCATCCAATTGTGAGAGGGGTACCAATCACTTAACCAGCTCAACCAAGAATAACACAGGGACCTCCCCCATAGACAACTATGGGAGGAGAAGGCTAGATAGTATTAAGGAAGTAGTAGATGAGCACACCCCCACCAGCATGCCACCACTATGTTGAAAAAAAATTTTATCACATCAATGAATCAACCCTTTCGCCTATTGTAAAGGTCAAATTGTAATCATACTAGTCTAATTGTAGGGGTTCTAAAGGTTTGTTTTAGTATCCTAAAGATGCAAAGGGCTTTATAATAATTTTTGGGAAAATAATCAATAAGTTATCAAAGTAAATTATTCCATTATCATAATCTAGAATTTGCATTAATTAAGAATTAGTTAAAATAGGAATTTGTAATCTATCCTATCCGACATAGATAATCTATTAGTTAGACAATCTATTACAGAATAGAAATCTGATTCTAAAAATATGTGTATGAAAATACACTTCATTACAATTTTTTATGATTCATTATCCAATCAAGTGACAAGAAAACGCTAACAGAAAATGATAAGAAAGACAAATAGAAAATAAAGAACGGAACAAGAAAGAAAAACTAAACATAAAATATTATCATGAAACCAGAAAGAGAACAAGGTATAAGTAAAACTAATCTAAAACCTAGAAACTAAGGAACATAATGCTATAAAAACTACTATAATAATCAATAAACTAATGAGTATACCAAAAATAAGAGACAATCTAGAATAATATTAAAATTTTAAAAGTAGAAATTAAATAAACGAGGTATTAGAACAAATCCAAGGTAAGTAAAACAACTACTAAATGGATACTAAAGAAAAATATAAATAATAAACTAGAAAATGTTTAAACTAAGAACTAAATTAATGGTTGGTGTTAATTTACTATTAATAAACTTCTAGAAATACTAAATTAAACCGTAAAGATAAACAAAAAAATAAAAGAAATTTAAATAAAACTTAAATCCATTCTATTAAATAAATTTAAATATTTACAAAAGAGTTGTGAGTCTCAACATGAGAGTCATCTTAACATAAGAACAAATTTAAAATGAGAATTCCAACATTTTTCAATACAAAACTTGAAAAAGGACAACTCAACAATTAATTAGATCAATGAAGTATCATAGAATATGTGAAGTGATCATCATTTTTAGGTTGAATACTTTGAATTTTGCACATAGGACTATGTTGCATAAGTTATTACTCAACCATCAGATAAAGTACCATTGGGTCTATCTGTTGAACTTCTATCTTCAAATAAAAGTTTGATCTCATTTTATCCTTCAACTTCAGTTATGAAATAAGTTATAACTAGATTTAGTTAGTTATTAGTTAGTATTAATGAATTGACTTATAAATTCAATTAGTTAATATATATTATATGGAGAGATTAATTAAGACTCTAAAAGTCTTAATTAAATGAAACTATTTAAATGAAATCACCTAAGTACTAATCTTAACGGGTGGGGACCCCATCTTATTAACAATAAAGTAGGACACATAAATAATAATAAAATAAATAATAAATTGATAAATCCTACTTTTGTTTAAACCATAATGCAATTTAAACTTTAAACTTAAGCATATATTAATTATATCTCAAAAAATATCATTTGAATCTGATGAAACCTCTATAATAGGTTTGTCTTGTTGATCAAGACAAACATTAAATTCAATTTTAGATGCAGAAAAAGGTAGTAATCTAGTGCCTATCTCAGATGTATCATCATCAACTTCTAATTTCACCCTTTTAATTCTCTGGAGTTCATTAGGTGCTTCAAATTCTTTCTCTTTTCTAGTAGTACTCTTCTCAACAACATGATCAGATATATCAATAGACTTCCTTTTACTACCAAATCCTTGACCCCTCAAATTTAGTCTTTCAAACCTCAAGATTGGTTCACTATGAGCTCCTGAAAGGTTCAATCTTCTAAATTTTCCTCCATGGTCAGAATCAAATGGAGTAGGGGTATCTGAGAGAGTAGAAATTTTCATAAGGTCTTTGGCATGGGTTATCTCTTTGTTCAATTGATTTTCTGGCTGACAATCAAGAAATTGATGGGCAGGAAGTGGCTGGTCAACTAGTTCTCCTCTAAAAATAGGAGGTTGTAACTGCAGATAAGGATCATGCTTAGGATGGTATTTAATAAAATTTGAAGAGCTACTTTGGGATTGAGCATTGGCTCCAAATCTTTGCCCTTAAAATTTCCTATGACCTTTATGGTTTATAAAACCACCATAACCTCTCTGAATAGGAAGAGAATTTAGGACATTTCAAAAATAAAGATTAGAAGCATCAAAATGGATGGACATTCTTGTGCCCCGAGAGAATCTAGGCCTAAAATGCCTATTACAAAAACCAACCCCACTAGAACTTTGGCTATGGTTTGACTGACTTCCTCAGTTTTACCTTTGACCCCATTTTCCATCATTACTATTCTCTATTGGTTGTTCCCACCCAAACATTTTGAAATAAGCAATAATTTGAAAAAATGTCAAATTCAAATTCTGAGCTCATGACTAAAAATTATTCATGATCCAAAAACATTACTCATCACTATGTTATATCTAAATCAAAACCATACTAATTTCTATGCCCAAAATTATAAAACCATTTTCATTCTTAAATTATTTCCTCATTTGAAATTGAATCATTCCAAGGAAAGTATTCAACAAATTTTAAACAACTGAGGAAACATATTAATCACATATAATTCATTACCATCTTTACAAAACTCTGTCATGACCAAAAATATTCAAGAAAATTTCCAACTTAGAACAAGAACCCAAACTATGTTAGAATCCACAAGCAAACTCATGGTGAAAAAATTTAATGTGAATTTTTTCAACTTGCTTCATATTAGAACCTTTGTCTGCAATAATTCCAACTCATTTTGTACTCAACATTTCAACACTAAGACCTAATAATCCATGTGAATAAAACCAAATTGAGATGATCAAAATTTGAAAACACTTGAAAAATAATTATTTTAACAATAGATTATTGCATGATATTTAGACGTTCAACAACATGACTTATAAACACCAACATCTAAAATTATTACATATGGAAGGTATCACTCGATCGAGAGGATGGACAAGTTTCAGCAAAATTTTACCAAAAAAAATAAAAGAGTTTGAAACCAAAAATCAACAAACTTAATTGTTATTGTGACCCAAAATCATACAATGCTTCAAAGACCACAACTACCACTATATGCAATAACTTAAAAAACTATCAGATCTTTTAAACTACAGATTCTCATTTTGAACTCTAAGTTTATTCTATTCCACAAACTCTAATTTTTAGAAATGCCAACTTGCATGCATATCTAACCATATTTCCATTAAACATAAAAAACACTCAAGGTAATGCATCAACTTCCCAAGCCTCCAAATGAGATGAAACTAAAACATCCATACCTAAAATCAACTTTGAAAACCCTATTCAAATCTCTTTGCTCACCTTTCTTTTTGTAATTAACGTCGAACCAAAATTTTTATTCTGCTGAAAGCTTTCCAAAATGACAACTAACTCAAGAAAACCAACCTTTATTTGCCAACTTCACATCATAACTGCTTGGGGATACATATTCACTTCCCGTTGGTCCTCACTAACTCTTGCCAAAGTTCACAGTTTGTTAATACATTTCAACCAATTTCCAAACTTAACATTCACTATTATTTTACCAAATTCCATGCTAAAATATGTGATTCAAGGAGAAAGTGAGTCTTTAATTCACACCTTACCACCAAACTTCCCACAATCTAAAGCATCTAGATACATCCAATGTTCTTAAATGACATTACCACTTTGCACAAGCATCGATACCATAAATCTACCAAGTCACCCTTGAAATCTTATCAATGTCAAACCTCATACACATGCCAACTATAAACTCATGATGACCAAACCCAAGTGTATATGTTGAATTGAACAATCATGCTTCATGAAAAAGCCATCAATTACTTGTCAATAAATAAACTTAGGTCTTTAGTCAATCGTAAGCCCATATGCATTCCAAATTAAACCATGATGAGACACTATTAATATCAATATAATGCTAAGCTTAATGAACTTAGGCAAACCTCATAATAAACATTATTCTTTTGCAAACTCATTATAATTTAATGCATGTGAGGATGAATATAATGTAATTCTTGCAGAAATGCTATATACATCATGATTTTAAAATGCCAAAGTGATTATCATGCATATAAAATTATAGATTATAATGATATGAGAAAATATATAAGATAGAATCATTTGACCAAGAAAACACATCAAGGTGCAAATTCCTTGCTATAACCTAATCAATTATTGTTATTCTAGAACCATATCCATTTAAACTATCGAGATGAATAAGTCATATTTGATCCATAAATAACAACTAAATTTATGATAATGATTGGTATAGGATTAAATCAAACAACCAAAACATCAGATATTTAGTATATCAAAAAATTGCAACTATAGCAGAACTAAAATGCAATACTTCTAAATGTATCACCAAAATAATTCAAATGTATATGAACTAAAACTACCAACTAAACTGTAAATGATCAAGAGTATAACAATATATGCATATTTTATTAATTCATCCACTTTTCTTTTCAAAACCACTGAAACAAAAATAGAATTATCAATCAATCACTATGATCTCATAGTCAAAAATGCATCTACTAATATTGTTGATAAATAAGGGTCCTCGACATAGTTTTAAGCTTTATGACTAGGTCATAACATTAGTGACCTTACTAGTCAAATTTTTGGAACAAATTTGCCTATATCTATGAAACATAAATTTTCCTTAAGAGTGTTATCCAGGAAAATTATTTCTCAAGTAGCTAAGTGTGAACCCCTAAAAAGATAAATTTGGATAAGGATGGAATGTTCGGCTAGCGTGGCATGAAGAAAGGGAAATAATTAAGAAGGAAGTTAAAGTTAGATGCAAAAGCATTTACAAATGCCTTAAGAATAAAATCTAATGATGAAGTAACCTTATCACAACCAAGTATAAAATAGTCATATTATCATTAACTATGATTATGAATTTGTAAGAATATTTCTCAAAATAAAAATTACTTATAGTATTTCTACAGTTTATTGTATCCTTCCTTCAAATGTGATCCTTTTCATTTCAAACCTTTCATTGGTCCAATCAAAAAAAATAAAGAGCAACAAGCAAACAAAACAAAAACAAAAAACAAGGAAAGAGAAACAAAACCAAAAAAAGGAAAAAAAAGAAAGAAAAACAAACCAAAAGCACTAACCATAAAATAGCTTGAGGTGGTGGCCATTTATCAAATAACATAGCCAATTACCTTCAAGGTCTTTAAGATGAAAATTATTATTACCAAGTATTGTAACAATTCTATAAGGTACAAGCCATAATGTATCAAATTTATGGTGTTTTTTTCGGTCCTCACGAGCTTTATCCCAATATAATACTAGATCTCCAACCTTAAACTTTTTATTAGACACATTTTTATCAAAAAAAAAATTTTAGCTTTTGCTTAGCCTTTCCAATTTATGAAGTGTAGTTACTTTAGATTCATCAATTGCTATCATATATAGTAGCCTTTACTCAATCAAATTTACATCTTCTTCTGCATATTGCAAGGCAGTTCTTACTGAAGAAATCTAGAGTTCTATAGGTAAAGTAGCTTTGAATCCATATGCTAACATAAAAGGAGAATAACCAGTTTCTAATTTAACAATAGTTCTATTGACCCATAAAGCTTCAAATATTTTAAGATGTCAAATTAGTTTGTTATTACAAACTAACTTTTTCATTACAGAAATCAAATTTTTATTAGTGGGATTCGCTTGTCCATTCCCTTGTGGATAATATTTTGATGAATGACTAGAAATAATAGAATATTTTCCTATAAATTATAAAAAATAACTCGAAACAAACTGTGGTCCATTATCAAAAATAATTTTGTATGGGACTCCAAATCTAGAAAAAAATTGATTTTCTAAAAATGAAATCACTTCACCTATAAGTGAACTTTTAAGAACTTTAGCTTCAGACCATTTAGTGAAGTTATATGTGGCTATCAAGATATATCTATGACTTTTAGATGATGGTGGATGAATGTCTGAAATAAAATCTATGCCCCACTTAGTAAAAAGTTTTTCAAGAATAACCAGGTTCAAAGGCATTGCAGGTAATCTATCCCTACCAATAAAGAGTTGACAAGGCATACAGAAACATACTAATTTATAAGCATCCTAAAATAAAGTGGGTCAATAATAACTAGCTCTTAAAATTTTATAAGTTATTTTCTTTGCAACATAATGTCCACCGTAGCTTCCTTCGTGATAGCCTCTAAGCACCTTTTATGTTTGATCATGTGTAAGACACCTTCGTAAAACACCATCATGATTACGGTAAAATAAAAAGTTTTCTATAAAACAAAAGTTTAATGCTTTTAACCATAATGAACTTCTTTCTTTCTTATTAAAGTTGTTTGGGCAAGATTAATTTTGAAAATAGTGGACTAAGTCATGGTACCAATCATATTCAGCGAATAGATAGTCCCAATCATTCATTTCATGCCTATACTTAAATTTTTTGGCAAATTCAAAAACCTTCATTGTTTTAAAATGAGGTTTAGCATTTAATTTTTCATCAATAGAAAGGACCAATACATTGATATCTGACATTGTATTTTTAGCTAAGTGTTTCGCTAATTCATTTTCGTTGATAGTTCTTGATGTTTCAAATTTCAAGATCAAATTATTGAATACAAAGAATCCACTTAGCAAGCCTCCCTTGAATAATTGGTTGCTTTAAAATATATGACAAAACATGTACATTATATCACATGAAAAATTTGTTTCCCATCAGCAAATATCTAAATTTTATTAATGAAGAAACAAGAGAAAAGACAAACTTTTCAACTAGAGGGTACCTAGTTTCGGTATCTTTCAAAGATTGACTCATGTAACCAATAGGTTTTTCTTCATTACTTTTAAATTCTTGAGTAACTACATCTCCTGTAGCCTTTTTTGTGGAATTAACATAAAGGATAAATGTTTTATTTAAATTGAATTTATCAGGGACAGGTGCACTAGCAATGGCATTTTTTAGTGAATTAAAAGCTAGATCAGCATTTTCATCCCAAATTTAAATCTTATCTTTCTTTAATAATAATTTTAAAGGGTTAGTTTTATCATAAAAATTAGAAATGAATTTTCTAACAAAATTGATTTTACAAAGAAAGATCTTAAACATACCTGATCTTTTAGAGGAGTTAGTTCCTTTATTGCTTAAATTCATTTTGAATCAATGGAAATACCATCCTTAGAGATTATATAACTCAATAATTTACCTTCAATTACACCAAAATAGACTTCTTTGGAATTAGAGAAATTCCAAACTTCCTACATCTTGTGAAAATTTCACAAAGATGATTTAAATATTTTTCCTCCTTTTTGAATGAATAGTAAGGTCATGTAAATAAACTTGAATGATTATGTCTATTAAATCATCAAAAGCTACATGCATAACCCTTTGTAAAGTGGCTCTAGCATTCATTAGTCCAAAAAGCATTCAATTATAAGCAAAAGTGCCTCTGCATGTGGTGAAAGTAGTTTTATGCATATCCTCAGGTTTCACAATTGTTTGATTATAACCTAAAAATCCATCTAATAAAGACATCATTTTAGACCCTGTAATCTGATTTATACTTGGTAAAGGAAAATTATCTTTTATACCTACTATATTTAAGTCTCTAAAATCAACACAAAGTCTAATATCTCCATTTTTCTTCTTTAAAAGTACTAAATTAGCCACCCACTCAGAATATGTTATAGGAAAAATGACACTAGCATCAATCATTTTATCTAGCTCTTTATTAATGGTGTCCTCTAACAAAGGGCTAATCCTTCATATTTTTTGTCATATAGGCTTAATTCCTAGTTTAATCAGAATATCATGTTTGATAATATCTATATTGTAACCTTTAATATCTTTATAAGACCATGAAAATATATCAATAAATGCTTTGAAAAGTTTAATGAATTTAATATTTTTATTTTTAGCTACTTGTATCTCTAGATAGACATATTTAGGATCATCTTCTGTTCCTAGATTTATGGGTAAGGTTTCACCTATGATTCTTCTTGATGGTTCCTCAGTTCTAGCAACCTTGGGCTAATCATTAAGAGAAAACATAGACTCTAAACTTACTAAACCATCAGGCAATTTGTTAGTACTTAATTGTAAATAATCACCACAATTAAGTACATAATCATCCTGTTCAAAATAGTTACCTTTGAGAAATGAATCTATATGTTCATCACAACTGAAAACTGACCAATTCTCTTTTAAATCAAGAATTTTAGGATGAAATAATTCAATCAAAGGGAAATCAATAATTCATTCAATTTCACTAAAAATAAGATTGGGGGCATAAATTGCAAGTTTATCTACTCTTATATTAAATTCCCTAAGAATATGAGTAATATTGAAAGATTCAAAATTTTTAATTAATTCCCATACCTTTTGAGTGTGACGATGCAAATGTGTTTGATTGGTCTTATAAATCTTTTGAATTTGTCTCACTATCAGCTCTAAGTCTCTAAAAACTTATAGGTGTTTAATATTTAATTCTATGGCTTTCTCTAATCCCAAACATAATGCTTCAAACTCTATTGTATTATTAGTATTTTTAATGGACAATTTATAAGCATAATGAAATATCTTATTGACGGGAGATATGAGACAAATACTAGCACCACTACCTTGTTGAGAGCAAGCTCCATCAAAGTAAGGAGACCATAAAAGGTTTCTTCTAAATATTTCCTCATGCTAGTTTTGTAATTCATCAACATTCAATAATTCATAAGTCTTGATACCTGTTTCTATCTATGAGATATTGGGAGAAGGATATTCAATCAGAGTACTAAAAAAATCTTTTCTTTTAATAAATGCAATCTCTTTATTAACTGGAACCCAAGTTACATATTTACCAATAAATGTTGCAGTTGCCTTTGACCAGTCCCTTCCTAATAACATGGCATAATTACTAAGAATATCTCAAATTTGAATATTAGTCATACAACTAATACATTCATCCACACGATCTTAATAACTATATCACGAAATTTACCACAACTCTTAGTTTGTCTTGCATCAAAACCAGTAAATTTTTTGTCATTTGCTTCATAAGAAATGCCCAATTGATCACTAATACACTTGGGGCATGATATTTTTTGAAGCACTAGTATCCAAAATATAATTATGGATTATTTTATTACCAATTTTAACTGTGACATAGAAAGGGAGAATATAATCAGTAGGGGGATCAAACTATTGAGCGTAAATATGTTCAATATTATTTTCTTCTTGTAAACCTACATCTGATCTAGGATTCTTAATTACTTCATTAATTTTATCTAATTATCTAGGAAGACTAGTAGCTTACAATAATGAAAATCTAGCTTTAATGGTTGACAAATCATCAATTATATTATAAGTACTAGTATTTATTTGCCTAAAATTCTTAGATTTATAATGTTGATATTGTGAATTGTTATATCTAGTAGCAAAGGGAGTATCTTGATCATTTTTATTATTTCTATGAGTTGTTTTATCTCTATCATCAGAATGAGATTTGTCATTTGCTAACCTATTATTTTTAGAAACTTCATAATCTTTATTCCTAGTATTTATAACACAAATATTTTCTTTTTCTGAAGACTCATCATTAGCATTTACATTATACGTTGAATCTTTAGTTATCTTTTCTTTTCCATGCAACAAATATTTTTAAAATTTAATAATAGCTTGACATTTTTTAGGATTATGATCAAGCTGAAAAACCTCACAATAATAAGAAATGTTATCTTCTTTCACATTTTTATGGGAAAAGGATGGTTTATCATTAAGCTATCTTTTAAAAACGACTAGCTCATTTCCTAAACTTTGGATTGCCTTTAATATTTTGGCATTATCTAAATTTAATCTTGTATTGAATTTATATTTAAAACTACATGTTTTAGCTTCTTTTCATAATCAATATAGAATTGAATGGTTTCATCATATTCAGTTATATCTTTATCTTCCAGTGCCATTTTGTATTTTAGAGTTAAAGCATTACAAAAATAAATCTTGGACAATTTTTTGGAAGGCCTGATATCACTTAGAATTTTTTGATGTAATTTGGTGAACCTAGAAAAAAAAAATACATAGTTTCACCTGAATCTAATGAAATATTTTCAAGATCATTAACTAGATCAAAATCTTTTTTATCTTTTCCAAAGGATAATTCTAAACATTATTCTACATCATTCTAATTATCAATCACTTTTGTAGGTTGACTAATAAATGCTTGATAAGATTTTCCTTTTAATGTTCACATGAAAACTCTTAAACAATTATTCTCATTAGTTATTCCAAGAGTGGCACAAACTAAGATAAAAGCTTCTAAATGATTCTCTCAAGATTCTCCAGTTGAACCACAAAAAATTGGTATGTTTAGTCCTTTAAGAGAAGGCAATTTACCTGGATGATTTCCAACATTGATTAGATTTGCAAAAATCTAAGGAGCTACAACTATCTAACATTCTTACTAGAGTTATTATTCATCTTCACCTTCTATTAATTCTTTGATTTTTCTATTATCTTGTAAACCATGAAGGAGATCTTCTAGTCTCCTTTATGGTATTTGTTGTTTTGCATCTGGTTGATTTTCTTCTAATTGATTCTTGGCTGGTGGGTTTTTAACAATCTGATCCACTATTAAAAAATTTAGCAGATTATATCTCTAAGATATGACTATCTTTTATCTAATTTTTTTGACCTGAATGCTAATTAAGCAAAGGAATTTCAACAGGCTCAACAAAGTCATCAAAAGGAAAAGAATCAAAAAGATAGCAAACTTTAGGATAAGGATTAGTGGCTAGTGTTGTTACTCTATTTTCTTGAATCCTTATATTAAAATTAATTATATCATGTTGAGTTTCACATTTTAATTTTGAATACCAATCAATTTCAAATTCAACAATTTCTAATTCTTCATTGATTACTTCAATAACTTGAGGGAGATATTCGGGATGATTATACCATGCAAAATGTGTTAAATTAAAAGTAATATTAATCTGATCCTCTTCATCATTAAGAATAGGTTGAATAATTGGAAGTTGTTGACCTACAAAAACCATTATCAAGAAAACATATTCTACAAAACTTTTTTCCCAACAAAGTCTCCAAATTTGTTGACAGAAAAAATTGTCGTGTCAAAAAATCAACCCTTTTGCCTATCCTGAATGTCAAATTAGAATTGTACTAGTCTAATTATATGGGTTCTAAAGGTTCATTTTAGGATCCTAAAGATGCAAATGGGTTTATAATAATTTCTATGAAAATAATCAATTAATTATCAAAGTAACTTATTCCATTATCACAATTGAGAATCTGTATTAATTAAGAATTAGTTAAAATAAGAATTTGCAATCTATCCTATCTGACAGAGATAATCTATTAATTAGACAATCTCTTGAAGAATATAAATCTGATTCTGAAAATATGTGTATGAAAATACACTTCATTACATTTTTTTATGGTTCATTATCCAACCAAGTGATAAGAAAACACTAACAGAAAATGACAAGAAAGACAAACAACAAATAAAGAATGAAACAAGAAAGAAAAATTGAACATAAAATATGATCATGAAACCATAAAGAGAATAAGGTATAAGTAAAACTAATCTCAAACCTAGAAACTAAGGAACATAATGCTATAAAAATTGCTATAATAAGCAATAAACTAATGAGTATACCTAAAATAAGAGACAATCTAGACCAATATTAAAATTTTAAAATTAGAAATTAAATAAAGGAAGTATTAGAACAAATACAAGGTAAGTAAAATAACTACTAAAGGGATACTAAAGAAAAAAATAAATAATAAACTAGAAAACGTTTAAACTGAGAACTAAATTAATAGTTGGTGCTAATTTACTATTAATAAACTTCTGAAAATACTAAATTAAACTATAAAGATAAACAAAAAACTAAAAGAAATTTGAAGAAAACTTAAATCCATTCTATTAAATAAATTCAAATATTTACAAAAGAGTTCTGATTCTCAACATGAGAGTCATCTTAACATAAGAACATATTTAAAATGAGAATTCCAACATTTTTCAATACAAAACTTGAAAAAGGACAACTCAGCAATTGATTAGATCAATGAAGTGTCATAGAATATGTGAAGTGATCATTATTTTTAGGTTGAATACTTTTAATTCTACACATAGGACTATGTTGCATAAGTTATTACTCAGTTGTCAGATAAAGTACCATTAAGTCTATCTATTGAACTTCTATTTTCAAATGAAAATTTGATCTCCTTTTATCCTTCAACTTTAGTTAAGAAATAAGTTATAACTAACTTTAGTTAGTATTAAAAAATTAAATTATAAATTCAATTAGTTAATATATAATATATGGAGATATTAATTAAGACTCTAAAAGTCTTAATTAAATCAATCTATATAAATGAAATAACTCGAGTACTAATCTTAATGGGTGGGGATCCCATCTTATTAACAATAAAGTAGGACACATAAATAATCATAAAATAAATAATAAATTGATAAATCTTACTCTTATTTAAACCATAATGAAATTTAAACTTTAAACTTAAGCATATATTAATTATTATCTCAAAA
Organism: Torreya grandis; assembly: GCA_037957365.1. NCBI lineage: Eukaryota > Viridiplantae > Streptophyta > Pinopsida > Cupressales > Taxaceae > Torreya > Torreya grandis. Next base: position 1,616,447 of record JARHVA010001602.1, read on the forward strand.
AATATGTTTTATCCATGTCTTTAAAAATAAATACCAAGATAAGTTTTAAAACTACATCAAGTTTTTTGAATAATCAAAATTATTCCTTAGATAACCAATAATCTTCTAAATCTGATAAAACCTCTATAACAAGTTTGTCTTGTTGATTAAGACAAATATTATATTCCATTTCAGATGTAGAAAAAGATAGCAATCCAATGTCTATCTTAGATGTATCATCATCAACTTCTAATTTCACCCTTTTAATTATCTTGAGTTCATTAGGTGATTCAGATTCTTTCCCTTTTCCAGTAGTACTCTTCTCAACAACATGATCAGAGATATCAATTGACTTTTTTTTACTGCCAAATCATCAACCCCTCAAATTTAGTCTTTCAGACCTCAAGATTGGTTCACTATGAGCCCCTTAAAGTTTCAATCTCCTACATTTTCCTCCATGGTTAGAATCAAATGGAGTAGGGGTATTTGAGAGAGTAGAAATTTTCCTAAAGTCTTTAGCATGGGTTATCTCTTTGTTCAATTGATTTTTTGACTGATAATCAAAAAATTGATGGGTAGGAAGTGTCTAGTCAACTGGTTCTCCTCTAAAATAGGAGGTTGTAACTACAGATAAGGATCATGCTCAAGATGGTGTTCTAGAAAATATGAAGAACTAATTTGGGATTGAGCAAAGGCTCCAAATCTTTTCCCTCAAAATCCCCTATGACCTCTATGGTTTCTAAAACCACCATAACCTCTCTAAATAGGAAGATAATTTAGGACATTCCAAAAATTAGGATTAGAAGCATCAAAATGGATGGACATTCTTGTGCATCGAGGGAATCTAGGCCCAAAATGTCTAGTACAGAAACCAACCCCACTATAACTTTAGCTTTGGTTTGACTCACTTTCTTGATTTGACCTTTGACCCCATCTTCCATCATTACTATTCTCTATTGGTTATTCCCACCTAAACATTTTGAAATAAGCAATAATCTGAAAAGATGCCAAATTCAAATTTTGAGATCATGACTAAAAATTATTCATGATCCAAAAACATTACTCATCACTGTGTTATATTTGAATCAAAGCCATACTGATTTCCATGCTAAAAAATATAAAGCCAATTTCATTCTTCAATTATTTCCTCATTTGAAATAGAATCATTCCAAGAAAAGTATTCAACAAATTTTAAACAACTGAGGAAACATATTAATCACATCTAATTCATTACCATCTTTACAAAACTCTATCATGACTAGAAATATTCAATAAAATTTCCATCTCAGAACAAGAACCCAAACTATGTCAGAATCCATAAGCAAACTCATGGTGAAAAATTTAAATGTGACTTTTTTCAACTTGTTTCATATTAGAACCTTTGTCTACAATAATTCCAACTCATTTTGTACTCAGCATTTCAACATTGAGACCTAATAATCCATGTGAATAAAACCAAACTAAGTTGTCCAAAACCTAAAAACCCTTGCCAAATAATTATTTTAACAACACATTATTACATGATATTCAGACATTCAACAACATGACTTGTAAACACCAACTTCTAAAATTATTACATATGTAAGGTATCACCTGACCGAGAGGATGGACAGTTTCAATGAAATTTCACCAAACAAAACCAAAGAGTTTGAAATTATAAATCAACAAACTTACTTGCAATTTGTGACCCAAAATCATACAATGCTTCAAATACCACAACTACCACTATATTTAGAAACTTAAAAAACTATCAAATATTTTAAACCACAAATTCCCATTTTGAATTCTAAGTTTATTCTATTACACAAACTCTAATTTTTAGAAATGTCGACTTGCATGCATACCTAACCATATTTCCATTGATCATAGAAAACACTCGAGGTCGTGCATCAACTTCCCAAGCCTCAAAATGAGATGAAACTAAAACATCCATACCTGAAATAAACTTTAAAAACCCTATTTGAACATCTTTGTTCACCTTTCTTTCTATAATTAACGTCAAACCAAAAATTTCCTTTCATTGAAAGCTTTCTAAAATGACAAATAACTCAAGAAAATGAACCTTCATTTGCCAACTTCTCCTCATAACTGTGTGGGGATACATACTCGCTTCCCATTGGTCCTCACTAACTCTTGCCAAAGTTAGTAGTTTGTGAATACATTTTGACCAATTACCAAAATTATCATTCACTATTATTTTTACCAAATTCCATGCTAAATTATGTGATTTAAGGAGATAAGTGAGTCATTAATGCACATCTTACCACCAAACTTCCCATAATCTAAAGCATCCAGATACATCCAATGTTCTTAAATGACATTACCACCTTGAACAAGCATCGATATCACAAATCTGCCAAGTCACCCTTGAAATCTTATCAATGTCAAACCTCATACACATGCCAACTCAACTCATGATGACCAGACCCAAGTGTATATGTCATTTTAAACAATCATGATTCATGAAAAATCCATCAATTAAATCATATAACCAAAGGTTCTTGTCAATAAATAAACTTAGGTCTTTAGTCAATCCTAAGCCCATATGCATTCCAGATTAAACCATGATGAGACCCTAGCAATATCAATAGAATTCTAATCTTAATTAACTTAGGCAAACCTCATAATGAACATTATTCTTTAGCAAACTCATAATTTAATGCATGTGAGGATGATTATAATGTCATTATTATGGAAATGCTATATACATCTGATGAGAATATTCCTCAATGCTTTTAAATTCCAAAGTGATTATCATGCATCTGAAATCAAAGATTATAATGATATGAGCAACTGAATGAGATAGAATCATTTGACCAAGAAAACACATTAAAGTGCAAATTATTTTCTATAACCTGATTAATTACTATTGTTCTAGAACTATATCCATTTAAAATATCGAGATGAATAAGCCATATTTGATCCATAAATAACAACTAAATCTTATGATAATGACTGATATAGGATTAAATCAAACAACCAAAACATTAGATATTGAGTATATCAAAAAGATGCAACACCTATAGCAAAACTAAAATGCAATACTTCCAAATATATCACTAAAATAATTCAAATGTATATGAACTAAAACTACCAACTAAACTGTAATTGATCATGAGTATAACAATATATGCATATATTTTTAATTCATCCACTTTGCTTTTTGAAACCACTAAACCAAAAATAGAATCATCAATCAATAATTATGATCTCATAATTAAAAATGCATATACTAATATTTTTGATAAATAAAGGCCCCCAACACAATTTTAAGCTTTATGACTAGGTCATCACTATGGTAGTAAGTATGGTTTTGATATTTTTGGGGGGTATAGAAAATAGGCATAACACACTAAAGTAGTAGGAACCCACTCAAGAGGTTGATATGCAGTAGTAACACCCAAGAGATGGATATGGTGACAGTCCAGTGTATGTTGAGATGGAGGAGGACCTAGATATAGATGAGGAGGAGGCTCTAAAGGATGATTCTAACCCCAAGTGGTGTGAGGGAAACCTAGGTAAAATTTTGATTTACACATTCATGGTTACACTTTGTACTTTGATTATTTTAATTGCTTAGTTGATTTTATGTAGATTATATTTTTAAATCAACTAGATATAACACCAAATCTTGTTCTTTGTGATTGTAAATATTATGGGTAGTTGGATAAAATTGATCAGGTATACCTTGACCAAAAAAAATTAGCTAAGTACCGGTCTAACTCGAGACCATATTTTGGTTGATCCTTGGCTCCCCATAGGGATTGGTTAGTATACATATGTCTTCATCCTAATGTATCATGCTTTTTTAATGGTGACAAACACCCTACTAAAAAGAGAAATGATTGAAAAGGCCCTAGTAGATACTATGGTGGGTGGGGGAGGTGGCAGAGCCTTTATCCATATGATAAAGAGGATGACTTTAGAGGGAGGCACCAATAGGGGTCATCATATTGGTGTTTAGATTAGAGAGGGGGAGGCATCATTTGAGGGAGGATCTAGAAAGAGACACCATTATAGTGAGATTCCCTAACATTCTTTTGCATTGGGGACCTTCTCACAGGAGGAGAATAGGCTCTTTATGTATGTTGTAGATTTTTTTACTAATCCATTGCATATGTTGATTTTTTTTGAGATGCCATGAGGCACATCGACCCTCCATAGAGGGGATTGTATTTAGACATCCTTTTTATATAAACTCAAATTTATTATGATATATACATAGATAAAGTTGTTTTCATTTAATTCTTTTTGATTTGTCATTCATGTGTTATGATTTTAATTTTTTATACTTTACTTTTTAGTTAATGCACTCTAGATGGCTAGGCATGTGATGATATAAATGTATATGTATCTCATTACTTTTGATATGTTTCTATGGAAAATTTTCATATATATGTGGGAACAAAATGTATGCAAGTGATGTAATGTGATGGATAAATATATGTAATTGTAACTTTACTAACATTTGTTTTGAAGGTGACTACGTAGTTGTTTTGTTTACAGAACATATGACTTTCAATTTACAGCAAGGAATGAAAGGGGAAATAGGATAAATGTAAGGTGATAAAGAATGAAAACCATAGATCAAAGTTTCGTAGGAAAAAAGAAGATGACCTAGTATTTACAAGAAAAGGGGAAAATATACTTCCTATAGACTTATAAAACACTAACTTTATGGGCTTTATTTAGAGATAACTAACCCTAAAAGAACCACTAAATGGGAAAAGGTTACCCTCTTTAAACATATAAATGTAAGCAAGATTTTTGAAAAACTTTATCTTTAGACACTTTTTGATTTGATATTGCTTTTACATTTAACTTATACTTATATTTATGATCCCTAAACCTGGTCTCATGTGACTAGGAAGACACATGGGCTCATCACCAAAGGCTAAATGTAGGTGAGTAAGAGCATCTCTCTCCAATGATAACTCCATACAACCAATAAGATATGAAGGCTCAACACTTAAGGTTAATAAAGGAAAAGAGATGTGGGATTTTAATTTTGTATTTGTATAAGTATTTGTATATTAATATAAGTGTCTAATTTTCTATTATAATGCCTTTACCCTCAAATCTTGGCCCCATGCAACTAGTAGGATATAAGGGATCATCATTGAGGACCAAGATATGTGATTAAAGTTACCTATTTTTAAGCTTTATATGTTCTAATTTTATAAGCCATTGTAAGGGGAGACTTTATCATAGACAAGCTTCTAAACTAAATTATAGGCTAGAATTTTTCTAAGTCATGCAAGATGTTATGTGGAAAAGAGGTGTACTCTACTTGTAATAACTAAGGCAAATACCAATGTAAAAAAATTATTTTGAGAACATTTTATATGGGGTAATAGGGTAATGTGAGAGTGGGATTATGTGATATGTTGCATTTTGAAAGTTTTGACACTATGTGAACTAAAAACCAAATAGTCACTGAACAACACATTTGATATGCATGTGAATATGTAACCTAATAAAATGCAATGCCAATGAGAATAGTGTGATAATGTAAGTAATAGATATAGAATTGTTTTAGGTACAAAGAGTTCACAGACTCACCAAACTCCTTACCCTCTAGAGTGTATAACCAATAACCAATAGGATCCATTTTTGAAATATTTTGTCACTAAGTAGGGGCCTAACTAGTTAGGTCTAAAATTTTGACCTTCTCCTTTATTTTTATCAATTTGATTGTTGATCTTATGAACAAGGTATCCTACATGGATAGGGTGATCATGGGCAATTTGAATTTTTTTATAGTGTCTAAACTAAAAACCAAATAGTCACTAAACAACACATTTGATATGCATGTGAATATGTAACTTAAGAAAATGCAATGCCAATGAGAATAGTGTGATAATGTAAGTACTAGATATAGAAGAATTTTAGGTGTAAAGAGCTCAAAGACTCACCAAAATCCTTACCCTCAAGAATGTATAACCAATAGGCTTCGTTGTTGAAATATTTTGTCACTAGGTAGGGGCCTAACTAGTTAGGTCTAAACTTCCGACCTTCTCCTTTATTTTTGTCAATTTTATTTTCAATCCTATGAACAAGTTATCCTACATGAATAGGGTTATCATGGAATTTTTTTTTGTATTTTATGCCCATATGATCAACATAATCAATGTGATTATTTAGGGTGATAATCTAATGTTCATATAAAATCTCTAATTGGGCTAGTTGTGCCTATCTATACTCTTCTTGATCAAGAAGGCCCGGGAGGGAAACATGAATGATGGGTATTTTATATTTATAAGGGTAGGATTGCTTTTGATCTGAACATGAGTGAATATGGGGTTGCCCTCATGGGTGTTTTAATAGTTTTTATATAATCCCATAGTGTTGGATAGTGCTTTAAATGTCAATATCATTTAGAATCTCTAATAGTTTTGACTAAAATTGACTTCAGGGTTTTGTTAGTAGCTTTGGCTTGACTATTGGCTTATGGATAGTACAAGGAGGTTAAATGGTGAAATATAGCTAATTTATTACATAGATCATGAACTCTGAGGTTCTTGAAAGGGGACCCATTGTCAATAATGATGACTTGTGGGACTCCAATTGGCAGATTATTTGATTCAAGATAAACTTTTTGATCACTAATTTGATGATAGTTGTTAATGGCATTGCTTCTGCCCACTTGGTGAAATATTAAATTGTCATTGTAATAAATTTATTACCATCTAAAGAATCATGGGAGAGCTTACTTACTAAATCTAAGACCCAAGTGGAAAAGGTACATGGAGTGATGATGGTTTATAGTGCATTGGTGGGAACATGTATCTCATGTGAAAAACATTGAATTTTCTTGCATTTACATACATATTCAATAGCATCATGGTCTAGAGTGGGCTATAAGTATCCCATCCTATGGATTTTTTAAGCAGTCACATGGTTATCAAAGTTTCCACCACAAGTGCCATTGTTATTGTAAAAACTTTAGGCACACAAGGTGTCTTAGTCAGTTCTAGACTCATTACACTCACACACAAACATGGGATTATATTTTCGAAATTAAAATTTTACACTTGACTATACCAACATTTATTCACATAAGGAAAAGGCATTATGCACTCACCTAAAGCATAATAGATAAAGAACTGGGGGCCATATTGGGCTAGTTGTGCCATAATTCAAGACATTAATTATAGGACTTGGTCAATTTAAAGAGGGTTTCAAATAGATTCATAGGCACAAGCCTTTCATGGGATAAGCCTATTGGTCTATAGGCACAAGCCTTTAGGTGGATTATTCCTAGTCATATGGGCAAAAGACTTTGTTTAATTATACCCTAGTGTTATATCAGTTCTTGAAGAGTCATGGGGCTGCTTTCAGCTAAAGTGCTCATACTAGGCTCATGTTTCCTAACAAGGGTAGTAAAACTTGATACATGAGATTTATATACTGAGTCTTTATGCAAGCTACAATTGACATCATCATCTTTTATAGAGACTCCATTACCAATGTGAACTAGAATCTTGTTTGAAATTTACTTAGCATGAATGAATTTCAACTATATCATTAAATATATTACATAGTTCAATCATAATACATAAACATATAAACCAGATTCATCATGTGTGATTTAAAAATTCATCACCATTAATCAAAGCTTAAGTAATACATAGTCCATAACAAGAAATACGTTTAAATTTATACTACTTAATGGTCTAGAGGCTCACAGGTGAGCTTGGGAATATATAAATGGAGCCTTCATATTATTTGAACTAGTCCTAAGTCTAATGGCAGTCATTACCATGCATATTGAACCAATTTTAATTATTCAAAACTTCACTGCACTAAGTTCACCTCTAGGATCACTTGGTTTGAGCCCTTTTATAGATTTTCAAAAACATCTCTACCAAGATGGAGTCTACACATTAGGTGCTAAGATAGAGCCTTTATAATCATTCCCACCAACTCCATCACCTTGCACCCTTTCCACTATAGTTTCCACATATCACCCAACCTAGAAGATGCCCTATAAATCCTAGAATTGGTTATTTGCCTGCTAGCTAGCACCAAAATGTCATCATCACCAAAAATAATGGCTCATGCTAATGTGTTTATTATGTTGGCATGAATCCTTACATACCAAAATAAGGGGGCCAACATTACCCCATACAAAATTTATAGTCTATCCTTAGACTAGGCTATCAAAGTCTTTGGTGTACAGAACTTGATTATAATCTCCTTAAACATAGCACTAAATTCTTCAAAGACCTTTATGTCAAGCTTGATTTCTTCAACAACATTATCTATTTTAATGGAAATCACAATAATCATAATCATGTCAATCTTTTCTATATTTTTTTTGAAGGCCTCTACATTTTCCTTAGCCTTAGTCATACTCCCATCCAAGATTTATCCTTACTCACAGGCCTTAGTCTACAGATCATGGAAGAGTGTTTACAAGTTTTGATGTTAGCACTTTATCTAGGTGCTTAGTGCATTGACATTTCACATGATCTATGCACTCTCTGACTTACTTGTAGAGTACTACACCATCAACTTCTCCTTTTCCTCCTTTGCTTATTTGAGGCATGTGTCTATGACTGATGCTTAGTTGGAAAAGATCAATAAGATGGAATCGACTAAATATACACCCTCTTGTAATTTTTTGAAGAGGTCCTCTACCTCTTCAAGCTTAACAACAAGATCTTTTTGTAGCACAGCATAGGGATCTTCTTCTTATTCTTCTTACACTAACTCGAGTTTAAATAGGAGCATATGCTCCACTAAACATAGATCTTATCAACCTCAGAGAGGTTCAAAATATTGATGTTGACTAGAAGGGATGGTTTTTTCATCTCTATGCACTCACATAGTTACTTCATCTTAAATTTGGTGACCTACACTTCATCTTCAACATCTTTAATGAGCTTCTTCCATTTTCTTGCCCTTCCATCATTGATGATATTATAGTACAGAACCTTGATGGCCATCATGATCATTGCATTCTCAGATTGCACTAGGTTCATAAAATGAGGGTTTATGATGAGGGAGTCATGACCTTGCTTAGGTTCTTCTATGCCCAAGTTAGTCATTTTAGGTACCTCAAATTGAGGCTCATCCATGTAATTATAAAATGCAAATGTAAGTTTTTTGCATGTCCTACTTGTGATGGTTTGAGGGGCATGGTGTCAAACATGTACAGGGTTTCATCCTCCAATCCCTTATATGCCCTTTCCCTTATGCTCAATTTCATGTCATCTTGTGGAAGATGGTCATCTCTATTTATTCTTCCTCATCTTCACTAGCACCACTGATTTCTTTGATGTTATCCTTAGAGGACTCATCTACTTTTTCCTTAAAGGTTTCTTCCTTGAAACTTTCCCCTTCATTCACTTATTCCTCCTAGGGTTTGTTAATGTTCACTTCCAAAGTAATTCCCTCAATGCTAACATTACCTTATTGTTGTTGGGGTTCCTTGGCTATCTTTGTTTGTTGTTTTGAGGCACTAGTATCACCTTCCTTTTATTTAAGTGCCCCTTCACTACTAGGGTGCCTTTTTTACAATTTATTCTACATAGATGGTGGGGCACTAGGTACTTTATTTACTACTTCAACAATTAGTCCTACACTTGTGGGAACATTCTTGGCCTTCTCTACCTTGCCTGCTTCCTTTTCTTTTGCATGTCTATGCTTCTCTTTAAGTACCAGTGCCATCTCAACTTCTTCCTCATTATGGCCCATTTTATTCCATGCCCTTTTCTTCTCCTCTTATGTTTATGGAAGTTGTGTGGAGGGTTCTTCTCTAGATGAAGAGCTTGTTGGCTTCTCTATTTTTTCTAGGGTCAATATGTGCTTCTCCTCAAGAACCAATGCCTTCTCAATATCTACATCACTTAAACCCAATTTCTTTCACACCCTTCTCTTCTCCTCTTCTATTTTTGTAGGTGGTGTGGAGGGTTATTCACTAGATGAGGAGCTTTCCTAATCCTCTTCTTCTTCAAACATGGTAGTTGGCCACTTTGGAGGGCCTCTTATACATCATTGGTGTTCAGATCCACTTCTTTGACTTGCATAATGTAAGTACCTAAACTTTATTCCTCAAATTATTCCTCCAACCCATGTGTGAGGGTCTTTTCCTTTTCCATTTCTACCAATATTATTATTGGGAGCACAATTGGTCCCTTAGACTTCTTTTTTTGCTTCTTGCTGGAGGAAGCAATCTCTATCATGAAGGTTTTGTGTTTCGTAGGAGTTGAAGGTGTAGTTTTTTCACTAGAGGCAATCTTAAACTTGATTCACTCCTTAATATCCTCAAGTGTATCTTCTCACTTATTTTATGGGTCTTCTCCTACCTCTTCTACACTGGCTTCCCTTCATCACCAATCAGGAGGCGTTAATCATCATTTTTTTTTGGATTATCACCTTCTTACATGACTTCATCTCATTATATATATTGAAGATGTGCCTAGTTCTTATCTCTGTTTAGAAGGGATGGAGATCCATTCAGTTGAATTTATCCTCCTCATCCTTTATGGATTTGGACTTGGGGCTCATAAACTGGCACCTCAACTTGTTCCTTTGTTGATCCATGATCTTCACTAAGATCTCTAGCTACTACACATTGGGAATCCTCCTTAGCACCACCATGGAAAATTTAGAAAAAAACACATAAGGAAACTTCAATGAATTGGATAGGTTTTCATCTATGAGTGCTAGGCGTACTACATATAAATGTTGCATTACAATGAAGGTTACGATTCCTACCATGTGATGTGGGAACTCCTAAAATATTAACCGTTCAATCCTAAATGCCTCGATGTATTGGTTACACCACCCTTGTACCCTTATCTTATATTTTTGGGATAAGTTGGGTGGGTAGATGAAGTCTTGGTACTTGAACTTCAAGGATTTATTATGTAGTGGGAACACCCAAAGGTTTTCATCATCACATCAGACATGTTGATCTCCTCCATCACAATCAATATCAGCATGGACCCCCATCAAAAGGTCTCACATACCTTATGGCATTCCAATTCATTCTTAAAAATCTCCTTCGCAATCAACTTGGAGATGTTGAACTTTTCCCCTTATGCCATGTGGTGGGTGATGCACAAGTAAGTCTTGTTGATGTCAAAATAGTGGCTACCAAGGAAAATCTTAGAGCTCACCAAGTGTGTCATGACCATCATGTTAGGGTCCTATATATCCTTAATAGGGAATGTGAAACCTACCTTGTAGTAACCCATGAGTTTTGTAACCCTTTCCACCATTGCATCATCCTCCATCATTTAGCAGATGTAGGTCTCTATGCCTAGGATCCCTATAATTCTATTAATGAGGTGAATCGATATCTACATGCACCTCCCTTAAAAATAGAACCTATCACCATGGATATGCAAGAGGAAGAATTACACCAATTACTCTAGCTTTCCAAAACTTAGTAGCTCATATAACTAGGTCATGTCAGTGGTCACTAGTTTGCCTCAAATGGAGATTGCAAAGAGTTTCATGCCCACCTTGGTATTCATTATAATGTCAACCATCCAATCCTAGTTTAGCTACTATGCATTGTGTGTAATCTAATGGTTTTAGTCCTTCAATCTACACTTGTGTGAAAAGGACACCCATTTCTCCCCCACTATGACCTTAGGGGGGGACTGCATTTCTCCATACACAAGCTTTGTGCTTGCTTTAGGGTCAACCACTACAATGTTAACACCTTATACTATTTATGCCTCTTTATTTATATAAGTTACCTCTTGTACCATCTTCACCTTCTTTTCATCCTTTTATGCCTATGGTGGACTTGAACTTAATCATTTCTTCCCCATTCAAAACTAGCTAGTGTTAAAACATGGTCTATTGATCTTTTCAAAACCCTTAATATTTCTTAGTGATTATTCACAGTCATGGTGTATGTGACTAGGAATTCAACTCTCAAGCTTTTGGAACCATTAATGGTAGTGTAGACACCAATATTGTGTCGACCTCCCCTTGGTCCACTTCTAAACATTTACACACTTTATTAATTTAAAATAAATTACTTATTTTAAATTAATGTCATCACCTAGGCACCTCACCTTGGACACCTCACCCTTAGACCATTTCTCACCCTATGAGTCACCCATGACTTATTCTCACTCCCTATTAACCTCCTAACTAACTCTCATGCCTAGTAAACCCATCCTTTGACCGTTCTCCAATAGCAAATGCACTTGGTAGATGGAAAACAGGCAAAGGGCTAAAAATATCCCTTTTACCCATTCTTTGGCTGCCGACATCAGTCAAATGTTGGCTGACACAGTGGGATCACTAACATTGGTTACTTAAACTGAGTTCTAACCTTGAGCTAGGCCCCGAATCCTAATCACCGATCCTGAATTCTTTCTCCTGAGACTCTTTGACATCGACGCGCACACTCTGAGACCAATCTTCAGAATTTGACTATCATCCTCCAGGCTACAGAAACTCTACAGAAGTCACTCCAGACATTGGATTAAGAATATTGTACAAGGTCTTCGACATCAGCTGCAATAGGAATAAACACCCTGACACCCTCGGGTCTTCACCAAAGAGCTAAGTATTCTTTTGTCTTATTTTAGTATTTAGAATACATTAGTAATTAGTTTCTATTTACTATTTCTAAATACTATCAACCAAACCTGACTTCTCTTGGAGAGGCTAAAAATCCTTCCCCATATCCTTATCCTCTTTACACACCAACCTTCTACCTTTGTCCCTTCTTAGACCCTACTCACTGTCTTGCAACCCTCCACAACCCTGTAAGCTTCCACAGACTCTTCTGTCAACCACAGACATAATCCAAAACCTGTCCAAGGCCCATTACCCTAACCAACATCAACCACAACATAGACCAACATTAGCAATATGATCAACATCCACATCATTCATAGACTGACCTCGGTAGGACTACCGATGTCGGCTATTGTGACATATAGACTGCAAAAAATAGGTACGCACTATCTATTTTACTCTTTGTTAGTCATTTGTCATTTCTTTATTTATGACACTTTTACTTATAAATAGTGGATTGTCATCCTTCAAGGAGCTTTACGCTTATGGGACCATGCGCGTTGTTTGGCAGTCCACTATATCTTATTCTAACATTTTTTGTGTTTAAGTCTTATTATTTCTACAGGTGTCTTCCTCCACAGCCAAAGAAGAGCTCCTACAACACTTGGATACGGTGCGCAACTTAATCTAGGTAATGTACAAACCCCTAACCCTTTACTTTAGTTTATTCTTCTTCTGAATGTAAATAGAAAAAAACGTAGAGAAACATTCTAGCACACCCGGTGGGACCCTGTAGTTTTCCTTGGGTTCATTTCTTCTAAAAGCAAATTTTCATATAGATGCATTAGGAAAATATTTTCTTCTTGCATCCTTCTTCTATCTCTATATTTTGAAAAGAAACCATTAGCACAAATTAAAAAGAACATCTTTCTTTTTCTTCTTGTCACTTCTTGCTTGCATCTTAGAGTAGTGAAAATTCATGCTCTTAACCTTTTCCCCACTTGTTTGCATCTGAACAAAACATTTCAATTTGGGTTAAAAACACTATTACACACTATTACATTTCATTCTTTCTTGAATGCATATTTAGCCCTCTCACTTAGTAATTAAAAACGCATTATGAATAAATCATAGTGCACAAATATTACACAACCAAACCACAAGCACATCAAATTAAACATTTAAACATACTTGAGACAAGGCTCATCTAGGATTTCATCACCTAACAAATACCTTACCCTTCCTGGTGATCCTACTTGGATTTCACCACCAAGAGGAGGACCCACTCTGTTCTCTGGCAGAGTATAAACTATAGGCAAAGTATATATTGGCTAAGTGGCCCAGCTCGGCTCTGGGTTTGTGAAGTGAAGGGAGCAAACCCCTAGCACCAGGCCACATACAGAACCTAACACATATTTTTGAGCACCAAAACATAACTCGAAACCAACCATAGACTTCCTCTTTAGGATCCATTCTAAAAGCCCAATTCCCAAACACATTCTTCTAAGGCATAAGCCACCATGACTCTACAATTTATTCTTAGGAATTTAACATTTAGAGGTTGCTTGCCATCATCTATTTTGCTATTCTTATCTGGTTTTTTGAGCTGGTAAGGTCGCATCATTTTGAGGTCTAAAAACAACTCAAAATTTCTCCTTTATTCCAAAAACTTTCAATTTTCTAAGTTTCTAGAAATACATAGACACCGACATCAGTTTTTCCACCGACATCGGCAACTTATTCACCGACATCAGTTTTTCCACTGATGTCGGCAACATATCTTCACCGACATTAGTTTTTTCACTGACGTAAGTCACTGTTAACAAATTTTCTTTCAAAACAGCAATCTTAAAACCCAACCTTTTTATTGTTAAACACACACTTTAGTTTTCTAAAACTAAAATACACAATTTTTAGAATGTGAACCCATTTCACCTTGAATGGCTTTGACATGTAGTCAAGCCAAAACTCTTGTTGACCATGCAAGTCAACAACCACTTCTACCTTCGCCCTTCATACCAAGTCCCCTAATGGAGTATAATTCAGACATTGAGCGTACTCCTATTCAACCAACCCCTAATCAACCTCCAATTGTTCCCAAAGGGGATCAAAATTTGGAGAGATTCCTTGACCACAATGTCAAGGCTCTCCAACACTATCTCGCAAAAAGCCAAATGTGAGATCCTTCAGGTACCCCTGTTTATGGGATGCCAACTTTCTCAGTTGAAGTGGCAATGATATCAATCACATCTGTTACCCAACCTATGGTTATTCAAGCCACTACTTCAACCAATAACACAACCATGGCCAATGTTCAAGATTTGGCCTCTCCTTCTATTTTTGAACCTACCTTCATTGGGGCATTCGTACCCCCTTAACCACAAACAATTCAACTGAGTTCTACACCATTTCAAAACTTGATTGTCTCTATCCCACCCACTCTTACACCCATAAATACAAGAGTGACTACCTATCCTTTTACTAGTGTCACCACCACTCAACCACCTTTGGTGGCATCTAGTCAAGTTATGGCCTCCAACCTCATAGCACAAGCCCCCTTGGTCTCAACATCAGTCCCTATGATGAACTACCAATATGTTGAACCTACACAAATACAACCAAGTACGTCATACACTCCTCTCAATGCCTTCTAGGTACCCTATAATCTAGGGGGTGCCGCTCCTGCCAATCCATCAGTCGATCTAATCAAGATGCTGATGAATAAAATGTCCAACCTTGAGACATCTATTTCAGGTTCAAAGAATGTTATTTCATATGAAAAAATTTGCAACAAACCCATCCATCCTTCAGTCCCTATTTGACCATATCCTAGTCAGTGGGAACTCCCAAAATTTACTCATTTTCAGAGTAAAGAGGACCCACAACAACATCTACGAGCGTTTAGACATGCTTGCTACCTTATAGCACATGATGATGCGTTATTACTTCGCACATTTCCCATGTCACTTTTTGGCACTGCCCTTGATTGGTATAGCTCTATTACCAGTCATTCTCTCCTTACCTTCACTCAACTAGCTCAACTATTCCTCAACCACTTTTCAATCAACATCACTAAAAAGGTCTCCATCACAGACCTATATTCTATTAGACAATTCGATGATGAATCAATAGCTGACTTCATTGCCCATTGGAGAGGTTTAATCAACCAACTCTCCTTTTCATTACCTTAACCTAAGCTCATTGAGATCTTTTCAAGAGCATGTGCCAAGCACATCTCATCCACTTTGTGGGTTTAAAATTTTTGCACATTTGATGAAGCTTTCACCATGGCTCGAAAGCTTGAACTCCACACGGTCGAAGAAGATAAGGTCAAACTGCATAGTAAAAATACTAATGCAAAATCTAATGACCCTTCTTCTTCTAAACCTTCTTCCCACTCCAAGTCCAAGGGATCAGTGAACACTATGGTCCTTAGGTCATCATCTTCAACTACAACTAACTAATCTGAACCTTCCACATCACAAAGCATCACAAAAAAATTCCAACAATGGTATATACAGCGTCAATACACTCCAATGGGAGAATCATACACTTTCATGTTGGATAAATTAGTGAAGCAGGGGGTCCTAAATCTCCCTCAAATCTGACCACCCCAATTTGACCCCTCAAAAGCCATCCCTACATGGTATAGGGAAAATGACTTTTGTAATTATCATCGTGTCAAGGGTCATGACACAGACAATTGCAAAACCTTCAAGAATGTTATCCAAGACATGTTACACAAGGGGGATCTTGTTTTGGATAACCCAAATGTGTTGGCTAACCAAAACATGGATGTCTTGAGGTAACCAGTCCATAACCATCTCCCAAGTCAGAATAATGTTTAGACTATGGCCAATGACCCTCAAGAGTGCAACATACGCATGGTCAACACAGTCTCTCCTTTTATTCCTGACCAACCTCTCCCACAGTCTGAAGAGGGTAGTCAACCCATTCCTCCACCACAGGTAGAAGAGACTGTTTTACCCATATCACCCCCATAACATCAAACACCTTCTCCACACATACTTCTACCTCATGAGGAACCCATATTACCTGTTCCTCTCACCCCCACCTTTCCTCTTCTTCTACCATTGGAAGAAGTTACCATTCATACCTTAAGCCCTCATGTAGAAGAGGCCATTATCCCTCTACTTCACCCTTTAGAAGAATCTTCTTCTCCTATTTCTCCTCCACTAATGGAAGATAGTCCTCCATCCACCCCCCTTTTACATGCAGGAGAGTCTACTTTAACCTCTCCTATATTGGAGGATGCTTTGACGGTACTAACGTCGGTAGCCTCACCCTCATCCTTCTTATTACCAATGGAGGATCATACTTTTCCCACTCCTCGACCACAAGTGGAAGCCATGATCATCCCTATGCTCTATCCTCTCGAAGAGCCACATTCTCCAATCCCTCTGTCGAGAGAAAAACTCGTGGCCTCACCCACTTCGGTCAAGGAAGATTTAGTGACAGTTTTCTCTCACCTCTGGCCCGAGATCGCTGCATCTAACACTTTTTCGCTCTTGTGATCACCTAAATCCTCCAAAAGACCAACTGCAAAACCTTGCGTGACATCACCTAAACCCTTCTCTTGATTGGCAAAAAACTTAGGATTTCTCCATTCGAGGAACTTAATACATGAGGCATTATGGGAGTGACTTAAGTCTCCTTATCTTACACATCCCACTTCGACTGCCAACCCTTTTACATCAAATCACCCCAAAGTCCCTGATGAGGATCAGGCTTCCACTTCTAAATCTTTAGAAGCTCAACCATCCACATTTAAACCCAAACCCTCGTAGGTGTCTACCATACCGAAACAGATTACATCTCTCAGTGTTCACCCCGTATCAAACCTCATTAACCCACAAGTGAAGGTAGACTTGAACCTCACCCCACACAATAGTGGTCCTCACACCAAACTAAAGAAGGCTACTAAACCACGATGTAGAACTCCTCCCCCACCATCACCATTGCCCTCTATTTTGGGCCCACATCCATTTACTTTAATAGGAGTGCTCCCAACTCCAACACCTAACAAAAACAAATTGCCTCTATTAATACCTCTACCCATCAAACATATATTTCCTCCAAAAAATTTGACACCTCTCACCACAAAAGTGCCATCTACGTGAGTGGCCACACTGCTAAATAAAAAGATGGTACAAAAAACTCCTCCTACAACTCCTAAGAAGAAGTTGTCAACCCCTACTGCGACAAAGCACGTAGACCCATTAGCGGGTTCCTATGCTTTGTTGTTATGCCAATTGTTGTAGTCTTCTAGAATTGTTATCCCGCTAATTAAGTCATACCAACCTCTCAGACCAAAACCATCTTGGTTCGATGACACTCAAATCTGTGCGTATCATCGCACACCTGGGCATGATACTGAAAAGTGTTGTGCTCTTAAGTTTGTCATTCGTCAACACCTAAAAAAAGGTACCCTTCTCATTAAGCACCCCTTTGATAAACTACTGACATCATCCCATGCCTCCCAAACCTCCTCACCTTCACACTTATCAACTCTCGAATCAAAACCATCTTGGTTTGATGACACTAAATTTTGTGCATATCATCGCACACCTGGACATAATACTGAGTGTTGTTGCGCTCTTAAGGTTGTCATTTATCAACACTTGAAAAAGGACACCCCTTTCATCAAGGATCCTCTTGACCACCCTTTCAACAAACTATTGACACCATCCCCTGTCTCTCAAACATCCTCACCTACATCAAGATCCTATCGCGAGACTATGGTCCCTCTACCACCTTCTCCTCCTTTGTTTGAAATCTACACTATCAATGTGGCCACTAGGTCATAAACCATGAAGGATAAAGGAAAAGAGAAGATTTATATTCCTTAGACATATCCATTTATCAAGCCTTCTCAACCACCAAAACCCAAGATTTCTATCTTGGGCACATCCCAACCAACATCTTCTAGGGCAATTCGTGACTCCATGGTGAAACAACTTCACCAAACCCCTGTGAAGATATCTTTGTATGACCTAATTCAAAGCTCTCCAAAATATTGCCAAGCCTTAATCAAAGCTTTACAGGTAGTAGAGGTCCAACCTGAAGACCCCCAACCACTGGCTACTTTAGTCAAATCATTACCCACCGTTGCCTCAATCACCTTCAATAATTCTGAGATTCTAGATTACAACCTAAAAAATCAGGATCTCGCCCTCTCAAACTAAGCCTGTTAAGAAAAAGCTTCGCAGGATGCATCCTCGCATCGCACTCCTTGTCAAAGAGGAGCTTCATCATCTTCTCTCCATCTCATTTATCCAACCCATTGATTATCTATAATGGGTGTCAAACATTGTCACTGTCACAAATACAACTGGGGGAATTCAACTTTATACTGACTACCACAACATTGACCAAGCATCAACCAACTTCTTAATCATCTTTAACACATGACCAATATAGAAAGTAGCAAATGAGGCAAGTTTGCTCCTAATTAGCTCGGACCTTATATCATAACGCATAAGTATGGATCAGGGACTTATTGTCTATCTTCTTTCAAAATCTAGCTAGAACTTGAGCCCCTTAATGCCTTACATCTACGACCATTCTAATGTTAATCAAGTAATCATTCACTTGATGTTTAACTTGAGCTCATCCCTTGAGCAACCTCCGTCATCCATATTCTTATTCCTTTCAACCCCTTTTTCCATATAAACATTAGTCAACCCTTTTGTCAAGTATAAATGCTTTGTCCTAATAAAAGGGAACCCTTGAACCTCTATAGACCAGTCCATGACTAAAAGTTCAGTCGACAAACACACATAAAACCGAGATGCCTAACTAAAGGTCATAAACTATAAATGTAGACTGCTCCCTCAAAGGACAGCTGCATCATTACTGTAATTGATAGATTGCTCCCCTAAAGGATAGCTATTCAAAGACATTCAACCATACAAAGTAAACTATAGACCACTCCCTCGAAGGATGGCTATGACTAAATTTTTCTACATACACAACACCACATGACCATAAAACAAAACAACATCCTCAAGTAGACTTCTCGCATTGATCAGTCTACCCAAAAAAATGACTGACAAGCTATTAAGTCATGGACTTTCCTATAGTCATTCTTAGGGTCACCTATAAAAGGAGCAAAGTTATCCCTGCTAAAAAGGGTTACGCTATCCTCACATATCACATAATCATACCTATTACCCCAACATACTCAAGGGATTTTGAGCTCACTTAACGTCAAGTGATTCGAATACTTCTCTAACACAAATCAATGGTCAATGACGTAATGCATGAATGGGGCTTTTGTTTGCAACAACCCTATCTATGTTATCATTATAGTCCTTGTCAATGAAAGAGCAATGCGCCTTTCACTTCTTACTTGAATTTGTCACATGCCTATAACATTCAAACCAAACCCTACAACCAAACCAAACCTTTTTATAACCACTAACATGACATCATGATACAAATACAAATTTGTGTTACATGAATTATCATAGCCCATTCACACTAGTTTCTATGGAAAACAATACACATAGAAACTATCACCCAACACAATTTATTTTTAGCATACACCATCACCAATATGGAAAATTGCTAAGGATGAAAACCCACATAACCTATGTTACAGCATACACCATCACACAATATGGAAAAATCTGTAACATCATCATACACTCATCATTCCAACATAACCAAAACAACTATTAACCAAACACAATTTATGTCAAGCACATACCATCAACAATATGGAAACTTGCTGAAGCATAAATATCTCATTTCATTTTTAGCATACACCATCACTAATATGGAAAATTGCTAGGGATGAAAAACCATATAACCAATGTTACATAATACACCATCATATAATATGGAAAAGGCTGTAACATCATCATTATTCAGTTCATTCTTAGCATACACCATCACTAATATGGAAAATTGCTAGGGATGAAAAGCCACATAACCAATGTTACAGAATACACCATCACACAATATGGAAAAGGCTGTAACATCATCATACACTCATCATTTCAAACATAACCAAAACAATTATTGACCTCTTTGACCCCTTCTTCCCTTTTGGGGAGAACTACATTGGCCTGAGGCCCTTAAAACAGGGGCTATGTAGGCAACACTCAGTTGACATAGGGTCTTCTGAGGTTAGCTCAGCCATTCATTCATTCGTCTACCTGATGGACCAACCATATAACCTTTAACCATGACCTAACCTAGTCAAAATCAATCCATAACCTACCCTCTTCTTCCCTTTTGGGGAGAACTACATTGGCTTGAGTTCCTTTGCAAGGGCTATGTAGGCAGCACTCAGTTGACATAGGGTCTTCTGAGGTTAGCTCGTCCATTTATTTGGTTCATTTACCTAATGGACCAACTATCTAAACCAATCCAAAATCATGCCCAATCAACTAGCCCTGATATTGTAGAAGTCACCTTAGACTTCTCATGGGGCACATTAGAGATCACATACATCTCCCTATCCACAACCAACAAACCAATTGAGATCACTTATATCTCAATCTGACTCGACCAATGACCCTGGAGATCGTGACTATCTCCTCTGACCACAACCACTTTTGAGAAAACTTTGCTTTGGTTGTTTGATTACATATATGCTATGTCACGAATAATTAGCCAATTGTACGCACCCCACATTACAACCCTCACACCTATTGTTGGATCACGCCCAAGTTGATCCCCAATATTTGTGACATTTTCATGTTTTCCAGGAGCACTTCCTAAGCCCAGGATACTTGGAACATGATGACCATTAGAGGTATCACTTTGATCGATCTAACCTAATCAGCTATGAATAAAAAGCTGGGGCCCAGTTAGTTTTATTTTAGTCCTCCTCGAACATTAGAGCTACAGCTTTGATCGTTTAACCCAATCAGCTACCACTAATAAGCTAGGGACTGGTTATTTTGATTTTAGCACTCCTCAACCTTTCATGCAAAAATTTAACTTACCTATCATGTGAAGTGGTATACACGCAATCTCAACTATTGTAGCATTCACACTCCAACTTCACCATACCCATCCACTACCTATCAAATTGACAACCAATTTTGGGTTCCCTTCTCTCAACTCCCACTTTGAGGGGGAATACCTCATCATCATACCTGGGGCAACCTACACTTTATCCCATACCTAGGGAAAATTACTCCTATTTTTATCTTTTAGTTCGTCAGAACAACTAACAAGACAAAAAGGGGCAAATGTAGACACCAATATTGTGTCGACCCCCCTTGGTCCACTTCTAAACATTTACACACTTTATTAATTTAAAATAAATTACTTATTTTAAATTAATGACATCACCTAGACACCTCACCTTGGACACCTCGCCCTTAGACCATTTCTCACCTTATGAGTCACCCATGACTTATTCTCACTCCCTATTAACCTCCTAACTAACTCTCATGCCTAATAAACCTGTCCTTTGACATTTTTCTAATGGCAAATGCACTTAGCAGATGGAGAATAGGCAAAGGCCTAAAAATAACCCTTTTACCCATTTTCTAGCCACCGATGTCGGTCAAATGTCAGTTGATGCCGGTGGGATCACCGATGTCGGTTACTTAAATTGAGTTCTAACCTTGAGCTAGGTCCCGAATCCTAATCGCTGATCTCCAATTCTTCCTCTTGGGACTCTTTGACATCGACGTACACACTCTGAGACCAATTTTTAGAATTTGATTATCATCTTCCAAGCTATAAAAACTCTATAGAAGTCACTCCAGACATTGGATTGAGAATATTGTATGAGGTCTTTGACATCAGCCGCAACAAGAATAAGCACCCTGACACCCTCAGGTCTTCACCAAAGAGCTAAGTATTCTTCTATCTTATTTTAGTATTTAGAATACATTAGTAATTAATTTCTATTTACTATTTATAAATACTATCAACAAGACCTGACTTCTTCCTGGAGAGGCTGAAAAGCCTTCCCCATATCCTTATCCTCTTTACACACCAACCTTCTACCTTTGTCCCTTCTCAGACCCTACTCACTATCTTGCAACCCTGCACAACCCTGTAAGCTTCCACAGACTCTTCTATCGACCACAGACATAATCCAAAACCCATCCAAGGCCCATTGCCTCGACTGACATCAACCACAACCTAGACCGACATCAGTAATATGACTGACATCAGCATCATTCATAGACCGACCTTGGCAGGACTATCGACGTCAGTTACTATGACATACAGACTGCAAAGAAACAAGTATGCACTATCTATTTTTCTCTTTATTAGTCATTTGTCATTTCTTTATTTATGACACTTTTACTTATAAATAGTGGACTGTCATCCTTCAAGGAGCTTTACGCTTTCAGGACCAAGCGCGTTGCTTAGCAGTCCACTATATCTTATTCTAACATTTTCTGTGTTTAAGTCTTATTCTTTCTACAGGTGTCTTCCTCCACAGCCAAAGAGGAGCTCCTACAATGCTTGGATATGGTGTGCAACTTAATCTGGGTAACGTACAAACCCCTAACCCTTTAATTTAGTTTCTTCTTCTTCTGAATGTAAATAAAAAAAATGTAGAGAAATAGGTAGCCTCAACATCCTAAAATTTTTCTAGTGCCCTGTTCTCTCACAATTCTACTCTGCACCTCCTTTTCGATTCAAAGCAGAATGAAATATTTATTTTAGCTCAACCATTTTCACTTAGTAGCTTTGGATGTTTGTTTTTCACTATGGTATCATTTTTTTGGTTTGGATATGGTTCATCTCTTTTCAAGTTTAAATTTTCTCAAGGTTTGTAACCTATTCTAGTTTGTCATTCACCTTTTTATACCTTATTTTCAGCTGCCCCATTAATGGATGATGAGTAATGGCATGGTGGCACATAGATTTATTGAAATATATTAAACCCACAACATCTATGAAAATCCATCATCACATTCATATTTATTATAGATGTTTGTGCCTCCATTGTTACAATCATTAGAGTCTCTTAATAACTTATTCGATGAAGTGATAGGTGATTCATATAGTCATTTCCTACCAATCGCTAGGTGGGCACCTATTATCTAGACAATCTTCCTCTTAAACTTTATTCACATTGACATGACCTTCAACCTTATTATGGAAACTTGGGCAAAACACTTCACATTCATGTGATTTAGCCTCCTTGGTTCTATCTTTCCTTCATGTTGTGTTTTCTTTCAAGTGCACTTCCATTCCTTGGTCAATTTATTTTACTTTCCTCTCTTCTTGATTTAACCTTCACTACCCCATAAAAATCCTTTTATTGGTACTCCAACACTTCATTCTCTCTTGGTTTCCTATGCACTAACATCTTGTGCACCTCCCTTTTTCTACTTATACTCACATCTTTCTAAATCTGGCAAACTTCAAGCACTAAAAAACTTAGGTGTCTGGCCTCAAGCGCTTAGAAAGCATCCATTCTCGACTCGCCCAACTAGATTTATGTATATAAGTGACATAAGGTTTATCTTATAGTCCTGAAAGGGCCATGCTCATTCACTTAACACAAATACTACAAAACATAAGCAAACATTTTGGCTTACACCAAATTTTATTCTCGTCAATAAAAAAATTGACTTGTGACCAGGAAGTCAAAGTCAGATGGTGATAGCACCATACTATTTACTATAGGGATTTAATATGTTGCCATTGAAATTTTGAGGGAGTATTTCACCTATCAACATGCATAGATTGCATGCACTAGTCTCTAATATACTATGGATGATATAAGATCCCATCCACCTAATCTGTAACTTGCTTGGATGCTTGAGGTACTTTGAGTCATATAGAAATACCAATGCTCCTTTAGTAAGTACCTTATGCTTGATATGATTATCATGCCATAGCTTATGTTTCACATTCTCTACTTGTTGAATCCATCTTTCTTAGGTGCATGTCTTGTCCAAGCATTCCAAGTATTCTAGTCATATACTCAAAGACTGTTGGTAATCCAAATGACCAATTCATGTTATGCTCAATGAGGGCACTATAAATTCCATGGGTAGAATGACATATATGCCAAACACTAGTTGATATGGTATAGCCTTATTTAAGAACTTATATTTAGTTTGATAGGCCCATAATACTATTGATACACAGTCATCCCAATCCTTGCAACCAACATACCATATCTTTGTGAGGCATGTTCCCAATATATTATTGAACACATTAGCTATGCCATTTTTTTGGGGATGATAAGGTGTTATATTATGGTGTACCACCATATATTTAGTCAATAATATTTGAACAGTTACATTGATGAAGTGCACACCACGATTGCTAGTCAAGCTAAGTGGGAATCCATAGTGACTAATTATTTTCTCCTAGATAAACCTTGCTATGATGGTGGCTATGCAATCTTTGGTTGGTGCTACCTTATCCCACTTGGTAAAATAATTTGTGGCCACTAGAATTTATTTTTCACCTCACAACATGAGTTATTGTCCCAATAAATTCAATGGCCAATTTTTTAAATGGTGCCTGGGCAAGGATGGGGATGAGAGGCATCTCATCTTAGTGGTTGGGTTTTCCTAGGCATTGGAATATCTCACATGTTTTGACACAATATTTATCACCTTAGAATAGAGTTGGCCACTATAAGCCTAATTGTAGAACCTTGCACACCATAGTGTCTCCAACATAATATCCTCTAGCAATACCCTCATGCACCTCTTTCAAGATTGAGTCCCATCAATGATTTAGGACATATCAACGTAGGACCTCATCTCAACTCAATTTATATAGTTCCTTGCCAATAAGTTAAAAATGGGTGGTGCAAACTATGAGTTGTTTCTTCTCCTTAGTAATAATAGTCTAGGGTGAAAATCTAGATGTTAAAAGTGTGACGATCATTTCTAGAGTCTTCTAGGATGTGATGGACCTTGTAGAGTTGCACATCAAGAATATCATCTTCAATAGGAACTATCACATCACCAAAGTTGATGTGGGACAAATGGTTTGGGCTTGAGTTTTTTTTCTTAGGTTAAACTACAATAGAGAACTAAAACTCTTGAAATAAACTTATCCATCAAAAAATGTGCCTATGGAGAATGGGCTTGTTCACGAGGTACTTAAGTGCCTCATAATCAGTGAATAAGATGAAGGGGGTCACAAATAGGTACTATCAAAAAATTTATAGGGCATAGACCATGGCAAACACCTCGCACTTAGTTGTGGCATAGTTCTATTTTACCTTGGTCAATTTTTTGCTTGTAAAATAAATAGGATGGTCCTTTTTCCCCTCACCTGGTTGCACTAGATTAGCACCAATCGCAGTATTAGTTACATCGATATGGATGTGGAATGGATTCATCTAGTTAGTAAATTATAATATCATCACGCTAACTAGTTTGAGCTTCATGGTTTCAAATGCATCTTATTTCACTATGCCCTAAAAGAATGGGCCATCCTTTTGTAAGAACTCTTTTAGCAACACTAAAATCTTTGCATAGTTCTTTATGAACTTCCTATAGTAACCATAATCCCAAAGAAAGGTGTGAATGTCTTTCTATGTTGAAGGGGTCTAGATTTGAAGGAAGATTGCAATCTTTGTTGGATCAACGAGAAGACCATCCTGGAAAATGATGTGCCTTAGCAAAGTTCCAAATGGAATTATAAAAACACACTTATTTAGTTTAAAATATATCTATAACTACCTTCACCTCTCAAAAATTAGGTGAAAGTTATCATAACGATCCTTCACTAGCCCATACATAGTTTAGTCATCTAAGTATACTTGGGTGAACTTGTGAATGAAGTATTTAAAAGTGGTGATCACCACTTGGGAGAATATGGCTAGTGTATTATTGAGTCCAAAGGGCATCACATTATATGTAAAACAACCCCATTCCATCACAAAGGTAGTTTTGGGCTTGTCCTCCTTTTCAATCTAGACTTGATGGTATCCTGAGAACCCATTAGTGAAAGTATATATTTTACAACCAATGATGCCATCCAAAACTTCATTGGTAAATGGAGTTGGAAATGGTTTAGTTACATAAGAAGCATTCAATCATTATAGTCAACACAAATCCAAATTCACCCATCCTTAATGATACTAATGACCATGGGGATAACCCATTCATATTATTGCATAGGGTAGATGATACATATGGATAGCATACCATCAATCTTTATTTTGACCTTAGCATGGGGTTCATCAAGTAAGGTCACATTTTGATAGGTCTTGTACCATATACTATCTTGATGCTTATCTTCCCAAGGGATGGGTGTGTGCCTTTCATGTCTCTATAGTTTTGAGGGAATAAGTCTTGGAACTCCTTTAGGAGATCAACAATGCATGCCAACTTCATGTCAGACCAATAGGTGCCCAAAGTAGTAATCTTTGGTTCCCCTTTTGAGAAAATGTCTACCTTCGTAGTTTTTAACAGTGCTCTATTGGGCTCATTCTTCTCTTGATGCAAATCTTTGACTTGTCTATTGCCCTTAATTATTCTTATACAAATATGGGTAGGATGTTCTTATTCTAGAGTGTTATCCTCAACTTGGTGCACTAAATTCCTCTTGTCTATCAAAATTATCTAGTTACGTGCCTTGCATATTGTTGACACAGTGGATTGCACTCGGGGGTAGAACGCCTAGCTCCTACCCTTCCACATGCAATAATGGAAACTCCCCTCTCACCTGTGGGATCAGTGAAGCTGGAGGGGAGAGTCTCTAGATAAGGGCTAGCTCCCTCTAATGTATCTTTTAGGCCCCAGTTTCTCCTATTGCTAACAAATAAAATGAAAAAGGGGGGTGGATGAAAAGGGGGAGAGAGAGATGCTGAAAATAGAGCCTAAGCCTAGAAAATGAAAAGGTGATACACCAAAAAAGTTGACCCACCCAGCTTGAATATACACTTTTCACCAAAAAGAAGTGCCCATACACTTCATCTGAAGTTGGAAGCTCTTCTATAATAGTCGGATAGGGGTCTGTGGAAATATAGGGAGGAAGAAACCACCAGAGGCGTCCTCAGACACACTTATGGCAGCCTATTCACAGGCACCTACATTCCCCCTAGGAACACTTCTGGCAAACCTGTAGAAAGGAGACTTCACAATGCACTGGACATGTTGTAATTGATCTATGAGAAGCATGAAATACAATGACTTAACACAAAATAAGAAAATAGACATATACTTTAAAGTGCAAGTCCAAATAGAGTTAAAAATGCTAAGTCCTGATTCAAGGTAAAAATTGGTAGCGCTCTGCCTTACAAGCTCGAGAGATTTTTGGTCAAAGTTTTGCCTTAAGGCTAAGAGAATGGATCATTTCTCAAATGATAAATTTTACAATATATAGAGGAAGAGAAGAGGCCCTTTGGCACCCTTTTTGCAAATGACCCATGTGTGTTCTGATCATTGGGAAGACCAAGCCACTTAAACATCATATGAGAAATTATGGGTTGCACCGATTGTTTGCTTACAATGTTAGGGTGTGGAGCTAAAAGCTTCAACTGTTGCAAACATGGAGAGGTTGCTAAGTTTTAGAAGTATCAGCATCGGCAGCATGACCGACATCGATCAGATATAGTGCAGAAGGCAACCGGCATCGGCAGGGAGTTGGCCGATGTCGGCCAGCACCAGATAGACAAGGACCGACGTCGATCACCTGTGGTAGTTCCAGAACAACTGTTGATGAACAGTCAGTTAAGTGAAGCAAGTGTTTGCATATTTAAGGGATAATTATAGTCATGAGCTGCGTGTCTAATTATTGTAATTAGAGTTCTATTTCTGTATGCATGGGATCCTATTTAAAGACCCATGAGGCATGTATTATAAATCAAGTAGGCAAGTAAAAGCATTGAAGCAAGGAGCAAGGTCAAGGAGATCTACAGGTGTAAGGTCAAGGAGATCATCTAAAGCATTCAAGGAGGGGATAGCAACTCAGGTTGTTGAGTTGGTTGTGGTTGATCAAGAGAGAGAGGGAAGAAGGTCTTGAGGGGTGGCAAGCCTTTGAGGTGGAGGAAGAAGTGGCATCTTCCTTATTGTATTTTCTTCTAGTAGTATTTAATACAAGAGTGTGTATTATCTCTCAAATTCTTTGTTGTTTCAAGTTTCTAGTTACTTAATCATTCTGGTATAATTACGTGTTTAATTGCTTATAAGAAAGTAATCAATTGTGCTTCCATTGGATAAGGGGTTTCTAACAGTTGGTATCAGAGCTATGATTTGTAGGGAGCAGGTTATTGTTTGATTACAGGTCATTCACATGGTTTTCTGATTGAGTGGGAGTTCAACAATGGCAGAAGAAAGTAAGCTACGAATGAAGAAGTTTAATGGCAAGAATTATCAACATTGGAGGATGTAGATAGAGGATTATCTGTATCAGAAGGATTTGTACTTACCATTGGGTGGGGTTGCATGCAAGCCCACAGATATGAAGGATGAAGAATGGAACATTCTTGATCAAAAGGCTCTGGGTTCCATAAGGTTGAGCCTTACATCATCTGTGATTTCCAACTTATCACAGTGCAAGACAACGAAAGAGTTGATAAAATCTTTGGTGAATTTATATGAAAAGCCCTCAGCTTCTAATAAGGTATTTCTTATGAAGCAGCTATTTACTTTGCAAATACAAGAATGTGGATCGGTACATACTCATCTTAGTGATTTCCATGGTTTGGTACACTAGTTAGCTTCAGTCAATATTGTTTTTGATGATGAAGTAAAGGCTCTCTTGATTTTATGTTCTTTACCTGAAAGTTGGGATAGTTTGGTTATGGTAGTAAGTAATTTTGCATCTGCTTCTAAAATCTTATAAGTTGATAATGTTGTGAGTGTGATCTTGAATGAAGAAATACGCAGGAGAAGCACAGGCGAATCATCAGGGAATGCTCTAAGTGCAAAAAGCAGGGGAAGGCAAAGAGAGAAGATAGAGCAAGAGAAATCAAGGTCGAAGGTGGGAAGGAGATCTGAATCCAGAGGTGTTACCTGCTGGTTTTGTGGAAAGAGAGGACACACAAAGAAGGAGTGTTGGTTGAGGGATAAAGAGAATCAACATGAAGGTAATGAAGAAGCAAAGGATGCAAATATTGTGGTACAGGACGCTCTCATACTTTCTTTGGATAGGTAGGATCATGGGTTTTAGATTTTGGTTCTTCTTTTCATGCATCCCCAAACAAATATTTGTTCCATGAGTATGTCTAGGGAGCCTTTGGAGTGCTTTATTTAGGGGATGGTACGCCTTGTCAAATAGTTGGCAAAGGGAAAGTGCAGCTGAGATTGTAGATGGACAACACATGGGTGTTGAAGGAGGTCATGCATGTCCTAGTTCTGAAGCAAAGTTTGGTTTTTGTTGGAAGGTTGGGTGATGCGGGATGCATAATAACCTTCACAGTAGATTCTTGGAAGGTTACCAAGGGAGCACTTATTTTAGCAAGAGGTAAGAAAGTAGGTACTCTTTATCTATCTACTTGTATTACTGATTCTACTTTTGGTTTATCTACTTCAGTTGTAGATTTGAAGATGTGGCTTAATAGGCTTGGTCACATGAATAAGAAGGGAATGGACGTTCTTGATTCAAAAGGTATGTGTTCAGATTCAGAAAGCATAGATAGAGTTCATTGCAGAAAAAGGAAATTTGATGCTTTTGACAAGAACAAAGAATCCTTGGTGTTTATGGAGGAGATGATGGATAGAGATCAATCACAGGGGCTAAATGATTCTGAGTAGGGTAGTATAGATAGGGGTTTGATCCAAGATGAGCTCGCGGATGAAGAATTCATCACTTATAGGAACACATAGACACCGATGTCGGTCACTTGGAATCAATGTCGATCAGGCAGATACTGACATCAGTCATGTGCAGACTAGCAAGGTCAGTAGAGTCAGGTAGGAGAAGTCTGAGGTCAGTCAGGCAGGAACCGACATCGGCAGAGGGGACACTGGCATCGACAGTTAGGGTTAGTGCAGGGAACTGACATCTGTCAGAGCAAACTAAGAGATGGCTGAGATCGGTCACTGGAATGGATGTTAGGCGGATAACAAGTTGTCAAGGAGTCTCAAATGCCCATATGTAGGTCAGAAAGGGTAAGTGAACCTCATATTCATTGTTCACCTTCTTTATATTGCTTATTGATGGTCAAGAACTAGGAAGATGTGAAGAAGCAATGCAGGTAGAATCCAAAAATAGTGGGAGCTTGGCATGGATGAGGAGTGTGAGTCCTTGGAGAAGAACCAAACAGCTATTTGTTGGTGGAGTTGTTAGCTGGAAGAAAGCACTTGATGAGGGATGGATCCCAAATTAGAGAAGAGAGTGGCTGGACACGTGAGGCAGAAGGCTATGGTATATGGTCTTGATTAAGCTGTAGGACAATGGAGGTTTGACCATTATTTTTTTTCTTTACCAGGTTGGATAATATTAGCTACATTATCCTGTTACTGTATTGTGTTGCTTGTTGCAGGGTTTCATATACAGGGAGTTTTTTGAGCTAAAGATAAAGTTAGTTCAGAAGTATGTCATGTAGAATTTGGGAGCAGCAAAATTCTTTTGGCATAAGTGACAGGTATAGCATCACAGGTTTTGTGGTGGTTGGTCTTCAAAAGTGATGTTGAAGAGGGATACAGAGCCAAGGGAACAAAGTAGATGGTGTACAAGTACAGGTACAATTACAGCTATTTATCTCCAAGTAAGAGATTGTTAGGGTGTGGAGCTAAAAGCTTCAACTATTGCAGACATGGAGAGGTTGCTAAGTTTTAGAAGTATCAGCATCGGCAGCATGACCAACATCGGTCAGATACAGTGCAGAAGGCAACTGGCATCGGTAGGGAGTCGGCTGATGTCAGCTAGCACCAGATAGATAGGGACTGATGTCAGTCACTTGTGGTGGTTCCAGAACTGTTGTTGACGAACAGTCAATTAAGTGAAGCAAGTGTTTACATGTTTAAGGGCTAATTATAGTCACGAGCTGTGTGTCTAATTATTGTAATTAGAGTTCTATTTTTGTATGCATGGGATCCTATTTAAAGACCCATGAGGCATGTATTGTAAATTAAGCAGGCAAGTAAAAGCATTGAAGTAAGGAGCAAGGTCAAGGAGATCTATAGGTGTAAGGTCAAGGAGATTAGCTGAAGCATTCAAGGAGGGGATAGCAACTCAGGTTGTTGAGTTGGTTGTGGTTGAGCAAGAGAGAGAGGGAAGAAGGTCTTGAGGTGTGGCAAGCCTTTGAGGTGGAGGAAGAAGTGGCATCTTCCTTATTGTATTTTCTTCTAGTAGTATTTAATACAAGAGTGTGTATTGTGTCTCAAATTCTTTGTTGTTTCAAGTTTCTAGTTACTTAATCATTCTGGTATAATTACATGTTTAATTTCTTATAAGAAAGCAATCAATTGTGCTTCCATTGGATAAGGGGTTCCTAACATACAAGACCGCTCCTTAAAGGTGATTACACGGCTTGTCTACTCATTAATGCAAAATGAAGAAAATGGGTCCAGTCGCTAGCCATTTATGCCTCCCAATGATCAATTTTCATACACTATGTTAGGATCTGGAGCAAACACAGCCCTGATACCACTTGTTAGGATTAAGAGCACAATTGATTAACTTTGTATAAGCAACTAAACACAAAATTAAACCAGAAGTAATATGTAACTAGAATTCAGAAACAACACAAAATATGAGAGACAATACAATCTTGTATTAACACTCTTCCAGAAGGAAATACAATGAAGAAATCACACCTCTTGGGTGTACAGTAATTCTCTCTCAAGAGTTCTCTCTCTCCACCAATTACAACCACAACTCAACAATGAGTTGTTCCCTCCATCAGTCAATAACAATACTGCTAGTACCACCAAGTACTCAAAGTACTCCAAGTAGATCTCCTTGATCTTGCTACCCTGCAGATCTCCTTTGACCTTGCACACACACACACGCACACCTAAAAACCAACTGATCTTACTTACCATGTAGATCTCCTACCTAATCTTGCACAACTTGTAGATCAACCTGATCTTACGCACCTTGGAAGAACCCTTGTCCTTGCCTTTGCAAGTCCTTCTAATCCTTCACACTAAGGATCCCTTCTTTGATCCTTCACTTACACTTTACAGTACAACCCCATGGATCTCTTAAATAGATCCCATACAAAAAATAATTAGACTTCCCAATTACAATAATTAGAAATGTAGACTCAAGACTAAAATTAGTCTTTTACATGCAAACTGATTGTCTGTCTAAAATTAGACCAGTTCTAAAAGCACATGTAAATGCACGCACACACACACTTTGTCAACGTCAGTTCCTATCTGATCGATGTCAGCTGACCCTTAACTGATGTCAGTTGCTTTGCACACTAAATATGACCGACGTTGGTTGATCAGATTGACTTCAATTTCTCTGCAACTTAACAACCTCCTCCGTTTGCATCAGTGAAGCTTTTAGCTCCACAACCTAACAATCTCCCACTTGGAGATAAACAATTGCACCTATACCTGTTCCTATACATCCTCTAATTTTTTTTCCTAGCTTATATCCCTCTTCAAGTTCAATCTTGAAGACCAATAGAAGTTGAATGAAGATTCAACTTCTCCTTTGTTCCTAGCTTTGTTAACATAGCTACAGGGTTCCTATCTATAAGGATCTTTTCCAGCTTCAACTCACCATCCTCCAATATCTATCTAATGAAGTGGTACCTAAGCTGTATATATCTAGTTCTTAAATGAAACACTAATTCTTTTGCAAAATGAATTGCTCTTTGACTATCACTATACAATCTGTAACTCTCTTGCTCCTTTCCCAACTCTTCCATGAACCAAGTCATCCATATCATTTTCTTGCTAGCCTGCTCATGACCATATAACCTGGCCTTCTGTCTCACATGTCCATTCTCTCCTTTCTTTAACCTGTGAACCCATTCATATTTTAGTGCTTTCATCTTGGTTGGCAACTCTACCAAATCTCCCATTTGGTTCTTTCCCAAAGAATCAATTTTCTCATTCATGCCATGCTCCAACTATTTCTTGGATTCTACCTGCATTGCCTCTTCAAAACTTCCTAGTTCTTGACTATCAGTGAGCAAAAAGTAGTGTAAAGAAGGGGAATAATGAATTTGAGGCTTACTTACCCTTTCAGTCCTCCATATGGGCATTTGAGACTCCTTGACAGCTTGCTGTCTGCCCAAAATCTATTCTGATAGTGACCGATCTTAGTCACCTCTAGTCGACCTTGGTCTACACCTGACCAATGCCGATTCCACCTGATCACCGATGTTGGTTCCCTGATCAACATCAGTGTCCACTTGATTGTCGACATCGATTCCTTGATCGACATTGGTATCCACCTGCCTGACACCATTGACTCTGGTCTGCACATGACCGACATCGGTACCTGCCTGTTCCACATCAGTTCTTACCTGACTGACGTCGATAACTATTTTTTTCTATGAGTGATGACTTTTACCCATGAGCTCACTTTGGATCATAACCTTGTCCAAACCAACACTACCCTGCTCAAAATTATTCAGCTCCTTGAGCTGATCTCTGTCCATCATCTTCTCCTTGAAAACTAAGGCTTTCATGTTCTTATCAAAAACATCATATTTCCTCTGCCTGCAATAAACCCGATCCTTTCTTGTAGCATACCACTGTGATCCTCCAATAGAAGCTCCTTTTTTTGTTGAACCAGTTTCAAGAAAACCTCATTTTCTTCTGTTGCTTATAGAAATCTCGATCTATGCTTTTCAAATCTGAACTCTTACCATTTGACTTAAGAACATCTATTCCCTTCTTACTCATGTGACCAAGCCTAGAGAGCCACATCTTCACATCTACATCTAAAGTAGATAAACCAGAAGGAGAATCAGTAATACAAGTAGATAGATAAAGAGTACCTACTTTCTTATCTCTTACTAAAATAAGTGCACCCTTGGAAACTTTCCAAGATTTCACTGTGAGAGTTACTGTGCATCCCTCATCACCCAACTTTCTAACAGAAATCAAATTTTGCTTCAGGCCTAGGACATGCATGACCTCCTTCAACACCCATGTGTTGCCCGTCTACAATTTCAGCTGCACTTTCCCTTTGCCAACCATTTGACAAGGCTTACCATCCCCTAAATAAATCTTTCCAAAGTCTCCATGGACATACTCATGAAAAAATTCTCTATTTGGGGTTGCATGGAAAGAGGCACCAGAATCTAAAATCCAAGATTCAAATTTATCCAAGGAACATACAAGAGCATCCTATGCAACAATACCTACAGCATATGCTTCTTCCTTTCCTTCATGTTGATCTTCTACCAACCAATAATCTTTCTTTACATGCCCTTTCTTTCCACAATTCCAATAGATTTTACTGTCATACCTAGATCTGGATCTCCCACTTGTCTTTGACCTTGATTTCCCTTGCTCGATCTTCTCTCTTTGCATTCCCCTGCTTTCAACACTTAAAGCATTACTTGATGATTCCTTTGTGCTTTTCCTGTGAATTTCTTCATTCAAGATTACACTAACAACATCATCAACTTTCAAGATTTTTGAAGCAGACGCAGTATTACTAACTGCCATTACCAAACTATCCCAACTTTTAGGTAAAGAGCATAAGATTAAGAGAGCCTTAATTTCATCATCAAAATCTATATTGACTAAAATTAACTAGTTTACCAAACCATGGAAATCACTAAGATGACTATGTATAAATCCACCTTCCAGTATTTATAAATTAAATAATTGCTTCATAAGAAATACCTTATTTGAAGCTGAGGGTTTTTCATATAAATTTTCCAAAGATTCCATTAACTCTACCATTGTCTTAGCCTATGATAAGTTAGAAATCACAGATGATGCCATGCTCAACCTTATAGATCCCAGAGCCTTCTGATCAAGAACATTCCATTCTTCATCTTTCATATCTATGGGCTTGCATGTAACCCCACCCAACGGTAAGTACAGATCTTTCTGATACAGATAATCTTCTATCTACATCCTCCATAATTGATAATTCTTGCCATTAAATTTCTCCATTCTTAGTGTACTCTCTTCTACCATTACTATAATCCCACTCAATCAGAAACCCTTGAGAGTGACTTGTAATCAACAAACACTAACCTGCTCTAAACCAGGCTCTGATACCACTTGTTAGGATCTAGAGCAAACACAGCTCTGATACCACTTGTTAAGATTAAGAGCATAATTGATTGCCTTTGTATAAGCAAATAAACACAGAATTAAACTAGAATTAATATGTAACTAGAATTCAAAAATAGCACAAAATATGAGAGACAATACAATCTTGTATTAATACTATTTTAGAAGGAAATACAATGAAAAAATCATACTCTTCTCACACCTCTTGGGTGTACAATAATTCTCCCTCAAGAGTTCTCTCTCTCCACCAATTACAACCACAACTCAACAATGAGTTATTCCCTCCACTAGTCAATAAAAATACTGCCAGTACCACCAAGTACTCAAAGTGCTCCAAGTAGATCTCCCTAATCTTGCTCCTTGTTGTGTTGCAGATCTCCTTGATCTTGCTACCCTACAGATCTCCTTTGACCTTATACACACACACACCTACAAACCAACTGATCTTACTTACCATATAGATCTCCTATCTGATCTTGTACAACATGTAGATCAACTTGATCTTACACACCTTGGAAGAACCCTTGTCCTTGCCTTTGCAAGTCTTAATCCTTCACACTGAGGATCCCTTATTTGATCTTTCACTTACACTTTACAATATAACCCCATGGGTCTCTTAAATAAATCCCATACAAACAATAATTAGACTTCTCAATTACAATAATTAGAAACATAGACTCAAGACTAAAATTAGTCTTTTACATGCAAACTGACTGTCCATCTAAAATTAGACCAGTTCTAAAAGCACATGCAAATGCATGCACACACACAGGTTGTCGATGTCAGTTCTTGTCTGACTGATGTCAGCTGACCCCTAACAGATGTTGGTTGCTCTACACATTGAATATGACTGATGTCAATTGATCAGACCAACGTTGGTTGCTCTACAACTCAGCAACCTCCTCTGTTTGCATTATTGAAGCTTTTAGCTCCACAACCTAACACATTGTATCACTACTGGAGTAACTCCCTGAGTTGACACCTTCTTACCACTTGGATGCTTTGTCTGCTCTTACACTTTGTCTTCTTCCTGGTCTCTCTCTTTTTGGCTTCTTCTAGTGGGTTGCTACTTTCTTGGGCTCTTCTTGCTTTCCTTGGCCACTTTCCACTAATTTTCAAATAAGTGACACGTGACACATTTTGTTGTGAAATGGGTAGGACATGTGGCAGCATCCACTTGACTCATGGAAGCTTTAAGCACCCTTTGAAGGTCCTACAAAAGAGGACATATTTTAGCTTTTGCTTCTTGTAGTAATTCATTTAGGGCCCACCACAGTCCTCATAAGACAAAAAAGAGAGACTGCGGGTGCTGACACTTGTCAGCTTTCACCGAGCCTTATAGGGGATATGTGGCACATTCTGCTGCTCCTAAAAAAGCATGTCAAAGCCTTCCACAATTGCCACTTGGCACCTTTTGCACTCTGAATTTCTTGGTGTAAAATTTGATGTTCATGAGCCCATCACCCCTGGACTTTCCTTTAGCTTTCTTACTTCAGCCTTTCCTGCGGACTTCTTTGGATTATTTTCCTTGGTCCTTTTCTTTGGAATTTTCTTGACTTTTCTCTCTCTAGTGGCCTCCCCAAATTTCTTTAGACAAAAAGTCTAAAATAAATCGTCACATGTCTTTTGCTTTTGCCTTAAGTCTCTTTCTTTCGAGTTTCTTATTTACAATTTTTTCAAATTCCTTCAAACTTTTGTCTGAAGGAATTCCTTCAGACAAAAGTTTGAAGGATTTCTTCCTTGCCTCTGTCGATTGCCTTAGAAATTTTTTTGAAAGAAAACGTCCTTTGCAGCCTTCTTGAAAATGACCCTTTCAAAGGGTGCCTTTACACCTAACTACCTTTCGAAAGGGCACTCATCCTTTATCTTTGTGGATGCTCCTTTGAACTGCCTGATTGAACTAAGTCATTGAACCGACTGATTGAACCAAAAATGGTTCAATAGTTCAACACTACATGCCACTCTTTTGTTAAACCAAGCCTTTGAACCTACCGCTTGAACCAAGTGTTTGAACCATTCCTTTGAACTAACCACTTGAACCAACTACTTGCACCAAAAATGGTTCAACATTTCAATAGTTTAACACTACGTGCCATTTGTTTGAACTGTGCCACTTTAAAACAAGCCTTTGAACTTGTCGCGATGAACCAAGGCTTTGAACCAAAGTATTAAACCAAGCCATTAAATCGACTGATGAACCGACAGAGTGAACTAAATGATTGAACCATCTAATTGAACTGAAACATTGAACCAAGTCATTGAAATAATGCATTGAAACAAGCCAATGAACCATTTGATTGAATTAAAAGCCGCTAAACTAAAGTGTTGAACCCTGTCGATACGTTGAACCAACTGAATTGAACCAAGCTGTTGAATCAAGCCAATGAACTTTATAGATACGTTGAACCAACTAAATTGAACCAAGCCTTTAAACTGAGCTGATGAACTTTGTAGTTGAACCGAAGCGTTGAACCAAGATATTGAACCAGTTCAATGGTTCAACAGTTCAAAGGTGCCAACCTTGTGAATTTATTTAGATGAGAACCCGAAGAAGCTTTGTAAAAATTTGGACTCTTTGAACTGGTTCTTCATCTGTTGAAAGACTACACCTACAGAGTTCGTAAAAAATCTACAGAATTTGTAGAAATTTCAAGACTCATGCAAAATCAAAAGTACTAGCTTAGAACCATAAAAAAGAAGGGGGGCCAATTTTTGGCTTGTTAGGCAAAAAATGGTCAACAAATTGGTGACTCCGAAGGGAAGCATGCCTACTATGCTTAGAGACCAGTTGCCTTTAAGTCCATTGGGCACAGAGTTAGATGTAGCTTTGAAAAAAGTTAGCAACAACCCCAAAAGATCCAAGAATCAAACATGAAGCTTTTTACCCTAGACACAAGGGAAAGCACATACAAGACTAAAAACACTACTTATGCAAACTACACTTAGGGAAAGCAAGAAAATAAACTAAAAACAACTACTATATACAACTAACCAGGTACATCTGCTTCCCTCCTGGATCAAAGGGAAAACTTCTTAAGTCTCCTTCCTAGCAAGGAAACTTATGGTGCCAGACAAGTGGCTAAATGAAAAAGAGATCTGGTGACCTGTTCCTCTTGCCTATCACCTAGATTGGCCTGCATCTGAGTGGATCAGATTCAAACATGCCTATAACATATATGCATTCTTCTTGTCCATGGAAGCTTATTGAATGATGGTAATTCATGCTGGTGCATATCACCAAGAAATCTATGGCTATTGGCTCATCACCATAAGCCCTTTGATCTGCACAGTCCCTCTATAATGCATCATGGTTTGGTTCATCTCCTCCTGATTCACTGAAGACCGTGTCAAACTCATCCTCTACCTCCTCTTAGCTTTCTTGAAGAAGGGTGACTATGATGATGTCTAAAATGGAATCACAAATTGATTTCTCATCCCACAGAACATCACCTCTCTATTTAAAACTTTCTTCTTCAAGGTTTTCCTCAAGGAAGACAGACCTCTCCTTTTACTCCTCAAAGATTAGGATCTCTAGATATTCAAAGATATTCTCCTAATCCTCCTCTAACTCAATCTCCATGGCATAATCATCCTCCTCATCGAAGTAACAAGGAAATTCATCTAACAAGGGGTAGAGAGCTCACCATGCTCATGTTCCTCGTCATATTATTGGAACATCTGCATGTATGTGTGACCTAAGTCTTTTTCATTGCTGATGATGTCTTCAAAAGAAGCCTCCATGATTATTACATCCTCTTCATTGTCACTCATGATAGCCTCTTGGGAAACTGTAGATTAGGTCTTCTACTCCTCACTCACCTCCTACAGAATAGGTTGCTCCTTGAGAAGGGGTGAAGTGGAAAAACCATGTGGAAGAGGAGGCAGTCCTTGAGATAAAATCAAATGATTCTCCTCCTTCCACTTAGTCAGCACTTCATCTATATCAGGTGTGTCCTGATAGCTCTCTTGGAAGTGTGTAGATGGTGTGTGTTCAGACATAGAATGTGCCATTGGGTCTGAACCATCCATCACACGTTAGCTGAGGAATCTCTCTCTGGATTCCAACTCTGCAATTCTTCTGGCCATATCCTCTTGGAAGAGCCTTTCCTAGAGGTCACCAGCATCATCATGAGTAGGAGAAACCTTATCTTCTTCAAGGTTTTGAGCAAAACCTTTCTTCTCCTCCTTCCTACCCCATGATTCTACTATTTTCTTCCAATTTAGGATCTGGAAATTGGAATTTTGATCCTATGAACAGGCAGCAACTTTTTTTCTCCAAGGTCCTATGCTCCTCCACAAGGTCTGAAAGTTCCATTTCTCTTTCACGAAGTAGACTCATCCTAGCCTCTAAATCCTCAATTTGCTTGGCTAGATTATCCTGAAAGAGTCTTTCTTGGAGGTTACCAACATCATCATGATGAGTAGGAGCAATTTCGAGAGAGATGTGCTGGTTCACATAGTTCCCCCCAAAGGAAGATTCACAATCTAAGGAATTAAAAAAGTTCATCTCCATGGGAGGTTGTTTTAGTTCCCTTTGATGCTTGAAGGCTAGGCGCATGGGGTCAAGAGTATAATTTATTGATACATCAGCTGGAATGAGCAAGTACCATTTGATAGAAAAGGTTTGGTGCATAAGAGGGGGCTTTCTTTAGAATAGGAGGGGCCACGCAAGGTTGGTTGCCTTGCATGAATGGATTCCTCCATTTTGCTACCTCCTTCTCCATGGATTGCAAGGCATGAGCTTGCCTAAACAAACACTTTTCTTTATACATCAGCTCTTAATGATATCCATACTACTCATCCAGTCTGTCTATCTCCATTACCTACTTCTCAAACTCTAGCGCCACCTCCCTTATCATTGAAGGGCAACTAGGAGAGCTGCTTGAGGTGATTGCATTAAAATTTTGAGTCTGATCAAAGTCATATTAAGTAATAAAAGGTCCATGATTTTGTGCAAAGGAATTATACATATAAAAATGTGATTTCTTGATGGCACCAGGCTACTTAACCAGCTGATTCAACTCAGGGTCGCCATTGGTGTTGATGTAAAAGCCTCCAAAGGCTGGTTGGTTGAAGAACACACCAAAAATTCTTCAACTCTTTGGACACAACTTGTCCTAGTTGGTCCCACCGGGCATGCCAAAAAATTTTGACATAGTGGATTTCACCTGGGGGTAGGACGCTTAGCTCCTACCCTTCCACATGCAACAATGGAAACTCCCCTCTCACCTGTGGGACTAGTGAAGCTAGAGGGGAGAGTCTCTAGATAAGGGCTATCTCCCTTTGATGTATCTTTTAGGCCCCAATTTCTCTTATTTCTAATAAATAAAATGAAAAAGGGGGGGATGAAAAGGGAGAGAGAGAGAGAGAGAGATGCTGAAAATAGAACCTAAGCCTAGAAAATGAAAAGGTGATACACCAAAAAAGTTGACCCACCCAACTCGAATATACACTTTTCACCAAAAAGAAGCACCCATACACTTCATCTAAAGTTGGAATATATTTTGCAATAGTTAGCTAGGGGTCTATGGAAATACAGGGAGGAAGAAACCACTAGAGGCATCCTCAGACACACTTATGGCAGCCTATTCACAGGCACCTACATTCGCCCTAGGAACACTTCTAGCAAACCTGCAGAAAGGAGACTTCACAATGCACTGGACATGCTGTAATTGATCTGTGAGAAGTATGAAAGACAATGACTTAACACAAAATAATAAAATAGACATATACTTTAAAGTGCAAGTCTAGATAGAGGTAAAAATGCTAAGTCCTGATTCAAGGTAAAAACTAGCAGTGCTCTGCCTTACAAGCCTGAGAGATTTTTGGGCAGAGTTTTGCCTTAAGGCTAAGAGAATGGATCATTTCTCAAATGAGAAATTTTAAAATATATATAGGAAGAGAAGAGTCCCTTTGGCACCCTTTTTGAAAATGAGCCATGTGTATTTAGATCATTGGGAAGAGCAAGCCGCTTAAACATCATATGAGAAATTATGGGCCACACCGATTGTCTACTTACAAGACCGCTCCTTCAAGGTGATTACACAACTTGTCTACTCATTAATGCAAAATGAAGAAAATGGGTCTAGTCACTAGCCATTTTTGCCTCCCAATGATCAATTTGCATACACTATATCACTTGCTAGAGTAACTCCCTGAGTTGACACCTTCTTCGCCACTTAGATGCTTTGTCCGCTCTTTCGCTTTGTCTTCTTCTTGGTCTCCCTCTTTTTGGCTTCTTCTGGCAGGTTGTTACTTTCTTGGGCTCTTCTTTCTTGCCTTGGCCACTTTCCATTGGTTTTCAAATAAGTGACACATGGCGCATTCTACTGTGAAATAGGCAAGACACATGGCAGCATCTGCTTGACTCATGGAAGCTTTAAGCACCCTTTGAAGGTCCTGTAGAAGAGGACATGTGTTAGCTTTTGCTTCCTATATCAATTCATTCATGGCCCACCACAATTCTCATGGGACAAAAAAGAGAGACTGTGGGTGCTGACACTTGTCGGCTTCCATCGAGCCTTGCAAGGGATACGTGGCACGTTCTTCTACTCCTAAAAAAGCATGTCAAAGCCTTCCACAATTACCACTTGGCACCTTTCATGCTCTAAATTTCTTGGTGTAAAATTTGACGTTTATGGGCCCGTCACCCTTGGAATTTCCTTTGACTTTCTTGCTTTGGCCTTTCCTATAGACTTCTTCTTTAGATTATTTTCCTCGGGTCCTTTTCTTTGGAATTTTCTCAGTTTTCTCTCTCCGACGGCCTCCCCAAATTTATTCAAATAAAAAGTCTAAAATAAATCTTCACATATCTTTTGCTTTTGCCTTAAGTCCCTTTCTTTCAAGTTTCTTGTTTACAATTTTTTCAAATTCCTTCAAACTTTTTTCCGAAGGAATTCCTTCGGACAAAAGTCTAAAGAATTTCTTCCTTGCCTCTGCCAACTGCCTTAGAAAAAATGAAAGAAAACATCCTTTGTGGCCTTCTTGAAAATGACCCTTCCAAAGGGTGCCTTTGCACCTGACTGCCTTCTGAAAGGGCACTCATCCTTTGGATTTGGGGATGCTCCTTTGAACCGCCCAATTGAACTAAGCCGTTGAACCGACCGATTGAACCAAAAATGGTTCAACAGTTCAACGATTCAACACTACGTGCCACTCCTTTGTTGAACCAAGCCTTTGAAACTGCCACTTGAACCAAGTTTTTGAACCATTCCTTTGAACTAACCACTTGAACCAACCGCTTGAACCAAAAATGGTTTAACGATTCAATGGTTCAACACTATGCACCATTTGTTTGAACTGTGGTGCTTTAAAACAAGCCTTTGAACTTGTCGTG
Organism: Torreya grandis; assembly: GCA_037957365.1. Lineage (NCBI taxonomy): Eukaryota > Viridiplantae > Streptophyta > Pinopsida > Cupressales > Taxaceae > Torreya > Torreya grandis. The sequence goes on from JARHVA010001602.1 coordinate 1,659,350, forward strand.
ATGAACCAAAGTATTGAACCAAGCCATTGAACTGACTGATGAACCAACAGAGTGAATCGAATGATTAAACCATCCAATTGAACAAAAACATTGAACCAAGGCATTGAACCAACACGTTGAAATAAGCCGATGAACCGTTTGATTGAACCAAAAGCTGTTAAATTGAAGCGTTGAACCCTACCAATACGTTGAACCAACTGAATTGAACCAAGCCTTTGAACTGAATTGATGAACTTTGTAGATACATTGAACCAACCGAATTGAACCAAGCCTTTTAACCAAGCTGATGAACTTTGTAGTTGAACTGAAGCGTTGAACCAAGGCATTGAACCAAAGAATTGAACTAGTTCAATGGTTCAACAGTTCAAAGGTGCTAACCTTGTGAATTTATTTAGATGAGAGCCTGAAGAAGCTTTGTAAAACTTTGGACTCTTTGAACTGGTTCTTCATCTTCCAAAAGACTATGCCTGTAAAGTCCATAGAAAATCTGTAGAGTCTATAGAAATTGCAAGACTCGTGCAAAATCAAAAGTATTGGCTCAGAACAGCATAGAAAAGAAGGGGGACCAATTTTTGGCCTGTTGGGAAAAAAATGGTCAACACATATTTCATCATCCTCATCACTAGAATCATTATTGAGGGTCATCTCTTTAAAGAAAGTTGAGGGTGCCAACCCATTTTCACCGAACATGTCTTTTAGGTGCTCTTCCAATATTATAATTTCTTCAAACACTGACCTTCAAACTATCTACAGTGGCTCAATTAGTTCAAGGTATTATGAAGAAAAGGAGAAGGTATGAACAAATTGATCTTATAGTGTATCCCAATTGGTTGTCTCATAGTGAATCTCATTGATAATGTATCATGCTCATGCCCAAGTCTTTAAGGTCCTATATAGGTGTACACCCATAGTTAGCTTGGGGAATTTTCAATGTAGACAGTCTATGTTTCTTCACAAAGGCACACATGCTTTATGGGGTTAAAGTTGCTAAAATAGGCTAAGATGTCTAGGTCCTCATTACTCTTCTTGAATCTAGTGCAAATGGTTGCCTTCACATCTTTCCAAGTTGGTAGGCAATGTCTTTGCACTCCCCACCAATGAGTGGTAGTGTTCTTCAATGTATACACTAGTGCACCCATCTTATCCACTTCTTTTGGAATGCATGATGTGAGGTCTCAAGCATAGTCTTATACTAGATTACTCCTTACATATCTTAAGAGTGAAATAATTTCTCCCTTAGTTGAAACACTCTCTTTCCCTTCCTCTTGGTGCAAGGGATCCAACTCTTATAAATGCAATCAATTTGGACCCAACCTATCTATATTAGTTTTGACACCTTTGCATGTACCAAGTGACACCTTTGACCAGTGGCCTCATATGATTTTTTGATCCATTAGTTTCAAGCAACATCAACGGTGTCTAAGTCTAATTGTCCATCCTCCCAGGAGAGCACTCCTTTATTATTGAGTTTTAGAGTCTCAACACCTTACTTTGTGATGTTATATATGTGGTTGATCTCACCCTTAAGGTCCACACTCTTGGCATAGGGGGCCTTTGGTTTGGTAAGAGGGGTATAACTACCCTTTCCTTTCCATTCTCAAAGGTCGTGTAGTGCTTATTGAATTGCATATCTATGTTTTTTGCATAGTTTCATGGCCTTCCTAAAAGTATCAAGTAGTCTTGTTATGCTAACTTGATCACCTAAAAGTTAGCATCGAATTCAAGACCCATGATGTCTACAATTGTGCTCTTCAAACTTTTGATAGGCTATGCCTAGGTCTTTTTGGCCATGAAAATTACATGAGGGGAAGGCCTCAAGGTTGACCTACCCATTTATCCTAGGCATTCTTGGTCAATATGTTAACCTTGATGCCTATGTATACAAGGACCTCATAAATAGACCATCCATCAATAGTGGCATCCATAAGGATTTCTTGGTTGTACACCACATTTTGTGTATGCCAAACTTCTTGTTTCCTCTCCATGTGTGGCATAGTGACATCAACTATATTTTGACCTGAATGCTCTAGGAACAAGTTAGTTAATAGGGGTAACATTCCCTCTATTTTTAGGAGGCATGAGATCTCAGCTAATTCTTATATCTCTACTTCCTAGATGTCTTGCTTCTTTCAAGAGGTAGTATCATGTGCTTCTATATATCATGTTAATTATAAATCCCCTTGCAGGTTTTGGATTACACTCATGACCTACTATAGTACATATTTTTGGCATGTCGGGTCTAAGTAAGGCACAACTTTGCATTTAGGCTATTATGCACTTAGTGTAACCCTTATCCCCATATTATATGCATAACTCAAGTATTGGTACAACTGGTGACTAAGTGGTGAATCCACTATGGGTAGTCACCTACACCTTTACTATCTTTGGATGGGTCAGTTACACCTTTTGGGTCCACTTTTCTATTTTTAGCTCATGCCTGATCATTCATGTTCCCTTGTCTATGTCAAGCCTACCTTGGGTCAACTTCTTATATAAGTTAGGGCATTCCTCAACCTTATGAGACCCTTCACAATACCCACACATGGGATTTGTAGGGAAGTCACATTGATAATGCTCTGTTGAGCCACACTTATAACATGATCATGGTGGGAACCTTCCACCACCTCATCCTCCACCTTTCCCTCTAGCACCTCATTGCATTCCAAAGCCTATATTTTGTTGATCATGGCCTTTATTTCCTTGGTTATCTTAGCCTTTGATTATTTTAGTGGTCTACCTTGCACATCTTTCCATGTTCTCATACATCTCATCAATCACCCTAAAATTAGTTATGGTATTGGTGTAAGCAATGCATAAATGACAATAGTTGGTTGTGTTGACCTGGTTGGCACATTGCAACAAAGGGTAGTTGTGAACATCATGATCTTATTGATAGAATTCATAACTTAAAATCAATGTGTGCACATCCCTTCATGGGAATTTATTCTTATTATGACCTTTCACTTCATAATCAGTGCACCATAATCCACTTCGAGAGTCTTACAATGAACTAATAGTAAGCTTTTGGAGTTGGGAGGCCATAAATACAATCTGTGCCTCCATAAATGGGTTGATCTCGATATCGACAATTTTTATTGCCTTGGATTTAAGTGTAGCTTCAAGTGCTTCATGAGTGTTTGTAAAAGTATTCATGGAAATTACTCTTTGGAAAAACACTAGAAACCTGCTAATGAACCATTGTGCATGATGGGAAGGGTGAATATCATATGAAAGCTTAGATAAAAGAGTTTTGAACCTTACATTATATAGGCACACACTTTTTGAGAGTCCTTGGGTAATCTCCTTGAGCATGGTCATGCTCTATTATTCAAACTCTAAAATGTCAAATTCCTTTAGGAATGCCTCCTTTAGGGTGTCATAGTCAACCATCACCTAGTTAGGGTCAAATTTTCTATACCAAGTATGGGTGTAATCAAGTCGAGTGGTCAAAAATTAGGTTTCCTTATTATATGATTGGATTATGCCCCATACATGCCACTGTAGTTCACATTTCATCACATGATCCATGACATTATTTATGTTATGATACTCTTTCAAGTGCATAGCCATTTCATAATAGATTTTTTGTGGGGAGCAGCTAGGATCTAAGGTGCTTATCACCCTAGATTTTGTCTTGATGGTGATCCTTTGACACCTCTAGCCATTAGGTTAGGCACCAGTCCTATTGTTAATGTTGGTTCCATTGATGTTAATGGCACTATACTACTTATTTGTGGTAGTAGACCACTTCTTGTAGGCTATTACCCACTATACATTACTAACATTGGCTGATCTGATATGCTTATGCTTAAGTTTTGTTTTGGAAATATAGTACCTACTAGTATAGAGGTAGTTTTGATCACCTCTTGGTAGGGAATAATTTATTAAATCATGAAGTTGCATTCCAAGTCTACAAAATGCCTAAAATCTATGTTGATAATAGTTTCAATTATTACTTCTATACCTTCTTTAAGTTGGGGATCCAATGCATGAGCATGCATCATAGGTTCAAAGATGGTAGGTGCATCAAGTATATCTTCAATCACCAAGTATTATAGGATCTCAATGGATTCCACCCCTATCAAATATTGAGCTCAATCCATTGGTTCATTATTTCTCTCATCCTTGCACTACTACATTTCAAGACATACTTACCAAGGCCTTTCCCACTTATTATGGGTTCTTTCAGCACTTCTAGGTTCCAGATATTCCATCAATCTGTGTCATCTCTTATTATAAGTCTATCTTTTGTGCTCTCAAGTGTCAATTTAATTTTCCCTTTCTATTGTGCCTCACCTACACATCCCCTTCTCCCCCTTTATGCTATTCATATGTGAAAGGACATTAGCTTTCCATCCCTAAAATCTCAAAACCATAATCCACCATTAGCTTTTTGAGCTTTGCATTGAATTCATTCATAAACATTTCTTTAGGTTCATGCAAAAATTGATACTCTACTTCATTAGGGCATGAGTATGTTGAAACTATGAACTCAATCATGTAATTGTTTAATGTTCCTTACCACTATTTATCTACTACTCTATTCCAAGTGGCATCCAAGGTCTCAAGCCTCTCTAGGTGCTCCTTCATCCACTCATAGTGTTATCCATAACTTCTTCTCTAGTGGGTTGAATAAACATCCAACCATGAGTACACATGCTTAGGAAACTCATATAAAAAGAATTCATATAGAGCATCGTACATGTTGTGTTAAACCTACTTTCTTGGATTTTGCTCTTTGTAGGTTGGATACTTCAACACAAAGCTATCCTCTACTTGTTTCAATCATTACTCAATGTTTTTGAGGGAGATTTGATACGTTATTATTCCACACCATTTCAATAACAAGATTCAACATGGGTCCTAGAAATGGAACCAAAATGTTGTAGAAAATTTAGGTGCATAAGGTGTCTCAATCAGTTTTGGACTCATTACACTCAGGCAAAAACATGGGATTATCTTTATGTGCTCAACATTTTACACTTGACTATGTTAGTATCTATTCACATAAGGCATAGGCCTTATGTGTTCACCCAAAGCATAATAGATAAAGAATTGGGGCTCACATTGGGCTAGTTATGCCATGGCACAAGACATTAATTATAGGACTTGGTCAATTCAAAGAGGGTTTCAAATAGATTCATATGTGCAAGCCTTTCATGGGCTAATCCTAATGGTCTATAGTGCAAGCCTTTAGGTGGATTATTCCTAGTCATATAGGAATAAGCCTTTGTTTAACTATAGCCTAGTATTATATTAGAGCTTGAAGAGTCATGGGGTTGATTTCAACTAAAGTGCTCATACTAGGCTCGTGCTTCCTAGAAAGGGCAGGAACACTTGATGTATGTGATTTATATACTTAGTCTTTACATAATCTATGATTGATGTCATCATATTTTATATGGATGCCTTAAATGATGTGAACTAAAAGCTTGATTGAACTTTACTTAGCATGAATGAATTTAAACTATAACATTACATCCATTACGCATTTCAATCACAATACAAAAACATATAAACTAGATTTATTATGTGTGCTATAAACATTCATCACCATTAATTAAAGCTTAAGTGATACAGAGTCCATAATAGGAAATACATTCAAGTTTATACTACTTAATGGCCTAGAGGCTCACAAATGTGCTTAGGAATATACAAATAGAGACTTCATGGCATCTGAGCTAGTCCTAAGTTTAATAGTAGTCATTACCATGCATACATAACTAATTTCAATTCTTCAGAGCATCACTATACTAAGTTTGCCTCTTAGATCACTTAGTTTGAGCTATTTTTATAGCTTTCTAAGAACATCTCTACCAAGGTGGAGTGCACATTTTGGGTTCCAAGATGGAGCCTTTGTAATCATTCCCACTAACTCCATCACCTTACACCCTTTGTACTGTAGTCATCACATATCGCCCAACCTAGAAGATGCCCCAAAAATCATAGAATTGGTTAGATGCCTACCAATTAGCATAAGGTGTACATTGATTCCTATAGATGGAACCAAGATTCCAAAATATCACTGTCACCTAAAATTATGCCTTGTGTCAATGTGTCTGTTGTGCTGGCATGAATCCTTACATACCAAAATAAGGGGCCCAACAATTATGATAATGAAAAAGGACTCTCTCTAACTTTTCCTAGTCAACACATAGAAGCAACATACCATCAAAGGCCTTGCAATAAAATATCATTTATGAAATAACTTACTTGGATAAAATTAAGTGAAGACATCTTTCCTACTATGAGTTATAATCTTCAGGAAAAGTGTGGTTAGTCAAGAAATTGATGATATATATATATATATATATATATATATATATATATATATATATATATATATACCAAGGAGAGGAGCTGATAATGGGATTTTCTATATAGCTCATCAACTCATCAAAGAAGTCATTATCAATGATTTCATTAAATTTTGAGGGTGAATTGGCCAACCAATCATAAATTATCTATCCCTTAACTTACTTTTGGTTGACATATGTCAAATCAAACTAACTTAGGAGTGTGATGAATCACTAAGCCTTCCATGAGAGCTAGTTGAGTTAGGAAAGTTTGTAAGGCCTAATATCTCATGATAAATCTTATCTCTTGATTGAGCATATAATTTCACAATCATTTGGTCACAAACACTATTATTAATCATTCCTTTTCAACTTGATTATATCACATCTCATAATTGACAAGGGTTTGGCTAATGAAATAAATGGTTAATTCATTACTAGTGTCATCTTATTGAGCCAACATGTAGGTGAGGTACACCTCAATTTGTCTAATATAAAGTATCAATGGCATATTTGGTGTAGGTGCCATGAGCATAGTGGGACACATAAGAAATCACTTAATCATTGTTGATATTTTTGCCCCAAAAATATCAAAACATAAATTACCCTAATGGAGACCCCCTAATTTTTTGGAAAAATACCTTGAATTGATAGAAAGCACACATTTCCTTTATATTGTAGAATCCAAAACTCTACCTATAATTTACAATTTTCAAAATTTTAAATTGCTTCCTGAGCTTTGGATCCCATAATTCATTAATTAGTAGAATTTGGATATATGATTGCAATTTGAAATTTTGCAAATTACAAATTACAGATAGACCTCTGAATCCCAAAATCCATTAACCAGTAGAATTTGGAAACCCAGTTGTAATTTACAATTTTCAAAATTTAAATTTGCAAGTGGAGTTATGGATCCCACAAAACACTCTATCCAAGATCTGAAACTCAAAGAGTAATTTATAATTTTCAAAATTATAAATTTTAATGTAGGTTCCACTTCCCACTATGAACCTAGCTTGTAAAATTTGGAACCCCAAGTACAATTTGTAATTTTGTAAAATTACAAATTTCTCTTGGAGTTTTTCTTCCCCATTTTCATAGAGGTCAACCTATCCTATATCATGGAATCCATAGGTCAACATGCAATTTTCAAAAATTGCAAAATTACAAAAGTGTCTTTCGACTTTGGATCTTCACCACCCACCACCATGGAAGCATTAATTGTAGGGGGTTTCCAATGTAGTTAAATGGAAATTAAGGATTTTTTATTCATTTTTAAAAATTTATGTTTTCTGAGCTCCCACTTGGGAATACAAACTCAAACTCAAGCCATGCTTGTAAGCAATGACCTCAAAGTCACGAACCAAGCCATGATCTTGAACTATGCAATGACATCATCTGACCACTACACAATATTATTTTAAAATCCCCTAGATTTCCTTAATCCATCATTTTATTGCAATCAAAGCATTTGAGTTTCCTTCATTTTTACAAATATTTTATCATGATTTATTAGGGTTTTCATTACTTAAGGCATCACCTAGTTTTAGGGTTTTTTCTTGTTGTTGTGTAGTTTGAGAGGTCATTTTTTTCCATACATTTTCAAAATTTTCCAATTGTAGATATCCTAAGAATTATTTTCCAAATTTCATCATAAAATCCTAATAATTTTCCAAATTTGTAATAATCTAGGGTTTTACCAAATTACAAAACCAAGCAAATATATCGACATATATTCACATAACCAAAGAATATTCCTTGCAAGATTCCTCCAAGTCCCCATGGACTTTTGAATTGCTTAGAGAACCTCTCATTCTTTCAATATTTTAAACTACAATGTGCACCTCCCATCTCTGTGGGATTCCCCATTACTTCAAGCACCTCCCATTTCTACTAGAGATCTGACCTACTTTTTGAACCTCTAATCTTTGTCAAAGATTTCAACCTGCTTTTATAGTTATACTTTCCCATGGACTTTTCACATGCTTAGAACACCTCTAATCTCCATCAAAGATTCTACCTACTTTTATCACCTACAAATCCTGCCAGCTTTTGTAATTGGTTTTCACTAAGCCTTCTCTCTAGAATTCATGTTTAGAAAGGAGATGAAGTTTAATTCAAAAGGACCTGGGGTGACTCTCAATCTTGAATCAAGCATCACTAAGATTATAAATACAAACCTAGGTCATATTTTCCCAAGTGAATTTTGGACCCAAATAAATGTAGAGTTTAAGAATGACTAGATCTAGGGTATTTATGACTCCAAATTGACATAAACAACAACTTTCTCACTGATGGTGCAAAGCCCTAATCTATTGCTAACATTATGATGTTGATAAGAGAGAGGTCCTAAATGACAAAGGGGAAAGGATTTTAAATTTGAACCCAAATTTCATTGATTCAGTATTTGTGATCCCAAAGTTTGAAAGTTATCTAGACATAACTCTAGAAAAATACCAAAAATTATTTCAAGACAACAACTTGGGATGCTAGCGAATAATAAATAAATAATGGTTTAATACCCTAAAGGTTGTCTCTACCAAATTACCAAAGACACTGGCAAGAATTGATTTCAAATATGAGGTTGGAGACATAATAATATTATTGCACATGATTATTAGTAGTCCTAATGCAAAAAGCTTCTAGGAGTGAATGTATTAGTATATATGGGTCATCCATGAGAATAAACAATATATCTATTGGGCCCAACTCATTATTGACTCCCCCACAAGTAGTTGATGGAGGTACAAACAATAGGCAAATTCTACATGACTAGCTACCTTGTATACATATTGGTCAAAGGATGAGCTTTCCCACGGCTCAATATAGTAGCTAGTGAGGCCAATAAAGTGTATAACTATTATCCTAACCTCAAATTGGAGGCTAGTTGACAAAACTTTAGGAGGATTAATGATGTATTCATCTAATTCATCATAATAATGTTTGACAAATAATTTGAGAGGAAAAGATTCTTTGATGTAGCTACTATAGAAATCTCCTAATGGGGCTCCTAATTCATTTAGTTCCTAACCTACTCCTATATCAGGGTATTCAGATTTAGTCATTTCCCTTACACACTCCCAAGATATGTTAGTGATAAGTGTGCATTGATGGATCTAGTAATAAAATTTTTGGAAACTTACAAGCTTCTATCTAGTAAACACAAGTCAAGAATTCATTTCCTAATCAATATTAAAAGATACACATGCCCCTCCTTACTCAAAGCCAAGTGTGTTGATGTAGAAATGACACAAATGACACTGAGGGATTTAGAAGTAAGGCCATACTATGATGTTCATGGAAACATCACCAACACATTGGGAATTTATATTATTCCCACATTTCATACTTTGAATATTTCTAAGAGGATTTATATGATGAAGAGGAGGTCAGATTGAGAGACCATTCTAGAATGACCTTAGATTAGGTCAAATCATTTAATTTGGCACCAGTCCTAAAGGATTTGGTGGATGGTGAGTCCTTGATAGACAAGAACTAATAAAAATAGATCATTACTCAACCCCTTCCAATAGTAAGGTGGTATATCCCTAAGTTTTTCTCTCTTTTAGATAGAACCACACATCTGATAAGCAAAACACTAAATTGGCTTAGGCGTAAATGGGTCCAAGTGACCAAATATATAGTGAGTATCACAAATAAACTACTAAAGCTCAAGGAAGAATGAATTCCTCCATCAGTAGAGGGTCCTAGTGGCACAACAGGAGAACAATCAGAGAGGCCAATGATCTCCCATAAGAAGAAGAATAAATCTAAGGCCAAGAAGGGGTAGTCAATAAAATATGGATTAGTAGTGTACCAACCAATTATTATTTCATCTGAGGACACAACTATAGTTGAAGCATCCATAGCTTTAACACCTATCTTTGTGATAGTCACAACTCCTATCTCTATGATCCCTCCCAAAAATATCTCCATTGTTCTTGTAGCTTCAACACCTCCTCCTCTAGTTTCCACTCCTCCTTCACTCCAAGTGACTCCATCCTCTATTCCCACCACTTTAACCATAATAAAAGTCCATTGTAACCAATGAAAATAATTCAAGTGGACACTCTGGATCCCCCTTCAATGGATACTCAAGTTTCCACTCCACTTTCCCTTCCCATAATTTCATTCCCTCCTTCCACAATCCCTTAAATTATATTTACAATTCCTTCCATTCCATTTACAATTCCCTCCATTCCATCCCCATTGATTTCAAATACTACTCAGTAGTATATAGTCATGAACTCAAACATTTTGACTTTAGTTCTATTATCCATCTCAACTCTTGGGATAATGCATCCCCTTTCATCTTCCCTACCTTACCACCTTGAATGGCCCAACCAATTTGATTAACTCAATTGATGATCTATCCTCCACACTTCCACCACTCCCCAAGTTTTGAATTCTTGTGTATACTCCCCCATTAATATCACTTCCATATCCTACACCTCCACTAGACACATCTCTCCCCATTGCCCCTACCTCTTCCACTTCCACAGTTACCCCAACCCCTTCAATGGAGATAGGTGAGAAACAAGTCCTTGATGCAAATGTGGACTTGCATCCTAATGATGGATATGAAATGAAAAATACATATACCAATTAATTATTAGTATAATCAACATAGGATTCAACGCTTGTCACTATGCCTACCAATGTAGCACCTTCATCTACAAATTCTCAAGTGACAGTGTCTACATAGTAAGATGCTACACTTACTTGGTTATCACAAACATTGGAGAAGAAATGCAAGTAGATGATTTCCCCCAGTACATTAGATTTTAGTCTTTTAGATGCACAAATGAAATCCAAGACTACTCCTTAGAACTTCTTAAGAATATTGTGTGACTCATTAAGAGAAAGATATGTAGAGAATGCAGTCCCCCCACTAGACAAACAAAAGGAAGATATAGTGGTGGGGGGCTATCAGGTATCAAAGGTTCACCTTAGATGTCCTACAAGGGAGGGGTTGAAACATGATGTTTCTTCCAGAACCAACTCCCTCTTTAATAAAATGGATAGTGACAATGTCACTAAGGATGAGTTGAAAAATAAGGTTGAACAACTTACGACTACACTAAATTAATTCATAGAGCCCATTGGTCCATCGACACAACCTGAACCAACACATCCAATCACCTTGATCATTGATTAATCAACACTTGATGTGGTGAAAAAATTTGAAATCATAGGAAGGGATACTAAGGAATGGTTAGAGGAACTCATCTCCATGGGTAATAAAATTATTGATATGATAATGGATCACTATAAAGTTTTGAGAGAGAGATAGGTCATCCTGAGAGGACTAGTAAATAAGTATGAGGGAGAGGTATAAACCTTGAACCTTTACTATCCCAAATTCATAGTTGTGGACTCTATTGATATGGATATCCTCCTTACAGAAAAGATCCTAAAAAATGATATAGAGTAAGAAGAATTATACATAGAAGCTCAATTTTGGATAAAAGCACTTATAGAGACTACCCATAAGGCCAAAGTTGCACATGATAAGGACATTAACATGTTGTATGACATGGAAGATTTGATGAATAAATTTTCATGTAGGCTAATAGATTATGAAGACAACCTCATTTTAGTATAAGAGGTTTAGAATAAATTTAAGGAAGTGATTGAAAAGGAATCTGCATGAGACACCATCTTTACCTTAAGATCTATCCACCGCTACATCAAGTATCAGAACATGTTGGATCAAAGTGGTATAAAGATTCAAAAATACAAATCTTTGAGAAGGGAAATTTTGGATACAGTAGGAGATTGTGAGATCACTAACCTCTACTCTTTTGGCCCAGATGAGGATAGAATCCAGGAGATATTCAAGGATTTTGATGCATATGTTTAGAAATTGTAGGCTGAAAAAGATAAAGAGGTAGAAGTGTTGGAGATTGATTAATTATTCTATGAAAAGAATTATTGTATTTTGTATTTTCATTATTGTAAAAACATTGAAAGTTATAAAAACACACTTGTAAATTGCAATTATCTTTTTGATAGTTGTTTTTGAAAAAGAGTCATGTGTATTTTACACTTTATATTTTAACAGGTTGGAAATTGTAAAAAGCATACTTGTAAATTACACTTTTCATTTTGACAAGTTTTAATTGCTTAAGTTTTAAAAGTACATATTGGAAATTGAAATTATAGTTTTGACAAAGTGGTATGACTTGAAATTTGTAAAAGTCTCACTTGAAAATTTCAACTTAGGGTTTTACAAAAAATTAACTTAATTTATTTCTTAGTTATCTTTAATTCAAAGAATGAGTTTCACTTTGGCACCCCATATTGCATGAAGAGCCATTTGCAGCTACATGAAGAGGACCCAAGACATTGCATGAAGATTTTCAAGCTCCAGCCACTCCTCTACTAGTTGAAAAATCATGCCTAGATCTTGGATGCTCTTTTCCAAATTTGTTCACCACACTTTGGATGCCACACCAACTAAAGATCATGTTTCTTTTTGCATGGAGTTCCATATTTGCATGATTATCTACTAGGTGTTGGATTTTTTGATAACTACATCTCATGTATGAGATTTTTTGTATAAATATGGGTAGGCACCTGTAGCCCATTTATATTTTTGATGTTAGTAATATTATTCTACATTTTGAATATATTTTTTACATATTGTAACCTGGAGAATGAGAAAAAATTGAAGATTTGTCTTTCTTGTCTAATAAATCCCTGTGTATGCAAGTTGTTTGAATATTTGTGGATGTTTAATTATTATTTCAGTCATGAAATTTTATTTGTGGTATTTTATAACCTTTTGGAAGACTATTTTATTAAAATAAAATAATCTTGTCCCTTCTATGAAAATAACAAAATATTGCCTCTAGTTTCCCATTTCTATGAGTTTGTGCTCCTATAAATTTCAATCTATTTTCTATTTTGTTGTGTTCATTCAAGAAATAATTAAAATACACTATAAAAAATATTTAGCATAATCACCATTTTTAGTTTTGTAATTTTTATTCTCAAACTCTTTTCCCAGTCAAACCCTAGTTTAGGAGTAAGAACACTAAAGGAGTGAAATTTATATAAAATTGATATTTATCAATTACACCAAATTTCATGAAAGGAAGTTAGCCTTATCTATAGGTTCACCTCAATTCACCAAGGTCCTATAACTTGTAGGTGTTCTCATTGTATCATTAGTTTTTTTACAATGAGCTACTACATAAAGAAATGAGTGCAAAATCTACGTGATAACAATTTTTGGCACGCTCAATGGGACCCAAAAATTACAAAGAGATTGGTGATATTATAAGCAAGCATTGTATGATCCTCATACAAATTTAAAAATCACCTAGCAACTCTATTGCCTTACAAATTTAGAATTTCAAGGTTTACATATGCCAAGCAAACAAACAAGATCATCTACTAAAGGTAAGAGAGCTGATTTTTTGGAAATATCATTTCCTTCTAAAAAAAATCAAAATTAGTTGTACCTTGCTTTAGAGTATATCCTTAAATTTTATTTTCATCTCCTCTAATTATTCCCATGAGTTTCATACCTCACTTTATGGCTAGAAATCTTAATTTCATAGATTTTAATGGAGGTAGCCCACTCCAGTTGGCCCAATACGATGATATACCTACCTTGGCTTTAAAATTTCTACCATATTTTACTGGTGAAACTTCCACCACTCCTATGGAACACATATAATATATTGTTAATCTATGTTTATTCCATAATGTGGTACAAGATAATGTTGTAATCAAGCTCCTAGCCTCCTCTTTTAAAATTAAAGCCTTACAATGGTATAAGGGTCTTGTTCCTATCTCCATCTGAGTTTGGGATGACTTAGGCACTATACTATGTACTCAATTTGAAGATAAGAGTGACCACCTTTCCCTGGTTTAAAAATTAACTATTATTCAATGGGCTCCTCATGAGCACATGACTGACTTATTTCTAGAAGACATGGAATAGAATTTCAGTATTGGTCAAGCCAACTCCAAATAATGATTTCCTATATTAATTGAGAGCCTTGAATAGTGATATAGCTATTATTATTCAGTCAATGGGTGGAACCACACTTCCTATTGCCTATGAAATTGTAATAAGGGCATAAAATTGTTTAATTCAAGTAGGGAAATTTTACTTAAGGCCACCAATTCCCCTATTTCCATAAATATCTCTTGTTCCACCACCTATAATTGCCCCAATCCCCACCATAATTAAAGTACCACCCTTAACTCCATATCCTAAAGATGATTTATATGAGGTTAAGTCACTACTCAACAATTTTGGTAATGAGTTAATATCAATGAAGAGGTAGCAATCCTAGAACTACAAGCCTTACCAGCATGCTAACCTATCATACCAACCAAATAGGTAGTCATACTAAGGCAATTCATAGTTGCAAAGTCATAATATGCAAGAAAAACCTCCAAACATTAGTTCTCTACGTACTCTAGGTGCTACCAAATCTATTATACCTTTTCAGAACAACTTGGCACAAGAGTATGAGTGGTTTTATCCTTGTTCTCAGCCTCATAATCAAAATACTTATACTAATGGGGTTATCAATAAATCCTTGATGGTGAAAGGCATATCAAGTACATAAGGATATCAAGAAGAATCCACTTCCCAAAAAGAAGATACATAAGAACCTATTCAAGGTGAGTCTACTCTATCAAAATAGCAAGAGGAGGATTTTTGTGGTGTGAATCAAGAGGCAATGTTGTTCAATGGTGGAGGTCATATGGCAGCTAATATGCATTCAAATAAAAGATCAATATAAAGTGATCAAAACCCAAGGTGGAACAAGCTACAACTTCAAAATTTGTATAAGAACCTGCAAAGAGTAACACATTACAAAGGCCACTCTTTGTACCTATGGGCCAACCCAAAGTGAAAGTGCCACCTCCAAATCTTGTAAAAGAAGACATAGATCCTACAAAGGCACCAATAAAGGTTGTTAATATTCCTTTCAAAATTTTTGAGAAAATAAAGAAGACCAATCTAAATGTTACTATGTGGGAAGCACTATCTATTCCTGTGTAAAGGGATTTGCTATAAGAGATCTTGAAGAATTTTTAGATAATGGACAAGGTTCCAGCTAAGGGACCTAGTGTTGTAATTAATTTTTGTCAACCACAAACTAACACAAAAACAAGGAAAAGTGGTAAGACTCCCCCTTTATATCCTTCATTTATAGTATATAACCATGTCATTCATAATTGCATGGTAGATTTAGGAGCTAGCAGTTCAATGATGCCCAATAAAATAGATGATGCCCTTGGTCTAAAATATACATTTGTTAATAAAGGATTTGTTCAATTGGATGGGACTATTATTAAAGAAATATGAATAATAAAATGGCTAAATCTCACTATTCATGCTTGTCCAAACTTGTAAATCTCTCAAGACATCTCATTTATAGATCTTTCCCCTTACTTTTCCATTTTTCTTTCATGAGATCTCACTACAAAGATGGGAGGATATCTATATGTGGATTGGTCTCACATGTTACTTAAAATAAGATATGGAACAAGAGTAATAATAAGAGCTGAGCCAATCATAAAATACCATATTGAGCCATACAATCCCATCCCTATAGACATAAATTGTATACTGTAGGTCTTTCTAAGAGGATATTGATCACAATTTTGCAACACCTATAGAAGAGATTCTAGATACTCAGCTAGATGAATGGGGATCAACCTTTCAATTCAATCATTATGAATATGTACAATAAATAGGGTTAGGTACATATTAAATTCATGAAAATGATGTAATTATCTTAAACCTAGTAAAACCAGTTGAAGATCTTCAAGGAATCTAGAAATTGTTCTTCGATGGTTCAAGAAGCAAGAATGGTATAGGTGCAGGTATTGTCTTGATCTCTCCATAAAAGGAGAGCTATTTCTATTCTTTTAGAATTTAGTTTAGCTATACAACTAATGAATTTAAATATGAGGCTTTGATTTGAGGCTTACAATTGGCCAAGGAGATAGGGATAAAATCCTTACAAATATTTGATGAAAGTGAGTTGATTTTTCACCAAGTGAGATCTAAAAGCGTAACTAAGAATAATTTTCTAATATCTTACAAACATAGGGTTTGGGACCTATTAGAAGACTTTACCAATTTGAACATACAAGTGGTACCAAGAGTATAGAATAAACATGTTGATTGTATGGCCTTCGTAGGCTCCCAATATAACCTACCAAAAGAAACAAAGAAGAAAAATAGCCAGCATGTAAGGTTGATAGTAAGACCATATGTTCTTAATAATGCAACCAATTGGAAAGTCGATGATACTGACCAACAAATTGTCAACTTCCTAATAAAATAAGTTAAATTCTCTGATAGGAAACAATCAAGACTCTAAGATCAATATGGAGATCAAATCATCTATTTGAAGATAAATAAACTACCTATGGGTCTTGTTACACTAGAAAACATATTCAATTTAGATGATCAGCTAAAAGGTGAAAATAATAACATCACTATAAATGAAGAATACTATGATCCAAATGTCATCTCAAAATAAAAAACATTAAGGATAGGAAAGGTATGAAATGATTCTTAAAAGCAAGATTTTTTTGAGTTTTGTCAAGAGTTTGATGATAACATCACTTGGAGTTATCATGATCTAAGAGGGTTTGATCCTATCTTCACCCAACCTATAATAGAATTGAATCCAAATACCAATCCTATTAGATAAAAGTAGAGACTGATTAATCCAAAAATAGAACCCTGAATGAAGAGTGAGCTACCTAAATTGATAGAGGCTAATATTATTTTTCTTATCAAGCACTCATCTTGGGTTGCTAATTTGGTTCCTGTAAGAAAGAATAATGGTGAAATTAGGCTTTGTGTAGATTTTAGGGATTAGAGAAAAGCATCTCTAAAGGATCATTATCCTCTTCCCCCCATGGAAAAAATTTTGCAAACTATATCAGGATTAAAAAGATTTTATCTTCTAGATGGTTATTTTGGCTATAACCAAATCCTAGTGCAAGAATCAGACCTATTCAAGACTACTTTCACCACAAAATAGGGTATGTATGCATACAAAAAGATGTCATTTGGTCTAACTAATGTTGGCATAATATTTTAGAGAGCCATGGATATGGATTTTAGAGGTTTGATAAATGAGATGATTGTTGATGCAGAATATTACACCCTTGGCAAGAGACCGAGCTCTTGCCTTCCTCACGTCAAAATGGAAACTCCCCTCTTGCCTGTGGGACCAATGAAGCTGGAGGGGAGAGTCTCTAGATAAGGGCTAGCTCCCTCTGATGTATCTTTTAGGCCCTAGTTTCTCCTACTGCTAATAAATAAATGGAAAAAAGGGGTGGATGAAAAGGGAGAGAGAGATGCTAAAAACAAAACCTAAGCCTAAAAAATGAAAAGGTGATACGCCAAAAAAGTTGACCCACCCAGCCCGAATATACACTTTTCACCAAAAAGAAGTGCCCATACACTTCATCTAAAGTGGGAAGTTCTTTTGAAATAGTCAGCTAGGGGTTCGTGGAAATGCAGGGAGGAAGAAACTACCAGAGGCGTCCTCAGACACACTTATAGTAGCCTATTCACAGGCACCTACACTCCCTTAGGAACACTTCTAGCAGACCTACGGAAAAGAGACTTCACAATGCACTAGACATGATGTAATCGATCTGTGAGAAGCATGGAAGATAATGACTTAACATAAAAGAAGAACACAGACATATACTTTAAAGTGCAAGTCCAAATAGAGGTAAAAATGCTAAGTCCTGATTCAAGGTAAAATCTGGCAGAGCTCTGCCTTACAAGCCTGAGATATTTTTGGGTAGAGTTTTGCCTTAAGGCTGAGAGAATCTCCCCTTATCAAATGAGAAAATTAAAATATATGGAAAGAGGAAGAGAACTTGGTGACTTTTAGGAAATACTTTGGCACTCTTTTTTCAAGTGGCCCATGTGCATTCTGAACCTTGGGAAGAGGAAGCCATTTGATTGTCAGCGCCTGCTTTGACTTTGGCATCCCAACATTCATGAAAAAACATGGCCACACCTCTTTTATGTGAATAGACTACTCCCTTTAAGGTGTTTTCATGGCTTGTCTACTTATAAATGCAAATTGGAGAAAACAAGCCACATCGCTTACTGTTTGCGCCATTTGGTGACCACCTGGCAAGTGCCATTGGAACTGAAGGAATAGATCCCTGAGTTGATGCCTCCTTTTGCCACTTGGATGCTTTGTCCATTTCCTACCTTGTCTCATCCTGGTTTTGTCCCTTTCTGCTCCTTCAGCCCTTGAGGGCTATCTTCTAGCGGGTCACTGTGTTCCTTGGGTTCTTTTCATGGTTGGCGCTCAGGCAATTTAAAAATAAATGGCTATTTCACCGTCTTAAATTTGACGTTCGTTCACCTATCGTCACCTTTGAAATTCCAATGGTTAGTTTTTCATGTTTAAATTTGACATCCTCGGGCCCGTCACCCTTGGACTTTCCTTCATCTTTCTGCTTTGGCCTTTTTTGCAGGCTTATTCTGCGAACAATTTTCCCACAGACAAAAAGTCTGCAAGAATTGGCCGCTTTTTTTATTTCTTTCGGGGTTATTCCTGGGTCCTCTTCTCCCACAACCTTCCTCTAAAATTCTTCAAAATTTTTGTCTAAAGGAATTCCTTCAGACAAATTTTTTGAAAGAATTCATTTCAACACTTAAGTCTTTTTGCAAGATTTTGTGGGGCAGCCCTTCCAAATTCCTTCAGGCTTTTTGTCTAAAGGAATTCCTTCAGATAAAAAGTCTGAAGGAATTATGTTGTTGCCTTAACAAAATTCCAAAAAAATATTACCTTTGCAGCTCTTTTCCTTTGAAGTGTTCCCTGCCCTCTGTAAGGGCTCTTGAACTTGGAACTGCTCTCTACAAGGGCACTTGTCCTTTGGGAGGCTTGAACCTTTCACGTTGAACTGCTCCTTTGAACCAACCATTGAACCAATCCATTGAACTAGTTCAATAGTTCAAATGATTGTTGAACCAAGGCTTTGAACTGAGCATTGAACCAAGCTCATTGAACCATCCAATGAACTTTGATCGAACTGAAAACCATTGAACCTTTTAAACTGAACCGAAGCGTTGAACCCTACCGATGAACCGACTGAGTGACTCAAGCGATTGAAGCAAAGCCATTGAACTTTGTCGATGAATAGAGGCATTTAACCAATGTATTTGAACCAAGTCGATGAACTGACTGAGTGAACCAAGGCTTTGAACCAAGTGATGAACTTTGCCAATTAAACCAAGGCCGCTAAACCAAAGCATTAAACTGGTTCAATGGTTCAACAGTTTAAAGCTGCTAACTCTTTGAAAGATCATGCGTTGAACCACCTTAGCTCTCTTTTCTTATGAATTTCTTTGGACAAGAGTCCAAAGAAGCTTTGTAAAACCTTGCATTCTTTGATTGGTTCTTCATCTGCCAAAAAACTACATCTGTAGAGTCTGTAGAAAAATCTCTATGAAGTCCATAGAAAACCTGTAGAGTCCATAGAAATGGACCTGCAGAGTCTATAGAAAACCTGCAGAGTCCATAGAAATGGACCTGCAGAGTCCATAGAAATTCTGTAGTGTCTATAGAAATTCTACATAGTCCATAGAAATGGACCTGTAGAGTTTGTAGAAATTCTATAGAGTGTGTAAAAATCACCAGATTCATGCAAAATAAAAAAATGAAATGGCCCAGAATAGTAGGGAAAGAAGGGGACCAAATTTTTGGCCTACTGGGCAAAAAATGGTCAACAAATTGGTGACTCCCAAGGCTGTTATGCTTAGAGACCAGTTGCCTTGAAGTCCATTAGGCACAAAGTCAAATGCAGCTTAAAAGAAAGGTTAGCAATAGCCCCAAAAGATCCAAGAATCAATCATAAGCCTTTTACCCCAGACACAAGGGAAAAACACACACAAGGCTAAAAACACTACTTGTGCAAACTGCACTTGGGGAAAGTAGGAAAAGAAACTGAAAGCAACTACTATATACATCTAACCAAGAATATTTTCCTCCCTACTAGATCAAAGGGAAAAATTCTTAAGTCCCCTTCCTAGCAAGCAAACTTATGGTGCCAGACTAGTGGCTGAATGAAAAGGAGATTTGGTGACCTGCTCCTCTTACATGTCACCTAGATTGGCTTGTATTCGAGTGGATCAAATTCAAACATGCTTCCAACATATATGTACTCTATTTGTTCTTGGAAGCTTGCCTCTTGTTGGTTCTTCATGCTGGTGTATTTCATCAAGAAATCAATCATTGTTGGCTCATCACCATAAGCCCTTTGATGTGCATAGTCCCTTTGTAGTGCATCATGAATTGGCTTGTTTTCTTCTACCTCATGCTCAGGTTCCATGGTATGACCATCCTCCTTGATGACTTCAAAGAAAGTATCTTCAAATTCACCAACCTCTTGAAAGGATAAATTTGAAAGCCTGTATCCCCTTTGCATACTTATTTGAGTCTTAATGCTGCCTTCTCCACTCTTATCCACCTCAAATCCTCCTTGAAGAATAGTGTAGCCTACCCCAATGACTTCAAATGAATCATTCAAAACATGAACAAGATATTTTCCATGCTCCTCCATGACATCTAAGGTGATCCCCTCCTCATATGTACTCATGAAGTCTCCTTGATCAGTCATGAACTAAGCCATACTCCTCTTCACTTGCTTCCTCCAAGACAGGTTCCTCCTTGAGAACAGGGGAAATGGAAGGCTGACGAATGAACTCATGTGGAAGAGGAGGTAGTCCTTGAGCTAGAATCAAATGATTCTCCTCTTTCCATTTGGTCAACACTCATCTATATCAGGCATGGCCTGATAGCTCTCTTGGAAGTGTGTAGATGGGGTGTGTTTAGACATGGAAACTGCTACTTGGTCTGAAACGTCCATCACACGCTCACTGAGGAAACTCACTTTGGACTCCAACTCTACAATCTGCCTGTCTATATCTTCTTGGAAGAGCCTTTCTTGGAGGTCACAATCATCATCAGAAGTAGGAGCAGCCTCATCTTCTTCAAGGTTTTGAGCAAAACCTTTCTCCTCATCTTCCTTTCTACCCCAAGATTCCATTGTTTGCTTCCAACTCATGACCTTGGGATTAGAATTTTTCCCTTGTGAACAAGGATTAACTTTATCCTCTTCAAGGTCCTGGGTTGGTTCATGATGTTCCTTCTTCCAACTTGTAATTTGGAGATCATGTTGAAAGACTTGAGGAGGTTGGGGAAGATTTGGGAGGGTCTGCTCATGTACAAGAAGAGTTGTCTAAAGAGAGGCATGATGGAAAGCTAGGCACACAAGATTGAGGGCAGGATCAATTGATTCATCATATGAGCCAGAATGAGCAAGTGCCATCTGATATAAAATATTTGTCACACAAGAGGGGATTCCTTTACAATAGGAGGGGGCACACAAGGCTCATTAAAATTGGGTTGGGAAAGGGAAGCAGGGGATCCCTTTAAAACCTCATGAGAAAATGGGGGTAGACCTTGGGCCAAAATCACTTGATTTTTGTCTCTCCACTTTACCAACACTTCATCAATATTGAAATCAGCTTGAGGATTGGTAGAAGGGGTGTCTTTTGGCGTTGGCTCCTCTACAAGGTCTGAAAGGTCCATCTCTCTTTCTCTAAGTAGTCTCATCTTAGCTTCTAATTCCTCAATCCCCTTAACTATATTATCCTCATTTTGTACCTCTTGGAGCTCATAGGAATCATTATAGAGATGGGGAGTGCATGAAGGTTGCCATGAAATGCAAGAAGCTTCCTGAGGAAGGGTGGGAGGGACTTGAAAAGGACTAACCTCATTTTGTAACTCACACTCTTGCACAATGTCTTTCTCCTCCTTACTCTTCCATGACTCAACCACTTTATTTCAGCTCAAGATATTCAGACTGGGCATCTCCTTTGGGGGTGATGGGGCTAGAATGTGAGAGGGTAGTGAGGGTTTAGATTCCACTTCCCTTGCTACCAAAATGAACTGCTACATTTGAAGATTTGCAAATTCAATCTATTTATCAAGATTAGCCTTAAACACAATATTTACTATTTCAGAACACTCCTCAACATGATTGGGGAAAGGACTTTGACAGGCTTGACTTGGCTCATAAGCAGGGGATGTGTATGACTGATATGATACTTGGGGCAGCGAGTATGTAGGTTGATAGACTTGGTAAGGCTGCCTCTCATGAATACTCAGCTTCTCTTCCAAAGATGCAATCAAACCACTCACATCCAGCATCTCACTTGTAAGCCTTTGCCAATTGGCTCTTTCAATAGGAACCCATTCACTCTTAACCTGATTTAGTGCATTTCTCACTTGATGGAAGACATGATCAAGGATTTCTTGGCCACATCCCCTTCTGGTGTCAAGATCTATTACATAATTTTTGTATCCTAGTAGTGCTCGTTTGAAGGTGGAAATGGGTTGATTGGTAAAGAGACTAGGTTGAGTAGGAGAAGTGACACATTGAGAAGACTAGGCATAAGGCTGATATAGCTCATGATAGGGTTGGGACTGGTCATATTGGACCTAATAAGGATCAACATAAGGCTGGCTAAGGAAAATAGGGTCCATGGCTCTGAATGATGGAATTATACATACCAAAATACTGTTTCTTGATGGCACCAAAACTACTTAACCAGTTGATTTAACAAGGAGTTGCCATTGGTGTTGATGCAAAAGCCTCCAAAGGCTGGCTGGTTGAAGAACACACCAAAAATTCTTCAACTCTTTGGACACAACTTGTCCTAGTTGGTCCCACTGGGCATGCCAAAACTGTTGACGCAAAATATTGCACCCTTGGCAAGAGGCCGAGCTCCTGCCTTCCTCATGTCAAAATAGAAACTCCGCTCTTGCCTGTGGGACTGACGAAGCTGGAGGGGAGAGTCTCTAGATAAGGGCTAGCTCCCTCTAATGTATCTTCTAGGCCCTAGTTTCTCCTACTACTAATAAATAAATGGAAAAAAGGGGGGATGAAAAGGGAGAGAGATGCTGAAAATATAACCTAAGCCTAAAAAATGAAAAGGTGATACACCAAAAAAGTTGACCCACCTAGCCTAAATATATGATTTTCACCAAAAAGAAGCACCCATACACTTCATCTGAAGTGGGAAGCTCTTCTGCAATAGTTAGCTAGGGTTCTGTGGAAATATAGGGAGGAAGAAACTACCAGAGGCATCCTCAAACACACTTATGGCAGCCTATTCACAGGCACCTACACTCCCTTAAGAACACTTCTGGCAGACCTACAGAAAAGAGACTTCACAATGCACTAGACATGTTGTAATCGATCTTTGATAAGCATGAAAGACAATGACTTTAACAAAAGAAGAACATAGACATATACTTTAAAGTGCAAGTCCAGATAGAGGTAAAAATGCTAAGTCTTGATTCAAGGTAAAATCTAGTAGAGCTTTGCCTTACAAGCCTGAGAGATTTTTGGGGAAAGTTTTGCCTTAAGGCTGAGAGAATCCCCCTTCTCAAATTAGAAAATTACAATATATAGAAAGAGGAAGAGAACTTGGCACCTTCTAGGAAAGACTTTGGCGCTCTTTTTTCAAGTGGCCCATGTGCATTCTAAACCTTGGGAAGAGGAAGCCGTTTGATTGTCGGCTCCTGCTTTGACTTTGGCATCCCAACATTAATGAGAAAACATGGCTGCACCTCTTTTCTATGAATAAACTGCTCCCTTCAAGGCATTTGCATGGCTTATCTACTTATAAATGCAAACTAGAGAAAACAAGCTGTGTCGCTTACTGTTTGTGGTATTTGGTGACCACCTAGCAAGCACCATTCCAACTGAAGGAATAGATCCCTGAGTTGACACCTCCTTTCACCACTTGGATGCTTTGTCTATTTCCTACCTTGTCTCATCTTGTTTTTGTCCCTTTCTACTCCTTCAGCCCTTGGGGGATATCTTTTGGTAGGTCACTATTTTCTTTGGGTTCTTTTCATGGTTGGCACTCAAGCAATTTAAAAACAAATGGATGTTTCACCATCTTAAATTTGACGTCCACACACCCATCGTCACTTTTGAAATTCTAACAGCTAGTTTGTCGTGTTTAACTTTGACATCCTCAGGCCCATCACCCTTGGACTTTCCTTCGGCTTTCTGCTTCAGCCTTTTTTGCAGGCTTATTCTACAGACAATTTTCCCACAGACAAAAAGTCTACGAGAATTGGCCACTTTTTTAATTTCTTTCAGGGTTTTCCCCAGGTCCTCTTTTCCTACATCCTTCCTCTAAAATTCTTTAGACTTTTTATCTGAAGGAATTCCTTCAGACAAAAAGTCCAAAAGAATTCATTTCAATGCTTAAGTCTTTTTGCGAGATTTTGTCAAACAGCCCTTCCGAATTCCTTTGGGCTTTTTGTCAGAAGGAATTCCTTCAAACAAAAAGTTTGAAGGAATTATGTCGTTGCCTTAACAAAATTCCAAAAAAATCTTACCTTTACGACTCTTTTCCTTTGAAGTGCTCCCTGCCCTCCGTAAGGGCTCTTGAACCTGGAACTGCCCTCCACAAGGGCACTTGTCCTTCGGGAGGCTTGAACCTTTCACATTGAACCGCTCCTTTGAACCAACCGTTGAACCAATCCATTGAACCAATTCAACAGTTTAAATGATTGTTAAACCAAGGCTTTGAACCAAGTGTTGAACCAATCTCGTTGAACCATCTGATGAACTTTGATTGAACCAAAAACTGTTGAACCTTTTGAACTGAACCAAAGCATTGAACCCTGTCGATGAACCGACTGAGTGAACCAAGTGATTGAACCAAAGCCATTAAAATTTACATTAAACTTTGCTAATGAACTGAGGCATTGAACCAAGGCATTAAACCAATGTATTTGAACCAAGTCGATGAACCAACTGAGTGAACCAAGGCTTTGAACCAAGCGATGAACTTTGCCGATTGAACCAAGGCCACTGAACCAAAGTGTTGAACTGGTTCAGTGGTTCAATGGTTCAAATTTGCTAACTCTTTGAAAGATCATGTGTTGAACCACCTTAGCTCTCTTTCCTTATGAATTTCTTTGAACAAGAGTCTGAAGAAGCTTTGTAAAACCTTACATTCTTTGACTAGTTCTTCATATGCCAAAAAACTACATCTGTAGAGTCCATAGAAAAATCTCTGTGAAGTCCATAGAAAACCTATAGAGTCCGTAGAAATGGACCTACAGAGTCCATAGAAAACCTATAGAGTCCATAGAAATGGACCTATAGAGTCCGTAGAAATTTTGCAAAGTATGTAGAAATTCTATAGAGTCCATAAAAACGGACCTGTAGAGTCTGTAGAAATTCTACAGAGTCTGTAGAAATCACCAGATTCATGCAAAATCAAAAAATGAAATGGCCCAAAATAGTAGGGAAAGAAGGGGACCAAATTTTTGGCCTTTTGGGCAAAAAATGGTCAACAATGATTTTTGAAAGGTGCATAGAATTTGGGGTTTAACTCAATCTTAAGAAATTCATTTTCATAGTTCATGAAGGGAAACTACTAGGACACATTATGTCAAAGGAGACTCTTGCAATAGATGTAGAGAGAATTAGTGCTATCTTTGCATAACACTACCAAGCCATAAGAAAGAATTACAAAGTTTTCTTGGAAAAATCAACTTTTTAAGAATATTTGTTCCAATTTTTGCCTTTATGGCTAAACCCCTTACTAAAATACTCAATAAAGTTATCCTTTCCAAGTATACATAGGAGGGAAAAGATAGATTTGAAGCCATCAAATAAGCTATTTCTTAGGCTCCTACCCTAGTCAACCCCAACTACAAGAATTATTTCAATCTCTATGATTTTTTGGGGAAGGAAGCATATAAGCTATCCTAACTCAGTGGAATCAAGAACAATTGGAACAACCAATATCTTTCTTCAATCCATCCTTGAAGGATTATGAATAAAATTATAGTTTCATGGAAAAGAAAGTATATGTTATGATTAAAGCTCTCAAAAATTTCAAGCATATGCTCTCCAAAAATAAAATTCATATGATGGTAAGTCACCAAAGTGTCAAATAATTCTTGCTTAGTTGGGAGATAAATGAAAAAAGAGCAGGATGGATCACAAAGGTTATGGAATATGATGTGGACATCAAAATCACAAATCTTGTAAGAGGAAAGGGATTATGTGAACAACTAGATTATGATATCAAGACTATTGATGTAGTATCTAAAATAGTATTGCTCAAAGTGCACATCAAATAGCCAATCCACCTCTTTTCAACAACTTGATCCGTGACATGACTATTTTCCTATAGACTAACAAGTACATGTATGACTTTCAGTAGTCCAAGAAGAGGCATTTTAGACTCTAATCCATTACCTATATTCTTGTTGATGGAATATTTTTTAGAAAATATATGAATGGATTCATGCTAAGATGTATCGAGCACAATCAAATCCCTAAGGTGATTTAAGAATTTCATGATGGCCCATTAGGAGGGCATTTCTCAGCAAGAACCATGGCCATCAAGATAATGAGAGGGGGCTATTATTGGCCTAAATTATTCAAATATGCCCATCAATGGGTAAGGAACTATGAGAAGTGTATTTACTTCATAGGAAAACAAAGATTAGCATAGTTCCCCCTTAGACCAATTCAAACAGATCAACCATTTGTTCAATGGGGATTGGATTTCATTGGTATGATCAATCCACCATTGAGTGTAGGCCAAAAATGGGTCCTCATAGCAATTGATTATTTCACAAGATGGACTGAATTAGTTGCATTGAAAGATGCTATGGAGGTATCTATTCTAGAATTCATGGATGGCATAGTCTCAAGATTTGGTGTTCCTCACACCATTATCTTAGATAATGCCAAAGCATTTTTAGGCACTTAGGTGAGTGAATGGGCTGTAAATCATAATGTATACCTACGTACTTTTTCTAATTATTACCTATAATAATTATCAAAAGAAAAATGGAGGATAAGCAAAGGACATGGCACATAAAGTTTAAGTCAACATTGTGGGATGATATGATCACTCCTAAGAGAGCCATCAGTAACTCTGCATTCATGTTGGTATATGGAAGGGAAGCCTGAGTCCCACTATAAATTGAGTTACCATCTCTAGAGCTTAATAACCAATTGGATTTGATTAGCACTGATGAAATGATAGTAAGATTGGTTGAACTCATGGAAATAGAAGAAATCAGGAACCGATCAATGAAATTCTTGGAAGCAAATCAAGCTCAAACAAAGAATACTTTCAACAAAAAGGCATCTAATAAGATCTTCAATGAAGGAGACATGGTTCTCAAATGGGATGCAAATAAGGATAATCAAAGATGTTAAGCATGAAATATACTAAGAGGGGGGTGAATCAGTATATTATGTATCTTATTTCTTAATCAAATTCCTTTTCTTTAATGACTTAACCACACATTCAAGATATGCAATAAAACTGAAACAATAATATGCACCACACAAGAGAGAGAGAGAGAGAGAGAGATGATCTAGGTGGATCTCTCCATTTGTGAAAAAATAAAAGTTTCCATATTCTGATAAAAAATATTGCACAGCATAGAGCTCATCAATATCTTTTCGACACTTTTTGTGGTTCAAAAAATAGAGTCCAAATGCTCAAGATATGGTCATTTGAAGATTTGTCAAAAAAAATCACTTGCGATATTCAGCACGTGATTCAAAAATGTATCGACATTTGGACCTATGAGAGGTCGACACATGGCACTATTGAAAATCCAAGTGGGCCAATAGCCATTTGACATGTGGCAAAATGGTGTTGACATGTTCCAAGGAGGTGACAAGCTATTTAAAACCTTATCCTTTTACCAAGCGCTTTCATGTGGGACAAAGCATAAAGTCTGAGTGCCTAAAATGGAGGGAAGAAAAATTCAAACCTAGTCAAAGCACGCCCAAGGAGATAGGTTGCCCGTGTCCTCTTCCCTAAGTGCCTAGAATGGAGGAAAGAGGTTTTGAACTTGAGACCTGGCACCTAAAAGGTTAAGGTCTTGACCGCTTCAGCCATGGTGGCTGAAATGTTATAAAAAGTAGTAATTTTTGCTTGTATTGACACGGATTTTTTACTGTGTTTTATTTTTAAGAGGCTAAGAGCTAGATGGAAGCTTGGAGATAGCTACCAAATGGAATTTTCTCCAATATCCGACCCTGTACACAGTAAGTAAGCCTTTTTAATTATGTTTGTAATTAAAAAGAGAATGTTATTATTATTATTTGGATATACCAATAGATTGAATGAAGGACCAAAGCAATTTTGGAAGGGGATTGAAGACTAAGGAAGGATTCGGTGTGATCAAGCTTGAGTTTATCAGGGAAGGTGGAATTCTTGGATAGAGATCAGGCCTGAGGGAAGTTGTGTAGCGTTTCAAGAATTTGTAAGCCATTTGTTGTGCAAATTTAATAGAAACAGCCCTCACTATTGGGCAGACCCGGAGACATAGGCAATCAATGCCAAACTTCGTTATCAATTTCATGTGGTAATTTGTCATGATTGCATGTTTTATTTTCAAGTATTCTAATTTTTAATTAATCAAGAACTCATGCAATATTTGAAAAATTGACAATTTATGACATTTCATCTTTAAAAAAAAATTTGGTTTTATTGGTGAATGGAAGATATTAGTCTTTTTGACAATTCTAATCCAATTCGATAACCGAGAATACTTTGCCAAACAATTTCAAGTTCTTTTGAGTAATTATCGAGAATTTGTTAAGTTTTGAGAAATTTAGAATATTTACATTTAAAACTTCACTTTGAGTTTTTCAGTGGTGTTTACAGATCAAGAGAGACCATATTTTTACGTGGAAACCCAAAGTGAGAAACACAATGGAGAACAATCTCAAGTATATGAATGAGCACCAACTCAAATTAAAAATTTTGCAAGCACCAACTTGTAGGAGCACCAACCCCTTTACCAAGCACCAACACAACAACTATTTGTGAGTACCAACCCATAGGAACACCAACCACTCTTGTGTATAAAACACAACTATCTCTCAATGTTGCTTACTCAACAAATGATAGAACTCTACAATATATCCTACTTTTCTCTCTTTGAAAATAAATACAAACCATACACTCTCTTGTATATTACAAATGGCTTCTCAAGCCTTTATTTATAGCTTTTAAAATGAAATTTGGAATTCACCCTTTGTGACTCTTCAATCCTCATGGAAAATGGTACCAAACTTGCATGACCCTTTGTATCCTTGCATTTGAAAAGTCATATGGTGACCCTTCATAAGCAAATGCATCCTTTCCTCTTTTGTCTTTATCTTGGTGACTTTTCATATTCTTCAAAGTGTTCCTTCATAGAAAAATGCACCATACCCTATTTTATCTTCACATAGTGACTCTTGAAATTCCTCAAGATGACTCTTCATGAGAAAATGCATCCCATTCCTCTTTCATCTTTTACCCCATGACTCTTTGACTTCTCCATGGGCCCTCTTTTGACTTATATGCAACCAAAAATATATTCATTAATATTAACAAATATTAGCTAAGATATGAATATTAAAAACACCATTAAATGCAATGGGGCCTTTATCACCAGTAATTCTAGTCCTTTGTCATCAATGACAATATTTCCAACACAGGAAAGCACACCAAGTTTGATGCAATATGAAGCAGTCCATATATTATAACTCAGTGCAAAGGATCAAATGCATTCTAGCTATCCACGCTCAATGGATTAGAACTACCTACCCTAGTTAATGGGATATACCTCAAAGCTTGTTATTAAAATAGGAATTTGTTCCAAAAAATAAAATTTTGTATATAATAGGGTTATTTGTGTTTTCCAAAATAAGTGATTCCACACAAGTCAACTCATTAGGAATTTTTGTTTCCTTTGTTGTGCTTTCCCTTATTTTATTCTTGTTTAGGAAAATCCCAATTTATTATTCACCAAGTTAAAGTGTGTTAATCTTAAAATGACTCCATGCCCAATGAACTAGAAGGTTACTGGAAAGAAACTTTTTAGCAGGGAATAATCCCACAAAGGTCACCAAAAATGTTGATTTGTTTGTCCTAAAATTATAAAAACATCAAGTACCATAAGGGAGACACCCTAATTTTTTATAAAAATGCCTTGAATTGACCCAAAGCACACATTTTCATTGTATTACAAAATCCAAAACTATGCCTATAATCTACAATTTGTAAAATTAGAAACTACTCCCTGAGCTCTAGATCCCATAATGCATTAACCAAAAAAATCTAGATATCTAATAGTAATTTTCAATTTTTCAAATTGTAAATTGCAAATAGACCTCCCAATCCTACAATCCATTAGCCAATAGAATCCAAAAACCAACTTGTAATTTACGATTTGCAAAATTGCAAATTACAATCAAAGTTTAGATCCTATAAAACACTGTATCTAGGATCTAGAACTCAAAGAGAAATTTACAATTTAAAAAACTACAAATTGTAACCCATGTTTCGCTTCCCACCATTAACCTAGCTTGTAAAATCTAAAACCCCAAGTGCAATTTAAAAATTTTCAAAATTTCAAATTGTTCTTGC
This sequence comes from Torreya grandis, assembly GCA_037957365.1. Taxonomy (NCBI): domain Eukaryota; kingdom Viridiplantae; phylum Streptophyta; class Pinopsida; order Cupressales; family Taxaceae; genus Torreya; species Torreya grandis. The sequence continues at coordinate 1,690,166 of JARHVA010001602.1, forward strand.
CATTTTGCTTCCCCATTTTCATAGAGATCAACCTATCCTATATCATGAAATTCGAAGGTCGACATGTAATTTGCAAAAAAAGGAAAATTACAAAAGTGTCTCTAGACTCTAGATCTTTGCCACCCACTGCCATGGAATCATTAATTACAAGAGGTTTATAATGTGTTTAAATGGAAATTAGGAATTTTTTATTCATTGTTAAAAAAATTTAATTGCATTTTGATCTCCTACCTTAGATTGTGAACTCAACCTCAAGCCACACTTACAAGCAGTGACCTTGAAGCCATGAACCAAGCCATGATCTTGAGCTACACAAGGACACCATCTGACCACTGCACAATACTCTTTTTGAATCACCTGCATTTCCTTAATCCATCATTTTCATAAAATCAAATCATTTGAGTTTCTTTCATTTTTACAAAGATTTGATCATGATTTATTAAGGTTTTCATTTCTTAAGGCATCATCTGGTTTTAGGGTTTTTTTCTTGTTGTCATTATGTAGTTTGAGAGATCATTTTTTTACATATATTTTCCAAATTTTCCAAAAGTAGAGATCCTAGGGATTATTTTCCAAATTTCATCATAAAAACCTAAGGATTTTCTCCCAAATTTGCAATAATTTAGGGTTTTCCCAAATTATAAAACCATGTGAATATACCAACATATATTCACATAACTAGAGAATATTTGCTACAAAATTCCTCCAAGTCCCTTTGAAATTTCAACTTGAAAACACCTCTCATTCTCATGGGATTTCAACTTGAAATGTGCACTTCCCATCTCCACAAGATTCCTCATTGCTTAAAGCACTTCCCAGTTCCATCAAAGATCTGACCTACATTTTGTACCTCCAATCTCTAGTAGAGTTTTCAACCTACTTTTACAACTATACTTTCCCACAAAATTTTCACCTATGTAGAGAACTTCCAATTTCTACTAGAGATTCTACTTGCTTCCAGCACCTATAAATCTTACCAAATTTTGTAGTTGGTTTTTACTAAGCCTTCTCTCTATAATTCATTTTTGGGAAGGAGATGAAGTTCTAGTCGAAAGTACCTAGGGTGACACTTAGTCTGGAATCAAACATCATTAAAATTATAGATACAGACCTAGGTCACATTAACCTAGGTGACTTCTAGACCCAAATAAATTTTGAGTTCAAGAATGACTAGATCTAGAGTATTTATGACTTTGGATTGCCACAAGTAGCAACTTTACCCCTAACAGTGTAAATCCATGAGCTAGTGATAACACTATAACAACACTATGATGTTGATAAGAGAGAGGTCTTAAATGAGAAAGGGGAAAGTATTTTAAATATAGACCCAAGTTTCATTGATTTAGTATTTATGATCCCAGAGTTAGAAAGTTATCTAGACGTAACTCCAAAAACATCCCAAAAATTATTTCAAAACAATAACTTGGGATGCCAGAGAATAATAAATAAACAATGGCTTAAGACCTTGAAGGCTACCTCTATCAGATTTCCAAAGACACTAGAAAGAATTGATTTCAAATATGAGGTTGGAGACATAATAATATTACTGCACAAGATTATTGGTAGTCCTGATGCAAAGAGCTTCTAAGAGTGGATGTATCAGTACATATGGGTCATCCATGAGAATAAACAATATATCCATTGGACTCAACTCATTAATGACTCCCTTCACAAGTATTTGATGGAGGTAAAAACAATAGGCAAATTATACATGACTAGATACTTTGTATACATATTGGCCAAAGGATGAGCTTTTTGGGGTCTTAATTTAGTAGCTAGTGAGGCCAATAAAGTGTTTAACTATTATCCTAATCTCACTTTGGAGGCTAGAAAACAACACTTTAGGAGGGTCAACAATGCATTTATCTATTGCGTCATAATAATGTTTGACAAATAACTTGATAGGAAAATATTCTCTAATGTAGCTACTATAGAAATCCCTTGATGGGGCTCCTACTTCATTCAATTCCTAACCTACTCATATATCAGGGTATGCAGATTCAGTGGCTACAGTTACACACTCCCAAGATATGTAAGTGATAAATGGGCATTGATGGAGCTAGTAATAAAACTTGTGAAAACTCACAAGCTTCTATCTAGCAAACACAAATTAGGAATTCATTTCCCAATCAGTATCAAAAGATACACATGCCCTTCCTTACTTAAATCCAAGTGTGTTGATGTGTAAATGGCACGGATGACACTAAGGGATTTGGAATCAAGTCCATACTATGATGTTCATTGCAACATCACTATCACATTAGGAATTTATACATATTCCCATGTTCCATACTTTGAAGATTTATGGGAGGATTTAGATGATGAAGAGTAGGTCAAATAAAGGGACCATTCTATAATGACCTTAGATCAGGTCAAAGATTTTAATTTAGCTCTAGTCTCTGTTGACCATTTTTGGTCCAACAGGCCAAAAATCGGTCCCCTTCTTCCCTTGCTATTCTAGGCCAATTCATTTTTTTATTTTTCACAAGTCTGAGAATTTCTACATACTCTACAAGTCCATTTCTATGGACTCTATAGGCATGGATTTCTACGGACTCTGTAGGTCCATTTCTACAAACTCTGTAGGCATGGATTTTTGATAGACTCTGTAGGAGAGATTTCTACAAACTCTGTAGGTCCATTTCTATGGACTCTATAGGTGAAACTTCTATGGATTCTGTAAAGAAGATTTCTATGGACTCTACAGGTGAGTCTTTCGACACATGAAGAACCAGTTCAAAAAGTGCAAGGTTTTACAAAGCTTCTTCAGACTCTTGTCTAAAGAAATTCACAAGGAAAGTTAGCATCTTTGAACCGTTGAACCATTGAACCAGTTCAACACTTTAGTTTAAAGCTAATTTCATTAGCAAAGTTCAATGGCAAGGTTCAATCAAATGGTTCATCAACTTGGTTCAACTATTTTGGTTCAAACATTTGGTTTGATGCCTTGGTTCAACAACCATTTAAACCATTGAATCGATTCAATCAAATGGATCAATGGTTGGTTCAAAGGAGCAGTTCAATCAAAGAGTTAAAGAGAGCCTCCCAAAGGATAAGTGCCCCTGTGGAGGGCACTTGGTCGGCAACAGCACCCTTCGAAAGGGTCGATTTCAAGAATCTCGAAGGGCACTTTTCAAAGGGCAGTTGAAAAAAAGGTGTAGAAAAGACTAAGGCAAGAAACAAATTCTTTCAGACTTTTGTTCAAAGGAATTCCTTCAGAAAAAAAGTTTGAAGAAATTTAGGAAGCAAGAAAAAAGCCTGAAAGAGAATCTCTGAAGGCAAAGCAAATAAGGTAATTCTTACGGACTTTTTGTCCATAGGAAAAAGTCCACAGAAAAAGTCCGCAGGAAAAGAAGCCAACAAAAATTTTGAAGGACAAAGTGCAAGACAATTTTTTATGGACTTTTGTCCACAGGAAAATGTCTGTGAGAAAATGTCCATAGAGAAAAGCCAAGTAGACAAAGGCCACTGAAGGACCCCAAAGGGCAGGTGTGTTAGGTTGTGGAGCTAAAAGCTTTACCCAGATGCAAACATGGAGGAGGTTGCTGAGTGTCACATTTACCAATGTCGACAAGCCGCAACTGATGTTGGGCAGGGGTCAATAGAAATCAACCAACATCAGTCAGAAGTTGGCTGACGTCAGTCACCTCCAGTCAGATAGGGACCGACGTCAGTTGCCTGTGCAGTTTCAAAACTGGTTGTTGATGAACAGTCAGTTAGTTGAATGGGTTGTTTGCATGTTAAAGACTAAGTCAAGTCTTGAGCCAATTGTCTAATTATTGTATGCATGGGATCTATATAATAGACTCATGGGTTGTATTGTAACGTGTAGAACTAGGAGAGTTCTTCCCATGGTGGAATCACAGGGGTTCTTCCAGGTATGTAAGATCAGGTTTGATCTGCAGGGTGTTACAAGATCATGGTGGAGATCTACATGTGATAAGTAAGATCAGGTTGGTCTACAGGGGTGTGTGTGTACGAGGGTCAAAAGGAGATTTTTGGGGTAGCAAGATCCAAGGTGACAGAAACACATCAAGGAGCAAGATCATGGTGAGATCTACTTGGAGTACCAGTTCATACTCGGTTGTACTGGTAGTATTGTACTAACTAGTTGAGGTGAACAACAGCTCTGTGTTAGCTGTTTGTTGTGACCTATATTAAGAGAAGATAAATCTTGAGGTAAGATTACTAGTATGCCCATGAAGTGGAAGAAGAGTGTGATCTCTTTATTGTAATTTCCTTCTGTAATGAGTTGAATACAATTGTGTGTTGCCTCTCATATTCTGTGTTATTTCTTATTTCTAGTTACTTGTGCTTCTGGTATAATTCTGCATTTAGTTGCTTATACAAAGGTAATCATATTTGCTCTTAAATTTGACAAGTTGTGTCAGAGATTTGGGGAACCTAGGTCCTGTCAATTGGTATCAGAGTGAGGTTAGAGGTTCTCAGAGCGAGGTTTACTAACAGGTGGTTTAGATCTGGTTAGTGTTTGTTGATTACATGTCACTCTCAGGGGTTTCTGATTGAGTGGGATTATAGCAATGGCAAAAGAAGGTAAGCTGAGAATGGAGAAATTTAGACACAGGCGTAGCACCACAAGGTGTGTGGTGGTTGGTCTTCAAGATTGAGCTTGAAGAGGAATACAAGCCAAGATACAGATTAGACAATGTACTGGTATAGGTACAGGTGCAGCTATTTATCTCCAAGTGGGAGATTGTTAGGTTGTGGAGCTAAAAGCTTCACCCAAATGCAAACATGGAGGAGGTTGCTGAGTGTCACAGTCACCGACATCGGCAGGCCACAACCGACGTCAGGCAAAGGTCGACAAAAAGCAACCGACATCGGTCAAAAGTTGGCCGACATCGGTCACCTCTAATCAGACAGGGACCGATGTCGATCACCTGTGTAGTTCCAGAATTGGTTGTTGACGAACAGTCAATTAGTTGAATGAGTTTTTTGTATGTTAAAGACTAATCGAGTCTTGAGCCGCTTGTCTAATTATTGTATGCATGGGATCTATATAATAGACTCATGGGCTGTATTGTAAAGTATAGAACTAGGAGAGTTCTTCCCATGGTGGAATCACAGGGGTTCTTCCAGGTATGTAAGATCAGGTTTGATCTACATGGTGTTGCAAGATCATGGTGGAGATCTACATGTGATAAGTAAGATCAGGTTGGTCTACAGGGGGGTGTGTGTGTGAGGTTCAAAAGGAGATCTGCGGGGTAGCAAGATCCAAGGTGACAGCAACACATCAAGGAGCAAGATCATGGTGAGATCTACTTGGAGTACTAGTTCATACTGGCAGTATTGTACTGACTGGTTGAGGTGAACAATAGCTTTGTGTTAGCTATTTGTTGTGACCTGTATTGAGAGAAGATAACTCTTGAGGGAAGATTACTATTATGCCCACGAAGTGGAAGAAGAGTGTGATCTCTTTATTGTAATTTCCTTCTGTAATGAGTTGAATACAATTGTGTGTTGCCTCCCATATTCTATGTTATTTCTTATTTCTAGTTACTTGTACTTCTGGTATAATTCCACATTTAGTTTCTTATACAAAGGTAATCATATGTGCTCTTAAATCTGACAAGTTGTGTCAGAGCTTTAGGGAACCTAGGTCTTGTCAAGGTGCCCTTGCGGGGGACTCTTAGCTGCCAAGAAAAGGGCTTTTCTTTAAAGCCAAAGGGATACATCCCATTTGAGAGGGTCTGAAACAAAAGGCCAAATCAGAGGGAAAGGCCCGAAGGAATTTTCCAAAGACGGTGATGTCTCTAAAGCTGTCAACTTTAAGAAAATAGACTAGCTATTATTTTTTAAACAACGATGGGCCTGTAAACATCATGTTTACACCAGGAAAGCCAGAGAGTGGAAAGTGTCAAGTGGCAACCGAGGAAGGCTTTGACATTTTTTCTCTAAAGGAAGTAAAATGCACCATGTGTCCCCTATAGAGCTCGACAAAAGCTGATAAGTGTCAACACCCACCATCTCTCCCTTTTGTCTTGTGAGCACAATGGTGGGCCCCAGACGAACTGCTAAAGAGAGTGAAAGCCTCCATGCCTCCTCTTACATAGGACTCTCAAAAGGTGTTTGAAGCTTCTATAAACTCAGTGGATGCTGCCACATGTCCTACCTATTTTAGTAGTGGAACACGCCACATGTCACTTATTGGAATCAGTGGAAAATAGCCAAGGCAAGCGGGAAAGACATGAACAAATTGTCAAGAAGGATGACGGACCTGAGGATGTAAAATTTGTGGAAATGAAGTAGTTGTTGATCTTCACAAACTAAAGCATGAACCTAAAGGAATTCAAAGGCTTAAAGATAGAAGAAGGACCAAGTGCAAAAATGGACAAAGCAGTCCAAGTGGTGAAAGAAGGTGTTGACTCAAGAAGTTACTCCAGCAGGTGATACAATGTCTGCAAATTGATCATTAAGAGGCACAAATGACTAATGGTGTGACCCAATTTCTTAATTTTGCATTAATGAGCAGACAAGCCACATAATCACCTTAAAGGAGTAGTCTTGTTTGCAAACAAATGGTGCATCCCATAATTTCTCATATGATGTTTAAGAGGCTTGCTCTTCCTAATGATCAAAATGCATATGGGTCATTTGTTAAAAGGGCACCAAAAGGCCTCTTTTCTTCCTCTATATATTGTGGACTTCTCATTTAGAGAGGATATCTTTCACATTTGTAAGGTGAAGCCCTAGCAAATTTTTCACCTGGAATCTATAAAATGCATTTTTACCTCTATTCTAGTTAGATATCTCTATGTGTGTCTGAGTGTTAGTCTTGTGTTTATTCATTGCTTCCTAATGCTTTCATAGGGTTGACACCAATGCAACAAGTATCTATAAGGTGTCATTTTCGTAGGTGACAAGACGAGTTGTACCTAGAGTGTAGAGACAGAAGGAAGTTACTAGACGGTGTGCTTTTTATATAGCATCTATGGTGAGTCCCTACTATTGTGTATTCCATTAAAGCCTCCCTGTTAAGCTTCATGTAGTCTGGTCCTTCTACCAGTTAAAGTGTATGTATGTGTCTTATGTATCAAAGTGTGAGTGTGAGTAGGTCAAAATCATTTGGTGCATCACCCTTTTAGAGTAGGTTTTGTTTTCCTATAATCCTTCTCCCTTTTCATCCCCCCATTTTATATATATATACATACATATATATATATATATATAATGGGAGGATGAAAAGGGAGAAGGATTATAGGAAAACAAAACCTACTCTAAAAGGGTGATGCACCAAATGATATATATATATATATATATATATATATATATATATATATATATATATATATATATATATATATATATATATATATATGTTTTAGCACTTATTGGAATAACTTAGATGCATCAAAGGGAGCTAGCCCTTATCTAGAGACTCCCCCCTCCAGCTTCGTTGGTCCCACAGGCGAGAGGAAAGTTTCCATTTTGACGTGTGGAAGGCAGGAGCTAGGCATCCTGCCTTGGGTGCAATCCACTGCGTTAACAATTTTTGGCACACCTGGTGGGACTCATTTTTTACACTCAGTAAAGTTTTAGGATTGATGCTGGTCTTATTATAGAAAATCAACTATTTTCAGCATCTGGTGACTCCACTAGTAAGAGCTTTAGTCTCTAATCAAAGCCCAGTCTGACTTCCTATGCCTAAAGTCACCACACAGTGTACTTCTAAGGGTGTCCCTTTTGAATTCGTTGAATTGCCTTTAAACTCAGTAAAGTGACTGAGGTTTGAGAGGACCCATCCTTATTCAACAAACCACTTTCCCAAACCTGTTATAAAGAACACTTACGCAAGAAGGCCACGGTTACATCTTATCATAGCTATGGCATTACCCTTTATGACTTTCTATGGTTAGAGTCCTTTGAATCTCCAGCATTATGACCCAATTCCAAGAGTAGTCCTCAAAATCATGCCTTCCTTTGATGGAGAGGGGCCCATTATAGTTATCAAACACATTAGAAATGTTGCTAACCTTTTCAATATTCACAATATTGCTGAGGATAATATTGCAACCAGATTGCTGGCTTTGTCTCTCAAGGGCAAAGCTTTGGACTGGTATGGAACTTTAACCATAAATTCAATTGGTTCTTGGAATGAATTAGGTACTCACATGGACCATTTTGGGGAAAAGAGCAACCACCTCTCACTTATCGAGCAGCTGACTACTATGAAAAGAGCCCCACATGAATACATGTAGGATTTCAACACTCAATTTTAGAAGACATGGGAAAGAATCCCCATTCTGGTAAGGTCAACTCCTAGTTATGCTTTCCTATATTACTTAAGAGCATTGAACAACGATATCACTGTTATGATACAGTCCATGGGAGGACATGTGCTGCCTGCCGCCTATGACATAGCTATAGCAGCTAAAAATTGCCTAGTGCAAGCTGGGAAAATAGCTCCTAGACCCCACATGCCACTTTTCCCTAAAATGCTATCTCTAATTCAGATCGTTACTCCCACCTTAGCTCTTCTGCCTAGCATAGAAAATCTAGCTACTACTCCATCCAATGAACTTCATGAAGTCAAGCTTCTATTGCAAAATATGTCAAATGAACTTGTGGCTATTAAAAGGTAGAAATCTCAAAGCAACGGACCAAACCAAGGATACCAAAAGTATGGTCAAGCTCCTAGACCCCCTTTCCAAAATTACAATCAAGGATAGGGTTAGCTTACTAAGACCAGACCCTTTCAAGGCTACAACCCAGGCACCCCTTCATCATCCAAGGTTATGGTGCCTATTCAAAATAATTTGGTACAAGAATAGCCAAGTTGTTCAACCATGGGATATGGTCAAGAGCAGGTTGTTTATACAAATGAAATGACAAGTTATTACCCAAATGTATAAGATAATCAGGTAGCCACCCATTCCCAAGGTTTTGAGGCTCCAATGCAACCCAGCATGAGCAACAATCAGACCCAGCCTGTGACTACTCTCATTAATCATCTAGAAGGTGAATTCTATTTAGTCAATTATGTGGGTGTTACAAAAAATCAGGCTAACTGTGTCACAGCCAACACAAGATTCAAAAGGAGAGCAATGGAAGAAGCTCAGGTTACTACCCAAACGTCAGCAATACCTTCTTCATCACATGTAAATCAAAAGGTCCCAAGCTTTAGATCGCTAGTTGTACCTTCAACTCCTTAGCCTGCTTCTCAGGTTATAAATAATTCCAAAGAAAATTTGAAGGAAGGCAACCCTCGATTCAATGTGGTTGACCAAATGAAGAAGCTGCACATGAACATCTCCTTATGGGATTCACTGTCAATACTGGGGCAAAAAGACATGTTTCAAAAGGAATTACATGAGCTAAATGAACAAGTTGTCCCAGTAAAGGCCAATAATGTCTTGATGATGAATGGGAATCCTTCCACCTTAGGTCAGGTCAGGAAAGAAGACAAGGTTCCTCCTTTTTATGTGTCTTTGGTCATAGAATATTTCTTGGTGCATAATTGCATCATTGATAGTGGAGCAAGCACCTCAGTAATGCTCAAATGCATAGCCGACAAGCTGGGTTTGAAATACAAAGAAATGACTAAGGGAGTCCTGTAGCTGGATGGAGCACCAACAAAGACAGTTGGGGTGGTGAGAGGTTTGAGCTTGACACTACATGCTTTCCCGACCTTCTCAGTTCCTCATGATGTGGTAGTGGTAGATGTCCCTCCTTACTTTGCCATCTGCTTATCCAGGGATTTTACATCCAAGATAGGCAGCTACTTAGTAGTGAATTGGTCTTATCTAGTTTTTAGAACCAAGTATGGGACTAAATTTAAGATTGAATCTGAGCCACTCCATAGAGATCATCTAGAACCATACTCGCTTAAGGCAGCAAATGTCAGTTATGCCATCATTGACCAAGAAGAGTTCCAAGTAGACCAATCTCCATCCTCTGCCCTTGAAGGAGTTGCAGACTTGCTCTCAGATGAATGGGGAAGTGATAACTTTGAGCATGATCCTTACAAATTCATTGAGGAGGCAGGCCTTGGAATTTATTACATGCATGAAGAGGGTAATTTTTTACCAATTCTGATGAAAGCGAGCCAGGAAAGCTCAGGTCTATGGTAGTTGTTCTTTGACAGTTCAAGAAGTAAGTTGGGATCTGCTGGTGGAGCGGTGTTGGTTTCTCATTCAAAGGAGAGATAATTTTCAGCCTTCTGATTCCAATTTTACTACACATGCAATGTTGTAGAATATGAATCCCTTATCCACAGTTTGGAGTGGGTGAGGAAAAGAGGAATCAAAGAGCTGCAAGTTTTGGTGATAGTGAGCTGATTGTCAATTAGGTAAGAGGCCAAAATTTGACAAAGAATTCTTTACTGAAGTCCTAAAAACATAGGGTATGGGACTTAGTGGAAAATTTCTTATCTTTTAATATTTCCTCCATTCCTAGAGAGCAGAACAAGTAAGCAGATAGGCTAGTAGCAGTTGGTGCCCAATTTGATATCCCTCAAGAAATAGACTGAAACCATAGCTCTGCCACTTGAAGGTAGTAATCCCACCCTTTGTACCTAACAACATCACCAACTGGTAGGTCTTTGACAGTGACCAGCAAATAGCGCTCTTCTTACAAGAAGAAGCAAAATTTGCTGCTAAAAACTAGGCAAAGCTATAGCAGCAATATGGCGGCCAAATTATTTAGCTGAAGAACAATAAGCTCCCCAAAGGTTTGGTCACTCTAGAGAGTATCTTCAATGGAGATGACTAGTTGAAAAGTGACAGGGCATGCATTGAAATGAAGGAGCACCATGAGAAGGTGGAAATATTCAAGGATAAGTTGCTTGTACTTGGGAAAGTGTGCATGGACCGTGAAAGGTAGGCCTTCATCTTGTTGTGCCAAGAATTTGTTGATATCTTCACTTGGGAGGTTAGTGATTTGAAGGGTTTTGACCCAAATCTCGCCCAACATACCATTGAGCTAGAAGAAGGTGTCAGGCTAATCAAGTAGAAGTAGAGGCTTGTCAACACAATGATTGAGCCTCTCATGCAGAAGGAGCTCACCAAGTTAATTGAGTCTAGGATAATATTTCCAATCAAACACTCTTCTTGGCTAGCCAATCTTGTTCCTATCCAAAAAAATGGGGAGATTAGACTGTGCATCAATTTTAGAGACCTCAATAGAGTCTCTTTGAAAGACCATTATCCTCTCCCAAGCATGGAATAGATCCTTCAAGTGGTGACAGGCAGCGAGCATTTCTCCCTCCTAGATGGGTATTCAGGATACAACAAGATTTTGGTGCAAGACTGTGACCAGCACAAGACAGCCTTCACAACCAAATGGGGGATGTTTGGTTATAGGAAAATGTCTTTTAGACTATCTAATGCTGATGCCACCTTCCAAAAAGCTATGGACATGGCCTTTCAAGGCCTAATAAATAACACTGTGCTGGTATATCTTGATGATGTGACAGTTTTCTTCAAGGAAGCGAGCCAACACATGAAACACCTTAGACAAATCTTTGAGAGGTGTAGAGAGTTTGGTATCTCTCTCAACCTGAGGAAATGCATGTTCACTGTACATGAGGGGAAGCTCCTTGGTCACATCATTTATAAGGAAGGCTTGACCATTGATCCAGAAAGAGTTTGCTCCATCTTGGAGCTGTCTTTGCCTAAGCACAAGAAAGGTCTACAAAGCTTCTTCAGCAAGATAAATTTCATTCAGAGATTTATCCCAAATTTTGTAGAAGTGGTCAAGCCATTGACCTCTATGCTGAGGAAGGGTGAGGAGTTCACATGGACAGCACAAAGAAAAGATAGTTTCAAAAAAATCAAGCAAGTCATAGCCCGGGCTCCTACTTTGATTAGCCCTGACTTCACGAAAGATTTCAACCTCTACACCTTTAGCAATGAAGAGGTAATCTCTGCCATGCTTACCTAAGCAAAGGATGATAACCTTGAGAAACCAATTGCATTTTTTAGCCAAGGCCTAGAGGGTTTTGAGGTCAGATACACATATGTGAAAAAGCAAGTCCTAGCGGTCATACGAAGTCTGAAGAAATTTAGACATATGTTGTCCAGTAGCAGAATTCACCTCATGGTCCCACATCCTAGCATCAAGGATTTTTTGATTAACCGAGACTTGAATAAAAAGAGAGTAGGGTAGATCACTAAGGTGATGGAATATGATGTGGATATCAAGATCACCAAACTAGTAAGAGGGAGAGGCCTATGTGAGCACCTTGCTATAGACTTTAAGCAGTAAAAAGAGGACAGTCTGCTAATTGATGATGCAGCTACAGTAGAAGAACTAGCTGTCATGAAGGATTGGACATCAGATGTGAGGCATTTCCTTCTCACTGGTGAGTGCCCACAGGGCCTTGATAGGACCAAGAGGAGATATTTCAGACTCCAGTGTCTCCCTTTTGTCTTGATCGATGGAGTGATATTCAAAAGGGATCTCTTAGGAGTCCTTTTAAGATGCTTAGACTCAAGTCAGGTCGATAGGGTGCTGTCTGAGTTCCATGATGGGCCAGTTGGTGGTCATTTTGCTCCTAGGGCTAAAGCAGCAAGAATAATGAGAGTTGGTTACTTTTGGCCTACTCTTTTTAGGGACACCCATGCTTGGGTATGAAAGTGCCAAAAGTGCACACTTTTTGATGGGAAACAATGGTTGGTTGCCATGTCTTTACAACCTATTCAGGTAGAGTAGCCATTCATGCAATGGGGCCTTGACTTTATAGGGATGATTAATCCTCCCTCCAGTGCTAGACACAAGTGGGTCATGACTGCCATGGATTATTTCACAAGATGGGTAGAGGCTATTGCTCTGAAGGAGGCCAATGAAAGTGCAGTCCTAGATTTTTATGAGGACCTAGTGGCAAGGTTCGGGGTTCCAATAACCATAATCTTAGATAATGCGTTAGCTTTTTTGGGAACTAAAACAAGTGAATGGGCACTAAGATATGGTATCTATCTCAGCACTTCATCTAATTACTACCCATAGGGGAATGGGCTAGCTAAATCTACAAATAAAAACCTGATCAAGATCATCAAGTAAACCATGGAGGAGAATTAGAGGACTTGGCATGCCAAGTTGAAAATAGCCCTGTGGGTAGATAGGGTCACCCCGAAGAGGGAAATTGGTAACTCGCCATAAACACTCATCTATATGAGGGAAGCTAGGCTCCCCATTTCACTTGAGTTTCCAGCCTTGGACCTTGCTTGCCAACTAAAATTAGAAGAAGGAAATAGCATGGAGGTTAGGCTATGCAAGTTGATGGAGCTCTAAGAGACAAGGGACCAGGGTATGGCTTCTATGACTAGCTGCCAATAGCAAATGAAGAGACACTTCAAAAATAAATCTTCATCAAAAGGTTTCTCTAAAGGAGACATTGTCTTGAAATGGGATGAGGACCGAGCTAAGCCTTGAAATCATGTGAATTTTGATGCCATATGGAGTGGCCCATACGTAATCACTCAGTGCAAGCAGCATAATGCATTCCAACTCTCCAAGTTGGATGGTGAACTATATATCCCAGTTAATGGGATACATCTTAATTATTACCACTGAGCCCCTTTTCCACCATGTATATATTTTCCTTGCTTTTTTAATATTTTCCCTAAGTGCCTTTTTCACGTGTTAGTAGTTTTCTTAGTTTTGTGTGTGTTTTCATTTCCTTTTGGGGTAAATCTTCGTGATTGGTTCTTGAATATATCAGGGCTATTGCTGATCTTTAAGTTACATTCTAACTCTATACCCAATGGACTTTAAGGCAACTGGTTTCTAAGCATAGCAGGCATGTTTCCCCTAGGAGTCACTAATTTGTTGACCATTTTTGGTCCAACAAGCCAAAAATCGGTCCCCTTCTTCCCCTGTTGTTTTAGGCCAATTCATTTTTTGATTTTGCACAAGTCTGAGAATTTCTACGGACTCTACAGGTCCATTTCTATGGACTCTATAGGCATGGATTTCTACAGACTCTGCAGGTCCATTTCTACATACTCTACAGGCATGGATTTTCTACATACTCTATAGGAGAGATTTCTATGGACTCTACAAGTCCATTTCTATGGACTCTATAGGTGAAACTTCTACGGATTCTACAAATAATATTTCTACAGACTCTGTAGGCAAGTCTTTTGGCACATGAAGAACTAGTTCAAAGAGTGCAAGGTTTTACAAAGCTTCTTCAAACTCTTGTCTAAAGGAATTCACAAGGAAAGTTAGCATCTTTGAACCATTAAACCATTGAACTAGTTCAATGCTTCAATTGAACACTTTAGTTCAAAGCTTTGGTTTAAAACTAAGTTCATCGGCAAAGTTCAATGGCGAGGTTCAATCAAATGGTTCATCGACTTGGTTCAAGGCTTGGTTCAATTGTTTTGGTTTAAACATTTGATTCGATGCCTTGGTTCAACAACCATTTGAACCATTGAACCGGTTCAATCAAATGGTTCAATAGTTGGTTCAAAGGAGCAGTTCAATCAAAGAGTTCAAGAGAGCCTCCCGAAGGATAAGTGCCCCTTCAGAGGGCACTTGGTCGGCAACAACACCCTTCAGAAGGTCAACTTCAAGAATCCCGAAGGGCACTTTTCAAAGGGCAATTGAAAAAAAGGTGTAGAAAAGACTAAGGCAAGAAATGAATTCTTTCAGACTTTTGTTCGAAGGAATTCCTTTAAACAAAAAGTCTGAAGAAATTTAGGAAGCAAGCAGAAAGCCTGAAAGAGAATCTCTGAAGGCAAAGCGAACAAGACAATTCTTGTGGACTTTTTGTTTGCAGGAAAAAGTTCATAGAAAAAGTCCATAGGAAAAGAAGCCAACGAAAATTCTAAAGGATAAAGTGCAAGACAATTCTTGCAAACTTTTTGTCCTTGAGAATATGTCTATGGGAAAATGTCTGCAGAGAAAAGCCGAGAAGACAAAGGCTGTCGAAGGACCCTGAAGGGTAGGTGTCCTTGCGAGGGACTCTCAGCTGCCAAGCAAAGGTCATTTCTCCAAATATGAAGGGATACTTCCCCTTTGGGAGGGTCTAAAACAAAAGGCCGAATCAGAGGGAAAGGCTTGAAGGAATTTGCCAAAGATGGTGACATCTCTAAAGTCGTCAACTTTAAGAAAAAAGACTTGCCATTGTTTTTTAAACAATGACGGGCCCACAAACATCATTTTTACACCAAGAAAGCTAGAGCATGGAAAGCGCCAAGTGGAAACTGAGGAAGGCTTTGACATGTTTTCTCTAAAGGAAGTGGAATGTGCCACATGTCCCCTACAGAGCTCGGTGGAAGATGACAAGTGTCAACACCTGTCGTCTCTCCCTTTTGTCCTGAGAGCACTGTGGTGGGCCCCAGATGAACTACTAAAGAGAGAAAAATCCTCCACGTATCCTCTTCCATAGGACTCTCAAAAGGTGTTTGAAGCTTTTATAAACTCAGTGGATGTTGCCATGTGTCCTGCCTATTTTAGCAGTGAAACACGCCATGTGTCACTTATTAGAATTAGTGGAAAATAGCCAAGGCAAGCGGGAAAGACACAAAAAAATTATCAAGAAGGATGACGGACCCAAAGACATAAAATTTTGGAAATGAAGTAGTTATTGATCTTCACAAACTTAAGAGTAAACTTGAAGGAATTCAAAGGCTTAAAGACAGAAGAAGGACCAAGTGCAAAAATAGACAAAGCAGTACAAGTGGCGAAAGAAGGTGTCGACTCAAGCAGTTACTCTAACATGTGATATAGTGTCTATGAATTGATCATTAAGAGGTGCAAATGGCTAATGATGTGACCTAATTTCTTCATTTTGCATTAATGAGCAAACAAGCTGCGTAATCACCTTGAAGGAGCAGTCTTGTTTGCAGACAAACAGTGCAGCCCATAATTTCTCATATGATGTTTAAGCAGCTTGTTCTTCTCAATGATCAGAATGCACATGGGTCATTTGCAAAAAGGGTGCCAAAAGGCCTCTTTTCTTCCTCTATATATTGTATACTTCTTATTTGGAGAGGATATCTTTCACATTTGTAAGGTGAAGCCCTAGCAAAGTTTTCAGCTGGAATCAATAAAATGCATTTTTACCTCTATTCTGGTTAGATATCTCTGTGTGTGTCTGAGTGTTAGTCTTGTGTTTAGTCATTGCTTCCTAATTCTTTCACAAAGTTGACACCAATGCATCAAGTATCTATACGGCACTATTCTTGTAGGTGACAAGAAGAACAATACCTGGAGCGTAGAGATAGAAGGAAGCTACTAGACGGTGTGCTTTTTCTACAGCACCTATGGTGAGTCCTTGCTTCTGTGTATTCCATTAAAGCCTCCCTGTTAAGCTTCTTATAGTCTGGTCCTTCTACCAATTAAAGTGTATGTATGTGTCTTATGGTTCAAAGTGTGAGTGTGAGTAGGTTGAAATCATTTGGTGCATCGCCCTTTTAGAGTAGGTTTTGTTTTCCTGTAATCCTTCTCCCTTTTCATCCCCCCCATTATATATATATATATATATATATATATGTATATATATATATATATATATATGTATATATATGTATATATATATGTATATATATATATATATGTATATATATATGTATATATGTATATATATATGGATATATATGTATATATATGTATATATATGTGTATATATATATACATATGTATATATATATGTATATATATACATTTGTATATATATATATATATATACATATGTATATATATATATATATATATATATATATATGTTTTAGCACTTATTGGAATAACTCAGATGCATCAAAGGGAGCTAGCCCTTATCTAGAGACTCTCCCCTCCAGCTTCGTCGGTCCCACAGGTGATAGGGGAGTTTCCATTTTGACGTGTGGAAGGCAGGAGCTGGGCGTCCTGCCCTGGGTGCAATCCACTGCCTGAACAGTCCCCAAGGACTTGGTGGATGGTGAGTCCTTGGTGGATAAGAACTAATATAAATAGATCATTACTCAACCCCTTCTAGCAGTAAGGTGGTTTGTCCCTAAGTCTTTCTCACTTGTAGATAGAACTACACATGTGATAAGTAAAACACTAAATTGGCTTAGGATTAAAGGGGTTCAAGTGACCAAGGATACAATGAGTATCACAAAAAAACTACTAAATCTCAAGGAAGAAGGAATTCCCCCATCAACATAGGATCCTAGAGGCACAGTAGGAGAACAATCAAAGAGGCCAGTGATCTCCCATCAGAAGAAGAATAAATATAAGGCTAAAAAGGGGTATTCAAGCAAAGATTGATCAACAATGGACCAACCAATTATTATTTCATCTACGGACACAAATACAATTGAAGCATCCACAACTTCAACCCTTATCTCAGTGATAGTCATAACTCTTATATTTGTGATTCATTCCCAAACTATCTTTATTGTTATTATATCTCCAACACATCCTCCTCTAGTCTCCACTCCTCCTTCACCCCAAGTTATTCCAGCCTCTGTTCCCACCACTTTACCCAAAACAATTTATCCATTGTAACTAATGCAAATAATTCAAGTGGACACTCAGGGTCCCCCATCAATGGATACTTAGGTTTCCACTCCACTTTCCCTTCACACAATTTCACTCCTTCCTTCCACAATTCATTCCATTCCATTTACAATTTCATCCATTTCATCCCCATTAATTTCTAATACTACTCAATAGTATATATTTATGGACTCAGTCTTTCTGACTTCAATTTTGTTGGCCATCCCAACTCTTGGGATAAGTGTTGCTTCATCTTCATCCCCTTTCATCTTCCATAACTTACCACCCCTGAGTGGCCCAACCCATTTGATTAACTCATTTGATGCTTTGGCCTCCACACTTCCACTAGTCCTCAAGTTTTGAATTCTTGTGTCTAATCCCCCATTAATATCACTTCCATCTCCTACACCTCTAATAGACACATCTCTCCCCATTTCCCTTACCTCTTCTAATTCCATAGTTACCCCAACCCCTTCAGTGGAGATAGGTGAAAAATAAGTCCTTGATGCAAATGTGGACTTACAACCTACTAATGGAGATGAAATGACAAAGACATCTACCAATCAATCAATAACATCATCATCATAGGATTCAACACTTATCACCATGCCTAACATTATAGCAGCTTCAACTATAGATTTTCAAGTGATAGTGTCTACATAATATGATGATACACCTACTTGGTTAGCACAAATAGTGGGGAATGAATGCAAGCAGATGATTCCCCCAGTACATTGGAATTTGGTATTTTAGATGCATGAAATAAATCCAAGACTACTCCTTAGACCTTCTCAAGAATATTGTGTGACTCAGCAAGGGAAATATATGTAGATTTTATAGTACCCCTACCAAACAAACAAAAGGAAGATCTAGTGGTGGGGGAATATTAGGTATCAAAGGTTCACCTTGGATGTCCTACAAGGGAGGGGTTGAAACATGATGTTCAATCTAACATCAAATCCCTTATTGATAAAATTGATAGTGATAAGGTCACTAAGGATGAGTGAAAAACAAGGTTGAATAACTTACAACTATACTAAATAAATTCATAGATCCCACTAGTCCATTAGCATAACCTGAACCAACACAACCAGTCACCCAGATCATTGATCAAGCAAAACTTGATGTGGTGATATAAATTGAAAGCATGGGAAGGGATATTAAGGAATGGTCAAAAGAACTCATCTCCAAGGGTAACAAAATTATTGATATGATAATGGATCATTATGAGGTTTTGAGAGAGAGAAGGGTCACCCTGAGAGGATTGGTAAATAAGTATGAGGGAGAGGTAAAAACCTTAAATATTTACTATCCCAAATTGATAGATGTGGACTCTATTGATATGGATATCCTCCTTGTGGAAAATATCATGAAAAATGATGGAGAGCAAGAGGAATTACATAGAGCAGCTCAATTTTGGATAAAAGTACTTATAGAGACTACCCATAAGGCCAATGTTGCACATGAAAAGGACATTGACATGTTGTATGACATGGAAGATTTTATGAATAAATTGTCATATAGGCCAATAGATTATGAAGACAACCTCCTTTCAGTAGAAGAGGTTCATAATAAATTCAAAGAAGTGATTGAAAATGAATTTGCATGAGACATTGTCTTTACCTTAAGATCTATCCTCTCATACATCAAGTATCTGAACATGTTGGATTAGATTAGTAATCAGATTCAAACATATAAAGCTTTAACAAGGGAAATTTTTGATACAGTATCAGATTGTAAGATCACCAACCTCTAATCTTTTGGCCCAAATTTGGATAGAATCCAATAGATATTCAAGGCTTTTGATGCATATGTTCAAAAATTGTAGGTCGAGAAAGATAAAGAGGTAGAAAAAGTGTTGGAGATTGATTAATTATTCTATTATAATCATTCTTGTATTTTATATTTTCATTATTTTAAAAACATTGAAAGTTTCAAAAACACACTTGTAAATTGCAGTTATCTTTTTTACATCTCTTTTTGAGAAAGAGCCATGTGTATTTTACACTTTATATTTTAAAAAGGTTGGAAATTTTAAAAAGAAGACTTGCAAATTATACTTTTTTATTTTGACAAAATTCAGTTGCTTAAGTTGTAAAAGCATAGATTGGAAATTGAAATTCTAGTTTTGACAAAATGGTATGACTTGAAAGTTGTAAAAGTCTCACTTGGAAATTTCAAATTAGAGTTTTACAAAAATGTAACTTAAGTTATTTCTTAGTTATCTTTTATTCAAATAATGAGTTTCACTTTGGTGCCCCATATTACATGAATATCCATTTGCAGCTACATGAAGAGGACCTGTGACATTGCATGAATATTTTCAATTTCCATCCATACCTCTACCAATTGAAAAATCACACCCATCTCTTGCATGCTCTTTTCCAAACTTGTTCACCATGCTTTGGATGCCACACCAACTAAATAGCATGCCTCTTTTTGCATGGAGTTCTATATTTACATGATCCTCTACTAAGAGTTAGAGTTTTTGATAACTACAACTCATTTATGAGATATTTTATAAATATGGGTAGGACCTCATAGCCTATTTATCTTTTTTCTTTTAGTAATATTATTCTACATTTTGAATATATTTTCTAAATTTTGTAACCTAGAGAATGATAAATAATTGAAGATTTGTTTTACTTGTCTGAGAAATCCATGTGTATGTAAGTTATTTGAATATTTGTGGATGTTTAATTCTTATTTCAGTCACAAAATTTCATTTGCGGTATTTTATACCCTTTTGGAAGATTGTTTGATTAAAACAAATAATATTGTCCCTTCTATGAAAATAACAAAATATTACCTCTGATTTCCCAATTTTATGAGTTTGTGCTCCCATAAATTTCAATCTATTTTTTGTTATGGTGTGTTCATTCAAGAAAGCATTAATATCCACTATAAAAAATATTTGGTGCAATCAACATTTTTAGTTTTGCAATTTTTATTCTCAAACTCTTTTCCTATTCAAACCCTAGTTTAGGAACAAGAACACTAAAGGTGCAAAATTTATATAAAATTGGTATTTTATCAATTGCACTAGATTTAGTGAAAGGAATTCAGGCTTATTTAGAGGTTAACCTCAATTCATCAAGGACCTATAGATTAGAGGTGTTCTCATTATATAATTAGTTTTTGCACAATAAGCTAATACATCAAGCAATGGGTGAAAAATCTATATGATGACAACCTCCTCGAATGCCCCCTAATAATCATTTATCCAAGTTACATCACTACTCATTTTGAGTAGGTTGTTGATGGGGGTATATGACATAGGTAAGATTAGGAATGAATCATTGAATGGATCCAAAATTACCTAATAATTTTTTGATTCATGATTCATCTATGGGAGGGAGAATTTCTAAGATTTCTTATATTTTACTGGGGTCAATATCGATGCCACAGTGGGAGATGATGTACCCTAGGAGTTTCCTGCAAGTGACTCCAAACACACATTTCTCTAGGTTAAGAGTGATATTGTATTTGATTAAGAATGTTAAGATGGTATGTAACACTCATGAATGGTCTATACATCATCTCACTTTTCTTAAAATATCATCCACATAGACCTCCACTATCTTGTGAATGAGATCATGGAATATGTAGGTCATGGCCCTTTGATATTTTTCCCTTGTATTTTTGAGACCAAAGGGAATCATGACATAATAAAAGGTCCCCCAAGGCATATTAAATCAATTATTTCTTTGGTCCTCATTAAAACTATAAATTTGGTTGTACCTTAAAAAATCAACCATGAGTGACAGTTGTTCATACCCTACAGTAGCATCAACAATGACATCGATGGATGGGAGAGGGAAGTCATCCTTTGGACATGCTTTGTTAATGTCCCATAAGTCTATACAGATTATGATTTTACTATTATTCTTAAGGATATGGATAATATTTTACATCCATTTGGATCAATCCACTGCCTTAATAAATCTAATTTTTAAAAGTTTGATGACTTCCTCTTTTACCATCAACGTAACCTTAGGCTTGATGGGCCTAAACTTTTGCTTGATAGTTTTTATGTCAGGCATTATAATTAGGTTTTGGATGGATAAATTTGGGTTTATTCCTACCATTTATATTTAGGATAAAGTGAAATATTTTGAGAGTTCTATGAGGAGCTTCTTATGGCTTTCCACCTCTTGATCAGAGAGTCAAGACCCTAGCTTGAGAAGTCTAGGATTTTATTATGTCCTGATGTTAATGGAAATTATTTCTTCGATGATGGAGGTATTTCCCTCTTTGAACATGTTTTTTTTTGGAATAATATTATTATATTCACCTTCCATATTAAATACATCATGTCCATCATCAGAGGATAGGTAATCCTCAATGCGATATTAAGAATTGTAATATTAAGTTCTAAGGGCTAAGGTGGAATAATGGGTAACTAAGAATCCCTTGTTATGGTGGAATGATATAAGGTCATCATAGGATTTTAAGAACCCAATAATGGCCTCATCATTCTTAGCTATATTAAGGATGAGGGATTTGTCATCCCTACTGATGTGGGTGATGGTTTGGTCACTAGGATTCTTGCACACAAGAGGCTTTGTCCTGACCAAGACTACAAAATCAGATTTTGGTATTATCAAATGGAAGTCAAATAATGAATATGAAGGAGCCATGGAGTTAACAAGTCGATTACTTTCCCTAAGGATTAATTATATAAAAAAATTCAAACCCCTTGGCAATATCGTGCATAATGGTTTTGTATAGATGAAGGTGTTTGACCTTGGTTTGGTAAAGCTCAGAAACTTGGTTTATGACTAACTATGAGTCACTCTAGATCCTTAAGTTAAGAATGCGTAGGCATTTTTTAATGAACATTAAAATAAATAGAGCCTCATACTTATCCTTTTTTTTTACGCTCAAAGACTAGATTGAATCTGAAAGGCATGACTAACCCTTTAGGGGAAATGAGAACAACTCATGCCTCGATGCTTAGGTGTAACTTGGAATCATCATAGTGAAGGAAGCATTGGTTTTGTGTAGAAGGGGGACAATCATTCGGTGAAGATTCATGGTCTTTTGATATCTCAACCATATAGATATTAAAAAATTTAGGTGACCCCTTTTGGTGTCCCTGATTTTAAGGCTCAGTAAGATGATGAACATGTCCCCTCTATGGGTGAATGTAAGGACTGGCAGAGGTGAGAATGGATCATATTTATGTTTTGGATAGTAGAGAATAACTTTTAAAAACTCAAGTGTTATTTTTCTCTAGGTCAAGGTATATAAGTACCTCTATAAATTCAAAACATTGTTTACTTGACCTTTTCTTTGGGGTGAGAAGTATGTCAGTGTAGTCAGGGTTTTATCTTAGCATAGGGAGTATGCTATCATAATTAAGATCTCAATTCAGTGCAAGAGTCATGTGGGAATAGTCATGCAAATTGTAGTACTATTGGTAGGATACGGGTAGTTTTATATTTCCCATTGTTATATGTGGGAAATCCTACAAGAATCTAGTGAGCAACTTCCCAGGGTATTATTCCTTCATGAGGGGGAAAGAGGCCCTCCTTAAGGATTCCATGGGTAATAATGGATTCTAATGTTAATCTATATCCTACCTAACATTATGGTAAAAATATTATGACTAAGTACTAGCACACTCTAGGGGGAAGGGATGGTTTGTTTTCCTGTTAATGGACTTGGAGTGTGATGAGAAATACACCTAAGTGTAGGCTGAAGTAGAATGGATGACATCTCTAGAGGGAGTAGACCCAATGGATCTAGGAATATATAAAATTGGTATGTCCCTATCATACCATGATCTATGAGCATACTCTAAATTGGTTTGACAGTATGTTACCCCTAAATTTGAATTTGTGTTATGCATTTTTTATTTTCTCTTATTTGAGTTTCCTAAGTCTTCATCCCATTCATTTTCCAAGTCTTGATACCTTTGTCACTCTCCATTATTAATTAATGTCATAGGTTTTACAAAGTTCATAACCAAAGTCATGAGTTTTGTTAGTTTCATAACCTAAGTCATTGATCTCCCAAGTTTTATAACCTTATCATGGGGTTCTAGAGTTCTATACATTCCTGATCACCTTACTTGGTTAACCTTTCTATCAGTTGTGAGTCTTGCATAGTCAATAAGTTAGAGGTTTTCAAAACTTTGAAACTCCTAATTTTTGGTTCCAAAGTTTTAGAGTTTTGTGACCCTGTGATATAGCTTTGTTCTCTCAATTTTCAAGGTGTTGCCACTTCATTTAATGACTTGTATGACACAACTTAGAGCTATCTTTTCAGAATTTTTGGGAGGCACATAAATATTAAAGTTTCTTTTTTGAGTGATATAATTAAAAACCAAATTAATGTAGCATTAAAATCACATCTTATCTAGATTATAACACAACTTAGGTGGTGAAAGTTTTGTTAATTCATTCAACTACATTTTTACTCTCTGTAACTATTTCTCGAAGACATAGGTGTTCTGTCTTTGCATGTTCATGCTCATGCAGACAAGAATTGAAAGCCATTGGTTTGGTCTGAAGGATATAGAATTTTGACACCTAAATTTGGAAGAACTCTGGGCATGCTTAGAATAGAACACTAGAATTCCATTGGAGGATAGAATTTTGCAGACTGGTTTAGCAAGTGTTGGAGGTTTTCTTGAGGCTGTACAAAACATTGACCTAGTAATTTCATGCACAAGAAGGTAAATTCCAAAGATGTAAGAGATAAAGGCTATGGATGGGTTAGTTGTTACAAAAATTAATCTGAAGATAGTTTCCCATGCATTGAATCTTCCTGAAAGAGAAATTGTGGAAGAAATGTCTATAGTTATGGGTGATGAATTATTTAGAGCAAATGAAAATTGGTGTAAATATTCTATAGCAAAGAATTGGCTAAAGTCTAAGAATAAAGGTAAGTCTCAATTACCTGTTAAGCTTAAAAGAATGAATTTTAAGGATGAAATCTCATATGTTATTACCTTCTTACACCATGTAGTTGGGAATGCTCAAACTGACTCCTTTGAATTCTAGATGTGTCAATTTATTTGGTTATTTTTAATTATAAATAGTTCATTGATTGGGGAGAAGTTATTAGTTATCATTTAAATGAGAAATTAGCAAAATTTCAATAGACTACTATTTTCATATGTGCTCATACTTGGTATATATTTTATCCAGTCAGAAGGCTGTCTGAGCAAGATTGGAGCCACAAGGGCTTCTGATACTAGATATGCCTGTGTAGAAATCTTTTCTACACTTTACTAAATAGGTTGGAATGAATAATTATTGTCTCATCAATGATGCCTTTTTAATGGAAGTTGTAAGGAGATTGGATGGAAACCCTGAGCTATGGATTTCTTCTAAGGCAGCCTCTTTAATTATGAAGTTTGAAAGATTTTATGTTTAGTTTGAAAGGTTCACTTATTTTTGGGTAGGGGGTTTTGAGAAAGCTCCAATGAAATTTCCCTGGTATGCAAATGACTTCCTAGTTTTTTTGGAGGTTTATAGACATATGTCTATAGTTAATGTAAAATATGTGAATATGGGGAAGTGAGGATATGTTTTTCCATTATAGATTTCTTCTTTTTATTTTAAAAATAATCAAAGTGCTAAGGGAGTAGAAAAGATTATAAATGAATATAATCTTCAATATTTGTTTATGAGAGATAATTTTGATAGCAAAGGTTATGTGAGACAAAATTTATATGGAAGTAGCTCTTATGAACATCACCCTAGTATTGAATATTTCTAAGAAGATTGTAATGATGAAAGAGAAGTATAGAAAGGGGAATATATGAGGTTAAATTTGAAACAAATTTAGGGTTATGGCCTCTCTTTTTAGATTCCTGAGAGTGTCGAAGAAGATTCTAAAATTGTGGACCATGAGTATCAAGCTATCATTTCCAAACCTCTTCCTGAGATTAATTGGTCAACAAATGAAATTTTAGATTTGAAAGTTTGAACTACTCCTATGTTAAAAATAACTCAAAATTGGCCAAATGGAAAGTGGTGACAAAATGTAGGTCCCACCCATGAACAAAGGGCTCCATGGAGAAGTGAACAAAGAGTTGTATAAAGTTTTGATATGAATGTTTCATCTGGGAGATAGGAAATTAGTCTATCTAACACTAATTCACAATTAGGTGGAGATGGTGAGAGGCCTAAGTAAGTGGTTAAACTAAAAATAGTTTGTGAATAGGGTGGTATACCCTCACCCATTCCTAAAAAGAAAACTATCCAAGTGAAGTCAATGTTTATTGAATTTGATGATATTTTTCAAAATGTGATTGATGATGGTTCTTTTCCTATGAGTTTTGAAGTTCCTCCTTCCCCCACTAAAAATGCTACTATTTATGTTTCTACAATTGAAAGAGTTGAAAGTAAAAACACTGAAAATACAATTGTGATATCCTCTCTTAGATGGTTGAAGAAGGTAGTTGAAAAGAAGAAAAAGAGTGTACCAACAATGATAGTTGAGGTTGATATAGTCACCAAGTTACTACAAATTTCCTCAAAACCTAAAAAGGATAAAAGAATGTCTAGGATGGTGACTAATGCCTCTTCTAAGAATCAATTATTGGAAATCATTGATCCTATAAAATATCTAAATGAAAATGAGATAACGGAGGCTAAGTATAAGATTACTCATGTTGACATGGGGCCTTCTACTATATAAAGCGATGTTTATCATGTTGACTTCTCTATCAATGCCTTGATCAAAAGGGTAAAAGAGTAGAGGAAATAAAATGTGATGTTATAATCTCAAGTTTTGTCTCTTAACAATTTCATTTCATTTCTTGGTACTCCTACTCCCAATGAAGCCTCAAGCTATAGCATAGAAGATGTTGATGCCGAGGCCATACAAAAAATTAAGAAGAATTTGGGTTATGCTAAGGTTGCTACTAAATGGATAGATAAAATATATCAATATGGTTTGTTTTACCTTAATAGAGCAATCCATTTTTACACCCAAATAATTGATAAAAGGAAGGGTCTTGTAGCAGAACTTTAGCATGTCAGAGCAGAGCAAAGCTGCACATGCCTACTCTCACAAGAGGTTGCGGAGATTATTGCCATGGATCCTCTAGTGCTTATTGGAGAAAAGATAGTGAATGACCCTAAGGAAATTGATTCTTCTTGGTTCAATTCCTTGGATTGGAAGTTATATATATATATATATATATATATATATATATGATAATTTTATTAAGGAGATCAACAAAGTTCTTCAACAATATTTTGAGATGTTAGTTGAAATTAAAGGAAATTGCAATGATATGGAAGTGTAAATAGTTGATGATTTTGATGAAAAGATATTAAAAATCTCAAAAGTGACTTTGAAATTTAAAGTATTTCATAAAGAGATAGCCAATCTAGAAAAAGTAAATGGAGATTCTTTGAAAAAGCTTACCACATTGCAAGATTATTTAACTTCATTCAAAACAAGGAGGGACACTATGTTTTAATCTTTGATGGAAATGGAAAAAGCACTTAGTAAATGGAGGACCAAGTTACAAATCACTACCACATTAGGGAGAAAGAACATTATTGTAGTGGTTACCAAGTACTGTGAATATAGGAGCAGAATGAAAGCACTAGAGGCAAGTTAGAAACAATCAAAACCCAAGATAATCGAAGATGAAGGAGCTGGATTGGAGACCACAAATGCATGATAAATTTTTAGTTGTTGGGATGTTTCATTTTTATTAGATATTTTAAAACATTTTCAAAACTTTATTTTATTTTAATTTTTGATGCAGTTGTCTTCAAGAAACCATTATCAAGAGACAATTTCTATGTAATGTTTAAATATGTGTTAGACGATAGGCGTAAGGATATTTTTGGGAAAACTTTGTTTTACTCATTAGAGAAAACTTCATACTTTCAATTTTATTACTTTTATTCTCAATATAGAAGACATATATGGTGAAGTTCATGTAGGCATAATCTTTGTGTTATGATGTGTGGATTTATTCTATTTATACTGAATATATTACCAGTGGTTATCTTTGTTGAAAATAATGGTTGTTTAGTTGGTTTTCATAACTATAAGATGTTTATATTTATATGAAGATTTTATGGCAATGGATAGTTGGTTAATGTAAAAGATAATTTACTCAATTTAGAATTTATTGAAGTCTTTGAACTTTATGTTTAATGATTAAAAAATAGGTGTGCACCTTTCAAAGCTTTCTAGTTAAAAGCAATACTTTTTTCTTGCTTTCGAGTTAAAATCAACATAATTTTCAATTCATTGCATATCTTAGAAGGAAGCTCCAACCTTGTAAAATAAGTAGAGAATCGGTATAAAACACCATTATAACTAGTTCAACTATTGATATAGTTTCCACCTCTGTGGGCGTAAGAATATAGAGTCAGGTGACAAAATATATAAACCAACACAGTAATAAGAGTAGAATGAGAAGCGTGACCTAGCTCTGAATGGTTGAATGTTTGGAGGTAGTGATAATAGTTTTTAGGATGGTTGTTGAGAAAGGGGATCTCCTCATTCCTAGACACTTATATCATGCAAAGGTCTGGTAATCTAGTTAACCCCTCTTGGGGTTACTAGCTTTGATTTCTAGAGAAATTGTAGGCCCCCACCCCTCATGGGTCAAATGGGAGGATGAGGGGATTATCCTCCAAGAGGCTTATAATTTTAGTTGTGGACATAGTGGATATTGTCAAATCAGTGGTTGGGTTTACGTCAGTGGTATTTTTAGCTATTATTATTTATTTTTCTTTTGATTTATCTTTTAACATAACCTAGGATATTTATGCACCCTTATTCAATGTGACCACTTTGTATTTTATGGATCCAATAATATTAACCAATTGTGTGGGTTTCATGACCCCATTGGTAGGCATATGGTAATCAATGTGTAATTTGGGTAGCTTATGCATGGTTTCTTGCAACATGTCAAAGGGTTTAAGATCCCCTAGGCTATGAAGACCTTTCTTAGGTGAAATAATTGGATTTGTTGGAACAAGGTTGATGGGATGGCTTTCATCTTGTGTATCCAAGGAATTCATAGGATCATATTGTAATTGGTGTCTTTGTCTATGACTTAGAACTCAGTTAGCACTATCTGGGGCCCAAAGTAATTGGGAGCACAATGGTCCCTATAGAAGTAGACTTGAGGATGTCCTAGCCTTGTAAGGTGTTACATGTTATATAACAATTTATTTCCACATAACCAAGTTTTTGTAGGAAAGAAAAGGGGACAATGTTGACTGCCACTCCATCATCAACCATAGCTATCGTCAAATAATTGTTATAGATCCATACCTATAGAAATAAATCCATATCTCCCTTCCTTACCATCTTAGATTTAGGAGGAAGGCTTTGTAAATCAAACAAATAACCAGTGTCTCATGATTTCTTACTAAGGGGAAACATGTTTAAATTGATGTGGTTGATTTGAGATTACGGAGGAGGAGTAACACTAGATAAATTCCCTAGTCCTAGGGCATCGATAAAGGTTAACCAATAAGCAAGGGAGTTCTTGAGAAAGTCTAGGAATGAAATTTGGGATAATATTTTGGTTAAATTGGAGATGGAATCATAGTTATCCATGGCTTTAGGAGTAGACTCTATTTCCAAAAACTTTGAGGGATGGAGGGTTATAGACTGATACTCTCTAGTTCGAGTGATGATATTTGCCTCTTTTTTGAATTATAATTCTATGACCCCTATCATTCTAGTTTTGCCTTGCACTCCCAACTAAGGAGCTACATTAGTGTTCATAGTCCTAGAGGTAGAGGCTTAGACATCATGAATACATGCCATCATGGGTTGATTATGTTGAAAAGGGTGGTTTTGTGGGCCACCCTATTGTTGACTTTGGGTGGTGAATGTTTGGTGGTTAGTGAAAGCTTTTTGATAGATTTTGTTATTTTGATTTTGAGGGAAAAAAATATCACCTAAAAAGACTTGGGGGCTTGTGTTAACATTTTCGAGGAACATGTCTATGAATGTTTGCCTTTGGTCTTCTGAGATTCTTTGTATAAATTTTTCATATTCTCTACAATTTAGAGTATCATGACCAATAACTCTATGGAAGAGGAAATAAAGATTGGGATCATAGTCTTAGGTCTCATGTTTTGCTCATGTTTCTTGAATCCTTATTGATTATTTTGCTAGTAATAGGTTTGGTTCTAAAACTGGGGGTATTGCTGAACTAGTTGGTATTGATTTTGATTATGGTTTTGGTGTTGCACATTACATGGAATTAATCAGTTGAAGTTGACCACATGGATATCAGGAGAGGTATCTTGGTTTTTACCCCCCCATGTTTTTTTTGACATTGGCATTGTTTATAGGTTGATATTGGTTGTTATTCATAAGGTTTGATTTTTTTTCTAATCAATGACACCATCAGTAATGGCATTCTTGTTTTGATTTAGGACCTTAGTTATTGGCATTATTTGGAATTGTGCTTTGAAATGCCCCATTATTTTGGCTTAGGGTGATAATGCACCCGTTGGTCCCATAAGTCCATCGACCACTATCAATAGCCTCCTGATCAATTCACAAAGTAATCTTAAGGGCTTATTCATAGGATTGGTATGGGAATTTTTGGACATCCTCCTTGGTTTTCTTATTAAGGGAGTAGAGGAAGAGATCAAATAATTCCCTTTGATCCATATTGGGTACATTGGTAGAGGATTATAAATTTATAACACCTACCACCATCTTATGATGAAATGGGTAGTGGAATCATTGTGTTTTTACTTGATTTGAAATAATTATCATATGCCAATCTTTAGTAATTTTTTCATATCAAAAGCATTGAAAAACTTGGCCATGATTTAGCAAAAATAATGTATAGACCCCTTAAGGAGGCAATAATACTAATCAAGTGTTATCCCTTCTAGGGTTTTGCGGAAGATTTTTACAACACCACCATCCCAAGGGAAAATTTCCCTAACAACTATAGCATAGGTTTTGATGTGTACATTGGGATCCACTTCCCCTTTCAATTTGGGAAGATATAGTAGGGGACATGGGAGAGGAACACCGTGTATGTTGGCATCAAGAGTTTCCTTGTGGTACTCATCATAAGCCCCTATGTTGTTAAATTTCATTATTATTGTAGTGGGATGTGATGAAAATGTGGGGTCATATAGGGGTTTGTTTAGTAACCACTAGAAGGAATGGATAAGACTTGGTAAGGTGAAGTGGAGTAAACTAGAAAATAATTATTTGGCTGAGTGAATTTTGATCACATGTGAAAGTAAGAGAGAAGGTAGTTAGATGTAGGAGGTGTGGTAGTGTTTTGTGGTGAGGTATATATGGTTTGTATGTAACCTGACACTACGTAAGGTGGGACATAACTTGTCTAAAAAGGGGGAGTGTATGTGGGAGGCATGTAACTCAAAGGTATAAATAACAATGAATTATTACTTACCATGTCATTTTTCAAAGTTGGAGCATGAGTGTATATGCCTCCCATTAGGGTTTGAATGTTGTTTGATAAGATGAGTGGGATTTAGAGGTGTCAAGGTTGGGGACCCCATGAGTAAGGATATCCCTAAGGGGTCAATGAGAAACATGGTTTGGCAGGGTATGAGTTTAAACTATGGTGAAAGCATATAAATGTGTTGTTGTGGTGTTGGATGAGTTATTGATTAGGTGTGAGAAGGAGAGGCATGAGCTGGTGTAGAATAATTTTTGCCTATCCCTCAACCTAGAGCATTTTGGTTATTTTCTAAGTCATGAATGTGACTCACTAGGGTGATGATGAGTTGGTTTGGGTCTGTGTTGGTGCTAGGCCTAAGGAAATATTGTATAAGAGGGGTGAAGGTGAAGATATGGGGTAGTGTGAAGAGGTTAGTTTAGTGTGGGATCCCCAGGGGTAGTGTTTGTAGTTTGAATTAGTGGTTCAAGCATGTCTTGACTCCTACTAGGGTGATACATGGTCATTTGCATATGATTGACCTCGTCCTCTCAGTGACAAATCCTTATTATATAATGATCATATTTAGCCATGATTTTTACATCTAGGCTTTTTAAACTGATGGATGGCCTCATTTCCATGTGAGAGTGGTCATGCCTCCCCCAATAAGGTTCATAGTGTTGGATTCAAGGTGTTTAGTCATAGTTTTAGATGCATCTTGTATTATTGAATGGAGGCCCTGCTCTTAGTATAGCTGTTAAGATAAGAGTAATCATAGAATTGGTAGTCTATATTGGTGTTGAAGATTAGTTTGATCAACTCATCAATGAAGGCTCACTAGAATTGAGTTGGATTCTCTTATAGCCTTATAGGCCAAAAGATCTACCTAAGTCCTGTCAAACATATTTTGGGGGTATATAAATACTTGCAAAATAAATGGAATGAGGAGGGAAGATGGAAAAGAAAAAGGAGAAGAGGAATAAATTGATACATATATTATGAAGTACTTCACATTAAGTTCACCAATTTTTATGCACATAAATAAAACACACTAAACTATCCACTCAACTCCCTAAGGATAGGCCGAGGCTACACACCTAATGGATGGGCTATGGATTGGATTGATTGTTAAGTGGAATAAGATTCCAAATGGCTGGTGTCAATGGGTTCTTATGATAGAACCAAAATACCTCAGTAGCATCTTAGTGGTCTTTAAGAGCTTCAAGTTACATCGTAAGGCCCTTTGATTTCAAATATCACAATAAGGTGAGCTCTTGGTCGATGTTAGGACTAGGTAAATGGGGGGGATCAAACTGAATGATCATGAGAAAATATCTACACTGTGGAGTTTATTATGCCAAATCAATGTCATCCATAAAATGTGAATGATATAAGACAAGGCTAGACCTGAGGAGGAAAAGGAGGTATGAGTGGGAAACTAGGCATGGATAATGTTATAGTGACAACCTTTGTTCTAAAGAATGGGAATGATAGGTCGAATGGGAGTTAATTCTTGTTCATCTAAAGCTATCAAGGAGTTAACAATAAGATGAGGAATTAGGGTGGAATAAAAAACCTCATGTCTAAACTTGATGTTAATATCATATTATATGTAAATTATGGAACTGGGTGATCTAACCCTAGGTAATCAACCATGGTATACAAGACATGGTGTCTCAAGAAGGATCATCTAGAGGAAATTAGGCAAAAATCCAAGGTAGAAGCATATGATCTTGTTTAGAAAATGGCTTGTGGTGTATGCTTGTTGTGATGTTTGAAGCAAGGATTTGTATAGGGTGATTGCATGAATGGGCAAGGCTTGGATGGATTATGGATGATTTCATGTGTTGGCAAGGATTCTAATGAAATCTAGATGATTTTGTGTGTTGGTAAGGCTTCTTAACACTATGTTTTTGGCTTTTTATTGTTTTTGGCTTGTTTTAGGTTTTCTTGAGTCTATGAAAGTAAATTTATTTCTTGCTAGAATTGAAATGCTGAAATCAAATAAATGATAAAACTTAAATTAAATTACAACAAGACTTATTTTTACCCTTTTCTAATAATTCACAATACATGCAAAGGAAAGAGGAAGAAAACTACACTATTATGCAAGGCAATGATATTTCCTATCTTTATCTAGGTGAAAACTAGGTGGTAATGTTTTGGAGTTTTTATTTTTTTGTGTGAGATGGATTAAGTATAAAAATTATATATTTTAAATATGCAATCAATGCAAAAGGGAATCTAGTCTAAAACAACAATGGCATGGCACTTTTTTTACTTTCTTTTTCTACAAACAAGATTTTCAAATGATTTACTAAAGAAAGACAAAGAATACAAGTTTTGATTTTCTATTTTCAAAAGGGAACAACACTTGTAATATACTAAAACAAACAAAATCATAGATATTATATCTCTACTTGTGTGCCTAAGGTTGTCTAATCTCTTGTTGTTGTCTAGTTGGTTGGTTTGAATACAAGAGAACTTATTTTAATTTTTGAGAATGAAATGTTATGTTGGTTGGAAATGTTTCTTGAAAGCTTACTAAGATCTACCTCTGGATTTTTTTTATATGAGTTTTCTAATGGAGAGAAAATAAATCTATATGAATCCAAGCATAATCAAACTAACTACTATTTTTTTTGGTAGCAAAGACAATGAAATGAAATAAGCCTCTTTCCATATCAAATTTGCTCTTTTTTAAATAAATTAATTAATCTAATGAAACAAAAACTACACTAATTTAATCTAACAAATAAATAATACTAAAATTAAAAGAGACTCCAACCTGACCAAGGCATAGATCAACTATAATGCATGCAGTACATTGATAAAAGAATCCTTGGTATGCTAGATCATTTTATCCTTGGGTGAATTCTGGGAACTCTCTAACTAGAGGATGCATAAGCTCTAAAACAAATGGGAAAGTAGATGATACACCACCAAAAAATGTAGAGTAGTTGAATTGAGGCTGACCAATGCTCTGGTTTACAAACCCTAATTTGTTAGACCAATAACACTTCTTCACATGTGGTAATGTAGTCAATACGAAAACTATATAGATTGGACATTTACATAATTGTAGCAGGACTATAGCTACAAAAGCTTCAAAATAACAACTTCTAATGGCAATTTTTATATTTAAAATCAAGCCAAAATGGTATTTTTGTAGAAAGAGTCAGTAGCTTGCATGAAGAAGTTTAACTCAGTTTAAATAGGATTTGAACTTGGGAGGAACTCAAAATGACTAAAAATAGAAGAGGGAGTAAACTAGGCTTGATTACAGGTAGACTTAGGATGGAATGAACAATAAATGCAAAAAAAATCATGCAAAACATGTCAAAGAATGTTTCTCAGGAGCTAATTTTATAAGACAATTACAAGAGAGCAAAATCGTCACTTTATATAGGAGGTGATTGCAAAATTTCCACTCTAGGTGGTAGAATAGTCACCCTAATTTAAAAAATTGCCCTTATTTTAATACAAAACTTCCCCTTTAAGAAAAAATTATCACCTATATTA
Organism: Torreya grandis; assembly: GCA_037957365.1. Taxonomy (NCBI): domain Eukaryota; kingdom Viridiplantae; phylum Streptophyta; class Pinopsida; order Cupressales; family Taxaceae; genus Torreya; species Torreya grandis. The sequence continues at coordinate 1,724,514 of JARHVA010001602.1, forward strand.
CCAAATTGCCATAACAGTTGTGTAATTAGAGGTACGGTTCCGTAATGGAGGGGCAGTTTCATCACTTGGAGCGGAGGTTTTGTCATACATGGGAATTTTTTAAAACAAAATGACAGAAGTTGTGGAAGTCAATCAAAAGGGACCAAAAGGGGTCAAGGGAGGAGTAAGGAAGTAGGAGGGAAAGGAGCTAGAGAGTTCCCTGTGAAGCACAAAATAAGAGATCATTGTATCATCATCAGATTTATATTGGGGTGTCACACCGTATAAATATTGGGTGCATATAGACAATAGTGGGAGTCAATATTGTCCTCAATATATTGAGTTTAGTCTGATGTCTAACTTATATGCACTTGCAAATACAGTTCTTTTTTCTTATTTCCACTCTCTGTCAGTCAACACAGTCAACAATCAGACATAAATAACTAATTTTATCTTTTAAATTCATAGTTAGCTTGTTTGTAGTCTTTTTTTCATTGTCAAACTTAGTTATTTACTTTCGTTCTTGTTAAAATTTCATTTCTAGTGCTCTAATTTATTCTATTTAGTTTATCTTAACTAGGGTTAATTCACCTTATAATCCAAATTTAGACAAAATAACTATATATCTTTCATAAAATTAAGACACTTGAATAAATATAATATAATATAATAATTATAAAAAACAAAGTATATTGTTATTTTTTTCTTTCCATACATTCAAAAATTATGATACTATTTTCATAAGGTTTTCGTTTGAATTTTTTGGTAGGGTTTTCCTACAGTTTATGCTTGTTTTAGTAGGGATTTCTTAAGTTTTTGTTCTTCATTTTCTACTAGCGTTTATGGTTTATACCCATTGTTTTTTCCTATGTTTTTGCCTTTTTCTATTAGTGTTTTCTACTTTTTTGCATTAAAAACTAATTTTGTGTTATTTTTGTTAGGGTTTTTGTGCACTAAGTTTTAAGGATTGTATTTCTACCTACTATTTTACCTAAGGTTTCTACCTACTATTTTAACTAGAGTTTTTGTCCTTTTTTTAAGACTTTGCTAAGATTTTACCATGGTTTTTATATGGTTTCTACTTGTTATTTTTATTACGTTTCTGATTATTATTTGGTGTAAGAAAAATTATAGAATTTCTTAAGATTTTGTTATGAAATAAACTTATTTGTTCTATGAAAACCATTTACATACCTATCTTATTTTGTATTTTAAGTGTTCTTCCTCCTTGTCTTCCTCCTCATCGATTGTCCATAGATGTTTTTTCCTCTCTCTGAAGTGTTCTTCCTCCTTGTTATCAGTGTTACATAGTTGTTCTCTTCATACCCCTCTTCCTCCTCCATCTTCTTCTTGATAATATAAACTATTCCCTTTCCCTTTCTCTCCTCTTTTTGATTTATCTCCTTTACATTTGGCCCCTCACATTATTAATTTATCTCAACTTTTATTTTCTCTATCACACCATACTTTTTGTTGTCTATTTGTGCCCAAAAAAAAATGAAAGAGGGGAAGGTTATTTTTATTTATATTTCATGCGGCAAGGTGATGCAAAGGTGGCAAAAGTTGCACCACATTTTTTTCACCCCATGCCCCTCCATCGCCCCTGCCTTTCCACCTCCCTCCTCTCCACAATTTTTTCAAATATGTTTATGCTTAATTTATTCTTTATTTTTAAGTAAATTAAACAAAGGTGAGATAATAAATAATAAACCTATTAAGTATTTAGTATTAAATAATTTTTTTGATTATATTAACAATATAAAGTTCATTGTCATTAATTCATTCATATATATTTTTCAAAAATTACTATACATTATATTAATTTAAAAACATTATATGACATTTGAAAATAAAATGAATATATTAGTAAATATGAGTCTACATGAGATCTTCATCATAATGCAAAGACATTAAGAGCATGCCACAACATAAACATTTCTTCATTTAAAAAAAAAACCATTTCATTCATTAAATTCATATATAAGTAATTAGAAATTTAATTTCACATAATTTAAATTTTAAAAATAATAATAAACTATGAAATAAACTACATTTTACATAACATAAAAAAAATAACATTAGATTGTTGTCATAATACTTTAGAAAAATAAATTATTTTTAAAATTGAGCTCTAAAAACTAATATATACACTAATCATCATTGTCAACTCCATTTTTTCTCAATGTTTCTAGTGTCTCTCCCCCTTTAAATTAATATTAAATAATAATTTATTCACCAACATTTATATTTACAATTGTTTCTACCATGGCATAATGAGGAAAAATTACAAGGATGTCATCCTCTTTGTCATGAGAACAATTATATTGACAATTGGGAGATGTATAATTCATACACCCATGGGTATTATTGATGAAACCGATAATATTTTTAAATACATAATGATGCCCATCAATGTAGGTATGATCATGCATATATCAGGTTTCCTTTGGGGTTGTATGAATCCACTCTTCCATTGTCTTTGAGTTAGAACACATGCCATAAGTTGACATATTAAATTTGTATCTTGTTGACCATTTTGGTCCTACAGGCCAAAATCGGTCCCCCTTTTTTCCCCTAATGTTCTGAGCCAGTACATTTTTGATTTTGCACAAGTCTTGGAAGTTTCTATGGACTCTAAAGGCATTTATACGGACTCTGCAAGCATTTCTATAGACTCTGCAGGAGGTTTTCTACGGACTTTGTAGGAAGAGACAAGTCCCCGGCACTTAGGCTCAGAATGGACCATTTCAAGTGCCCTTGTGGAAGGTAAGGAACATTTTCAAAAGAGGCCATAGAGAAAATCCGAAAAGGTAAGTTTCCTTCAAAAATTTGTTTAAGGCAAAGAAGAGAATTTCTTCGGACAAAATGTCCAAAGGAATTTATTAGGACATTTTGTCCGAAGAAATTCTTCGAAAAGAAATCCTGCCACAAAAGACAAGGGCCAAGGCAAAAGACATAAGCAATTTCTTTTGAACTTTGTGTTAGAAGGAAATCCTTCAGACAAAAAGTCTGAAGAAATTCAGGAAAGAGCCGTGGGTAAAAAACCCGAAGAAAGTCTCTGAAGGAAAGGAACGAGCAAGACAATTCTTGCAGACTTTTTGTCCGCGGGAAAAGTAGCCATGAAAAAACCTGAGGAAAAAGGAGCCGATGAAATAAGCAGAGAAAGCAAAGGAAGAGATCCTTCAGACAAAATGTCTGAAGGAATTCCTTCGAACATTTTGTTTGAAGGATTTCAAGACCAAGGGAGCTGAAGGACCCCAAAGGGTAGGTGCCCTTGCGGGGGACTCTCAGTCAAAATGAAGGACACTTCTCCAAAGCTGAAGGGTCACCTTCCCTTTAGGAGGATTCAAAATAAAAGCCTGACCAAAGTAGAAGAATGTTGAAGAAATGGAAAAGGCCGAAGGAATTCCAAGGGGTGACAGGCTTGAAGACGTCAAAATCAAGCATGGTGAACTAGCCGTTAAAAGTTCAAATGCGGTGACAAGTGCACAGATGTCAATTTTAAGGCTCGTGAAATAGCTGTTGATTTTTGAAAATCTTAAATAAGAGCCCAAAGAACTCAGTGACCTAACAAGAAGATAGCCCTGAGGGCCGAAGGAGCTAGAAAGAGACAAAGCCAGGAAGAGACAAAGTGTAGAAACAGACAATACGGCTCAGGTGGCAAAGGGGAGGTGAGTTATTTCCAGGTGATCATCAAATGGCGCAAATAGCATGTGGCATAGCCTACTTTCTCCACTTTGCATTTATGAGTAGACAAACTATGTGATATCTGGAAAGAGTAGTCTTGTTTGTAGAAAAGAGGCGCGGCCCGTGCTTTCACATTAATGTTTGAATTCCAAAGTCAAGATCAAAGATTACACAACATGGTTTTAGCAGGCCTTTTTTAGAAGAATGGCATCAGCAACAGTGACTTCCTCTTCTTGATGTTCTCAAATGCACATGGGCTAGCTTGTCAAAGGGTGCCAAAAGTCTTTTTCAAAGGGGTGCCTTTACTTCTTTTTCTCTTTCTACATATTGTAAACTTCTCATTTTTAGAAAGGGATCCTCTGAGCCATAAGGCAAAACTCTACCCAAAAATCTCTTGGGCTTATAAGGCAAAGCTCTGCTAGATTTTTACCTTGACTCAAGACTTAGAAATTTTTAGCTCCATTTGAACTTGCACTCACGCATATGTCTATGTGTTTCTTTTGTGTTAAGTCATTTTATTTTATGCTTTTCACAGAATGATTCCAGCATGTCTAGTGCATTGTGAATTTTCTTCTTCTGCAGGTCTGCTAGAAGTGTCTACAACAAGAGTATAGGTGCATGTGAATAGGCTACCAAAGTGTGTCTTAGAACACCTTTAATTGTTTCTTCCTCCCTATATCTCTACAGACCCCTAACTCACTGATATAAAAGAGTTTCCCACATCAGACGAAGTGTATGGGAGCTTCCCCTTAGTGAAAAGTGTATGTTCAGGCTGGGTGGATAAAGTTTTTTGGTGTATCACCTCTTTTTAGTTTAGGTTTAGGTTCTATTTTCAGCATCCTTCTCCCTTTTCATCCCCCCATTTTTCATTTATTTGTTAGCAGTAGGGAATCTAGGACCTAAAAGATACATCGAAGGGAGCTAGCCCTTATCTAGAGACTCTCCCCCTAGCTTTGCCAGTCCCACAGGTGAGAGGGGAGTTTCTATTGTTGCGTGTGGAAGGCAGGAGCTCCGCCTCTTATCGAGGATGCACTCCACTGCATCAACAGTTTTTGGCACGCCTGGTGGGACCAACTAGGACAAGTTGTGTCCAAAGAGTTGAAGAATTTTTGGTGTGTTCTTTAACCAACCAGCTTTTGGAGGCTTTTTTATCAACACCAATGGTGACTTTGAGTTGAATCAACTGGTTAAGCAGTTCTGGTGCCATCAAGAAATCACATCTTTATATGGTTTTGATCAAGCTCAGGCTGTCATGAAACCACCTCAAACTCCAACGTTACTTCCCTCATTGTTGAAAGGTAACTAGGAGAGTTGTTTGAGGTGATTTCATGAAAATATTGAGCTTGATCAAAACATATGAAGAAATATGAGGTACATGGTCCTAAGTAATGGATTATACATGCCAAAATACACCTTCATTTGAAGCATCTCTTCCTATGCATCAGCAGACCCTTCTTAGTCTCCCTCAACTCCCTCAGATCACTAATCATGATGGCAAGCTCTTGACTTGGAAGTAAATAGTGGAATCATGGGGCAGGAAAGAAGAAAAGAAAGGTTTTGCTCAAAACCTTGAAGAGGATGAACCTACTCCTACTCATGATGATGATTGTGACCTCCAAGAAAGGCTCTTTCAAGAAGATCTAGCTAGGAGAATTACAGATTTGGAATCCATAGTGAGATTCCTCAGCCAACATGTGATGTACCTATCTGAACACACCCCATCTACACACCTCCAAGAGATCTATCAAGCCACACCTAATATAAATGAAGTGCTGACCAAATGGAAAGAGGAGAATCATTCGATTCTACCTCAAGGACTGCCTCCTCTTCCACATGGTTTTCCCACTTCATCCCTTCTCAAGGAGGAACCTATTTTGTAGGAGGTGAGTGAGGAAGAAAAGATCTAATTTGTAGTTCTCCAAGAGGCTATCATGAGTGAAAATGAAGAAGACATCATCATCAATGCTCCTTTTGAAGACATCATTAGCAATGGAGAAGACATAGGGCATGCATACATGCAGATGTTCCAGCAATATGAGGAGGAACGTAAGCATGGTGACCTCTCTTCCCCTTTGTTTGATGAACTTCCTTGTTGCTTCAATGAAGAGGATGACTATGCTGAGGAGCCTGAATTGGAGGAGGATTAGATGGATGTCTTTGAACAACTAGAGACTTTGATCCGTGAGTGGGAAAAGGAGAGGCTGGTCCATCTTGAGGCAAGCTTTGAAGAAGAGAGCTTTAAACAAAAGGGTGATATTCTGTGGGATGAGAAATCAGTTTGTGATTCCATTTCAGACATCACAATAGTCACTCTTCTTCAAGAAGGCCACAAGGAAGTAGAGGATAAGTCTGATAGAGTCTTCAATGAGGTAAAAGGAGATGAGCCAATTCATGATGCATTGCAAAGGGACCATGCACAACAAAGGGCTTATGGTGATGAGCCAATAGCCATCAATTTCTTGGTGAAATGCACCAACATGAAGAGCCAACATTCAACAAGCTTCCAAGAACAAAAAGAGTATGTATATGTTGGAAGCATGTTCGATTCCGATCCACTCAGATGCAGGCCAATCAAGGTGACAGGCAAGAGGAGCAGGTCACCAACTCTCCATTTCATTCAGCCACTTGTCTGGCACCATAAATTTCCTAGCCAGGGAGGGGACTTAATAAATTTTCTCTTTGATCCAAGAGGGAGGCAAATATACCCGATTAGCTATGCATAGTAGTTTGCTTTCAATTTCTTTTCCTATTTTCCCTAAGTGTTGTTTGCACAAGTAGTGTTTTTAGCCTTGAGTGTGTTTTCCCTTATGTATGGGGTAAAAGCTCATGATTGATTCTGGGATCTCTCAAGGCTGTTGTTAACCTTTCTTCAAAGCTACATTCTAACTCTGTTCCTAATGGATTTTAAGGCAACTGGTCTCTAAGAATAGTAGGCATGCTTCTCCTGGGAGTTGCCAATTTGTTGACCATTTTGGTCCTACAGGCCAAAATCGGTCCCCCCTTTTTCCCTACTGTTCTGAGCTAGTAAATTTTTATTTTTCACAAGTCTTGGAAGTTTCTACAGACTTTGCAGGCATTTTTATGGACTCTAGAGGCATTTCTACAGACTCTGCAGGCATTTCTACAGACTCTGCAGGAGGTTTCCTACAGACTCTACAGGAAGAGACGAGTCCCCAGCACTTAGGCACAGAATGGACCATTTCAAGTGCCCTTATAGAGGGAAGTGAACATTTTCAAAAGAGGCCACAGAGAAAAGCCGAAAAGGTAAGTTTCCTTCAAAAATTTGTTTAAGGCAAAGAAGAGAATTTCTTCGGATAAAATGTCTGAAGGAATTCCTTCGGACATTTTGTCCAAAGAAATTCTTTGAAAATAAATCCTGCCACAAAAGACAAGGGCCGAGGCAAAAGACATAAGTGATTTATTTTGGACTTTTTGTTCGAAGGAAATCCTTTGGACAAAAAGTCCAAAGCAATTCGGGAAAGAGCCACGAGTAAAAAACCTAAAGAAAGTCTTCGAAGGAAAGGAATGAGCAAGACAATTCTTGTGGACTTTTTGTCTGCGGGAAAAGTAGCCGTGAAAAAAATCAAGGAAAAAGGAGCCGAGGAAATAAGCGGAGAAAGCAAAGTAAGAGATCCTTCAGACAAAATGTCTGAAGGAATTCCTTCGAACATTTTGTCTGAAGGATTTCAAGACCAAAGGAGCCGAAGGACCCCAAAGGGCAGGTGCCCTTGCAGGGGACTCTCAGCCAAAATGAAGGACACTTCTCCAAAGCCGAAGGGTCACCTTCCCTTCAGGAGGATTCAAAATAAAAGTCTGACTGGAGTAGAATAAATCCAAAGAAATGGAAAAGGCTGAAGGAATTCCAAGGGGTGACGAGCCCAAAGACATCAAAATCAAGCACAAAAAACTAGCCGTTGGAAGTTAAAATGCGATGACGGGTGTGTAGACATCAATTTTAAGGCTCGTGAAATAGCTGTTGATTTTTGAAAATCTTAAATAAGAGCCCAAGGAACTCAGCAACCTGCCAAGAAGATAGCCCTGAGGGCCAAAGGAGCTAGAAAGAGACAAAGCTAGGAAGAGACAAAGTGCAAAAATAGACAAGATGGGCCAGGTGGCAAAGGGGAGGTGAGCTATTTCTGGGTGGTCATCAAATGGTGCAAATAGTAAGTGATATAGCCTGCTTTCTCCACTTTACATTTATGAGTAGATAAACTGCGTGATATCTAGAAAGAGTAGTCTTATTTGTAGAAAAGAGGTGTGTCTCGTGCTTTCACATTAATGTTTGAATGCCAAAGTCAAGATCGGTGATTACACAACATGGTTTTAGCAGGCCTTTTCTAGAAGAATGACATCAGCAACAGTGACTTCTTCTTCTCAATGCTCTCAAACACACATGGGCCAGCTTGTCAAAGGGTGCCAAAAGTCTTTTTTAAATGGGTGCCTTTACTTCTTCTCTTTCTATATTGTAAACTTCTCATTTTGAGAAAGGGATCCTCTGAGCCGTAAGGCAAAACTTTACCCAAAAATCTCTTGGGGTTGTAAGGCAGAGCTCTGCAAGATTTTTACCTTGAATCAAGACTTAGCAATTTTTACCTCCATTTGAACTTGCACTCACGCATATGTCTATGTTTTTATTTTGTGTTAAGTCATTTTCTTTTATGCTTTTCACAAAATGATTCCAACATGTCTAGTGCATTGTGAAGTTTCTTCTTTTGCAGGTCTGCCAAAAGTGTCTACAGCAGGAATATAGGCACATGTGAATAGGCTGCCAAAGTGTGTCTCAGAACACCTTTGATTGTTTCTTCCTCCCTGTATCTCTACAAACCCCTGATTCACTGATACATAAGAGTTTCCCACATCAGATGAAGTGTATGGGAGCTTCCTCTTAGTGAAAAGTGTATGTTCAGGCTGGGTGGATCAACTTTTTTGGTGTATCACCTCCTTTTAGTTTAGGTTTAGGTTTAGGTTTTGTTTTCAACATCATTCTCCCTTTTCATCCCCCCCCCCTTTTTCATTTGTTTGTTAGCATTAGGGAATCCAGGACCTAAAAGATGAATCGAAGGGAGTTAGCCCTTATCTAGAGACTCTCCCCCCAGCTTCATTAGTCCCACAAGCAGGAGGTGAGTTTCTATCGTTGCATGTGGAAGGCAGGAGCTCTGCCTCCTATCGAGGGTGTACTCCATTGTGTCAACATATCTCACCACAAAAATCTAGTCTTTGAAACTATACATGTGTTCATAAAAAGGTAATATCATCATGCCTGATGCATGTCAAGTATTAGACCCAATATTAATTGCTAAAAAAAATTAATATCTCAAGACCTTCATTAAGGATAGTTGATGGTTCTATCATATAACTCCACCTTCAAAATGTAAATAGTTCATACAAATTTTGGCAAAATCCACATGTCCCATAATCTTATAAATTAGACAAATGAAATTTATATGTCAACAACACCTCATTAGGAAGTTCCAAATCATCTTTAGACTCTTCCTCATAACTTTTAATCTTTACCTTCCCCTTATCTACATGTAGTTTATTCAAAATTGCTAACATCCTTCATCTACACATTTTCCCTTATCACCTTTTTCCATTTCCATATTGTCTACATATTCATATTTAAATGTTAATGGTGGCGAAGATTAAAAAATTCATTTTTTAGACTTTAACTTATCTATAATAAAAACAAAATGCAAATAGGGATTAATTTTAGATAAAAATAATTTAATTATATCAAATGGAAAAATGTAACATTTCACTAGTTTATGCCATGTTAATAGTTTCAATAAAAATGCATATTGAAAAATATGTATATTTGTCATTAATTTCACCAAGTTTGTCCTAATATTACTCTAGCTTAATCTTAATTTACTCTAATTTCCATAATTTCCTTTAACTTGACAAATTTTTTTAATTTTCTCTATTTGTCATTAATTTATCTAATTTCATCAAGTTTGGTCAAATTTCATCAAGTTCACCCTATTTTTACTCTAGTTTATCTAATTTCCATCAATTTATCCAATTTCTATAATTTTTTCTATTTTCACTAATTTCAAAAGTTTGGCCTAATTTTACCCTAATTTACTCTAATTTCTAAATTTTTCTTTAATTCTCCTAATTTATCTAATTTCCCTTGTGTCCTAGTTTACTGAATTTGATTGAGTTTGGCCTAATTTTACCCAAAATTTTCCAAGTTTCACTAATTTCAATCATTTCTCCTAATTTTCTCAATTTCCATAATTTCCTTATTTGTAACTAATTCTCTCGATTTCGTAAGTTTGGCATGATTTAATCAAGTTTGGCCTAATTTTACTCTAATTTCCATAATTTCACATTGATTTCCATAATTTTTCCTAATTCCTCCAATTTCTCTTATTTTTCACTGATTTTCATAATTTATTAATTCTGGTATAATTTTGTTAAGTTTGGCCTAATCTTTTAGGTTTAGTTTATTTTACTATAATTTACATAATATCCCTGAGTTTCATTAATTTTTGTAGATTCTATAATTTCCTTTATTTGTCACTAATCTCATCAAGTTTGGTCTAATTTTACTCTAGTTTTACCCTAATTTACCATGATTCCACTCATTTCTACAATTTCTCTTAATTTCCCTAGTTTTTATATTTTTCCTATTTGTCACTAATTTACCTAATTCTATCAAGTTTTGCCTAATTTTATTCTAATTTCCCTGAGTTTTTAAAATTCCTCCAATTCTCCCAATTTCTCTAATTTTTCACTAATTTACCTATTGTTGTCAACTTTGGCCTAAATTCATCAATTTTGGCCTAATTTTGTCAAGTTCGGCCTATTTTTACTCTAATTTCCATAATTTCTTCAAGTTTATCTAGTTTTTGTCATTTTCCCTAATTACTCCAATTTTTATAATTCCCCTTATTTGTCACTAATTTCCTTAATTTAGTCAAGTTTGACCTAAATTTACATTAATTTTACCCTAATCTACTATAATTTCCTTAATTTCTACAATTTTCTCTAATTCTCTCAATTTCTCTATTTTTCTATTTATCACTACTTTACCTAATTTCATCAAGACTAGTCTAATTTCATCATGTTTTGCATAATTTCATCAAGTTCGGCCTAATTTTACTCTAATTTCTCCAAGTTTCTCTAATTTTCATTATTTTCCCTAATTCGCCCAATTTCTCAAATTTCCCCTATTTGTCACTATTTTACCAAAAAAATTAAATTTTGACAAAATTTCACTTTAATTTTATCGTAATTTCCTCAAAGTTTCACTAATTTTTATTATTTTTCCTTATTTTTCCAATTTTTTGAATTTCCCCTATTTGTCACTAATTTACCTAATTTCATCAAGTTTGACCTAATTTTACTCTAATTTCTCAAACTTTCACTAATTTTAATAATTTCTCAAACTTTCACTAATTTTAATAATTTCTCAAACTTTCACTAATTTAATAATTTCTCTGATTTCTCCTATTTCTCACTAATTTTGTAAGTTTAGACTAAGTTTATTCTAATTTCCCCAACTTTATTTGTTTTACCTTTTTCCCCAATATTTTCACTAATTTATCTCATTTTTCAAGTGTGTCACTAAATTTTTCAATTGACTCTAATTTTACCCAATTGTCTACAATTTTACACTTATTTTTAAAACTTAAACCTGATTTCCTTAATTTTGTTGTGCATTTCGTTCATTTATGTAATTCCTAAATTTTATTTAGTTATTCTAATTTGCAATTAATAACATATATTACAAACAAGAATGTATTATAAAATTAATCTAATCATTTGGTAATATTTAATAGGGAAAAATAAAAAAGGAATAATAAACTTTCTTTTCCACCTAAAATGACACCTTGCTTCTCTCTCTCTCTCCAACACTAAAAATGACACTTAGGTAATGAAAATGACCCTTGCAAAAGGTTGTATAAGCACCTGACATGGATCAACACCAAAAAAATATGACACAAAGTCGGTGCAAATGTGGCACAATTTGCATCACTATTTTACGCCACCTTTGCATCACTATTTCATTCAAGTACAACAAAAAAAACTCAAATATTGTAACGATGTGAAATTAACCCAATTTTTGGCACAAATTGCACTTCATGTAATATTGTGAGGGCACATTACTTACTAAGATAAAATTTATTATATTGCATATTGGCATATTGGCATATTGAGTATTTGGGTTCATACATTGTCTCTAACATGTTAGATTTGCATTAGAGCTTACATTTATATATAGCATTTATATTCTTTTATGTATGAGTCTAAAAGTCATGAATAGTTTAAACTCTAATCTTCTTGCTTTCACACAAAATTGAAAAATACAAACTATTAATTACATGATGTTAATTTTATCATTACAAATAACATATAATATTGGATATATTATTAAACTTGTACCCTTACAAACCCCAATTCTACTTACTTTTTGTTTCCATCTAGTTCTTTGATCTCAAATTTATATTTTTATACCTCATCACAAATATTCTTAACTGTTATAGGTTGTCACAAAGATTCTTAATTGATATAGGCCATGTGAAAACCATTGATTGTTGATTGTTTCATCTTCCCAAACTTTGTACAATCCTCCACATTTTCACATCTATAGTACCATTCTAAAATAACTCTAAAATCATTTCTTTATTGCCAATATATATATGAGATAAAATCTATTACAAAAATTGGTCATTAAAGTGATAATGTATATATGCACAATAAAGAGGAACGCCAACATGGTTCCTTGATAAAGGATTTTTAATACAATACTACCAAACGAATAGATCATACTTAAACTAATATATATATATATATATATATATATATATATATATATATATATATATATATATATAATATTACAAAGGCAATCACTTAAAATAAATGCACAATATATTGGCCACCATAAATAGATAAGATGATTAATTTTATTATACCTCCAAAATCAATTTGAATTTAAAAAGAAAAATTAAGGCAAGAAAATAAGGAAATAAGATATGAATGAAAAAGGCATTCTAGCACTCCCCTAAAAATATACTAAAAAAAAAAAATTAAATCAAATTTTGAAACCAATGACAATGTGACTTATCACGTGTGGCTCATGACAATAACAATCTCTTTCGATATGTGAAATTGTCAAAAACATAATCAATTTCATACCAATAATATTGATCTCAAAGCATTATCTCAAGAAAGGTATATTATTCACCCAAATTAGAGATAAATAAGGAGCTTATATACACTTGGCCTAAACTCAAAGTCATATTGGAAAATTATTTTGCGCATCAAAATAATGTAAAAGTCTTTAGAAATCATAAATGTTTAGAAATGATGAAACCAATAAGAATATAATTTTCCAACCTTCCTAAAAATACAAAATAATTGTATGTAAGTTTTACATCACTTCAAAGAGGCGGTAATCATAAATGAACAAAATATTGTAACACAAATTATTACACTAGTGCTCAACATGAATAACTGAAAACAATATTATAACCCATCAATAAAAAAAATAAACATAAGAAAGATGATTACTGAACCAAACCCAAATTTGATTCAATATAAGAAAACTAGACCACCCAAAACAAAATATAAAAGTTGAGCTAAAAATTGATATAAATTTCAACTAGCATGATCAATAAAAAATACAAATTAAACTCAAAATAATGCAAAGATTAATAAATAAAGGATTATATAATATTTATTTATACTAGAATGGTGATGGTAGTGTAGAAGGATGTGAGTGACAAACACCCATCTACAAGTGTTCAAAGGGAAGGAAAGGAAGAATAAAGGGAGCATAACAAGGAGCATAAGTAAGTCGATGTTAGGGAAGATGTATAAAAATATAGGGTAGTAGGATTTTAGAGTGTTCCGACAGTAGAGGATATCCCAGTCGTAATGATCTTGAATGAGGTGAATTCATGATTTTGTACCTCAAGGATTATGCCAAATCTATAAATTTTTGGGTTATTGACCAAGTGTGGGAGATCAAAAAATGGTTGGGAAAAAATTAGAGTATCAAGTTTGCAAACCAAGTAAATTTTCTTCCTCAAGGTTCCTTTCAAGTCATTTTTTATTTTGCAAAATAAAAAGATGAGATCTCCAAAAGCATTCCATGATTCACAGGGAGGGTTGTTTTGTATATGAGACCATGGGAGGGTTTTGATTAAAAAGCTAAGGATTTGACTATCATCCCTATATGGAATCGATTATATGGCCTCCCAACGAAATTATGGAAAGACAGAATTTTCAAAAAAGTGGGAAATAAGCTAGGAGAATACATATGCATGGAATAATCAATTAAAGTAGGTCTTTTGGAAGTTTACATAAGGATATCTGTGAAAATGGACCTGTTCAAACTTATATCTTTGACAATCAAATTCAAATCAAAATTTAGGGATTGATTGCAATATTTAGACTATGAAAATGACCTATTCATATGTAAGAAACTATCCAAAATAAAAACCTATCCAAGATCAAAAAAATGATGGGCAGAAATAACCTTAGAAGAATTAAAGGTAAAAAAGCAAAAGAAAATTTATAAACCAAAAGAAATAGCCACATAAAATAAATTTAGTCTTTTGCAATCAACACCAGAGGGTGGGTTTTTTTTTAGGATGATAATGTTTCCTTGGTAAAGGATACTTTCCCAATTCATCCTAATACTCAACATCTAGGGCATCCTTCAAAGGAGGTCCCAAAAGGAGGAAAAAATCTTGAAGAAGGAGAATAATTTGACGAGGAAGGTACATTGGAAGAAATTTGTGGTTTGGATGACATGTCTCATTGACAATTAAATAACATATTAAATCAAACTAAATTAGGCAAGCTAGAAACAACAAATTTGGGTTTAAGATCCCCTTCATGTTAATTATCTCATGGAATTTACAAGGGCAAATGCCTTGCACAAGCATAGACTGCTAAAGCAGCTTATATTTGAAATAAAAAAGATGTAATGCTTCTTCAGGTAACTATCAGGCACCTAGAACAAGAAACAGTTCTGATACCAACTTGTCAGGATCTTGCTCCTCAATTAGAGCACAATATGATTACCTCTGTATAAGCAACTAAACACAGAATTTAACCAGAATGAATAAGTAACTAGAAATATGAAACAACACAGGATATGAGAGACAATACACAATTGTATTAATATTCATCCAGAAGGAAATACAATAAAGAAGATGCCACACTTCTTCTTCCCACACCTCTAGAGCTCCCACACTTCTAGGGTTCACCAGTAATTCTCCTCCAACACTTTCCTCTCTCAATACAGGTCACAACAAACAACTCACACACAGAGGTGTTCACCTCCACTAGTCAGTAACAACGCTGCCAGTACACCAAGCACACAACCGTACTCCAAGTAGATCTCCTTTTCCTTGCTACCACCTGCAAATCAACAGACCTTACTTACCATGTAGATATCTCTACACCCTGAAGAACCCTTGTCCTTGCCTCACCAAGTCCTTATGATTCTTCAACCAGTACCCCGGTGGATCTTCTACCAGAAATTGCACAACCTACAACTCTCCCTGATCATACACACTCAGCACCCCTTTGGAACTAGGAGGAACACACCATGATCTCTTCTCTCTGAAGGAGCTAATTTCTGCTCTCTTACTCTCTCTCACACTTTTACAATACAGCCCATGAGTCTATTATATAGATCTCATGCATACAATAATTAGACACGCAACTCCAAGACTATAATTAGCCTTTAACATGCAAACTGACAGTCCAAAAATAGACCTGTTCTCGACCCCGCATGCAAACTACATGCACACACAGGTTACTGACGTTGGCTCTTTCCTGACCGATGTCAACCGACTCATAACCGATGTTGGTTGCTTCTGCACTGTTATATGACCGACATCGGTTGATCAGACTGACATCGATTGCCTTGCAACTGGTTCTGCAACTCCACAACCTTTGTAACCTCCTCTTGTTCACATCTTGGTGAAGCTTTTAGCTCCACAACCTAACAATCTCCCACTTGGAGATAAACAGCTACACCTGTACCTGTACACCATCTAATTTGTTTCATGGCTTGTATCCCTCTTCAAGCTCAATTTTGAAGACCAACCACCACACACCCTGTGGTGCACTCCTTGTCATCCAAGTAACCTGCCACATCTGAACCTACATATCTATGTAGTGAAGTCCTTAACCTTGCATAACATGTTAACCTGCTGCTAGTCCCTCTCAGATACCTGAGAATCCACTGAACTGCCCTCCAGTACTCCTTTCTCGAATTGGCTCCAAACTTTTTGACAACTCCCACTGCTTGGGAAAACTCAGGTCTACACTAGACCTCATGTGATTTCGAACACTATTCTAAGCTCTGCTTGAACTATCCAGCCCTTGGTGTGCTTACCAATTCTGCATCCTGTGAATTGAACCCCGCCAACACCTTCTTCACATCAGCTCCCACTAGAGACAAAATCAACCTGTGATCTTCCATGTCTCTTATGCCGAAGAATTTCACTGCTTCCAAATTCTTCATGACATACCTCTGAACTAACTTTACCTTTAGCTCAGAAACTCCCTGCATGTGTAACCCTGCAACAAGCAACCACACAACAGTAATAGGATAATGTTACAATCATCATCCAACCTGGTAAAGACAAACACAATAGTTACACTGACATTGACTAAAGCCCTGCTTTATCATCCACCTGTCAAAACTTGTACCACTATCCTGCAGCTTCCTCAAGACCATATACCCTGGCCTTCCGTCTCATGTGTCCATCCACTCTCTTCTCTAACCTGGGAATCCATTCCTCTATCAGTGCTTTCTTCCAGCTGACAACTCCACCAACAAACCCCTGTTTGGTTCTTCTCCAAGGACTCACACTCCTCATCCATGCCTAGCTCCCACTGTTTCCTGGATTCTACCTGCATTGCCTCTTCACATCTTCCTAGTTCTTGACCATCAGTAAGCAACAAATAAAGAAGGTGAACAATAAATATGAGGTTCACTTACCCTTTATGACCTCCACATGGGCGTTTGAGACTCCTTGATAGCTTGTTGTCTGCCCAAAATATGTTTCAGTGACCGATCTCGGCCATCTCCCAGTCTGCACCCGATCGATGTTAGTTCCCTGCACTGACCCTAACTGCTGACATCATTTCTCTAGCCAACGCCGGTGTCCCTTCTGTCGATGTTAGTTCTTGTCTAACTGACGTCGATCTTCCTGTTGCTAACATCGATTACTGTCTGACTGACGTTGGTCTTAACCTGCCCAACACCACCGACTCTGCTGATCTGCACATGACCAACATTGGTGCCTGTCTATTCGACATCGGTTCCTCCTGATCGATGTTGGTACCTGTGTTTTCCTGTGAGTGATGACTTTTTACCCGTGAGCTCCTTTTGGATCAAACCCCTGTCCATATTAACACAGCCCTGCTCAGAATAATTTAGTCCCCTCAGCTTATCTCTGTCCGTCATCTCCTCCATGAACACCAAGGCTTTTCAGTTCTTAAGTTTGTCAAAAACATCTGTCTTCCACTTAAGAACATGCATTCCCTTCTTACATATGTAACCAAGCCTACAAAGCCACATCTCTACAATAGAAGGTGAATCAGTAATATAAGTAGATAGATAAAGGATACCTACTTTCTTACCATCATCTAATTCAAGTGCATCCACTGTGAGAGATACTGTGCATCTCTCATCACCCAACTTTCCTAAAGAAATTAGACTCATCTCCAAGATTGGTCCCTGCATGACCTCATTCAACACCTGTGTGTTATCTATCTGTAATTTCAGCTTCACTTCCCCTTTGCCAACAATCTGACAAGGCTCACCAACCCCTAAATAAATCTCTCCAAAGTCTCCAAAGACATACCCATGAAAAGATGCTCTATTTCGGGCTGCATGGAAAGAGGCAATAGAATCTATAAACCAAGATTCTACTTTATCTAGAGCAACCTGTGCAACATCACCTGCAACATCTACTTCTACACGTTGATCTTCTACCAACCAACAATCTTCCTTTACTTGTTATTTCTTTCCATCAATCAAACCATTCGTGTTATTCAGTTTCTCCATTCGTAGCTTACTTTCTTTTGCCGTTGCTATACTCCCACTCAATCTGAAACCCTTGTGAGTACCCTATAATCAACACACACTAACCAGATCTGAAACACCCTGTTAGTAACCCAACCAAAAGCTCTGATACCACTTGTCAGGCACCTAGAACAAGAAACAGTTCTGATACCAACTTGTCAGGATCTTGCTCCTCAATTAGAGCACAATATGATTACCTCTGTATAAGCAACTAAACACAAAATTTAACCAGAATGAATAAGTAACTAGAAATATGAAACAACACAGGATATGAGAGACAATACACAATTGTATTAATATTCATCCAGAAGGAAATACAATAAAGAAGATGCCACACTTCTTCTTCCCACACCTCTAGAGCTCCCACACTTCTAGGGTTCACCTGTAATTCTCCTCTAACACTTTCCTCTCTCAATACAGGTCACAACAAACAACTCACACACAGAGTTGTTGTTCACCTCCACCAGTCAGTAACAACGCTGCCAGTACACCAAGCACACAACTGTACTCCAAGTAGATCTCCCTTTCCTTGCTGCCACCTGAAAATCAACAGACCTTACTTACCATGTAGATATCTCTACACCTTGAAGAACCCTTGTCCTTGCCTCACCAAGTCTTTATGATTCTTCAACCTGTACCCCGGTGGATCTTCTACCAGAACTTGCACAACCTTCAACTTTCCTTGATCATACACACTCAGCACCCCTTTGGAACTAGGAGGAACACACCATGCTCTCTTCTCTCTGAAGGAGCTAATTTTTGCTCTCTTACTCTCTAGCACACTTTTACAATACAGCCCATGAGTCTACTATATAGATCTCATGCATACAATAATTAGACATTCTTAATTACAATAATTAGACACGCAACTCCAAGACTATAATTATCCTTTAACATGCAAACTGATAGTCCAAAAATAGACATGTTCTTGACCCCACATGCAAACTGCATGCACACACAGGTTACCGATGTCGGCTCCTTCCTGATCGATGTCGGCTGACTCATAATCGACATCGGTTGCTTCTACACTGTTATATGATTGACGTCGGTTGATCAGACCGATGTCAGTTGCCTTACAACTGGTTTTGCAACTCTGCAACCTCCTCCTGTTTGCATCCTGGTGAAGCTTTTAGCTCCACAACCTAACAGTAACAAAGATGAAAGATGTTCTCTTCAATGAAAACATGAGGGAAATTTGAAGAATCAACAACTTTGTAGCTAAAATAACTAGACTTTTTGGAGGATTGGTTGTAGCTTGTAATCCTAATATACTCTCTAGATTTATACTAGATGATTGTGTTTATTGGCAAGCTATCAAATTTAATGAATTGGTCCAAAATTGAGTTTTATGTGTATCAAAATTTAAGGTCCAAATACAAGACAAGGATGACATATTTGTTAGCTTTATCTAAAAATCCTTAGGAATATTTTCCCTAATGAGAAATGGATCCTTGGTGGAGATTTAAATACTCTCATCTCCTTTGGAAATATTTGTAGGTTCAAGGGCTTTGTCGTAGTCTGTCTCAGATTTTGCACAATTTATTAAGGATGTTTTTGTTTTTGATGTAAAACTTAGAGAATAAATTTACACATGGTCTAATAGAAGACTTGGGGACAACTTTGTGGTTGAAATATTGGATAGATTTCTACTAATTATGGATTGGATCCATCTATACTTTACCTTTGATTTTGAAACTTTATTGGAGGTCGGCTCTAATCATTTGCCCATTAGTCTCTCCATATTATGAGCAACTCCTCTTAAAAATAGACCATTTAAATTTGAACTCATGTGGACCAAATAAACTTATTTAAAAGACAAAATTAAGGAATGGTGGAACACAAGGTTGACAGGGAAAAGGATGTATATCCTTGCCAATAAATTGAAGGTGATTAAAAAAAATAAAGGACAAGAATAGAAATGAATTTGGGTAACTAACATTGAAGAAATCTAAACTACAAAGCAAATTATCCAAAACTAATCTCTCATTCAACAACATGGCATAAATAAGAGGGTAAAATCCAAAGAGGAAACTCCTATGGAAGATTGGAATAAACTACTTCTCTAGGAATGAATTCACTAGAAACAATAATCAAGAGTTGGATGAAATAAGAGGATAAAAATATAGATTTCTTCCATAGAAGTTTTGTAATGAGGAGAAATTTTAATAGGAATTTCAAAATAATCACACTCGTATGGTAAATTCTATTTGAAAATGATGATATTAGTTTAAAAGCTAAAGTTTTTTACAAAGATCTCCTTACTGAGGCTCTCTAGGATAGGTCTATTGCTAAAGATGATATTCTTAGGCACATTCTTTTTATTGGTTTCTGAAGTAGATATCAGTTCCCTTGCAACACCAATAACAGCAAAATAAGTGAAGATTTTTGTCTTCTCATTCAAACCGCACAAAGTCCCAGGCCTAGATTGATTTCCATCTATTTTTTTCAATTATACTATGGTATTGTTATGGAGGATGTGAAAACAACAATTTAAGAGTCAGGTAGGAGTAAAGAAGTCCTTAAGAAATTTAATTCTACTAATATTACTCTTATCCCCAAGAAGAAAAATGTTATTTATTTTGACTCCTACAGGGCTTTCTCCTTATTTAATGTCATTTAAAAATTCATTTATGAAGTAATGGCCAATATATTAAAAAGACTCCTTCCTAAAATCATCTCCCCAAAACAAGGGGGCTTTGTGGCTGGCAAACATATTCTAAATGAAATTATCATTGCACATGAATTGGTTAATTATGTCTCTTATAAAAATCAAAGCAACATGCCCATCAAGTTGATTATAAATAAAACCTTTGATAGAGTGATTTGAGATTTTTTTGCTTTGCATATTGGGTTTAGCAAGGACTAGAGAGAGTGGGTTTTTACTTGCATCGGCACTCCAAAAATTTTAGTCCTTATAAATTGTGAACCACCTGGATTTTTCAAGTATTCTAGTCTCAGACAAGGAGATTCATTGTCTCCTTATAATTTAATCTTAGTTGTGGAAGCTCTTGGAAGATTACTTACTCACCTTAAAGAAATATAATCTATGCAAGGAGTCACAGTAAAAAATAATGCTCCCAAAGTTTCACATCTACAATTTGTTGATGACAATGGACCTCAACCATTCCAAAAGCACACAGAGTAAAAGTACCCCTCGATATTTATGAAGAAGCTTCTGGGAAACAAGTCAACAAAGACAATTCAAAAATCTTCTTCTTTAAGAAAACAAATATGTTCAAATTACCATCTGTATATTTTTAGAAATTAATCTAGGAAAGCTACCTTGAACATATTTTGGTATCTCTCTCTTTGATGGAAGAAATGTCTCTATTTTATAAAATTCCATGGTGGACAAGATTCTCATAATTTGGAAGATTGGAAGGGTAAGTGGCTCTCCTTTATAGGAAAAATTCACTTACTAAGATCATGTCTTCAAGCAATGCCCATTTATATGATGTAAGTTCTTTAGAAAACTTCCAAAGTTTTGAAATGCATAAAATCCAATCAAATTAGGGTTTTATGGGGTGGATTAGATGAACTAAATAATATGGCTTCAGTAAAATGGGATAAGATTAGCTTGCCCCAAGATTGGGGTGGATTAGGGATCTGAATCAATAGCAAAATTAATCTTGTTCTTGGTGCAAGATGGCATGGAGGCTTTATGCCAAAAATCATTCTCTTTGTAAAATAATTTTAAGAAGAAAATGTTTGGATAACATCTCCCATGAAAGAATGTTCATTGTTAATGAGAATAAAAAAGGCTCACACATTTGGAATCTGATGGCAAAAGCATTGTGTCATCAATGCTCATCTCAGGTGGAACATAGGTAAAGGGAACAAATCAAAATTTTGAATAGAAATCTAGATCAATTCTCTCCCTTTGAAAAAATTGACTTAGTTAAATGGCTTTCAAGCTTGGTGTGAGGAAAGGATTGTAAATTTAGTCAAAGATTACTTCAATGAGAATAATAATGGTTGGAAAGATATTCATATCCCTGTGCATATTCAAGGTGGAAAGAAATCTCTTTTGACATTACTTAGACCATTTCATTTTTCTAGTCACAAAGACAAGTTGGTTTGAATGGGCTCTGAGATCAAAGCTAGTTACAAATACTTTTAAGCATGGATATATATGATTAAGATTCTTTTCCTTCAAAAAAAAGTTTGGTGTAAGTATGGTGTCCTCAAGGTAAATTATTTTCTTTGGAAAACTTTTTGGGACCACATTCTCACTCAATTAGACTTGAGAAAAAGGGGATTTCATGGCCCTTCTTAGTCTGTTTTTTACAAACAACATGAAGAGAACACTAATCATCTTCTACGACAATGTCACTTCTCACATCAAATTTGGAGTTCTTTCATTCAAAGATTCAATTTTTCCTATGTTATTTCACATAATATCAAAGGTCTGATAGATGTTTGGTATTCAATTATTAAATCTCCTCCATTGTTGCAGATTTGGAACACCATTCTTTTAGTAACTTGTTGGAGTATTTGGCTTGAAATATTCAAGGGGATATTTAAAGGGGAAACTAAGAATGCAAACACAATCTTGTTTACCATCCTAATCTCTATCAAGGAATTAATCCTCATCTGGTCTCTAAAAGATGGTAGGATTGCTCCTTTTTTTTTGAAATTATTCTCCATTAGATGTAAGAATCCCTTTGGGGAACACCATTTTTTATTAATAATAATAATAATAATAATAATAATAATAATAATAATAATAATAATAATAATAATAATAATAATAATAATAATAATAATAATAATAACTTTCCCGAAGGTCTGTTTAAGTAATACCAATCCAAACATGCATTCTAGGTTTCAAGATCAATACGTGATTATAATGATACAACACATCATAAAAGCAAAGTTCAACAACTCCTAACAATTGCTCATACATTCAAACTCAAGTGTAATTTTGCATAATATGTATTCCAATATAACAAATATTCATTAATGCAATAAGAAAGTATAAATGTTTATAAACAAATTTTAACATATACAAATTAGGTAAAATGTTTTACATCATTTTATGACCTCTTAATTACATCTTGTCAATAATATCTCATTGAATGTACCTCGTGTTTTACTTTACATGCATCAATGAATATGATAAGGGAAACACAAATGCAGTTTGTTCAAGTTACTCTTACTAACATCATTTGATATAGTCTATTAACAATCCAACAACTACGTGCTCACAAATCAATTAATCTTTCATTGATTATGACACTTTTCTATGTATACAATAGTAAAATAACATTTTATAACTCGGTTATTTTCCAATTAAACATATTCCAAAAGTACGAGGGACAACTATTTAATTCCAAATTTCATAGTTCATAATTACAAAGTTTTGTATCAATGTAACAGGTACATGGAAATACAATACATAAGAATCCATTAAGCATATCTCAAAACATACAATATGAGATAGTGTCTAATGTCATAAAAAATGACTAATTTGAGGGTGTTATATCATTAACATACATCCTTTTTAAATAACTAGTTACAATGTGAATAGCATCTAAAAAGTGTTTCCTTCATGTGAATTGAGATAAGCAGAAGAAATATCTCAGGTTGGTAGTAGAATGTGTAGATGCAAAGGAGAGTATCATGGAGGGTTTTACCTCCAACCATAGAGCCTTTCAGATATCGACCCCCTCGCCCCCCGCCAACATTTAATCCACGTAGCATGATGTAGTGCCACTTTGAACTGAGATAGAAATTGGTACATTCCCAATAAATAATACATGTAATACAATGCTTACAATCGTAAGTATGGATTTGAAAAGTCTCCTTTGACGTAAACAACTCAGTGAAACACTGAGTTATCGTGAGTCTAACTACGATTCCCTCTTATCTTTTAGTACTCACATCCAGAGCATCATGGCATAAATCCGTGGTCTCCCCTACCTACTTATCTAACAATTGATAAGTCTTAATGCTTCCTATGAGTAAACACTATGATATTTGGAATTATTTATGGGACAAAGCCTTAGATAGGTATCTTTTACCACCCACCCAGTCGAGGTCTCATCCACACCTTAATGACTGATCATATAATAGTTTGGTGTACATTTGGTTTATGTGTGATAAAATCTATCACTTAATAAAATATTCAAATCCATAATGGCATATTATAGATAGTGAACCCATGTCTTGTGATGCCTACAAAAATATGGCAATAGTGATTGAAGGCAAAATACTCCTTATTTCAAAAGATAATTTTGCAAGGTTTTGTTAACGTCTATTAACCCTCATTTAAATAGTTATTAAGGAAGGCGTGATTTTATATGTTCATAGTTCATATCACTAACTTTATCAACATTATTTAAGAAAAATATTAATAATGTGTTTTATGTTTAAGAGGAGCATTTTTTTTGAACACAATCTAAACCGACGCTATTTTAGATTAATCTAATGTTGTGTTATAAAACTAAAAGGGAGTAAAAGTAACTCATCTTATAATTTTACTATCATAAAAACATATCCATTATTAGACGAACATCATCACATGACAATCAACTTTTATATGATTATTTTCTTCAATAAGTAAGAGAGAAAAGTAGATGACAATCAACTTTTATATGATTATTTTCTTCAATAAGTAAGAGAGAAAATACTTATTTTGCCTTGACACTACATTAACGATTGTTATTAGAGTATCATTCATTAGTCTTCTTGATTTCTACAAAATATCTGTTTGGTAGTGGATAATTAGCAATAATAATTGTTTTATTTAATTGCATTTGCAAGTCCCTATGGGGATTAAGGTGCATTGCTTCCAATAAAGCATTGTTGTAAAAGACAAACATCATGTAAATCCTTCATGAATCGGAAGAAAATATTAAATAAATTGGTAATTAATTTAGGTGCATTTCCTTAGTATGACAATATGTTTAAAAGAAAACAAAATCAGTCCATAAAAAGGTAAGTACAACCAGTCAAACAGAGATAATATATAAAGGTTAAATAGTAAAGCGAATTTCTTAATCAAGTTTTATAATAGAAGAGTTAACGTCGAAAAGAGATTAAAAATTCTGCAATAATAATAAAGTAGCCCTTGTGTCAAGAAATGATGATTTATTACAACTCTCAATCCCATAAACTCTTTAATCTTGTGGATATTATTAAAATATTTCATTCATTTATTTAAGAATGAAGCATAGTCCAAAAATCAATTCACAAGGTCCCATGCAATCAAAGGAGTTTCAAGTAGTTAAAATTTATTAGAAAAAAACAGATTCCCAATTATTCAGGTGGGGCGCAGTTTTGAAGAATTTATTAAAGTGAAATTGAAAATTAAAATTTTGTAAGAGATGCATGTAATCATCATAGTAATTGAAAAAAACTCATTTTCCTATTGTTTAAGCATGGTGAAAGGGAGCTAGATACAACAGATGTCATTTTACGGTAGTCACGCGTAGCATACAGTGATTAAACGCAGTCCAGGATGGTTTCAATGTAGTTTAGAAGAATAATAGGAACAAAATATAGCCAAGGAGAAGTGGGATGCAATCCAAGAGAACTAATACGCAATCTAGAAGAAGCTCCATGCATTTACACATAGAAGAACGTAGTCCTAGGAAGATAAGATTAGTTCTATGCATTGACTACACATTCATTTCATCCAACATACTAAAACAGTGGTTCTTAACACATCTTTAGAGTCTAACCAAATAAGTTTGTGTCACACCATATCACTACAAAACAAGGAATTATTACATATGCAAAAACGAGATATGAGATTAGAAGACCATCTTTGTAGAAGTCTCTAATAAAAGGGTTGGTATAACTATTTAGGTGGGGTCTAAGAATAATTGGACACCTCCACAAGCGCTACCTATTAAGCTCAATTTTGATGGTGCTGCAAAAGGGAACCTTGGGTGCGCAGGGGCTGGAGGCATTTTTAGGAATGACAATGGTTCCTTGCCACTCGGATTCAATGAAGCACCAGAAAAATGCACCAACAATTTTGTTGAGACTAAAGCTCTTTGGAGAGGTTTAAAAATTGCATAGGAAAACAAGTGGACCAATATTGATACTGAAGGAGAGTCCATAATCATTTTGGATGCTTTGAGGAAAGATCACATTAGAAATTGGAAGCTTGTTACTATTATTGAAGACTATAACACTCTTCTTGAGAGCTTCTTTGTCCAGAATATCAGCCACATAAGTTGGGAAGGCAACCAAGTTGTGGATCATTTCGCCAATTTACGTGTTTGGTTTAAATTCTTGTCAACTCAATTTAAAATTGGTGAACCCCCAACTCTTAAGTAATAAGGCTAAATCTCTCTTAGCAAAGGACATCCAAGTCACTTCTATCATTAATGATCGTAATCATGAAATGGCATTAGTTTGAGGGCACTTGCAAATTCTCAATTAGGCCAATATCATCGTTCGGATTGTGCTTGATGGTAGATCTTTTTGAAAAGGCTTTGAAGGCACGTTTGGGGTATAAAGGCTCACCATTCCCTACTACTTTTGTCACTTTTTTAAAATGATGGATGGTATGTAGAGCATCGTCACCCCTCACGGGTATGTCATTTCTTTACTTCGCTTTCTCTAAGTTATTTTGATTCATTTGCATTTGAATATGCCCTAATCTATAAGATTTTTTTGGGTTTTTTGTTGACATATAAATTATTGAAATCTTCTTGTCAAATGGCAATACTATTTCATCCCCCACCTCTATATTTGAAATTTGACTCCTTGATAGGTCTGAGTGGCTTATGGATCAATACTTCTTGGATTCTAATGCATTTTTTGGTTAATATGGAATCATATCGGTCTTTTTAGTCCCTAGGTCAAGAAAATGATTTTGTAACTCCATCTTCTACCCAAAAATGCTTTGTAAAGAGTGTTATGAGCTTTCACTTCCAAACAATTTACCAACTTGACTGTTTTGAAGATAATTTGTTCCTCTTTACTCAAAAGAACAAAAACTCTTGACTCTTCTATGTTTCACTCTTGGCTTAAAAAAAAATTGTTTATGGCATACTATTGAGGGGTTGGCACAGTCTTTGTTTTTCCAACTATACAAACATGGCAAGAAGCAATGACATGGCTAGAAAATTAGAGGTAAGGAGATTGTTGTAAACACAATTAGAGAGATGAATAACATCATGATTAAATGATATTCCCTTAAGGAAGTTCATAATTATTTGATAGGACTAGCTCGTGATCTACAACTAAGGCAACTTAATGTGGGGATGCTCATTAATAAGGGTAAAAGGATTACAACAATGGAGGCAATAAACTTCTAGCATAAGGCATTAATTGAAGGCATCAAGGATTATAGATTATTGAAGTGGATGACTGAAAATATTTTTCATGTGAGACGGTGCCTTTGTTGACTATGTTTTACAAGCCATGAATGATCCCTCTCAACCCACACCCATGCTCGATACATTGAAGGTCGCTGAACTAATTGGGGTCCAAACTATTTTATTTGGTGCGAGTAACACTATTGCAGTTCGTGAGGATGTTGATCTTGGTCTACACTTGGAGACGATGTTGGATCAAATTTGGGGAGCTTCTTAAATATCTGGTTGTTGATGAAATTATAGAAGGCCACAAAATTGATGTCAATTGTGTTAATAAGCTTGATATTGACACCACAAATTTCAAAGATTTGAATCTCCCTAAATCTCTTGCAACCTTGGTTCTGGAGGACAAAGAAAGGGAGCTTGGTACTTACAAGATGGTGTTTGATTCCAATGAGTGTGTTGTCTGAAGATTGGAAGCTTTCTTTTAATTTTTGCTATAGCCTATGGGCTTGAATAGTTGTAATTTTGTTTACACTATTGTGTACGGGTGTAAGAATTAACTGTTGCATTCCTAATCATATCATTTTTTGGGATGTTATTATAATAAATGGGCAATAGCTGCTTTTTTTTTGCCGATCAACCAAAAAAAAATTAAAAAATAAATAAAAAGAGAGAAATATCAAGGAGTGAATAGGAAGCCAAGAGTTGAAGAAAATTGAATGAGAAAGAAGCTTGAATCCCCTTAGTGGCAATGAACTTTAAAGGAATTTTGTCTACAAGACATGGTTGAACACTATTTCCCACTCATACCAAAGCAATCGTGTTTTACTTATTGGCATGTTTGGAGTGTGTGCAAGAGATTAACTTTTGACCTTGTATTTCATTAATGGGTGCAAGTATTGGTGCCAAAGTGCATTTTTTTTTGTTGGTGATCATTTGTTGTTATTTATCGTTGATTAGCAACCCACTCAAACATTGGTATTATTATTTGGTGTTGATCAATAACTCACTCAAATAGGTCACTAATGATAGCAAATTTGTCTTGAATGATGTTCGAGTTCATCCATATTGTAGGGCTTGCCAATAAAAGTTTGGGCATGTAGGTCAAATAAAAAAACAAATTGCACATCATAAACTAAATTCAATTTTGATTTTAAAATGTCAACCATCAATATATCTTAAAATACAAATCTCAACACCAAATGGAAGGAAATTGTGACATCAAAGGTACTGCAAAATAAAATGATAAAAGTACTACAGCAAACAAAAATATTTGAGTTCCAATTAGGGAAATGAAGTAGATGTTAGATTGTGTTCCTTATAGTTGTATAAAATTAACTCGATACATCATTGTGACAAGCATAAGAACTGTTTTAAAGGTCGCTAGGGTGAAAAAATGTTTTCTTTAAACGTTTTTTACTTCTATAGTTTTTAATTGATATTCTAGATTCAATTTTTTAAAATTGTACTCTTAACAACCCAGATAGTGCCTCAGTGACTACTTGTTGCCACATTCATGTGTTTGGTAAATATAATGCAAAAAAATAAAACTCCTCATATCACGACCATTAGAAAAACAACTCATATCATGGACTATTCATACTCTATCATTCATCAAATTGAATTGCATTCCCTAACCCAACTTCAAATAATTGAGTCGAATAAGTTTAACCAAATTCTTTTAAGTTCTACACATTGCCTAAAATAACATAGCTCTACTCAATAACTATATATAAGTGTCTTTATCATATGAATTTTGGAAAAGAATACTCATTGCCAAACAAATATAACTAGTATTTGTGTAGAAAATGGTTGGTGTGTTAGTAGAAATTGGAGAGGAAAAAAAATACAAGAATCTCAAATATCATTCAAAATGATTAAAGGACTAGGAGCTATTGTAATGCCATCATCCCAGGAACACCTACTTATTTATATCATAATTTAAGAAGGGTTTTTTTAGTGCAGTAATGCTCATAGTGTAAACAAATTTTAACATAAATTCTGCAAACACCAATCTCTATACAAACACCAACTTGCTGTTATTTAACAAACAACTTTACCAAAAACACAGATTAGAAAAGTGCAATCTCACTTCCTGTGAAGCTGAGTATTTTCAAGTTATTATTTATCAAATTGAGTAGTAATTCATCTAGAAGAATTGGAATCGCCATTCCAAAAGGTTGTTATTTAGCTTGTCTTTGATGTTACAACGTTTTGACAGATCCAATTAGACACAACTAGTGAACCAATTTTATTAAAAATGACGAGCACATACAACTCGTCAATCATGCATCACAAAGATGCAAATTAAATTATTATTCTATAATAGGTGTGGATTTGTTCACACCACTGTTCACCAATGCTAGAAGTAAGTTGCAATCCAAGTATATAATTTATCAAGAACCGGCTTCTGCATTTGTAGAAGAACAACCTCGTTCAATACACTGCAAAACATGATAATACAAAAGGCAGGAAAAGTTTAATCATATTAATCTGCATAAACCATTCCTACAAGCCATAGCTATATATAATATCAAAACAAAACAAATAGCTATATAGTCCTTCAGAAACAGGAAAGTAAGCAACCATAGAAATAAGATAATAGATTCACAAGTAGCACGTGTAGTCTTTGAACTTAGGCAGATGGATCTTAGTCAAAGGGATGAAATCATGGAAAAATCCTCTAAAAGCTAGTTTGGACACCAAGAAACCATGTATGCAAACTAAAGGCACCTAGGTGCATTGAGTGCCATTGAATTGCAAGCTATGCAAAGAAGAATTTATTATCCTGATTGAACCATGGTTAACAAGTTGTCAACCACTACTACAATCAATGAAAATTTATTATTTCACATTATGTTTGCAACAAGTAACAAAGCATTTAAAAATCTACAGGACGACGAGTAGGCCAACGAAGTAGGATGGGGTAAACTCAGCATTAAAAAAACCTACAAGAGAGTTAATTTAATCTTTACAGGAGGCATTAGAGAGGACTGTAAAACTGCCTTAAAGTAATATTTGTATGATAGAAACCCAATGTTCTCTGTTGTGAGTGGGTCGAGCCAGTTTAGACATGTATTCTATTCTCTTGCACTTATGACTGTCATTTATATTGATGTTATGCTTTGATAAAAATCAAATTTAGAACCATCTATGAAGCGAAACACAACGAGATGCATTTAATTGGCTTCTTTTTTGCATTGAATGGTGGAAATTAAAGGACATACTTTATCTCACCCCTAGCCCTATTTCTCCCAGACTTGAGGCAACAGGAAGGGCTAAGTGCCCTCCTTGGTAAAACATAGCCAATTGGTTATAGTTATTAAACAAATCAAGGCCTGAAGGATCCCCTCTCAGAATCTCAAAACCCCGACATATTTGGTTAAGGTCTGACCCTCTTCCCAATTTTATTGAATGGAAAGCATCGTATTAGAGTTCCATATAGAATGCTGACTCTCTTTCTTTCAAATGGGAAACTCAGAAAGGATATAGATGAGCTTCTAAGAAAATCTTCAATGTCAGATTATTTGGCTTGAACCACATGACAAAGCTGTCCAAGGCTAGGCGACCGAGAATTCAAGAACTACGGGTGGCATCAAGATCCCTTCTAGACCAAGAGGGTATTTCCTTTCCATATTTGTTACAAAAGACAGCTGGATGTTGAAATTTAAACCATGACTATCCCACAACCAAAGAGTCTTGTGGTGACTAACCCCAAATTGAAACCGATTTTTTCCAAAACCCACAATAGTGAGCAGGCATTTCGTCAAACACTTGTATTTAGTTGGAGTTAATGTATTTTCAATGTGTTTTGATATGGGATCATTCAAAGTGCAATTTATGACAATATCGGTTCAACAAGGAAATCCACGATGCATAGAGATATCATAGACATTTCAACGAACACTTTGCATGAATAAATATTCAGCAACAGTACACTCAGCTGTCATAAGGAGGTTATAATATAGAGAGCTTATCAATCTAACCTGGAAGTCTTCATTGGATGTATTATAGAGAGATTACAGCTGTGTATCAAAATATTGCTTCAAAATGATGTAACTTCTACAAGGGTGATTGTTATCATACAAAACACTCAGCTGTAGCATGCCAAAATTTACCCTGTAGCTGATTATACTCAGAATTCTCCCTGAGGTCCACTCCAAACTGTTTGAAATCTGCCTCTAACAGCTAAGCTTACTGCTGTGACTTCAACTCTTTTTCCAACATCAAGTGCTTGGCATCTATAGTGCTGCATTCCACCCAAACAACACCCTTACAGCTGCGTTCCACCTTTTTAAACCTCAGCAATCTCAACGCTGCAATCCCAATCTGCTCTTGACCCCCACGTGAGTCTCTTATACCACCTGCTTCATACCTTTCAACAACAAGCATTC
This sequence comes from Torreya grandis, assembly GCA_037957365.1. NCBI lineage: Eukaryota > Viridiplantae > Streptophyta > Pinopsida > Cupressales > Taxaceae > Torreya > Torreya grandis. The sequence continues at coordinate 1,755,917 of JARHVA010001602.1, forward strand.
AAAACAAGCAATCGATCTTCCTTTAATCAAAACGTGACTCCACTAAGGAGTGCGAATTGCTTCAGCATTCAAACAGACTTAAGTTTATCATTTACCTTATGGCACCCATTTCCAAAACAAGCACAAATCAACAATTTAAACACACTTATAAATCTTCTTCCAATCTGCACTAACAAATATAATATTTAGCACAAATCTCATTATATTTGTTTCAGCTGTGACAAGGGAATTTTATCATCAAACCCTCCAACCAGCAACATTCAGCACACAGGGAATCTCTATATGAAATTGCTCCAAACCTTCAGCGTTCAGCACAAGCGTAGATTCTAAAGTAAATCTACCAGCAAGCTTTTCTTGCACAAACTGTAACTCTGAATGAATCACACAACATTAACCAAGGAGGATCTTTCACCAACGTGACCAATCTTCTCCAAGAGGGTTTTCGTCTTCAAGAAAGCTGAGATGAACCAGGGTCAATCCCACAGAACTACAAGGGTTTCACAAGAGGAAATAAAAACAATTTGCATATCCAAATAAGCTCTCTAAATCTCCTTTTATACTTTTTCCGCCTAACTTCCCAGAAGATATATTTTTTAAATTTACTATTTTAATAAAATAACCCTTTTTGTGCTCCAAAAGACATTTTTTATGAAATAATGATTATATTTGATATGCAAGGTCCCTTTTTCCAGTGTCTATGATTTAAAACTTTTAATTCCCTTTCCAACGAGCTATTACACTAAGTTGATTTTTAAATTATTTTATAAAATTAAGCAACCTTAGTGAAATAATTAAATTAAAGCTCAATAATTCACTTGAGTTGCGGAAACCGACAAACAACATCGGAATCAAAATATGACTATACTAGAATGATACTGATGATGAATAATGCTAATTGGGGTCGATCGGGTGACTTCCTATTAATAGACGCTCTCTCCAAGAATCTTGGATAACACACCAAAAGCCAAAATTCACTTCAGAAAGTGTCATAGGAGCCATCAAGACCAACTGAGCTCACTGCCAACAAACATCCCTACAGAACACAACCTGCATACTCCAAGAACCTTGGAGTTCCCCTCATAAAACACTAAGCTGCTTTGGTCAAAATTGGAATCAGACAAAAGCTGGCAAATCAATATTACTGAAAATGGGGATATTACAAGTCTATGTAGACCTAATCGGTGATTGAGTTTTGATTAGCACTAAGTAACTTAAAATAAAATATGTCATTCTAATTGGATTTTCAAGTCCAGTTGGCAAAGGTAGTTCAATGAAACATACCATAGACCAAATCGGTAACAAAAGCCCTATCAACAAAGCACTTTCCTTTCAATTTATACATCATTCTAATTAGGTCAAGGACTCCGACTAAAATTGTAACTGCTCACCAAAGACATCGCTGAGCTAGTCGAGGTTGAAGTTCCGATTAGTGCTATGTGCCATCAACGGAAACGCCTGTAATGTCCCCTTCTCAAACCTGATCTTCACAGTGACTGTTGGCCTTTTTCTGGAAACCCGAAGGCTAGTCGGAAGGTACAAATTAAGGTTTCCTAGTTTTTAAGATGTCCTTGCTCGGAGTTTTGATGGCGGATTCTTTCTGGGTTTTCAGAGAGCTTCACAGTGGTATGTTCATTTCGGCATTCGGAGCACTTTCAGGAATTTACTATTTTTAGTAAGTTCGGGATTGGCACCGGAACGGGATTTTGAGAGTGGGGTTGGATTCGTCTTGTCAAGACCTTTCCAACGAGCTATAGATCATTGATTTCTGACATCATCTTGGCCTCTGTTTTAAAGTCCGTAAATTAAACATTATTATTTAATTTTGGACCTTGGTGCCTAGGCTCAACGACTTAATGTTGAGGTTGAAAAATAAAAGAATTAAAGAGGATTATATTATTTTCCCTCTCATGTTTTATCCCATATACAAGAGGATTTTAGAGACTCTCGGTTGGAAAAGTATAAAAGGAGGAGTGCTCTCATTTCATTATCTTTGTCTACAGGAATGTTTTGCTGCCAGATTGGTTTTGGGATCGCTTCGAGGAATGAAGGCCTCCTAGCTTGGGCATCGATTCTTGTTTGAGAGACAACAACTAGTTGTGATTTAGTTTAGTTTTGTGAGTTCATTGGGTTTTGTGCATTGTAATCTGCATTGTGTCTAATTAGTATTCTGATTTTGCATATTAGAGGTTTCCAGATCTTACATTTTAGCTACAGCAGATTCGAATTTTAATTTGTAAATCCAAAAATACCAAAAAGATTGTTCTGGGTATTGTGTCATTGCATCTTATTGGTAAGGGCGCCCCTTCATGAATATTTGCAGATTTTAATACGAAGCTTATGATTTTATAATGCAAATCCGTCATTCTTTGAACGCTGTACTTTCTAGAGTGCATTGGGATTCGTGTCAGTAATTAATAACCATATTTAGATGCCATTTCTTATTACTAAGTTAGGCGCCATCATTTTGAGGGTCTATTGCATCAGATTTGAGATCCATAGGGTGAGAAATGAGAGTTATGAGCATATGAGTAAATTCATAAGTTGCTGGGCCGTACTGTTTCAGATCTGCATTGGGCTGCGTGCATCAAATAAATAGTATCTTTTGAGTGAGTTTTAGTGTTCTGATTTGGTCGCCATCATACTAGAGTCATTGTGCAATTCGTTTCATGAGAATTGATGAAGTTTTGATCAAGTTGTGAGTAAAATTGTGAAGTACAGAGCTGCTGTTCGTGCACACGGAAATCTGGACTATCATAAATCAGAATTTGAGGTTGGTCTGTTTGTTGTACTTTCAGATCTAATCCTTGTTATTCAGTGAAGGAAGTTCAATACATATTATTGCAGCTTGATTTATATGTTGATCCACATTCAAAGCAAGATCTTATCATTCATATTGTAAACTGGCAGTAGTACTGACAGTATAGTTATTCTTGCTCATCATAGTTTGTAATGTTCAGCGTCTCGTTCAGTAATTGTTTGTAATAGATAAATCTCCGCCCTATGGTAGCTACTCTCCCACTCTGGGTTAGCAAGCACATTCTGGGTGTTGAGTATTTCCAGCTTTCAGCATTTTCTTTCAAACACTGTTATTTGTAATCACTCCGTCAGATGGTCGTCCCTCACTCCGCATTGGATTGGGTAGCACATACTTGACGTTGAGTTCCCTTTTAGCATCACTCCGTCAGATGGTCGCCCCTCACTCCGCATTGGATTGGGTAGCACATACTTGACGTTGAGTTCCCTTTTAGCATTTATTAGTAGAAGATCCTCTGACCATATGCTCGCCATCATCGGCGCCATCCTTGGTTAGAGTTACTTCCTGCATAAGCACTTTGTTTCAGATCCTCTGACCAATGCTCACCCCTGGCCCACATCGGGATACTGGTGTACATTCTGGTTAGAGTTTCTTTTTGCACGTTTTGGTTTATCCTCTAACCTTAACGGGTTCATTGATTGTAATTTGCAATTTGTAAAAATCGAAAAAATTGGTTCGGAATATTTCAGTGGTATCAGAGCTAAGTATCCTGCCATCCTGTGAACAAACCATCTATGAGTGACAGAGAAAAGAGATACATAGCAAGAGAAGATAAGAAAATTGCAAAACAGTTCCAGTGGTATCAGGTTCCCGAAGGTCAGACAACTTCAGAGGTCTTGAGGGCTCATTGGGAGTCTTCTCAAGAAATAGATATGGCAGAAGGTGAGAGATCAGTCGGGGGTAACGAGAGGTTTACCAACACCAGAAATGATAGTGGGAAGGGAAGAGAGAGATCGATAAGTCCCGAAAAGAGATTTGAAAAGAAGATGGATGCCTTGATGGATATGGTATCTCTCATGTTGGGGAAAGTGGGTCAGAACCCAACTCTACAGAACAACCCCGGATACAGAGGAGAGCCTAGTGCCTCAAATCAATTTGATGGAAGTGTTGCTCAGCCTATTTCAAACAACACTTACATTTCGTCAAGGCCCTTCAAACCCACCTTCGTAGCACCAGTAAACACCCAACCTAACCCTGAAGAGAATGCTTCATTTGTGGAACAATTGAGACGTGGCCATGCGGAGTATGATTCTCTCCCTGATGACATCAAAATGGACATGTCCTATAATGAATTTATAGATCATAAGAGAAAGAATAAGGGACAAGGGAGAAATTATGACCAAAGAAGAACTCCAGCAAAAGGAGACTTGCATCAAGCTATCAACAAGGTTATGCTTTCCCACTTTGATGGAAGTGATAATAATTCTGCTCGAGCTTGGATTCAGAAACTAGACAACTATTTGGCTCTTAGGCCAATGGCTGAAGAAGACGCGATTAAATTCGCTACGCTACACCTAGATGGGGTGGCGCATGAGTGGTGGTACCATGGCCTAGTCACCTTGGGTCATGGGTCTATCACTAGCTACGATGAATTCACCAATAGACTCATTGAGAGGTTCGAGAAGGACCCAAAAGTGCATTTTAAGGAGTTGGCACAGTTGAAGTAGTATGGCACTGTTGATGCTTACATAGCTGAGTTTCAAAGACTTTCAGTTATGGTCACATGAATCACTGAGAGAAGATTAGTGATCCTATTCAGCGAAAGTTTGATGGAGCCACTCAAGGGATGGATCAAAGCTTTTGATCCACCGTCCTTACAAGAAGCAATGAAAAAAGCTAGAAACATGGAGTGGGCTGCTCCCAAAGCAAAGTTCCATTCCAAACCATCATTTCACAATAAGGATAGAGGGAAAAGGTTTCATCAAAAGCCTTACCATAAGGAGTTTAAACAGCAGAAACCTTTTGGCACAAGATTGGATCCAGAGACTATCAATGAACTCCGAAGAAAGGGGTTATGTTTCCGATGTAGAGAAAAATGGTCTCCAGAACATGTTTGCCCAAAGGGAGTCAAATTTCACCAGATTGAGTATTATTCAGCTGGTGAAAGTAACTCTGATTTTTCAGACCAGCAGTTTGATCCCGAAGATAGTGAAGTGGAAAGAGCTCCAGAAGAGTCCGAAAGTGAAAAAGAAAGTGGTGGTACGTTGGCTCAACGTTCGAGCTTCCAAAAGAATGAGTCTTTCAAAATTCGTGGGACAATCAAAGGGCAGCGTATTGTTGCTTTAATTGATACTGGAGCAACCCATAACTTCATTGACGAAGCTGTGGTGGCAAAGAAGGGGTTGCAAACAGAAGATTTTGAAGGGTTCAAAGTTATGGTTGCTGATGGGTTCCACATCTCTTGTACCAAAAGGGTTCCCAACATGTCAATGCAATTGGGTAATTACGAAGTCAATGATGACTTCTATGTGGTTAATATTGGAGATACGGATGCTGTCCTTGGCATTCAATGGCTACGATCTCTTGGAGAGATCTCTTTAAATCTGCAAACCATGGAACTCAAGTTTTAATCCGATGGAAAGAAGGTGGTGTTGAGAGGAATGTCAAATGGTGGCCCTCGGATTGTGTCATTCAAAAGGATGGCAAGGTTGATACGTCATGACCAAGTGGACTGGGCTGTGGAGTGCATGATTCTTCCAGCTAGTCCAGCTGAAACGAAAATAGAGTATCCTTCTGATATTCAGTCTTTACTCACCAAGAAGAGTAAAGTGTTTGCTGATTTACCTTCTGGACCACCACCTGATAGAGGGTCAGAACACATCATTGAGCTCAAGGAAGGGGCTAAATCGGTGATCATAACTCCATATCAGTATCCGAAGAGGCAAAAGGACGAGATCGAGAAGAATATTCAAGAACTCTTGAAGTTGGGTTTCATACGCCCAAGCAAGATCCCCTTTGCTTCTGCAGTGGTTCTTGTGAAGAAGAAAGATGGTACCATGCGCATGTGTGTGGATTATCGTGCTTTGAGTCAAAGCACCATAAAAAACAGATATCCCATACCCATGATAGATGAGCTCATTGATGAGCTACATGGGGCCAAGTTCTTCTCAAAGATTGATCTGAGATTGGGTTACCATCAGATTCGAATGAGGGGATCGGATGTGGAGAAGACAGCTTTTAGATGTCACTATGGCCATTTCGAATTCTTAGTCATGCCATTTGGGTTGACTAACGCTCCGGCTACCTTTCAATCTTGCATGAATCGTATTTTTCAGAGTCAGTTAAGGAGGTTTGTGTTAATATTTTTTGATGACATTTTGATTTACAGCAAGACTTGGGGAGATCATCTTAAGCACTTGGAGGAAGTGCTTAGTATCATGGAATCTGAGAGCTTGTTCGCAAAAGCTTCCAAATGTGAATTCAGGATGGAGGAGTTACTATACCTTGGCCACATAGTCAGCGCTGAGGGAGTGAAGGTGGATCCAGAGAAGATCAAAGCAGTAGTTGATTGGCCACCTCCTGAGAGCTTAACTCAGTTGAAAGGTTTTTTGGGTCTTTGTGGGTTTTATCGGAGATTCGTAAAGGGGTATTCACAGAATGCTGCTCCCCTTACTGATCTCACCAAAAAGGGAGCCTTTGTTTGGTCAGAAAAGGCTCAAATTGTTTTTGAAAAGTTCAAGAAGATCATGAGCTCGTGTCCAGTTTTGGCAATTCCGGATTTCTCCAAGCCATTCGAGTTGCAATGTGATGCATCGGGTGAAGGAGTTGGGGCTGTCCTGATGCAAGACAAACACCCTATCGTGTTTGAGAGCAAAAAATTACGAGGTGTTGAAAGGACATATTCAATCTATGACAAAGAAATGCTTGCCATTATGCATGCATTAGCCAAGTTCAGGTAGTACTTGGTGGGGAACAAGTTCGTGGTTAAGACTGACCACAATAGCCTCAAGCATTTCATGCACCAAAAAGATCTAAATGAGAGGCAACAGAAATGGGTGAGTAAGCTTCAAGCTTACGACTTTGACATTGAATATGTAAAAGGGAAAAATAATATCGTGGCCGATGCTCTCTCTAGGAGACCTCATCTTAGCTCATTGTGTGAGCTTACTACAGATTGGAGAGACATGTTGCTTGCTGATTATGCTAAAAATCAGTTTGCAACCAGCATTCTTGAGGGTACTTTTCATGATGAAAGGTACAAGATGGTTGAGGGATTGATACATTATAAGGGAAGAATCTTTCTGGTGGTTGATTCTAAGCTGAAGAAGAAGATTCTTTTGACTTTTCACGATATTCCTGTTGCTGGTCACCAAAGTTTTTTTAAGACTTATAGGCAGATCCGAGAAAGGTTTTCTTGGAAAGGTTTGAAAGGAGAGGTACAACGCTACATTCAGGAATGTCCTGTTTGTCAAGCGAATAAAAATGAGCATACATTACCAGCCGGGTTGCTGCAACCACTTCCTATTCCCAATCAAAAATGGAAAAGTATCTCGATGGACTTCATTACAGGGTTGCCCAAGGCCCAAGGGAAGGATTGCATTTATGTAGTGGTGGATAGGCTAACCAAATTTGCTCATTTCTTCGCCATTACCAGCACTTTTTCTGCAGGCCAAGTTGCCAATCTGTTTTTTCGAGAAGTGTTTAGGCTGCATGGATTGCCAAAGAACATCGTGAGTGATAGGGACAGCAAGTTCCTAAGTAAGTTTTGGCAAGAAGTTTTCAGAATGAGTGGTACTGTGCTCACCCCAAGCACTAGTTACCATCCCCAAACAGATGGGCAAACTGAAGTGGTGAACAAGTGGTTGGAGGGCTACTTGAGAAATTATGTGTCAGAACAACAGACAGCTTGGGTCAAGTGGCTGCATATCGGCGAGTATTGCTATAACTCTACTTTTCATATGTCAATTAAGATGTCTCCTTTTTTGGCACTTTATGGGTATGAAGCACCTAGTTTTGCAGATTTGGTGTTTGGTGACAGCGAAGCACCCCTAGCCAAGGATTTGTTGCAACATAGTCAAGACATAATGAAATCCTTGAAGGATAATTTGCAGATTGCACAAAATCAGCAGAAGTTGTATGCTGATCAGAGGCGTGTTGAGCGTTCTTTCGAAGTTGGGGATATGGTCTATCTTCGATTACAACCATATAGACAGTCCACTCTCAAAAAGAGTGGAGCTGAGAAGCTCAAACCTCGCTTCTATGGGCCCTTTAGGGTCATCAGAAAAGTTGGAGCGGTAGCTTATGAATTAGAGCTACCTTCTGATAGCAGAGTGCATAACGTCTTTCACGTGTCTCGCCTCAAGAAGGCACTTGGACATAATGTGGTTGCTTCATCACAGTTGCCACCGTTGGATGAAGAGGGACAGTTGGTTCTGATTCCAGAAGAGATACTTGATGTCAGAGAACGTTCTTTGAGGAGAAAAACCATCAGAGAATACCTGGTAAAGTGGAAGGACCTGCCTATGGAGGATGCAACTTGAGAAAATGATGAGATATTGCAGCATCCTAGTTTGCGATTGCTTGAGGACAAGCAATTTTGGGGAGGGCGGACTGTAATGTCCCCTTCTCAAACCTGATCTTCACAGTGACCGTTGGCCTTTTTCTGGAAACCCGAAGGCTAGTCGAAAGGTACAAATTAAGGTTTCCTAGTTTTTAGGATGTCCTTGCTTGGAGTTTTGATGGCGGATTCTTTCTAGGCTTTCAGAGAGCTTCCCAGTGGTATGTTCATTTCGGCATTCGGAACACTTTCAGGAATTTACTATTTTTAGTAAGTTCGGGATTGGCACCGGAACGGAATTTTGAGAGTGGGGTTGGATTCGTCTTGTCAAGACCTTTCCAACGAGCTATAGATCATTGGTTTTCGACATCATCTTGGCCTCCGTTTTAAAGTCCGTAAATTAAACATTATTATTTAATTTTGGACCTTGGTGCCTAGGCTCAACGACTTAATGTTGAGGTTGAAAAATAAAAGAATTAAAGAGGATTATATTATTTTCCCTCTCATGTTTTATCCCATATACAAGAGGATTTTAGAGACTCCCGGTTGGAAAAGTATAAAAGGAGTGCTCTCATTTCATTATCTTTGTCTACAGGGATGTTTTGCTGCCAGATTGGTTTTGGGATCGCTTCGAGGAATGAAGGCCTCCTAGCTCGGGCATCGCTTCTTGTTTGAGAGACAACTAGTGGTGATTTAGTTTAGTTTTGTGAGTTCACTGGGTTTTGTGCATTGTAATCTGCATTGTGTCTAATTAGTATTCTGATTTTGCATATTAGAGGTTTCCAAATCTTATATTTTAGCTACAGCAGATTCGAATTTTAATTTGTAAATCCAAAAATACCAAAAAAATTGTTCTGGGTATTGTGTCATTGCATCTTATTGGTAAGGGCGCCCCTTCATGAATATTTGCAGATTTTAATACGAAGCTTATGATTTTATAATGCAAATCCGTCATTCTTTGAACGCTGTACTTTTTAGAGTGCATTGGGATTCGTGTCAATAATTAATAACCATATTTAGATGCCATTTCTTATTACTAAGTTAGGCGCCATCATTTTGAGGGTTTATTGCATCAAATTTGAGATCCATAGGGTGAGAAATGAGAGTTATGAGCATATGAGTAAATTCATAAGTTGCTGGGCCATATTGTTTCAGATCTGCATTGGGCTGCGTGCATCAAATAAATAGTATCTTTTGAGTGAGTTTCAGTGTTCTGATTTGATCGCCATCATACTAGAGTCATTGTGCAATTCGTTTCATGAGAATTGAAGTTTTGAGCAAGTTGTGAGTAAAATTGTGAAGTACAGGGTTGCTGTTCGTGCACACGGAAATCTGGACTGTCATAAATCAGAATTTGAGGTTGGTCTGCTTGTACTTTCAGATCTAATCCTTGTTATTCAGTGAAGGAAGTTCAATACATATTATTGCAGCTTGATTTATATGTTGATCCACATTCAAAGCAAGATCTTATCATTCATATTGTAAACTGGCAGTAGTACTGACAGTGTAGTTATTCTTGCTCATCATAGTTTGTAATGTTCAACTTCTCGTTCAGTAATTCTTTGTAATAGATAAATCTCCGCCCTATGGTAGCTACTCTCCCACTCTGGGTTAGCAAGCACATTCTGGGTGTTGAGTATTTCCAGCTTTCAGCATTTTTTTTCAAACACTGTTATTTGTAATCAGTCTGTTAGATGGTCGCCCCTCACTCCGCATTGGATTGGGTAGCACATACTTGACGTTGAGTTCCCTTTCAGCATTTAGAAGTAGAAGATCCTCTGACCATATGCTCGCCATCATCGGCGCCATCCTTGGTTAGAGTTACTTCCTGCATAAGCACTTTGTTTCAGATCCTCTGACCAATGCTCACCCCTGGCCCACATCGGGATACTGGTGTACATTTTGGTTAGAGTTGCTTTCTGCACGTTTTGGTTTATCCTCTAACCTTAACGGGTGCATTGATTGTAATTTGCAATTTGTAAAAATCGAAAAAATTGGCTCGGAATATTTCAACGCCGTAGACCTAATTGGCAAAATGGAACCCAATTAACACTAGAAACATTGCACAAATTTTAAGAAGACATAATCAATGATTGAAGTCCTGATTACCAAAGAGATTCCAACCATGTCCTACCAAAGACCAAATTGGTCCCAAACACCCGTACCATTACAAAGCTCGATCCAACTTAACAAAGACTTAATCGGTATAATGAAACCCGATTAGCATTATACTTCAACAATTTGCTCATGCGAGTTCTAATTGGACCTTTACATCTGCTTAGCAAAGGGACATTCAATCACGTTCAACAAAGACCAAATCGGGAGATAGAGGTCCGATTACAACTGTAGCAAATAACAAATTTCTCCAAGACAAAACTTAGACCAAATCGAAATTTGGTCTAACCCAATTTCGAATGGCCCAAGACAAGAACCAAGAGAACCACCTGCAACAATACACACCAAAGGAAAGTCAAAGCAAAACAACGAGAACACAAACACTATTTTTGGTTGATGCAAAATAGCCTGTCCGCCATGGATGCTCCTGCATCAGACACCAATGGTAAAAGAAAAGGACCATGAGCTCATGCTCAAGAGCTTGATGAGCTGCTCTATAGTTTTACCATGTTTGGCAACTTTGGATGCATTCATCCAAGTTTTGTCTTCACCTGCTCTATCCTTCCACTTGACCAAGTACTCATAGTATTCACGGCCTTGTGTCTTCTTGCCAAATCGAATATCTAGAATGGCTTCCATCTCTTCTTTGGCTACTCTCAGGCAACTGCTCCTTCCAATCCTCAATTGAAAAATGCATGTTGTCACTTGTTTCCCCTTCCACATACAAGTATAAATCAGGTACATTGAAGATAGGCGAAATACCTATTCCATCTGGCAACTCAACCTCATACACATTAGTTAGTAACTTCCTTAAAATATTATAAGGCCCAATCTTCTTCCACTTGAGTTTGTTATATTCACCTTTCGAAAACCTCTCCTTGCACATGTACCAACACCAAGTCCCCAACTTCAAAATTCACTTCTCTCCTTCGCATATCAGCATGTTGCTTGTATTTTCCAGCACTCTCTTCAATTCTTCTCTTGACTTCTAGAGCACATTGTTCATAGCTTGAGCGTAGTCTTCACTTTTTGCGCTTCTTCTACTCATCTCAATTGTATTCCTCAATTCACATACACCCCTAAGGTTGCTCCCATATACTATCTGAAAAGGACTCATTCCCGTACTATGGTTGATTGAATCATTGTAAGCAAATTCAGCTTGTGCCAACATCAAATCCCACTGTTTGGGCTTGTCACCAACCAAACATCTCAGCAGATTACCAAAACTCCAATTCACCACCTTCATCTGTCCATTCGTCTAAGGGTGATAGGCTGAACCGAAGTCTAATCTAGTGCCCAATTTCTTCCATAGCATCCTCCAGAAGTGTCCAACAAACTCCATATCTCTATCGGAGACAATACTCTGAAGCAATCCATGCATCCTGACAATTTCTTGAAAGAACAAATTTGCGTTGTATGCAACACCACTAGTCTTCATAATTGTTAGAGAGTGAGCCATCTTCAAAAATCTATCCACAATAACTATGGAATTATTACCTCGTGTTCTCGGCAAACCAAGAACAAAATCCATGCTCAACGCATCCCATGGTCTATCAGGAATGGGCAATGGTTGATACAAATCAGCATTTTGACTCTTGCCATTTACATGTTGGTGAACTCTACATTGTTGCACAAACTTATTCACATTTGTACCCATCCATGGCCAACAACATCTTTCATTCAATTGCACCAAAATCTTATCGTATCCAAAATGACCAACAAGTCCTTTGTTATGCTTCTCCTTCAACAAGTTCTCTCTCATGGAACCTTGTGGTATACACAACATTCGTCATTTGAACAACAGTCCATCTTGTAACATGTACTCTAACCATAGAGTTTTGTCTACATCCATTGGATTCCTACACGCTGCACATGCATCTCAGAAATCCAAGTCTTCCTCATACAACTTTGTCATGGGTTCACATCCAATGACCTCCACTTTCAAGGCATTTGTTAGATACCCAACCAAAAGCTCTGATACCACTTTGTTGAGAAATATGAAAGCACACAATTGATTACCAAGCAACTTAACATGCGGAAATTAACCAGAATCACAAGTAACTAGAATTCAGAAACAACACAGAATATGAGAGACAATACACAACTTGTATTAATACTCTTTCAGAAGGAAATACAACAAAAAAAATTGCCACAGTTCTTCTTCCTTACACACCTCTAGGGCTCCCACACCTCTAGGGCATAAACAGGAAATCTTCTCTCAAAGCTCTCTCTCTTACGGTCCCAACACACAACTCAAACACAGAGTTGGTGTTCACCTCCAACCAGTCAGTATCCACCACTGCCAGTATTCCAGTGCTCCACGCACACCACAAGTGCTCTACGCACTCCAAGTACACAAACGTACTTCAAGTAGATCTCCCCTGAACTGCAACAACCTGCAACCCAAATGATCTCACTTATGGAAGGATCTCCCTTGCCTTCCTTTCTTGCTCTATAACCGAGTACACACTGTACTCCAAGTAGATCCCCCCTGCTCTTGCTCCCTGTTGTGTTGCTGTCCTTCCTGATCTTGCACACTTGCAAATCAATCTGGTTCTGCACACCTGCAAACCTGGATCATGCACACACATACACCTGCAGATCAATGATCTTACTTACCATGTAGATCTCCTAATGTAGCCATGCACCCCTGCTGACCAAGATCCTACACAACTGAAAAACCCTTCTGATTCTTCAAAACCAACACCCACACTTGGTACTGCTGTGGAACTAGGAGGAACACCCTTGTTCACCTCACACACAGAAGGAGCTAACTTTGCTCAACTCAAACTAGAACACTTTACAATACAGCCCATGAGTCTCTTAAATAGATCTCATGCAAACAATAATTAGACATCTAATTACAATAATTAGATCCGCAGCTTCTAGTCTAAATTTGGCTCTTGACATGCAAACACTTGGTTCGTTAACTAACTGCCCGTAAAATTTGCAGTTCTGAACCGCACAGGTGACCGACGTCGGTCCCTGTCTGCTTGGGGGTGCCGACGCCGGCCGACTTCTGACCGATGTCGGTTGCTCTTCTGCCTGTACCCTGCCGACGTCGGTTGGCCTGACCGACGCCGGTGTCTGTGACACTCAGCAACCTCTCTGCAACCTCCTCCCCTGTTTGCATCAGTGAAGCTTTTAGCTCCACAACCTAACAATCTCCCACTTGGAGATAAACAGCTGCACTGTACCTGTACCTGTACTCCGTCTAATCTGTTTCCTGGCTTGTATCCCTCTTCAAAATCAACCCTGAAGACCAACCACCACACAACCGGTGGTGCACCTCCTGTCATCCAAGTAACCTGCCACATCCGAACCTACAAACCCATGTAGTGAAGTCCTGACCCTGCATAGCATGAATCCCTGTTGCTGGTCCCTCTCAAATACTTGAGAACCCACTTCCCCGAATTGGCTCCTAACTCTCTGACAGCACCCACTGCTTGGGCAAACTCAGGTCTATACCAGACTTCATGTGATTTCGGACACTGAACTGTCCAGCCCTTGGTGTGCTCCGGTTCTACATCCTGCGTATTGAACCTCACTAACACCTGATTCACATCAGCTCCCACTAGAGACAAAATCAACCTGTGATCTTCTATGTCTTTCATGCCAAAAAATTTCGCTGCTCCAAATTCCTCATGACATGCCACTGAACTAACTTTACCCTTAGCTCAGCAAAACCCTATATGTCTGAACCTGCACCAAGCTCATCCTCCACATACAGTAACAGGATAATGTTGCGACCATCATCCACTTGGTAAGACAAACACAATGGTTATACTGACATTGACTAAAGCCCTGCTTTGTCATCCACCTGGTACCACCTGTCAGTCCTGTCCCACTGCCCTGCAGCTTCCACAAGACCATATGACCTAGCCTTCCGTCTCAGTATCCATTCACTCTATTCTTCAACTAAAAAATCCATTCGTCTCAGTGCTTTCATCCGGCTGGCAACCCTACCAAATCTCTCGCTTGGTTCTGCATCCTGTTCATGCCATGCTCCCACTATTTCCTGGATCCTTCCTGCTCTACAGTAAGCAACGAGTATAAAGAAGAGGAACAACGAATTTGAGGCTTACTTACCATTTCAGTCCTCCATATGGGCATTTGAGACTCCTTGACAGCTTGCTGTCCGTCCAAAATCCGTCTCAGTGACCGACCTCGGTCACCACACAGTCTGCATCCGACTGACATCGGTTCTATGCGCCTGTCCTGACTACCAACTCTGCCGACGTCGGTGTCCCTATTGCCGACGTCGGTCCTCCTGACCGACGTCGGTATTACCTTGCCTGACATCATCGGCTTCGGTCTGCACATGACCGACATCGGCACCTGTCTGTTCGACGCTGGTTCCTCCTGACCGACGCCGGTACCTGTGTTTTCTTGTGAGTGATGACTTTTTACCCGCGAGCTTTCTTTGAAGCAAATCCCTATCCAAACTGCTCTGCTCAGAGGTATCCAGCCTTCTCCACTGATCTCTGTTCGCCATTTCCTCCATAAACACCAAGGCTTTCTAGTTCTTAAGTCTGTCAAAGACATCTGACTTTCTGTTAAGAACATGCATCTCCTTCTTGCTCATGTGACCAAGCCTACAAAGCCACGTCTCCACAACAGAAGAAGAATCAGTAATATAAGCAAGTAGATAAAGGGTACCTGCTTTCTTACCACCAGCGAATTCAAATGCATCCACTGTGAGAGTTCTTGTGCATTTCTCATCACCCAACTTTCCTGAAGAAATTAGCCGTATCTTTAAGACCGGGACCTGCATGACCTCCTTCAACACCCATGTGTTGGCCGCCTGCAATTTCAGCTTCACTTCCCCTTTGCCAATTCTTTGGCAAGGCACACCAGCCCCTAAATAAAATTTTTCAAAGTCTCCAAAGACCTTACCATGAAAATATACTCTATTTCGGACTGCATGGAAATAGGCAACAGAATCTATAAAACAAGATTCTACTTTATCCAAGAAACATACCAGAGCATCTTGTGCCACATCACCTGCAACATCTGCTTCTTCAATTCCTTCATGCTGATCTTCTACCAACCAACAATATTTTTTTATCTGCTCTTTCTTTCCATAGGACCGTAATTGACCATTCGTGCTTTTCAATTCCTCCATTCTTAGCTTACTTTCTTCTGCCATTGCTCTACTCCCACTCAATCAGAAACCCCTGAGAGTGACCTGTAATCAAACACAAAACCTGCTCCCTGCAACCTTAGCTCTGATACCACTTGTTAGATACCCAACCAAAAGCTCTGATACCACTTTGTTGGGAAATATGGAAGCACACAATTGATTACCAAGCAACTTAACATGCAGAAATTAATACTCAAGCAACTAGAATTCAGAAACAACACAGAATATAAGAGACAATACACCTGCAACATCTGCTTCTTCAGTTCCTTCATGCTGATCTTCTACCAACCAACAATATTTTTTTATCTGCTCTTTCTTTCCATATGACCGTAATTGACCATTCGTGCTTTTCAATTCCTCCATTCTTAGCTTACTTTCTTCTGCCATTGCTCTACTCCCACTCAATCAGAAACCCCTGAGAGTGACCTGTAATCAAACACAAAACCTGCTCCCTGCAACCTTAGCTCTGATACCACTTGTTAGATACCCAACCAAAAGCTCTGATACCACTTTGTTGGGAAATATGGAAGCACACAATTGATTACCAAGCAACTTAACATGCAGAAATTAATACTCAAGCAACTAGAATTCAGAAACAACACTGAATATAAGAGACAATACACAACTTGTATTAATACTCTTTCAGAAGGAAATACAACAAAAAAGATTGCCACAGTTCTTACACACCTCTAGGGCTCCCACACCTCTAGGACATAAACAGTAAATCTTTCCTCAAAGCTCTCTCTCTTACGGTCCCAACACACAACTCAAACACAGAGTTGGTGTTCACCTCCAACCAGTCAATATCCACTACTGCCAATACTCCAGTGCTCCACGCACACCAAGTACACAAATGTACTTCAAGTAGATCTCCCCTGAACTGCAACAACCTGCAACCCAAATGATCTCACTTATGGAAGGATCTCCCTTGCCTTCCTCTCTTGCTTTATAACCGAGTACACACTGTACTCCAAGTAGATCTCCCCTGATCCTGCTCCCTGTTGTGTTGCTGTCCTCCTTGATCTTGCACACCTGCAAATCAATCTGGTTCTACACACCTGCAAACCTGGATCATGCACACACATACACCCGCAGATCAATGATCTTACTTACCATGTAGATCTCCTAATGTAGCCATGCACACCTGCTGACCAAGATCCTACACAATTGAAGAACCCTTCTGATTCTCCAAACCCAGCACCCACACTTGATACTGCTGTAGAACTAGGAGGAACACCCTTGCTCACCTCACACACAGAAGGAGCTAACTTTGCTCAACTCAAACTAGAACACTTTACAATACAGTCCATGAGTCTCTTAAATAGATCTCATTCAAACAATAATTAGACATCTAATTACAATAATTAGATCCGCAGCTTCTAGTCTAGATTTGGCTCTTGACATGCAAACACTTGGTTCGTTAACTAACTGCCCGTAAAACTTGCAGTTCTGAACTGCACAGGTGACCGACATCGGTCCCTGTCTGCCTGGGAGTGTCGACGCCGGCCGACTTCTGACCGACGTCGGTTGCTCTTCTACCTGTAACCTGCGACGTCGGTTGGCCTGACCGACGCCGGTGTCTGTGACACTCAGCAACCTCTCTGTAACCTCCTCCCCTGTTTGCATCAGTGAAGCTTTTAGCTCCACAACCTAACAACATTCTCTACCTTATCAAACTTTCCACTCCTATGCTTCAACACAAAAGAATAGCTCTGAAGAAATTCTACCCATTTCATATGTCGTTGATTTAGCTTACCTTGGTTGTTTATGAATTGCAAAGCATGATTGTCCAAGTACAAACCAAACTCCTTTGGCAATAAGTAATGCCACCACTTCTTGAGAGCTTGCACCATTGTGTAGAATTCTTGGTCATAGACCAAATACTTCCTCTTAGCATCATTCAACTTCTCACTGAAATGGGCAATGGGCTTACCTTCTTGACTCAACACTACTTCTATAGTTGTTCTACTTGCATCACAATCAACTTAAAACACTTTACCAAAATCCAGTAAGGCTAGCAATGGTTGTTCTGTCACTTTTCTCTTCAAAAATTAAAAGATACTCTCTGCTGCAACAATACATTGAAATTTCTTCTTATCTCCCTTCTTAGTCTCCATGATGGGTACACATATGCTGCTGAAGTTTTTAATAAACTCTCTGTAGAAACTCATCAACCCGTGGAAACTCCTTATTTCAAACATATTTTTTGGCAAAAGCCAATCCACAATTGCCCTCACCTTCTCGGGGTCCATCTTCAACTATTGAACACAACTATCTACTAAGAGGGGAGGAGGGGTGAATCAGTAGATGAGTTAAAACTAGTCCGTTTAAAACCTTTTACTGAGGATATAAATTCATGTGCAAATCAAAGAACAAATGCGGAGGTTACACACACACAAAGAAGCACAACATCATATTTTTATGTGAAAAATTCAAAGGAAAAAACCATAGTGAGAATCAACTGCTAGAATCTATTGTTCTAATCCAGCCTCACAATAAAATGCCTTACTGGCAAACCTCATTGGTTACATTCAAGGACACCAATCCTTAGGAGACACCAATCTCCTTACTGAGCACCAACCTAGTTTGTATGTAAGCACCAACCTACCTGAACTATGGAGCTACAACTCTAGTGTACAAGATAGATTCACAAGTGAATCCAGTTCAATGTTCTTTGTTACAAGTCTAATCTATAACTGCTCACCTTCTTCTCATTATCTGTGTGCTCTATCGTCCTGCTTGCTTAATCTCTGTCTGCATGTCTTTCACTCTGTATCTGTATACATCTAGTTATGCTTTGTTCAAATACACTTCATTCCTCTTCCTTCTCTACGTTTTACTCTATCTACATATTTCCTTTTATCGACAGCTTTTTTTCTTCCTTGAAAACGCAATAGCAGCAACACCTTTATGATGCGTTAAGAGTCGTGTTTATACAAGGATTCATTAGGGTTTCTCGACTCACTTATTGCATTCACAATCTAATTGCACTTAACCAGTTTCAGTTCTGGATTCTCCTTTAATGCATATTTGACTTTTGCATTTTCCCGCGTCTTCATTCTTGCATCATACAGCAATTTTCTATTCTTGTTTCTTTGACAACTGCGAGATTCTGGTCATAACTATGCCATCTCCTTTTCGTGTGTTGGTTCATACATCACACTGTAATGTTCTGGTCTCTTTACTATGTTTGGCAGCTGCTAGATTTATCTCTGAAATGCACAACCTCCTTAATCGATGATTGATCCGTTGGATCGATCAATCTTGAGCTCTATGCAATCATTTACAGGTTTTGTTTGTTCCTTCAATTGTTCATTGAGAATATATTAAATGTGGGCCTTTGATTTCTTTCTTCATGCAAAGCCTAACCATCGAACTTCTCTTTGCATCTCACTACTTCCTATATATCAGCATCGCTTTCGCTCCTTTCGATTTATTCGAATATGCTCGATCTTTAACTTTACCACTGTGCATTAACCTTCGAGCACCTTTAAAGCTTTGGATTCACTCGCTCTGTTGGATCTTCTTAATCCTGACTTGCATATGTCGTTGGATCATCAAAGATGCTTGCTCTTTATGTTGACTAGATCATTAAACTTTGACATGTTGACTTCATCTCGCTTCTTTTGGTGTCTTTGAGATGCTTCCCCTTCATTGATCTCTTCAGACTTGCTCAAACTTTAATATGTTCCCTTCAGGACAATTTTCGTAGACTTTTTGTCTGAGTTATTTTCTTTGGGACTTTTCTCTTTGGGCTATTTCCCTGACTTAATTCTTCGGGACAATTTCCCTAACAAATTGTCCTTCGGAATCCTTGGAAACGTCGTCATGCCCGTCAGCGTTTCTATAGACTACCCGTCGGCTTTCTTGAACAGTCCACTTGCCCTTCAGACTTTCTACGGACTACCCTTTGACTTTTCTAAACGGTCCACTTGCCCTTCGGACTTCTTGAGAAGTGCCCTTCGGCTTTCTTGAACGGTCCACATACCCTTCGGCCTTTTGCAAACTACCCTTCAGCTATTCTAAAAGGGTTCACATACCCTTCGGACTTTCTTGAATGTACCCTTCGGCTTTTCTGAACGGTCCACTTACCCTTCGGCTTTCTTGTAGGCGTCTATATGCCCTTCGGAACAATTTCCGCGGGCTTTTTGTTCGAAAGATTTGTCCTTACCAATATTTCCAAAAGAATTGTCTTTGCCAATTTTTCCGAAAGAATTTTTCAAGACCATTTCGGGTTCTTTATTCAGCATGACTTATTGACTTGGAAGAAGTAAAGTCATCTTAGAAACCCGATCAACTCTTCCAAACCCATTCGGGTTTTCAACTTTGCTTAACTTATTAAAATGAACTAAGTAAAGTTGTTGCAAAACTCTGATCAACTCACCTAGATCCATTCGGGTTTTTCACATTGCTTAACTCATAAACATGAGAGAAGCAAAGTCACTCCAAAATCCCGATCACCTCTTCCTTGATCCATTTGGGTTTTCCACATTGCTTATCTTATAAGCATGAAAGAAGTAAAGTGCTTCTGAAACCCCGATGAACTCTTCTAGAACCTTCGAGTTCTTGAGACGACTTGACTTATAAAAATGAGACAAGTAAAGTCGTTGCATAAACCCGATTAACACTGCTAGGCCCATTCGGGTTCTCGGGACAACTTATAAAGTAGAGAGAAGTAAGTTGTTTTGGAATCCCGAATTGCACTATACGACCCATTTGGGTTCTCAAGACTGCTTTACTTATTTTATAATTAGAAGCTCTTCATAAATCCGATTTGCACTGTAAGTCTATGCAATTCAACTTTTGACATTAATGTTTGATAGCACAAGCTGCCTTTGACATCAATGAAAATATTACAAACATCAGCCAAAATTGCCAACATCAATCCATATCTTGAGATTACAAATCCCAAATATACCAATTCCTCTTGCATGAAGCTACACTTCTTCAAGTTCACTAGCAATTGTTCTTCTTTTAGGTTATCCAAAGCCAACTTCAAATGTTTCAAATGCTCCTCCTTGGAATGACTGGAAATCAAAATGCCATCCAAATAAACTATTACAAATTTACATGTGAAAGGCTTCAACACTACGTTCATGAGCCTCATGAATGTACTTGGAGAGTTTCACAAACCAAATAGCATGACCAGCCACTAATACAACATGTCATTCATCTTGAATGCAGTCTTCCATTCATTTCCTTCTCTTATCATATTTGATGATACCTGCTCTTCAAATATATCTTAGTGAAGTACCTTGCTCCACTCAAACAATCCATTAAGTCATCCATTCTTGGCAATGGAAACCCATACTTAATGGTGACCTTGTTTATTGCACATGAATCCATACACATTCTCCATTCCCCGCCTTTCTTCGGTGCCAACACAACTGGAACTGCACATGGGTTCAAAATCTCATGGATTAAACCCTTTCTCAACAACTCCTGCACCTGTTTCTTTATCTCCTCATTCTCCATTGGAGTCAACCTATAGGTTGCTTTGTTAGGCAAACTTGCTTCTAACAATAAATCCATATGATGACTAATGCTCCTTATAGGTGGTAGTCCATCTGACAACTCATTTGTCACAATATCAACATATTCTGAATTTCCATAGACAAATCACTTACTGTAGTGGCTGTCACAACTTGCACAAGCTTAGCAATTAATGCAAAACATAATTATTCCTCCTTAGCCACCTTGAAGAACTCTTTACCGGATACCAACATTGCTTTGGAACTGTTATCCATTTCATCTCCTTAGTCCTTTCAATGGACTCAATGTGAATCTCTTGTGATCCTTCATAATAGTCTAGGTGGTTGCTCGTTTGCCATGCATGGCTATATCAAACTTCCATGGCCTTCCCAACAGCACCATACATGTCCATGGGCATGATATCACATAGAATTTCATCCTCGTATGAACCAATCTAAATATTCACCACACACTGCTTATTCACTAGCACCTAATGCCCCTTAAGGAACCAAGAAACCTTGTATGGTGTAGGATGTGTCAAACGTTTCAGCCCAAGTTTTTCTACCATTTTTTGAGAAACCAAGTTATTTGTGCTACCGCTATCAATCACAACTCAACAACACTTACCTCTAGACTTGCAAATAGTTCAGAATAAACTCTTTCATTGGGCCGGTTCGTTCACCTTCTTGGCTGGTTTTAATAGCACTCTTTTCATCAATAGACTCTCCTTGTTCTAGCTATTTTGTATGATTGGGAGACCCAATGCTCTCCTCATCTCCAAAAGTTATATGAGTTGTCCCTTCAACTCTCTTACCATTATTTTGAGGCTGTTCTAGACAAGCTTGTTCCTTATGACCAGCATACTTGTTACAACCAAAACACTTACCATGAAAACCTTCACCTCTACCTCATCCATAGAAGACTCTTCCTTTAGAAGGGTATCCTCCTCTCTAGCCTGAACTCTGATTTTGTGAATTGCTCGCTTCTCCACCATTGTTTTGTCATCATTTTGAAGACCTTCCTCTACCTCTAGATTTCATTTAGTGCTTCCTTGTCAGCTTCTCCTCCATCTTCAACGCACAATGATAGGCTTCCTCTACGGTTCTCAAGTTCAAAAAATTGATTTCGTCTTGTATGGCAAAATCCAATCCATTCACATACCTTGCAACTTTTTTTGGATCTTCCTCAGCATGTCTAGTTCATATTGTGAGTCTATAAAATTCTTTGGTGTAGTCTTTGACATTCGTCTCCTTCTCTCTCAAATTTTATATCTTTCTAAACAAGCTCAACTGACAGTCCAAGGGTAAAAAATTTGCCTTTAATTTTTCTACCATTCAATCCCACAATCTTATTTTATCCTTATTCTTTCTTTGTATCTCAACCTCCACATTATCCCACCATAAGGAGGCGTGACCCTTCAACTTTATGCACATGAATTTCACCTTCTTATGCCTTCATAGACTCGTAATCAAAATATTTTTCCATTTCTGCTATCCAATCCACGAGTTCTTCAAGATTCAACTACCATTATAATAAGGGTGTATCCAATTTCGGCTTACTACTAAGCCTTGCCACATCTCTGAAAAATCAAATCTCGTCTCAACTTCGTTTTGCATATCTTCCAGCCCAAGCTCTTGAGCTCGTTTGTCTTCATTAACCTCGCTCACGTCACCACCATGAGCCCCTCTCCTTTGAGCTAATTCCATTGCATCCAACCTTCCCTACATAGCTCTCATCATCTCAGCCAAATCTACAACTCGAGGTCCTCTCGGTCTTGCCCCTCTCCGAACAACATTTCCGCGGTGTGCCATCTCTCCCACGATGCAAATTTCTCTTTCACAACTTGCCAATAAAATCTAAGTATTCTCTATGCATACTCTCCCAATGAGAAAACACAACACTGATACCAATTGGTGCACACGCAAACCAAGGTTCCAATTAAGGATAGTCATTTCATCTACGATGCTTAGTTTGGGCAAACACATTCATTCTTGAGAACTAGACTCAAAAAACAAATTGCAGAATTCAATACAAAGAACCATTCCTTTTATTCATCTTGAAGAAAATCAAGAAAAGAATACAGCAAGTTTTGAATACAAATTTCACGCTTCACCGTTGTCAAGAGAGAAAATAAAAATACCAGATTCAATAATAATCTTCAGTGGAAGAACCCCCCAAAACAAATGCCATTTTTTGCCCATATAGGCAGGAATGCTCTGACCCTAGAGCTTCCCAAACATCGCATGGCATTTTGACTTCCCATCTCCACTTACACGTCTCCAAGCCTATGTAGAAGACTCAAGACAGTGTTGTAAAAACTTTAGTAGACCTAATCAGGTCCTGTAGGAACACATCTTAACAATTTAAAACACACTTTTTATAGGATAGACATGTGTGGACTTAGATAGGCACTTTGAACGTTTTTAAAAAATATGGTTTGAGCGCTAAAAAATCCATAGATCAAGATCTGAGCTCCACTTATAACTGCAGGCTATGTCAAAAACTACCATAGTCCTATTCGGACTTCAATTCCTGCACACCTCACAAACACGTCGCTCAAAACCAAGCTTACCACATTGGGCTTAGAACTTCTAATAGCAAAGCGGACTTGTCAAGACTATCATCAAGTTCCAACCGGGTTTTAAATCTCGCATAGCATAGTGGTCATGTAGAAAGCTTAAACTAATTCTGGTCGGGTTTCAAAGCCCGCACACCACTACAAAATATACTTGCCTTCCACCACGACCTACGCAAAAAAGCAAATCCGATTACAACTGTCTTGCAACCAAAGAGTCTATGCAGACCTAATCGGTGATTGAGTTCTAATTAGCACAAGTAACTCAAAAGAAACATTGTTGTTCTAATCATATTTTCAAGTCCGATTGGTAGAGGCGGTTCAATGAAACATACTATAGACCAAATCGGTAACAAAATCCCAATTAACAAAGCACTTTCCTTTCAATTTATACATCATTCTAATCGGGTCAAGGATTCTGATTAATGTAACTCCTCACCAAAGTCATTGCCGTGCTAGACAGGGTTGAAATTGTAATATTCCAAGTCAAAATATTATGCAAGAATTTGGATTCCTTGGAAATCCCTTTTTAGAGAATTATTGATTTTAAACTTGAAATAAAAATTTATATAATAAAATGAATTTTAATTCATAATTTTCGAATAATAGAGTATTTAATCCACAAGGGGTTTCATCCTTGGGTTATTTGATAAAAAGGGTTTTCGTCCATGAGATCAAGTTACACAAATAAGGGGTTATGTCATTAAGAGCATTTGTAAAGTGTGATGCTTATACATGATTAAATATTTGAATACATTCTTAGATGCCTTCAATTCCCATGATGGATTATTTATTCATTCAATTTTCTATTGAAAGATATGACTCTTCCAAAGTTGGCGTCTCCTCATTTAAATGAAGTTGTTGATAACAAATTAATTAATTAATTAATTAATGACTAAAGACTGTTGCACTCCATAGACCTGCGATTTGACTGATTAATGATGGTGGTTGTTATTAGCGCTACATTTTGTAAACCTGTGATCTGCATTTGTAGGTGATTTCTCTTATTTTATGTTGGCGCTTTCCCCAACATTGGCGATCTCCTTTTCCTTTGTTGTTGGATGCAACTCCCCTTTAAGACCTGTGCTTTCTATGAAAGGCTTGCAATTTGTTGCTGGCTACAAAGCTTCTTTGTAACCTGCAATCTCCATGTCTGTGGTTCGCTGCAAGTTATCTTTGAGATCTATGATTTGAGAGTGATTAATTTGTAGGTGGAAAAGGGATATTACAAACTTCCTTTCCCAAAATTGTTTGTCCTCAATCAATTGTAAATTGAGGTGTTCAAGAATTAATGCTCCTTCCCATGTTATATCTTATATTGGCAATCTCACAAATACGATCAAATATCGTAAGATAACAACAATCTTACTGGAAACCACCAAAATGTCAGGTAGTTTTGTATGCTTTTTCCACGAAAAGATCTTACAAATAACCAAAACTTGGTAATCTTCAGTTTTCTCATTTTCACTCAACAGCATAAGATAGTAATAAAAATATGAATAGCTCATGTCAATTGAGGGGTAGATGCCATCACCATGTATATTTCCAGCAGATGTTTATTTTGTCTTACTCAAACTCTTTAAGCCATCCTTATGATAGCATACCAAATACATGTAGAACTTCCACAGAATGCAAACACAAATCATGTTTGGCCCTATGTTGATCTAAATTTTTCTCTTTCTCAAAGTCATAAAATTTGCAAAGTCATAAGGACATCATTCATATTATTGGATTTACAATCCCTTTGTGGCCATGATATACCCAACTTCACAACTAATGCTGTGCCATTTAAATTTGATGGTGATATTTGATCGACTGGTGTAATTCCATCTTGATTCAATATATCAAGAATAGGATCTTGAGATAAATGCAAGCTTACAAGGCATGTTACAGCCAAGGTCTTTACTCGTCCACAAGTCTCATTATCGAGGGTTGAAATGAGGCAAACCCTTCTCCAATAAGAAGGATTTGGGTATCTTGCATTCCCTAAACTTGCAGCATATTGAACCTTCAGTTGCAAACTGCGCATCGCAGATATAGTCTGCAATGGATTTGTTGATTTGAAGCTTGCCACAACACTAGTGCTTTTGGTATTGAATTTATGAAGATGAGATCGATTTCTTGTAGAAAATGGTCTCCCATGATCATTTGTGATGATTGAAGCATCAACATAAATATCCATTGATTGAATATTGCCACGTACTAAGAGTTCTCTCTGAATTCCTTTGAGAATTTTGAGCACTAGCGGACTTACAACTTTATCGAAGATATCTCGGTCCATACATTTCAAGCTTCCGAGACCCATCCATCCAAACACAAATATAATTCTATGGTCTGTAAGAACCAAAGTATTCCTCTTCATTGCACAAACTTGCATTCCCTGATGTTCTTTAACAACAATCACTAATCCTGGAATAGTTTTATCGATATTATTACCATGCCCCAATGCTCCATAGTGCCCTTTTCCCCATGTATAAACATATCCATTGGAAACAAGTGCAGCTAGGTATTCATGTAATGTCCCCTCTTTTATGATCACCCAAATGCTAGTTTAGCCTTTTGATTCCCGAAGGCTAAAGGCGAAATAAGGGAATTCATTTATTTAATTATTTAATATTACCTGGCAGAAGAAGCAATAGTTAAAAAGGTAATGTTAAGTGATTAATTAAATATATTTTAAAGTGACTTTAAGTGAAATATTAAAAGGTAACTTTATAAAGTCACTTTATATTATTTGAGCGGGAAATTAAGTGAGAAATATAAAAGAGGATTTGGAGGCTCATTTCTATTTTGATGCTTATTATTTTCTTATATTGATATTTGGAGAATGGAGTTCTTGGATTAGTTTCGGTGGTAAAACGATTCCACCCTAGCTGGAGTTGGAAAGATTACTCAAATCTTTCACAGGTGCTTGATATCTGCAAATTTGTGAAGTCTTCCTTGAAGACAAATTTGAAGATTAACAAATATTTTTCAGTGAATGAAGTGGGTTGATTTATTATCTGTTGTTTATTATTCCAAACATGGTTGTGTAAGGCTATTCCATCCTTCATTGCCTAGTTGTGGGTGTTGTTGCATGGTTTGGAGGGTGTGTGATGTTTAGAAAGGCAGCGACAAGAGAATAGAGGTGTCGCAATGAGATTGTGAGGGTGCAGCAATCAATTGTGGGGAGTTCGTGGGTAGTGAAGGCACAAAAGGAAGGGAAGAGTGGCACGAAGGGTGTTAAGGGAGGCGCTTGGAGTATCTACAACTTGGACAGGTATAAGGAGGTCGCGTGGGTGAAAAAGGGGAACATGAATGCTATGTGTGGGTGTTGCGACCCAGCTGCAGCATCGAGGAGTAATGAAGGTTTTCAGAGGGTTGTAAGGAGACATGCACTGTAGAAGGACGTAAGACCCTGCTGGGCATGTATCTCCAGCAGCGACAACATCTGATGCATATCCAGCCACCATACTCATGAAGACAACAACTATGCCCAGGTCTAATATGTTGTGTTCGTAATCTCTTTACAGTGCTGAAGTATTAACAAGAGTTTCTATATTATATTGTCATCGCTGTAGTGCCAAAGCTGGGCAATGTATTTTTGTATCAGCGTAATCTAAATGCAAACAATCAAATTTATATCATTGTTCTTGTTTTATCATGGGATATGGTTGTTGTGAATCTTGGTTTCATGAAGAACATTAAAAAACATGAATGAATCATTATCAAACTATTCCAAATCAGTAAACTTAACCAAACTCAAAAAAACAGAGAGGTGCCAACTATTTGACGGAATGCCCGCAAGTAGATGAAGTCAGTTTCGAAAAAAATTTGCATCCAAATTTAGTTTGGGATATTTCAGTGGTATCAGAGCTGGTGATCTTGCCAGCCGGTGGGATTTAAGGCCTTATCTTCTTAGCAGAAAATTTCTGATACAGTTTTCAGTTTGATGCGTTTTGGGTGTCATATATGAATCCGGATAACAATGAATATATAACCTACAAAAGGAGGCAACAATTGGGTGTCTCTGATTCAGAAGAAGAGGAAAACATGGGAGATAGGAGAGAACAACCGGAAGATAGTGCAATGCATATTTTAAATGACCTTGCTAGAGGTCAACAACAGTGGGTTTAGTTGCTCACACAGTGCATCACCAATAACCAAGGTCATCAAAATAACACAGGTAATAATGGAACAGGAGGCACTAATGGTCACAATGGTGAGGTGGATAACAATGGAAATCAGGGAGAAGGAAGTAACACTCACGTTCCGATGCAAAGCAACACTAGGGCAGCGAGTAGGACAACTCCTAGGCCCCTTATGCCTCAATTTCTTGGTGGACAGAAGGCTGGAAATCAGGGACAAGTTGAAGGACTTGCAGATTATTTGAGAGAGTATCAAGCTCTCGGAGATGAGTTCCATGCAGCTATGTCTCTTCAAGACTTTTGTGGCATCAAGTACAGGAATAGGTCAAGGGATAATAACAAAGGTACTCAGAATCAGGACCTTTAGAGGAAAGTAGGGAAGTTGTCAATACCCTCATTTGATGGATCTTCTAAATGCACAGCTAGAGCTTGGGTCCAAAAGTTGGATACCTATTTCCAACTTAACCCCATGATGGAGACTGAAGCCATAAAATATGCTACTCTACATCTTGATGGTGAGGCCCACGAGTGGTGGTACCATGGGCTTGTTGCTTTGGGTCATGCGAGCATCACTTCACACCTCGACTTCACTTAGAAGTTGATTGACAGATTTGACAGGAAGGACCCAGAGATGTATTTTAGAGAGCTAGCACAGCTCAAGCAGACAGGGACAGTAGAGGCATATATCTTAGAGTTTCAGAGGTTGTCAGTCATGGTTACTGATGTGTTGGAATACAGATCGACTATTCTTTTTGTTGAGGGTTTCTCTGAGCTACTTCGTGGTTGGATTAAAGCCTTCAAATCTGATTCACTACAGGATGCTATCATTAGGGCATGAGACATGGAGAATTCTACCCCGAAGAGTAAATTTCCTTCCAAACCTTTTATTCCCCAGAAAAACAAGGATAAGAAACCCTTCCAGAGAGAATGGCCCAAGAATGATAGGTTGGATGATAAGGCTCGAAGAGAATTAAGGAGAAAGAAATTATGTTTTAGCTGCAAGGAGCCTTGGGAACCTGGACACAGATGCAAGGGTAAGGGGAAGGTACACTATATAGAAATGATTTTTGATGGTGAGAGTGAGGAGGAAGAGGAACAGGATCAGGGCAACGAGCATAGCGATTCAGACGAGCAGACACCTAAGGAGATTCAGAGTGGGACTATTGCCACTTTGTCTGGAGCCCTTAGATTTCACTCCTTCAAAGTTAGGGGGGTATTGCAGGGATAGAGGGTCATTGTTTTAGTTGATAGTGGGGCTACCCACAATTTTATAGACTCTGCTTTGGTGACTAGAAGAGGTATTCCTACATATAAATTTCAGGGTTTTACTGTGATGGTAGCGGATGGTTATAGTATCACATGCACACAGAAGATTGCTTGGAAGACTACACATTGACAAATGACTTTTATGTGGTTGACCTAGGGGATACCAATGCCATCTTAGGAATTCAGTGGCTTCGCTCATTAGGGGAGTATTCACAAAACTTCCAAACAATGGAGCTGAATTTCAAGGCAGCAGATGGTAAACAAGTGGTTCTGAGGGCTATGGCTAATGGTTCGGCTAAGGTAGTGTCAGCTAAGAGGATGGAGAGGTTATTCAGGCATGGGGATGTTGCTTGGGCAGCAGAGTGCTTGATTACATCCAAGGGGACTTCAGACAGTGATCAGCCTTACCATGTAGACATTCAATCCTTGTTGAGTAAGCATGACAGGGTTTTTGGGGAGATTCCTCCAGGGAGGCCTCCTGATAGAGGCTTTGAGCACACTATTGAGTTGGAGGAGGGAGCTAAGCCAGTCATAACTACTCCCTACCATCATCCTAAGAAATTTAAGGATGAAATGGAGAAAACAATTAAGGAGTTGTTAGACTTGGGCCATATCAGACCTAGCTTCAGCCCATTTGCTTCTTCTGTAGTCTTGGTTAAGAAGAAGGATGGGACGATGCGGATGTGCATAGACTATCGTGCACTAAATAAGAAAAATATTAAGAACAAGTATCCAATACCCAGGATCAATGAGCTTTTGGATGAGTTGCATGGGGCAGTATATTCTCAAACATTGATCTTCGATCCGGATACCACTAGATCAGGGTCCGAGAGCAGTTCATACATAAGACAGCTTTCAAGTGCCATTATGGGCACTATGAGTTCTTAGTCATGCCCTTCGGGTTGACTAACGCACCTGCTACTTTCCAGTCCTGTATCAACCATATATTCAATAAGAAGTTGCGCAAATATTTATTGGTATTCTTTGATGATCTCCTCATATACAATAAAACATGGGAGGACCACTTGAGGCAGTTGGATGAGGTATTGGGCATCATGGGTGAGCAGTCATTGTATGCTAATGCCTCAAAGTGTGAGTTTGGGTTGAAGGAGATCTTATACTTGGGTGATGTGTTCAGTGCACAGGGTGTATAGGTTCATTAGGAGAAGATCAAGCGATTATTGATTGGTCACCCCCTAAGTCACTGAGTTGCATGGATTCTTCGGGTTATGCAGTTATTACAAGCGCTTTGTCAAGGGGTTTTCACAGTTGGGTGCACCATTGATAGATCTTTCGAAGAAGGGGGCTTTTAGTTGGTCAGAGGATAGTCAAAGAGCTTTTGACAAGCTCAAGGAGGTCATAAGCAGTTGTCCGGTACTGGCACTTCCAAACTTCACTCAACGTTTTGTTTTGGAGTGCGATGTGTTAGGTGAGCACATAGGAGCTGTGTTGATGTAGAACAGAGACCTGATTGCTTTCGAGAGCCGTAAGTTGAAACAGCCTAAGAGACTATATCTATGATAAGGAGATGCTCACCATTATGCATGCATTGGCAAAGTTCAGGGAGTATCGTGTTGGGGTGAGGTTTGTGGTGAGGACTGACCACAATAGCCTTAATTTTTTCCTTGAGCCGAGAGACTTGAACGAAAGACAACAGAAGTGGGTCAGCAAAATACAAGCCTATGACTTTGACATTGAGTACGTGAATGGCAAGAAGAATATTGTTGCAGATGCCCTCTCCAAGAAACCAACAGCTTGCTCACTTACAAAGATTTCTTCAGATTGGAAATCTCATCTTTTGGTGGAGTACTCTAAGAACAGATTTGCTTGTGAGTTGATGGATGGGCAGATCCAAGATGATCGTTACCGAGTGGTGGATGATATCATCTACTACAAGGATAGGATTTATTTAGTGCCAAAATCTAGGTTCAAGGAGAAAATCTTGAGGGATTCACAAGACACTCAATTGGGAGGACACCAGGGATACTTTAAAACATACCGACAAGTTAGAGAGAGGTTCTCTTGGAAGGGCCTTAAGAGTGATGTGTTACGGTATGTGAGGGAGTATGTGACTTGTCAGAAGAACAAGTCCAAGCATACCCATTCTGCTAGGTTGTTGCAGCCGTTGCCCATCCCTGAACAGAAGTGGGAGGGCATATCCATGGATTTTATCACTGGTTTACCTAAGGTGCATGGCAGGGATTGTATCTATGTTGTGGTGGATCAGTTAACAAAATTTGTCCACTTCTTTGCTATTTTTTCAGAGTATAAGGCACCACAAGTGGCAAATTTGTTTTTCAGAGAGGTTTTTCAGACTCCACGGGTTGCCTAAGACTATAGTCAGTGACAGGGACCGTCAGTTTCTTAGTGCTTTTTGGCAAGAGTTGTTCCGATTAGTAGGCACTGAATTGACTCCGAGTACGAGCTATCACCCTTAGATGGATGGCCAAACTGAGATAGTGAATAAGTGGATTGTGGGATACCTACGTAATTATGTCTCAGGGCAGCAACGAGTGTGGGTTAAATCGTTGCATCTAGGAGAACATTGCTATAACACCACTTTCTACATGTCCATTGGTATGACACCTTTTCGTGTATTATATGGATATGATGCACCATCATTCATGGATTTGGATTTTGGGGATAATGGGGCTCCCAATGCCAAGGATTGGATTCAAGAGAGCTAGGATATTCTTAAGGCTCTCAAGGAGAACTTACAGAGAATCAGTAGCATATTTATGCAGATAGGCATAGGGTCGAGCGCAGATTTGAGGTAGGGGACTTGGTTTTCCTACGATTACAGCCCTATAGACAGTCTTCATTGAAGAAAAGTGGTGCAGAGAAATTGAAGCCACAGTTTTATGGCCCTTACATGATTGCCAAACGGGTGGGGGAAGTAGCCTATGAGTTGGAGCTGCCAAAAAACAACAAGATCCATAATGTGTTTCATGTTTCGTGCCTCAAGAAGGCACTGGGGCAGCAGGTTACTTCATCATCAGAGTTGCCTCCGATGGTTGAAGAGGGGCACTTGGTGTTGGTTCTTGAGGAGGTAATTGATACCCAAGAGAGGCGATTGAGGAGCAAGGTGATTAAGGAATATTCGATCCGTTGGAGAGACTTGCCAGCAGAGGATGCAACTTGGGAAGGAGAACAAATACTGCAGCATCCCAATTTGCAATTGCTTGAGGGCAAGCAATCTCGGGAAGGGAGGACTGTAATGTCCCCTCTTTTATGATCACCCAAATGCTAGTTTAGCCTTTTGATTCCCAAAGGCTAAAGGCGAAATAAGAGAATTCATTTATTTAATTATTTAAGATTACCTGACAAGAGAAGCAATAGTTAAAAGGGTAATGTTAAGTGATTAATTTAAAATATATTGTAAAGTGACTTTAAGTGAAATAGTAAAAGGTAACTTTATAAAGTCACTTTATATTGTTTGTGCGAAAAATTAAGTGAGATAAAAGAGGATTTGGAGGCTCATTTCTATTTTCATGCTTAATATTTTCTTATATTGATATTTGGAGAACGGAGTTCTTGGTTTAATTTTGGTGGTGAAATGATTCCACCCTAGCTAGAGTTGGAAAGATTACTCAAATCTTTCACAAGTGCTCGATATCTGCAAATTTGTGAAGTCTTCCTTGAAGACAAATTTGAAGATTAACAAATATTTTTCAATGAATGAAGTGGGTCAATTTATTATTGGTTGTGTATTATTCCAAACATGGCTGTGTAAGGCTATTCCATCCTTCATTGCTTGGTCATGGGCATTGTTGCATGGTTTGGAGGGCTGAGAGATGTGGAGAAAGGCAGCGACAAGAGATTAGAGGAGTCACGATGAGTTTGTGAGGGTGCAGCGATCAATTGTGGGGAGTTCGTGGGTAGTGAAGGCACGAAAGGAAGGGAAAAGTGGTGCGAAGGGTGTTAAGGGAGGTGCCTAGAGTATCTACAGCAGCATGGACAGGTATAAGGAGGTCGCATGGATGAAAAAAGGGGACGTGAATGCTATGTGTGGGTGTTGCGACCCTGCTGCAACATTGAGGAGTAATGAAGGTTTTCGGAGGGTTGTAAGGAGGAGACATGGACTGTAGAAGGACGTAATACCCTGTTGGGTGTGTATCTCCAGCAGCAGCAACATCTGATGCATATCCAACCACCATACTCATGAAGACAACTATGCCTAGGTCTAATATGTTGCGTTCGTAATCTCTTTACAGTGCTGAAGTATTAACAAGAGTCTATATTATATTGTTATCGTTGTAGTGCCAAAGTTGGGCGATGTATTTTTGTATCAGCATAATCTAAATGCAAATAATCAGATTTATATCATTGTTCTTGTTTTATCATTGGATATGGTTGTTGTGAATCTTGGTTTCATGAAGAGCATTGAAAAACATGAATGAATCATTATCAAACTATTCCAAATCAGTAAACTTACACCAAACTCAGAAAATAGAGAGGTGCCAACTGTTTGACGGAATCCCTGCAAGTAGATGAAGTCAGTTTCAAAAAAAATTTGCATCCAAATTTAGTTTGGGATATTTCAATTCATCTTCAGCTAATACACGACTCACATGAATGTTTGTCCCTTTGAAAGCTTGCAAAACCCCGCCTGCCCCCCCGTCTCTCCCCCCTTCCCCCCTTTGGAAGGGTCTCTTTGTTTTCTTGTGTAAGCAAAATAAATTCCTCATCTTGGTTTAGCTCTATATATGTGTTGATGCAGTGGATTGCACCCTGGGCAGGAGGCCGAGCTCCTGCCTTCCACACGCAACAATGGAAACTCCCCTCTCGCCTGTGGGACCGACGAAGCTAGAGGGGAGAGTCTCTAGATAGGGCTAGCTCCCTCTGATGTATCTTTTAGGTCCTGGACTTCCTACTGCTAACAAAAAAATGAAAAAAGGGGGGGAGATGAAAAGGGAGAAAGATGCTGAAACAGAACCTAAACCTAAACTAAAAAAAGGTGATAACCAAAAAAGATGACCCACCCGGCCTGAATATACACTTTTCACCAAAAAAAAGCTCCTATACACTTCATCTGATGTGGGAAACTCTTCTGTATCAGTGAGTCAGGGGTCCGTGGAAATATAGGGAGGAAGAAACTACCAGAGGCATCCTCAGACACACTTATGGCAGCCTATTCATAGGCACCTACACTCCTCTAGGAACAGTTCTGGCAAACCTGCAAAAGAGAAACTCACAATGCACTAGACATGCTGAAATCACCCTGCGAAAGCATAAGGAAAATGACTTAACACAGAACAAAGGCATAGACACATCCAAAAGTACAAGCTCAAATAGAGGTAAAAAATGCTAAGTCCTGATTCAAGGTAAAATCTGGCAGAGTTCTGCCTTACAAGCCCAAGAGATTTTTGGGCCGAGCTTTGCCTTAAGGCTGAGAGATGGATGCTTTTCAAATGAGAATTTTTTACAATATATAGAAAAGAGAAGGGAACTTGGCGCTTTCTGGAAGACTTTGGTGCTCCTTTTGCAAGCTGGCCCATGTGTGCCCCAAGCCTTGGGAAGAGGAAGCCGTTTGATTGTCGGCCCCTGCTTTGACTTTGGCGTTCCACATTAATGTGAAAGCATGGGCCACGCCTCTTTTCTGCAAACAGACTGCTCCTTTTAGATATCCACGCGGTTTGTCCCCTTATAAATGCAAAATGGAAAAGACAGGCCGCACCGTTTACAGTTTGCGCCGTTTGGTGACCATCTGGCAATAACTCGCCTCCCCTTTGCCACTTGGACTGCTTTGTCTTTTCCTACACTTTGTCTCTTTCTGGCTCCTTCAGCCCCCGAGGCTATCTTTTGGTCGGTCGCTGGCTCCTTGGGCTCTTTTCTAGTTGGCGCTCAAGATTTAAAAATCAAACGGCTATTTCATGAGCCTTGAAATTGACGTTCGCGCACCCGTCACTGCGTTTGAATACCCAACGGCTGGTTTGCCGTGATTGATTTTGACGTCCTCGGGCCCGTCACTCCTTGGACTTTCTTCAGCCTTTTCTGCGGACTTCCTTCTTTGCACCTTCCCGAAGGGAAGGTGACCCTTCGGCTTTTGGAAAGCGTCCTTCATTTTGGCCGAGATTCCCCTGCAAGGGCACTTGCCCTTCGGGGTCCTTCGGCTCCTTGGCGGGTTTCTCCTTTGGGCTTTTTCCCGCGGACAATTTTCCCACGGACAAAAGTCCGCAAGAATTGTTTCGGCCGCTTTGATTTCTTTCGGGTTTTCTTCCCGACCACTTTTCCCGCGGCTATCTTCTTTCCGAATTTCTTCGAACTTTTTGTCCGAAGGAATTCCTTCAGACAAAAAGTCTGAAAGAATTCGTTCAATGCCTTAGTCTTTTCTTGCTTTTCTTCGGCTTTGTTGCCCTTCTGAATTCCTTCGGAGAAAAAGTCCGAAAGAATTCGTTCAATGCCTTGAAAGTGCCCTTCGGGAAAAATGGAAACGACCCTTCCGAAGGGCATTTCCTTTGCCTTAGACAAATTTCCGAAAGAAAACTTACCTCTTTGTGGCTTTCTGTGTGGCCTCTTTCGAAAGTATTCCCTGCACTTGGAATGATCCATTTCGCGTCTAAGTGTTGGAACTTGCCTTCTGCCTACTGAGTCCGTAGAAAACTTCACTGCCGAGTCCGTAGAAATCCAAGCTTTGCAAAGTCCGTAGAAATGGACCTGCAGAGTCCATAGAAAACCTGCAGAGTCCGTAGAAATTTGCAAGACTCGTGCAAAATCAAAAGTATTGGCTCAGAATAGCATGAAAAAAGGGGGGACCGATTTTTTGGCCTGTTGGGCCAAAAATGGTCAACAATATGGTGGTCGGTAATCCTGAATTCCATGCAACAAGTTAATCTTTATGTCATCAAAGGTTTCATGTTTTTTATTGTCTAATCGTTGTTCCATCCTTATAGTATATTCATCAATATCAAGGACCTTTAGCAAACATGGAAGACTTTTGACATGTTCAATTGCCATCTCTTGTTGGTCATTATCCCTGCCATCTAAATCATGCCCCACATCTTCACAATAGACATTCTCGACCATTTTTTAGCTAGCTCATATGATTTCAGATGAATTCTGGTGTTATCCAATGGATCCATGACATGGTTCCCAGAGATAGCTTGACCAGTTCTTGATTTAACATTTTTCTTATCAGCTTGCCTAAACAAAGGCGAACTTACAGAAGAAGCACCGTCATTTTTGACTTTGCTAACTCTTGACACAGAATCTGAATTTCCTCCGAAACCTCTTGTAAATTTGATTTCTCGTTCATATTCATAACTGCAAAGTTTCTTTTCTCATATTCAGCATTACATAACTCGCTATTGGTATAGATTTGTGATATACTTTATTTGCACTCAGTGGAAGGAGACTGAGTACCCAAATGACAACCAGGGGACATGCAAAAGTTTTCTCCTGAAAGTTGCATTGGTTTATTCTCACAATGATTTCTGTGGTCTACTGTACTTTCCAGTACATTTAGAGGTATGTTTGGATCCTTTCAGTTTAGTGCATTCACAGCGTCAGGATTTTTGAATTTATCTATCTGATTCCCATCACTATCTTTTCTAGAAAGAACTTCTCGATTATGGTAAACTTGCCTCACAAATTTAAGATTATCACAAAATTCCCAAGAATTTGAATCCGCAGGCTAAGATGCACCTCCATTTTTTCTCATGGCCATATAAGTTTGTAGGGTAATTCCCCTTTGGATTCCCTCCAGAAGTGATTGATATGCTTCGAAGCAAGTTATAAGATCATCATTAAATGATTTTGGAATTTCTTCGTTGGGTTCTCTCGGAATGAATGTTTGTTGGCAATGTTGATATGATGTGGTGTTTGTTTTACATTTGAGCTCAGAGATGGACGAACTAGTTTCTGTCTTTTGTGTATTGATATTCATCATCATTTTCATGGTCTGGGCCATTTGTGCCACTGTATTTGCCAATTGTTCTTGGCCTTGGATAAGTTTATCTACCCTCTCATCTTCCATGCCTCCTCTTTCTTAGTTTTAATTTTCATTTCGTAATACAAAATATTCTTATTGTTATCTTGCATATGATTTTTATTCCACAGGCTGGCAAAATGGAAAACTCTGATACCACTGTAATATTTCAAATCGGAATATTATGTAAGAATTTAGATTCCTTGGAAATCCCTTTTTAAATAATTACTGATTTTAAACTTGAAATAAAAATTTATATAATAAAATTAATTTTAATTCAGAATTTTTGAATAGTAGAGTATTTAATCCACAAGGGGTTTCGTCCTTGAGTTATTTGATAACAAGGGTTTTCGTCCTTGAGATCAAGTTACGCAATTAAGGGGTTATGTCCTTAAGAGAATTTGTAAAATGTGATGCTTATACATGACTAAATATTTGAATACATTCTTAGATGCCCTCTTCGATTCCCATGATGGATTATTTATACATTCAATTTTCTATTGAAAGATACGACTCTTCCAAAGGTGGCGTCTCCTCATTTAAATGAAGTTGCTGATAACAAATGAATGAATGAATTAATTAGTTAATGACTAATGATTGTTGCACTCCATAGACCTGCGATTTGATTGATTAATTATGGTTGTTATTAGCGTTGCATTTTGTATATATGCAGTCTGCATTTGTAGACCTGCATTTGTAGGTGATTTATTTTATGTTGGCGCTTCTCCCCAACATTGGTGATCTCCTTTTCCTTTGTTGCTCGCTGCAACTCCCCTTTAAGACCTATGCTTTCTATGAAAGGCTTGCAATTTGTTGCTAGCTGTAAAGCTTCTTCATAACTTGTGATCTCCATGTCTATTGTTGGCTGCAAGTTATCTTTGAGATCTATGATTTGAGAGTGATTAATTTGTAGATGGAAAAGGGATATTACAAAAATCTTGATTAGCACTACATGCCATCAATGGAAATGCCACATACCTAATCAAATTAAATCTTATAAACTATCTTGTTAAGCATGGGATTTACTGAGAGGGGAGGGGCGGGAGGGGTGAATCAGTATATCATAAATCTTATAAACTTTCACTTAATCAAATTCCACTAAACCATACATTCAAGATATGTAATAAAACTGAAATAATAAACACCACACAAGATAGAGAGACACCAGATTTAACGTGGAAACCCAATGTGGGAAAAACCATGGAGAACAATCTCAAGTATATGAATGAGCACCAACTCAAACTACAATATTTGCAAGCACCAACTTGCAGGAGCATCAACCCCTTTGCTGAGCACCAACACAACTATTCATGAGCACCAACTCATAGGAGCACCAACCCCTTTGTTGAGCACCAACACAATAACTATTCGTGAGCACCAACCCACAGGAGCACCAACCTCTTTTGCTAAGCACCAACACAGCAACTATTCGTGAGCACCAACCCCTTTGTGTATATCACACAACTATCTCTCAATGTTGCTATCTCAACAAATGATAGTTCATTACAATATCTGTTTCCTCTCTCTCCTCTGCTCTTCTAAGCTAGATATAACAATTACAAATCAAACTCTATCTCACACATTACAAATGGCTTCTCAAGTCTTTATTTATAGCTTTCCATATGACCTTTGGCCTTCACCCTTTGTGACCCTTCAATCCTCATGGAAAATGGCACCAAACTTGCATAATCCTTTGTATCCTTGCATTTGAAAAGCCATATGGTGACTCTTCATAAGCAAAAGTGTCATTTTCTCTTTTATCTTTATCTTGGTGACTTTTCGTATTCCTCTACGTGTTCCTTCATGAGAAATTGCGCCCTTCCTCTTTTGTCTTCACTTGGTGACTCTTGGATTTCCCCAAGATGAATCTTCATGGGAAAATGCATCCTATTCTTCTTTTATTTTTACCTCGTGACTCTTTGACTTCTCCATGGGCCCTCTTTTGACTTATATACAACCAAAAATATATTCGTTGATATTAAATAAATATTAACACACATTAGCTAAGATATAACTATTACAAACATCATTAAATGCAATGGAGCCTTTATCACCAATAATGTTAGACCTTTGACATCAATGACAATATTTTCAACAATCTCCCCCTTTGTCATTGATGGCAACTTCAAACCTGAAACTGCCACATCTTGAAACCTGCACATACTGTCATTTGAAAAACATACAGTAATTCCCCCTTACTATAGCAACTTGTACCTGTTTTTGCACCTGTACCTGTTATTCTCCCCCTTTGACATCAATGGCAAAGGGCCTACCTGGAGCTAACACTTAGCTCCCTCTTCACTGATATTGAAATTCAATGGCAGGAAGTAAAATAAATTACTCCCAACTCCTCTTGTAGATCTTTGAATGTGTCCTTTGATCATGCCTTTAAGAAGATATCTGATAATACATATAAATCGTTGCCTATTTTTTGAGCATCTGTAATCAACTCATTTGAATCTTTTCTTCTAATTTCACAACCTTCTGCATAAAACTTTAATGTGTGTCCCTGATCACATATTTGACTTACACTTAATAGATTATGCTTAAGACCTTTTACATACAAAACATTTTTAGTCTTGGTTCTACCATTATCCAAACTCAAAGTACCTTTTTCGGCTATCTTGGCAGTGATTTTATCTCTGAATTTCACTGTGCCACCATTGATTTTCTTTAGAGTTATGAACTTACTCTTGTCTCCTGTCATATGCCTCGAACATCCGCTATCAATGAACCATGGCTGATCTTCATTTCTTGCATGCAAAGTTGTCTGTACCAACATAGAATCTTCATGTTATTTCTTCTGCCATGAACATGTCTGAACCTTCTTCTTGATGAATGGAGCCTTAAAACTCTGGTCTTTGACTGACTCGAACACGCTTCTACAGTACCGAGCTATGTGTCCGAAGTTGTTACACTTGTAACATATTATGACCTCTTCATTAAAGCTTGATAGAGGAGCAAAAGAGTTGTAGCTTCTGTTTGACTCTACATGACTTTCCTTCTCCTTATTTCTGAAATTGTTAGCTCTTTTTCAACATTCTAATTTCTTATGACCATATCCATTTGAAACACTTTAAAAATTTTAAACACTGCATATGAAAAAAAAATTCTAATAGCCTCTGACCTTGCCATTGGTGCGAAATTTTCTTCAAAATCTATTCCCTCAAATGATATACAAATTAATTTGTCAACTCACCTTCTTGTCATGCAACATAGCCAAGACCCAATAGCATCCACTATGGTTCAATTTTTTTTTTAAAGTGTCTCCTTGAAGCCTAGAAGAGACACCCCACACAAAGGGTCCTAGAAAAAAATCTTAGGAGATTCCCACATCTCCTCTGTTACTTCCTTGATCTTCTTGTGTCTTTCTCTTAGAATCTGTTTAAGCATGTCTAACTTATTTGACTTACTAACCTCATCATTCATGATGTTTTTTATCTTCTCAACTCTTGCAACTGTCTTATCTTGACAAGGCTCATGCTGAAATGTAACAAGAGATTTTTCACAGTCCTTCCTATCTGATTTTTTTATCTACTATAGCAAGTAATTTATTCTCACTCTTAAACTCAACCTGATCAACCTTTACTATTTTAGGTCTCCAAACCTGAATTTGGCTCTTCTCATATCTTCTAGGGGCTCTGTATCCTTTGACATACCTTGAAGATCTCTTTATTTTATTTGGACATAATTTAGTAATATGGCCAACCTTATGACAACAAAAGCAAACAACATTTCTCATACCTTCTTCTTGAATGTGACTGAGATCTCCCTTTGACTGATTGCTTCCCCTCATACAGTCTCTTGCCTTATGACCAACATAATGACAAAGAAAACAATGGCTATGAAAAGAATTTGAAAACTTAAAAGCATTGGGCTGGCTAATTGGCTTCTTTAATTTGCCTTTAAAACTTGCATCTTTCTTACCTTGGACTAATATTTCATGATCTTTCTCAACCTTGATTATGAGCTTCTCATGATTATCTTTTAAAGAACCTAACTCAACCTTCAACTGATTACACTCTTCTTCTCTTGATTTCAAACTTGAATTTGCAACCTCTAGATGATTCTTAAGATCCTGAATAAATATCTTATTTTCTTTTGCTTCTATAGCCAACTTAGAATCCAAGATACACACCTGTTCCTTAAGAGCTTCAACCACAGATTTCAATTCTTGATTCTCCTTTAGCTGCTTGGCCATCTTGTGCTTTCCCGATCTACCTTCAAGCTGTAAAACTTTTTCAAAAGGAACCTGCTCTGATACCAATTGTTAAGCATGGGATATACTGAGAGGGGGGGGTGAATCAGTATATCATAAATCTTATAAACTTTCACTTAATCAAATTCCACTAAACCATACATTCAAGATATGTAATAAAACTGAAATAATAAACACCACACAAGATAGAGAGAGATACTAGATTTAATATGAAAACCCAATGTGGGAAAAACCACGGAGGACAATCTCAAGTATATGAATGAACACCAACTCAAACTACAATATTCGCAAGCACCAATTTGAAGGAGCACCAACCCCTTTGTTGAGCACCAACACATCAACTATTCATGAGCACCAACCCACAGGAGCACCAACCCCTTTGTTGAGCACTAACACAACTATTCGTGAGCACCAACCCCTTTTGCTGAGCACCAACACAACTATTCGTGAGAACCAACTCATAGGAGCACCAACCCTTTGGTGTATATCACACAACTATCTCTCAATGTTGCTATCTCAACAAATGATAGTTCGTTACAATATCTCTTTCCTCTGCTCTTCTAAGCTAGATATAACAATTACAAATCAAACTCTATCTCACACATATTACAAATGGCTTCTCAAGCCTTTATTTATAGCTTTCCATATGACCTTTGGCCTTCACCCTTTGTGACCCTTCAATCTTCATGGAAAATGGCGCCAAACTTGCATGACCCTTCGTATCTTTGCATTTGAAAAGTCATATGGTGACCCTTCATAAGCAAAAGCGTCATTTCCTCTTTTGTCTTTATCTTGGTGACTTTTCGTATTCCTCAAAGTGTCCCTTCATGAGAAATTGCACCCTTTCTCTTTTGTCTCCACTTGGTGACTCTTGGATTTCCCCAAGATGACTCTTCATGGGAAAATGCATCCCATTCTTCTTTTGTCTTTACCTCGTGACTCTTTGACTTCTCCATGGGCCCTCTTTTGACTTATATGCAACCAAAAATATATTCGTTAATATTAAATAAATATTAACACATATTAGCCAAGATATAACTATTACAAATATCATTAAATGCAATGGGGCCTTTATCACCAATAATGCTAGACCTTTGACATCAATGACAATATTCCCAATAGTATATATGCGGTCTGCATTTGTAAACCTGCATTTGTAGGTGAGTTCTCTTATTTTATGTTGGCGCTTCTCCCCAACATTGGTGATCTCCTTTTCCTTTGTTGTTGGCTGCAACTCTCCTTTAAGACCTACGCTTTCTATGAAAGGCTTGCAATTTGTTGCTGGTTGTAAAGCTTCTTCATAACTTGTGATCTCCATGTCTATTGTTGGCTGCAAGTTATCTTTGAGATCTATGATTTGAGAGTGATTAATTTGTAGATGGAAAAAGGATATTACAAAAATCTTGATTAGCACTACATGCCATCAATAGAAATGCCACAGACCTAATCAGAAAAATACAACCCGGTTAGCACTAGAAACAGTGCACAAAGTTTAAGACCTAGTCGGTAATTGAAGTCCCAATTAGCAAAGAGATTCCAACCGTGCCTTACCAAAGACCAAATCGATCCCAAAACGCCGATTACCATTACAAAGCTCAATCCAACTTGACAAAGATCTAATTGGTATAATGAAACCCAACTAGCATTATACTTCAACAATTTGCTCATACTGGTTCTGATCGGACTTTTAAGTCCGCTTAGCAAAGGGACGTTCAATCACATTCAACAAAGACCAAATCAAGAGATATAGGCTCGATTACAACTGTAGCAAAGAACGAATTTCTCCAAGATGAAACTTAGACCAAATTAAAGTTTGGTCTAACCCAATTTTGAACAGCCCAAGATGAGAATCAAGAGAACAACTTGAAACAACACACGCCAAACAAAAGTCAAAGCAAAACAATGGGAAAACAAGCACCCTATTTTTGGTTGATGCAAGATAGCATGTCCACCATGGATCCTCTTGCATTGGTGAGGAGATTGGAGGACCATAGGAGGATGGTGGATAATAACTAATCTTGAGCTCGCTACTACCTTGGAGACTAATTTATTACTTTAGTAGCAAATCCAATGCAAAAAAGACTACAAAGCCGAAGACAGTAATTACCAGTGATGGTGACAACAAAGACCGTACCCTAGCTACACAAGAGATGATCAGTGAGGTCAACTCCCAATGAAAAAAAGTACTGAGGACCCAATCCCACTAAATTTTTTTTAACCATTTGGTATGGCCCAGTGCAACCAAAGGTGTAATTGAGGTGTGACCCAGTCCCACCTAAGGATGAACATAGTGAAGATCACTCCCACTACTAGTATATTTTTGACGAATAGTTGGGGTTGTCACTATTCATGCAACTTTTTTTTTGGGTAAACAATCATGTGTGATATTTTCACAGGGGTGTGTATGCATGAAGTATGTCTATGTCCTAGTTTATACTAATTTGATGTTTCTCGAGGAATGATGGGTTTGTCTTCGACCATCAATTATTAGGTGTAGTGAGGCCATTCCCATTACTGTTTGTAAGTATGTTGAATTACGAGTGTGTTCTGGTTCACGTACGAAGTTTGATTCTATGCCAATATTTCAACTATGATATAAAACGGGGGGAATGTTAGAAATTATAAAATATAGTTAAGTTAGCATATAGACTTGATTTATTAAACCTATTATTAATTAGCTCTGTTAGTCAGGTTGTTGAGATTGGTATATAGATTATTGGGTTTTTAGTCTATTTTAAGGGTGTGTTGTAGACCATCACGTAGAGATTAGAAAAGGTAGAGGAATGAGTGGAGTCGATAAGAACATTTTTGAGAAAATAGGAGATATGTATTATATAAAGATCATTCAATAGTTAATAAAGTATATAGAAGTTGTGTGTTGGATGTCTGAGTATATCAATTCTATGTATTTGCATTGTCTAAACTCTAACCAATTCTCATATTTCCAAAGGCCCAAATGAATATGAGGAACACAAGAAGACTCATGAAGCAATCAGAGTGGTTGTATCCTAAAGACGTGGAATCCAAGATACCCTCTTAGGATGGAGATCACCATGCGTTAGATATGATAAGCTAAAGTTCTTGAGGGAGAGTTTTCATCTTCAATAGCTCTTAAACTTTATTTAAACTTGGATCGAGGACTCAAATTCTCCCCATGAAGAGAACTATTTTTCCCATTTTAGAAGAAGTAAAGGAAGACATGAAAGAGATAGGCAAAGAATATATCCATCTATGAAAGAAATATTGGAGGAAACTAGCATAAAAATGAGGGCCCAAAGAATCTAATCCTCAATCCCGAAAATAAGCCGAGAAGGTAAATTTAATGAAAAAAAGCAATCTTCTACTTACAGTCATGGAAGGGGTGACAAATCAGAGGTATAAATGAACAAAATGGAGATGATCTTCTAGGAGCCAGCAAACAGGCTGAGTTGCAAGATGCTTCATGGAAATCAAAACTCCATGTTTGATCTAGAAAATCACGATATATTGGGTCTTGAATACCCCTAGCAAGAGAAAATTTTACAAAAACAAATCCAAATCATTATTTTGGATGTTGCTCGTCTGGAGAAGATCAAGTTGTAGTAGAAGCATTTTTTATTTGGCTAAGATATAGAATATTTATGAGCTTAAAGAGGCTGACTTGAAAGGAAAGTCTGCTAGGTGATCTTTTCATGTCGAATTATTTAGAAGATTCATGCCATTTTCATGAAGG
Organism: Torreya grandis; assembly: GCA_037957365.1. NCBI lineage: Eukaryota > Viridiplantae > Streptophyta > Pinopsida > Cupressales > Taxaceae > Torreya > Torreya grandis. Next base: position 1,800,785 of record JARHVA010001602.1, read on the forward strand.
AAAAAAGCATTGGATCAACAATCAAGTTAGAGGTCTGACTATATACCTTTCTTTCCTGATCCTGAATATTTATGCTCCATTGAATCCCCAACTTAGACAATCTCGTTTGATGAGTTGAGGAGTCATAGGAAGAGATTATTTCCTTTCAAATAGATCTTAGGAGGATATGCTAACTCTTTGATGAGGCCCATTCAAACGAAAGACGAGTGTTTGATCCATAAAGGACAAGAAAAACAATCAAAGGATCAGGCAAATCAAGTAAACTCTTAAAAATCCATCAAGACAATGATTTCCAGCTCAAACTGATAATTTGTCAATCCTACTATGCAAACTGGTAGTTACGCTAGTGATAGTAGTGGTTACGCTTGTGCTAGTAGCAATCATGCTTGTGTTAGTGGAAGATTCACATGTGACAGTGGTGGTTTTGTCCTGCAAAGTAATGGTTTCTGTCGACCATGAAAAAAACATAAGAAACAGTTGAAAACGTTGTCTCTTCATATTCCTAACAATTGGGCATCATTTGGGATATGAAGAGAGACTTCTAACATTGCATAAATAATAGATAAGAGTATGGGCTAGGGGAGAATGAGTGTAAGAGTGAATGGATGTATTAGTATTAGCTGTAGAGAGTTGAGAGAATAATTGACATTATAATGTTGGTTTATATGCTCCAATGAGATCTTTGTAATATGCAGCATAAGGAAGAGATAGTTGAGAATTGAAAGTGATGGTCCATTTGATGAAGAGAAGAGGTGATGATTGGTTGGCACTAGCACGTTGGTTTTCCCCATACCCAGGTTTCCAGGGTAATATCCTGTGTGTTGTGTGTTATCTTCTATTTCTTTCAGCTCCTTACTGTTTTGTTATTGATCCATTAATAGTTCAGATTCTACTACTCTAATTCACTGCCATTTGAAGCTAATTCAAGTAGGTAGCAATAAGCATAGTTTAAGATTTGCATTTAATTTCCAAGCATATATTGTTTAGGAAACTACAGATTGATGGTATGGTTGAGGGTGAAATGAACAACCATCAACCACTCAGCCAATTAGAGTACACATAAATAATATGAAAACAAAAACATGAACATATTCAAAATGGAAAATATTACATTCTTCATTAATTTCTCAATAGATTCATTACATCAAGTATTTGCAAATATACATTAACGCATCACTCTTCTTCACCATACGCTCAAACTCTAATTACAGAAACACACTCTACACCTATCTTGACTTTTGTACCTTCAGGAAATCCCTCTTGCACGCTGCACTCACTCATTTCCCTGTAAGCCTCCCTCACTTTCTAGCTTCTCTCTTCCAAGTTGCTAGAGCCTAAAAACCCCCATCTTAGATTCAGACTGAATATTTACCTTTTCTCAATCTTGTTCATTACCACAGGGAAGAAACAACCAGTTGGGAAGATGAAACGATTGACCTTCCAGCCATTACGAGCAGAAAAACTTTCATGAAGAAAAGGGGAGACAATTCATCTTTGAACGTTATGAAATAACATGCCTTTGGCTTGTTCATGGCAATTTAGATGTTTCATACACCGTGATCTTTGTTGTTGATTGCCTTCATCTCCATCATTGATCTGAGCTGCCATCTAACATCCCATAGGTTGTTTCATTACTTTTGCATCCTTTAAATAATTGATTGACTTAAAATCCATGAAGTACTATCCCAGTCATTGACTACGACTTGATCAATTGTCTTAAAAGCTTCCCCATGATCTTGTATCCAATAAAACCTTTTGTGGATGCTCTTTCCACTGTTGATCCAAACCGAATCAAGGGTCCATAAGCTTTTTCAAGCCCAAAAGATTCCCATTCTCAATAACCAGCAATAAAAGCCTTAAAAGGCTTCCTTCATCATCTATTTGTTATAATGTTGGCCGCAATTCTTGTTCCACGTCGCCCACCCTCCTAAGCCTAAAACGATTCTAAACATTGATTCCAATTTGATCTAACAATCTAGAATCCATTTCGTGATTTAAAGTGCCCCAAAACTCTTCGTTGTTGGGTCTAATTATCCAAGGTTTATTTTATATATTAATTAGTTATGTACGAAACATGCATCTCCTAGAGAGACACCCCCTTTAGTGTGTTAAATGTTTATTAATGTTATATTAGTATATAGTGATGTGGGTGGTTGTGGGTGGTTGAGTCCTATATAAAAACTAGCTTTGTTGTGTAACTTTCTCTTAGCAAGTATTTATAGACAAAATATGTATTTTTTAATAAATATTATTATATGGTACAAACCATTTCTGCATCTTATGGTGTTGTCCATTTCCTAACAGTGGTATTGAAGCCATGGAGCATGTTGAAGAGTGGGCCCATGAGAAGAATCACAATGGAGGTTGAAGCCTTGAAGAAGTGAATAAGATGGTGAATGAGTAGAATTTTTTTCTTTTTTTGAAGAGTGTTTTTGTTATTTGCTTGGATATATTTATGAAGACTTTATTATTTTGTCTGAGGAAAGTATTGAGATGTTTCCAATAATACCTTCCCTGTGAGGAGGAAGCCATGACTGAACCGTGAAGGTGTATGTGAGAGAGAGAGAGAGAGAACTTATTTTGCTGTGAATATTGATGTGGGTATGTTTTCATTTTACAATGTTTATTTTAATGCTATTTAATGTTGGAGAGCAAATATTGATATGGATATATTATTTTTATTGATGTGGGTGTGAATATTGTTGAAATATTTTTTTTAAACATTCCCATAAGCATCACACCAACAAGAAAAAATATGAGAAAGGCTTTGGAAAGTTTGGATTAGTATATGACTTATTGAAAATTTGTCTAAAGTGCTACATCTGCCTAATAATATTTTACTTATTGGCCTGAAAGCATTAACCAAGCTGCAAAAACATGATTTTTTTTGTCATGACTTGTTATTTTTTGTTAAAAGTGTAGAAATTGCTTCAAAAATCTACCTGGAGCGCTATTTTATCCCTACAAGTGCGTTGGAAATCTGCCCAAAGTGTGATTTTGATCATCAAAAGCCTTTTGAAGTGCTAAGACTGCTGCAAATGTGTCATAGCTGTAAAGTGTTGCCTAAGAAATCAATTTGCTATTGTTTCCTTGTTAAGTGTCGTGATCTTGTTGACGCAGTGGATTGCACCCTTGATAGGAGACTGAGCTCCTGCCTTCCACACATCACAATGGAAACTCTCCTCTTGCCTGTGGGTCTGGCAAAACTGGAGGGAGAGTCTCTAGATAAGGGCTAGCTCCCTTTGATGCATCTGAGTTATTCCAGTAAGTTGCTAATACATACATACATACATACATACATATATATATATATATATATATATATATATATATATAATGGGCAGGGGGTTGTTGAAAAGAGAGAAGGATGCTGAAAAAACAGAACCTAATCTAATAGGGTGATGCACCAAACAAGTTTGATCTACTCACACTCACACTCTGAACCATAAGAACACATACATACACTTCAACTGGTAAAAGGACCAGACTGCAGGGAGCTTGACAGGGAGGCTTTAATGGAAACACACAGAAAAAGGACTTATCATAGGCGCTATAGGAAAAGCACATTGTCTAGTAACCTCCTTCTGCCTCTGTGCTCCAAGTACAACTCTTCTTGTCACCTGTAAGAATGGCGCCTTGTAGATACCAGGTTCGTTGGTGTCAACCCTGTGAAAGCATTAGGAAGCAATGACTGAACACAAGACTAACACTCAGACACACTCAGAGATAAAAGGACCAGACTGTAGGGAGCTTGACAGGGAGGCTTTAATGGAAACACATAGAAAAAGGACTTATCATAGGCGCTATAGGAAAAGAACATTGTCTAGTAACCTCCTTCTGCCTCTGTGCTCCAAGTACAACTCTTCTTGTCACCTGCAGGAATGGTGCCTTCTAGATACCAGGTTCGTTGGTGTCAACCCTGTGAAAGCATTAGGAAGCAATGACTGAACACAAGACTAACACTCAGACACACTCAGAGATATATCCAACCGGAATAGAGCTAAAAAATGCATATCCTATTGATTCCAGGTGAAAAATGGTAGGGCTTCACCTTACAATATGAGAGATAGATTTCTCAAATGAGAAGTTACAATATATATAGAGAAGAGGGAAACAAAAGCGCTCCCTTTTGGAAAAGACTTTGGTGCCTTTTTACAAGTTGGCTCATGTGCGTTGAGAGCGTTGGGAAGAGGGGGCCGCTGAAAGATAATGCTATGTCGGCTCTGATTTTGACTTCAGGCGTTTAAAAAGCATACGCTGCGCCATTTGTCTACAAATAAAACTGCTCCTTGAAGGCATTCACGCGATTTGTCTGCTCATTAATGCAAAATGGAGAAAAATGGGTCGCGCCATTCACTGTTCGCGCCCCTTGATGACCACTTGGCAGGCACTGTTCCAGCCGCTGGAGTAACTCCTTGAGTCGACGCCTTCCTTTGCCACTTGGACTGTTTTGTCCATTTCTGCACTTGGCTCTTTTGTCTCTTCCTGGCTTTGTCTTTTCTGTCTCCTTCGGCCCTCGAGGGCTATCTTCTGCTACTTCTTTGGCTCTTTGGGCTCTTTCATCAACAGGTCGCTGAGTTCATTCTTTAATTTTGTCTTTTCCCAGCGTCGTCTTTTCCTGGTTTTGTCTTTTGCTGGCTTTTGTCTCTTTCTCTCTTAGCTCTTTGGGCGCCCTTCTGGTTGGCGCTCAAGTATTTAAAGATCAACAGCTATTTCATTGCCGTAAAGTTGATGTTCGCGCGCCTGTCCCCGTTTGAAAACTAACGGCTAGTTTATGGTGCTTAATTTTGACGGCTTTGGGCCCGTCACCTTCCTTGGCGATTCCTTCGGCCTTTTTCCTTTGCTTCAGCCTTGGAGAAGTGTACCTTTATCTTGGCCGAGAGTCCCCCGCAAGGGTACCTACCCTTCGGGGTCCTTCGGGCTCCTTTTGATAGTCACATCCTTCAGACAAAATGTCCGAAGGATTTCTTCCTTTGTTTTTTCGCTTATTTCCTCGGGTCTTTTCTCTTCGGTCGGGCTTTTCTTTTCGGCCATTTTTCCCGCAGACAAAATGTCCGCAAGAATTATCTCTCGATCACTTCGACTTTCGAAATCTTCTTTGGGTTTTTTCCCGCAGCTTTTCTCGAATTTCTTCTGACTTTTTGTCCGAAGGAATTCCTTCGGACAAAAGTCCGAAAGAAATCATTTCTTGCCTTGTTTATTTCACGGGATTTTCTTCCGAAGGATTTCTTCAGACATTTTGTCCGAAGAAATTCTCGTCCTTTGCCTTAAACAAATTTCCGAATAAAACTTACCCTTTCGGCCTTCTTCACTTTTTGATCCTTTTTCAAGTGTTCCCTGCCCTCCGCAAGGGCACTTGGGTCCGGAACTGCCCTCCGCAAGGGCACTTGTCCTTCGAGAGACTCTCTTGAACCTTCTGATTGAACCGTTCCTTTGAACCAACCCGTTGAACCAACACTTTGAACCATTTCTTTGAACCAAGCCGACTGAACCAAGCTGTTGAACCAATTGAGTGAACCAAGGCATTGAACCAACTGAACTGAACCAACTCATTGAACCAACACTTTGAACCAAAGCGATGAACCAAAGTGTTGAACCAAAACGTTGAACCAAAGCAATGAACCATGTCTTTGAACCAAAGCGTTGAGCCAAAACGTTGAAACAAAGCGTTTGAACCAAGGCGATGAACCAAAGCAATGAACCAAAATGATTGAACCAGTTCAACGGTTCCAAATTGCTAACTCTTGGAAAGATCATGTCGTTGAACCCCAACGTTGAACCACTTTTCCAACCTTAAAGAAGAGTGTCTTGAACCATTTTAGCTCTCTTTCCTTGTGAATTTCTTCGGACAAGAGTCCGAAGAAGCTTTGTAAGAGCCCTTTCATTCTTTGAATTGGTTCATCTTCTGCCGAAAGATTTGTGCAATCTGAATTGAACTGGCTCAAAATAACAAGGGAAGAAGGAGACCGATTTTGGCCTGCTAGACCAAAAATGGTCAACAAATTGGCGACTCCCAGGGGAAGCATGCATGCTATGCTTAGAAACTAGTTGCCTTAAAGTCCATTGGGCACGGAGTCAGAACGTAGCTTGAAAAGATTAGCAACAGCCTCGATAGATCCAAGAATCAATCATGAAGCTTTTACCCCCAAAAGGAAACGAAAACACACACAAGACTAAGAAAACTACTAACATGTGCAAAAGCACTTAGGGAAAACAGGAAAAAGTAAGGAAAATATATACATGATGGGAGAAGGGCTCAGTGATAATGCTTAAGATGTATCCCATTTACTGGGATATACAATTCTTCACCATCCAACTTGGAGAATTGGAATGCGTTGTGCTGCTTACACTGAGTGATGATGTATGGACCACTCCATAGGGGGTCAAACTTTGCGTGCTTTCCAGGTTTAGCTCGGTCCGCATCCCATTTCAAGACGATGTCTCCTTCAAAGAAACCTTTTGATGAAGATTTCTTGTCGAAGTGTTTCTTCATTTGCTGTTGGCGACTGGTCATAGAAGCCATAGCCTGGTCCCTTGTCTCTTGGAGCTCCATCAACTCGCATAGTCTAACCTCCATGCTATTGCCTTCTCCTAATTGCAGTTGGTGAGCAAGGTCCAAGGCTAGCAACTCAAGTGAAATGGAAAGCCTAGCTTCCCTTCCATATACGAGTGTGTACGGCGAATTGCCAATTGCTCTCTTTGGAGTGACCCTATCTGCCCACAGGGTTGTTTTCAACTTGGCATGCCAAGTCCTCTGATTCTCTTCCATTGTTCTCTTGATGATCCTGATCAGATTCTTATTGGTGGATTCAGCTAGCCCATTCCCCTGAGGGTAGTAATTGGATGAAGTGCTAAGATAGATACCATATCTCAGCGTCCATTCACTCATTTTAGTTCCCAAAAAAGCTAAAGCATTATCTGAGATTATGGTAGCTAGAACACCAAACCTTGCCACCAGGTCTTCATAAAAATCCAAGACTGCACTTTCGTTGGCTTCTTTCAAAGCGACAGCCTCTACCCATCTTGTGAAATAATCTATGGCGGTCAAGACCCACTTGTGTCCAGCACTGGAGGGAGGGTTAATCATCCCTATAAAGTCAAGGCCCCATTGCATGAATGGCTGCTCCACCTGAATAGGCTGTAAAGGCATGGCAGCCAGCCGTTGCTTCCCATCAAAGAGCGCACACTTCTGGCACTTTCGTACCCAGGCATGGATGTCTCTGAATAGAGTAGGTCAGAAGTAACCAGCTCTCATTATTCTTGCCGTTGTAGGCCTAGGAGCAAAGTGACCACCAGCTGGCCCATCATGGAACTCGAACAGCACCCTGTCGGCTTGACTTGGATCTATGCACCTTAAAAGGAACCCTGAGAGATCCTTTCTGAATAATACTCCATCAATCAGGACATAAGGGAGAGACTGGAGTCTGAAATATCTCCTCTTAATCCTATCAAGGCCCTACGGGCACCACCAGTGAAAAGGAAACGCCTCAAGTCTGATGTCCAACCCTTCATAACAACTGGTTCTTCTGCCGTAGCTGCATCATGAATTAGCAGATTGTCCTCTTTTTGATGTTTAAGGTCTGCAGCAAGGTGTTCACACAGGCCTCTCCCTCTTACCAGCTTGGTGATCTTGATGTCCACATCGTATTCCATCACCTTAGTGATCCACCCTGATCTCTTTTCATTAAGGTTACGGTTGGTCAATAAATCCTTGATGCCGAGATGTGGAACCATGAGGTGGATTTTGCTATGTGACAGCATATGCCTGAATTTCTTTAGACTCCGTATGATTGCAAGGACTTGCTTCTCCACATATGTGTACCTGACCTCAAAACCCTCTAGGCCTTGGCTAAAAAACGCAAGTGGCTGCTCAAGGTTATCACCATTCGCTTGGGTAAGCATGGCGGAGATTACCTCTTCATTTCCGAAGGTGTAGAGGTTGAAATCCTTGGTGAAGTCAGGACTGATCAAAGTAGGAGCCTGGGCTATAGCCTGCTTGATTTCTTCAAAATTGTCCTTTCTTTGCGCTGTCCACGCGAACTTCTCATCCTTCTTTAGCATAGAGGTCAATGGCTTGACTATCTCCGCAAAATTCAGAATAAATCTCCGGATGAAATTTATTTTGCCGAAGAAGCTCTACAGGCCTTTCTTGTGCTTGGGCAAGGACAGCTCCAGGATGGAGCGAACTCTCTTTGGATCAATGGTCAAGCCTTCTTTAGAAACAACGTGGCCAAGGAGTTTACCCTCATGGACAACGAACACGCATTTCGTCGGGTTAAGAGAGATACCAAACTCTCTACACCTCTCGAAGATTTGTCTGAGGTGTTTCATGTGTTGGCTCGCCTCCTTAGAGAATACTGTCATGTCATCAAGATATACCAGCACAGTGTTATTTATTAGGCCTCAAAAAGCCATGTCCATGACTCGCTGAAAGGTGGCACCAGCATTGGACAGTCCGAATGGCATTTTCCTGTAAGCAAACGTCCCCCATTTGGTAGTGAAGGCTGTCTTGTACTGGTCACAGTCTTGTACCAAAATATGATTATACTCTGAATACCCATCTAGGAGGGAGAAACGCTCGCTGCCTGTCACCATTTGAAGGATCTGCTCCATGCTTGGGAGAGGATAATGGTCTTTCAAAGAGACTCTATTGAGGTCTCTGAAATCAACGCATACTCTAATCTCCACATTCATTTTCCGGACAGGAACAAGATTGGCCAGCCAAGAGGAGTATTTGATTGGAAATATTATCCTAGACTCAATCAACTTGGTTAGTTCTCTTCGCATGAGAGGCTCAATCTTTGGGTTGACAGGCCTTTGCTTCTGCTTGATCGAGTTGGCGCCTTCTTCCAGCTCAATGGTATGTTGAGCCAAACTTGGGTCGAAACCCTTCAAATCTCTATATTCCCAAGCGAAGACATCAGCAAACTCTTGGCACAACAAGGTGAAGGCCTGCCTTTCACGGTCCGTGCACACTTTCCCAAGTGCAAGCAGCTTATCTTTGAATATTTCAATCTTCTCATAGTTCTCCTCCTTTGTTGTGATGCTTGCCTTGTCGCTTTTCAACTGGTCATCTTCATTAAAGATACTCTCTAGAGTGACCAAGCCTTTGGAGAGTTTATTGTTCTTCAACTGAACAATTTGGCTGTCATATTGCTGCTGTAGCTTTGCTTGGTTTTTAGTGTTAAGCACAAGCTTATATTGAGAGGGGGGGTGAATCAGTATAAGATATTTTTTGACTTTCGACTATTAATCTTAAATTCAAAACCTCAAATTACTCCGCAATTAATATATTCAAAGCAATCAAAGAATACAATGCAAAACCACACAATGCAAATAGACACAGATTTGCGTGGAAACCCTTTCGAAAGAAAACCACAAAGAAATTCTCTTAATATAAATATTCGTAGGCACCAACCTACCGGAGCACCAACCCCAAAAACAATTTTGTAGGCACCAACCTACAGGAGCACCGACCCATTTCACTGAGCACCAACTCAGCAAGAGACCAATCTCTTCAAAACGAAGGCACCAACCTTCTCAGAAAAAATCACTCTTCTACCTCAAATTTGTTGTCAAAAAAACAGATGATAGAACACTTGATTTATCTCCTTTAGATTCGATCTACACTTCCACATATAACACATTTTTTGTTTTGGTTTTTCCATTATCGAGACTAAGTGTACCTTTTCCTGTTATTCTGGTTGTAGTGTTGTCTCCGAACTTCACCATGCCTTCATTGACCTTTTTTAACGAGATGAATTTGCTTTTATCTCCAGTTATGTGTCTCGAACATCCACTATCAATGAACCATTGTTGTCCTTCATCTCTAGCATGGAATGCTATTTGAACAATCATGGATTCTTCTTGCTTCTTCTTCCAGATCTTTGATGGTTCTCTTTTCTTTATCACTGGAGGTTTGAACTTTTGATCTTGTCTTACAGATTCAAAAACACTTCTACAATAGCGTGCTATATGTCCATAGTTGTTGCACTTGTAACAAACTATAGCTTCATCAAAGTTTGATAAGGGAGCAAACGAATTGTAGTTTCTGTTTGAAGCTCCATAGGTTCCTTTGTTTCTGCTCCTGACTTCAATATCCTTGGCTCTCTTTCTACAATCTAATTTCTTATGACCAAAATGATTGCAATAATAACAATATCCATCAAAATAATTACCAAACCTGGTTTTATTTATATATCTTGGAGCAAATGGTCTTCTGAAGTTTTGTTCTCCTTTGCTTTCTTTGTTGATAGAGTTGGTTTTTGTATTCTTGGCTTCTTCCTTCTTGGTCTCCTTTTTCATTGGTTCCTTAAGAGTTTCAACGTAGCTCTTAGCTTTCTCTTTTTCTTTCTCATACCCAATGCCTGACTTGTTAGATGGTGATCTTTGACTCTCTAGAATCTTATTCAAAACTTGAGTGCTTTTCTCAGATTTCAATTCACTTGTTATTTTGAATTCGCCTTTTCTAGATCCCTTTTTAAAACATCTATTTCAAATTCATACCTTTCACAGTCTTCTTCTTTCTTCTTTAGCTGATCCATTAGATCTTCTTCAGTTTTCTTTGCTTCTTCGATTTGGACTTTTAGATTAGCAATTACCTTGTTTGATTCCTCAAAGACTTGTGATGTCTTCGTTTTGAAGTCTCGATTCTCTTCTTCATATTTTTGGAGTTGTAAATTTAGTTTCTGATTCTTCTTCTTAAATGCTTTTATTTCTTCCAACGCGCAAATAAGTTCTTCAAGGTTCACTTCACCTTCTTCCATGTCTTTGTCTTCCTCCAAATTATCTTTGCTGGTGGTGGCATTTTCTTCTGCAGCCATGAACAAAATCTCTTCATTATCGCTCTCAACATCACTTTCTTTGTTTTCTTCGGATGAGCTGCTATACCTCTTTGAGTATAGGCTTTTCTTTTGTTTCTCAAATCTTTGCTTGTCTTTGCTCGGCTTGAATCCCTTTTTGTACTTTGATTTGTTTCTCTCATCGCTATTTCCTTTATTTGGACATTTGGTTGCAAAATGACCAATTTTACCACAATTAAAGCATTTAAATGGTAACTTTCCTTTATATTTGCCCGATCCTTTCTTTAACTTCCGTATGAATAGTGTGTAATGTCCCCAATTTGGCCTTACGCTCTTCTTTTGGATTTAGCCTGTTTTTGGGAACTCGTAGGTTAAGCAGAAGCTCAAATAAGGGTTTCCAAACTTCTTGGAGGACGTTTTCGTCTTTTTGCAGAGTTTGCACTTGGAAATGTTGAACTTGGATTGCGGATTCCTTCTGGGTTTTCTGAAAGCTTCACGTTGATATGTTTTATTTGGCACACAGAGCACTTTCAAGAATTTACTATTTTTAGTAAATTCGGGATTGGCACCGGAATGGGATTTTGAGAGTAGGGTTGGATTCGTCTTGTCAAGACCTTTCCAACGAGCTATAGATCATTGGTTTCCGACATCATCTTGGCCTCCATTTTAAAGTCCGTAAATTAAACATTATTATTTAATTTTGGACCTTGGTGCCTAGGCTCAACGACTTAATGTTGAGGTTGAAAAAAAAAGAATTAAAGAGGATTATATTATTTTTCCTCTCATGTTTTATCCCATATACAAGAGGATTTTAGAGACTTCTAGTTGGAAAGTATAAAAGGAGGAGTGCTCTCATTTCAATATCTGTCTACAGGAATGTTTTGCTACCAGATTGGCTTTGGGATCGCTTCGAGGAATGAAGGCCTCCTAGCTCAGGCATCGCTTCTTGTTTGAGAGACAACTGGTGGTGATTTAGTTTAGTTTTGTGAGTTCATTGGGTTTTGTGCATTGTAATTTGCATTGTGTCTAATTAGTATTCTGATTTTGCATATTAGAGGTTTCCAGATCTTACATTTTAGCTACAGCAGATTCGAATTTTAATTTGTAAATCCAAAAATACCAAAAAGATTGTTCTGGGTATTGTGTCATTGCATCTTATTGGTAAGGGCGCCCATTCATGAATATTTGCAGATTTTAATACGAAGCTTATGATTTTATAATGCAAATCCATCATTCCTTGAAGGCTGTACTTTCTAGAGTGCATTGGGATTCATGTCAGTAATTAATAACCATTTTTAGATGCCATTTCTTATTACTAAGTTAGACGCCATCATTTTGAGGGTCTATTGCATCAGATTTGAGATCATTAGGGTGAGAAATGAGAGAGTTATGAGCATATGAGTAAATTCATAGGTTGTTGGGGCGTACTATTTCAGATCTGCATTGGGTTGCGTGCATCAAATAAATAGTATCTTTTGAGTGAGTTTCAATGTTCTGATTTGGTCGCCATCATACTAGAGTCATTGTGCAATTCATTTCATGAAAATTGATCAAGTTTTGAGCAAGTTGTGAGTGAAATTGTGAAGTACAGGGCTGTTGTTCGTGCACACGAAAATCTGGTCTGTCATAAATCAGAATGTGAGGTTGGTCTACTTGTTGTACTTTCAGATCTAATCCTTGTTATTCAGTGAAGGAAGTTCAATACATATTATTGCAGCTTGATTTATATGTTGATCCACATTCAAAGCAAGATCTTATCATTCATATTGTAAACTGGCAGTAGTACTAACAGTATAGTTATTCTTGCTCATCATAGTTTGTAATGTTCAGCTTCTTGTTCAGTAATTGTTAGTAATAGATAAATCTTTACCCTATGGTAGCTACTCTCCCAGTCTGGGTTAGCAAGCACATTCTGGGTGTTGAGTATTTCCAGCTTTCAGCATTTTCTTTCAAACACTGTTATTTGTAATCACTCTGTCATATGGTCGCCCCTCCGCATTGGATTGGGTAGCACATACTTGACGTTGAGTTCCCTTTCAGCATTTCCCTTTCAAGCAATTTTATTGTAATCACTCCGTCATATGGTCGCCCCTCACTCCGAATTGGATTGGATAGCACATACTTGACGTCGAGTTCCTTTTCCGGCTTTTAGAATAGCAGATCCTCTGACCAATGCTCGCCATCATCGGCGCCATTCTGGTTAGAGTTGTTTCAGTATGTTTGGGTTTATCTTCTAACCTTAATGGGTACTTGCTTGTAATGTTGAAATCTGTTAATTAAAAAATCAAAAAATTTGGCTCGAGATATTTCAATGGTATCAGAGCCAAGATCCTGCCATCCTGTGCCCAACAAGGTTTAGTTGATAGTTGAATGATAGAGGAATCAGTTTCTACACTAGAGGTCAGAACAAAGTTCAGCTCAGTTTAAAAGTGACAATTAAACATGGCTAACAGAGAAGAGATAAAGCTGGAACAAACACTTTTTGAGATCGGAAAAAGACTTGGCAAAGAATGTAAGTCAAGGGAAGATGAAAAGAATAATCTTCAAATATTGGAACAATGTCTGAGACAGGTGGAGCAGTCACCTTCTGAACGGATGCAATTGGCATTGTCACTTGCAGTTCACCTTTTAGTTCAGCCCTATTGGCTGGGACATCCAAATGAAGAAATCAAGCTGCTGATTTCTTCTTGCTTCATGGAGTTGATGAGAATGATGGCCCCCATGACACCCTATGATGATGAAACCATGAAAATCATTCTGAATATGATTGTAGAAAGTTTCCAAAATCTTGATGAAACTGGAAGCAATCTATTTGCTAGAAGGGTTGCTATCTTAAAGACATTTTCAGATCTCTCGGTAAGTAACTTGCTATTCGCCTTGGAAATGCATGATCAGATTTATCACTTGTTCCATTACCTGTTCATATCCACTTGGAACGAACAAGAAGAGGATGTTATTGCAGTTGTGAAGAAAATCCTTATTCTCACCATTAATGAGTCAGATGAAATTCCACCAAATGTCCAATCTCTCCTCTTGGACACATATGAGTGTGAAGAAAAGGATCCTCCTATTACTTCTATGCTGATCAAGGAATTGTTTAATCAATGTGAGGAAAAATTGAAGCCATTTTTGAAGAAGTTAGAGCGTGATGAAGAAAAGATTAGTGGACATGATGTTGGAGATGATTTCAAAGAGCTCATACAAGGTCATGTTGAAGATTTGGTAATGAAGGATTTTCCTCTTATTGCTGTCCCAACTTCCCAAGAAGTTCCACATGAAGAAATCAATGACACACTTCCTCTTGATGGAGATAAAGATGTTGAAGTTTACAAAACATCAAGCATTGAAGATTCTTCATTTCATTATGATGGTGACATTGGGTTCGACCAGCAAAGCGAACCTTTAGAAAGAAATGTTTTTGAAAATATCAGCTTAAGTGATTTGGGAGTTGACTTGTTCAAAGAGTCATCACTACGAGAAGAGCATGATAAGAATCTTTCTCCTGACCATTTCAATCAAACTGTTAGCATGTGGGATCCAGGTGTGTTGGCTTCAAGATATGAAAAAGAACCTGTGTGGGATAAGTTTCCCTTCGATCCCGATGAAGACCAAAATATTGTTTGCATTGCAAGCTATGAGGAGGCAGAAGGAGAAGTTGTTTTTTATGAAGAAGCTTACTCTAAAAAGCTCCATGGTGATCCCTTCAAGTTGGTTGCAGCCACCAAGGGGGATGTTGTTACTTCCGAAATGTTCAGAACAACATTCAATGATTCTTCGTTCAAATTAGGGGCTCCCATAGCCTTTGAACAAGAAGACGGTGAGGTGGATGAAGAGCTAGAAGACCTCATGGCTCTTGAAGAAGAAAGGTTTAAAGTGGTTTTAGAACACACGACTGATTCACCAATTCAAGAAGTTGATGGCAAGCTTAAAGTCGAAGAAAATGTGGAGTATGTTCCTCTCCATGACACTGAGCATTCTCTGTTAGTTGAGAATGAAAGACAAGAAGGTTGGAGCAACTTTGATGGCAAAAAAGGCAAGAAACAAAGTTCTGATTTTCAGTTGCAGCATATCAGCTATTCACCATCTTCACATTCTTATGAGTGGGAAGATCAATTCAAGGTGTCCGTTAACAAGGAAGTGCAAGCTCTATCCCTGTTTGATGGCACACATAGGTTGGTTGAAGAGCTTTACTGGAAGGCTCAGCTTGAAGAGAGACAAAGAGGAGGGAAAGATGAAGTTGCTCTTCCCAATTTGCAACTTATCAGAGACTCATTGGAGACATTGAAGTCTGAGTACATGCACTTGATTGGAGATAGAGATCATGCCTTTGAAGTTGTAAAGAAGACCATTTGTGCTTTCCAAGAAAAGGAGAGTGTAGTTGATGAGCTCACTCTGGAGCTCAAATCAACAAGGGACAAGTTGAAAGAAACTCAGTTGGCTCTAATGGAGGTTGAAGACCAGTTTGTTGATTTCAAACTTTCCAAGGAGCAAGAGAATGCATTTAATGCCAACGAAATCAAGCAAGTAATAGGTGAGCTTGATAGTCTTCAAGAGGAGTTTGACCTCGAAGGTTTCACAAGAAAGATTGAAGTTGCAAGTTCAGATTTGGATCAGCAAGATGGAAAGGAGGGCCTCCAAGTTTATGACAATCCTCTCTTTGATTTGCAAAAAGAGTCATGTAGGGAAGAAACCAAGCAAGAGGTTGAGTATAAACCTCCGGCTAATTGTGCTTTGTTATCACTCCATGAGAATATGCCAAGTTTGTTGATTAGTAATGAATGCATGACTGGGTTTGGAGATGAAGAGTCCATATGGGAAGTGTCGAAGCAAGGTATTTTCAACATCTATGACATCAAGGTGTTGATGAGACAAGTTGTGATAGCTGCTGGTAACTTCATTACAGCAGCAAGGAGTGAAGATTTCAGACCTACTAATCATAAGCAATGGGAGAAAGGTGGACCTGAACTTGGAGTTTGCACTATAGACGATCCATCCCTTGGGTGGAATGATGTTTGGGATCATACTAGTCAGCTTTGGGAGTTGAATTTGAAGTCATTCTATGTTTCATACTCCAATGTTGTTGAAGATTTCATGTTTAAGCTTCAAAGATTCACTAGAGGGGACACCAGATTCATGAAAATGCACTTGGTTCTCACTAGCACTTGGGTATGCATTGAGCTTTATTTGCATTGTGTTGAAAATCAAATTCAGTTGGGTATCCATGCTTGGGATTCTCAATTTGGGTTGATGGAATTCATGGATTGTGGAAAGAATAATTTTTGGTGGGACAGTGATCAAATTTTCAGACCTTTGGGTGATGTTCTTTTCTTTACCAACCACTTGATGGACCCATTTGTTCATCAACCAATCGATTGGAGAGAAATTTTGAGTATAGGTTGGAGAGATAAATGGATGGTTGCTCATGGGAGTGATTATCGGCTTAGACAAAGGCAGATTTTGAGATATGAGTTTGTTGGTTGGAGACAGACCAGCCACCTTACATGGGGAGTTACTCTCATTTAGGAGAACTGGTTCTTCACTTCTTGCCAAAAAGGTGGTAATTTTCGGTTGGACATTGCTCCAGTTTGTTTTCCAGCCACCT
The DNA here is from genome assembly GCA_037957365.1 of Torreya grandis. Lineage (NCBI taxonomy): Eukaryota > Viridiplantae > Streptophyta > Pinopsida > Cupressales > Taxaceae > Torreya > Torreya grandis. The sequence goes on from JARHVA010001602.1 coordinate 1,817,189, forward strand.
TGGAGGTGTCAACTTGCAACTCGATGCTCATCTCACAAGCTCACATTTGGGAATTTGATTGGTGTTGCTGTTTTTACTTGTGTAGGACTCTAGAATCAGATTGCACTACGTTGGTCCCAGCGTTGATCAACAACAATTGTTTGTTCCTTCACACCTTTCCTACTCTCCAAATTCGTCTTTTGAAGGTTTGTGATGTAAACTTTGACAGTTTACTCTCAGTGTGGGTTCTGGCCAACGATCTTTCACATGCCTTGGTTCACCATTTTGAGGCTCTTGGAGTGGGAACTATAAGAGTTTTCAGAAATCCTCATGGTTGCATCAGAAAAATTCAAGGGAGGCATAGTACATTCATGCGGAGTCATGAGTTTGAGTTTGATGAGCTCTTGCAAAGGATTACTTTCCTCTTTGCAAGAAGAATTGGAGAGGTCACATTTGCAGTTTTGGTTGTGTTGGATACGTTGGGGAGATATGCCGAGGATTACAATTTTGAGTTGAATAGACTATCTTTTCCAATGCTTAGGTTTGTGATAGACAATGGCATTGTTGATTTTGTTGACTTAGAGCATTTTGGCCACTATGGTTTCACTATTGTGATCAGAGTAGTGCAACATCAGGATGGTGGGTCCTCCTTCAGACGGATATGGGACCCTGGGATTGTACTTGGTTTGGTTTGGTGCAGTTTGAGTTTTTCTAGAGTTGTGGTGGCATTGCTTGAGGACAAGCAATTTTGGGAAGGGCGGACTGTAATGTCCCCAATTTGGCCTTACGCTCTTCTTTTGGATTTAGCCTATTTTTGGGAACTCGTAGGTTAAGCAGCAGCTCAAATAAGGGTTTCCAAACTTTTTGGAAGACGTTTTCGTCTTTTGCAGAGTTTGCACTTGGAAATGTTGAACTTGGATTGCGGATTCCTTCTGGGTTTTCTGAAAGCTTTGCGTTGATATGTTTTACTTGGCACACAGAGCACTTTCAGGAATTTACTATTTTTAGTAAGTTCGGGATTGGCACCGGAATGGGATTTTGAGAGTGGGGTTGGATTCGTCTTGTCAAGACCTTTCCAACGAGCTATAGATCATTGGTTTCCGATATCATCTTGGCCTCCATTTTAAAGTCCGTAAATTAAACATTATTATTTAATTTTGGACCTTGGTGCCTAGGTTCAACGACTTAATGTTGAGGTTGAAAAAAAAAAGAATTAAAGAGGATTATATTATTTTCCCTCTCATGTTTTATCCCATATACAAGAGGATTTTAGAGACTTCTAGTTGGAAAAGTATAAAAGGAGGAGTGCTCTCATTTCAATATCTTTGTCTACAGGAATGTTTTGCTGCCAGATTGGCTTTGGGATCGCTTCGAGGAATGAAGGCCTCCTAACTCGGGCATCGCTTATTGTTTGAGAGACAACAACTAGTGGTGATTTAAATTAGTTTTGTGAGTTCATTGGGTTTTGTGCATTGTAATTTGCATTGTGTCTAATTAGTATTCTGATTTTGCATATTAAAGGTTTCCAGATCTTACATTTTAGCTACAGCAGATTCGAATTTTAATTTGTAAATCCAAAAATACCAAAAAGATTGTTCTGGGTATTGTGTCATTGCATCTTATTGGTAAGGGCGCCCCTTCATGAATATTTGCAGATTTTAATATGAAGCTTATGATTTTATAATGCAAATCCGTCATTCCTTGAAGGCTGTACTTTTTAGAGTGCATTGGGATTCATGTCAGTAAGTAATAACCATTTTTAGATGCCATTTCTTATTATTAAGTTAGGCGCCATCATTTTGAGGGTCTATTGCATCAGATTTGAGATCATTAGGGTGAGAAATGAGAGAGTTATGAGCATATGAGTAAATTCATAGGTTGCTGGGGCATACTGTTTCAGATCTGCATTGGGTTGCGTGCATCAAATAAATAGTATCTTTTGAGTGAGTTTCAGTGTTCTGATTTGGTCGCCATCATACTAGAGTCATTGTGCAATTCATTTCATGAAAATTGATCAAGTTTTGAGCAAGTTGTGAGTGAAATTGTGAAGTACAGGGCTGCTGTTCGTGCACACGGAAATTTGGACTATCATAAATCAGAGTGTGAGGTTGGTCTACTTGTACTTTCAGATCTAATCCTTGTTATTCAGTGAAGGAAGTTCAATACATATTATTGCAGCTTGATTTATATGTTGATCCACATTTAAAGCAAGATCTTTTCATTCATATTGTAAACTCACAGTAGTACTGACAGTATAGTTATTCTTGCTCATCATAGTTTGTAATGTTCAGCTTCTTGTTCAGTAATTGTTAGTAATAGATAAATCTCTGCCCTATGGTAGCTACTCTCCTACTCTGGGTTAGCAAGCACATTCTGGGTGTTGAGTATTTCCAGCTTTCAGCATTTTCTTTCAAACACTGTTATTTGTAATCACTCCGTCATATGGTCGCCCCTCACTCCGCATTGGATTGGGTAGCACATACTTGACGTTGAGTTCCCTTTCAGCATTTCTCTTTCAAGCAATTTTATTGTAATCACTCCGTCATATGGTCACCCCTCACTCCGCATTGGATTGGGTAGCACATACTTGACATCGAGTTCCTTTTCCGGCTTTTAGAATAGCAGATCCTCTGACCAATGCTCGCCATCATCGGTGCCATTCTGGTTAGAGTTACAGCATAAGAAGTTTGTTTTAGATCCTTTGACCAATGCTCGCCATCATCGGCGCCATTCTGGGTAGAGTTGTTTCAGTACGTTTGGGTTTATCTTCTAACCTTAACGGGTACTTGCTTGTAATGTTGAAATCTGTTAATTAAAAAATCAAAAAATTTGGCTCGGGATATTTCATAGAGCTTCATTTTCATCTTCTTCACTACTTGAATTTTCACTTGATTCTGGTTCTTTGATCTTCTCTTTCTTCGAGACCTTGAATGATGCTTCCTTCTTCGACTGTCTCTCAGATTCGGTTCTCATTTCGTAGGCCGTAAGAATTCCATGGAGCTCGTCCATTTTCATCGTGTCTAAATCCTTCATTTCTTCAATGGCGGAGACCTTCGCATCAAATCTCAATGGTAGGGATCTCAGGGCTTTCTGAACGATCACAGATTCTTCAATTTTCTCTCCGAGTCCTCGAATGACATTAACAATCTCATTGACACGAAGAAGATACCCAGCAATGTTTTCATCATTCTTCATTTTTAAACTTTCAAACTGCCTCCGATGGGTTTGGAGTTTTGCTTTTCTAACCTTACTATCACCTTCATAAATAGTGCTGAGTTTATCCCAAATCTCTTTTGCAGATTCCCAATGCATAACCTTAACAAACTCATTTTCTGAAAGCCCGCATAAGATTGCATTCATAGCTTTCGCATTGTTCTCACTGGCCTTTTTTCCGGTGGCATCCGTTGATGCAATTTGTGGCGTTGTGTATCCTATTACCACTACTTGCCAAATATCAAAACCTAGGGCCATCAAGTAAGTCTTCATTCTTATGCTCCAAAATGCGTAATTCATTCCATCGAACAAAGGAGCCTTGTTGGTGGAGAAACCATCTAGCACTTGAGATCCTGCCATATGTGCTTTCCAAGATCTACCTTCTAGCAGTTGTGCTAACACCGAAGGAACCGGCTCTGATACCAATTGTTAAGCACAAGCTTATACTGAGAGAGGGGGGTGAATTAGTATAAGATATTTTTTGACTTTCGCCTATTAATCTTAAATTCAAAACCTCAAATTACTCCGCAATTAATATATTCAAAGCAATCAAAGAATACAATGCAAAACCACACAATGCAAATAGACACAGATTTGCGTGGAAACCCTTTCGGGAGAAAACCACGAAGAAATTCTCTTAATATAAATATTCGTAGGCACCAACCTACTGGAGCACGAACCCCAAAAACAATTTTGTAGGCACCAACCTACAGGAGCACCGACCCCTTTCACTGAGCACCAACTCAGCAAGAGACACCAATCTCTTCAAAACGAAGGCACCAACCTTCTCAGAAAAAATCACTCTTCTATCTCAAATTTGTTGTCAAAACAACAGATGATAGAACACTTGATTTATCTCCTTTAGATTCGATCTACACTTGAGTGGTTTCGCTGCTATACTCTTCCTTATACTTGCTGATTTTTTCTTTTCAATATTCTCACAAAAATTTGCCTTTAAAAATTCTGCTCTTCTTTTATATATCTTTTACTTTCGAATCTACTCTTTTGCCATTCGTTATGGACTTATTTATAACCCATGGAAAGCCACAAATTAAGGTCGTGACTCTTCAAGTGAAAAGGTCCTTTCGAACGGTCACACCTCCTCCCAATAGGTCGGCCAAGGTTGACAATTCCGTCAACATTTCCGTCGACAATTCCGTTCACTTCCGTCAACAATTCTGTTCACTTCCGGCCATCAATTCTGTTCACTTCCGGCAATCAATTCCGTTCACTTTCGGCAATAGTTCATTTGACATCAATGACAATATTCCAACATTTAGCAGCGAACTCAGCTTCTTCTTGCAAGAAGAGTGCTATTTGCTAGTCGCTGTCAAACACCTGCCAGTTAGTGACGTTGTCAGGTACAAAGGGCTGGATTACTACCTTCAAGTGGCGTGAACTGTGGTCTCGGCCTATTTCCCCAGGGATATTAAACTGGGCACCAACTGCTGCTAGTCTATCTGCTTGCTTGTTCTGCTCTCTAGGAATGGAGGTGACATTGAAAGCAAGGAAATTCTCCACTAAGTCCCATACCCTATGTTTATAGGACTCCAGTAAAGAATTTTTTGTCAAAATTTGGCCTCTTACTTGATTGACAATCAAATCGCTGTCACCAAAAACTTGCAACGCTTTGATTTCTCTTTTCCTCGCCCACTCCAAACCATGGATGAGGGATTCATACTCCGCAACATTGCTCATGCAAGAAAATTGAAACCGGAAAGCCGAAAAGCATCTCTCATTTAAAGGAGAAACTAACACCACTCCACCACCAACTCCCAACTTAATTCTTGAGCCATCAAAGAACAACTGCCATAGACCTGAGCTTTTTTGGCTCACTTTCATCAGATTTGGTACAAAAGTACCCTTTTCGTGTATGCAATAAATTCCAAGACCTGCCTCTTCTATGAATTTGTAAAGATCATGCTCGAAGTTGTCACTTTCCCATTCGTTTAAGAGCAGGTCAGCAACTCCTTCAAGGGCAGAGGATGGAGATTGATCCACTTGGAACTCTTCCTGGTCAATAATGGCATAGCTGACATTTGCCGCCTTGAGCGAGTATGGTTCCAGATGATCTCTGTGGAGTGGCTCCGATTCAATCTTAACTTTGGTTCCATACTTGGTTCTAAAAACCATATAAGACCAGTTTGCTGCTAGGTAGCCGCATATCTTGGATGTGAAATCCTTGGACAAGCAAATGGCAAAGGAGGGATATCTGCCACTACCACATCATGAGGAACTGAGAAGGTCGGGCAAGCGTGTAGCATCAAGCTCAAACCTTTCACGACCCCAACTGTCTTTGCTAGTGTTCCATCCAGCTTCAGGACTCCCTTAGTCATTTCTTCATATTTTAACCCCAACTTATCAGCTATGCATTTAGGCATCACTGAGGTGCTTGCTCCATTGTCAATGATGCAATTGTGCACCAAGAAATCTCCTATGACCAAGGTAAATAAAAAGGGGGAACCTTTTCCTCTCTTAACTTGCCCTGATGTGGAAGGCTACCCATTCATCATCAGAACGTTATCAGCGTTGCTGTCACAGCTTGTTCATTCAGCTCGTGCAATTCTTTTTGCAGCATGTCTTTTTGCCCTGGTATTGATAATGAATCCCACAAGGAGATGTTCATGTGCAGCTTCTTCATCTAGTCTACCACATTGACTCGAGGGTTGCCTTCTTTCATATTTTCTTTGGGATTACTTACGGCCTGAGGCGCAGGTCGAGGCGTTGAAGGTACAACCAGCGGTCTGAAGTTTGGAACCCTTTGGTTTACATGTGATGAAGAAGGTATTGCTGACGTTTGAGCAGCACCCTGAGCTTCTTCCATTGCTCTCCTTTTGGACCTTGTGTTGGCTGCGACATAGTCGCCCTGATTATCCGCACTACCCACGTAGTTGACTGCATAAAACCCATGCTCCAGGTGATTCATGAGAGTAGAATCGGGTTGAGTCTGACTGTTGCTCATGCCGGGTTGCACTGAAGCCTCAAAGCTTGGGAATTGAGCGGCTGCCTGATTGTCTTGTACATTTGTGTAGTGACTCGGCATTTCATTTGTATAAACACCCTGATCTTGAACATATCCCATGGTTGAGCAACTGGGTTGTTCTTGTATCAGATTGTTTTGAGCAGGCACCATGGCCTTGGATGATGAAGGGGCACTTGGATTGTAGCCTTGAAAAGGTCTGGCCTGTGCAAACTGACCCTGCCCTTGATTGTAATTTTGGAAAAGGGGTCTATTTGCTTGACCATACTGCTGATATCCTTGATTTGGTTGGTTGTTTTGAGCTTGCTACCTTTTAATAGCCACTAGTTCATTTGTTACACTTTGTAACAGACTTTTGACTTCATGGAGGTCATTTGATGTAGTAGGTGGCTTTTCTATGGCAGGCAGAAGAGCCAAGGTGGGTGCAGCAGTCTGGATTGGAGGCAGCATTTCAGGAAAGAGCAGCATATGAGGCCTAGAAACTATTTTTCCAGCCTGCACCAGGGAATTCTCAGCCGCTATAGCTATGTCATAGGCGGCAGGCAGCACATGTCCTCCCATGGATTGTATCATAACAATAATGTTGTTGTTCAACGCTTTCAAATAGTAGATTCTATCCTATGTCTTCTGAAACCGAGTGTTGAAATCCTGCATGTATTCATGTGGATCTCTTTTCATTGTAGTCAGCTGCTCGGCAAGTGAGAGGTGGTCGCTCTTCTCCCCAAATCGGTTCATCAAGAGGGTGCCCAATTCATTCCAGGAATCGACTGAATTCATGGGTAAAGTCCCATATTAGTCCAAAACTTTGCCCTTGAAAGACAATGCCAACAATCTGATCGCAATGTTTTCCTCAGTGACATTGTGAATATTGCAAAGATTAACAATATTTCTAATGTGTTCAATAGCGGTAATGGGCCCCTCTTCATTGAAGGGAGGCACACTTTTAAGGACGGCTCCTGGAATTGGGTCATAATGCTAGAGATTCAAAGGACTCTGACCATGAAAAGTCACAAAAGGTAAGGCCATAGCTATGACAGGGTGCAACCGAGGCCTTCTTGCGTAGATGTATTTTATAGCAAGTTTGGGAAAGTGATTTGTTGAATAAGGATGAGTCCTCTCGAACCTTAGTCGCTTTACTGAGTTCAAAGACAATTCAATGAATTCGAAAGGGACACCGTTAGCAGCAGATCATGTGGTGATTTTAGGCATAAGAGGTCAGACTGGTCTTTGATCAGAAACTGAAGCTCTTACCAGCGGAGTCGCCAGATGCTGAAAATAGTTGATTTTGCTGTAACAGGACCAGCATCAATCCTGAAACTTTACTAAGTGTAAAAACTGAGTCCCACTGGGCATGCCAAAAACTGTTGACGCAGTGGATTGCACCCTTGATAGGAGGCTGAGCTCCTGCCTTTCACACTTCACAATGGAAACTCCCCTCTTGCCTGTGGGTTTGGCAAAACTGGGGGGAGAGTCTTTAGATAAGGGCTAGATCCTTTTGATGCATCTGAGTTATTCCAGTAAGTTGCTAATACATATATATATATATATATATATATAATGGGGGGGTGAAAAGAGAAAAGGATGCTGAAAAAACAGAACCTAACCTAATAGGGTGATGCACCAAACAAGTTTGATCTACTCACACTCACACTCTGAACCATAAGAACACATACATACACTTCAACTAGTAAAAGGACCAGACTGCAAGGAGCTTAACGGGGAGGCTTTAATGGAAACACACAGAAAAAAGATTCACCATTGGCGATGTAGAAAAATCACACTGTCTAGTAACCTCCTGCCTCTGCGCTCTAGGTACAGCGCTTCTTGTCACCTGCAAGAATGGCGCCTTGTAGATACCAAGTGCGTTGGTGTCAACCCTGTGAAAGCATTAGGAAGCAATGACTGAACACAAGACTAACACTCAGACACACTCAGAGATATATCCAACCAGAATAGAGGTAAAAAATGCGTATCCTATTGATTCCAGGTGAAAAACAGCAGGGCTTCGCCTTACAATATGAGATAGATTTCTCAAATGAGAAGTTACAATATATATAGAGAAGAGGGAAACAAAAGCGCTCCCTTTTAGAAAAGACTTTGGCGCCTTTTTACAAGTTGGCCCATGTGCGTTGAGAGCGTTGGGAAGAAGTGGCCGCTAAAAGATAATGCTGTGTTGGCTCCGATTTTGACTTCAGGCGTTTAAAAAACATAGGCTGCACCGTTTTTCTACAAACAAGACCGCTCCTTGAAGGCATTCACGCGATTTGTCTGCTCATTAATGCAAACTGGAGAAAAATGGGTCGCGCCGTTCACTGTTCACGCCCCTTGATGACCACTTGGCATGCACTGTTCCAACTGCTGGAGCAACTCCTTGAGTTGACGCCTTCCTTTGCCACTTGGATTGTTTTGTCCGTTTCTGCAATTGGCTCTTTTGTCTCTTCCTGGCTTTGTCTTTTTTGTTTCCTTCGGCCCTCGAGGGCTATCTTCTACTACTTCTTTGGCTCTTTGGGCTCTTTCACCAGCAGGTCGCTGAGTTCATTCTTTACTTTTGTCTTTTCCTAGCGTCGTCTTTTCCTGGTTTTGTCTTTTGCTGGCTTTTGTCTCTTTCTCTCTTAGCTCTTTGGGCTCCCTTCTGGTTGGCGTTCAAGTATTTAAAGATCAACGGCTATTTCATTGGCGTAAAGTTGACGTTTGCGCACCTGTCCCCGTTTGAAAACTAACAACTAGTTTATGGTGCTTAATTTTGACGGCTTCGGGCCCATCACCTTCCTTGGCAATTCCTTCGGCCTTTTTCCTTTGCTTCGGCCTTGGAGAAGTGTCCCTTTATTCTTGGCCGAGAGTCCCTCGCAAGGGTACCTGCCCTTTGGGGTCCTTCGGGCTCCTTTTGATAGTCACATCCTTCAGACATTCTTCCTTTGTTTTCTTACTTATTTCCTCGGGTCTTTTCTCTTCGGTCAGGGTTTTCTTTTCGGCCATTTTTCTCACGGACAAAATGTCCGTAAGAATTATCTCTCGATCACTTCGACCTTCGGCATTTTTTCCCGCAGCTTTTCTCGAATTTCTTTGGACTTTTTGTCCGAAATAAATCATTTCTTGCCTTGTTTATTTCGCGGGATTTTCTTCCTAAGGATTTCTTCGGACAAAATGTCCGAAAGAATTCCTTCGGACATTTTGTCCATAGAAATTCTTGTCCTTTGCCTTAAACAAATTTCTGAAGAAAACTTACCCTGTCGGCCTTGTTCACTTTTTGATCTTTTTTCAAGTGTTCCCTGCCCTCCGCAAGGGCACTTGGGTCTGAAACAACCCTCCGCAAGGGCACTTATCCTTCGAGAGACTCTCTTGAACCTTCTGATTGAACCGTTCCTTTGAACCAACCCGTTGAACTGAACGTTGAACCAACACTTTGAACCATTTCTTTGAACCAAGCTGACTGAACCAAACTATTGAACTGACTGAGTGAACCAAGGCATTGAACCAACTGAACTAAACCAACACTTTGAACCAAAACGTTGAACCAAAGCGATGAACCATGCCTTTGAACCAAAGTGTTGAACCAAAACGTTGAACCAAAGCAATGAACGAAAACGATTGAACCGGTTCAATGGTTCAACGGTTCAAAATTGCTAACTCTTGGAAAGACCATGTCGTTGAACCCGACGTTGAACCACTTTTCCAACCTTAAAGAAGAGTGTCTTGAACTATTTTAGCTCTCTTTCCTTGTGAATTTCTTCGGACAAGAGTCCGAAGAAGCTTTGTAAAAGTCCTTTCATTCTTTGAACTGGTTCATCTTCTGCCGAAAGATTTGTGCAATCCGAATTGAACTGGCTCAGAATAGCAAGGGAAGAAGGAGACCGATTTTGGCCTGCTGGACCAAAAATGGTCAACAGATCTAAGGAGAGAGAAATATTAAGGAATGTGATTAAAGATTAAAGTCTACTCGAAGATTTTTATGTGGGTTCTAGTACTACTACATTGCTGTTGTACCCAAAAAAAATGATTGCCTAGTAAAAATAAATTCAGTGCCACAAATTTTTTTTAGTGCGCATATTTTAACTACCGGGTGAAATTTTTATTATTGAAGGCTAAATACATCTTTGAATAAATAATAATTGTTGAAAATCTACTTCAAATAGAACTACAGTTGAAGTGACAAAAGCTTATGGCGAAGTCATTGAAAAACAAACAAATCTAGATAAGATAAGATAAATATATTAATGTCCAACTAATGACCACAAAAGTAGGTCAAAAGGACTGTAGATTACAGAAATGTGTCAAGAAAAAGTGGGAAACCAAAAAGGTCTCCAAAAACATGAAGTGCAAACATGAGCATGCATGCAAATCTGAGTTATATGCAAGTCCAAGACATTATATGCCAAGTGATTGTCTAAAAAAAGTTGGTATTAATTGACACTCTTAGTGTGTAGGAGGTCAAGAGGTCCGTTCCTACAAAGTGCAAAGTTGTTTTTCTAATTCTTGTCTTCTTAAGCAATTTAGCGTTTGCCTATGATATTTTTAGTCATTTTGTATATTTTTGTGAAGGTATGCATGTGACCACTTGATTTGTAGCTTTTCACTCAATTTGAAACCATTGAAAACATTAATTATTGTTTTCAGAATCTCCTCTTGTGTTTTTTGAGAAAAATGTTTTAAAACGGTTAAATAAGGAGTTGAAAATGTATGACAGATGCATTTATGTTTGTATCTGGCATTGTGATATTGCAATGAAATTGAAAATTGGTTGTTTGTATGAAGAAACCATGTATGTAACATTGCACTTGCCTATAGCCGATGTTGTCAGAGACAAACAAGTTGCATTTTGGGATTTACAAGTCCCTTGGAATTAATCACGCTGACAAACCCAAAGACCGACCCATCTTGAGTTCGTTGTTAACTCTAAGACAGGGAAAGTGATGCAATGGCAATTTTGGTTTTGCAAGTTTTGTTTGAGATTTTTGCTTGTTAGTAGTTTTTCTCAATTGTTTTTGAGTTTTTATGAGGAGCAAACAAGTTATCTAGTAGTGTTTATTGCTACAAAAACTTATCACCTCTCTGCTAATAGGGGAAAGATATTATTTTTTTAAATCAATCTTTGGGTGATTTTACAACTGGCAGGGGTTGTAAACACCATTAGTGTTTACAAAGTGGTCAGAGTTGTTGGACATCAGGTAGGATGTGTCATATAGAGCTACAAAATTATCGAGGCAGGGATCAATGTGGTTGAGTATTCCCATGATAATGTTCATATTACATTACAGGTATGGATGATCAGAGAGATGGGTACTCCCAAGAAGATGCTCATCTTTGTGTCAGGGAGTGTCACAGGGAACAGGGGGTCGAGTCTCAAATGCAATAGACGTGTCAACACAAGTTGATTAGTGCCAAATGTATAGGTGGCGAGTTGGAAGGTTGTCACGTGTGTTGTTGGATAGCTTCAAAGTTATTTTCTCTAGATCATCTTTTGGTCCTCTTTGGATGTAATGTCCCCCTTTTTGACATAAGCACACATGGGGTTCTTAGCCTTAAGTTGTTCCCAAAAGGTTAAAGGAAAAAAAGGAATGGGAACATTGGAGGCCCACTTGAAGAGCAATTATTGAAAAGGTGCTTTATAAATTCTAATTTGCACTTGAGTTATGAAAAGTACATTGTTCTAATTTCCACTTAAGTTGGGGCCTTTTTGAGGGTCATGGGTGCCCAAGTCTTAAAGGGGAATTATAAGACATGCTCTTTTAATATTTGAAAAGGAGAGTTTCTCTCCTTATTTGGGCGCCACTTTTGGGGTGTTGGATATAAGAGGAAATTGAAGGTTCTATTGAAAGGGATGAGGATTTGAGATATTTAATTATATGCTCAAGTATGTCAAGCTTGAACAAGTGACTTGAGGACGAAACCCTTCAAGTGCACAAGGAGTTTGAGGACAAAAACCTCCATAATTCCTGTAATGTCCCCTTCTCAAACCTGATCTTTCGAGTGACCGTTGGCCTTTTTCTGGAAACCCGAAGGCTAGTCGGAAGGTACAAATTAAGGTTTCCTAGTTTTTAGGATGTCCTTGCTCGGAGTTTTGATGGCGGATTCTTTCTGGGTTTTCAGAGAGCTTCGCAGTGGTATGTTCATTTCGGCATTCGAAGCACTTTCAGGAATTTACTATTTTTAGTAAGTTCGGGATTGGCACCGGAATGGGATTTTGAGAGTGGGGTTGGATTCGTCTTGTCAAGACCTTTCCAACGAGCTATAGATCATTGGTTTTTGACATCATCTTGGCCTCCGTTTTAAAGTCCGTAAATTAAACATTATTATTTAATTTTGAACCTTGGTGCCTAGGCTCAACGACTTAATGTTGAGGTTGAAAAATAAAAGAATTAAAGAGGATTATATTATTTTTCCTCTCATGTTTTATCCCATATACAAGAGGATTTTAGAGACTCCCGGTTGGAAAAGTATAAAAGGAGGAGTGCTCTCATTTCAATATCTTTGTCTACAGGGATGATATGCTGTCAGACTAGCTTTGGGATCACTTCGAGGAATGAAGGCCTCCTAGCTCGGGCATCGCTTCTTGCTTGCAATACAGCGACTAGTGGTGATTTAATCTAGTTTGTGAGTTTGCTTTGAGTTTTGTGCATTGTAATCTGCATTGTGTCTAATTAGTATTCTGATTTTGCATATTAGAGGTTTCCAGAGCTTACATTTTAGCTACAGCAGATTCGAATTTTAATTTGTAAATCCAAAAATACCAAAAAGACTGTTCTGGGTATTGTGTCATTGCATCTTATTGGTAAGGGCGCCCCTTCATGAATATTTGCAGATTTTAATACGAAGCTTATGATTTTATATTGCAAATCCGTCATTCCTTGAAGGCTGTACTTTTTAGAGTGCATTGGGATTCATGTCAGTAATTAATAACCATCTTTAGATGCCATTTCTTATTACTAAGTTAGGCACCATCATTTTGAGGGTCTATTGCATCAGATTTGAGATCATTAGGGTGAGAAATGAGAGAGTTATGAGCATATGAGTAAATTCATAGGTTGCTGGGCCGTACTGTTTCAGATTTGCATTGGGTTGCATGCATCAAATAAATAGTATCTTTTGAGTGAGTTTCAGTGTTTTGATTTGGTCGCCATCATACTAGAGTCATTGTGCAATTCATTTCATGAAAATTGATGAAGTTTTGAGCAAGTTGTGAGTGAAATTGTGAAGTACAGGGCTGCTGTTCGTGCACACGGAAATCTGGACTGTCATAAATCAGAATGTGAGGTTGGTCTGCTTGTTGTGCTTTCAGATCTAATCCTTGTTATTCAGTGAAGGAAGTTCAATACATATTATTGCATCTTGATTTATATGTTGATCCACATTCAAAGCAAGATCTTATCATTCATATTGTAAACTGGCAATAGTACTGACAGTATAGTTATTCTTGCTCATCATAGTTTGTAATGTTCAGCTTCTCGTTCAGTAATTGTTTGTAATAGATAAATCTCCGCCCTATGGTAGCTACTCTCCCACTCTGGGTTAGCAAGCACATTCTGGGTGTTGAGTATTTCCAACTTTCAGCATTTTCTTTCAAACACTGTTATTTGTAATCACTCCGTCATATGGTCACCCCTCACTCCGCATTGGATTGGGTAGCACATACTTGACCTTGAGTTCCCTTTCAGCATTTCCCTTTCAAGCAATTTTATTGTAATCACTCCGTCATATGGTCGCCCCTCACTCCACATTGGATTGGGTAGCACATACTTGACGTCGAGTTCCTTTTTCGGCTTTTAGAATAGCAGATCCTCTGACCAATGCTCGCCATCATCGGCGCCATTCTGGTTAGAGTTATAGCATAAGCAGTTTGTTTTAGATCCTCTAACCAATGCTCGCCATCATCGGCACCATTCTGGTTAGAGTTGTTTCAGTACGTTTGGGTTTATCTTCTAACCTTAACGGGTACTTGGTTGTAATGTTGAAATCTGTTAATTAAATAAATCAAAAAATTTGGCTCGGGATATTTCAGTGGTATCAGAGCCAAGATCCTGCCATCCAGCCCAGCAGAATTCACTTGACAGAAAAAAACAGATTCTACATCAGAGGTCAGAGCTGAGTTCAGTATTAGCTTTCAGAAGTTTCAAAGATGTTGCATTTTCTAAGGTCTATGGGTCGTGAGAAGTCAGATTCAACTATGGCATCTGAGGAAGGAAAGGTTAGTGATGTCATGAGGGACTTCATTGAATATGCCAAACAGTTTAAAAGACAATGTGAAGATGAGGCTGTCAAACTCCGTGAACAATATCAAAACATGCCAGATGATTATAGGTACGATGTTCATTTGATTCCCATTTGAAGTGTGTGGCGTCACTGGAGCCCGAAAAGTTGAATATGGTGGACCACATTAGGAAAATGATAAAAAGGGAAGTAGAACAAGCTTTGTTCGAAGAATCAAAGAGGGAAGGAGATGAAGTGCCTATTTGTAAATTGCAGCTGACAAATATGCAAGTTGAAGAGAAAAATCAGTCATCTAGCATTGAAGATGGCACAAACAAGGTGCACATATCACATCAAAATGAATGTGAGCTTGATGAAGATACCTTGGCCAGTGAAGAGTTAAGGGTAGAGCCTCATAATACGCCCCTTGACTTGCATGTGATAGCAAGTGAAGAAGAGCAAGTTGAAGGAAATACTATTGGTGTATTTGAATCAGCTTATGACTGTTACCAAAGTGATGATGTTGGTAATGATTTCGATGTGTTTGTACCTCCTCTTGTTGAAGATTTAGTGATGGATAGTTTTCCTCTTGTTGCTGTTCAAACTCCTCAAGAGTTTTCACAAGATGAAGTTATGACAAGTGATCAAGAAGACCTTTTTGGCATACATATGACTATTCATGATGAGATCAGAAAAATACCTATAGATGATGGGTTCATTGAAGATATAGATGATAAGGTTTCCCAAACAGCTAGCACTAAAGATTCTTTACTTCATTTTAGTGACAGTGTCAAGGGTGGTTTTGGGTTTGATCTTCAAACCAAGCCATTGAATGGAGGTATGTATGAAGATAGCAGTTTAAGTGAGTTGGGTGGTGACCTGTTCAAAGAGTCAACCCTCCAAGAGAAGCACAAAGAGCACTTTCCTTTTGATCAAAACAATCAATACTCTAGCACTTGGGATCCAGGAGTGAAGGCATTTAGTGATGACAAAGAAATTGCGTGGGATGAGTTTCCCTTTGATCCTGATGAAGTTCAAAATTTTGATTGCTTTGCAAGCTATGAGGGGGCTGCCATAAACTTTGATCATGAAGACAGCGAAGTGGAAGTGGAGCTTGAAGATCATATGGCTCTTGACGATGGAAAGTTTGATGGAGTTCCTAAACACAAATCCAATTTATCAATGCTTGAAGCTGGTTGTAAGCATTGGGTTGAAGAAACTGTGAAGTATGTCCCTCTCCATGACACTGAACATTCTCCGTTAGTCGAGGATGAAAGACAAGAAGGTTGGAGCAGCTCTGAGGACAGCGATGTCACAAAACAAAGTTCTGATTTTGAAGAGCAGCCAACCAGCAACTCACCATCTTCGCATTCTGATGAGTGGGAGGGTCAATTCAAGGTATTCATTGACAAGGAAGTGCAAGCTCTATCCCTGTTTGACTACGCACATAGCTTGGTTGAAGAGCTTTACTGGAAGGCTCAGCTTGAAGAGAGACTTAGAGGAGTGACCGATGAAGTTACTCTTCCTAATATGCAACTTATCAGAAATTCCTTGGAGACCTTGAAGTCCGAGTACATACACTCTATTGGAGAACGGGATCATGTCATTGAAGTTGCAAAGAAGGCCATATGTGCTTTTCATGAAAAAGAGGGTACGATTGATGAGCTCACTCTGGAGCTTAAATCAATAAAGGACGAGTTGAAAGAAACTCAGTTGGGTCTAACAGCGGTTGAAGACCAGTTTATAGATTTCAAACTTTTCAAGGAGCAAGAGGATGCACAAAGAGCTGAAAAAATCCATGAACTGATTGGAGATCTTGACTGTCATCATGAGGAGTTTGATCTTGAAAGCATTTCAAGAAAGTCAGAAGTTGCATGTGCAGATTTGGGACAGCGAAGGGAAAGGAATGGCTTCCAAGTCTT
Organism: Torreya grandis; assembly: GCA_037957365.1. Taxonomy (NCBI): domain Eukaryota; kingdom Viridiplantae; phylum Streptophyta; class Pinopsida; order Cupressales; family Taxaceae; genus Torreya; species Torreya grandis. The sequence goes on from JARHVA010001602.1 coordinate 1,833,467, forward strand.
TGACAATCCCTTCTTTGAAGTGGATGTTGAAGCAACTTATGACAATCCCCTCTTTGCTTTGAAAAATGAGTCAAGTAGTGAAGAGACCAAGCATGAGATCAAGCATGAACTCCAATCTAAGGATGCTTTGATCTCACTCCATGTGGATGTGCCACGTTTGTTGATCAGTAATGAATGCATCAGTGGGTTTGAGGATGAAGGTTCTACATGGGAGGTGACAAAGCAAGGAAATTTCAACATCTATGACATCAAGGTGTTGATGAGACAAGTCTTGGTAGCTGTTGGTGACTTCATTACAGCAGCAACGAGTGAAGATTTCAGACCTACTACTCAGGAGGAATGGGAAAAAGGTGAACTAGACTTTGGTGGGTGCACTCTTGACAATCCATCCCTTGGGTGGAATGATGTTTGGAATCATATCGATCAGTTTTGGAAGCTGAATTTGAAGCCACTCTATGTTTCATACTCCCTTAAGGTGGAAGCTTTCATGGTTAAGCTTCAAGGATTTACTAGATGGGGCATCAGTTTCGTGAGAAGGCACGTGGTTCTCACTAGCACTTAGGAATGTGTAGAGATTTCTTTGCAGTATGTTGAAAATCACTTTCAGTTGGGTATCCATGCTTGGGATTCTCAACTTGGGTTGTTAGAGTTTATTACTTATGGAAATGACTTTTGGAGGGATAAGGAACAAATTTCCAGATTTGTTGATGTTGTTCCCTTCATTTCCAGCTACTTGATGGTTCTGTTTGTTCATCAACAAATGGATTGGAGAGAAATCTTGAATACGGGTTGGAGAGATCCACGATCGGTGGTTCTTGGAAGTGACTTTCAGCTCAGACAAGGGCAGATTTTAAGACACGAGCTTGCTGGCTGGAGGCAGACCAGCCACCTTACTTATGGAGTTACTTTCATTCAGGAGAGTTGGTTCCTCAATCCTGATCAAAATAGTGGTAGTTCTCTGGTGGAGATGGCTTTAGTGTGTTTTTCACCCACTTTGGAGGTTTGTGATGCAAACTCTGATGGTTTATTTTCATTATTGGTTCATGACAACGAGCTACCCCATGCTTTGATTCTATATTTTGAGACTCTTGGATTTGGAATTGTGGAAAAATTCTTCAGACTTCATAGTTGTGCCATAATAATTCAGTTGAGGCATAGGGAATTCATGTGGAGTCCTGAGTTTGAATTTGTTGAGCTCTTGCAAAAGATTGCCTTCCTTTTTGCAAGAAGATTTGCAGATGTCACATTTGCAGTCATGGTTCCGTTCATTACCATGTGGAGGTATGCGGAGGAGTTCGATTTTGATTTGAGTAGACTATCTTTCCTATTGCTTAGAATTGTGATTGACAGTAGTATGGTTGATACTGTTAATTCGGGGCATTGTGGACATGAGAGCTTGCATGATTTTGATCCCCCTCCTTTAAGATCTTTCGGTTTGAGTATCATCGATGGTAACACGTTGGGGTTACAAGGAAGGTTAGTACAGCATAGGCATGATGATTTCATAGATGTGATCAGAGTGGTGCAGCATCAGCATGGTGGGTCTTTCTTACGACGGGTTTGGGAACCAGGGATCATACTGGTTTGCGTATGGATTAGTTCTAAAATTTTGGGAGTTATGGCGGTATTGCTTGAGGACAAGCAATTTTGGGAAGGGCGGATTGTAATGTCCCCTTCTCAAACCTGATCTTTCGAGTGACCGTTGGCCTTTTTCTGGAAACCCGAAGGCTAGTCGGAAGGTACAAATTAAGGTTTCCTAGTTTTTAGGATGTCCTTGCTCGGAGTTTTGATGGCAGATTCTTTCTGGGTTTTCAGAGAGCTAAGTTCGGGATTGGCACCGGAATGGGATTTTGAGAGTGGGGTTGGATTCGTCTTGTCAAGACCTTTCCAACGAGCTATAGATCATTGGTTTCCGACATCATCTTGGCCTCTGTTTTAAAGTCCGTAAATTAAACATTATTATTTAATTTTGGACCTTGGTGCCTAGGCTCAACGACTTAATGTTGAGGTTGAAAAATAAAAGAATTAAAGAGGATTATATTATTTTCCCTCTCATGTTTTATCCCATATACAAGAGGATTTTAGAGACTCCCGGTTGGAAAAGTATAAAAGGAGGAGTGCTCTCATTTCAATATCTTTGTCTACAGGGATGATATGCTGTCAGACTAGCTTTGGGATCACTTCGAGGAATGAAGGCCTCCTAGCTCGGGCATCGCTTCTTGCTTGCAATACAGCGACTAGTGGTGATTTAATCTAGTTTGTGAGTTTGCTTTGAGTTTTGTGCATTGTAATCTGCATTGTGTCTAATTAGTATTCTGATTTTGCATATTAGAGGTTTCCAGAGCTTACATTTTAGCTACAGCAGATTCGAATTTTAATTTGTAAATCCAAAAATACCAAAAAGATTGTTCTGGGTATTGTGTCATTGCATCTTATTGGTAAGGGCACCCCTTCATGAATATTTGCAGATTTTAATACGAAGCTTATGATTTTATATTGCAAATCCGTCATTCCTTGAAGGCTGTACTTTTTAGAGTGCATTGGGATTCGTGTCAGTAATTAATAACCATTTTTAGATGCCATTTCTTATTACTAAGTTAGGCGCTATCATTTTGAGGGTCTATTGCATCAGATTTGAAATCATTAGGGTGAGAAATGAGAGTGTTATGAGCATATGAGTAAATTCATAGGTTGTTGGGCCGTACTGTTTCAGATTTGCATTGGGTTGCGTGCATCAAATAAATAGTATCTTTTGAGTGAGTTTCAGTGTTCTGATTTGGTCGCCATCATACTAGTGTCATTGTGCAATTCATTTCATGAAAATTGATCAAGTTTTGAGCAAGTTGTGAGTGAAATTGTGAAGTACAGGGCTGCTGTTCGTGCACACGAAAATTTGGACTGTCATAAATCAGAATGTGAGGTTGGTCTGCTTGTTGTACTTTCAGATCTAATCCTTGTTATTCAGTGAAGGAAGTTCAATACATATTACTGCAGCTTGATTTATATGTCGATCCACATTCAAAGCAAGATCTTATCATTCATATTGTAAACTCGCAGTAGTACTGACAGTATAGTTATTCTTGCTCATCATAGTTTGTAATGTTCAGCTTCTCGTTCAGTAATTGTTTGTAATAGATAAATCTCCGCCCTATGGTAGCTACTCTCCCACTCTGGGTTAGCAAGCACATTCTGGGTGTTGAGTATTTCCAGCTTTCAGCGTTTTCTTTTAAACACTGTTATTTGTAATCACTCCGTCATATGGTCGCCCCTCACTCCGCATTGGATTGGGTAGCACATACTTGACCTTGAGTTCCCTTTCAGCATTTCTCTTTCAAGCAATTTTATTGTAATCACTCCGTCATATGGTCGCCCCTCACTCCGCATTGGATTGGGTAGCACATACTTGACGTCGAGTTCCTTTTCCGGATTTTAGAATAGCAGATCCTCTGACCAATGCTCGCCATCATCGGCGCCATTCTGGTTAGAGTTGTTTTAGTACGTTTGGGTTTATCTTCTAACCTTAACGGGTACTTGCTTGTAATGTTGAAATCTGTTAATTAAATAAATCAAAAAATTTGGCTCAGGATATTTCAATTCCTCATAGGGCAGCTCTATGCAAGGGCTGTGTTTGCGCTTTAGAATTGTTATTTGCTAATTTGTACCCTCTCCTAGGGTGGCAACTTGCCTTCGCAAGTGGTTTTAGGTGTTAGGGTTTGGTGGCTTGCTTGTGGAGGCCATTAACAGGTTTTGTGAGCTTGTGAAGGGTGGCGACTTGTCCATTAGGGTAGAAGACCCAGTTAAGGGCTGCATTACAAAAGGGAAACCCTCTTCTAGGGTTTTGGGAATTTTATTGCCAATTATTGCAGCTAGGCAAATAGGATTGGAGACATTGTGGAGGTCATTCCATGACCTAATCGGGCCATTCATGGTCAACAATAATTCTGAATATTATTTGACTTATACTTGGATATTTGTCATAGGGTTTGGGCAGCCTTGTGAGGTATATTGATGATAAAAATATTATATTATTTTTACTATAATTTCTGCATAAGGGAGATTTGTCAAGAAAGGATTTAGAGCTATTTTGGGCCTTGACATTATTCATAAAAATCAGAATTAATTTGATAATATTATTTTATAATATTATGGTTGTGTTACATCATATTTGGCCACAAAGGTATTTCTTGTTTCATCTCATTTTTGGAATTATTTTTGGCAATTTTCATATGCTTTGTATGGTGGGATTGGACTGAAACAATAGCTGTAAATTATTATTTATTTCCTTCAAAGTTGGCGCCTAGGGCTGAGTGATGCTTTGCCATTCCAAAGGTTCAATAACTTGCTTATTGGATTGACAAATTGTTCCCAAGAGTTTGCAATATTTTTGTGTATTTTTGGAGTAGTTTTCCCGCTAGGGCTTATTGGAATTTTCAATGTTATATATCAGATTTCTAGGGTTTGGCAGAAAACCCTGATTTTGGTCGAATTGTCCCATTTGGGGACATTACAATGGATCAAGGGGGTTTTGTTGGGTTTCATGATCCAAGTTTTCTTTTATATATTTATTAGTCATGTACAGGGCATGCATCTCCTAGAGAGACATCCCCTTTAGCGTGTTCAATGTTTAATAATATTTTGTTAGTATATAGTTATATGGGTAGTTGTGTGTGGTTGAGTCTTGTATACAAATGGACTTTGTAGCGTAACTTGCTCTTAGCAAGTATTTATAGACAAAAGATGTAACCCATTTTTTAATGAATAGTATTATATGGTACAAACCATTTTTGCATCTTATGGTGTTGTCCATTTCCTATCATTTGTAAATCCTTGAAAGGTCGTTAATCACGATTGATTTGACAACACTTAGGTCTCTTCATGCTCAAATAGAACAAAGATTAATATGTTTGTTTAATCCTTCAAAAAATATTTTCTATCATTGATCTCTTATAATCAATTCCATGTTCTTAGGTGGCTAATTTAAGGGATCCAATCGACTAACTTTTGTAGACTCTAATGCGACCTCATGTGGCTGGAAACCTTGAAGCTTTATTTTTAACATGCAAGATCAATTTGACATTATAGGGAGGCTCCTACGTCAAATATCATGTGGTATCAGAGTGGAAAGTTCTAGTGGCTTGTAGAATATTTTTGCCAACACATTTTAGTTGTGTAATAACAAGATTGTATACAAAACACTTTGACAAGGTGTTTTAGAGATTTGTGGAATATACAAAACACTTTGACAAGGTGTTTTAGAGATTTGTGGAATTGCATAGACCAACGATGATCAAATACAAGAGGAGAACGAAGAACTGAGAATGATGGTACAACACTTCAAAAAGGAAAATCAAGAGTTGCAAGTTAAATGGGCCAGACATGGAGAATTCATCATAGGTATCACGGAGGAGTTGAAGCAAGAATTATTGGCAAAAAAGGAGTTGTTGACAAAGCCCCAAGATGATGGTTAAGGAATGAAAAGGAAAGAAGATCCAACCCAACAAAAGGAGGTCAACCTTAACAAAATATGCATAGACCATGATAGAGGTGTGCATGGCAAACACTCCATCACATGCTCTTTCTTCTAAAGAAGCACTGAATGATTACATTGATAATTTTGAGAAATATACTAAAGGTATTGGCTATAAGTTGTTGCATAAGATGGGATATAGTGGAAATGGGCTTAGCAATGGTAATTTTGAGAAATATACTAAAGGTATTGGCTCTAAGTTGTTTCATAAGATGGGATATAATGGAAATGGACTTGGCAAGGATAGCCAAGGAATTTTCAATCCCATTGTGGTTGAGGAATTTTTAGTCCCAGGCAACAGTAGCTTCAATGGGGAACGATGTCAAGCCTAGATCAAAATCAACAAAAAGAAATTAATTGCATTCCTAACCTAATTTTTATAAAGCCTCAAGATGATTGCAAGAATCCACTAAATTGTGGATAACAAGCACAAGAAGAAGAGGGAAGCAAGCTGCCACCTTAAGAGGTCAAGAAAGCACTTCCAAAATAGTGCCTCATTTCTCCATTTACATGATGCAAGTGCAAAGAAGAAATGGGGAGATTACACTCCACCAACTTCACCACTCAGAAGTCCAAGAAGGGAAGGAATCAAAGCATCAATAAAGGTATGCACAAGTTAAGCCTTCCATCTTTTGTTCCCATTGTAGGAAGGTTGAAATGTCCCTTATATGACAAAATATAGCAATTCTAGAAATCATTGTAAACCCTTGAAATAAAATGCAAATTATGATAGGCATCCAAATTGCCTCAAAACTACACTTTGAAACCCCCCAAGAGATTCGCTGCCCTAGGAGAGGGCACCAAATCAATTTGCTGCCCTTGCTAGGGCTCCAAACAAGGTTTGTTGCCCCAAAAAATGTTGTCACCCTTTCAACTGTTGTCCCCCTACTGAGTTTCACTTGGAATGGTAGCTAGATGCCACCAACTGGTCAATTCTACCCAATATGACCCCTAAAATGAAGTCACCCCAATGAAGGTTGAAAGTTTTCGTCCTCAACTTCAGAATACCAAAGAAGGGTTTCATCTTCTAACGTTGAAAGTCAAAAAACATGCTCAAACTCATAATTTTGATTTATAAAAATGACATAGATCCAAAATTAGAAATCTCCACTCCTTTTTATACCTTTTTCCACTAAAACTCCAAGTTTACTTTATTTTAATAATAAAACATAAGTTGCCAACATTACTTTTTGGTCACTTAGTCATATTATTAAGTTTAATTTAAAGTATTTAAGAATACTTCTTATTTTAATAATAATATTATTATTAAGTTGTTTAAAGGAGTAGAAATGACCGGGCCCAACTTAAATTATATTATTAATTATTTTAATCTAGAAAAGGGGACATTATAGTCCGCCCTTCCCAAAATTGCTTGCCACCAAGCAATTGCAACCTCCTATGCTCAAGTATCACTATGCTAGAGTGATAAGTCATGCCATAGCACCCACAAAACCTGGACCCTATACCTATCAAGTGGGATAACCCCTGCCAAAAAACATGGTATGATATATCTCTGATATCCCAAATGGATAATGAATGCAATTCATCCACAAGATGATCCTCCAAAATTTGTCGATGTTTCAAGGCACCCACAAACTCCCACAAGACTGAACGCTGCCATATGCTCTCCCCATTGTGTTGTCCCATAGTTGTCAAGTGGTACAACCACTGCCAACAATTAGCATGGGGTCTACTCCCATTACCCACATCTATAAACTCCCCTTCAATGAAGTATTATATCCATGGTATGAGAACATCTTCCATACAATTCCTTAAGGCCAAAGGCTGCCCCAAGCTCTCACCAATGTGTTTATGTTGTACCCATCTGCTCTTCTCATATGATGAAGGATCCCAAACACTTGCTTCATGACTATAGCCTTGAGCCGTAGTGGATCCCATAATGTTACTATGGGCTAGTCCCTCCAATTCATGGCACAACACAACTTGCATGCAAGCTGGAAACAAGGCATAACAACCACAAGTCACTTGGAATTCCATCCAAATCAGCACTAGAATGGCTGGGATGATTGTCTTCCATAATAGGACCCCTCCACTGACATTACCATACAAGGAAACCCTCTGAAATTGCACAAATGTACAGCTCTTCATGACTGTAAATATTAAAACCCACAATATAGAAATGATGTAACAGTTACAAATATGACAAACCCACGCAAAATTCAGTAATGTGATTGATGTAGAGGCAACAGGTAGCCATATAAGGACTGTAAGCTCTCCATTAGTCATCACCAACTGGAAAATGCTCTTTTCTTTGACTAAAAACCCCTGAAAAATCACTTGTGTGAGTGCCCACGTAGTGATGCGATGGCTAATAATACTGATGACAATAGCATTAGTGCTCAAAATTAGGCCCATAGTTGTCATGGGTATGCTTCCATTGTCATATGATAATATCACCTCATCATTGTTTCCATATTTGTCACCATGTGCTTCTAATACTTAGAGATGCATCTCCTCCATCCCATCAACACCAAATGCAACCCCATACTCTTCATCACTAACTTGAGCTGATAACAAACTCAACTACTCTATCTCATCCTTGTCTTCTTTCTCCTTCATACTCTTTACCTCCCTTCTAGGCTGATTACACTTTTCTTTTTTTATACTTGATATTGCATTCTCTAAAGCCATATAAAAAAATAATTGGAGATACCTCACATCCTTGATCTACCAAGAATTGGAGATAGTTGTGGTCAAGAAACAACCACTTCTCAAATGGAGGCAGTGGCTTTACTTGAACAACCTTTATGTCTCCCAGTTGTTGCAATTGGACTTCCTCTGGCATGTCTTTTTCGGAACATCTTTGTACAATCACTTCCCACTCTCTCTTGTCTCCATGATGACTTGATGACTATTCTCTACTATTGTCATATCCTTATCAACTATCTCTTCAACTACCGCTGCCATCTTATCGTCTTGTTTTACTTCTTCACTTTGCTTCTCATACTTATGAGCATGCTGGATTGAACCACACTCATCCCTTTTCAGTTCTATCTTCTTCATTTTTCAACTTGCACATAGAACGCACACATTAGGGAAAGCAAGAGCTTCCAACGTCACTCCAACTGCTTCATCATGCCTCATAGACATGTTGCCCAACTCTCTTCCATTGCTTGCATTTTCCTCATATCTTCCATTCATATCGTGGACTTTCAAAGGTCCATTTATGCATAGCATTGCAATTCTTTCTCAAAATCAAACTTGTAGCAACTGGAAACCAATTTGCACTAGCTATACATGCCTCAACATTGACAATAGGCTAGAAATTCTTCCACCATGTGACTGAAAATCTCTTTATGGCTGTCATAAAAGGATAAAGGGAGCTGGAACTGTCGCTGGTAGTAGATGTAAGAATGGTACAACAGATCCATACTAAAAATCCTTCGTAAAATACATCAATGATAATAATCCAGAGACTGGAAACAACCACAGTTTGATTGGAAATACTTCAACAACAACGACAAATTGAAAAACACTCAACTTTTTGCTAGGAACCACTGGTATGGTTCCCAACAAAATGTTAGGCAAGATGGAAACATAGATAACAACAAGTCTACAATCTAGACTGGTGAAGCCATTTTTTAAACTCTTATCCTCCTTCACACATCCAGGGGGGGAAAATTTGTATGTAGCTTGAATCCAACAAAGCCATGCATTGTTGAGTCATAAGACCTTGAACAACAACCAAATAACATTTATTGTACTTACCTCCTTCCCACATCTAGTATCTCGCTACCCCGACAATGGTGACTTTCTTTATAGCCTTGTCTTCGATTGTAGAACTTGGTTCCAAGGACTAATCATCCTTGGATCTCAAATGATCATCCAGATCCCACTCTTTTATGCACACACCATTTGAAACTTGTATGAAAGGATCTATGTGCCCCTTGCTACTCAACATGTTCTTCATCTTATCACCATTTGTTAAATGCTGTCCATGATGACAAGCTTCATGCAATGACATAGTAGGAAGCAATAAATTTGAAATATGATCATCCTTGTCATACCTTATGCTATCACCAAAGTGTTCACCTTCCTTTTCCAAATTAGAATTTGTTGGCACACCCTCAACACCTCTAATACCAACAAAGATCTGATGGTGGTCTAATCTGAAAATTTCAGCAAGCTGGAAACCAATATTAGTGACCCATGAAGCCCGTATTTCATGTGCATGCCTCCCAACAAAGTTTTCCGGGAACTCCACCTCATAACTTTCTCGATTGGCAATATTCATTCCATATTTTGGGCTGTCATAGAGCTGATCCAAAAGCTTTTCTTTTTTTAATGCCTTAGAGAGATTTTTATCAATTCTACTATATTGAAGACTCAAACATTTGGCATTAACCAACAATTCCTTTCCAAATCCTTGAAAACCTTATTTTTTTCCATGTTCTACCCTAACAATTGAAGAATCCTTTCACCTATTTTTCTGAAGGTGTTTTTTTGCTTGAGTGGCTATCAACTTAGCTTCCTTAGTTCTTCTCCACCATTCATCGCACCTTTCCTAGGTCCTTATCACGTCCTTTGCACTTGCCTACAATGCAGTTGATTTTCTTTCAACGCTAGGATCCACTTTTGTTTTTATCTCTTTCCTCATCACAAGGGCAAAAAATCTCTTCCTCTTGGGCTGGAACATTTTTTTCACTTTACTTTTTGTATGATAGGTGCCTCCATGGGTTGTTCCCTCTCCCTTCCTTGCAGCCCTAATTTTTCTTTGTGCTCTGCCATTACAATTTGAATTTTTTTTCCCTCTTCCTTTCTCAAGGCATGCTGCAAGTCTCCTTGTGTAGCTCATGGTTTAGACCTTGGTCCAATTCTAACTCGATTTTTCTTCAATTCCATGAAGTTGGTGAGTGATAGTTCTTCTTGAATCTCAACTGGAAGGGCTCTATACTCAGCGTAGTTGGCAGCAATGTCATCAACTATGGAAGGTTGAGTTTCCATCACCAGAATGGTTTCTCCTCTTGGAAGGAAAATAGGTCGGAATGATCTACATGAAGAATCAATCATGGTCCTTGGTGGTTGAATATTATTGTTTGCCCTTGAAGAACTTCCTTCACCATTCGAATTTTGCATGGTAAGGATCAGTTGTGCCATCATTTTAGCCAATCTCTCTTGCCCTTGGGCAAACCTCTCAAACCTAGCATCATAAAAAAAATGATTGCAATTTTATCTTCTCTTTATGAATCACACACTAGCCAGAATCAAGCTTTGATACCACAGAAATGTCCCTTTTAGGGCAGAATTTAACAATTATGGGGATCACTACAAACCCTTGAAATAAAATGCAAATTATGATTCTTTTATCAAACCTTAACTACAAAAAAATTGAGAATTTTGGAAACACTTATTTTAGATCAAAATTCAATATTTAATTGCCACAAACCCTTGCAAAAATTAAGAGAAGTATAGCCATACAAAATACCTCAAAATCTAATTTTTTGAACCAAATATATAGCTAGAAATTACAACAAAAATACTAGTATGAATGTGTGATCAAACATTAAAATAGGCATCCAAATTGCCTCAAAATTACACTTTGAAACCCCACAAGGGGTTCGTTGCCCTATGAGAGAGCACCAAATTAGGTCATTTCCCTTGTTAGGGCTCCAAACAAGATTTGTTGTCCCAAAAACAGCTGCACCACCCTTTCAATTGCAATAGGGTTCCACCTAGAATGGTAGCTAGACGCCACTAACTGCTCAATTCTATCCAATATGACCCCTAAAATCAAGTCACCCTGCTGAAGGTTGAAGGTTTTCGTCCTCAACTTCATAATACTAAAGAAGGGTTTCGTCTTCTAAAGTTGAAAGCCAAACAAGCTACTCAAACTCATAATTTTGATTTATAAAAATGACATCCAAAATTATAAATCTCCACTTCCTTTTATACCTTTTCCACTCAAACTCCAAACTTACTTTATTTTAATAGTAAAACATAAGTTGCCGACATTACTTTTTGGCCGCTCAGTCATATTATTAAGTTTACTTTAAAGTATTTAAAAATACTTTTTTTTTTTAATAATAATATTATTATTAAGTTGCCCAAAAGAGTAGAAATGACCGGGCCCAACTTAAATAATATTATTAATTAATTTAATCCGGAAAAGGGGACATTACAGAGGTGATGCAAATGAGTGTTGGTTTACTATCCCTTGCACTTAACGTAAAATGCATAACCATTGGATAGCTATATGCAATAGGAAATGATCCACCACCAAGGAGTCCAAGCTCTTTAGGAAAGACGGGAAAGGTCTTCCACTCTTCTAGCAAGCAAGAAGAGGAAGGCCAAGTCACACTTCAAAGAGGTACGATGCCACTTGAATTGAGTATGTCATTAAGGCCTCAAGTCATGTGTGAGGCATTGCCATGTCTAGAAAGGACAGAGGGAATGGATCATGTCACCACATTGTGACTACTGCTGGAGAAAGGACTCAGCAAAAGGTTTGTGCTGACCATATAGCATGTCATTAGTGGCAATGCCTCCTCTGTACCAACCCTAAATGAATGAATGCTATTCTAATAGTTTCCTAGAGCTGGAGTCAGGATAAAAAAATGTGATGTTATAACTATAGTTCTTTCTTTAGAATCGTGTTTGCAGGCATGGCAAGACTTCCACACCAATGAAAAACATTGACGTGTATACTCTTGCATGGTTAACTCAACAAATTCTTAACATTCTACTCTTGACAGAATTTTGAATACACTTGTCATGTCTAGATAGGACACAGGAAATGAGTCCTGTCATCACATAAAGATTACTGTTGGAGAAAGGACCCTACAAAATGTTTGTGCTGACCATATAACATGGCACTAGAGGCATGTATTCCAGTTTCAATATGTTGAATGAATGATATTGCCATACTTTCCTACAGCTGGAGTAAAGCATAAAATACACTGATGTTATAGCTGTTTCTTGCTTGAATCTATGATCAAACGTTGACGTGTATATACTTGCCAGTTTAATTCAATAAATGATTATATATCAAAGGAGTCAAAATTTTGGTCTTTACGTGCTTCTCTTGACACTTTTTGGAATACATTTCCAGGTTGGAAACAAATATACAAATTTAACATACCTGTAAAAGATGATTGTGTAACCAGTCCAAAGTTTGAGGAAAAGTTGTGGCAGAGATATTAACAACTGTCATACCCTGTTTTGAATTTTAACCCACAATTAGAAGCCTTGAATATGCTACAACAATGAATGGATACGTCCATTATACATCCACTCTAAAATTTATATATGTTCAAGAAATGTGGCATAGACCCAGAAGTTATAATTCTTGAAAGTTATAACATGTGTGAAATTAAGAAACCAGATCAAGTGCATGAATTTTTCCATAAAAACGTTAACAGTTTTTCTGCTTACAGAAGGGACTTGTTATATTTATTTCAGAAAATACTCAATATTATAAGGCTCAGTTGGCTTCTTTGTGCATACATGGTAATTTGGTCATTTCTTTCACACAAATTCCTGTAAGGACTTTTTGAGAAATAATATCATCTGCGCTTAAATGTATTGGGGTACTGGATGAATAGTTATTAATCTACTATCTCTTCTGGCATTCTCTGATGATTTCCCTTGTTGAGTAGCAGATATATCATTTTTGCACACACATAAACGTGAAAAGGGACATTCACCGATTTTCAAGCTCATCCTAAACATAATTAAGCTGGATTTATATGGTGGCCATATATATATATATATATATATATATATATATATATATGTCACAATGCACAATAGCCAGCAGAAAGATCCAGGAACAATAACAAATAACAAAACTTCGATATTTTTTAGAGATTATCATGGTGAGCACTGAAATCTCAACAAATGGGAGCACTTAAGTGCAAGATATCGAAGTTTGAGCTAGTGGGATGAAAATTAGGGTGAAAAATATGGAAAAAGAACGAAAATGTTACTCCGTAAGAAGTTGCTAAACATCAGGATAGTTCAAAAATAATCCTGAAATCAAATGTACTGATACTAATTATATTTCACAAACCATGTAATGCAGTCCATTTTTTTACATTTTCCAATTATTTACTTTTTATATTAGCATTTACTACCATACCCACAAATTCACTAAGACATTTTTTGAATGCCAAACCCATACCAGTCCTAACCCGTTGAACCACCCAAGTTTATTGATGTCAAATCTACTCAAGAATGCTATATACCCAAGGCAGATAAACTTGCATGTCCAGAAGCCTTCCTCTCTATATATATGCATGCTATCCCACCCCCATGTCAAATGATTACCAAAAAAATTATAGACATTAATTATAATATTGTCATATCTTGTTGGAGTATGTAATGTTTATTGGTGCCAACATGTAGTCCACCAATTCACATACATAGTTTTATTTGGTCTGCCAAGGTTATCAGTTGATTTCTCCTAGAGAGCTCTATAAATATGTAGCCATACTTTGCAAATCACATTGACATATTGGTATCATTTCATTAAATCTTACTTTGTTATCGGGATGCACCTCTCCCTCTCTGTGTTTAGGGTATGCAATAATGCTGCATTGTAAATTTTCATCATGGTATAAGAGTTAAAGATGACATTAGTTCTGTTGGTTCTCACCCTTGGTATCTGTAAGCACAGTTGAAGACTGATTGAAGAAGGATGTTAAATTTTTGAGGTCAAACAAGCTCAAGAAGTGCCATTGAGATATTTGACTGTGCGTGCAGGAGTTGCCACAAAAATGATGCTCGTAAAACTCCATACTGGCTGTGAGTACCTAAGGCATCTATTGGTTTTGCATTAATCTGGAAGTATCTGCCCTGTTTCTTTTGTTGGTTGCTGTCATTTTTGAGATGGTGACATTTTGAGATTTGCTATTATCACCTATATACATCAAGAGAATCAGATGCCAGGAACAGAGTGTGCCAAATATGCCATAGAGGAATGAGAATATGGTGAAGCAAAGATCTTGGCATAAAAGGTACCGTAACTTTGGAAGGCCCAAAATATGCAAAAAAAGCTGTGATACAAAGCAATTGCAATTCTGGTACCATAACTTCTGAGTATTATTGAGGAAGTTACAAACCATTAAAGTTGACCTTCTGAAACTGCAATGTTTTGCTTGTGGAAGCAATTCCTTGAATTGCAAATGACAAAACATAGTACTCATACCTTTGATGATGATGATTCAACAGGAATTTTCAAGAATATGAATAGAAACACTATAGATAAAATCTCACATCAATTGGCCTAGTGGTTATCAAGATATGAGAAATTTATCTTGAGGTTCTAGGTCACCAAAGGCATTGGTATAGAACCCTCTAATTTTGTTATTCAGTATTGTATTTTGGTGATTTTTTAGTATTCTACATGATTTTCAAAAAAAAAAAATCATGCAGTTATTTGCTAGAGATTTGGCAGATTTGTTGTGTAACAACACAAAACAAAAGATAATTTATTTTTTTCACGAGTCATTTTGTTCTTAAGCTCATTTGTTTTCCACCAGTCCTAGGATTAACTGTAGTATAGTAGATAGGTATTTGGTTCCTTGTTATATGCACATGCTCATGTATAACAATCTCACCAGGGAAGACACAATGAGAGCTCCCTGAATCATCCTCGACATTACTATATTTAAAACAAATGTGTCGACCAAAAGAAGGGTTGGGTGGGAAACCATTGAAAACAACCCATGGACCAAACTGAACTAATCCAAAATAAAACCAATTCTCGTATGGACATAACACAACCAATGAGTCAGCTAACATCTATACACATTAAATCTTACCGAAGACATTATGATAGAAAACAAAAAAATAGCATAAATGTTATTAATATTTCCAAATTATTATAAAATTGTTTCCAACATTTATTAATCTTATATTTGAGTCATGCATTAAGACAATTTTTGAAAAATGTGGCCTAATTATTGTCAATTGTGTAGTTAGAATTAGCTTAGTGGTCAATTTATATTATATAATTAAGGCTTCACTCGGTCCCTTGATATAAATGGAGGAAACTCTATGTTGTGTATTCATTATACGATTCTTTTATTTGGATAATCTAAAGCAATTCCATGGGGGATTCAGCCTCATTTTGGGAGAGAGATCCGTATTTTATCCTTTGTTTCTTTGGAGAGGATTTCCTACATGGGTCTCCTTGGACAATGTCATTATTGGTCCTCCAAGACCAGATTTATTGACATCTTCATAGACAGAATTTCTCCATTTAGATACTCCTTGGATGCCTCTCGTCACCTTCTTCCCATGAAGCATGTGATCAATGGACCTGCCATAGAGGACATTTAACAGTAATACATGTAATACACTTGGACCTCTCCCCCACAACCTCTCAGCGCCAAGATGACTTCATATGTTGAGAACTCGTTACAAACTTCTGATGACAATCACTTATCTCGAGTCCTAAAGTACCTCAAGCATCATTGGTTGCATATCCTAAGGATTCTATAATGTCCCCTTTTTAGTGTGATCCTGTTTTATGATGGTTTCGCCTATCACTGGCCCTCATAGGCTAACTCAAATGGTTAGAGGGTCTTTTGTGACAGAAACCTAGTTAGTGGATGGTTTATTTCTTCTTCAGAGTGCAGTAAGTTTCAGGGTTGGCCTTTGCAAGGGTTTCAGGACTCTTTCTCTCATACTTACTATTTATAGTAATTCATTTAGTCAAGGTTACTATTATAGCAGGGCGCCTGAATGGGATATTTCAGCAGTGTCGATTCCGATATTCAGTTGGCTTGGAGAAATAAGGTGTTTGGCCTAAGTTATGATGTTTAATTATTATTAAAGGTCACTTTAATAATAATTAATATTTTAACGTTATATTTGCACTTTATGACTTGAGAGGTCATGTGGCATAAAAAGGGAGCCATTTCAATTTATTATTTATAAAGTTATATTTTAATATTATTAAAAGTGCAACTAAAATATTATAAGGAAGCATCTAGATGGGCCGACTTGATGAGGAGAAAAAAAGTATATTAAGAGGGTCACCCAAGCTTCATATCATCCAAGAATTGATATTTGATTTTGAGATTGTTGGTGATGAGAGCAACTAGGGTTTCTACCATTACTTCAGCGATTGGGAACGAAGACTCTCAATTGGTAATCCGATTTTGAGGTTGTGGAATATCTTCCGAATTATTGCTTCATTGTTGGCTTCATCCAAGAGTCAAATCTGTGCTTAAATTGGAGAATACATCAAGTTTCACAAGGGTTCCAAAGGTTAATCATTTGCAAAACTGAAAATTGTTGATGACATGAATAGTGGCAGAATAGTGTCACGCTATAGTACCTGCAACAGTGCACGTGAATAGTGATTGTTACAGTGCATGTGAACAATGATCGCTACAGTGAACGCTACAGTGCACATGAATAGTAATCGCTACAGTAATTGAAGCAATGTGAAAGGAATCAGCAGAGTATTGAGGTTCACTTTTAAGGCATTTGGTGGCTTAAAATATTCATATTTATTGTGGGAAAAATCGTGGGTTTTAGAGGCACATTGGCAGCCATCGATTGGCATATCAGACCTCACATATTTGCAGATTGGGAGTTTAATACTCATCAATTTCTCTTATGATCTTGGGATCTGCCTTCTTAAGGATGGGACAATGATATTTGATGCATATTTGGAGGTGAATAAGGTGTGAATATTCTTATTATCTGCAACTTCAGGTCTGAAACAGGGGCAGCACCATTAAGGGTTCGATTTGGCTTGTGGAGAGGACGTTTAGTTCTATTTTATTGAGGCTGCACCTTCTCCAGCATTGACGCTTCATGTGACCAGGTTCTCCTATGATAATCACATTACATATAGGCATTTTGAATGAGTTTGTAGCTGCTATTTTTATCTCAAACACTAGGGACTGTATTACATTGTAATGCCAAGAGACTTGGCTCTTCATTCTATGGTATTGAGATAGATTACCAACATTGGGGAAATAAGTTACATGATAATTGTTAGATGTAATGCTTATATCAAATGCATTTGATTATCATTTTAGGATGCATGCCAATTGTTTGATAATTTGTCATTCGTTGTAGATAATCTTATTGCATATTCAGTTTGTGGGACAATTGCTTGTGAAAATACCTTGCAGCTGTAGGTGATTATTGGCATATGAAATTTGCATAAGAATTGTTTGTTTGAATGTCAATGGTCAGTA
This sequence comes from Torreya grandis, assembly GCA_037957365.1. Classification (NCBI taxonomy): domain Eukaryota; kingdom Viridiplantae; phylum Streptophyta; class Pinopsida; order Cupressales; family Taxaceae; genus Torreya; species Torreya grandis. The sequence goes on from JARHVA010001602.1 coordinate 1,851,173, forward strand.
GCTATTCTTTGAAACATTTCCAAGTCACTTAGGATTCATGCCACATGTTTGATATTATGTCTACTAGCTGTACAAGTCAATTTCAGTCACCTATATGTATGAGGAAGTTCAAGAACAATTAATATATCATTCCTATAACATTGTCAATCCATCTTGCATTGTTAGAAGCATTCAAAACACTAATTGCAGCATTCAAAACTTATTCAAACAAGAACCAATCAGACTGAAATACAGAAACAGCAAGTAAAGAGATTGTATGAAAGGTATTCGACGATATTCCTTGAGCCTCTAATCAACATTTCAAGGTCAGTTTGAGCAAGGGATACTACATTGGTATCAGAGCTTTTGTCCTGCCTACCTGTTGGGTAGATTGGACATTGAATTGGCTAGTTTATCATAGTTACTTCAAGTACTCAGAAGCAGTGGGACAAGAATATGGAGAAGCCTAAACAAAGTTTGAATAAGTTGGATGAAAACCAAAAGAGGATGAATGAATTGCTTTTACACACTGCAACCAAAGAAAGATTAGCACGGTATATGGCATCCATTTTTAAGGGGTCTACATCACAAAACGAAAAGGAAAAACAAGAGGTATCTATAGGAGAAATATCTAAGAATCTCTACTACAATGAATTTTCAAAAGTTAGTGACCAGCATACAGCTAATCCTATGGAGAGCAAAAATCAGACTTACATAGAGAAAGAAGTTGAGCACATGACACTTCATGATGACTTCAAGAGTGAAGATGAGCAAGTGATGGGTGAAGACAAACCAGTTACATTAAAGCAGCTACATGAAGATAAGATTTCTGGTGATGCTTCATTAGGTGAGTCTAGCATTGCTTCATCCTATCGTGGCAAAGAATCAGATGGTGCTTCCATGAATGTTATTCATACATATAAAAGTCCATTGAAGGTCCAAGATACTAAGGTGGATGTGAAAGTTGATCCTTTGCTTAGTGGAACAGCCACTATTGTTTTGAATACACATGATGAAGGAGACATTTTACAATGGCATTATGTCATCACTGATTTTTTTGAGGACAGCAGCATTATGTCCCATCATTCTCATGAGATAGGAGCTTGTGATCATGAGAAAGCCAATGATATGATATCACCCATTGATGGCAGCCCTACACCAAATGGTAGACATGAAGATATTAAGCATAAGAGAACTGATTTTGTATTTTTTGGCATCCAAGAGGTAAAGAAGATCGAAAAGATGAAAGAAGAATGGTTGCAAAAAGCCAAAGAGGGTAGATTAGTGGCTGCCAATGCAAGACAACATCTTCAAAAAGTGAAAGAAAATATCAATCTCATCAACATAGCAAGACAAAAAAGGATAGATAACATTAGAATCTTATTTCAAAGAGAGGATGAATTTGAAAATGCACTTTGTTCTAATGATGATGATGAGGTTGATACGTTTGGTCAATTGAAAGACTTGATAAAGATTCCCAGCATGAGGAAACAAGAACAGATTGAGGTTTCTTCATGTGATGTAGAAGTGGTTCATAGCTTGGAGACTCAGTTGACAGTGAAGGAGGATGAGATTATTGCAGCATTATCTCATCATGACAGGATGCACAAACAGATTGAGGATCATCTTTGGGTGGTTCAATTAGACAGAAGACAAAAGGGGATTGGAGCTAAGTCTTCTCATGATGACTTGCAGGGACAACAGTCAGTTATCCATCGTACTATTATGTATCCGACAAGGTTTGCTACTTCTATGGCACAGAGATTTCACATGGATATAGGGTTACAAGATGATTATGGGGGCAGTAGGTATGATGGCTTGGTTAGTCAGCACGCCCATAGGAATTGGGCAGAGGATAGAGGTTGTGCTTTCATGCTTGTTAGGCAGTTGTATGGTGCACTCGTGAGGGAAAAGGCACAAATATCCACTTCCCTTGATGCTGAGAGCGATCAACCCTCCACAGTTGCATTGATTAGTGCAACTGGCTTTATGGGTTGGTGTCAGGAGCACTCTTCTTCCAACCTTGGCAGTTGGAGTATTGTGTGGACACCAACATTTGTAGATGAGTTAGGAGATGCTCATCTTTTCTAGCAGTTATTTGGGTCCATAACCCACAGGTCTCAGTATCAGGGAGCAACCTCTTGGCAGATTAGTGATCCAGTTGCAGACAATATGGTGCAGCAGGGGCCACCAGTTGTCATTGGTAGTGTATTATTGATTCTGTTTTGGGATCCTGGTGGTGACGTGTTTGATTCATCACTCTATTTTGGTCCTGATGAGGTGTTCCACCACTCTTGGTGCGATGTCAGTGGTTTATGTAGAATGGTACAGTGGAAGTCAACAGGTGCTTTTTGTGACGTACTTCCAATTTGGCATTGGGACCCTGGGATTGACATTAGCAGTGATATGTTTATTTCAACTACAAAATTGCACAATTTGCTAAGTTTGAGCAGGTTCTGTGGCAGCAGCTGTTTTCAGCAAGATTCTGATGCAGTTCCTTACAGATTCATTTGGGATCCGGGCATTAGTTGTGGGATACTCTCCAGTATGTTGAGGAATCCTTTGTGTGCATCAGGGTTCCAATCAGGGTTCACTGCTGAGTTTTGCAGCGTTTATAGGATGGTGATTACTTGCAGTTGCACTTTTGATCTTTATGTACATGATTTGTTTAAGACACATAGCTCAGTTGCACATATGCTAGATAGTGTGTATGATAGCTTAGCTTACACAGTTATGGGAAGCAAACATTGTCGGTGTTCAGAGTTGCTTCCACTTAATGCTTATGCTCTTGCAACACCTGGTGTTGGGGTTGATTTGATTCGACAGGATCTATCAGTTGTACTTGTGATGGTGTTATAGGAGTTGATTGGTGACATGAGAGACATTACACAACACTTTCCTTGGGATCCGGGTGGAGTGGTGTTAACTTTGTTGTTAAGATTGCTTGGGTACAAGCAATTTTAGGGAGGGCAGACTGTAATGTCCCCTTTTTAGCGTGATCCTATTTTATAATGGTTTAGCCTATCACTTGCCCTCGTAGGCTAACTCAGATGGTTAGAGGGTCTTTTGTGACAGAAACCTAGTTAGTGGATGGTTTATTTCTTCTTCAAAGTTCAGTAAGTTTCAGGGTTGGCCTTTGCAAGGGTTTCAAGACTCTTTCTCTCATACTTACTATTTATAGTAATTCATTCAGTCAGGGTTACTATTTATAGCAGGACGTTTGAATGGGATATTTCAGCAATGTCAATTCCAGTATTCAGTTGGCTTGGAGAAATAAGGTGTTTGGCCTAAGTTATGATGTTTAATTATTATTAAAGGTCACTTTAATAATAATTAATATTCTAATGTTATATTTGCACTTTATGACTTGAGAGGTCATGTGGCATAAAAAGGGGGCCATTTCAATTTATTATTTATAAAGTCATATTTTAATATTATTAAAAGTGCAACTAAAATATTATAAGGAAGCTTCTAGATGGGCCGACTTGATGAGGGGAAAAAAAGTATATTAGAGGGTCACCCAAGCTTCATATCATCCAAGAATTGATATTTGATTTTGAGATTGTTGGTGATGAGACCAGCTAGGGTTTCTACCATTACTTCAGCAATTGGGAACGAAGACTCTCAATTGGTAATGCAATTTTGAGGTTGTGGAATATCTTCTGAATTATTGCTTTATTGTGGGCTTCATCCAGGGGTCCAATCTGTGCTTAAATTGGAGAATACATTAAGTTTCACAAGGGTTCCAAAGGTTAATCATTTGCAGATCTGAAAATTGTTGATGACATGAATAGTGGCGTGAATAGTGTCATGCTACAGTACTTGCTACAATGCACGTGAATAGTGATCGCTACAATGAACGCTACAGTGCACATGAACAGTGATCGCTATAGTAAACACTACAGTTATTGAAGCAATGTGAAAGGAATAAGCAGAGTATTGAGGTTCACTTTTAAGGGATTTGGTGGCTTAAATTATTCATATTTATTGTGGGAAAAATCATGGGTTTTAGAGGCACATTGGCAGCCATCGATTGGCATATCAGACCTCACATATTTGTAGATTGGGTGTTTTATACTCATCAATTTCTCCTATGATCTTGGGATCTCCCTTCTTACGGATGGGACAATGATATTTGATGCATATTTGGAGGTGAATAAGGTGTGAATATTCTTATTATCTGCAACTTCAGGTCTGAAACAGGGGCAGCACCATTAAGGGTTCGATTTGGCTTGTGGAGAGGACGTTTGGTTCTATTTCATTGAGGCTGCACCTTCTCCAGCATTGGCGCTTCATGTGACCAGGTTCTCCTATGATAATCACATTACATATAGGCATTTTGAATGAGTTTGTAGCTGCTATTTTTATCTCAAACACTAGGGACTGTATTACATTGTAATGCCAAGAGACTTGGCTCTTCATTCTATGGTATTGAGATAGATTACCAACATTGGGGAAATAAGTTACATGATAATTGTTAGATGTAATGCTTATATCAAATGCATTTGATTATCATTTTAGGATGCATGCCAATTGTTTGACAATTTGTCATTCGCTGTAGATAATCTTATTGCATATTCAGTTTGTGGGACAATTGCTTGTGAAAATACCTTGCAGCTGTAGGTGATTATTGGCATATGAAATTTACATAAGAATTGTTTGTTTGAATGTCAATGGTCTGTAGCTATTCTTTGAAACATTCCCAAGTCACTTAGGATTCATGCCAAATGTTTGATATTATGTCTACTCGCTGTACAAGTCAATTTCAGTCACCTATATGTATGAGAAAGTTCAATAACAATTAATATATCATTCCTATAACATTGTCAATCCATCTTGCATTGTTAGAAGCATTCAAAACACTAATTGCAGCATTCAAAACTTATTCAAGCAAGAACCAATCAGACTGAAATACAGAAACAGCAAGTAAAGAGATTGTATGAAAGGTATTCGACGATATTCCTTGAACCTCTAATCAGCATTTCAAGGTCAGTTTGAGCAAGGGATGCTACAGATTCCCCTCAGCCACTTGAGAGTTTGGTCCCACCAAGAACGAGTTAGTTAGACCACCATATTCCAAAAGGTGATAGGATTTTCCATACTTTTACTTTCTACTAAGTGAATGCTATGTAGCACATTATCTTTAGTGCTTTATTTATTATAAGATCAGAGAGAAATATCACTATTTGTACGACAAAGAAGTTTCCCTAACTATATCCACATAGACCAAATGGAGTTATAAATGGTTTATAGCAAGACTTCTAAGCAAAATGAAACTACATAATTGTTAATATAACACCACAAATCGGTGCAACTTATAAGGCTGAATCAAAACAGATCCCTCAACAATGATTTGAGGATTGGACCAAGATCCTAGAGCAATACCAATATTTATTTTGGGTTTTCCATGGTTTGACAGTGGTGAGGATGTCCATGGCGGTCGATTAATCATCTCCAAATAATACCACCATGTGATGACAACCTTAAGCTCAGGTGGTGGTGTTCAACTCTTTATCTTCCTAGACACAACACAAACAAATCATCCCTAATCTAATTCCAATAGATCCTAGTCATCTTTAGGGACCTATATCTTTGGTTCACAGCCACCAATTTATTTTAATTCAGATTTAACAAGTTTGGGTCACTTTAAAGAGGCTACAAGACAATATAGGAATTCAACCCTATCCAAATCTAGGGAAACAAGTCTACTAGTGGATTTGATCCTTTGCAATCATAACGAAATGTAAGTTTACACTTTATGCATCCTAAGGCATTTGTGTCTATGCTTTCCAAGATCCTAAACATCTTGAACCTATTTTCCAAGTAATCACATCCACCTATTATCTTTTTTTGGGATGGATATTGACCAAATCACTTGGAATTAAACAAGATAGGGTTGGATTTTCCTTTTTACAAATGCATCTCACATACATGATACACAAGATTTGCACATTGAGTTTTTTGGCACTTGAATGATTTCATTGACTTGCATGCTTAGCCCTTCTCTTCAAGCAAAATATTATAAATTTCATCGCTCCAATCTTATCTTTCTCTTCTTTTCTATATACAAGAGATAGGAGGCATCTCATAGCATCTTAAGTTCAAGGATTCCAAAATCTTTGAGTGATTTGAGTGTTAAAGTAGTTAAATGTTTCAGTGAGATGAGGACTTGAACTCCATGTATTTCATATCAAGTATTTGCCTTTTTCAAGGCTTCCCATTTAATCTAGAGTCCATAGGTGATCCAAGGAACAAAACACCAAAATAGGGATTTCAATGTGTTATGAGCGAAAACAATTTACATTGCTGCATATGAACAATAATCAAAGTGCAATGCCAAAAAACAAGCACATATGAATATTAAGACAGACCGATGAACAACATATAAGAACAATAATGACAAACTTGATTAATTAATAAAGCTGCAACTTCTCTACAAAATCCAAGACATCGATGTATGACTAAAAGAAACTAAAAAAAAACTCCAAAACTAGAAGCCAATACAATGAATAGTTGTTACATATTTATACAAATGTAGAAGAAGAAAAGGTTGCACGGCTACAATATGAGCAACCGCTCATTTTTTGGTGTTTGGTCTACTAGGATTTGTCATTTTCTAGCGATGTACCAATATGAATGCCGAAGTCCAGATTGGTACTGCCAAACGGCATCATTGCAGAATGAGAATCAAGTAATGCAGTTCCAAGTTTCAAGTGGTTGATAAAATGACAAAATCAATGGTGTATAGCACGTGACATTTGGTAAAACCATGACATGGCACACCACAATCAATCTCCCATATCCTCTAAAATCAATTGACCCTCCTTGACAAGCAATGCACCCCATTGTGAAATTTTGAGAAAGCATGGAAAATGTTTAACAATTTGTACTTTCGTGTGTGACTTCCCTTGGTGAGGTTTCTGATTGAGTTTGAGAACCTTTTAGAGTGGGATCTTGTGGTTATTTGCGATCAAGATTTATCTCTATTTGTTGGAGTTATTTTGATGCATCTAGGTGTGTCCACCAAAGATATAAAATAAGGACACAAGAGTTATTTGATGAAGTTTGGATGAAGACCAAGGTAAGCTGAAAGATTGAGCTTAAATGTGTAATCTCCAACTTTCTTAGAAATGATGTATGTTCCATACTAAAGAGGTTTTATCATGTGGTAAGGTACAATGAGACTTTTCTTCTACAAGTGAAAACATACTCTTATCACTTATCTAAACTGGATGACGAATTAATTAGTAAAATCAGCTAACTAAGCCACTAATCTCAAATCCCTACTCACATTAACTATGTGTGTAATTTAAAGCACTCTCATAACTCCTAAAAGACATATTTCAGGAGTGATCAAAGTTTGCAGAAGACATAAAAACTGGACATAGGTGCAGAATGGTTTAGGGGTGATCCGGACACCCACGGGTCAAAGGTAGTTGTGGACAGAAGTATACATGACAAGTTCAGCAGCAGTCGAAACTATCAGACATGTTTTGTTGGAAGCACAGCCACTGAGAGGGGGGGTGAATCGATGAGCTCTTAAATCTTTCTTCTAATACTTTAGTTTGTTAGTCAAGCATCAATATAGAATCCATAGAGCAATCAAACCACAACAAAGAACGTAAAGACATAACACATGATATAGGTGGGAAACCCTTAAAGGCAAGAAAACCCATAGTGATCACTGCATGGACTACATGTCCTAAATCAAATATGCAATAAGTCAACAAGATTGCTGAGCACCAACTCAACTTGAGGCACCAACCCCAAATAGTCAAGCATCAACTTGACAAAAAAATTCAGCAAGCAAGCACTTGATAAGAAGCACCAACTCCTTGATTTGCAGACACCAATCTACAGGAGGCTTCAACCCCCTTTGCCAAGCACCAACTTAGCTACTTCAGATTATCCACCGTTCTTAGTTGCTTCTGTTAACAAATGATGGTACAATTCTGCTCTCTCTCCTTATCGATCACAAATTCATTATGTTGTTTTTCTACTTATCAATCTCAGACACATTACGCTCTCTTTCTCTGCTCTTAATTTTCCAAGACTCTGTCCTCTCTGCCTTCTCTACTCATCTCTTTTAGCAAATTCTGTATACTCTAGGGTTAATCCTCTATGAGTCACTTGATTTCATACTCACGCTTCTCTGGCCATCCGTTCCTCAGCAGAGCTCTACTCTGCTCCTTAGCGATTATTAATCTTCTATATTCTCATTCATCAAAAAGACAATTTAATCTTGCTTATATACAAGACATTGATCAAAAACCTCTTGAAAGTCAGTCAAATAAAACTCTATAGTTGGTTGTCTAATGATTTATTCTCTTTTGAAAACATAATTCACATTAGCTTATATAAAAGCTCACTCACATAGGTCAACCTGAGTGAAACGATGTTGGGATAGACCAAGCGATCATTAGAATATATTTAGTGTCGGCCTGATGAAGTCTATAGTAATCTTGATATAGTTCATAGCAGCTCTGATGCAGCCAATAGCACCCTTGATGCAATCTGTAGCAAATCTGATGTAGACCGTAGCAAGCCTAATGCAGTATGTAGTAAACCTGATGCAGTCCGTAGCAACCCTGATGCAGTGCGTAGCAAACCTGATGCAGTCCGTAGCAAACCTGATATAGTCCGTAGCTGTTTGCATAAATTCTTTGACATCAATGATCATATTCTTTACTGAATAGCAAACCCTTTGACATCAATGACAACATCTCAAATAACTCCCCCTTTGTCATTGATGGCAAACTTTTACATGCTGATGACCTAAGCATATTTTATCATTCGATGAACATACCTTTGCACCAAAACATAACTTCGCTTTACTTTTTCCCCTATCTTTTCTTCACTCTCCTTTATACAACTATCTTTACTACTACACTATTTCTCCCTGAAAATAGTCAACTTGCTAATTCACCCCCTTTGATATCAATGGCAAAGGGTTGCACAACCTGAAATCTATTTGATCCAAACAAAGTGCCGCTTCTCCAAAACTAATAATATCCATCTTCATTTCTCTGATGAGAATTCCATAAACTTCTCCTTAGAAAACTGTAAGAAACTACTCACGGTCACTTGAACTTTTTTTGACTGTCATAGATTCTTGACTCTTGATCCTCGGAGCTAAAACGATACCCAAAGGTTAGCTTCTCCTCAATCCATACCTTTCTTAGTGACTGATAGAAGAAGGAATTACTCTTAATTCCTGCTTTAAGAACTCAAATGTTGCCCTTGGAAGAGGTTTTGTAAAAAAGTATGCAACTTGTTCTTTTGTGGTTACATACTCTAATTTGACAATCTGATTAGCTACCTGTTCCCTTAGAAAATGATACTTGATTGGAATATGCTTAGTCCTGGAATGCATGACTGGATTCTTAGAGATGTTAATGGCACTGGTATTGTCACAAAATATAGAAATTGGACTATCATTATTAATCTTAATGTCATTCAAGGTCTGTTTCATCCATAAAACCTGTGTGCAACATGATGTTGCTGCTATGTACTCAACTTCACCTATGAACAAGGAAAATGATGGTTGTTTCTTACTCAACCATGACACAAGACTCTTTCCAAGAAAGAATGCACAACCACTTGTGCTCTTTCTGTCATCAATGTTGCCAACCCAATCTGCATTAGTATATGTTGTTAAAGTGAAATCCTTACCTTCTGAGTACCACAAACCAGAGTCCATAGTACCTTTGAGATATCTGAATATCCTCTTGACTGCTTGTAAGTGTGTCTCTTTTGTATTTGCCTAAAATATAGCCACTAGACGTACTGTCTACATGATATTAGGTCTTGACGCAGTAGTATACAATAGACTTCCAATCATAGATCTATACAAGGTTTGATTGACTTCTGATGACTTATCTTCTTGACTCAACTTGCAAGTTGTCATCGGAATACTTACTGATTTGCAGCGTTCCATATCAAACTTCTTCAACATTTTCTTAATGTACTTAGCTTGAGAGATGAAGATTCCCTTATCTGACTGAACTACTTGCAATATAAGACAAAATGACAGTTCTCCTAACATAGACATCTCAAATTCTTGTTGCATTGCTTTTGCGAACTCCTTAGACATCTTGTCATAGTCACTACCAAAGATAATATCATCAACATACACAACTATAATTCATTGGTGCTCACCTTTTATTTTGATGTAAAGATTGCTATCAGCAACACCTCTCTTGAAACCCTAATCAAGCAAGTATCTGTCAAGTCTTGCATACCATGCTCTAGGGGCTTGTTTTAGCCCATATAATGCTTTCTTTAGTCTACAGACATAGTCTTTATTTACTGACAAAGAGAAACCTTCAGGTTGCTCTATATACACTTCTAAATTTTCATTGAGAAATGCAGACTTTACATCCATCTTATATATCTTGAAATTATTAAAATCAACATATGCCAAAAACAGTCTTATGGCTTCCAATCTTGCCACAGGTGCAAAATTTTCTTCAAAGTCAACACCTTCTATTTGAGCATAGACTTTACATACTAACCTTTGTTTCTCATGACTTGACCATCTTCATTCAATTTGTTCCTAAAAACCCATTTGGTTCCAATAACATTCTTGTCCTTAGGTCTGAGAATAAGTTCCAATTTGATTGAGCTCTTCCTCCATAGCATTCACCCAATTCTTATCACTTCTGACTTCTGAAAAAAAAATTGGTTTTATCCTTGATAATAGAAAGAAGTTTACATTTTTCAATGTGTTCATAAACCTTCTCCTAGTTTGCACTCCAACATCAATATCACCAATGATTTGACTTTTTGCATGATTTTTTGAACGAATCTAGAAAGTGCCCTTGTATCTTCCCATTCTCCTTCTTGACTTTCTTCTGCTACTTCTGATGTTTTTTCTTCTTCCTTGAAGTCAAGCTCCTCTGCATGAACTCTTGGTTGTTAGCTAACCTTCTTAGATCTGGTTTCATCCACTCTCACATGTGTACTCTCCACAATCTTTTATAGTCTCTTGTTGTAGCATCTATATGCAGAAATAATTGAAGAATATCCAAGGAAGATGCCTTCATTAGTGCTTGAATCAAATTTTTCTAGATCCAATTCATTTCTCTTGATGAAACACATGCTTCCAAACACTCTAAAGTGTTCCATTGAAGCTGGTCAGCTTTTTCTGTGGTTCATAGGGGTCTTATAGTTGTTTATTCTGATTTAACCTTTGTTTAAAATGTGTACTATTGTGTTTACACCCTCTCTCCAAAATCTATCGGACAATTTGGACTCATTTAACATTGTCCTGGCCATTTCTTGAACAATGTTGTTCTTCCTTTTTGCTACACCATTTTGTTGTGGTGTCCTTACAGCGGAAAATTGCCTCTTGATTCCATGTTCCTTACAAAAGTCATCAAACTCATTTGACCAGAATTCTCCTCTATCAGATCTTAGACACTTGATTTTTAAGTCCATCTCATTCTCAACTAGAACCTTAAATGCCTTGAACTTATCTATAGCCTCAGATTTCTCCTTCAAGAAAGCAATCCGCATCATTCTAGTGTAATCATCAATAAGAAGCATGAAGTAACTTTCACCTTGAATACTTTGAGTTTTAGTTGGACCACATAGATCTATATGAATCAACTCTAATGGTTTTGTAGTTGAATATTGTTTTGTCTTGAACCTTCTTGTTTTTTTTCGATGTTGGTATGCCTTACACAGGGTGTTTGCAGGCTTAGTGATCTTAGGCATGTTCCTAATTGATTTCTTAGTGCTTATCTTTACTAAGTTGTCAAAGTTTATATGTCTCATTCTTCTGTGCCAAAGCAAGTTCTCATTGATTTGACTCATAAAACATATGTCCTTGATCTCATTCACCACATACAAAATATTTGCAATCCAGTTAGCATCTGCTACCAATCTTCCTAAACTTATTTTTCTTATTTCACATCCTTTAGCATGAAAAATCAGAGTATATCTTTGATTGCACATTTGACTAACACTCAACAAATTATGTTCAATCCTTTTACATATAACACATTCTCAGTTTTAGTTTTCCCATTGTCAAGATTTAGTATTCCCTTGCCAACAATATTAGCTGTTGTATTGTCTCCAAACTTGATTGTTCCTTCAGTAGTCTTCTTCAAAGATATAAATTTATTCTTGTCACCTATCATATGGCTTTAACAACCACTATCAATGTACCATTTCAAACTCTCATATTGAATGTGAAAAGCAGCTTGTGCTAACATGGATTCATTTTTCTTTGGACCATCATTTTCTTGCTCCTTTTTCAGTATTTTCAAAGGTTCTGACTTATCAATTTGAACATCACCTTCCTGTTTTGACTAGGGGGTTTTTCATAACCCAATCTACAAAAATCTTGCAATATGTCCAATTCTATTACAGTTGTAACAAAGCACAATGTTTCTATTGATATATGACCATTGGACAAATGAATTTGAAAATCTTTTTGGAAATCCATGATTATTGATATCACTTCTCCATGCATGATTGTTTCTAGCATTTGATCTACAATCTACAGCTCTATGTCCAAACTGATTACAAGAAAAATAATAGCCATAGAAGAAATTAATGTACCTTATTGCATTTGGTTACCTAATAGGAAATGATCTCTCAAGATTTTTGAAAGGCATATTGACTCTTGTTATCTCTAAGAGGAGCGATAATCTTCTTGACCTGTCCTGACATCCGACTATCTTTCACAATCTCAGATTTCTTCAAAGCATCAGTATGTCTTTGACTTATTGATATTCTGCTCTTCATTTCTACTCTTCTAGTCATCCATGTATCCAAGCCCTGTTTCGATGAGAGGTGACCTGTAACTGTTCAATATATCATCAAGAATTTCATTGCTCTTTTCAAACTTTTGACAAATTTTCAATTTGACTGTGAACTGTTCCAAATCTGACTTCAATGAACCTATCTCAGATTTGTACTAATTGCACTCTACTTCCTTAGACTTCAGATTCGTATTTTGTAATGTCCCCATTTTTTGCGAGCATCAGAGTTCGGTGGATTTAGCCTATTCTTAGCCCTCGTAGGTTAATATGCATGGTTAGAGGGTCTCTTGATGGAGCTTGGCTCAGCTTCAGTTTGTCAGTACTTGATCAGTTGGCTTTCGTTCAGGCTCATTCGGACACTTCTAGCCTGAGTTGCCATTTTTAGCAGTATTCAGCACTCAGCGTGGGACCCCTGCTATTTTTGGCAGTATGGATTGATAGCATTCAGAATCACTTCCTCAGTCGACAGCTTCAGACGGCTCGTGCATCGGATGAATGATGAGAGAGATATTAAAGTTTAAGTGACTTAAGTGATTTATTTAATATTTTAATATTATTATAAAGTTATAAAGTAACTTTATAATAATAGTCACTTTAACATAATAAAGTGCGTTAAGTGAATAATTTAATGTGGGAATAAATCTTTTATCCCACATTGGCCAGGAAGGTGATTCAGCTCTCTTAAGAAAAGAATAAAAGGAAAGGCAAGAGCTCATTCTCGGCATCCAGTTGAATGAATAATATTTTGATTGATTCATCTTGTGGAGCCTAGGGTTTCTGCAGAATAGCCATTGGAGACGAAAACCTCCATTGGAAGCATAACTGAGGGTGTGAAATAACATCTGAAGGGTTGCACTTTGAGGAGGAAGCATTCAGCTTCTTCATTTGGGCATCATCGACAAGCTTTGGTCAAGGGTTTACATTGCATAATCTGAAGACTTTCATGGCAGCTATGGCAATGAATTCTAATCTTTCATTCTAGGTGTTTGTTGAAGCAACAAGAACATCCAATTGAAGCGCCCTAGCTGGGAGAACATTCTCAAGACAATGGAGGTCTATTTTGGTGAGTATGCATATATTTAGGGGTGACTGTAATTTTGTTTCAGTCCCATTGGAATGGTTCGATTTCAATATTTAAGGGAGTGTTTGCAAGTGATAGTGTTACCAAAGGGATTCCCCTTCCTTGGGGAAGTTTTTGTGACTAGTTTGGAGACCTTTGGAAGGTCATTACAGCTGTCAATAAGGAGGAATATATGACTGTAATTTTTTAGGACAGCCACACTTCCAATTTCGTTTTGGTCACCTAAGAGGGTTTTCAACATCAAGCATACTGCCATTTGGAGTGCCCAAGTCCAAGGAACATTTTGTTTATGACAAAGAATCCAAAGGTTGTGGAGATTATTTCAGATTTGAAGGTTTATCCATGGCAGGTCTGCAACTTTGAAGTGGGGCGATTTTGCATTAAAGGAGTCCAAAAAAATATCAAATATCATCCAAAAGGGGCGCCCAACATTTCCTAACACTTTGGCATTGACATATATTCATTTGGAGGTGGAATTTGGAAGATATGCAAGTCTGATCTGAAGTATACCAGTCTGAAGACAACTCAGAAATTCATATCATTTGAAGGCGTCTCCAATCAGGTTCATTTTGAAATTGTTAGCATTGAGTCTTGGCCATATTTCATGAGCATTGTATTAGAAATTTCATTGCAATTAAGAAGATAATAATTGCTGGTGTCATTTGAGAATTTCGATATCATATATTGTCAGCTAGTTAGTTTGCATACCAACTGTTTGTAAAAATGTCAGTTGGCTGTAGGTGTTCATTTCTCAGGCTTAGATCATATATATGCATGGAATATTGCCAAAATTAGTTGCACATTCGTGCTAAGTCATTGTTTAGACAATCTAGTTTCTTCTTGCAAGCATTCTTATTGATGTTAAGTAAAGGAAAGAGCCATTAAAGCAAACTAAAATGTTATATCAGTCATATAACACTTGTATGTGAAGTGTTTGATAAAATTTCCAAGACCAAAAATCAAAAGTTTTCAACCAGATTTGAGCAGGGTCATTACATATTTGCTTCTTCTAACTGAGTCTTGAGATTGTTGATGACCTCCTCAGCTTCCTTGGCACTCTTAGTTATCTTAGTTTCCAAGATACATATTTGTTCTTCATGACTTTTGACTAGAGACTTCAACTTTTGGTTTTTCTTTCTTTGACTCTTCAATTCATTCAAAACATTGATAAGTTCTATCTCAAGATCAACCTCGGTTTCTTCTTCATCGACTTCTTCATCATCCACGAAGACTTGTTTTTTTGAAATATTCCCATCTTCAACTTCAATGGCCATGAACAAAGCTTCATCACTTCTATGGTTTGAACTGCAGTCATCACTGTTTGAGATATCTTTATCACTGACTTCAGAAGAGCTGTTGTCTTCCTTAGAATATAAACTTTTTGTTATTGAAGAAATTTTTCTTATAGTCATCTTGCTTGAAATTTTTCTTGCTCTTGTCATACTTGTTAAACTTCTTATTCTCTTCATGTTCTTCATCATGATCATGTTTTTCCCTCTAAGGACACTTGGCAGCAAAATGACCAATCTTGTCACAATTGAAACATTTGAATGGTAGCATGCCTTTGTACCTACCTGAACCTTTTCTCAGTTTCCTCACAAATAAGGCTTCGGCTTTGTCTTCATCAACATTAGTGTCACTATCAATTTCAAACTTTTTGATTTGTATTTTCTTTGCAACTTTGAAAGTTGCTTCCCTTTTGGAAGATCTTCCATCATCAGTCCTCATCTCATAGGCAGTAAGTATTCCATGAAGCTCATCCATTTGTAACTTGTCTAAGTCTTTTACTGCTTCAACCGATGACACCTTTGAGTCAACTCTATGGGTTAAAGATCCTAAAACCTTTTGAACAACAGTTGACCATTAAACTTTTCTCCAAGAACTCTGATTATGTTGACTACTTCATCAACTCTACGAAGATATGCTGCAATATTCTCTTCTTCCTTCATCTTTAGACCTTCAAACTGTCTTCTATAGATCTGAAGCTTTGCCAATTTTACCTTGGTGTCACCTTCATAGATGAGTTTTAACTTGTCCCAAATTGCCTTAGTTGATTCACATTGCATCACCTTGACAAACTTAGATTCTGCCAATCAACACAATATAGCATTCATAGCCTTTGAATTATTATCACTTGTTTTCTATAATCTCCCCATTCCTATGCAGGAGGCCTAGGAGGCTTAATTCAGTCTTAGCCTTGGTCATATCCAAGAGGCTAGAGACGTTAGGGGTTATTGGGTATGGATTTTCATTACCACCTTCACTTTATGTTATAATTCGTCATTGACTTAAGTGATGGGTGAAAAAGTAGTACTTTATGTCATATTCTTTTGTTGGGACAACTTAAGTGTTTTTTCTAGCATGTGCACACTAAAGTCACTTAAGTTATATTTAGGCACATGGCAATTTCCCAAAAAGGGGCGTTACGGTTTCTTTTGTCTCTTTTGAGATATTAAAGGCTTCTTTATGGTGGGCGTTGGATTTGGATCAATCCAACGGTGGAGATTATAAAATTTTTTGGAGGATGATTATATATATCCCCTTGTGGTCATTTTTGAGGGCATTCATACATTCAATCATTTTCAGTTGCTGCTATTTTTAGTCTTTTTGCTTGTGGAGATCAAATTCTGCAAGATCCCTAGCTTTGATGGTGAGCGATTCACTCCTAACTAGAAGATCATTCTTCGGTGAAGGTTTCAAACCCATATCCTTAGCTTGCGGTTCGTTTGGTTTAGATTTGGAGTACGGTCAAAGGACACATTAGAGATTTTAGATCTGGCGGAGAGGGATAGCTATTTATCATTTGGGCTCATCTATTTTCTGATTTGGAGTTGTTGGGTGCCTCCCATAATGGGACGACTCATTTGGGAGATTCAGGAGGATTTTAGGAGAGATTTTAGTGCGTATTTTCTAAAGATTTTGGAGCTAGAGCTTGCTTCCATCACCTTGATGTCCTAGGAATTTATTTTGAGCAATTTATCTTTCTATTTCAGAGTTTACAGTTAGTTGTATTTTTTCCCATTTGCAGTCATGAAAATAAGGAAATAAATTCCGCTTTTGCCCATAAAAATTATTTTTTAGTTGTTTAATATTCTACATATTTTTCTGCATCATTTGAAGCATCTAAGTATTGTCAAAAGTGAATATTTTGAAAAATATTAATTATTTTAGAATTTTGTCCCTCGCTACTCTGAAAAATCAGTTTTCCGTTTTGAGGGTTTTTAGTAAATTTTCTGAGTTTTAAGGAGATCCTAAAAGGGACATTTCACTTTCTTTCCTACAGCGTCAGTTGGAGGAGTTTGAGGGATAGTATACCCATCTACAACTGACTGCCAAATGTCAAACCCGAGATCCATCAAATAGGTCTTCATTTTAATGCTCCAAAAGGCATAATTGGTTCCAGTGAACAAAGGTGCATTTTTTGTTGAAAACCCTTCTTGTACTTAATGACTAGACATTGTGCTTCTTAGGATCTACCTTCTCTCTATCAAGCCTAACCTTGAAGGACCTGCTCTAATACTAATTGTTGGAAGCACAACCACTGAGAGGGACGTTGAATCACTGAGCTCTTAAATCTTTCTTCTAATAATTTAGTTTGTTAGTCAAGCATCAATATAGAATCCATAGAACAATCAAACCACAACAAAGAACATAAAGACATAACACATGATATAGGTGGAAAACACTTAAAGAGAAGAAAACCTACAATGATCACTGCATGGACTACATGTCCTAAATCAAATATGCAATGAGTCAACAAGATTGTTGAGCACCAACTCAGCTTGAGGCACCAATCCCAAATAGTCAAGCACCAACTTGACAAAAAAATTCAGCAAGCACCCACTTGCTAAGAAGCACCAACTCCTTGATTTATAGACACCAATCTACAGGAGGCTTCAACCCCCTTTGCCAAGAACCAACTCAGCTGCTTTAGATCATCCACCTTTCTCAGTTGTTTTTATCAACAAATGATGGTACAATTCTGCTCTCTCTGCTTATCAATCACAGATTCATTATGTTGTTTTTCTACTTATCAATCTCAGACATATTAAGCTCTCTTTCTCTGCTCTTTATTTTCAAAGACTATGTCCTCTGCCTTCTCTACTCATCTCTTTTAGCAGATTTTGCATACTCAAGGTTAATCCTCTATGAGTCATTCGATGATTTCATACTCACGCCTCTCCGGCCATCTGTTCCTCAACAAACCTCTGCTCTGCTCCTTAGCAAATATTAATCTTATATATTCTCATTCATCAAAAATATAATTTGATCTTGCTTATATACAGGTTGTTGATCAACAACCTCTTGAAATTCAGCCAAATAAAACTCTATAGTTGGGTGTCTAATGATTTATTCTCTTTTGAAAACATAATTCACATTAGCTTATATAAAATCTCACTCACATAGGTCGGCCTGAGTGAAACGAAGATGGGATAGACCAAACAATCATTAGAATATATTTAGTGTCGACCTGATGAAGTTTGTAGTAGTCTTGATGCAATTCATAGCAACTCTGATGCAACCTGTAGCACACCTGATGCAACCCGTAGCAAACTTGATGTAGTCTATAGCATCCCTGATGCAGTCTGTAGCAAACTTGATGCAGTCTGTAACAAACCCGATGCAATCCGTAGAAACCCTGATGCAATCCGTAGAAACCCTTGACATCAATGACCAAATTCTTTACTGAATAGCAAACCCTTTGACATCAATGACAACATCTCAACATGTTTGACCAGGGTCGAAACCATTATGTGCAAAGCAAGTCAGTGGGACACATTCAACAAAGGTTGAAACTATTTTTTAAGCAACAAAATAGCAGACTTTGCAAGATTCAAAAAAGTTCAAGCATTTTTTGTATAAATACACCCCTTTTTGGTCATGTAGACTCATCTTACAGTGTTCAAATGAATCGTAGCATTGTAGCATATAAGTGCAGTGTAGGAGAGTATGTAGAAGAATGTTGTAGAGCATTGCAAGTTGTAAGAGCATTGTTGATATGTTGTAGGTGTTCTTGGAGACCTTGAGAAGGTAGTTTGACTTGTAAAATTACAAGGGATAGTGGCAAGAGAAGGCATAGTCCTTACTATTGGACTAAGTCACAAGGTTTGAGTTTGAGTTCAATAAAGATAAAATTCAATTCAAGTTCGCCAAGGGATAAAGTTCGAGAAATAAAGTCGCCATTAGATTCAAAACATAAAAAATATAAAAATATAAATAAAAGATTAATATAAATTATAATTTATAAATGTAAAATTAGAAAATATATAAATTTTTTATTTTTAATAAACCAAATACTATTAAATATTTAAAAGATAAATGACAAAATAAAATTTTATTAACATTAAATATAATAAAATATACATATTAATTTAAAAAATAAAATTAAACATATATAAAATACAAAAACAAAAATAAATAAACATTATGAAATATCTAATATACAATTTAAATTTAAAAAATATGTTAAAAAAAACATAGTAAAACAAGTAAAGATTGACAGTATTAAATAATATTAAAAAACCATAAAAAATAAAAAATAAAATCACCACAACCTGCCAAATTAGTGAATTCACACAGAAAATGGATAGAACTTGGCTTCAAACATATGGGAAGCAACGAAGAGGACCTACAGATCCAGAAGAGATCGTGAGAACTAAAACTTGCCTTTGGACGAACAACCTCAGATGTTGGCCAAGGAGAAATTCTAGGCGATGGGTCACAGATCTAAACAAAAATTGGATCAAGAGGCCAGTGATGAGAGCAAAGATAAAAATGATGAGCTCAAATATCAAGGAAGTAGGAAGGAATAAGTCGCCATACCAACTTATGCTATTTATTCTAAAATGTTATTGTGAGAGTATAGAAATAAGACCTTCGTTCGCTCTATTCACCCCATGCCAAGACCTTCATTCGCTTTGTTCATATCTGCCTAATCGTCATTTCCGCAGGGAAATAAATCACAAAAAATACATCTCATTTTTTATGGCCAAGTTTTTTCCAACCGCATTTTTTTGGCCGTTCTCCCTGTATTTTTTCACCACATTTTTTCTGGGTGAACATTTTGAACTTGGCCAAATTTTTCTACCACTTCAAAAATTTGGCAAATTTTGAACTTCATCCAATAACTTCGTCAAAACTTGTGACACAACTGCTGGATATGCATTGTATACTTTGCATAATTTACACACTTATGGACTGTATAGCCCAACATGTATTAGTGATGGCGTCCAAGGCATCACCTCAGCTATGGGTATGAACAACAAAACAAAGGTCAAGTTGTGTGAACATAAGATACATTAAGTGGTCCAACAATTCTCTAAAGGGTGATTCATTGCCCAGTGATGAATCATTATTGGCTGATAACTTCAGTCCAACCTCCATAGTTTTGAATCTAGAATCTTGGAGATGTTGATCAAACTAAATATACCAAGCTCATGGACCATACTTAAGACCATACGGGGACTTTTCATCCTGTAAACCAAATGATCGCTACTAAATAATCAAAAACCTTCAGGTTGTACAATGTAGACATCCTCATCCAAGCCTTCGTTCAAGAAACCAAATTGAGCTACTATGGAGAGAAGCAACCTAAGTGTGACCATATTCGTAACAGGTGTAAAAATAAACTCCACAGTAGAAGAAAAACCCATCTCCTCATATATTCCCTCCTATTAGGAAAAGTCTTCTGCAACAAGATGAGCCTTGTACTTGTCCAAAGTACCATCGGCTTTGCTTTTTGACATTGTCTACCCATTTGCATCCAATGGGTTGTTTAACTAGTGGTTTAGGGACCATGAAAAGGTCAGAAACAAGATCAAAATGACTGCGCTCTATTGAATTAACAACCTTGGATCCAGTCCTTTGAGCTAGTGCCTTTGACTAAGGCATTTCATCCTTCCACACAACTACCCCTACATTTGATTAAGGAATTGCATCCTCTTGCACATTCTTTATAGTGGATATTTCCACCACAACTAGTTGTAATGTCCCCAAATTTATGATAAAGTCATTTAATTAATTTAAGTTGTCCAAAAATTAATTTTACTTCAAAAGGATGACTCTAATTAATTAATTTTAATTAAAATGGAAAAACAAATAAAATATTAAATAAGTTTCTTCTAGAAGATGGAGTTAGTTGCAAGTTGGCTTCTTCTAGAAGATTCCTTGGAGCCTTTAAAAGAAGTTGAGGGCAAAGCATTTTTCATCTTTTGTTGAGTAAAATTTATGATGCATTATTGTAAAGCTTGAACTTGGATTCAGCTAAATCTCTGAGGACGAAAACCTTCAGCAGATTGGGAAAGAGTTGGACAAAAACCTAGCTCTTTTCAGGAGTGGATTCGTGACGGAATTCAAATCGAGCTTCTTCGATAAATCAGGTGCCTTGAATAATTTGATATTTTGATAATTTATCTATCTGCATAAATCAGGGTTTATATTAATTTCCAGAAGACATAAAAGTTTACAGTTTGAGACTCTGTCAGGAGAGTCTTCAGATTTCTATTCTATCATCAGGGGTTAGATTTTTAATATAGATTATCATTGCATCATGCGACTTGGAGTAAAATATTAACAGTTGGGAAAATCGACTGTTTGAAGACTGAAATCAATCTTTATGTATGGATTTTCTGCCGACTCATGAGAGCTACAATAGAGTTTTAACTTAAGGACGTCCCCTGTTAAGAGAGCGATTGGTGCGGCAGTCATGCAACATAATTGCGGACAAGCATGCAAGATTGCATTCCTTTAAAGGGATCCGTTGGACACGTCGTTTAGCTGGCAGAGATCTTGTGAATAAGTCACGGCTAGAAAGGACAGAATAATCAGATTGAAGGTTTTTGACCAGCTGTCATTATATCTAAGGGAGGCCGAGTTATTTTTGAAGGCACCAAATTTCTAAAGGAGACGTGTTTGAGAGTCTCTTGCCCATGGTAGACAGTTTTGCAAGGAGCTAAAACACAAATCAAAATAGTTGACCGATATTCTTATGGAGGACGCTTTTCAGCTGTGGTATTAACACCTGAGTCGTTGGTATATTGTTGCGGCCTTCATCTTCATCGCCACTTTGTTGAGATTGAGCTGTAGGAGATCAGGAGTCCGGCAGGGAGGATTCGTGGACTTTGAATAGTCCCAAAGAAAAATAAAGACAAATCATGGGGTTCAGATAAGACAAAAGATTATTCAAGAATTCTGGCGCTGGACAAAGGCATTGGAGATCTAGGTCAGCGTTGAAACGAGAGAATCAGATGTGTATTCTTTTGACCTGTATTTCATTACCAGAACCCGATTTGCATCCTTATGATCCTTGCCAAGGCGTTGAAGTTTTTGTTACTCCTTGTTTTCAATCAATTTTAGTCTTGTGTGGGATTTAAGGGGGGACCAAGGTCTGAGAGGAGGCATGAGGAGTACTGTAAGTGTTGTTTCTGCTGCAAACAAGCTCAATATTTATTGCTGTAACCTAACAGAGATATATATGTTGTAAACTGCTCTTTATTTTGGAATGTTAATTGTTAATACATTGCATTGAAAGAGTAAAATCTGGACTGTAATGGCAATTGCTATTTATCTGAAATATATTTGAAGAGAATCTATAGTTCTGCTGCAACCATATTAAAGTTCAGACCTTGTGATATATTTGTTGTTTCACTCTTGTTGAAATCACTGAGTTATTATCTAAGTTAGTACAGACCGGTTAAGCGGTTTTGGGCAGTACTCTTTGCATAATCAGTGATCTTATATTATCAAGGGCTGTTATACTTCGGAAATATATTATTTCTGAACATGTGTAAACTTGATCTTCATTTTTGAGCAATGTATTCATAAAAATCAGACTTAAGTAATGTTCAGTTTCAGCCAGTTATTAGCATTCTCTTTGTTGGGATATTTCACTAGTGCACATAAGTTGACTAGAGCAGGGTCAACAACCCTATGAGGAATTTCATCCTCTAGCACATCTTGTATGGTGGAGTCTCTCTCTACACGTGCATTTAAGTTGATTATGGCAAAGTATACAATCCTATACAAGCCACCTTGCCCAATATCTAGGGAAATTACTCTGTCATATTTTACATTAGACACAACACATTGTTTCCCATAGAAATGTATAACAATGTTTGGATTTTATGTTAACTGACCAATAGATAAAACATTTGTATTCAAGCTACGAACATACCTAACATTCTTTATGATGATTTTTATAGCATTATTCAACATTATGCAAATATCTCCTATCCCTTCTACTACATGTGACTGACCATCAGCTAATGAAATTGAATCAGAAAATTTTGTACTTGCAGTAAATTTGACATACCAATCCTTACAATATCTGAAATGTCGGGATGTGTCAAAATCAATGGACCGTCAATTGGTAGCACTATCATTCAAGTATAATTCCACAAGGGCATACTCTTCCTCAAAGTGTCGTTCTTCTTCAATTGCTACCACATTTTCCCCTTGACTGCTTTGTTGGAAAAGTGCATACTATCGCTTTGGCAATCTTTTTTGTCATGCCCAAACCTTGTGACAGTAAAAGCACTTCACTTAGTACTTAGAAGATGAATCAATAGGATTATGTTTCCAGTTCCCCTTTGACTTAGCTGAAATTACACTTTGTTTGTCCAACATTGGACTCATTTCCTTGTGTCTGTCTATGTTCTTTTTGCATCAAATAGAAACAAACATAATCGAATGTTAGCGTCTGGGTTTCTGCCATCAAAGCCTTCACGAAAAATTCATATGAGGGCATCAACCTATTCAGAACAAGAGAAACTAGGTTTTCATCATCCATCTTTTTGCTAATAGCTATGAGTTGGTTTTGGTGATCTTTGATCTGAAGAAGATGTTCTGACAGCAACAATCCTTAGTCATCTTTGTGAAAAATAGCAGATTTTTCAGGTACAGGACCCAACATTTCTCCAAAGTTTGATACTTATTTTTCAGACTTGTCCAAAGCACACTTGCCTCAGTGGCATTCCGAACCTCAGGAATCATATTATCTAACACAAACAACTTTAACAACGGCAATGCCTCATTATGACACTTGACAAAAGCAACGGTGCTAAGAATGATTTTATCACAATCACGATATTCTATAATTGTTAAATTTCTAATAACTCCAAACATGGAAATAATGACCATTTAATTTCTACACTTTCGACAAACCCAAGTTTTGAATATTGGCCATTAATCACATAATATTTGACCTCTAACCTTGAAATCATTGACAAAAATTAAATGAAAAGTACAAGTCCTTTGGTGCTACAGTAGAATAAGTATTTGTTGCAATGAAATCAGAATTTAATACAAAAAATATGCAAGTCAAAATCAATGGACCGTCAATTACTTACAATTTCTGCAATTGTCAACTACACTTTCCTTACCCAATCTTTCCGCAACTGTCAACTACACTTTCCGTGCCCTAACTTTCTGCAATCTTTGTTCACTCACCTTAGAAATCACACTTTTGTCCTCTTGATCATATTTGTTCTAGAAATTAAAAGTCTGCAGATCGGTACTCATGTGCCCTTAAGCAACTGAAATCTCCACTGCAATTTGCATTTCTTTGTCCTGCAACTATAAACTCAAAACTGAAAATCGTGTTTCTCTTTCATGCAACTGTATATTGGTTTTCACATGCCCTAACATCTATAGATCTCTGCAAAAGTCATGATTTTCATCTTCAACAACTAGTCTTTTTTGTGACCTGATATATATTGTAAATCACAACTTTTTCTCACAATTACCTTCACAAAAATCATGCCCTACTCTTTGCATCTTTTTCAAATAATTTTTGTCCTTTGCTGGTGATTTCCTAGTCTTCACAATTGTCCTCTTGACTGATCGTGTTTTCCTATTTGACGTCCTCCTTTTCCTCGTGTGCATATATTCTTCCTCATGCCATGCATCTTGCACCCTTTACTTCACGTCTTGGTTCAACTAGTAATCGATTTTAGACCTCTCCAGATCATTTGTGAATCTCCTTCACGAATTTTTTTTGTTGTACATGCCCTACAACAAACTGGTTTGTCTATCCTCAACTCTCATTTTTTTTTCACATGTCTATACAAGCAGATCACAACCTTTTGCAATGTTTGCTTGCTTCCTTCAAATGATCATGAAACTATGAAAATCAATTCTGACTGCCTCTACTCGTACCCTTCTTTGTCTTTTCCGCAATTCATACCCGACTAGGGCTTCCTAGGACTCTGCAACTCTTTGTTCGTACCCTTATCCTATGGCTTCCTCGAATAGTGGCTCTAATACCAATGTTAGCAAATATGAATATTGAAAGAATGAAGAGAAATGGAAGGCATACGACACACACGTGTTCATATTTTATTAAGCACAAAAAATGCTACTTTTGTTGGAAAAGTTGATAACCAACCATTAATTAATAGCTAATTAATAACTTTAACACATGTTTTTTGGTCAGTCTATGTGTTTCTTACCTATAGTAAGGTATGAGTTGTTTCACGGCCCATGGTTTTATACCCATTGTATTGTAATACCGCTTGGATAGTTTCCTATTGATGTGCTTACAAATACTCGAAGCAAAACTTTGAAGTGCGTTACTATATTGTAAATGGTTGTGTTAACAAAATAAGGAAAAAGGTTATTGGGTTGAGTATTTCAACAAAAGTGTTTTCCCAAGTTAAAATCTTATGTTTAGCATTTGCATGTCATTTTTCCTTTTTGTTATAGCTTTAGATTTTGTTGACATTGTTTCTCCTGCATAAGATTATTAGTCCAATTCTCTTCATTTGGAAGCAGAGCTAGGGTTTAGCTTTGTTTGAAGAACTAGGGCATCTTGACCCTCTAATAAACTAGTTATTGAGTGGGAGCTTTGCTCATGAAAATATGTGTGAATGAAAATGAAGGGAAGCACAAGGATAGAGATTGAAAATTTTAATGGGCAATACTCTGAGTTATGGAAACTCAAGATAGAAGATCTTCTTGGAGATAGAGATCAGTGAGTTATTATGTCAGAAAAAAAACCCTACAGATATGAAGCCAGAAGATTGGGAGAAGAGTATCTGAAGTTGAAGAGTTCAATAGAGTTGTGTTTTTCAGATTCAATGTTGTTGGAAGTCTCTAGAGAAGACACCCTAAGAAACATGGGATAAGTTAGGGACTTTGTATCAAACAAAGTCTCTAGTGAAAAAATGTTTTCTTCATAAGAAGTTGTATTCCCCAAGAATGAATGATGGCGACTCCGTGACAGAGCATTTGAATGTGTTTAACACAATGGTAATTCAATTCCTTTCAGTCAATATTAAAATGGATGAAGAAGAAAAGTGTATTACTTTGTTATGCCCACTTCATGGGATAATCTTTTTATGCACAATAGTAGTACTACACATATATAAAAGCTTGATGTAGTCACAGCTCTATTATCAAAAGAAATGAGGGGAAATTTCATGGAGGATTATCAAACAAAGGTTGCCTTGTTTGTGAGACGTCATCCCCAATAAAGAAACAAAAACAAGTCATGGGACAGACAATTGAAGTCAAGAGGTAAAATTAAATCTCTAAAAAGACCTATAAGGAAGTGTTGGCATTGTGGTCGAATTGGGCACTTTAAGAAGCAACGCAGATATAAAAAGGTTGAAAAGGGTAAGACACTTGATGATGCCCTTCTACAAAAACAAAGACCTCCAATGAAGACTCGAGGGATCTATACTTGGAAGTCTTGAATACACATGCATTCCTTGATGCATGGTTGACTGACTCGGGTGATTCATTTCATACAATTCCTCATAGGAAGTGATTGAATATGAAACAATTAATGGAGGTAATTTCTTCTTTAAAAAAATCAACATATAAGATCATAGGCCGAGAAAGAATCAAGTTGATGTCCCTTCCCCTTCCTTTAGACGTCTCTTCTCTTCTCTGTACCTTCTTTCCTTCTCTGTACTGCCTCTCTTCCTTTAGACCTCTCTATACCTTTGAGAAGTTATATACGTCACATGAAGTTTAGTTTAGTTCATAGTTCAAAGGCCAAAGCGTTAGACCCTCCTTGGGGTTCTACACATTCTAGGGTTGGCTAGAAATCCAATTTTTGTAAGATGAATGATGTAAGTGTGCAAGTAGTATTTAAAAAGGATAATTGCAAAATGGTTTGAAAAGCAATGGTATTGGCAAGTGGAGTTTGCACTAGAATGTTGTTCAAGCTTGAAGCAGGTACCATAACTGATGGATGTAATAGCTTTGATGTTCCTAAGGTTCCCAACGAATCAGATCGGACCCTTGCACTGCCTATAAAAAAACAATTATTTGAAATCAAAGGATAGGACATATTGGAGAGAAAGGCCTTCAAGCACTACAAACTAAAGGTGTGGCTAAAGGAATTTATGATTGCCCTCTAAATTTTGATTTTCATGAACATTGTGTATATGGTAAGCAGACTTGAGTAAAGTTTCCCAATAGTACTAAAAAAGCATACAAGATTTTCAAGTTAATACATAGTAATGTGTTTGAAGTTGTGAAGGTTCCATCACTAGGAAAATCTTTGTATTATGTTTCTTTTATAAATGCTTACTCGAGGAAACCCTATGTATATTTTCTCAAGAACAAATTTGAGATTTTAAGCAAATTCAAGGAGTTTAAGGCTGTAAGGGATTGCGAATGCTATTTCGCACTAAATTTGTATAAGTTGAATATACGACACATATATTTTGTATTTTCTAAATATTCATGTAAGTAGAAAAGACAAATGGAAGGTTAAACAGTTTCCTAAGCTTAAGTAGGGAAAGAAATGAAGAGATTAGAAGCCGAAGAGTCATGTCTACTCTATTAGCATTCGACACTCATAGGAAAATAAGCTGGTTGTTATTGTTGTGTCTATCCAATTTGTATCAAGTTATACATACACGTCTGAATTATGTCTCTTGCGAACCAATGCATCTATAGCCATAGTAATTTACTGTAACTAATGATATGAATGAGAATTCATAAGTTTTTGAATTATACATGGTTCCATGCAAAAGTATTCTTGTCTTTGTGCAGTCTAAATTTAACTCACTCCCTTTAAAGTAACTAAATATGATAAATAAGCATTATAGCACAATGAACCATCAAATTACCATGTATGTATCATACCCTATCTTGCAAGTCACGTAGCACCTTGTAAACTACAACAATAGCATTTCCTGGAAAGGATTTCCAAGGACCACTACTAACAATGGTTTAGTTTCCGGGACCCGCAAGATGCTAACCTGCTTGTCAAGTCAAAGAGACCTCGATGTAATGTCTCCTTATAGGGCCAAAGAAGAAAATACAGAAAATCCACAAATCCACAAATCCCACTAATCTTCAAACAAAAAAGTCACAATATTAAAATGCCAAAATCTGAATAAATTACCAAAAAGACTAGATCGCTACCCTAGATCAGCGATTTGGTAAAAAATATTTTTTCTACCCTTTAATCAACTCCAAAAATTATGAAATTTTGTTTGCAAGTGCTAAATGAATATTCATATCAGATTCTCCAATTAGTTTTGCCACATCGTCAATTCTGGAATTTTTATAGGCAAAATACAGCAGAAATTTATAAAATTAATTGCCTCAAAAATACTCAGCCAATCAACATAAATGACATACACAAACGACCACAAAAATAGGAGAAATCCAATGATCTTTATTGCAAAATTTTCTAAGCACAAAATGTCCACAAAAAGTGGATATTACAATCCCAAAAGTGACGTCACCCTTAGGAAGTGTGACGTCACACTCCTAGAGGGGTTCCCTCCACCTTAGAGCCCTCACAAATGTCTTCAATCTGATCACTCACTTCAGATCTGATGTCTTTGCTCACTTGCCTTCAAAAATAAACCTAAAATGCAAAAAAATTGGAAATACTTCTTTCAATCAACAACCTACAAAAAAAACAGAATGTTTTCAATGTGATTTTTGGGTGAAATCACTATTCAATCAGCAACAACATCCTTGGGCATTCACATCTCAATCCTTCTTCAAAAATGAAGATTCAATATATCAAATTAGCATATCCAAAATAGAAAATCTCTCATGTCCATATACAATCTTCAAAGTAAAGTGAACCACTTTTCAAGGCAAAATATCTTTTTAAAATCACTTAACCACTTTTCAAAATATCTTTTCTTTCATATATTTTCCATCCAAGCCGCCATTTACTCTTTTTCCCACTTATAATATTAAATTAATTGTCAAAATAGAATTGGTAATTAAAATTACTCTTAGACAATAATTTAATAAATAATTAATTAATTTACCCAATTTACAAAGTGATTACATCACTTTTGGGCAAATAATTAATTAAAATACCTTCTCCAAATATTATTCGAACTCTCAAGTGCAATAGTGGTGAAAACCATTTTTATAGAATGCTTTAGTGGTAAAAACCACTTTTTAATAATATTTTATTAACTAAAATTGTCTTATATGGTCAAATGATCAAAATCACTATTCTGGGAATCTTAATCAATTAATAAAATAAAATCTCTAAAAGTTAACCCTTAGTCTATGGGAAAAAATTGACTAACGATTTTGAATACATGTTTACTTGTGAACCGGAAATGGGGACATTATAGTCCTCCCTTCCCAAAATTGTTTGCCCTCAAGCAATTCCAAACATCGCTGATCCTTCTCTTCCACGTAACCATTTGGCTTCCTTGATAGTGCATCCGCTACCACAATGTTTTTACCTTTCAAATATTCAATGTCAAAATCATAAGCTTACACTTTGCTTATCCACTTTTGTTGCCGGCCATTCAATTCCTTTTGACTGAGAAAGAACCTCAAACTGTTATGATCAGATTTCACCACAAATTTGCCACAAACCAAAGATTGCCTAAACTTACTCAAAGCACGCATGATTGCCAACATCTCTTTGTCATAAATTGAATACCTTTTTTCAAAATCTTTGAGTTTCCTACTCTCAAAAGCAAT
Organism: Torreya grandis; assembly: GCA_037957365.1. Lineage (NCBI taxonomy): Eukaryota > Viridiplantae > Streptophyta > Pinopsida > Cupressales > Taxaceae > Torreya > Torreya grandis. The sequence goes on from JARHVA010001602.1 coordinate 1,880,927, forward strand.
AGGGTGTTTATTTTGTATTAGGACAGCCCCTATTCCTTCCCCTGAAACATCACATTCAACCACAAAACAAGCAAAAAAATCTAGGAAGCAAGTACAGGACAAGAACACATTACCTCCTTGAATTTTTCAAATGCTATTTGGATTGTTTTGGACCATTTGAAGGCCCCTTTCTTAGTCAAATCAGTCAAGGGGGCAACAAGTTGTGAGAAACCTTTCACAAAAAATTTGTAGTAGCTACAAAAACCTCTCAATTGTATGAGTGTGGTGGGAGTAGGCCAATCCATGATTGCTTCAATTTTTTGTTTATCAACTTGCACACCTTGAGCATTTATGACATGCCCCAAATACAAAATTTATGTCAAACCAAATTCACACTAAGAGTTTTTTGCAAAGAAAGAATGTTGCCCCAAAGTGCCAAAAACCAAATCCAAGTGTTTCAAGTGCTCCTCCAAAGTTTTGCTATACACAATAATGCCATTAAAGAAAACTAGCACAAACTTTCTTAGATATTTGCTAAACATGTTCATACATGACTGAAAAGTAGTTGGGACATTAGTCAATCCAAAGGGCATAACCAAAAACTCAAAAAGCCCAAAATGACATCTAAAAGTAGTATTATGAACATCCTCTTCTTTTACCTTGATTTGGTGGTAACCGGATCTCAAATCAATCTTGGAAAAGTAAGTGGCACCATGCAACTCATCAATCAATTTATCAATCCTAAGTACTGGATACCTATTTTTGATGGTCTTCTTATTCAACAACCTGTAATCAATGCACATACTCATAGTGTGATTCTTTTTCTTCATTAGAACAACTGAAAAAGCAAAGAGACTTGAGCTAGGCCTTATGTGTCCCATGTCAAGTAACTCTTTGATGGTCTTTTCAATTCCCTCTTTGAATGCTCTTGGATGATGGTATGGAGGAACAATAACTGGTTTGGCACCCACTTCTAGCTCAATGTTATGGATAAAACCTCTATCCGATGGCAACCCATAAGGCAAATCATTAAAAACATGAATGCGTTTGTCTAAAATAGCCCGTAACTTACCATGAGGGGGCTCCTGTTATTTTTTTTCTGATTTTACTGTGATAAGGCAGCTTGTTGTCCATGGAATTTGACCTCTCCTAAAAGCTCTTTCCATCCTCTTCATGGACACTTCTTGTGGAGCACCATTAACTAGACACTTGAGGAGCACTTCATTACCTTTTTTGAAGAATTTTAGCTCTATAATCTTATAATTTTGAGTGAATTCACCTAATGAATGCAACCATTGAACACCCAACACAACATCAGTCTCGCCAATGCCAACAACATAAAAATCGTCAATTACCTTGTGCTTCCTAAGAATGAGTGGAAGTTGTTGAATCTTCTTGGAACAAGGAATAACGAAACCATCCGCCACAGTAACATTGAAGCCCTTGCAATCTGTGGTTTCCAATATCATCTTCTTAACCAAACCCTCATCAATGAAGTTATGAGTGGCTCCACTATCAACCAAGTTAGTCACTCTTTGTCCTCTCAATGTGTCTTTTACCCTGAATGCATGATACTTGGGAGCTCCTGAAAGAGAAGCGAGTGTGTTGCCTACTTTTGCATCTTCCTCATGCACATGCTCATCAACAACATTTTCATTGTGCTCAACATTAGTATTAACGACATCAAAATCCGAATCATCATCAATTACCTCAATGCAATGGACTTGTCATTTGCCCATGCAACGATGGCCTTTAGTCCATGGATCTTTGCAAGTGTAACACAATCCTCTCCCCCTCAACTCATCTCTTAAATCCTTCATGTTGTTGCTATAGGTCAGCGCTTTATGTGGTGGAACATAAGGCTGAAAAGGCTTCTTTGGTGGCTCACTAGTGTTGCCCTAGGCTGCCCACTTGGTGTTTTTGGATGCTTACTAAAATCAAACCTTGGCTGCCCGCTATTTCCCACTTTTGGCAGCAAATGAGTGGCTGCTCCTTGCTGCCCTTTTGGCCACATATTGCCCTTGTAAGCCGAACACTCTAGATCCAAAGCTTTAGTAATTGCATTTTGCAAAGAAAGAGGGTTAAAAGCTTTTACCAACCCTCTTAAAGGTTCAATCAAACCCTTAGTAAGGAGAACAACCAACCTTTTTTCACTTACATTCAGTACCATGATTAAAATCTTTTGAAAATCAGGAGCATACCTCTCAACATCATTGTAAGAACCCTTGCTAATTTTGATCCATTTTTTCTGATTTGTTTGCAATGGTTTTGGTTCTTGTTTGTGTATGTTTTTAGATGATTTTTTTGATAACACAATTGCATATAAAGAAGTACAATAGAAGCTAGGCAATATCTTATCAAATATGACTCTTATTTCTCCAAATAAATGAGGATATACAATAAAAATTAGCACTGATATAATTCTGATCTGATTTATATCAAAACTGAATATTACAATGAAAAATATAAAATATTATCCTCATGCACAATACAATCATACCCGGATCCAAAGATGAAGTCTCAACACCAAAATATGGAATATGGCACCATGTAAGGATGAAGGTGACTTTCCCCGGGTGGAAGGTATGGCTGCTCCCAAGAAAATAAAATATGCAATAGATCCATCAAAGAAGCTGCAATAACACACTAAAATTATGATCTGCACTTTCCCTTTCAAACCCTTGGTACAAAATGATGAAATCCTTCAAAATATGCAATACCCATGTCACCAAAAACCATATAAGTTAATCCGAAGCTGATAAAAATATGAAACCACATCCAAAAGCCTCCAAAAATAGCCAAACCTGGTTGCCCCACTTTAGGTAAATTTTATAAAAGGTTTTGGCTAGCTAAAATGCCAAAAAACTCCAAAATAAGGGTCAAAACCCTAGCACCCAGCAATGGAAAAATGATATCAGCAAATAACATGCATAAAATGCCTCAAAATGAATGCCATCATGCTGCCTTAAAATCCTCAAGGTGAAATCTGCAATATCTCCTCAAACTATCAATACCCACTTGGAAAATTTGGCAACAAAACTCTTCCAAGTTGTCACAAACCCTAGCCGCCCAAGAAGAATAAAGAAACCTACAATAAACAAACTCTTTCTTGGCTGCTATCAACTCAAATATGCAAATGTAAGCTCAATAAGAAACTCTGTATGGATTCCTCTCTCAATGTGGAGTTGGGTTTTCATCTAATCCACTAAATCCTGAAGGTTTTCGTCCGCAAAATAGGCTAGGCATGAACATACCAGCTGAAAATTGAAGAAGTATCAAATATCATAAAATCACATAATGAGCATATGAGAGGATAGGGTTATATTTATAAAACCTCATTGTGCAACTTTGTTACCCAAACGCCCCATAAAATAATTTTTATAGTTTTTTGAACTCCACAAGGGTGGCGTCCCACTTTGGGAAATAATATATATTTTTTATTTTTACCTTCTATAAAATCACTTTTTATACTTTTTCTATTTTTTCCAAAAGGTAACTTTACAATAAAACATTATAAAAACTCATTATGTCACTAGTCGAAAACTCCAATATGCCTAGCAAATCATTCCCTTAACACGTTAATTACCTTACGTGAATGTTGGAATAGGCTAATCCAATCAGCTGAGTGATCTCTTACGAAAAATGGCACATTACAGTCCTCCCTTCCCGGAATTGCTTGTCCTCAAGCAATTGTAAAGCGGGATGCTGAAGAATCATCTCACTTTCCCAAGTGGCATCCTCTAAAGGCAAATCCTACCAACGAACTAAATACTCACGGATCACTCTACTCCTCAACCTCCTCTCTCATGTCCAAAATCTCAGCAGGAATCAATATCAATCTACCCTCCTCATCCAAGGGTGGCAACTCTGGAGAAGAAATAACACGCTGACCAAGAGCCCTCTTGAGGCAAGACACATGAAAGACATTATGTATCTTACTCTCACTAGGTAACTCAAGCTCATATGCTACCTCTCCAATCCTCCTCAAGATCTTATACGGACCATAAAAATGAGGTTTAAGTCTTTTTTCACCGCTCCTCTTAAGTGTACTCTGTCTATACGACTGTAGGCGCAAGAAAACCATATCACCAACCTCAAAAAATCTCTCAAGCCTTTGTCGATCTACATACATCTTTTGTTGATACTATGCATGTTGAATGTTATCCTCAAGTACCTTAAGGATATCCTGATTATCCTGAAGCCAATCATGAGCTCTAGGCACTCTACTATCATCAAACCCCAAATCCACAAAAGATAATACATCATATCCATATAAAACTCGAAAAGGAGTCATGCCAATAGACATATGGTAGGTAGTATTATAACAATGCTCTCCAAGATACAACCACCTAATCCATGCCTTCTGCTGCCCTGAAACATAGTTACGAAGATATCCCTCAACCCACTTATTCACAATCTTTGTATGTCCATCTGTCTGAGGGTGGTAACTAGTACTTGATGTCAATTCTATACCAATCAATCATAAAAGCTCCTACCAAAATATACCCAAAAATCTGCTATCCCGATCACTAACGATGGTCTTCGAAAGCCCATGAAATCTGAACATCTCACGAAAGAATAACTTTGCCTCCTGAGATGCTGTGTAGTCGGTTGAAATAGTGAAGTGTGCATACTTCGTTAATCTATCAACCACCACATAAATACAATCTCTCCCCTGGACTCTCGGAAGACCTGTAATGAAATCCATCGAAATACTTTCCCACTTCTGATCTAGAATCGGCAAACGCTGTAATAAACCGGCTAGGAAAGTATGTTCTGACTTGTTCTGCTAACAAGTTAAACACTCACACACATGACGCAAGACATCTTCCTTGAGACCCTTCCATGAGAATCTCTCCCTGATCTGTCGATAAGTCTTGAAGTACCCAGGGTGTCCTGCTAGTGGTGTGTCATGAATGGCGCACATAACCTTATCCTTGAGCTTTGATTCAGGTACCAACTATATCTTGTCCTTATACTATATGACATCATCAATCACCTTGTATCTATCATCCTGAATCCTACCGTCCATGATCTCACATGTGAAGAGATTCTTGGAATACTCAACCAACAATTGAGACTTCCAATCAGCTGAAATCTCTCCAATAGAGCAAAGTGTAGCAACTGTAGGTCTCCTAGAAAGTGCATCGACAACAACATTCTTCTTCCCCTTGACATAATGTCAAAATCATATGCCTGAATCTTACTAACCCACTTTTGATGTCTCTCGTGAAACTCCTGCTCTAAAAAATACTTCAGAGTATTGCGGTTCGTCCTCACCACAAATTTTCCACCTATCGAATACTGCCTAAACTCCGCCAATGCATGCATGATGGCGAGCATCTCCTTATCATAGGTGGAATATAGCCGATCATTATCTCTTAGCTTCCTACTCTCATAAGTAATAGGATGATGATTCTGCATAAGAACCGCACCAATCCCCTCTCCTGATGCATCACAATCTAGAACAAACTGCTGAGAATAATCTGGAAGAGCTAACACTGGACAAGTGCTCATAATCTGCTTAAGCCTGTCAAAAACGACTTGAGCCTCATCTGTCCATATGAATGCACCCTTCCTGGTAAGATTTGTAAGTGGTGTGGCAAGCTGTGAATACCCCATATCAAATCTTTTGTAGTATCCACAAAGACGAGGAATCCTCTCAACTCAGAAATATTCCTAGGTGGAAGCCAATCAAGTATTGTCTGTATCTTCTCTTGGTGAACCTTCACCCCATTGGCACCTATCACATGCCCCAAGTATAGAATCTCTGTAAGCCCAAATTCACACTTAGATGCTTTAGAAAAAGAGACTGAACCTCCATAATGCCAAGAATCTCATCTAAATGCCGTAGGTGCTCCTCCATTGTCCTACTATAAATCAATATGTCATCGAAGAACACCAATACAAACTTACGCACCACTTATTGAAGATGTGATTCATGCATGACTGAAATGTAGCGGGTGCATAAGACCAAAAGGCATCACCAAGAACTCATAGAGCCTGTAATGACATCTGAATGTTGTCTTATGGATATCCTCATCACAAACACGAATATGATATTACCCCGATCAAAGATCAATATTCGAGAAGTACACAGCCCCATGTAGCTCATCAAGCAACTCATCTATGTGTGGAATAGGATACCTGTTCTTGATTGTTTTCTTGTTCAAAGCACAGTAATCAATACAAATATGCATAGTATTGTCCTTTTTACCAACACAATTGAAGAAGCAAAGGGACTAGAACTAGGCCGAATATGTCCCATGTCGAGAAGCTCCCTTATCGTTTTCTCTATCTCTTTAAATTTCTTAGGATGATGATAAGGTCTAGTAATTATGGGCTTGGCGCCCTCCTCCAACTCTATCACATGCTCAAATCCATGATCTGGTGGTCTACCTGGAGGAATATCGCTAAACACAAGACTATGCTTATCCAACACCGTTTGGATATCCCCATGATAAGGTTGCTTACTATCTGAAGAAGTCTTGGACGAAACAAAACACCGGGCCGCCCACGCAACATATCCATGCCTGAAGATAGACTCCATCCTATGTGCTAAAACTACCTTAGGCCCTCCATCTGATAAAGCCTTAGCACACTTTGCTTCCCGTCCACCATAAACTCAAACTCCATCTTACGGAAATCCTGCACATATCGGCCAAGTGACTGTAACCACTGAATCCCCAAAACTGTATCAATCTCACCAAGTCCCACTACATAGAAATCATCGGTCAAGGTGTAGTCTCCCATCTGTATGCTAAGTTGAGGAACTCGTCTAGTGCAACTCATGGTGAAGCCATCTGCAACTGTCATACTGAAACCTGAAAAATACTCAACCTGTAATCTGCGCTTCACAACTAACCCCTCATCAAGGAAGTTGTGCATAGCACCACTATTCACCAAGCAAGTAATACGTTGTCCCTTAAGTACTCCCTTCAAACAAAAGGGGCGGTACCTAGGTACTCCTAAAAGTGTAGCAATAGTGACATGAGATGGATCCTGTGCATCATCCTCTCCAAGCTCAACCTGTGGCTGCTCATCATGCTCACTATCACTTCTCTCTGCACCTGTATCCTGTACTTGCTCATCATCCACATCCGAAATGACCTCTATGAGATGCATCTTGCCTTTGCCAAAGCATCTACGTCCAGGCTCCCAAGGCTCCTTACATGAGAAACAAAGCTTCTTCCTTCTCAACTCATTACGAGTATCCTGATCAATCTTAGGAGGTGCACTCCTCTGTTGAGTAAAAGATCTTTGAAAAGGCTTAAAAACTTTGGAACGCTTATTATGCGACTGATAAGAAGGTGGTGATGTATCTAAGTCCAAGGTCATCTGAATAGCCTCCTGCAAAGTCCTAGGCTTAAGCACCTTGACAAGACCTCATACCCTATCATGCAATCCCTCTATAAAGAGCATCACCACACATCTCTCTAGCATCTCTGGAACCATCACCGCAATCCGTTGAAACTCATTAATATAAGTCTCAACATGTCCACTCTGCCGCAGCTACGCAAGATCTCTATAATATAACTCAACATCCTTACGGTTAAATCTAGCAATCAGCCACTCACTAAACTCCCTGTAAGAATGTATAAGTGCATGGTTTTGGATAATCAAACCATGATGCCACCAGTCATATGCTACGCCCTCAAGATGCAAAGTAGCAAAATGAATAACCTCATCCTCATGCATCGTCTTAAGTGTCAAGAAATGTATCAAGCTTATGAATCCAAGCTCGTGCACTAATCTTCCCACTGCCATCAAAAGTAGAAAGAGTGAACTTGCTAGTGGCCTACTTAAGCTCTCTGTTTTGGTCTTGTCTCGGCCTCATACCCTGTCGAGTCTTGGTGCTCTCTCTACGTTGCGCATGATACTGTGGCAAAGGAAATACATCACGCACAAGTTGCGGTAGTTCCACCCACTCGTCATTAACTGTCATGACATGATCCTCTAAAAAGTCACATCGGCTACTAGATCATCAATTGCCTTAGGCTTATCTCTAGGCAAAAATGTAGGCTGCATAGGCCTATTTGTGGTGCGAGTATGAGTCCTCTCCACAAAAGGAGACCCAACCACACTCCCTGCTACTGAAGGTGACCTATCACGCATCTCATCCCTGTCACGCTTATCATTACCCCTTGGCCGATCCATGATCAACCACTCAACTATCCCAATCAAGCGATCCAAACTCTATGTGACATGTTGTTGACTAGCCATTAGATATCTCAAAAGCTCACAAGCATCTAGATCATCCCGTTGAGGACTCTAACTGCCATCACACCTATCACCCATGGCACTACCAGTGTCAACACCTGTAAAAGAATCTACTTCTGCCTCTTGTTCTTGCTGCCCTAGTCTTCTTCTGAAATAATATCTGTGTGGACCAACTTCCCATGGATGCATAGACACAACCCAAACCCTTCAGGCTGGCAAGATCAAGGCTCTGATACCACCGTAAGAACTATTGTTAATTCTGATCCAATTTTTCTGATTTGTTTGCAATGGTTTTGGTTCTTGTTTGTGTATGTTTTTAGATGAATTTTTTGATAACAATATTGCATATAAAGTACAATAGAAGCTAAGCAATATATTATCAAATAGGACTCTTATTTCTCCAAATAAATGAGGATATACAATAAAAATCAGAACTGATATAATTCTGATTTGATTTATATCAGAACTGAATATTACAATGAAAAATATAAAATATTATCCTCATGCACAATACAATCATACCCGGATCCAAAGATGAAGACTCAACACCAAAATATGGAATATGGCACCATGTGAGTAAGGATGAAGGTGACTTTCCCCGGGTGGAAGGTACGGCTGCTCCCAAGAAGATAAAATATGCAATAGATCCGTCAAAGAAGCTGCAATAACACACTGAAATTCAGATCTGCACTTTCCCTTTCAAACCCTTAGTACAAAATGATGAAATCCTTCAAAATATGCAATACCCATGTCACCAAAAATCATATAAGTTAATCCAGAGCGGAAAAAATTTGAAACCACTTCCAAAAGCCTACAAAAAAAGCCAACCCTGGTCATCCCACTTTAGATAAATTTTATAAAAGGTTTTGGCCAGCAAAAATGCCAAAAAAACTCCAAAATAAGGGTTGAAACCCTAGTGCCCAACAATGAAAAAATGATATTAGCAAATAACCTGCATAAAATGCCTCAAAATGGATACCATCACGCTACCTTAAAACCCTCAAGGTGAAATCTGCAATATCTCTTCATACTATCAATATCCACTTGGAAAATTTGGCAACAAAACTCTTCCAAGCTGTCACAAACCCTAGCCGCCCAAGAAGAATGAAGAAAACTGCAATAAACAAACTCTTTCTTGGCTGTTATCAACTCAAATCTGCAAACGTAAGCTCAATAAGAAACCCTGTATGGATTCCTCTCTCAATGTGGAGTTGGGTTTGCGTCCAATCCACTAAATCCTGAGGGTTTTCGTCCTCGGAATAGGCTAGGCATGAACATACTAGCGAAAAATTGAAGAAGTATAAAATATCATAAAATCACATAATGAGCGTATGAGAGGATAGGGTTATATTTATAAAACCTCATTATGCAACTTTGGAACCCAAACGCTACATAAAATAATTTTTTGATCTCCACAAAGGTGGCATCCCACTTTGGAAAATAATATTTTTTTTCTTTTCCATTTTATAAAGTCACTTTTTATGTTTTTTCTAATTTTTTCCAAAAAGTAACTTTATAATAAAACATTAAAAAAACTCATTATGTCACTTGTTGAAAATAACCTCTCCAAAGTACAAAACTCCAATATGCCTAGCAAATCCTTCCCTTAACACCTTAATTAGCCTACGGAAATTTTGGAATAGGCTAATCAAATCAATTGAGTGATCTATTAGGAAAGAGGGGACATTACAATCATGATTTTGTCTGAGTTGTGCCAACTCACGAAAGTGGATAAATGGATCTCTTCTATCAAATCTCTCAATTACCATTTTGCTATATTCTTCCAAGGTAATAATAGATCCATGGCCTTATGTGATCATGCCATGAAATCACCACTCATGAGCAATACCCTCCAAGTGAAGTGTGTTAAACTTGAGAGCTTCATCCTCAAACATGGGGTTTAGTGAAAAATAGGTCTCCAATTTCTGCAACCATGATCTCATTGAAAATTTATCAATACCATCAAAAACAGGAAGAGAAACCTTATCCAACTTTTGTTGCAAGTCTCTATGGGGCTACGTACTTAGTCCTCTTGATTTTGACCCATCCTTCATCTCACAATACTCACAAAAAGTCAAAAGTCCTTGAGTAGCATAGCTCAAGGCTACATAGTCAATTTGACATGTATCAAGTGGATCACACATTGGTGGCTCATCCTCGACAATTGCTTCTTTCTGCAGAAATGTGCCCTTGAAGAACCTGTGAGGGAGGTTGGTAGAAACCCTCTCACTGCTACTTGAGATTCCTTCTCCATTGAGGTGATGGCTCTTGCTTGGATCTAGTGTAGTCTTCAACATGGTAGTAAATTGCATACTCAAGGTATGTTGATGTTCACTTTGGCTCTTCTTGATCAAATCCTAAAAAAAATCTTAATTTCTCTAAAGTAAACCCTTGATCACCTATGGATTTTCCTCTTCTCTAATAACACAAAATATTTTTATTTGCTTGCATCCAAATCTGCACACAAAAGATCTCCCAGGGGCACTAGATCGGTGCTCTAATACCACTATAATGTCCCCTTATAGGGCCAAAGAAGAAAGTAAAAAAAATTCACAAATCCCACATATCTTCAAATAGAAAAGCCACAATATTGAAATGCCAAAATCTGAATGAATTGTCAAAAAGACTAGATCGCTGCCCTAGGTCAATGATTTGGTAAAAAAATGTTTTTTCTACTCTTAAACAACTCCAAACATTATGAAATTTGGTTTGCAAGTGCTAAATGAATATTTAGATCATATTCTCGAATTATTTTTGCCACATCATCAATTCTAGAATTTTTATAGCAAAATACAGCATAAACTTATAAAATTAATTGCTCCAAAAATACCTAGCCAATCAACACAAATGATATACCAAAACAACCAAAAAAATAAGAGGAATCCAATGATCTTTACTCCAGAACTTTTTGAGCAAAAATTGTTCACAAAAGTGAAAATTATAGTCCCAAATGTGACATCACCCTTAGGGAGTGTGACGTCACACTCCTCGAGGGGTTCGCTCCACCCTAGAGCCCTCACAAATATCTTCAATCTGATCACTCACTTCAGATATGATGTCTTTGCTCACTTGCCTTCAAAAATAGACCTAAAATACAAAAAAACTGGAAACACATCTTCAAATCAGCAACCTACAAAAAACGTAGAATGTCTTCAATGTGATTTCCGAGTGAAATCATTCTTCATTCAGAAATAGGAACCTTGGGCATTCACATCCCAATCCTTCTTCAAAAATAAAGATTCAATATATCAAATTAATATATCCAAAATAGAAGCCCTCATGTCCATAAATAGTCTTCAAAGTGGAGCGAACCACTTTTCGAGGTAAAATATCTTTTTAAAATCACTTAACCACTTTTCAAAATATCCTTTCTTTTATTTTCCCTCCAAGCCAACATTTACTCTTTTTCCCACTTATAATATTAAATTAATTGTCAAAATATAAATAATATTTAAAATTACTCTAAGGCGATAATTTAGTAAATAATTAATTATTTGCCCAAAAGTGGCGAACCACTTTTTGAGGCAAAATATCTTTTTAAAATCACTTGACCACTTATCAAAATATCTTTTATTTTATTTTCCCTCCAAGCCAACATTTACTCTTTTTCCCACTTATAATATTAAATTAATTGTCAAAATGGAATTAGTAATTAAAATTACTCTAAGGCAATAATTTAATAAATAATTAATTAATTTAGCCAATTAACAAGAGTAATTCAATCACCTTTGGGCAAATAATTAAATAAAATACTTTCTCCAAATATTATTCAAACTCTCAAATGCAACAGTGATTAAAACCACTTTTATAGAATACTTCAGTGGTAAAAACCACTTTTTAATAATATTCTATTAACTAACTAAAATTGTCTTATATGGTCGAATGATCAAAATCACTATTTAGGCAATCTTAATCAATTAATAAAATAAAATCCCCAAAAGTTAACCCTTAGTCTATGGGGAAAAGTAGATTAACAGTCTTCAATACCTGTTTACTTGTGAACCAGAAATGGGGACATTACACTCGAAAGATCGTTGGAAGGCAGGATACATGTGATCATAGAAGAAGAGTGTTAGAATAGGATTTCAGGAACAATAAATTATTACCAACCATATATATGGCAATATTTATGATGTTTTCTGGAGCAAGTTCCCTAAATTGTTAGCAACATGATTGTGAAAGCTCGAGCACTATTGTTTCCAAACTCACTGAATGGAAAATTTTGAATGGAACGAAGTGAAGTTCAAAGGTTGCGCAATCTAGATACTAAATGGATGCGTACTATTGATCACTAAGTAAGAACAACTATTGATCAGTACGTATCCTTGTTTGTTGTGTAAGGATACATTAAATTCAAAACTTCATACGACTTGTTCATGAGGGGAATAAAAGGAAATTTTTCGAAGAGATTTCCAATGCTATTTAAGATGTTGGTTGTGGAAAATGCTACGGTGTCGACTCTACCCAATATAAAGTAGTTAGACAAGGCAGCAGGAAATGTGAACTGTCAGGAGATGAATGAAGGACAAGAGAACCTGTGAGACTGGACCAAAATGAACCTTGTAAGGACAATAGGACCTATGGAAAAAAAGAAAGTAGAAGACAGAAGATTGTAGGGCTTCAGCAGGAACTGCAATAGTATAAAAGATGGATTACAAAAAGCCCTGTTGAAGACGGAAGGCTGAAGCTATCTACAAGTAGTAGCCAAGGAACATCGTTGAGATCAGGAGGCAGTAGACCTCCATTGGAAGAGACCAAATCTGGAACTCAGAGTGAGCCAAAGGAAATTGAAGATATCACAAACACTGACCAAAAAAATGAGACTACCTCAAAATGCAAATGGGAGAGAGATCGGAGAACCAAGGTAGCAGGTATCACAGAGGAAGTAAAGCAAGTTAGCAATAATTTTAGCATGCAGCTTCAACTTCAACCCATGTTTATGGAATGAGAAGGGCAGTCATTTCACAATGCACTATATGGAAATGGTTCCAGGCAAGGTTCAAGGGTGGTTATTATTGACACCAACACTTTAGTTTATTCCCTTTGTAGGAATGCATCCCCTACACCATCACTAATTACACTAACCAATAATCTGAAAGTTTATAAGGAGCTCCTAGTAACTAGAAAGTGGTTTGGGGAAGTTGAAGACTTACTATAGAGACATAAGCAAGAAATTGACATTCAAATCAACTCAGTGTTTATTTCAGGTGCACCAACCATACCTATAAGCATCCTAGTGGGTTCTCAAAAATCAATGCATTCACCCAATAAAATAGGGATAAGTAATCATCTTCCAAAGATAATGGCACTCCCAATTGAAGCCTTTGTAACTTTACAACCTTATGACAGGTCTACAAACCCGGAGCAATATTTGTTGACTTGTGAGATAAAATAGGAAGCCAAGGACGTCCTAACCAATGAAGCCAAACACTACAAGCTCATAGGAATGCCAACTGACCGAGCACTAAAATTGAACTTTAAGAATGGTGACACCACACTAAAATTAAATGAGGTTAAAAGTAACTTGATTGGAGAATATAAAATGTAGAGGTGCACAAGTAAAATAATCCAGGACCTTAAGGAGATCAGACAGAAACCGAAAGAATATGTATGGGACTATGATCACAAGTTCTTCGATGTGACAAATAGGGTGTCTTTTAAGTTTTAAGACACTAATAAGGCCAAATGGTTTGTAGAATGGTTGCGAAGTAAGAAATGATTTGCGACACACAAGCTCAATTCCAAACTAAAGCCGAAGGTAGGGTAGCTGCAGTGAGAGTAAAACATATTAAGGACTATGGTGAGCATTACGCAAGAAGTGCAAAGACTAATGCTAAGTTAGATGACATACTTCAAAGGATAGACAAGATACAAGGGGAAAGAAGCCTAAGCTCTCTCTTTGGTGCATCAAGTGTGGTCAAGAAGGGCACCATTGCAACGAGTGTCCTCACATCAAAAGGGAGTTCTATGAGTTATGCCACACCTGGCATCATGCTACTACAAATTGTCATTTATTAATTATATGCATTAACCACATAATGTGTGTTGCAATTTTTTGCAAATCCAACATGCACGATCGGAAGAATTGCAGCGCTTTGAGGCTCTAAAAGATGATATCATCCAAAATATATTCGTAGTCACTGCACATCAACCACCACTACCAAAACCAAGTATGGCAATGCAAGACCGAATGATGCCACAACAAAGAGGTTGGGTTCCACAATCACCACAACATCAAGCAAAATGGACTCCACTAAAACTGTAGTATCAGTCTAGGTGGGTCAAATGTCCCTTTCCGAACCAATTAAAACAATTACGGAATTTCCAAAGAACCCCCTTTAAAAAATTTAAAATATCAAGTAACTAATTTGTGAATTTTTTGGTAAATCCTAGCCACGAATTTGTTGGTAAACCCTAGTTGTAGATTTGCTAGTAAACCCTAGCACCAATATTCTGAAACCCTAGTGCTAAGTCTTTTGAAAACTCAATGAAGTGCATGCGTAATTTATAAAGGAAATTAACTTTAAGCTTTAGAGGCTTTTTATCCTCAAACCTAACCCGAAAGGTGAGGGTTTTCTTCCTCACAATTTGCTTCCAACAAAAAGATTTTCGTTCTCAAGTTGAAAAGTTGATGAACTAGAAAGCTCAATCAATAGAAAGAATTTGATAATCATTGAATCCCTTCTCCTTTTGCCCAAACCCTTCATTTATAGATACTTTTGGGAAAATAAAATATTATTTTCTTTTTTCCCCAAAATATAATTAGACTTAAGAATCTTTTAAAATAAAATCACTTTTTACTCTATGCCTAGCGTCATTTTATAACATCACTTTAGGCCCTCTTTTAAATACATTTTAGTGGACCTAAACTTTTAATAATAAAATAATGTTAAGCTATCATTTTAATAAAGTAAGTCATTGGAACAACTTAGAATATTAATTTTATTATCTCCTTAGCTTATTCGAAAAAGTGGACATAACAATTCACCCGTCCCAAAGATTTCTTGTCCTCAAGCAATGTTGGTTTAGCTCATGACTCCAAATACCAAGATCCCAAATCATTCTCTCTAATTTCCATCCAAATGTGAGCATCTGAAGTTGCTTTGCTTGTTGATCTATAATTCCCTACCAAATTGTCTCAATAATGCCCAATTCTAAACTCGCAATTGCTAGCTTCCCTGAAAACTTTTCTTCATAGAAAATGATCTTTTCATTCCGCTTCCGCTGCGCTACTCTGATTTGATCTTCATATAAATTGTTTGTTTGCATTAAGAGTTAATGCTTCTAAAGTATTGGCTATTTTTTCAATTGCCTCTATGCATGTCATTTCAACCTCATGACATTGGCTAATTGTGATCATATCCATGTGATTTGAATCTATAGCATAAATATTAGTGAAGCCAAATTCCACCTTCTCCACAATTTTATGTTCCTCTACACTGTTGCCTTGCTAATTAATTCCAACTTCTATTTGTATGTTGGATTCCTACTGCTCTTCAATGGTCTCTATCTGGGCAATTTCTAGTGATTCTAGTTTTCTTCTTTCTCATGCTCCTCCATCACAATGTCTTCCTCTTGAGGTTTTGATGTATTCAACACTTTGTTTGGTTCTATGGTCTTCTATTCTGAGTTTTCTAAGTCTTCATCTGAAAACACACCCTGATGTGCACTTGTCCACTTCTACCTTAATCAATTTCATGAAATCTGGAAAAGATATTTCTTTCCAAATCTCTGTTAAAATAGCTCTATATATAGCATAACAAGCATGAACATCATCCACCAGATTTCTCTCCTCTAGCAATAATGCCATGATTCACACGCAAGCAAAATCATGCAATAATGTTAACTTCCCTGCAAGCTGGCAAGATCATATCAAGTCCCTTTCTGAACCGATTAAAACAATTATGTAATTTCAAGAGAACTCCCTATAAATTTTTTAAAATATCAAGTGACTAATTCAACCTTAAATGAACCCAAAGATACTCTTACTTATTTCAACACATATAATTGAGAATCATACAATTACCACTGAAATGTCCCTTTCCGAACCAATTAAAACAATTCCATAATTTCAAGAGAACTCCCTTCAAATTTTTTAAAATATCAAGTGACTAATTCAACCTTAAATGAACCCAAAGATACTCTTACTTATTTCAACGCATATAATTGAGAATCATATGTTTATTAAAACTTTCAAAGAGATTACAATATGATTATTTTTGCATGGACTTCCAGCTTACAATGATAGACAAAAAGGCAAATGACTTTCCTGTGATTTAGTTGTTCGTGGATGGTGAATTGAATGTTGATGCTATTGTTTCTACTTAAAATCCTGTTGTAAACCCTGTTGTACCTTTTATTAATTTCTTGTTGTACTTAATGATTGCAGCTGTCCTGAAAATGGTTCTGATCTCCCTAAACCTAGCATTGATTGTTGATTGTTGTTTTTTGATATAAATTACTAGCTGCCAACTGTAAATACTGCATTGATTTTTGGTGTAAACCCTATGATGATTTATTGCAATAAACCTTGGTTTCAAATTTGCTGATAAAATCGTAGCTACGAATTTGCTGGTAAACCCTCACTGCATATTTGTTGGTAAACCCTAGCACTAATATTTTGAAATCCTAGCACCAAATCTTCTAAAAACTCAATGAAGTGCATGTGTAATTTATAATGAAATTACTTTGAAGGTTTAGAGGGTTTTTGTCCTCAAACCTAACTCGAAAGGTGAGGGTTTTCGTTCTCATAATCCGCTTCTAACAAAAAGGGTTTTCATCCTCAGGTTGAAAAATTGATGAACTGGAGAGCTCAATCAATAGATAGAATTTGATAATCACTCAGTCCCTTCTCCTTTTACCCAAACCCTTCTTTTATAAATATTTTTGGGAAAATAAAATGTTATTTTCTATTTTCTACTTTTTCACCAAAATATAATTGAAATGACTTAATAACCTCTTAAAATAATATCACTTTGTACACCATGCCTAGCATCACTTTATAACATCACTTTAGGCCCTCTTTTAAAAATACTTTATTGCACCTAGACTTTTAATAATAAAATAATATTAAGTTGTCATTTTAATAAAGTAAGTCACTAGAACAACTTAGACTATTATTTTTATTATTTCCTTAGCTTATTCGAAAAAAACGGGGCATGATAGTGGGATCCACCATCACTGCAACACCAGTGAGGTTGGGCACCACCTTCATCATAGAAACAATCAAATTGGACACCCCCATTGTCCCAAAGGCAATATGGGGGATATCATAATCAATCACAAGTAAGGGGGTCATTGCAAGGACAAAGGGGATATCAAGGAGGCTATCAAGGTCACAGACAAGGAAACCAAAAGCCACAACAACCCATCACCTATTATTTGTGTGGGCAAATGAGTCACATTGCATGAATCAACCAAGCAATCCACAATGGGAAACCTATTGTGAGCATTGTAGAAACTCGAGGGAGCACAACATTGAAGACTTTCCAGTGCTAGAAAAGTAAAAGGAAAGATAAGACAGTTCACAATGTCTGTATGGTGAATACCTAACCAAAAGAGCAAGGGTTCATATAGGTTGTCACTCAGAATCAGCACAAGGATCAAGAACTTACCCTACTGAAAACGCTGAAAGAGAACCTGATCAGGAAGGTGCAAAAAGATAAGTATCCAAACCCTAAAAGAGAAAAGATGTTAATGAACAAAGCAACTCAACTATTACGATCAATACAAACTAAGGATGTGAACGTTATAGATGTTGCAACATTAGAAACGCAAATGCACGAGCAAGTTGTGCACATTCTATGACAAGGACGAGTGGTGATTTCTGTAACAGAGCTTTTGAAATTGATAAGTGTATTGCACAATGAGGATATGTAATGTCCCCCTTTTTGGCCTAAGGGCTTTGGACATATCCCCTAGCCTATTTTTGATGTTTCCCTAGGCTATGGAAAAGAAAGAGAAAAAAAGAAACACATACTACCCTTTTTGAAAGGTAAATGTGAAAGGGTCACTTATGTTGTTCTATTTTTGCATTGAGAGCCCTTTTGTGACTTAAAGGACATAAATTGCCTTTAAGTAGGTTTTAAAAGCTAACCGACCTTTATGTACTTAACTCTTCCCTTATAACTTCAAAGGGTGAGTATATAAAGGAAGTTTCGAATTCATTGAAGAGGGTTATGTTTCTTGGGATATTGTTTTTGGAAGTCTAAGCACAAAAAGCTTGACTTGTGCCTTGAGGACAAAAACCCTTGATTTCAGACTTGGTCAACTTCACAAGGAGGTTGAACTGCACTTCATTGGCAAAAGAAAGGTGTTTTCAACACCAATTTGGTATTTGTAGGTGGGCAAACTACATTGAAGGCTTGGTGAGTGGCAAAGAGATCTGATTTAGGGCAGCAAACCCTCCCAAGGTGCTGCAATTTGTTGCTAGGGCAGCGAACCACCCTTCCAGCCTTGGCGACTTGGTTTAGAGAGCTTTGGAGCATTTGATAGCAATGTGTTTTAGCCATAAAACAGCAGCATATCATCCAAATGTGGCAATCCCCTTTGGGGACTAATTAATCATTGTTGAAAGGCCATTTGAGGCCAACTTTGCTGATAGTACATTCTCAATAATTTTCTTATAATTTTGATATAATTTCTAGCTAAATTGTTGAGGAAAACCAGCTGGTAATAAGGTATTTATTCTGAGTATAACTTTGATCATTTGGTGATCTTTGATTGGGCAAACAATAATGCTATGAGAGGCTCTAAATTCAGATTTATATTAGACATATTGGCTGTATTTATTTTGGAATTGTTCATGGATATTTGAAGGGAAATTGAAGTTTATATCAGTTGGGGGCTAATTATTAATTTTCCCAACTTGATGCCTAGGGTTTGGTAAGCAATTGGCCTATTCAAGGGCTAATTTTCTGCTTAACAAATTGACAACTTGTTTCCAAGGGATTTGCAATATTTTGTGTTCTTGTGAAAATTCTCTATAGCTAGGGTTTGTTGATTCAAATTCGAAATTCCCAGGTTTACTTTCGGATTTGACAGGGGTTGTTGCAAAACCTTAGTTTTGCGACCTTTTTCCCAACTCGGGAACATTACAGTGATATAAGAGCCATTTCTTGGCCAGTTGTGGGACAATAAGGGTTTCATGTCAAATAGTGACATGGATAAAGCTAGGTTCGAGAGGTTGTTTCGAGCATAAGAGCAGATGAAGTAATGAATGAATTCTCGCATATAGTGAAGGACATGAAAGGGAGCCAGCCCCTTAAAATGAAGGAACAACCCTTAATTTGTTGGGATTTGATGGAGTATTATGATGAATACATGGCACATAAACCCCAACTCAGGAGGTTAATGAGCTTCAATGAGTTTGTAACATGGAAGCAAGGTAAAGGGGGAAAATATATGCAAGATGAATTGGGGAAAATTGATTTTCCTACTTTTGATGGGAATCCAAACACACCAGTGAGAGCATGGGTAAACAAGGTAAACACATACCTTGATTTGCACCCTAGGGGAGAAAAGCAAGCCTTAACCTTTGTTATAAAGCATTTGGAAGGAGTTGCCCATGATTGGTGGCATATGGGAATGAAGACACAAAGACATCACTTCATTAAAACATATGAGGAATTAGGTGAAAATCTCATTAGACGATTTGATGAAAAGATGGAACCTCCAAAAACAGAAATTTTGATGACACCTAAGGTGGACTTTCAATTGTGTAAAGGGCAGCCAAGGAAACATTCAACTAAGCAACAAATTTAAAGAATGTTTGGGGCAGCTAAGGCCTAGTTTTCAGTTTTATAAGGGGCAGCCAACACATGAATTTGTTGGGCCTCAAAAATCAGAAGTTTCATGGCAGCCAGAAGCAAATTTTCAGTTATATCAGAGGCAGCCAACACACGAAAATTCTGAGCAATGAAAATTAGTGAATTTGGAGCTACCTTTGACAAGCTTCCAACCAATTTTGGCCCCAACCAACTAAAAAAATTCTGAGTTGAATGTAGAAAATCCTGAGTTGTATAAGGCTGAGTTTGATGGGCAGCCAAGTATTGAATCTTCTGAAATGCATAAATCAGAAAAAATTGGGGCAGCCAATGACTGATTTTTCTGAGCCACAAGAACTAGCAAGTCAAGGGCAGCCAAGTGAGGGTTTCGAGCAAGTTATGAAGCAACCAATGGGGTTGCAAATGGTAGGCACTAAGATGGAAGTAGCTGAAAAATCAGAACTTCCAAAGGTAAAGCAGGGAGAGGTTGTTCAACAACTTTATGAGCAACCAAAAGATATAGAAGAAAGTTTGGACATGGATAAGGAAGCCATAATGAAAAGGTATGTCATGAACGAAAATTTTTGTATTATTTATCATCAAAGATCATTTTCTTTGCCTAATTTCAGATTTCAAGAGGAAGCTTAGAAGAAACAATAGTTGTTAACTCTTGAAAAGGAGGCCCAAGTCCTAACAAGGTTGGACAAGACAAAGGGATCCCTTGAAGGAGGGATGCCGAATAAACAGAGAGAACACTTGAAGGCAATGGTTGTTAAGATTGATTTGCCTAGAATCAAATATGCAATGGAAGCAACAAAATCAAAAGTGGCAAATGTTGATATTGATATTGCCAAAAATGAGAAAGAAATGAAGATCTCTAATTGGAGAAGGGATTTCTCCCATGTAAATTTAAGGATTGTGCAGTGTCCCATCCCATATCTGCCCAGAATTTAGTGTATTGATATTTTGTCAAACACTTAGCATGTTGGCTGTTATCACTGAACTTTTTGAGTTTGAATGCTTGTTTGTGATAAGTTTTTTTCAGTTTGTTTCATATAGACATTTCCATGAACAATAGAGCATACATTTCACATGCATATGTTAGAAGCACGGGAATACTGAGAGGAGGGTGAATCAGTATTCCAAGATTTTAATAATATAAATCAAAAACTTACAAGAGCACACACACATAGTCAAATCACATAACACCAGATATACCGTGGAAACCCTTTTGAGAGTAAACCACTAAAAGGAACTGCTTGGAGCTACTGTCCAAATTCAGTCCAAAAAGAATGTTTACAAAGTGTAAGCACCCACTTACAGAAGACACCAATCCTCAAGCCAAGCACCCACTCAGCGCTTGTATGCAAACATCAATGGACCATGCAATCCTTGCTTCGAAGACACCAATCTCCTGGAGACACCAATCCCCAAACTGAAGCACCCACTTTACGAAAATTCACGCACCAACCTGCAAAAAACAGTATATAAAAAATTTCTCTCTTTTCTCCTTCAATTTTCAGCTCACTCTCTCATTTACACACACACACACAACAATATGCTTCTACACCCTTTTGAAATGCACACAATACACTCTTTTTATAAGAGAGAAAGAGAGGGGAAACCATTAGTGGTTTTCCAAAACAAGGGACATAAACCATGGGCTATAAATGGCATCAATAAGACATGTGATTGATGTAGGACGTCTTGGCCCACTAAGGAGACAAATTAAAAATGTTTTTCTTCCCATGGGGAAATATGACGCGGAAGTTGGTGGTGACACTATTTCAAACATTGGAGAATGTCAAAAGTGGGTTGGTGGATAAATTAAAAATGTTTTTATTCACATGGGAGCATAGAAAAACTTGTCTCCACCTTTGAATTCCCTTTAGAAGAGGAATATGGCGCAATTTCCTTGAGGGTACTTTTTGGGAGCATGTGATAAAGTCAGCAAGTGGGTGGTTGGTGATTTCTTGACCACATGTGAGCACATGTGCATGCTTCCATCATCAGATTCCTTCACATGGGCTCACATACAACAATATGTCAAACCGGTCCTACCACAATATTGACTATTACAATATTCAATTTACACTCTCAAATACAAATTTAACCCTTTGACATCAATGAATAATCCTCAATTATAATGTTGAATATTTGATAAATATTCAACCCTTTGATATTGCACCAACAGTAATGCCAACCCTTTGACATCAATGACAAAATATGCAACATACGCCAATAACCAAACAAGATCCAATGACTGATATTAACACTTATAATAGCAGAAGTGAACATGATATATGTATTCAAATTAAAGATTTGAATAGAGTTATTTGTTGATTACATTCAGTTTCATATTATACAATGAAATGCCAACATACCAAATTTTGCCCTTGTGCCATGATGAAGTTACAATGCCAAACTATGAACAAGGTATCAAATCTGATCGCCTCTATTATTCATTTCAGCGACTAATGAATAAACTCCAAATGATGCAATTGTATGGTCTAGATACTAATATCAAACTCAACCCTTGCATAAACTGGAATCAAATCGTTTCTCCTTAAATTTGGTCTCTACACAGCAGTATTGCATTATCTTCAAACTCAACCCTTGCATAAACTGGAATCAAATCGCTTCTCCTCAAATTTGGTCTCTACACAGCAGTAATTAAATCATCAAACCCTTGCCTAGCAATGATGAACAATATGTGCAAAATATTATGATAAATCCTTCGAAACCCTAAATAAAGAAATCTTTTTGAATTCAATGAAGCACAAGCACAATCCCTTAGCCAATTCTTCTTCTTCAACCATCAATCCCTGAAAATGAGCTTTAAATGCCCTTTTATAATATTCAATTTGCATTTGACTTCATCTCATTTAATTTATTTTAATTTCATTTACTTTTCCCTCCCTTTTGGTGCACAACTTTAAAATATCAAGTATACTTTATTATTCACTTATATCTCCCATTTAAAATAACACCTTAACACTTATTATAAAGTATACTTTTAAAAGCATTTAAATCCCCCTTTTAAATAAAGTCCACTTAATTCATTAATGATATGCACTTAATAATTAATTATTATTAAAGTATAACTTAATAATAATTATAATATTATAACTCCATTAATCATCGTAAATCAATTCTGACTTCACCAAGAGGTAGCCCACTGCATTCACTGCTAACCAGAGTGTCTTACTATAAATAGTAAGGTTGGCCTCTATCATCCAATTGACTTACTATAAATAATAAGTATACACAAATGAAACCAGAAACCCTTAAATAACATCGCCTCTGAACAAGCTAAGGATCTAGAGATGAAAACAATGCCAACTACCCACTAGAGAACCAATTAACTCCAACACTGAGCCCTCTAATCAACCTGATTAGCCTACGAGGATCCAATGATAGGCTAAACCACCAGACTTTTGATGCTCGCTTAAAAGGGGACATTACAGTCCGTCCTCCCTAAAATTGCTTGTCCTCAAACAATCGCAACTGAAATGAAAACACCACTCCAACAGAAGCCCAAGGGAAGAACTGTAGAATGACCCACATGTCTCCAAATAACTCTAGCAACACCACCAAAAGCACAATTGTGTAAGGATAAACATCATACCAACTATCCAACTCAAGCGCACAAGATTTGTGCATCGAAATCAGCTCATGTACATGTCAACCAAAGGTGAAACTATATGCGTACCACACATTGTACATGCTGTAAAACTCATCAACAAACCCTGACTGGAATCCTGATGCACAAGAAGGATCCCATAGCAAACTGTAGAGGGCCCAATAATATATCCCTGGATCCCAAACCCAAAATGGAAGTTTGCCATGCATAACATCCTCTAACTTCCACTGCACTAATTTGATATCAACTTCACCACGCCGAGAGTGGTGAAGCAACCCAATGGGACCCATCTGAACCACAATGCCAATCCTGTTACCACCTAGATCCCAATATAATCGAAACTCACATCCATCGGTCAAGAGGTAAGAATATCCAGACATATCTACACCACAACATCCCCTTTCATCCTCTGCAAATCTCCTATGGATGTGCTGACTATCCCTCATAGGTGTTGGAAGATATGTAACTACTCCCAAATTGAGCGAATGATAAAACTCTCCTCTATCACCGTTGTAAGGGCTAAACAAGCCATCATGCTTATGGACACCACCATCTCCCTGTAACCATGTATCCAATGGAAATCTCTGAGACAAAGAAGTGGCAATATCTGTCAAGTACACACCAGCATGATGGTAATCTAATCTCTGACCCTGCATGTAATCCTCTGAATATAACTGAGTTAGACACCTGCAATCTCTAGTTCCATCTTTTGAAGATGGCAACTCTTCATCCCACAATGGATGGTATAAATCCCGAGCCAATCCACACCTACGTGTCATGAAGTCATCAATGTGTGGACTAAAGAAGTGATGAGCACTCCTCACTATACAGTCAAGATAAAAAAACCCTGCCTGTGTCAATGGTTGACTGTCATAGTCATGAGGAATGCACTCCTCATCACTCTCATTACTCGAATCAGAAGATGGCTCACGTCTCTGATCCTGAATGGCTAATTGGGTAGATGCTCTACCAACCCTCTCTATGTACCCAATAACATACTCTCTATCATGAAACAATTGGAGATATTCTGGTTTTATCTCCTCCAAAGCACTCTTGATGAACCGCAAGTCACGAATGTGAGTACTAGTCGAGACCCCATACCGTCTCTCCTCAAACTCTAATGTCCAAAGAAGGTACTCAACATACTTATTATGAGTCAATCAAAACAAGATAAGGTTGAATCAACCTTCTCTCCTGTAACCTTCAACTAATCTCTCCATTTTTGTGGCTCAATAAGTTGTCGATCAAAATCAGCTGCATGGGATGTAATCTCTTATTTGCTTCTAGGAGAGGGAAACAAATCAACATGAGAACCAATCTCCCAACTAGACAATAACCTGCATACCTCTTGTGAAGAAGACAGAACAGCGTAGTGATCTGTCACACAACTCTCTTGAGAATCCACTACTTCACCACAAGAGCTATCAATAATCTGCTCTACATCACCTGAAATGGGACTATCCTCAGAGACACTTGATGCAACATATGGTTCTCTGCTAAACTCATCCCATCTGTGTCACCATCACCTGTAATTGAAATGGATGTAGCCACATCCTCAATGTGCTCCTTACCGCTACCTGTGGGTGTATGCTCATCACCAGTAACTATCATAGATATCAAAACTGTATCTGTTGGTGATGAAGACTATGCTAAGCTCAACTCCATGGTAAGCTCATCTTATCCGTAACTTTGACTCTTGAAGGGTTGTTTGAGCGCTCTTCAAAGAGTCTGTGGTGACCTTAAGCTCACAGGTGAGCTCACCAACCTCCTCTTCCTTTCCTTTTAGAGCATCAAAATAGATACCATCGAGCATGAGAAGATGATCTCTATCTGATAATAGTTGTAGGTAATTATTTCATTACCCTGACTGCATCTCTAAGTGCCTGAAACTCTACAAGGGAAAGTCCACTATCAAGGTGTTCATATACCTAGAGTCCAACAATAGTGTGCCACCAACTACTGAACAACATCAAAGTCTTCTAAGGCTGAAGAAATCATGCCTTCGTTCACCTTCAATTGCCTTGTCAAATGATGAGACCCCTGTGACAAATCGTCTCCACACAAATTTTCTGATTTGTAATCTGCACTATGGTAAGAGGCTGAATCATCACCACTCACTATTTGATAGGCATCATCATGTGTGCCATCAGTGCTGCACAATTCCTTAACAAAGGTATTGTTGTTATGTACCTCACGAGATGGCTCCAATGACATAATAGAAGCTGTTGATTGGACATAATCATTGCACACTTCTTCCTCCAAAGTAGATGCATGTTCATCGAAAGAGCTATCTTGGGACCCATCACCAACAAGTAAATTTTCTGATTTGTTCACATCTTCTAAGCTCTGATTTGCAAAATCAGACTTGTTGTGGCTTGAATCCACATCACATAATTCATTTTTAACACCCAAATCTTGAGTGTCAACGTTAGGGAACTCCACACATCCATCATCCTCACATGGAATGGCTGCTATCTCATGAGTAGGCTCAACTTTATGACTGATGTCATAAAAAAGAAAATCAAAAGCTACATCATATTTATTTGTAGCATCCTCATGGAACTCAACCAAAAATTCATCCTTTGCTAACTATCCATTGCCCAATGCTGGTTCAAGAGGTGCCTTCAAAATAAAATTAAGTGTATCATGTGTCATAATTTCTGTCCCATGGCTGCAATGTAAATCTGTATGTGTATAAGTCTCCTTAACCTTTATGACCTCCTTACGGAATCCCCTTTGTCCTTCTAGATGATGTGATTCATGAGCCCCAACATCTTCGTACAAAATGTGCATCTTCAAATCTATTTCCTTTGTGGCTTCTTCTTCAATGCATCCTTGTGTCAAAACGAGGTCTTCCTCAAGCTTCTTTACCTCATTATCCAGGCATGGTGGTTAGGCTCCCGAAAACCTTTGCAAGAGAAGCATAGACCTTGTCTTCTCATTTGGTTCTTGCTCATTATGAGAGTTCCTGTAACTTGATCATTGAGTTTAAATATAGAACCATCATCATTATCTGATTTAGAGGTTCCATCATACTTGCTCACACTCTACCCATCAATAGGCACTGACCCATGGGGAGTATCATACTGAAAACTCATCTTGTTGCCTGTTGCAACATCTTTCCATGTCTGAATTTTACACCTCTATATAAAGCTTTTTCCTTAAACATCCTCCTAATGTGCTTAACCAAACAAATCCTTTCAAGACTCAAGGTAACAACAAAGTTCGGGTATTTATTAAAAGAGTATTGTGATTTAAAATCATCTAGCATGTTTTGGTAACCCTCAAAGAGTTGGTTGGCTTCCTATTCATAACTATCTCTGATTTTAATAACTAGTTGTTCATAATCTTCCCTAGTTTGTTCTTCAAACCTGTAGTAACCCATTGTCATACTCTGAATATTTCTAATTCACCCCACAGGATGGCAAAAAACCGCTCTGATACCACTACAGTGTCTCATCCCAAATCTGCCCTGCATTTCCTGAATTTAATGTATTGACATTTTGTCAAACACTTAGCGTGTTGGCTGTTATCACTGAATTTTTTGAGTTTGAATGCTTGTTTGTGATAACATTTTCCAGTTTGTTTCATATAGACATTTCAATGAACAATAGAGCATACATTTCACATGCATATGCCAATAACCAAACAAGATCCAATGACTGATATTAACACTTATAATAGCAGAAGTAAACAGGATATATGTATTCAAATTAAAGATTTGAATAGAGTTATTTGTTGATTACATTCAGTTTCAGATTATACAATGAAATGCCAACATACCAAATTTTGCCCTTGTGCCATGATGAAGTTACAATGCCAAACTACAAACAAGGTATCAAATCCAATCGCCTCTATTATTCAATTTAGCTGCTAATGAATAAACTCCAAATGATGCAATAGTATGGTCCAAATACTAATATCAAAGGAAGGCAGAAGTATTGCATTGTCTTCAAACTCAACCCTCGCATAAACTAGAATCAAATTGTTTCTCCTCAAATTTGGTCTCTACACAGCAGTAATTAAATCATCAAACCCTTGCCTGGCAATGATGAACAATATGTGCACAATATTATGATAAATCCTTTGAAACCCTGAATAAAGAAATCTTCCTGAATTCGATGAAGCACAAGCACAATCCCTGCAACGAAATTGTTTGCAAGTTGTTCTTTCAAAGGGGCTACATCCTCAAAAAGCTCGAGATTTTCAAACTCTCCAGTCTTCTCTAAAGCCCTTAGCCAAATTCTTCTTCAACCATCAATCCTTGAAAATGAGCTTTAAATGCCCTTTTATAATATTCAATTTGCATTTGACTTCATCTCATTTAATTTCATTTACTTTTCCCTTCTTTTTGGTGCACAATTTTAAAATATAAAGCATACTTTATTATTCACTTATATCTCCCCTTCAAAATAACACCTTAACACTTATTATAAAGTATACTTTTAAAAACATTTAAATCCCCCTTTTAAATAAAGTCCACTTAATTCATTCATGATATGCACTTAATAATTAATTATTATTAAAGTATAACTTTAATAATATTATTATACCATCATTAATCATTGTAAATCAATTCTGACTTCACTAGGAGGTAGCCCACTGCATTCATTGTTAATCAAGGTGCCTTACTATAAATAATAAGGTTGGCCTCTATCATCCAATTAACTTACTATAAATAGTAAGTATACACAAATGAAATCAGAAAATCATGAATAACATCACCTCTGAAAAAGCTAAGGATCTGGAGATGAAAGCACTGCCAACTGCCTACTGGAGAATCAGCTAACTCCAACACTGGGCCCTCTAATCACCTTGATTAGCCTACGAAGACATGATGATAAGTTAAACCACCAGTCTTCTGATGCTCACTCAAAAGGGGACATTACAGATTGAGCATGACAATTTTCTCACATGGTTATGGGATCCAGATGAGCCTTACAAACATGATTTTGTTATTATGTTATGTTGTGAAACAAAGTACCAAGCTTGGACCATCATGGAAAGGAGAATAAGCAAGAAGTATCATGATCCAAGGATCAAAGGAAGGATTGTGAGTAGCACATTAACTATTGTTTTCCCCATTTTCAATTTGCTTTCCATCAAGTTTCTTGTTGCCATGGTTAATATTGGTCCTCAGAAGGTGTGTCTCTTACAGTGCAACAACATGAGAGTGGCTCACACATGTATGAGTGGATTTCCAGCCACTATCAAAAGAAGATAAAAGAGGGAAACAACTTGCTACAGCCATGTCAAGAATGACATGAACATATCTTTTGAAATCCGGGTAAAAGAGAGTTGCAAGGAAGAATCAAGGCATCAAGGAGGGATGCAATTCATGTTCATAGAGCTTGATAAAATGATAAAAATTGTGTTATTTGTTGACGCTGTGGATTGCACCCTTGACAGAGGGCTGAGCTTCTGTCTTCCACGCAGTACAATGGAGACTCCTTTCTTGCCTGTGGGTCTGGAAAAATTGACAGGAGAATCTCTAGATAAGGGCTAGCTCCCTTTGATGCATCTCTGAGTTATTCCAGTACTATTGCTAATATATAAGAAAGGGGGATTGAAAAGAAAGAAGGATTACTGAAAACAGAACATAGACTAATACAGTGATGCACCAAAAAAGTTTGATCTACTCATTTACTCACACTTCAGACCAGAAGAGGACATACATACACTTTATCTGATGAAAAAAACCAGACTATAGGGAGCTTAACAGGGAGGCCTAATGAAGACACACAAAAAATAAACTTACCAGAGGTACTGTAGGAAAACACTTTCTAGTAACCCTAGCATATGCAAGAAAGGTTTGTTCTAACTCTCAATATGAGGAAGTGAATGGTTTATTTCGAAATGTGTCCAATGATCCAGAAGAGAGAAATGGACTATGTATTTTTGTATTGGAAAAGATAGAGGCTTGGGAAAGACAGAATATCAAGTTAAACCAATTGTCTACAAAAGGCTATCGGGCTTCTTATTCTCATGAAGTTCTTAAACATCCCCAGTATGCACCAAGGGAGCTCCATAGTTGGAGTCAAGAGCCTATTCAAGAGCCCATTCAAGAGCATATCCAAAATCCTATTCAAGTGACTATTTATGAGACTAAACCTTCCAATAGTCCCATCATTACCTCACCAATCATCTCCCAAGCTCAGGTTGTCCAGGAGGACAAGCAGGTTCCAAACTTTGATGAGGTAATGGCCAAGTGGAAGGAACAGAATACAGAGGTTTTTAAGAATTTCAGGTGCCCTGCCCTCCAAAACTCCCTAGATAATTCCATTGCCCTCAAGATTCCAAGATCTGATCATGATCAACCTCCCATGCTTGATTTTCCCTCTCAAACAAATGAATTTTATCTCCCTCCTGCCATCACCCTTCCTCAAGAAGACCCTGTTCTTTGGAGTATTGAGAAAGAGATTGCAGCTACAGGTCAAGTTCTTGCAGAACGTGTAGAGGATGCTTCCAAAGTGCCTGAAGAAGAGTTTCCCATTGATACTATTGAGCATCCAGTTATAGCTGAGAGTGGAAAGACTGATCTTGATGTAGATGAACTCCAAGAGGCGCTGGTACAAATTGAAGTCATACAAGAGTTACAGGGATCTCCTATTGAGAAGGATCCAGATAGCGTGACAGCTGATTCAGTTCAAATAGATCAAAGTGAGGAACAAAAAGATGATTGGCAGCTATACCCTGAGCCTCTACCAGAGATTGAAGAGCTTGGTACAGACATGTTGGCTATTGAAGAGCATGTTTATGAGAAGTGTTGACCATTTTTTGCCCAACAGGACAAAAATCAGTCCCCCTTCTTTTTTATGTTGTTCTGAGCCAGTACTTTTGATTTTGCACGAGTCTTGCAATTTCTACGGACTCTGCAGGTGTAGTCTTTCGGCAGTTGAGGAACCAGTTCAAAGAGTCCAAAGTTTTACAAAGCTTCTTCGGGCTCTCATCTGAAGAAATTCACAAGGTTGGCACCTTTGAACCGTTGAACCATTGAACCGGTTCAACCTTTGAACCGTTGAGCCATTGAACCAGTTCAATGCCTTGGTTCAACGCTTGGTTCAATCGGCAAAGTGCAACGCTTCGGCAAGGTTCATCGGCTTGGTTCAACGCGTTGGTTCAACGCCTTGGTTCAATGTTTCGGTTCCATCGGATGGCTTTGGTTCAATCACTCGGTCCACTCAGTCGGTTCATCGGTTCATCCGATTCAAAGCCTTGGTTCAACGCTTAGGTTCAAAGCCTTGGTTCATCGCGACAAGTTCAAAGGCTTGTTTTAAAACGGCTCAGTTCAAACAAATGGCGCGCAGTGTTGAGCCATTGAACCGTTGAACCATTTTTGGTTCAAGCGGTTGGTTCAAAAGAACGGTTCAAACACTTGGTTCAAGCGGCAGGTTTAAAGGCTTGGTTCAACAAAGGAGTGGCACGCAGTGTTGAACCATTGAACCATTTTTGGTTCAATCGGTCGGTTCAACGGCTTAGTTCAATCGGGCGGTTCAAAGGAGCGTCCACAAAGCCGAAGGACAAGTGCCCTTTCGGAAGGCAGTCAAGCGCAAAGGCACCCTTCGAAAGGGTCATTTTCAAGAAAGCCACAAAGGACGATTTCTTTCGGAAATTTTTCTATGGCAGTCGGCAGAGGCAAGGAAGAAATCCTTCGGACTTTTTGTCTGAAGGAATTCCTTCAGACAAAAAGTCTGAAGGAATTCGGAAAAGGGTAAACAAGAAACTCGAAAACAAAAGACATGTGACGATTTCTTTCGGACTTCTTGTCCGAAGGAATTCCTTTGGACAAAAGTCCGAAGAAATTCAGGGAGGCCGCCGGAGAGAGAAAAGCCGAGAAAATTCCAAAGAAAAAGCCCACGGAGAAAAGGGCCGAAGCAGAAAAGCCGAAGCAGAAAGAGGCCTGAAGGAATTTTCCAAGGACGGTGACGCCTCAAAAGCCGTCAACTTTAAGATAGACTAGCTGTTGGTTTTCAAACTGTGATGGTTCCGCGAACGTCAAATTTTACGCCAAGAAATCCAGAGCGCGGAAGGCGCCAAGTGGCAACCGAGAAAAGGCTTTGACATGCTTTTCTAGGAGCAGCGGAACGTGCCACGTATCCCTTGCAAGGCTCGATGGAAGCCGACAAGTGTCAACACCCGCAGTCTCTATCTTTTGTCCCGCGAGAACTGTGGTGGGCCTTGGACGAATTGCTAAAGGAAGGCAGAAGTCGACACATGTCCTCTTCCGCAGGACCTTCAAAGGGTGCCTAAAGCTTCCATGAGTCAAGCGGATGCTGCCACGTGTCCTGCCCGTTTCACAGCGGAACGCGACACATGTGTCACTTATTTCAAAATCAGTGAAAAAGTGGCCAAGGCAAGCAGGAAGAGCCCAAGAACGCAGCGACCTGCCAGAAGAAGCCAGAAAGAGAGAGACCAAGAAGAAGACAAAGCGCAAGAGCGGACGAAGCATCCAAGTGGCGAAGAAGGTGTCAACTCAGGGAGTTACTCCAACAGGTGATACAGTGTATGCAAATTGATCATTGGGAGGCGCAAATGGCTAACGGTTGGACCCGGTTTTTTTCATTTTGCATTAATGAGCAAACAAGCCGCGTAATCGCCTTGAAAGAGCGGTCTTGTAAGCAGACAATCGGCGCAGCCCATAATTTCTCATATGATGTTTAAGCGGCTTGCTCTTCCCAATGATCGGAACGCACATGGGTCATTTGCAAAAAGGGCGCCAAAAGGCCTCTTTTCTTCCTCTATATATTGTAAAATTTCTCATTTGAGAAAGGATCTATTCTCTTAGCCTTAAGGCAAAACTCTGCCCAAAAATCTCTCGGGGCTTGTAAGGCAGAGCTTTGCCAGATTCTACCTTGAATCAGGACTTAGCATTTTTACCTCTATCTGGACTTGCACTTTAAAGTATATGTATGTGTTCTTCTTTTGTGTCAAGTCATTGTCTTTCATGCTTTTCACAAATCAATTACAGCATGTCCAGTGCATTGTGAAGTCTCTTTTCTGCAGGTCTGCCAGAAGTGTCTACAACAAGAATATAGGTGCATGTGAATACGCTGTCAAAGTGTGTCTCAGAACACCTTTGCTAGTTTCTTCCTCCCTGTATCTCTACGGACCCCTGACTCACTGAAACAGAAGAGTTTCCCATGTCAAATGAAGTGTATGGGCGCTTCTTCTTGGTGAAAAGTGTATGTTTGGGCCTGAGTAGATCAAACTTTTCTGGTGTATCACCTTTTCATTTTTAGGCTTAGGTTCTATTTTGAGCATCTCTCTCCTTTTTCACCCCCCTTTTTTACATTTGTTTGTTAGCAGTAGGAGAAACCAGGGCCTAAAAGATACATCAGAGGGAGCTAGCCCTTATCTAGAGACTCTCCCCTCCAGCTTCGCCGGTCCCACAAGCGAGAGGGGAGTTTCCATTGTTGCGTGTGGAAGGGCGGGAGCTAGGCGTCCTGCCCCGGGTGCAATCCACTGCGTCAACAAGAAGTTTGATCAAGAATCACCTATTCAAGGCCACAGTACAGATGGAGTTGCCTGCCCAAAGCTCCTTGAAGAGCCAGATGAACTCGCAGCAGTCAATAAGAAGGATGTGGTCACTCAAAAGGCATGCATGGATGGGGTATCACTTGACATGGTGATAGATGACAAGCACTCTGAAAACAATCAGGAAATACTTGGTGAGTTTGTCTTTGTTGGTGACTGGTTTGCTATTGATGACCCATTTGATAAGATGCTAATACAGTTGGTCGACAAGGCAACCGCCTCATCAAAGGTTATGACTAATAAACATCCTGCTTTGCAAATTGTACCATCTCTCGAAAAGAGCGAGTTCAAGAATTTTCCATTTGATCCAGGTGGATCATGCCTTATCATGGTTAACTAGGTTATTTTAGTTGTTTCTACTTTCCTCCAAGTGCCGTTCAAGCACAGTAGTTCGCTTCAATTTTGTTCAATAAGTGCTTATTTGCACATTTGCTTTTTAGTTAGTTTTCGGCTTTCGTGTGTTTCCCTTCTTATTTTGACGAAGAAGGTTACTATAGCCATGATCAAAGCAGATTTTTCGATCAAAAATCAAATTCACCATCAGGGAATTCGAATAACGTCTATACATGGTCTGAGTTCTCACGCATAGCAGGCATGCTTCCCAGCCGAGTCGCCAGAATGTTGACAAATCTTCCATGAGTCAGATTTTTTCTTGCCACTTGGAAAGTTCTCGTCTCTAGCCAAGGAAGGAAGAATACATGATTTTCTTTGACCAAGATAGGTCATTTCTACGGACTTAAGCAGAGAGGATTTTCTACGGACTCAAACAAAATTTCTATGGACTCAAGCAAAGAGAATTTCTACGCACTCAGTCAAATTTTCTACGGACTCACTCAGTAAAGCACTTAGGAGGAAGAAGACATATCCTTCGGACAAATAGTCTGAAGAAATTCGGAGGACCACAAGACGGAAAACCCGCACAAAAGAAGCCAATAATTTTTTGGAAAAGAGAGTTTCAAGAGTTCCAAAGGGTAGGGTACCCTTCGGAAGGGTCACTTTCAAAAGGGCCAACGGGCACCACCCTTCAGGCAGGCACAAAGACTAAATCACAGACTTTTACAAAAAGCCCCGGGTGCCCTCCAATTTTTCCGAAGCTCGGTGCGGAGGACACTTGATCAGTGGAAGGGCATGTTTTGAATCTCGAAGGGCACAAATAAGAGCAAAAGCAAAGACATCGTTCAGACTTTTTGTCCGAAGGAATTCGGAAGGGGCAGGAGACAAGTCCGAGAAAAGACAAGATAAAGCTAAGTCAAGAGAAAATGAATTCTTTCGGACTTTTTGTCCGAAGGAATTCCTTCGGACAAAAAGTCCGAAGAAATTCGGAAAAGCTTGCGCGGACATAAATCCGAAGAAAACAAGTCATAAGACAAAAGACAAGGGAAAAAACTGAGGAAATAAATTCTTTCGGAATTTTTGTCCAAAGGAATTCCTTCGGACAAAAAGTCCAAAGGAATTCGGAAGCCGACAAAACAAAAAGGCCACGGGAAAAGCCCAAGCAAATAAGAGTAAAGGGAAATGACAGGTATAAACCCGCAAAAATATAGCCGAAAGAAATACTACAGCTTCCAGTGACATCCCGCAGGCTGTCAAATATTTTATGTGGGAAGTAACCGTTGAGACTAAGGAGATAACAGGAAATCCGAAATAAATGGAGGCCGATGAAATATCCCGAGCCAATTTTTTTGAAATTTTTAGTTATCAGATTTCAACATTACAAGCAAATACCTGTTAAGGTTAGAAGATAAACCTAAACGTACTGAAACAACTCTAACCAGTATGGCGCCAATGGTGGCGAGCATTGGTCAGAGGATCTGCTACTCTAAATGCTGGAAATGGAACTCGACGTCAAGTATGTGCTACCCAATCCAAAGCGGAGTAAGGGGCGACCATAAGACGGAGTGAATTACAAAACAAAGGAACTCAACGTCAAGTATGTGCTACCCAATCCAAAGCGGAGTAAGAGGCGACCATAAGACGGAGTGAAATTACAAAACAATGCTTTAAAGGGAAATGCTGAAAGATGAAACTACTCCATACCCAGCATGTGCTTGCTAACCCCAAGAGGGAAAGTAGCTACCATAGGGCGGAACTCAGCACCCAGAATGTGCTTTCTGACCCAGTATGGGAAAGGAGCTACCATAGGGCGGAGATTTAAGATATTACTAAACAACTTCAGAATGTAAAGTGAGCATTACAAATCAGAACTGAACAAGTTTGAGAATTACTGCCAGTTTACAAAATGAAACTCATTCGCCTGCCAAGAGCATAGGAATTGAAAGATTAGCATTACATCATATAAAGAACTCTCCTTGGCTTGATTAGAGATGCCAAAACAATAACTCTCTCAGTGACCAAACAATAATGCTGTTTTTTTTTACAAATCTGTACTATAAATTGATAAAACCAGCAACCTATGAATTTACTCATATGCTCATAACTCTCTCATTTCTCACCCAAATGATTTCAAATCTGATGCAATAGACCCTTAAAATGATGGCGCCTAACTTAGTAATAAGAAATGGCATCTAAAAATGGTTATTAATTACTGACACAAATCACAATGCACTCTAAAAAGTACGGCCTTCAAGGAATGACGGATTTGCATTATAAAATCATACGCTTCGTATTAAAATCTGCAAATATTCATGAAGGGGCGCCCTTACCAATAAGATGCAATGACACAATACCTAGAACAATCTTTTTGGTATTTTTGGATTTATAAATTAAAACTCGAATCCGCTGTAGCTAAAATGCAAGATCTGGAAACCTCTAATATGCAAAATCAGAAACTAATTAGACAATGCAGATTACAATGCACAAAACCCAATGAACTCACAAAACAAAACTAAATCACCACTAGTTGTTGTCTCTCAAACAAGAAGCGATGCCCGAGCTAGGAGGCCTTCATTCCTCGGAGCGATCCCAAAGCCAATCTGGCAGCAAAACATTCTTGTAGACAAAGATAATGAAATGAGAGCACTCCTTTTATACTTTTCCAACCGGGAGTCTCTAAAATCCTCTTGTATATGGGATAAAACATGAGAGGGAAAATAATATAATCCTCTTTAATTCTTTTATTTTTCAACCTCAACATTAAGTCGTTGAGCCTAGGCACCAAAGTCCAAAATTAAATAATAATGTTTAATTTACGGACTTTAAAACGGAGGCCAAGATGATGTCAAAAACCAATTATCTATAGCTCGTTGGAAAGGTCTTGACAAGAAGAATCCAACCCCACTCTCAAAATCCCGTTCCGGTGCCAATCCCGAACTTACTAAAAATAGTAAATTCCTGAAAGTGCTCCGAATGCCGAAATGAACATACCACTGCAAAGCTCTCTGAAAACACAGAAAGAATTCGCCATCAAAACTCCGAGCAAGGACATCCTAAAAACTAGGAAACCTTAATTTGTACCTTCCGACTAGCCTTCGGGTTTCCAGAAAAAGGCCAACGGTTGAGAAGGGGACATTACAATCCGCCCTTCCCAAAATTGCTTGTCCTCAAGCAATACCACCATAACTCCCAAAATGTTAGAACTAATCCATACGCAAACCAGTATGATCCCTGGTTCCCAAACTCATCGTAGGAAGGACCCACCATGCCGATGCTGCACCACTCTGATCACATCTGTGAAATCATCATGCCTGTGCTGTACTAACCTTCCTTGTAACCCCAACGTGTTACCATCCATGATACTCAAACCGAAAGATCTTAAAGGAGGGAGATCAAAATCATGCAACCTCTCATGTCCATAATGCCCCGAATTAACAGTATCAACCATACTACTGTCAATCACAATTCTAAGCAATAGGAAAGATAGTCTACTCAAATCAAAATCGAACTCCTCCGCATACCTCCACATGGTAACAAACGGAACCATGACTGCAAATGTGACATCTGCAAATCTTCTTGCAAAAAGGAAGGCAATCCTTTGCAAGAGCTCAAGAAATTCAAACTCAGGACTCCACATGAATTCCCTATGCCTCAACTGAATTATTATGGCACAACTATGAAGTCTGAAGAATTTTTCGACAATTCCAACCCCAAGAGTCTCAAAATATAGAATCAAAGCATGGGGTAGCTCGTTGTCATGAACCAATAATGAAAATAAACCATCATAGTTTGCATCACAAACCTCCAAAGTGGCTGAAAAACACACTAAAGCCATCTCCACCAGAAAACTACCACTTCTTTGATCAGGAGTGAGGAACCAACTCTCCTGAATCAAAGTAACTCCATAAGTAAGGTGGCTGCTCTGCCTCCAGCCAGCAAGCTCGTGTCTGAAAATCTGCCCTTGTCTGAGCTGAAAGCCACTTCCAAGAACCACCGATCGTGGATCTCTCCAACCCATATTCAAGATTTCTCTCCAATCCATTTGTTGATGAACAAACGGAACCATCAAGTAGCTGGAAATGAAAGGAACAACATCAACAAATCTGGAAATTTGTTCCTTATCCCTCCAAAAGTCTTTTCCATAAGTAATAAACTCTAACAACCCAAGTTGAGAATCCCAAGCATGGATACCCAACTGAAAATGATTTTCTACATACTGCAAAGAAATCTCTACACATTCCCAAGTGCTAGTGAGAACCACGTGCCTTCTCACAAAACTGATGCCCCATCTAGTAAATCCTTGAAGCTTAACCATGAAAGCTTCCACTTTAAGGGAGTATGAAACATAGAGTGGCTTCAAATTCAGATTCCAAAACTGATCGATATGATTCCAAACATCATTCCACCCAAGGGATGGATTGTCAAGAGTGCACCCACCAAAGTCTAGTTCACCTTTTTCCCATTCCTCTTGAGTAGTAGGTCTGAAATCTTCACTCGTTGCTGCTGTAATGAAGTCACCAACAGCTACCAAGACTTGTCTCATCAACACCTTGATGTCATAGATGTTGAAATTTCCTTGCTTCGTCACCTCCCATGTAGAACCTTCATCCTCAAACCCACTGATGCATTCATTACTGATCAACAAACGTGGCACATCCACATGGAGTGAGATCAAAGCATCCTTAGATTGGAGTTCATGCTTGATCTCATGCTTGGTCACTTCACTACTTGACTCATTTTTCAAAGCAAAGAGGGGATTGTCATAAGTTGCTTCAGCACCCACTTCAAAGAAGGGATTGTCAAAGACTTGGAAGCCATTCCTTTCCCTTCGCTGTCCCAAATCTGCACATGCAACTTCTGACTTTCTTGAAATGCTTTCAAGATCAAACTCCTCTTGAAGACAGTCAAGATCTCCAATCACTTCATGAATTTTTTCAGCTTTTTGTGCATCCTCTTGCTCCTTGAAAAGTTTGAAATCTGCAAACTGGTCTTCAACCGCTGTTAGACCCAACTGAGTTTCTTTCAACTCATCCTTTATTGATTTAAGCTCCATAGTGAGCTCATCAATTGTACCCTCTTTTTCATGAAAAGCACATATGGCCTTCTTTGCAACTTCAATGACATGATCCCGTTCTCCAATAGAGTGTATGTACTCGGACTTCAAGGTCTCCAAGGAATTTCCGATAAGTTGCATATTAGGAAGAGTAACTTCATCGGTCACTCCTCTACGTCTCTCTTCAAGCTGAGCCTTCCAGGAAAGCTCTTCAACCAAGCTATGTGCGTAGTCAAACAGGGATAGGGCTTGCACTTCCTTGTCAATGAATACCTTGAATTGACCCTCCCACTCATCAGAATGCGAAGATGGTGAATTGTTGGTTGGCTGCTCTTCAAAATCAAAACTTTGTTTTGTGACATCGCTGTCCTCAGAGCTGCTCCAACCTTCTTGTCTTTCATCCTCAACTAACGGAGAATGTTCAGTGTCATGGAGAGGGACATACTTCACGGTTTCTTCAACCCAATGCTTACAACCAGCTTCAAGCATTGATAAATTGGATTTGTGTTTAGGAACTCCATCAAACTTTCCATCGTCAAGAGCCATATGATCTTCAAGCTCCACTTCCACTTCGCTATCTTCATGATCAAAGTTTATGGCAACCCCCTCATAACTTGCAAAGCAATCAAAATTTTGAACTTCATCAGGATCAAAGGGAAACTCATCCCACACAATTTCTTTGTCATCACTAAATGACTTCACTCCTGGATCCCAAATGCTAGAGGATTGATTGTTTTTATCAAAAGGAAAGTGCTCTTTGTGCTTCTTTTGGAGGGTTGACTCTTTGAACAGGTCACCACCCAACTCACTTAAATTGATATCTTCATACATACCTCCATTCAATGGCTTGGTTTGAAGATCAAACCCAAAACCACCCTTGACACTGTCACTAAAATGAAGTAAAGAATCTTTAGTGCTAGCAGTTTGGGAAACCTTATCATCTATATCTTCAATGAACCCATCATCTATAGGTATTTTTCTGATCTCATCATGAATTGTCATATGTATGCCAAAAATGTCTTCTTGATCACTTGTCATAACTTCATCTTGTGAAAACTCTTGAGGAGTTTGAACAGCAACAAGAGGAAAACTATCCATCACTAAATCTTCAATAAGAGGAGGTACAAACACATCGAAATCATTACCAACATCATCACTTTGGTAACGGTCATAAGCTGATTCAAATACACCAATAGTATTTCCTTCAACTTGCTCTTCTTCACTTGCTATCACATGCAAGTCAAGGGGCGTATTATGAGGCTCTAGCCTTAACTCTTCACTTGCCAAGGTATCTTCATCAAGCTCACGTTCATTTTGATGTGATATGTGCACCTTGTTTGTGCCATCTTCAATGCTAGATGACTGATTTTTCTCTTCAACTTGCATATTTGTCGGTTGCAATTCACAAATAGGCACTTCATCTCCTTCCCTCTTTGATTCTTCGAACAAAGCTTGTTTTGCTTCCCTTTTTATCATTTTCCTAATGTGGTCCACCATCTTCAACTTTTCGGGCTCCAGTGACGCCACACACTTCAAATGGGAATCAAATGAAACATCGTACCTATAATCATCCGGCATGTTTTGATATTGTTCACGGAGTTTGACAGCCTCTTCTTCACATTGTCTTTTAAACTGTTTGGCATATTCAATGAAGTCCCTCACGACATCACTAACCTTTCCTTCCTCAGATGCCATAGTTAAATCTGACTTCTCACGACCCATAGACCTTAGAAAATGCAACTTCTTTGAAACTTCTGAAAGCTAATACTGAACTCAGCTCTGAACTCTGATGTAGAATCTGTTTTTTCTGTCAAGTGAATTCTGATGGGCATAGGATGGCAGGATCTTGGCTCTGATACCACTGAAATATCCCGAGCCAATTTTTTTGAAATTTTTAGTTATCAGATTTCAACAGTACAAGCAAATACCCGTTAAGGTTAGAAGATAAACCTAAACGTACTGAAACAACTCTAACCAGTATGGCGCCAATGGTGGCGAGCATTGGTCAGAGGATCTGCTACTCTAAATGCTGGAAATGGAACTCGACGTCAAGTATGTGCTACCCAATCCAAAGCGGAGTAAGGGGCGACCATAAGACGGAGTGAATTACAAAACAAAGGAACTCAACGTCAAGTATGTGCTACCCAATCCAAAGCGGAGTAAGGGGCGACCATAAGACGGAGTGAAATTACAAAACAATGCTTTAAAGGGAAATGCTGAAAGATGAAACTACTCCATACCCAGCATGTGCTTGCTAACCCCAAGAGGAAAAGTAGCTACCATAGGGCGGAACTCAACACCCAGAATGTGTTTTCTGACCCAGTATGGGAAAGGAGCTACCATAGGGCGGAGATTTAAGATATTACTAAACAACTTCAGAATGTAAAGTGAGCATTACAAATCAGAATTGAACAAGTTTGAGAATTACTGCCAGTTTACAAAATGAAACTCATTCGCCTGCCAAGAGCATAGGAATTGAAAGATTAGCATTACATCATATAAAGAATTCTCCTTGGCTTGATTAGAGATGCTGAAACAATAACTCTCTCAGTGACCAAATAATAATGCTGTTTTTTTTACAAATTTGTACTTTAAATTGATAAAACCAGCAACCTATGAATTTACTCATATGCTCATAACTCTCTCATTTCTCACCCAAATGATCTCAAATCTGATGCAATAGACCCTTAAAATGATGGCGCCTAACTTAGTAATAAGAAATGGCATCTAAAAATGGTTATTAATTATTGACACGAATCCCAATGCACTCTAAAAAGTACGGCCTTCAAGGAATGACGGATTTGCATTATAAAATCATACGCTTCGTATTAAAATCTGCAAATATTCATGAAGGGGCGCCCTTATCAATAAGATGCAATGACACAATACCTAGAACAATCTTTTTGGTATTTTTGGATTTATAAATTAAAACTCGAATCTGCTGTAGCTAAAATGCAAGATTTGAAAACCTCTAATATGCAAAATCAGAAACTAATTAGACACAATGCAGATTACAATGCACAAAACCCAATGAACTCACAAAACTAAACTAAATCACCACTAGTTGTTGTCTCTCAAACAAGAAGTGATGCCCGAGCTATGAGGCCTTCATTCCTCGGAGCGATCCCAAAGCCAATCTGGCAGCAAAACATTCTTGTAGACAAAGATAATGAAATGAGAGCACTCCTCCTTTTATACTTTTCCAACCGGGAGTCTCTAAAATCCTCTTGTATATGGGATAAAACATGAGAGGGAAAATAATATAATCCTCTTTAATTCTTTTATTTTTCAACCTCAACATTAAGTCGTTGAGCCTAGGCACCAAGGTCCAAAATTAAATAATAATGTTTAATTTACGGACTTTAAAATGGAGGCCAAGATGATGTCGAAAACCAATGATCTATAGCTCGTTGGAAAGGTCTTGACAAGACGAATCCAACCCCACTCTCAAAATCCCGTTCTGATGCCAATCCCGAACTTACTAAAAATAGTAAATTTCTGAAAGTGCTCCGAATGCCGAAATGAACATACCACTGCGAAGCTCTCTGAAAACCCAGAAAGAATCCGCCATCAAAACTCCGAGCAAGGACATCCTAAAAACTAGGAAACCTTAATTTATAACTTCCGACTAGCCTTCGGGTTTCCAGAAAAAGGCCAACGGTCACTCGAAAGATCAGGTTTGAGAAAGGGACATTACAGCCGACTGTGCAAAAAAGAATAGAAAATAGATAATCCGACGAAGGAATTGAATACGGAATCCTACTAGAAATAGACACGATCAGAATTAGAACATAATACATGCAAGCAAGAGCTATTTTCGAACATAAGAGCTATTTTCGAATAAACGGTCAAAGTTTCAATTGACTGATTATTAAGACCTGTTTGTCTCCATTCAGCGCATGCATCCGAAAGTCTAACTCAGCTTCAGCAGGAGTTCCGAGTTCGAACGAGGAGTTGACTATTCCAGATTTAGAGTTTACTAATTGATCAAACGCCACATCCACTAGAAGATTTCCATGCAAAAGGAGGTGGGTGGTTCAGAACAAAGATAAGTTCGCTTCATCAAGTGAATAAGCTTCATGCAAGGACAAAGAGAAAAACATATTTTATTGAAAGGCCAAGTAAAGCCTTGAGTTAACAAAAGTGAATCTTTCTCTTCAAGTTTATACGCCTATCTTTGGCCTCTTGTAATTTGCTATATAATGGCTTCAGCCTTGATTAAAAGAATCCAATCTCTCTTGGTTAGACCAGACTCTGCCATTGGTGCGTTGTGTAACCTCTTCGATCAATAAGCAGAGCTGTACTTTCATATTTCAAGCGTTGGCATAGTGTATATTTCTTCAGCAATTTGCATAAGTGGTAGAGTTCTCTCCCTTCCCAAATTCTGTTTCGTACCTAGTTGCTATATTGTCCTTGCGCAAGTCATGTTAAAGTGTTCTTTGTTGTCTTTGGCTGAGACTGTAAGTGGATGTTAGGCGGCTGCAAAGTGTCTTTTATCATACCTCTCTCCACCATTTTCCCTCAGGGTTTAGTCATTGGATCGAACCTCTGCATGAAATACTTATGCACAAGTGATTAATTGAAGTCTAAGG
The DNA here is from genome assembly GCA_037957365.1 of Torreya grandis. Lineage (NCBI taxonomy): Eukaryota > Viridiplantae > Streptophyta > Pinopsida > Cupressales > Taxaceae > Torreya > Torreya grandis. The sequence goes on from JARHVA010001602.1 coordinate 1,924,046, forward strand.
TCTTCCTTCTCTCTTGTTCGTTCAGTGTTCAAGGTTCCAAGCTGAGTAGGATCATAATTCTGGTGTATCACCTCTTTTAGGTAGGATTTCCCCTTTAAGTTTTCTTTTCTTTCTCCCTTTTCTACGGTAGTCAGCAGCGTAGAGTAGGAATCTTCATTGATACATCATACAGGAACCGGCCTTCTCTAGAGGTTCTCACTATTGAGGCACCCACCCTCGTGAGAAGATCTCATTGTTTCAGCCGGATAGAGGACTGGCTGTTTCGCGCATGTTCTCGAATCAGGGCGCAGATCTAGGTTGACAATAGTAACCCTCTTTTGTCTCTGAGCTCCAAATACATCACTTCTTGTTACATGCAGAAATGATTTGTCTATACCAGGTACGTTGGTGTCAAACTTGTGAAAGCATCATGCAAAATCACTGAACACAAGGTTAATACTCAGACACACTCAGAGATATATCCAACCAGATAGAGGTAAAAAATGCATTCTATTGATTCAAGGTGAAAATTTGGCAAGGCTTCACCTTACAAAATGAGAGATCCTTTCTCAAATGAGAGTTTACAATATATAGAGAGAGAGAGGAAGCAATGGCGCCCTTTTTTACAAGTGGCCAATGTTGCGTTGAAAACATTGGGAAGAGGAAGTCCCTGAAAGAACATGCTGCGTCAGTTGCCAGTCTTGACTTTGGCATTTAAAGTTGTATCAAATATTATTGTGAAAGCATGGGCCGCGCCCCTTTGTCTGCTAACAAGACCACTTCTTAAAGACATTCACGTGGTTGTTTGTTCATCAATGCAAATGAGGAAAAGCAAGCCGCGCCATTCATTGTTTGCGCTTCTTGATGACCATTTCATAGGGACTGTTCCAACCGTTGTAATAACTCTTCTGTTGATGCTTCCCTTTGCCACCTGGGTTGTTTTGTCCATATTTGTGCTTGGCTCCTCGGGCTCCTTTCTCGACGGGTCGCTGAATTCACTCTTGACTTTTGTCTTTTCCTGGCCCTTTCGACCCTCGGGGCTGTCTTCTGTCAATCCTTTGACTCTTTGGGCTCCTTTCTCGACAGATCGCTGAGTTTCCATGCGCGGGCTTATGCCCTTTTGAATTCCGTCGGGCCTGCGCCATTCGAGCTCTCTCAGGCAACTTGTCGTGAAGGTGTTAGTCCCTTGTTTTCTCCTCAACAGTCGACGCATCCCATCAAAAATTGACGTCTGCGGGACCGTTGTTATTTGAAAACCAAGCAGCTATTTCATCATCGTAAATTTGACATGCAGGCGCCCGTCACCGAAGGTTTGAACTCCAACAGCTAGTTCGCTACGCTGTATTTGACGTCTTTGAGCCTGTCACCCATTTGGCAATTTCTTCGGCCTTTACTTTCCTTCAGCTTTCTTTCCTTCGGCTTCACTTTCCAAAGTGTTCCTTCGGACTTTTTCCCCGAAGGATATCTCTCCTTTCTTTTCCTTTGTTTGGGCTTTTATCATTGAACCCTCCCGAAGGGAAGGTGTCCCTTCAGGGCTTGGAGAAAGGTCCTCCTTTTGGCAGCCGAGAGTCCCCCGCAAGGGCAATTGCCCTTCGACTCCTTCGGGCTGCCTTGGCTTCTCAATTCATTCGGACAAAATGTCCGAAGGAATTCCTTCAGACTTTTTGTCCAAAAGAAATGTTCCCTTCATGTTTTGCTGCTTGTTTCTTTCAGTCGGGCTTTTGTTTCGGACAAATCCTTCGAACAATATGTCCGAAGAAATTTGCCTTTGCCATTTTGCTGTGGATTTCCTTCGGACAAAAGTCCGAAGGAATTCTTGTCTTTTGCCTTGGTCTTTTCTCTAAAGAAAACCTTACCTTTTCTGCCTTGTCCACTTTCCCGAAGGTGTTTACTGCCTTCCGCAAGGGCTGCTTGGTCTCCGAAATTGCCTTTCGAAAGAGTTATAAAGGTCCTGCTTGTCGTTTGAGTGCCCCCCGCAAGGGCACCTACCCTTCGGGCTTTTGGAAGCGATCCTTTGGCCCTTTGAAATTGGTTCATTTTGCCAATAAAAAGCCTTCTGAAGCGGTTTTACTTGCTCTTTTTCAAATTCCTGCATAATCACTCCTTCCAACCCTGCCTCTACTCTCCATACCAAATGCTCGAAGTTGAGCCTTTTGCATGCCAAGAGAACAAACGAGTTGCAGAAGCATATTTATGCATTATCCTTCATGTATGGGCGTGGAAATGGAAAGAAAAGAAACTGGAGATCAATTTTTTTGCCCACAGGACCAAAAATGGTCAACAATTTGGCGATTCCCAGGGGAAGAATGCCTGCTATGCTGAAGAAGACTGGTAGCCTCAAAGTCCATTGGGCATAGAGTCAAGATGTAGCTTTGAAAGAGTTAGCAACAGCCTTGAGATATCCAAGAATCAGTCATGAAGATTTTACCCCAAAAGGGAAACAAAACACACACAAGGTTAAGAAAACTACTAACATGTGCAAAAGCACTTAGAGAAAACAGGGAAAAACAAGGAAAATATGTACATGACAGGAGAAGGCCTAGTGATAATGCTTAAGATGTATCCCATCAACTAGGATACACAGTTCTTCACCATCCAACATGGAGAGTTGGAACGGATTGTGTTGCTTGCACTGAGTGATGACATATGGACCAGTCCATAGGGCGTCGAACTTCGTGTGTTTTCCAGAGTTAGCTCGGTCCTCATCCCATTTCAAGACGATGTCTCCTTCAGAGAAACCTTTTGATGAGGATCTCTTGTCAAAGTGCTTCATTTGTTGTTGACGACTAGTCATAGAAGCCATAGCTTGGTCCCTTGTCTCTTGAAGTTCCATCAATTCACATAGCCTAACCTCCATGCTGTTGCCTTCTTCTAATTGCAGCCGGTGAGAAAGGTCCAAAGCTGACAATTCAAGTGAAAGAGGAAGTCTAGCTTCCCTTCCATACACAAGCGTGTATGGCAAATTAAAAAAATTGCCCTCTTTGGAGTGACCCTGTTTGCCCACAGGGCTGTTTTCAACTTGACATGCCAAGTTCTCTGATTCTCCTCCATTGTTCTTTTGATAATCCTAATCAGATTCTTGTTGGTAGACTCAGCCAACCCATTCCCTTGTGGGTAGTAGTTGGAAGAAGTGCTGAGGTAGATGCCGTATCTCAACGCCCATTCACTCGTTTTGGTTCCCAAGAAAGCCAATGCGTTGTCTGATATGATGGTAGCTGGGACTCCAAACCTTGTCACCAGGGCTTCATAGAAATCTAGGACTGCACTTTCGTTGGCCTCCTTCAAAGCAACAGCCTCTACCCATCTCGTGAAGTAGTCTGTGGCAGTCAAAACCCATTTGTGGCCAGCACTAGAGGGAGGATCGATCATCCCTATGAAGTCTAGGCCCCATTGCATGAATGGTTGTTCCACCTGAATAGGTTGTAGAGGCATTGTAGCCAGCCGTTGTTTCCCATCAAAGAGAGCACACTTTTGGCACTTTCATATCCAGGCATGGGTGTCTCTGAATAAAGTGGGCCAGAAGTAACCAGCTCTCATAATTCTTGCAGTTGTAGGCTTAGGAGTAAAGTGACCACCAGCTGGCCCATCATGGAACTCGGACAGCACCCTGTCAACCTGACCTAGGTCTATGCACCTTAAAAGTACTCTTGAAAAATCCTTTCTGAACAACACTCCATCAATCAGGACATAAGGGAGAGATTGTAGTCTGAAATATCTCTTCTTGGTCCTATCAAGTCCCTGCAGGCACTCACCAGTAAGAAGGAAACGTCTCATGTCTAATGTCCAATCCTTCATGATAGTTGGTTCTTCTGCTGTGGTTGCATCATGAATTAGCAAACTGTCCTCTTTCTGTTGTTTAAAGTCTACAGCAAGGTGTTCACACAAGCCTTTTCCTCTTACCAGCTTGGTGGTTTTGATGTCCACGTCATATTCCATTACTTTAGTGATCCATCCCGCTCTTTTTTAATTCAGATCACGGCTGATCAAGACATCTTTGACACTGGGATGTGGCACCATGAGGTGAACCCTGCTAGTGGACAACATATGTCTGAATTTCTTAAGACTCCGTATGACCACAAGGACTTGCTTCTCCACATACACATACCTGACCTTAAAACCCTCTAGACCCTAGCTAAAAAACGCAAGCGGCTGTTCAAGGTTCTCACCATTCGCTTGGGTAAGCATGCGGAGATTACCTCTTCATTTTTGAAGGTGTAAAGGTTGAAATCCTTGGTGAAGTCAGGACTGATCAAGGTAGGAGCCTGAGCGATACCCTGCTTGATCCCTTCAAAACTATCCTTCCTTTGCATTGTCCACGCGAATTTCTCATTTTTTTCAACATAGAGGTCAATGGTTTGACTACCTCCGCAAAATTTGAAATAAATCTCCTGATGAAATTTATTTTGCCCAAAAAGCTCTGTAGACCTTTCTTATGTTTGGCAAGAACAGCTCTAGGATGGAACGAACTCTTTCTGGATCAATGGTTAAGCCTTCTTTAGAAACCACATGGCCAAGGAGTTTACCCTCATGGATAGCAAACACGCATTTCTTTGGGTTGAGAGAGATACCGAACTCTCTACACCTCTCAAAGATTTGCCTGAGGTGTTTTATGTGTTGGCCTGCTTCCTTAGAGAATATTGTCACGTCATCAAGATACACCAGTACAATGTTATTTATCAGGCCTTGAAAAGCCATGTCCATAGCTCGTTGAAAAGTGGCACTGGCATTAGACAGTCCAAATGGCATTTTTCGATAAGCAAACGTCCTCCATTTGGTAGTAAAGGTTGTCTTGTACTAGTCACAGTGTTGCACCAAAATCTGATTGTACCCTAAATACCCATCTAAGAGGGAGAAACGCTAGCTGCCTATCACCATTTAGAGGATCTATTCCATACTTGGGAGAGGATAATGGTCTTTCAAAGAGACTCTATTGAGGTCTCTGAAATCTACACATAATCTGATCTCCCCATTCTTTTTTCGGACAAGAACAAGATTGGCCAGCCAAGAAGAGTGTTTGATCGGAAATATGATTTTGGACTCAATCAGCTTGGTGAGTTCCTTCCACATGAGAGGCTCAATCTTCGGGTTGACAGGCCTTTGTTTCTGCTTGATGGGCTCGGTGCCTTCCTCCAGCTCAATGGTATGTTGGGCCAAACTTGGGTTAAAACCCTTCAAGTCGCTATACTCCCAAGCGAAGACATCAGCAAACTCCTAGCACAACAAGATGAAGGCCTGCCTTTCATGATCCGTACACACTTTCCCAAGTGGAAACAACTTATTCTTGAATATCTCCACTTTTTCATAGTTCTCCTTCGTTGTCATGCTTGCTTTATCATTTTTCAATTGGTCATCCTCGTTGAAGATACTTTCGAGGGTGACCAAACCTTTAGGAAGTTTATTGTTCTTCAGCTGAACAATCTAGCCGCCATACTGCGATTGTAGCTTAGCTTGGTTTCTAGCAGGAAACTCCACTTTCTCTTGCAAGAAGAGTGCTATCTACTGATCACTGTCAAACACCTGCCAATTGGTGATGTTGTCAAACACAGAGGGTCTGATTACCACTTTCAAATGGTGCGGACTGTTGTCTCAGCCTATCTCCTTGGGGACATCGAACTGAGCACCAACTGCTACTAGTCTGTTCACTTGTTTATTCTACTCTCTTGGAATGGAGGTAACATTGAAAACAAGAAAACTCTCTACTAAGTCTCACACCCTATGTTTGTAAGACTTAAGTAAGGAATTCTTGGTCAAATTTCGGCTTCTCACCTGATTTATGATCAGCTCGATGTCCTCAAAAACCTACAGTTCTCTAATTCCTCTTTTCCTTGCCCACTCCAAACCATGGATGAGAGATTCATACTCTGCAACATTGCACGTGCAAGAAAATTGGAACTTAAAAGCCGAAAAGTATTTTTCCTATGAGGGGGAAACTAGCATCACTCCCCCACTAGCTCCCAACTTGCTCCTTGAGCCATCAAAGAAAAGCTACCATAAACTTGAGCTCTCTTGGCTTGTTTTCATCAAATTTGGTACAAAAGTACCCTCTTCATGCATGCAATAAATCCCAAGGCCTGCCTCTTCTATGAACTTGTAACGATCATGTTCAAAGTTGTCACTTCCCCACTCATCTAAGAGTAGGTCAGCAACTCCTTTAAAGGCAGAGGGTGGAGATTGATCCACTTGGAAATCTTTTTGATCAGTAATGGCATAGCTGACATTTGTCGCCTTGAGTGAGTACGGCTCCAGATGATCTCTGTGGATTGGCTCCGACTCAATCTTGACCTTAGTCCCATAATTGGTTCTAAAAATTAGGTAGGAACAGCTTGCTTCCAGGTAGCCACCTATTTTGGATGTGAAATCCCTGGACAAGCAAATGGCAAAGTAGGGAGGAACATCCGCCACCACCACGTCGTGAGGAACCGGGAAAGTTGGACAGGCATGGAGCGTCAAGTTCAAGCCTCTCACCACTCCCACTGTCTTTGTTGGTGTTTCATCTAGTTGCAAGACTCCCTTAGTCATTTCTTCGTATTTGAGCCCCAGTTTATCCGCTATACGTTTTGGCATTACTGAGGTGCTTGCCCCACTATCAATAATGCAATTGTGCACCAGAAAATCTCTTATGACTAAGGACAAATAGAAAGGAGGAATCTTTTCTTCTTTCTTTACTTGGCCTATTGTGGAAGGGTGTCCATTCATGATCAGAACATTATCGGCTTTTGCTAGGACAGCGTATTCGTTTAGCCCATGCAATTCATTTTGGAGCATGTCCTTTTGTCCCGACATTGCCAATGAATCCCAAAAGGAGATATTCATGTGTAGCTTCTTCATCTGGTATACCACATTGATCTGAGGGTTGTTCCCTTTCAAATTTTCTTTGGGGTTGCTTGCAGCCTGAGGCGCAGGCCGAGGAGCTGTGGGTGTAATTGGCGGCCTGAAATTTGAAAATTTTTGGTTCATGTGATGAAGAAGATGCTGCAGATGTTTGAGCAGCTCCCTGAGCTTCCTCCATAGCTCTCCTTTTGGACCTTGTGTTGGCTGCAACATAATCACCTCGATTGTCTGCACTGCCCACGTAGTTGACTACACAGAATTCACCTCCCAGGTGATTCATGAGAGCAGAATCAGACTGAGCTGGCCTACTGTCCATGCCAGGTTGCAATGATGCCTCAAAGCTTGGGAATTGAGCAGCTGCCTGATTGTCTTGTGCATTTGTGTATTGACTCGGCATTTCATTTGTATAAACGGCCTGATCTTGACCATATCCCATGGGTGAGCAATTTGGTTGTTCCTATACCAGATTATTTTGAACGGGTACCAGAGCCTTGGATGATAAAGGAGCACCTGGATTATAGCCTTGATAAGGTCTGGATTGTTCAAACTGACCCTGTCCTTGATTGTAATTCTAGAAAGGGGGTCTATTTGCTTGTCCGAATTGCTAATATCCCTGATTTGGCTGATTGCTTTGAGCTTGTTGCCTTTTAAGAGCCACTAGTTCATTGGTCACACTTTGCAACAAGCTTTTGACTTCATGAAGTCATTAGACGGAGTAGCAGCTGGCTTTTCTATGTCAGGGAGAAGAGCTAAGGTAGGTGCAGCAATCTGGACTGAAAACGACAATTCAAGGAAGAGCGACATATGAGGTCTAGGGGCTATCTTTCCCGCTTGCACCAGGCAATTTTCAGCTGCTATGGCTATTTCATAGGCAGCGGGCAGCACATATCCTCCCATGGACTGTATCATGACAGCAATGTCGTTGTTCAATGCTTTCAAATAATAGAGGAAAGCATAGCTTGGGGTCGGCGTTACCAAAATGGGGATTCTGTCCCATGTCTTCTGAAACTGAGTATTGAAAACCTGCATAAATTCGTGTGGAGCTCTCTGCATGGTGGTTAGTTTCTCAGCAAGCGAGAGGTGGTCACTCTTCTCTTCGAATCTGTTTGTTAAAAGGGTGCCCAATTCATTCCATGTGCCAACTGAATTTATAGGCAGAGTCCCATACCAATCCAAAAACTTGCCCTTAAAAGACAATGCCAACAATCTGATAGCAATGTTTTCTTCAGTGACATTGTGAATACTGCAGAGGTTAGTAATATTTATGATGTGCTCAATAGCAGTAATAGGCCCTTCTCCATTAAAGGGAGGCACACTCTTAAGGGTTGTACCTGGGATTGGGTCATAATGCAGAAGATTCAAAAGACTCTGACCATGAAAAGCCACAAATGGTAAAGCAATAACTATGACAAGATTCAACCAGGGCCTTCTTGCATAAGTGTATCTTATAATAAGTTTGGGAAAATGACTTGTTGAATAGGGATGAGTCCTTGCAAACCTCAGTCGCCTTGTTGAGTTTAATGGTAGTTCAATGAATTCAAAAGGGACACCCTTAGCATTAAATTGTGTGGTGACCTTAGGCATAAGGTGTCAGACTGATCTTTGGCTAGAGACTGACGCTCTTGATAATGGAGTCACCAGATGCTGAAAAAATGGTTGATTTTTGCTGTAACAGGACCAGCATCAATCCTAAAACTTTTCTGAATGTTTAAAAATTGGTCCCACCGGGCGTGCCAAAAACTGTTGACGCTGTGGATTGCACCCTTGACAGAAGGCTGAGCTTCTGTCTTCCACGCGGCACAATGGAGACTCATCTCTTGCCTGTGGATCTGGCAAAACTGAAGGGACAATCTCTAGATAAGGGCTAGCTCCCTTTGATGCACTCTGAGTTATTCCAGTACTATTGCTAATATATAAAAAAGAGGGAGTTCAAAAGAGAGAAGGATTACTAAAAACAAAACCTAGACTAATATGGTGATGCACCAAAAAAATTTGATCTACTCATTTACTCACACTTCAGACCAAAAGAGGACATACATACACTTTATCTGATGAAAAAAAACCAGACTGTAGGGAGCTTAATAGGGAGGCTTAATGAAAACACAGAAAATGAACTTACCACAGCGCTATAGAAAAACACTGTCTGGTAACCCTTTTCTATCTCTGCGCGCCAAATACAACACTTCTTGTTACCTGCAAAAATGGTGATTTGTCTATAACAGGTATGTTGGTGTCAAACTTGTGAAAGCATCATGCAAAATGACTAAACACAAGGTTAATACTCAGACACACTAAGAGATATATCCAGCCAGATAGAGGTAAAAAATGCATTCTATTGATTCAATGTAAAAATTTGGCAGGGCTTCGCCTTACAAAATGAGAGTTTACAATATATATATATAGAGAGAGAGGAAGCAATGGCGTCCTTTTTTACAAGTGGCCAATGCTGCGTTGAAAACATTGGGAAGAGGAAGTCACTGAAAGAACATATTGTGTCAGTTATCAGTCTTGACTTTGGTGTTTAAAGTTGTATAAAACATTATTGTGAAAGCATGGGCCGCACCCCTTTGTCTACTAACAAGACCACTTCTTAAAGACATTCACGCGGTTGTCTGCTCATCAATGCAAAATGAGGAAAAATAGGCCACGCCATTCATTGTTTGCGCTCCTTGATGACCATTTCATAGGGATTGTTCCAACCGCTGTAATAACTCTTCTGCCAATGCTTCCCTTTGCCACCTGGGCGGTTTTGTCCATATCTGTGCTTGGCTCCTTGGGCTCCTTTCTCAGCGGGTCGCTGAGTTCACTCTTGACTTTTGTCTTTTTTTGGCCCTTTCGGCCCTCGGGGCTGTCCCCTGTCAATCCTTTGGCTCTTCAGGCTCCTTTCTTGGTAGATCCCTGAGTTTCCACGCGCGGGCTTATGCCCCTTTGAATTCTGTCGGGCCAGCGCCATTCGAGCTCTCTCGGGCCACTTGTCGTGAAGGCATTAGTCCTTTGTTTTCTCCTCAATGGCCAACGCATCCCGTCAAAAATTGACATATGCGGGCCCGTAGCTATTCGAAAACCAAACGGCTATTTCATCATCGTAAATTTGACGTTCAGGGGCCCGTCACCGAAGGTTTGAACTCCAACGGCTAGTTTGCTATGCTGTATTTGACGTCTTCGGGCCCGTCACCCATTTGGCAATTTCTTCGGCCTTTACTTTCCTTCGGCTTCACTTTCCGAAGTGTTCCTTCGGACTTTTTCCCAAAGGATATCTCCCCTTTCTTTTCCTTTGTTCCGGCTTTTGTCATTGAACCCTCCCGAAGGGAAGGTGTCCCTTCCGGGCTTGGAGAAAGGTCCCCCTTTTGGCAGCGGAGAGTCCCCTGCAAGGGAAATTGCCCTTCGGGCTGCCTTGGCTTCTCAATTCCTTCGGACTTTTTGTCCGAAGGAAATGTTCCCTTCATTTTTGCCGCTTGTTTCTTTCAGTCGGGCTTTTGTTTCGAACAAATTCCTTCAGACAAAATGTTCGAAGGAATTTGCCTTTGCCATTTTGCCGCAGATTTCCTTCGGATGAATTCTTTTGTCTTTTGCCTTGGTCTTTTCTCCGAAGAAAACCTTACCTTTTCTGCCTTGTCCACTTTCCCGAAGGTGTTTACTACCTTCCACAAGCGCTGCTTGGTCTCCAAAATTGCCTTTCAGAAGAGTTATAAAGGTCCTGCTTGTCGTCTAGGTGCCCCCCGCAAGGGCACCTACCCTTCGGGCTTTTGGAAGTGATCCTTTGACCCTTTGAACTTGGTTCATTTTGCCGATAGAAAGCCTTCTGAAGCGGTTTTACTTGCTCTTTTGCAAATTCCTGCATAATCACTCCTTCCAACCCTGCCTGTACTCTCCATACCAAATGCTCGAAGTTGAGCTTTTTGCATGCCAAGAGAAAAAACGAGTTGCAGAAGCATATTTCTGCATTATCCTTCATGTCTAGGCATGGAAATGGAAAGAAAAGAAAAGGGAGACTGATTTTTTTGCCCACGAGACCAAAAATAGTCAACATTATTAAACACCCTTGTTTCTACTAATGTATTTGTTCCATGTGTAGGTTCAATAGGGGAACCAGTTGCAATGACCATAAAGAATGCAAGGAATATTACACATGAGCAACCAATTGGGCATGGTAGGAACCACCCAACTTCATGGTTGGAAAGCTTGGTGAATTCCAGAAATGAGGAAGGTGAAAGAGTAGAAAGAGGTAGGCAATCTCAGCTAAGGGAACACTAAAAAAATTATGAGAATCTTGGCATATTACAGCCCTACACAAATTCTGGAAATAAATGTGCCAAATCTGATTTTTTGTGCTTAGAATTTTCTGAGTTAGTAAATAAAATACAGCTGCCTATTGAGGATATAAACTTGGATTTTGTGAGCATATTACATCCCAAGAAAGGTATTGAAGGTTCTCTCACAATATCCAATTTTCTTCACTTGGAAAATTCTGAGTTGATGCAAACACAGTGGTATAATGAGGACAAAAATTCTGATTTTTTTGACTGGTTACAACCCTTAACAAGTTCGCGAAATGCTCATGATTTGGGCCACTTCTTGCACAATAAAGGTTGGGAAAGCATGCGTAAGGTACAACACTCTTTCATGGATAAATTTGAATGTTTGTTGGACTTATTTTATGAGGCATACATGCTTGAAGATGTTGACAAAGGTCAGCAAGTGGAAGAATACATGACACACATAAGGAGATCCATGCATGATTGCTTACATACCCATGACATTCCCTTACAAGGTATGCCCTCAAAATGGTTCGAGTTTGTTTTCTCTTTGCGAATAGGAAGGCTACAATTTTGTTTTGAGGAAAGTTTGGCATGGCATATAAAAGACCCTACCACACTTTCAAAAGGGAATTTTTGTAAGGGGCAGCTTTGTCATACATTCCAGTTTGATTCATTTCTACAGCCCTAGCTCTTTTTGCATAATGTTTGAGTTCACAATGGCTTCCTTGGAGAGTATGGAGATGAAGGGCTCATTGGAGGTCAACTTGGTAATGAATAAGTTGACATTTTGGAGCAGTCCCGTAGCTGTACATCACAATCACAGCCCACAGATCCACATATTCATTCCTGTTGATGAGGTAATTTATTCTTGGATGAAGGAACAAGTGTTCAAGGCTTCACCATGGAAAAGTTCAGCTCTTTGGAGGACTGTTTTAAAGAGTTTGGGGCCTAAAATGAGACATAGTAACAGCTGTTATGAGTTACACAGGGCAGCCTGCGCTTTGGGCAGCATGTTGTTTGGAAAAGATTTCATTCATAGAGCTTGTTGGGAAGATGCTAAGGGCTGGTGGCCCCTTAACATCATCATATACATTCATGGATGCCTTATGCAGGGGCAGGAGAGGCCTTTAGAAGGTTGTGGTAGCACTTTCAGAGCTTGGGGGCAGCCCTCAAAACACAGTTACAACAGTAAGAAGATTCAAATTGGAATTTCTCTTCCTTGGAAAGCCATCACAGGGAGAGTTGGCATTTTGAGATGTGTTGGAACACCTCTTTGGATATTGCAATTGCTTGAGGACAAGCAATTTTGGGCGAGGAAGATTGCAATGTCCCCCTTTTTGACATAAGGGCTTTGGACATATCCCCTAACCTATTTTTGGTGTTTCCCTAGGCTATGGGGAAGAAAGAGAAAAAAAGAAACACATACTACCCTTTTTGAAAGGTCGAAGTGAAGGGGTCACTTAAGTTGTTCTATTTTTGCATTGAGGAGGGCCCTTTTGTGACTTAAAGGACATAAAGTGCCTTTATGTGGGTTTTAAAAGCTAATCGACCTTTATGTAATTAACTCTTCCCTCATAACTTAAAAGGGTGAGTATATAAAGGAAGTTTGAAATTCATTAAAGAGGGTTATGTTTTTTGGGATATTGTTTTTGGAAGTCTAAGCACGAAAAGCTTAAGGATGAAAACCCTTCAAAGTAGCTGGAACAAGGACGAAAACCCTTGATTTCAGAATTAGTCAACTTCACAAGGAGGTTGAATTGCACTTCATTGGCAAAAGAAAGGAGTTTTCAACACCAATTTAGTATTTACAGGGGGGTGAACTACATTGAAGGCTTGGCGAGTGGCAAAGAGATCTGATTTAGGGCAGCAAACCCTCCCAAGGTGCTGCAATTTGTTGCTAGGGCAGCGAACCACCCTTCCAGCCTTGGCGACTTGGTTTAGAGAGCTATGACACATTTGATAGGGCTGTGTTTTATCCATAAAACAGCAGCATATTATCCAAATATGGCGATCCCCTTTGGGGACTAATCAATCATTGTTGAAAGGCCATTTGAGGCCAACTTTGCTGATAGTACATTCTCAGTAATTTTCTTATAATTTTGATATAATTTCCAGCTAAATTGTTGAGGGAAACCAGCTGGTAATAAGGTATTTATTCTGAGTATAACTTTGATGATTTGGTGATCTTTGATTGGGCAAATAATAATGCTATGAGAGCCTCTAAATTCAAATTTATATTAGACATATTGGCTGTATTTATTTTGGAATTGTTCATGGATATTTGAAGGGAAATTGAAATTTATATCAGCTCGGGGCTAATTATTAATTTTCCCAACTTGACGCCTAGGGCTTGGTAAGCAATTGGCCTATTCAAGGGCTAATTTTCTGCTTAATAAATTGACAACTTGTTTCCAAGGGATTTGCAATATTTTATGTGTTCTTGGGAGCATTCTCTACAAGTAGGGTTTTCTGATTCAAATTCAGAATTTCCAGGTTTACTTTCAGATTTGACAGGGTTTGTTGCAAAACCTTAGTTTTGTAAATTGTCCCAACTTGGGGACATTACAGGATATTCCACAAAATATTACCAATTTAATTCACAACTTATTGGAGTGTGCAAAGAAAGGGCACAAGAGAACAGATAAGGTGGTATGGTATGTGAAGACAAAGAAGTTGTGGGATATGGATGCTCAGATGGATATTGAGCTCGCTGGATATGAGGTACCTAATATTGTCTTAAATTTTGGAAGCACCATAAATATGATCCCAAGCTCCACTTGAGAAGCGATTGGAAGACATGCACTACATTATAGCCCTATGACTTTAAGCTTAGCAAATTACGACCACGTTGAGCCTATTGGAAAGCTGGAGGATATGGAGATAAAGGTGACCGAACTCAACTTGTGGAGGGATTTCAAGCTCATTGATACGAATACAAATGAAACCCACTACCCCTCACTAATTGGGAAGAAATGGGCTTACAATGGTCATATGACCATCAATACAATGTATAATCAGCTATAGGATCAACAAGACTATGTCATCATCGGCATACCTCTAAACAAAACGAAGCGCCAAGCCCTACATTATACCTAAGGAACCATCCTCGCCATACACACATGCCAAAAAGTTGGGTTAAGATGGGCACGAAACCAAGAAGAGAACCCGTGCAAGAGAAAACATTTCCATACTCAATGCAACTTGAGTCGGGTACGCAAGGTTTCCTGAAATGTCCCTTTCCCATTATTTATAAACTCTGAATTTTCTTAGTCAATTATTTTTCCAATATTGGGTATTAATAACATAATAAGCAACAACATACAAAACTAATATTCTAAACCCTAATAATAACACCAAGACCCCAGCCCCTAGGGTAGCACCTCAACAGTATGTTGTTGCAATGGTGACCATTAAGTCACAGGTTCGAGCCTGATTGAACCGCAAGCATCGGGTGGGGCACTAGCACAAGCTCGAGGGATTAGTGTGTTGGACTCGCCCTGCAAACTGCACACCTAAGTGTGTGCCAAGTCGCTAGATCCACAACAGTGTTAATGTCATCCGAGAATAACGGAATACCCTCGGTTACCAAATAAAATAACACCAAGACCCCAAAGATTTCAACTTAATTACAAATTTGAGTAGCCAACGAGTTATGTAGTTAATGATTGTAATGTCAACCTTAGGTATTTTTGTAATATCTCTCATGAGTATGTTCAGTTGTTGACAATTGTGTTAACTAACAACCCATTAGGTCTTCTTGTCATATAAATAGAATTATGTAAGTTAGGTAAAGGGCAATCGTAGCAGGTCCTCCTTGTACTACATGCATTGTATGAACACTACATAAATAAAGATATATTGCTCTTATGTTCTTATGTTGATATATTCTTATGTTCATGTGTTGTTCTATTAACTACTATTAATATAGAAATACTTCAATAGACATGGATGATATGTTGTTAATTGGTAACAGGAAGGAAATAATCAATCAGGTTAAATCTTGATTGTCATCTCAATTTGAAATGAAGGATTAAGCTGCAAAATTAATTTTGGACATGGAAATTAAAAGGAATAGATCAAACATGAAATTTTGGTTGACTCGGATGAAATATGTTGAGATGATATTGAAGAGGTTTAGAATGTAGGAATGTAAAACTATGAGTACTCTATTTCCTTTAGGTCTTTGTACCAAGATACAATAAGAGATTGAGGGTGTCTCAAGTTCCTTATGCAAGTATTGTTGGAAGCCTGAGGTATGTTATTGTTTGTACCAGACCTAACATTACCCATGTAGTAGGAGTTGTGAGAAGATATATGTCCAACCCACGTTGGAGTGTTGTAGAGAGGATCTACAGATATCTCTGTGGCATTTCAGAGTATGCAATCTACTACAAAGGAGTCCCTAGGGAAAACAAAACAGCAAATGTACAAGGCTTTTTTAATACTGACTAGGTTGGATATCTTGATTGTCGAAGATCTACAAGTGGTCGTGTTTACCCTCTTTGGTGGAGCAATGTCATGTCCCCCTTTTGGACATAGAATGAATGAAGACCCTTAGCCTTGTTTTGTTTCCCAAGGGCTAAGGGAAGAAGAAAGAAAAGGGAAACATTTGGGGTTTCTAAGGGCAATTTGCAAAAAGTACTTTATTGTTTTAATTTTCTAAGGGTGAATCTTGACTCTAGGGAGATGTGTTTGCCACCCCTTATCACATTATAGATGTTCCTAGCAAGTACAAGTGGATTTCTAGCCACTACAGGAATGAGTTTGAGGAAGAAAATGACATACTACAGCCATGATTGGGATAACATAAACAAATCTTTGGGACTCCAGGTGGGGAGAAGGAAAAAGCAAGACATCAAAGAGGATTTGATATCATGTTTATAAGGCTTGATGAGGTGATTGGAAAAGTGTTGCTAAACACTCTTGTTTTCACTAACATGTTTGTTCTATATGTAGGATCACAATGTGGACTAGTTAGTGACTATTATGACCCATTTCCAGCTCCCATAGGGTCTGATTTGTACCTGATTTTTAAAGATACAGCCCACTCTTCTAGTGAGGAATGTGTCCTACATTAATCTTTTGTCATATACAAAGATGAGGATAGAAGTGGCATCTTGGCAGGGGCTAAATGGATTTGTCACATGCCAAGAATGAATCAGATTTCAAGCATCACAAAGATAGTCAGTTGGAAGGACACGGGGCAGCTTGGAAGAGGACTATGGGCAAGGTGGGAGCTTCATTGGGTTCCAAGGCAAGGTTTCCCTCTTTATGAAGGAGTGCACATGAGAATTCCAAAAATGGGCACTCAAATGGATTCCAAAAAAAGTATGGCTTCAATCTGGTTTGAATTTGCTTATTTCAGAAAAGGTTGTGAATCATATCATAGGTGGGAAAGAAGAGCCTTAAGGATCAAGGGCAGCCATGAGAGGTGTTTTTGTACCACCCTAAAGGAGCATTGTTCAGAAATTTAGAGAAGCATTGGTTGGAGCAAGTAAGAATAGGGAATTCAACCAAGGAAGGAGAAAGGCACCTCCCTAAGGTGCATGAAAGGATAATAATGATGATGGGCAGCAACTGTATCTCTTTCTACCATGCTACCCATGACAGTTCCAGCCTATTTGTTGTGAGTTCAAGGGTCATCAAATACAACACAAAGGTATGTTGCCTGAAAAAACTTCAAAGGGGTGATTTGTTTTTGAAAAACCTCATAATTAGGGATGATCCAAAGGCTGTTATGCACAATTACAGCCCACCAAACCCCACGTACATGACTGAATATGCAATATGTCTTGCCCAAGGGAAAAACTTCATGTGGATGACAAATAAGGGTTGGCTTGCAGCCATAATAGAGGAGCTTTCAGCTCCAAAATTACGGAGAACAAGCTTAGAGGCCATTTGGGAGCATGTTGACAGCTATTTCAGGATTGGCAATGACAAGTACAGCTGGGACAGCCCCTTGTTGGAGAATAAAGGGTACTGCACTACTGTTCCAACACTTCCAGCATGTGTGGACAGCAAGCTTCTTACAGGTACAGCAACAAAAGGCTTCAGAATAGAGCTCTTTTTCCATGCGAAGGGGCTACAGGCGGGCTTTGCATAAGGCGGATTATTGAGATAGTTCCATGGATGTTGTTATTGCTTGAGGACAAGCAATTTTGGGCGGAGAGGATTGTCATGTCCCCCTTTTGGACATAGAATGAATGAAGACTCTTAGCCTTGTTTTGTTTCCCGGGGGCTAAGGGAAGAAGAAAGAAAAGGGAAACGTTTAGGGTTTCTAAGGGCAATTTGCAAAAAGTAATTTATTGTTTTAATTTTCACTTAAGTTGTGGTCTCTTGGTGGTCATGCGCGCCCAAAAGCTTAAGTGGGGGTTATAAGGATTGTTCTTTTAATATTTGAAACAAGAGCCTCCCTCCAAAACAGAATGCAAACCTTGGGGGAATTGATATAAAAGAGAGTGGAGGATCATTTGGAGGGGTTATGCAATTATGATATTTGAATTTTGTGGTCTAAGCATGAAAAGCTTAACCCAAGACTTGGAGATGAAAACCTTCAAGGCTAAAGAGGAATTAGGGACGAAACCCTCTAATTTCTTATTAAGGCAGCATCATTTTAGAGGCTGCATTTTAGCTTAAATATTTAGAGAATCAAAAAATACACCTTGTGAAGTGTCATGAATACCCTGGGAAGTGTGGCGGCTTGCTTTGGGGGTTCACACCAAGGGTTTTAGGACTGTTTATGGGCAGCGAACCAGTTCATTTGTTGAAGACCCCTTTAATTAGAGCTGCATTGGAGTTTGCTTGTTGAAGACCCCTTGTCCTAGGGTTACATGGCTAAGGACATATTTATCTTCTGTTTTGCAGTTGGGCAACCCCCTTTGGGGATTGTATGTATCATTTTCTAGGGCTTGATTGGCCTAATTTGTAGATTTGAACATTGCATAATATTTCTATTATTTTATTAAAAAATTTCCAATAATTATTGTTTCAAAATATGTTGGAAAAAAGTATTTATATCCAGTGACTATTTGATAATTTTCCAATAATTATTTGATTATAAAGTAAGGTGATTTCAGGGTGGAAAAGAAACTATTTAATTCTGCAATTTTCCACCCCTTGTGGTGTCTAGGGTTTGAGATTGAAAGGCTCTTTTATGCCCTATTCATCATTGAAATAATTGTTGAATTATTGCTAAGGATTGACATAATTAATTGCAGCAGTGTGTGAGGATTTGATTACTAGGGTTTGCAGTAAAAATCAAAAAATAGTATATTTCAGCTAGGGTTCGGTCAAAGAAATCAAAATTTAGGGTCTTATCCTATTTTGGGATATTTCAAGCAATCAGTTGAATGATCAGAGGCAAGGAGTTGTTACACTGTCAACTACAGAGGCCGAGTACATGGCAACTACTCATGCAAGGAAAGAAGTTGTATGGTGAGAGTCAAAGTGCAATTTGTTTGGTAAAGAACCCCTCTCATCATGCTCAGTCGAAGCATATTGATCTATATTACCACTTTGTTAGAGACATGGTTGGATACACGAAGGTGTTGTTGGAAAAGATTACTACAATGCAGAAAAGGTGGTTTCTTAGATAAAGTAATAAGGATAAATTGTGATAGTCAAAGTGCAATCTATTTGGTAAAGAAACCTTCTCATCATGCTCAGTCAAAGCATATTGATATATACTACCATTTTGTTAGAGACATGGTTGGATACACGAAGGTGTTGTTGGAAAAGATTACTACAATGGAGAGTGTTGTTGATTCATTAAAAAAGGTTGTGCATACTAAGAAGTTTTCTTGGTCCAAATGATCAATGGGCATACATGCCCTTAGCTATTAAAAGTATGTAGATATGACCCCTATGTAAAGTGTGCAACAAGTGGGAGATTGTTAGATATGCATTGTATGCTTTACATGATTTGCACCTCTTATGGATTGTATTGCCCAGCATTTATTAGTGATAGATAAACAATTTGCACCTCTTTTGGTCAACCCGTGATCTTTTTACCTATAGTAATAAATGGGTGATTTTATGGCCCATGGTTTTATACCTATTGTATTATAATACCGTTTGGACGATTTTCTATTGATGTGCCTATAAATACTCGCACATGCATTAGGGTAAAGAAGAACTTAGAAATAAATTATTGTATCATAAGCAGTTGAATTAATGCAATAAGGAGGTTACTGTGTTGGGATTTTCTTGAAATGGCTTTTCCCAGGTGAAAATCTTGTGTTTAGTGTTTGTCATTTTTATTTTCTATTATAACTTCAGATTTGTTAGCATTGAATCCCTCTAAGAACAAAAAGGAGGCTACGACTTCCTTTTAAAGGAAAGAGGAAGCAGCTCTGATGTGGATGAGAAGATTATTTGTCATTCCATTTGTAGAGAGGTATGCAGGAGTAGCCATGAGGATGATGATAAAGGCGAACTTACCAACTCTTCCACATTAAGATTCGAATTAGGAAGACAAAAGTGATGCTCTTTCTGATGTTTTCTCAGAGGCAAATTTGATTTCGAAAGAGTTGGTAGACAAGCTTGATTTGGTTACACATGATAATCCTAATCCATATTCTTTGGGTTGGGTGAAGCAAGGAGTAGAGATAAGAGGCTAACAAAATAATGCAAAAATGAGCTTAATATAAATGAGCATGAAGTTTGTGGTAGATATTCCTCCTGATATTTTTGTATGTTTTGGCAACCCATATATGTATGTTTGAGAAAAGCCAATAAGTACAATTTGTCAGTGATGGGGAAAGCTACATCATCAATACATAAAAAGGAAAAATAAAAACCTCCTTGGTAAGTTTAAATCAAGCCAAAAAACTGATTAATGCTATAGTGAGAAGTTTGCTTTTCTTCTTTTGAGAGATGAGCAAGATAATGAGATAGTTGAACACAAAGCTTCTTTTAGCATGTCTATTAACAAAGACTAAAAGCAAATCGAAGAGTAGTTTCAGCAATTCAAGGATTTTTTCCAAAAACACAAGCATATGCCACCTAAGAGAGTGGTTGAGCATTAGCTCCAATTGTTACTGGATTGTCCTCTCCCTATCACTAGTCACTATCGACAATCATTGATGGAAGCTAATGAGTTAAAGAAACAATTGCAAATTTTGTTAAATTAAGTTAAAATCCATTATAGTGTTTCTCCATGTGGTTCTCCTATGGTTATTGAACCTAAAAAATATGGTTCATGGAGAATGTGTGTTGAATATATGACTTTGAATAAGATGACAATCAAGAACATGTACCCTTTTTACATGAACTGATGATGTGTTGGACCAAATTTCACATGTTATTACTTCAAAAAGTTTGATTCAAAATACGGGTATCTGTTGTCAACCTATAGATGCACCCTGAATCGAAGACGTGTTGAAATGGCCAATCCTCTATCCAGTTGAAACAATGGGATCTTTTCACGAGGGTGGGTGCCTCAATGGTGAGAAGAACCTCCAGAGAAGGCTGGTTCCTGTAAGAGGTATCAATGGATCTCTACTCTGTGCTGCGAATCTACCACGAAAAAGGGAGAAAAAACTTGAAAGGGAAATCCTAGCTAATAATGGTGATACACCAAAACGTTGATCCACTCTACTTAGAACCCTGAACACTGAATCAAACAAGGGAAAAGGAAGACCTTTGATTTCAATTGATCACTATGCATAAATATTTCATGAGAAGGTTCGATCCAATGACCAAAACATGAGGGAAAACGATGGAGAGAGGTCTGATACAAGACACTTTGCAGCCACCTAACATCCACTTACAGCTTCAGCAAAAGACATAAGAACACTAAACATGACCTACATAATATGATAAGCTAGCAACTAAGTACAAATCAAAATTTGGAAAGGGAGAGAAATCTACCACATATGCAAATTGTTGAATGAATATATGCTATGCCAGCACTTGAAATCTAAAAGTATAGTCCTATTGATTGAAGAGGTTACACAACTCACCAATGGCAGTCTGGTCTTGCCAAGAGAGGGATGAAAAAATCTAAGGCCATTAATATAGAAAATTACAAAAGCCAAGAGATTGGCATTGAAAAATAGAAGAGGAAGATCAACTTAGATTAACTCAAGACCAACTTTGCCTTCCAATAAAATATATTTTCCCTTTGTCTTTGCATGAAGCTCCTTGGCATTAGAGGACGTGGACGACTAGGTTTATTAAAATGCCCACCTCTCTTTGCATGGAAATCCACGCCCACCTCTAAATTTAGCTTCGTCATGAGCTGTTGGAACGTTTGAAAGTATGAAATGACAATAGCATGCATGAAATCCAACGCTAATGTCAATTTTAGAACTCTAACTTGATTCGTCAGAAGCTGAGTTGGAACATTTGAAAGGCTAAGTTGACCTTGGAGATAAACTTGACTTCAACAACCAGTCAACTGAAACCTTGACTAGTCAACCGTAATTATCTTTTGCTTGCATGGAATTCCACATTGACTCCATCTTTTGTTTGTGCATGGGTTTCTCTCGGCCCAACTGTCCGTGATTTCTCTTGGCTAAATCTAGAATTCTTCTTGACCTCTGTCTATATTTGTCTTTCCACGGACTTTCCCTCCTTACTTATTCCTTCGGCCTAATGTTCATTATCTTCGGGTCTTTATTATCTCGGACCTCTCTCTTTTGTTTTATTTCTTTGGATAATCCATTGGGCTATTTGCTAAGTCATTTTCCCTTCGTGTTCATTCTTTTCGGACTTCGCTTTTGTCTCTCTCTTCCCTCGGACTTTCCTTTCTTTGACCAAGCTTTTCGAAGGAATCCTTCGGACAATTTGTCCGAAGGATATCCATTTCTTTCGGACTTTTTGGCTTCCCCTTGGTTTTATCTCCCTTTGATTTTCTCGAACTTTTTTCTGCCAATTTTCCCAAAATTATTCTTCGCTGCATTTCCTTCGGATTTCTATCTTCTCACTTTCCTATGGCTTTGTGTCCTTTGAATTTATGTGGACTTTTGTTTTCTCACTTTTCCACGGCTTTGTGTCCTTTGAATTATTGCGGAGTTTTGTTTGCCAATTTTTCTGCAGCTTTGTGTCCTTTGAATTTCTAAGGACTTTTGTTTGCCAATTTTTTCACGACTTAATCCTTCAGACAAAAAGTCCGAAAGAATTCCTTCGGACTTTTGTCCGATGATATCCTTCCTTTGATTCGTTTTCTCTTTTGCCTTTGTGTAATGTTCCATCGGGTTTTTCTTTGTCCCGAATTTCTTCGGACTTTTTGTCCGAAGGAATTAGTCCTTTGTCTTTATTTTGCCACCAGTAGAATGCCCTTCGGGTTTTTTGGAAAGGTCTTGCCATCGACCAAGTGCCCTCCGCAAGGGCTTGTGTCCTTCCTCTGTGTCCTTCGGGAAAGTTGGAAAGGTCCTGTCACCGACCAAGTGCCCTCCGCAAGGGCTTCTGTCTATCTCCCTAGCTTTTCAGAAAAATTGTAGGGCACCCGGACTTTTTGTAGGGCCCCTGGGCTTTTTGTAGGGAACCTGGGTTTTTTGTAGGTGTCCTTATTCCTTCAGACTTTATGTTTTCCTGCGGACTTTTTTGGAGGCTGAAGACTTTGTCTTTTCTTTCCTTGTTGGCTGCAGGTTTTTTGCTTGCAAATTCTCTAAAGTATTCCTTCGGACAAAAAGTTTTAAGGAATTCCTTCGAACATATCTTCCTTCCTTTGTTTTCCTTTGCTTTGTGCAAATTTCTAACCTTGCCTTTTGATTTTCTTAATGTATTGTATGCAGTATAGAATAACCATGTTTGCGCATCATATGCAAAACAACCTCTGCCTTTTCACACAATCTGGATATGCAGTATGTCTCAACAAGTAGAACATATGTATCTTCAGTCGCAACCCAGGGCACTTGTAACATCCTCAAGTAGATCATCCCATGCTTTATATGAAGGCTGTAGATGGCTATTTAAGGACCCCAAAAAAATGATTTTGGAGACAAACTGGTACCATAAGACCATCTTCCGAATAGTAAGGTTGACAATTTTTTGGCCTGTGGAAGAATTGTCAATAGTATCATCAAGTAAGAATGAGGAGGATGTATGGAAACAACATACAAGACAAAGCAAGATTTGTATGAGTTGTTGGTACTTCATTTTGGGTTGAATAATAATTCTACTACTTTCATGAGGTTGATGAATGAAGTATGGGACTATTCACAGATTCTTGTGTCATTGTTTACTTAGATGATATAGTGGTTTTTAATAAGACTTATGACAAGCATCTAATGTATTTGAAACCAATTTTACAATTTTTGAAGGAGAACAAATTGTCGTTCAATGAGAAGAAATGTGAGTTTGCAAAGCAATCATTTGTCTATTTGGAACATGTGGTTGGAGATAGAGAGTTAAGAATTGATTCTACAAAAGTGGAAGCAACTTTGAAGTGACCTAAACCTTTAAATATGACTGAGACAAGGAGATTTATAGAGGTTCGCTAATTTTGAAAGTGACCTATGTGCCTAGAGAAAGAAGAGTTCAGCTAATGAGGGAAGCACATACTTCAAAAGTTGTAGGTCACTTTGGTTTGGCAAAGACTCTGGCTCATTTGCGAAGGCACGTGTTTTGGCCAAAAATACAAGATGACGTTTCTAAGTTCATAAGAGGATTCTTTTTTGTAGCACAAACAAGCCTAATAATAGAAAATTGGGATTGTATATTCCTTTACCTGTTCATTTTAGACCATGGGAAAGCATTTTCATGGATATTTTAGGAGGTTTGCTTTTGTCAAATAAAGGCCATGATTACTTATCTGTTGTTGTAGACCAATTTAGCAAGATGATGATTCTAATTCCATGAAAGAAGATTCTTAAAATGCAATGATATAGCTGATTTGTTTTTTACTAAGGTTTGGGTTCATTTCAATTTGCCTAGTTCTATCATTTTAGATAGGGATTCAAGTTTTCGGACTAAGTTTGATCTATATTATATAAGATATGTACTTACCTGAGGAGATATATAGCTTTTCATCCACAAACCGATGGACAAACTAAGGTGGTCAATAGAGCATTGGAGCAGCTCTTGAGGGGGTATAATAGGAAGCATCCTAAGACTTAGTATGAAAATTTGGCGTATATCTAACATTCATACAATAAAAAAATTTGTTCTTCTACCAGTAGATTTTCTTTTGAGACATGTTTTGGTTATTTATCTCCTAGTCATTTTGATGTTGTGATGAGACAGCCACAAAAGAAGCAAGAAAGAATGGATTTGGAAATCCACCAAGTTGAAACTTTCATTGAGAAGATAAGAAAAATACAACTCCAAGTGCAGGAGAGGTTGAACAAGTCCCAACCTAGGTATAAAGCAAAACATGATCAACGTAGAGTTGAGCACAAGTTACAAGTTGGGGAGAAAGGATGACTTTACTTAAGCAAACAAAGACTCCAAGGTAAAACAAAGGCTAAAACCACTTAGGTATGACCCATTTGAAATTATTGAACAAGTGGGCAAAAATACATTCAGATTAGGTATGGTCCATACATGAAGCTGTAGTTAGTTGTGAATGTTAAAATTTTATGTCTCGTTTGGCCTTCCATGCTAGATGAAGATGGTGGTCTTTTGTTTCCTTCCATTAAAAACCCAACACCCAATGCCCAAGAAGAGTTGGATGAGCATATTGTTTCTCAGATAAAGGTGAGAACATCAAGGAAAGCATACCAAGAAACTTTCCATGTAGGTTTGAAAGGACAAGTGCCAAGCAAATCCAAGTGGTATCCTAGGGAGGAGGTGGGGGAATCATTTCCTCCTCTCTTGAGTCTAAGATTTTGAGGAAAGCCTTTATTAGGGAGGTATGATCCAAATCGGATCATGTAAGTAAAATCAGCTAATTGAGCCGCTAATCTCAAATCACTAGTCAAATTGACTGTGTAACTTGAACCACTCTCATTACTCCTATAAGACATTTCATGGGTGAACAAAGTTTGCAAAAGACACAAGTGAAGAATGGTTTAAGAATGATCCAGACAATCAAGGGTCAAAGGCAACTGTGGACGGATATACATGACTTGCTCTGCCATGGTTGAAAATATCAGACATGTCTGGCCGAGGTTGAAAATATTTTGTAAAGGGCAAGTCAATGGGACATGTTCAACCAAGGTGGAAACTATTTAGTAAGCCACAAAATATGAGACCCCATAGGATTCAAAGAAGCTCAAGCATTTTGAATTTGGTAGTTTCAAAGGCTCGCGACATTTGGGCTTTTTGTTTGGTTCATTTGCCAAGTTGTGTGTATAAATACACCTCTTGAAGGTCATCTAAATTCATCTTAGAGCATTCAAATACATCTTAGAGGAGTTTTACAATATAATTGCAATGTAGGATGGTGTCTCATGTTCCCTTTTATATCCTAAGCAATAAACAGACCCTTAGCCTAGTTCTCTTGGTGGTTTCCTCTAGGCTAAGTGAAGAAGGGCACAAGGGAAGCACTAATTCCCCCACTTCAAAGGTAAAAAGTATTTTTTCATTTAAATAAATCTAATTTTGCATTCAAGAGGGCTCATTTTGACTTAAAGGGCTCATAAAGCCTTTAGGTGATTCAAAAAGGTAGCCGACCTTATAATTAACTTACTCTCCCTTCATATGGAGCGCCCAACTAAAAAGAAGAGTATTTAAGAAGGATTGGAATTGAATTGAAAGATTATGATTATATGATAATTGATCTTGAGGTTAAAGCACGAAAACGCTTGACCCAGGATTTGAAGATGAAACCCTTCAAGGCCAAGGAAGGTTCAGGGACAAAAATGTAATGTCCCCTTTTTGGCTCGTTACCGTTTTTTGGTGTATTAGCCTATTACCTGACCCTCGTCGGCTAATGCAGATGGTTTGAGGGTCTTGTTTGGCAAATATCAAAGTGTTTTCTTCTCCAGCGCATAGTGTGGTTCAGGATTGGTCTTTGTTTGGTGATTTAGGACTCAATTGTACACACTTACTATTTATAGTAAGTCACCTAGTCATGGGAGTCTAGTATTTCTATTTATAGTAAGGCACCTGGACATGTGGTGATTTCAGTATTGATCCAGTTTTCAGTTGGCCTGGCGAAATAAGGATTAATGTGAAAGTTATATCATTTAATTAATATTAAAGGTGACTTTAATAATAATTAATCATTAAAAGTATATCATAAAGTTATATTATAACTTTGTCTAAAGGCGGGCCATGTAATGACTCAAAGTACATTAAATAATTATTTAAATGGGGCACCCACTTTGAGTAAATATTCAATAAAGTTTAAGTGCACATTTAATATTATATTTAAATGAATTGAAAGAATTTTCTAGAGGATCGACCTCTTCTTGAGAGATTATAAAAAGGGATCAACCAAAGTCATTAGGAATGGATTCAATCATATTACTCTTATGTATTTTGGTGATTTGTTGTGGAGAAGAAGAAACCTAGGGTTTCTACAAACGTCTGCAATTTAGAGGCTTTGGAGAATGAAGTATCTTCATTGTGACAACTACCTGAGGTGGTGAAATATCTTCTGAAGGTTGCTCTTGAGTTGGTTGTATGCAGTAGTCAAATTTGTGCATAATTTGTGAAGTTTTGAGGAGTTTAAAGAGTATTCATTGATAAATATGAAAGACAATATTGTTGCCAGTGATAATCTGATCACACAACATTGTTGGACAGTTGAAGACTATTTTGTAGGCCGTACCAATTTCTTATGACCAGGTTGTACAGTTCTTGGAAGAGGCGTGTGAAGCTAGAGATGGAAACAACTTTCTTTAGGGCTTGAAATCACATCCATTAGGGGCAGCTGGCTGTTTGTCATCAGTTTCTAGCATCTTTGTGTTGGAGAAATGATTCTATCATGCCTAGCATCCATCAGATGAGAGTTGCAGTCGTTGATAACCAGTTCCAGGTTCTTTCATATTTTTGTCAATTAGGTAGTCTAGTTTGTTGATTCAATCACATTTGACATTGTAAATCAGTCATAGCCATATCTGACAAAAGATTGTAATCAGATTGGAGGTTATTCATATACAATAATATTCATCAAGGAGGTTGCATGGGAAATGTTTGTCAAAATGCTTCTTTGTTGTAGGTGTACTTTGCATAGTTAGGATAAATGTCAAATGTTTGACTAAATGTCTATTAGTTGTAGATGCATATCAGCTATCTTATTGCATTGACAAAAATCAAAGTATATCGTGCATAACACTCTCATTTCACTTTGCATAGTTAGGATAAATGTCAAATGTTTGACTAATGTCTATTAGTTGTAGATGCATAGCAACTATCTTATTGCATTGACAAAAATCAAAGTATATCTTGCATAACACTCTCATTTCACTTAGAAACATTGTGCATTGTTAGTTAAAAACATTATAATCACTTCATCATCATCATTCAAGGTGAAAGATAAACTGAAAACACTTACCAACCAAGAACAAGTTTACAAGCAAAGTGTTTGACAAAATTACTAAGTGCCCAAAACAAAAAATTAAAGGCCGATTCAGCAGGGATCTTTACAGTGGTATCAGAGCTTTGATCCTGTGAAAGATCCCTGATGGATCCCTTCTGTAGATCCGCTGTAATTTTGTATTCTAAAATTGTGTTTTCCTGTTTCTGAATGTTTTCTTTCCGTAGTAGACGGAAATTTGCAGAAGGGTTTGTTTGTTTTTGTTTTGTTTTTTGTGTTTTGATGAATTTTGCAACAAGTAAATAATTGAAATGCAATAACATAAATAACTTATGAAATTAAACCCAAGTATAGCCAAATCAAATTACGTATGGGTAGAATTATAGATATTGAATCAAATAAGGAACCAATTATAGATTCTCAATAATTCAAGTAGATTACAATGACAAACAGCCCAACCTGAAATGCTGAAGGTAAGCTAAACCAGAAGAAGAGTGGTGGCCCGCTGAAGGAATCCTTTGTTGATGCGCTGCTATGATAAGAAGTGGCTGTCAAGTACAGCCGTACGGTTACAAACGCTGCCAGGTACAGCCGTACAAATAGAAACCCTCACAATCTGAAATCGCCCTTTAATGTCTGCTGAGTTCTGTCAAAATTTCCAGCGCCTACCAAAGGAACACAGAAAAATCTCCCAATGAATCTGAATAAACAACAATCCACTGTATGGGGCCTACGTCCCAAACAAGCCAGCAATTGGGGTTTGGCGTCCCAATGCTAAAACTCCTCCAGAGTCCAAAGCGCACTTCACAAAAATATAATATGTCAATAATAATCATTATAATCTTCTTTTTGCCTCTTATAACCTCTTCCCATTAAGTCGAACCCTAAAAGTGATCCATGTAGCGCTTAAGTCATAATTTGTTATAATTCCCTTTTAAGAGGCCAAGTGCATAGAAATTGATCATTTTTCCACATTAAGAGAAATCTGTCCACCGAAAGGTTCTGAATCAAAAATGAAATATTTAGGAAAGTCCGAGACCTTTCCAACGAGCTATTACACCCTAGTGCACGCATCCAGATGAGGCCAAAAACCCCTTATTACACCAAAATGGCTATAAACTTAGCCTTATTTAACAAAAAAACGGAAACTTAGGAAATATTAAAAATATAACCCAAGTAGCCACAAAATGTCCAACTGACATCACGAACCAACAAATCATCTTGTCACCTGTCTGTGACTGAAGTCAGAAATCAAGGATCCACTGGCAGTCTCATCCCTAAAATCTAGAGATGCTCATAAAATCTAGGATATCGCATATACACAAGAGGGCATAATGGTTGATAGAAGGGTTGGCAGTCCACCAAGACATGAAGCCAATAATGAGGAAAGAGAAGCAAGAGAAATCATGAGAGGTCTTGCAACAGGACAGCAACATGCAGCAGATGTTTTGGAGCAATTCACAGTAGCTATACAACAGATGAATACGCCTAGAAGACAATCACAAGCAGAAAGACAATGGAAGTGTTGTTGGGACTCCAAGGACACAAAGAGCACCTACTCGTACCACCGATAGACCTTTGCATCCTACATTTTTGAGGAATGAACCAAAAGAAGAGAATGTTGAAGAAAATGAAGATGCATCATTCGCAGATAATGTCATGACAATGCACGATGAATGGGATTTACTACCCCCACAGGTTAAGGAGCATTTGACCTTTGACCGATACATGAGTTAAAGGAGAGAGCACAACAGAACAAGGCAAGATAGGAGACCAAAGAACCAAAACAGGGACCTAAAACATGCCACAAGCAAGCTCACACTTCCAACATTTGATGGCAGCGAGAAGGTCACAGCACGAGCTTGGATTCACAAGTTGGATACCTTCTTGACTCTTCAGCATATGGCGGAGGAGGAAGCAATCATGTTTGCAACTTTGCACTTGGATGGGTTAGCTCATGATTGGTGGCACCAAGGGATGGTCACTTTGCAGCATAACCTTGTCACCACTTACCAGGAATTCACTGACAGGTTGATTGAGCGCTTCGACAAGAAATATCTAGAAATATATTTCAGAGACCTTGCTCAACTCAAGCAAGTGGGGAGTTTGGAGGTGTATATTAGTGATTTTCAAAGGCTTTTAGTTATGGTCCCTAGCATATCTGAAAGAAGGTTGGTCATTTTGTTTACTGAAGGCTTATCTGAACCATTGAGAGGATGGATCAATGCTTTTGATCCCCCTACACTTCAGGAAGCTATAAGGAAAGCCAAAAGGATGGAGCTTGCAGCCCCAAGAAACAAGTTCACTCCTAAAGATATTACTTCTTCCAGCAATGAGAGTCCTCCACAATCTGTTGATAAGAAAAAGAAATCAGCAACTAAGGTGGATGAGGAGTCACGAGATGGATTGAGGAAGCAATTGTGTTAATGGTGCAAGGAGCCCTATAGCAAAGGGCATCACTGTCCATTGAGGCCTAAGGGCAAGGTCAACCGTATGATGTGGGTTTATTATGAGGATTTTGATTATGAAAATTCAGATCAACAAATTGCTTCAAAGGATGACGAGGGTGGAAAAGCCTCTATAGAGTTTGGCCCTGATGCAAATTTGTCTCCTTTGGCCTTCTTTCCTAATATACAGAAAGGGTCTTCATTCAGAATCAGGGGAACACTTAATGGACAACGTCACATTGCTATGCTTGACATTAGAGCAACGCATAATTTTATTGATGAGGGGTTTGTGGTCAGTTGTAGACTCCAAACAGAGGACTTCGATGGGTTCAGAGGCAAAGTTGTCGATGGACATATCCTCACTTGCACCAAGCGGATATGTAACCTCACTTTCTTGTTAAATGAGTGAGTTACAGGCTAACTTCTATGTAGTCAACATGTGTGAGATGAACATAGTGTTGGGCATGAAATGGCTCCAAGACATTGGAGAATTTACCCTTAACGTACCAAAAATAGAGGTGAAGTTCAAAATGAATGGTAGAGGTTACGTATTGAGGGGAATTGTAGATGGGAGCTTGCTGAAATATTCCGAGCCAATTTTTTTGTTTTTTCAAATTACAAATACAAACCAATGCACCCGTTAAGGTTAGCAACTAAACCCAAACGATGCTGAAGTAACTCTAACCAGAATGTACACCAAGGTTTCAAAGAGGCCAAGGTGTGAGCATTGGTGCAGAAACAGAACTGGAATGAACTCTCACCAAGAATGGCGCCGATGATGGCGAGCAGATGGTCAGAGGATCTTCTACTACTATGAGTACTGAAAGAAACTCAACACCAAGTATGTGCTACCCAGTCCAATATGGGGTGAGGCAACCATATGGTGGAGTACTAAGAATTACAATGATTTAAAGAAACTCAACACCAAGTATGTGCTACCCAAACCAGTATGGAGTGAGGCGACCATATGGCGGAGTATTACAAATTACAATGCTTGAAGAAAATAACTGTGATGCTGAAAGTACTCAACACCCAGAATGTGCTTTCTAACCCGGAGTGGGAAAGTAGCTACCATAGGGCGGAGATAAAGTAAATACAATAGCAAATACTGAAAGTAGAATTGAGCATTACAATTTGATAGAGCAAGATCATAAATTGCTGTCAGTACTACTGCCAGCTTATAATATGTTAGACAATGCCTTGCTATCAATACAATCGAAAAGTAATAGAGCTGCAACCATATTTATAGGATTCTGTTCAATGAAATAAGAAGATTAAATCAGAGACTACATATTGAGGCCAACCTGATAATCTGATTTTTTTGACAGTCTTGTATTCCTTGAGCACGAACAGCAGCCCTGAAACTCACAGATTCATTCACAACTTGCTCCAAACTTAATCAAATCTCATGAGACGGATTGCATAATGATCCTAGTATGATGGTGAACCACTTAGAACACTGAAAGCTGATCAAAACCCTCTATTTAATTTATGCACGAAAATCAATGCAAGGGCAAATGGCACAGCCCAGCAAGAGGGGCAATTTGCTTTTAAAAATCACAGCAGTCCTAAAAAATTCCACAAATTACAGAAAAGGGGCGCCCAATACCAACAAAGAGAATTACCCAATACCCACAATGAAATTTTTGGTCTTTTCCGATTTATGAACAAAACACAACCTGCTGTAATGAATATGACAGTCCTAAATTTCTCATAACCTGATCAATAAAACACACTAAATACCATGAATAAATCCTGCATGCAAAACAATCAAACTACACTATCTCACCACTAGTCGCTATCTTTCAAGCGAGAAGCAATGCCAAGCTAGGAGGCTTTCATTCCTCGAAGCAATCCCAAGCCAATCCGGCAGCATAACATTCCTGTAGTTGAAGATGATGAAATGAGAGCACTCTTCCTCCTTTTATACTTTTCCAACTGGGAGTCTCTAAAATCCTCTTGTATATGGGATAAAATATGAGAAGGACAATAATATAATCCTCTTTAATTCTTTTTTTCAACCTCAACATTAAGTCGTTGAGCCTAGGCACCAAGGTCCAAAATTAAATAATAATGTTTAATTTACGGACTTTAAAACCGAGGCCAAGATGATGTCGGAAACCAATGATCTATAGCTCGTTGGAAAGGTCTTGACAAGACGAATCCAACTCCACTCTAAAAATCCCGTTTCGGTGCCAATCCCGAACTTACTAAAAATAGAAAGTCCCTGAAAGTGCTCTGTGTCCCAAGTAAAACATATCACCGCGAAGCTTTCAAAAAACCCAGAAGGAATTTGCAATCCAAGTTCAACATTTCCAAGTGCAAGCTCTGCAAAAAGACGAAAACGTCCTCCAAAAAGTTTGGAAACCCTGATCCGAGCTTTGCTTAACCTACGAGTTCCCAAAAATAGGCTAAATTCAAAAGAGGAGCATAGGGCTAAATTGGGGACATTACAGTCCGCCCTTCCCAAAATTGCTTGTCCTCAAGCAATGCCACCACAACTCTAGAAAAACTTAAACTGCACCCAACCAAACCAAGTACAATCCCAGGGTCCCATATCCATCTGAAGGAGGACCCACCATCCTGATGTTGAACTACTCTGATCACAATAGTGAAACCATAGTGGCCAAAATGCTCTGAGTCAGCAAAATCAACAATGCCATTGTCTATCATAAACCTAGGCATTGGAAAAGATAGTCTACTCAACTCAAAATTGTAATCCTTGGCATATCTCCCCAAGGTATCCAACACAGCCAAAATTGCAAATGTGACCTCTCCAAATCTTCTTGCAAAGAGGAAAGTAATCCTTTGCAAGAGCTCATCAAACTCAAACTCAGGACTCCACATGAATGTACTATGCCTCCCTTGAATTTTTCTGAAGCAATCATGAGGATTTCTGAAAAATCTTACAGTTCCGACTTTAAGAGCCTCAAAATGGTGAACCAAGGCATGTGAAAGATCGTTGTTCGGAACCCACACTGAGAGTAAACTGTCAAAGTTTACATCACAAACCTTCAAAAGATGAATTTGGAGAGTAGGAAAGGTGTGAAGGAACAAATAATTGTTGTTGATCAAGGCTGGGACCAACGTAGTGTAATCTGATTCTAGAGTCCTACACAAGGAAAAACAGCAACACCAATCAAATTCCCAAATGTGAGCTTGTGAGATAAGCATCGAGTTGCAAGTTGACACCTCCAAGGTGGCTGGAAAACAAACTGGAGTCATGTCCAACCGAAAATTAAAACCTTTTTGGCAAGAAGTGAAGAACTAGTTCTCCTGAATGAGAGTAACTCCCCATGTAAGGTGGCTGGTCTGTCTCCAACCAACAAACTCATATCTCAAAATCTGCCTTTGTCTAAGCCGATAATCACTCCCATGAGCAACCATCCATTTATCTCTCCAACCCATACTCAAAATTTCTCTCCAATCGATTGGTTGATGAACAAATGGGTCCATCAAGTGGTTGGTAAAGAAAAGAACATCACCCAAAGGTCTGAAAATTTGATCACTCTCCCACCAAAAATTATTCTTTCCACAATCCATAAATTCCATCAACCCAAATTGAGAATCCCAAGCATGGATACCCAACTGAATTTGATTTTCAACACAATGCAAATAAAGCTCAATGCGTACCCAAGTGCTAGTGAGAACCAAGTGCATTCTCACGAAACTGGTGTCCCCTCTAGTGAAACTTTGAAGCTTAAACATGAAAGCTTCAACAACATTGGAGTATGAAACATAGAATGACTTCAAATTCAACTCCCAAAGCTGACTAGTATGAGCCCAAACATCATTCCACCCAAGGGATGGATCGTCAATAGTGCAAAAACCAAGCTCATGTCCACCTTTCTCCCATTGCTTATGAGTAGTAGGTCTGAAATCTTCACTCCTTGCTGCTGTAATGAAGTTACCAGCAGCTATCACAACTTGTATCAACACCTTGATGTCATAAATGTTGAAAATACCTTGCTTCGACACTTCCCATATGGACTATTCATCCTCAAACCCACTCATGCATTCATTACTAATCAACAAACTTGGCATATTCTCATGGAGTGATAACAAAGCACCATTAGCCGGAGGTTTATACTCAACCTCTTGCTTGGTTTCTTCCCTACATGACTCTTTTTGCAAATCAAAGAAAGGATTGTCATAAACTTGGAAGCCCTCCTTTCCATTTTGCTGATCCAAATTTGAATTTGCAACTTCAGTGTTTCTTGTGAAACCTTCGAGGTCAAACTCCTCTTGAAGACTATCAAGCTCACCTATTACTTGCTTGATTTCTTTGGCATTATATGCATTCTCTTTCTCCTTGGAAAGTTTGAAATCAGCAAACCGGTCTTCCACCTCCGTTAGAGCCAACTGAGTTTCTTTCAACTTGTCCCTTGTTGATTCGAGCTCCAGAGTGAGCTCATCAACTACACTCTCCTTTTCTTGGAAAGCACAAATGGTCTTCTTTACAACTTCAAAGGCGTGATCTCTATCTCCAATTAAGTGCATGTACTCAGACTTCAATGTCTCCAATGAGTCTCTGATAAGTTGCAAATTGGGTAGAGCAACTTCATCTTTCACTCCTCTTTGTCTCTCTTCAAGTTGAGCCTTCCAATAAAGCTCTTCAACCAAGCTATGTGTGCGATCAAACAGGGATAGAGCTTGCACTTCCTTGTTAACGGACATCTTGAATTGATATTCCCACTCATAAGAATGTGAAGATGGTGAATTGCTGACAAGCTGCAACTGAAAATCAAAACTTTGTTTTTTGCCTTTGCTGCCCTCAAAGTTGCTCCAACCTTCTTGTCTTTCATCCTCAACTAACAGAGAATGCTCAGTGTCATGGAGAGGAACATACTCCAATTTTCTTCGACTTTAAGCTTACCATCAACTTCTTGAATTGGTGAATCAGCCGTGTGTTCTAAAACCACTTTAAACCTTTCTTCTTCAAGAGCCATGAGGTCTTCTAGCTCTTCATCTACCTCACCGTCTTCTTGTTCAAAGGCTATGGCAGCCCCTAATTTGAACGAAGAATCATTGAATGTCGTTTTGAACATTTCGGAAGTAACATCCCCCTTGGTGGCTGCAACCAACTTGAAGGGATCACCATGGAGCTTTTCAGAGTAAGCTTCTTCATAAAAAACTTCTCCTTCTGCCTTCTCATAGCTTGCAATGCAAACAATATTTTGGTCTTCATCGGGATCGAAGGGAAACTTATCCCACACAGGTTCTTTGTCATATCTTGAAGCCAACACACCTGGATCCCACATGCTAACAGTTTGATTGAAATGGTCAGGAGAAAGATTCTTATCATGCTCTTCTCGTAGTGATGACTCTTTGAACAAGTCAACTCCCAAATCATTTAAGCTGATATTTTCAAAAACATTTCTTTCTAAAGGTTCGGTTTGCTGGTCAAACCTAATGTCGCCATCATAATGAACTGAAGAATCTTCAATGCTTGATGTTTTGTAAACTTCTTGGGAAGTTGGGACAGCAATAAGAGGAAAATCCTTCATTACCAAATCTTCAACATGACCTTATATGAGCTCTTTGAAATCATCTCCAACATCATGTCCACTAATCTTTTCTTCATCACGCTCTAACTTCTTCAAAAGTGGCTTCAATTTTTCCTTGATCAACATAGAAGTAATAGGAGAATCCTTTTCTTCACACTCATATGTGTCCAAGAGGAGAGATTGGACATTTGGTGGAATTTCATATGACTCATTAATGGTGAGAATAAGGATTTTCTTCACAGTTGCAATAACATCCTCTTCTTGTTCACTCCAAGTGGATATGAACAGGTAATGGAACAAGTGATAAATCTGATCATGCATTTCCATGGCGAATAGCAAGTTACTTACCCAGAGATCTGAAAATGTCTTTAAGATAGCAACCCTTCTAGTAAATAGATTGCTTCCAGTTTCATCAAGATCTTGGAAACTTTCTACAATCATATTCAGAATGATTTTCATGGTTTGATCATCATAAGGTGTCATGGGGGCCATCATTCTCATCAACTCCATGAAGCAAGAAAAAACCAGTAGCTTGATTTCTTCATTTGGATGTCCCAGCCAATAGGGCTAAACTAAAAGGTGAACTGCAAGTGACAATGCCAATTGCATCTATTCAGAAGGTGACTGCTCCACCTGTCTCAAACATTGTTCCAATATTTGAAGATTATTCTTTTCGTCTTCCCTTGACTTACATTCTTTGCCAAGTCTTTTTCCGATCTCAAAAAGTGTTTGTTCCAGCTTTATCTCTTCTCTGTTAGCCATGTTTAACTGCCACTTCTAAACTGAGCTGAACTCTGTTCTGACCTCTGGTGTAGAAACTGATTTCTCTATCATTCAACTATCAACTAAACCTTGTTGGGCACAGGATGGTAGGATCTTGGCTCTGATACCACTGAAATATTCCGAGCCAATTTTTTTGTTTTTTCAAATTACAAATACAAACCAATGCACCCGTTAAGATTAGCAGCTAAACCCAAACGATGCTGAAGTAACTCTAACCAAAATGTACACCAAGGTTCCAAAGAGGCCAAGGTGTGAGCATTGGTCAAAGGTTCTGAATGCAAAAACAGAACTGGAATGAACTCTAACCAAGAATGGCGCCGATGATGGCGAGCATGTGGTCAGAGGATCTTCTACTACTACGAGTACTGAAAGAAACTCAACACCAAGTATGTGCTACCCAGTCCAATATGGAGTCAGGCGACCATATGGTGGAGTACTAAGAATTACAATGATTTAAAGAAACTCAACACCAAGTATGTGCTACCCAAACAAGTATGGAGTTAGGCGACCATATGGCGGAGTATTACAAATTACAATGCTTGAAAAAACAACTGTGATGCTGAAAATACTCAACACCCAGAATGTGATTTCTAACTCGCAGTGGGAAAGTAGCTACCATAGGGCGGAGATAAAGTAAATACAATAGCAAATACTGAAAGTAGAATTGAGCATTACAATTTGATAGAGCAAGATCATAAATTGTTGTCAGTACTACTGCCAACGTACAATATGTTAGACAATGCCTTGCTATCAATACAATCGAAAAGTAATAGAGCTGCAACCATATTTATAGGATTCTGTTCAATGAAATAAGAAGATTAAATCAGAAACTGCAATATTGAGGCCAACCTGATAATCTAATTTTTTTGGCAGTCCTGTATTCCTTGAGCACGAACAGCAACCCTGAAACTCACAGATTCATTCACAACTTGCTCCAAACTTAATCAAATCTCATGAGAGGGATTGCATAATGATCCTAGTATGATGGCGAACCACTTAGAACACTGAAAGCTGATCAAAACCCTCTATTTAATTTATGCACGAAAATCAATGCAAGGGCAAATGGTATAGCCCAGCAAGAGGGGCGATTTGCTTTTAAAAATCACAGCAGTCCTAAAAAATTCCACAAATTACAGAAAAGGGGCGCCCAATACCAACAAAGAGAATTACCCAATACCCACAATGAAATTTTTGGTCTTTTTCGATTTATGAACAAAACGCACCCTGCTGTAATGAATATGACAGTCCTAAATTTCTCATAACCTGATCAATAAAACACACACTGAATACCATGCATAAATCCTGCATACAAAACAATCAAACTACACTATCTCACCACTAGTCGCTATCTTTCAAGCGAGAAGCAATGCCAAGCTAGGAGGCTTTCATTCCTCGAAACAATCCCAAGCCAATCCGGCAGCATAACATTCTTGTAGTTCAAGATGATGAAATGAGAGCACTCTTCCTCCTTTTATACTTTTCCAACTGGGAGTCTCTAAAATCCTCTTGTATATGGGATAAAACATGAGAGGGAAAATAATATACTCCTCTTTAATTCTTTTTTTCAACCTCAACATTAAGTCATTGAGCCTAGGCACCAAGGTACAAAATTAAATAATAATGTTTAATTTACGGACTTTAAAACCGAGGCCAAGATGATGTCGGAAACCAATGATCTATAGCTCGTTGGAAAGGTCTTGACAAGAGGAATCCAACCCCACTCTAAAAATCCCGTTCTGGTGCCAATCCCGAATTTACTAAAAATAGAAAGTCCCTGAAAGTGCTCTGTGTGCCAAGTAAAACATATCACCATGAAGCTTTCAGAAAACCCAGAAGGAATCCACAATCCAAGTTCAACATTTCCAAGTGCAAGCTCCGCAAAAAGACGAAAACGTCCTCCAAGAAGTTTGGAAACCCTGATTCAAACTTCTGCTTAACCTACGAGTTCCCAAAAATAGGCTAAATCCAAAAGAAGAGCATAGGGCTAAATTGGGGACATTACACTTGCATTCTATCTCTCTCTGTAGAGAAAAGAGCAGAAAGAGAGAGAAGGAAGTGGTACAGGGGGAGTGCGAGTCAGTGCAGGAGTTTGATTCTACTCATTGCTCCAGTGGTTTAGAGATGGATGACTCGGATCGGCATGGAGTGGTTGTGCAGTTTGTGAATAACCCATTATTTGAGTCTGATGCTGGATTGGTTTATGACAATCCACTCTGAGTTTGTTCCAGTTCAGAGTTCGGCGATAATCGCAGTGTTTGGGATCCTTCTAGTGCATCAGGATCTCAGACGGGGCTCACTAAAGAGATTTACAGTGTGTACACGGTGAAGAGTGCCTACAGTTTCATTTTTTATTCCCCTGTACACGATTTGTTTTAGATGCACAATTCTGATGTGCACATGGTGGACAGTTTGTATGATATCTTACCTTGCGTAGTTATGGGAAGCAAACTTTGTCAGCATTCTGAGTCGCTTCCCTTTGAGATACATGCTCCTGAGACACCTGATAGTGAGGTGGACGTGGTTCATAGTAATTTTCCAGTTGTTCTGATGCTAGTTTTGCAGGAGTTGGCTGGTGATATCAGGGACATTACACAGTTCTTCTTGTGGGACCCAGGTGGTGTGATCTTTCAGAGGGTTTTCTTTTGGCAGTTGAGATTGCTTGGAGACAAGTAATTTCAGAGACGGTGGACTGTAATGTCCCCTTTTTAGCTTGTTATCCTTTTTTTGGTGGATTAGCCTATTACCTGACCCTCATAGGCTAATGCAGATGGTTTGAGGTCTTGTTTGGTAGATATCAGAGTGTTTTCTTCTCCAAAGCATATTGTGGTTTAGGATTGGCCTTCGTTTGGTGATTTAGGACTCAATTGTACACACTATTTATAGCAAGTCACCTGGTCATGGGAGTCTAGTATTTCTATTTATAGTAAGGCACCTGAACATGTAATTTCAGTATTGATCCCAGTTTTCAATTCGCCAAATGAAATAAGGATTAATGTGCAAGTTATATCATTTAATTATTATTAAAGGTGACTTTAATAATAATTAATCATTAAAAGTATATCATAAAGTTATATTACAACTTTATGTCTAAGCGGGGCCATGTAATGACTCAAAGTACATTAAATGAGTGTTTAAATGGGCACCCACTTTGAGTAAATATTCAATAAAGTTTAAGTGCACATTTAATATTATATTTAAATGAATTGAAAGAACTTTCTAGAGGATCAACCTCTTATTGAGAGATTATAAAAAGGGATCAACCAAAGTCATTAGGGATGGATTCAATCATATTACTCTTATGTCTTTTGGTGATTTGTTGTGGAGAAGAAGAAACCTAGGGTTTCTGCAAACTTCTGTAATTTAGAGGCTTTGAAGAACAAAGTATCTTCATTGTGACAGCTTCCTGAGGTGGTGAAATATCTTCGGAAGGTTGCTCTTGAGTTGGTTGTATCCAGCAGTCAAATTTGTGCATAATTTGTGAAGTTTTGAGGAGTTCAAAGAGTATTCATTGACAAATCTGAAAGACAATACTGCTGCCAGTGATATCTGATCACACAACACTACTGGGCAGTTGAAGACTATTTTGCAGGTCGTACAGTTCTTGGAAGAGGCTTGTGAAGCTAGAGATGGAAACACCTTTCTTTAGGGCCTGAAATCACATCCATTAGGGGCGGTTCATTGTTTGTTATCAGTTTTTGGCATCTTTGTGTTGGAGAAATGATTCTATCATGCCTAGCGTCCATCAGATGAGAGTTGCAGCCGCTGATAACCAGTTCCAGGTTCTTTCATATTTTTGTCAATTAGGTAGACTAGTTTGCTGATTCAATTACATTTGACATTGTAAATCAGTCATAGCCATAGTTGACAAAAGATTGTAATCAGATTGGAGGTTATTCATCTACAATAATATTCATCAAGGAGGTTGCTTGGGAAATGTTTGTCAAAATGCTTCTTTGTTGTAAGTGTACTTTGCATAGTTAGGATGCATGTCAAATGTTTGACTAAATGTCTATTAGTTGTAGATGTATATCAGCTATCTTATTACATTGACAAAAATCAAAGTATATCTTGCATAACACTCTCATTTCACTTAGAGACATTGTGCATTGTTAGTTAAAGACATTATAATCACTTCCTCATCATCATTCAAGGTGAAAGACAAACTGAAAACATTTACCAACCAAGAAAAAGTTTACAAGCAAAGTGTTTGACGAAATTACTAAGTGCCCAAAACAGAAAATTAAAAGCCAATTCAGCAGAGGTCTTTACAAAAGACACCTATTCCTCATCTAAGACAGCAATATTCCAGATGTTGTAACTGTGCAACAAATTTAGGAAACTTGGTAATTTCTCCACTGGAAGGGTGGTGACTTGCCCCCAAGGGTGGCAAATTGGTTTGGAGGTGCAAAGACTTGCTTGTGGGAATCTAAACCAAGGGTTTGAGGCTGTTTGAGGGCAGCGAACTTGTGGGATTGTCGAAGACCCCTTTAATTAAGGGCTGCGTTGGAGTTTGTTTGTTGAAGGACCCTTGTCCTAGGGTTGCGTGGATGGGGACATCAAATATATTATTTTTGCAGCTAGGCGACTTGCTTGGAAGGCTTATTTTGAGGTTTTGAGTGGCTAATTTTAGCCATAACATATGCTATAAATTTCAATAATTATTCTATATTTTATTCGTCATTTACAGCACCCTTTTGTGGACGATATTTGCTAAAAATAAGGTATTTAATGTGCTGTAATTTTCCTACCAAATTGTCATCAAAGGGAATGAGTTTGGAGGTGGATTTTATACCCTAAAATTATTCATAATATTCCGTAATTTTCTGCTAGGGTTTGAGTAATTTATTTCAGCTTTTGCGAGGTTTTTTGAACTAAGGTTTACTGGAAAAATCAGGAAATTATCTTCTTTGGTTAGGGTTTGAATGAATTCAGAAACTTGCATATTTGAATAGGGTTTGTTGAAAAACCCTTATTTCAGTTTCAGCCCTAAAGGGAACATTTCACGGTGTGTAGAAGCAAGTTGCAGACAATAACGAGCTGTAAGAGCATTGTTGATATGTTGTAGGTGCTCGAGTGCCTTGAGAAGGCAGTTTGGATTTTAAAATTGCAAGAGATAGAGGTAGGAGAAGGCATCATCCTTACTCTTTTGGAGTTTTTCCCACATTGCATTTCTCTAGGGTAATCCCTTGTGTTTCGGCTCAATTTTTCTGTGCATTTCAGTTTCTTATTTGTTTCTTTCCATCCATGCAACTACCAAGAATAATTTGCACCACGTGAGCATCTCAATTCCATTAAGCAATTACGCAATTGCACTTGAGAGATTACAGATCAATGCAAGATGGAGAAGACAAATTATCAAGCCAAGAAGATAGTTGATTGGATGTATATGCCAATGATTGTACCATAAGATGGCCTAAATGGAAACTGGACATATGTTGATGTAGGTCACTCTAGTACCATCCTGTAAAATTACTAGGAATTTATGAGGAATAAACTTGTACAGCATGACAAATTCCCCGAGCACGTCATCATCATTTCCTCTTAATATTGAATTTAATGCATTATAAGAGCACAAGTACAGATCTGTCAAAATCTGGGACTCGACTTCTTAGTGGCCACGACTTGCATATGGGGCTAATGAAATGGTTGGGAGACATGTAGACACTTGTGCCTTGCCTTAAAAAATATTGTATCCAGCATCTGGTACTTCACGACATATTTTCTGCTATCTAGCGTTTCTTTTGGCACAAGTATGTTGCTCTTTCATTTTCATACATACGGATGGGGAGGCAATTTCTATTTGTCCATATGTTTGCCATAAATTACCCCCAAAAATTATGCCAAACTGCATAGCTTGCTGTAAGCATTGTATCCTTGCCCTTATTTCTATTTTACTGCATCCTTTATGATGTTATGATGTTTGTATGTTCTCATTTTCTGTAATAATAAATACATGGTATATTTATGAGATTTGTTTAATGCAAAGCTACCAGTTGTTTAAAAAAACATAGTTCTAGATAATATGCATACAATTTATAGGAATTTGGACTTTCTGAAACCTCAATTGTAAAATTATTTGCCTGTGTTAAACTTGAATATTTACCATGCATAGGATGCCTATCAAAAATTTTGGAAGATTGGGCCAATATAAATATCTGTTCATTAGAAAATAGATTTAGAGAACCAAAGCTATACGTCATAGCTTCTTGTGTCAAAGATTCATATCAAGTACACTCTGTGAAGATGATAACAAGAAGTAATAGTTTGGTTTGGCATAATGTAAAACATGTAGACGGGAATTACTTGAAGATCATAGGAAATGAAGAAACGCAAATCTTACCCCATTTCTCCCATTACATTAAACTATTTAGCCAATTTCTTGTATATCTAAATCATTAAAAAGAGGTTATTGAACTTAGTAAGAAAATTATTGGTTTATACTTGATTCCATAAAATTATTTCTAAAATATGCTATATTTATGCAGTTGTAGGGAAATAATAATAAAAAAGACGATACCTGTGATTCAAATGAACAAAGATAATCTTGAATTGTCTTCAAATTGTTTATTAAACTCTCTTGATCCTGTGCACAATCATCAAATTACATTAGGAAAAATGTTTCTATGAAAATATAGACTGAAGATATCTATGATACAAATGAAAAATGCCAACCTTCAAGAGCCTTCAAATTGTTAATTTGACTCTCTTGATACCATTAATGTTCATTAGAATACATCATTAGTGTAATAACTCTACCACCTGTACCTGCAAGAGATAGCACAAAAGGAAAACAGGAAAAAGAAGAGATATCCAATCTTGATGCTTTAATTTGAATGCAATGTTCTTATACAAGTGCAAACTTGGTGCTTTAAAATGAATGCCATGCTTCGGTATGTGTGCAATCTTAATCAAGGCATAGAGGAAATACAACATGCAAGTTCTTTTACGAATTGATCCTCAGCCCATTGCCAAGAAACAAAGCACCTCAGACTTTCTAGTGGAGTATAAAAGGATAGCCAAGTACATACTAGATCCTTTAAAGGTTTGCACCATACGATCATAGACTCTTGGTATGGGGTAGTTAAATTTATGCCTCCATAATACTCCCACTTCCATTGGATGTACAAGATGTATGTACTCTGCATCCCCAAGGCTTCCCAAATAATGGTAAGAGTTATTCTCCATAGCCAACAGTTCTATCCTTTGCTTTTTTGCTTGTTAGAATTTTCTTTGTAGCCCAAGCTCCTTATAACTCTGCAAGGAATATCATCTTACATACAATCAAGAGGCATATGACTCATGTACAATTTAATTAGTTTTGTTTTGCCATAATTCATGTTGCAGATTCTGCAACCGATTATTATTATCCCTCAATACTTCCCATTCTGTTTTGAAGGCCTTCCTCAACTTTTCCCATGTTTACAAATGACCCTTATCAAATCCAATCTCATATGTAGGATGGAAACTTCATACAAATACAAAACATCCAACAATAACATCACACACTAAACATATTGTACTAAATAGAATACGCAACATAGCAAATAGGAAAGGGCTCATCTATTCGTTATTTGAAATGCACATGACAATATGGATGGCATAACCGGCGAGTAACTGCCGGTTGGTCGATTACTCGCCAAGAAAACCACCAGGGGAATAACCACCACTCA
The DNA here is from genome assembly GCA_037957365.1 of Torreya grandis. Taxonomy (NCBI): domain Eukaryota; kingdom Viridiplantae; phylum Streptophyta; class Pinopsida; order Cupressales; family Taxaceae; genus Torreya; species Torreya grandis. The sequence continues at coordinate 1,967,891 of JARHVA010001602.1, forward strand.
AAACTGCAAAAATTGAAAAACCACAAAAAATTTTAAACCAGTGAGTACCCTCCGGTTACATTTAGATAACTAGACATAATATAAATAAAATAAATATTTAAGTATAATATACTTTAAGTTATATTTTATTTGTATCCATTTAGGATGTTTGAGAATGGTTTTGGACCTCTAGGAGCTATAATGCAGATTCTAGGTTTTGGAGGATCCTACCATATTTCAGACTTAGTCAGATTCCTGGGTTTCAAGGTTTCAGATTTAGCCATATTTCAGGGTTTCAAAGTTTCAAGGAGACATCATAGGAGGGATGAAGGCTGCATGAACATATGTAGGTATGATAGAATAGTACGAGAATATCTCTCGCAAAGTACCACAAGTTGACCCGACCCCATTCCTTGTGCATAGACTAAAACTGATACAATGATACTAATACAAGAATCTACAAATACAAATTACAAGAATCTATATTTTCCTCTTCCCTGCTCTCTCGAAAACTAAGGGAGACTGAGAAAGTCTAGTAATATATGCACAGGGAATGGGGTGGGATAGACCTGTGGCACTTTGCGAGAGATGTTCTCATACTATTCTATCATACCTACATCCCTTCATGCAAACTTCATCCCTCTTATGATGTCTCCTTGAAATTTTGAAACACTAAACTATGGCTAAGTCTGACACCCTGAAACCCTGGACTTTGACTGTCTGAAATATGATAGGATCCTCCAAAACCTGGATTTTGCATTATAGCTCCTAGAGGTTCGAAACCACTCTCAAACATCCTGAAAGTATATAAATAAAATATAACTTAAAGTATAAGAAATTATTATACTTAAATGTTTATTTTATTTATATACTATCTGCTTCGGGCGAATTTCAAGTATTTTTTGCCTTTGTCAGTTATTCCTGGTTATTTGACCACCCCTGTCAAATAACCGCCGGTTACCCAAAATTCCCCCTTGGTGAGTACTCTTCGGTTCTGGTTGTGCGGACTATGCATGATATACTTGAACAATAGTACATATATCAGATGCTACATTGATTATATAATCTCTAGGAGTGATACAATATAAATAGGAATTCAAGAGGAATGGGTGCAACGATTGTTATGGCCCAGCGCATTGGAACCACCCGACTAAAAAAAAATCAAATGCTCCCACTAATCCAACTCTCGAACAAACATAACATAGCATTCCCTTTTATTCATTTATTATAAGTCTTTATTACAATGTTTTGTACATTTATCTCCCTAAATAAACCAAGTTTTCAACCTCAACGATTTCCTGATGTAAGATGACTCATTTGGGACCTTTACGCTCACCTATGATGAAGAAGAAAATGTGAAGATGTTGAAACCATAGTAACAACAAGAGAGGCAAGAGGTCGTGGCACTCTGAATGTTTGAGAGGAGGGGAAGCACTCCTTCCTCCAAGTTGCTTTAGCTTTAGTGGATAATACACACTTTCTTGCCATCATTGCATTGCTTTATGCATTTTGCCTCCCACTTTGCTAGCTTTTCTTTCATTTGCATCTCCCATTCCACCCCATTGTTCTTATATTTTGCCAACTCCAATTCTAGCATAGAAGCTTTGCTTAAGGCTTCACCAAGCTTCTTGTCAGGCTTCTTCGTCTGGTCTCTAGAACTCTTCCCTACACATTCTTTTACAAGTACTAGGTTTTCATAGTCCACCTTTGTCTTTTTTCATTCCACCACTTCATTTATCAAACTTTGAATTTCCACATTGAGCTTTAGGATATCTCTTCAGTACATGTATATATTCTATTTTTAGGCCTAAAAATAGAAAAATCGTATTTTTGTAAAATTGGCTAATGACAAAACCTTTCAACTTCTTGGGGAAAGACTTGTCGCATGACTCTCCACAATCCAAATCAAAACACTTCATATTATTGTCATATCCCCAATCTGCAACACTTTCCTTATTGCTATGTAATTGATGGTTGATGATGTTTATGCTTGCCTTTGGTGGCAAATGAGACTTTGTTATTGGTCCACTATTTTTCAGCATATTCAGACTTATATTATTACTATTAATGTGAGATTATGCCTCAACTCTTCATTGATGAATGATGTGCCCGTGCATATTATCATTTCTGTCCTGCATTACTTTTTAGAATTTATATGCTATGATTACTCAGTTGGCACAGGTAACACTAATGTGCTTTTGTGTGTGCCAATGCATGTGGGATTGAGGCACTGACATTGGTATTTCATGCTCAAGGTTGATCCCGACATGTATGCACATCGAGAATTCAGTTATATGGATGTTGTGATAAATTTGCTTCTGAAATGTGGCAAGCAAAAGGAAGGAAGCAACAGAACCCATTGTTTTGACGGCATTCTTTGACGTGTTCTAGACTTACTACAAGTTTGTCGCATGCCACCTTCTTCCACTTAAGGGGTAACTAGCTTCAATTTCGAAGTTGCCTGTTTTTGCTGCTAACCTCTACTTTGTTAGGGCCATGGGCTCCTACCTTCATTTTTTAATTGCAAATCCAAAGAAGCCTAAGTAGGTTGTGGCTTAAGTGTTTAACTTGATGATTAGACTTGAAGGCCATTAGGGCATGGCATGGTTACATTTCAAACTTAGTGGTCATACCACTTACCACTTAGAAGCCTAAGTTTAATGGGTTGTGAACCCCACCTTGGTATTCAAAATAAGTTCGATTTTGAACTACAGAAATAGTACGCAATGGCATTGAAATTTAAAAAGGATCTCAGACCTGACCAAACATTGGAAAGAGTTTTTTCTGGAATCTGAATCTGCTTGGAAGTACATTTGGGAAATAGACATGGAAATCGACCTAACCATGGTAAAAGGAAAGAGACCACGGTTGGAAATGTGGTAAGCGTTGCCCATTAGGTTTTTTGTCTTTCATTTGTAATCATTGTGTTAAGGCCAACCACTTGGCGAAGCCTTGGAAGATTTGGGGGTCGACTTGAGCATGTAGAAAAACTAAGATTATGAGGCATTTGTGGTCTGCATGGTTAGAGGCACTGATTGTGGGTTGAATCCTTGTCTGGTAAGTGGGTGTAGTGTTTTTCTTTGAATTGATTGGGGTCATGGCAAGGAGCCATTCGCAGTGTTTTTCTGTGAGCACCATTAAGTGCAAAATGCACATTTTTCCGTGGCGATTTTGGAACACATTGACTTTTGTTGGTTTACTAAGTCAAAAATGACTCTCTTGTTGCTGCATATGCCGTTTTTATGTTGTTTTTTTTCTCAACTGCAACAAGACCTATAAGCCTGCCCGGTTAATGGAAATCGGGGTTTTTATTTGGTGCCTTAGATAGCTAAGACGTATTGGGGGGTCTTTTGTTGTGGGCTCAAGATTTGGTGAGCTGCTGACATTGAGTAAAAAAGAAAACAAATTCAGGGTTTTGAACCCATAACCTACCTAAGTCTACATTTCTAGGCAAGGTTTCTTGTATCCTTTACTTCCTTTTGCCCTCTTTGTTTCCATTACTGAGATGTTGGGATATGTATATGGAAATGAGGGAAAGAAATGTGATTTGAGTTCCGTGCTTGTATTAGGAACTTGGACAGTAATTTATGCTTGCATTTTACTCAAGCAAATATGGAAAATACATGTTCAGGTTTCATTTCTAAAATGCATTGTTAGTTTATATGAAAACATATTTAGGTCTGACCTTGTACGTATTCTAGAAATATGGCGTAGATCTGAACTATCGTGTTTATGAGGAACCTTGAAGGGCTTTCTGATTGTGCATTCTAAGAATAATCCTTGGCTTGGGTGCTAGGAAATGAAAGCAAAACTGGAATTTCTCTTTCAGTTGAATGAAACTAATTTGTCGCATGAAGTTGGATGGCTGTATACCTTTCTCCTTGGCTCAAATTTGCATTAAAACAATAGTTGATTAGATGTGAGTTTCAGGACATGTCGTGCTGCATGCAATTAACAATGCACTCTTCCAGATGCAATCATTTGTACGAAGCATTGTCCATTCACTCAATTGATTTAGACAACTTGGTGTGTGGAAGTGGAAAAATCCCAAGGCAAAATTGTTAAGTTAATTTTCATGGGCATTTCAGGTTATCTGTACTTGTATAAGATAAGATAATTATATTAATGTCCAACAAATGACCACAAAAGATAAGGCATTATTGTGCCTTGCTTGGATAACCAGACTTTGCATAAACCAAGTAATGTTGTTGGATGCTGGATGCTTTTGGAAGTCAGTATTCATGGAGACTCGTTAACTATAGCATTACAAATCTACTATGAGATAGAATTTAAAATAGATCTATGAACACTTGGATCATTTTATATTACTCTGCATAGATGTTGAATCAAAATTGTTGTGTGGATTTTACTATATTGTTATATTGTTTGATCTCGAGGAAAGGCAGCGACCTTTCGCCCTTTCACCATGAGTCAAACAAGTGGCCACTAATTGACAGCAATACTCAAGGCTACATTTGGGCAGGCACTTGCATATTCTTGTCCATTAGCAACAGTATGCTTAAGGCATAACACAATATTGCGTATCCACTTGGTGAATGTTTTTGCAAATTATTATTTTGATAGGTTAAGAAAGTTGCCGTAATCACAAAAGATCCAAAGAACTACATGGGCCCTGATCCCACATCAAGTGGGTATGTATGGCAGCTTGTTTCATGAGCAAGGCCCCAGAACACTTTTCAGCAGGGGCTCAACAACTCATGTAGAGTATATGACAACCCTAGGTTCGATTCAAGCCACTTATTGCCTGTTGCTTGATCGGATGTTTGTGTCTTGTTTGTTTGACCTTTAAACTTGCGGGGAATTAATTATGTGTTATACATTAAGGATTCATAGGTTTGTAGAGCCATTATAATAATTGCCTTTTATGTAACATGGACTTTTAAAGAATGTAAAGTTGTATGTGATTAAAATAGCCTTGGAATGTAGGCGAAGTTTTAATGTAAAAACATTGACTGGGTCTTAACTACTACATGCTATTTATTTATTTAAGAAACTTGTAATTTGATCAAGAAAGTCTTTAAAACAATGAACATGGGATATGTGCATGGAATGGTGAAAGTGAATTGATATTGAATTCTATGAAATAGGAATGGAATAGGGAAGCATCGAAAATAAAATATTTGCTTCTTGCTTATGATCTCTAAATGGACTCACTGCTTAATCACATAAATTAAGGAACGAAGAATGAACCCTACTAAATTATAGACTTCTCTTTTTTTATAGATAATGACCCTTTTCTTAACTTAAGAATAAGTCTTGTGAAAGCAAGTATTAATCATAAGCAAAAGTGGTACAAGGAAAGAATTTAAGTCTAATACTTTAAATGCTTAATCTCACTTGAAAATTGAAAGGACAGTTGATGAATTGGGTTTTGCCATGTCAACTCGGAGGTCTGTCTTATCGGGCCGATTTGTAAATCAGCAAAGCAAGAAAAGAGAATACTTATCTTTAAACATTAAATGAATCTAGTAAAGCTGAATTTAAGTGGACAATTCTTATTGATATACAATATGTTGAAGGGCTTAAACTTGAGAATAAGCTTAAGTAGAAAACACTCATAAATGCTTAAGGAATAGCATAACAGATCTTGTCGCTGATTTGACCTTAAAGATCTCAAGTTATAAAATGGAATTTAGGGGAACATACTTCATTTAAGTTTTAAAGGACATAGTTCCAAAATGATGATTACTTGCATGTGAAAGACATGAAGAGGTCTATATCGCAGGACCATTAAGCCAAGTAATGAGGGTAAGGATGTACGATATCAACAAATCCAATTTCATAGAATGTGATAGATTTCTTGATATGTTATACATGGGTCTTCACATTAAAGATAGCGAACCTGTGATCACTACGAATAATAGATAGATTGCCAACCTAAACAATAATGTATAATCATAGTTCAGCTTAAAGGGAAGTATAAAGATCAGTCTGATAAAAGACAAACCATTCAGAAATTAAGTGAATAACCTTATTAGAGAAACCCACTATAATATGAGGTCAAATCAAGAAAGGTTGTTGGGAAGACATTGGTGAGACAAACCAATTTGTTCGATTGGCTTATTGACTTTTTAATCTGACCTTTGCAAGCATAAGTTAAGCAATTTGTTGGGTCAATACATTCCACAAAGAGAGTTGTGGATCCATTTGAGGGTGATGACCATTTGATGAAAGGAATGTACTTAATGTGTAAGGTCTTGAGATAACACCGATAACAATTGGGTTTGGCCCGCTTCGCCTATTCCACCTTATTTATGAACTAAACCATACTTGGGGCATCCCTTGGCAATACGTAAGTATCTAAAGTGAAATAAGAAAATGAATATGAGAGGGCTTTCCTAATTCTAAAAACAGAAACATTGGCGATGCTTAACTTTAAGGACACGATCCAATTTGGTAGAAACAAACTTTTATGACTACAAGCTAAGTAGCGAATAAAGGTAAACAGAGACACATGGTGCAGGAGCTAAGTAATGCGTGGTTACTAAACAAACACCTAGTTGCAATGAATACAGTACAAAAATTTCAGTCAATTGCAAAAAGTGCAACTTGTGTAATTTACACTTACGACATGAATATGGGAAAGCACAAAAAAAATTGAGTCCCTATTTTCGGAACTCTTACATCTAGCACTAGAGCCCCAATTGCCTAACACTAGGGAACTTTGGTATAACATCCACAAAATGGGATCGAAATACTTAAATTTGGATTTTTGCTAAATCCTATTTACTAGAAACTATACATTGATATTTTCACCAATTTTTTACGAACTTATAAAAATAAATCAAATATATAAAAATTCTGATTTCAAACACTGAATTCTTCATTTGTCTTATATAAATATTCCAAATAAGAATAGTCAAATAATCAAAGTGAAGCACAAGTGTAACTCCTACATGAAGTTACCACAATAGGCGTCAAGGGTTTTCGTCCTTGAGTCTAATTACAAATGAGGGTTTTCATCCTCAAATACATTATCGAAGCTGCTATCCAAATATGAATATTTATTGAATAAAATCTTACAATGCTCTTTCTCCACGGATTGCCCGTCATAAATACCCTTCAAGTGGCTTTTCCCAAATGGTGCGACTGCCAAAGGAGTGGTGTCCCTTGAAACCTCATATGGGACGACTTGCTTTGGATGTTGTTCCTTCATTATGGCACCCCATTCATGTGGGATGACTTCATCCTTTGCACTTTCTTTATTTTTAAAAAGGGACATTACAATCCTCCCTTCCTGAAATTGCTTGTCCTCAAGCAATAGTAAGTTGGGATGCTCTAAAATGGTTGCTCCTTCCCATGTGGCATCCTCAACCGGCAAATTTTTCCAATGGATCAAGAATTCTTTCATGCTTTTGCTTCTTATCCTTTTCTCATAGACCTCAAGGATGGCTTCAGGTATTAAGATCAACTTGCCTTCATCTAATGGGGGTAGCTCTATAGAAGGGATAATATGTTGTCCAAGCACCCTTTTTAGGCATGAAACATGTAAAACATTATGTATTCAGCTACATCCGGGTATTCCAATTCGTAAGCAACCTCGCCCACTCTCCTCATGATATTATATGGACTACAGAATCGTGGTCTCAGTTTCTCAGCTCCACTTTGCTTGATAGAGGATTGCCTATAGGGCTGTAATTGCAAATATACCATGTCTCCCACTTCAAATCCCCTCTCTATTCTATGTTGATCTGCATACAACTTTTGTTGATTCTGCACCTGTTGAAGATTGTCCTTGAGAGCTCTAAGGATATCTTGACTTTGTTGGATCAAATCCTTAGCTCTCGGAACTCTACTATCTGAAGATTTGAAAGGTGTCATTCCAATTGACATGTGATAAGAGGTATTATAGCAGAATTCTCCTAAATGCAGCCATCTGATACATGCATTTTGTTGTCTTGACACATAATTCCTTACGTACCCTTCAATCAACTTATTTATTGCTTCTGTTTGACCATCTGTTTGAGGATGATAACCTATACTTGGGGTCATTCAGTGCCTACTAAGCGAAATATTTATTGCCAAAATGAACTGATAAATCTGCTATCTCTATCACTAACAATGTTCTTTGGCAACCCATGTAATTTAAATATTTTTCTAAAAAATATTCCAGCTACCCAGGGGGCACCATACTTAGTGGGAAGCAAAAAGAAATGAGCATACTTTGTCAAATGGTCAACAACTACAAAGAGGCAACTCTTTCCTTGAACCACGGGCAACCTAGTAACAAAATCCATTGAAATCCCTTCCCATTTTTTAGTAGGAATGGGCAAGGGTTGCAACAATCCTACTGTAAATTCATGCTTTATCTTGTTTCGTTGGCAAGTAGGACACTCCTAAATGTACTTAATAACTTCACCTTTAAGCCCTTTCCAAGAGAGCTTATCTCTTACTTTTTTATGTCTTAAAATAGCTTGAGTGGCCAGCCAATGGGCTGTCATGAATGGCATTTAAAATTTTATGCTTAATCTTTGATTCATGTACCAAAAAAATCCTATTCTTATAAAGGATGAGACCTTTTGCTACCTTGTATCATTCGTCCCCCATCTTCCCCTCTAAGACAGCATTAGCGAACTCATTTTTGACATACTCGGCTGTTATAAAAGCCTTCCAATCAGCTGCAATCATAGACATGGATCACAAATATGGTTTTCTTGACAATACATCTACCACAATATTATTTTTTCCCTTCACATATTCAATATCAAAATCAAAGGTTTGGACCTTGCTCACCCATTTTTGTTGTCTATCGTTAAGATCCTTCTGATTTAAGAAAAAATTTAGACTGTTATGATCTGTCCTTACCACAAATTTACCACATACAAGGTATTGTCAGAACTTGGCTAGTGCATGCATGATTGACAACATTTCCTTGTTGTAGATAGAGTACTTGTGTTCGTGTTCTTTAAGATTTCTGCTTTCAAATGCAATTGGATGACCTTGCTACATTAGAACAACACCTATTCCGTCACCTGATGCATTGCATTCCAACACAAAGGGTAATGAAAAATTAGGTACAGCCAAAACTGGACATGAACTTATTTCTTGTTTAAGTTTATCGAACCAGCAAAAGGCTCCCCTTTTTGTCAAATTAGTCAAAGGTACAGCTAGTCGAGAAAACCCTTTAATGAACCTCAAGTAGTAAGTGCATAATCCTACGAACCCTCTAAATTGAGCTATGGTAGTAGGAGGGGGCCAATCTAATATAGATTGGATCTTTTCTTGATCAACATGCGCTCCCTATCTATTGATAACATGCCCCAAGTATAGAATCTCCGACATTCCAAATTCGCATTTAAACATTTTTGCAAAAAGGGATTGCTGCTCCAATATTTCCAGCACTATATCTAAATGTTTTAAGTGTTCCTCCCACATCTTACTATATATCAATATAGCATCGAAGAAAATTAAAACAAACTTTCTCAAGTGCTTACCGAAGATATGATTCATGTAAGACTGAAAGGTGGTTGGAGCATTGGTCAATCCGAAGGGCATAACCAGAAACTCAAAATGACCATAATGACATTTGAATGTCGTCTTCTGAACATCTTCCTCATGCACCCAAATTTGATGGTATCCTTTTGTTAAACCAATTTTGGAAAAGAAAATAACTCCATGGAGTTCATCGGTTAATTCATCAATTCTTGGTATCAGATATTTGTTCTTAATGGTCTTCTTATTCAATTGTCAGTATTCAATGCACATTCTCAAAGTGCCATCTTTCTTCTTAACTAAGACCACTAAAAAATCAAAAGGACTTGAACTCGGCTTAATATGCCCCATTTCTAGCAATTCTTTGATAACCTTTTCAATCTCCTCTTTATAGATTCTAGGGTGGCAGTAAGGTGTAATTATTACTGGCTTGGTACCGGTTTCTAACTCAATGATATGCTGAAATCCCCTGTCCGGTAGTAGCCCAGGTGGAATATTTTCAAAAACCTTAGCATGTTTATCAATTATGGGCTGAATATCTTCATGGTATATCCGATGTTCCAACTTTGTAGAGCTCACCAAACATTGTGCCACCCAAGAAACTTGGTCTTTCCTGAATGTCCTTTCCATCCTCTTGGTTGTAATTACTTGGGGGGGCTTCATTAGCCATGCCTTGAAGCACCACTTCTTTCCCATCTACTTAAAATTTTAATTCCATGGTTTGATAGTTTTGGGTAAATTCCCCCAAAGAATGTAGCCATTGAGCACCTCGCACCAAATCTTTTTCACCAATGCCTACTACATAGAAATCATCGTTTTTTTAATGTCTTCCCAATGTGAAACCAAGTTGTCGAATTTTTCAAATGCATGGAATGGTAAAACTATCAACAAATTTCACCTTAAAACCTTGAAATTCTTCTGCTTTCAAACCCATTTTTGTCACCAGTCCTCCCTCAATGAAATTGTGGGTGGCCCCACTATCTACCAACATGATGATTTTTTGCCCTTGCAGACTCCCTCTTACTCTAAAGGGGTGGTATCTAGGAGTGCCTAAAAAAGTGGCAAGAGTACCCTTTGATATCTTTTCCACTTCTTTTGGTTCATGTACCATTTCTTCGGCCTCAACTTCTTCATTGGATTCACCATCTAAAACAACTTCTATGTAATGGACTTGTCCCTTTCCAAGGCAACGATGACCTAGTATCCAAGGATCCTTACAAGTGAAGCATAAGTTTTTCCTCAGCGCATTTCTTGTTTCCGACTCCTTACCTAGTTTAGGCCGTTCTCTTGGTTGGAATCCTCCCGATTGAAATGGCCTTCTTTGTTGACCATATGATGCCATCCGTTGTTGTCCAGAAGGCGGGATCTATGGTTGTCCACTATTGGTTGTTCTTGGTTGTGCAAATGGTAGAATTCTATTTCTCAACATTGAGGTCTCCAAATCCAATGCCTTTTTGATTGCTTCTTGGAGGGGAGGGGAAAAGGCTTTGACTAAACCCCTGAGTGGCCCAATCAATCATTCCATGAACAATACTACAAGCCTCCTTTTAGTAACATCCGGAACCATCACGACGAGCCTCTAAAATTCAGCCACATAGTCTTCCACATTGGTTATTTGTTTCAATAGTGTCAATTTCCGAAAATAAATTTTGGGGTCAATTCTATCGAATCTTTCAATCAACCTCCTAGTAAATTCATCATATGATTTAATGAGATATTATTCCCGAAAATGAATTTCGAGGTCAATTCTATCGAATCTTTCAATCAGCCTCCTAGTAAATTCATCATATGATTTAATGAGATCATGCTCTTGTGTAATCCACCCATAATACCACCATTCATGAGTTATTCCTTCAAGATGAGGGTTGCGAATTCGATCACTTCTTCCATCATAGGTCGGAGAGATAAGTAGGTATCAAATTTTTATATCCATGTTCAAATTGTGCATTTATTAGAGCCATCAAAAGTAGACGAAGTCAATTACCCAAAGCATGTTGAAGATCTCTTTAAGTAGTTTGGGCCCTGAGGTCTATGCTCCGTCCAGCTACCATTTCAATTTCTTTTCATGACCATCAAATTTGTCAATGGTATTTCCCTATTTATTTCATCTAGAAGGGTTCGATATTCTTCAAAACCAGATATAAGGTCCTCTCCCAATGAAGTTTGGGTTTCTTCTTCCATAATTGATTCTTGTTTTGAGATAAATTTAGGCTGAAAAGGTCTATTTGAAAAACTCATGTTTTTTTTTTGAGGGAATTGATTATTGTTAGTATTAGAATAACTATTTTCACCATTTTGATATCTATGATTTGTCATAGATTGCATTGCAAGAGCTAATTGAGTCATTGTATTAGCCAATTGTTCATGTCCTTGAATAAGCCTATCAATTCGTTCATCATCATCTCGGTTCTTCTCTCCCATATTTGTCGTTTCTTCTCCCTTTTCAGTTTCTTCCATTTACTGATCTAAACCCTTATTTCTATTTCTCAAATAATAGCGGATCTCTTTATCATCACCTTGCATGAAGTTTTCCCCACAAGCTGGTAGAGCAAAAGCTCTGATACCACTGTAATATCCACAAATAGAATCAGAATACTTAAAATTGGATGTTTCCTAAATCATCTTTACTGGAAACTATATCATTAATTTTTCACGAATTTATAAAAATAAATCATATATAACAAATTTCTGATTTCAAATATTGAATTCTTGATTTTTGTCTTATACAAATATTCCAAATAAGAATAGTCAAATAATCAAAGTGGAGCACAAGTGTAACTCCTGAATGAAGTTACTATTGACAATTCTTCCACAAGGCAGATTGTCTCTTGCCATTCGGAAAATTCCAATCTCCATCCAAGGAAAGAAAGAATACATTGGGAAAGAATACATTGCTTTTTCTTTGGTAAGGGCCTTTGCTACAACAGGATCCCTTCGGACTTTTGTCCGAAGGAATGGTTCATCAAAGAAGGCTTCTGCTAAGGACACAACTTCGGAGAAGTGCTAAGGACATAAGTCCGCAGGAAATAACAAAGGAAAGAGCCTAAGACAAATGAAGTAATTCCTTCGGACTTTTTGTCCAAAAGAATACTTCAGAGAATCCAAAAGTCCGCCCAAAAAGCAAGGAAAAGCCAAGTAATAAAAAACAAGAAACCCGAAGGGCAAGGTACCCTTCGGAAGGGTCATTTTCAACAATCTCGAAGGGCACTTACCCTTCGGGAAGGTACACGTCAAATTCGGGACCCCTGCAAAACCCCGGGTGCTCTACAATTTTTCTGACAAAGGCGCAGATGAAGGGACAGAAGCCCTTGCGGAAGGCACTTGGTCGGTGCCTGGACCTTTGTGCAAAGTCCGAAAGTCCAATCTCAACAAAGAGCAAAGGCAAAAAGTCCGAAGAAATTCGGAGAGGCCCGTGCAAAAAAGCCGACAACAAAGTCCGAAATCAACAAAAAGCAAAAGGCAAAGGACAAAGGATTAATTCCTTCAGGCTTTTTGTTCAAAGGAATTCCTTCAAACAAAAAGTCCGAAGAAATTCGGAGAGATTACAAGGAAGACAAATCCGTGGAAAAAGTTCAAAACAGGTGAAGGCAAAGACGAAGGATTAATTCCTTCGAGCTTTTTGTCCGAAGGAATTCCTTCAGACAAAAAGTCCAAAGAAATTCGGAGAGGAGCCGCCAAAAGAGAAAACCCGACAGAACGAAAGCCCGAGCAAAGGAAAAGAAAAGGAGTATATCCTTCGGAAAAAAGTCCGAAGGCATTCCTTCGGACCTTTTGTCCGAAGGAATACTTCGGAGGATAAAGCCGAGGGAATAAAGCCGAAGGAAATCAAAGGTAAAGTCAACAAGAATTCCGAAGGAAATAAGAAGACTAAGGGGCCTGACAGAAAATAAGCCCGAGAAAATGCCAAAGGGTGACGTCCCGCAAGACGTCAAATTTTGACCGCAGGAAGTAACCATTGAAACAAAGGTAAAGCCAAAATTCCGAAAGAATTAAACCACAGGAAGTTGACCTCAAATTAAGCGACGGGAAGTTGAAAAAAGGCCAAACGGAAGAAATATAGACAATACATCCAAATATAGAATCCCGCCAGAAATAGACATGAACAGGCAGACCAGAATAGGATAAAATACATGCAAGCAAGGGCTATTTTCGATCGACCGGTCAAAGCTTCAGTTGACTGGTTGTTGAAGTCTTGCTCATCTCCGGATCAACTCATCTAAAGGTCCAACTCAGCGTCAACCGGAGTTCTAAATTCGAACGTCGAGTTGACTGTTCTAGATTTAGAGTTGACTAATTGTTAAATGCCACATCTACCAGGAGTTTCCCATGCAAAGGAGAAAGATCTCTTCGTCCAACTCAGCTTATCAAAAGGTCAACTCAATCTTTCAGACAATCATCTCAAACGTTCCAGCAACTCACATAGAGTTCTAAAAATGACATTGTTGTGGATCTCCATGCAAGAGAGGTGGGTGGTTCAGAGCAAAGACAAGTTCACTTCCTCAAGCGCAAGAAGCTTCATGCAAAGACAAAGGGAAAACATATTTTTATTGAAAGGCCAAGTCAATCTTGAGTTAATCCAAGTTAATCCTTCTCTTAAATTTTTCAATGCCAATCTTTGGCTTTTGTAATTCTCTATAAATTGGCTTTCAACCTTGATTAAAATCATCCCTCTCTTGGTAGACCAGACTCTGCCATTAGTGAGTTGTGTAACCTCTTTAATCAATAGAAAGACTGTACTTTCAGATTTCAAGTGTTGGCATAGTGTATATTCATTCAGCAATTTGTATGTGGTAGATTTCTCTCCCTTCCCAAATTCTGATTCGTACCTAGTTGCTAGCTTATCATTATGGAGGTCATGTTAGGTGTTCTTTATGTCTTTTGCTGAAGCTGTAAGTGGATGTTAGGTGGCTGCAAAGTGTTTTGTATCAGACCTCTCTCCATCATTTTCCCTCATGTTTTGGTCATTGGATCGAACCTTCTCACGAAATACTTATGCATAAGTGATTGGTTGAAATCAAAGGTCTTCCTTTTCCCTTGTTTGTTCAGTGTTCAAGGTTTCAAGTTGAGTGGATCAATCTTCTAGTGTATCACCTTTATTAGGTAGGATTTCCCCTTAAAGTTTCCTTCTCCCTTTTCCATGGTAGTCCGCAACATAGAGAAGAGATCCTCATTGATACATCTTACAGGAACCAGCGTTCTCTGGAGGTTCTTCTCACCATTGAGGCACCCACCCTCGTGAGAAGATCCCATTGTTTCAACCGGATAAAGGATTGGCCATTTCATGCACATCTTCGATTCAGGGCGCAGCTCCAGGTTGACAACAGTTACCACAATAGGTGTCAAGGGTTTTTGTCCTGGAGTCTAATTACAAATGAGGATTTTCATCCTCAAATGCATTAACTGGGCTGCTGCCCAAATATGAATATTTATTGAATAATATCCGATCGTGCTCTTTCTCCATGAATTGCCCACCATAAATACCAAATGGTGCGACTTCCCAAGGAGTGGCATCCCTTGAAACTTCACATCGGACGACTTGCTTTGGATGTTCATTCATTATGGCGCCCCATTCATGAGAGACGACTTCATCATGTGCACTTTATTTTTAAAAAGGGACATTACACTAAGTTAGCTTAATAAGGTACAATTAGAAATATTGCACCTATGGAACTAGTGAATATATCCACCAAGCTAGGGCTCAAAAAAATCAAGAAAAACATCAGATTAGTGTTGTAGATGATGAAGATGAGGATTTTGTCACTATACCAGGATCTCAAGCAAGTAAGTCTCCAAGCCTCTCCTCTCCTAGTGGAAACAAAGATACTTCCAACTCACCTGCTAATGCCTTCCATGTTTATACTATCAGCAATCTTCATAAGTCCACTCACATCTCAATTTCCATAAATAGTCAATAGATCCCCTCAATTTTTCATCAATCACAAGCGAATGCCTCAAAGCATCATCACCCTCATGCAGAACACGACCACAACTCTCTGATAAGTAAGGCTTTACTCACCATATATGAAACACTTGAGGTTTTGCATGATCATATTAGAATGTATAGTATTCAAAGCCCTCAACTTGATAATATCATTGCAAATATCTACAAGTGCATTCTTTTACTCTCAAATGCGCTCCAACAACAGAATAAGTGGATAGATTCCATTAAGTTTCTCTTTGGTGATCTAGCAAGGCCGAGGATGGAAAACAATGAGCTAGTCGCCAGTACTATCAGCCAATTCCCAAGGGACAAGATTTTGGCCATGTCGGAATAAGCTCTTAATCTCACTTTGTAATGTCCCATTTTTTAAAATTAAAGTAATACCATCGCAAAAATAAAAAGTATTTTTAAATACTTAATAATAAAGGTAATTAATAGAAAAAACACTTTATGTTATAAATTTCACTTAAGTTGGAGCCTTTTAAGGGTCATGGGCACGTAAGGCCTAAAGTGAAATTATAAGGAGTTCCTTTCAATATTTTTAAATTAACTCTTCCCTCCAAATTGGGCACTACACTTGAAGGCTATTTAAAGAGCATGAGGGCTCAATTGAAGAGGATGTGTGCATATGCTATTTTGGAGAGAAGTTAAGTATGTCAAGCTTGATCATCTTTGGCATAATTTCTTGGAGAATGTTACCCTCCAAGAGCTATGAGGCTCTATAAAACGGTGTCTGTCGACACCACCTATTGAAGGAAATATTGTGAATCTATTTGAAGTATCAATTGAATTTTTTTAGCTAATATTGCAGTTGTAGCGAATCATTTGGAGGGCAAAGATCAAGCAAAATAGAAGGGTTCGTAGTCTTCAAGGTTGGCGAATGAGAGTGAAGGTCAAGGAGGGCTGTCTAGACCTAGAGCGACCACTTAAGGGCTGGAAAAGATTTCAATTTGGAGGATTTAGTCGATTAAAACATCTCTTAGGGTTTTAATATTTTTATCTATTTTTTCCTAAGTGGAGCGATCCATTGGTGAGGTTTGATTGATGTGTTTTGGACACATTGATGCTCGAAAAATATTATAAAATTACTTGCATACTTTTTGGGTGGAAAACTAAGGTTTTCAAAACTTCGGAGCAATTTTCAGTGACCTTCCCATAGAAGAAAAATTCTTATTTATGTTTCCTTAGAAAGCTTATATTTTTAGCTTCGCTTTGAGCTATCACTTGATTACAAATTTTAAGTATTTTCAGAGTTATGAGTTTATGAAGTCTCAGCTGTATTTTGGGCATAAAATTCACAATTATATTGACCCAAACTGGCATATCTTTCCCTCAACATCTATGCAAAAAAGAAATAAATGAGGTAAATCCTAGTAAACTACAATCTTGATAAGCAATTTAATTACAATAACAACCATATCACATATCACAAATCCTAGTTTAAAAAATATACAAGAACGCAACTGTGAGTGGAGTTTTCATAATTCTGATTAAAATGTCAAATTCATAACGTGACAATATCTAACAAATATATTAGCTTTATAAGGATAGTTGGAAGGTACATGAATTTTACTAGAACAACAGTGTATGTGAAATAAGAACTAGATTGGTTCACACCTTGTGTGAACCAAGCGTTTTTCAATTATTTTGAAATCAGCCTCCCTTTTGTCATGATAGCCTAGAATACACAATCCTTGTAACAAACGACAGAACATAGGCACTTCTAAGTTCAAACCATCCTAAGTTTAAGAATGCAACACAAGTCCTGCTACATGAATTTAAATTAACTATAAGTTGTATAATCTGTTAAATTAGACAACCAGTTGATACGTACCTTCCTAAGACATTTTCCACCATTTGATCTGGTAAACACCCATTCCTCTAGAAGAGCCTGAAACAAAGCAATAAGAATGTTATAAATTTATAATAGATATATAGTGAACATTGTATTAAAGAATGATTTGCATAACTATCAGTGATTAGCAAATACAAAATATAGTTGCATTTAACTGATGAAATTTTGAAATGTCCCCTCTTGGGCAGATTTAAAAAAAATTGGGTTTTCCAACAAACCCTAGGAATGGAAAATATAAATTCTGACTTTTATTTATTGAAACCCTAACAGAAAATTACAGAATTCTAAAAATGATTATTTAGGCACCAAAATGAATTTCTCCAACATCAAATAACCCTCATAAAATTGCAGAATATTCAAAATATTTATTTGACCTCAAAAGACTGATTTTTGGACAATTTGTAGTCTTGAAAATTACAATAAACCAACACTGAATCAATGAAGGATGAAGTGGGGTTTTTCACCCCCCAATTGTTGTTCCAACTGAAAATCAAACCCTGGTTGCCATTCACCACACCTCTAGAAGTCTGCTAGGGCTGCAATGATCCACCAAGAACCTGCCCTACTGCTACACTGACCTTACATAAACAGCCAACTAGATTGCTCAACTCCCAAGATTTGTAAAACTAATCTACTACTACCTCGAAGCTATTCAACTGAATCGCCCACCTCCTAGGGCTATCACATCTAGTTTGATCACCTTCAAACTATCCCAAACTCAATCACCGCCCTCCAAGGTGACCCTTGCACCAGAAAAGGAGGAATTGATGCACAATGTGACTCCTAAATGAAGCCACTAGAAGAGTATTGAGGGTTTTCGTCCTCATACTGAAGCCAATGAGTATTTTCATCCTCAAGAGCTAAGAATGCAATCAAACAAGATTAACATCAAATGAATTAATCAATAGATGATAGATAAATGCCAAAAATAGACTTCTCCACCTTCTTTTATACCTTTCCCCACTCAAACTCCAAGCTTATTTTATTTTAACAATAAAACATAAGCTGCCAACATTACTTTTTGGCTACTTAGTCATATTGTTAAGTTTACTTTAAAGTATTTAAGAATACTTTTTATTTTAAGAATAATAATAATATTAAGTTGCCCAAAAGATTAGAAATGACCACGCCAAACTTAAATAATATTATTAATTATTTTAATCTAAAAGGGGGACATTACTATCCGCCCTTTCCAAAATTGCTTGTCCTCAAGCAATGTTGTTTTCCACTGCCTGGATCCCAAATCCACCTTTGTTGATTTGTGGTTATAGCCTTGTGCTCCAATGATTCCATTAATGCTATTGTGGGTTGTCCCCTTCACTTCATGGCACAAAACAACTTTCATGTAGGCTGAAAACAGTCCATAACAGCCACATACCTCCTTGCATCTCATCCCCATCAGCATTAGGATGGCTGGGATGTTTGTCCCTAATAGCGGACATCCTTTACTAACATCATCACGCAAGGAAACTCTCCCAAAATATACAAAAGCACAACTGTTCACGATTGATGACAGCAGCTCATGATTTGGAATTATCAAAATCAACAGCATGACAATGGTCCAGCAACTGTTAAACTGATTTTCCTTCCATAAATCAAAGATGTAAAGGCTGGAAACTGCCATGTACAATCTAAAAAAACTTCAACAAGGGTAATGAGCTGGAAACTCCACTGTGTGACCACAAACTCTTCATCCTTGAGTTTCCTTTTATCAAGTAAATATGACTAATGCATGCCAACACTTAGGCTCACCTCTTCTAGATTGTGGTTACACTAAATACCTTGGACTCCAAAAGTTTTTATCATGATGCCCCAGGTAATACCATTCGAAAAACGGTTTGGATTAGAATGATGCTATCTGATTGGTGGTTGTAACAGTGGTACATGGCTCTGACTTTCTCCCCAATTAGCACTAAAGATGCTGGAATGTTTGCAATTCATGATCTTAATATGTGAGACCTCCTGCACATCACATCAAACAAAGAAACCCTCTCCATACTAGCAGATCTATAGCTGCTCAAAGATTCTCAGTCCAAAACATGATATTACCAATATCTCATTAAGTGGCCACCTTAGAAAAGTTATGTGAAGCACACCCACAATAGTCCAAACATTATCATAAGAAGTTACCTCATCTAGACCCATGCTATAAGAATCATTGCATACCTTGTGTGTACCCCAAGTACTAACAAGTTTTTGTGCCTTATCAAATAAATATACCCCATGGACAGCCAAAGCATGACTGAAGTGTTGCATTCATTTACTAAAAATCAGAATGGTGGTGGCTGTAAATCATCTTATAACAACTGCACATTCCTTTGGATTTTCATGATTACTTTGAATTTCACGAGTTCCTTCCATGCTGCTCAAAGTATGACTGAAGTATTGCGTTTCCTTACTAAAAATCAGAATGGTGGCGGCTGGAAAACATCTTGTAACAGCTGCACATTCCCCATTCCTCCAAGAGTGGCAATCTTGAATGTAGTTTGAGACCCATCTAACCATGGCCTGTTGATTCATATTATCTTGATTATCAAAATTACATTTGTTTGGCTGACCACCTTTCCTCAACAAGCATTACGTGGGAACTATCTCTGTTTTATCAACACCTATGACCTCATCTTCAAATGTGGAATTCAACTCCAAGGAACAATCTATGAATTGATCCTTCACAACTTTGTTAGAATACACTATGTATCCTATATGACTCTTCATGAGCTCCTTTTCTAACCAATTGCCAAAGATGAAGAATGCCAGAGTAGATTCAATACTTTTATTCGCTTATTCAAAATTTTACCCAAATGCCAACATAATGTCTAAACACCACCATACACTTATTCTGAAAAATATGAATATCAACATGATGTTTACTTGGTTCATATCTAGAAATATCTCTGAAACTCCATATTATGATATGTAGGCAGCTTTGTGACTTATCTTCCTGATCTTTGACTACCACTGTCGAATCATGATGATGCAAACACAACCAGTTACACAAATATAGCCCATTATATATGGAGAATATCATGTTATTGTTGAATGGTATATTAGCAACGGAATCAAAACCCGTAGAAGAAAAGAAAACTGTTGTTGCCTTGTCTAGCATACCATGGACCTTGTATAGGAGACAGTCATTTGCCAACTTATTACCAAACACCATGTCCCATAGTATGATACATTCATTTGCAAATATGACTATTATTTGGGCAATTGCACTCTCTATCCAACCATCAAATATGAATCCAACAATGATGGTATTGGTATGAATCTGATTACCTTGTAAATACTGAATGTTTTGTTGTTGCAGCTGCTGATCAGTGGCTTGTAACTAAGATATTTGGCTCTTGTGATTCAACCACTAAATCCCATTGTCATTCATAATATTTGCCTCATGCTTTTCTAAGGTCAATTCTAATTTTTTCCTTATCCATTTGCATAGGTTAATGAAATTATCAAAAGCATTGATATTGAAATCAGAATTCTATCCTTTAGAGATCTCAAAATGTACCCTGGATTCCATACCCTTATGCAAAATCCATTTTGGGCCAAAGGCTCTATCTTTATTCTTTCACCATGCTTGGAATGATGGCTGAACTAAAATAGAGCAGTGCTCTCATTCCCATATAGCAATTGACATTATAAGAGTGCTTACAAAGATGACAACAAATCTAAAATGGCATAGTATGAAACAACAAACCTAAAATATGACTTTCCTTTTTATACCTTGAGCTGGAATCCAATTGGTTACCTTCCTTTGCCGAATTAGAATTTGTTGAGATACCCTCAACACCTCTAATACCAACAAAGCTCTGATGGTGGTCTGATCTGAAAATTTCTGCAAGCTAGAAACCAACATTAGTAACTCGTGAAGCCCATATTTCATGTTCATGCCTCCCAACAAATTTTTCCGAGAACTCCACCTCATAACCTTCTCGATTTGCAACATTACTTCCATATTCTAGGCTGTCATAGAGTTGATCCAAAAGCTTTTCTTTTTTTAATGCTTTAGAGAGATTTTTATCAACTCTACTATATTGAAGACTCGTAAATTTGGCATTAACCAAAAATTCCTTTCCAAATCCTCGCAAAACTAATTTTTCTCCATGTTCTACCCTAACAATTGAAGAATCCTTTCCCCTAATTTTTTGAAGGTGTTGTTTTGTTTGAGTGGTTATCAACTTAGCTTCCTTAGCTCTGCTTCACAATTCATCATACCTTTCTTGGGT
The DNA here is from genome assembly GCA_037957365.1 of Torreya grandis. Classification (NCBI taxonomy): domain Eukaryota; kingdom Viridiplantae; phylum Streptophyta; class Pinopsida; order Cupressales; family Taxaceae; genus Torreya; species Torreya grandis. The sequence goes on from JARHVA010001602.1 coordinate 1,989,345, forward strand.
CTTTATCACATCCTCCGCACTTGCCTGCAATGTAGTTGGTTTCATTTCAAGACTACGATCCACTTTTGTTTCTATCCCTTTCCTCATCATAAGGGCAGAAATCTCACCCTGTTGGGCTGGAACATTTTTTTCACTTTCCTTTTATATGATAGGTGCCTCCATAGGTTGTTCCCTCTACCTTCCTTGCAGCCCTAATTTTTCTTCATGCTCCGCCAATACAATATGGAAATTCTTCTCCTCTTCCTTTCTCAAAGCATGTTGCAACTCTCCTTGTGTAGCTCATGGTTTAGACCTTTGTCCAATTCCAACTCGATTTTTCTTCAATTCCACAAAGTTGGTGAGTGATAGTTCTTCTCGGATCTCAGCTATAAAAACTTTATTCTCAACGTAGCTGGCAGCAATGTCATCGACTATGGAAGGTTGCGTTTCCTTCACCGGAATGGTTTCTCCTCTTGGAAGGAAAGTAGGCCGAAATGACCTAGATGAATCACTCATGGTCTTTGGTTTAATATTTGTAATATTCTAAATCAAAATATTTTACACTAATTTGGTTTTCTTGGAAAACCTATATTTTTTTATAAATATAAATATTGCATTTAAAATAAAAAATTAAATAAAATACAAGTCCACAAGAGGTTTTGTCCTTGCACTGTTATAATCACAAGGGTTTTCGTCCTTGAGAGTGGTTGTATAGCATGATGCTTATACGAGTTAGATGATTGAATTCATAATTGGATGCTTTTCATACTTCCACATCTCTTCTCCCTTATATAGTCTTTAAAAACTTCTCCCAAAGGAGGCATCCCATCCAAGAGGCAACTCTTCACCAAAAGATGTGATCGTTGGCATTTCTGACAACAATTATGTTAACATTTCCGTCGACATTTCTGTTCACTTCCAACAACAATTCCGTTCGACACTTCCGTTCACTTCGGACAACAATTCCGTTTGACATTTCCATTCATATCCATTTAATGATTGTTGTATTAAATGGCAACGCTTCTCCTTGACAGAGATTTCTTCATGTGAAGTGGCAACGCCTCTCCTCAAATTCAGCGATCTCCTTCTTTGGGATATTACAGACCTCCATGCCTCAAATTGCTTGTTCTCAAGCAATTGCAAATTGGAATGTTCAAGAAGTAAGGCTTCTCCCCATATTGCATCTTCTATTGACAATCCGGAAGTAGAAGGATCATATAAACTCCATACGAGCAAATACCATAGGACAATCTCAATCTCATTGGGAACCACCAAAATGTCAGAGGGTTTTGTATACTTTTCCCATGAGAAAATCTCATAAATAATCAATATTTTGTAATCATCGATTTTCTCATTTTCACTCAATAGCAAAGGGTAGCAATAAAAATTTAAATAGCTCATATTAATTGAGAGGTTGATGCCCTCGTCTTGTACATGTTCAATAGTCATGTACTTAGTCTTTCTCAAACTCTTTGAGCCATTCCTTATGATAGAGCACCAATTACATGTGGAACTTCCATAGAATGCAAACACAGATCCTTTAATGGCCCTGTGTTGATCCAAGTTTTTCTCTTGTTCAAAGTCATAGAAGATTGCAGATTCATAAAGACATCCCTATACATTCAACTTATCAGTGGTCTTTAGTATATGAAGCAAGGATCTATTTGTAAACAACACATATGTGAGGATTGTGTATGGAAGTAATATTTTATTTGCAGAGTCTTCTTCAAATAACTCAGCTGCAATGATACTATCAGATTTACAATCATTTTGCAGCCATGATATATCTACTGGATCAAGCATGCCAAGATCTGCACCACTCCCAATATTAAACCCTTTGACAAGTCCATGAACCCATCTATCATTTTCCTTTACAAGATACATTAAATTAAAATACATTTTAGTACAGAGCAGCTTCTCTCCTGTCACACTACCCTCTGAAGACCATTTCGTGCTATCATAGAGGGTAAACTCCGGAGCTACAACGTGAATTTTAGTGATAAAGTTTTGTAATATTCCATTGGAATCACTTCCTTGTTTCTCTGAAACACGTGAGGAATACTGAATTTGATCATGTGTACCATCATAACCAAAATAGTTTCCTTCTTGGCTATTTGTTGTGCACTTCAAATAGAACACCTTCTGCCGAGGCACAATAATTGTTATTGCTACGTAAATATATATACTCTCCCAATTGTAAGCCATTCTTAGTTTTTACTTTCTTGAAACAAAGCTTTTCCTCATATATTCCATGATCATATCCATTTGCAGGTAATGTTGCTTTCTCTTTGCTCTTCATGATCATAAATTGCAAATAAAGTTTCCTAATAGGAGTCTGCTCAGGCAATTGCATTGTTGAAGATGTCACTTGTATTGTTGAATATCCTGTGGAGAAATGCATTTGAACAGCACAATGTTTATAAAATGGTTGTATTAATTTCTGCATCTTCTCTAGTACTTCTCCCTTAATTTTCAACTCATGCATCCACTTCTTTAATGTTTCTTGAGCTATGATTAGTTTTGACTTCATTTATTGTATTCGTCTCCTTCAATCTGACAAGTTCTTTCAGCTGTCAAATTCTGAACATCTTCCATCTCAATCAGATGACCTATTTGTTGTGTTTTCTCCCACCCGCTTCTGAGGGTAAGCCTATTTTCTTTGAAAATTTATGTAGATATAACATAATTGAAGGCTAGACCCACATAGTGCAATGCAAATTCTGCATTGACCCTCTTTACCATATCTTTATCAGCTGATAAAGTTGAACAATTATTTTGACCCTAGCTGACAGGCATGCCAACAAAATAATTTTCAGAATGCATCCAACCCTTGGAAGCAGCAAGTAACTGACTTTTTAGCTTTGATTTATTAGGGGCAACAAGGGAAGGAATTTGAATACAATTTTCAACAAACACTGGTGTCAAATCATGCAGAGCTGGAAAAATTGTGCAATATTCAAAGGCATGGGAATTGACTATATTTTCTGGCAATTGTAAAACTCCCAACATTACTCTCGCTAATTTTCTACCATCATCATTGATTGCTATTACAACCTGATCAACCCTTCCTTTTTCAGTATGTTTCAGCTTGAAGTTGACATTATATCAGATGACGGTGGATCTATTGTTTGTATGTTTTGTAAAACCTCCAACGGCTTCCAGCCCTCAGGAATAGATGTTTTAAAAACCGCTGTGAGACATTCCCATAACCTGGGAAGCCTTTCAAATAGTGAATTTTGGAACTTGTCACATAGGGACTTTGAAACAAGTTCTGCCCTATGCCTACTGAAAAAGCCTTCTGTTTTTGATATTTTCTCTCCCACAAATAATATTTGGGACTTTGCATGTTGATTGCTTATGCTTTTCCCAGCCAAAACTGAGTCCTCCCCTTTTGTATTTGAGTCATTTACATTCATCTGAGTTGCCTAAGGAATTTCACTTGAATCCATACATGTCAAAGAAAATACTTTATGAATCAGCTTAGCGTTTGGACTTGGCTTACATCCAACACACCTTGGAATAATTTTTGCTACTGCTGCAACAACTGCTAGCTCCTTATGTGGACACTGAAACAAAACACACCAAACCTTCTCTGAATATTGAACCACCACTTGATTGGATCCCAAAAGCATATTCTTGAACATAATTCTTAATGCATCACCCAGGATAAGAATTGGCCAGAAACTCTGCATTCTGCATGTAAAGGAATTCCTTTTACTTCCTGACTCAAGAAGTTGCTCCAAAGTTCGAATTGTAGCATGACAAACTGATGAAATGTTGTGCCTCATAAATGGCCATAAACGAGGAGCTAAACTTGGTAGTAAGGGTTGCTATCAACCGCTGTGCTATATCCATGTCATCAACCTCAACGGTTTCATTCAGAACCAAGGGTTATGATTGTTTATTTCTTGAAACAATAGTCACAATTGCACCATCACGAAACCCACAAAAAACAAGATTACCTGATTGGTTGAATTGCTGGGAAAGAACATCATTGTTATGATAGCATATCCATGGCAAATTTTCCTGTTTTATGTCGACAAGGGCAGCACCCTGGATTGTACCTATAATGGCTCGTGTCATCAAAATTGCTATCAACTGTCCCAATAGTGCAGGTCGTTGAAATACATTTCGACACTCTCCATCCAATCTACTCAATAGCAATTATATTTGACTTTAAAGACAATGATGGTCCCTGTATGCTCCATATAGAGGATGGCTGATTGTCACTTGGGTTTTGCAAGTTCAAACTTGCATAAACAAAAGGACAATGTCGATGTATTATTTGGTCACACTCGAATTGTTTCTTCATTTCTTCATAATTTTGTAGATTAGAGACTACATGCATTTCACCTGAAAACTTTTTAGTTTCAAGTCTAAAGGTATGCCATTCATCATAGTTTGTTTCTTCTAATACTTCTTGAGCCCCTCCTACAAAAGAAGCAAGCATGGAATCAACTTCCCATTCATCTTTTGTTGTGGATGGTTGTATGCAATTTGTCCCTAATTGCTTCTTTGTTCTTAGCTCTTTGATTTCTTTTCTAGAAACCTCTTGTAAATTGAATTTCTCTTCATATTCCGAGTTGCCATAACTATGATTCACGAACTCGTCTTCCTCATAGTGTATGTTTTCTTTCCATGACTGTTTCAACTCCAAATAGTCTGAAAAAGAGATTTATTTTCAAATCTCTGTTGAAAGGGCGTTGTACGACTTGAAATTGTCCATAATTTCCTTATGTAGTGACCCCATGGTTCACAGTCTAGCAAGAAAAACAACGCCAATACCATTGTAATATTTCAAACCCAAATATTTTACATTAATTTTGGTTTTCCAAGTTTTATACATATAAATATTGCATTTAAAATAAAAAATTAAATAAAATATAAGTCCACAAGGGGTTTCGTCCTTGGGTTGTTATAATCACAAGGGTTTTCATCCTTGAGAGTGGTTGTATATCATGACGCTTATACGAGTTAGAAGATTGAATTCATAATTGGATGTTTTTCATACTTCCACATCTCTTCTCCGTTATATAGTCTTTAAAAACTTCTCCCAAAGGAGGCGTCCCATCCAAGAGGCACCTCTTCACCAAAAGATGTGACCGTTGGCATTTTTGTCAACATTTCCGTCAACAATTTCGTTAACATTTCCGTCAACATTTCCATTCACTTCTGGCAACAATTCTATTCGACACTTTAGATAACAATTCCGTTTGACATTTCCATTCATATCCATTTAATGATTGTTGTATTAAATGGCAACGCTGCTCATTGGCAGTGATTTCTCCTTGGCAACGATTTCTTCATGTGAAATGGCAGTGCCTCTCCTCGAATTCAGGGATATCCTTCTTGAGGATATTACAATATTATTGCTTGCCCTTGAAGAACTTTCTGCACCATTCGGATTTTGCATGGTATGGATCAGCTCTGCCATCATATTAGCCAATCTCTCTTGCCCTTGGGCAAACCTCTCAAACCTAGCATCATCAAAAAAATTGACCTCAATTTTATCTTCTCTTTTTGAATCACAAGTTGGCCAGAATCAAGCTCTAATACCAATGAAATGTCCCTTAAGCAAATTTAAAACAATTTGGGTCTTCCAACAAATCCTAGGAATGGAAATATAAATTCTGACTTTTATTTATTGAAACCCTCATTGAAAATTCCAGAATTCTAAAAATGATTATTTAGGAACTAAAATGAATTTCTCCAACATCAAATAACCCTCATAAAATTGCAGAATATTCAAAATATTTATTTGACCTTAAAAGACTGATTTTTAGACAATTTGTAGTCCTGAAAATTACAATTAACTAACATTGAATCAATGAGGAATGAAGTGGGGTTTTTCACCCCCCAAATGCTGCTCCAACTGAAAATCAAACCCTATGCAATTCTCCACACCTCTAGAGGTCTCCTAGGGCTTCAATGATTCACCAAGAACTTGCCCTACTGTTGCGTTGACCTTCCACAAGCTGCCAACTAGATCATTCAATTCTCAAGCGCTGTAAAACTAATCTACAACTACCTCAAGGTTGTTCAACTGAATCGCCCACCTCCCAGGGCTGTCAAATCTGGTTTGATCGCCTTCAAACAGTCCCAAACTGAATCACCACCCTCCAAGGTGACCCTTGTGACGAAAAAGGATCAATTGATGCATAGAGTGACTCCTAAATGAAGCCATCAAAAGAGTATTGAGGGTTTTCGTCCTCAAATATTGAAGCCAATGAGGGTTTCCGTCCTCAAGAGCTAAGAATGCAAGCAAATGTGCTTAACATCAAATGAATTAATTGATAGATGATAGACGTGTAACGAACCGCTACACCAAAAGCCCGGACTGTTAGTGAATCCGCCCACCAGGATCATAACATCCCACCACGCTTCCGAAGCCCAAACTCTGGGTTGGCTTTGCGCACGTACATGAGATCCACTACGTGTACGAGCCCCGGACGAACACTGCAATGACGGCGTAACCCACCCGCTCTGCGACTCGAACATGGTTGGTTACTCTAATACCAAATGTAACGAACCGCTACACCAAAAGCCCGGACTGTTAGTGAATCCGCCCACCAGGATCATAACAAGATGTCAAAAATAGACCTCTCCACCTTTTATACATTTTTCCACTCAAACTCCAAACTTGTTTTATTTTAATAATAAAACATAAGTTGCCGACATGACATTTTAGCCACTTAGTCATATTATTAAGTTTACTTTAAAGTATTTAAGAATACTTTTTATTTTAATAATAAAAATAATATTATTAAGTTGCCCAAAAGATTAGAAATGGCAGGGCCCAATTTAAATAATATTATTAATTATTTTAATCTAGAAAAGGGGACATTACAAAATTTTCACAAATAAAATGGCATCTAGTGTAGCGGGACCAACATATTCATGCACATGGTGAGTATATATGTGATGACAGAATGGAAGAGATGAAGAATTATATGTCTAGTCTACAAGATATGTAGGCAAGAGGGACACAGTTCTTCAAGGCATCTCGCGATGACTAAAGGGTATTAATAGCTTTACAAGAATTCCTCCCTTACAAAAATGCTTTGACCTCAAAGCATAAGTGAGAGGTGAGCATACAAAAAATGACTAGTTTTGCCAAGAAGCTTTTTCTTTTGGCAAATTATTCCATTTGACAAGATATTTGGTAATATGTCTAGAACATAAGGATCTATGTAAGAAGGTCAAAAACTCATACTCGGCAATTACTCGACAGCACAGAATTTGCACTCATACTCAAGACGTGGTAATTACTCGACAACTTTATCGCTACTTAGAAAATATATAAATTCATAAAACAAATTGATATAACATGTAAAACATTGTTAAAAAGCATGAGAAATGAACGTAGAGAAAACATACATATATTTTCTATTAGTTTTCGACCACAAAATAGTACAATGCTTAGTTTTAGACCAAAAAAGAGTATAATCCTCATAAACTATAGTCATCAATACACCATAAAATCATCTACAACTCCTCTGATGTGCCTTATAAGTGGAAAGTAAAGATTTCTCCACTAGAACATCATCCACAAACATATCATCCAAATCGTCATCAACCCCTCTTGATGCCTCCGCTTCCCCTATGGCTATCACTTCATATGCTTCCCTTTCCAAATTTTTGACCTCCTCCTCAGTAAACATGGGATGTTGTTGCTCATCGACATCCTCAAACTTAACAATTTGGTCTGCATCTAGATCGATATCATCCAAGTCAATTGCCTTATGACTATCTTGCCCACCACTTGCCTCCAACGAAGCTATTGTGTTGTTAGCCTATTGCGCTTCTTTGTGTGAATGGCCTCAAACAAATTTCAATTACATTCTAGGTACATGTCTAGCACAAAATGCAGATGACTAACATTTGAAGAATTGATGTTTTTGCACCATAATCTTCCCACCACAATTATGTAATTAGGACATGTATAACTTTGTAAGTCAACTAGGTTTGCATTTACTAAAGAAGTAACAAAACTACAACCAAGGGACTCAATTTGAATTTTGTTTTTACTTGGTTGTTGCATCATTCTCCTTCAAATGCATAGAGGCAAAGAAAATAGCCTCCCCTCTAAAGTCTTGTAAATCTGCATCTCATCAAGAATTATGTCTGTAGCAATTTTGTCAAGGATCAATCTCTCTATGCATGTGTTTAGGCCATTTATAACCTCCTCAACGGTCTTCAATGAGTCGAATAAAAACTTGGGGTTCAATTAGTAAATCGCTACATGTATATGTCAATGGAGTTGTTTGTTCCATCTCCGATCAATTATGTGCCAAATGGACTCATATTTTCTTTTAGTTTGCCCATAATATTTTTCTATGGCCTCATTGGTCCTCTCCATGGCCTCATACAAATAACCCATTGGGTTTTTTTTCTATCCACCAACCATAGAACTCTAACCAAAGGCTCCAACACCTAAAACAAAATACCCTGCAATTTTCAAGTTAAAATTTAAAAAAATTGAGCCAATAAATAAATAAATAAAATAAATGATAAATAAAAATTAGTTAAATTTTAAGTTACCTTGAGAATTTCATGTGTGTTATTCTCAAACACATCATAAAAAATGGTCTTCACGACCCTTTCCCCTTTGGTCTTCCTGTTATAGGGAGACTCCAACTACCGTGTGCTCACAAATATTTGCTTAAGAGATTTAAGTAGTGCTGCAATGCTTTACAATGTGATGAGGGTTTTGGTGAATCATGTGGCTCCCACTCGCCCAAGCCCCTTTCCAACGGTGTGCTCTATCATCAAGCTTAGGACCCAAGGATGATTGTAGATGTATTTTCAGATATTTATTGCTTCTTCAACCACACTTTTCACCTATGCAAGTTTTCTTATGTCCTCAAGTAGGAGATCAATGCAATTAGTTGTAGAAAGGCTCCAAAAAAGTGTAGGGTGCCTCTCCTGAAAAAGTCTCCCCACTACTACATTCATTGTTGCATTGTCTGTCACAACTTGGATGACATTCTCCACACCCACTTCCATGACCACCTCGTCGAACATATTGCACAAAGTGTTTGCATTTTCCACTTGGTGGGAGACATCAATTGATTTCAAAAACACCAACTACCCATTTGAAGCCACTAAAAAGTTAATCAAGGTGTGATTCTTTGTAACATCCCCTATGGATATTTGCCCCAATTTTTCCAAATGTTCCACAAAAAATTTAAACAAACCGTTTGCATGAATTAATTTCTATTCATCCAATAACTTGCAAGCAAATTTCAATGTAAAACATATTATAACAGTTTTAGAACAAGGCTCTGAAATTACATAGGAATATTGCTTTCAAATCTTCAGTAGAATAACAGCAGAATATTCAATCGTAGCCACAGAACTTACAGTCGCATTGGATAACCAGAAGTATGAATTTGAAGCACTAAGTGAGACACCTGAATAATATCTCCAACAGACAATGGGTTTCCGTCCACTGCCTCCAAGCTCGAGGGTTTCCGTCCTCAAACCTGCTGAAAGCCAAAGCTTCCCAGAATTCTATAAGAGAAAATAATAACCAAGCATCCCTGAAAGTGAGCCCTTGCAACACTTTTATAAACTTCTCATAAGAGGTCACTCACACTTTTAACCAATGTGGGATAAAACATAACTTCCCTTTTGCCTTTTTTGATGTCTCATGTATTTTAAAACAAGGGGCCCTTTTTACTATTCATTTCCCACTTAACTTGACTCACATTAATGAAGTTAAATAATTGAATTAAACTTTATTAATGCGGAGATGAATTAAACCAATGGAGCTGAAATCATTTGACGATAATAACCAATTTTCCATTGAAAAGGCACTGACACTGGAGATCACAGCCCACCAAATGAATTACTAAATAGCATTAATGACTTACTAAAAATAGTAAGTATACCAAACTGCCTCAAAATGCCCCGGATTGACTTGCAACGAAAATTAACTGGGCCAAAAATCCTCAAGATTCCATAAAAGCCCTAATTAGCCTATGGAACCAAGGAGAAATAGGCTAACAACAACACCATACAATGTGAGCTAGAAAAGGGGACATTACATTCTTTCCATCCGTCTACCCATCAAACAAAATGTTACAGCCATTTTTATGTCATATTCTTTTTTCTTCACCTATAACTTGTGTAATTTTTAAGGCGTCCTCCAACGATGGGCCACTTAAATCATTAGTAAGTGTCTTGAACCCCTTCCTAGCAACGATCAATGCAATAACCAAATTCTCCCAGTATGGGATTTTCGCCATATTGTATGGAATGTTGTTTTAATACTATAATTTTGCTACAACTACCCTTGCTTCATTCTACAATTCTCGGTTCCAAGCTATACCTTCGAATCAAGGTTGTGCCCTGGGAGTATTTAGAGGAACAAAAACCTTGTCTAGGTGAACCCAAATTATATCCAGTAGATGACCCCAATCCCCGAACTACCCTTAGGGCAATAGAAGGGCCAGAGGCTTCTAAGTCATCAAAACCAACTCTCAGTGCCCCCTATTTATCATGGATGCAAGGGTTTTAGTCATCCCCTTTGTATCACTTTTTTCCTCCATATTAAGAGCTAGGATAGCAACTATCTCTATTTGAACCTCAAGCACCACATTGTCATACACTCGCTCATCATTACCTTCATGTGAGGCGATTGACACCTGCACTCATATTAAACCCACAATAATTGCATATGACAGAGTTGTACTTCGGACCATCTTTGCAATGCTTCTTCTATGTAGGGTCGTCAGACTTCCTAGCCCTACGAGCATGACTACTTGAACCGGATGCCATTTTTGAAGTTGAAACTCTATGAAACAAACCAAAAATAATTTAAACCCTTAGCTTTTGAAACCCTAGAATAAGTAGAAGAAAATGGGAAAACAAAAAAAAATCAAACCCTAGAGGCTAGATAGAATTCTTACCTCTCTAATCCGTATGAAAATCCTTCGAAGCTAATGGCAATCAGTCAAATCAGGCAGCCTATAAGCAAAGCTTCAAGAAAATATGACCTTTCAATTATGATTCTTGAATAAGCAAACTCAACTGCGGAATAAATCCGTTCTACAATTCAAAAACCTAGGCACAATGGCACAAATTCAGGCAGCAGTCTGAAACTGTTCTAAATCCCACAATCATTGGGAAATATGTGGGCCCTGCACCGTGGCAATGAAGTTTCATGTGACTGAAGTTCTGAACCATCCTTGGCAGATCCACTGATTCATGCAATCGTAAGATAGCTTACTATTAGCTAGCAAGGCACTTAGAGTCCAGTCCAATCAAACCCCTCAAATAACTTGCCAAAATAGTATTAAACGGTGCAAGATCGTATAATTTGATTCAAAACATGTGTGCAGCAGCAAATCACCAAAGCAGCGCAAAAAAGACTAGAAAATTGTAACAAAATAAGCAAAATGATGCTTTTTTGTGTGTTGGAGGTATAAAAAAATACATACCTGAGTCACAGGTGGTTAATTGCTGTTTTTGATGAGTAAGTTACTCAACATAAACCACAAGTAATTGACTTCTTAACGTTTCACGGTACGATAGCCGGTTACTCAGCCAATGAAAAAAAGAGGATACATGCGGGTAGCCGCGAGTACCTGCAAGTTTTGAATTAGATCTTCCAAAATCCCTTCAAATCCCAGAACAAGTCTACACTCATCATCTAGAATACAAAATTCTGTTCGGAATGAAGAATATGCACCTAACGTCGTTTTCAAACAAGATAAACGGAAAATATAATGAATAAAGTATTTGGAAGGTTTAAGGTATACACAAGTTACCTTATTTTCTTATGAGTTTGAAAGGGAATGTAATATTTTGGAGATGACTTTAGATTTCTACCACTTTGTTTTAAGGACATTTTCTTATATAGTTGTATACAATTCTCATTGTGAGCATTGTTCATCTTCTTTTTCATTCAATTGAGAAGACATTCCAGATTCCTTTTCAGAATATGGACTCTTTCTTAAGATTTCCCTAGGAAAAAAAAATTAGAAAAAATAGTCAAATTTGTATTAAAAAATGTAGTAATATTACAATGCGACAACCTCTAGCAAAACCATAGGCTAGACCTGATAGACACAACGAAGGATTTTAAGATATTGCAATAAGCCTTTTCGTCATCTGGAATTTTACAAAAGAGGAATATAGATCAAACTATTTCACATTGTTTTCCACAACTCATTGCCTCGCACTACGAAAAACCAAAATGGGACCATCCCCAACAAAAGAACCATAAAATTAGATGAAAACTAACAAGCTTAATAGTTAATAATTAAAACATAGCATAAAACTTTAAAAATAACCAAGTCTAATGACACCCACGTCAAGATTGTCCTAATAAAACTTCAAAATAAAAAAGTATTTGTCTATTACCCATTGATTGACATTGAACCAATCACCACCAAAACCAAGCACCCCCAGGCATCAAGCAGAGTTAGGAGAAGAATATCCATAGTGATAGGACCAATGAAGGTTAGAAGTACCTTCCATCTATATATAGTTTTGCAAATAAGACATGCACAAGTACAAGTGGAGAATTCCATAATCATGCATAGTTACAAAATAGATTCTACAAACCATGCACAGACACAAATGGAAGAATACACAAGCACAAAACATCCAAAAGTGCATATGGAAGTATCCATAAAGCATGCAAAAACATAAGTGGATCATTTAAAAGTTCAAGCATGCATAATACATGTGGAAGATTCCCCAGATGGTGAAAGATAAAAAATATATATATCTACAAGAATAATAAGGTACCAAATAATAAACCACATAATGTCTACTCATGTTGGCTATGCTAGCTAAGTAAAAATTATCACCAACACAAGAAGCTTGACTTTAGATTCATCTAAGGAACCATCCACCTTATATTCTATGTGGAACACCCATTTGCATCGGATGGCCTTTTTCCTAGGTGGTAAATAAGTGAACATCCATGCATTATTCCTCATGGTGTATATACTCTACCTCCATGGATTTTTGCTACTCCTATTGCTTCATCATAGGAATTTGGCTTGCAAGACTTTCGAATATCAGCCATAACACAAGATTAACACAATCAAATACCCTTAAATTTAACTACATACCTAGTTGATTTTCCACTTGAACCTTGAAGATGGTCTTCTCTCACACCTATTGTAGCATGTTACATTTTGGTGTACTTCTTAAATCACTTTTATATTCTTCGGCCACCTCTTCTTGGTGATTGTGCTCACTACCCATTGAAGACATGTAATTGTTGTTAAGAAATTGAATGATCAACCAAAGAGAAACAAAATTTGAGGAAGGATATTGCCTATGTCTTCAATGGGTAATGAAGCAATATCCTTCTGCAAATTTCGTTGCACTTTGGCTGGTCTTTCAATATCCAGCCAGAAATTATTGTTAATTCTTGATACCGCAACACTTAAGTCTGATTAAGCATCATGTTTTTTTCCATTTTGGTCCTTTTGGGATGGTTGACAAATTTTTTACATGATTCTCTAGTTATTATTTGAATGTCGTTTCATCATTTTAAAAAAAAAGAAATCACCTCCTTATACACTTCAACATAAGGTTGTCCAAGAGAGAAATAATAAATATCTTAGGGCGACAACACAATGCATGTTAGAAGGGTGTAATCTTCGAGGATATTTTTACGCAAACATCCTAAATGCTGTCATTTTGCAGAATACAAATCCAACAAAAGAAGTTCAAACGATGGCAAGAAGCTAGAGGTAAATCTTTTGTTCATATGCCAGATCTAAAACAACATAAGTTAGAAATCAGGATTACAAAATGCATTTGTCTTGGCTAAAGCAAGGAATCAAATGTTTATAAGTTGTACAATCTGATTGCCAAGAAAGTATCATGAGTTGCAATGTAGTGTTGATGAAACCCACAGCGGGAATTCTAACTACCATCTCATACAGAAGATATTTTCTAGGTTGACGAAGAGAAAGCACTAGCCACTATGTATTGTCCCCAAATTTGGATGATAACCAAAAAAAAGGGTTTTCCAACAAACCCTAGCCAATCCAAGCACCAAACTGAAATCTGAAAATCGATACCCTGCCAAACCTAGATGGAAAATTTTATGATATTCAAGCTAAAGAGCATCCAAATAAATCCACAAGACGCTGAAAATTATTTAGAGAAATAAGTACCTTCTTTGGGTTCAAATAATTGAAAATACCTCACAAAAATTTAAATTTTTCTTGAAAGTACAGCTGTCCTTTTCAATCCTTAAATGCCTCAAAATACTCTCCAAGTAGGTCGCCACATGTAATAACCAGCCCTATTTTCCAATGAAATAAATCTGTGAATTACTATGTCTTATCAATTAAATTTCTTAATGATCAACATGGCATTTTGTCAAACACTTGACAAACATATAACTATACATGCAAAACTTGAACCTCCTTATTTGTTGTTAAACACTAATTTGCAATATTAATGTGCACATACAATTGCCTTATGGGCTGCGACAAATATTCAAATTTGTATTCAAAAATTACAATGCTTAGATATGAAAATCTAATAGAAGAAGCCTGGAAATTAGTGTAGTGATCTACAGATGAAATGGCAGCCTTCCAGACCTCTAATCAACAAGAATAAACAAGTAAACTTGATGCAAACATTGTTCACGCACTATAGCATCACTATTCATGGCACTGTAGCAATTTTACTATTCACGAGTTACTGTAGCAAAATCAGTATTCACGCACACTGTAGCAAAACACTATTCACAGCTCCTGTAACAAATCATTATTCTGCGCTTCTTTATTGTAAATCCAATAAGCCCAATGTGTTTCCTGAATGAAAAACACCATCAATTCTCTTGACTGTGTCTTTCAACAGCGAAGAGAATGCTAGCAAAGAGGGATTTTGTCCTCCAAGCTCAAAAATCAGATTTCCAGGAAATCCAATAACATAACATTAATCTCATTCAAAAAACCCCTCAAAAAGATATGCAACTGAAACTGTCTAGGCCAAATGGACTCTAAGTCCCTTTAATGACCTGGGTAGCCTACAGGACCATAGGTAAATAGGCTAACGACATCATGCTATGAATGTTAGAAAGGGAACATTACAGTTTGCCCTTCCCAAAATTGCTTGTCCTCAAGCAATTTCAACTCTAAATGCTATAATATCTGCTCATTTTCCCAAGCAGCATCCTCCACTGGTTGGTTCCTCCACTTGACTAGGTACTCCTTGATGACTCTCCTCCTGAGTGTTCTCTCCCTGGTATCAATGATGGCTTCAGGAATCAATATCAACTTACCCTCTTCATCTAGAGGGGGCAAATCTGCAGATGGAACAACACTATGACCAAGCGCTTTCTTAAGCCTGGAGACATGGAACACATTATGCACCCTGCTATCTACTGGTAACTCCAATTCATATGCCACCTCACCAATGCGGCGAGCAACTCTGAATGGCCCATAAAATCTTGGTTTCAACTTCTCTGCTTCACTCTTAAGTGTAAACTGCCTATAGGGTTGAAGTCTCAAGTATACCATATCCCCAACCTCAAAACTGCGTTCCACCCTGTGTTGGTCAGCATATAATTTCTGCTGATTCTGAGCCTGTTGAATATTCTCCTTAAGTGATCTCAAAATATCTTGGCTTTCTTGTAACCAATTCTGTGCACTCGATACCCTGCTATCTCCAAAAAGAAGATCTGTGAAGCTAGGAGCTTATACCCATATAATGCCATGAACAGAGACATCTTGATCGTCATGTGATAGGTAGTATTATAACAATACTCCCCTAAATAAAGCCATCTGATCCACGCCTTCTGCTGCCCTGATACATAGTTTCGCAAGTACCTCTCAACCCACTTATTAACAATCTCCGTCTGCCCATCTATTTGTGGGTGATAGCTAGTACTAGGAGTGAGTTCAGTGCCACTCAATCTAAAAAGTTCCTGCCAAAATAAGCTCAAAAACTTACTGTCCCTGTCGCTGACTATGTTCTTAGGCATCCCATGAAGCCTAAACACCTCCTGAAAAAACAAGTCTGCCACCTGTGTTGCTGTGCTGGTAGATGTAATAGCAAAGAAATGAGCATATTTGGTTAACCTGTCCACCACCACATAAATACAATTTCGACCCTACACCTTAGGTAGACCTGTGATAAAATCCATCGAAATGCTTTCCCATTCCCTGTCAGCAATGGGTAAACTTTGTAGTAATCCAGCTGGAGGAGTATGCTCATCTTTGTTCTGCTGGCAAACTGGACATTCTGTAACATATCTCTGCACATCATCCTTGAGTCCTCTCCAAGTAAACCTCTCACGAATCTGTCGGTATGTTTTGAAGAACCCAAGGTGTCCAGCCATAGGCACATCGTGGAATGTCCTTAAGATAGTACCTTTGATGTGCGAAGAAGGTACCAGATAAATCCTATCCTTGTATAGGATAAGGTCGTTAACCACCACCTATCTATCGTCCTGTAGAGATCCCTCTATCAAATCAGCTGCCCACTGATCCTTAGCATATTCAGCTATTATTTTCTCCTTCTAGTCTGCTGAAATCTCAACCAGGGAACATACATGTGGTCTCCTCGAAAGTGCATCAGCCACTACATTCTTCTTCCCTTTGACATACTCAATGTCAAAATCATATACCTATAGTTTGGTGATCCACTTCTGTTGCCTATCATTAAGATCTCTCTAGCTCATGAAATATTTTATACTGTTATGACCTGTTTTAATCACAATTTTGCCTCCAACCAGATAAGACCTAAATTTGGCCAATGCATGCATTATGGCCAACATTTCCCGATCATATATAGAGTAGTTCTTCTCCAGTCCCCTTAGCTTCCTGCTCTCAAAAGCAATAGGATGTCTTCCTTGCATTAAGACTGCACCCACCCCATCTCCAGATGCATCACACTGAAGCTCGAATGGTTTGGAGAAGTCTGGAAGTGCTAATACCGGACAAGATGTCATCAACTGTTTGAAGTGATCGAAGCACTTCTGAGCTGCCTTTGTCCATACAAAGGCTCCCTTCTTGGTCAAATCCGTAAGTGGAGCTGCTGTCTGTGAGAACCCCTTCACAAACCTCCTGTAGAAACCACATAGACCAAAGAACCCCTTGAGTTGGGTAAGATTAGTAGGAGTAGGCCAATCAACTATAGCTCTGATTTTTTCTAGGTCCACCCTCACTCCATCCGCACTAATGATGTGCCCAAGGTACAATAATTTTGTCATGCCAAATTCACATTTAGATTCTTTGGCATAAAAGGACTCATTCTCAAGTATGCTCAATACCTCCTCCAAGTGTTGCAAGTGCTCCTCGCATTCCCTACTATATCTCAGGATATCATCAAAAAATATAAGCACAAATTTCCTTAACTGACTCTTGAACACCTGGTTCATACAACTCTGAAAAGTCGCTAGAGCATTGGTTAACCCGAATGGCATAACCAAAAAATCAAAGTGGCCATAATGGCACCTGAAGGCTGTCTTCTCTACATCCTCTGCTCTCATTCTAATCTGATGGTACCCAGAGTGCAAGTCTATCTTCGAGAAGCAGCATGCACCATGTAACTCATCTATTCTTGGAATGGGGTACCTATTCTTGATTGTCTTTTTGTTGAGAGCCCTGTAATATATGCACATACGTATTGTCCCATCTTTTTTCTTTACTAGGACCACTACTGAGACAAATGGACTTTTGCTAGGCCTAATGTGTCCCATCTCCAGCAACTCCTTTATTGCCTTCTCGATCTCATCCTTATGCACCTTAGGATGACGATAGGGGGTGGTAATCACAGGCTTTGCCCCCTCCTCCAGTTGAATCACATGCTCTATTCCTCTCTCTGGTGGAACACTTGGTGGAATGCTTCCAAACACCTTTGTATGTTTGGATATGACCTCATGAATGTCTGGATGGTACTCCTTAACCTGTTGCTTTGTAGTTGTAGGCATGATCATACATTCTGCTGCCCACTCTATCTGGTCATGTCTAAACAAACGTTCCATCCTCTTAAGTGAGACTACTCTACGTCCCCCATCTGATAACCCTCTGAGAACCACTTTCCAACCCTGGTGCTCAAATCTCATTTCCAATTTCTCCAAATTGAAGGTGAACCCCACTAGATTTCTCATCCATGTCATGCCTAGGATGACATCATAATCTCCCATGTCAACAACATAGAACTTGCCTACCATGTCATAGTCTCCAATCCGCATATGGAGATCAAGAATCATCCGAGTACTAAGAAGCTTGTCTCCACTAGCTACCATCACTCTAAATCCCTCATGTTCCTCAGTCTGAAGTCCTCGCTTCTTCACAAAGCTTGCATCAATGAAATTGTGGGTGGCTCCTGTGTCTATCAGTGAAACAACTCGCTGCCCTTGAATCACACCTCTTACCTTGAAGGTTATTGACGGTTCAGTGCTAGTAAGTCGGGCAATGGTCTTATCATCTCTAACCTCCTCTGCCATAGTCTCTTCTTCATCACTGCTTTCTGAATCTGACTGTTGCTCTGACTCTTCTGAAGCTGATTCTTCAGCAAAAAAATACTCTAACTGTTTTGCCTTCGCCTTAATCGTACACTTATGCAAAGGGTCCCATGGCTCTCTGCAATGAAAACAAAGTTTTTTCCTTCTGAGCTCATTCAACTAATCACTGTCAAAGTCTCCCTGAATCTGCTCATGGTGGATGTGATTCATTTTGTCTCTTATCCTTTTCTTTTTTTTGTGGGAAACTCTTAGACTGAAATCGGCTTTTTGAACTAGAAGCCTCCGTGTCCCTAGCCTTCTTAATAGCCTCCTGTAGTGTAGGTGGGTTGACGGCTTTAATCCACCCTCTCAATGGATCAGCCAATCCATCCATGAAAAGCACCATAAGTCTCCTCAGTGATATATCCGTGACTAATACTGAAAGTCTCTGGAACTCAGAGATATAGTTCTCCAATGGTCCCCATTGTTTCAACTGTGCCAACTCCTTAAAATGCAGTTCTGGATCCTTCCTATCAAACCACTCTATCAATCGTTCTGTAAACTCAACATAAGAAGTGATTTGATCATGTCCCATAGTCACCATGCCATGGTGCCACCACTCATGTGCAACTCCATCAAGGTGTATAGCGGCATATTTAATGGCTTCTTCTTCGGGCATAGGATTAAGCGGAAGATAGGTATACACCTTTTGCACCCAAGCTCGTGCTGTAGTCTTCCCAGAAGCATCAAAATAAGGTAGAGACAATTTCCCTACTTTCTTCCATAACTCAAAGTTTTGGTTCCTGTCTCCTGCACGAGGCATGTGTCTTATCCTTACATCAATATAGTGTCGTAAAGATATAGCTGCCTAAAATTCAGGTCCTCCACTCTCCCAATCTCTTTTGAACTGATCCTGCAAATCTGTGATCTGAGGTTCATTGGTAGGCTATGTCGGTGCCCTAGATGGGAAGGTAGATAGAAGCGGTCTAGAGCTCACCGTTCTAGTGGGTTGAGCTACATGGCCCAAGTTGTCGCCTACATTTCCCCCTCCATTACCTCCATTTCCATTTTGTCCACCATTTTGTCCATTATTACCTCCATTCTAATTAATGCCACCATTATTTCCACCTCCTAAGTTGTTCATGTCAATACCCAACTGGCATGCCATCATCTGTGTCAATAGGTCCAATCATTGATTCTATTGTTTTGCTCTTTGCTCTGCTAACTGTTGTCCCTGAACTAGTGTGTCCAATAACTGTAGAAATCTCTCCTCACCTGGGTCTCTTCTCTCACCCATATTGTCAATGTTTTGTTCTCCTGTAGTTTTATGTTCTTCTAGAACCCCTTGTTCCTCTGGACCTGTATTTATTACTACTCTGTTCCTTCTTGTGCTGTAATGGTGAGTGAAAGGTTGCTGATCAAAACCAGACATGTCGTTGTTTATACATTCTTTAACCCTTCAGGATGGCAGGGTTTTCAGCTCTGATACCACTGTAATAACCACCCCTATTTTCCAATGAAAGAAACTTGCGAACTATTGTCATATCAATTAAATTGCTTAATGATCAACATGGCATTTTTTCAAACACTTGATAAACATATAACTATACATGCAAAACCTAAAACTCCTTATTTGTTGTTAAAAACTAATTTGCAATATTAATGTGCACATACAATTGCCTTATGGGCTGCAACAAATATTCAAATTTGTATTCAAAAATTACAATGCTTAGATATGAAAATCTGATAGAAAAAGCCTGGAAATTAGCACTGTAGTGATCTATAGATGAAATGGCAGCCTTCCAGACCTCTAATCAGCAAGAATAAACAAGTAAACTTGATGCAAACACTGTTCACGCACTATAGCATCACTATTCATGGCACTGTAGCAATTTTACTATTCACGAGTTACTGTAGCAAAATCACTATTCACTCACACTATAGCAAAAACACTATTTGCGTGCATTGTAGCAAAAACACTATTCACACACACTGTGGCAAAACACTATTCATGCCCCCTGTAGCAAATCATTATTCTACCCTTCTTTATTGTAAATCCAATAAGCCCAATGTGTTTCCTGAATGAAAAACACCATCAATCCTCTTGACTGTGTCTTTCAACAGCGAAGAGAATGCTAGCAAAGAGGGATTTTGTCCTCCAAGCTCACAAATCAGATTTCCAGGAAATCCAATAACATAACATTAATCTCATTCAAAAAACCCCTCAAAAAGATATGCAACTGAAACTGTCTAGGCCAAATGGACTCTAAGTCCCTTTAATGACCTGGGTAGCCTACAGGACCATAGGTAAATAGGCTAACGACATCATGCTATGAATGTTAGAAAGGGAACATTACACCACAACTTAATCAAAAAGAAGAAACAAATCTGGAAATTATCTCTTGGATTTCTCTCACCAAATCACCTTCCGGAGCTTGCCAAACAAGTTGCCCACCTAGAATAAATTACTAAAAATATCTCCAAACCCTAGAAGAGGGTTTCTTCAATGCAAGACCCTCCAAAAGTGTCCCCAAGACCTCCAAGTAATTCGCCCAAGATAGAAACCTCCAAATCAGCCTTTCCCAAACAATTCACTGCCCACAACAATTATTATTTCTTATAAACAGATTGAAACTTCAAAAATTCATAACTCCCTCAATACATGGAATTATGATGCAAATAAGAGCTCAAACTGACCACAAAAATAGTGACTATCAAATAAAAATAATTTCAAAAAATTTCTTCCATGGAAAGGCCACCAAAACTTCCTTTAAAATTTTAAAAACCCTAGTTTCCAGAATTTTCCTCCTCAAACCCCAGGTTCACTCAAATTTCCAAAAGTAGGTGGTGTTTCAAAACACCTTTGTAGATCCACTTGCATGAACACATGCAATTTGAAGCTCACTTACAACCCTTGAATAGAGTTGCCCAATAGAAGAAATGAAAGTTTTCGTCCCCAAACTTATGTCACTTCTTGAAGGTTTTCATCCTCAAGAGCTAGTAACCAAGCTTGACATATTTGATTCAATTTTTCAAATCAACATTCAACCCCCTTTCAAATGAGCCCCCCCTTTTCTTTTATATTCTTCTTCTAATGGTGACACCCAAAATAGAGAGGGAGAGTTACTTTTTCCTTTTAAGAAAAAGATATGTTGCAAGCTCCCTTATAAAAGCACTTTTAGGATGACCCTTTAAAAGGTCCCAAAATTAGATAATAAAGTGCTTTATCACAACATATCCTTGAAGCTCACCAATGTTCCCCTTTTGCCATCTAAAATCCTTATCCCTTGGGAATGCACAAGCTAAGGGTCTCATCCCAATGACTAGCTCAAAAAGGGGGGCATTACAGTCCTCCTTACCCAAAATTGTTTGTCCTCAAGCAATTGCAATATCCACGGGAGTGTCCCGACATTTCTTATAATGCACTGTCTACCTGTAACTTCTTCCCATGGAACAAAAGCTCTAAACGGATCCCTCATAGTGCTGTACATTTGTTTTGGGGGCTGCCTCCAAGTGCAAAATGTGACATAACAGCCCTCCAAGGGCTTCCCATGTCCTCATATTACCAACTCTTTCAATACCGAATTGTAGATGATAAGGCTCCTTTCTTCCCTGTCCTTATGAAGTGCACTATGTACCCAATAGTAGCAAAAAGAAATATATCCAAGAAATGACACCTTGCTGCCCCGGATGAAGAGATCCATTTGCTCTTCATTTATTGTGTGCATACTATGGGGGCCACCTTTCAACAAACTTTTGATAGATCCTACATGCCATGGTAGACCCATCCAAACTTGTAACAAGAAAACAACAAAAAATTCTTTAGAGGACACACTTTGGAAACTATTTTCCACATCTTGCCAACCCCTCGGAATGATTCTCTTCATGTGTGCCACATGTATCATCATTGGCTGCCCTTCCTCCATACTCCCCATACCTACGTGGAATCAAATGTGGGCCCAAAAAGAACTCAATGTGTCCAATGAGAGAGTGTGGTGCTTTTTTTTCATTTTTCACCTTTCCTTTATGTAAGTTGTACCTTCGAACATAGATCTTTTTAGTATTAGTAAGCAGCTATAAATGGATAAAAAAATCAGACCCTCCACCCTTATGAAATGACTGTAGTAGTGCTCCCAATTCTGATTTTTCTGAGTGATAAAACTCAGACCTGATGGGTACACTTCCCCTTGTCAATGTGGGCTGTACTGTGCCCAAAAAACTGATTTTTGTGACCTCAATCGGTGGCTGGAATCTCCCTATCAACTCAGAAATTTCTGAGTGAGAAAAATCAGTTCTTACACCTGTGAATGATGGCAGTTTTGGCCACTCGAACTCAGAATTTTCTGAGTGCACCTTAGATTGATTATTCAAACAAGACTTCCTTCTAAGCTTCCCCTCCAATGCACAACAAAAATCAGATTTGGTCATACTTACTGATTTGGTAGGAGGCTGAATTTCCACGGAAGTCATGGGCTGCCCATGGTCAAAATTTGCAGTCTCTTGCCATGTCCTAAAAACATACTTGCATCCCTTGACTGGTTTGCCATCACAATCTGATTTCCCATCTCTAGAAGTGCCCTTTGACTCCCTGTTAAGGGGTCCTTGGCTGATTCTAGCCCAAAGGTGAGCTCCTCCACCTTATGCTTAATTGCCTTATGTGCATTTAAGGCCTCATCCAAAACTTTGATGGCCACATCCTTGTCCTTGATCATGTGAAGAAAATCTAATTTTGTTGTCTCCATTGCAACTTTGAATGTGTAAGTCCATCATAGTGACCCTTCACTTCAAGCATTCCCCTTTCACATTGTGCATTGATTCATCACAAAGCCTCTTTGTGCCATTCCATCTTGGTAGGGCTTGTACTTCTCCTTTACTTGTGACTAACAATTGTTCTTTCTAATTTTCCTCATCAACTTTAGAGTCATGCAACGAAAATGAACACTTTTTAGAAGCATTACAAGAATCAATATTACCATCCACAACACACCTCTTCGTGGGATTATTCATGAATATTTTGGTCTCTTTGACTTAATGTTCTTCATGGAATTCGTACTTTGGGGTACTAGGCTGCCTCAACATATTTAATCTTGCTACATTTTTGTTTATCATGTGCAGCCCTCTTTGCTTCTCCAAAAACTCAGTTTTTTGATGCTCTAAAATTTCCTCTCTAGGCTGTCCCAAAGTGTCATTTTTTTTGGTTTGTCCCTTTCCCTTAAATCTGAATTTTCTGTTTTATTGATTCCTTCATAGGAACCCATGTGAGGGGCTGTCCTTTCACTCCTTTTCCCCAATCTGTCTGGTAGTTCTATCCTCTCTTCTTCTTCATGTTTTGTTATCAAAGCCTTAATTTTTCTTCACAATCTTTTGCAACACCTTCAAACAGAATATGTGTAGCTGGAAATTCACTTAGATATCCTTGAACCGCCTCTATGGTGTTGGAGTGTCAAGGGCACACCTTCCTAGGATCAATACATACCATGTGAACAAAAAATTGTAAGGAAAACAAACTAAAATTGCAATGGACAGCAGTCACTGTGATCCTGGGACCATGATTACCCTTGTCTATACCCTTCTTTATATTGGCCCAACATGACATAGTAGCAATGTTACCTTTGTAGTGCTCACTTGGATCCCATATCCATGATGGATACTTGTCATGTTCATTCACTTGGAAAGGTTCTCTTTCCCATTGAGTGCCCCTCACCTCAATCTTAGTGATAGCACAAGTTTCGCAAACAAGATAATGAAGGAACCAAGCATGAGGAGAAATCAATGAGAACTTAACAAGATGACCATTCCATTGCTTACCCAAACACAAATTTGATCTTGTAGCCTGCATGAATAATTCCGCTACCCAAGTAATCTGCCCTTTATTGAAAGCTTGTTCCATCATTTTTGAAGTCACTAACATAGGCATTCCTTGATGATGCATACAATCAAAATGTTTTTGAATTTTTGAATGTTTTTGATATTTTAAAAATTTCTATTATTTTTGTATTTTTGAATTAAGCTATGTACAATCAATCATAAATAAATTATGTACAATAACTATTGAGAAATTATGTACAAGTAAGCAAAAAGAAACTATGTACAAGAAATACTGAAAAGCAATGATAATAATCAAAGAGGAAAGGAGAATATAGGGTAGGGAAAAGTGAAAACCAAAAATACGGGGCTTAAGAGGAAGAAGGAAGCCACATAACCCCTATAGGGTATCAATAATCGCAACAAAGGAAGGAAGAAGCATAATGAAAATACCAGGACTGACAAACTAGTACTCTACTCAAAATCAAAGGACTCAGATCAATAATTTCATGGGACCTAGTTTTTTGTTATCTTTTTTGCAAGTTTTTGGTATCGATTTAATCATGGTTTGTGCATACACTTATTTGCTTAACCTAGGGAGAACAACTTCCTTGTTGGCTGCCATAAATTTCAGTTCTGATTTTTGCAAGTTATGACTGTATTCACCAAGGGATGGGAACCATTGGGCTCCAAGCACAATATCAAACTCATCATGATCAATCACATTAAATTCTCCTTCAAATGTGTATTCGGCCAAGGTTAATTTTAACCCCATAGTGTAGGAAATGCAAGAGATGGAGGAGCCATCCCCAATGGTCAACTTAAATCCTTCATTTGCTTTAGTGGGCAGCTTATATCTTGCAATGAATTTAGCATTTATAAAATTCTGAGTGGCTCCATTGTCCATTGATGTGATAACCCTCTTCCATTAATGGTCTCTCTAATACGGAAAAAGTAGCGTCTATTGGCACTTGATAGGGTGGCGATCACTTCTTCTTTTGTCACATATTGGCTGTCCATTTCTTTTTGATGTATTCACCCTCCATCTTCAATTTGTTTTGCCTTCTCACATTCTTGAACACACTATCTATTGAGAGGGGGGGTGAATAAGTAGATGAGCTAAAACATGGTTTTTAAAACTTTTAAACAAGGATACTTAAATTACATGCAAAGTAAAGAACAAAAACAGAGATTATACACACACATAAGAATGCTCAACACCAGATTTTTACGTGGCAACCCAAATGGAAAAAACCACTGTGAGAAAAGCTGCTAGAAGCTACTATTCTAATCCAGCCTCACAGAAAAGAAGTCTCACAAACAAACCTCACTGGTTACATTCAAGAGCACCCACTCTAAGGAAGCATCAACTTCTTAACTGAGCACCAACTCAGTTTTTATGATGGCACCAACTTATCAAAGAAATGTCGCTGCAACTTCAAAATACAAAAGAGATTTAGAATGAATCTTGTTCACTTTTATGTTACAAGTCTTGTTTGTAACTGTACCTACACGTTGTGTGCCTCCTCGGCTTATCTGCCTCTATCTCTTTGTGGCTGGATATCTTCTATATTGACACCTTATTTTCTTTGCTTTTCTACGTTGTCTGCATAGGTCCTCACTCGACAATTTTGAGTTAACACTCTAATTATTATCGCAGCAGCAACACACAAGACACTTACAAATGTTTTGTTCGTAGCATATATAGACAAATGCATCTTAGGGTTTTCTATCTATAAAGAGTTCACATTACAACTGCTCTTAACCAGTTCAAGCTTCTGATTTGCATTCAATGTGACTTTGACTTCGTGTCTCGATTCATGCTTCAAACGGCAACGTTCAAATGTCTTTTACTAGCTTTGGCATCTGCACTTCTATTGCACTTAATTGCGCCGCTTCCTCGATCACTTTTGATCTGCATTCAATGTGACTCTGACTTCGTGTCTCGATTCATGCTTCAAACGACAACGTTCAAAAGCCTTTACTATCTTTGGCATCTGCAATTCTGCTGCACTTAACTGCACCGCTTCCTCGATCAGAATTCGTCATTGGTTTCTAATAGATGTCCTTCGGAAATCTTTTCTTCAGAATTTTTATCCGAGACATTTCTTCAAACTTTTTGTCCGCGTTATTTCTTCAGACTTTTTGTCCAAGACATTTCTTTGGACTTTTTGTCTGAGACATTTCTTCAGACTTTTTGTTTGCGAGACATTTCTTTGGACTTTTTGTCCGCGTTATTTCTTCGGCTTTTCTGCAAGTGTCCACATACCCTTTGCAACGTTCAAAAGATACCCTCCGAACTTTTTGAAAAGGTCCACTTGCCCGAGAAGGACTTGACAATTTTTTCGAAAGAATTGTCCTTGCCATTCTTTCCAAAAGAATTCCTCCGAAGGAATTCTTCAAGACCATTCTGGGTTTTCAATTCTTCATGACTTATCTCGATCGCCTCTTCTAAGTAAGAGCATTTCACAAACGCGATTTACTCCACAAGTCTGCTCAACTCAACCTTTGGCATAAATGCATGATCAGATTCAATCTCAATGACATCAAGAGCATCAACCTTTGACATCAATGACAATTCCATGTTGCCCTAGATGGGAATGATAACTCTCAGTCCTCAACTGCTTTCTGTATCATGATATCAAAACTATCAACTGTCTCTTTGCTCGAATTTCCAACAATCTCCCCCTTTGTCATTGATGGCAAAACATCCTCAAAAGTCCCTTCTCATTTTGCTTGCTTCCTCTTATTCTGATTTCTCCCCCTTTGACATTAATGACAAAGAGTGTTTGCTAAACCAATAAGACACACTGCTGCTGCGTTGTTCCGATCCTTGGACCTGTCTGGTTAGAGCATTATGAAAAAAGACTCCCCCTTGGATAATGCACAACGACCTGAACTGTTCCTATGACTCTCTGGGCTTTCATATGCTTCAACCGATATTGGATATAGCATTGGTCTGAAAGACCAATCAACAATAGATATATCTCTTACATAGATGAGCATAGAAATCTAGATCCAACATACCTTAGTCTGCTCCTTTACATTAAATGGCAAACGATGTGTAAGGTACATAGCAGATTGCCTTCACTCTTAATCTAGGAGTTTAATAAAATCCCTGCAATGCTCCCCCTGGACTTATAACCTATCACACGAGTCTAGTGATATGGGGTGGGAGCTACAACTCCCAACTTCTCTCTTAGATATTCAAATTGCTCCTTGGAAAGAGGCTTTGTAAAGATATCTGCAATCTGATCCTTGGTTGGCACATATTCCATTGTGACCTCTTGACTTACTACCTAGTCTCTCAAAAAATGATATTTTATGGAGATATGCTTGGTTCTGAAATGCATCACTGAATTCGTAGATAGATTTATGGCACTTAAACTATCACAGTAAATAGAGATAGGTGCTTGATATTCTACCTTTATGTCCTTGAGAGTTTGCTTCATCCACAAGACTTGAGTGCAGCAAGCAGCTACTGCGACAAACTCTGCTTCAGCTATAGAGGGTGTAATCGATTCTTGCTTCTTGCTCAACCAAGACACAAGTCTGTTACCTAGAAAGAATGTACCACCACTTGTGTTTTTTCTGTCATCCACACTTCCTGCCCAATCAACATCAGTATATGCAACCAAAGTAAGATCCTCGCTACTTGGGTACCACAACCCATAGTCAATTGTGCTCTTCATGTACCTAAAAATTCTTTTTATAGCATTAACATGTGATTCTTTGGGGGTTGCTTGAAACCGTGCAACCATGCATACTGCTTGCATGATGTTTGGTCTTGATGCTGTTAGATACAGCAGGCTACCTATAATTGATCTCTATAGCGTATTATTTACATCGGGAGACTCGTCTTCTTTGCTTAGCTTGCAGCCAGTCATCATAGGAGTACCAACTGGTTTGTTGTCCTCCATTCCAAATTTTTTGAGTATCTCCTTCGTGTACTTTGCTTGAGATATGAATATCCCTTCATTAGTTTGTGTAATTTGTAAACCAAGGAAGAAGAAGAGTTCTCCCAGCATTGACATTTCAAACTCATTTTTGCATTTGCGTGGCAAATTCTTTGCACATGTTACTATCACCACCTCCAAAGATAATATCATCCACATATACAACAACAACCAGCATTTGCTCACCTTCTGATTTAAAATACAGATTGTTGTTTGCGCATCCTTTTCTGAAACCTTGTCGTTGCAGGTATTGATCCAATTGTGAATACCATGCTCTAGGTGCCTGTTTCAGACCATACAAAGTTTTCTTTAGTTTGCACACATAATTTTCTTCCTTTATTAATTGAAATCCTTCTGGTTGTTCAATGTACACTTCCTCTTCTAAGTTTCCATTTAAGAATGCTGACTTCACATCCATTTGATATACTTTGAATTTCTTGAGAACAGAGAATGCCAAGAACATTGTTATAGCTTCCAGTCTTGCCACAAGAGCAAATGTTTCTTCGAAATCTATGCCTTCTGCTTGTGCATATCCTTTGCACACCAGTCTAGCTTTGTTTCTTATGACTGCTCCATCTTCATTGAGTTTGTTTCTGTAAACCCACTTAGTTCCTATTACATTCTTGTTTGAGGGTCTAAGAACTAATTCTCAAGTTTTATTCTTTTTAATTTCGCTGAGTTCTATTGTTGTTAGCCAATTTTCATCTTTGTTGGCTTCATTGAAGGTCTTAGGCTCAATTTTTGAAAGTAGAGCAAAGTTTACTTGCTCCTTGTTTATTACGGCTCTTCTCCTAGTCTGAACACTCTCATCTTTGTTGCCAATTATTTGTTCGTTGGGATGTTCTTTTTGAACAAACCTTACAAGTGCCCTTTTACTCTTTTCTTCCTCCTTTTCACTATCTTCTACTTCATCTTCTACTCCATCTAATTCTTCAATTCTGATCTCCTCATTAGGCTCAACTTGTTTGAATCCTTCTTCTACCTTGACATTGATGCTTTCAACTATTTTATGCAGCTGTCTGTTGTAACACACATAGGCTTTGTTGTGAGTGGAGTATTTAAGAAAAAATCCTTCATCACATCTTGACTTGAAACTTCCCAATTTGGCCTCTTTTCTTCTGATTTAGCACTTGCTTCCAAACACTCTGAAATATTTTACGGATGCAAGTTTTCCAAACCACAGTTCATATGAGGTTTTATCACTCTTTACCCTATATTGAACTCTATTTAGGATATATATTGTTGTTTGAACTACCTCTTTCCAATATCCATCAAGAAGTTTTGCCTCTTTCAACATTGTTCTGGCCATCTCCTTCACAGCTCTATTTTTTCTTTCTACAACCCCATTTTGCTGTGGAGTTCGTGCAGCAGAGTACTGTCACTTAATCCCATGCTTCTCACAATAGTTTATAAACTCATTGGAGGTGAATTCTCCACCTTTGTCTGATCTTAGACATTTGATTTTTCTTCCCATTTCATTCTCAACCATGGCCTTGAAGATCTTAAATCTCTCAAAGGCTTGTGATTTATCTTTCAAGAAGGTTATTGTAACATCCCCTATTGATATTTGCCCCAATTTTTCCAAATGTTCCACAAAAAATTTAAACAAACCGTTTGCATGAACTAATTTATATTCATCCAATAACTTGCAAGCAAATTTCAATGTAAAACATATTATAACAGTTTTAGAACAAGGCTCTGAAATTACATAGGAATATTGCTTTCAAATCTTAAGTACAATAATAGCAGAAATATTCAATCGTAGCCACAGAACTTATAGTCGGATTGGATAACCAGAAGTATGAATTTGAAGCACAAAGTGAGACACCTGAATAATATCTCCAACAGACAATGGGTTTCCGTCCACTGTCTCCAAGCTCGAGGGTTTCCGTCCTCAAACCTGCTGAAAGCCAAAGCTTCCCAGAATTCTCTAAGAGAAAATAATAACCAAGCATAAACCAAGCATCCCTGAAAGTGAGCCCTTGCAACACTTTTATAAACTTCTCATAAGAGCTCACTCACATTTTTAACCAATGTGGGATAAAACATAACTTCCCCTTTGCCTTTTTTGATGTCTCATGTATTTTAAAACAAGGGGCCCCTTTTACTATTCATTCCCACTTAACTCACATTAATGCAGTTAAATAATTGAATTTAACTTTATAATTTAAACTTTAATTAATGCGGAGATGAATTAAACCAATGGAGTTGAAATCATCTGACGATAATAACCAATTTTCCATTGAGAAGGCACTGACACTGAAGATCACGGCCCACCAAATGAATTACTATTAATAGCATTAATGACTTACTAAAAATAGTAAGTATACCAAACTGCCTCCAAATGCCCCGGATTGACCTGCAACAAAAATTACCTAGGCCAAAAATCCTCAAGATTCCATAAAAGCCCTGATTAGCCTATGGAACCAAGGATAAATAGGCTAACAACAACAACATACAATGTGAGCTAGAAAAGGGGACATATAGTTATCCATGTCATCCTTGAAAAGTCATCTACAAATAACATAAAGTAGTATACACCTTTGGATCCTTTTGTCCTAGTAGGACCACATAAATCTGTATGAACTACTTGTAGGGGTTTTGAGGTCGCATAATTTTTTGTTTAAAATCTGACCCTTGTCTGCTTTCTTAGTTGGCACGCTTTGCATGTGACATCTGCAGGTTTGACTATTTTGGGCATATGTCTAACACACTTGTTAGAGCTTACTTTGATTAGATTGTTGAAGTTGACGTGACCCCTTCTTTTATGCCATAACCATCGCTCATCGACTTTTCCCATGAGGCAACTTGCATCATTTTCTTCAATCAAGTTGTATATGTTGCTTTCAGTTCTTTTTCCTTGTGCAACGGTTTTTCCAGCTCTTTTCAATTTACAACCTTTAGCATTAAATATGACTTCATAACCATTATCACACATCTGACTTGCACTTAAAAGATTATGTTTAAGTCCTTTAACATACAGGACGTCATGTGTAGGAAGCTTGCCATATATGTGCAAGGTTCCTTTACCTCTGATTCTGACTGCAGTGTTATCACCGAAACTGACAATCCCTTCCTTGCATCTGCATAAACTGGTGAATTTGCTCTTGTTCCTAGTCATATGCTTTGAGCAACCGCTGTCTATGACCCACAAGTTTTGCTCCTTGGCATTGAGTGCCGTTTGAGCAATCAAGGATTGATCTTTCACCTTCCACATCTTTTTGGGTCTCTCATCTGCTTTTTCTTTTCTTTAAAAGTGGCCTTTGAAACTCTATTCTCATTTAAAAACCTGACTTTGCCTAAGCTGTACTTTATTGTCATTGCAATGTTAGTTCTACAATACTTAGCTATATGTCTAGAATTATTGCAATTGTAACATATTAAATTTGAATCTATCAAAGGAGCAAATGAATTTCTACTAGCAAAACGAAATCTTTTAGTAAGAAAGACTCTACAATCAATAGCCCTATGACCAAACTGATTGCAGCTAAAACAATAACCATAAAAGGAAGGAATGTACTTAGTCATAATGTTCTTTGGTGCAGTATACTGAAAACTTTTACCTTTCTGCTTTTTCAGGTCTGCCACTTTGAAGTATCCTTCTGCATCTTTCCTTGGATTAGTATTTATGGCCTTTCTGATCTTTGCCTTCGTAGCTTGTTTGTTGTTCATAGCTTTTGCTTCTCCTCCTTTCTTGAAGTTATCATACAAGTTCATTGATGTACAAGCTAAGGATCCTTTTTCTTTATCGTATCCAAGACCTGACTTTTCATTTGAAGGCTTTTGCGCACTGATTAGTTCACTAAGAGCTTCTGATCATTTCGTTAGCTTTAAGCTTTTGTTTAGTTGGTCTCTTGCCTTCTCAAGTTCTTTCCTCAAGGATACTACTTCTGCTTCAAGTCTCATGCATTCATTGGATTTTGACTGGAGATCCATTTTGACGACTTCTACTATTCTGTTGGCTTCCTCAACTTGAGTTTTTAGTGTCACAATCATTTGATTAGAGTTTTCAAGCTCCTTCTCATGCCTCATCTGCATTGATTTTTCTTTTCTCAGATTTTTGAATTCTTTAAGAGCATACACAAGTTCACCTTCAAGATCAATCTCACCTTCTTCTCCTTCATCACAATCTTCATCTTCATTTTGTCCTTGATTCAAGGAGGTGAATTCTTCTGCCATAAATAGGAACTCATTTCCCTCAGCTAGAAAGGCACAGTCACTCTCATTATTAGAGCTGTCACTATTACTTTCTCCTACTAAGTCACTTTCTTCTTTTACATATAACCCCTTTTTGTTCTTGAAGAAGTTTTTCTTCTTAGCATAATGTGGTTTTACCTTTTTAATATTTTCAACTTGCTCGACGTTGTCCTTATTAAAGGGACATTTTGCAGCGAAGTGTCCTACCTTGCCGCAATTAAAATACTTGAACGGAAGTTTTCCTTTATACTTACCTGATCCTCTCTTCAGTTTTCTGACAAAATTTGTTTCTTCACCATCAGTCTCCTTAGAATCGAGCACAAGGGCTTCTTCTTTTGCAGACTTTACTACTTTGAAGGCTGCTTCTCTCTTGACCGTGTTTGTCTCTCCCATCCTCATTTCGTAGGTTGTAAACATTCCATGTAGTTCATCCATGGTAAGCTTGTCCAAATCTCTCGCTTCTTCAATAGCCAAAATTTTGGAGTTGTATCTTGATTGAAGGGATCTCAGAACCTTCTTGACAATAGTCGATTCTTCTATTGTTTCTCCAAGTCCTCTTATAGCATTGACTATCTCATCTACCCTGACGAGGTAGTCAGCTATCTTCTCTTCTTCATTTATCTTCAGGCTTTCAAACTGTCCTTTGTAAGTTTGCAGCTTGCCTGTTTCACTTTAACATCTCCTTCATAAATACTTTTTAACTTATTCCAAATGTCTTTTGCACTCTGACAGTGCATAACTTTGACAAACTCGGAGTTTGACAACCCACAAAGAATAGCATTCTAAGCTTTGGCATTGTTCTCATAAGCCTTTTTGGCCGTATGATCAACAGGGGTTACAGCAAGAGCTATGTAACCATTTACCACTGACATCCATACATCAAAACCTAAGGAAGACAAATATGCTTCCATTCTTGTGCTCCAAAAAGCATAGTTAGACCCATCGAATAGAGTAGCCTTGTTTCATGAAGATCATTCTTAGTAGGCCATTGTGTTCACCAACCATGATCTACCTGAGCCGATTAAGCTTCTCCTAAGGAACCTGCGCTCTGATACCAATTTTTGAACACACTATCCCCTGAGAGGGGGGTGAATCAGTAGATGAGCTTGAACCTGATTCTTCAAACTTTTAAACAAGGATACTTAAAGTACATGCAAAGTAAAGAACAAAAACAGAGATTATACACACACATAAGAATGCTCAACACCAGATATTTACGTGGAAACCCAAAGGAAAAAAACTACAGTGAGAAAAGCTGCTAAAAGCTACTATTCTAATCCAGCCTCACAAAAAAGAAGTCTCACAGACAAACCTCACTAGTTACATTCAAAAGCACCCACTCTAAGGAAGCATCAACTTCCTAACTGAGCACCAACTCAATTTTTCTAATGGCACCAACCTATTAAAAAAATGAAGCTGCAACTTCAAAATACAAAAGAGATTCAGAATGAATCTTGTTCACTTTTCTGTTACAAGTCTTGTCTGTAACTGCACCTACACGTTGTGTGCCTCCTCGACTTATCTGCCTCTTATCTCTGTGTTTGGTTATCTTCTATATTGACACACCTTATTTTCTTTGCTTTTCTACGATGTTTGCATAGGTCCTCACTCGACAATTTTGAATTAACACTCTAATTATTATCGCAGCAGTAGCAGCACACAAGACACTTACAAATGTTTTGTTCGTAACATATATAGACAAATGCACCTTAGGGTTTTCTATCTGTAAAGAGTTCACATTACAACTACTCTTAAGCGGTTCAAGCTTCTAATCTGCATTCAATGTGACTTTGACTTCGTGTCTCGATTCATGCTTCAAACAACAACGTTCAAATGTCTTTTACTATCGTTGGCATCTGCACTTCTATTGCACTTAACTGCGCCGCTTCCTCGATCACTTATGATCTGCATTCAATGTGACTCTGACTTCGTGTCTTGATTCATGCTTCAAACGGCAACGTTCAAATGCCTTTACTATCTTTGGCATCTACACTTCTACTGCACTTAACTGCACCGCTTCCTCGAAATAATCTCGAGTTCCGTGAAGATATATTGAGTTCATCACCAGATCTAGTTGTTCCTTTACAAATAGTTAGAAGACAATGAATATGAGCTTTTTATTTCTTTTGTCGCGCCAAGTTCACGTTCTTTTCTTTGTTGGATCTTTCCTTATGACCTTTTGATACTTGTCAAATGCACGTGCACTCGGAGGATCATCTGAGTTTGCTTTGCACCATTGGATCTAATACATCGATCAGACATGAGCCGTTGATCTTTTAAAGTAGCATGAGTTTTAATTCTTGCTTTGCCATTAACCATCGAGCTTCTTTTCTTCCCTTGTCGCATTTCGTTGCTTTCTATATCATGGGTTCGCTTTCGCTCCTTTTGATTATCCTCGATATGCTCTATCTTTACCTTTTGTATTGAGCGTTAAACTTCGGCATGTTGGTGTGATCTTATTTCTTCGGCATTCTTGTAACATTCCTTGCAACGTCGATCCTTCAAGACTTGCTCGTCTTTTAACCTTGCTTTAATTCCTTCAGAAGGTTCCTTTATACAAATTGTTGACGGCCTTTGTGTCTTCGGGACAATTTCCACGGACTTTTTGTCCGCGTTCATTTCATCCTGAAGTGTCCTCCAATTTCTCCAAAAGAATTCGTCATTGGCTTCTAATAGATGTCCTTCGAAAATATTTTCTTCGGACTTTTTATCCTCGTTATTTCTTTGAACTTTTTATCCGCATCATTTCTTAGGACTTTTTGTTCGAGACATTTCTTCGAACTTTTTGTCTGTCTCATTTCTTCGGACTTTTTGTCCACGAGACATTTTTTCGGACTTTTTGTCCGCATTATTTCTTCGGCTTTTCCACAAGTGTCCACATACCCTTTGCAAGGTTCAAAAGATACCCTTCGAACTTTTTGAAAAGATCCACTTGCTCTTCGGAACGTTAAAAAGATACCCTTCAGACTTTTTGAAAAGGTCCACTTGCTCTTCGGAATGTTCAAAAGATACCCTTTGGACATTTGGAAAAGATCCACTTGCTCAAGAACGACTTGACAATTTTTTCGAAAGAATTGTCCTTGCCATTCTTTTTGAAAGAATTCCTCCGAAGGAATTCTTCAAGACTATTCCAAGTTTTCAATTCTTCATGACTTATCTCGATTGCCTCTTCTAAGTAAGCATTTCACAAATGCAATTTACTCCACAAGTCTGCTCAACTCAACTTTTGGCATTAATCCATGATCAGATTCAATCTCAATGACATCAAGGGCATCAACCTTTGACATCAATGTCAATTCCATGCTGCCCTAGATGGGAATGATAACTCTTCAGTCCTCAGACTGCATTCTGTATCATGATATCAAAAATGTCAACTGTCTCCTTGCTCGAATTTCTAACACACATACATTTCCTTGCTCACCATTTTCAGCATGTTCTTCCTTAGATGGCTGCCATTCTATGCTCTTTTCGTGTGTCTTTGACTCTTCTAAATTTTCTGCTTTTAACTTCAGCTGATTGCTTGTTCCTTTGGGTCCATTATTGGCCGATTTTTTATGCTTAATCATTAGGGTCTCTCCATTAGATGGCTGCCTTTCAAAATCAGCTTCTTTGGCCAATGAATTCTTCAAATTTTCTGCTTTAATTCCCAGCTGTTCATGCCTCATAGAGGAGCTTTGTTTCACGGATTTTTGTTCATTGGCAAGCTCGTGAAGTGGTTGCCGCTTGTATAATTGGAGATTCAGTTCTAACACTTGCTTTAATGGTTGTCTTTCCTCTACTTGGAGTTCTTTACGATATGCCTTTGTTGATCTAGGCGTGGCTAGTTCCTTCTTCCTTTCAAACTTCTCGATTATCTCTTCCAACAAGTCTTCATGTGTTCCCATCATGCTAGGCCTTTGTGTCATCCTTTCTTGATGCCACCACTTATGGGCAGCCCCATCTAAATGTTGGATAGGAAAAATTAGAGCCTATTTTCAACCTCTAAGCCTCAAGTCAAGATACTCGATCATCATATCAACCCAAAATCTTACCGACTTACCTAGATCACCATCAAAAGTTGGAAGAACTATCTTTTCCAAATCATCTTGTGTATCCATATACCCATGGCACCTCTTACCATACCTCAAGCCTAGCCAAGTTTCGAAGCTCCTTTCCCTGCGGTATATAGGTGCAAGAGTCAAGTACTCATCATAATCCTCCATGAGATCCCAACGAATCAAAGGCTGGTCCTCAGGGCCCTGGACCTATGTATTACTTTTCATCCTTCCCTGTTCTTGTTTTGAATCCCACAAATGGCCAAGATATGGCTCTGATACCACTGTAATGTCCCCAAATTGGAATGACAACCATAAAAAAGGGTTTTCCAACAAACCCTAGCCAATCCAAGCACCAAACAAAAATTTGAAAATCTATAAACTGCCAAAACCTAGCTGAGAAATTTTATGATATTCAAGCTAAAGAGTTTCCAAATAAATCCACAAGTTAAATTTTTTTTAGAGAAATAAGTGCCTTTTATGGAGTCAAATAATTAAAAATACTTCACAAAAATATTTTGAATTTTCCATGAAAGTAAAGCTGTACTTTCCAACCCTTAAATGCCTCAAAATACTCTCCAAGTTGGTCACCACACCTTTGTAAAATTAAAAAAACAAATCTGAAAATTATTTCTTGGATTTCTCTCACCAAATCACCTTCCGGAGCTTGCCAAACAAGTTGCCCAACTAGAATAAAATACTAAAAATATCTCCAAACCCTAATAGAGGATTTCTTCAACACAAGACCCTTCAAAAGTAACCAAAACCTCAGAGTAATTCGCCCAAGATAGAAACCTGCAAATCAGCTTTTCCCAAACAATTTGCTGCCCACAACAATTATTATTTTCTACAAACAGGCTGAAACTTCAAAAATTTATAACTCTAGCACTACTTGGAATTATGATGCAAATAAGAGCTCAAACTAACCATAAAATTAGTGACTATCAAATAAAAATAATTTCAAATTTTTCTTTCAATGGGAAGGCCACCAAAACTTACTCTAAAATTCTGAAAACCATAGTTTCTAGAATTTTTCTCCTCAAACCCTAAGTTCACTCAAATTTTCAAAAGTAGGTGGTGTTCCAAAACACCTTTGTAGATCCACTTGCATGAATACATGCAATTTGAAGCTCACAACCCTTGAATAGAGATGCCCAAGTAGAAAGAATGAATGTTTTTATCCCCAAACCTATCACTTCTTGAAGATTTTTGTCCTCATGAGGTGGAAACCAAGTTTGACATGATTCAATTTTCCAAATCAACATTCAACTCACTTTCAAATGAACCTCCCCTTTCCTTTTATATTCTGCCTCCAATGGTGGCGCCCAAAATAGAGAGGGAGAGTTAATTTTTCCTTTTACTAAAAACATATATTACAAGCTCCCTTATAAAAGCACTTTTAGGATGACCCTTAAAAAGATCCCAAAATTAGATAATAAAGTGCTTTATCAAAATATATCCATAAAGCTCACCAATGTTCCCTTTTTACCTTTTTAAATCCTTAGCCCTTGGGAACGCACAAGCTAAGGGTCTCATCCCAATGATTAGCTCGAAAAGGGGGACATTACAAACTATTTGCACTATCTCATTCATGTAATACCAACACTTACTCTAACTTATAGCAGGCAGAGAGAAGAACGTAGTTGTGGAATTAGCAACCAACTCATTTAGTGTTCAAGATTCAGAGGAAGGTCAGATCTACTCTTCAACGTCTGCAATTCAATTTCTTCGTCATCATCCATCATTGAGATTATTTTATGCCATCGAGGACCACTCCCTTGTATCCCATCAGTGCACATCATTCTCTGTAATATTCCAAATCAGAATATTTTACATTAATTTGGTTTTCTCATAAATCCTATTTTTTTTAAAATATAAATATTGCATTTAAAATAATAAATTAAATTAAATATAAGTCTACAAGGGGTTTCATCCTTGGGCTATTATAATCACAACGGTTTTCCTCTTTGAGAATGGTTGTATAGCATAACGCTTATACAAAGTCAAATGATTGAATACATAATTGAATGATGTCTCCCATCCCAATGGCTAATTATTTATATCTTCAAATCCTTCCATCGAAGAGACATGACTTTTCCAAATGTCTTGTCCCAAGAGGTATATTCCCAAGGGTGGCATCCTTTGTCTAAATGAATGTTGGTTAACAATTTATTAATTAAATAATTAATAAATAAATAATTGTTGTTGTTTCGATCTCCTAAATAACTGTGGCGATCTCCTAAAGTAATTGTTGTTGGTCCTTAATAAATAATTGCTACTGTCTAGTGTTAGCGATTCCCTTGCAGCGATTCCCCTCTTGGCAATGATCTTCTTCTTGGCAACTATGATATTCCTTACAACGATCTCTTCCTTGGCAGTGATCTCTTAATTGAGGCCGAGTCTGGGGATATTACAGACCTCCCTTCCTCAAATTGCTTTTCCTCAAGCAATTGTAAATTGAGGTGTTCAAGAATTAATGCTCCTTCCCTAGTTGTATCTTCGATTGGCAATCTCACAAATGCGATCAAATACCGTAAAACAACAGTTTGAGTGGTAACCACCAAAATGTCAGGAGGTTTTGCATACTTTTTCCACGAGAAGATCTTACAAATAACCAACACTCAATAATCTTTAGGTTTCTTGTTTTCACTCAATAGCGAAGGACAGCAAAAAAAATATGTATAGCTCTTGTCAATCGAGAGGTGGGTGCAAACATTTCTAGCAGACATGTACTTTATCTTACGCAAACTCTTTAAGCCATTCCTTATGATAGAGTACCAAATACATGTAGAATTTCCATCAAATGCAAACATAGATTCTTCAGTGGCCCTGTGTTGATCCAAGTTGTTCTCACGTTCACGTTCTGAGTAATAGAAAATTACAAATGCATAAAGACACTCCTGCGCATTCAACATATTAGTGTACTTTAGTATACAAAATGAGGATCTATGCATAAACAACATATAGATGATGATTTGGTGTGGCATCAATATTATCTCTGTAGGGTCTTCTACAAATAACTCAACTTCATTGATACTAGTGGATCGACAATCCTTCTGCAACCATGCTATACCCAACTTCACACTTAATCCAATACCCATCTTTGTAAACCATTTCTTGAAACCCTTCATCCAATTTCCCAAGGAAATCAAAAGGTCAACAAAAATGTTTGTGGTTTGGTCACTAGGTGCAATTGTATGTAACAATCCATCAGTTCCAATCCCGCCATTTTGAAAAATGTTTCGAACAGGTTGAATAGCTTTGTCTTCATTTTTAATAATCGTATGATTGCCATTATGTTCATCTATTTTGTTCACATTTGTCTCTAGACAATCACTTGAGAAAATTGCAATCTCTTGCTGTTCAAGCCATACTTCGATCAAACGATCATCTACTACACATTTGGGAATTTCGAAGTTTTGTTCAAAATTCATCAAGCAAACTAAGTTTGTTATACAACAGTGCTCCGAAATATAATTATGTTTAAGTGGCATATGTAGAGTGGAGTCTCTCAATAAAGGCCTTTTCCTTTCCCCTAAAATAGGAAATGGATTGTCTTGAACAAGATAAGCGGCACTAAACCATGGTTCATGTGGCTTTGAGAAACATAAACTTTCTAATATCAAGTTTGGGTACCATGTTTTGAATACAAACTTCCTGTTGAGCACAGCCTAATACTAAGAGGGGGGGTGAATCAATATTATATATTCTTTTCTTTTCTATCACTTAATCACTTATTCCAATTAAGATATTCAATAGCTAGAACGATTACTTCTGCTTTTCTAAATGGTATATCGAACAGCCAGAAGGATTCCTTCTATCAAAAGATAGCAATTATCTATGCAAATTGAAAAAAACCTAGTATGGATTGAAGCAAGCCCCCAAAGCTTGGTATTAAAGACTTGACAGGTATCTACAAGACCAGCGATTCAGAGAGATTTGTCCACAGCAATTTGTACATCAACACTGAAGGTGAGCATCAGTTAATTGTTGTAGTTTATGTTGATATAATCTTTGAAGGAGATAGTGAGAAGCTGTCCAAAGGATTCGCCGAAGACATGCAGAAGGAAATTGAGATGTCCATGCTTGGTGAGCTATCATTCTTTCTTGGATTGAAAATATCTCAATCAAGTAAAGGAATATTTATCTCCCAGACCAAGTATGCTAAAGAAATGTTGAAGAAATTTGCAATGGAAAACTGTGCACCAATTGGCACGCCTATGGCTACAAGAAACAAGTTGAGTAAGGATGATGAATCGCCAAATGCAGATCAATCCCTCTACAAATAAATGATTGACAGTCTTTTGTACATAACAGCATCCAGGCCGGATATCATACAAGCATTGGGCATCGTAGCACGCTATCAGGCAGCTCCTAAAAAAACATGTGCAAGCGATGAAGCAAATATTCAAATATCTAAAGGGGACCCTGGAATATGGATTGTGATATCCTACAAGGAAGGAATTCACATTGGAAGCATATACAAACTCAGAATGGGCATGATGCCTAAATGATAGAAAAAGCACAAGTGGAGGAACATTTTTCCTTAGAGATAGCCTAGTGTTTTGGCTAAGTAAAAAGTACGATTCAATTTCCTTATCCATAGCAGAGGCAGAGTACATAGCGGCAGTATTGTGTTGCACTCAAGGTCTTTTGACGAAGCATACCCTTAAAGACATCAAGGTAGAGTATGATCATCCAATTTCAATATACTGCGACTGTTGAGCACAGGCTAATACTGAGAAGGGGGTGAATCATTATTATATATTTTTTCTTTTTTAACACTTAATCACTTATTCTAATTAAGATATTCAAAGCAATCAAATCACAACACAAGATAACACAATGCAAAGTGACACCAGATATACGTGGAAACCCTTTCAGTAGAAAACCACAGAAAAATCTTTCTCAATATAAATATTTGTAGGCACCAACCTACTGAAGCACCAACCCCAAATATAATTTTGTAGGCACCAACCTACAAGAGCACCAACCCCTTTCGCTAAGCACCAACTCAGCAAAAGACACTAATATCTTCAAAACGAAGGCACCAACCTTCTCACAAGAATCACTCTTTTATCTCTGATTTGTTGTTAACACAACGGATGATAGAACACTGCTTTATTTCCTTTCGATTTAATCTGCACTTGAGTGTTTTCACTGCTATGCTCTGCCTTATACTTGTTGGTTTTTCCTTTCAATATTCTTACAAAAATATGCCTTCAAATATTTTTGCTCTTATTTTATATCTTCCACTTTCGAATCTAAAAATTTGCCACTCGTTATGCACTTATTTATAACCCATGGAAAGCCACAAATTAAGGTCTTGACTCTTCAAACAAAAAGGTCCATTCAAACAATCACAAATCCTCCCAATAGGTCGGCCAAGGTTGGGGACTATTTTAGCCTTAAAAACTGCCTTGAAACCTTCATCATAATTATCTCTTTAAGCCCGTAAGATAGGCAATTTATCTTTGATTCCATGCAAAGATATGACCGTTATTTGCACGATTAATTGCTTCAATTAAATTAAATATTCTTAATTAATTTTAATTTTTTTATCAAAATACTTTGCCATCAATTAGATTCATGATTACCCTTTGACATCAATGACAATATTTCCAACAATCTCCCCATTTGTCATTGATGGCAACCATGCACTGAATCTACTCCCCCTTGCTGTATTGTTTCTTCTGTCTGAGATCTTTTCTGTAGCTCCTCCTTTTTGTGACTCCCTCTTTCATCACTTCTCCCCCTTTAACATCAATGGCAAAGGGACTATCCAGGAGCTAGATAATGCAATGCTTGGCTCCCCCTTAATCAATACTTCCCTTTAGAGGCAGGAAGCAAAAGAGATTACTCCCAACTTCTCACGTACCTAGGTATTCAAATGTGTCATTTGGAAGTGGCTTGGTGAAAATGTCCGCTATCTACTCTTTGGTGGCAATATATTCCAATTTTACTTGTTGTTTTGCAACTTGCTCTCTCAGGAAATGGTATATGATTGGAATGTGCTTTATTCTAGTATACATCACTAGATTCTTTGAGATGCTGATAGCACTAGTATTGTCGCAATATATTGAAATTGGATGATCATATTCTACCTTGATGTCTTTAAGGGTCTACTTCATCCAAAGAACCTGAGTGCAAAATAGTATAGCCGATATGTACTCTGCCTTTGTTATGGATAAGGAAACGTAATTCTGCTTCTTACTTAGCCAAGACTAGGCTATCTACAACAAAAAATGCTCCTCCGCTTATGTTTTTTTTGTCATCTAGGCATCCTGCCTAGTCTGAGTCTGTATATGCTACCAATGTGAAATCCTTCCCTATAGGATACCACAATCCATCGTCCAAGGTCCCCTTTAAATATCTGAATATCCGATTCACCGCTTGCACATGTGTTTCTTTCGGAGTTGCTTGATAGCGTGCTACCATGCCCACTGCTTGCATGCTATCCAGCCTGGATGACATTATGTACAAAAGACTGCCAATCATTGATCTGTAGAGGGTCTGATTTGTATTCGGCGATTCATCATCCTTACTCAACTTGTTTCTTGTAGCCATGGGTGTGCCAACCAGTGCACAGTTTTCCATTACAAATTTCTTCAACATTTCTTTAGCATACTTGG
Source organism: Torreya grandis (assembly GCA_037957365.1). Classification (NCBI taxonomy): domain Eukaryota; kingdom Viridiplantae; phylum Streptophyta; class Pinopsida; order Cupressales; family Taxaceae; genus Torreya; species Torreya grandis. The sequence goes on from JARHVA010001602.1 coordinate 2,032,381, forward strand.
TCTGGGAGATGAATATTCCTTTACTGGACTGAGATATTTGCAATCCAAGAAAGAATGATAGCTCACCAAGCATGGACATCTCAAATTCCATCTGCATGTCTTCGGTGAATCCTTTGGACAACTTCTCACCATCTCCTCCAAAGATTAAATCATCAACATAAACTACAACAATTAACTCATGCTCACCATCAGTTTTGATGTACAATTGCTATTGGCAAATCCTCTCTTAAATCCCTGGTATTGTAGATACTTGTCAAGTCTTGAATACCAAGCTATGTGGGCTTGCTTCAATCCATACAAGGCTTTATTCAATTGCATAAATATTTGCGATCTTCTGATAGGAGGAGTCATTTTGGTTGTTCAATGTACACTTCCTCTTCTAATTTACCATTTAGAAAAGCAAATTTTGCATCCATATGATATACGTTGAAGTTCTTAAAAACAACATAGGCAAGAAACATTTTGATTGCCTCTAATCTTGCGACGGGAGTGAAGGTTTCTTCAAAGTCAATACCTTCGATTTGAGCATATCCTTTGCATACCAATTGAGCCTTGTTTCACATAACTTGACTATCCTCATTTAGTTTGTTCTTGTATACCCATTTGGTGTCGATCACATTCTGATCCTTCGGTCTGGGTACCAGCGCCCACATCTCATTCTTCTCAATTTGGTTTAGCTCTTCTTCCATTGCTTTTACCCAATGTTCATCATGGCTCGCTTCTGAAAAATTCTTAGGCTGTATATTAGATAACAAAGAACAATTTACTTGTTTAGAACTTCTTACAATCCTTCTTTTGGTCTGTACTCCTCATCTATATTACCAATGATTTAGCTTTCGGCATGGTTCTTCTGAACGAAACAAGATGGTGCCTTGGTGTCTTGTTGTTCATCTTCATTCATCTTCTCTACTTCAACATATTTTTCTTCAATGATATCCAGTTCGTCTAATGGATCACTTGCCTTCTGAGTTCCAGTTTCATCTACTTTGACGCTTGAACTTTCTACAATAGTTTGCGTTCTCTTGTTGTAGCATTTGTAGGCCTTGCTTTTGGTGGAATATCCCAGAAAAATTCCTTCATCGGCTCTTGAGTCAAATTTCCAAGTCATCTTCGGTCCTGTTAATAAAGCACTTCCAAATACTTTAGAATATTTGACGGAAGCAAGTCTTCCCGTACATAACTCATATGGGGTCTTGTCATTGTTGACTCTGATCTACCTTCTATTTAGGATATATACAGTTGTGTGGACTGCTTCTCTCCAATATTTGTCTGATAACTTGAATTTGTTCAGCATTGTCCTAGCCAATTCTTGGACAATCATGTTCTGTTGTTCTACTACCCCATTCTGTTGTGGGCTTCTTGCAGCTGAGTACTATCTTTTTATCCCATGCTCTTCACAATACTCAATGAATTCATTTGGCATGAACCCACCTCCTCTATCTGACCTAAAGCATTTGATCCTTAAACCGGTTTCATTTTCAATTAATGCTTTAATGCTTTGAATTTGCTAAAGGCCTCAGATTTTTCTTTTAAAAACGCAACCCATGTCATTCTACTTAATCATCAATTAGCAACATAAAATACCTCTCACCTTGTATACTTTGTGTTCTAGTGGGTCCACACAAATCTGTATGACTGAGCTCTAATTTTTTCGTGGTGGAATATTACCTCGTTTTGAATCTTGTCCTGCTCTGCTTCCCATGCTGGCATTGCTTACAAAGCGTGCTTGATGGCTTTGTTATCTTTGAAATGTCCCTTACATCTTGCTTCTTGCTAATATTCACAAGGTTATCAAAATTTATATGGCCCATTCTTTTGTGTCATAGCCAACTTTCTTCAACTTGACTCGGACAACACTTCTCTCCTTTGACTTCTGTAAGCATGTATAGATTGTTTGTTGTTCTGTGAGACTCTGCAATTAGCTATCCCGTGTCTCTTTTTCTTATCTCGCAACATTTAGCAAAGAACTTGAGCGTGTGTCCTTGATCACACATTTGGCTCACACTTAGAAGATTATGCTTTAACCCTTCCACATATAACACATTCTCTATTTTAGTTCTTCCATTATCAAGACTAAGCGTACCTTTTTCTATTATTCTAGTTGTAGTGTTGTCTCTGAACTTCACCATGCCGTCATTGACCTTCTTTAACGAAATGAACTTGCTTTTATCTCCAGCCATGTGTCTCGAACATCCACTGTCAATGAACCGTTGTTGTCCTTCATCTCTAGCATGGAATGTTATTTGAATGATCATGGATTCTTCTTGCTTCTTCCAAGTCTTTGTTGGTTCCCTTTTCTTTATCACTGGAGCCTTGAACTTCTGATATTGTCGTACAGATTCGAAAACACTTCTATAATAGCGTGTTATATGTCCATAGTTATTGCACTTGTAATAGACTATAGCTTCTTCATCAAAATTTGATAGGGGAGCAAACAAATTGTAGCTTCTGTTCGAAGCTCTATAGGTTCCTTTGTTTTTGCTCCAAACTTCAATATCCTTGGCTCTTTTTCTACAATGTAATTTCTTCTGACCAAAATGATTGCATATCCTGGAGCAAGTGGTTCCCTGAAGTTTTGTTCTCCTTTGCTTTCTTTGTTGATTGAGCTGGTTTTTGTATTCTCGTCTTCTTCCTTCTTGGTCTCTTTTTTCACAGGTTCCTTAAGAGTTACAATATAGCTCTTAGCTTTCTCGTTTTCCTTCTCATACCCAATGCCTGACTTGTTAGATGGTGATCTTTGACTTCCAGAATCTTATTCAAAACTTGGGTGCTTTTATCAGATTTCAAGTCACTTACTATTTTAGTATTCGCCTTTTCTAGTTCCCTTTTTAAAGCAGCAATCTCAGATTCATACCTTTCACAGTCTTCTCCTTTCTTCTTTAGCTGATCCGTTAGATCTTCTTCAATTTTCTTTGCCGCTTCGATTTGGACTTTTAGATCAGCAATTATCTTCTTTGATTCCTCAAGACCTTGTGATATTTTGGCTTCTGAGACCTGACTCTCTTTTTTATATTTTTGTATCAAAAGTGTTTGTTTCATGTTCTTTTCTTTAAGACCTTTTATCTCTCCTAAGGCACAAATAAACTCTTATTTGAGATTTACCTCGCCTTCGTCTTCTTTTTCCTCCAAGTTGTTTCTACTTGTGGAAGCATTGTCTGCTATGGTCATGAACAATGTTTCCTCATCATCATTGTCAGAATCACTAGCTCTGCTTTCCTCGGATGAGCTATGGATCCTCTTGGAGTACAAGCTTTTCCTTTGTTTCTCAAATCTCTTCTTGTTTTTATTTTGCTTGAATCCCTTCTTGAATTTTGGTTTGCTCTCCTCTTCATCACTATTATCTTTATCCGGGCATTTAGCTGCAAAATGACCAATCTTATCGCAATTAAAACATTTGAATGGTAACTTACCTTTAAATTTGCCCAAACCTTTCTTCAGCTTTCGAATGAACAGAGCTTCCTTTTTATCTTCTTTGTTGTTTGAGCTATCACTTGGCTCAAGTTCCTTGACTTTCTCCTTTTTTGATGCTTTGAACGTTGCTTCTCTTTTTGATGGTCTTTCGGATTCAGTCCTCATTTCATATGTTGTGAAGATTTTGTGCAGCTCATCCATCTTTAATTTATCCAGATCTTTCATTTCTTCAACCGCAAAGACTTTTGCATCAAACCTCAATGGAGGACCTCAACACCTTTTGGACGATTGTAGACTCTTCCACGGTTTCTCCAAGCCCTCGAATAACATTGGTTATTTCATCAACCCGGAGCAGGTATCCTGCAATGTTTTCTTCTTCCTTCATCTTTAAACTCTCAAATTGTCTCCTATGAGTTTGGATTTTTGCTTGTCTTACCTTGCTGTCACCCTCATAGATAGTTTTAAGTTTTTCCCAGATCTCTTTCATGGAACCACAATGCATGACTTTTACGGATTCAGATTCTGAAAGGCCGCATAGGATGGCATTCATTGCTTTAGCATTGTTCTCGTTGGCCTTCTTTCCAGTAGCGTATGTTGGTGGCGTTTGTGGCGTTTGGTACCCGATTACTACTGCTTGCCAAATATCGAACCCAAGAGCCATTAGATGTCTTAATTCTTATGCTCCAGAAGGCATAATTTGTGCAATCAAACAACAATGCCTTGTTAGTGGAAAATCCATCCTGAACTTGTGATACAGCCATGTGTGTTTGTACGACCTACCTTCGAACAATTAAGCTATATCTGAAGGAACCCGCTCTGAAACAAATGTTGAGCACAGCCTAATACTGTGAGGGGTGTGAACCAGTATTATATATTATTTTCTTTTCTAACATTTAATCACTTATTCCAATTAAGATATTCAAAGCAATCAAATCACAACACAAGATAACACAATGCAAAGTGACACCAGATATACGTGGAAACCCTTTCAGGAGAAAACCACGAAGAAATCTTTCTCAATATAAATATTCGTAGGCACCAACCTACTGGAGCACCAACCCCAAATATAATGTTGTAGGCACCAACCTATAGGAGTACCAACCCCTTTCGTCGAGCACCAACTCAGCAAGAAACACCAATCTCTTCAAAACAAAGGCACCAACCTTCTCACAAAAAATCACTCTTCTATCTCTAATTTGTTGCTAACACAACATATGATAGAACACTGCTTTATTTCCTTTCGATTTGATCTACACTTGAGTGTTTTCGCAGCTATGCTCTATCTTATACTTGTTCGTTTTTCCTTTCAATATTCTCACAAAAATCTACCTTCAAATATTTTTGCTCTTTTTTTATATCTTGCACTTTCAAATCTATAAATTTGCCACTCATTATGCACTTATTTATAACCCACAAAAAGCCACAAATTAAGGTCGTGACTCTTTAAACAAAAAGGTCGATTCAAACGGTCACAACTTCTCCCAATAGGTCGGCCAAGGTTGGAGACTATTTTAGCCTTAAAAACTGCCTTGAAACCTCCGCCATAATTATCTCTTTAACCCTGTAAGACAGTTAACTTATCTTTGATTCCACGCAAAGATATGAACGTTATTTGCACGATTAATTGCTTCAATTAAATTAAATATTTTTATTTTTATTTAATTCTTTTATCAAAATACTTTGCCATCAATCAGATTCACGATTACCTTTTGACATCAATAACAATATTTCCAACACTTCCCATGAAGAATGCCTTCTTCCCTATATACTAACGAAGATTTAACCATTTTCGATGCAAAGCTAAGTTCAAACTATTGAGACTCACGATATCGTAACTCTGGGAATATGAAGTTTGAATTATGGATGACTTCAAGCTCCTCAAAAATCCACGCTTGAGGACCTACATCCTCTAGTAGCTTGATGTATGGATACACAACCCTTATATTTAATATGAACAAATTTGGACTTTTTTGTTTGGTTGTTAGGTTCACAACATCCTTGGCATGCCATTCATCAGCATCCTTTCATAGCCCATCATCATAGTTTATTTCTTCCAATATCACTTGAGCCCCTCCTATCAAAGAAGTAGGTATGGAATCAACTTCTCGTTCATCTTTTGTTGTGGATAGGTGTGTGTAATTTATCTCTAAGTCACAGCCCTCAAGTGCAGCATTTCCAAGATTAACAACTACAACTTCATTGCCTTTATTGATTTTTGAATGTTTTAAGCACACCTCCAAGGACTCTCCATGTTCAACATGTGAATTTCCTATCACTCCAAGATAGCCAGGCAAATCTAAAAGAAAAGGTGCACATGTAGAGTCTTGTTTGTTATCCATAATATCACTGGAAGTCTCTTTAGTACCCTTCAACGAGTGAGGTACATTTAATGATTGTTCGTCTTCGAAGGCATCAAGGTTATTTGGTGGACGTTTTCCCATATTCTATCAATTATTTTGGTTGGCTATGCATCTTGTTTATTTTTAAGACCGTAGCCCATGATATCTTGTTGATAGTGTGCATTAATTAGACAATCAATTGGTTTATTAAACTTAGAACCTATGTTCAGGGAACAATCCTCAAGACCTCTCTCTTGCACACACTGAAGTTTATCTTCACTCTGACATAGACAACACATATCAACATTATCATTAGTGTTTTGGATAGATAACTCATGTGCATCTCTAATATCCGAAGTTTTTATGTCATTCTTCCCAATAGACAAGTCTCCATAAATATCAACTTCTTCGATAAGTATGTTTGGTTATTCCCTTAGTTCAACGTTAGATGCCTCATTCGTTTGCTCTTGGATAGGGAAGTCAATCTTGAAATTTATTATCTTCATTTTTTCTAGGACCTCTTGAAAATTGAATTTCTCTTCATATTCAATACTGCCATAATGATGATTCACAAACTCGTCTTCTTTATAGTGTTTGTTTCCATTACATGACTCTTTTAAATCCAAAAAGTCTAAAAAAGAGATTTTTTTTCGAATCTCTGTTGAAAGGATGTTGTACAACTTGTAACTGTCCATAATTACCTTATGTAGTGACCCCATGGTTCACAAGCTAGCAAGAAAAACAGCTATGATACCATTATAATATTACAAATCGGAATATTTTAAATTAATTTGGTTTTCTCATAAATCCTTTTTTTTTTAAATATAGATATTGCATTTAAAATAATAAATTAAATAAAATATTGTTAAGCACGGGATATACCGAGAGGGGTGAATTACTATATCATATATCTTATAAATCTTTTACTTAATCAAACTTCACTTAACCATACATTCAAGATATGCAATAAAACTGAAATACTATGCACCACACAAGAGAGACACCGGATTTTGACGTGAAAACCCAAAGTGAAAAAAATCATGCAAAACAATCTCAAGTATATGAATAAGCACCAACTCAAATTACAAAGTTCACAAGCACCAACTTGCAAAAGCACCAACCCCTTTGCCGAGCACCAACACAGCAACTATTTGTGAGCACCAACCCACAAGAGCACCAACCCCTCTTGTGTATAAAACACAACTATCTCTCAATGTTGCTCTCTCAACAAATGATAGAACTCTACAATATCTCTTTCTATTCTCTCCTCTTTTTTTATATAAAACAATTACAAACCATGCACTCTCTTGCATATCACAAACAGCTTCCCAAGCCTTTATTTATAGCTTTCCAAATGACCTTTGGCATTCACCCTTTGTGACTCTTCACTCATGGAAAATGGAACCAAACGTGCATGACCCTTCGAATCCTTGTATTTGAAAAGTCACACGATGACCCTTCATAAGCAAATGCGTCATTTCCTCTTTTGTCTTTATCTTGGTGACATTTCAACTTCCTCAAGATGACTTTTCATGGGAAAATGCATCACATTCCTCTTTTGTCTTTACCCCGTGACTCTTTGACTTCTCCATGGGCCTTCTTTTGACTTTTATGCAACCAAAAATATATTCGTTAATATTAAATAAATATCAACACATTTTAGCCAAAATATGAACATTAAAAACACCTTTACCCAATAAATGCTATGGGGCCTTTATCACCAATGCTAGACCTTTGACATCAATGACAATATTTCCAACAAATATAAGCCCACAAGGGGTTTCGTCCTTGGGCTATTATAATCACAAGGGTTTTCGTCATTGAGAATGGTTGTATAACATAACACTTATACAAAGTCCGATAATTGAATACATAATTGAATGGTGTCTCCCATCCCAATAGCTGATTAATTATATCTTCAAATCCTTCCATCGAAGAGACATGACCTTTCCAAATGTCTTGTCCCAAGAGGTATATTCCCAAGGGTGGCGTCCTTTGTCTTAACAAATGCCGGTTAACAATTTATTAATTAAATAATTAATGAATAAATAATTGCTGCTGTTCCGATCTCTTAAATAACTAAGTGTGGCGATCTCCTAAAGTAATTACTGTTGTTCCTTAATAAATAATTGTTGTTGTCTAATGGTAGCAATTTCCTTGCAACGATTCCCCTCTTGGCAATGATCTTCTTCTTGGCAACTATAATATTCCTTACAGCAATCTCTTCCTTGGCAGTGATCTCTTGATTGAGGCTGAGTTTGGGGATATTACATTCTCCAAAAGACATCTTCAACTAGCACTAGGTAATATCTTCACAATCCTCTTTTCTAAAGATGAGATAGGTTAGTTCTCTCATGTCTTGATGAAAAAAATGTCTTCATTCTGTTTTCCCCTCATTGCCACAAGCAATTGCACTCCTTTTGGACTACCTCTACTTACGCATTTCTTTCTTCCTTTTCTTTTGTACGAAGAACCCACTCCCTATTTGAATGCTGCTGTTTGTTGGAATCTAGTTCCATCAAATTTTTTTGGTCATTCACGATATTAAATCGAAGAAATCGATTATTTTTCTTTCACATGATAGTTGGCCATATAAAATGCGCTGAGGTAGCTTAGTCCTCTCATGTCTGAACGAAACAAATGTCTTCATTCTGTTTTCTCTTTATGGCAACAAGCAGTTGCACTCCTTTTGGACTATCTCTAATTGATGCATTTTTTTCTTCCTTTTATTTTGTACAAGGAGCCCACTCCTTTTTGGGTGCTTCTGTTTGTTGTTATTTCTGACCTATGTAATCTAGTTCCATCAACCTTTTTTGGTCATCCATGAAATTAAATCAAAGAAATCAATTATTTTTCTTTCACATGATAGTTGGCCTTACAAGAAGAGTTGAGGTAGATTAGTCCTCTCATGTCTGGATGAAACAAATGTCTTCATCCTGTTTTCTATTCATTAAAACAAGCATTGCACTCCATTTGGACTATCTCTACTTGATGCATTTCTTTCTTCCTCTTCTTTCGTACAAGGAGCCCACTCCCTTTTTGGGTGCTGCTGTTTTTTGTTATTTCTGACCTATGTAATCTAGTTCCATCAACATTTTTTGGTCATTCATGAAATCAAATATTTTTCTTTCACATGATAGTTAGCCTTATAAGAAGAATCCAAACAACTGAGAAAATATATCACAAGACAATGCAAATATAAATACGTGAATGCAATAAACCAATTTGGGAGAAATGACACAAGTAAAGTGTATATAACTTTTAATGTGATCACAAAAATAGATGAGACTGGAAAATACGTGAATTTATGCAATTATTCAAGTCCAACAGAATTTTTTCATTAACATCACTGTTTTTTGTGTCAAATATCTAGAAAATATTGGATAACTTATATAGCAATAACATGAAAGACTCAAATAATAAGAGTAAATGTACATAACCTTGTGATCAAAATCGGCCATCTTAAGAACTATAGGGACAATTATAGGTTTCACAGCTGACTTCTCACTTTTTGTTACAATTTCTGCCTTTGCACCATGTGTTCTTGTAGATGTCTTCCCTGCACGATTTCATGACATTATGGTCACAACTCCATAGAGAATTTAAATTAAAAGAGTTTATTTTATAAGACCAAAATAGAATAAATACAAGTAATATTAGATGATTAGAATTTAAGAAACATGATAAGCATACATATGGGAGCAAAAAAGAAAGCAAAGCAATTAGACAAATCAAAGAACCATAAGACAAGACATTGACCTGCAGATTTACCTGGCATCTTGATGGGCTCCTGAGTTTCTTTAATGCCTATATTTCTTTCATTTAATGTTGGTCCATTACACGTGGTTATCTCTGACTCGCAGGTATTTGTATCAACCATAGTTGCAACTTCAGGACTTGAAGATACAGAAACTTCTTCAGTGAGCACTTCTTTTGAATAGTTTTCATCCTTTGTTTTTGCATCTTGATTAAGTGAAGATTTCTCCGAAGAAGATATATTCTCAGTCGCAGCATTTAAACCATTTGATTCCCTATTTTCTTCATCCATTAGATAAATACTCGGATCCAAATGTACTCCCTGATAAACATAAATATCAGAACACAGGAAACTATAGAGTTGATACTTCAAACATACATGAATGAGACCATGAGAATATCTTTCAAATCGAGGAGAAATTACTTTCCATGCAGGTAACTTGATAGTCAGTTGTGGAAAATTAAATAGCAAAATTAACTTCCTCAAAAGAATAAGTTTGTTTTGCATCAAGAAAAGCTTTCAACGATAAGTTATTTTTCTTGAGCACTATATGCTCAAACAAAATAGATGTATGTATTGGAAATCTATCTTATATTTATGAAAAAAATAAAAATTACAATCTATTGGACCCCAAACAATTCTCCAAAAATAGAAACTTCCTAGCCAGGTCTCTTTAGATCTTCTGGCAATTTTTTCTGAAGCAAAGCAGTCAAGTTCAGTATAGTTTAGGGTTATTGTTGCTAAACTCACCTCGGGCGAAAGATATTCTAATTCAAAAGACAATACAAGTAGAAAATAAGAAAGTTAAGATGCAATGTATTCCAATTCATAAGACACGGGAAAAAAACACGAAAGTTAATCTCCAAACAAAGTTTAGGTTCTTTTAAGAAAAATCATGCGAAACTCTATAAGAAGTTTAATACAGAAAATTTAAACTCTTTTGATCCGTAAACTAGGTAGATATTCCACTCTAAGTTTCACCACCATGGACCCTTTCAATATAAGGTGTTGCTCTTAAGTTCTATACTATAAAAAAACACCCAAAATGTTGTTTAAGATGTATCCCAGCTCTTATGACTGACATCTACAACATACAAGAGAATATGCAACCCTTCACATGCTACATCCATTGCAATGTTGCATATATTCCTCCACAATATAAACATGCTACTAATTCATACATGATTGTAATTGAAATTGTAATTGAAATGCTTGCATAGAGATGCAATATCAAAGTGAAGTACTTTAACCTTTAGGAAACAAGTACTATGCTTGTTATTGATGAGTCTTGAGCTCTCTTAAGTGTTTGTTGTATTAGCCTAATTGCAAAGAATGGAAACATGCAAAGAAAGGAAACAAACGCATCAACAAAGAGAGATAACACAAGACATACCATAGATAAACTAAATGTGAGACAACTCCAACAAGAATGAAGCTATGCCTCCTCATCTCCACTATGTTCTGCAATTTACAAGTTTCTGCCTTCTTGGGCTTACAAGGACACCAACTTCATGGACTCCTATACTCGTAGTGATCTTTGCAATGTTCGGTGGACGACTTGAATAACTGAACTCGGCTATCTCAGCTGTGAGTCTTCAAGCAAGAAAAATTACCAAACTCGGCTATCTTATATGTGTAGTCTTCAAGCAAGAAAAACAACTGAAGTTAGCTATCTTAGTTGTCGAGTCTTCAACTCATTCACATACATGAAGACAGAGTTGATGACGAAACAACATAATACAGTCTTCAAATGCATCCACTTGACTACAGGGATTTAATGCTTTCCTGCTTTCATCCCCCTTCTCTCTCTTGCATGCATGAATGCTTTCTCTGCTTAGGCATTTTTGCCCTGAACTCCAAACGCCCCCTCTTTGCTACTGTATGGCCTGGCTGTAGGTGTCTAGTACAGCCCAGCTGTTAAGCACAAGCTTATACTGAGGTGGTGGTGAATCAGTATAAGATATTTTTTTTGCTTTCGACTATTGATCTTAAATCCAAAACTTCAAATTACTCCGCAATTAATATATTCAAAGCAATGAAAGAATACAACGCAAAACCACACAATGCAAATAGACACAGATTTGCATGGAAACCCTTTCGAGAGATAACCACGGAGAAATATTCTTTATATATATATATATATATATATATATATATATATATAACTCTTTACAATGTTTGTAGGCACCAACCTACTGGAGAGACCAATCCCCAAACCAAGCACCAACTCGGTCAATTTGTGAGCACCCACCCATTGGAGACACCAATCCCCTTCGCCAAACACTAACCTGACCAATTCGTGAGCACCAACCCACAGGAGCACCAACCCCTAGACTGTGAGGCACTGACCCCAAGCCAAATCGATTCCACCATCTGTGATTGCTTCTTCAATCGAATGATGGCTTTGCTTCTCTTACACTTTTTCTCACTGATTTTCTTATATAATTTCTACTCTCCTCTCATAATTCTCATATGATATTCTTCATTAAAAATAAAAATTCCGTTCACACTTCTTTTCTTAAGAGATATTCTATTTCATTTTATGCTCTTCCTTCTCTGTCACACTTATGTGATCTTCAATCAAATCGAATGCTTGTAATACTTCCACATCTCTTCTCCCTTATATAGCCTTTAAAGGATGTCTCCCATCCAAGAGATACCTCTTCACCAAAAGATGTCACCGTTGACATTTCCGTCGACAATTTCGTTAACATTTATGTCGACATTTCCGTTCACTTCCGACAACAATTCTGTTCACTTCCAACAACACTTCCATTCACTTCCGGCAACAATTCCATTTACTTTTGACAACAATTCCGTTTGACATTTCCATTCATATCCATTACAATTCCTTTAACATCAATGACAATTATTCCAACAATCTCCCCCTTTGTCATTGATGGCAACCATCTAAAAAGATCTTTTCTGCAACTCCACATCTTTTCTGCAACTCCCCCTTGTTGTAACTCTCTGTACTGTCATTCTCCCTAACGAGTGTCGTTTAACTCCTCATTTAATCAATATTCAATTGATGTCTTATCAACCAACGCTGGTGTCCAAAGCTATCTGCAGTAAGGTATGGGATGGTAGATCTAGAAGGTTGCTTATGGGGGTGTTTGATTGTCCTATTCTAACTTTGACTAAAGAAAGAAATGTGTCCTAAACTACGTGATTCACTCTTTTGCGGAAAAAGAAGAAATCAAATCAATCCACTCTTTTGCTGAAAGTAAAAATTACACTACTATTTACGCTTGCGTAGAAAGTAAAATCACACTCTTCACTAACAAAAGGAAATTTGTTTCACACGTTTGTTGTAAAAAAAACACACATTGCTTAGAAAAGAAATGACTTTGGAATTAAAAAAATGTTTTTTTAACTATGAATTTATTTTGATGTTTTTTATGAATAAATGTAAATATTAACAAGATTCTAATTAATTATAACAATGAATTAGTAAAACATAACATAAATACCGTACACAATTACTGGTTCCAAGGAGAGTGGGTCCTTGCTCCTCTCAGACTTAGGAACAAAGATTAATCAATGCTAGAAACTGAAGTATTAATTCATAAAACTAAAATGATTACAATCTGTCTGAAACCTGTAATATGCTTGTACAAATCTTTTCCTCTATTATCTGCTCTCTCTCTCTTCATATCTATATCTAATTATTACATTTTATACTAATATAATCAACTCAAAATAGAATGCAAAGAAATAGGATTCCTTGGTCGATCCATTCATCCAAAGATAGGAGATTGGATTTTCAAGAGATCCAATTATTTCAATGAAATAGATATCCGATCCTATAATAGTCTTAAGATCCAAATATATATATATATATATATATATATATATATATATATAACTTTATCAAAAATAAATCCTACAAAACAGCAGATGATTATTTGATTCCAGCTGGAATGATTCTCTCTTATCCTATTTGGTCGCCAGCTTTCCCATTTGTAGCTTCGTCCTTACAGAATTCTTGGAATTGACCTTGCAGAGTCGGGAGGAACGAACTTGCGGAGTCCGTAGAAACAAGCATGTGAAGTCCGTAGAAACAAACCTGTGGAGTCCATAGAAACGACCCTGCAGAGTCCGTAGAAACAAGCCTACAAAGTCCATAGTTCTGCTGGATGGAGATCAAAATTGCATGTTCACTATACATTGCCTGTGTCTTTTTTCTGAGCATTTTTCACAACAAAAATCACTAAAGCATGCTATGTATTACACATTAATGACAAAGTAAAGGTTTAGTCTTTGGTTCAATATAAACAAGACAAATATCTATTTTCCATGTAATAGTTATCTAACAATCTAAGATTTGCATAAGATAATATCCTTCGAGAGATGAATTGAGGGAAATAACATGTCAATAATGAGCCATATTCTGAGTTCAGCATCTCCCCCAAGCTTTACCTTTTCCACACTCTAACTCAAATCATATTCATCAAATTTATCTGTTATATGCTTGTTTGAATTGCTTGTAAATCTCTGATGTGCTTGAATCATTTGTTTTCATATATTGAATTGCTCCTCTGATTGTGGAGCCCAACTCTGCCATCCTGGAATAGGTATGATCATCAAAGGGGGTTTATATCTCATGCCAATCCATTTATGCTCTCCCCCAGAGTTTATTACCTCTATTACGATTTCCAAAATTGAGAACGCTCTCCTCATACTCCATCTTAAGTTATTTGGGAACATGACCTCTCGTCTTATAAGAGGCACTGAAAGTTGGTCCCATCTGTTTACACTTGTGGCCACCACTGAATCAAAATTATGTCTTGAAAACAAATCAAAAGAAACAGCGTAATCATATAAAGCCTGTAAATAATGCATTTTAACCTCATTGTCTAACAAAACACAGTTAAAATTTTGTCTGATCAATCTGGAAATAGGAAAGGCTGGTCTGACACACAATCCTGTAGTCTTAGCATGATTTGTATAGTCCTCAAATCTGCTTTTCCATGCTATTTGATTTTTGAATGTAAAATCTAATGCCCTCAATTGAACTTCTCCTACATGAAGGTTTATCAAAAATGTATTGTGCTCATGGTCTCCTAGAATCAAATCATGCAAATAAAATTCATAAAGCAAATCTTGTTGATCAAGGTCAGCACTATAGAAAATTTTCAAAAATGTTGTTGGCTGTAATATTTTGTAAAGAAGATGACAAGAGATTTGCAGAAATTGTCATCTGTAAAATTGTTCAAATAAAAACAAACTGTATGCAGGAAAAGAATTTCTATATGTCAAAAGAGATTCTCCTAATTTGCATGCATCCTGCAAATTTTTTTCTACTGGATTTTTGCTTCTAATTCTTTCTTTTTATTTTCCAAGAGTTTGTTTGAAGAAGTTGCATCTTTGTTTTTCTGTTTAAGTACAAAATATTCTTCTTCAATTTGATGTAGTATTTGCAAGGGAGAAATCCCTGAATCACTTGTTTGACAACCGTGGTCAACAAATACCTTAGGACGAGAAGGTGCAACATCAGGGGCTTTGAAAGAGTTTACCAAACTTTGCGATCCCCTATTTTCCTTCTTCAGATTTCTACATATATCCAAAGATCTATTTGTTCACTTTCATGTTCCTTTATTGTTTTCTCTAATCTGTGAACTTCTGCTGCATAATCAACAGATATTGTATCTAATTTCTGCACCAACAATGAGTTGAGATGATTCTTATTCTGTAATTGACTGATCAAGTCAGCAATGTCAGCTATTTGTTGTTGTTCAAGAGCTTGAGCTTGAGAAAGCTGCAAAGTTAACTGCATAACAGAATCATTTAGATTAGATGATTCGTCTTTCTCATTGGTACATACAATTTTTCCTTTATCCATTGCAGTTTCAACTGAAACAGGTGGTTGTTTGAAATATTCCGAGCCAATTTTTTCGATTTTTACAAATTGCAAATTACAATCGATGCACCCGTTAAGGTTAGAGGATAAACCAAAACGTGCAGAAAGCAACTCTAACCAGAATGTACACCAGTATCCCGATGTGGGCCAGGTGTGAGCATTCGTCAGAGGATCTGAAACAAAGTGCTTATGCAGGAAGTAACTCTAACCAAGGATGGCGCCGATGATGGCGAGCATATGGTCAGAGGATCTTCTACTTCTAAATGCTGAAAGGGAACTCAACGTCAAGTATGTGCTGCCCAATCCAATGCGGAGTGAGGGGCGACCATCTGACGGAGTGATGCTGAAAGGGAACTCAACGTCAAGTATGTGCTACCCAATCCAATGCGGAGTGAGGGGCGACCATCTGACGGAGTGATTACAAATAACAGTGTTTGAAAGAAAATGCTGAAAGCTGGAAATACTCAACACCCAGAATGTGCTTGCTAACCCAGAGTGGGAGAGTAGCTACCATAGGGTGGAGATTTATCTATTACAAACAATTACTGAACGAGAAGCTGAACATTACAAACTATGATGAGCAAGAATAACTATACTGTCAGTACTACTGCCAGTTTACAATATGAATGATACGATCTTGCTTTGCATGTGGATCAACATATAAATCAAGCTGCAATAATATGTATTGAACTTCCTTCACTGAATAACAAGGATTAGATCTGAAAGTACAACAAGCAGACCAACCTCAAATTCTGATTTATGACAGTCCAGATTTCCGTGTGCACGAACCGCAGCCCTGTACTTCACAATTTTACTCACAACTTGCTCAAAACTTCATCAATTCTCATGAAACGAATTGCACAATGACTCTAGTATGATGGCTACCAAATCAGAACACTGAAACTCACTCAAAAGATACTATTTACTTGATGCATGCAGCCCAATGCAGATCTGAAACAGTACGGACCAGCAACCTATGAATTTACTCATACGCTCATAACTCTCTCATTTCTCACCCTAATGATCTCAAATATGATGCAATAGACCCTCAAAATGATGGCACCTAACTTAGTAATAAGAAATGGCATCTAAATATGGTTATTAATTACTGACACGAATCCCAATGCACTCTAGAAAGTACAGCTTTCAAAGAATGACGGATTTGCATTATAAAATCATACGCTTCGTATTAAAATCTGCAAATATTCATGAAGGGGCGCTCTTACCAATAAGATGCAATGACACAATACCCAGAGCAATCTTTTTGGTATTTCTGGATTTACAAATTAAAATTCGAATCTGTTGTAGCTAAAATGTAAGATCTGGAAACCTCTAATATGCAAAATCAGAATACTAATTAGACACAATGCAGATTACAATGCACAAAACCCAATGAACTCACAAAACTAAACTAAATCACCACTAGTTGTTGTCTCTCAAACAAAAAGCGATGCCCGAGCTAGGAGGCCTTCATTCCTCGAAGCGATCCCAAAGCCAATCTGGCAGCAAAACATTCCTGTAGACAAAGATAATGAAATGAGAGCACTCCTCCTCCTTTTATACTTTTTCAACCGAGAGTCTATAAAATCCTCTTGTATATGGGATAAAACATGAGAGGGAAAATAATATAATCCTCTTTAATTCTTTTATTTTTCAACCTCAACATCAAGTCGTTGAGCCCAGGCACCAAGGTCCAAAATTAAATAATAATGTTTAATTTACGGACTTTAAAACGGAGGCCAAGATGATGTCGAAAACCAATGATCTATAGTTCGTTGGAAAGGTCTTGACAAGACGAATCCAACCCCTCTCAAAATCCCGTTTCGGTGCCAATCCCGAACTTACTAAAAATAATAAATTCCTGAAAGTGCTCCGAATGCCGAAATGAACATACCACTGCGAAGCTCTCTGAAAACCCAGAAAGAATCCGCCATTGAATCCACCAACTCCGAGCAAAGACGTCCTTAAAAATAGGAAACCCTAATTTTACCTTCCGACTAGCCTTCGGGTCTCCAGAAAAAGACCAACGGTCACTGGAAAGATCAGGTTTGAGAAGGGGATATTACATTGTTCCGCCATACTTGATTCCTCTGTCATGTGTGGCTCTTCCTCTAGATTTGGCTCCTCCATTATGATTGAAGAGTTCCTTTCGGAAGGAATTTCTTCAATATCTGCAAGTGCAAGGATATTTTGATGTATGGGGGAATGAGACATTGTTTTAAGACTTTCCAGAATGTCTGCATTCTTTTGTTCATCTTCATCTGTCAAAATGAGCCTTCTCCTTCTTTTAGTCACTCTCTGAGCTACACTCGATTGGTTTTCCTTCTCAACTATCAAACCCTCGGTCTTCTCAGGTTCTATAGCAACCTTTCATCTCAATTTTTTTCTTCCTGACAAGGAAAATGGTTGCACTACAGATTCATGAGGTTCTTGTGGGGATCTTGAAACTTCAGGGTTTTGAGACCTTGTGATTCTTCTTGAAGAAGGAATTTATGTTGGGACTACAGTCTGTGATTGCTTTCTTGGTGTTTTTTTCTCAGCTGATGTAGCAGGTGGAGATGAGAGTTCTTGTGGTGAATTTGAGGTTTCTTGTGCAGGCAAATTTGGAATTTGTTGTGCTATATTGTTCTGAAATTCCTCCCAGACCTCTTGTCCTTTCTGAAGGAAGTGATGTTGGATAATGAGATGAATAAGGCCATGATGCCTAAGAGCAACATTAGGAGTTGTAGACATAACTTGCAGAGCACCATATAAGAAGGATGGGAAGTTAATTTTGTACTGAAGGTTTTGTCTCCCATGCTTAAGATGTATTAACATTTTCATGGCGTCTCCTCCTAAAAGACTGTGTTGCCCCTCACAAATGATATACTTGTGTACCCACTTGGCTACAAATTTCCAGAGTTCAGGAAGTGAATTTCTACTAATCCCTTTTGGTTTTTCTTTGGAATCTACTAGACATGAAGTCTCAGTCTGCTCATTATCATTAAACTGACTAATTAAATCACTAAATAAAATTTTGCCTATAGCTCTCATTCCCTCTTCTGGAACTCGTATAATTTGGCTTATAACTTGAGTTGTAACAGGAATAACAATACCTTTCACATTTGAAAATTCAAGGGTGAGATTAGTGATGAATTCACTTACCATTGTTTCGTCGAAACCCTGGAACTTTTCAATGAAAGGTAGCCAGCCATTGGCTCTAAACACTGCCACAGAAGCTGTCTTTATGAAACTTTGTTGTATTCTTCGACTCTGATATCGTCTTCTATCCCATTTCTATGTGGATTTACAGTCAACTCTGTTCTTTTAACTCTGATTGAAGTGTAGACCAGTGTTTTGTTGAAATTGGTAAGCACAGTCACTGAAGATTTGCAAGCGACAATCATGGAGGATCTGTAGACCAGCTTTTGTTAAAGTCTGTAGAAATGAAATGGTTCTTATGAAACGCTACAACTGCATGAGTTCGTAGTTTGATATGATGACTTGATACAGTTAGGCGCCGCACGTTTCTACAGAGTGTGTTAGTCGTTTTGTCTCATTAATACAAGTTGAGTGAAATGATGACGTGTCACTTTGACGGTGATAGTGATTCATTACTTCATTTATAACCCCTTTTTATGACGTCCCGTCATTATCATAATTGATGACTCAATTGATTATATCAAAGCTACACACTTATCCATACACCTTTGACGGCTCGGTTGCATGTTTTTTTCATTATGGCATGAGTCATTTCATTCTGTTTTGGAAGATTCAAATTTACGTCATCTTCGTAGAATAAGTCTTAATTAAATCGAAGATAATTAGTTAACTAAACATAGATAAATAAAATGTCTTACTTTGACCTTAGATGTATCCTTTACTTGCCATGTGTTCTGCACAAATAAGTTTGCATGGATTAGTTTATTGCATGGAGACGACCAATCATAGTGACATGATGAGATTTTCTGTTTTTTCTTTATAAATTTTGTTTTTGCCCTTTGGCCAGCCATTGTTGGTTTTCTAGCCAAAGCCTTTTTTGCAATACATAGCCAGCCAGCAAGCTGATTTTCCGAGCATGCATTGTCAATAGTGTCCCTGGAAGGATTTTCACTATTGAAAGTATTAAGTTTTTTATGCTGGATCATCAAGGAGCATGTTCGCTGGAAGAAGCAAAGTCTTCCAAAACAAGTACTTGCTTTGAAACAGTTTCTCTAGAAAAAGCAATCTTCTAGAAAGGCTACTTGAACAATTTTTTCTTGATTGAGAGGTTTCTGATAGAGCTTCAATCTATGTCCATTGACTAACAGAGCTCTTCTACTATCATTAATAGATATTAACTTAACAGAACCATTTTCAAAGACCTCAATCTGATAAGGTCTCAACCAACTTGTTTGTAGTTTTTCTTTAAACTGTTAAAAATTGGAATCAAACAACAGTGCCCAATCTCTTTTATGAAATTTCCGTTACTTGATCTGTGAATCATGCCAAAATTTTCTTTGATGTTGTACCAATTCAGTTCTTTGTAGTGCTTCCATCCTCTTCTCATCAAGTTGATTAAACTGTAAAAGTCTTTCTTTCTGTATTTTTTCTAATTCAATTCCTACTTCTACAGCTGTTTTCAAAGTTTATAATTAAAATTCAACATAGAATAAAGGCTTCTTACCATAAACCAATTCATAAGGTGAAAATTCGGTTGTTTTTCAAGTAGTATTATAGGCCCAAACAGCGCCTGCTACCTTATTTGCCCAACCCTTTCTGCTAGAATTAACAACCTTGGTTAAAATGGTTTCTAGTTCTCTGTTGGTGACTTCAACTTGCCCATTAGCCTGCGGATGGTATGAAGATATTTTTCTATGCTGAGTTTGATATACTTGCATGAAGTGCTTTATCATGTTTGACATGAACTGTGATCCTTCATCTGAGACTATCTCCCTTGGAGCACCAAATCTTTGCATGGTTTTGAAATATAAGAAATCAGCTACCATCTCTTCTCTAACATGAGTTAATGCTTCCACTTCTGCCCACTTGATCACATAGTTTGTACATACTAGTAGATATTCTTTTCCTCTGGAAGGAGGATCTACAGGACCTATAAAATCAATTTCCCATTTCTCAAATGGTTCTAAAACCAATTGAGGATGAGGGTGCAGAGGCATCTCTGTTGAAAGAGTAGGTTGTCCAATTCTCTGAAAAGCATCACAGTGTCTGACATATCTTTTTACTTGCTGATGAAGATGAGGCCAATAGTATCTTGCTCCCAGGGTTTTATGTATGGTTCTTTGAGCTGAGAAATGACCTCCTCCTGGTTCATCATGACAAGCTCTAATGATATCATAAGCTTCACCATTTGTCACACATGCGAAACACATGGTCAAGTCCAAATTTAAATAACATTTCATTAATCCATTTAAAAGAACTTTCTTTGATTAAACGTTTCTTTTCTTTTTGTGAAAATTGCAGATAAAACTTCCCTATGGCGAAGTAATTGGCTATATCAGCAAACCACAAATTTTGATGAAATAACAAATAATTATTCGTCTGAAAAGTCATCTTCCACTGATTCTTCTTCCCCTGTAGTGTTCATTTTTGACAAGAAATCAGCCACCACATTGGACTTCCCTAGTTTATCTATAATAGTAACATCAAATTCTTATAAGAGCAACAACCATCTAATAATCCTACCTCCCACAATTGGTTTGTTGATAAGATATCTAATCGCTGAATGGTCTGTATAGACAAACACCTTGTAGCCTGTTATGTAGTATTTGAATTTGTTAATTGCATAGACTACATCGAGGAATTCCCTCTCAGTTGTGGCGTAATTTCTCTCAGTAGGTGTCATGTTTTTGCTATATAATATATAGCATACATGTTACCCTCTTCATCCTTTTGTCCAAGGACTGCTCCTAGTGTTGTATTGGAAGCATCTGTGTATATATGAAATGGCTTAGTCCAATCTGGTCCTCTCAATACGAGAGCAGTAACAAGTTTAGCTTTGATGGTCTCAAAGCTCTGTTAGCAACTATCACTCCATTCGAATGTACTATCTTTTGTAAGCAAGGCAAACATAGGGGCAGTTATTTGGCTAAAATTATCTATGAAACGTCTGTAGTAACCAGCATGTCCCAAAAAACTCTTAATTTCAATTTGTGTTTGTGGAATGGGTAAATTGGAGATTATTTTGATTTTCTTTGGATCTACTTGAATGCCTTTTGCAGAAATATGGTGTCCCAAGACTTCCTTCATCCATTATCAACAAACATTTCTTATGACTCAAAGATAATTGATGTTCCTCACATCTGATTAATACTCTTCAAATTGGTAAGAGCCTCTTCATTAGTTCCATCATAAACGGTGAAATCAACCATATATACTTCAACACAATCTTTTGTAAGGTCAGAAGGTGAGAGAATATTGTCAGAACTGCTCTTTGAAAGGTTGTTGGAGCATTACAGTGTCCAAATGGAAGTACTCGGTAAGCAAAAGTTCTCCAAGGGCAGGTAAATGTGGTTTTATCTTGATCTTCGACTGCTACCGTTATCTGGTTATACCCACTAAACCCATCCAAGAAAGAAAAATATATCTTTCCTGCCAAGTTGTCAAGAACTTGATCAATGAAAGGTAAAGGAAAGTAATCTCTAAGTGTTGCTTTGTTCAATTCTCTATAATCTACACATACCCTTAATTTTTCATTTTTTGGGCAAAATTATCAGAAGTGAAACCCACTGACTGTCTGAGATGGGGTAAATAAACCCAACCTCCAGCAACTTTTGGATTTCTGATTTGACTATTTCATTTAATGTTGGGTTTATTCTTCTTTATGGTTGTCTGATCGGTTTGACAGATTCTGTGTAAATGTGATGAGTGCATATGCTGGGGTGAATTTCCATCATGTCAGTATAATCCCAAACAAAAGCCCTGGTATGTCTTTCCAATACTTCAAAGAGTTGATCTTCCTCTTCATTTGTTAACCAACTATTGATGTTCAAAATCTTTCCAGGTAATACTATGAATGGTTTTGTACCTGGATAGTTCGATTCTATTTGCTTAAACTCACTAATCAATGAGTTCAAAAGACATGGATGAGGAAGCAACTTATGAAACATGGTTACATTATCAACAAACTCTTTTCCAGGAGGAATCAGTCTTGCTAAAGAACAATGGAATGCATCTAAGAAATGAGTTTGTTGTTGTTCTATCAATTTCCACACTTTTCTGAATCACTCCATGATCATATGATGAAGAAACAATAGAAGTAGAAGTGGAGGTTTCAAAATATTTTATCTGGCCCAAGAATCCTAAACTAAGGCAGTCCGTAGTTTCTAGACTGATTGAGTCCGTAGCTTTCAGACTGACAGAGCCCATAGATTTCGAACTGACCGAGTCCGTAGATTCTGGGTATGTCTCCATTCAATTCTTCCAAGTGTTTTTTAACTGTGATAATAGCTAATGAAGAAATGTTGTTTAATGTGTTGTTTGATTCATCCACCCAAAGTTCTTGTATCCAATTTGTGGATGGTTTTGCAGGAGGATACAAAGAGATGCATTTGAACTTTATCCCATTAGAAATGGTCATGTCTCCTGACCTGCAATCAATTAATGCTGCTACAGTAGCCAACCATGGTCTACCTAGGATTATGGGATATCCTAGATTCTTTGTTTTGGATTGCAAGACCATGAAATCTACTGGATGCTCCCAAGACTCTATTAGTACTTCAACATTTTCGGTAGTCCCTTCTGGTTTAGTTACAGATTGGTCCGCCATTTGAAAAATGGAAGTTGTGGGTTGCATTCTCATAAGAGATAATGTATGGAGAGTATCAGTTGTCATAACATTGATTGATGCTCTCAAATCTATCAAGACGTTAGAAATTTCTTTACCTCTGATTGTCACTGTGATCACTAGGCTTTCTGGATCTGCATATTTTGGAAAGATTAGTTTTCCTGCTAATAAATCAGCGACTTTTTCGTCAACATGAATGGTTCCTGGATATTTTGCTTTCCTCCCAAGGGTCTTGATACAAATGTTTTTGATGATCTTATTTAATTCAGGTATATCCCTAATAGCTTGTAGAAGGGGTACTTCAATATTGATCTTTTGCAACTCATGGACCAAGTTTGATCTGGTTTAATATCAATTTCTCTTAATCTTTCAGGAAAAAGAACTATTGGTGTAGTAATTTTTCCTTTGTTTACTTCAGGGCTCATTTTGATTTCGGCTTCTCCAATGTTTAATTGAGATGATTTTGTTTTTTCGTTTTCATCAGGTATCTCAGAAATGAGAACTGAAGGTTTTTGTATAGTTTTTTCTGATCTTAAATGTATGTCCGAACACTCAATAGCTCCAACATTCATTGTCTCTTCCTGTTCATTAACATAAACAGGGGCTGGTTGTTTATTTTTTGGAATTGTTATTGGTTGTGCAGGCATTGAGGGTTGATTGATTTGTCCTTGTTGAATAACTGGGGGTGGCATAATAGTTTGTTGTTGAAGTGGTCTTTTTAGTTGGGTGAATTGTGGCTGTGGGTTCTACTGTTGATTCCATTGTTGATATGGTTGTGGCACCCATTGCTGCAGTGGTACCCATTGTTGTGACTGTGGCACCATCCATGGGGGTGTTGGCATCCAATCTTGTCCTACCCATGGATTTTGGATTGATGGAATTTGGGATTGATTTCAAAATGATGAAAGAACTAAAACATTCCATGGTGCCATCCATGGATTAACTTGATTTCTTGCATTAAACTATCCTTGACCCTGATTTTGTGGGGCAAAGTTGTCTCTGAATATAATTTACTTCTTCAATGGATTGGACTTGTGTTTTCATTTGATTTTTAAAACAGGCAGAAGGGTGCAATGTTTGGTATCATGATCTGCTGCATCACAGATCCCACACGATGAAACATTGGTTCTATTTAGGGGCAATCTCTAAGGGCGTGTTTATGTCTGCACTTAAGACAGTAGATTGCTAAGGGTTCTATTGTATTTGCCTTAGCTTGAAGGCCACCCAAAGTACTGTTTAGTGTAACTAGGATATCTGTCTTTAGATTAGCAAATTCTTCCATTAACTTACCCACTTCATATAGAAACACCTATTTCCCTGAATTCTGATACTGAATATTTTTTTGACTGTTTTTGTGTATTTTGATTTTTTTGTGTTTTTGTATGAAATAAGAAGAATGCGAATTTGCAAGATAAATTCGTATAAATTCAAATTAACAAATACTGAAGCAGTAAACCTTTTTTTCTAGCTAAATATATTATTATTATTCTTTCCCAGATGATTACAATATAATTCCTCTATCATGCATATAAAATAATATCAAATATTGTTAAAATCCCGATTTTTTTCGCAATCTGAAAATAAACCCTAGACCTGGTACGGCTGCAATTATTAAGCTTTTCTCTGTTTCAAAAACACAGTCGCCGACGTCGGTTATACTACCGCGGTCGATCGGATAAGACTGCCGATGTTGGTATGTGAGTCGGCCGATGTCGGTCTCTTCGCTGTCGATGTCGGTCTCTGTGCTCCCTGCTGGCTGCGACTGCTACGCGCTTCAGCTGACTGCGCACTTCAAATTCTGTACAACAGTAAATACAGTACGGCCTGGTACGGATCTATACGGATTCTGTACAGCAGTGATTAAAATGGTATGGCTAGTATGCTGGACACCTGATCTCAAGAAATATTGTGCTAATACTGAAGATCTTTATCTGGACGATTTTCGAATCAAAACCCTGATGAAATAAATCTATGTGAAGCTCCGTGATAATCTCTGTGTGAAATTATCTCCCAAACTGGCAATCGATCAGCGAATATTTCACAACCTCTGAATTGCACACACTGAAGATTGCACATTCTCATATGCAAATCGAATACTGGAAACCCTTGGCTCAGTCTTCTCAAAAAATACTTAGCAAAAATTGTCTTCAACACGAATTATGGCGCTCCTCCCAATAAGAAACCCTTATATCCTCAAAAACGTGTGCTTGCCCTAATTAGGGTTTTACAATTAAAAATTAGGGTTTCTTTTTTTCTTTTAATTTTCCAAAGTCTAAGACACAATTTTAATTATAAAATATAATTAAAACGGCCCCCTTCATAATGAGCACCCCCTTGGCCCAAAACGCCTAAGTCATAATTACGCCAAATAATTAATATTTAAATAAATCAATTAAATATTAATCTCCCTCGATACATGTCCGATTCTCGATCCATCTGAAACTGGCGAATAAGGGAGTGATTCCGCACATGACCATACCAAAACAGGGGTGCTCCGTTGCGTGTCAAATATCCCTAAAAAAATAGGAGCTCAGGCAAACGTGTCCGAAAGAGCCCAAACAAAGCCAACTGAAAAAATTCTGCTAGTCGAAGCCAAGCCAAGCTCCATCATGACCCTCTATCCATCTTATCAGCCTACGAGGGTCGCATAATAGGCTAATCATCAACTCTGAAAGATGTCAACTGGAAAGGGGACATGACAGTCCGCCCCTCCTGAAATTGCTTGTCCCCAAGCAATGGCTGAACAATAAACCAACCAATCCACCTGGATCTCAAATGTAGTCATGATCTATACTGCTGTCAATCAACGCAAGCTCCTGCAATATCCTCTGAAATATAACCAAGAAGAATCCATAATCAAACTGGCGAACACAACTCAACCAAACTCCAAAATCACAACTGCCATAGTCAGGAACCCATGAGAAACAAACTCTCAAAATATCATAACCCAAGTAGAGTGGACATCCCAAACTGCCAACACCGTAAATACCATATACACATTCCACCGTGCTATGCGGAAGGCACACTCCAACTCGGCAACAACTTCCAAATGGAACTACGCCAAGTGCGGAGAATCCACACACTGTACCTCTACTGTAATCAACATATATCTGCAGATCACCAACCACGGTCTCATCACCCAAACTGCTATGCATCGCTGATAATGAAAAGACATCACATGCTAGATAGCAATAACACAAACCAATTCTGCTTGCCATCAACTCCTGCTCTAAGTCATGCACCGACAAACTGTCAACCCCAGCACCTATCACCATACCATGTCTATCACAACTCTCATCTCATGGCGTCAAGTTGTCCCAAGTACCAAGATAAGGATCCCAACATCCAATCCGTGAACGGAAATCAACTGGCAACTCAAGTAAACTCCTCACCTGAGTAATGTGAACAATAACAACTGACTTCATGCACTTGTCTCCTGTACCCACTACAATCTCTGAATCTGGAGTGTGAATGCTAGACATACTCATATCATCATTAACATGTAACCTGACTGTAAAAGAAAGTTGAGTCACTGCCACATGCGCTAACTCCTGAACTGAACTCACCTCAAGACAAAGCTCGTCCACATGTCTCAGAATCCTAGAGAGCCAACTGAGTACACACAAAGGAATTTCGAGTATCCTCCAGCTCAATAATGTGCTCAATGCCCCTGTCTAGGGGTCTCCCTGGTGGAATATCGTTGAATACCTTATCATGCTTGACTCTCAACAGCTGAATGTCAGGATGATACTCAGTCTTCTGTTGTCCCTCTTGTATTGGTGCCAATGTGCACTCGGCAGCCCACTCTACCATGTCGTGTCGTATGAGCCTCTCCACCCGATAAAAAGAAATAGTTTTGATGTTGTTGTCTCATATTGCCTTAAGAATGTGTCTTCCCATCAACATCAAAACGAATCTCCATGTCCTTGAGACGAAGAGTGACTTCCTCAAGGGAATGAAGCCACTTCATGCCCAAGACCAAATCTATATCCCCCATGTTCACCACATAATAATCAGTCTTGAACTCATAGTTGTTCAAGCGCAATGGGAGATCTCTAATCATCTGCTCACACCTAAGAGTGTAACCGTCAGCCACCTTAACTCTAATGCCCACGAAATCCTCGGTAGTGAGTCCACGCTTCTCCACAAATCTAGCATCTATAAAATTATGTGTGGCTCCTGTGTCAAGAAGGGTGATGACCCTCTGTCCTGCCAAAACTCCACAGAGTCTGAATGAACTCTCCTGCTGGATGCTAGATAGGCATGCCTCCTGAATCTGAAGCTCTGAATCTGCCTCTGCCTCCTCGGAACTCTCCTGATGTTCGAAATCTTTTGATTCTGAATCCTCATAATAAGCCCACATCACTCGATTTGCCTTGCCCTTAGGCCTCAGAGGACAATCGTGATTGTCATCATAGAGACCTTTGCAGTAGAAGCAAAGCTTCTTCCTGCGTAGATCGTTAAGAGCCTCTCGTTCCAAAGGTAGTGCTGCTGGTATGCCCTTTGAATCATTCTTAAAACCTGATTTGTCTTTGATAAAATCTGAGTTCTCTCTATCTCTGTTGAAGCCCTTATTGTCCTTGAATGAAGTACCTCTGGAGTTAAATTTACTGGATGGGGCTGCCATCTCCATACTACGCGCCTTCTTCATAGCTTCTTGTAACGAAGGAGGATCAAAGCCTTTGATCCAACCTCTCAATGGTTCTGTCAATCCCTCCATGAAGAGCACTACAAGTCGCCTCTCTGAAATATCAAGAACCATAACTGATAACTTCTGGAAGTCAACAATGTAAGACTCTAGACTGCCACTCTGGCGCAACTGAGCCAACTCCCTGAAGTAGGATTCTGGATCCTTCTTGTCAAATCGTTCCACCAGCCTATCAACAAACTCCTGATAAGATGTGATCCGATCATGCTGGAGTGTCACCATCCCGTGGTGCCATCAATCGTGAGCTACCCCCTCAAGATGCAGTGTCGCATATTTGATAGCATCTCTCTCAACCATCGGACACAACGTGAGAAATGTGTCTAGCTTACTAATCCAGGCCTGCGCTGTGACCTTGCCACTGCTGTCGAACATCGCTAGTGTGAACCTGTTCGTAGCATGCTTCAGATCATTATTCTGGTGTCTAGGTCTCCAATCCTGTCGGCCTTTGTTATGTTCTCTCCTCTGTGTGAGGAATCGGTCAAAATTAATCATTTCTGACCTCAAGTGATGATAACTCCCCTCATCATTCGTTGCCATAAGTGTGTCTGCAAACAACTCATGCTCCTCACTTGCCATCACCTCATCGGCCTCTTGCCTCACAAAAGTAGGCCTAGTAGGCCTGTCTGCTGTCCGAGAAGCAGTCCTAAGTGCTCTCCGTGATCCTGCATCACTCATGTCATCGTCACGATGTGGTGACGGTCTCCTCGGAGTACCCAATCTCTGCAGTGCTTCTATCAACTGCTGTAATACTTCGTTAGACTGCCTTTGCCCTGCTCATAGATCTCTGAGAGCAAGTAAAACCACTGCGTCGTCTTGATCCCTAGGATTACGAGGAATACGGGTCTTGTCAATATTGTCAGCGATGTCTTCCGGCTGCCCGCTCAAACCCTATTGCCTGTCAACCAAGGCTCTCCTGCGAGTATAATACCTGGGTGACCCAAACTCTTGTGGCTGCATAAGATTGCTAAACCCTCAGAATGGCTGGATTTAGCTTTGATACCACTATAGAAACCCCTGTTTTCCTAAATTCTGATACTGAATTTTTATTGACTGTTTTTGTGTATTTTGATTTTTTTATGTTGTATGAAATAAGAAGAATGCGAATTTGCAAGATAAATTTGGATAAATTCAAATTAACAAATACTGAACCAGTAAACCTTTTTTTTCTGGCTAAACTATATTCTTATTATTCTTCCCAGATGATTACAGTATAATTCCTCTATCATGCATATAAAATAATATCAAATATTGTTAAAACCCTGATTTTTTCTGCAATCTGAAAATAAACCTTAGACTTGGTACGACTGGTATGGCTGCAATTATAAAGCTTCTCTCTGTTTCAAAAACACAGTCGTCGACATCGGTTATACTATCGCGGTTGGTCGGATAAGACTGTCGATGTCGGTTTACCCTGCCGATGTCGGTATGTGAGTCGGCCGATGTCGGTCTGCCGATATCGGTTTACCCTGTCGATGTCAATATGTGAGTCGGCCGATGTCGGCCGATGTCGGTCTCTTCGCTGTCGATGTCCGTCTCTGCGCTCCCTACTCGCTGCGACTGCTGCGCGCTTCTGCTGACTGTGCACTTCAAATTCCGTACAACAATAGTAAATACAGTACGGCCTAGTATGGATCTGTACGGATTCCGTACAACAATGATTAAAATGGTATGGCCAGTATGCTGGACACTTGATCTCAAGAAATATTGCGCTAATACTGAAGATCTTTATCTGGACGATTTTCGGATCAAAACCCTGATGAAATAAATCTCTGTGAAGCTCTGTGATAATCTCTGTATGAAATTATCTCCTAAACTGGCAATAGATCAGCTAATATCTCACAACTTCTGAATTGCACACACTGAAAATTGCACGTTCTCCAATGCAAATCGAATACTGAAAACCCTTGGCTTAGTCTTCTTAGAAAATACTTAGCAAAAATTGTCTTCAACATGAATTATGGCGCTCCTCCCAATAAGAAACCCTTATATCCTCAAAAAAGTGTGCTTGCCCTAATTAGGGTTTTACAATTAAAAATTAGGGTTTCTTTTTTTCTTTTAATTTTCTAAAGTCTAAGACACAATTTTAATTATAAAATATAATTAAAACGGCCCCCTTCATAATGAGCGCCCCTTTGGCCCAAAACGCCTAAGTCATAATTACGCCAAATAATTAATATTTAATTAAATTAGTTAAATATTAATATCTCCCTCGATACATGTCCGATTCTCGATCCGTCTGAAGCTGGCGAACAAGGGAGTGATTCCGCACATGACCATACCAAAACAGGTGTGCTCCATTGCGTGTCAAATATCCCTAAAAAATAGGAGCTCAGGCAAACATGTCTGAAAGAGCCCGAATGAAGCCAACTGAAAAAATTCTGCTAGTCAAAGCCAAGCCAAGCTCCATCATGACCCTCTATCCATCCTAGCAGCCTACGAGGGTCGCATAATAGGCTAATCATCAACTCTGAAAGATGTCAACTGGAAAGAGGACATGACACTTCATTAGATTTCTCAAATCTTTCTTTCCTAATTCCAGGTTTCGTTCGAAATTAGTTGGTACAAAGCTCAAAATCTGATCAAAAGCCAACTTATTTATATCTCCACCTCCCATCAGATTTAAGGCATCTCTAGTATCTTTGTCCAACCCTTTCAAAAAAACCAATTTCTGAACGTATTCAGTGAGTGGATAATTGCTTCTTTTATGAGTGAACATAAATCTATCCAAATAATCCTCTAAAGATTCATCTTCATTCTGTTTGATTTTGAATAAATCCTCTTTTCTTTTTCGCACTCAACAGTAATCTTGGTATTTATTCAAAAAAATTGTTTCCATGTCATCCCATGTTCTAATAGAATCGCCAAGAGGACCCATGAACCATCTCATAGCTGCATCTTTAAGTGTAGAGGGAAATAGTTTTAATTTTTGGCCATCTGTTGTGTAATCATAGGTTTGACATAGCACCTTAAACTCAAACAGGAATTGATCAGGATCTTATGTGGATCTTCACCAGAAATTTGGTAAATTAGCTGGTGAAATATTTTTCATGGGAGTTTGATCATTAGGATCTGCAACAATAGGAAAAGAAAAAGTCCTTCCTAGTTGTGCAAGTTGTTGATTTTGTTGGCGAGCCATTTCTTCCTCTGATGATGTTTCAAAGCTGGAATGATCTTCCCACTGAATATTTGTGGTATTAGTTATGGGTTGTTCAAAATTCTCAAAATTTTCTTCAATTACGGATTTTTGAAATGCTTCTTCTAAATCCTTGACAATTTCTAAATAGTGTCTTCCTGCAAGAGATTGATCTCGAGGAATTTGTCCTATGGGGCTTGCTTGTGGCAATGGCCTGGTTTCTATCCAAGTTGCAGAAGATTCTTGCAGATAGGTTTCACTTGTAACTTCTGGTTCATTACTCAGAGATGTTGAAGGAGTGTCAACTTGTGTTCTTGGTGGAAACTTTGGGATGAATCGTTCTTTAGAATCTCTAGGACGGTACATCAATTTATTGAATTTTTAAGGGATTTTATGAGTTTTTACAATGTTTTCTGTTTTTCACTTTATATCAATAATTATTACCTTACTAACACCTTATGTCCCCGGCAACGACGCCAAAAATGACGAGTGTCGTTTAACTCCTCATTTAATCAATATTCAATTGATGTCTTATCAACCAAAATTGGTGTCCAAAGCTATCTGCAGTAAGGTATGGGATGATAGATCTAGAACGCTGCTTATGGGGGTGTTTGATTGTCCCATTCTAACTTTAACTAAAGAAAGAAATGTGTCCTAAACTATGTGATTCACTCTTTTGCTAAAAAAGAAAAAATCAAATCAATTCACTCTTTTACTGAAAGTAAAAATCACTCCTATTTACGTTTGCGTGGAAATTCAAATCACACTCTTCACTAACAAAAGGAAATTTGTTTCACACATTTGTTGTAAAAGAAAACACACATTGCTTAGAAAGAAAAATGACTTTGGAATAAGAAAATATTTTTTTAACTGTGAATTTATTTTGATGTTTTTATGAATAAATGTAAATATTAACAAGATTCTAATTAACTATAACAACGAACTAGTAAAACATAACATAAATACCGTACACAATTCCTAGTTCCAAGGAGAGTGGGTCCTGCTCCTCTCGGACTCAGTAACAAAGATTAATCAATGCTGGAAACTGAAGTATTAATTCATAAAACTGAAATGATTACAATCTGTCTGAAACCTGTAATATACTTATACAAATATTTTCCTCTATTATTTGTTCTCCCTCTCTCTTCATATCTATATTTAATTATTACATTTTATACTAATATAATCAACTCAAAATAGGATGCAAAGAAATAGGATTCCTTGGTCGATCCATTCATCCAAAGATAGGAGATTGGATTTTCAAGAGATCCAATTAATCCGATGAAATAGATATCCTATCTTATAATAGTCCTAAGATCCAAATATATATATATCTTTATCAAAAGCAAATCCTACAAAACAGCAAACGATTATTTTCCTTATTTGATTCCAGCTGGAATGATTCTCTCTTATCCTATCTGGTCGCCATCTTTCCCATTTGTAGCTTCGTCCTTACAGAATATTGGGAATTGACCTTATAGAGTCGAGAGGAACGAACCTGCGGAGTCCGTAGAAACAACCCTGCGGAGTCCGTAGAAACGTCCCTGCAGAGTCCGTAGAAACAAGCCTGCAGAGTCCGTAGTTCTGTTGGATGGAGATCAAAATTGCACGTTCACTATACATCCCCTGTGTCTTTTTCCTAAGCATTCTTCACAACAAAAATCACTAAAACATGCTATGTAGTAGACATTAATGACAAAATAAAGGTTTAGTCTTTGATTCAATATAAACAAGACAAATATCTATTTTTCATGTAATAGCTATCTAACAATCTAAGATTTGCATAAGATAATATCCTTCGAGAGATGAATTGAGGGAAATAACATGTCAATAATGAGCCATATTCTGAGCTCATCACTCCCCCTTTGACATCAATGGCAAAGGGTCATTCAAAGAGCTGAAAAAAAGTTTAGCTCCTCCTTAACCAATGCTTCTCTCTAGAATCTATCTAATAGCTTAGATTCATTCAACATAGTTCTAGCCATCTCTTGAACGGTTCGATTTTTCCTTTCCACCACTCTATTTTGTTGTGGAGTCCTTGCAGCTGAGTATTGTCTCTTAATTCCATGATCTTCGCAAAACTCAATGAATTCATTTGAAATAAACTCACCTCCTCGATCTGACCTTAGACATTTTATTTTCAAGTTGCCATGTTTCTCATTAGCTTGACACATGACTCCATAGATCTCCATTAGCACTTGATCTTACCTGAACCCATTCATACCTTGCCACTTGTTCCTTGGACCTGACATTGATGATTCCCTGCTGAAAGATCTCCTTTTGGTCAATCCAAATTGAAGCTTACCTCTAACTGATATACAAATTGATCTATTAATTCACCTTCATGACTTTCTTGTCATGCAACATAGCCAAGACCCAACATGCATCCACCATGCTTCCTTTTTCTGTAAAGTGTCTCCTTGAAGCCTAGAAGAGACACCCCACACAAAGGGTCCTAGAACAAAGTGAACCCAGGAGATGCCCACAACTCCCCTGTTACTTCCTTGATCCTCTTGAATCCATGAAACTGATTTCTTTCTCTTAGAATCCATTTAGGCATGTCTAGCTTCTTTGACTGACTAACCTCAAAATCCATGATGTTGTTCGTTTTCTCAACTCTTGCAACTGTCTTACCTTCCAACGCACTATCATTAGAAACTAATAATAGGGAATCTTGACAAGGCTCATGCTCAATTGTAACAAGAGATTCTCTTTGATCTGCAGGGTGCTTAGGACTAGTATTCACTGTTTTTTCTACAACTCTTGATAACAAGAGTTTCACACAATCCTTCCTATCTGATTCTTTCTCTACTGTAGAAAGTAATTCATTCTCACTCTTAGACTCAATCTGATCAACCTTTACTGTCTTAGGTCTCCAAACCTGAGTTTGGCCCTTCTCATATCTTCTAGGGGCTCCATAGCAATTGACATACCTTGGGGATCTCTTTACTCCATTTGGACATAATTTAGCAATATGGCCAACCTTACGACACCAAAAGCAAGCAACATTTCTCATACCTTTTGCTTGAAGGTGACTGAGATCTCTCTTTGACAGATTGCTTCTCCTCAAACAGTCTCTTGCCCTATGTCCAACATGATGACAAACAAAACAATGGCCATGAAAAGAATTGGAAAACCTGAAAGCATTCCGCTACCTGATTGGCTTCTTCATAATGCCCTTAAAACTTGCATCCTTCTCACCTTGGATTGATATCTTATGATCTTTTTCAACCTTGATTATGAGCCTCTCATGCTTATCTTTCAAAGAACCTAACTCAGTCTTCAACTGATTACACTCTTCTTCTTTCATTTGTAGCTGACTTCTCAAATCTTCCTCAACTTGTTCAACCTTTTCGATTTGATTTTTTCAGATCAACGATTACCTTGTTTGATTCCTCAAGGCCTTGTGATGTCTTCACTTTGAAGTCTTGATTCTCTTCATATTTTCGGAGTTGTAACTTCAGATTCTAATTCTTCTTAAATGCTTTCATTTCTTCCAATGCACAAATAAGTTCTTCTTCAAGGTTCACTTCACCTTCTTCTTCCATGTCTTCGTCTTCCTCCAAAATATCTTTGTTGCTGGTGGCATTTTCTTCAGTAGCCATGAACAGAATCTCTTCATTATCACTCTCAACATCACTTTGTTTTCTTCGGATGAGCTGCTATACCTCTTGGAGTATAGGCTTTTCTTTTGTTTCTCAAATCTTTGCTTGTCTTTGCTTTGCTTGGATCCCCTTTTGTACTTTGGTTTGTTTCTCTCATCATCGTTATTTCCTTTATTTGGACATTTCGCTGCAAAATGATCAATTTTACCACAATTAAAGCATTTAAATGGTAACTTTCCTTTACATTTGCCCGATCCTTTCTTTAGCTTCCAAATGAATAGAGCTTCATTTTCATCTTCTTCACTACTTGAATTTTCACTTGATTCTGGTTCTTTGATCTTCTCTTTCTTCAAGACCTTGAATGATGCTTCCTTCTTCGACTGTCTCTCAGATTCGGTTTTCATTTCATATGCCGTAAGAATTCCATGGAGCTCGTCCATTTTCATCGTGTCTAAATCCTTCATTTCTTCAATGGCGGAGACCTTCGCATCAAATCTCAAAGGTAGGGATCTCAGGACTTTCTGAACGATTACAGATTCTTCAATTTTCTTTCTGAGTCCTCGAATGACATTAACAATCTCATTGACACGAAGAAGATACCCAGCAATGTTTTCATCATTCTTCATTTTTAAACTTTCAAACTGCCTCCGTTGGGTTTGGATTTTTGCTTTTCTCACCTTACTATCACCTTCATAAATAGTGTTGAGTTTATCCCAAATCTCTTTTGCAGATTCACAATGCATAACCTTAACAAACTCATTTTCTGAAAGCCCACATAAGATTGCATTCATAGCTTTCGCATTGTTCTTACTAGCCTTTTTTCCGGTGGCATCCGTTGGTGCAATTTGTGGCATTGTCTATCCTATTACCACTGCTTGCCAAATATCGAAACCTAGGGCCATCAAGTAAGTCTTCATCCTTATGCTCCAAAATGCGTAATTCATTCCATCGAACAAAGAAGCTTTGTTAGTACATAAACCATCAAGCACTTGAGATCCTGCCATATGTGCTTTCCAAGATCTACCTTCTAATAGTTGTGCTAACACTGAAGGAACCGGCTCTGATACCAATTGTTAAGCACAAGCTTATACTGAAAGGGGATCCCAAATCTCTTTTGCAGATTCACAATGCATAACCTTAACAAACTAATTTTCTGAAAGCCCGCATAAGATTGCATTCATAGCTTTCGCATTGTTCTCACTAGCCTTTTTTCTGGTGGCATCCGTTGATGCAATTTGTGGCGTTGTGTATCCTATTACCACTGCTTGCCAAATATCGAAACCTAGGGCCATCAAGTAAGTCTTCATCCTTATGCTCCAAAATGCGTAATTCATTCCATCGAACAAAGAAGCCTTGTTAGTACAGAAACCATCAAGCACTTGAGATCCTGCCATATGTGCTTTCCAAGATCTACCTTCTAGTAGTTGTGCTAACACTAAAGGAACCGGCTCTGATACCAATTGTTAAGCACAAGCTTATACTGAGAGGGGAGGGTGAATCAGTATAAAAATATTGTCAAATAGGATGCTATAAACCCATAGTTGAGTGCGATGTCAATAGGATGCTATAAACCCTCGCTATCTACCCCACAACATTTAAAAACATGCATAAACAAAGGCACTCAACTCATATCCATCATAGCAAAAAGTCTAAAAGGCAAACTAGTAATGGGTTGAAAGGATAGAGACAAATAGAAGGATAAAACATCCACAAAACATCTTGTAGATAAATTCAATGGGAAGGAATGCATTGAACTTCTCCAATAACCATGGAATGTGCCATAGGCACCGCACCTCAACTCTTTCATAAACCCTTCGAAGCCACTTTGCACTTTTTTCAACCACCAGATTTGCCTCAATTTGCAAACGTTCTGGTGAAATCCTAACAAGGTTTGAGAAAGTGAATGAGATATAGAAGAGGAACCTAGGACCTCATCCTTTTCCACCTGCTAATGCTCTACCTTCATCGAAACATGAATACCCGTAGGAAAATCCCAACCTTTGAGAGAAACAAACATACAAAATTCAGTGGCATGTTAAAATTATTAACTAGTTGTTAGTTAAGCATTAACTAATGGGTGATAATAAACCTTCCCAAGTGTTGTAACTCCTTTTTGCTTAATAAAACAAACAAACACACAAGTGTGTATGTGTGGTGTATGCCTTTCATTTCTCTTCATTCTTTCAAGTTTCAACATTCATTTGCTAACATTGGTATGAGAACCAATCGTTCGAGAAAGCCCTAGACAGGTACGAATGGGGGATACAACCATTGTTCAAGTGAAATATCCCAAAATGGGATAAAACACTGAAATTTAGCAAACCCTTGCTAGAATTTTTTTTCCCTGATTTTTGTAGGAAACCCTAGTTATCCAAAACCTTCGCAAAATATGTAATAAATTATTCCCAAACCATAGAAGCAATTTTGGAATTATTCATGGGAGACTACGGCATCAAATGGACATACCAATCTCAAAACCCTAGGTGCCAAAATGCTGAAAAAATAGCATAATTTTATAGAAGCCTTTCCACCATGAAACCCCAATATTTTATGATCAAACAATTACCAAAATTTGCAGAATATTATAGTTGATATAAATACTTTTTTCCAGAATAATTGAAGCAACAAATTATTGGAAAAAATACCAATAAAATAGTGCAAATATAAGGCAATATTCAGATCTGATTTCTAGGCCAAATTAGCCCTAGAAATGGTTGAAACCATCCCAAAAGGGGGTCACCCAGCTGTAGAATAATCCATCAAATAAAATACGCCAAACATAGCCCTCGTTACGGGGAATTCAATCTCCCAATTGTAGCTCAGCCCAAATATCGGGGTCTTCAACACAAAGAGCAGCCTGCTGCCCTAAAAATGTTTCCAAATCTCGTCACCAAGTGTCCAAACCCTAGTCGCCACACTAAGATGCAAGTCGCCACACTTCCCAAGATATATTTTTTAGTTTTCTGAATATTTGAGCTCAATTACAACCTCAAGATGAAGCTGCCCTAGACGAGAAATGAGGGTTTGCATCTCCACTCCTTTTTGCTTGAAGGTTTTCATCTCCAAGTCAACAGCTTAAGCTTCTCGTGCTTAAAACTTTAATTTTAAAATATATTTTCATGATCCTTCAAATGAATCCTCCTTTGCTTTCATAATCCTCCCCCAAAGGGTATGCCCAAAATGGAGGGAAATACCTTTGTTTGTTCTTTTTTCATATTATAAAAAGAAAACCTCTTATAATCCACTTAAGTGGATTGGGCACCCATGACCCTCAAAGGGCCCCAACTTAAGTGAACTTATAACAATAAAATGCTTTTACAAGTGTTCTTAAGAAAACCAAATGTTTCACCCTTGGAAAACTAAATAAGGCTACAAGTCTCCAATAGTGTCATGATCAAAAGGGGGGCATGACAATGCTCCCCGCCCAAAATTGCTTGTCCTCGAGCAATTGTAATAAAGGGGATGTCCCAACATTCCTCATTATGCAATATCCATCTGTAGTTGTTTACCAAGGAAAACCAACTCTAGTTTCTCTTTGATGTTGTACCTGTTGTTGGGTAGGGACGAGCTGTAGTCATCCTCAAAAATGGCCACCAAGCTCAACCCTCTCTCATGCCAATGGTTGCCCCTGCTGCAGTCTTCAATGTAGAACCAATAACAATTGTTACCTCTCTCAAAACCGCCCTCCAAGCTTATCATTTCAAGCTCCATAAGGGCTGGAAACTTCTTCAAAACTGATGTGACTCTTACTTTCCTCCATGGGCTCACGTGTTGACTCACCTTGAAGGCAATTGTCCCCAAAGTATTGCTATACTTGAAGTTTATGTGGCTGTGTTTATAGTTTACAACCTTGAATTTACCACAAATCTTGAAGCTATTTGTTCCTACTTCATCTTTTGGAGGTCCACCCATACATCTCACCTCTCAAGCATCCGTTAGGAACCTATAACTCCCATAGTGCTGGGAAAGTTCTGAACAGCAATGTCTATCAAGGTTGCCCCTTATGGAAAACTTCCATTGAATGAGTGCCCTAAAATAAGAGGCTCTTAGGTAAGCATCCCAATACTCTCCCAAGTACCTTGATGTTGTCTTATTCCATTCGAAGTGTATCCTAACAAATGATTTGCAAAAATTACACTTGAACATTTTAAAAAACATACCTTCCCTTTTGAGGCTTGGCCCAAGCATGTGGCCTTGCCATGGTGACAAAACAATTCTTTCTTGCGCGCCTACATGCTACCATCAAAAATGTTGTTCCTCTTCTAGCAATTTCAACCTTACCTCATAAGTGGACAGTCGAATCTCCTTTGCAAACTCAGAACTTATTGAGAGCTGTAACTTACCCTATTTTTCAGAATTTTTTGTGCATATGATCAGATGAGTTGCCTATTTGCCCCTTCATTATTTCCAGCTTTTACGACCCTATCATTTTCAGACTTTTTGGTACATTTTTCCAGCTGTGTTGGCACACTTTTTGCCAAATTTTCTGAACATATAACCTGCTGAGTTGGCAAAGTAAATTCAGATTTTTCTGAGTGTGTTAGGGCCTTAATTTTATCAAAAAATTCAGAATTTGTAAGGCTGTCCAAACTTTTTCATTTTGCCCATTCCAAGACTTGTCTCCACTTGCCAACTCCTAAATTGTCCTTGTTTCTCAAGCATGGAATGTAATGATTCTTAGAACACCTTAGTGGCTGTCCCCACTCAAAATTTACAACTTCCTTTGTACTCCTTGTTGCCATTGCAACCGGTTGACGATGTGACCATGGATCCCATATCCGTGAATTCTCTTGGGAGAATTCCTTCGGCCATTTAGTGCCCTTCATCTCATCCTTATTGTTAGCACAATGCTTATCATAATCAAAACAGTGTAAGAACAGAGTATGAGGGGAATGCAGTGAACCCTTACCAAGAAGATAGTCACTTTGCTTACCCTCAAATGTGGATCTAGAAACTTCAGCAAGTTGGAGACCGTCATGAGGAGTTAATGAGGCACTTCCCTCATGTGCATACCTCCCAACAAGGTCTTCCCGAAGGTCCTTCTTACAAATCTTATGCAAATCTGATTTTTTTCCATTTTAAAAACTATCATAGTGGTGTCTTAAGAATTCACCTTCCCTTTTAAACTCATGTAGGTGTTGTCTAGCTCAAAAGGCTACCAATTTTGCCTCATTTGCCCTCCTTAGCCACTCCTTACACCTTTCTTGGGTCCTTGTCATAAGGGCAGAATTTTCTCCTTCTTGATTTGGAATATTTTTTGCTTCTACTAGCAACTCTCCTTGTTATTCATACCCTTGCTGGAAACCTTCACTTTGCTGCTCTATTAGTTGCCTATCATCATTCTGGAAATTCTCACTTGTCTGTCCCAAAAATTCTGATTTTTGCAACTCAAAATTTTTATCATGCAACTCAAAATTTTCTGAGTTTATTTGTCCCCTTTTCAGCTGGAAAATCTTCTTTGATTGCCCTACAAATTCTGATTTTTGAAGCTCGGAGATTTCAATACTTGGCTGCCCCAAGGTGTTGCCCTTATACTGATCAAAGGGCTTCAAGGTATCAATTTTCTGATTCAAATCTGATTTCTCTTTCATTATCACAAACTGAAATTCAATCTTTTCACAAGCTTGCTTTGAACCTACATTTTCAAAATTTGTAAGGTTCTTAAAACAAGAATTTAAATGATTTCTTCACATACCCTAAAGCTTCCTCATATCTATTTGAAACCAACTTTGATTTTTCCCTTACTCCAATGAAAAGAACAGCTGCAAATATATTAAAATCAGAATCGCTACCCTTTATAGATCTCAGAATATTATCGGGATCCCACATGTTTTGGCAACAAAAATTATCAACTTGAATCAAGGGGTCCCCATGCCCCATGTTGTAAATTGTATGCCTCCTTTTATTATCCCTTTTAGCATGCTTCTTATGAGGGCAACAAATCTGAAATGGCATAGTGTGACACAATAAATCTGATATGTTACCAAATGTTTCATACCTTGGGCTACAAACAACAAGCTTGTCCTCCTTTGGTGAAGTAGGGTCTGTGGAAACCCTTCTATCCTTGTGATTCCCCATTTATTCTTCAAATACATGTCTCTCCACACTGTTGTTTTAGAAACCACCAAGTTTATTGTCAACTTTATTCTCCAATGATTGGGCTTCAACTACACAATTCTCTCCCCCATCTTGCAAATTTGACTGCCCTTCTCCTTTGGGCTTGGGCTCCATTATCTCTCCCTCTTCTCTCATCGTCAAGGGGAAATCATTTTGTGATGATGAAGCCTTAAGAGAGGATACGAAAAATCATGTGCAAAGTTTGAGAAAACCCTAATTGGGTATGAACTATGGTGAAGAGGTCAAGTTGCAAAGGCAGAACAAAGAGACAAGGTGCAAGGGCAAAATCTAAGCATGTTAGGGCATGATTTTGTTGGAATTTACACTATATAATTTTCCAATTGAAATTTATAGTGGCTAGGGCAGATCGTACAATCGTGGGAACAATTGCAAAATAGTCACATTGAAGCTAGCGCACGGAATAGTGTCATCACAGTAGAAGCAAACACCAAACCGTGACCCGAAGAAGCAAACAACAAGACAATGACTTAGAGAAAACAATAAGCAGAGGACGAAAAGAATGGACGCGATGTCATCAAAAAGGAATAATGACAGTGAATAAGTAAAACTCGGACCAAAAAACTCAGAAAAAATGCAATTCATTCCAAAAATCATAGAACAACGTTCGAACCAAACACAAATCTGTAGAAACCTGATGAACAAATTACTACATGGGCAGTCAACAGAAAATGACGATCTGTAGATATTTTTTTGATACTGCCATGATTTTAAGGCACATGCAAAAGTAAAACGTGAACTAAGACGTTTTCCAGTATAGGAAACATTTAAACCAAACCAAAATCTGATGTTAGGGCACAAACAAAAGATTTGTGGTGTGTCAAGGCATAGGGAAGTCAACAATTTTGTGTTGTAACTATTTTTTGAAGTTCGGATCTACAGCAAATTTGGATTTTAAACAGTATATTCCCTGATG
Organism: Torreya grandis; assembly: GCA_037957365.1. Classification (NCBI taxonomy): domain Eukaryota; kingdom Viridiplantae; phylum Streptophyta; class Pinopsida; order Cupressales; family Taxaceae; genus Torreya; species Torreya grandis. The sequence goes on from JARHVA010001602.1 coordinate 2,074,013, forward strand.
CTTTAATTTCTAGGTCAAAACTGTAATTTTCTAGTTGCATTGATTTTTGAGTTAGCAAACTATACTTTTCTCAAAACTGTACTTTTTTAGTTGTATTAATTGTGGAGTCAACAAACTGTACTTTTCTTGTTGCATTTATTTCTGGATCAAAAAAATTTAATTCCTTGTTATGTTGTTTTTCCAAATGTAAAATGGCCTATATTCAAAATTCGGTTCTGCTAGAAGTGATGAAGTTAACTGGCAAAATTATAATGTTTGGAGTCGTAAGATTTTGACAATTGTGGAATATCATGATTGTGAAAAAATCATTCTTAGCATTGAAGCAAGACTTGCTACGAACTTTGCGGATTATGACAAACATCATAAGAAGGCCTTGTTATTATTGAATTTATCTATGTCGGATGACATGATTTCTAAGGTCCGGAATGCCACTATCGACCAGTTTCAAGAATAAATATCGAACTTTGAAGAAAAGTCAGGGTTTGTACCTAAAGAATCTATTATTTTCCGCAAAAATGTTTGAAGATGAATCTCTTTCAAAACACCTTCGGATAAAAGATCTCTAAGACTAGTTAGAAGCCATTAATAAAAAGGTCGATGATGAAAATATGGTGGCTCTTTTTCTAAACAGCTTCACACCCCCGTATGAATCTTTTGTGAAGATTTTACGTTTGATGGTAGAAAGTACCACCCTGACATTTGATCAAGTTAGTTCTTATTTGCTGCAAAAAAAACACAGACAGACACAGAATGACTACAGTGTTGGACAAGCAGAAAGTGCATTAGCAGCTTGGTCGAAAGAGAAATGGAAACGTATCCATGTTAATTCATCTTTCGGTAAAGTTTTTTTACTATCATAAGGTTGGGCATCTCAAAAAGGATTGTCAGAAGCGACAGTATGCACTTTCCCAACAAAACAATCAAGCAACAATGTGGTAGCATTTGACAAAGGACAGGATTCTGAGGAAGATTATGCCCTTGTGGTGTTGGAATAATTGTCATTGATGTCAAAGGGTAATCGTGAATCTAATTAATGGCCAAGTATTTCGATGAAAGAATTAAATTAAATGAAGAATATTTAATTTAATTGAGGCAATTAAACGTGCAAGTAACGATTACATTATTGCGTGGAATCGAAGACAAATTAACTATGTCTAAACAGGGTTAAAGAGAGAATTATGGCAAAGGTTTCACAGCAATTTAAAGGCTAAAATGGTCCCGAACCTTGGCCGACCTGATTTGGGAGTTGTGACCATTCGAATGGACCTTTTCGTTTGAAGAGTCACGACCTTAATTTATTGTTTTTTGTGGGTTATAAATAAGTGCATAGTGAGTGGCAAAATTGTAAAAGCGGAATTTTGTGAGTATTAAAAACAAAAACTAGCAAGTGTAAGGCAGAGAATAGCAGCGAAAACACTCAAGTGTAGATCGAATCGAAAGGAGATAAAACAGTGTTCTATCATTTGTTGTGTTAGCAACAAATCAAAGATAGAAGAGTGATTCTTGTGAGAAGGTTGGTGCCTTCATTTTGAAGAGATTGGTGTCTCTTTGAAATATTCCGAACCAATTTTTTTTTTTTTTAGATATTGGATTTCAACATTACAAGTAAATACCGTTAAGGTTAGAAGATAAACCCAATTGTATTGAAACAACTCTGCTACTTTAATTGCAAGAAATGGAACTCAACGTCCAGTATGTGCTACCCAATCCAAGGTGGAATAGGGGCGACCATAAGACGGAGTAAATTACTAACAAAGGAACTCTACGTCAAGTATGTGCTACCCAATCCAAGGAGGAGTAAGGGGCTACCATATGACGGAGTGAAATTAATAACAATGCTTTAATTGAAATACTGAAGAATGAAGCTATTCCACACCCAACATGTGCTTGCTAACCCCAGAAGGGAAAGTAGCAACCATAGGGCGGAGCTCTACACCCAGAATGTGCTTGCTAACCCCAATAGGGAAAGTAGCTACCATAAGGCAGAGCTATAAACTAATACAATAACTTAATTGAAACTGAACTTTTGAAATCAGCTTTGAACAAATAAAGAATGGCTGCCAGTACTACTGTCAGCTTACAAAAATAAGAAGAATTTGCTCTTAGAAAGAAGAAAAACCAGCCACTTGTTAAATTTTTCAGATGTTCATAACTCTCACAAAACTTGTTCAATCTTCCTGATTTCTGTTGCAAAGTCTCTTCCTAAAGATGGCGCCCAAGTTAGTATCAAAAGTCGGACCCAATCTGCATCCAAAACTTGTTACACAAATTTCAATGCAAACCCCAAGGGCGTCCCAGCTGAATGGGGCGATTTGCTCTAAAAATAAATTGCAAGCCTTAAAAATTATGTAAATTAGAGCAAAGGGGCGCCTAAGTCTACCCAAGAGAATGAGATGATACCCAGAACTTGTTTTTTTGTATTTTCTGATTTATGAATAAAAACCTAGATCTATCTTATACAGAATACAATAACTGAAACACTAATAATACCAAAGGAACTAACAATGAAATAACTGAAATCAATACATAAGTAAATACAAATATCAATGACTAAATCACCACTAGATGCTGTCTTGCAAGCATGAAGCGATGCCCTAGCTAGGAGGCCTTCATTCCCCGAAGCTATTCCAGAGCCAAAGCGGCAACATAACAATGTATTAAACCAAGATGAAGAAATGATAACCCAATGCCTTCTTTTATAGGCTTCAGTTGGCCTCCCTTGAAGCCTTGTCTCCAAAAGTGGCGCCCCTTTCCATGCAATGATGGCGCCCCCCCTTCAAGTCCCCCTTTTAAAATAACATTAAGTTATTTCGACTAGGCCAAGGTCAACGTTAAAATATAATGTTATTATATATATATATATTTTTTTTTAAGTGAAATTAACTTATTTCACCAAGACCGTATTCTGAAGCCCACAACTTAATGAGTCAACTGAAAAGGAAAGTTAACTCCTTGCGACAATCCTGCTAGCTGCCAAAAATAGAATTTACTAAAAATAGTAAATTTCTAGAAATGCTCAAAAAACTGAAACAAACATACCTCCGCGAAGCTCTCGAAAAACCCAGAAAGAATTCGCCACCAAAACTTCGAGCAAGAACATCCTAAAAAATAGGAAACCCTCATTTGCACCTTTCGATTAGCCTACGGATTTCCAAAAATAGGCCAACGGTCACTTGTGAGATCAGATTTGAGAAGGGGTCATTACACTCTTCCTGAGTTGGTCCTTGGCGAAAGGGGTTGGTGCTCCTGTAGGTTGGTGACTATAAAATTGTATTTGGGGTTGGTGCTCCAAGAGGTTGGTGCCTACCAATATTTATATTGAGAAAGATTTCTCCGTGGTTTTCTCTAAAAAGGGTTTCCACGTATTGCTGGTGTCACTGTGCATTGTGTTATCTTGTGATTTGATTGATTTGAATATCTTAATTCGAATAAATGATCAAGTGTTAGAAAAGAAAAGAATATATAATATTGATTCAACCCCCCCTCTTAGTATTAACATGTGCTCAACAATTGGTATCAGAGTAGGTTCCTTTTGATATAGCTTAACTGCTCGAAGGTGGATCGTACAAGCACACATGGTTGGATCACAAGTTCAGGATGGATTTTCCACTAAGGCACCGTTGTTTAATGGCACAAATTATGCCTTCTGGAGCATAAGAATGAAGACATATCTAATGGCTCCTGGGTTCGATATTTAGCAAACAGTAGTAACTAGGTACCAAACGCCACCAACAAACACTACTAGAAAGAAGGCTAGTGAGAACAATGTTAAAGCAATGAATGCCATCCCATGTGGCCTTTCAGAATCACAATTTGTAAAAGCCGTGTAATGTGATTTTGCAAGAGAAATCTAGGAAAAACTTAAAACTATCTATGAGGGTTATAGCAAGGTAAGACGAGCAAAACTCCAAACTCATAGGAGACAATTTGAGAGTTTAAAGATGAAGGAAGAAGAAAACATTGCAAGATACCTGGTCCGAGTTGATGAAATAACCAATGTTATTCGAGGACTTGGAGAAATCGTGGAACAGTCTACAATCGTCCAAAAGGTGTTGAGGTCCTTACCGTTGAGATTTGATGCAAAAGTCTCAGTGGTTAAAGAAATGAAAGATCTGGATAAATTAAAGATTGACGAGCTGCACAAAATCCTCACATCATATGAAGTGAGGACTAAATCCGAAAGACCATAAAAAAGAGAAGCAGCGTTCAAAGCATCAAAAAAGGAGAAAGTCAAGGAAAGTCAAAGACTTGAAATCTAAGAAAAGCACCCAAGTTTTGAATAAGATTCTGAAAAGTCAAAGATCACCATCTAACAAGTCAAGCATTGGGTATGAGAAGGAAAAAGAGAAAATTAAGAGCTATGCTGAAATGCTTGAGGAACTTGTAAAAAATGAGACCAAGAAGGAAGGCGAGAATACAAAAACCAACGCTATCAACAAAGAAAGCAAAGGAGAACAAAACTTCAGGAGACCACTTGCTCCAAGATATGCCAGCAAATCCAGGTTTGGTGATTATTTTGACGGATATTATTATTATTCAATCATTTTGGTCATAAGAAATTAGATTGTAGAAAAAGAGCAAGGCTATTGAAGTCTAGAGCAGAAACAAAGGAACCTATGGAGCTTCGAATAGAAGCTACAATTCGTTTGCTCCCCTATCAAACTTTGATGAAGAAGCTATTGTCTATTACAAGTGCAACAACTATGGACATATAACATGCTATTGTAGAAGTGTTTTCGAATCTATGAGACAAGATCAGAAGTTCAAAGCTCCAGTGATAAAAAAAAGGGAACTAACAAAGACCTGAAAGAAGAAGCAAGAAGAATCCATGATCGTTCAAACAACATTCCATGCTAGAGATGAAGGACAACAATGGTTCATTGATAGTGGATGTTCGAGACACATGACTGGAGATAAAAGCAAGTTTATCTCGTTAAAAAATGTCAATGAAGGCACGATGAAGTTCGGAGACAACACTACTACCAAAATAACAGAAAAATGTACACTTAGTCTTGATAATGTGTTATATGTGGAAGGGTTAAAGCAAAATCTTCGAAGTGTGAGCCAAATGTATGATCAAGGACACACACCCAAGTTCTTATCTGAAGGTTGCGAGATTAGAGAAAGAGAGACAGGAGAGCTAATTGCAAATGATCACACGACAACAAACAATCTATACATGCTTACAAAAGTCAAAGGAGAGAAGTGTTGTCTGAGTCAAGTTGAAGAAAGTTGGCTATGGCACAGAAGAATGGGACATAAATTTTGATAACCTTGTGAATATTAGCAAGAAGCAAGCTGTAAGGGACATTCCAAAGATAACAAAGCCATCAAACATGCTTTGTAAGCTGTAAGAACCCTTACTAGTTCTACTCCGAAAACTCAGTTTGAATGGATTGACATTTTGTCAAAATGGTTGGCATGCAATGTCTTAGTTCTGATTTTCTAAGCGTTTGTGTTTTTGATGTTTGTTTGAATGTTATCTCAATGCCAAAACACATACAATTGCACAGAAATGATAAGGAATGTTTACATATGCTTATACAAGGAACCCACATATAATATTGCTTCTTATTGAATAGCAATCAGGTCTGATTACATTCTTATCAAGTCTGATATGCAAGTTATCAGACTGTAACAGCACTAGAAAACCCAATACAAATGAGATATTCAAGTACCCAATTACCAATAACATACCCGGAAAAACTTTACACAAAGTACTGTAGCGCAAGTACTATTCACGTCACTATAGCATGGGTACTATTCACGTCCCTGTAGCAGCAGATCAATAGCTTCTGATTTTTAATGGTTGTCAAACGAATCTTCAGGTCTGCAGTTGATCAATCTTCAATACTCTTCAAACCCTTTGATATTCCTTCACCTTTTAGCCCAAATAAGACCCCTGGATGAAACCACACTCAACTAGTCTTTCACAGCATCAAAATCGCACAACCTATGAGAGTTTTCATTCCCAAAGGCTCAACAATGGCAAAAACCCTTATGTGTTTCTCCACACAGCTCACACGTCAAAACATAAGTAATATATTCTCCCAAAAAAAATGACTTTATGCTTTAGAATCCTTTTATAACCTCTCAAGAGAGGTCGACCTCTTTAAGTGCCTTTCATTCCTTTTTGAAATCCTCTTTAGGTTTTTAATAAAAACTTTATTATAAGTCTCCATAAGAGGGCGCTCAAATCCATGAAATATTAAGTGTACTTTAAGTGATTTTAATAATGGGTCATGGCCCCATTGAAATAAAGTACACTTTTTGACTTTATAATTTAACTTTATATTAATTAATTATCATTAAAGTGCCTTTAATGATAATTACTCATTAAATACTTAATATTTCGCTCATCCAACTGATTAAGGAGATCAACACTGCAACTGAGCCCTGTCTAGGTGCCCTGCTAAAAATAGAAACCCTGACTCCCTGAAATGGTAACTTACTATAAATAGTAAGTGTGAAGAACTGCGTCAAACGAAGGCCAAACCTAAACCCAAAAGCACCCTGAAGAAGAAAACACACCCTGATCACTGCCAAGAAGGACCCTCTAACCAACTTCATTAGCCTACGAGGGTCAAATGATAGGTTAATCCTCCAAACTCTGATGCTTGTGAAAATGGGGACATTACATAAGCAATGCTAGCATGGAAAGCAGAGCAACACAAGATTCAAAACGAAGGAATATTCCAAGATGAAGAAATTAGAGCTCACTCACACATCTGTGTGGACCCACCAGAACGCAAAGTATAGACGTTGAGAGGTATTTTATACTGCTAATTGATGATTACACTAGAATGACATGGGTTGCATTTCTGAAAAAAAAGTATGAGGCCTTTAGTAAATTCAAAGCATTTAAATCATTAATTGAAAATGAAACCGGTTTAAGGATCAAATGCTTAAGGTCAGATAGAGGTGAGTTCATGTCAAATGAATTCATTGAATATTGTGAAGACCATGGGATAAAAAGACAGTATTCAGCTACAAGAACTCCACAACAAAATGAGGTTGTAGAATGAAAGAACAGGACCGTCCAAGAAATGGCTAGAACAATGCTTAAGGAATGCAAGTTATCAAACAAATATTGGAGAGAAGCAGTCCACACAACTGTATATATCCTCAATAGAGGGCAAATCAGAGTCAACAATGACAAGACCCCATATGAATTATGAATGGGCAGACCAGCGTCCGTAAAATATTTCAAAGTATTTGAAAGTGTTTTTTTTAAGAGGACCGAAGATGATTTGGGAAAATTTTACTCAAGCGCTGACGAATGAATTTTTATGGGATATTCAACCAAAAGCAAGACGTACAAATGCTACAAGAGAACGCAAACAATTGTAGAAAGCGCCAGTGTCAAAATAGATGAAATTGGAACTCTAAAGGCAAGTGATCCATTAGACGAATCAGATATCATTAAAGAAGAAGAAGTTGAAGTAGAGAAGATGGATGAAGATGAACGGCAAGACACCAAAGCACTATTTCGAGTTGTTTAAAAAAACTATGTCGAAAGCCAAATCATTGACAATAAAGATGTTGGAGTACAGACCAGAAGGATTCTAAGAAATTTTGAACAAGTGAATTTTTCATTGTTATCTAAAATACAGTCTAAGAATTTTTCAAAAGCGAGCCATGATGAACATTGGGTAAAAGCAATGGAAGAAGAGCTAAACCAAATTGACAAGAATGAGACGTGGGAGCTATTACCCAGACCGAAGAATCAAAATGTGATCGGAACCAAATGGGTATATTGGAACAAAATGAGGATAGTCAAGTGACGCGAAACAAGGCTCGATTGGTATGCAAAGGATATGATCAAATCGAAGGTATTGATTTTGAAGAAACCTTCGCTCCCATGACAAGATTAGAGGCAATCAGAATGTTTATTGCCTATGTTGTTCTCAAGAACTTCAAGGTATATCAAATGGATGTACAATATGCTTTTTTGAATGGAAAATTAGAAGAGAAAGCGTACATTGAACAGCCAGAAGGATTCCTTCTATCAAAAGATAGCAACTATGTATGCAAATTGAAAAAAGCCTTGTATGGATTGAAGCAAGCCCCCAAAGCTTGGTATTAAAGACTTGACAAGTATCTACAAGACTAGGGATTCAGAGAGAATTTGTCGACAGCAATTTGTACATCAACACTGAAGGTGAGCATCAGTTAATTGTTGTAGTTTATGTTGATGATATAATCTTTGGAGGAGATAGTGAGAAGTTGTCCAAAGGATTCGCCAAAGACATGCAGAAGGAAATTGAGATGTCCATGCTTGGTGAGCTATCATTCTTTCTTGGATTGCAAATATCTCAGTCAAGTAAAAAAATATTTATCTCCCAGACCAAATATGTTAAAGAAACGTTGAAGAAATTTGCAATGGAAAATTGTGCACCGATTGGCACACCTATGGCTACAAGAAACAAGTTGAGTAAGGATGATGAATCGCCAAATGCAGATCAATCCCTCTACAAATAAATGATTGGCAATCTTTTGTACATAATAGAATCCAGGCCAAATATCATACAAGCATTGGGCATCATAGCACGCTATCAGGCAGCTTCTAAAAAACACATGTGCAAGCGATGAAGCAGATATTCAAATATCTAAAGGGGACCCTGGACTATGGATTGTGATATCCTACAAGGAATTCACATTGGAAGCATATACAAACTCAAAATGGGCATGATGCCTAGATGATAAAAAAAGCACAAGCGAAGGAGCATTTTTCCTTGGAGATAGCCTAGTGTCTTGGCTAAGTAAAAAGTACAATTCAATTTCCTTATCCACAGCAGCGGCAGAGTACATAGCGGCAGTATTGTGTTGCACTCAGGTTCTCTTGACGAAGCACACCCTTAAAGACATCAAGGTAGAATATGATCATCTAATTTCAATATACTGCGACTGTTGAGCACAGGGTAATACTGAGAAGGGAGTTGAATCAGTATTATTTTTTTTTTTCCTTTCTAACACTTAAATCACTTATTCCAATTAAGATATTCAAAGCAATCAAATCACAACACAAGATAACACAATGCAAAGTGACACCAAGTATACATGGAAACCCTTTCGGGAGAAAACCACGGAGAAATAAGCTATCATAGGACTAAGGAAACCTCTTTAAAAAATATTCCAGCTATCATAGGACCATCATACTTATTGGGGAGTGGAAAGAAATGAGCGTATTTTTTTAATCAGTCCACGACTACATAAAGGTTGCTTTATCCTTGAACCATGGATAGCCCCGAAATACAATCCATAGAAATGCTCTCCCATTTTTTAGTAGGGATGGGCAAACATTGCAACAACCCGGCAGGAAAGTTATGTTCTATTTTATTTTGTTGGCAAATGGGACATTCTCGAATGTATTTAAGGACTTCGTTTTTAAGTCCTTTCCAAAAACATCGATCCCTTAATTGTTTGTATGTCTTCAAAAAACCAAGATGACCTACTAATGGATCATTATGTATGGCCTTTAGGATGTTATTCTTAATTTTGAAACCGGCCACTAAGAAGATTCTATCTTTGTAGAGAATGAGATTCTCTACTACTTTATAACAATCATCTTCATTATTTCCTTCTAAGATTGCAATGGCCCACTCATCCTTAATGTATTCCACTGTTATGAATGCCTTCCAATCGGCCGTGATTTCTACCATAGAGCATAAATGTGGTCTTCTTGATAAGCATCGACTACTACATTGTTTTGTCCCTTAACATATTCAATGTCAAAATTAAAGACTTGGATCTTACTAGCCCATTTTTGCTGCCTTTCATTTAAGTACGTTTCCTCTAGGAAATATTTCAAGCTATTGTGATCAGTTTTGACCACAAATCTTCCACATACCAAATATTGTTGGAATTTAGCAAGGGCATGCATGATGACCAACATTTCTTTATCATATATTATCTCCCCTCATGCTCTCTGAGTTTTCAACTGTCAAAAGCAATGGGATGCTTATTTTGCATTAAAACCACACTAACACCTTCTCCTGACGCATCACATTCCAACACAAAGGGTAATGAGAAGTCCGGCATTGCCAAAACTAGGCATGAACTCATCACTTGTTCAAGGTGTTCAAATGTTGATTGAGAAAGCTATGTCCAACTAAAAGATCTCTTCTTTGTTAAATTGGTTAAAGGTGTTGCTAGTTGCGAAAATCCTTTAACATATCTCCTATAATAGGTGCACAGACCTATGAACCCTCTCAATTGTGTCATGTTGATAGGAGAAGGCCAACTTATAATGGCGTGGATCTTCTCTTGATCAACATTAACTCCATCCTTATTAATTATATGCCCTAAATAAAGGATTTTTGTCATACCAAATTCACATTTTGACATCTTGGCAAAGAGGGACTACTGTTCTAATATGGCAAGTACCATGTCTAAGTGTTGCAGATATTCTTCCCAATTCTTTCTATATATTAAAATATCATCAAAGAAAACAAAATAAATTTCCTTAGATGCTTACTGAATATGTGGTTCACGCAAGATTGAAAAGTGGTTGGAGCATTCATTAGTCCAAATGGCATTACTAGAATTCGAAATGCCCATAGTGGCATCGGGATGTTGTTTTCTGAACATCTTCTTCCCTCATTCGTATTTGATGGTACCTTGATCTCAAATCAATTTTTGAGAAGAAAGTGGCTCCATGAAGTTCATCGATTAGTTCATCTATCTTGGGTATCGAATTTTTATTCTTGGTGGTATTTTTATTTAATTTCCATAATCAATACACGTTCTTAATGTCCCATCCTTCTTTTTGACCAGCACAGCTGAAGAAGCAAATGGACTAGCATTTGGCCTAATATGCCCCATCTCTAAGAGTTCTCTAATGGCTTTTTCAATCTCATCCTTATAAATCTTTGGATGTTGGTAAGGTGTAGTTATTACTGATTTCGTTCCAGGTTCCAACTCAATGATATGTTGGAAGCCTCTTGCTGGGGGTAATCTGGGTGGTAGGTTCTCAAATACCTTGGCATGCCTCTCGATGATAGATTGAATATCATTATGATGTGTTTCGTGTTCTTCTTGTGCGGAGCTTATCAAAAATTATACCACCCATGCTACATGCCCCTTATTAAATGTTCTTTCCATTGTTTTTGTCGTTACTATTTGAGGGCTACCATTGACCATGCCTTCCAAAATCATTTCCCTTCCCTCTGATTCGAACTTAATTTCCATTGTCTAATAGTTTTTGGTAAACTCACCTAAAGAATGCAACCATTGAACTCCTAAGAGCAAATCTGTTTCGCCAATATTAATGACATAGAATACATCGTTTATTTTATGTCCTCCCAAAGTCAAATTTAATTGTGGAATTCTCTTTGTACATGGATAAGTAAATTCATCAGTAACCGTTACCAGAAATCCCTTGAATTATTCTGTTTTAAGATCAATTTTCTTAGCCAATTTTTCATCAATAAAATTATGGGTAGCCCCACTATTGACTAAGAGTATAATTATTTGCCCTCGCGATGTTCCTCTTACTCGGAATAGATGATATCGAGGTGCTCCTGAGAGAGCGGCAAATGTTCCATTCGTGGTATCTTCCGCCATTATTTGTGATTGGTTTTCATTGTTTAATTTTATTTCTTCTTCTATATCACTTTCCGGGCCAACCTCGATGTAGTGAACTTGCTCTTTGCCCAAGAAACAATGGCTTGGAGTCCATGGGTCTTTACATGTAAAACATAATTTTTTCCTCCTTAATTTATTGTTTCCAATTCCTTATTTGACTTTGGTGTCTCACAAGAATGAGATCCACTTGTTTGTATTGGTTTCCTTTGCTCATAGGATTGATTTTTCGATGGACCACTTCCAATTGCCCTAGGTTGGACAGGTGGCATATTTCTACTTTTTAAAGTTGAAGCTTCCAAAGCCAAGTCCTTAATTGCTTCTTGAAGTGTTGATGGAGTAAAATCTTTGAGCAAGCCTCTCAGAGGTTCCATTAATCCTTTCGTGAATAATACTACGCATCTTTTTTCAAACATGTCAAAAACCATTACTGCTAGTCTTTGAAATTCTACCACGTATTCATCCACACTATTGTTTTGTTTTAATAGTGCTAATTCCCTAAAATGGACCTCGGGATCTGCCCTATCAAACCTTTCGATCAATCATTTGGTAAAATCGTCACATGAATTGATATGGCTATGTCCTTGGGTGACCCATCCATGGAACCACCATTCATGGGCTATACCTTCCAAATGGAGTCACAAATTTTATGGCTTCCTCTTCCATCATTGGACGTAACGAAAGATACGTGTCCAGCTTTTGTATGCATGCCCTAAACGTACATTTGTTTGTACCATCAAAAGGTGATAGTGACATTTTGCCTAATGCATGTTGCATATCCCTTTGTTGATTTTGGAGTTTATATTCTAGCCGAGATACACCTCCATTTTTTCTCATTGCCATAAAAGTTTGTAGGGTAGTTCCCCTTTGAATTCCCTCTGAAAGTGATTGATATGCTTCGAATCAAGTTATAAGCTCATCAATAAATGATTTTGGAATTCCTTCATCTGGTTCTCTCGGAATGAACGTTGGTTTGCAATGCCAATGTGATGATGTGGTGTTTGTTTTACATTGGAGCTTAGAGATGGACGAACTAGTTTCTACCTTTTGTGTATTGGAATTCATCATCATTTTCATGTTAAGGGCCATTTGTGCTCCAGTTGTTCTTGACCTTGGATAAGTTTATCTACCCTCTCAATATCTCTATCATCTTCCATTTCTCCTTTTGGCTGGCTTGCCTCAATTTTATTTCTCCTTTCGTAATACAGAATATTCATATTTTTATCTTGCATATGATTTTTTGTTCCACACGTTAGCAGGGTGGAAAGCTCTAATACCACTGTAATATTTCTAATCGGAATATTATACGATAATTTGGATTCCCAGAATTCTCTTTAAGATAATATTTTACAAACTTAGACTTTGCACTTGAATTAATAATTTTAAATAATAAAATGAAATTGCATCCAGAGTTTCAGATTTCACATAATATAATGTAAATCCTCAAGGGGTTTGTCATTGGGTTAGTGAGATGACAAGGGTTTCCGTCCTTGAAATCTAGTTATACAGTTAAGGGGTTTCGTCCTTAAAAGCAATGGTAAAGTTGATGCTTGTACATGGTTATAAAGTTGAATGCATGATTGATGATCCCCTTCCTGCCATTTGTTGAATATTAATAGCTTCATAGCCTTCCATCAAAAGATGTCTCCTCCAAGGGTGGCGACCTGCCGTCTAATGAATGTCGATTATCAATTAATTAATTAATAATTAACTAAGGCTAATGAATGTTGTTTTTTGTGTGGCACTCCTCTTTATAGGTGATTTCCTTGTGGCAATTTCCTTTGTTGTGATTTCCTTATTGTTGGGTTTGTTAATTTCAAGGGCTGCAATATCCTTATTAGCGTTTGAGGATATCACAGTTTTTGGGTTGATCGTGATCATTATGTTTGCAGGATGGTTACGTCCATGTACGGACTTACACAAACTCCACGAGCCTGGTATACTTTATTTGAGCAACATCTCCAAGATTATGGATTCGAAACTATGGAGGTCAGGGTGAAGTTATCAACCAATGATGATTCATCAACAGTCGATGAATCACCCTCTAGTGAATTTTAATGTCCCCACTTTAGCAGTTGACCAAGTGTGTGTGTTCGTTAACCTAGTTCTACATGGTCTCGAGGGCTAATGAAGGGTTTAAAGGGATCCTAGAGTGTTTTGGCCTAGTCATTTCCAATTTGGGCCAAAACGGAGTTGATTTACTTAGTTTCAGACATACTATTTTTAGTAAGATAGCAGGGCACAGCGGAGGCTAGTTTTGGTGATTGGATTTGATACTCCTCGGCGAGAGCTTTCCGGCAAACTATCACTCGCGCTATTCGGAGTCCGATTGCTATTATATTTTAATCCCTGAAGTGTTATTAAAGTAACATTTAACTTAATTGCAAACTATTAAAGTGTTACTTTAATATGTTATTTATGGGGGATGTGACCCAAGGGAGACATAAGTAATATTTTAATAAGTTACACATCTTTTATCCCACATTGCTCATAAGAGTTGAGTCACCCCCTTGGAGAAAGAATAAAAGGAAGCATTCGTGGCTTCATTCAGCATGTTGATGAGAAAAAGAATTGATGTACTTGCAGTTTGCTGGTTGTTTTGGCATTTGGGAACGCCCTTCCCATCTGTAGCACTCTAAACATCAATCATTAAGATTGGTCTTTGGAGTATGTGCTTTCAGCCTCATGCAGCTACGTCATTGTAGCCGCCGCATGCACTATAGCAGCCGCGTCACTGTAGCAGCCACATCACTGTAGCAGCCGCATCACTGTAACAGCCGCGTCACTGTAACAGCCGCATCACTGTAGCATCTTGTAACAGTTGACGAGTTTCGTTCATCTCCTCATTTAATCGATTTTCAATTGATGCCTTATCAAACCACGCTGGTGTCCAAAGCTATCTGCAGTAAGAGTCTAGAGGAACAACCCTACGGAGTCCGTAGAAAACGAGCCTACGGAGTCCGTAGAAAGAAGCCTGCAGAGTCCGTAGAAACAAGCCTGCAGAGTCCATTGTTCTGCTGGATGGAAATCAAAAAGATCATACCTTCGGTATTCGTTGAGGATATTCGCTTGAAACAATGTTCACTCCATTGTTGGAGTACTTAGTGAGTTATTGCATGGCCGACATTGCACTTGTTTATTCATTCTATAATCAATATAAATACAGTGTGTTGGTTATTTCAGTTATGTGTGTTTATGCTTTCAATTCTATATTCATGTTACATGCATAAGACTTGGCAAAACACAAAAAAAAAAAAACACAAGCAAACCATTCTGGAGTCATAAGGGGTTTTAAAACTTACACGGAAAAGGGGTTTCAGCTAGGTTAGTTTTGGGCGTAACAGAGGTGCCCATTACAGTGGTATCAGAACTTGTTTTCCTGCCATTCTGTGAGGTTTCATGCATCCAACACATCAGTATTACTTGAGGAGAAACCGGACAAACACAGACCTACGTAATTCCCCAGAGATTGAAGAGGAGGGTGACCCTTTTTCAACACCAGCCATGGGTAACAGAGATGGGGAAAGGGGAGAACCAAGCACTAGGGAGATGCTTAGTGATCTTGCTAGGGGTCAGAGGGAGCTACAAGCTACATTCCAACATTTGGCTATAGCCATTAAACAACATTTGACTAGGGCAGATCAAGGTAATAATGCCAATCAGGTAGGTGGACAGGGTAATGGAGGTAATGGAGATGCATCAATTAATAGAGGAACCAGGACATATGCTAGAGCAGGTTCTTCTACTACAAGACCACTCATGCCACGTTTTCCTCCGAGACAGAATGACCAAAATAATGTTGGTCCTACACATCAGGAGATACAGAACCAAATACTGGAGGATTGGAGAAATTCTGGACTGGATTTTTAGGGTGAGATGTCTTTCAGGGAGTACATGGATGTTAGGCTGAAATATTTACCTCAGAGAGGCAACAGGCATCGACATTTTGAGCTTAAGAAGAAAGTGGGTAAGCTCTCAATTCCATATTTTGATGGTACAGGCAAGACTACAGCCAAGGCTTGGGTGCAAAAGCTCGATACATATTTCCAGCTCACCTGATGCCTGAGGATGATGCCATCAAGTACGCAGCTATACATCTAGATGGCAATGCCCATGAGTGGTGGCACCATGGGATGGTGACACTTGGACATAACCAAATTGATACATATGCAGAGTTCACCGAGAGGTTGATCGAACGGTTTGACACTTGCGTGAATATTTTGTCAACCAGCTGTCTGATTGAGCAAAATACGTCTTATCAACCATAGCATAGGGAGATTGGTCAGCCAGATTTGCAGGTTTACTAAATCAACAGGGGACAAATCTCTCCTCTCATCAAGGGGAGGTTCCCTATAAATACGCAGGAGCTATATACTATACATATAAGCTGAAAATAACACTCTGGGGTAGGATAAACCATCCATCTCTCATTTTTCAGAGATGATGCTCACAGACAAAGGAGAAAATCTTGGGTGATTGGTGAAGGTACTTCTCTTCTTTCAGGTATAACATTCAGCCAAGAGCCAGATCCCTTCCTGAAAAGTAGAAATCCTACTGAAATGACAGAAGGCACTTCTCTTCTTTCAGAAGTGCTTGTTCTTGCAAACAACAGGTATCTTTCAGGTAGTGACAAGTAACTGATAACCAAGGGCGTAGTAACTAGTAGACTGAGATGTAGCACAAAGTCTCCACTTCAACTGTCCAAGAGTGAGATACAAAGGATAATGAGGGCACAAAGTCATCCCAAGATCCTTTACACAAGAATAGAAAGAAAACACACTAAAGGCAATTGTGGGGGCACAAAGTCTCTCCACAATCGACTTCAAGACACCTTCCAGATTACTTTCACTAGTTCTGCTTGCCAATTAAATAAACAAGAACACATTCAGAAGACAGACATAAGAACAATCTCCTAAAATGATACAAGCTATGATAGCACAAAGTCTGCAAACAACTTGCTTTCTCATTCAGATAAAATGATATGAACAACAATCTGAGCTCAAAGTCTCAGTATTCGCCTTTCAATTTGGGCAGAGTTTAGCTTCTGTATTGTGAATATCTCCCTTGTAACAAATGAGAGATTACAATATATAGCGCTCCAAAAAAGTCTTGGGCGCTTGTTTTCATAAAAAAGGCCCATGCTGAATTGAATGCCTTCAATGCGCCTTCAGTTCTATCTGGAGGGACCATGCTAAGAACAGTGCATTGCCATAACTATGGCGTGTCCATTCCTCTAATATGTCTCTTCTTAGTATGGAATGTCTGGTCTTTTTCTTGATGTCTGCGCAGCTGTCCAATTCGCCATTACTTCATGGAAGAAAAACAAGCTTGCGTCATTGATTTGGTGCGCTCAAAAGTCTACTTGATCCATTGTTTCACCTACTAAAAATAACTCTTTTGAAGATATTTCTAGTCCTTTGGTCTCGCTCTTCTCTTCACCGCTTAAGCGCTTCTTTGCTCTCTGGTTGAACCATCGCTTTAATTGAACCTTTGAACCATTGAACCCGTTGAACCTTTGAACCAAAGTGGTTCAATGGTTCAACGGTTCAATGGTTCAAGCCTTCTTCTCTTTGATAAGTGTTTTGAAGCCGTTGAACCTTGAAGCGGTTGAACTATTGAACATTTGCCGAAGCGCTTAACTCTTGCCAACGACGTTGAACCTTGAAGCGGTTGAAATCGCTTAAGTGTTGAGAGCTTGTTTCTTCCTACAGAGTCCGTAGAAATCAACCTGTGAAGTCCGTAGAATTGAGTCTGTAAAAATGAGTCCGTAGAACTTGACCTACAGAGTCCATAGAATCAAGCCTGCAAAGTCCGTAGAAATGGGCCTGTGGAGTCCGTAGATTCAAGCCTGCAGAGTCCGTAGATTCAAACCTGTAGAGTCCGTCGATTTCTGGAAGAGCTTTGAAAAATGAAGAACTTGAATGCTCAGAACAATTTTTGAAAAGGGGAGAGAGGATTTTGGTTTGTTGAACCAAAATAGTTCATAGGTTGTCCCAAAAATGAGTGACATTTTTTAGGACAACAGCTGGCTCCAGTTGGGAAACTTCTCTTAGTTAAAATTTTGAAACAACTGAAGGGAGTAGAAACCAGAATCTCCGGTGCCTTAAAGTATGCCATTGGGCTATGGAGTCATGCTACCCAAAAAGAAAAGCTCCAAAAACGAAAATGAACGACACAAAGCAGAAACAAAGACTATACAAATATACATATGTACAGGTGAACTTATCTAATACTTCAAGAATTGAAGTGATTCAGACATTGCCCATTGTGAGACAATGAAAATGGCGTTCCGCCCTGATAAACCAGCAAGAAACCATTTTGTCCCCATAATCGATGACGGGCGAATGGAACTCTCCACCAGGAATCACATTTTCTGTGCACTCCTTTTGGTTCTCTCTTCTTGCCCCATGGCAAGACGTGGTCTTCAATCTGAAAACCATAAATCTTTGCTCTCTTGGCGGAGAGTTCCTTTTGTTGACTTTGGAGTGCAGTAGTATGGTCCACTACCATAGCTTGTTGTTTTGCTGGTTCAATCCAGCACATGCTTTGATTGTCCCCCTCAGACACCTGACAAACCACCGGTTCATCTCCTTTGGTGTGAAGGAGTTTGATACCTGGTCTTGAGCAGCCTTCAATCCGAGCAACAGAGATTCACATTTAGCTGTGTTGTTGGTGTTGCTGAACTGCAACTTGCATGAAGGAAAAATATCTCCTTGAAGAGATATCAACACAGTCCCGGCTCTAGCATTGGTAGAAGAATTGCTGCCATCGGATTCCAGGATCCAAGCATCATTAGAAGCTGATCTTTTATCAGATTTCTCTTCATTAGAGATGGAAGATCCTTCTTCGTTTGTACTGCGCCCTACCAATTCTTCTAATGTCTTGTTTGCATCAATTCCTGGATTGCCAACGACAGGACTTTCATCTGCAGAAACATGAACATCCTCTGTGGTCAAGAAATAATTACCCCTGCCCAAAGACTCAAACAGAATTTGAGCTATAGGGGCCGACGTTTGGGTGACCACATATTTTGCCTCCTTTTCAGGGAGCAATCTCTTCATTACGCCCTTGACAGGGATCCTTGCCTCAAACAGGGCCATACTTAGTTCTCCACCAATGTCCACCTACTCAAGATTGGCTTGCAGGAATTCAAATTCAGTCATTTGAATTTTGGATTTCTTGACATGATCAATTATGTCAAATGACTGAAATGGACTAGGAAGAGAGGATTGGAGTTCATCCTTTTGGTTTTTAGGGCGCGGAAAACTGATCTGCGAATTTGAAGTAGGTGTACAAATGTTTGATGTACTTACCTTCTTAACAATCACCGGGGCCTTTGGCTGGAAAGGCAAAGTGGTCTCACGTTTAGCAATTGAAATTGTTGGTTGAGGTCGCTCCTCTGTCTTTTCTTTATCAGCATGCTGGGCTGACTGGTTCTTGGACCGGGTGAACACTGCGTATGATCCCTCAAATGCTTCACCTTTACTTCTAGGTTCATTCTGGTAATTCAGGAAACCAATGTGGAAGTCATCAGCTGACTCTTCTTGACTATCTGTGAAGATATCAGCGTCATTTTCTTGATCAAACTCAGGTTGAAATGAGAAATCATGTTCAATTTCCAGATATCCAACTGCTGAGTTGGTTGGAGGCGCTTCAAGGGCAAGGTTCCTCTGTGAGGGAGGAAGACGATTTTGCTGCGCTTGATTCCTGGCAGCATTGCCTTGATATGGCTGATTCTGAAATGTCCTCTTTGGCATACCCCGATTAGGAGGAGCAGACATACTTTGGGCCATTTGTCTTTTCAAGGCTAGCAGTTCATTTGCCAACTTTTGCACCATTTAATCAGTGGTGGCTGTAGATGAATTCTCAGAAGATGAAGATTTAGCTCTGTTTGGGTCTCTCCTTATCTTCCCTAACAAGATAAGGTCATCTTCTACCTCAGTAGCCAAGTTCTGAGCAGCAACAAGGTCTATGTGTCTAGCCCGTCTCAGCAAAAAACTCACTTCAGACTGCTGTGAGTTGATGAAGAAGCTTTTGAGATTCTGAGGTGTCGGCTGGGCGATCATGGGAATCATGTGCCTCAGTTTGTCGAACCTGGCAATGAAGTCCCTCATAGATTCATGAGGCTCCTTCATTTGTGTGAGCTGGGCCAGCAAGGCATGTGCATCTTCTGCAGGTTTGAACCTTGCTTCGAACATGGCTTTAAGTGTGTCCCAGTCAGTTACTGACTTAGCCTGCAGATGGTAGAACCAGTGTGAAGTAGCACCATGTAGTGTTTTCACGAAAACCCTGACTGCCACGTCTTCAAATTCTACTCCTATTACACCACAGGGTATGCTGAAGGCAGCAATATGTTCATCAGGGTGAACTTTCCCATCAAAAAATTTGGGAAAGTTCTTTCTTGAGCTGCGTGGAAGTTCATGCAGAGGTGGAGTAAGATTTAGTGGACCAAATGAGTTACCCCAGGGGCCTTCAACTGCCATGATTTGATTATGTAGAAGTGGGATCACAAATCTGGGTGGAGTATGGATAGGCAAAGCTCTGCTAACAGCAGAAAAAACAGCTCTACCTTGGGCTCTCTGGCTTCTAGTATAACATGGAGTTGCCAAATTGCAGAACAAATATGGAAAAGAGCAGGATCTGCTTCAGCTTGAAGCTTGAGATTTCAAATTGCGCACTCTTCCCCAGCGGCTATGGTTTTGCAGACCAGATAATATAATGGAGATGGAGGAAGATGGTAAGGCTATAATGATAATGGGTAAGACACGGAACGGAGTCGCCAGAATATATAATGGATAAAGGTAGGGGCTACTTCAATCTGAAACTTGAGGCTTCAGACTGCACGTTCATCTCCAGCGGAGTCGCCAAAAACTGTTGGGTGAATATTTTGTCAACCAACTGTCTGATTGAGAAAAATAGGTCTTATCAACCACAGCATAGGGAGATTGGTCGGCCAGATGTGCAGGTTCACTACATCAACAGGGGACAAATCTCTCCTCTCATCAAGGAGAGGTTCCCTATAAATACGCAGGAGCTATATACTATATATATAAGCTGAAAATAACACTCGGGGGTAAGATAAACCATCCATCTCTCATTTTTCAGAGATGATGCTCACAGACAAAAGAGAAAATCCTAGGTGATTGGTGAAGGTACTTCACTTCTTTCAGAAGTAACATTCAGCCAAGAGCCAGATCCCTTCCTGGATAGTAAAAATTCTGGTGAAATGACAGAAGGCACTTCTCTTCTTTCAGAAGTGCTTGTTCTTGCAAACAACAGGTATCTCTCTGGTAGTGACAAGTAACTGGTAACCAAGGGCATAGTAACCAGCAGAGTGAGATGTAGCACAAAGTCTCCACCTTGACTGCCCAAGAGTGAGATACAAAGGATAATGAGGGCACAAAATCGTCCTAAGATCCTTTACACAAGATCAAAAAGAAAACACACTAAAGGCAATTGTGGGGGCACAAAGTCTCTCCACAGTCAGCTTCAGGGCAACTTCTTGATTACTTTCACTAGTTCTGCTTGCCAAATTAAATAAACAAGAACACATTCAGAAGACAGACATAAGAACAATGTCCTAAAATGATACAAGCTATGATAGCACAAAGTCTGCAAACAACTTGCTTTCTCATTCAGATAAAATGATATGAACAACAATCTGAGCTCAAAGTCTCAGTATTCGCCTTTCAATTTGGGCAGAGTTTAACTTCTGTATTGGGAATATCTCCATTGTAACAAATGAGAGATTACAATATATAGTGCTCCAAAAAAGTCTTGGGCGCTTGTTTTCATAAAAAAGGCCCATGCTGAATTGAATGCCTTCAATGCGCCTTTAGTTATGTCTGGAGGGACCATGCTAGGAACAGTGCATTGCCATAACGATGGCGTGTCCATTCCTCTAATATGTCTCTTCTTAGTATGGACTGTCTCGTCCTTTTCCTGATGTTTGCGCAGCTGTCCAATTCGCCATTACTTCATGGAAGAAAAACAGGCTTGCGTCCTTGATTTGGTGCGCTCAAAAGTCTACTTGATCCATTGTTTCACCTACTAAAAATAACTCTTTTGAAGATATTTCTGGTCCTTTGGTCTCGCTCTTCTCTTCACCGCTTAAGCGCTTCTTTGCTCTCTGGTTGAACCATTGCTTTAATTGAACCTTTGAACCATTGAACCCGTTGAACCTTTGAACCAAAGTGGTTCAATGGTTCAACGGTTCAATGGTTCAAGCCTTCTTCTCTTTGATAAGTGTTTTGAAGCCGTTGAACCTTGAAGCGGTTGAACTATTGAACCTTTGCCGAAGCGCTTAACCCTTGCCAACGACGTTGAATCTTGAAGCGGTTGAAATCGCTTGAGTGTTGAGAGCTTGTTTCTTCCTGTAGAGTCTGTAGAAATCAACCTGTGAAGTCCGTAGAATTGAGTCCGTAGAAATGAGTCCGTAGAATTTGGCCTGCAGAGTCCGTAAATTCAAGCCTGCAGAGTCCGTAGAAATGGGCCTGCGGAGTCCGTAGTTTCAAGCCTGCAGAGTCCGTAGATTCAAAACTGTAGAGTCCGTAGATTTCTGGAAGAGCTTTGAAAAATGAACTTGAATGCTCATAACAATTTTTGAAAAGGGGAGAGAGGATTTTGCTCTGTTGAACCAAAATAGTTCATAGGTTGTCCCAAAAATGAGTGACAGTTTTGGGGACAACACTAAGGACCCGGAATTGCATTTCAAAGAGCTAGCACAGCTTAGACAGTGGGGTTCTGTGGAGGCCTATATCACCGAGTTCCAAAAGCTGGCAGTATTGGTGGCAGATATATTTGAGAAGAGACTCGTTCTTTTCATGGATGGGCTTTTCGATCCTTTGCGAGGTTGGGTAAAGGGACACAACCCTTCTTCACTTCAGGAGGCTATTAAGAAAGAGAGAGACCTAGCATTTTCTTCCTACAGGAGTAAATTTCACTCGGAATCTCATTTTAAGAAGGATAAGGAAAAGAAGACATTTCAAAAGGACCCTCGGCAGACTAAGGGGGAAACTAAAGGGTTGGACAATGACACCTGCAATGAACTCAAGAAGAAAAAACTATGTTTTCATTGTAGGGAGCCATGGGATCTTTCCCATAAATGTCCGCTTAAGGCGAAGGCTAAACCAATGAAGTATTTTTCAGCAGATGAATCACCCTCCGAGGACAAGGAGCAACATTCAGATTCGGAGTCTAGTAAGGGTGATAGCACTGTTGAGGAGAGTTCGGATGATGAGAAGTCTCTTGCTCGATTGACAGGGGTCCAGAAGGCCATCACCTTTAAGGTAAGAGGGATGATTCAGGGGGCAGCATGTGGTTTCATTGATTGACACACGGGCAACGCATAACTTTATCGATGCACAAATGGTGGCCAAGAGAGGCCTTCAGACAGAAGAGCATGTGGGGTTCAGAGGTCATGGTGGCTAATGGCCACAAGTTATTATGCACCCAGAAGATTTCAAATCTTCGCATCAGATTGGGAGGGGATTATGAGTTGGAGGACGATTTCTATGTAGTTGACATGGGTGATTATGATGTCATCTTGGGAATGACATGGATGGCTTCTCTGGCAGAGTTTACCTTCAACTTGGCTAAGTTGGAGATGAGGTTTCAGCATCAAGACAGGAAGGTGGTGCTTCGAGGTTTACCAGATGGGGGACTCAGGGTGGTATCATTGAAGAGGATGGAACGGTTATTTGGACATGATGATGTAGAATGGGCAGCTGAATGTTTGATCATGCCTACACCTCCAGAGCAACAGGTTAAAAGCCATCCTCCAGATATATAGGAGATCATTTCTAGGCATGATAAGGTGTTTGGTAGCATTCCACAAAAGGGTTCCTCCTGAGAGGGGTATAGAGCATGTTGTCAAGCTAGAGGAGGGGGCTAAACCAGTCATCATCACCCCCTACTGCCATCCTAAAAAGCATAAGGATGAGATAGAGAAGTCGATAAATGAGCTATTGGAGATGGGGCATATTAGGCCAACCAAAAGCCCCTTTGCTTCAGCGGTTGTTTTGGTAAAGAAGGATGGGACAATGCGTATGTGCATTGATTATAGAGCTCTCAATAAGAAGACAATTAAGAACAGGTACCCCATCCCTAAGATTGATGAGTTGATTGATGCGCTGCATGGAGCACAGTATTTTTCTAAGATAGACTTACTTTCAGGATACCATCAGATCAGGATGAGAACAGAGGACATAGAAAAAACTGCCTTCAGGTGTCACTACGGGCACTTTGAGTTTTTGGTTATGCCATTTGGTCTAACCAACGCTCCAGCTACCTTCTAGAGTTGTATGAATCAGGTGTTCAGAGGGCAGCTTTGGAGATTTGTATTGATATTCTTTGATGATATCTTGGTATTCAGTAGGACTTGGGAGGAGCACCTACAACAATTAAAGGAGGTGTTCGTTATTTTGGAGAGGGGGTCACTATATGCCAAGAAATCGAAGTGTGAGTTTGGCATGACGGAGTTGCTCTACCTTGGCCATATCATCAGTGCTGATGGAGTTAGGGTGGATCCAAAAAAGATTAAGGCGATTGTTGATTGGCCTACTCCAACAAGCCTTACACAACTCAAAGAGTTTTTTGGATTATGTGGATTCTATAGGAGATTTGTGAAGGGTTTTTCGCAGACTAAAGCACCATTAACAGATCTCACCAAGAAGGGTGCTTTTGTATGGACAAAGGTAGCACAGCAGTGTTTTGAGCATTTCAAGTAGGTGATGTCTTCATGTCCAGTTCTAGCTCTACCCGACTTCACGAAGCCTTTTGAGCTTCATTGTGATGCATCGGGTCATGGGATTGGAGCAGTATTGATGCAGGAGAAGCATCCCATTGCTTTTGAGAGTAGGAAGCTCCGAGGGGTGGAGAGAAGCTATTCTATTTATGATTGGGAGATGTTGGCCATCATGCATGCCTTGGCCAAATTCCGATCCTACTTGGTTGGAGGGAAGTTTGTGATCAAGTCGGATCACAACAGCATAAAGTATTTCATGAGCCAGCGAGACTTGAATGACAGGCAACAGAAGTGGGTCACTAAATTGTAGGCTTATGACTTTGACATTGAGTTTGTCAAAGGGAAGAAGAATGTAGTAGCTGATGCCTTATCTAGAAGACCTCACATTTGTGCTCTTGCAGAGATTTCAGGAGATTGGAGGGATAAGATTATAGCAGAGTATGCCAAGGATGCTTGGGCTTCTAGACTGATTTCAGGTACTATACAGGATGATCGCTATGAGGTGATAGATGGGTTGATCAAATTTCAGAACATGGTTTATTTGATTCCATCATCACATTTGAGAGAGGCGATACTGAGGGCATTTCATGATGCACCTATAGCTAGGAATCTGGGGGTCTTCAAGACCTACAAGGAGATTCGAGAGCGGTTCTCATGGAGAGGGCTCAAGGATGATGTTCAAAGGTATGTCAGGGAGTGTGCAGTTTGTCAGCAGAATAAGGAAGAGCACACGTTTCCTGTTGGTTTACTACAGCCCTTGCCCATTCCGGACAGGAAATGGGAAAACATTTCTATGGACTTCATCACTGGCTTACCACGAGTGCAGAGAACAAATTGCATTTATGTGGTAGTAGACAGATTGACGAAGTTTGCTCACTTCTTTGCTATCCCTTTTACTTACACAGCAGCTCAAGTGGTAGATTTGTTCTTCAGAGAAGTTTTCAAGTTGCATGCGTTACCGAGATTTATTGTTAGTGACAAGGATAGCAAGTTCATGAGCGCCTTTTGGCAGGAGTTGTTTAGACTGTGCGGTACAGATCTTACACCTAGTACGAGCTACCATCCTCAGACAGATGGGCAGACAGAGATAGTAAATAAATGGGTAGAAGGTTATTTGCGAAACTGTGACTGCGCAACAGAGAGCCTGGGTTAAGTGGTTACACATGGGGGAGTATTGTTACAATACTACATATCACATGACCATCAGGATGACTCCATTTATGGCATTGTATGGGTATGAAGCACCAAGCTTCATGGATTTGGCCTTGGGGGACAGCAAAGTGCCCAAAGCCAAAGACCTGTCGCAGAATAGTTAGGATATCTTGAGAGCGCTCAAGGAGAATATACAATAGGCTCAAAATCAGCAAAAGTTGTATGCTGATCAGCATAGGGTAGAACGCAGTTTTGAGGTGGGGGACATGGTGTATTTGAGGCTACAGCCATATAGGCAGTCATCGCTCAAGAAGAGCGGAGCAAAGAAGCTGAAGCCTAGATTTTACGGCCCCTACAGGGTGATTCGCAGAGTGGGCGAAGTCGCCTATGAGCTTGAGCTTCCAGAGGGCAGTCGGGTGCACAATGTATTTCATGTGTCTAGGCTTAAGAAAGCCATTGGTCAGACTGTAGTGCCTTCTGCAGATTTACCCCCTTTGGATGAGGAGGGGAAGCTCATGTTAGTACCTGAGGCTATTTTGGACACCAGAGAGAGGAAACTCGGAAACAGGATAGTGAAGGAGTATTTGGTCAGATGGAGAGACCTGCCGGAGGAGGATGCTACATGGGAGAGTGAGTAGGTTATTCAGCAAGCTGCGCTGAGATTGCTTGAGGACAAGCAATTTCAAGGGAGGCGGACTGTAATGTCCCCACTTTAGCAGTTGACCAAGTGTGTGTGTGCGTTAGCCTAGTTCTACATGGTCCCGAGGGCTAACGAAGGGTTTAAAGGGATCCTAGAGTGTTTTGGCCTAGTCATTTCCAGTTTGGGCCAAAACGAAGTTGATTTATTCAATTTCAGGCATACTATTTTTAGTAAGTTAGCAGGACACAGCGGAGGCCAGTTTTGGTGATTGGATTTGATACTCCTCGGCGAGAGCTTTTCGACGAACTATCACTCGCGCTATTCGGAGTCCGATTGCTATTATATTTTAATGCCTGAAGTGTTATTAAAGTAACATTTAACTTAATTGCAAACTATTAAAGTGTTACTTTAATATGTATTTTATGGGGGATGTGACCCAAGGGAGACATAAGTAATATTTTAATATGTTGCACATCTTTTATCCCACATTGCTCATGAGAGTTGAGTCACCCCCTTTGAGAAAGAATAAAAGGAAGCGTTTGTGACTTCATTCAGCATGTTGATGAGAAGAAAAATTGATGTACTTGCTATTTGCAGATTGTTTTGGCATTTCAGAACGTTGTTCTCATCTGTAGCACTTTAGACATCAATCATTGGGATTGGTCTTTGGAGTCTGTGCTTTCAGCCTCATGCAACTGCGTCACTGTAGCCGCCACGTGCACTGTAGCAGATGTGTCACTGTAGCAGCTGCGTCACTATAGCAGCGACGTCACTGTAGTAGCGGCATCACTATAGCAGCCGCGTCACTGTAGTAGCAGCGTCACTGTAGCATCTTGTAGCAGCTGACGAGTTTCGTCCATCTCCTCATTTAATCGATTTTCAATTGATGTCTTATCAAACCGGGCTGGTGTCCAAAGCTATCTGCAATAAGAGTCGAGAGGAACAACCCTGCGGAGTCCGTAGAAAACGAGCCTGTGGAGTCCGTAGAAACGAGCCTGCAGACTCCGTAGAAACAAGCCTGCAGTCTCTGTAGAAACAAGCCTGCAGAGTCCGTAGTTCTGTTAAACGGAGATCAAAATGATCGTACATTCGGTATTCGTTGAGGATATTCGCTTGAAACAATGTTCACTCCATTGTTGGAGTCCTTAGTGAGTTATCGCATGGCCAACATTGCACTTGTTTATTCATTCTGTAATCAATATAAATACAGTGTGTTGGTTATTTCAGTTATGTGTGTTTATGCTTTCAATTCTATATTCATGTTACATGCATAAGACTTGGCAAAACACAAAAAAAAAAACAATACAAGCAAACCATTCCGGAGTCATAAGGGGTTTTAAAACTTACACGGAGAAGTAAGGGGTTTCAACTGGTTTAGTTTTGGGCATAACAGAGGTGCCCATTACATGAATTGGTAGATAACTTGATACATCTTATGTCCACATGGTCGGATCTTTGTTTTGTTGTTGGCTATCTTTTTGGTTTTTGTCTACACTAGAGTTCCTACATTGGGCAACAACAAAATGTCAAAGGACTGTAGATTTCATGTTAATATCTTTCGAACAGTTTGCAAATGTAATGACTAGACTCTTTGGTGCCATTGTGTTTATTAAATTTCGTGACAAACTTGAAGTAATTTCCAGTTTCGTCATTTAAGGGAAGGTGTTAAAGTTGTTAACTAGTTGTTAGTTGAGCATTAATTGATGGGTGGTTAAAAACCTTCCCAAGCACTGTAACTCCTATTTTCTTAATAAAAGATACGGAAGTGCGTATGTGTGTTGTATGCCTTCCATTTCTCTTTATTCTTTTGGCATTCATTTGCTAACTTGCCCACTACACTTTATTCAGTCCTATCTTTTATTAAACTATGTACTTTTATTTGTTAACAACACTAGATAAGTACGACAAAGCACAAAATCAAAACTATTATCTACATCTCTCCCTCCTATAAATAGTTTGTGCCACTTGCCAAAACGATTTAAGTAGTAGTGCGCCATCTCCAATATCACTGATCACACAGTTTGAGGATCACCCTTGGCCAGCTGATTGTGTGCTCCCACTGGTTACAGGCTGAGAATGGCCACCACATTCCAAGCAAGGGCAATATTTATGTCTATGTTTCCTCCAAGAAGTAGAATTTATGCAGCCCTTCATTTTCAGGTGCTCTGTCTACTATGAGATCAAGGGACTCTTCCACTTTCTTCCACTATTCTAATCAAAGATGTGTGACATTTTTTTTTTTTTGAGCAGTTGTTTTAGGTGTAGGTCATTCCGAGGGGACCCTAGAGCTAACACCAATCAACTCCTTCATTCAGCCCATCACAAGCATCAAACACGTTAAGCGTTCTTTGGGCACTACTTGTTTGCACACAGATTGGGATAGATTGGTACGGCTACGTTCCTCTTTGTGTACTACCATTAGAATGCTCCAAACCTCTCACTCAAATTTAACGAAACATTGATCTACTTCATTTCAATGTCAAAGGCCTACACAGCCTGAGCCACAGGAGCAAACACAAATTACTATTTTTTTCTCCTTCAAAAGTTTCAACAGCCTTGGGCATTGTGACAAGTTCTAAGGGGAGTACCTTGCTTTCTCCTCAGAATGCCCTATTGGACCATCTTAGCCCAAAACAAGACCTCTAGGGCATTACTAAATCCCGGATCAACCCTCTTGTAGTAACGAATGATGATCTCGTTGGTTCTTTCTGGAACCTTGTAACATATGTGAACATGCTAGTTTGCAGTATCGATTTGCAACTTTGTTTTTCTTCAACTCCTTGTCCCATTTCATTGGAGGGTCCTTCACATGACTATTTGTACGTACATTTAGATCATATGGTTTTGGGTTTAAACACTTTAGGCTTGTCCACTATAGTTATGCTTTTTAGTCACTTGCAGACATTAATATAATTTCTTTCTTTTCTGAATCAAATGTGCCCAACCCAATGTTTGATTTTGCTTATCATCTCCATTCTTCCATTCTATTAATTTTTTAGGCTTTTTAGGTTCAGTCCCATCAACAATAACACAAAACATTTTTACGAATCAATTGAGTTATATTTTAACTTTTCATGTGGGAAAGTTATGCCCACTAAACGTTTGAATTGAAATGTTCTAATGTCCCCCTTTTTGAGCTAGTCCTTGGATGAGACCCTTAGCTTGAGCATTCCCTAGGGCTAAGGATTTAAAGGCAAAAAGGGGGAACATTAGTAGGCTTCAAGGTAATTTTGATAAAGCACTTTATTATTTAATTTTGAGGCCTTTTTAAGGGCCATTCTAAAAGTGATTTTATAAGAAAGCTTGTTATATATCTTTTTATTAAAAGGAAAAGTAACCCTTCCTCTCTATTTTGGGCATCACAATTGGAAGAAAAATATAAAAAGGAAGAGAGGCTCTTTCGGAAAGGGCAAGTTGAATATTGATATGAAAATTGAATCAAGTATGTCAAGCTTGGTTCCACCTCTTGAAGATGAAAACCTTCAAGAAGTGTCATAGGTTTGCGGACGAAAATCTTCATTCCTTCTACTTGGGCAACTTTATTCAATGGTTGTAAGTAAGCTTCAAATTGCATGTGTTCGTGCAAGTGGATCATACAAAGGTGTTTTTAGACAGCACCTTCATTGAGGAAATATTGCTACTTCTATCGAAAACAGGTTTTTGGTAATTTCACAGGTTTGAAGAGGAGTGAATCATTTTGGGAGATTGTTTGTGTTACGGGAGACATTCCCAAGGGGTGGCGACTTGCCTAGGGGGCTAGGCAAACCACTTGGAGAGATCATTGGAGGCCAAAGAGGGTTGCACATGCTTTCATGAAATTTTCCAGCTAGAGCGACTTGAATGGAGAGTGGATTTCAAGGGTTTGAAACAGATTTGGACTGCTAGCAGTGTATAAAATATTGTTAATATTTTATACTACCTTTTTCAGCTTGGGCAACTTGCCCTACCTAGGAGACATTTGGAGGGTATTCGGAAGGATTTTGGGTGAGTTGAATATTCTGAATTTTATTCCTTATTTTTCTGAAGTAGGGCGAACCAATTGGGGAGAAGAATCGAGCATATTAGAGGGTTTTTAGACTCCATTTGGCAAGGTACTAGTGGTTCTTTATTTTCTGATTTTTGTGGCAAATTGTCATAAGGTTTTGGAAGAATTTGGAAGGAAAATACTAGGGTTTTGTCTTAAAAAATTTACTATTATTTTATGAGTGGGGCGATTCACTTGAGGAGCATTTTCTGAGATTTTTAAGGTGTTATTAGGCCCTAAAAGATGCACAAATAATATTAGAATTATTTGACTATTTTTGGCATATTTTTCAAGGTCCTTTAACATCATTTGTGAGTGAATACAAAGGAGAAATCTCATTTATTTAGCACAATAAATTTATGCACATGGGCAAATTGTTTTGAAGGGTTTTTAGAGGCTTTGAGAGGGTTAACATTGAAAATATTTCATTATGAATTTATTTATATATTTTATCATTATTTTTGGTGAGTTTTGCAAGGGTTTGAGCGCTGAATTTATAAAGAAAAATGCAGCTGAACTTTCAGAAGGAAAATCATATTTTGGCAAAGGTATTTTCTCAAGGTACATGCACACTTTTTCACACATACACAAGTATTTATCACAGCAGCAAATTCAGGGTTTATGCATAACATATTTGTGGATTTAAGATGAAAATTCAGTGGTTATATGCTTCATATACTTTGGAATTAATTGTGCAACATTGCCGCCTAGGGTTTGTGTCTACTTATGGTATTTTGAGCATCTATATTTCAGCTAGGGTTTGCTAATTTTAATTTTCAAAATTTAGTTTGTTTGAAGTTGATTAAGGATTTTGTTGGGAAACCCTCTTTTATCATCATTGTCCCAATTAGGGGACATTACAATGGTATCAGAGCCATATCTTGGCTATTATGTGGGGCGAGGTATTGATACATGAGTGTCAACAAAGAGGTTAAGTATTATTCGAGTAGCAAGAGGGAAGCAAGGATTCCATCACTTGGTTCATCTGAGCAAGACTGAGCTATGAGTGACATAGAACACCAGGAGATAGAGGGTGAGAGGAGAGACGGGTTCGCCGAGAAGATAAGTATTCTTCGTTCCCTCGGTGAGATGGGTGGCTTGAAGCCACTCAATGGAGATAGCGGTGCTTCAAGGAGCAGGTCAGATGCACATACACCCCCTTCAGGGAAATGGGGCATCCACACGTAGGCCCACACAACCTACATTTGTTCAGAGGAAGGAGCCTGCACCAGCGAGGGAGGGATTTTTCAACCTACGCGAGGAGTTAGAGAGAGATGCATGAGTATGTTACCTTGTCTAAGACAATTAGGGGGGGTATGACATTTTTCGAGTTTTCAGCTTGGAAACGGGGACAAGTTGGGCCCAGGATCAGTCAAAGGCAGAGAGGCAACCACGGAGATCTCCAGCATCCATTGGGGAAGTTATTTCTTTCTACTTTTGATGGGTCGCAGAGGAGTTCGACCAGGTCTTGGATTCAGAAGGTGGATACATTCTTTTCACTTTGACCGATGGCAGAGGGAGAGGCCATCCAGTTCGCCACCTTACATTTAAAGGGAGCAGCCCACAATTGGTGGCATCATGGTTTGATCACATAGGGACATCAGCACATACACTCCTATGAAGAGTTCAGTAGGCGATTGATTCAGAGATTCGATAGAGCGGATCTTGAGCTTCACTTTCATGATTTAGCTTAGTTGAGGTAGAGGACTTCAGCAGACGATTATGTCACAGAGTTTCAGAGACTTTTAATCAAGGTGACTAATATTTCAAATAGGAGATTGGTGGTACTATGCATAGAGGGCTTGATTGACTCCCTAAAGGATTTGTCAAGGCTTTTGATCCACCTACATAGAGGGAGGCCATTCAGAAGGGGGCTCCGATTTGGAGTCTTCTACTCCGAGGGGCAGATTTCCACCTTTGGGACAGCCAAAGGGTATATTTTTTCCAACTATTGGGCAGCAGAGAGATGGCAGCTTTGGGCAGCAGAGAGATGGCGGCTTGGGGCAGCCCAAGGGTAGCTTTTCAAGGCCACCTAAGGCCGATCATGTGGGCCCTCTGATTAGACCAAACCAACCAGGTTTGGGGCAGCAGAAAGAGCTACCACGTAGTAGCTTTGATGTGAAGAATGAGCTAAGGAGGAAAGGTCTTTGCTTCACATGCAAGGACCCTTGGGAGAGAGGCCATAATTGTTGTGGCAAGGGGCAGGTTCACTACATTGAGGTTCTTTCCGATGAGGAAAATGAGGAAGAAGTTGGGACATCCAACTATGAGGAGCATACTTTGGAACTAGAAGGGGAGGAGGAATTGAGTGGTACTTTGGCATCACTTTCCGGGGCTCCTAGATATTACCCCTTCAGAGTTGAGGGCTCATTGAATGGTATACCTATTACTATACTTATTGATAGTGGGGAAACTCACAATTTCATTGATAGGGGATTGGTAATATCGTGTGGATTACAATCAGTGGAGTTCAAGGGTTTCAGAGTTACAATAGTGGATGGATTCACTATCCCTTGCACAACCAAGATTCCAAAGCTTAGCCTCACTTTGGAAAAACATGTGGTTGAGGATGATTTTTATGTGGTGGGCATAGGGAAGACCAATATGGTCCTTGGTATTCAATGGTTACATTCACTTGGGGAATATACACAAAATTATCAAACTGCACACCACAGATTAGCTGCAATATCTATGAGAGACGATGTTTTTGACAAGGAATCTAATTAAGACATTGGTGTTGAACATGATCCCAATGCAGATAAGACTGGTATTGACTCCATTGCTGACTCTAACAAGGGTGCAAGTGACATTGATGAGGCAATGATGCTAATAGAAGATTCTTTGTCTTCAAGTGACCTTTCCAAATGGAGTATTTGAAATGATGGGTGAGAGGAAGATGATGGAGGGACAATGGATTCGTCAAAGATAGGTCCATGGAAGGACTCATTAGAGAAGGGAGGACTAGGTTCATGGGGAACAAACTCATTTTGGATGGAAGATTTGTCAAAAATGGGGGACAGTGGAAGATGGATGTGGTGTCTTGACCTTGGCTTGGAAAGAGAAGGGTTTGATCGTGATCGGGAATGAAATCTTGGCATACCTCTTCTTGTTCAACCGTGGATGTAGACCCATTTGATTCATTCTCAACTTTAATGTCACAATAGTCGATGAGGTCTTGGACATAGTTTTGGAAATTGTGACATCGATTAATGGTATGCCCCAGGTTCAATGATAACTACACATGGGTAGTTTATCATCAATATGAATATTTTTATTTCTCCACCAAGGATTGTGACATTTTCCCCTCCCATGGGATTTGAACTGACAATCTTCATTCTACCAAAATATATTTCGGCATGTAATGGATTTTAAGGCTACCAACAAAATACTAAATCATTTTCTATTTTTCCACTTGGGGCCACATACCCTAGAGGATAACTACAAAATGGGTTCCATATAATTCCTTCACACAATATTTCAATATTTATGGCACGTTTAGTTCCAATTTTAATCCATTATAATCTTTAGATATAAAAAGATCAAAGTTCATCCGCTGCGATATCTCTCTAATACAATTACATAAAAGTCAAATTTGCCTGATTTGGAAATCTTAAATTTGAGCTATCTCATTTTTATCTAAGTATTAATATTTAAATTCCATGCTTTCAAGTTATTTACACTATTGGATTTAGACTATACAACATCTAGTCGCGGGTTTCTTTAATCTTGTAGTTCAAAAAATCATTGAAAAATACATTTTATTCAAGTTTATAAACTGGGAAAGTTGCATAAATTAGCTAAGTGTAACTCTGAAATCCAGTTATATGGTCCTTGGTATTCAATGGTTACATTCACTTGGGGAATATACACAAAATTATCAAACATGTGGTTGAGGATGATTTTTATGTGGTGGGCATAGGGGAGACCAATATGGTCCTTGGTATTCAATGGTTACATTCACTTGGGGAATATACACAAAAGTATCAAACCGCACACCATAGATATTGCAGGTAAAGAGGTTGTTTTGCATGGTCTAAGTGATGGAGAGGCCCCCACCTCCAAGGCCAATAAATTGTTAGGAGGATGTATCATGAGCATGAAGAGAGTGGAAAAGAAGGCTGCCCCTAGACATAAAATGCAGCCCCTTCATCTAAATTTTGGGCTTTCCCTCAAACAATTGGTAAGCATTGCAAATTGTCATTATTGTCATAATTTATTTGAAAGAGATGGGAAAGGAATGGAGTGCCGATGGCCACCCAAAACATGCTTGGGGCAGCACCCTATCCCCTCTTGCACAAAGGGAAATAGTGAGGCACTCGGAAGAAGAGGACACCCCATAAATATTGAAATAAATAGGGTGTTTAGCAGCTGTACAAAGGATCCCAATGGCACAAAAGGAAAATCCTCTTCCTTGCAAAATAAGGACAAACATGGAGGGACTTACCTATGGAATATTGGGAGCATCAAAACCAATTTATCCTCCACATGGCAGCCAAAAGAAAGAGTAGGAAAAGGTGATAAGAACTCTGAAATTCCTTGTTTCCTATTTTTTGAGTTAGAAGGGCAAGTTCAGCCACATATGGAAGGGAAAATTTGGCAATTTATGGTCATTTTACAGCCTACATTGGGGAAAATTGTTTCCAAGATGCATTCAGAAAATGATCACATGATGAATTCTGATTTTAATGATCAACTACAGCAGCATATAAAAGCCCAAAAAAATACAGCCAAGGGCACAATCTGGAAATGTGTATGGGAAAGCATACTTTTGGTATAATACAATAAGGTACAATTCCATGTTAAGGAGTGGCATAGGCTTTTCCTTGATCAACACTACATCTTTCATATGCATTAAGGGAATGGTAGAAGACTCACGCAAGAAAAGTTGTGCGTAAGCACTCTAATCATTCAAGGTATGTGATATAAAGAGGTTTTTAGGATTAATTTCAGAATGGTGAACATTGTCTTTGGAGGTACTACTGACAATTCTTCCACAAGACGGATTGTCTTTTGCCATTTAGAAAGTCCACGTCTCTAGCCAAGGAAAGAAGAATACATTGTTTTTGGTAGGGGCCTTTGCTACAAAAGGATGGATTCCTTCGGACTTATTTCATGAAACAAGGGAATTACAAATCAACATAACGCATGAGACAAAGGAAGTACCCTTTAGAAAGAGTCCATTACAAGAATCTTGAAGGGTTGGGTACCCTTCGGAATGATCATTTTCAACAATCCTGAAGGGCACCTACCCTTGGGGAAGGTGAGAGAACAGATTCAAAACCTTTGCAAAAAGGCCGGGTGCCCTACAATTCTTCTGAAAAAAGGCACAGACACGAGCAACTAGCCCTTGCAGAGGGCACTTGGTCGGCGAGAGGACCGTGGTGACTTTTCCGAAGGGCACATTTCAAAGGCACTCGAAGGCACAACAAAGGAAGATAACCTTCGGACTTTTTGTCCGAAGGAATTCCTTGGCGAAAAAGTCCGAAGGAATTCGGAAGACGCAGGAAAGAAGACCGAAGACAAAACGCCGACGCCAAAAGACAAAGGCAACGGAGAATGAATACCTTCGGACAAAAGGTCCGAAGAAATTCGTAGAAATGGCCACGCAAAAAGCCCAAGAAAATAAACCCGAAGAAGAATTCCGAAGGCCAAAAGAAGTGATCGAGATAATTCTTGCGGACATTTTGTCCGCGGGAAAATGACTAAGAGAAAAACCCGACTAAGACAAAAGCTCGAGCAAAGAGAAAAGAGAAGGAAGATATCCTTCACGAAAAAGTCCGAAGGAATTCCTTCGGACAATACTTCGGATGATAAAGCCGAAGGAAAGAAAGCCGCAGGAAATACATGCAGAGAAGAGGTTCAGAGGGAAATAAGAAGATTAAAGGTGACGTCCCACAAAACGTCAAAATTTGACCGTGGGAAGTAACCATTGAAACAAAGGTAAAGCCAGAATTCCGAAAGAATTAAAATCACGGGAGGTTGACCTCAGATTAAGCGACGGGAAGTTAAGAAAAGGCCAAACTGGAAAAAATATAGACAAATACATCCAAATATAGAATCCCGCCAGAAATAGACATGAACAGGCAGACCAGAGCATAAGATAAAATACATGCGAGCAGGGGCTATCTTCGAACGCCGTTCAAACCTTTAGTTGACTGGTTATTAAAGTCCCGCTCGTCTCCAAATCATCTCACACATCCGAGGGTCCAACTCAGCTTCAACCGGATTTCTGAATTCAAATGAAGAGTTGACTGTTCCAGATTTAAGAGTTGACTAATCGTTAAATGCCGCATCCACTAGGAGCTTTCCATACAAAGGAGAATGATCTCTTCGACCAACTCAGCTACCAAATAGTCAACTCAGCGTTTCCAACGTTCCAATTCGGCATCCAGCAGCGCACATAGAGTTCTAAAATTAACATTGGCGTGGATTTCCATGCAAAGAGAGGTGGGCAGTTCATATTAAAGACAAGTTCACTTCCTCAAGCGCAAGAAGCTTCATGCAAAGAAAAAAGAAAACATATTTTATTGAAAGGCCAAGTAAGCCTTGAGTTAACTGAAGTGAATCCTTCTCTTCAAATTTTCAATGCCAATCTTTGGCCTCTTGTAATTCTCTATATAATGGCTTTCAGCCTTGATTAAAAATCATCCAATCTCTCTCTTGGTTAGACCAGACTCTGTCATTGATGAGTTGTGTAACCTCTTCGATCATTAGAAGGACTGTACTTTCAAATTTCAACTATTGGCATAGTGTATATTTCATTCAGCAATTTGCATAAGTGGTAGATTTCTCTCCCTTCCCAAATTTTGGTTCATACCTAGTTGTTAGATTATCCTTATGCAAGTCATGTTAAAGTGTTCTTTATGTCTTTTGCTAAAGCTGTAAGTGGACATTAGGTGGCTGCAAAGTGTATTTTATCAAACCTCTCTCCATCGTTTTCCCTCATGTTTTGGTCATTAGATCGAACCTATTCATGAAATATTTATGCATAAGTAATTGATTGAAATCATAGGTCTTCTTTTTTCCTTGTTCATTCAGTGTTCAAAGTTCCAAGTTGAGTGGATCAAAATTCTGGTGAATCACCCCTTTAGGTAGGATTTCCCCTTTAAGTTTTCCTTCTCCCTTTTCCACGGTAGTCCGCAGCATAGAGTAGAGATCCTCATTGATACATCATACAGGAACCAGCCTTCTTTGGAGGTTCTTCTCACCGTTGAGGCACCCACCCTCGTGAGAAGATTCCATTGTTTCAGTCGGATAGAGGACTAGCCATTTCAGCAACGTCTTCGAATCAGGGCGTAGCTCCAGGTTGAGAACAGTTTTTGGCACGCCCGGTGGGACCACGAAAAGAGTTCTTTACAGAAAATCTTTGCAGCAAAGGAAGATATTCATTTACAGCCAGCTGAAGAGTTCATAGCATCATTCAGACAATCCATTCATGCCAAAAGTTACCACAAGATCAAAACGCAAAGGGATTCCTTTTGAATTTGTAACTTATAAAAGAGCAAGGTCTAGGAGGGCAAGTCCATATTCTCAAAAGGAATATTTACCTCCCCCTCATCCTATTGTTCTAGACACAGAAATCCCCACCATGCAAATGGCCAATAGAAATCAAGTATTTTCTCCATTCAATGGAGGGAGCCCACTAAATCTAGCACAGTTAGATGATATACTTGTATCTGCCCTCAAAAGTATTTCATTCTTCTCAGGAGAAAATCAAACAACCCCTATTGAGCATATCCAAGATGTGGCTAATCTTTGTTCAGTTAACAATGTAATTGAGGATAATGTTGCTATCAGATTACTAGTTGTTTCTTTCAAGGGAAAAGCGTTACAATGGTATAGAACCCTCCCACTTAGATCTATTTCTACTTGGGACGAATTGGGTGCTACCTTGGTCAAACAGTTTCAGGACAAATCTGACCACTTATCTTTGGTTGAGCAATTAACTGCTATACAGAGAGCTCCTCATGAGTTCATGTCTGATTTTAATCTCAAATTCCAAAAAACATGGCACAAGATACCAGTTCTAATTAGGCCATCACCTAAATATGCATTTTTGATATTTTTTAAAAGCTCTCAATTCTGAAATTAGTGTGATGATACAGTCAATGGGTAGTACTACTTTGTCAGATGCTTATGAAGTTGCAATAAAGGCAAAAAATAGTCTGATTCAAGCTGGGAAGCTTGCTCCAAGACCTTCAATGCCCATATTTCCAAAGATAAGTTCAGTACCGGCCCTTCAAGTTCAGTACCGGCCCTTCCAACACCTCAACGTCTTATTGCAGCATCTACTAGTCAATCTAGTGAGATAGGAGAGCTGAAAACTCTGTTACAATCTTTTGGAAATGAAATAGTACAGCTTAAAAGGCAGCAATTTCAGTCAAATAGGCCTTATCAACAGCAAAATCAGAACAACTATCAGCCCTTCAAAGATCAAAGATCTTTTTATCAGGGTTTCAGAGAAAATAGACCACCCTATCAAGCACAAGGGGCTATAACTTCAGCTAAGCCATATGCTGCTCTTGATCCAAATGTTCCTTCCACTTCAAAAGCTATTGTTCCCACCCCAACTCAGAACAACTTGGTGCAGGATTCAGGTTGGCAGCGCTCATATTTTTTAATGATGTTCAAAATCAGAGATTGGTAACGCCAAACAACACCATGCCACAGATGACACAAGAGCAGTTTTCTTTTCAAGAGAGTCAATATCAAGATATAGGTTTGGCATCATAAGGAGCGATCCAAGGGCAGCCGGATGCTATTATTGTAAATTGGCAGATAAATGATCATGTTGCTTTTACTCAAGATATTAAAACTAATATTTTAAATGATCAAGTTGCAGCTCTAACTTATCAAAGAAATAAAAGAAGAGTTGTTGAGGAAGCTCAAGCAGTGGCAAATACGTCAAATGCTCCTAATATCATTCCCCAAGATACGAAAGAACAACTTGCTGCCCCCACAGTCCAAAAAAATAGAATGTAGAAGTTGGTAAAGTGCAGCAAATACCTCTAATTCGTGAGCAGCAAGTACCACAAAGGTGCAATCAAATGTTAGTCCATCTCAGTTCAGTATTGTAGATCAGATGAAAAGGTCTAACATCAGCATTAGCATGTGGGATACTCTTTCAATTCCAGGCCAAAAGGATAAACTCACTCAGGAAATTTCAGCTCTTGAATTGTCTCCAAAATCAGTTGATAAAGAAGGTGTTGTTTTGACAAAGTCGGATCAGCCAAATAAGCAACAGGAACAGCAAGGTGATAAGATATCTAAAGTAGACAAAACGGAGGTAAAAATAAAGAAAACTCCCCCTTTTTATCTTTTTTTGATAGTAGATGATACTTTAATCCATAAGTGTATGGTGGATAGTGGAAACAGTAATACAGTGATGCCCAAACAGATTGCA
Source organism: Torreya grandis (assembly GCA_037957365.1). NCBI lineage: Eukaryota > Viridiplantae > Streptophyta > Pinopsida > Cupressales > Taxaceae > Torreya > Torreya grandis. Next base: position 2,113,560 of record JARHVA010001602.1, read on the forward strand.
GACAAGCTCAGCCTTGTTTATGAGCCAAATACTAAAAGAGTACTGCAGCTGGATGGTTCAGCCGCAAAAATGGTAGTGATTATCAAAGATTTGAAATTAACATTTCATGCCGGTCCTAACGTAACTATTCAGCTGGACGTTGTAATAGTGGATCTGCCTCCTTATTTCGCCATGTGCCTTTCAAGAGATTTCACCTCAAAAATTGGGGGATATCTATCAGCTGATTGGACTCGCTTGTTGTTCAAAACTAGATATGGCACAAAGGTAACAATTCATTCAGAACCTATTGCACGTTTTAACATGGAACCTTATACGCCAAGTGTGGTCAATACAAATTGTATCATTTCAGATGAAATAGGACAAACTAGCGATGTAGAAAATGACTCACCTTTGGATGGAGTTCCAGATTTGTTTCTTGATGAGTGGGCTTCCACCTTGCATCAGCATGATCCCTACAAGCTGATTGAAGAGGTCTTGGTGTGTATTGTCTTCATGAGAACAATGCGTCAATCCCAGCCATGGTCAAAGAGAACGAATCTAATGAAGGCTTGTGGCGATTATACTTCAATGAATTAAGAAATAAGCATGGGACAGGAGCTGGAATGATGTTAATTTCTCCCACAAAACAAAGGTATTTCTCTTCTATTAAATTTCAGTTTGGCTGTTCAAACAACGTTGCTGAATATGAAGCACTAGTTCACGGTTTGCAATGGGTTAGGAAGATGAAGGTAAATTGTTTAAAAGTGTTTGGAGATAGTGAACTTGTAGTTCACCAAGTAAGAAGCTTGAATGTATGCAAAAATATGTTGTTTAAATCTTATAGACAATGAGTATGGGATCTACTTGAGGATTTTCAGGCTTTTAATATTCATGCCAATACCAAGAGATAGGAATAAACATGCTGATAGGTTGGCTGCTGTTGGGGCACAATTTGATATCCCAACTGATGTAAAAAGTGACATTTCTTAGTCACATATAAAGATAACTGTAAGGCCTTCTGTCCCAGATAACCAAAAAAATTGGCAGGTGTTTGAAAGTGACAATCAAATTGTGAGATTTTTGCAGGAAGAGGCTGAGTTTTCTTCGAAAAATCAGTCAAAACGCTTACAGCAGTATGGTGATCAGATTGTACAGCTGAAAACTAATAAGCTACCCAAGGGATTGGTCACTCTTGAAAATATTTTCAATGAGAATGATGAATTAAGGAAAGAGAAACCAGCCTTGTCAACAAAGGAAGAGCACTATGCCAATGTAGAGATTGCAGCTGGTAATATTTTGAAATTGGGCAAGGTATGCACTTCTCCACAAACAAAAGCTTTCATTGAATTATGCACAAATTTTGTTGATATATTTGCATGGCAGTATAGTGATCTCAAAGGTTTTGATCCAAGTTTGGCTCAACACACTATTGAGTTAGAAGACGAAACTAAACCAATACGACAAAGACAAAGGCCAATCAATCCAAAACTTGAGCCTTTGATGAAAGCTAAGCTTCACAAGCTCATAGAATCAGCTATCATATTTCCAATCAAGCACTCAACTTGGGTGGCGAACCTCGTTCCAATACGAAAAAAGAATGGTGAGATTCATTTGTGTGTTGATTTCCGTGATTTAAATAGAACCTCGCTCAAAGACCACTATCCATTGCCATCAATGGAACAAATTTTACAACTTGTTTCAGGTTCAGAGAGGTTTTCCTTGTTGGATGGGTATAGTGGCTACAATCAAATTTTAGTCAAAGAAGAGGACCAATTCAAGACAACTTTCACAACTAAGTGGGGAACATTTGCATACAGAAAGATGCCATTCGGTCTGTCCAATGCTGGAGCAACCTTTCAGAGAGCCATGGATATGGCCTTCCAAGGCCTTCTTAACAAATTTGTGCTTGTCTATTTGGACGATATAACAGTATTTTCAAAAGATGCAAAAGATCACATGGTTCACCTCCAGCATGTTTTTGAAAGGTGTAGGCAATTTGGGATATCTCTAAATCCCAAAAAATGTGTATTTTCAGTTCATGAAGGTAAGATTCTTGGACATATCGTTTCAAAGCATGGTTTAAACATAGATTCTGAAAAGATTCAATCCATTCTTGCACTCTCCTTGCCTAAGAGCAAAAAAGCATTGCAAAGTTTCTTTGGAAAGATCAATTTTATAAGTGGATACATCTCAGATTTTGCTACTGTAGCTAAACCACTTACAGCCATGTTAAAGAAAAATCAGAACTTCCGCTGATCAAAAAAGAGAATAACAGGGTTTGAAGATGTTAAGAAAGCCATAGCAAGTGCTCCTACGCTTTTGAACCCAGATTTTACGAAAGACTTCATTCTATATACGTATGCTAATGTGGACACCATTTCAAGCATTCTTATGCAGCAGAACCATGAAGATTTGGAGCAACCAATAGCCTTCTACAGCCAAGGCTTGCAGGGGTATGAGACAAGGTACTCTTTTGTTGAAAAGCACGTTCTTTTAGTTATAAGATCTCTGAAAAAATTTAGGCACTTGTTGTCTAATAATAAAATACGTCTAATGGTTGCTCATCCAAGCATCAAAGAATTTCTTTTGAACAAAGACGTAAATGCGAAAAGCGCTGGATGGATAACCAAAGTGATGGAATACGACATAGAAATTAAGATTACAAAGCTGGTTAGAAGCAAAGGACTTTGTGAGCATCTAGCTCAGGACTTACAAGAAACTAACAAAGTTGTTTTAGTGTCAAATGATGAAGAAATTGTTGTTGTTCACACTTCACCTTCCAACTGGTTTCGTGATCTGGTAAGCTATCTGCAGGAAGGTTGTTACCCTTCTCACTTAAGTGCTTCAAAAAGAAAGTATTTCAGATTGCAATCAATTCCATTCTTGCTCGTTGACAGCGTTTTGTTCAAAAAGGATATCAATGGAATGTTACTAAGATGTGTGGAGCCAAGTCATACTCAAAGATTACTTGAAGAATTCCATGACGGACTTGGTGGAGGGCATTTTTCTGCCAGACCTACAGCACTCAAAATCATGAGAGGTGGGTATTATTGGCCTACTATATTTAGTGATTGCTTTACATGGGTTAGGAAGTGCAAACAATGCGCTATGTTTGTAGGGAAGGTTAAACTTGCAGCCCTGCCCCTTCCGCCAATTACAGTGGATCAACCATTTGTCCAGTGGGGATTGGACTTCATTGGTCTTATTAACCCTTCTTCCAGTTCAATGCATAGGTGGATTCTAACAGCTACGGACTACTTCACACGTTGGACGGAAGCAGTTGCATTGAAGGAAGCAAATGAAACTAGCGTCCTCGATTTCTATGAAGGTTTGATCACTAGATTTGGAGTTCTCTCAACCATTATTTCTGACAATGCAATGGCTTTTGTGGGATCTAGGATCAGCCAATGGGCTGTCCAACATGGAGTTTATCTCAACACTTCATCGAATTATTATCAACAAGGAAACGGCCTTGCTGAGTCTACAAACAAGAACCTCTTGAGAATCATACAGAGTATTGAAGACAATCAGAGATCATGGCATCTCAAGTTAAAGTCAGCACTATGGGCTAAAAGGATCACTTACAAGAGGTCAATAGCCAACTCTCCCTACAAGCTAGTCTATGGTAAGGAAGCAAGGTTACCTATTTCTCTCGAGTTTTCAACTTTAAAACTAATGCATCAACTTGAGTTGTTAGAGAACGAGCCTATGGAGATCAGGTATGCAGAGCTTATGGAGCTAGAAGAGGCAAGAAATCAAGCCATGCTAGCCATGAAAAATCACCAGGCACAGGTAAAAAGAACATTCGACAAAGGCGCCTCCTCACGAAGCTTCAATGAAAGAGATTTGGTCCTCAAGTGGGATGAGGATCGGGCCAAACCAGAAAGGCACACAAAGTTTGATTCCCTTTGGAGTGGCCCATATACGATTTCCAGCTACAAATCCCACAATGCCTTCCAACTTGCTAAGATGGATGGCCAAGAGCTTCCAATCCCAGTCAATGTGATACATCTGAAACATTGCTATTACAGAGCAAAATTCTATGTACATATTTAGTTATTTTTTTTGCTTTCCTCCAAGTGTTGTTCAAGCACAGTAGTTTGCTTCAGTTTTTGTTTCAATAAGTGCTTATTTACACATTTGTTTTTTAGTTTGTTTCTGCTTTCGTGTCTTTCCCTTCTTATTTTGAAGGAGGAGGTTACTACAGCGATGATCAAAGCAGATTTTTAGTCAGAAATCAGGTTCACCATTTGGGGTCAAATAAGCATCTATATGGTCTGAGTTCTCAAGCATAGCAGGCACGCTGAGCCAACTGAGTCGCCATAAATGTTGACAATTCTTCCACAAGTCAGATTATCTTTTGCCATTTAGAAAGTCTCACGTCTCTAGCCAAGGAAAGAAGAATACATTGTTTTTGGTAGGGGCCTTTGCTACAAAAGGATGAATTCCTTCGGACTTATTTCATGAAACAAGGGAATAACAAATCAACAAAACGCATAAGACAAAGGAAGTACCCTTCAGAAAGAGTCCATTAAAAGAATCCCAAAGGGCAGGGTACCCCTCGGAAGGATTACTTTCAACAATCCCAAAGGGCACCTACCCTTCGAGAAGGTGAGAGAACAGATTCAGAACCTTTGCAAAAAGGTCGGGTACCCTACAATTCTTCCGAAAAAAGGCACAGACACGAGCAACTAGCCCTTGCAGAGGGCACTTGGTCGGCGAGAGGACCGTGGTGACTTTTCCGAAGGGCACATTTCAAAGGCACTCGAAGGCACAACAAAGGAAGATAACCTTCGGACTTTTTGTCCGAAGGAATTCCTTGGCGAAAAAGTCCGAAGGAATTCGGAAGACGCAGGAAAGAAGACCGAAGACAAAACGCCAATGCCAAAAGACAAAGGCAACGGAGAATGAATACCTTCGGACAAAAGGTCCGAAGAAATTCGTAGAAATGGCCACGCAAAAAGCCCAAGAAAATAAACCCGAAGAAGAATTCCGAAGGCCAAAAGAAGTGATCGAGATAATTCTTGCGGACATTTTGTCCGCGGGAAAATGACTAAGAGAAAAACCCGACTAAGACAAAAGCCCGACCAAAGGGAAAAGAGAAGGAAGATATCCTTCGGGAAAAAGTCCGAAGGAATTCCTTCGGACTTTTTGTCCAAAGGAATACTTCAGAGGATAAAGCCGAAGGAAAGAAAGCCACAGGAAATACATGCAGAGAAGAGGTTCTGAAGGAAATAAGAAGATTAAGGGTGACGTCTCGCAAGACGTCAAATTTTGACCGCGGGAAGTAACCGTTGAAACAAAGGTAAAGCCAGAATTCCAAAAGAATTAAAATCACGGGAGGTTGACCTCGGATTAAGCGACGGGAAGTTGAGAAAAGGCCAAACGGGAAAAAATATATACAAATACAATCGAATATAGAATCCCGCCAGAAATAGACATGAACAGGCAAACCAGAGCATGATAAAATACATGCAAGCAGGGGCTATCTTTGAACGCCATTCAAAGCTTCAGTTTACTGGTTATTAAAGTCCCGCTCGTCTCCAGATCATCTCAAGCATCCGAGGGTCCAACTCAGCTTCAACCGAAGTTCTGAATTCGAATGACGAGTTGACTGTTCCAAATTTAGAGTTGACTAATTGTTACACGCGGCATCCACTAGGAGCTTTCCATGCGAAGGAGAATGATCTCTTCGACCAACTCAGCTGCAAACAGTCAACTCAGCTTACCAAACGGCCAACTCAGCCTTTCCAATGTTCCAATTCCGCATCAAGCAATGCACATAGAGCTCTAAAATTAATATTGGCATGGATTTCCATGCAAAGAGAGGTGGGCGGTTCATAACAAAGACAATTTCACTTCCTCAACCGCAAGAAGCTTCATGCAAAGAAAAAAGAAAACATATTTTATTGAAAGGCCAAGTAAGCCTTGAGTTAACCGAAGTGAATCCTTCTCTTCAAATTTTCAACGCCAATCTTTGGCCTCTTGTAATTCTCTATATAATGGCTTTCAGTCATGATTAAAAATCATCCAATCTCTCTCTTGGTTAGACCACACTCTGTCATTGGTGAGTTGTGTAACCTCTTCGATCAATAGGACTGTACTTTCAGATTTCAACTGTTGGCATAGTGTATATTTCATTCAGCAATTTGCATAAGTGGTAAATTTCTCTCCCTTCCCAAATTCTGGGTCATACCTAGTTGCTAGATTATCCTTATGCAGGTCATGTTAAAGTGTTCTTTATGTCTTTTGCTGAAGTTGTAAGTGGACGTTAGGTGGCTGCAAAGTGTCTTTTATCAGACCTCTCTCCATCATTTTCCTTTATGTTTTGGTCATTAGATCGAACCTATTCATGAAATATTTATGCATAAGTAATTGATTGAAATCATAAGTCTTCATTTTCCCTTGTTCGTTCAGTGTTCAAGGTTCCAAGTTGAGTGGATCAAAATTCTGGTGTATCACCCCTTTAGGTAGGATTTCCCCTTTAAGTTTTCCTTCTCCCTTTTCCATGGTAGTCCGCAGCATAGAGTAGAGATCCTCATTGATACATCATACAGGAACCAGCCTTCTCTGGAGGTTCTTTTCACCATTGAGGCACCCACCCTCGTGAGAAGATCCCATTGTTTCGGCCAGATAGAGGACTGGTCATTTCACACACGTCTTCGAATCAGGGCGCAGCTCCAGGTTGACAACAGGTACATCATACACTTTGGAGTACTACATCAAAAGCAATCAAGCATGGCATGTCTTTGGGGTTTATGAATGATTGTTGGCAGATGAATTTAACCTCTCAAATCTTTGGGGGCTGCCCACAAGGTATGTGTTTTGCAAACAAGGAATACAAATTGGAGATTTTTTGCAATGGGAAATCATTTCAATGAAAAGATGTATTTCAAAGGAGATAGGGACAGCTCTTTGGCTTTTGCAATTGCTTGAGGACAAGCAATTTTGGGTAGGAATGACTGTTATGTCCCCCTTTTTGAGCTAGTCCTTGGATGAGACCCTTAGCTTGAGCATTCCCTAGGGCTGAGGATTTAAAGGCAGAAAATGGGAACATTAGTAAGCTTCAAGGTTATTTTAATAAAGCACTTTATTATCTAATTTTGAGGCCTTTTTAAGGGTCATTTTAAAAGTGTTTTTATAAGGAAACTCATTATATATCTTTTTATTAAAAGGAAAAGTAACCCTTCCTCTCTATTTTGGACGCCACAATTGGAAGAAGAAAATAAAAAGGAAGAAAGGCTCTTTCGAAAAGGGCATGTTCAATATTGATATGGAAAATTAAATCAAGTATGTCAAACTTGGTTTCCACCTCTTGAGGACAAAAACCTTCAAAAAGTGTCATAGGTTTGTGGAAGAAAACCTCCACTCTTACTTTGGCAACTCTATTCAAGAGTTGTGAGTGAGCTTCAAATTGCACTTGTTCACGCAAATGGATCATACAAAGGTGTTTTTAGACACCACCTTCATTGAGGAAAGATTGTTACTTCTATCGAAAACAGGTTTTGGTAATTTTACAGGTTTGAAGAGGAGCGAATCACTTTGGGATATTGGTCATGTTGCAAGAGACCTTCCCAAGGGGTGGTGACTTGCCTAGAGAGCTAGGAGAACCACTTGGAGGGGTTATTGGAGGCCAAAGAGGGTTGCACATGCTTTCATGGAATTTTTCAGCTAGGGCGACTTGATTGGAGAGCGGATTTTGAGGGTTTGAGATGAATTTGGAGTGCTAACAGTGTATAAAATATTGTAAATATTTTATACTACCTTTTTCTGCTTGGGCAACTTGCCCTAGGAGACATTTGGAGGGTATTCGGAAGGATTTGGGGTGAGTTAAATATTTTGAATTTTATTCCTTATTTTTCTGAAGTAGGGCAAACCAATTGGTGAGAAGAATTGAGCATATCGGAGGTATTTTAGACTCCATTTAGCAAGGTACTAGTGGTTCTTTATTTTCTGATTTTTGTGGCAAATTGTCATAAGGTTTTGGAAGGAATTTGGAAGGAAAATACTAAGGTTTCATCCTAAAAATTCTGCTATTATTTTATGAGTGGGGTGATTCACTTGAGGAGCATTTTTTAAGATTTCGAGGGTGCTATTAGGCCCTAAAATGTGCATAAATAATATTAGAATTATTTGAGTATGTTTGGCATATTTTTCAAGGTCCTTTGACATCATTTGTGAGTGAATACAAAGGAGAAATTTGATTTATTTAACACAGTAAATTTCTTCACATGAGTGAATTGTTTTGAAGGGTTTTGGAGGCTTTGAGAGGGCTGACATTGGAAATATTTCATTATGAAATATTTCTATATTTTTGGTGAGTTTTGCAGGGTTTTGAAGGTTCAATTTACAAGGGAAAATGCAACTGAACTTTCAGGAGAAACATCAGATTTTGACAAAGGTATTTTCCCAAGGTACATGCACCCTTTCTCACACATACACACGTATTTATCACAGCAGCAAATTCAGGGTTTATGCATGACATATTTGTGGATTTAAGGTGGAAATTTAGTGATTATATGCTTCATATACTTTGGAATTAATTGTGCAACATTGACGCCTAGGGTTTCTGTCTACTTGTGGTGTTTTGAGCATCTATATTTCAGCTAGGGTTTGCTGATTCTAATTTTCAGAATTCATTTTGTTAGGAGTTGATTAAGGGTTTTGTTGAGAAACCCTTTTTTATCATCATTGTCCCAATTAGGGGACTTTACAAATGTCCTTCATTGTGAAGAGTCTTCAGGTTTCTGTTAGAAATTGTAAATTTAGTGGGATTCTAGCTTTCTGTTTTCAAAGAGATGCAGGCCGGAAATAACACTTTTGTAACCATATAAGAATATCTGCAATTCACTATGCTAGTGCAAATGTTTGAAGCCCTTCATCTATTTGTCTTGGGAACAATAAAAAACAAGTTTGATTGGTATGACATCAATGGAAGCTGTGCAACAATGTCTGATCAGTATTTGGAAGCCTTCAATCTTTCATGGTGGACTTGAATAATTGTTGAACAGATATAAATGCTCCAGCTCGATGTCAACGAGTCTGAAATAATTTGTGACAACTCTAAAGCTTTCAACACGGTCTCCACAGTCTGGCAAATGAAACACACAAATAATGCAGCCTTCAATGTCTGAGAAATACACACAGATTTTCTTCTTATTGTCAGGGTATAAAACAGCATAACATTGCGGCACAACACAGTAAACAAACTAAATTTCTCACACTGGGACACAAGTCAAACCTTTTTCAGCATTCTGATTCTCTGAGCATCTAGTTCTTACTGGGGTTGGTGAAGCAGCAGACTAATTCCCTGCTCATGAATGAACTCAATTGACTATAAATATCAGCTCAATTGTTCTTCTTTCAAATTCTACAGTTATCATTCAATCAAAATCATTTGAGCCATTCTTTTAAAGTGACAGCTTTAAAATCTGGTCTACTGCAGTGACATCTGAGAGATAAAGTCATCCTTTGATACTTTAAAAATTATTTTTATGCACTCGATAAATATTTTACAGAAGTTCAAACTTTTATATGTTTAATATTCTTCTTCTACACTATTTTTTTTTTAAAATGCCAGTTTTCTAAAAATAATGTCACTTTTGTCAACCTTGACCTAGGTCTTTAGGTCTTGTCTCTAGCTTGTAATATCTTATTTCTTTAGCTAACAGGCCTCCATCAAGGTAGATCCGATACCACTGTTGGTTTTAGCACATTAATTTTACATTGAAAAAGATGAGCAAATAAGTAAAAAACTTTGTTATTCACGGAGTCATTTAATTACATGAATAAAGTTGTATTATACATACCTAATGGGAAGTTACATGCACCTCAATCCCTATCTGTCTAACATGTATGTTGGCATTTAATGTGACCACTAACTTAGGACTCCTGATGTAATATTGAGTGCACTATTCATAACAGACGCCACTTTACAGCCATGAATAAACCAATGTCCAAATTCTTCAATAATAATAATATCAATCCTTCCAACTTCTTATATCAACCAATTTCAGAGTGCTTCCTACCTCAATTATGATAGGTTTTCCATCCTTCATTGCCTTTTTCAAATCACCGGCAAGACCTAACAAACAAACTCATCATAATAAGATGCAAATTTGTTTCTTACATGTCAAAATTAGACAAACGCAAAGAACCATATATGCATTCAAGAAATCTAAACCTTGAAGATAATACTGTCGAGTATATGACAACTAAAGGTCACTATAAATCCAAAAAGTTTCTATCTATAGGCTACAAGCTTGATACCATTGCTTACCTTTGCGAACAATTCGACACTCCCGGCAAAATTCTGTGACAAGCTCTTCTGAAGAGCTAAATTCTCTTGCCCAGATGGGTGTTGAAGCCAATGGAGCACTGTAAGAAATGGTATGGACGCACAAGTGAAAACAAATATTTTGACACGATCATCTATAAATTCATGACAGTATCCTTGCCAAATTTCATAGAATATATTCATATCAATGCTATAATCAAATCTACTTATGAAAAAGTGTAGTTATAATTTAAACAAGTTAGAGCAATATAAAAGTACCAAAAATTCCCAAACAAACAAAATCTCAGATTTTTGTTTACAAAAAGTATACAATTATATTAATGAGCAAAATGTACATAAAACACCAGCTTATGTTACAACCTACATTGCCAGGAAATGGAAACAGGTCCAAAATGCGGAAATATAGATTCTCAAAAACCCATGGGTAGAAAACGTCCATACAACATATTATATAAATATAAAAATATTTGTAAAAACAATGCATAATACTCATTTTTAGTCCACAAAAGAGAAAATATTTTATAAATAAAATATTCATGAATGTTCAAAATATTCAACATGCTTAAAATTTCACATGTTCATGAATCAAGTGTAATATCCCAAGTTCAAACTGGAAAGACAAAATGTAAATGTAAATGATTATAGTCGAGAATAAATCATCTAGATTCTCCTCAAAATCATGAATGCCACTCCCACTAGCTCCACCCTCCACCCCTTGTACGGAACTCCTTTGTGTAATACCCCTTACAACAAGTCAATTAATCCTTGTCGATCCATGTGTGTTCAAGCACGCGATGCATTGGTTGACCTTCGGGTCTTGCATTACCCTATTTCACTCTTAGTTGTAGTTGGCATCGTACCAGCTTGAGGTTTAACGAGTTGTTTTGCATTGGGTTTTAGCCTCTGGTAAACCGAGAAGGTAGTGCAGTACCTATTTGATTATCTCGACCAGGGGCTTCTAATTGTCGTCTCATGTCCAACTTGACCGCATTGTCTTAGCGAATTATGTTTTTTGAATGGTGTCAACGTTATGGTTCTAAAGTTGTCACTTAACTTCAGTTTGCGGGATATGGAGCAAACGGTGATGAGAGTTTAGTCTTTTGGTGATTCCCTAGTCACTGTTATCAGCTCTAGAGTGCACCCTGCTTGAAGATGTGCAAAGCACAACTTCTCTCCAGCTAATACAATGGGAACTTCTCAGAGGGTGGGTGCCTTTGTGTTGAGCAGAACCTCCAGAGAGGGTTGGTTCCCTTATGATTTTGCAATTAACCCTGAAACTGTGATTTTTTGGGGTAAAAAGAGTAAGGAAAAACTTTGAAAGAAAATCTAATGGGGGTGATACACCTAAATTGATTAGATCCTCTGAAGTTACTGAAATCAATGCACACATATAACCAAAATGCAATTTATATTCTGTCCCTCGGCAAAAGTGTTTCAGAGGAAGAGTTGAAAACCTCTTCAAATGACCTGCAAAAAGGGTGAGATAGAGAGAGATAGGTAAGGAAGAGCCCTGCAAAAGGAGAAAATTTCTGTCTTGTATGCTGATGCACAATCAAATACACACTATGTTGCTGTCAAAATCAGATTCAGAAAAATAAACTCCTTATTGATCACTGGTCCAACTTACAATTTCTTTTCAAACTTCAGGGTCCCTTCTCTATGGCTCGATTCAGCCAATAATAAGCTTTGAAAAATAGTCTAAGTGTAGTCCAAAAAAGAGAAAAGGTCAGTCTTGGTTGGTTAACTCAAGACCTCACCTCTTTTACAATGCTTTGAATATTCAATAAAATTATTCTCTTTTACAAAAATCTGTATGCTTCTCCAAACTTTGGCATAGAATATAGATGATTGAGCCAAGTTCGGAAAATGATTCTTAAAATAAACAAAACTCTCCAAGAAAACTCCAAACATGCATGACCAAGATGGCGTGGAAGTGGGCGAAGGAACTCAAGTTTGACCAGTCAACTTCTTCTTTGCATGAAATGTTACGACAAAAGCCAGTAGATAAACTCCACACGAACTGCAGGAACGTTTGAAACGTTTGGACGCATGAGAGAAGCATGTGGCACGGTGAAACAGTCAACAGCAGTTTTGACCAGTCCAAAAATACGTTTGCATGGATAAGAATCTATTTTTCACCGTTTCTATTTACGGCTTTTAATTCCTGTGCATGTATATTCTTTGTCTTTCTTGCTTGCCGAGCTTTATAATCTCAAACTTCTCTATTTATGACTTTTCCGACTGTGTTTGCTCCTTGCTTATCCAGAGAAAAGTCTGTGCATTTCCTTGTTCATTCTCTCGGATTTTCCTGTGTATTTCTTTGGCAATTTTCCCCTTGGTTTTTCTACACAGTCAAATCCCTTAGAAATTCTTCAGGGTTATTTCCTTCAGGATTATTTGCACAGTCAAATTTTTCGGATCTTTTCCCTGTCTTATGCTTTATATCGAACTTATTTGTCTCAGGATTTACATAGCAATTTTCCCGCAGATTCATCTTCCGAAAGAATTCTTTCGGAAAAATTGTCTGAAAGAATTCTTCCGGACTTTTGTTTATCTCCTTTTCTCCTTTGGCTTTCTTGTGGACTTTCATCTTGTTCGGGCTTTCTCTCGGACAAAAAGTCCGAGGAAATTGTCCATTCAGGCTTCCACTTTCCCACAGACAAAAAGTCCTCGCGAATTGACTAAGACTTCCTTTCATCTTGTCTTTCATCGTTTCCGAAGGAATTCCTTCGAAGTCTTGTTAAGGCCAATTGTTTCGAAAAAATTGGCATGGCCTATTTCTTTCGGAAAAATTGTAAGTCCATTTGTGTTGTCCAAGTCTCCCGAAAGAATCCTTCAGATTTTCATGTTCATTACCTTGTCTTTTCCGCGGGCTTTTTGTAGGGCACCCAGGTATTTTGTAGGGCACTTCCCGATTGAAATGAACCATTTGAAATGGCCTTTGAACTTTTCCCAAAGGGTACCTACCCTTCGGGATTTTTGAAATGATCCCTCACGAAGGGCACATGCCCTTCGGGCTTTTATAAAGAGTCCTTTGTCTTTGCCAGGAACCCCTCCGGAAGGGCTTCGGGAATCTTGTAAGTGACCCATGTTCATTAAGAAAAGCCCTTCGGACTTGTGCAATTGGTCCTTCAGATAGCCAAGTGACTTTTCCAAACTTTGAAGATGCCATTTTTCCGAAGGACTTTTGTGAACCTTCTCGAAGGGGTACATACCCTTCGGGTCTTTGAAAGACCTTTCCCTTTGTAATTTTCTCGGCTTTATTGCAAAGTACTTGGGTTTTTTTGTAAGTCCTTTGAAATCCTCTATCCCTTGACTGGAAAAACCCGAGAAAATAAACATATGCATGATGTTGCTTTTAACTCCATGCTTCCATTGAAAGTGAACAAGAGATGTGGCATTTGAATTTGTTGTAGGTGTCTTTCCCTCGAACGAACTACATGCTCTATATGGTGGCCGTAGGTCTTCACCCAACTGTTCTTAATACCTGTTGACAATTTTTCCCCAAAGGGAAGAACGGATTTATTCAAGCAGTTGAAGGGTTCACAAATTTGCCGAAGGGTCATTTGATCGGCCAAGAGACCAGTTGCAATTTTTCCGAGGAAAAACCAAGAGGCCGAAGGAAAGAGTCCATTACAAGAATTCTGAAGGGCAGGGTACCCTTCGGAAGGGTCACTTTCAACAATCCCGAAGGGCACCTAACCTTCAGGAAGGTGAGAGAACAGATTCAGAGCCTTTGCAAAAAGGCCGGGTGCCTACAATTCTTCCGAAAATGGCATAGACACGAGCAACTAGCCCTTGCGGAGGGCACTTGGTCAGCAAGAGGACCGTGGTGACTTTTTCGAAGGGCACATTTCAAAAAGCAAAGACACATGAAGAGACCTTCGGACAAAAAGTCCGAAGAAATTCGGAAGACTAGAAAGTCCGCAGAAAAACAAGTGAAGGCAAAGCAAAAAGAGACCTTCGGACTTTTGTCCGAAGGAATGCCTTCGGACAAAAAGTCCAAAGAAATTCGGAGAAAGGGCCGCAGAAAAAACCCAAAGAAATGCGAAGCCAATAAAGCCGAGAGAAAGAAAACCCGACTATGAAAAGGAGCCCGGGAAAAGGTCCGAAGAAATTCCTTCGGACTTTCTGTCCGAAGGAATACTTCGTAGAATAAAGTCGATAAAAAGAAATGCCGCAAGAAATTCAAGGAAATAAGAGAAGTCCGAAGGAATAAATGCCAAAGGGTGACGTCCCGCTAGCCGTCAAATTCTAACCGCAGGAAGTAACCGTTGAAACAGGGGTAAAGCCAAAATTCCGAAAGCAAAGCCCAATGGAGAAAATATAGACCGAATATAGATTAATACATCCGAATATAGAATCTTGCCAGAAATAGACAAGAACAGGCAGACTAGAACACGGTAAAATACATGCAAGCGGGAGCTATCTTCGAACGTCGTTGAAAGCTTCAGTTGACTGGTTATTAAAGTCCCGCTCGTCTCCGAATCATCTCACACATCCAAGGGTCCAACTCAGCTTCAATCGGAGTTCTGAATTCGAATGTCAAATTGACTGTTTCAGATTTAGTGTTGACTAATTGTTAAAACGCTGCATCCAGTAGGAGCTTTCCATGCAAAGGAGAATGATCTCTTCGACCAACTCAACTGCCAAACAGTCAACTCAGCTTATCAAACGGCCAACTCAGCCTTTCCAACATTCCAATTCGGCATCAAGCAAGCTCACGTAGAGTTCTAAAATTAACATTGGCATGGATTTCCATGCAAATCAAGGTGGGCGGTTCAGAACAAAGACAAGTTCACTTCCTCAAGCGCAAGAAGCTTCATGCAAAGACAAAAAAGGAAATATATTTAATTGAAAGGCCAAGTCAGCGTTGAGTTAACCGAAGTGAATCCTTCTCTTCAAATTTTCAATGCCAATCTTTGGCCTCTTGTAATTCTCTTTATAATGGCTTTCAGCCTTGATTAAAAATAATCCAATCTCTCTCTTGGTTAGACCAGACTCTGCCATTGGTGAGTTGTGTAACATCTTCGATCAATAGAAGGACTATACATTCAGATTTCAAGTGTTGGCATAGTGTATATTTTATTCAGCAATTTGCATAAGTGGTCAATTTCTCTCCCTTCCCAAATTCTGGTTCATACCTAGTTGCTAGATTATCCTTATGCAGATCATGTTAAAGTGTTCTTTATGTCTTTTGCTGACGCTGTAAGTGGATGTTAGGTGGCTGCAAAGTGTCTTGTATCGGACCTCTCTCCATCGTTTTCTCTCAGGTTTTGGTCACTGGATCGAACCTCTTCATGAAATATTTATGCATAAGTGATTGATTGAAATCATAGGTCTTCCTTTTCCCTTGTTCGTTCAGTGTTCAAGGTTCCAAGTTGAGTGGATCAAACTTCTGGTGTATCACCCCCTTTTAGGTAGGATTTCCCCTTTAAATTTCCTTCTCCCTTTTCCACGGTAGTCCGCAGCGTAGAGTAGAGATCCTCATCGATACATCATACAGGAACCAGCCTTCTCTGGAGATTCTTCTCACCATTGAGGCACCCACCCTCGTGAGAAGATCCCATTGTTTCAGCCGGATAGAGGATTGGCCATTTCGTGCACGTCTTCGAATCAGGGCGCAGCTCCAAGTTGACAACAATACCTTTGCTGTAAGTAACCTTCATTCATGCTTTTAGACCACATATTGACCAGCTGAAAAGGGGATTAGACCATTGTAGGAAAGTTTAAAATAATAGGGGTAGTAACTTGGCTTTGACAAGCCAAATTACTAACATTCACCTTTCCGGCAGACTTAAAGTATATAAAATTAAGATTCCTTCATTTTTATGAAGTTATAACAGTTAACTAAAACCTTAAATGTTTCCGTTCATTACACTTTTTTTCATCGTTCCTCCTGGTTTAATTACGACTTTGTTTTCTGTTTAACCAAACTCTTTATTGTTGTAGTCATCCTATGTAGTTATCAGTATTATTGTAATTAACAATAGTTTAAAAATTCCTTAGTCCTTGACAACGGGGATAAGTGAGAGGAGAAAGAGTATTGTTAGAGTTGAAGTAATGTGTAAGGATTTTATAAAAGGGGGTTGGTGGGATACAATGTTTTGTTGGCATACTATGTTGAGATATATAAAATGGTAAAATTACATATAAAAATATTAGGTTGTAAGATTGATGATTACTAATAATGATATAACTAATAACCTTTTTCTTCTTATTATATTGCTTGATTATTACATAATATTATTAGTATTTAAATGTGTTATATGCACACATATACTCTATTTAATTCTACCTCACATCAAGTAGTGACTTTCCTCTTTAAATAAAAGTTTTCATGACAATTCAATGGATTTGAACAACCAACAGGACAGTCCATTAGATGCCGTTGGTGGATGGCAGGGGTAAGGATGGGGTGTCTATACCCTGCCATCCAGGGATTCAATGAGTTCAGGTGGGCAGGTGGAGAAGATTTGGATTAAGAATTGGAAAGGGAGATGGGGCATGGAGGACAATAATGAAGTAATGGAATCATTGTTGAAGGAATCTTGGACTGTAGAGTGGAAGAAGTGGGAGATGTTTGCTCAGCTTGGGAAGGAACTTGGTGGATGGAGTTTGCCATGGAGTATAGCTCTGAACAGCAAGGAAGGAGAGGTAGAAGGGAGAAAGAAGGAGAAGGACCCAGTTGGAAGTTTTATTCAGCAGGCAAGAAAACCAACCACGGAGTTTCAAATCTATCAGGCAAGTAAATCATTCTGTGATATCCATTTTAATATTCAAATAAAGAAAATCATACCTGGTAGGCTAAGGATGAACTGAATTAAGTCAGAGAGATAAAATCAGGATAATAAATGTAGAGTTTTTGTTTTGTTTTGTTTTGTATTCATCCTTATCGGTTAAGCTATATTTTAAACTAGATTTGCGTCTCGTTTGTTTGATCTGCCAAAATGCCTATATGATTATTCTGTTTGGCATGGTGGAGTTATTTATTTCTCCAGCGCTGACTTACTGCAGCTCTTACATATCTAGCTGTAGAATACTCCTTGGAGACTAGGAATAGCGCCCTAATTTCTTGTGCTTGATAAAATAATTACCTGAAGCATTGTAATTGTTTTTATTATGATTAAACTGTCTGAAGGTTGTCAACAGGATAGCTTCCTGAGGTGCCATACTCCATTTTTAGCGCCTCATCTTCTGGTTTCTGAGTGTTTGAACCAGCAAATTTTCATTTGTGGATTTGTATCGTGCCATATTGGGCCTCTCTCTCGGTTCTCATATTCATGTGTTACTTATTATTTATTATTGTTATTCAAACATTTTGTTGACTCTGTTGTACGTGGTGCCTTTGCAAAACTGTCAGTAGCAGGATTTTACACCTGGATAGTTGAATGGCGCAATGGTACCACCAGCTGGACAAAATTGTGCCCACTTGGTGGCTTTATATTCATTTCCAAGTGTTGTGTTTACCTCATAACTCGCTATTAGCACCTGGTTCGAATATGTTTGCTTCTTTATTCCATCTGTAGGTAGATTGTGATCACTGTCATGTCCCCTTTTCGAAATATTATTATTCAGTATTTACGATTGAAATCAAAACCCTTTTTCCAAAGCTTGAGCGTTGGTTCAACTTCTGCACCTGAGGACGAAAACCGCACAAATATACAAGATTTGAGGACGAAAAACCCTCTATTCCTTTGGGATAATTCCATCCAGGGATTACCATTGCGCTAACAGGAATTATATAGGAATTGCTATTACCCCTAGGTTGCCATACCATCAATCCGAAAGGGGGGTTTTAGAGGGTGGCATCACACCCCACAGCATCCATTTGAATTTCATTCCCTCACACTGCTATATAGAACCAAACCGTTGTCATTGGGACTGCTGGAAGCAAATCGTGGCCCTATGTTGGTTGACTAGTTGCAGATTTGGTGGTGGTTGACCATTCATGGGAGAAAGGCTCCATTGGGGGACTGCCGTAACTTTCCTTGTGCGGCTGTATTGATTCCACCAACAGCCGTCTACATCTACAGTCAATGTTGACCCTTTGGAAACTGTTGTGCACTAATTCGCTGATCGCAGACCTGGGCTCATAGCGTGGAACCTTTCCAGTTGGCGCTACAGTCCAAAAACCCAAACACAACAAGGTAATTAGCTTACGGAGGTGTTGACGCAGTGGATTGCACCCTTAGAAAGAAAGCTCAGCTTCTCTCTTCCACACGGCACAATGGAGACATTCCTCCTCCTGTGGGCTTGGCAAACTTGAGGAATGAATCTCTAGATATGGGCTAGCTCCCCATGATGCATCTTTGATGGTCCATCACTACTACTGTTAATAATGGGGGGGGAAGGTGAAAAGGGAGAAGGATATAACAAAACACAACCTATCTAAAATGGTGATGCACCATATGATTCAACCTACTCATCTTATATCAACACTTTAAAGCAAAAGGGCAAACAGACACTTCATCTGAACAAAAGACCAAAGTGTATGGGCGTTTTAACAAGGGGCTTGATGGAGATACAAAGAAAAAGAACTTACTATAGGTGCTGCAGAAGCACACTATCGGATAACTGCTCTTCTGTCTCTATGCTCCAACATGGGCACTTCTTGTTAACCTGCAGAAACGGTCTTCGATATACTAGATATGTTGGTGTCAACCTATGAAAGCATCAAATGAAATGACTAAACACAAAGTTGATACACAGACATATTAGAAATATAACCAGTCAGATAGAGGTAAAACGCGTTCTTTTGATTCAAAGGTAAAATTGACAGGGCTTCGCCTTACACAAGTGAAAGATCCCCTTTTCAAGCTGAGAGGTTACAATATATAGCATTGAGAGAAAGACTATTGGTCCCTCAAAGAACAGGTGACCCATACTATATTAAACACCTAGAAAAGAGGAATCCGCTCATGTTGTTGTCACCCTTCCATAAATGGCCTGAAAGAACCATGTTGTAGATGTCGCAGGTATTGACTTTGTTGCTCAAACGGTATTAAATGTTCATGCTAAAGCATGGGTTGCTTTGTTTTCTGAATGACAAGGCCGCATCTCTGTGAAGCTTACGTAATTGTCTGCTCATTAATGCTTAAACGAAGAAAAATGGGTCACTCTATTGAATGTTTGCGCTCCCTTTGATGACCACTTGGTGGGAACTATTCCATCTGCGACAATAACTTCCCCTGCTGACGCCTTTTGTGCCACTTGGACTGCCCTATTCGTTCCTGCGCTCTTCTTGTCTTTTCCTGGCAACTCGGCTCTCGGAGATATCTTTCGTCTCCTCCTGGCTCCTTTCCTAGCGGGTCGCTGAGTCTATCTTCAGGTATTCGAGCCTTCAAATTTTCAGGAAAGTGACGTAGTCCTCAAATGGGATGAGGACCGTGCAAAAATAGGAAAACACTCCAAGTTTGACAGTCTTTGGAGTGGACCATATGTCATCATAGGTTGCAAAGAGAACAATGCTTTTGAGCTCGTTAAATTGAATGGAGAAAGCCTTTCCATCCCTGTCAATGGGAGGTATCTCAAGTTCTGCTATTAGTTATGTTGACCAAATTTGACTATTAGGTCAAATTGGGGCACTCTTAGGTAAAAACTTGATTTTTAGTTGTTTTAGGGGTCTAATACATGTCACAAGGTGTTTTATAGATTAATTAATGTCATATCAGCCTTGGTCCTTAGTCTTTTTGAATCATTTTAAGGTCAAAAAAGGGGATTTAATGAGTTGTACAGATTTATTGGGAAGTGTGAAGGTTCCAAGAGATGATGTCACATTCCATCCAAAAAAATTTAATCAACTGACATAACTGAAAGGTGGCAGGTTCTTCAGAAGAAAGGGCAGTTTTCTTGAGGAAAAAGGTGAGTTTGGCACTTATACGGATCATAGGGAAGTGTGCCACGTGGGCGAAGATCATGGTATGTCTCTTCAACTTTCCCAAGCTCAAATCCACGTTTGAAGTGCTCTAGAAGTGTCATTTTGTGCCCAAAACCGTTCTACTCCTTTTCACCCTTCTTGGCAAGCAAAAGTGACCTTCAAGTTTTTGCTCAGTACGGACAGTTGAAGACATTTCAAGTCAAATGCTTCTGGGAGTTTGTAGTACACTCAGAGACCTTCATTTTCATATAAAGAGTTTGAAGAATGGTGACTTGTGCTTCATGAACCATCCTCATGAAGTTGACTGTATTTTTCTGCCTGTTGTTTCATGCACCTTATAGGTTTTGTTCCATTTTGGACAAGTCCGTACGAACCAGTTGTTGAAGATGAATCTAGATGATGTTGGCCTCCTTCTCTAATGCTCTCTATGGTTGGATTCATGTTTCAAGTTGATTTGATAGTCCAAATAACTCACTTTACAGGAAGGTGTCACCATGTGAGCTTTCAGTCAAAAACCTTTGTTTGCAGAGTGTTTGGTTCCCAAATGAAGCTTTATAGGAACATGATGTGATATTTCCCATATCTTAATGCCATATTGATCATCCTTCCCTCATGTCTAGTCTCATAACATCATGTTTGGATCAAGTTTTCAGTCTTCCTAGGCTCACAGTCAACTCCATGCTTAATTTCACTTACAGTCACATGTATGAGCTTGTCCATCTTGTTCATAGAGTTGTAGTCATGATGTATCCATTGGTTCAAGTCATTAATAGCTGAAGAGAGTTCATTTAGATGTTTGCAAGAGTGCAAGATTGGTTACAAACTCAGTCACCATGCTAAACAAATCATTAAACATTTTGCCTGCTTTGTTCAGAGGTCTGCAAGTGCTTTTAATGTTAATATGAACGTTTTGGAACTTGTCTTCATATCTCTCTAATATCCATCATGTTTTTGAGGGGTTAACTTTGAGTTTGAGTTACTCTTAAGAATCATTCATCCATTTTTTGCTCCATTCTAGACACCCTACCTGTATGTGACAAAAAACCACCTACAGGTGGCCCTAGCAGAAGTATGAGGGTACTTGCAGGAAGAGATTTGAACATGTTGAACCTTCTTTTAAGTCCTAACATGATGGAGAGATCTTAACATATACGACTGGTATGTTAAGTGGCAGGTGATAAGTGAAGAATCAACCTCAAACACAAATGACTGAGTTTTGGGCCCATTGTCCCTAAAGCATGAAAACAGAGTTCCAAGTCTTTTTAGAAATAGCTTAAAACAGGGTTATCAAGTGGTTGGAAGCTTCTAAATGTGTTTATCAGGCAGCCTCTAGCATAGACGAGAGCCTTGCAAAGTTTGAAATGGAAAGGATCAGTGGAGGATGGTAACTGAGAGGCCTAAAGTTGCTCATAAAAACACTACAAACAGGGAATGACATCTACAGGGTTTGATCCAAAAATACCTTCTCCATCCTAAGGTTGTAAAACTTGACTAGGCCACTATGATGGAGTGATGCCAAATGGTGAAGGTGACACTCATAATCTAAAAGACTATCAAGACAAGATGATAAGTGGTGTCATGTTCCTCAAACTCACCTACAGTCCGTACAAGTTGCCTAGACATCCACCTACAGCAGGCAGTGACCTAAACTTGATGTATAGGTGGTGTTTTAAGGCATGAAAGGGGAATAGAAGTATGGAATATATGCTAAATAGACCTCATGCTTAATAGAAAGTCTTTAAACACCATGATTAATCTCAGTTAAGGCTAATACACACCTACAGGAATCTTAAGGGCAGAGTTTCTCAATCATGAGGGAAGAACTCAATCTTATGAGTTCAAGGTGCTTGTAAAGCCATTAGGAGAAGTTGGAATGATGAAACAAGCTTGTGAACACCTTCCTCAGAGCCATGATGACCTCTATAAGCTTTTGGATGTGTGAAACAAGCCTACACAGGGTTTTCCAAGCCAATTTGCACCTACAGCCAACTATGTTTGACTATGTTGACAGTGAGCTAGAGAGAGAGGTTCCTTGTTGATTGGTATTCTCCAAACATGAGTGGAAAGGTCCA
Organism: Torreya grandis; assembly: GCA_037957365.1. Taxonomy (NCBI): domain Eukaryota; kingdom Viridiplantae; phylum Streptophyta; class Pinopsida; order Cupressales; family Taxaceae; genus Torreya; species Torreya grandis. Next base: position 2,135,788 of record JARHVA010001602.1, read on the forward strand.
AACACTTAACATGATATAAGAAGGTTGTGAAAGGTCTGATGTATATATCCAAAGCCAAATTCAAGCTAAGGAAACCTACAGGTATAAGCATTGGAGTAGAACACAGTCAATCATGTTAAAACTCAGTCTTGAGGATTCAAAGATGAGAAGGATATGTAGAAAGTTTCAAATGGTAAATGGACCTAGAACACTCTCATATTGATCATGATAGTCTATAGAGCCTTGTTGACATGGAATACAAGCAAAGAGAAGCCCTTTTAAATGCAATACACAATCCACTTTGGAAATTTCTACACACAGTCCTTGTGCATAGAAACCATTCTTGGAACTTGAAGCTTTGGATGGTCAAATGACCTGAACAGGGGCTAGGGTTTTGTGTATAGGGTCTCTAAGACTTGAAGAAGATCCTAAGACACTCATCTTGCCTGAGAAAATAGGGGAAGTACCCCTTGTTTTGTCTCAGACAAGGGGTACTTCCCCTCATGCATACACTGGCAGGTTTTGGGAGAAATTGATGAGCGATGGACCAAGTGATGTTTAAACCTCTCAAGGAGTTGTGTGGAATTGGATAGCACCAAGGATAATGTGGAGAACACCTCATAGGAGTATGGAACCTGTCAGGATGATCTAAAATGCTAGAGTTGCAGTCAGGCTTAAGGGCAGGGTTTTGACCTACAGGCCAAATGGAAAGTCAATCCTACTTGCAACCTTGGCAGAGCATTCTAATTCATTTGTGTATGCTCATAGGGTCATAACAGAGGTGATAAAGCTGATGGAATGCAAAGAAGCTCAATTGGAAGGTCTAAAACACCAAAAGTTGCAAACAAGCTACAAGACCAACATTAGGCCTAGTGTCCAAATGGGAGGTCTTCCACACTTATAGCATGAGATGAGCTATATAACCTGTTGAAACATGTTCATAGAGTCATTCTAGGTATGTGCAAGCTTTCACATTGCAAAGAAAGCATCAAGAAAGTCACTTTTGGCTCGAAAAGCAACTCAGACCTGCGAAGAATAAGAGAACAAGCTCGATAGGCCAAATTCCAATGCTCATATCTCTCATGAGGCCTTGCAAGGATGCATGCATGGAGTTTAGAGGTGTTAGCAGGGTCCTTGAACATCATCCTTGAGGAATTTTTTTGCAAGTTGGACGTCAGAGCTTTATGAACAAAGCTTAAGAGTCAAAAGAGACCTAAAACTCTTGCAAACCCTTAGTCAAGACCCGATTGGAGAAATGAAGCTAGAGATGCATTCTAATGGAATAGTTTGCTGATGAAAGTTATTGAAGCTTGCAGAGAACTCACTCAGGCTCCCTCCCATATTTTTTAGTTGTACGGACTTGTATGGACAGGGTACAAAACAAGCTTTTCTTGACAGTTTTGTGCATTGTGCAGGCTACAAGAGGAGTTTGAAGATGAAATCAAGTTTGGAGGGAAGCTTAGGACTTGTACTAACTCCCTATGGTCATTTCATTCCAAAAACAAATTCTTAAGTGTTTAAACAATAGCTCTCATCTCAGCCAGTCAAAACTGGCCTAGTCGACAAGCTAGTGAGAAGGGCGAAAAACTTCATGTGAGCTGATTTTAAAGCATGTCTAATGCCTCTAAAGCCATGGAGGGTCTTGGCCAAATCATGAAGGCAGTTTTCTAAGCCAAAATGAGGAGTTTCATGCCACTTTGCAAGAGTTTGATGACTTTGATGAACACTTATATCTTCTGACCTTGCATGGTTCGTCCCATATCCTCTTCTCATGCAAAAGTAACTGATTTTCTCAACTTGACAAGTGTCCTTGTGACCCTTGGACTTCTCTCTTCTCTCTCTCAAGTTCTATAAGAACTAGTCATTTTGGCCATTGTAACTTATGCTCCACCTGAGTATGGCGAAGCCCTGCTCATTTGCATACCATGTGATCAATAAGACTATTGATTTCTTATCTCTTCATGACTGTTCATAGTGTGTTCTCCTTGAATGTTGGATCTTGCTTAGTAAAGACTATGGATTCCTTAGCATGTTGTCTCATTCTTTCATCCTATTTGCAATTGGAAAGCTTCTTCTTGCAGGGCATGTGAAGTGTTCTAAGAATGTCAAGGATTGAGTGAGTTAGTCTATTCATTAGTGCCATTCAAGGCCTCTTGTCTAGTCCTCCTAGCTTTGCACATTCATCCATACTTCATAATGTAACATTGATGTGAGAAGATGTAGATTGAAAGAGTGTATGTTCAGTTAGTCCTTTGTTCTCATGTGTAACATGCTGCTGGTTGGAAGTCATCATCTTATTTGGTGTTTCAACTCCCTTAGGATAGTTTGCTTTCAATTATCTCTCTTTTTTTTCCTCCCAAAAGTTTAAGTGTAGTTGTAATCCAAAGTGGTACATCAAGGGAGCTAGCCCTATCTAGAGATTCACCTCATCCTTAGGCTACCCACAACCATAGAGGTGTTTCCATTGTGCCACTTGGATGAGGAGAGCTTAAGCATCCCCTCAAAATGTGCAAATCCAAGTGACAACAAGTTTCATATCTTGCTCTTTGTGCATTAGTAGATAGATCTGTTCTTTTCCTCCAAGTGCTTTGCACATTGTTGTTGTTAGTCGTTTTGTTCATAGTTTAAGTTGTTGCTTTGTCTTTTGTTGCTTCATCGTTGTTTGCCCTCCCCATTACTCCAAGAAATGTCTTCGGAGGTTAAGCATAGTCTATTTGTAAGTAGTTTTCATTTGAGCAAGCTGCACATTGTTGTTGTTAGTCGTTTTGTTCATAGTTTAAGTTGTTTCTTTGTCTTTTGTTGCTTCGTCGTTGTTTGCCCTCCCCATTACTCCAAGAAATGTTTCTGGAGGTTGAGCATAGTCTATTTCTAAGTAGTTTTCATTTGAGCAAGCTTTGATCACGGTCTAAGTTCTTTTGCATAGACGGGCATGCAAGCCAGCTGAGTCGCCAAAATTGTTGGCCATTTTAGCCCACATACCAAGCTTCTGCCTAGTTTGAACAGGGGAGCAAGGCCTCAGTTGATAAATGGATCAAGTGGTTTTGAAGCAAGCCAAATGTTGCAAGTGAATGGATCCCAGAATATTTTCATGGTGCAAACAAGTTGAAGGAGCAGGTTCAAAGAAGCCTAAGTTTTACTTAGGAAATATTTTTAGCTTTCGGCTAAGTATAGCATTCAAAATTCCTTCGGAGGGAGTGTTTCCCACAAAGCCCGCAGTAAAGTACAAGTCTAATTCTTTCGGGGGTTTTGTCCCACTCCCTTTTGACTAAGTGTTTATTTCGTTTGGGACTCTATTTCACTTAGTGTTTATTTCTTTCAGGACTCTATTTCACTAAGTGTTTTATTTCTTTCAAGGATTTTGTTCGGGCTAAGTGTTGGAATTTTCTCGGACATTTTGTCTGAAAGAAAAGTTTTGAGGACTTATTCTTACGGGGACAGTGTTGTGCACAAAGCTCGAAAGGTATTTCAATCGGACAAAAAGCCCGAAACAAAACCCTAAAGGGTATCTGACGTCAGCAAAGTGATCCGATTCGGAGGCTCCGAATGGCACTTTTTCGACAAAGTGTCCTTCCCAAAAGGCTCAGTGCAATTCTCCTGAAGGATCTTTTCTTCCGGTAAAATGACCAAGGCAAAGTTTCAGAGGTTATTTTTCTAAAAGGTTGGTCCTTTATTGAAATCCTGAGGAGCACTTTTTCAAGTGCCCTAGATAGTTTCCCCAAAGGGTACTTTTCTCGAGCAAACGGACCAGAGCAAAAGCCCCAAGGGTCTTTTCATAGGGAAGTGACCCAAAATAGAATATTCGAAGGGCACTTTTCAAATTCCCAAGGGGCATTTTCTTGGCAAAATGGACCAAATGGAATTCCCGAAGGATCTCTTCAAAAAAGTGGTCATTTTAGAAAATCCCGAAGGGCATCTCTTCGATCAAAGACCCATAGGCATTTCCTTTGGAAGAATTGTCCCGTAGCAAAGGGACCCAAAGAAATACTTCCGAAGAAATAGCTATTTGGATTTGAAAATCCAAGGACGGTCGCAGAGCCGTCAAGTTTAAGATCATGAAATAGCCATTGGCATTGAAAAAATCGTCGAAAGGGGTCCTCGACTGAGTGCAAGCTTAACAAGTGTCACGATCTAGGGAGCCAGATCAAATCCAACAGTGAGCGATAGCAAACAGGATAATGGGCCCAGTTTGGATCAATGGCGTGTGTTCAAACACGGATTTCAGATCAACGACACGTGTTCAAACGCAAATTTCAGATCAACGGCGTGCGAGCAGTTCAAAGAGTTAGCGAAGCTCGAAAGCAAAGGTGCAATGGACAAGTGGCACAAGACACGTTCAACTGGCAGAAGATCGACGACTCGTGGGCATCCGTGCACAGGCAGGTCGACGGAGGGAGATGAGTCAAGGAGTCAAGGATCTGGATCAAACATCAACCAATGAAAGTAAAGGTCGAGAGCAAGAGAAGCCCAAATGCCTTAGGTAGAAGTCGAAGAGTCGATTTTCGACTAAGGCAAGCAAGCATGATGGAGCCGAGCTCAAGCAAGTTTCGGTTGGAGCCTGTTGTCCCCCAAAAAAATGTCACTCTTTTTGGGACAACGTATGAGCCATTTTGGTCCTGCAAGACCAAATTTGCCTCTTCCCTTTTCAAAATTTCCTCTGAGCTTTCAAGTTCCTCATTTTTCAAGATTTTCCAGAAATCTACGGACTCAACATGCTTGAAATTAGCAGGTTCAACTGTTTCAATGGCTTCTTCGGACGAGTTCAATCAAAAGGGGCGAGTTTCCAACACTTGGGCATTTTCAGGTTTGGTTCAACGCCTTGGTTCAACCAAAAAGGGGCTCATCAGTCGGTTCAAAGCAAACGTTCAACGTGGTTTAAGAAACTGTTTCAAACGATCAAGACTCAGCCGAAACAAAGACATTGAACCGTTGAACCAAAGTTGGTTCAATCGGTCGGTTCAATCAAAATGGTTCAAAGGAGCGCCCCGAAAAGAATGAGTCAAGTGGAAGCCGCCACATGTCGGCTGCCGAACCCCATTGCACTTTGTTTCGAATCGCAACGGAAGACGCCACCTGTCCCTGCTGAAGCTTGTCGGAAGCCTCCAAGCGTCTCCATCCAAAGCTTCGAAGTTTCAATAGTTTCGAAGTTTAACGCGCAGGTATTTCTTTTTTACGCAGGTTTTTGTCTAAGTCTCAAGAAGCCGCGAAACGTGCCACGTGTCCCTTGCAAAAGTTCGACGAAAGCCGACAAGTGTCAATCTCCGCAATTTCTCCCTCCTGCTTCTTGTTTTCATAAAGACTGTGGTGGACCCCCAATGAGCTGCCGTAGAAAAGCGGAACGCGCCATGTGTCATCATCTGCCTGACTCTCCAAAGATAAGCGGAAGCCGCCACCTACTCATTTATAACTCTGCGGAGAGCGACACGTGTCTGTGTCCGAGTTTCGAACGAGTTTATAAGCTTCTCCTAAGCATTTTTCCAAAGATAAGTGGAGACCGCCACGTGTTATCATCCGCGTGAATCTAAAATAAGTCCCCAGTGTTTTCAAAGGCCGCTAAAGCGCAGCGGAGACCGCCACGTGTCATCTTCCGCCGGACTCATAAAAAATGTTTCTAAAGCCTCTAATAGCAGCGGAAGTTGCCGCATGTCCTCCCCTGTTTCTAAGCGGCAGTTGTCGCGTGTCCTCCCCTGTTTCTAAGCGGCAGTTGTCGCGTGTCCTCCCCTGTTTCTAAGCGGATGCTGCCACGTGTCAATCTTTCAGCGGAAAGCGACCAAAGAATAGAGAGGCAATTTAAGGACTCGATTCAATAGCCAAAAAAGGAGGAACAATGAAGAAAAGAACTAGAAATATCCACACATGAGATATGTTTCAAACGACGGCAAACTCGAGGACGCCAAATTGGTGGCAATGAAGTGTCTGTTTATTTTTGCAGACTTAAGTGCGAGAGCCCTAATCGCTGCGAAGCGGAGGAAACAATACGAAAGATCTGGAGTGTCAACACAGTGTTTAGATCCGATAGACCTCTTGAACCTAGAAACGTGGATGCGGATTTCTCAAACCTTTAAAAGACACGACTTGTTCGGGAATAAAGGCAAAGTGAACAACGGTGCAATCAAGAGAGGAAACTAAGAGGATCATCCAGTTCCAGGGGATGACAGTCGAGTTAAAATACAAAACTGAAAGTGCATTCAAAGCATGGCATGCGCTGCATGAGCTGTTCCATGGGATAAACGTGCCAAACCTCTCTCGACCTCTATATATTGTAATCTCTCTGATTGTTATTAAGGAGATTTTTTCTTGCCATAGAAGCAAAAACTCTGCCCAAATTGAAAGGCATTTACTGAGACTTTGAGCTCAGATTGTTGATCATTTTTCTTCATTTGAATAAGAAAGCAAGTGACCTTTTTGGACTTTGTGATGAAAATAGCATGTGTTATTTAGGGAATTGTTCGTATGTATGTTTCCTAGAAGCGTTCTTGTTTATTTGATCTAACAAGCAGAACTAGTAGAAGTGGTTAGAAAGGTGTCCTGGAGACCAACTATGGGACGACTTTGTGCCCCCACAAGTACCTTCAGTGTGTTTGTATTTTCTTTTTCCTATGTAAAGGACCTTGGGACGACTTTGTGCCCCCATTGTTCTTCATATCTCTCTCGAGCAGTTAAGATGGAGACTTTGTGCTGCATCTTATATGCTGGTTACTTTGTACTTTGGTTACTGGTTACTTGCTCTTTGAAAAGACTCATGTTGTTTCCTGCAAGAATACTTCTGAAAGAAGAGAAGTGCCTTCAGTGTTTCCCAGGATTTCTCCTCTGTTTGTTAGCATCATCTCTGAAAAAAGAGAGATGGATGGTTTGTCCTATCTTTGTGTCTTATTTTCTGCTTATATATATATATATATATATATAGCTCCGTATACTTGATAGGGAACCTTCTCTTGATGAGAGGAGAGATTTATCCCCTTTTGATGTAGTAAACCTGCACATCTGGCCGATCAATCTCCCTATTGCTCTGGTGATAGGACTTATTTTGCTCACCAGTTAGCTGGTCAACAAAATATTCACCCAACAGAGCCAAGAGCGGACTTTTCAGGATCGGATGGCACCATTGAAGACTTGCAAGATGAACACAGACTTTGGCGACCGTTGCCAAAGCCAACTGCCTGAAAATGATCCTTCTCCCACTTTGGCACACATCAACACACCAGTCATGAGCAGTTTCATGCCAAGACAAGGTGAAAGCAACTTGATCCCACCGTTGCAACCACCATGGAGCATCACAAAGAGGATATCGTAATGATGCAACAAACTGGGGTGACCTAGATCAATCAAATGGTCCAAATGAGCATATTTGCAGAGGCAATTGTATCTGCTTTTCAAATGGATTTGAGTTGTTTTGACTCCCTTTTGAGCGCCAAAACCCCCCTCTCTCTTGCTTCCCTTCTACTATAAATATAGCCTTCGAGCTATTATTTTTCATCCCTCAAGCTAGTACGACTAGACTATGCCAGAATTGTATTCGACCCATCTTGGAGTAGTGAATAGAGTGTTTTGCAGTCATTTGTTAATCGGTATTTAGTGTTATGTGTTTGTTTAATATGCAACTATGAAGCTATCTTCATTTTGTATGTCCAAACTCAACCTAGGTGCTACAAACCTTCTTCGCAGGTCGTATAGTGTGTCTTAGCATTGATCTCTCAAAGATAGTGTCCAGCCAAACTTAAGTGTCTCTAACCGGACCTTATTTTCATTGCTCCCTATTATGAGTGCATCAAACAAGGCTCTATACGAAATACTGTTGCATAGAAAAATAGTGAGCGTTGCATTATTTTCTTTCATATTTCGTTAGTGTGTTAAAGAGTCCAAGTTCAAGAGTGGATCTATTAAATTTCTTGGTGCATCACCACAACTTAGAGTAGGATTCCATTTTATGCAACTTTCTCCCTTTTCACCCCAACCAGTTTTAGGTTTTAGAAGCAAAGGTCCAAAATGATGCATCAGAGGAGCTTGCCTCGTTAAAAATCCTAGTGGTCTGGTCTAAATATAGGCAACCCACAGCCTTAGACCATTCCCATGTTAGTCTAGGTATGGGTCAGACTTGAACAAATCTGACCCCTATTAGGGTGTTATTCTGGATAGCTAACAGTACCTAAATGGAGGGAGGCGATCCATCCTAATCCCCACAGACCCTAAGAGGTCAGAAACCCCTGTATACCAATAGCGAACACAGGTCGGGGGAGCCGAGAGGGCAATAGTCTATGAAGAACAGTAAGCTAAAAATGGATATCTATCACGCCCACTCACTGAATTAGCAAAGCTCCGAATGCGATGCAAGAAAGAAATCAGATCAAACGTAGTCTCCAAGCGGAAGGGTCGGGCTCCAAATTCTACAAGGATAATGTGTTGGGGAACTGTCTGCTTACACCTGATAATGCGGCAAAGGAGAAGTGTTTGGACCCTCTCAGTAGCAACCCAATCAACCTCAAGCAAAGAAGGCCCCCAAACCACAGATCCATAAAGAATAGTAGGTCTGATAAGTGTATCCATGAGGGACATCTTGGATGAGATGTCATGAAAGTGATGTCGAAAACATTGTCTCTCAAGAAGGGCTAAAGAACCATATCCCTTGTTGATCCTAGGCTGACGGGCCTGCTTCAAGCTGAAACGTGGTCCAGAAAATTGCACTCCCAAATAAGTATGGGAAGTGGTGATCTCAACCTCCTTTCCCCTAAAGAAGAAATTGAGGTGGGAAGTCTTCAACCCATTAAACACCATAACCTTGGTTTTCCCCAAGTTAATTGTCAACTACCAGAGATCACAGAAGAGAGCCAAGGCATCCAACTGCCACTGCAAACCCTCAGGAGATGAAGCTACGAGGACCACATCATCCGCAAACAGAAAAATAGAAATCAGAACCTGGTGAAGAAGACACCCATCACTACCCTGAATATGCTTATGAAGAAAGGTCTCTAACTCATCAATGTATATCCCAGATACAAGAGTTGATAAATTTTGTTGGCTATATCATTCCTATTGAGGAAGTTATGGGCACCACAAGAAGACCTCATGGAGACGTTTACATGAATATCAGAGTAGCGCAGCCTAAGCATGGTGGAGTAACTTCAAATTTGGATATTTGTACAAAGGATCATCAACAAGATATGAAAGAAGCAAGTGGTGATAGTATCCTATCATTAAATGTCAAAAGGAACACACTCAAGACAGCTATGAGTCTGATTTTCAGCCTTGATGCTACTGTCATTACTATTATCAGCCACCGCATTACTTCATTTGCAATCATACAAGTGGATTTGTAGGGATTTCCAGTCATGGGAAGGAGTACTTTTCAGTTTTTGACTGATAATAGGGAGTTTTCAGCCCTTGCAAGGCTGCCCACCAATTATACATTGATCGCACTATGGAATTTTGCACGAGTTTTTCATCTTGTATCTGTTACACTATCTTTATCTTGCTGGTTTTGATGATTTCAGTCATGAACAGCTACAAGTTTGCACGTTTTAAGGGAGTATCAACGTCGGATGAGGTTGGTAGGAGGTCTCAGCTGAAAGGAACCATCATTTCAGCCACCCTAGTTCTAATTTGGATTAGATACCAGTTGGTCCGTGGATGCTGTAACTTGTTTCCAGCCCATACACAGTCCAATTTGCGCCATATTTTGGAAGGTACAGCTTGCAACATTATGAGAGTATCCATTGGAAATTGAGGTTTCAGTTATGAAGCTCTAATAAGTGTTATGGATTCTTCATCACTTTGAAGAAGCCAAGTAGGGCAACAAAAACACAGTGGTGAGAACATGTGGCAGCTGTTGGCCTTGTGGGAAGTCAGAATATAGAATTGCAAATTCCCAAGGATGATTTGGGATCCGGTTATTGCAAAGATGATCAGATTGGATGAGTCAAAGCAGTTGAACTTGTAATTGCTTGATGGCGAGCAATTTTGTGAAGAGTGGACTGTCATGTCCCTTTTTCGAAATATTATTATTCATTGTTCATGATTGAAATTAAAACCCTTTTTCTAGAACTTGAGCATTGGTTCAACTTCTAGACCTAAGGACGAAAACCCTACAGGTATATACATGATCTAAGGGCGAAAACCCTATGTTCCTTCGAGATAATTCCAACCAGGGATTACCATTGCGCTAACAGGAATTACAAAGGAATTTTCAAGGATTCACTGCTATTACCCCTAGGCTGTTGTACCATCAGTCAGAAATGTGGATTTTAGAGAGTGGCATCACATGCCACAGCCTCCATTTGTATTTCCTTCCCTCCTGCTGCTGTACAGGACCAAATTGTGGTCATTGGGGACAACTGGGAGCAAATCATGGCCCTATGTTGGTTGACTGGGCACAAATTTGGTGGTGGTTGACCATTCCGTGGGAGAAAGGCTCCATTGGGGGACTGTCGTAGCTTTCCTTGTGCAGCTGTATTGATTCCAACAACAGCGGTCCACATCTACAGTCAGTGCTGATCCTTTGGAAACAATTGTGCACTAATTGGCTGATCGCTGACCTGGGCTCATACCGTGGAGCCTTTCCAGTTGGTGCTACAGTCCAAAAACCCTAATACAGGTGGGTAATTAGCTTACAGAGTAATTACTAGGGCTGCCGTGGAAGATAAAAGAACTTTGGCACTGCAATTTGGACTGCTGTACATCACAGTCAACCTTAAGACTCAAAGGCATCCTGCAAACGGCACATGATGGGGAACAACTCTTGCAAACACATTTGTCGCTGCTGTACATCAGCATCTAGAACTCTTCATTCCATGTAAGAGTTTGTTGTTCACAATTATTACACAAGTGTTCACAATTATTGCTATATTGACTTTGTATCCACCATTATTTTATTTGATTGTTGACTGGAATAAAGATCACGACTTGGGTTTTCAGTGTTATGTGTTGCATGTGTTAGTTTAGCCTTTGAATATGAATTTCCAGAATTGATTATAAAAGTCACTATTCATAAAATCACCTGAAAAGGAGCATTACAATCACCTAAAAGGCATCATATTCCTCTTGCTATTCTTCATTGGTCAATTCAATGTCCTACTTAAACTTTTATAGCTGGTCAGTAAACTGTAGCTGACATAATGATTAAATACTCCACAAAATGTTCATTTTTTTTATTTGGATTTTTCAGTTCTTGGAAATAGCGTCCTATTATGACCTGGTATGGAGATCTTGGTTGGGCGCAACTGTGGTGTATAGGCTTTAGCTGAATAATTTTTATATAATGTACAGCTGTAGCACCTCAATTGGAAGGAAATAGATCTTTACACATGTTTAATTGACAAATTCCTCTCCTCTTGTTGTTTTATCCTGTGCTTTGGATGTGGAATGGGGTTGGGGCGTAGCTGTGAGGGGAAGATAGAAAATTTGAGTAGATAAAGACACGTACAGCTGTAGCATTACCCTTTTGTTATTAAGCTGAGTGAAATAATAGTCATTACGTTGAATTATAGTTGGGAGACTGATTACAGCGTTTCAACATTTAGTGGTATTGTTGGTTTTATCAGGTTATTTCACTATGGCATTGGACTAGCGTAAAGAACATGACTGTAGTAAATATCTTCCTTAAGAAGTTTACTCTTATTGCAGTTGTTCGGTTCTATTTACAATTCAATCATGACTCATATAGTGCTTTGGTTATGGCATTCTAGATTGATACAATTGGTCAATACAGGGGTTAGGGGCATCACGAAAAGTTGTGAGGTGTTAGAACTTAGAATAGTTGAAAATAACCTTTGGAGTTATCACATATTGAAGTTATCCATTCTGATTATTCGCGAAGTGTAATTTTGAGTTAAAGACAATCTAGAAGGTGTATTGATTCTAGAATCATCCTATGTGTATGTATTGACATGAATGAACCAATGCCATCCACATTTTCTAGTATTTTATCCTTTTATAGACAGAAATAAATAGTTGCTTTAACTTACAATTGAGTTAAATATTATTTGTTTCCTTGCATAGGAGTAAGAAGCTTCTTTTCATTGTCCATATCTAATTTGGTATGTTTATTATTTGAATAATTTGATGGATATTGTAGTGAATTTACTTGCCAGCGTAATGCTGACCCCCTTCTTGATGTAATCTTAGTGTAGGGTACAGCTGGAAATAAAATCATTTGAGTAAAGGAAATTTTGATTTTTATATACTTTTCTAGGTTGTTTATTATGCGGAAAATGAATCCCTGTCTCATTCATAAATAAGACAAGATTGTACAAGTTTCTTTCTTTTTCTGATATCTATTGTGGATTATTGAGTTACACGGAAAGATACCTATTTCTAATTGCTTTAGATTATTGAAAACTTGACTTCTTTGATTAGTATTTGGTATTCTGTGACAATATTATGATGTAATCTTCATGCTTAATAAATGACAGTTTAAGCTAAATAAAGGATTCTTGTCGGAGAAAAGATGTTGATCACAAGGGTAGACAATTACCATTGACGAAGTTCAACAATTAGGATTCTAAAGTGATTGTTAGCTTGTTATCTGATACGGAGGAAGGCCATAGTCCAAATTGGCGAATCACGAGAGAAGTATGGAAAATTAAAAGGCTGCAGGAACAGTTTCAAGAAGTGCATTTCAGCCATATTCCCAGAGAGAAACAAAGTGGCGGATGGGCTAGCCAACTGGGCTCTAGATAACCATAATCTTGTCTGTTACGGTCTGCCACCTCTATGGTGGTCGAGCCAAGGTCCAGGAAGACATGAGAAACATTCTAAATTCAGATTCCTTATAATGAGTGATTCTAATTTTCCTTTGTTGTATACTGCTCAGGCTTTGACAAATAGTTTCAGGCCTGGCATAGTCGAATTTGTACTCTTTGAAAACTTTATAATATGAATGTGGGTTTTTTTTTTTAAAATAAGTGATATACAACTTAGTATTATGAGCAGGGTTTAGACAACCATCTAGAGTGAGTAATTTGACCTTCGTATTGAATTGTGAAGCTTTAGAAGTTCTCGTTTGTTAATTTCTTGTTGACAATTTTGCCCTACAGGCCAAATTGTCACCATTACCATTCGAAACTTCGCTCACCATGACCATTTGCCTTGAAAACCAAGGCTTGACCCTTGAGAAATCGAGGATAAGTCACTTTTGTGCAGGTACAGGTGTATTCCCATCGGGCAATGATCATTTCTAGCACTTATTGAGCAATTTGGATTTGACAGGGTGCATGTCTTATTAGCTTTTATAAGCTGAAGCAGTCGATAAGCCCAATTGAGTCTACAAATGCAATTACGAGTGGATTGGGTTTTGCGAGGTAGTTGTCTTATAAAGTTTTTTAAGTAATGGAGCTTGTAAATCCCGAAAGGGTCTTGGGCAGGTGATTTCTTTCGGAGGACTTTTTCATTGGCAAGGTTGACTTTTCAAAAAGTTCTGAAGGGTTATTAACGAAAACCCTGAAAGGTATGTTTTAAGGAGAAGTGCCCTTGCAGAGGGCATCTAGGTGTTGCATAGGGACGTTTACAATTTCCCTGAAGGGTATGTGCCCTTGCGGGAGACACTTTAAGCACGAAGAAGACCTTGGCAAAAGTTCTGAAGGATAAAATCAATTTTTTTGAAAGACAACTGCCCTTGCAGAGGGCACTTGGTCGATGGTAGGACCCTTTCAAAAGTTCTGAAAGGCACTTTTGAAGACGAATAGCCCTTGCAGAGGGCACTTATGCAGTGAGGTGGCCTTTACAATTCTTCCGACGGGCACTTCTGGAAGAACATACCCTTATGGGGGGCACCAAAGCCAAAGACAGGGTTTGGCTTTGGGACATTTCAAAAAAAGACCCGACAAAGGATATACCCAGGGAAAAGCCCGATGGAAAAGACAAGGCCACGAGCAAGGAACAAAACCCTGAAGGCTAAAGCGTGAACAAAGCCAAAACAAAGAACAAGCCGCGGAAGAAAGAACAGAGTCCTTCGGACAATTTGTCTGAAGGACATATACAAAAAGCCCTAACCTGACTGCGAAAGCCATAAACAAAATCCGTGGGAAAAGATGACCCGGAGAATCAAAACACATATGTTAGATGCAGAAACCCGACGAAAATACAAGATGAACATGCGCATGAACAATGGCATAAGAGAAGATTCGTAAACACAAATACAGACGGTGAATATGCCTAAATAGTCCAAGAATACAAGAGCATCCAATAGCCATGTACAGGAATAGACACGTCCAAATTTTACCGTTCTAACATGTCACCTTCAGTTCTTAAACAGAGGCTCGCTTTGCATGAGGACTCGAGTAGTGGAACAGTGGAAAGCTTAAACAAAATAAATTTCATGCACACACTCTTGTTTGTCTCAAAGCTTGAAACGTTCTGACAGTTCAAACGTGATTCTTAATTTGGCATTTGCATTGATTTCATGCAAAGGGGAGACTTTCAAACGTTCCAGCAGTTCGAGTGGATTTGACTACTCTTGTTTTGGAGTTAACCGGTTTTCAAGTCAAGACATTTATTCGTAAATTTCATGCATCCAAAACTTGTCTTCTTCTTTTTCAACGCAAAGAATTTTCATGCGAGACAAAATAGACTTTTGTAAAGGCTGAGTTGGTTTGAGTTTACTCTCTCTCTATTTTCCAACGCCAATCTCTTGGCTTTTTGTAATTTTCTATATTAATGGCTTTTCAACCTTGTAAAAAATGCATCCCTCTCTTGGTAACTTTAATCAATAGAAAGACTGTACTTTCAGATTTCAAGTGCTGGCATAGTGTACATTCATTCAGCAATTTGCATACGTGGTAGATTTCTCTCCCTTCTCAAATTCTGATTCGTACCTAGTTGCTAGCTTATCATGTTATGCAGGTCATGTTCAGTGCTTTATATGTCTTTCGTTGAAGCTGTAAGTGGATGTTAGGTAGCTGCAAAGTGTCTTGTATCAGACCTATCTCCATAGTTTTCCCTCACGTTTTTGTCATTGGACCGAACCTTCTCATGAAATACTTATGCATAGTGATCAATTGAAATCAAATGTCTTCATTTTTCATTATTTGTTCAGTGTTCAAAGTTCCAAGTAGGGTGGATCAACATTCTGGTGTATCACCATCATTAGGTAGGATTTCCCTTTCAAGCTTCTTTCTCCCTTTTCCATGGTAGTCTGCAACACAGAGTAGAGATCCGCATTGATACACCTAAGGGAGCTAGCCCTCATAATCTAGAGACTCAATCCACTTAGCAGGTCACCCACAACCTCGGATTGTTTCCATGTTCCAGTAGACCGTGAAGGCTTAAAACTACCTTCACAAGGGTGCAGGTTCTGATTGACAGCAGTTCTCAGTGGGATCACCTACTTCTATGTGAGACCCTTTCCATAAGGATAGGCATGAGATGCATGTCTTCTAAAACCTCTGTGTGAGGCGAAAAGATGATTGATTAAATCTTCCTTCGTTAGAGAGTTGATATGTTGAATAACTATCTGTATTACTGAAATCCAGTATGAGCTAGTTGTTCCAATCACCTATTTAAGATCAGTTTTAACCAGCTCAGTTCTCGACTCAAAAAAGAATACCACAATCACAATTTAACTAAAGCTAAGACTTGTAACCCCTTCCTCTACCATACAAGAATTGAATACACCAGCTAGAAGAATTATTACCTTAATTGAATGTCGATATGTTGGTCCAATTCTGTAAGGCAGTTGTTGAGAATTGTACTCCCTTGCTCCTTTTGATCTGCGAAGTGGCTCCAGAATTGAACCGTTTTAAATGGCTAGGTTGGAGGTTTCTCAAATCTGAATACTATTACTAATTCCCCTTAGCTTTATATTATTCGAAAGACTTTGTTTTTGCTTGGTTTGGGTCGTTTTCTAATTTTGGTAAGTCATTTTCTCAACCAATTTATCCTATTTTTGTGTAAATCAGCCCCGAACAGCTCGGAATTGGAGGTTGTCTGCAACCAAGTTTTGAAACCTTTTCCTTTATCATTTGAGACCTAAAAACAACAACCAGTTCTATTCTATCTTGACTGGATGTTTTGTGAACCCAGTTCCGGGTGATGCTGGCAGGAAATTGCATTGTGTTGCCCTATTTGGTTTGCAAAGTCAGTTCAGAATCGACCTGTTAAAAATAGTTAAGGTCAAGTTTTCGCAAAACCAAAGGTTGATTCTCATTCTTCTAGCCTTAGAATATCCAAGGAACTTTGTTTTTGTTCTTTTGAGATCATTTTCTATTTTTAGCGGTCCGATTTCAAACCCTGTTTGTTCTCAAAATTCTGGGCAAAACTACTCTCCTTCGCCAAAACTTGTTTGGAATGCCAATTTATTTTGGCATTTCCTTCACCTTAGAGTTGTGTTGTAAACTCAAAGGAGATCCTTTCTGCTGAGAGAATTGGTATTGGCTGTCAGATTGACCTTTCGCCTACCAGAAGTGTTTTATTCATCACCGTTTTGGAGCCACTTTAACAACGGTGAGCTGGCCCTTTTTTGGGCCGCAGAATATATGACCATATTTCGGTGCTTGTCAATTTGATTGAGTGTGCCTATCTGAGTTGGTTTACCTCACTTTGAGAATGTTCTGAGGCTGTGAAAATATAGACCTAATCCCAGCTCTCCTGTAGAGTCTATTGTCTGGTGGCACAAGCTTGCCTAGTTGTAGAGTTATGGGGATGTATTTAATGAGTCACCTATTAAGTGATGAATTTCAGCACTGCATGTGTGCGTACTTCAATCTTGTTGATTGTGATCTAGTTTGAATCTCCTAACTGCCAGGGGTGGTTGAGCAGTTCAATTTCGTTCTAAACAGCTCTGTGTGTGAATCCATGGTGAGACATGCATATACGTGTGTATTAAAAAAAAAGTGTGTTTTGGGTGTGTGGTTACAATTGTGCAAAAAAAAATTGGGCATGACACTTTGATTTTCATCATTGACACAAAGTAATGAAAGTTGGGCAAGAATGGTTGTGGAAGAATCCAAGTCAATAGTCTCTGGATGAATATCCCAAAGTTTGTTAGGCCCTCTAGTATAGTCCTCGGTCTTGTGTGATAGGATGCGCAAATTGAAATGCGCAGATACCAAAGCCTCAACTTTCTTGGATGCCAACTTGTGTCATTTAGCTAAGTGGATAAAGGCATATGTATCCAATTCCACTCTATGGAAGAATTACTAGCCACTTATTACAAAAAAAAAAGTTGTTGGAAATTTCAAATTAGTAACAATGTACAAAAATATATGGTAATGATTTAATAGAGAAATATCAAATATTTATTAAATTTTATAATTTAATTGAATACAAAAAAATTCAATTTTATTATGTACTTATGAGAGACTCTTGATGGAAATTGCTTATAGGTACTTGGCATCATGGCCATGTACATACCACCTCTTGACTGGAGTCATGTTATACTTGTCAAAAAGAGCGTCAATTTCTCTCATGCTACCTTCTAAAGCCACAAACATTCCCATTTCATTTGGACCACACTAGCTATAGATGGATTAGGAAAAAGTCTTCTGAATCCTGCCCTTGTTCCATTTGCAACTTCTGAGTCATCATATGGTGGTTGCCTATCAAGGAACCAAAGCATTTCATTGTTATAATATTTTGGATTTAGAGCATAGGCAAAGACATGTAATGGAGTGGTCATTCTCTTATACCTTTTCATGACCACTCTTAACTTCGTTGTATAAGGTTTCAAGATTTTGCTCTATTTTTGTATGATCTCTCTTTTATTTTTGAGCATGGAGTCAATTCTATTATAAATTTATCCCAGGCAAGCTTCATTTGTATATGTATATCTGATCATAGAATAGGATATCTAAAACTGAGCAAGTACTCAACGTTGGCCCACCAATCATCGTCAAGGATCTGTGTTTGCTTGCCTCGACATGGTCAAAATGTTGTTAATCACCATATTGCTTAAGGCCTCTCTTATCTTCACAAGTCGTCTCAAGATGAGCACGTGTGGTACAATTACGATAGGGGGTCTAGTCAAGATATTGTTAACGCAGTGGATTGCACCCTAGGCAGGAGGCTAAGCTCCTGCCTTTCACACGCAACAATGGAAACTCCCCTCTTGCCTGTGGGCCTGGCAAAACTGGGGGGAGAGTCTCTAGATAAGAGCTAGCTCCCTCTGATGTATCTCTAAGGTGTTGGATTCCCTACTGCTAACAAATAAATGAAAAAAGAGGGAGGGGATGAAAAGGGAGAAGGATGTTGAAAACAGAACCTAAACCTAAACTAAAAGGTGATACACCAAAAAAGTTGATCCACTCAGCCCGAACATACACTTTTCATCAAGAACCAGCTCCCATACACTTCATTTGACACAAGAAATCCTTCTGCATCAGTGAGCTACGGGTCCATGGATATACAAAGAAGAAAAACTACCAGAGGCGTCCTCAGACACACTATGGCAGCCTATTCGCAAGCACCTACACTCCTGTAGGGACACTTCTGGCTAACCTGCAAAAGGAAAGCTCACAATGCACTAGACATGTTGAAATCATCCTACGAAAGCATAAAGAAAAATGACTTAACACAGAACAAAGGCATAGACAAATACTTAAGAGCAAACTCAGAATGAAGGTAAAAATGCTATGTCTTGATTCAAGGTAAAATCCGGCAGAGTTCTGCCTTACAAACCCAGAGATTTTTGGGCAGAGCTTTGCCATACAAGCTAAGAGGATCCCCCTCCAAATGAGAAGTTTACAATATATAGAAAGAGAAGAAGTAAAGGCACCCCTTTGGAAAAGACTTTTGGCGCCCTTTGACAAGTTGGCCATGTGCATTGAGAGCATCGGGAAGAAGAAGTCACTGTTGCTGATATCATTCTTCTAGAAGAGGCCTGCTAAAACCATGTTGTGTAATCGCCGGTCTTGACTTTGGCGTTCAAACATTAATGTGGAAGCACAGGCCGCGTCTCTTTTTTGCAAACAAAACTGCCCCTTCACGCGGTTTGTCTGCTCATAAATGCAAAGTGGAGAAAAACAAGCTGCGCCGCTTACTGTTTGCGTTGTTTGATGACCACTTGGCAAGCACTGTTCCAACTGCAGGAATAAATCCCTGAGTTGACACCTCTCTTTGCCACCTGGACTGTTTGTCTACTTTTGCACTTTCTCTTCCTGGCTCCTTCGGCCCTCGGGGCTATCTTCTTGGCGGGTCGCTGAGTTCCTTGGGCTTTTCTTTAAGCTATTCAAAATCAACGGCTATTTCACCGCTTTAAATCTGACGTCTGCGCACCCGTCACTGGGCGTTTGAATTTCCAACGGCTAGTTCGCCGTGCTTGATTTTGACGTCTTCAGGCCCGTCACCCCTTGGAATTTCTTCAGTCTTTTCCTTTCCTTCGGCCTTTTGTCACTCCCTTACCTTCGGGCTTTTGCTTTGGACCCTCCCGAAGGGAACGTGTCCCTTCAGCTTTGGAGAAGTGTCCTTTCTTTTGGCCGAGAGTTCCCCGCAAGGGCACCTGCCCTTCGGGGTCCTTCGGCTCCCTTGGTCTTGAAATCCTTCGGACAAAATGTCCGAACAAATTCCTTCGGACATTTTGTCCGAATGATCTCCTTTGCTTTCTCCGCTTATTTCCTCGGCTCTTTTCACTCGGCGACTTTTTTCGTGGATTTTCTCACGGCTACTTTTCCCGCGGACAAAAAGTCCGCAAGAATTGTCTTGCTCGTTCCTTTCCTTCGGAGACTTTCTTCGGGTTTTTTACCCGCGGCTCTTTCCCGAATTTCTTCGAACTTTTTGTCCGAAAGAATTCCTTCGGACAAAAAGTCCGAAAGAAATCGCTTATGTCTTTTGCCTCGGCCCTTGTCTTTTGTGGTGGGATTTTCTTCCGAAGAAATTCTCTTCTTTGCCTTAAACAAATTTCCGAAGGAAACTTACCTTTTCGGCTTTTCTCTGTGGCCTTTTTGCAAATGTTCCCTACCCTCCGCAAGGGCACTTGAAATGGTCCATTTTGCACCTAAATGTCGAGAACTCGTCTCTGCCTGCAGAGTCCCCAGAAAACTTCCAAGACTTGTGCAAAATCGAAAAATGTACTGGCTCAGAACAGCAGGGGAAAAAGGGGGGACCGATTTTGGCCTGCAGGACCAAAATGGTCAACAAATTGGTGACTCCCAAGGGAAGCATGCCTGCTATGCTTAGAAACCAGTTGCCTTAAAGTCCATTGGGCACGGGGTCAGAACGCAGCTTGAAAAAAGGTTAACAACCCCGATAAATCCAAGATTCAAACATGAAGCTTTTACCCCAAACACAAAGGAAAACACACACAAGGCTAAAAAAACTACTTGTGCAAACTGCACTTAGGAATAACAAGGAAAGAAAATTGAAAGCAAACTACTATGTACAGCTAACTAGGTATATTTGCTTCCCTCCTGGATCAAAGGGAAAATTTCTTAAGTCCCTTCCCTGGCAAGGAAACTTATGGTGCCAGACAAGTGGCTGAATGGAATGGAGATTCGGTAACCTGCTCCTCTTGCCTGCCACCTTGATTGGCTTGCATCCAAGTGGATCAGAATCAAACATGCTCCCATCATATATGTACTCTTCTTGTTCTTGGAAGCTTGTCGAACGCTGACTCTTCATGCTGGTGCGTTTTACCAAGAAATCAATCGTTGTTGGCTCATCACCATAAGCCCTTTGTTGTGCATGGTCCCTTTGCAATGCATCATGGATTGCCTCGTCTTCTTCTGCCTCATTGAAGACTCTGTCAGACTTATCCTCTGCTCCCTCTTGGCCTTCTTGAAGAAGGGTCCCTGTTGTGATGTCTGAAATGGAATCACAAATTGATTGCTCATCCCACAGAACATCACCCTTTTGTTCAAAGCTCTCTTTTTCAAGGCTTTCCTCAAGATGGACCAGCCTCTCCTTTTCTTGCTCAAAGATCAGAGTCTCTAGTTGTTCAAAGACATCCGTCTGATCCTCCTCCAATTCAGGCTCCATGGATTGGTCATCCTCCTCATCGAAGCAATAAGGAAGTTCATCAAACAAAGGAGGAGAGAGCTCACCATGCTTACGTTCCTCTTTGTATTGCTGGAACATCTGCATGTATGCATGCCCTGCGTCTTCTCCATTGTTGATGATGTCTTCACAAAGAGCATCGATGATGATTTCTTCTTCATTGTCGCTCATGATAGCCTCCTGAGAAGCCGCAGATTGAATCTTTTCTTCCTCACTCGCCTCCTGCAAAACAAGTTCTTCCTTGAGAAGGGGTGAAGTGAAAAAACCATGTGGAAGAGGAGGCAGTCCTTGAGCTAGAATCGAATGATTCTCCTCTTTCTATTTGGTCAGCACTTCATCTATATCAGGGGTGGCCTGATAGCTCTCTTGGAGGTGTGTAGATGGGATCTGTTCAGACATGTCCATCACACGTTGGCTGAGGAATCTCTCTCTGGATTCCAACTCTGCAATTCTCCTGGCTATATCTTCTTGGAAGAGCCTTTCTTGGAGGTCATAGGAATCATCATGAGCAGGAGAAGCCTCGACTTGTTTAAGGTTTTGAGCAAAACCTTTTTTCTCCTCTTTCCTGCCCCATGATTCCACTATTTCCTTCAAAGTCAGGAGCTTTCCATCATGATTAATGATCTGAGGGAGTTGAGGAAGACTTGGAAGGGTCTATTGATGCATAGGAAGAGTTGTTTCAAATGAAAGCGCATTTTGGCACGTATAATCCATTGCTTAGAACCATGTACCTTGTATTTCTTCATATGTTTTGATCAAGCTCAAAATGTTCATGGAATCACCTCAAACAATTCTCCTAGTTACCTTTCAACAATGAGGGAAGTAACGCTGGAGTTTGAGGTGGTTTCATGACACCCTGAGCTTGATCAAAACCATATAAAAATGTGACTTCTTGATGGCACCAGGACTGCTTAACCAGTTGATTCAACTCGGACTCGCCATTGGTGTTGATAAAAAAGCCTCCAAGCTGGTTGCTTGAAGAACACACCCAAAATTCTTCAACTCTTTGGACACAACTTGTCCTAGTTGGTGCCACCGAGCGTGCCAAAAACTGTTGACACAATCGATTGTACTCTGGGCAGGAGGCTGAGCTCCTACCTTCCACACGTAACAATGGAAACTCCCCTCTTGCCTGTGGGCCTGGCAAAACTGGGGGGAGAGTCTCTAGATAAGGGCTAGCTCCCTCTGATGTATCTCTGAGGTCCTGGATTCCCTACTGCTAACAAATAAATGAAAAAAAAGGGGCGATGAAAAGGAAGAAGGATGCTGAAAACAGAACCTAAACCTAAACTATAAGGTGATACACCAAAAAAGTTGATCCACTCAGCTCGAACATACACTTTTCATCAAGAACCAGCTCCCATACACTTCATTTGACACAAGAAATCCTTCTGCATCAGTGAGCTAAGGGTCCGTGGATATACAGGGAGGAAGAACTACCAAAGGCGTCCTCAGACGCACTATGGCAGCCTATTCGCAAGCACCTACACTCTGCTAGGGACACTTCTGGCTAACCTGCAAAAGGAAAGCTCACAATGCACTAGACATGCTGAAATCATCCTGCGAAAGCATAAAAGAAAATGACTTAACACAGAACAAAGGCATAGACACATAGGAAAGTGCAAACTCAGAATGGAGGTAAAAATGCTGTCTTGATTCAAGGTAAAATCCAGCAGAGTTCTGCCTTACAAACCCAGAGATTTTTGGGCAGAGATTTGCCTTCCAGGGTAAGAGGATCCTCCTCCAAATGAGAAGTTTACAATATATAGAAAGAGAAGAAGTAAAGGCGCCCCTTTGGAAAAGACTTTTGGCACCCTTTGACAAGTTGGCCCATGTGCGTTGAGAGCATCGAGAAGAGGAAGTCATTGTTGCTGATATCATTCTTCTAAAAGAGGCCTGCTAAAACCATGCTGTGTAATCGCCGGTCTTGACTTTGGCATTCAAACATTAATGTGGAAACACGGGCCGTGCCTCTTTTCTGCAAACAAGACTACTCATTCACGCGATTTTTCTGCTCAAATGCAAAGTGGAGAAAAACAGGCTGCGCCGCTTACTGTTTGCGCCGTTTGATGACCACTTGGCAAGCACTGTTCCAACTGCAGAAATAAATCCCTGAGTTGACACCTCTCTTTGCCACCTGGACTGTTTGTCTGCTTCTGCACTTTGTCTCTTCCTGGCTCCTTCGGCCCTCGGGGCTATCTCCGTGGCGGGTCACTGAGTTCCTTGGGCTTTTCTTTAAGCTTTTCAAAATCAACGGCTATTTCACCGCTTTAAATTTTACGTCTGCGCACCCGTCACTAGGCGTTTGAATTTCCAACGGCTAATTCGCCGTGCTTGATTTTGATGTCTTCAGGGCCATCACCCCTTGGAATTTCTACGGCCTTTTCTTTTGCTTCGGCCTTTTGTCGCTCCCTTACCTTCGGGTTTTGCTTTGGACCCTCCCGAAGGGAAGGTGTCCCTTCGGCTTTGGAGAAGTGTCCTTTCTTTTGGCCGAAGGAGTTCAAGACCAAGCGAGCCGAAGGACCCGGGGACTCTCGGCCAAAAGAAAGGACACTTCTCCAATCGGACATTTTGTCCGAAGGATCTCTTCCTTTGCTTTCTCCGCTTATTTCCTCGGCTCTTTTCACTCGGCCACTTTTTCCGCGGATTTTCTCACGGCTACTTTTCCTGCGGACAAAAAGTCCGCAAGAATTATCTTGCTCGTTCCTTTCCTTTCCAGACTTTCTTCGGGTTTTTTACCCGCGGCTCTTTCCCGAATTTCTTCGGACTTTTCCTTCGGACAAAAAGTCTGAAAGAAATCGCTTATGTCTTTTGCCTCCGCCCTTGTCTTTTGTGGCGGGATTTTCTTCCGAAGAAATTCTCTTCTTTGCCTTAAACAAATTTCCGAAGGAAACTTACCTTTTCGGCTTTTCTCAGTGGCCTTTTTGCAAATGTTCCCTACCCTCCTCAAGGTCACTTGAGTCCCGAACTGCCCTCCACAAGGGCATTTGAAATAGTACATTTTGCGCCTAAGTGTCGGGAACTCGTCTCTGCCTGTAAAGTCCGTAGAAAACTTCCAAGACTTGTGCAAAATCAAAAAATGTATTGGCTCAGAACAGCAGGGGAAAAAGGGGGGACCGATTTTGGCTTGCAGGACCAAAATGGTCAACAGATGTCCTTTGTTGTGCAGCCGGAGTCGTGGCAAAAAATAACATTCATTCTTTATTATTGAATGAAAACAAGCCTTAACAGCATCTACATTCACAATGACTATACTCTACTCTACTTTATCTCTAAGCCTCTTCGGACTTTACAATCTCAATCTCTCAGTTGCAGACTCTACAGCGTTTCTCTCTAAGACCTCTCTCTACTCTATGGCCTCCTCTTACTTCTACTCTGTGGCCCCTCTTCTTATTCTTCCTTGTGGTTGTGTCTCTTTCTTTGCATTATGGTACTTCTCTTACACAATCGGCCATCCTCCACTTGGGAACCAATTCTTCTATTTTGTACTTGTCTGATATGGATCCCCTATTTTCCCTGTGGCCTTTGGCACTTCAGCTTCTCTGTAATTGATTGTAACCACATGGAACGAGATGTAGTTGAACACCATAATAACAATTCTTGTTTCTTCTTTCGCGAGCAGTTACCCATGTTGGTGATTATCTGACTCGTGGCCACTATTAATGGATAGATCTCATCAAGAGCTTTCCAATGAGACCGTCAATGTTTCAATTGGTGTTTTCTTGCAAAACTTGTGGCCGCTTGAACTTACCTATGTCGTTCCTTGTGAATGGAGATCCTTGTAGATTGTTCTATTGTGAATCGACAAGATTGTGTCATGTGGCATAATCTCATGGCCTATGTGTAATAGACATGCTTTTAACTCTATGGTCTATGTGTATCCCATAGACCCATGGATTCATTAAATCCATTTGTGAATGGGTCATGCATCCCTTTGACAGTTTCCTTTGTGTATACATAGACCCCGTGAACTCTGTGGATTTTGTGATTCCATGAAGTCCCTATGACTCCATCACTCTGTGAGGTTATTGCAAGGTTGTTTGACTCTGTGGATTCCATGATCCCATGGGGAGTTGATTATGTGGCTACCTTCATGCGATTGTGACCCTTGTCCTCTTTTCACAGACTTTATGAATTGCTTTTTGACCACTGCAACTCCGTGGGGCCTTCTCGAGGTTTTTGACCCTATGGGGTGTTCTTAAGGCCATAGATTCCGTTTGACTTTACAATTCAATTTATAAACTCGTCGCATCCGCCCCTGACTCTGTGGGCATAAAACCTAGTTTCAAATACTTAGAGGATTATGTGGTTGCTAGGAGTTTAAAGACCATGTGTGGCCTCCACAAAACTTGGGGACTTAGGGTGGCCTCTATTAGACTTTAAACTAGGCATGAACACTTTATAGAATGCCTGGCCTCATTGAGAATTAAATCCTTTGTAATAGTCCGGATATATTATTTACAAGATGACAATGAGCAATCTTTCGTGCAAGCCAAAATTGTTCTCAAGATTCAAATTGAAATAAGCAAAGCAATACAATAAATATGCCAAGATATAGTTGTTCACTTCACATTCAAGATGTCCATTCATTGTAATGTCCCCAATTTGGGACCAAAGACCACAAACAGGGTTTTCCACGAAACCCAAACAAATCTGAAAATAATACTGAATTCTGAAATTAAAATCAGCAACCACTTAATTCACAAATGCAGTAAATAAATACCTCTTTTGTTGTCACTTCCAATACAATTAATGTGAACTTGAAGCCAACTGATATTCTTCAAACACCCGAAAACACCTTGCAAACACTTGCAAATAAAGTCGCCACACTTGAAGAAATATAAGAAATAAAATCAGAATGCTAAAAACCTCAACTTGCCCTTCAACAAGCTTGCAAGTCTCCCAAAACAAGTCGCCAATGTTGGAAAATTAATGCAATGAATTCCAAAGTATAAATCAGAAAATATATGATTGTTCCTTTCAAGGTTAGAGCCCAAAAACACTCCAAAAACCCTCCTTAGGTAAATCACTCCACTTAGGAAAAATAATAAGAATTATTCAGAATTATTCACCTTGCAATCAGCCCTCAAATCACCCAAATTCAGCATGCAAACTTGATAGAAAAATCAGAATAATATAATAATAATTTTCTGAATTATTATCATAACCTAGGGCATCAAATTGACCACTCAATGGCCTCAAAATGCTACCAAGATGATTCATCCGCCCATAAAAAATTTGTATAAAATATCTCAAACCCTAGAAGAGGGTTCACTCAACGCAAGACCCTCCAAAAGAGTCCCCAAGACCTCCAAGTAATTTGCCCAAGATAGAAACCTGCAAATCAGCCGCTCTCAAGGTAATTCACCAACCTTCCCAAACAATTCGCCAACCTTCCCAAACAATTTGCCCACCTTCCAAAGACTTGCAATTTCATTGCCCTTTCCAAACAATTTGTTGCCCACAACAATTATTATTCCCTATAAACAGGTTTAAACTTCAAAAATTCATAACTCCCTCAATCCTTGGAATAATGCAAATAAGAGCTCAAACTAACTACAAAATTAATGACTACCAAATAAAAATAATTTTAGAATTTTCCTTCCATGGTAAGGCCACCAAAACTTGCTTTAAAATTCTGAAAACCCTAGTTTCTAGAATTTTCCTCCTCAAACACTGAGTTCACTCAAATTTCCAAAAGTAGGTGGTGTTCCAAAATACTATTTAGAGAATCAACACATCATAGTCCTTGAAGGGTAACATTTCTCAAGAAACTATGCCCAAATTAACCAAGCTTGACATACTTGATTAGTCCACATCAATATCATGCATTCCATCCATATCAAATGATAGCTTACCTTCTTTTTATATCCTCTTTTCTTTTAGATAACCCTCCCTTCCAAAACTTTAAAAGGACATTCCTTATAATTTAACTTTAGACCTTTTTGAATTAATTAAATAACTTGCGTCAATAAATTAGCAATTAAAATTATTTTTTGACAAATTAAATAATTATTTTATATTAAGTCCTTGCTTCAATAATTAATTAAATTGCTCTAATAATTGAAGTGATAAAAATTACTTTTCAAGCAATTTATTAATTATAAAACCCCTTAAAATAATTATTAAAATTACCTTAATTTTCCAAATGGTTAAAACCATTTTTCCGGTAATTAGAATAATTATCCAAGATAGTTCTATTTTAATAATTAATTAATTGTTTTATATTTTCGAATGATTAAAATCACTACTTAGGTAATTTTATTAATTACTAAGATTATATGAAAAGGGGATATTACATTCATATTCCTACAGGACTCTTGAGTTATTTACTACAAGACAAAAGCATTCCTACAACTACTCTTAGGAATAGGCAAATATTATATACAATAATATTACATCCCCCTCTTAATCCGCAAGGATTGTTGTGAGCCCAAGCATTCCTCTAAACTTTTTAATTTTTTCTCGCCTAAGTGTTTTTGTCAGGATGTCTGTGGGTTGCTCTGTTGTAGGACAATGTTGCAACTTGACACTATCATCTTTTACATAGTGTCGAATCAAATGAAAATTGGTATTGATATGTTTGGTTCGATGGTGAAAGATTGAATTATTTGTCATTTGAATTGAAGAAGTGTTGTCAAGCATGAGAAGTTTTGACGAAATCTAATGTTCTTGCAAATATGAAAGAACACTACTGAGCCACAAAATCTCTCTGGTTGCCTCTGAAGTGGCCATATACTCTACTTCTACTAAATAAATGATGGCATTGATTGCTTATTGGATTTCTAACTGACAACTAGTGTTCTTGAGTTCACCAAAAAATCCATAGTAGATTTCTCATCTTCATAATCACCAGCATAGTCAAAATCTGAATATCCAACCAATTTGAAGTCCCCTATCCTGGAGAATTTAAGCCCAACATTTTGTGTTCCTTTAAGATATTTAAGGACTCTTGTTGCTACCCAATGATTGTCTTTGGGTTGTTGCATGAATCTTGAAAGAACACCAACAGCAAAGGATATATTCAGTCTTGTTGTGGTCACATAAATCAGAGTTCCAATGGTTGTATGCATTTAGTGGCATCAACCAAATCTGTTGTATTTTTTTATGTCAATTTTAGATTCTATTCCATGGGCGAGCTGAAAGGCTTACAATCTTCCATTTTGAACTTGCTCAAAATGTCACCAATGTACTTTTTCTATGTGATAAATATATACTTTGGTTTTTGAATTCTTCAATATCCAAATAGTAATGAAGATAACCCAAATCAATCATTTCAAAGCTTTTCATCAACTTTGATTTGAACTTTGCAGTGTAGCATTCATTGTTCCTTGTGATGAGCAAATCATCAACATACCACCACAAATAAAAAAAATTGTCTACTGTTTTGAGTTGCATTTTCAAACTAAAAATGTTTGAAGTTCATGTTCATGAGGTGCTTAACTAGTTTATCATACCATGCTCGAGGGGCTTGTTTCAAACCATATAACATTTTTTCAATTTTGCACACCTTGTGCTCTTGGTCATTTACTGTAAAACCTTCAAGCTGTGTCGTGTACGTTGTTTCCTTGAGGTCACCATTCAAAAATGCAATTTTGACGTCCATTTGATGAACTTTTCGTTCGTTGTGAGCTGCCATAGCCAACATGGTTCGAATGGTAATCCATTTTGTTGTAGGTGCAAAGGTTTCATTGTAGTCAATTCCTTCCTTTTGATCATATACCTTTGCAATAAGCCTAGCTTTATGCTTGTCAAATGAGCCGTCAGCTTTGTATTTGTTGCGGTAGACCCACTTGCAACAAATTGGTTTGCAACCATATGGAGGATCAATCAATTTCCAAGTCCCATTTTTTACCAATGCACTGTACTCATCTTTCATTGTTTTTCTCCAAGGTTCAAGCTTCTGAGCTTGTTTAAAAAATGTTGGTTTTGAATCAAATGCAGAATTGAGTTCTTCTGGAGAATCATTCAAGATGAGCTTTTCAATCTTATTTTGAATTTCTTCAAAGAACTTGTCTGATTGTGATGCCACTGGATGTGCATTTCTAGTGCTTGTTTTCCCAACTTCATTGGGTTTGACATCATTCAATGTCTGGGTGGCCCACTTAGGCATCTTTTTCTATGGTTTAGGTGCTTCCATTTCATCTTTTAAAGTTCCTTCACTTTTTGTTCTCTGTTCTTGTCACCCTTGTTCATTGTCCAATGAAATTGAACTTTCTCCTTCAAAAGGAGTTTCATTCTCATGTATAAGAGACAATAAAGAATCAATTGATTCCAAATTTTATGTCCCCCACTCACTGTTTGGAACATCCAAATCACTCTCTTTTTAGACATCGAACTTTTCATATTTATTAAGTTGACTCAATTGTCGATCAATATTGGCTTTGTCCTTTGCAATTTCACAAAAGACAACTTCTCTTGCAACAAAAAACTTATTTTTATCATCATATAGCCTATATACCTTGGAGGATTCAAAATATCTCAAATGGATGCATTTGCGACTCTTGTGGTCCAACTTATTCCTCTTCTCTTTTGGAATCAATGCGTAACAAGTGGATCCAAAAATCCAAAAATGTCGCACTGAAGGAGGATGACCACACCACATCTCATACGGAGTCTTGAATTGAAGGGTTGTTGATGGTGATCTATTGTGGAAGTATATTGTTGTTTTAGTTGCTTTAGCCTAAAAGTGCAGATTTACACCTTTAAAGTAAAACATAGCACGAACCATATTCATCACGATCTTGTTCATCCTTTCTACAACTCCATTTTGTTGTGGAATGTGAGGAACTGTGAGATAATGTTTGATCCCATTTTGCTCAAGATAAGATTCAAACTTCTTTGAAATGTATTCACCACCATTATCAATTTTAAGTGTTTTGATGCGGGTTTGATCTTCATTTTCAATCATCATTCGAAACTTTTTGAATGTCTCGAATACTTCATATTTATGTTTGAGAAAGTATATCCAAGTCATTTTGTTGTGGTGATCAATGAACAACATGAAGTACTTATGACCACCAGCTAAGAGAAATGGAATAGAACACAAGTCTGAGTGACCCAGTTGCAAGTTTTTGTCAGCATTCCACTATGACTTTAGAAACGATTCTCTTGCGTGTTTGGCCAAAATGTAAGCTTCACACTTTTCATCAAATTTTGTGGGCAACACACAAATGTTGTTATAGTGAGTATGCCCAAATCTAGCATACCACAACATGTTTGGAGACATTCTATCTTCAACGATATGAGCATAATTCTATGAAACTAATGGCTCACCCCTGAGTTTGAGCAATTTTCCTTCCCGTATCTAGTCAAGACAACTGCATTGTCACATTTCCTTATGATAGTGACAACACCATTGTCCAACAAGATAGAATGGCCTTGTTGCCGAATGAGCACTAGAGACAACAAATTTTCTTTCAATTGAAGAAAGTATAGAACATTTTGGAGTTTGAAATCTGGAAGCCTTTGACACTTGAGTCGAATTGTACCTCTTCCATGTTGTTGCAGACTTGATCTATCTGCGAGGAATATTGGACCGCAACTTTCTTCATAAAATGTAATGTCTCCAAATGGGACAATGAGGCCTAATTGGGATTTACCCAACAAACCATTGAATTAAAATGTCAAACACTTGAAATTTTTGCTCCACAAACCAGCTAGCCCTAGCTGAAAAATTTATAGAATACCCAAGCAAAACATGCCAAAATAACTCTACAAATAACTGAAAAATATTTGGAAAACAATTTACCTTTTTTTGACCAAAATAAATTGGTGATGTGACTGAAAATACCCCTGCCAATAATCTGATTTTCATGTGAAGGTACACCTACATTTTTCAAGTACTAAACACCACAAAAACATACACAAGTGGGTCACCCAAGTTGTAAAATATTTTAGTAATTTCTTAGATGTTTTTAGGGCATTAAATGGCCCTCAAACCCTTGCAAAACCTCTCAAACACAAATCACTCTAGCTGGAATAAATTAAATAAAATACTACCAAACCCTAAAAGAGGGTTTCTCTTGCACACCACCCTTCAGAAGGGGTCTCCAAGCTCCCCAAACAATTTGTTCCACTTGGAAAGCTTATACAAATAACTCTTTGAATTAAATTCTTTAATTTTAGCTCTCAATAATTTATTATTTACCTCAATCAGCTGAAACTTCAAAAATTTGTATCTTCCAGAATATTTGGAATTTCAATGCAAATATTAGATCAAAAATAACCACAAAAATAGTAGCTTTCAAACAAATTTAAAATCAGAATTTTACCTCCATGGGAAGTCCCTCAAAAGTAGTTTCGAAGTTACAATCCTAGATTCTTCCAAAATCAACAAAACTCTTCAAACCAAGTTTGCCCACCTCTTTGACGTGCAATCATGAATTTTCAACTCTCCGAAAGGTTTGCAATAATTTTTGGATGAAGGTGGTGTCCAAAAACACCTTTGTAGATCCACTTGCATACAACTATGCAAAATTGAAATGCAATTACAGCCCTCGAATAGAGTTGCCTTATGTGGAAGAGTGAAGGTTTTCGTCTCCAAACTCCTTGCACTTGAGGGTTTTCGTCCTCAAGTCACTTGTTCAAGCTAGACATTCTTGCACAAGAATTTCAATATCAAAAATGCATAACATTTTCAAATGAGCCTTCCCTTTCCTTTTATATCCTTCCTCCAATTGTGGCGCCCAAAATAGAGATGGAGAATTAATTTTTTCCTTTTAATAAAAAGATATATTATAAGCTTCCTTATAAACACACTTCTAGGACTTAAGTGCCCATGACCTTCAAAATGTCTCAACTTAAGTTAAAATTAGATAAAAGACATTTTTTGCATAACTCGACTGAAAATTAGAATACTTAAGTACTTTTCACATTTTTGCTCTTTGAATAGCTCCCACATAGTTCCCTTCTCTTTCTTTCCCTTAGTCTTATGGGAACAAAACCAAGCTAAGTGTCTATAAGCAAATTATGCTAAAAAGGGGGGCATTACATAAAACTCCTCAAAGAAGTCTTTTCGAAAAGTCATATGTAGGATGGCATCGGTATCAAGAACCCAAGCATCAAACCACGATGAACTAATTGAGACATTGTTTGCTTCATCGTCTGAATTAGAAAGAACACAATCACTAGTGAATTGAGTAGAGTTTGACTCTTTTGTTTGTTTCTTTGACTCTTCCTCTTTCTTCTTATAGTATGCTTCCATTTTCTCCCATGGAGTCTTGCATTCATGGGTTTCATGGCTTCTTTTTTTGCCACACCATTCGTAGTAGAGGTGTTGCTTGTCATTGTGTTTTTTATTTTGACCACCTTAATTGTTATTTTTGCCGCCTTTTTCCTTTTTTTTTTTTTATTGTAATTAATATTGCCTTCACTTTTGAAAGATGTGGCCTTATTGGATGTTTGGAAGAATTGCCCTTTATATAACGCCATTGTTTCACGGGGATGCATCCCCCCTAAAAACCAATCGTTTTCGGGATGGGGACGTCCCCGGAGTGCGGGGACGTCAGGAGGACGTCCCCTAGCCTCTCCGCCATGCTCCGTCATCATCCCCGGGACGTTTCCCTCTGAGAGGGGACGTCTCGGAGACGTCCCTTCAAAAGGGGGGCGTCTTGGGAACCTTGGAACGTCCCTGGGACGTCTAGGGGACGTCCAGAAGTCGCCCATCCCCTCAGGAAACATCCAGGCATCTCCCACGCAAGTGGACGCCAAAAAGTGACTTTTTTTTAATTGTTTAAAAGATTTTTCAATTTTTGTGTTTTCTAACCTAACCCTAATTGCTAGTGGGACCCACCCGTACGCCCTAAGGCCTCCCAAAAGCTTATAAAAAGCCCTCTAGCTCTCATTCCAAATCACACAAAAACTTCATTGAGTGAAGTAGAGAGCTGAAAGTAGAGGCAACAAGCTAAGAGAGATAAGTTTGCAAGAGTGAGAGCAAAGAAGAGGATAGAGAAGCCATTGCCAAGAAGATCAAGCCTTTTCAATTTCATCATTTCACCCACAAGGTAGGCCCTATGATTCTTTCAATTTCTGATTTTTAATTGTTAAATTTTTGTTTCATTGAATCATTATTCATTTGTAAATTGTATTGTTCTATTTCTTTCATTCATGTCATTGAATCATTTGAATTTCAGAATTCTAAATGAAAAATTATTATATTAAAATATTTATTTGTGATTCTCATTCATTCAAATGCTTAATTTTTATTTATTTTTATTTTTTTAAATATAAATTTAATGTTCATTCAAATGATAAATCAAATGCTTAATTTTTAATGTTTAAATTAAATCTTAAAAACAAGGATTTCTATGTGTATCCTCTACTTCCGCGCTTCGAGCGAACTGAAGTAAGAAAAACAAAAAGAAACTCCTTGTGTCTTAAATTTTAATTTTAAATTTGTTTAAATCTCCATTCAAATCAAATGCTTAAATTTTAATTTTTTAAATTTTAAGAACAAGGATTCCTATTTGTGTATCCTCTGCTTCCGGTTCAAGCGAACTGAAGTAAGAAGAAAAAAAAAATCCTTGTGTCTTAATTTTAAATTCTTCAATTTTAATCCCTTACATTATGCATGGTTTGAATTTTAATTTTTTAAATTATAATTTATAAACTTACAAAATGAAAAAATATATAATTTCTTGCAGTGTCATTATGAGTTCTCATAGCATGAGTGAGGATGAGGTTTAACCTCAAGGGGTTGAGGTTGAAGTTGAAAGTGACAACGATTCAAATTATGCAAATGTTGATCCTAGTTTAGGAGGGAGGAGTGACCGTGAAAAGCAAACTAGTTCTGTTGGGAGTCCCAATTATAGTTGCCCTTCAACAATATGCTAAGAGTCCCTTTGATCCAAAGAAACCTTTACAACAATTTGCAAGCAAGGTACCTTCAAATCCTAGGACATCTAGGGGCACTAGAAAATGGAAGTGCAACCTATGCGACATTGAATGGTTTGGCAGCATAACTAGAACAAATGATCACCTCCTTATCCAAGGCAAAGGCGTAGATGTATGTGAAAAGGTGGAAAAGAATCTGAAATTGAGGGCTGAAATATGTAAATTATGAGATGCCAATGCAGAAGATGCAGCTTCATCTACTACTTTGCCACCAAGGGGGAGGGGTCATCAGAGACAAAGTTCTACTTCTAGTACTTTGGAGAGGCCAATGGCAATGAATCCATCTAGTTCAGGGGCAGCAGGGCCTAAGGGGAAACAAAAGATGACTAGTGATGCTTCAAATCCACTGGCGGATTTATTCAATGTGCAAGCAAAGGATGAAGTAGATGATGCCATTGGCAAATTCTTCTTTGCCAACGGCATTCCATTCCATGTGGCTCGCTCTCCTTATTATAAGGAGGCCGTGGCAAAAATAGCAAAAGCAAGACCATCATATGTGCCACCAGATGAGACTAAATTGAGGACAACAATCTTGGATAAGAACTAATACAAGATTAATGTTTTAATAGAGAAAATGAAGCAGACTTGAGTCTCTAGTGGATGCAGCATTGTCATGGATGGGTGGACAAACATTAGGCATCGTCCACTCATCAATATCATGGTTACAAGTACAGTTGGTCCTTATTTCTTTAGGGCTATCGATTGTTTAAGGCATCGCAAGGATGCTGATTTTTAGTTCCAAATCCTCAAAGATGCTATAGAGGAGGTTGGGCCACAGAATGTGGTGCAAGTAGTGACAAATGCAGCGCATGTGTGCAAAGCAGCAGGGATGTTAATTGTTGTAGCCTATAGACATATTTGGTGGACTCCTTGTTGTGTACATGCCATGAATAATGCACTGAAGGACATGGGAAAAATCAACTGGATCAAAGCAGTGGTTAATGATGCTAGAGATTTGCAGATGTTTATCTGCAACCACCACACTTCACATGCACTCTTCAGGACCTTCTACAAGAAAGAACTTTTGAAACCTGTAGAGACTAGGTATGCATCATACTTTATTCTCTTGGAGAGGATGCTTGAGTTGCAAGAGGCATTGCAACTAATGGTTATGACAGCATAATGGAATCGGTGGCTTGAGTCAAAAACAGAGCAGGGGAAGAGGGTGAAGGAGGTGGTGAAGAGTGATGTTTTTTGGGCTGATGTCAAATATATTGTCTCCATCATTAATCCAGTCTTCACAGTGATTAGATAGGGGGATGCTAATGCACCTACACTTGGAGAGGTGTATGAATGCATTGATATTATGCTTGATCAAATGAAGGTTGTTGTATGAGAAAAGGACCCCACATTGGCATTCTACACAGAGCATATTCAACCGATCATTCACAGCAGATGGGAGAAGCTCAACACTCCCTTGCACATGGACCTATGCATTGAACCCGAAGTGGTATGTGCAAAGGCCTGGTAGACTTACACCCATACACGATGCTAAGGTGAAGGTAGGGTTCATGAAGACCATTCAGAAAATATATGATTCTACAGAGGCCAACATCATTCATACTGAGTCGACAAAATTTGCCACTCTTAGGGGATATTCACAGGACGCTAAAATAGATAGGGAGACAATGGCACAGGAGGAACCAATTTTGTGGTGGACTTTGCATAGGCCTGCTTCTTTGACTACCGATCTAGCAATTCGTTTGTTGTCCCAGGTTTCTAGTTCTTCTGCTATTGAGAGGAACTAGTCTACTTATAGCTGGATCCACTCCATGAAGAGGAACAAGGTTACCTCTAAGAGGGCAGAGAAGCTTGTGGTTGTACATAGTGCCTTGTGTCTCATTGAATGCAACACAATTGCGTACAATGAGAGTCTAGCAGCCAAATGGGATGTAGAGCCAGCACAGATTGATGATGATGCTACACAGACAGCGCTGGTTGGTATTAGCTTGGAGGAGCTTGAGTGTGTGGAGTCCAGCAGTTCTAGTGATGAGGAGTTCGACATTAGGGATGATTAGCCATTGACTCATTGAGTCATTTGTATTTGGTATTTACTATTTAGTATTTCACTATTTTAGTATTTTATTTATTTTTAACATTGTTGTTGATACTTGATTGTAATCATGACACATCACCATGAAATTTTAAAAATTCAATGTTCAATCATCAATGTTTATTGTTGAATGTTCAATGTTCATTGGTTCAATGGATCAAACTTGAAACTTAAATGATTAAATCACAATGTTAAATTGTTGATGTTAAATGCAATATACTCAATCCTTATACATCTTTTTATAAGTAATTTTTCAAGTACTATATGTATTTCAGCACCGCTCCCCCGTCGCCACCCCCCCAGCATCTCCAAACTTAGGCCCCCCGTCCCCCCATCTCGAAAACCCGTCCCCGCGTTCCCCCATCAAGAAACGTCTTGGAACTATGTATACTACACACTTTCTCCTATGGACTCAGTTTTCCTTTCAAAGGCCTTTTCTCTTTCTGCCATCTTTTCAACCAATTCATCAAATGTGAGTCTTCAACTAATTGCTTGTGAATAGAGACTCCAAGTACGTTGAATAGTTGGGAAGAAGAGATTTTATGAATGCAGTCATATAGATGTTGATTTTGACACCCGTGGGCATCCACGTCATGCTTGATTGCACGTATTTTTTAAGCCAATCTCATCATATCACCATCTTTCAACTCGAGGTTGAACTTCAACTGCAACTATATAAATTCCAAATCTAAGTGGGAATCATATAGTTCATTCAATTTTTGAAATACTTCCCATGGAGTACTGCACCTTTGAATATGACGAAACACATCTCGATCAACTGAGACCCTCATCAAAGCCAATGCTTTTTGTTTTTTCTGCCTTCATGTCTAAATATCTTCTGCATTCCCTATTGGCTCAACTAGCTATGTACCTCCTTCGCAAATATCAAACCATAAATCATTGAAGATGAGTGTGTTCTCCACTTGCCAAGACCATTCTAACCAGTTGCCTTTGCCAATCAATGTTGTACCAACAATTGATTTGATTGAATGCATTGTTTGAGTTTTGAGTTTGTGAAAACCCCAATCAATATTTCCCAGTGCTCTCTCTCTAGATTCCAATTTTTTTACAAAGGGGAAATTATAGAGATAACATCAACCTACACATATTTGGGGGTCCAATTTTTTGGTCCATGCTTTAGCATGAATACTGCCTCTCGTGCACACCCTTGCAAGGAGTATGCCTCTCTTCCTGTCTTGGAACATCAGTGTTTCCAGATTCGCTTTCAGGGCATCCCTTCCAAGTTGCACCTTTTTGATACAATCATCAAACGTACAATTTTCTATGGTTCAAAGGTTTGGGGACCTAGCTTCGGCGCTGTTGACTGGGCCCATATTGAGAGAGTCAAGACTCTCATGTTACAGCACATGATTTATTGCAAATGAACAATTCCTCGGTGCATCATCCATGCTAAATTTGTTGCCCATCCACTACACCTTGAGACTATCTTCAGGGTTACTTTTTACATCCACATATTCAGATCCTTGGGAGACTCAACATCTGGTCGTGAGAGATATCCAAACTTAGCACTTTGCTTTGTAAAGAGGATTGCTTCACTAGTCACCACCAAACGTCGACATTGTCAGCACTTTGAGACTAGGTTGCTCCTCCTTTCTATTGGCATCTCTATTGATAGGCTACCCCTTTCCTGTATTCCCTAAACACCCCCAACTCCTTCCCATGAAGGACGTCATCAGTGATGCTGCCAGAGAGGAATCTACAGACAGTATATGTAATATCCCCAAATACAAAGGAGACCATAAACATGAACCGCATTAATGTAAATAAATGACCAACGGAATCGCCTAAACCAGCAACAATTAAATTGACTACAGCAACAACTAAATTAAATAAATTGTTCATATGGAAAGGAGCGCCACATTTAATGCAAGGAATAGAAGTTATATTAATGCAAGTCATCCCATTTGATGAAAAGACACATCACTTTGGAAGGGAAACACATCATTTGATGCAAAGCTATGAAGGGTATTTATAAGAACTTGGTGAAGGAAAAGGATATATATTCAGATTTGATAGTCATTCCCTTATTTGAAGTTTAGGGAGCAGCTTCTTTTATAATTGAGGACAAAACCCCTCATTTATTAGATACAAGGATGAAACCCCTTGTTATCAACCCCTAAAGGACAAAACCTTTGGAGAGTTCTCTATTAGAATATTTATAACCAGAACTCCGCATTGTCAGGAACCTAGAACAACAAACATGCTCCGGTACCACTTTGTTGGGGGATCACAAGAACAACACCTGTTCTGATCCCACTTTGTTAGGATCTTGCTCCTCAGAAAGAGAACAGTATGATTACCAAATATAAGCAATTATAAATGCAGAAATAACCAGAAATACAAGTAACTAGAATTCACCAATAGCACAGAATATGAGAGACAATACACTATCTTGTATTAACACTTTACAGAAAAGAATACAACAAAGACCCGCCACACTCTTTCACCTTACAGAGGTTTGCCACACCTCAAGTGTACAGTAATTCTTCTCACACACACTCTCCTACACAAAAAACGGTTCCAACAACCAACTCACAAACAGAATTGGTGTTCACCTCTCCAACTAGTCAGTAATAACCCTGCCAGTTCACCAAGCACTCTAAAGTACTTCAAATTGATCTCCCATGAACCTGCAACCTGCAATTCAACAAACCATACTCACACATGTAGATCTCCTATGAGCTTGCAACAACCTGCAACTCAATGATCTTACACTTGGAAGGAACTACCTTGCCTTCCTTATCTGATTCTAATTACAATACATGCCAATGGGTCTATAAATAGATCCCTAACTTAAACAATAACTTAGACTCTTAATTTAGACAATTATCCTCGCAGCCAAAGACTCTAACTGGCCTTTACATGTAAACACTTCGTTCACTTAACTAACTGTCCGTGTAACGAGCAGTTCTGGAACACACAGGTGACCGACGCCGGTCCCTGCTAGTCTGGTTCTGCCAACGTCGGCCGACTCCCTGCCGTCGCCGGTGGCCTTCTGCACTAGTCACGACCGACGTCGGTCCTGCTGCCGACGCCGGTTCTCCTGGATCTCAGCAAGCTTCTTGTTCCTTCTGTTTGCAAAGAGTTGAAGCTTTTAGCTCCACAACTCAACAATCTCCCACTTGGAGATAAATAGCTGCAATCTGTACCTATACCTGTACTCAGTCTAGTTTGTTCCCTTGGCTTTGTATCCCTCCTCAAGATCACTCTTGAAGACCAACCACCACAAATCCCGTGGTGCAAACCTGTCATCCAAATCACCTGCCACATCCACATCTACAAACCATGTAGAAAATAACCTGAACTTGCATAGCATGTGCACCTGCTGCTAGTCCCTGTAAAAATCCACTGAACTGTCCTCCAATGGTTCTCTCCCGGATTGGCTCCAACTTGTGACAACTCCCACTGCTTGGAAAAACTCAGGTTTAGTACATACCATGCACTCAACTTCATTATGTGAATCAAGACACATGTTCATAGAACTGTCCAACCATCGGCGTGCTAACCGGTTTCACACAATCATCCTGAAACAAAGTCAACATATGACATATCATGTCTCTAGAACACACTCATGCCAAAGAATCTTGCTGCTCTCAGATTCTCCATGACACACCCCTGAACTAGCTTTACCTATAGTTCAGCAATACCTGTATATGTAACCCTACAACAAGCACATCATACAGTAATAGGATAATGTAGCTAATATTATCCAACCTGGTAAAGAGAAACACAATGATCAAACCTCCATTGCCCTGCAGCTAATACAAGACCATATACCATGATCTTCCATCTCACGTATCCATTTCCGCTCTTCTTCATCCTGAACATCCATTCGTCTCTCAGTGCTTACTTTCAGCTGGCAACTCTACTCAAAACAACTGTTTGGTTCTCCTCCAAGGAATCACATCCTCATCCATGCCAAGCTCCCACTGTTTCCTGGATCTACCTGTTCTGCTTCTTCAATAACTTCCTAGTCCTATGCCATAAGTGAGCAACAAGTAATGTAAAGAAGGGAAATGACGAATTTAAGAACTTACTCACACCTTCAATCCTCTATATGGGCGCTTGAGACTCCTTGACAGCTTGCTGTCCACCCAAAATTCGTCTCAGTAACCGATGCTGATCACATCTCAGTCTGCACTCGACCAATGTCGGTTCCCTGCGACTGCCCCCTTGCCGACGTCGGTTTCCCCTGGCCGACGCCAGTCGTTATCTGCCCTGAGTCACCGACGTCGGGCTGCACATAGCCGACGTCGGTCCCTGTCTGGACGCCGACGCCGGTTTTCCTGCCAACGTCGGTCTCTGTGTTTTTCTTGTGAGACCTGACTTTTTTTCGCGAGCTCTTTTTAGATCAAATTCTTCTCCAAAACACCCTTGCTCTGCTCAGAATTCTTCTGCATCTTGTGCTAAACTCTGTCCGTCACCTTCTCCTTGAAAACCAAGGCTTTCCTGTTCTTGTCACTAACATCGGATTCCTCAAGAAACGTTACCTTCTTCTTCTGCATACAGAAACCACGATCCATACCTTCCAAATCCGAAAGCATATCCTTTGACTCAAGAACAAGCATCTCCTTCTTATCTATGTGACCAAGCCTATCAAGCCACATCTCTGAATCTACAGCTGAAGTAGATAACCCAGAAAGAGAGTCAGTAGTACAAGTAGATAGATAAAGCGTACCTACTTTCTTACCTCTAGCTACAACAAGTGTACCCTTGGTAACCTTCCAAGAGTTCGCTGTGAGAGTTACTGTGCAACCCTCATCACCCAAACTTCTAACAGAAATCAAATTTCGTTCCAGAACTGGGACATGCATGACTTCTTTTAACACCCATGTGTTTCATGTCTGCAGTTTCAGCTTCACTTTCCCTTTGCCAACAATCTGACAAGGCTTACCATCCCCTACACAAATTTCTCCAAAGTCTCCCTAGACATACTCATGAAAAAATTCCCTATGTGGGGATGCATGAAAAGAGGCACCAGAATCTAAAACCCAAGATTCTACTTTATCCAAAGAATATACCAGAGCATCCCGTGCAGCGTAATCTGCAACATCTGCTTCTTCTTCATGTCTTTCATGCTAATCTTCACCTGATCTGCAATCTCTCTTTAAGTGCCCTTGCTTTCCACACTTCCAGCAGGTTATTCTGCCATACCTGGACTTGGATCTTCTCCCTGTCTTGGACCTTGATCTCCCATGCTCTATCTTCTCTCTTTGCCTTCCTCTGCCTTCAACACTCAAAGCATTTCCTGATGATTCACCTGTCCTATTTCTGCGTATCTCTTCATTCAAAATCACACTCACAACATCATCCACTTTTAAGACTTTTGAAAGAGACACAGTATTAGAAACTGCCATTACCAAACCTTCCCAACTTTCAGGTAATGAACACAAGATTAAGAGAGCTCTAATTTCATCATCAAATACAATATTGACTGAACTTAGCTGGTTTACTAAACCATGAAAATCACAAAGATGGCTATGTACAGATCCACCTTCCAACATTTGCAAATTAAATAAACGCTTCATAAGAAATACCTTATTAGAAGCTGAGGGTTTTTCATATAAATTTGCCAAAGATTCCATCAACTCCACCGTTGTCTTACACTGTGATAAGCTGGAAATCACAGAGGATGCAAGACTCAATCTAATAGATCTCAGAACCTTCCGATCAAGAACCTCTCATTCTTCATCTTTCATATCCGAGGGTTTGCAATTAACCCCTCCCAACGGTAAGTACAAATATTTTTGATACAGATAATCCTCAATCTGCATCCTCCACAATTGGTAGTTCTTGCCATTAAACTTTTCCATCCGTAGCTTACTGTCTTCTGCCATTGCTCAACTCCCACTCAAACAGAAACCCTGTGAGTAACCTGTAATCAAAACACACTAACCAGATATAATCCAATCTGTTAGTATCCCAACCAACAGCTCTGATACCACTTGTCAGGAACCTAGAACAACAAACATGCTCCGATACCACTTTGTTGGGGGATCACAAGAACAACACCTGTTCTGATCCCACTTTGTTAGGATCTTGCTCCTCAGAAAGAGCACAGTATGATTACCAAATATAAGCAATTATAAATGCGAAAATAACCAGAAATACAAGTAACTAGAATTCACCAATAGCACAGAATATGAGAGACAATACACTATCTTGTATTAACACTTTACAGAAAAGAATACAACAAAGACCCGCCACACTCTTTCACCTTACAGAGGTTTGCCACACCTCAAGTGTACAGTAATTCTTCTCACACACACTCTCCTACACAAAAAACGGTCCCAACAACCAACTCACAAACAGAATTGGTGTTCACCTCTCCAAATAATCAGTAATAACCCTGTCAGTTCACCAAGCACTCTAAAGTACTTCAAATTGATCTCCCATGAACCTGCAACCTGTAATTCAACAGACCATACTCACACATGTAGATCTCCTATGAGCTTGCAACAACCTGCAACTCAATGATCTTACACTTGGAAGGAACTACCTTGCCTTCTTTATCTGATTCTAATTACAATACATGCCAATGGGTCTATAAATAGATCCCTAACTTAAACAATAACTTAGACTCTTAATTTAGACAATTATCCTCGCAGCCAAAGACTCTAACTGGCCTTTACATTCAAACACTTCGTTCACTTAACTAACTGTCCGTGTAACGAGCAGTTCTGGAACACACAGGTGACCGACGCCGGTCCCTGCTAATCTGGTTCTGCCGACGTCGGCCGACTCCCTGCCGTCGCCGGTGGCCTTCTGCACTGGTCACGACCGACGTCGGTCCTGCTGCCGACGCCGGTTCTCCTGGATCTCAGCAACCTTCTTGTTCCGTCTGTTTGCAAAGAGTTGAAGCTTTTAGCTCCACAACTCAACACGCATTGCACATTTGATCATTATACAACATTATTTGTTATATAAATTTATTATATTGTTAATAACAACATAATTATATATTCATTGAATATCATTATTTCGAACTTTAAAAAGGAATTCCAAGAAATCCAAATTAACGTATAATATTCCGATTCGGAATATTACAATGGTATCAGAGTTTTTGATCATGTCAGCCTGAGGGTTTCAATGAGCTTTATGCATTCAAATCATAAGGTCAACATAAACGACATAAATGATGCACATTTTGACCGGTGGGCCCAAGGGCAAATTCAAGTATATACGTTGATGTCACAATTAGTTCAACAAATGCAGCAGTTGAATAACTCGCTAATTCAAAATTCTAATGGTGAGGGAAGATCATCACAAGCACAACAGTCGTGAAGGACTCCCATCAAGGACTTATGTACGCCCGACCATGCCCACATTCCTTCAACGAGAGGAACCAATGATATTAATGCATGTCACAATAAATATTTGAATCTTGATCCTATGATAAGGGATGAATTGACATTCATAGATTTTTGTTGTTTATATGGGAAATGTGTACCAGAGGAAGATGAATGGCAGCCAGATTCAGTCAAACAAGTCATCACGGAGCAGCTAACAAAAGAGCATAAAATTTGGATGGTTGACAATGATTTAGGCCAACCTTGAGTTGCAAGAGCAGCTAGTAGAAGTAAACTATTCAATGTTGAAAAACATCCCAACAGCATCACTCAAAGAATTCTCTGAACCTGAGTTGGAGGCAATGGTTCTTGAACTTGAA
This sequence comes from Torreya grandis, assembly GCA_037957365.1. Classification (NCBI taxonomy): domain Eukaryota; kingdom Viridiplantae; phylum Streptophyta; class Pinopsida; order Cupressales; family Taxaceae; genus Torreya; species Torreya grandis. The sequence goes on from JARHVA010001602.1 coordinate 2,179,317, forward strand.
CAGCGAAACAAACGTTGGAATCATTTTATGACAACCATAAATTCATCCTATTATCGCAATGAAAACAAGTATGAATCTTTTATCAAAGATGAACCATTGCTTGGTCTCAATAATAGCACAAAGAAAAGACTTGTCTTCATGGACAATGAAGGTGAGTCATTAATGGAGACTATAAGGGCAGATTTTGTGACAAATGAGCTTGAACATGTCATTAGCAGCCCAAGAAATGATCAATTTGGAGTACGTAAAGGTTCCAGGATTCTTATGCTCAGTCAAAAGCTCATTAATAATTACAGCAATGGTTATAATGGTAGAAGGTTGTAGGATCCAGGAAAGAACAGTTGTAATAATCCCTTGCAAGAGAGAACTAATAATAATGCAATCAATTCTACATGGATGGGAAAGAAACATCTAAGCTTGGAGCAAATTATAATTTGTTGTGGAGTGTACTATTGGGTTTTAAATTGCTTGAGGGCAAGCAATTTGAAGAAGGGAGGTTTGTAATATCCCCAAATACAAAGGAGACCATAAACATGAAATGCATTAATGTAAATAAATCACCAACGGAATCGCCTAAACCAGCAACAATTAAATTAACTACAGCAGCAACGAAATTAAATAAATTGTCCATATGGGAAGGAGCGCCACATTTAATGCAAGGAATAGAAGTTATATTAATGCAAGTCGTCCCATTTGATGAAAAGACATCACTTTGAAAAGGAGACACATCGTTTGATGCAAAGCTATGAAAGGTATTTATAAAAAGAACTGGGTGAAAGAAACAGATATATATTCAGATTTGACATTCATTCCCTTATCTGAAGTTTAAGCAGCAGACTCTTCTTTTATAATTGAAGACGAAACCCATCATTTATTAGATACAAGGACAAAACCCATTGTTATCAACCCTTCAAGGACGAAACCCTTTGAGAGTTCTCTATTAGAATATTTATAACCAGAATTTCGCATCGCACATTTGATCATTATACAACATTATTCGTTATATAAATTTATTATTTTGTTAATAAGACCATAATTTTATATTCATTGAATATTATTATTTTGAACTTTAAAAAGGAAGTCCAAGAAATCCAAATTAATGTATAATATTCCGATTCGGAATATTACAATGGTATCAGAGCTTTTGATCCTGCCAGCCTGAAGGTTTCAATGAGCTTTATGCATTCAAATCATAAGGTCAACATAAACAACATAAATGATGCACAGTTTGACCGATGGGCCGAAGGGCAAATTCAAGTATATACGTTTATGTCACAATTAGTTCAACAAATGCAGCATTTGAATAACTTGCTAACTCAGAATTCTAATGGTGAGGGAAGATCATCACAAGCACAACAGGGTTATACATTTAATAACAGTCGTGAAGGACTCCCATCAAGGACTTATGTGCTTCCAACCATACCCACATTCCTTCAACGAGAGGAACCAATACAGGAAGAAGATGAGGCCGAGTTGATTTTCAATGATATTAATGCATGTCACAATAAATATTTGAATCTTGATCCTATGATAGGGGATGAATTGACATTCATAGATTTTTGCTGTTTATATGGGAAATGTGTACTAGAGGAAGATGAATGGCAGTCAAATTCGGTCAAACAAGTTATCACGGAGCAGCTACCAAAGGATCATAAAATTTGGATGGTTGACAATGATTTAGGCAACAACCTTGAGTTGCTGGAGCAGCTGGTGGAAGTAAACTATTCAGTGTTGAAATACATCCCAATAGCATCACTCAAAGAATTCTCTGAGCCCGAGTTGGAGGTGATGGTTCTTGAACTTGAACAGCCAAACAAACGTTGGAATCGCTTTACGACAACCATAAATTCGCCCTATTATCGCAATGAAAACAGGTATGAATATTTTATCAAAGATGAACCATTGCTTGGTCTCCATAATAGCACAAAGAAAAGATGTCTTCATGGACAGTGGAGGTGAGTCATTAATGGAGATTATAAGGGCAGATTTGGTGACAAATGAGCTTGAATAGGTCATTAGCAACCCAAGAAATGATCAATTTGGAGTACGTAAAGGTTCTAGGATCCTTATGCACAATCAAGAGCTCATTAATAATTTCAACAATGGTTATAATGGCAGAAGGCAGTGGGATCCGAGAAAGAACAGTTGTAATGATCTTTTGCAAGAGAGCACTAATAATAATGCAATCAGTTCTACAAGGATGGGGAAAGAAATGTCTAAGCTTGGAGCAAATTATAGTTTGTTGTGGAGTGTACTATCGGGTTTTAAATTGCTTGAGGACAAGCAATCTGAAGAAGGGAGGTCTGTAATATCCCCAAATACAAATGAGACCATAAACATGAACTACTTTAATGTAAATAAATCACCAACGGAATCGCCTTAACCAACAGCAATTAAATTAACTACAGCAGCAACTAAATTAAATAAATTGTCCATATGGGAAGGAGCGCCACATTTAATGCAAGGAATAGAAGTTATATTAATGCAAGTCATCCCATTTGATGAAAAGACACATCACTTTGGAATGGAAACACATCATTTGACGCAAAGCTATGAAGGGTATTTATAAGAAGAACTTGGTGAAGGAAACGGATATATATTCAGATTTGACATCCATTCCCTTATCTGAAGTTTATGCAGCAGCCTCTTCTTTTATAATTGATGATGAAACCCTTCATTTATTAGATACAAAGACAAAACCCATTGTTATAAACCCCTCAAGGACGAAACCCTTTAAGAGTTCTCTATTAGAATATTTATAACCAGAATTTCGAATCGCACATTTGATCATTATACAACATTATTTGTTATATAAGTTTATTATCTTGTTAATAAGACCACAATTCTATATTCATTGAATATTATTATTTTGAACTTTAAAAAGGAATTCCAAGAAATCCAAATTAACGTATAATATTTCGATTCGAAATATTACAATGGTATCAGAGCTTTTCAACCTGCCAACCTGAGGGTTTTGATGAGCTTTATGCATTCAAATCATAACGTCAACAGAAACAACATAAAGGATGCACAGTTTGACCGGTGTGCCCAAGGGCAAATTCAAGTATATACGTTGATGTCACAATTAGTTCAACAAATGCAGTAGTTGAATAACTCACTAACTCAAAATTCTAATGGTGAGGGAAGATCATCACAAGCACAACAGGGTTATACATTTAATAACAGTCATGAAGGACTCCCATCAAGGACTTATGTACGCCCAACCATGCCCACATTGCTTCAATGAGAGGAACCAATACAGGAAGAAGATGAGGCTGAGTTGATTTTCAATGATATTAATGCATGTCACAATAAATATTTGAATCTTGATCCTATGATAAGGAATGAATTGACATTCATAGATTTTTGCCATTTTTATGGGAAATGTGTACCAGAGGAAGATGAATGGCAGCCAAATTCGGTCAAACAAGTCATCACGGAGCAGCTACCGAAGGAGCATAAAATTTGGATGGTTGACAATCATTTAGGCAACAACCTTGAGTTGCAGGAGCAGCGGGTGGAAGTAAACTATTCAATGTTGAAAAACATCCCAACATCATCACTCAAAGAATTCTCTGAGCCCAAGTTGCAAGCGATGGTTCTTGAACTTGAACAACCAAACCAACGTTGGACTCATTTTATGACAACCATAAATTTGTTCTATTATCGCAATGAAAACAAGTATGAATCTTTTATCAAAAATGAACCATTGCTTGGTCTCCATGATAGCACAAAGAAAAGATTTGTCTTCATGGACAGTGGAGATGAGTCATTAATGGAGATTATAAGGGCAGATTTGGTGACAAATGAGCTTGAACAGGGCATTAGCAGCCTAAGAAATGATCAATTTGGAGTACGTAAAGGTTCCTGCTCATTAATAATTACAACAATGGTTATATAATGGCAGAAGGTTGTGGGATCCAAGAAAGAACAATTGTAATAATACCTTGCAAGAGAACTAATAATAATGCAATCAGTTCTACAAAGATGGGGAAAGAAACATCTAAGCTTGGCGCAGATTATAGTTTGTTGTAGAGTGTACTATCATGTTTAAAATTGTTTAAGAACAAGCAATCTGAAGAAGGGAGGTCTGTAATATCCCCAAATGCAAAGGAGACCATAAACATGAATTGCATTAATGTAAATAAATCACCAATGGAATCGCCTAAACCAGCAGCAATTATATTAACTACAGCAGCAATTAAATTAACTACAGCAGCAACTAAATTAAATAAATTGTCCATATGGGAAGGAGCGCCACATTTAATGCAAGGAATAGAAGTCATATTAATGCAAGTCATCCCATTTGATGAAAAGACACATCGCTTTGGAAATGAGACACATCATTTGATGCAATTGTGTGAAGGGTATTTATAAGAACTTGGTGAAGGAAAAGGATATTTATTTAGATTTGACATTCATTCCCTTATTTGAAGTTTAGGCAGCAACCTCTTCTTTTATAATTGAGAACGAAACCCCTCATTTATTAGATACAAAGACGAAACCCCTTGTTATCAACCCCTCAAGGACGAAACCTTTTGAGAGTTCTCTATTAGAATATTTATAACCAGAATTCTGCATTGCACATTTGATCCTTATACAACATTATTTGTTATATAAATATTATCTTGTTAATAAGAACATAATTCTATATTCATTGAATATTATTATTTCAAATTTAAAAATAAATTCCGAGAAATCCAAATTAACATATAATATTCCGATTTGGAATATTACAGTATATCCAAGCCACCTAGATCTCCCCCTTGAGCCACTCAGCTCCAAGCTTGCTTTTCATGCCGAGCATTTCTTGCAAGTGGTGGATGGTATTATTATTCGCTCTCGCTATCTCCAATGCCATTGGTCCCGTGGCTTGAGATTTCCCCTTGGCCAAATGATATTGTGTTCTCACCAATTACAGGTTGAAACAAATCACCACATGCCCTGTAAGGACCGACTTTGTCGTCTTTGCTCCCTCCAAAAGGTAAAGACCGAAGAACACTTCATTTTCAAATGCCCCATTTACTATGAGATCCAGGGAAGATATCACTACCTCTACATGGACTCAAGCAACATCCTATTTACTTTATTCAGAAATCAAGACCAGCGGTTCCTAGCTCTTTATTTTTGCAAGGCAGTCACCTTCAGGGGCAAATCCCTATAGGAGGAGCCTTAAGGCTTTAGACACCCCAAGTTTATCACCTCTTTCTGCCAACCCATCCATGCAATTGGCAACACTAAGTGCCCTTCGGACACCATTACATCATACACTAGAGCTAATAGATCAGTTAGGCAGCACTTCACCTAGCACACCATTACTACTCAGATTACTTAGATCCCCCAGCTTGCTCCCCCTCGACATCATGGCTTCACTCCTTCCCACCAATGTGGCTCTGCCCCTTTCTAGCAACATGGATCTACTGCTTGCCAACTGCCCCCAAGACCATAGGGGGCAGACTCATAGGATGAGTTTATTTTCTATTACGAGGTACACCAGTCTTGGATGTTAGGGGAGATTCTAGAGGAAGGGCTTTGCTTCCTTCTAGGGTCTCCCAGCTTGGCCCATCCAACATTGGGTACTTCTCGACGAGCACTATCAGATCTTTGACAATGGTCGATGATGGCATAGAGGGCTCCTCCACTCCAAGCACAGACAAAGATATTCGATGAGGTCTTCCAGTCTTCATTGGCACATACTTTTGGGGGCTCTTGTTTGCCCTTCATTGTTATTTGTATTGGTTTCATTACCACCTTTGTTAGTGGCACACTATTTTATTTTGTCTTGTGTACTTTTATTCCTTTTTTTGGTTTCTAGGATTCTTTCTTCTTGGAACTTTCTATTGTTAACTGGTGTATCCTCAAGTCCCATTGACATACTTTTGGTCATTTGTGGACATTGATACAATTTCTTTTTTCTTTCTTTCTTTCTTAACATGGTTTATTTCATTTTATGCAATAACAATGTAATTGTTGATAGTTCTATAAATATCCACAACCTTAGTCTGAGTAAAGTTAGTATTACTTGTCACCCCTAGTCATATTTTTGCATGCATATTCTTGCCTTATTTGCATACATGTCTCCTAGTTGCTTTCTTCAAAGTTTAACCAACGGGATCTTTTTCTCTCCTCTATCTCCTATTTCTTATATATAGAGGATGGCATTGTACTACATTTCATATCAGTTAATAGAGATTTTGGCATAAAAATAATAAAAGTCTATTTTTGCTTGCGTCTAAATATGTCTATTTGTCAAATATGTGTGTGCAGAAGGTTGTGGCTAAAATGATCCTAGTGAATCTGAAAAATCTCTGACATATTTCAATAAACAATCTCAAACTACATGGATCAGTGATTCAAAGGATTTAGATGCCCCATTTATTATGAGATCCAAGGAAGATATCAGTGCCTCTATAGAGACTTAGACAACACTCTAGCTACTTTCTTCAGATATACAGACCAACGGTGCCTGACTCTTTACATTCACAAGGTCGTAACCCTTTGGTGCAGATTCCTACAGGGGGAACCTAGAGGCTCTAGAGCTCCCATATTGATCACCTCTTTCTTTCAACGCATCCAAGTTATTGGTAGCTCTAAGCATCCTTTGACCACTAGTATATCACACATCAGAGCTAGTAGATCAATTAGGCAACACTTCTCACATAACATCATTACCACTCAAACTACTCAAATCTCTAAGCCTACTATCTCTCAGCATCATGGCTTTGCTCCGTCCTATTGACACTGTGGATTGCACCCTTTAAAAGAAGGCTCGGCTTCTTTCTTCCACGCGGCACAATGGAGACATTCCTCTTGCTGTGGGCTTGGCAAATTTGAGGAATGAATCTCTAGATTAAGGGCTAGCTCCCCTTGATGCACCTTTGAGGTCCTTAACTGCTATTGCTAATAATAGGGAGGGGTGAAAAGAGAAAAGGATGTTACAAAAGCAGAACCTAACTAAAATGGTGATGCACCAAATGATTCGATCTACTCATCTTTTATCAACACTTTGCATCAAAAGGAGCGAACAAAAACTTCATTTGAACAAAAGACCAGACTGCATGGGTGTTTTAACAAGGGGGCTTAATGGAGATACAATGAAGAAGAACCTACCATAGGTGCTCTAGAAGCACACTGTCAGATGGTTGCTCCTCTGCCTCTATGCTCCAACCTAGGCACTTCATGTTAACCTGCAGAAAATGGTCTTGGATATACTAGATATGTTGGCATCGACCTATGAAAGCATTAAGATAAAATGACTAAACATAATGATGATACACAGGCATATTCAGAAGTATAACAAATCAGATGTAGGTAAAACACGCTTCTTTTAATTATAAAGTAAAATTGTCAGGGCTTCGCCATACACAAGTGAGAGATCTTTTTCAGCTGAGAGGTTACAATATATAGAATTTAGAGAAAGACCCTTAGTCTTTTCAAGAAACCGGCGGCCCATACTGCATTAAACACCTTAGTAAGAGGAATCCGCTAATGCCGTTGTCATCTTTCCATAAATACACTTGGAAGAACCACGCTGTATATGTCACAGACATTGACTTTGCTGCTTAAACTGCGTTTAATGTTCCTACTAAAGCATGGGTCGCTTTTTTCTTCGAACAACAAGGTCGCCTCCCTTGAAAACTCGTGCAACTCTCTACTTATTAATGCTAAACAAATAAGAACGGGCCGCTCTATTGAATGCTCGCACTCCCTTTGATGGTTGTTTGGTGGAGACTATTCCATCTGCAAGCTATTACTTCACCTGTCGACGCCTCTTTTGCCACCTGCGTTGATCTGGTTTGTGCCTATGCTTGGATGGATGTGTCTTCTGGAACGTTTCAAGCGTTGTCTTATGTGTGTGTAGACGAGTTCTGGATTTACTGTTCCGCTCTCTTTCCTTGCTACTTCTTGTCTTTTCTTGGCAATTCGAGCTCTCGAGCTATTCTTTGCCTCCTCTTGGCTCCTTTCTTGGTGGGTCGCTTAGCCTTCGAATTCCTTCGGGCAAAATGTCCTTCATATGATGATGGGCCCGCGAGCGTCAAATTCAAGAAGATGGGTTAATCGTCGGAGAAAAGCTAAAGGACATTTCCTTCGGACATTTTTGTCCGAAGGAAATGTCCTTTAGCTTTTCTCCGACGATTAACCCATCTTCTTGAATTTGACGCTCGCGGGCCCATCATCATTTGAAAATCAACATCTCTTTTACTACCTTGAATTTGATGTTCGTGGCCCATCACAAGACGTTTGAACCTTCAATGGCTAGTTCACCATGTTGAAGTTGGCATTCTCAGGCCCGTCATTATCCTTTAGCAATTTCCTCGGCTTTTGCAAATGAACTTTTCCGAAGGGAAAGTGACCCTTCAGGAAAAAGGAAAAGGTCCTTTTTGATGGCCAAGAGTCTTCCGCAAAGGCACTTACCCTTTGAGTTTCTTTGCCTTCCGAATTTCTTCGGACAAAATGTCCGAAGGAATTTCAAGGCAGAAAGCCCGAAAGGGAAGTTTCCTTCGAAGAAAGTGACAAGTCAAACAATGAATTTCTTCGGACATTTTGTCCGAAGAAAATTACCGAAGGAAAGCCGAGACATTGAAAACACAAATTCCTTTGGACAAAATGTCCTAAGGAATTCATTGTTTGACTTGTCACTTTCTCCAAAGGAAACTTCCCTTTCGGGCTTTCTGCCTTGATCTCTTGCAAATGCACCTTCTACCCTCCGCAAGGGCACTTTGGGTCCAAAGTTGTCCTTCGGAGCTTGCTTGAACGGTCCCATTTGTTACTTTCCTACCCTCCGCAAGGGCACTTGACCTTCGGAGCTTTGTAAAAGACTTGTACTTCTTTGAAACTGGCCCATCCTTTTGTCGATAAAAGGCTTGTCTGAGGTAATTTGCTTGAAACAAAATGAGCCCTAGATCAACTCGAAATACCTGCAAGACTCAAATCAATTGGTTCTTTATAGAAACAGACCTGTCACAAAGGGAAAACCCAAAATTGCAGTAAGGTGAATTCATCAGAGACTGGCTAACAAGCCTAGCAAGGAAAGAAAGAGGGGAGCCCAATTTTTTACCTGCAGGACCAAAATTGGTCAAGACGCCCCGTTAGCGTGGCTCTGCCCCTCTCCGACGACATGGATCTACTGGTTGCTAGCTTCACCCCAGACCACAGGGAAAAACCAATATTACTATGAGAGTTACACCGACCTTGATGTTGGGGGAGATCCTAGAGGAAGTGTCTTGCTTCCTCCTAGGATCCCGCAACCTGGCTCCTCCGACCCTGTTTACTCACCAAAAATCATTATCGTCTCTCACAATGATTAATAATGGCTCAGATGACTCCTCCACTTCAAGCATAGACAAAGACATTCTATGAGATTTGCCTCCAATTTTCATTAACACATGCTTTTGGCGCTTTTGTTCACCTCTCATTGCTATTTGTATTGGTTTCTTTGCCACTTGTGTTAGTGGCACACTTTTCTACTTTGTCTTTCGTACTTTATTTCTTTGGTTAGCCTCTAGGATTCTCTCTTCCTAGAAATTTCTATTGTTAATGGTTGCATCCTTCAGTCCCATTGACCTACTTTTGGTCACCTGTGGACATTAATATAATCTCTTTATTTCTTTCTTTCGAGGTTTTTATTAGCACAAATGAATATGAAGGGAGGGAATCCCCTTGAGTGCATGGGATGTTTGCACTCTTATAAGAGATCAAGGGGAATTGGTAATACCTGTTAACAAAGTGCAAGGGATGGTTTTGACAAGTGGATTGTTAGAGCAGTTGAGGATGAGGCCCCTTGGCAAGTTATTCTCAAACATCGACTTCTTACTACACATCATGTAAGAAAAATTAAGGACCCATTTCAATTGTGTGATATTGGTAATGCTAAAGCATTTATGATTAACGGATGTGCACCACATAAAAGAATTTGGCATTCCTAGAAAACACTCAATCTTTCTATATTTTCAATTTGAGGGCCCATGCAATGAAATATCCCAAAATAGGATAATTTCTGAATTCTGGAATTTCTACAAAACCCTAGGTAAAATGTCAATTCTGATTTTTAGCTTCCAGCAAACCCTAGCACCAAAAGATCACAACTAGGCTGCAATAATCCAACTGAAACCCTAACAACAATTTCACCACTTTCCAATGAATAAATAAGGAGAGGAAAGGAGAGTCTCCCTTCAAACGCTAGATGCCAAAGATGGAAGAAAATTGCAGAATTAATTACTTGTTTCTTCACTTCAAATTATACAAATTTATGACCAAATAATCAGCCCAAAATTACTGAATATATATCTAGAATTAATGCCTATTTTCCAGAAATTTATGAAGCAATAAATGTTGGCAAAACTCCAATAAAATATGCAAGTCTAGATCTGAATATTAGGATCAAGAAACTGAATATTCCAAATGCCAAGGCTGGAAATAAATCACAAAATTCATAAATAATTCCCAGCTGATGTTTGACCTCCAAAAAAGGCCAAAATAGACCTTGGGCTGCTCACCCACCCAAGGAAGGTAGACGCCAAGTCTCCCTAGGGGTTCGCTGCAAACCCTAACCCCTTTTTCCACTTCTACCAACCTCTCTTGCTGTTCGCCTACCTCAAAACACTGCCTTCTCACTAATGCAATGAAGAATGGTGTTCAAAACGCCTTTGTTTGTCAATGAAGCTCAATACAACTCCCTCACAAAGTTGCCCTAGCTGGTCTTAAGGGTTTTCGTCCTTAATTCCAGTCCACCTTGAAGGATATCGTCCTCAAGGAGAAAGCCAAGCATTTTTGTGCTTAGACTCAATGAATCCAATTATCAAAATCATGCATGCCCCTCAAGTGAACCCTCACTTTGCTTTTATATTCTTCCCCCAAGGGGTGCATCCAAGTTGGAGGGAAATACCTTTTCAAAATATAAAAAGAACATCTCTTATAATCCACTTAAGTGGATTGGGCGCTCATGACCCTCTAAAGGCCCCAACTTAAGTGAATTTTATAACAATGAAGTGTCTTTTCATGAGTGTTCTTAAGAACCCAAATGTTTCTCTTCTTTTCTTCTTTTTCCTTGGCCCTTAGGAAACCCATAAAGGCTAAGGGTCTTCAATAGTGTCATGATTAAGAAGGGGACACGACACGCAATGCTTGGGACCTAGCTTCATGGCTTATTTGGACATTCAAGCATTCGCAAGGACAGCTTGCTCTTTTTCTCTCATTCGTAGTCAAGCATCTGGCATGGAAAAGAAGGTTTTGTTGGGGAGATATGCGGAGTCAGGAACTCCAACAGTGGCATAATTGGCATGGATCTAAATTATGCTCAAGTGTTAAATGCAGCTGCTAAAACTACTTATCAAAAAATCTGTAAAATAAATCATGAAAACTCTCTCTTCAGGTTACAATTTAGGTGTTGGATCCTGAAGTGTAACAATGGGGAAAAAAATTATAACTATGAGACAAAATCCTCGCATAATAAAATCTGGCATACAACTCCTCTTGCCCCACGTTTGAGTAAGCAGTGGCGAGCTAGGGATAAAATAGTTAAATGGCAAAGGTGATGCCAAGATATTTGGTCTACAAGAACATCTTTCAAGCATGAGGTTTTGGGGTGGCTTGTGATTCATCAAGGACTGGCTGTTAAAGCAAGATGGGCATCTTATACTCTTATTGCATCTTATGTGGGAGAGAGAAGACAGTCGATCACATCTTTTGGAGGTGCTCTGCAGCTAAGTCGTTTTGGGTTTAGTTTCAGGCTAAATTTCACTTACGTTTCGTTACTCTGTCTTGGTGAGGAGATCTATTAAGAGACTCTTGGATGATTATCTGCAACACCAATAGTCTGTGGCATACTTTCCATTTGGTTTCTATGAGATTCTTGTGGAAAACATGATGCAAATCTAATTTTCAAGATGATTCTTCTCCATTCACCATCAAAATGTTGATTCTTCAGGTTAAGAGTTAGCTCTGATTGTTAAAGCTAACTGGCAATGGTTCTATAAAGACATGTTGACTCTTTGCCCATCGGGGCACAGGCATGTGTGTTTTCTTTCCTTGCTATTATAGGTAGAGAGTTTTCTTTTGACTATTCTGCTCCATTGATGTAAACTTATTATTTCATGATATAAGATGCATTTTCCAGGAAACAAATACTAGTGGATAACCTGAGAAGGAAGATGCAACTAAAGAACCAAATTAGACTTGAGAAGAGCGAATGACAATATCATCATTGTCACTTATGACCTCATTATGGCATCATCTCTAAATTTATCATGAGATTTCCAATTCTATGAGTCTCAATATGAATACTCTCTCTTTGTATATTGTTGACTGGGCTAACCAGTGCCAGGTCAGAACTATGAAATAATTATTCTAAAGGAGCATTAATGAACCTCACTAAATGCCATGGTGGAAGTCAACTTCTCTCTCCATTGGCCAATAAGGAAGTGGGCAGAGTCGGGGATCAGGAGGAAATCCATATTGCTGATGCCAGCACTACCCTGGGTGCAACGGTGAGTTGCTAGAGATGACCTGTGCCCTTTTGTTGGCCATTTGACCACCATTAACTAAAATCTGTTGTTTCGACCAGAACACTGTTGCTGGGAAAATATGTCGTATAACTATTCACCTGTCACAAGTTCAGATTTGGACTCCTTTTAAAATTCAACCAATAACCTATCGTACTTTGTTTTAAATGAAATCTTAATTTTGTTGGCTATAATACTAAAGTTGACCAGGGAAAAAATGTTGTTAGTTTAATTGTTGTACTTTTTTCCCCACTAATGATTAAATCTTTTTTTAGATGTTATACCTCATTGAATCAAGGAATAAATTCAGTTTGTCTGCTACTGTTAAATGCTGTCATAGCTGACTGTTAAATATAATCATAGATCACTGTAATGACCGTCATACTGTATCATTAATGATGTAGTACATTGATGAGTTGATTTATACCTCATTGAGAATTTTGCAGGTTGTCCTAAGAAGAAATTAATTGGTTTAATCCTAGTCGAGATAAGTAAGATATCCATAGGGATGTTCGTCGTTGATTCAACATTCCTACGTCATCCTGTGCTGAAATTTTGAATGGAGATCCTAGCCAGGACACCTAAGTCATCTCCTAATTATGTTGATGTAAAAATCGAGAGATCCTGAAGGACATCTATGGCTATTCCTGTTTGGCTAAGCATTTGTGAATAATCCTATAGAGTTACCATGATGAATTGTATCTAAAATTTTAATAATTTGCTTGAACCATTGATCACCTGAAACCCATTCGTGTACTTGCTACCTATGTGAATGTATTCCCATTATGTAATGTCCTTTCAACTTTGAATTTATGAATAAATCTAATGTGAATGATATCTCATGTGTACCCAAGCTCTTAAGTCTCAAAGACCGCCTAGACCTTAACATTGAAAACATTTATTTAAATTTGAAACACTCGTGCCTGGGTTCATTTGTGTTTATTGTATCCATATGACCTGAGGTGGTCGATTTCATTGTGTCCAAATGAGGATTCTAGGCTAATGAATTGCTAATGCAATCAATGAGAAACCCATGCAGAAACTGAATAGATTGACCATAGACTGATATTGCAATTTCCATTTCGTTTTTCATTCGGCTGATATGGCACACCAGTACTTTTGTAAGCAAATACTACCTTAACAGAACAAAAGCAAAAATAGAATGCTAATAATTTTTTTGTAGATATAAGGCAAGCAACATCAGTGATCCAATTTTTCAAAAGGTGAAAATGCACTTACTCAGTTGAGGTACGAAGTAGCTCATAGACCATGTCAGTCTGCAACACCAATAAATTAATGAAAATACAATAAGTTTCCTGTAATTATACAACAGAAAAAGAATTACAAGGAACCATCCTCTGCCTCTATATGTTTTTCCTCTCCTAGAGAAACAAAGATGAATGAAATACAGGCCAGTCAAGAAATTACAAAATGAAGTAGATACATTAAAAAAATCCCAAATGAAACAACTAGGCAGAACTAACCTGTAAAACATTTGGCAGGTTCAAGCGTTGAGCCAGTTGTGTAGCAATAGTAGATTTACCGACACAAGCAGTCCCACAGACAAGGATAACAAAAGGCACTCTTTGATGATGAAACCTATTTTGCAATTAAAGACAGCATATTAGCAATCATGCTAACATAGAAAAAGGAAGATTTTAGTTCATAGTTGCTCCCTTTCTTGTGTCCATTTTGTCCCTTGCAGATAAGACAGACAGAAAAGAGAGCTCAAACAAATAGATAAAACACACAGAACAAGAAAGAATAAAATGAGATGATCATTATTTCTTCCAAGAAAAATCCTAGGAGCCTAGAAGCCCTAATGCATGCAATGTCTTGAAATGTAATCAACGAAACACACTGTAGTGCACCGAGAGGTATAAACTATAAAGTTATAAACTACTTAGTATGCCAAAACATTGGACATGAACACAAAGCAAAACTATGAAAATTTTCTACTTTACATGGTAGATAATTATTCTCTATTGTGAAGATGCTTCAGGAAATTGGTCTCCTCCATAGAACCAAATCAAACTCTGTTGACTAGCTTGGTTACTTAAAGTCATTTGTGAAGTGTAAGCGAAGCAGCTTCCTGAAAAGTGAAAACTAACAATATTAAAGGATCTGACAGATTCTAGCATATTTGCAAGTATGCAAAATAAACTGCCAAAGATTTGGAAGAGGAAGGTGCTGAGGAGGAAAGATTTTATGGCACATTAATTAGGTCACTACATAATAACAGAATGAATTGAAAAAAAAGAGCTCCGTAGTAGTAGTTAATAAAGAGTCACATATCAACAAGAACCTAAAAGGTAGACTATGGAAATATTGCTTTCAAATGTAGGCAATGTTTTGAATATGGTCGTCTGGGTATTGCATGTCCATGTCTACAGGTTCCAAGTCAAAACCCATTAGACAAGAATACTATCTCAAGCGACATTGTCTTTCCAAGTGGTTCAAAGAAAGAGAAAACAAAAAGCTACTTGGTGGAAGGGAGCCACATTGGACCACACATCGGTTGAAGCTATTGATCAAAAAAAGGAAATCTGAGGAAGGAGTGCTACCAGAAACTCCCTTGGAAAAAGCAGTTTAATCACAAAGTCCACAGGAAATGGAGATCACTATGAATAATATGGGTGGGAAAACAAAGTTCCCCTGGAAGAAAGTCAAAAATCAACAACAAAGAGGAAAAAGGATCAGAGAAAACCTTCTCCGAATGAAATTAATCGAACCCCAAATCCAAAAGGGGCAAGATTAGCAACTTCATATCATCCCAACAAGTTCGGAGGGAAAAAAGAAAATTCATTATTAATAGTTAATTCAGTAATTTGCTTATTTTTGGTTTAATTGTGAAGAACATGCATGCATGTTCTGTTAAAAAGATGCATGCATGTTCTGTTAAAAAGATGCATGCATGTTCTACCATAAAATAGGCATGTATGCAAGTTCTTAGAGTTGCATGCATGCAAAGATGCTTGTGGATCTTTGCATGCATGCAAAAAGAAAAACTTGCTATGATAGGAAAAAGCAGCTGCTTGATTTTTAGAAGGTAGAATCTTTGGGTATTTATAAGATGTAACTTTAGAAACTTTCTATTTAATACAATTTTTACTTATCAAAAAAATAAACATATTGATATATAAAGTATTAATAAATATTAAAATATTATTTTAAAAAAGGAAAGATAAAATTAAAAAATGTCATTGAACTTTAAGATATCCTTTGATCAATGTATGTATATATATATTGAGTGATGGAACGAGAGCAATGACAGGTTTGCGCAAGGGAAATAGATTGTGTGTGTGTGTGTGTGTGTGTGTGTATTGAGTGATGAAACGAGAGCAATGACAGGTTTGCGCAAGGGAAATAGATAGGGTTTCTGCAAATTTCAATCCCACAAATAGCGAACAGGCTAGATTTATCTCATCGTCTTTCTTCAATAAACATGGCTTGGTGGAGGAACAATACCACACAAATCTTTTTGGGTACCCCTCACCCTAGATCGGGAAGTCAATTGGCACTCTTCTCAGTGAGACAGCACATCCCCCTGGGGCAAACAACATCGCCTCCGATACTCCCACACCCTTTTCACTATACCATTCAATGGATTAAGAACATCTTAAAGGCAATAGACCAGAGAAGGAGGCGCTGACCAACATCCAAGCTAAGAGACAAAGGCAGAGGAAGCAAAAATGTATCAGGGTCTCAAATATCACATACAAGGTAAGTATTGACCCTGGCCTCTGTAGTGAAAAAAATCTTTTTTACACTGAACAGACCCTCATTGGGAGGTTCCACAGCCATAGCTACAAAGATAGCAGTTTACAACACTGTATTCAAAATAGAATAGGACTTGTTATAGGTTATGCACCCACTCTCCAACGGGGTGCCAAGGGTTCTTTGTTCTTTTCAAATCGATTGAGGGTAGGAGAACCATTGAAGAGGGCGGGCCATGATTCTGGGGAAACTCCGCCCTTGTTATCACCAGATGGCATGTCGGTTTCGACCAAAAAAGGGAACACATTTCCAAAGCTGCAATCTGGGTAAAAATGTCGAGACTGCCGCTGGAGATGTGGATTGAAAGCATCTTTCAAAGCATTGGGAACTCACTCGATACATACTTGAAAACCCATCATAGTACTATTTCTCAAACAAATACTGTGGTGGCTCTCATATGTGTAGAGATGGACATATCCAAAGGCCTTCTGACTTACATGCAGATCGAGATTGGTGGGATGATATTCGAACAGATCCTGGATTACATTAATGTGCCATTCCATTGCACACAATGCCGAAGACATGGACATCTGAAAAATAGATGCCCCCACCACAACATTCAACCACAGTGAAAGACTCGAGGAATCGTGGACCATCTAGGTCAGATTCCTCAGGAACATCCCAAAAAATCTAGAACGGATCTGAGCAACGAACAACAGATAAAATCTTTAGAGGCACGGAATACATCCTCAGAGCCCACAGGGTATCCAGACAAGCACTCGGCCCCCCTCGAGCCTACTTCTACAGAACTATCTCGGAAGATTCAATTACATCCAAATGACCCAATCCTACACCTACACAGTAACAACTCTTTAGCGATAAAGGAGAGGTCTACGAACCCGGAGGCTGACTTACAGAGATGTAGGCAATTGAGGTTAAAATATCATCTCTTCCATTAAATCTCCTTAACAAGTCTCCCCCTCTGGACCTGTGCAAAGGTCTGGGTCCAAAGGAACACTACATACAAAATATGAGAGCTACTTACATTAAGGAGATGGGACAGTATGAAGACCTGAATGTGGAAGTTTCTCTCCCATTGAAACATGCGGATATTACCAAGGAGCCGTTGATGAGTACTGACACCCCCGAATTAGAGACGGATGTTACCATGCTCGTGAGGAATGCTCTATCACAGGTATTACAGGGAGATTCCAAACAAGCACCTTGTTTGAAGACAAGCTTCGTGCACATTGATTCGGCTGAAAACAAACAATGTATGGCAGCAAAGAAAGGAAAAGAAATATCCTCCTTTGGTCAGACTAGCATCACCTCTAGTAGTGCTTCAGGGTCATCAAAGGAAATGAGATATCTACCAGATTGCAGACTAAAGCCTCTTCAAAGCATCATAACTTACTCACAGACACGGAAGGCTTGCAGGAATCCAGGAGCCACTCCACTTACCATAACAGAGGGCGGCATACCCTCTTCTCACATGCACAAGAAGAAGCAGAACGGAACATCCTCGCTGGCACACAACATACTATCAAAAGGGCCCTTAGCAGAGTAGCCCCTAGAGCTGGTTTTAAATGATCATCACATCACAGAATATCAGAGGCATAGGGACGGCTTCAAAACAAAGGTCCCTAAAAAGAATGATCTACAAATTTAAACCAAACCTTCTCTTCTTACAGGAAACCATGTGCGCTGAGGTTGATGCACAAAAATATCTCGAAAAATGTCTTCCAGATTGGACCTTCTTAATCAGTGATTATGTGGGCAACTCCGATGGTATTGCTCTAAGGTGAAAGCATAGCATGGTCTTGAGAACCTCCATAAAGACACCCAGCTATATTCTGGGTACTTTATTTTCAAAAGAACACAATGTGGACGTGGATATCCTCAATGTTTATGCACCCTCACATGGTAGACAGAGCTTCTGGAATGATTTTGGCAATTTTGGTATTCTGGACATGTCGCACCTTATCTTGGGAGGGGACATAAACTTTACCACACACCTCTCAGAAGTGTGGGGTACCAATGCTAGGGCTGACCCTATGGCTAATTTTGTCTTGGAGTTCTTGATATGCTTCAATCTGGTGGATGTCTCACCTACTATTCTGGAACCCATTTGGTCAAATCATCGTTCTGGACAGCAGGGTATATCAAAAAGGCTTGATCGGTTCTTGGTCAAAGAAGCATTGTTGCTAAAGTTCATCTCTCACAGAGCTTCTACTTTGAAACAGCATTATTTTGACCATCATCATATTCAATTGGAAATGGTCACTGGTCTGAATCAACCACCAACACCTTTCAAATTCAACCCACATTGGTTGGAATATGAAGATTTCAGGGAACTGATTAAGAATATGTGGGTTAAATATGACAAGGGGCAAGGCGAACATGCCATGGTATGGCTACAACAGAATCTTATCAGATCAAAGACAGCTACAAAATCTTGGGCTCAGCGTTTTCGGGGCAACGAAAATACCCTACAACAATTGGAACGGAAAATTCAGAGTAGTGTGGATTCTTATCACCAGGATGATCACGATGCAAAAGCGCTCAGGGAGTTGGACAGCTTGGAGAGGGAGAAAGTTAGATTGTTGGCTTGGCAAGAAGCAAAGTGGAAAATGAAGAGTAGAAATACATGGTTGGTGGAAGGAGATAACAACATCAAATTTTTCCATAGCAATGTCATGGCTAGGAGAGCAAAAAATACTATCTAGAACATCCGTGATGATCAAGGACATGAATTCTCTGATTACCCCTCTATCTCCAAGGCAGTTGTTCAACACTATCAGCACATCTACACGGAACCACCAAGGGAAAATATTAGAGATATATTGGCAACAGCTACCTTTTTTGACAGATGGGTGGATGAAAATCAGAATCAGTTGCTTATGTGGCAGATCACTTTGAAAGAACTATAGGACACTATCCACACCCTTCAGCTCAGGAAAGCCCCTGGACCGGATGGTTGGATGGTGGAATTCTTCACCAGATTCTAGAAATTATTAGCGGATAACTTACTACAAGCGGTGGAGGAATCTAGGATCACTGGCAGAATCCACAACCCTTGCTCTACCACTTTCATAGCCAACATTCCAAAGGACAAAGACCTTTCCAGCTTTGAACACTACTGTCCTATCTCCCTGTGCAATTGCATCTACAAAATTATATCCAAGATCATCGCTACCCAGCTTAAGCCCATCCTCTCTGCACATATATCTCTGGAACAGCTTGGTTTCTTGGACAATCACAATATCCATGATGCCATTGGATTGGCTCATGAGACTTTACACACTATCAAAACTTAGAACCAGTCTGCTTTTCTCCTCAAAATTGACCTTTCAAAGGCCTTTGATCGTGTAAACTGGCTCTATCTTCAGCTCATTTTAACCCAAGTTGGATTTGCCCCATCTTTCATTAACTAGATTGAGGAATGCTTCAAATCTGTATCCTATGCAGTCCTTGTAAATTGTTCCGCTTCCACCTTTTTCACCCCTTCAAGAGGTCTGCGCCAGGGCTGTCCACTTTCCCCCCTCCTTTTTCTACTCATTGTTGACGCCCTCAGCAAACATATCCATCATGAGCGCAATGCAAGCAATATTTTGGGTATCAAAATGGCTGCCAACACCTTTCTTTCCCACATTCTCTTCATGGAGGACATCCTCATCTTCGGCAATGGAACTCTTCCAAAAGCAAAAGCATTTGATAGAATTTTAAAGCACTTCACCTCTGCTACAGGTATGTTGATCAATTTGCAAAAATCAGCCATTTTTTTCTACAATCTTCCCCATGCCATAAAAAACCTCATTCGGGTAGTGTTACCATTCTCTACCCCACCCCCAAATACCAACATAAAATATTTGGGCTTCTTTTTGAAAGAAAATGACTACCGATTTGCAAATTGGCTTTGGATGCTTGAGAAAATCCAACAGAGGATCAAAGTATGGTGTAATAGGTGGATCTCTATGGCGGGGAGATTGGTTTTGATTAAACATGTCCTGGAAGCTATCCCGGTTTATTGGCTCTCTATAGCCTATCTCCCAACGAAAATATTGAATAGCATCAGGCAACTCTACTTAAAAAATTTATGGGCTGGGAATAAAGATCATAATGGCATTCCACAGGTCAAATGGAGTACTATATCACAGCCCAAGGCCGAAGGTGGATGGGGGATTAAGGATCTCAATATTTTCTCAAGAGCTCTTGCCGCAAAAGGTGTGTGGAAGTTGATCAAATCTGAATGTCTGTGGCAAAAAATCATGATCCACAAATATATACATCCCCTCACTATCATGGATTGGATCACGCTGAGTTCAAAAAAACATACAAGAGGGTCTATTTTCTGGAAAGCTATTGTACAAACCTTTGATACTATTGGCAAATATTTGGCATGGATTCTGGGAGATGGCACTTGGATTCATATTGGAATGGATGCCATTTTTGGTATTCCGAGTGAACTGTGGTTCATAGAGGAATTGCAGCATGCTCTTCAACAACAACATATCCTTTCTTTAGCTGATGCATATGATCAAGCCCAAGCAGACAGATGGAACTCCGACTGGATGGAGGCTGAGAGGATGGGTCTCATAGGACAACAAGCCATCCAATGGGAATCCTACAGGCATAAACTTATCAACTGTGGCATACACCTCACAAAGCATCAGGATGAGCTATGTTGGGCCTACAACAAAGGCAGAGGGGATTATATTGTCAAGCTGGGATACAATGTGTTGAGGTCTCAGCGTGTGGATGCTCTCATTCCATGGTGGTGGAAAGGGTTGTGGAAGATTAAAGCTCCACAAAAGACCATCATACACTTTTGGCTTGCACTTCACAACAACATTCTTACTTGGGATAACCTTCAGCATAGGGGATGGAGTGGACCAGGCATTTGTTTCCTATGTCGGGACAGTGTTGAATCTATTAATCATCATTTTGTAAATTGCCCATTCACAAAGGCGGTTTGGGATGCCTCTAACACACAGCAACCTGGATATACATGAGAAGGTGAATCTCTTCACAATGCTTGGGATTCTTGGTCTGCACACAGGGGATCCCCTTCTTTGCATAGTCCTTTGCAGATCACGTGGGCTATATGAATCACCAAAAATGAAGCAATTTTCAAGGATAAGTGCCCCTCTATCATCTCCACCTTATACAAATTCAAGTTTTCCAACTTGCCCTCTTCACAGCACATAGGCAAGACACAAAGATGCATAAAAGTTCCTCAGGTGGATGTTACATCCCCACATGTCTTCTATGATGGTGCCTCTAAGAATTAACTCAGGACACAGTGGAGCTGGCAGATTACTACTATTCCATGGGAACAAGATCACTTACAGGCGTGGGACAAGATGGAACACTAATAACTCAGCTGAGTTGCAGGCTATACACATGGCACTCAATATAGCATTGGATTATGGTATTGACGATTTGAAAGTCCTATCGGACTCTAAGAATGTCTGCAGTTGGCTCGCGGGCAAAGCACGCTACCTCAATATCTCTCTCCGTTTTCACTTGGATCGCACTCTTGAGCTGGCTTCAAACTTCAGACACATCTCTTTTTCCCACATTTTTCGGGAACACAACACTGTAGCAGATTGTTTGGCAAAGGAGGCTTGCAACTTTGAAGAAGGTAAGATTTAAATCACATTTCAGCATGATGACGGCTCCTTGACGGAGAGGGAGATCTCCCTTAGATAAATGGTCTAGTCTATACCTCCCATAATGGTTTAGGTCTTCTTGGGCACTCCCATTTGGGTGATAAACCAGTTAACATCTCTAGCTGGGTCGAGGCTTTTGCTTCCCCACATTTTGCGTTATTTATTTCTGTGGATTTGCCTTTCTCTGGCACTTCTTACTATACCCTCCCATAGTATTTTTTTGTTCCCTTTCCTTCTGGAAAGGCTTACTAGATGTATCTTTTTATCTTATTGAATAAAGGGTACCAATGCTTTTCTTTTTGCAAAATATATATATATATAGATATATATTTTTTAATTTATATTGCATGATGTGGTCAATGTATTGTCAAAATTTTATGATATTAATCTCCAAAGAGTAAGTTATAGTTAGGGTTACAGCTAGATGACTCGACACCTCCAAACGTCAAGGTTACAGTTAGGGTTGCACTTCTGGGTTTCGCATTGTATAGGCAGTCTTTTTGGTGCATCCAATCTCTGTTAATAAGGGGTCTAAGTCGAGTTGTTGGCAGCATACTGTGGGATGACCCCGAGCCTCACGACTTTGGCGGTGTTGCAGCGGATGGGAGACCCGTCACTCACAATCAAGCCCAACAGCTTCAACATGATCTGCGTGTCAAGGAAAATGGCAAAGTCGTGAGTAAACGAAAGTGTTGCAGTGACAGGATTCCAACATGGGGCTCCTTCCTTGTCCTGATTGCAGTCCATATGACATTTGTTCCAACGAGCAGTGCAGTTGTCCAGTACATAAACGCAGAAAAAAACCCAAAAAAACAACGAATTTGAAAAATTTTGACGATTTTTTGATGGCCCAATAAAAATCAACGAATTTCGAATTTTATCTCAAAAAGTCATCGAACCTTGTGACTTAGGTTATCAGATATGGTTGTGCATCTCAACTGGACTCTCCAAGGATTATATCACATTTTAGTTTTGCATTCTTATTGTTGGCATTTATGTGTCACGATTTTGATTCATGCTATGGATATTGTGATTTTCAAGGCCAATTTTACTTATTGGCCTCTACTTTTCAAAATTCTAAGTATAGTACATAAACTTTTGGGCATTTCCCTAGTTCAAAATAAGATGCTTCTGGAAATTGTATAGCAGATACATCAAAGAAGACATTTACTCACATAAGATTGATCAATGTATACCAAAGAAAATACAAATTTCAATAATCTCTACAGAAGCATATACTGCAAATTATCAATTTCAGGGGATGGGATGCATCCCATTCTACTAAAGCATCAAATCGCTTCATTCTACTTTATGAAGTAAACTATATAACTTCTAATGGCTAATCAGTACTAAGAAACTCTGATAAAAAGCCAAAAAGCAACACCAAGCTATATTTTGAAGCATATTATTAGTTGATTCCTTGCATAGTGTACGTATGACATTAATAAAGACATCTTACTCAACTAAAAAACCAACCTAGTCATCATCTTATATCGATTGATGTACTCCTCTCCATATCCACGCCGTTCCATAAGCTGTGCATTCAAAAACATCACAAAGCAAACTTCAATAAAAAATTTAAAGGCTTTGGCAAAAGATTACTCTTTATTTGATAGTACTACGCTATTTTTTTTCCAAAATCTTTTTCTCAAAAGGTGAAACCTAGGAAGAAACTTTCTAAACATTTTTAGCGTGAAAGTTCATATTACTTTGCAAAAATAAGAGTGATAAGAAGCATACTTTAAACAAATTAGCTTCCAGATCTGACTGGGATCTGCACAATTTTCAGAAAAAGGTGAATATTGCATTAGAACAACTTCGTGCAATTTAGCAACCCACTTACAAAACAGTGGAGTGCTTATTCCTTGAAAAGGTCCTTTTATAATATGGATGGAAATTACAATAAAGGACATGAAACCCAACAAAAGAAGATTATGGAAGAATGACATACACATCAAGAAGACTGTTGTCTACCAATAGCTTCTTCAGCTCCAAAGCAATTTTAATGGCAACATGATTAGGGATCTGAAATACAGGAAATCTTTTATTTAAAGTTTGAAACCTGAAATGTTGCAATGAAATTTACTCAACATTTTTGTTATCCTAAGCAAAATCTGGGCAGAATTTCCACGTTGCAGATATCCATTCTTGTCTCAAAAGCTATAAAATGCATATTGCAATAAGTTGCAAAAACTAACATCTTCGATTAAAAATTTCACCGTAAGTGCTATGCTTAAAAAAAAACCAAGAACATAAATTTCAGGAGAATTTTCAATTCCTACATGATACATTTGTCATATTAAACAAATAAAATGTCAAAACCATAAAAAGCACCTAACAATCATGACCATTCAACTATCACCAATATTCAATATAGAAAGCGACATGGAAAGCTCTATCTATGCATTTGGTGTTTCTGCAGTGCATCATTGTTAAACATCATTTTTGGGAATCAACTACATGAATGATATTGATTCAATCTTCTTGACCCATCTTTCAAGAGTAGTAATTCACACAAGAGCCCATCTCTCTAGCTTGAATGATCAACCTAACATTCAATGCATCAGGCGATGTTCAGGGGGGGGGGAAGCATAGGCATTGAAACTCATGAAATGAGCCGTCGCGTAGTGTCAATCCTCCCACAATGGACTTACATGCGGTAACCACAACGTCTTGGGAGGATATCCATCCCAATAAGCAAAGTTCAATTTGTTCAAATTTTAAAGTTATAAACTCTTATTTTTCTTCATGACTTTGTAATGTCTCCTTTTTGGGCTTACTGAGGTTGGAGCCCTTGGCCGACTCTTTGTTTCCCATTGGCTAAGGGAAAAAGGGAAACTATGTTTCTTTTTTCAAGTTGCTAAGAAGATGATATTGTCGGCAACTTTGATTATTTGAATTTTAAATAAGGGGGGCTTTTTGTTTTAATTTAAGTCAGCCCTTATTGATCTTTTCTAAAGGGGGGTGTCTTTTGAATATTGTTTTTCCCTCCCTTTGTGGGGCGCCACCCTTGGGGAAAGTTTGGAGGGAAAAGGAGGATACACAATGAATAATCTTTTTTTTTCTAAATGTTGAGCGTGTTTGCTTGCATTACCAGCCGATGAGGACGGAAACCCTCATTAGCTTCTAGAATTGGGGATAGAAACCCTCGTTTCTCTTGGTGACTTCATTCAGAGGTCATAGTTGGGCGGAATATCAGATTTTCTTCAAGGGTTGCTTAGAAGGTGGGCGAACCAGCTTGGGGACTTTGTAGAGTTGGACGCAGCAGTGGATCAGCCTTTTTGGGGTCAGAGAGGTCATTTCCAGCCACTTGGAGTGTGGCGACTTGCTTGGGAGACTTGGGCAGCTGTTTTTGCATTGTTGGTTGATAGGAAAATTCAGTTTCCACTTTCACTGGTTTGGGAATATTTTTTATATAATTTTCAGGTTTGAAATTAATATCAAAATCAGACTTTGGGTTCCAATAAATATTTTGAATATTCTGCAATTTTATGAGGGTTATTTAATGTTGGAGAAATTCATTTTAGTGCCTAAATAATTATTTTCAGAATTCTGTAATTTTCAGTTAGGGTTTCAATTAAAAAAAAAAGTCAGAATTTATATTTTCATTCCTAGTCATTGCTGGAAAACCCAAATTGTTTTAAATCTTCCCTAAAAGGGACATTACAGACTTCTTATTCTTTGTAGCTCTTGCTCCAGAACGACATTCCTATTGTAGTCAAACAAAAAAACAGTTCAAATTGCCAACAATTTCTATGAGAACACACGCGCCCTTCCTCTCAACTCCACAGAAAAATTTAACAGTGACAACATATTACTCCACATTTGTTTTTTGTATGATCAAATCACAATGACGACATTGTTCACCCAGAATTAAAATGTGAAAAAATCTAGATTAAGTTGATAAGAAGGATCCAAAACAATGACCAATCTTACTGTCTCCACTTTATTTTATAATATAATATTTATAATCGTGTTTTTCCATAATGTAAGTGTGTTTGCCATAATCATTAAGTGATAAGATCTTCATTAATACAACATGAAAACATTATGTTTGTAAAAACATCAACGCATTTAGTGAAGAAATTCCTCAATAAATGATATCATATGTTTTATCAAAAGCATAATGTTGTAATGTCAGCATTGTTGTGTTATGAGACCTCAAAAGTGTCTCTTGTAGGAAGGTTTTCACAATTAATGGAGCAAGCGGGTTCCATCTCCAACTCATTTGGTTGCAATTAACACGTATAGCATCATGTGAGTTTGTATGATAAGCGAGGGAACGAAGGCAGGGTACGGAAAAAATTATATATAACATATATTATAAAATACAAGAAAAAATATACAAATTTTACAGCTTTTAAGTTTTCATTTAAATAATTAAACATTATAAAGAGCTTATTGGAAAATCCAAAAATATAAAACAAAACATCCTTGACTAAATATTTGATTGTTATATTATCAAGAAAATAACTATAACAAGTCTCAAATGACAAAATAAAAACAATAAAATATAACTACATATATGAGAACCTGTTTGAATGATTTTTTTAGAGCTTTGCAGGCCATAGAGGACGTCTAGGCATCCCCAAGACAGTCAAGGGGCATCCCAAACTGCTGGGGACATCATGGGGATGACCAAACATCCACAATGACCTGCAAAAATGTAAAACAAAATATAAAAAAAGTCTCTGGTACTTCATGGCTCCCCCCATATAAATTGGGAATAGCTTGAAGTACCAAGGATGTCCCCAGCAGTCGGGAACATTTCCTAACCGTGCCAGAGACACCTACGCTCCCACAAAATAAATAAATAAAAATAAACATCCCCAAAAAAAGCTTCCTAAGGGGCAGAAACATCCAGGACTGAATGTTCACACTCCCAAAATTCGAAGGCGCCATGGGGACATTTTGTCCCCATCCCCAAGCTCCCGAAATGCCAAAGACATTCCCAAGGCACTCAAAGGGTCGGGGATGTGTCCTTGTGGGACACTGTTTAACAGACTAATAAAATACATTTCTCCAAGTTTCTGGGATGGCCAAAAATTATCCCTGATTTTGAGGACAGCAAAGGGACGATGTGTTTGTGTGTGTGAAAATATATGTGTGTATATACATATAGACATATGCTAACTCACAAGGTTGTGTTCGTGTTCGTGTTCGTGTTCAGCAAGGATAAAATTCAAAACAAATTCAGCAGTTGACAAAATTCAGGAAAGAAATTGTGACTAAGTTCGAAGAATATAAATCGGCTCTTTTTTTTCAACATTAAAAAAAATGCACATGAAAGTCAACATAGATAAATACACTTATTAACCTTTAATTTATTATTAATTAATTGATCTAATATCCATAAATATTTATATTTATACATAAATATTATAAATATTTATCAATCATTCGAATTTAAAAACATTCAAAAGATCTATAAAACAACTTAAAACATAAATCAAACCTAAATCGCAAATACTAAATGAATACATCAAGCTCTTTATGTTTAATATACGGTGATGGAAATAATACTATATAATCAAGTCGAGCAGCGCACTACACCTCCACCTTAAACCAGCAAATCGTCTATTCTGGTCTACAGACATCACCACTGCCAGACACCAACAAACCCTACAACCTCATTACAGTAATCAGACACCAACAAGCAGGCTCATTACAATCTACAGACAGCTTCATGCGTTATGGGACCAGGTTCACAACTACACAGCAAATCATTCACGACCAATGAAGAAAATTGTGCACACACCAGCCGTTCAAAGTATTTGACAGAAAATAACTTCTTAGATCCACGTGTTCCTTCAAAGGCTTGAAAAAGCCATCCCTGAAAATCGCCTCACAATGAACAGGAAAGAAACGAAAAAAGGAGATAAGCCAAACATAAAAGCCCTAATGTAGGCTAATATTTTATTGTGTTTGTTCACGTAAAGCAAATGCGATTTTTAAATCATATTTCTCTGTGTTTTTTAAGGTTTTCTAAACAAACTTCAACTAATTCATGTATGTGTTTATATTTATATAAATATAAGTACATATGAAAATATATATATATATATGTATGTATGTATGATGTATGTATATGTGTAAATACTTATGTAGTTATATAAATATATATGCATGTATATGTTTGTATATACATATGTATATATGGATATCTCTATTAAAAATACAAGAAAAATGTAAAAAAAAAAAATTTAAAATTTTTCTGATGTATAATTAAATCATTGGACACCGTTAAACATTCTAAAGATCTGAAATTCAAATAACATTAACATCTATGACATTGAACATAATGAACAATCAAGATTGACCATAGAAAACTGAAATCAAAAATTGAGTGAAACATGTCAATACTAATATACGACTGTTATATTATCAATGATCACAGACCTTTTGTTTTTTTAATTTTAAATACACGTTCTTTTTTCTGTTATTCCTTTGCTTTATTTGGTGCTCTTCTAATTAATCCTGTAGAGATTAAATGTGCTCACATATTTTGGAAGTCGACACAAAGTTCATGAAAAAAATAAAAGCAAAGAAGGATGAATAAAATGATTGAAGAAAACTACAAACAAGACACATAGAGGAGCAACCCCAACATCTTGTTCACAGTAGGCATCATTATTATGTATTGAAATGATGTTCTTCATTTAAAGGCTTCCCTCCAAAACATGGATTATTATCACAGTGTAGGCATTGTACCTAATGTTTTGATCTTCAACCCTGTCTTACATAACTAATGCTGATACGAATGTTACTTT
Organism: Torreya grandis; assembly: GCA_037957365.1. Classification (NCBI taxonomy): domain Eukaryota; kingdom Viridiplantae; phylum Streptophyta; class Pinopsida; order Cupressales; family Taxaceae; genus Torreya; species Torreya grandis. The sequence continues at coordinate 2,207,976 of JARHVA010001602.1, forward strand.
GCCATGATGTCCTTTGTTCTTTAGTGAACAAAGTGTTTCGTTTATGCTGTGATTAGCTTTATAAGAAAATATTACGCATATGTATTGAGGTTATGAAAAGTTGTTTGGCAATTGCCTCCAGAAAATAAGATACGAGGGTTGACCTCTGACGCACTAAGAAGCCCCTTTCATTAAAATTGTTCAGTCATTGAGGTGTTCTTACTCGGGTCGGCAATGCACCCATTCTACATAATGTGCTTATATTAGTGAAAGTGCCACTGCATTTGCTGCTATAACTCTTTCTGTACCAATGTTGTAGGCTGATTGCACCTCTAGTGTACGTTGATTGGAAACGGGTGCCTCCCGAGGTTGCAAATGTGGTCAAAACCTGAAGGGTACAAAATTTGAACAATATAGGTAAGGTAAAGTCAAAAAAAAAAAAAAAACCTTTTTCCTGCAAAGGAGGTTTCATATGCCCAGGAGGCATGTTGGCCACGCTGGGACCAAAAATATTGCTTTTATTTGTATCTCTGTGCACTATGCACCATAACCACGATCTCTTCATGCACCATGGTCCACGGCACAAGTTTGTCACAACATCTTAGTAGATTCATATTCAGTACAATTATGAATAACATTTTATTGGTGTTGTAAAAGTTTGTAGGACAATGAAATGGGTGGATTTGTTTGGTCACATACGTATGATCTATTGTAAAGTGTAATAGAGTTGCCTTACCCATTTCAGGTTGGGAAGCACCGTAGAGACCAATCCACGGGCAAAGTCCTAGAAGATAAAGGTCAGATAGAGACTACACTCTTCCACAAGAAGATTGAGAAATTGAGGAAATTTTGGCAGAGACTTTGAGAGCACAAAGCATATCCTAAATTAGTGCAATGATCTCGACATAGAGAGGAGAGGCAAGCAGCCATGGGATTTGAAGACTTGCAACACTAACAATAAGTGGAGATGAGATATCCATTATTGAAGAGATATTATAGGTTGAGTTTTTAGTATGACTTAATTAAAAAGAAGCATTGTTGGACCCTCATTTAATGCATTTTATTTTTGAGTTATTCATTTTCACCGGCTAAGTAAATATCTAGAGGCCTTCTATGTTGTGTTCAATGCAATTGTTCCTTGCAATTCAGCTATCTTTGAATTCACTATACTTACCACGTCCCTCCAAGAGTACATTCAACGATGTTACAATGACTAAGAATCCAACAATGAACTTGTGGAGATATGTTGATATCTAAAACTTTTGCACTAGTTCTTAGGTATTCAAGTATGTCAAGAATGATCCAGGTATGAAATTTCTTTCGAATCATTTCTAATTGCGATTCAATATGTGAAACATCAGAGGAGACGCTTTGTCCCCCCATGTTTCTCTTCTTCTCAACAAATTCATACTAGAGAAACCTCCTTCAGACAAGGACATGGTAGCAGCTTATGGGCATTGGAAAGCAAGAACTCGTTGCAGATCAGAAGGTCCAAAATGCATGCTTGGAGGCAATGGAGGAGATTCCATTCTTATTTTGGATCCCAAAAAACTGCAAGATAACATGACAACATTATCCACTCCAAGGTTAATGTGTAGATGCCTTTGGGATCTAGCAATCCTCAGATGATCTGTATGCTTGGGAAAAGACAAATCGGAAAACCCTAGGGGATTATGAGCTCCGATTGTGTCCTCTAGGCTAGTTTACAGCAGTTTTTGTGAATGAAGAGGATAGAGAAAGGATCCTTCATGGTGGTCCATGGCTTTTTTCAAAATATAAATATCTTCATGAAGTTGTGGCTTCAAACCTACAGAAGAGATGAGTACCAAAACCCCAGATTGGATCCAGTGGTATGCTTTTCCACATGAGTTCTAGAATGAATGTATTTGATAAGTTTGGACATTTGATTGGACAATTTGGATGCACTTTTAAGTTGACTGTACCTCGTAGCCTTGCAAATTCTGCAAGGATATGTGATCTGTAATCGCTTGGATATTTCAATGAACAATTCACCCACATAGATTTTCATCTACTTAATGTGTTGACCTAATGTTCTATGCTACTGAAACCAACATACATATGGTTGTTAACTGATGTTTGCTACAGCTATGGCAGCCATTTACATCTTATATTCAATATGCAATTGTGTACATGCTCATATACATGCCTACAATTCTTACAAACCAGATTTGACACCCCTTTTATGCTACTACCAACATGTGACAATTCCAATCCACGTAGTAAAGAAGTATGCTGGTTCTTTAGATTGTATATGATTGAAATCTGGTCCTATTTGCTGTTATGAACAGGTATTATGCTTGTTATTAGTTGAACATGTTTGGTATATGCTTGCTTTAGTGATTGAACATATGAATTAGTTGCATACAATGGAAGTAAGGAAGAAAATAAATCAAACGCATGAAAAGAAAGGTTAACACAAGAATTTGCACTGGAGAAACCCAATGTGCAAGAACTCTAGAAGAGTGAGGTTGTGTCTCCTCATCTCCACAAACCAATTGCTCAGTTTGAGCCTTCAAATGCATTGTGGGCCTTCTCTAGCACTTCAACAATGCTCATGGAACATTGTGACATTCCTTTGGTACTTCTACAATGCTCATGCCAGCTTCCCTGCTGTGGATTACTTGTTTAATCAACATGCTTGACTGCTGATCTCAGCTGTACAAGTCAACTTTTACCTCCAGAATTCAAACCACAGCTCTCTAAGCTATATACATGTCCCCCAACGGGTATATTTATACTTACAAGTGAGTGTATGAGTTTTAAAAATAATTATAACATCCCTCACACAAAGATATGAAGAGCAATTGATTAGACTTCCGTAGGAACACTTAATTTTGTCACATATGGAGCGAGTTGAATGCAGTCGGACTCTTCTAGGCAACCCTGTCTTCTGCTGTATGAATTTGTACCAAGCCGAACCTGTCATGCAGGTTCATCTTAAACTGAACCCGTCACCAATGCCTATTTCTTCGAACGGTGTGGGCCTCACGATGTTTGATTCCTCCTTGAGCCATCATACACCTATTTCCCTATTCCTGTGTTGCCTCTACATCTTAGCCTTGTCGAATTCTGTGTTACATAGGATGAAAGCATGTCTTAAGCACTTCATTAGTCACATGAACTAATAAGTATAGCCGATCACCTCAATCACTTTTCCAAGATCCAATCTGGATCAATATCTGTGATGTTGGATCTGAAGTGCCCTCTCCTAAAGAGCATCACACTTCCCTCAAAAGGTATGGAATGGTTACAAGAAATAGATTATGAGTATTTCATTTCATTGCAGACCATGTCATGAATATCTCGCCAGCAAATGTCCTTTGTTCCAAAAAAAAGGGTTGATTCAAAGCCCGACTCAAGTAAGGTGGCAGAAACAAAGGCTTTCAAAATTCAAAGAAGAAATTCATTACCAATCCTAAAAGAAAAATTAAGCTTCAGATCATACAAAGCTTGCCCAACAAGGATGTAATACTAAACAAGGACATTATGGAGAAAATTCCTTTGCGACTATAGAGGGGGAGGTAGCTGTTCTAGGAACTCGCCTGACTCTTAGAAGAATGCCCTTGAGAATACTGCAATGGAAGGAATTTCTCAGGATCAAGAGGACATCGAGAACAGTATGCTCTAAGTCGAAGAACACAAAAACATGGTAAATGTCATGGAGGGCCAAACAGAGCAATAAAATTTGCATAACTTCAAAGATTATATTCAACCAAAGCCTAAAGAAAGTAACCACCGATCCAAGAATGGGAAAAGATCTCCATAGAAGTTCAAGAGGGTAAGAAATATCATTCATGAAATTTTTCGAAAGGAAACAGGAAAGAAGATGGCCTTTGGCTGTTAGACTAATCTTATAGAAATTGAAATCTTCCTGACTTAGTCTAACTTACATGCAATCAGTGAGTTTCCAGAGAACTAGGCAAAGAATACAAATAGAATATTTGCAATGATGTAGATAATTACAAGAGTGACTCCCAACATTTCCTGCCTGCTAAGAGAAATTTGTTCCCAACTTCTAGAAGAGATGAGAAAACTTCTCTACAAAAACTGACTTGAAGAATGACTTGTTTTGTGCAAGCAGTGTTCCTTCGCAGCTGATAAGGAAAGTAGTGGTTTGCTTCTTGCTGATTGATGCAAGTTCAAACATTGAACAACATAACCTCAGCCCATGGGTGTTGAAAGTCTATATTGGTAGCCTCAGGTTGAGTGATAGAACCTCCCCCTCCAAGTGTGATAGCTCATACAGCTTGTGTTGCCTCCCATTGACAACATGTATGCCAAGCTAAGCCAGAAGATCTATTCGAAAGGTATGGGACCTTCTCGCTTGTATAATAGTGTAAGGCCCATTTTTGATAAGCTTCAACTTGTGATGTCTGAAGTAAAACCTCTGCTTATCCAAGCAAACCCCATCCCAACTTAGAAAGAATGAGGTACTTGATGCCAATCATGGAGTGCTTTGAATTCGACTTAAATCTACTCGAGAATATTTTTTATCGAGCATCAAGCTTGGCCAAATTCTGCACAAGAAGAAGCTTTGTCTTGCTCTTTTTGTTGGGGGGATATATCTGGAGTGGGAATAGTAACCCTTATCTCGTAAGAGGTCGAAAGCCATAACAGACTTTGAAAGGAGAATCTCTGGTGGAGAAATGGGTAGCCCAATGGTAATGAGGCTAAACAATTTGCAAGTAGTTATCCCACTGCTTATTTTGTTTATGATAGACGTGGAGAGAATGGACTAAGCTGCAATTGACAATCTGACCATGGCCATTAGCTTTGCAGATAAAATGAAGTGGAGAAGTGCAGCTAACAACCAAGAAGCTTCCACAATGATCGCAAAATGTGACCCAAGAAGTGTGAGCTACAACCTGAAACAATGCTATGGGGCAGCCCAAAACTGCTTCCTCCAATTTTTATTTGACCTAACAGTTATGAGTGTAAAGAGCTTTCCTGTTGTTGGCAAAATAGTCCTTGACCATGAGAATATGCTGAGGATTTGAAGCGTTGGGATTGCAACCTGAATCTCTGACTATCCATGTTGCCGCTAGAAGTGCCCTCGCCTTCTTGGATTGCACATGACATTCCTCCAATCTTTAATGGCATGTCTAGTGCGATAAGTATAATACATCTTCCCATTGCCAGATAAAGGAGATGAACCCTTAGTGGAGCCACAAGTGTCCTCCATCTAGGATACAAAAGACAGGTTGGGCTTTCGAGGTCCCTTTTGTTGCTTGGAAGGTGGAGGCCAAGCAACAAAAGGGACATGCAAACCTTCCTTCACATCCATGTGTATATTGCCACAGCAATCTTATTGGGAGTATTGGAAATAATATTGCCTTTATCACGTTTTTATAAGGTTGTCATTGCTTATTATTTCTAATAGTCTTCAATATTATAATGGCCTACTTTATGTAGTCGACATCTCATATTTTGGGGATTAATATTCTAGTTAAAAAGACTTTATCCATCACATTTAATATTCTTATGAGTTATAATATTTTATTTAGGGTTTGCCCTACAGGGCTCCTGACCATATTTTCTTTCACTATTTTGGAGTCCTCTACTTTATTGCATACTTGCAGGTGATATGGTTATAAGTTAATGCTATTGAGACTTGTCTACAAAATCCAACTTGGCATCATAGCATGACTGATCATCCATCACAAGAATATAAGACTTTTGAAGATTCGGCTTCTTCAAAACCCTAATTTTCAAGAATCGCACATGTCTTGCAAACCATCGCAAACTTTTATTTGATTTTTGCAGAGAAGTTGGGGATTCGCAAAAGGAAGATGCGGTCCACACTTCAGCCTTTATTAACCTGTCTCGACATATTTATTGTGATTTTTAGTGTTTTCAATTAAATCGCACAATAGGCCGCAATTTTTGGAATTCTTCAAAAAAAACTAAATTTTCAGAAAGCTCTTGAAAAATCAGGCTGGGTCTATTCTTTATATTTTTGGATTTGAGATTGACTTCATTCTGAAATTGACTTGTCAAGTTTTGGTCAAAGGTGGAAATCAGACATTTTGACTTTTTTGCTTTTGTTGACAATCCTTCATTTTGGTCTAATTTGTTTAGGGTAGCTATATTTCCATATGATTGAGGAACTATATGGCATTGGACAGCTTCGAGGGCGTAGTAATTACCCATTTTGGAAGCAATGCATGAAATATTTCCTCATTAAATATGACTTCTAGAAATATATTGCTAATCAGGAAACCCATAACTTTGACTTTGAAGACAATAAAAATGGAAATAAGAAAGCATTTGCCTCGTTACGAGTAATCTTGAAAAATTCAAATTTTTATTATCTTATTACCGAGGATGTGACAACAGCTATTATGCATGCAAGGAACTTTGGTGGTTATTAAAATAGCATTATGGGCATCCTTCTGCATGGAATGACAAGTGCAACTCCAATTATGATTCTTATTTTGAGGACTCGTCTTCTTGTCAAGATGATCATGTGGATAGTGAACACTTGATCAAGGCACCTATTAGTGATTCTTCCATTGATGTGATGAAGGATACTTTCGAAGGTGATAATTGTTCTTCAAATTTGGTTGTTCCTTCAAATGAGATCATGGAGGACTTTGTGATCTTTCATGGAGTTTGTGATGAGGCTATTTTAGATTCAAAGCCTTCCATTGAGGGTATATCTTCTTCTCACATTATTGAGCATTCTATGGATTATGAGTGCTTTTTATCACATGGATCTACCATTGCCCCTTATATGAATGTGAACTCATAAGGAGATTGTGATACCTCTTGTGATCCTATTACTCCTATGTGTGACATGGAGGATTTTGATTCTATATGTGAGGATATTCATGATGAAAGCCACATTTTAGCTCTTTCTATTGTATGGAGGAAATTTAGGATGACATTCCTTCTATGGTAGAAGGCATTGCACTAGATCCTTCCTTATGTGAAATAACTTCTATGATTTCTTCCATTAATCTTGGTGGGAAATTCAAAGTGGATGATCCTATTTTAGTTGAGGGAGAATACTTGAAATGTATCTTCTTATGTGGAGAATGTTGCATCTATGGACCCTTTCTTAGATAAGGGGGTCCTTCTCATATGCCTTTAGTAGTACCTGTTCTTGATAAGGTTGGGCCACTTGGTGGTAGGCATGATGAGACTCTATTTTATCAAAGTGAAAATCACATCATTGATCGTGGTAAAAATCAAACTTTTTTGGAGTATGTCTTTTGTGAGTCATTTGAGACATTCGGTGATTTGTATGAGGATTTTTTTGAGGAGTCTCGTGTTGATCCTGATATGTGTATGACTCATGGTGGCAGTCCTAGTTTAGCTCTTCCATCACTTCACACTTCTTGGGATCTAGGAGATGGTACTAGAAGTTGTGAGACTAGTAGGCATGACACGAAATTGGGTTTTCCCTTTCTTGAAAACCACATGGAATGGACTATACCATGGAGACATTGAGTTCAATTAATGAAAACTTGCTATTCAACTATACTAGAGACTCACACACTTGTTCCTTCCATTGTATTGGAATTGCATTGGAGAAAGCACATTACTCTTTTTGGCAACATTGTAGATCAGCCTATATGCCTTTGCTAGCATCTCCTATGCTTTCTTAATGATTGGAGACATAGTTGACTATACTTGAGTAACGAGGACCATGAAGAGCATCTTGATGACGATGCGGACCGATCTTCTTCCAGGTAAGTGAAGTATTTTCAGTTAAAGATTCTAGAGGATTATCGAAGGCTTCGGACTCTTATTGCACCTTGAAAGATGTGGAACCTATGGCTCATGATCCTTGTGGTGCCATGGAGAGGAGACATGGAGGAAGACTCTCTGCAGATTTTGGTTCTTGTGGATATATTTCCAAGGATGTTGCTTTCGTTATGATTCTGAAGGAGCTTGCATGACATCTTCAAAAGTTGTCATCGAGGGGGGTGTTAGGCACAACACCAACCTTCCTTCACATTCATGCGAATATTGCTACAGCAATCTTATAGGAGGTGTTGGAAATAATTGTGTCTTATTACAATTTTATAAGGTTGCCACTGCTTATTATTTCCAATGTTTTTCAATAGCTTAATGGCTTACTTTATGCAGCCAACATTTATAAAGACTTTATCCCGTAACATTTAATAATCTTGTGAGTTATAATATTTTTTTTAGTGTTTGCCTTACGCTGTTCCTCAACATATCTTCTTTTAATATTTTGGAGTCCTCTACTTTATTGCATACTTTGTGTGGAATGGTTAAAGATTAATGCTATTGGGACTTATCTGTAAAATCTAATTTCAAGTAGTAATGGTTGGCATCATTGTTGCAGCCAGAAATTGGACATGAGATTACCCCCATGTGAGTGCTTGATCATTCATGAGAACTTTAGGGATCATAAGATGATTAGCCTCTTTGAAGGTCATTCGTGTATTGAAGTATTCCTCCATACTGCAAATCAAAGAATCCAAATTGTCCCCACAAATATGCCATTGAAATGGGGAATGGATATCTTGGTGTCCAACTTGAAAGTAGGTTGAACAATTGAGATGACACTAGAAATAGAGTTGAAGGTCAGTCATCAACTCAGGAGTTTCAGAAAACATGTTGGTCATCTGCTGCATAAGTTTGAACTGAATCTTATTTTGTTGTTGTTTTTTTATTATGTAGCTCTTGTGAGAGCAAGTGCACCACCTTGGAACTTTAAAGTCACACTGAGATACTTTCAAGACAAATATTTTAAACTAAATAAAAAGGTGCATGAAAAAACATGTCAAGCCAAAGACCAATATAAGAAACAGTTGCTTATTTTTTTTGTTGCCATTTTTTCGGTATTCTTTTTAAAGACAATGAAAAACCCACCTAACAATGAACAGGATAGATTACACTGCATAAAGGTAATGTCTCCTTTTTGACATAGATAAATAACCCCTAAAGTATTTGACCCAATCATGATGGGCTTCTCAAGAGTCCATTCTTTGAAATAGTCTCCATATTTTGAGCCTGCATGCATTCAAGAAAGGTTGATGACTGGTGTAGGGAAAACACTCCTGCCAGGCAGTAAAAGGGTGTGACTATTTGGGCTGGGGTGATTCTTCTTGCAATTAGATGTAATTCCTGGATCACTGGGATCGCCTGGCCTCCAGCGGCCGGTGTGTATCCCTTGCTGGAGTACTTCTCTGCAGAAGAGATTTGAAATCAGATGTCTTAATAAACATGTGTTAGGTTTTAAACCCTGAGACTCACCAGCTTAAAAAAATATTTAAGAAAATTTAAAAAAAGAAAAACTGGTATGACGGCTTTTTGCTGATGTGTTCAATCCTAAATTTATTTGTCCCTTGGATATTTTGTTATTAGGCAGTGTAGATGAGTGTGTTGAGTGTTGAGATTCGAAATGCAAGCCCCATTTCCATAGTTATAAAAGATTATGCAGTGAATTGAGGATCCAATTCATATTGGGATTTCAGCTTAGAAAGCTTGTCTTTTCATTCTCATTAATTAAACCAAAAAAAACGCTTAATGATTGAGCGAAAGCAAGTTCTGATATCATAATCAAAATATTTACGAAGTAGCAGTAATAGTAAGCAAAAAATTTAAGGAAGTTGACCTTGGTAACAGTTAGCATCCTGCTGAGAAGGAACCTGGAGAGAACGTAATAATGATCGGCATTGTCTCCTAGCCAAACACGAACCTGCACCATTCAAAAGCCCATAATCATGCATTTAACCAGAAATTAACAAGAAGAATAATTATACCAAAGCCAGAGCTCCAACAATGGCTTATAACCTTGTATTTCTAATTAACCTCATTTTTCTTATAATTGCATACTGACGCGCATGTGCTAAACGAACCCCACTGAATTTTTCAAAGTTGAAGCATTAGATTAACAGAATTCTTTGGAATTTCATCATTAATAAAAGTAATAGTCATTTATTGGAATTTTCGACCTTCCACGGTCCATAATTATGAGAATAGACTTCTGGAAAAAATGTGGTAAGGATTTTGAACAAAAGTTGACGGTTGGGATCACACTTTCCTTTATTAAGATGAAAAGTGATGTAGTAGAAATGTAGATTAGAACTACTTGCAGGTTAATGGTCAATTGCTAGGGCCTTTGCCTGTACAATTGATTTTTCTCGTAGCTCATGCGTGGGATCTGGGCAATAAGATTATGTTTTGCATGAAGTTAAATTTGTTTAATAAAAAAAATCTTAGCGTGGAATGTCAAAAACCTTGACAAAATCGTATTTGGATGTAGTATTGCGAGCAGCGGGCGGAGCGTCGGGGATTGGGGTGGCTGAGCTCGAAGCTTGCTCGCCATCTGTCGCTTCCCCTTGGTTGGTTTGAAATTTTTCTTTGCGTGATCGAGTGTGGGATTCGAACATCTGAGCTTTCAGTTTCTCCGGCCGCTCCATTTTGATACAGTGAAAGAGGGAAACGAGTGGTTCTTCTGGTGGGTCACTTTGTTCTACAAGGTGGGGAAATCATTAGAGTAAGCGAACAGTTGTTAAAGGCGCCATTTGTGGGCTTCTTTGCATTACTTGGAATATGCCATAAACAAGATACTTTAATTGCGAACCACTGAATTTCATACATATCTCCATCTCTGCTATTCTACTTGGATTATAGTCAGCCGATTACATGAATGAAATTTTTAATTGAGTCTTCTGTACGAGGAAACCGGATTTCAAAATTTAAGTTTTGCTAGTTCATTAAAAAAAATACACATATCTGCAATCTGCAAGGTTCCTCTTCTTATGGTATGATTTTAGGAGGTCCCTGCATTTCTATATTATTGGATTATATTATATATTAGTTGCATGTTTTGTTAATTTTCTATGGTCTCTAACTTCTTGGGTTATTTTCTTTCTTTTTTAATTTTGTTTTGTTTTTAAGTTCTTCGTCAATAGTATCAATATTTTCTTAGGCCTTCTCAATTGTAGTTAAATTGCACTCATTTTTTTCATTTTATATTTATTTAATGTTAATTTATATGTTAATGAGGTTCTAATTCAAATTTAAATATTATAGTTTATTTATACAAAGGAAATCTAAATAATTCATTTTATTATTCATATTTATTTATTAAATGTGTGCAAGCATTTTAAAGAAATCTAATATTTATTGAAGCTCTCAAGTTTATGTTAAGTGGATGTCATATGACATCAGTTTATATGTTATTGGATCTATTCTAGCCACTAAGCTTTGTCTCTGACAAATATTAAGATAGCTCAATTATTCTTTGGCTTATAGTAGGTTCCAAAATATATTTTGTTTTCCTTAAGTTTTCAAATATTTATACCTAATTACGACAAGAAGAAAATAATTGTTTTAGAAGTGATCGAGTCAAAGTGTAAAAATTTGAGCAAGTTCTTCAAAAATCAATGAAACATCCACTCAAAAGCCAACCTATTTTTTTCCTTAAATCTATAACTCAACATAATTATAAATAAAATATCTTCTCAATCTCTTAAATTACACTGTTAACTGATTATTTTCTTTAATACCTATGCAATTATGCAAAATATTTTCAGAGTGCCAACTCTAATATAACATGGTATATTCTTAAACTTGTTGTTATGCACGTAGGGGTGTCTTCAAAGTTTGTGTTTCATATGCATGCCAAAGATGTTGCATACAAGGTACATATGTTTAATAGTTGGATCTTATTAATTTACTCTTACATGCACATATCTAAATGATCATACTATGAAGGTTATGCTTTTTATATACATATCATTAACCTTAACAAAGTCAACTTTACTCTATAAGGCCACTATCTCTCAAAAGTCTTAATTGCAAGTATTATAGTTAACTTGTTATTTATTGAGTTTGTGTCAAAATACAACTTTTTTATATTCTTGAAATATTTAATTCAATTTCACTAACATTTTATGCATATTGTAGATATTAAATCTGAATTATATAGTATGTTAGTTTTGTACACTTGGCAAATACATATCACGGGCATACCTTCAGTTTCTAAACCTTCTCACTGCCAAAAGGCTCACATGCACTAGCTCTTTGTGTTAAATTATTTCTTTCTTGGTCTGACCAGTGTTATTCTAATGACTCGAACCTTCTATCATGCTAAAAACACCGTAAACCTGCTTATTATCATCCTCTACAACTTTTGGAGCTAACCTATTTTTCAACTTCCTAGACACTTACGTCCTAATCAAACACCTACGTTGATGCAAGTGCCTTGTTTCAACGCAAGTATCTAGTGCCTTAAAATTATCAAATTTATAAATGAAAATGTATACTTATGGTCGACCTAAATGATTTAATGTGATATATTTCTAAAAGGGATTTATATATAAACAAGATCACACCTTATTCATTTATAACTTAGCACAAACCTAACAACTCACAAGACAACTTACCAAAAGCATTCAATCAAGCATTCAAACGAGCAACATTTCCCTATTTTTTCATATTTCCATATCAATCATAAGAACAACATATCTACAAGTCTAAGGCACCGAAAGAGCATCCCATGGGTCATATTTGCTAAGTTATTAGCGAGGTCATTGTTGTACTTGTTTTCCACATATTGTACCCTTATGCACACACAAACGAACACTTCAAGGGAGAAATACATCAATATGAGGCCCTCTTCGAAGTAGTGGCTATGTAGGTAGCACCCACTAACAAAGGGGTCTCTGGATTCAGCTCGACATTATGAGCCCACTAGCACATTTTTTTCAGTCACTATAAAGATGAAGAACTAGGGTTTTATCATTCGACAACGAGAGACAACCCATGATCTAGATATGAGCACACCAAAGTAAATGTGACATATAACCCAAAATATTTTAGGTGGTTGCATCCAAATCTAGTAGGTATTTCATATAAGACACTTGCATCTAGATTAGACATAAGTATTGATGCAACCCTCGGAAGTCTATGCAAGTGTTCAAGGTCATAGAGGTAAAAAAAATAAAATATAATAACTAATCTACAATCCATATATAGTCTATTTCTGGCATGTTACATATCATATTTGAAAGTGCACAATAATCCAGCTAAGTACTCTTGTTTTCATTTCATTGTTATATCAATCACTAGTTGTACTTACTATTTTTAGCATATTTCATTATTTAAATTAAGAATATTATTTATTTGAATTTGCAATTAATTACCCTGCTATAGAGATAGTTTATCACCCTTGTTCCATGGTTTATCTCTATCCTTTTAATCTAGATTGCATAATATATATTTTAGGATTTAACATTTAGTGAAACTGACGTAGGTGAATGCAAAAAAAACTAATTCTCAGGGTTTTAGTTTGTTGTACTTTGTTTCAAATTCTAAATTCTTTGTTTATAAATAATAGAACATATTAATCAAAAAACTATTTTTTAAATGGAAGATAAATAAGCATTAATTACTCATCTTAATAACAACAAGGGCTTAATAGATGCATTTTTTAATGTTACAAGAGATGAAATCAATAAGCATGTTAAGGCTAAGGTTTCCTCACCTAATGCTGATGACTCCTTAGGTGGCGCTACAACTGATTATATACCAACAACCCTCCCTTTGGAAACATCACCACTTTATACTTCTAATGGGGGCATGAGATATGTGTTCACACCTTTATTCCATAAAACTATTGTTGCCACATCTCACATAGAAATCCTTAGTACTTCAAACTCATTACTGGTTTCAATGCCTACTTTGCCCAACCTATGTGTACACACCCTTTAGTCACTTCTCAAATGTCCAACCTGTTAACGATAAAATTTGTCAAGGGACAAATTTAAATTTTTTAGTTAGCAGTCTTTGGATGGAGTCCCTCTCCTATTAGTAGGTGGAGTTACCTTTATTGCAAACTAAAAATACCGCTAAAAAATAAACTTTATATATAAAAAATTGTGCTCTTCGCGAGATTTTTACCTTTAACCTGAAAGCACAAAAAGGTAGTTGAAAGAAAAACGTAGGAAAGATATGAAAAAAAAGAGATGTATATAAATATAACAAATTGGTAAACATAGCAAGTTAAACTCATAAACTTACTAAAGTTGCCAAAGTTAAAGGTGATTTCGATAATAGTAAATCTCTTTCATTCAATGGGTAAGAAAGACATCATGTGTTCATACAAACACGTAATATCCACATATTAGTGAAAATAGGGGAACATGATAATTATTTTGTATTCCTTTGTAAAAACAAATAAAATTATTGTTTATACCCCACTATGATCTCACTATTATAGAAATAACAAATGTAGGATCAAAAAGGAAACACTACAATAAATTTTTCTTGCCTTGACTAATTAAATATAATTACAATGATATTTTGAAAGTAAAGATTTAAATATATGTAGATTATACATACGTACATTGTCTAACAACAAATTATAAACACAAAATTTACAAAATTCATGTTTATATTAATCTTTGTTGAGTTGTAAGTACAATCTCCACTTTCAATAGTCTCTAGAAAAGTTTAATTGTCAAAAAGGCATTACAATGAGCCCCGAACTTATATTTATAGTTTGGAATGGGTGGTTATGTTGTGTAACCACTTTTTTTGTATTTTTGGGAGCTTGCAAAAGCACATTAGCTAATTCTCACAACTTCAAACTTGTAAAAACACATTATATAATTTTCAAAACTTGCAAAAATGCATCAGTGTTTTTGAATGAATTGTAAAAGTACAATGACAAATTTGCACAACTTGAAAAAATACATTAGGAAATTTATACGATTCAAAATTTTAAAAAAAAAATAGAATATTTGCACGACATACAATGTGAAAATTGATTATTACAAAAAGTGTAATTTGAAAAAAAGACCCAAAATTACAAGAATAGAATTGATCAAAATATGTTACAAATTTACTTTTCTTCTTCTTCCTCACTAAAAACAACTTTAACCTTTTTCTTCACTAGCAAACACTACTTATGCTTGTATTCATTGAATTTGTGCAAGGTTTCTATCACCTTTTCTTCATCATGATTGTACGAATACATGAAAGTTATTTTTGCCTCCCAATACATATATGTCATTTTTTTTGGTGTCCATTGAAGTCTTTTTAAAATTAAATCAAGATTTTCAATATTATTTTGATATTTGACCAACTCACAAATGGATTCGTAATTGAATGCAGATTTTGGATTTAATATATCTTCAACATTCTTTTTGAATTGATCAACAATGATGTCTTAGGTGACAAACTTCCTATCATTGTCCACAAATGTACAGTTTAGCTTTCTAATTCCTCCAAAGATATCAAGAATAGCATCACCTCCTATTGACTTAGAATCACCAAGTTTCTTGATGTTCTCTTTGACAATACAGATCTTAAATTGAGCAACTCCTGAGAACTTAGTAAGTTCTATAATTTTCTCAACTTGAATGACTCCTTCCTGAATGAGCTCATTTGGGAAAGTATTGGAGAAATTCTTCAATGTGGGAATCATATATTTCCATTTCTCTACTTCTACATAATTATCTTCGGCTTTAGTTGAATTATCATATTCTGATTGAATTTCAAAGTATGTAGTCATTATTGTATTGATTGTAATGACACCTTGTTGAAGAATTTTCTCAAAACATACTTTTTTTGCCCTACCAATGTGTCTAATTTCCTCTACAATGTTGGGTGTATTTGTACGAGTGATCCATAGAGTAATAGAGGAGGAGAAAAATTGAATTATCTTTATCAACTTTTGAAGTATTGATGTCAACTACTCAATTTTTTCCTTGCATTGATCTTTGGTCACTTTATTTTGATCCATCTTTTCAAACAATCTACCAATTACCGACTAAACTATTTCGTTCATTCATTCTCTAGTTGCTTTCCCCAAATGTACTTTTGATAACTGATAATTTGAAGCCCTAACACTATCATTGTATTTTTCAATAGGGGGAATTAGTACCTTTGCATATTTATCTCCCTTATCATATGTGAATATCCTTAACACAGTTTTGAGTTTCTTCATTCTTCTTGAAGGGAGAGTTGGCAGAGTATTGAAATCAATCTCTTAAAGTTCAACAATTTTTTTAATATTCTTTACTACTTCATTCAACTAGTCAGGAATATTTAAACTAGAAGGAGTTGTTGTACAAGGGTAGAATCTATTTTAATTTGAGTCTCAAGAGGAAATGGAGGGGTATCCAAGGTTTGGGTCTCTTCTTGTGTAATTTCACCTTCTTCTTTCTTTGAAGTATCTTTTGCAGATTTGGGTGAAATTTCAAGAGGCATTTTAGTATTTTGTGGAGGAGATGGGACAAAGAAGTGCCAAGTTGAAGAGGCATGGAGGATGAAATTAATAGTGAAGTATATGATGTGAGATATTGTTGAGTTGTATTTGTTACTAGTGTTTGATATATAACATAACTATGAATGGAAACATCCTCTAAAAAATAAATACTATGAGAACAAGAAGATTTTTCTCCTAACCTTTTTATCTTGAGTTTGAGAGGCATGTGAACTAAGGAAATATCTGTAACAACCTCAGTTTTTGTTTCTTATTCTATTTGTGTAGTGTCCATGCTTACATTATCTAAATGTGATGTTCTAGCTTCTAATTGATGTTGTTTTTGGAAAGTACCAAGTTCTATTTCATTGTGTGGTGATGGAAATCCTACTTCATCAATGTTTATTCCTTTACATTACAACCACTCCAACTTCCTATCAAGTATAATTTGTGGTCTACTTATGAGAGTAGTGAACTCTTTCCTGGTCCAATCAGTATTTGGAACTGGTTTTCTTTCAATTCCATCCTTTTTCTATATTGGATCCAATACATCTCCATCATCTACAAGCTTTTTGGTAATTTTTTCAATACCAAATGCAATGACATTTCAAAGAGAAACGTGAGTATTATCGGTTCCTTAAATCCTTCTCGTTGTGGCAATCCATCCAATAGAATTTAAAATGAGACATGTGTTGATATGTGGAACTAACCATGTTCTCAACTACAGCTCGAATGTCAAAAGAATGCTTACTTTCAAATGGTCAGATGGTGACATGTGTCATCTCTTCTTCAACAAATTTTGCTTTTGCTAATGATGCACATGTGTATCTTCCTATAGAGATAGGAAAATTTACCTTACCTTTGTGTTTGCTTTTCAAAAACTTGTGTCTCAGTTAATTATCTAACTAACTCCAGCAAACCCCACTTGTCATCAACATATATCGGGAGCATGTATGGTGTAATCTCGCATCCAAAAACTTGTAAATAAGTGAAATTTACAAATAGTTTAAATCATGTTCCCCATTTAGAATTATTTTGGAAGCTTTAACAAATATCCTCATGTTGTAGGGGTCTTGTTCAAACCTCTGGATCACATATTGTAGGAATGCATCATTTACTCTATGAAAATGATGAGCACTCTGTTTTAGAGTGAGTTGAGGATAGAACTTGTATATCTTTGAATTTTTTATGTTTCCTACCATATTCAATCAATTATAAAACCTCCTTCTAAATGATATAGGAAGTCATGTAGAACTTAAAAGTCGTGTTGACTTATATCAATTACCTGTGAATGGAATCACTAATAAGTTATCCCCAATTAATGCATCATTCATTATTGTGAATAATCCAAATATATTTGTACATCCAAGTTTGAAAATTCTATGTAATTAGACTTCTTACTAATTTATTTAAGAGTGTGATCATATCATTGCCCTGATTTGTGAATTCAAACATGGTTATTGACTTGGGAAGTCTTGTTTCTGAATGCTTTGATTTTATCACCCATTGTTTGTTAACCCATTTGGAACAAGAAAGAGTGTTATCTTCCCAAAAGTTGGACTTAAGTCAACAAAATATTCCATGTCTAGAAACTGGAGTAAATTATCAATGTGGTCTAGTGTTGGGCATAAAAGACACTCTCCTCTCGAGTTATTGACTTCTCTCCTTTCAGGATCATAATGCTCGTCCATGGTTAGAATTAATTATGGGCATTGTACTAACGTTGGGAAGGCAACTGCTTGAGCTAGTATATTACCATGAACACTTTGCCTGTAGTCTATCTTATGTAGCCCACTGATTCTATACTAGAATTTATTCATATCCAGGTTAGTGTCAAATATGTTTTTAACATTGAAGTCCAAGTGTGATGGAGGAATGACTCCTTAAAATTGATACTTAATATATGCACTCTCTTCACCTTGGGGTCCCTTTTCCAAAGGAGTACTCTTTGGGGTATTTTTCTTTAGGATATGTTTATAAGAGTCCCAGATGTTAACATCTGATGTAGAATAACAATTTGTGCGAAGAAAATCGATCATTGAATTGATCTTTTGAAGAATAAAAAACAAAGTATGTTTAGATAGAGGACAGAGTCTATAAATGTGTTTAACAAGTGTTCAGATCCCACAGTGTTTTTTAGCAAGTTGGTCAGGATGTGAGAGGTGTAAATCACATCATGAGTTCTGATAGGTGCAAAACACATCACATGTTCTAAATGGTGAAAATGACATGCAAGTTTTGAATGATGTAGAACATGTTGTGGGATGTGATAAGTGTAGATCAAGGTAGGATTCTACGAGAATGTCGAGCAAGGTAGTGGAGCCTAGTAAGGGTTAGAACAAAATTTGAAGCTTGATGAAGGTGCAGACCAAACCTAGAATCCACTATAGCAAGTTCTTCAATAAATACAAAGAAATTTGAAATCTATCATATGCTTTTAGAAGAAAACCTAAGTCTAGAAATATTTGCAAGCAACATACCAATTTTGAGCAATTATATATTGGATTAATGGTGCAAACCCTAACCCTTTGCTACTAAAAATAATTGAAAATGAATATTTTGTTGTGTCAATGATCACACATATACAAAAATTACGGGTAAGAATGAGAAAAAATGAAAAGGAGAGGAGGATTTAAAGTTGATTGTGAAAAATGTACACATGTGAAGGGTCAATTTATTAATGCAAAATTTAGAGTGGTGTAAAGTAAGATTCAAGATCTAATATATGTAGAACATGGCTCGGGGTCTAATAGAATATGTTTATTGGCTTGTTAGGATCTGATGGGTGCTTAAACACCTACCATGTTTTTAATGGTTGCTAACGTAGGTGTCGAGTTCTGCCATGTCTATTTATAGGATTATCAAGATTCACCATATGTCTAGCACCATACAAATTCTAACAAGTTTAAAAACTTTTTAAAAAATCATTTTTTTCTCAATTTTGATGAATTTTTAACTTATTTTGACTTTGCTTGACCAATTATGATCAGAAAACTTTTTTTGACACTTATACAACAACTATCTTCGACTGGGGATCTTGGACTACAAGGGATGAGATTAAAACTTTAGACTCTAGTTTCACATATAAGTGTATTTTCATTAGGCTATAGAGTCATTTGACTTTTAACAAAAAGGTTAGTTAGAAACAAAATAAGAGACTGTTAATACAAATACCAAACTAACAAGGAGACAACACGAAACAAGACAAAACAAAACTTGAGCCAAAAAGGACAACAAAAAGGAAACACAACCAAAAAAATTATATATGTATTTATTTTTACTTGAAGTAGTTTTTAAGATATTGCCTATTATGGGGCAATAGTAGATGAGTAATGTTATGATAGGCCAAGTAGAAAGTATTTTTTCCATAAAATTCCCTATTTATGAAGGGTGTCACCCATAAGGAGTCAAATTTTCCATGACTTACCTTTGGTTCTCTATGTTTATCTTACAAGACGATGAGATCTTCTACCTAAAAAATCCCTTGTTTTTTATTTTTGTCAAAAAGGACTTTAATTTGAGCCTAATGCTTGGAAATTCAATTAACAACTTGGGCTTTGTCTTCTTCAAGCTTACTTAAAAAGAGAATTATTTTGTCTAATGAAATGTCAAAGTTTTGGTTTTATATAACCCTAACCAATTGTAATGCAGGAAATTTGAATACTACCAAAATCATCACATCAATACAATAAACCAATTGGAATGGGGAAATGACAATGGATTTCTTAGGTGTTATATGATCTACCCATACTGCATCATATAAATTTTTGTGCCAAATTATTTGATTATCATCAACAAACTTACAAATGATGGTAACCAGGTTCTTATTACTTGATTTCATTTATCCATTTCCTTATGAATAATAATAGGAAGAGTGTGATAACGAGATGTCATAACCATAGTAGAATCCAATCAGTTTTGACAAAGAGAAACTTCAAACATTATCTGTCATGATTTTTTGTGGAACACCATATCTCACCAAAATATTCTCTTTGATGAAATTACAAATAATTTATGAAGTCATTTGTTTGATAGGAATAACCTCCACCCATTTGGTAAAGTAGTATGTTGTAGTGAGAAAGTGTGTGTGTCCTGCACTTGAATGAGGATTAATTGTTCCTACAAAATATAACCCCAATCATTGAAAAGGTTATTCAATCACCACTAGTTTGAGATGAAATGCTACAAGTTTTGGTTGCCCAACGAATTGTTGACAAACCTCACATTTCATTACCCATTCACAGGTATCCTTGAATAATGTAGGCCAGTAATAGTGAGTTATTAGAATCTTGTAAGTTATCACTGGGGAGAAAAGTGTCCACCACAATCTTGATCATTAAAGTCTTGTAGGAGTTTATTTTTTTGTCCATTAACAACACACCTCAAGAAAAATCCATCAATACTCTTTTTGAATAATGTACCATCCCAGATCATATATTTTCTAGCATGTAATTCGACAACCTGCATTATCTGGCATTCAAATGAGATGGAAATTCTCCATATGTCATAAATAAATTAATATCAATGAACTTCTCATTAGTAGAATCTACAAATAAGACAACAAGATTTTTTTTTTTTTGCTTTGATTGTCTAAATCTATTGAAGGGGTCGACTAGGAATTTATCTATTCTACTATTATTTGATGAAACCCTTTTCTTTGAACTAGTTTTTCTTGTTTGATTTCAAAATCATATTATTGAAATTTAGTGATCCAATTACCCCTTTTTGAACTTAGTTGTTGTTACATTAAAATATATTTGACCCTTGTGATAGGTACCATCACAACTAAGTGTAAATCAAGAATATAATATCTAAATTGCTTAACAACTTTCAAAACAGTGTAAGCATGATTTTATTATGGAGAATATTTCAACTCATAATAGTTCATGTTGAAACTCATTAAAGCAATGAGAGATTCAATGCCTTCATCATTCTTTTGAATCAGTATCATTGAGAGTGTGTGATCCGAAGCATAACAATAGCTAATGAATTCTTTTTTTGATTCTGGATAGACCAAAGTTGTTGCATGAGCAATAGCAGTCTTTATTTTTTTCAAATGTTTCTTTTGCTTCGCTATTCCAATTGAAATATGGTTTTCCTTTCATCATATCAATAATGTGACTGGTGAGTTCAATGAAATCTAGAACATATCTCCTCAAGAAATTTAATTTTTTGAAGAATAAATGTACATCTAACTTGCTTATTGGTAGGGATAGTTTCTAGATTGATTCAACTCTTTCTCGATCAATTTTAATTATTTATTTAGAGACCATGTCCAAGAAATTTCCCTCAGTCACCCCAAAAGCAAACTTCTTAGCATTAAAACAAATGCCATGTTGTTGTCACTTTTGAAATACTTTCTCAAGGTGTTTATAGTGAAATTCTCTCTTTTTTTTCAAAATACTATTAGATCATCTGAGTAGTCCATGATTATCTTGCTCTTAAGGTCTCTAAATGCGAGATCCATAGCTATTTAGAATGTATCACCTGCATTAATCAATTTGAATAGAATTTGTTGGTATGTAAAAGTACCTCATGTAGTTGTGAAAGTCATTTTGTATTGATCTTCTTTCTCCACTTCAATTTGATTATAACCAGAGAAGCCATCTAACATTAAAAGCATTTAAAAACCTATAACAACTTGGAGAAATTGATCCATGATTGGTAATGGATAATTATCTTTGAGAGATCACTGCATCAAATTTCTAAAATTGACATAAATTATAATTTCTCCACTCTTTTTACAAACTAGTATTATGTTGGTAATCTAGGTTGAATGGTGGATAGGAAAAATAATTTGGGCATTCAACATTTTATAAATTTTTGAAAAAAAATTCCCTACAATATTTGGATTATATTATATTTGCTTTTGCTTAAATGGCTTGGCATCAATTTTTAGAGGAACCATATGTTGCAATGCTGGTGGACGAATATATTTGAGATATTCATATGAGTATGGAAGAATGTCTATATATTTTTGAAGTAAGCTGACATTTTTTGTCTTTTTTCAGGTGAACAATGTTTCCCAACGTTAACCAACCTAGATTGTTTTTCAAAACCTATGTTTACTTTTTCATAGTTTGTTGAGTTGAGAGAATTTTTTTGCATATTCTTTTTAATGAACCTGTCATGCTTGTCAAAAATTTATTCCAATGAAACTAGGTATTTAGGAATTTTATTCCATTTCAGTTTGATTATTCCTTCTTCATCTTGTTATTTGGAAATGTCTTCCTTTTGTGTTTATGATTACCATTCTCTATACCAAGACTCACTTCATTTAAAGTACAAGTTCCTAAATATCAATTTTTTCGAGAAAATAAATTATTTATTGATTGTCATTAAACATCTACTAATTTGTTGAATTGTCTAGCACATTGGGTCAATACACCAGTCCAATTGTGTACTTATTTGTACCAACATCTAAATGTGGAATCAAAAGTGAAGCTAACACTGCGAGAGCATCTACTTTGATATTATTATCTATTGGCATAGTGATAGAAAATTCACAAAAATTTTCTATGATATCCCAAACTTTGTTCTTGTAATGCTTCAACAGATCATTTTTAACTTGAACTCACCTTTGATTTATTTTATGAGCAATTTTGTATCACCAAGAACCTTTAAATTTATGATTCTCTTTTCTCCTGCAACTTATAATCCAAGTAACAATGCTTCATATTTTGTGATATTATTTGTACATTCAAATTGTAGCTTATGTGAGAAAGGATTTTTTTTGTTAGGATAGATAAGAATCACCCTACACTAGCTCTAGTTTAAGAATCACTAAAATTAAATTCTAATGTCTAAACTTCATTAGGGTCACTTTTTATTATTTTAGGTATATCTAGGTCTTTTTCTCACATCATTAGATAATTTCTTAAGCCTGCATCGTCATACAAGATATCCACTTTGGGGTCATCTACTTTTTATATCGTATATTTTGTTTTTAGCTCTAGCTTAAGACATTATTTTATTCCTTTGATTGGGATCATTACATGTGATACGTCTAACTAAATCTCACCACCAATTTCCCTACAAAAATTTCCTCCAGGTCAATGCCATAGGCTACTCAAATGTATGCCACTAGAATATTTATTTTGATTCCTTTATGAGGGAAAGATGCCAGGGAAACTTAAGGATCTTTAATTTGACCAATGAGTGGAACTTGCTTTTTTTCCATTGAGTAGCAATGCCCAAAGGTTTTTATACAAGTTAGGCCAAAATCTAAGTCTATTACTGCAGCCATGGAGTTTACTAGGATTGGAAGAAGATGGGGTGGCTAATAATCTTTTGACATTGGTCTTATTATGATTGGGATTTTTTCTTTAATAAACTCTACTAATTGGTCTAGTTCATCAGGATATGCTCGTAAATATTTATCTTGTGACATCTAGATTTTAGTTTTATTTACATGATCAATAATATCAAAGGCAGGTAGGCTAGCATAAGAAGAACATTTTATAGGCTCAGATTCATTAGTATTATTACTGATAGGAGGATCTCTTTTAAATAACTAGTGGTGGTAGTTATAGGAGACACATGTTTTAACTATTGGTTATTTTCCTTTTATTTGTCTTTTAGGCATTGTTCCTCATGGAAGAATGACTTTTAAAGATTCTTCTTGTCCACCATTTTGTTGTTTTTCTAGTTCTGAACTCTTGTGAAGACTGCAAATGATTGATTGTTCATGTCGCTAATATTGTCTTCATAATCATCTTCATCTAAATTATATTTGAGGAATGCATTTGCAGAGTTGGTACTCGATTATTCAATTTCACATTCTTGAGGATCTGGATTTTATGATACTTTCCTTCTTTAACTACTTCATATCCACATATTTCTTAAGTTTTTAAAATGACATTTATTGGAAGATTTGTATTTGAATGAGGAGGAGCTTCCAATGTGATATTTTACTTAGGAGCTTATAATTATGGATGATTCCCTTAGAATGGCACATAATTTATTTTGGGAATATCTTAGGAAGGAGCAGTGATGGTTTTATGAGGCAATTATTTTTTAAGTTGTTATATTATTGGCTATTTTTTGCAAAAGTTGTTCAGTATAAGACTATCCTGAACTATGTGCCTTATCTTTTGATGGTTTTTTTTTAAGTTTTTCATCTAATATCATGTCATATTCCATGTTTATGGTTAGTGTTTGGGTTGCCTTTAAGTCAACTACTCTAGCTCTTCTCAACTAATAAATCACTTCTAGAAATTGACGTTTGATGAAGAAGTATTTATGATTCTCTTTTGTTGGTTTAGCAGTTATTGGTATCTTATGAAGTAACTTGTTGAATTTGAATACAAAATATCTCATGGGTTCATAAGCCTCCTTCTTCATCTGAGTGAGTTAAGCCAATAAAGCATATGCATCTTTTGTCAATTTAAATCTACTTTCAAATTTATTTTTTGTATAATTCCAATTAATAATAGCTCCTGTTAAAAGATGGTAAAATCAACCTATAAAAAAAATCTACTAGTTTGGGAAAATAATACTATTGTTGAGGTGCAAGTTGAGTTTGAAGAGTTGTTTGAGCCAATCTTCTTTGTCATGATTTTTGTGCGGTTATTACTTTAGTTCTCTGTGCTAAGGCAACATGATTTTCTACTTATTCTAATACTTCAACAACTCTTCTAAACTACGTTAAGCTAGTTATATTATCCCGCACAAATTCTCTCAAATTTGATGAGATATCTTCATGCATTTAACTTAACCAATCAAGATTTGACCGAAGTATTGGTGTTATAACTACTTGGATGATGATTAGAAGGATTTATTACTAGAGCTCTTCTTGAGTGAGTATATGAACTACTTTTCTTGTTTATCTTCTTACTTGTCTCCTTGAAAATATTTATACAGTTCTTAGAACAATGGTAACGTGGTCTTCTTCTTGTGACATCCAACATTTATTTGCAGAATGCTTGGTGCCTTAAGATCATCAATGGTAGGGATTTAGCCTATGGCTTGAGCCTATATCCATTTATTTTTCCTCAGAGAATATTTACTTTGAGATCTTAAAGCACTATAATGCCCTATTCAGAAACTTGATAAATTATATAAGGTTATTTCTATCTGATATAAAGTTTTCCCATGCATGTCCTAAATTTGCTTTCATATAACGATACCATATGTTCAAGTTGGAACTCTTTAGATTTAAGGTTGTGATTGTGTCATGCCTTCTAACTTTGTTTATGCACCTCATGAGTCCAATTAACCCATCACTATATTTCTTCCATGCGAGTTAGTTTAAAAAATATTGTTGTAGAGATTATTTATACCTTAGTCACATTATCATTACAATTTGTAGGCTTTAAACTATGTATTTCATTGGCATCATAGCTTCCACTCGATACATGAGTTGAAATGGTATATATATAAACACATGTTTATAGTTTGTTTTATATTCCCATCAGATCATTGGTAAGCGATATTCATAGTCATCTCTTTTGACATTGTAGATATTAGTAAGCATCTTCCCTAGAACCATTTTATATGCTTTTGCTCAACCATTTTCTTGAGGATGGTACATTATACTCTTATGATGTGGAATCATAAACTCTTATGTTAAGGTTTTGATAGTTTTATCCAAGAATAATGTACCTCTATCACATATAGACATATGAGGGCATCCAAACCATGTTATGATGTTTTCATACAAAAACTTTACGATGTTCTTTGCACTACAACTCAAAGTCATAGATGACTCAACCCATTTGGAGAAATAGTTTGTCATAATTATAATTTATCTAGCATTGGATCTCTTACATGCAAGATTAATAAACCCCATGAAGTCAATACCTCATTTTCTAAATGTTTGTGTAGCCAATACTGGATTCAACAATATTTTATCCCTTTAGTTGGGTTTCCCATCTAATGACATACATCAGAGTGTTTTGTTACCTTGTGTGTATCTTGAATTAATGATGGCCACAAAATCTCACTTTGAAATATTTTTATCATAATCAATTCACATGTGAAATGTCATCTTTCTTTACTCTAATGTGATTCTTCCAATACTTATGATCTCTCTTCTTTTAGAGCCACTATATATAGAACACCATCCTTTCCCAACTTATAGAGAAATCCATTGATAATGCTAAATGGTAAAGCTCACATACCCAATGATTTCATGTCTTGTTCTGAATAATGTGAAGGTAATATACCATGCTTCAGAAAGGTTATAATATCTTAAAAATTTTCTAGGATCACAGTCACTTTGAATAGGTGTGAATCTATAGGTTCTTCTTGCAACTCTTTAGGTTCCTCCCTTATTTGAATGCGACTAAGGTTGTATGGTCCAACATTTTCCTTACCTCGTTTTATATTGATTTTAAAATAGAATATTCAAAAGATTATTAATCATCTAGAAATTATTCCTCCAAACATTGGTTTATTAACAAAGTATCACAATTCTTGGGAATTAGTGAAAAAATTAATTGGGGTTCCCAACAAGTAATATTAAAACTTGTGAAGTGCAAAAATCGTTACCATAACTTCTCACTCTGTTGTAGTATATTTTTTCTTAGGTATTGATAAATTGTGACTTATGAAGTGAATTAGATGATTTATACATCCATATCCTAGTTGTCCTAACATGACTCCCAATACTATTCCTAATGCATCGACATGAGCATGGAATAGTTTTTTCCAATCTGGGAAAAACAAATCAGTGTTCTGATTAACTTCTACATCAACTCTATAAAAGCTATCTAGAATTTAAGAGTCCATTCGAAGTTACTTTATCTATGCAATAATTATTTTTGAACTACTGAAGTTATTGCATAGTCATGATTGCACTTGAAATTATAACTAATGTGACCTAAAATTGATCACACGTCTATTGATATAATGGGTGGTTTAAGTCCTACTATGACTGCAATTTTTCCTTAGTTTATTATAAGTCCATCACTATATAAAAATGTCCTAGTAGTACACCGAATGGTGTGAAAATAAGACATTTCTTTAAATTTAGTGTGATTCACAAATCTTGACATTTTTCTAACATTAATCACAACTTAAAGAGGTGTTCTCTAAATAAAGAGAAAACTATCCAATCATCCAAGTAGACTTCTATAAAATCATAAATGATTTAACCACTACTCTAATTGTCATGACCCCTTCTCAAGTATGAATGGTTGAAGACCCTTAGCCAAATTCCTCAATGTTTGTCATCAACTAAGGGAAGGTAAAATCAAAGGGGAAATTTTGGTTCTTTTTTTTAAGTTATAAAAAGATAATTTTTGATATATATTTTTTAACTATGAATTAAAAAGGGACTTTTAGAACATGGGTCAACTTAATCCTTAATGAATACAAGGCATGCCTTTTGTAAACTACTATAACTCTCCCCTCAAGTGGAACACCCCTTTTTGGGAAGGGATTTTTGAAAAAGAAAGGTATAAAAAGGGGAATGAGGATTATTTCAGAAGTTACCATGTTCTTAAATAAAATCTATGAATTTGAACATGCGTGCTTAACTCTATATCTTGAAATATGAAAGTTTTATATTGTAGCATAATTAGGGATGAAAAAATTTAATTTCAAAACTAGGGCAGTCTCACATAGGTGTTGTATTGAGCTTCAACATTATAATTATTTAGTATTTTCAACTTTGAAAGGGTGGTGACTTTATCTTAGGATTTATTGATAGCTTTTAAGGGTGAAAACATGATATTGGAGGTTAGTGACTTGGTTTGGAAGGCGATCTAGGGCAAAAATATGCATTTTTAGGTTGAAGACCCCTTATTACAAGGGTTACATTAGAATTGAGGAGTTAAAATCACTATTTTAAGGTTATGTTAGGTTTTTGGACAACAAAATCATTCATGATAATTGGGAAACCTCATTTTGTGGTCTAATTTGAGGGATTCAAGGGATGTTTTAGCTTAATTTATAGATCTAAACATTTGATAATATTCTATTATTTTTAAAAATATATTTCCTAGCCATTTTGATCTAGAAAATTCAAAAAATAAGGTATTTATATCGACAATACTATTCAAAAATTATTGGTGAATATTTGAGGGTTATATATTGCATTTTTACTTGGAAAATTACATTTCTAAAATTCTATAGATTTTATCTAGGGATTGAAAGTGTAAAAATCAAAATTTCACAATTGATTGGTTAGGGTTTGATATTCAAAAATTCATAAGATTGAATACTTGTGCTAGGTTTGCATAGTTATTACCAGGGTTTTGTTGGAAAACCCCTTTGTACTAATTTTTCCCAAAAAAGGGACATTGCAATGGTATTGAAGCTTAGATATTGACATCTTATGGGGAAACATAAATTTTTTAATGCAATATGATGGAAGAGATTGGGAAAGAGAAGCTGTACACAATGAGAGGAAAACTATAGCATCCATGTCAACCAATAGGTGACCTAACTAGCATCTTGGAAGAAGTATAAAATGGATTGTCTAGGGTAAAACAATTGCATTATGTGATAATGGAGTGGGTAGTGAAACCCCTGATGATTTCCTTGGTGTATCCCTAACTTTTGAGAGACCCCAAAAAAATATAAGGCTTTTGGTTACCGATTGTATAAGTGAGATTACAAGGATAATATCTCCCAAGGTTACTTACAATAAGAAAATCATGAAAGGACATATTTATATTGATTATGGAGAGTTTTCAAGGTCCAGAGGACAACAAAAGACATTTTTTAGATAGGAAGGTTACAATTCTAGAAACTATGGCAAAAATAAAGACATGTGTTTTGATGTTGGATTTGGAATGTGATGAACTTGTTATCAAAATGTTTAAACATATCCTTATAGCTTCCAATAAAAATCATGCAAAAAAATATTTTAACTTCTATACATACAATTATGGATTTGACTCTAAATGAAAGTGATGATATTTCCCAACAATTATTATATATTTTATTGGAAGGGCTAAGGAAAGAATGAAATATTTCCCCAACTGCACACATGATGATTAAAAAAGTTGTTGAGAAATGTGAAGAAAAATTAAGGCCTTATTTGAAAGTAGAGCATGAAGAAGAAGAGAGGTCAACATAAAAAAATTATGAAGTTGTTAAAGAACATGAAATTGAGGGAGAATCACACTCAAAACATTCATATGAAGCTAAAAAAATGTCAGGATAACTCTTGGAAAAGGTATGTTTGGTAAGAGAATGCTGATATTCCCATTGATTCTAATAATAGTTAATTTTCATTGCATGACTCTACATTTCATGAGGGAGATTGGAAGAAAAAATTATTAGTAAAAAATGAGAAGGAGGTGCAATTCATAACAAATTTGGAAACACAAAATGGTTTCTTGAGGAACCAAGGCCAAAGGTGAAGAGGGAACACTTTAAGGAAGTTGTCACGATGGCATATTTACATATAGTTAAGAATGCAATGCAGACAATAAAATAAAACAATTTTGTATATGGTTAAATACAAGGATGGGGAGATCAAATGTGTAGATGAGGCCTTAAATTCATCTAAATTAACAAAGATTAATGTTTATGAGATCAACTTTGAGCTTGAATAAATGAAGAACTCTTTAGAAAACACCCAAAGGGCACTTTTAGAGGCAAAAAATCAGCTTGATGCTACAAAACAATTCAGGGAACAAGAAAATGAATCAGGGGCAAAGGAAATCAGGTAGGTAATTGATGAGATTCTTAGACTTCAAAAATACTTCAATTTAGAATATTTTCCAAAAAAATCAAAAGTTACAATTATAGAGTTGGGTCAACATGAAGATTTGTTTGAGCAAGGTGATAGAAATAGCTTTCAATATTTTCATAATCCACTTTTTGAAATGGATACAAAATCAACTTTTGATAATCTATTTATTGAGAGGGATGCTGAGATAGTTTATAGTTCATGTTTTATAATGGGTGATGATAGTATAAGGGTGCATCAAAAGTCATCAACATCACCAGAAGACTCAAAGATTGGGAGTTTCAAATTCCCAATATTGATGTGTGATCTAGATCATGCAAATTTTTAGTTCATTTACACCCATATAAATGAGTTGATAAGTATTGTTAATCATAGGAAGGAAAAATATCCAGATGGTGACTATTGAGAAAGGATTCTCAGCCCTTACTAAAGTGTTTTCAGTCACTACAACTCTCACCATTCCTATTTTCACACAAAGGTTTCAACCTTGTAGCTAATGTCCCATTCACGCGTTGCTAACCTTGGTAAAATCAGATTTTAAATTCATGTTTCTAGACTTGAACAACTATAAGTTTGATCATTTTAATGCCATTAATCATTCAAAAATGTAGGTGAATGGTTTCAATTGAAAAAATAAATACTTTAGTTAACATAGTTTAGATTTGGGAGGAAAATTAGGGTATTCATGCCTATCAGAATTTGTTTCCAGCTTGCATACAAATTGATTGGTGTCCTTTATTGGAAGGACTACCTTACAATACTAACAACAAAGATCATCTCAAAAAATTAGGTGCATAATTGATGATCAAATAATTTTTTGAGCTTCCAAAAGACATCATCGTTAATAAAGTTGAGATCTACACTTGTTGGTCTAAATTGTTTCATCTACCAGGTAAGATATTAGAACTTGAAGTTTGAACAATAAAAATTAGACCTGGGGAAGAGGACATCACTAGATCCCAAAGTCCAGAAGGAATATTCAAAAAGTTTGCTAATATTTTGGGTTCCAAGTTGTTAAGCTTGTACTTGTAGTGTGGTTAGATATGCACATATTTTTGCTTTTAGCCCATATGAGAACACATTATCTTTCAGAAAGGTGAACAAATTTGAGGAAATCCAAAGGTATGAAAATGTTACAAATTCATTGCCTCCCAATATGTTAATTAGGACGAGTTGTCATAATGGTTAACATCTACAAATAAATGATCATTTGGTAAGTATGATGTTTGTGAGTACACCGTGGTAGGGCCACCATCATCTTGTGTAGCAAAAAGAAAGCAATGATAAAATGAGGGGCACTTATAGTGACAATACAGGTGGGGATACTTTCATTCTAGATCTCAAGAGGTACACATGACGGTTTTTAATGTGAATGCTCTATGGGAGTATAAGAAGGGTAAAATAATGTCCATTATGGTGTTTGTAAAGCATCATTGTAACATATGTAATTGGCTTGAAGGGAAGTCCACAAGGATCCCTAAGGAGCATGATGGAGGTCCCAACACAATACTAGAAAAACACTACTCAAAGTCTTTGTGGGACATTAGCTGCCATTCCCTAAAAATTGAGTGGAGATCAAGTATTAAGTATAAAATGGTAAACGATTTAGCCAAACAAGGGTTGTGGCACACCCATAGTTCACACTTTTGGCTGAGTCTAGCAAATAATACCTCGAAGGGAAATTACTATACCATTTTTTCTAATAATTCCAGTGATAGTACCAACCACTGTTACAATTATATGATATCTAAAAAGGTAATTTCATTTACTTGGCCTAAAGGGAGACTCAAATATGATGAATTCTTGGAAGAATATGTCATGATTTTGGCCTATAAAACTATTGTTATGCACATTTATAAACAACTACATAGTTGGAATGTAGCTATGCATGCAAACTCATTCACATACAAAAATAAATTTCTATTTGTTGGTGTTATAGATTCTATTGTATTTAGGTTGGGTTAGTTTCCTACCCATAAATCACCAAAAATTATGAATTTAGTGACAATAACAAAGTTTGGGGACTGCTAACATATGCTTATTACCTAGATATGTAGCATATACAACCTCTCAATGCCCTCTTTAGCAAACATAACTGTGTTTCTAGCCACAAAACTAAAGGAAGTTTTTGATAAGGGCACAAACAAGGAAGAGGAATCAAACCACAAACCTATATGACATGGAATAAGGGGTGAAGAAGGGATGTGATTAGTCTTGGTTTTATTTAACATGTTTGTTCTTTATGCAGTGTTTTCAATGGGGACAACCATAACCCAAATGTCCAAAACCACATTGTTGTAGCAAACATTTTCAACCCTTGTGATGCTATAGTTTCAAGGGAATATCCATTTCCAATCACATTTTTGGGGCCTACTTGGTGCAAGACCTTGATGTTGGTAGAGGTGAATAGATTATATTATTGTTGTGATGATTATGGGACACTTGGATAATAGTTATCTTTCAAATACAACAATGAATTTTTTTAGAATAAGGTTTGTTCTTCAAAGGAGGCCACTAGAGAAAAAAACCAACTAAAACAAAGTGTCATGACAACCACCTTGTAATTTCTTAAGGATAAGTAAGTTTGAGGAGGGAGGATTTTCATGTCCCCTTCTCAAGTGTGAATAGCTGAAGACCCTTAACTGAATTCTTAGATGTTTCTCATTGGCTATGGAAGGTAAAATTAACGGGGAAACTTTAGTTTTTTTTAAGTTATAAAAAGATACATTTTGATATATATTTTCTAACTATGACTTAAAAAGGGATTTTTGAGGCATGTGTTAACTTAACTCTTAATGAATAAAAGTCCTATTATTTTTTAAACTACTCTAACTCTCCCCATAATTAGAGCACCCCTTTTTAAGAAGGGATTGTTGAAAAAGAAGGGTATAAAAAGGGAGATGAGGATCATTTGAGAGGTTACCATGTTTTTGAATAAAATTTATTAGTTTGAGCATGTTTTCTTAACTTTGGACCTTTGAAAATGAAAATATTCTATGGTAAGTGGAATTAGGGATGAAAATACATAATTTTGAAACTAGGGCAGCTTCACACAAGAGTTGTATTGAGCTTCAACATTATATTTTTTTAGTACTTTTAGCTTTTAAAGGGTGGTTACTTTACCCTAGGGTTTGGAGATATATTTTGAGGGTGGTGATTGTAGATAGGATTACAAAGCAAGTTAGTCAAGCATTAGTCCATAAACCATGAAACATACATAAAGAACTCACTAACCAAGCCTATCTATTCCTATGGGAATTATAAAGGATAACAAGAAACAAATGAAAGAAAGCAACATCATATTACCTTCCCAAATGGATTCACCATACCCATGTGGCTCAAAAACATGTTCTCCCTTGATCAACCATCCTTGTCTTTGTCAACAATGGCGATAAGCTCCTCCAATGCCTCAAGAACACTCCATAAAATCTAGGCTCTTGATTGTAAACCACTAAACTAGCCTATCAATGAAGCTTTGTGGAAAAAATTTAACATTATAACTTTGTAATGTTTAAGCTTTGAATATATTTGAGCATAATAACTTTGCACAAAAAAATCTTTGAATATATTTGAGCATAATAATTTTGCACCAAATTAGCTTAGAAATGATGTTCATGGCCTCTCTATTTATAGATTTTTGAGATTGGTCAAGATCAACCTGAACCAATCATCTCAAGATGAAGATGTGTTGTTGAGGATAATCCTAATATTTGGAATTAAATCCATAAATATCCTCAAGATAAACAAGCATTAAAGAGGCATGAGAGGCATTAACTAAGCATCGGTGACTCATAATCCTGATATTTTATGCACTTATGGCTTGATGGATGCCACCCAATAGATGATGTGACTAGGAGATGCAGATAATAAGAATCAATTTTCAAAAAGAAATATTCAACAACTCTCATGGAAAATCCACTTAAGCTCTTGATTTGGATTAATTAGCCTCAAACAAAGTTAATCAACATTTGTCCACTTATTTGAAAATTGGCCCTCAATTAATCAAAATGGTTAGAAAGTCATATTATTGGGTCATAATTTGACTCAAGAAGAATTGGAGGGTGACGTTAGATGCATTGGAACCGTATTCCCATTTAGGATGTTGCCAATAGAAAATAACAAAGGTATGTGACGTGTACCAATGAATTAGAAGAAAGGAGTGATCTAGAGTACTAAATGGAGAAATGGTCATTTTAACTCGAAATGATCTGATCAAAGTTAACTGGCCCATAAAATTCATTACCCTATTTAGGGATACTCTAACCTAAACTAGCACTTGTAAGTGACAAGTTCAAACCATTCAGGGCATTTTATAGATTTTGACCTAAAATGTGCATTTGAGTGCAATTCAAGTAAGATTGACAATTTCAACACAAATAGTTTTAAGAATTGGATGTCTATAATGATTTGTTATTAGAGGTTGGCAACTTGTTTTGGAAGCCTATCTAGGGCAATAATTCACATTTTTGGGTTGAAGTTCCCTTTTTACAAGGGTTGCATTAGTTTTGAGGATTTAAACCCCTATTTTAAGGATGCACTGGGTTTTTGGACAATAAAATAATTCATGAAACTAGGTTACCTCCTTTTGGGGTTTGATAGAGGCATTTAAGGGCTATTTTAGTGTAATTTGTAGATCTGGACATTTGATAATATTCTAATATTCTTTTTATATTTTTTGGTTGAATTTTTTGTTACCAACATAAAGGTAACAAAATGGTACTTTCAACCACAATATGATGAGATAAAATCTCTCCTCAAGGAAATGGGAGGCTCCCTTTTTATTACTAGTTAAAACAACCAGTAATTATTTACACTAATCTTATCAAAGTGAGTGTTATCATATCATCCAATTCTCTTTTTCAAAGTTGTTGTACACTTGCAAACGTATGCTATTAATCCTTTAATTCCTTACAATGTAGCATAAAAATATGAAATTACTTATTAGAGCAACAATATCTGATATTCAGATTGGTTAACTCTCAGTCAAACCCTAACCTCTTAAATTGCATGGCTCGATCGAGCAAAGACAAAACTAAATGATCACTCCAAATTAGAGTTGATAATGTGTTATGTCAGTAACTAGAATAATACCATTAATGTAACATAAATACATGGAATAAATCAAAACCCAAAGTCTTCACCTTATTTCTAATAAAGATCAAATCACCAAAGAAAATAACTTATAGCCCAAAGTCTTCATAATTACTTTCAATAATTAACACAAACCCAGTAATGATCTTGTAGCTCAAAAGACTTGAAAATCAGCTTCCTGACACCTTTTGATTTATAGAAATTCACACTTCAGTTCAATTGATTACACAAGGAAATGTAATATAATAGACATAAGAACATTCCCAAAACATCACAAGTTTATTCCAACACAAAGATTGAAAGACCACTTGCTTTCTAATATATTAATTGACAAGAGATTTACAATTTGAACTCAAAGTTTCAAAAGTTTATCAATGTCACATCGTTTCTCTTCCATAGCTTTTTGTGATCTCAATTAAAAATAGAGAATCCTCTTATTTATAAAGAGGAGCTATGAAAAAAAATTAAAAAAAATATAAATAAATTGACTTATTCATTGACAGAGTCCAATTTGACTTAGGACTGTGTACGTTTCCTAGGTGTAAATTGCACCAAACAAAATTACATATAAAAAGTTACAAAAACAAACTAAGTGTCCTTCGACATAGGAATTTATTCCTTTTTATTTTTCTCTAGGAATGCTTCATATCTCTTCAAGATGGCCTGAACCTCACTATCATCTGGGCCCAATGTACTCTTGGAGATGGCAAGGACCCTTGTGATGGAATCTTCTAATTAATTGACAAGTCCTTGCCTTTATTCAAGATTCTTTGAAACTTATCCATTATGATTTGAAACTCAACCAATTTATCAATGGATTCAAGGATGAATGTTCTTATCTCAATCTCTTTCTACATCAAAGACGAGAAATCTTGAGCTACTGTTTCTACAGGAAGAATTTCTTAAGAATCATCTTTAACTTGACAAGAAAGCTCTCCAATATTATACGTAAGGTCTTACACATTATCATTACACATATCTTCTATTTCCTCAAGATCCTTAACTAAATTCTCAAGAACTTTATTCTTATTCTTCATTGTTTCCCTATATTCTATGAATACTTTCCTGCTTGGAATGACCTTCTACTCAACTAAGAGTTCCAACATAAATTGGCGTAGTTGAGTCCATGTATGAATATATTTTTTAGTCAACTCCAAATATTGAGTGAGTGTCCTAATCATTTGTTGAATTTCCACCTTTACTTCACTCAAGTTCTTGAAAAATCCAATAGCAGAATGCAACTGCTAAGTCCTTTTTGTTGATAATCTTTCAATCCAGGCATCAACTGCTCGACCTTGTGATCCAATTTTTTTCATTTATTCAATTGTTTTTTCTGTGCTTTCTTTCTCAACATGTTTAACTGACTCAGAGGATTGTGTAATCTTTAGTAGAATAGAGGTCAATTGTTCTACTTGTACCTTGAGTTGATCTTTAATTTTCTTGTCCTTGTCATATCTTTCTAGCAAGGATGCCATAGCTCCCTATAAGTCCTCCTTTGTACCTTCATGTGTTTGTTTAACTAGATTTATCTGTGTAATCACATAGTTAGACGCTTTGATATCTTCAATATTTCTATCTTGGGGAGGCACTATAACTTCAACATGCTTATGTCAGACTCAAAAATTACCCTTGACATGGTTTTAGCCTTCTTTGTTGTTTTGGGCTTTATCAACACAAGTTGACCAAAATCAAAATGATCAAGAGAAATAGCTTGCTCTTCCTCTTGGGTGTTTGAGTCATCATCCACGAAGGAAGAGGAGATGAACTTTTAAGATGGAGGATGTGAAGGATTGTGATGTTTGGGGAAGACCAATGGTTTGTGAAGTATCTGGAATGGAAGGTAAGTGAGAGGATCCTCCTACAACAATTAATAAAAATGTAGACATAATAGGTATCAATAGCACAAAATAATTCTCAAAGAACACTTGAAAAGATTGAATTTATTGTAGACCACTTTGAGGGGGCAACCTCCTTTGAGCAAGCTCAATATAATAATATTTTGGATGCCTTCAATGGCCTCAACACTTATATATGAATTCTAATCTAAGAAACTACTACTTCCCATGAATGTGGGACAAAAAAAAATGCTCATAGGATAAATTTCAAAGCATATGTGTCCAAAGCAACTACTAAATGAACAAAATAAAGAGAAGAGATATCACAGGTTCAAAACATCCCCTCCCTCTTAGAAAAAGTTTAGTCCTCGAAGCTTTAGATGTGGGAATTGGTGTTGAATCTAATATAGTGGTTCTCATGTTGTATCCTCTTGCTGCATTCCATGCCATTGAATTAAAACATTGATGATGGAGTGGAAGTGAAGTTGTCATGTGCACATATCTAGGATTGCCTCAGAATTAAGAAGAATAGATGCTTCATTATCAAGTTCAAGTAAAATAGTCTGTACTCTGATATTTATGCCAAGAACTTTCTTCAGACAAGAGACGTGAAATACTGGGTGAACTCAGGAAGAAGGTGGGAGCTCCTACTTACAAGAAATTGACCCAATCTTTTGAAGCACCTGATAGGTCCCATAGAACTTGAGAGCAAGCTTATGACTCCCTTTGAGTTTTAGAGAAGATTGTTTGTAGGGCTATAGCAAAGAAAAACCATTTCACCTACTTAAATAGTGCACTCAGAATGGTGTTGATTGACCTATTATTTCATTTGATTTTTTGCCATATGAAGATTTTCCCATAGGGTATTGAGTATCTGACCCGAGTTTAGAGAATCACGTCAATTGCTTGGACTAATGAACTATCAGGGTTGTATAAAAGGAGTACTAGTGATGCTTGACCATAGATTGCTTCATATGGAGTCGTTTTTGTTGAAGTGAGGTAGGAGGTATTTTACCACCATTCGGTGATAGGGAGCCACTTAGCCCAATGATGTTGTTGTTCTAAGGTGAAATAATTAAGGAAAGTTTCCAAGCATTTGTTGACAATTTTAGTTTGGTTATCTGTTTGTGGATGATACCCAAAACTCATCTTCAGTTGAGTAAGAGTACGTTAAAATAGTTCTATCCAAAAATGACTCATGAAAGTTACATCACGATCTGAGACAATGTATGAAGGAATGCCATGAAGACCAAAAATTTGGTCCAAGAAAATTTGTGCAACTATGGAGGTGGTATAAGGATGATTGAGGGCACAAAAATGACTATATTTGGAGAGGTGATTAACCATAACCAAAATCACCATTTTCACTCCAGATTTAGGGAGCCCCTCAATGAAATCCATAGAAATATTTACCCAAATCCTGGTAGGGATGGGCAACGGTTTGAGCAACTGAGGGATGAGTGTTGTTTCACCTTTATGGCATTTGTAGGTATCACATTCAACCACAATCTTTTGAATTAATTTTTTTATTCCCTTCCAAAAGAAGTTACGTTGTGATCTCTCATAAGTTTTGACAAACCCTAAGTGCCCTATGGATGGAGAAGCATGTATTTCATATAATATAGCTTGTTGGAGATCTATGCTCTCAGGTAGCATCAGATGACCCTTATTTTGCAGAGAAGCACTATCCAAAGAATAATATGATATAGTCAAGGGGTTAGTGGCCAATTTTTGAATGATTTGAGATAATGAGGAGTCATTGGCATACCCCTATTGTACAGTGTCCAACCAATTCAAAATAGGCATGGAAAGAGTTAAAAGAGAAGTTTGATCCACAAATGTGTGAGATAAAACATTAGCCATAATATTCTCTTTACCTTTCTGTTAAGTTATCTCATGGTCATAACCCATGAGTTCGCTAACCCATTTCTATTGTGATGGGGTAGAGACCCGTTGTTCCAAAAAATATTTTAGACTCTGGTGATCGATTTTGATGCAAAAATGATTACCCAAGAGGTATGGTTGCCACTTCTGTACTACATGTAAAATGGCCATCATTTCCTTCTCATATGTAGAGAACACTAAATTCTTGCCAAAAAGGTCTTTACTGGTGAATGTAATGGGGCATCCTTCTTGGAGGTGAACAACACCCAATCCATTACCGCAAACTTCACTCTCGATAGTGAAGGTCTTGGTAAAATCTAGCATAACTAGAACATGTGTAGTACACATAGCTTGTTTAAATGCTTCAAATGCACACTAATCAGCTTGTGTTTAAGCAAAAGCATCATTTTTCAACATAGTTATCAGTGAAGCTACAATCTTCACATAATCATCGACAAACTTGTGATAGTATCCAGTTAGCACCAAAAAACAATAGAGGCTCTTGAGTGTCTAAGGATGCAGCCAATTTGTCATAGTAATTATTTTTTCAAGATCCACCTGAACCCCTTGGGCTGAAACAATATGCCCAAAATACTCAACTTCATCTTGGCCAAAAGTACATTTGGACTATTTTGCATAAAGATGATGGTCATAGAGAATTTGCAATGCGAGCTCTAAATGTTGCAAATTTTCAGACCATATTTTACTATAGATGAGGATATCATCGAAGAAGACCAAAATCAATTTCTATAAGTAGGGATATAATATTTTATTCATCAACACTTGGAATGCTGAAAGATCATTAGTGAGGCTAAAGGCATGACCAAGAACTCATAGTGGCCATCATGCATGTGAAAAGTTGTCTTAGGGATATCATCCTCATGAAGCTGGATCTGATGATATCTAGAGTGGAGATCCAACTTGGAGAAAAAGTGAGCACCATGAAGTTCATCAATAAAAGGGATTGGGAACTTATGTTTAATTATGAGGTGATTAAGTGCATGAAAATTAATGCAGAGGTGTTATGAACCATCTTTTTTTTGGACAAGAAGAACTAGAGAAGAATATGGGCTAGTACAGGGGTGAATAATGTCTTACTGCAATATGTCTCCAATGAGCATCTTGATCTTGGTCTTTTATTGAAATGGTTAGTGATAAGGCCTGATGTTGGGAGGAACACTTCTTGGAAGGAGCTGAGTACAGTGGTCTTTTGGTCATGAAGGTGGAAATCTTATTGGTTTGGTAAAGACATGTGCATACCTCTGTAGAATGGTTGGGAAGTCAGAAGGAGTAGTGGAGACTATTGAGGGTTGCATTTGAATGGAATGTAGGTGGGAAATGACACCATATGAATTCTTCTTAAGAAGCTTCTCTATATGATGTGAACTTATGATGATGAAAGATCCAAGTTGTAATCCTTTCAATGTGTGTCTTTTCCCATTATCTAAAATATGCATGCAAAGTTTAGTAAAATACAATAAGATGGGTCCAAGTGTGATAACCATTAGGCTCTCAAAACAACATCACATCCACCTAAGGTCAAGGCAAACATGTTAGAGTACAAGGAATAATCTCCAATAGAGTTACGCATATTATGACACTTAGCTTTGTTGGGTAATGTGCCACCATTGGCAATTATGACTTCAAAGTTGGAACAAGGATGGATAAAATAATCAGCCTATTTAGCAATTTCAGGGTCAATGAAGTTATGAGTGCTACCCAAATTAATGAGTCTTGTGAAAGGGATATTTTTGAAGTAACCCTTAACCTGCATGGTTTGTGGGGTAGTGACTCCTACTAAGGCATGAAGAGAGATCTTTGGTTGGTCTTCTTGAGAAGCAGGTTCCACAATTAGTTGAGCCTATTCCAGATCTTTTATTGTATCTTGAAAATCTCCCCAATATTTAGTTTTAGGTGGAGATTTCACATCCAACAGGTAGAACATTAGCTTGATATGATTATCTAGTTTTTCAAATTTAGTTTGATATTCTCTCACCGTTCTTATTAGGCAAAGTTTAGTGAGTTCTCTAATGAAGTCATCAAAAGCAATAAGGCCAAATCATTGTAAAATGAGGGTGTAAAAATTTATCCATATGGGTTCATCACGAGCCTTAGTATACCAACAATACCATTGAAGGGATTCAAGATCCAAGTGAAAAGATGTAAGTAGAACCTTGTTGGTGTCAAAAGTATTATGCAGACTAAAATATTATTTTGCCTGATAGATCCATCCAATTAGATTTGTGCCATTAAATTGAGAGAAATTAAGCTTCAACCCATGATAATTATTGGAAGAAGAAAAAATAATGTCTGAGGAAGACTCTAGATGTCGTCTGTTGTTCATAGTGGTATGTTGAAGACTGAGGTTGAGAATTTTTTCATCAAGATCTCTGATGTGGGTCTTGAGGGTGGTAATTTCATCCTCCATGATTTTTGCTCCTATATAAGTGACTACCATGAACCAAATAACATTTTTTTTTGCAATGGATAGAAAAACTAGAGTTAAGACACATCTAGTAAGGAAGGTTTTGAATTTAGATGAAAATAGAAGGGGTAAAGAGGCTTTTAATAATTTTTTTGCATAGTGGGAGTATGATTGATGAAGGCGAGGGAAATTTTAGGAGTGAAAATGGAAAAAAATGAAATTTGGTCAAAGGGGGGAAAAGAAGTAGAATAAAATGATGAATATTTTAAAAAAAATTCAAGGTAAACAAAACAAAATAGAAGTTATGGCAAAACTTAAAAAAAGAGAAATTTGTGATTTACAGGAATTAGGAGTGGAATTGGGATATGGGACCTCAATGAATAAAATGTAGGGAATGGAATTTTAGGTGTCTGGGTAAATTTTGAGGCTAAACAGGGTTATAGATGGAGAGATATTACAAACAATAATTTTTTCCTGTTTCTAGTTTTGTTTGTTGGTTACTGTGCTCTGTAAAACACGTCTATTGGGAATATGTTGAAATAAGTTTATAGATCTGCTATGGTGATTTTTTGATACTCTACTGGTATTTTCTAATACTTTATTGGTATTTTTGAAATTGATAGAAATAGATCCCAAGTTTTAATGGCTACTTAAGGGTTTAAAGACATCACTTTAGCCACCAATATCATTTAAGCGAGTACCATTCTCCAAAAACAATTTGGCCATAGATTTATCTCTCAGCGATAGATCTTGGTTTTCCTCACAGATGTGAAATACTCAATCAAGAAGTGGTCATTGCGCATTTCACTTGCAAGTCCTCTCAATGGGCCAGCTACTTTGGTGTTCCTATGGTACTCCTCATAATGAGTTTTAGGGATTTCACCCAAGCTTTTCCCATAGTTATGCAGTCAGGTTTTACCCTAATCCAAAAAAGATTCTTGTGATGCAGAATAGAGTTATACAGTAGAACAGAGTTAAGAACTTTTGAAAAAAATACTGTAAAGAAATTATGCAATAAAATACAGTTTAAGCTTTCTATAAAAAATTGTGGCCCTAGAAAGCGCTCTGATACTAGATGAGAGGATCCTCATGCAACAATTAATAAAAATGCACAAATAACAGGAATTAACAACATAAATTAAATTTGAAAGAACACTTGAAAAGATTGAATTGATCACAAACCCCTTCAAGGGGGAAACCTCCTTTGAGCAAGCTCGATACAATAATTTTGTGGATGCCTTCAATGGCCTCAACACTTATAGATGAATTCAAATCTAAGAAACTACTACTTCCCATGAATGTGGGATAAAACAAAATGCTCACAAGATGACTTATAAATTATATACATCCAAAGCAACTACTAAACAAACAAAGTAGAGAAAGAGATATCATAGGTTCATAACAGTGAGACGGTAGTGGTATCTAGAAATGGAGTTGGAACCAATGGGATTATGGTTATAATTGGTGGAGTTTGAATTGGTGTGAAAGAAACTTTGGTCCCTATTGACAAGTTGGATAACAGGGTAACAGAGACTTGAGTTGTTGGTTGAGAAGATGTTGTGAACATAAATTTATCTATATTGTGTTGGGTAAAATACAAATTAGTAAGAGACTCTAATGAATTTGAAGGACTGGGTAGAATTGACCATGAATCAAAGACTTGATCAAGTGTGCCTTGCGAAGGGACTTGGAAAAGTGTGACACTGGGAGGTGATGGAGGAGATGAAAGGATAGCCTAGGGAGGAATGGTAGACACAATTAGTATACTTGGTGTTATAGGGGGTCAGTGGAAAATGCTACATTTGAGGTTGTCATTTGTGAAGTTTCATCTGAAGGAATCTCAAACTATGTGGCCACTGGTTGTGAAGACTATTGAATCACTGGTTGAGGTGATTGTGAACGTACTGGTTGAGGTGATGCTTCACTAGTGGCTTGATTTTATTTATTTTTTGCTTGAACACTTTTTTCTACACCAACTTCTTTATCTTTTATCTTACCTTTACTTACAAACATAAACTTTGGTTTTTGTGTCGATGTAGAGGCATCTTATTTTTTCTTTGTCCTCAATTCCTCTTTTTTCCTTGTAGTATCATCATCATATTCTTCTTCTGATCCAACCTCAAATTGCTTCATCTTAATACCTTGCCCTTCCAACCAAGCATTAGTCCTTATAAGAATAGGTTGAAATCTATCTCTGATAGATGTGGATTCTTTTATGGACCATTGGATTGGTGAGAGAGGAGTGGAAACTACCTAATTACCCTCATACGAGGGGTCCAATACATTCTCATCTTCTGATAAATCTTATGGAATATCACCCAACTTTGTATTAACAATTTGGTTAGTAGTAAGATGGGTGTAATCAAGTCTTATGACATCTTCATTAGTCCTACATTTTACCCAAATATCTTCAATCCTATGCACATGAGTATAGTTACCTTCAGTTTTTCCTTCATCATTATATAATCAAAGTTTCTTCTGCTCTTAAATATCTTAAGAGTGATCCATTGTAGCTCAATTTCCATTATTTTGGATTTTGGTGTGGTTAAAACTGTATATCAACCAATGCTGATTGGGAACCTGAAACCCTGTTTATGAGCTTTTGATTATTTTCTATGCACAACCATCATTTTTTG
The DNA here is from genome assembly GCA_037957365.1 of Torreya grandis. Lineage (NCBI taxonomy): Eukaryota > Viridiplantae > Streptophyta > Pinopsida > Cupressales > Taxaceae > Torreya > Torreya grandis. The sequence continues at coordinate 2,251,687 of JARHVA010001602.1, forward strand.
ACACATCACCATCAAAATCAATTTATCACTTGTGTACCTAGGTAGCATATATGGTTGTTCATCGAACCCCCTACCCTAATGTAGGTGAACATTGGGAATTATAAAAAAATGTAACCAACCTTATTCATTATTTCCCATGTTTGATATGAAACCCTCTTCTTCTTAATATCTTGGTTAAAAGTACAAATGAATTTGTAAAAAAAACATCATTACTCTCCTATAATGTTTTATGCTTTCTTTGAGAGTGAGTTATAGGTAGTATTCATACACTGGAACCTTCTTCCTTTCACCAGTATTAGTCAATCTCGGGAAGGATTTCATGTTGGATATAACATATACCAAATAAAAATCCATATAAAATTTCAAGAAAGAAGTCACATTGGAGAGCTTGTGATATATCACATCTCTAATTTGACTTCCCCAAAAAATTCTATGTTTACCCTTCTTGATGATGAAAATGTAGTGATCCATCCACTCTTAAAGGACATTTGATGTGGGAAGACCCTTGACTCTACTTAAGAGGGAGATCAAATCCCCTACTTCCTCTAAGAAGTCACTACGATAAAGATACTTAGGTCATCTATCTATAAAATGATGAGGAGTTATGAGGCAATGAGTATTGACGTGTTTTTTGCATTTGTCAGAATTCTTATCATAGTGCTCTTGGGAAAAATTTATATTTACATCTGAGTATTCTTCAATATCTAAGAGATGAAATATTTTGTCAAATTATTCATCATCCATTTGAATGACCACCTTCCCACTTGCATCCTTGACTGATCTGGTTTCTTTGTCAAAGTGTGCAGAAACTGCTAAAACAAACTCTAGATCTTGTGCTAAAATAGGAAATGTAGTTGCCAAATAAATCTCACTATTTAAAATAGGTTGCATGTGTTGTGTGATAAGCTTGGTAAGAATTCAACCATATCAACATGACCAATTTTGGTATCTCTGATCTGGTCTACATTTGACTCCAATGCAGACATCAGAAACACAATTTGAAACTTGTACGTCATTGCTTTCTTAGCAAGATAATCCTCTAACATTGATCAAGTGACTATAAGGGGGAATTTCAATCCTCCAGAGTTAACATTTTTCATCTATCTTGGAGAAAATACAAGAGCGCAAAAATGTGTGCTCCTTCATGGGAAATGGACAAAGCTATGCAGTTCAAATAATTTTCTATGAACTGCACAAGGTTTGAAGGCTTTGGATGCAATTTAGATAAAATTATCTGAACTGCACCAAAGTTGGGTAAAAACTTCATCGGGTGCAAGTCGAAGAATTTTCTTCAACTTGCACCATGCTCTAGTATGTTTGGTGTAGGTAAGAGAAAACTCTCTAATTTGCACCAAAGAAATCATTGGTTCATGGTGTACCTTAATGAAAAACCTCTGAAGTGCACTTAAGGGTTGACTATGTGCTCTTCGAAGACTTTTCTTTGAGGTACATTTGGGGAAATGGTGGTCAAGGGTGCACCTCAGAGGAAAATCTTTGAGGTGCACAAGGGCCAAAAAGAGTTGGTGCATCTCGAAGAAAAATATTTGAGATGCACTCCAAAGGAAGAGTTTGTCCTAGGTGGAGGATATAACCTGAGGTATATGTAGGAGTAAAGTAATGTTTTTAACAGGGTATTTTGAAATATGAGAAAGGATTCAAACTTGAACTTTGAAAATCATAGGACACTTAGGGGGCAGAAAAAAATAGAAAAGGGTTTCGAAAGAATTGAAAAGAAGAAAACTAGGTCACAATAGTAAAGAAAAGAAAAAGATTGTACCAAAAATAAAACCTTACTTGATTTACAACAAAGGAAAGCTGAGAGCATGATGAAGCAACCTAACATGAAAATGGTGACAAAGGGTGCACATAGGCTCGATAATGGTGAGGAGTAAAAAGTAATTGTAAAACTAAAAAATACAATGGGTTAGTTATATATAAAAGTGGTAACTAATGCATATTAATTATAGAAGAATTGGTGGCCCCCCCTATAGGAGCAGAGAAATTCTTTGAACCTGCATGTGTAATAGCAGAGAATTTCTTTGCTATTGCACCTCAAGGTGTAGTCCGAAGAAAATTCTCTAGATTGCACGTGTAGTGGCAAAGAATTTTTCTTCCTCTACACATTGAGGTGTACTCTAGATAAAATTCTTTGGTTTGTACCATATTGGACTTGGTGTAGTCTGGATAAAATTCTTTGAATTGTACCGGGTGAAAAAATCCTTCAAAAACTAACTTTTTGAGGAAAAACAAATGCAAGGAGGTAATGATTGGCCTAATTTTGTGAGCTTAGAGCTTATGGGCTATGAAACATAATAGTTTTATAGGGGTTATCCCATGACTTGAGCCTTCTAAATTCAAGGATAACAATATTTCCCAATCATTTTGATCCAATTTTTTCTTAAAATAAGGTATTTATATCGACAATAATATTAAAAAATTATTGGTGGATATTTGAGGGTTAAATATTGCATTTTTTTCTTGGAAAATTACATTTCTATAATTATATAATTTATATCTAGGGCTTGCAACTGTAAAAATCAAAATTTCATAATAGACTAGTTAGGGTTTGATACTCATAAATTCAAAAGATTGCATACTTGTGCTAGGTTTAAATTTTATTACTAGGGTTTGTTGGAAAACCCCTTTGTTATAATTATACCCAAAAAGGGGACATTACATAATCACAATGTAAATAAATGTTCTCTAAATAAATATAAAACTTCCCAATCATCCAAGTAGACTTCTATAAAATCGTAAATGAAGTCTCTAAATGATGTAACCACTACTCTAAACAAAACTACTAGTGCATTTTCCAGTCTAAACGAAATTAATGGATAAGCAAATAAACCCATTCTATTATGAAAATCATTTTTATTTGGTCTTCAACTACTATGGGGATTTGCTGATATCCAGTGAACTTATCTGTGACCAAATAAAATTCATGTCTTGCAATGGATTCGAGCTCCTCATCTATGAAGGGAATTAGGAAGGGATATTTCACACAAATGTCATTAGATGATTGATAATCTCCTTACACTTGTATATCCCCTTTCTTTTTAGGTTGTACCACCATGGTACTAACCCAATCTAACTTCTCACCTAAATATATTATTCTAGGTTCCTTAAACTAATGTATTTCTGATTTTACTTTCATTTTCATGTTAGGATTCAACCTATAGCATCACTTTTTGATTGGGTATGCACACTCTTGTTGGAGATTAAGATTTATTAGGGTTTATTAAATACCATATTATGTATTTATCCTTATGTGAAATTATAATTCACATATTATAGATTTATAAGTTGTCATACCTCTTTTATCAAAGAGAATCATGGAGTTCCATGTCACATGTAACCCCTTCCATACTTGTCACACACTTCCCCTTCACCTGATGGGGATTAGTGACACTATGCACACACTAAGAAGGCTGGGAAAGACTATGGTGGAGTTTCTTAGTAACTTTGTTTAATCTTCTAGCTCAACTTATTAATATCTCTCCTCACTCATTCTTCACTAGAGCTTCTTCAAATAATTTTTAATAGATTAAGGCCCATTGTTATATTATCTCTTCTCCTCTATTTTCAAAGATTACAATATTAGAGAATGTTGTAATCCTTCATCTTAATGCACATGAGGTTTTCTTCTGTTGATATATTTCCCTGATTATCACTTTGAGTCTCGCATGGTGTGACTTACTATTGAGGTGATATCCCTATTTTATCCATTTATTTGCTTAATTTCAATGTTATTTACATAAGATCCTATTGATTATTTTAACATGGTGTTAGGTGAATATTTTGTCAATCAGCAAACTGATGAGAAAAATAAGTCTTATCAACCACAGCAAGGGAGATTGGTCAGCCAAAGTTGTAGGTTTACCACATCCAAAGGGGACAAATCTCTCCTCTCATCAAGCGGAGGTTCCCTATTAAATATGAGGAGCTATAAACTATATGTATAAGCTTAAAATAACAATCAGGGGTAAGATTATACCATCCATCTCTCTTTTTTTAGAGATGATTTTCACAAACAAGGGAGAAGGTCCAGGTGAAAACACTGAAGGCAGTTCTCTTCTTTCAGAAGTGATCTTACAGGAAATAGCAAGAGTTTCTTTCAGGTAGTGACAACAAGTGATTAGTAACAAAGTGCGCAGTAACCAATAGAATGAAGTATAACTCAAAGTCTACACCTCAACTACCCGAAAGAGTGGAAAAATAAAAGATAATGGGGGCACAAAGTCATCCTAAGATCCTTCACACAGAAACAAAAAATAGACAAACAGATTAAAGGCAATTGCAAACAACACAAATGTCTTCCACAACTAGCTTTAGGACACCTTCCTAATTACTTCCACAAGTTCTGCTTGTTAGATTAAATAAACAAGAACACACTCAGAAGACAAACATAAGAACAATCTCCTAAAATGATACAAGTTATAACAGTACAAAGTCTGCAGGTGACTTGCTTTCTCATTCAGATAAAATAATATGAACAACAATCTAAGTTCAAAGTCTCAATATTCGCCTTTCAATTTGGGTAGATCTTCACTTCTGTAAAATGAAAAGTCTCCCCCCTTTTGCATAATGCAAGAGATTATAATGTATAGTAGCCAAGAAAGGCTTGGTGCTTCTTCCCATGAAACAACCCATGTTGTGGTCAATGCCTTCAATGCATCTTAAATTCTATCGAGGGACCATGCTTGGAATAGTGCATTTCCTTAACTATGGCGTGACCATCCATCTTATATATCTCCTCCTTAGCATGAGTTGTCTAGTCCTTTCCCTGATGTTTGTGCAGCTGTCTACTTTGCCTTTACTTCATGGAAGAAAAACAAGCCGCATCCTTGATTTGGTGTGCTCAGATGACCACTTAATCCACTGTTTCACTTACTGGAAATAACTCCCTTGTACATATTTATGATATTTTATATTGTTCTCTCTTCCCTGTAGCAGTTTGAGCTCTCGGGCTCTCTCTTCAGCTGGTCCCTTGATTCATCCTTCAAGTTTCATGCTATATTTGAATTTTAACAGATATTCCATTACCTTAAATTTGACATTTGTGGGAACATCACTGGTTGTTGTTTGCTTGAACCCTGTTGAGCGATGATCCTATTGAAAGTTCATTGGTTCATTAGTTCATCAGTTCGTTCTATCTCTATCAGTCCCTTAGTTTAATCACTGCCTTTGTTCATTCGTTTCTTTGCTTTGTCTGGTTGAACCATCCTTTGAACTGGTCTCTGGAATCATCCATGTTCTTCCTTTGCTTGGATCAGTCTTTGAATCGTTTGAACCTGTTTGAACCATTAAACTTTGAACTCTTTTGATTCAAGGCTCAATCAATTTATTGGTTCATCCTTCATTTCTTATTTCCTTTATCCTTCTAAGTCCCTTTGAGGCCTTGAAAAGTTGAACAATTTGGACCCTTAAACCCGTTGAACCAATTGGTCCAAGGTTCAATGGTTCAATCCTTGTTCTTTGAAGTATCCTTTTAGTCTTAGTCTTTTTGAAGCTTTCCCTTCATCTTTACCAAGCCTTTGGAACACTCTGAAGGGAAGGTGTCCCTTCAAGATTTTCGAACAGTCCTTTTTTGAATGTCGAGTGCCCCCCGCAAGGGTACCTACCCTTCAGGATCCTTCGAGTGGCCCTCAGGATTTAATTCCTTCGATGGGCTATTGTTTCTTTGACAGACTTCATCCTTTATTTCCTTTAGATAATTTATTCGAAGGAAATCTTTCCTTGGCTTTACTTTGAACATTTTTTCGCTGGGCTTTTGTTTCGTGCTTTTCCTTCAAACAAAAGTCTGAAGGAATTCCTTCGGACATTTTGTCTGAAGGAAATGTCCCTTTCCTTAACCGCTCAGTCATTTGCTTTTGATCAAGCTTCAATTTCTTTGGGCTTTCTTCCTGGGTGAATTCCTTCGGACAAAATTTTTGAAGGAAATGTTCCTTTCCTTAACAATTTTTGCTGCGAGAACTTTTCTAAAGGAATTCCCTATTCTTTACCTGATAATTTCCTCAAATAAAAAGTCTGAAGGAAATCTTCTCTTTCGGCCTTTGAACAAATCCAAAGGAATTCCATATTTTTAGCTTTCTCTTTGATCTTTGAATCGATGTTCCCTACCCTCCGCAAGGGCACCTGCCTTCAGTTCACTACCCTCTGCAAGGGCACTTGTTCCTTTGGCTTTGGGGCAGTCCCTTGAACCAATCATTTGAACTGACCGATTGAACCAACTTTGGTTCAATAGTTCAATGGTTTAATCTCTTTGTTTTGGCTAAGTCTTTTGACTGCTTGAACCACCCGCATGTTGAACCTTGAACCCGTCGAACCCTTGAACCTTTTTGGTTCAAGGTTCAACGGTTCAATGTTTTAATGGTTCAATCCTTGCTTAGAAGCTTGCCAATCAACATTTTGTGTTGAACCAAGGCATTGAACCAATCCTGAAATTGCCTAAGTGCTAAAAAATTTCTCCTTTGAGAGAATTTACCTATTAAAGCCATTGAACTTGTTGAACCTGCTAATTTCAAACCTGCAGAGTCCATAGTTTCAAACCTGCATAGTCTGTAAAAATATGAAAAAGCTTGAAAAAAGGAAAATTTGAATACTCAGAACAAATTTTGAAAAGAGAAAAGAGGATTTTGGTTTGTTAAACCAAAATAGTTCATATGTTGTCCCAAAAATGAGTGACATTTTTAGGGACAATAGCTAGCTCCAGTTGGGGAACTTCCTTCAGTTGAAAACATAGAACAGCTAGGGGAGTAGAAACTAGAATCTCCAGTGACTTGAATTATGCCATTGGGCTATGGAGTCATGCTACCCAAAAAAAAGGTGCCAAAAATGAAAATGAACAACACACAATAAAAACAAAAGCTATACAAATATACATATGTACAGGTGAACTTATATGATACTTGAAGAATTGAAGTGCTTCAGATGTTGCCCATTATGAGGCAGAGAAAAGGGTGTGCCATCTTGATATCTCAATGGGAAATTGTTTTCACCATTGAGCTAATGAATAATGAAAGGGCCCCTCCAAAGGGAGTCAAATTTGCCATGCATTCCCTTTGGTTCTCTTCTCTTGTCCCACAACATGACTTGATCTCCAATTTGAAAATCATGGTCTTTTGTTTTTTAATCGAAGAGCTTCTTCACTAGACTTTGATGGGCAGCAATTCGGTCCACCACCATAGTTCTCTGCTCATCCAGCTCAGTCAAGCACATGAACCTCTTATCAATGGAGCTTTCATAAGTTTGATCTTCAGTTACCTTGGCCAATTTCAATGCTGGCAATTCCAGGGTGATTGGTATCCCAGCATTGAGACCATAAATAAGTTGGAAATGAAACATAGCAATTGCCCTTTTTGGTGTAATTCTAGCTGCCCATAGAGCATCAACCAATGCTTTATGCCATGTCCTTTGGTTGTCATCTACCAGCTTCTTGATGATAGTCACCAGGTTCTTATTGCTTGATTCAGCTTGTCTATTCCCTTGTGGAAAGTAATCAAAAGAGTGGGAGAGGGTGATCCCATAGTAAAAATAGAATTGAGTAATCTCTTGGGAAGTGAAACAAGCTGCGTTGTCTATGACAATCTTGGTTGGGACCTCAAACCTGGAAATGATGTTTTCTTTGAGAAAATTACACACTACGTTTGAAGTAGCATGCTTGGTTGGGATAGCTTCCACCCACTTGGTGAAGTAATCTGTGGCTATGAGGACATAATCATGTCCAAGACTTGAAGATGGGTTTATAGCACCAATGAAATCAATCCCCCATTCCTGAAATGACTCTTCTATCACCACTGGCTTGAGAAGCAAGGTAGCTAACTTAGGTCTTCCAACAAACTACTGGCATAGTTCACATTTTCTTACCCATTTGTATGCATCTTAGAAAAGAGTAGGCCAGTAGTACCTATCTCACAAAAATTTATGGGCAGTTACAGAAGCAGAAAAAAGTCCTCCACAGAATAGATTGTGAAAGGACTTCAAAAATTAGTTCTGTTGCTCTTTATCCACACAACAAAGGAACACTCCATCAAAGCTCCTCTTATACAGGTCGTTGTCCTAGAGGACAAAATTAGTAGCTTTCAACTTGATAGTCCTCCTTTCTTTATAAGATAGGTGAGTAGAACACTCACCATAAGTAAGAAAATGAGCAATACTTGAATACCACTCATTCGTGGTGGAGATAAAGAACACTATTGGCATGTCTTCTTCTTCTGATTCTTCATGCTCTATTTGTTCTAGTTTGTTGTCAGCAATTAATTAGCATAGGCCCTTTTCTCGTACCAGCTTTAATGACTTGATGACCAAATCAAACTCCTATATTTTAGCAATCTAATTGCCTCTTTTCATCCCAAACTCCTGCTAAGTTAATATGGATTTGACTGTGGTGTCAGGAACCAAGGCAGTAGTGTGTGAATTTAAGATGTAGAAGCATAAATGCTTCACTGCCTTTACCATTACATAAGCATGCTTCTCCATGTTTGAGTATTTCAGCTCATGAGCTTTGAGAGGACAACTCATGAAAGAAATGGGAGATTCCACACCTTCTTGGTTCTATTGAACCAGGATGGCTGAAAGTGTGTGTTTAGAAGCATAACTATATATGGTGAAAACCTTGGTATAATCTAGAAAAATTAGAATTGGGGCATGAGCAATGGCTGTCTTGATGTCTTGAAACGCCAATTTACCTTCTTTAGTCCAGCTGAACGTGGCCTTTCACTTCATCATATTTACAATATGACGAGTCTTCTCAGCGAACTCAGGGATGGATCTTTGTAAAAAAATCACTTTTCTAAAAAAAGAGTGAACTACAGTCTTACTCGTAGGCAAAATAAGCTCTTGGATAGACTTGACTCTATATAAGTCAATCTTTATGCCTTATCTGGACACAATGTGTCTGAGAAGCTTCCCTTCTGTCACTCCAAAAATAGACTTCCTGGGATTTAAAGAAATGGCATTTTGGCAGCATCGTTCTAGCACTTGTTGCAAGTGGCACACATGGTCAGGGTGACGCTTAGAAAAAATTGTTAAATCATCCAAGTACACTACAATGAATTTACCCATTTCATCTTTGAAAGCAAGGTCCATTGCTCTTTAGAAGGTGGTGCCAACATTTCTCAGGTCAAATGGAATTCTCTGATAGGCAAAAGTGACCCAAGGTGTGGTGAACCCAGTCTTATGCTGGTCTGCTTCACCAACTTCAATTTGATTATACCCTGAGAAGCCATTCAACATTGATAACATCTCAGAACTGGTCACTGTTTGAAGGACTTGATCCATGATTGGTAGAGGATAGTTATCCTTTAAGGATGACTGATTCAGGTTCTTGAAATCTACACAAAGGTGAATTTTGCCATTCTTTTTCCTCACAGGAACTACATTGACAATCCATGTGGAATGATGGATTGGGAAAATTATCCTAGCATTCAACATTTTCTATATTTTAGACAGAATAGTACCTGATATCTTTAGATTGTACTGTATGTATTTTTGCTTATAAGGCACTGAACCACTTTTGAGAGGAATGTCATGGAAAATTTTTTCAAGTCTGAGTGACTTCAGATCATCATATGAGTATGCTAGGACATCCATGTATTGGTTGAGTAGAGTAGTGAACTTGAATATTTTTTCAGGCGTACAACATTTTTCAATGTTCAGCATCTTGGGATCTTCCTTAGTGCTTAGATTTACTTGATCAAACTCTTGGGAGGAGCTTGAATTTGTCTGCTCCTATTTGATGAATGTGTCATGCTTGTCAAATAGCTTTTCAAGAGAAACCAAACCTTTTGGGATTTTATTCCCTTTAAGTTGTAGGAACTCTTCACCTATATCTGCACTCAATTTAGGGATTGATTTAAGCTTATGAGGTTCATTGCCTTCGAAGTGTAGCTATACAAGACTGTCTTTTTGCTCTAAAAAGACTGATTTTGTTGTTATTGTTAAACACCTACCAATGACTGGCATTATCAAGTACACTTGGTTGAAAGACTAGTTTAATAGTGTACCTATCTCCTTTGAAGTTTGGGTGAGGAACCATAAGAGTTGTTGAAATAACCAATGCATCAGCTCTATCATTGAATTCTCTGGGTATGGTAGAGATGTTGAAAGCATCAAAGCTTTCAATCTAATCCTAGACTAGATTATGGTAGTGGTGCAATCTCTCATTTTTGGTTTTATATAGGTTTCTCACCTGACAAAGCACCAGTTCAACATTTTTTTTGGAATGAAGGAGTGTGATGTCTTTATCTCGTGCAGCGTTCAATCCAAGCAATAGAGATTCATACTCAGATGTGTTGTTGGTGTTGTTGAACTACAACTTGTATGATTAAGGAAAAATATCTCCCTGAGGAGATATCAACACAATCTTGGCTCCTGAACCGGTAGAGGAGCAGCTGCCATCAAATTCCAGAGTCCATACCTCCTCAGACACTAATTTTTCTTTAGTTTTTTCTTCATTTAGAGGGGGAGATTCTTCTGCACTTGCATTGCATTCTATCAATTCTTCTGTTGTTCCAGTGGAGACCATTTTTAGGTTGTCACATTCAGGAGCTTGGTCAGCTAAAACATGAACATCCTCTGTGGTTAAGAAATAATTATCCATGCCTGAAGACTCAAATATAACTTGAGCTTCAGTTGCTGATGTCTGAGTAACCACATATTTTGCTGCCTTCTTAAGAAGCAATCTTTGCATAACGCCTTCGACAGGGATTCTAGCCTCAAACAAGTCCATGCTCAACTCACCACCAACATCCTTACAGAAATTTTGGCCAAGAAGGATGTCATATGATGCTGGGACATTAGCCACCAGGACAGTCATCTTGATTCTCTTATCTGGGAATGCTACAAATGCGAATTCGGCATCCTTAATTTGTCCCAGTAGTGGCACTTACTTATTTTCCATAGAGAAACATCTCTCAAATGTCTTGGTCAGTGTGAGACCAAGGAATTCTACCACTTTGGCAGGCATGACATTGTCTAAAGCTCTGGAATTGATGATGTAATTGCTCATCTTTTGACTATTTATCAATAAGAAAACATAGAAAGGCTCTATTTTCCTAGGGGCAGTAGGAGGAGTAATGACAAGATTGTTTGGGATGGGCATGTCCCTTGGGGGACCATGAGTTACCTTCTTAGCATCTTGTCTTACAGGGATGTTTTGGTTCTTTACACATTGAACCAACTTGTCCAACTGATCAGGGTTGGACTACAAAAATTCAAATTCAGAAATTTGAATTTTGGTTTTCTTTATGTCTTCAGTTATATCAAATGTTTGAAATGAACTGGGAATAGAGCATGGGAGTTCATCCTTTTGGTTTTTAGAATGAGGAGGATTGGTCTACGAATTTAAATTTAGAGGTGAAGGCGTAATTGAGGTACTCACCTTTTTTGCAATCACTGGGTCTTTTAGCTAGAAAGGCAGAGTGGTTACTAGCTTGGTAATTGAAATTATAGGCTAAGCTCACTCCTTTGTCTTCTTTTTATCAACTTGTTGGGCTGATTGGTTTTTGGATCGGGTGAACACAGCATATGATCCCTCAGCTATTTTACCTTCACTTTTGGGTTCGTATCTCCGATGTGAAACCGTCCAATGGACTTTTTACTTGGAGCAACCGAAGAACAGGTAATGATGCAATTTCTGAACGTCTTGATAGATTTTTAGTCTCTTCTTTCTGGCAATCCAGTGCTTTCACTCTCACATGTGAGATCTTAGATTGGAGGGGCTCGGACCATTGGCCTATTAAACTTTCCATAGGCCAGATTGGGGGTCCTAAAAAACCCCCTTTCAAATTCCAGTTGATGTGGCTGCGGGATCCTTCTCTTTACGATCTCATAGGTCAATGGTGGAGACAGGGAAGCCCGCCTTACGGTACTGCCATGTACTCTTTCCTGAAAAAGCTTCAGTTTGTTAAAAGAAAATTACAGATTTGGAACAAGACTTGTTTTGGAAATCTGCAGAGTCAGAAGAAGCTTGCACAAGACCAGTTGGACGGCATAACCAGGCAGATAAGAGAGAATGGACTCTCGGAAGACCTTCGCATCCATGAAGTTAGAGCGGCCACTTTGCTTGCAGAGTGGGAACTTCGGGAGGAGATCTACTGGAAGCAGAAGGCGCGCATTGACTGGCTACAAGAAGGAGATAAGAATACGGCCTTTTTTCATAAATCTGTGCAAGGGAGGCGCAATGGTAATTTTATTACTTCTCTTATCACTCAGGATGGAACTCACCTCTCCTCCTCTCATGATATTAGCAGAGAAGCTGTCCGGTATTTCTCAGATCTTTTTGACAGTAACACTTTGTTAGATGAAGGGGCAGAAAATGAAGTGCTGTCCTGTATTCCATCCTTGGTGGATGATAGAATGAATGAGGATCTTTTGCGTCCGATTGGCATGGCTGAAGTGGAGGAAGCTTTGTTTAGTATGAAGAGAGGTAAAGCCCCTGGGCCTGATGGATTTCCTGCTGATTTTTTCCAAGACTTCTGGGATATAATTAAGCAAGACCTGTTAAGCGTTATACAGGAGTCCTATTCTAACAAAGAAATGCTGCGGGCATTGAATGCTACCTTCCTGGTGTTAATCCCAAAGAAGGAGCAGGCAAATAAGTTGGATATGTATAGACCCATTGCGCTTTGTAATGTTGTCTACAAAGTGATTACTAAGCTCATAGCGCAAAGGCTGAAAGGGCTCCTTCCCAATCTTATTTCGGAGGAACAAGGAGGCTTTGTCGCAGGTAAGCAAATTATAGATGGAGTTGTGATAGCCTCAGAAGCTATTCATTCCATGAAAGGTTCACATGAGAAGGCTATGTTTATCAAGCTTGATCTTGCTAAAGCCTATGATAGGGTTAGCTGGAGGTTTTTGCAGAAGGTTCTTTCAGCTTTTGGGTTCAAACAGGATTGGATTAGGTGGGTGTTAAGCTGTATCACAACGCCTTCCTTTTCTGTTCTTGTTAATGGAGCGCCAACGGAACTTTTCGGAGCTTCTAGAGGGCTTCGGCAAGGGGACCCAATCTCTCCTTACTTATTTATCCTCATGGCGGAAGGGCTTGGACGGTTCCTCAAATACAGAGTCTCTCAGAATGCTATTCAGGGATGGAAGTGGGAGGGCAGAATAACTACCTTATCCCACCTTCAATTTGTTGATGACACTATCTTGGTTGGAGAAGCTAGGATCAGAGAAGCTAAGGCTGTCCGCACCACTCTTGACAATTATTTGGCGGCTTCAGGACAGCAGATTAATGAGCATAAATCTTCTATTTACTTTTTCAACACTCCTGAGTCTATCCAGACAAGAATAGCTACAATTCTTCGATTTCAGATACAAACCCTCCCAGTGATTTATCTCGGCGTTCCTATTGTTGTGGGACGCCAACCTAGGCTATTTTGGCAGAACATTCTGAACAAGCTGAGACAGAAGGTAAGCCACTGGACTTATAGATGGTTATCTACAGCAGGTAGGGTGATTTTGTTACAATCAGTTATTCAGGCTTTACCAATATATAGGAGCATGGTTCAGTGTGCCCCTGCCTACTTTCTTGAAGAATATGATGCTCTGTCCAGGAAATTTTTGTGGAATGGTAATCTGCATTCTTCTAAATGGAGTCTCGTCAACTGGGACATGGTGTGTAGACCTAAGCAGGAAGGTGGTCTGGGATTATGCTCGGCTAGTGTGGCTAGCATTGCCCTTGCTGCCAAGCTTTATTGGAGGTGGTGCACTAATCATTCGGCCTTGTGGGCCCGTATCTTGACAGCCAAATACTTTTCGGACATTAATATTCATGATATTGCCAGATTTCCTCTTGTGGGGAGAGGGTCTATGATATGGGAGACCCTCAAGCGTGGAGCGCAACTGGTAAAGCAAGGCTTATTCTGGATGTGCCGCAGCAGATCTGAGGCTCTATTCTGGATGGACTCATGGGATGGGATACCCCCACTTTTACAGTCCCATCCGCATCTCCATACTCTGGCGAACTCCTTTCATTTGGCAGGGTGGAGTGAGGTGAGGCACTACAAAGAACCGTATAACATAGGAACGACCATTGGTTTCAGGTAGAAACATTCCTCGGATTGGCCGCCTGGAGGCTCGCCGGAGGAGAGAGATGAATTAGCCCTTATCCTGAAGTCTAGAAGGTGTGGAGCGTTGCAAGGATGTGATGAATTGGCCTGGAGTGGGGACTCAACTGGTAAGTACTCTGTAGCTGCTGGCTACAAGACTTTGCTTAAGCAAACAAGAGAGTTTGGCCAGTTTCAATGGGGAACGAAAGTGTGGAATCGAATGGCGTGGCCCAAATGTAATTTTTTCCTCTGGCTCCTCACGCACAATAGATGTCTCACCTGGGATAATCTTTGTCGGAGAGGATTTCAGGGACCGTCTATTTGTGTGCTGTGTTTTAGCAATGAGGAGACAGTGGCCCATCTGTTCTTTCAGTGTTCGTTTGCACAACAGGTTTGGCACATGTGGTGGAGCGCGTGGAGAACCTCTTGCAAACATGTGTCCTCTGTTAACGAATTTTGGGCCCGAATGGGCCATGCTCCTCTTAAAAATTCCATGTTACAGACGGCTTGGGAGGTGGGACCATCCTTCATACTCTGGAATTTATGGTTGGAGAGGAATAGACGCATCTTCAGAGGCGCTCGGATGGATTTTAGGCAGCTGTGGAGCAAGATTGCTAGTGCGCTGCAGGAAACGTGCCTTGCCAAGTCTGCGCTAGAAGATAAAGTGGATCAAGCTGCCGCCGATGTGCTTGGACGCTTGGGAATTGACGTCCCCAGCGATGGCGTGGGAAGGAAGAACTCTGTTCTGCCAAAGGGAAGGAGCCAGTTGGCGCGGCCAGTCAACAGAGCTGGGCATTGGACGCCCCCAGACAAAGACTGCATCAAAATTAATACAGACGGTTCTTCTCGTGGGAACCCAGGTGCTGCGGGTATTGGGGGAATTGCTCGGGACAGTGTAGGTAACATTAAATTCTTGTTTTCCATTTACAAAGGCTGTTATACTAATAACCAGATGGAAGCTGAGGCCATTCTTGAGGCGGTTGAAAGCTGTTGTCGGGAGCGCCATCGTAATGTCATCTGTGAATCGGATTCACAAGTTGTTAATTTGCTAAATAACAGCAATTTTGGTAAGACTGATTGGAGTTTACAAGTTATTATCCAGCAGATTAAACAATTTAGTTCTTCTTTGAATGAGATTTCTTTTCAACACATCCCACGGGAGTGGAATGAGGTCGCAGACTGCTTAGCTAAGTGGGCCTCGGAGAATGGGGCAGATTGGAGAATTACGGAGGAGAATCTCCTTCCTTTGAATTTGTATCAAAAGCTGGTCCATTTGGTGGATCAGGAGAAAAACTTGTAATTGGCTTTTGCTTGGTTTCTTAATAAATTTTTACCCCCGCTTTAGTAAAAAAAAAAAAAATTACAATCTTTGCAAGTACATCCTAACTCTTAAAACAATCAATCATACTTATTCTTTAAGCTCTAATATTTGGACCAACCTCTTTTCCCTCTTTTTCGTAAGTGTAGGGGCATGTTTATATAGGTGCAAGCCCCACCTACTTACATTAAGTGTTATACACCCACTAACAATATTTAACACACCTTAGTATGCCATAAATATTAAATCTCTCTCACAATTTCAAAGAATGAACACATTAAAATGTAACACATCATAACATACTACATCACAAGCAATACTAGATAGATTTTTATCAGCTTCCTATGAACTACGTAATTAAATACCAAATATTCAATGACGACTCCTTTCATAACACATCACAAGGATATGTGCCAGACCAAATGCATACAAATAAGTCGCAAGACCTCACAACCAATAATTACGTTGGAAAAACTTGTAAACTTACAACAAAGACATATGCACAATAAAAAAACTTGCGTAAAATAATACTTAAACAAATTTCCTAAACTATCATTTATTTTGGTTAATGTAAAATTGTATGTGAACCCAGATGCTCCCACATCACTAAACTTTTAGAAACATAGTCCTCAAAACCTTATACAACTAAAACATAAAGTAAAAGGTGCTTTAAAAAACATCATTATCTAATAGATATGAATAAGCCAAAAATCTCATATTAATACCAAAGGCATCTCTAAAAATAAGAATATATTTACCTTATATGAAGCCTATTTATTTAATTTGGATTGTTAAAAACAAAAGAAGCTTAATTCACATAGCGTAAGATTTTAGTTTAAAATAAATATAGAAGAAGAAGATATTTTAATGTCCACGAGGCTAAATAAATAGCCTATGAGACAACCAGCCTAGTCATATTTGCTTTTGCCTTGTATTTCTTCTTTTATTCAGAGAAAGAATGAGCTCTCCAACTTTCGCCAAAGACCCCTCTATAAACAGACCATGCCAAGAGGTTGTTGTCAAGAATTCCATATATCTTGCCCTGATGTCCGTGTAAGCGTCACAATCTAAAATAAATGCTTTTCTAATTTAATTGCCCCCACATTGCATAATTCACATACTCTCTCTTCCCAAGTTTCTTTAGGCCTTTTCCACCTTCCCGTTTCGCATCAAAGCTGGTGGGAATTAGTTCTAAGTTGAGCAATCAAAATCTTAGCTCTCCAAGGTATATTTGCCCCAATGTAAGCCTTTTGTTGATGATCACATGTGGAGTTGAACACCTCAATGTAATAATTCCTCTTTCTCCCTAGCATGCCACCCCACATAGACTTGCGAAATTTATCTATGACAAAAGCTTTTGTATCTTTGCTATCAGTAGGACAAGCGTTCAAATAGATATTCCACTTGATCATCCACTTGTTGTTTTGCTTCATCCAATACTTCTTTCTTTTGTTGGGCACCTCACTGAAAACTACCTTAGGCCACTTGCTTATTTTCTTTTGAGATATCTTAGGAGACGCACCGTTGCCATGGCTTCCATCGGAATAGTCCCTGTTTCAACTAACAAGATCTCATATGGAGTTGCAACTTTTAGCTTGAACTTGCTGGTGATCATGTGTTTTTGAATTCTCTCTATTTGCTTCCACTTAGACTTTGAGATGCTGCTAGCCCAAAACTCACACCCATAAAGCACCACCGGGATTACCAATAATCCACAAAGAATCTGAATAGTTTTCCAATCCCATAATTCAACTTCTCTGCATCTATTTTGAAGGGCATACTATGCTTTCCAACCTCCTAACCCCTATTACTAAACATCCAACCAAAACAAAAAACAAAAAAAATTGCACCACGATCCATATATTAAAAAAAGGTTCAATGTTATTTTACATTTTCAAAAAAATTTCATGAAATTTAGATAAATAGGAGTATAATCCCTTCCACGTGACCATCCTAGACCCGACCGAGGCCCCCCTCCCCCCCGAAGTACCTCTTTACATTGACAAACTTGAGGAATGGATAAATAAAACCGAAGGAGGTGGCATCCAATTGGCCAGTTTTGTAGTAAAGCTACTTTTATATGCAGATGATCTTATTCTTATAGGAAAAACTACCCATGGTTTGAGGGATCATTTGAAGGCTTTAGAGTTATTTTGTCAAGATGTCGGGATGCAAGTGAACATTAGCAAGACTAAAGTCATGATCTTCTCCCTAAAAAGGAAACAACAACAAACTCATTTCTTGTTCGAAGGTAGCCCATTGGAAATCGTCGAAAAATACAAGTATCTTGGCATTGTTTTTCATAACAGGTTCCATTGGGAAACTTGTAGGGCGAAAAGGATTCAAGTAGGTTGGAGAGCTTCTTACCTTGTCCAGAACAGGTGTAGGAAAGCGGAACTTTGGGACTGGAAAACCAAGAAAACCCTTTTTGGTTTGTTGGTCACACCGGTTGTCCTCTACAGTTGTGAGATTTGGGGAAGCAACATGTCAAATCACAGATGGAGACAATTGGAAAGAATTCAAAAACATCTTATCACTATTAGTCTTGAAGTTAAAGCAACTATTCCATATGAGATCCTCTTGGCAGAAGCCAATACTTTCCCAATGGACGCTGCGGTGATTTCACGGTTATTAAGCTACCTAAAAAAGGTTGAAAACATGGGGAATTACCAGTGGCCCAAAATGGCGGTGAACGAGGTCTTAGACCGAAGAAAGAAGACGTGGATGAAGCAAAACATCAAGTCGTTGGGAAAATGGGACATTAAGTTACATGAGTGCCCTAACACCAAAGAGGAAATAAAAAAGTTTGTGTTAGAAAAATTCAGGACTGCCATGTGGACAAATTATATTGGGCGTAAAAAAATGTATTATATTAAAGAGTTCAATCCCACTTGGGAACACGGGGATAAAGCATACTTAAGTGCTGATCTTAAAGGTAAAGCTAGGCTCCTAGTGGCACAATTGAGGATCGGTTCACACCATCTTAGGTGTGAAACTGGTAGATGGACGGTTCCAAAGGAAAGATGGGAAAATAGGACTTGCATTTTCTGCAGTGATAAAGCGGTTGAAATTGAACGACACTTCATTAGGGAGTTTCATTAGGGAGTATGATGCGTACAAGAATATCCATATGCAGCAGGTTAACAGCGTGAATGTAGACAGTTTTAAAGAGTTATTTGAAGAAAAGACGCTACACAACACAGCCTAGCTGTTGGTAAAGATTCATAAGAGACAGGGTGACATCGAAAAAAATCTTAGGAACTCCTAATGGTCTTGACACTTGGTCCCATAGACTCTTTGGTCTCGTGGACGTTATTAAAACTCATTCATTCATTCATACAACTGAAAGTAATTTCTTTTGTTTAAACGTATGTATTGTTCAATTTTGAAGTTTTCTAGGATTTGATCTTTTGACCAAGGTTTTAAAAAATCACAGGATTTCCACTAACCAAATTATTTTCAGAAATCTTGAAGCATGCTTTTCACAGAATTGCCCTGAAGAATGTGTCCAATTGAGGTTGTTTTTACACATAGCTGTAGCGTAACATAAATATTATTGCGCAGTTGAGAAGGTTGGCATTTTTGGGGCGGCCTGATATACACTGTTTAAAGATCGGTTTGCAGAAGAAGCACAGAAGAAAGATTTGATTTATTTATTTTTTCGGTATTTTTTAGGAGAGCAAAAATGGTTCTCGCACAGTTAGGCGGGAGAATCTCCCGCGCCATCCAGCAGATGAGCAACGCTACCATTATTGACGAGAAAGTTTTGAATGAATGTCTCAACGAGATTTCGAGGGCGTTGCTGCAGGCGGACGTGCAATTCAAAATGGTCCGCGACATGCAGATCAACATTAAAAAGATTGTAAACTTGGAAGATCTTGCTGCTGGCCACAACAAAAGACGGATCATTCAACAGGTATGCTAACCCATCATCAAGCTGCCTGCATATTATATTTAGTTGCCAGCCCAAACTTCTAGGGCTAATTTTAGTGGCGAATTGGACATTATTCACATATTTTCTCAAAAACTATTTGAAAATAAAGATTCGCCTCAATTTCTACAAAACGATATTTTATTTTCTTTTGATTCTGTCAATTCCCGTGTGGGGTAGCCAATGCCACTACTAAGGATATCTCTTCCCTCTAATCCAGCTGGATCGGTAGTCAGCAAGTTGGATGTGGCAGGGCTCTGCTTTGGGAGCCCCAATGCTTTCACCACTCATCCGATTCAGCGTTCACTACTCATCGCATTCGACAAAACAAAATTTAAACTCATTTGAGAAAGTGCAAACTTCTTTTTGTGGAAATCGGAAGAATACTTTCAGATTATGACTAAACAAAAGAAATTGAGAGTTCAACATTCAAAACAATTCACCACGATTTGTAAACTCCTTAGAATGTATGCTTCCTTAAAATTTTCTGTGACCCTAAACCTAACTGGTAACATAATTTTGGAAATAACAGCATTTTCTCCTTTGTGCAAGTGAGCATCACCTACATGCAACTAGTACCAAATGGACCTTTCATGCTCATGAGAGATGGGTTCTTGTGAACTGCTACTTATGAAATACGAGTCAGTGTAGATTGACTCGAAGCTATGCAGCTGAATCCCAAAAATTCTCAATACATTTATTATTCATTACGAAAACATTTCTTGTGTAAAAAAGAATGATATGGATTTTTAATTTTTGGTCAGTTTCTGGAACAAGTTTACATACCATTGAGGATCAACTTTGAAGTGTGTTTGTCATGTTTGATATAACAGGTTTTGAACATTGGCAAGTGCCCGTTTTTAGTATAATTCTAATGACCGAGGAGAGCTATGAGACCTTGGTTTCATTTTTTCCAAAAGATTCCTTGCGTCAAACTCCCACATTCAACACATCCATCACACATAAGGGTTTCATCCCTGACAGGATTTGAACCTAGGTCTTTTGCACGGCGACGCCCCATCTCAAACACCAGATCACAGCATGATGGGCAATTGTGCAATATATATAGTCTTCATTGCCATAACAATTTTTTAATTTTTCGTGAAATGGATAGCAGTGAGCATGCAAAACTGGTATCCAAAACTCCCTTTGCAGTGGTAGTTCACAGTCAAAACCGTGCTCTTGACGGTATTGCAATCACTTCAGTAGATGGGGTTTGACAATATCAGTTTGCTGGCCACTTCTTGATGTCAATTACCTTATAATTTTATTTCTTGGTAAATTATAACACTCATAAGCTGTAGGGAATACACATGTGACTTGTACCCAGTCTGGACAAGTGCCGGCAGCATTAATGAGGCTACTTTAATATTGGGAATACATCCGGCAGGTGTTGAACCTGGGTCATCATTCTTGTAATTGTTCCACCTTAGCACTAAAACATGGCCCATTGTACTTGATGCGAGTGTTGTTATGAAATCATCACACTCAATTTTTTTTTCTTTATATGGATCGAGTTTTTTGTCTTTATATGAATCAAGTTTTTGGTCTTGTATGGCGTGAAATCAACATGGAGTTTGAGTTGTATCCATTCACGTTAGTTAGATTTGTCATGTTCCTAATTTCATACGGAACTAGATGACAAGTTTTCTTCTTCAAGAGCAAGGAGGTTGTTAGTGTCCTGGTCGATGGAGGTCTGAGAGTGATCCTCTAGAAGACTATTCAAGTGCCTATGACCTTAGTAGTGGCACAAGGATTTCTCTGTCAAATAAAGAGTTTACAAGAATTCAATATGGTAACTGCGCATGGCCCGATGCATCCATTGTCAGTGTTTAATTCTGAATTTAGTAAGGGTACATCACTGATATGGCTGAGATTTACTTCCCAACCATAGGCTAACCTCTCCACGAGATTGCGGTCCTTAACCCTGCTACATTACACTAGTGATCAAGGTAAAAATAATTTCCCATAGACTTGGCATTCAACCATTAGGCCTATTTCATAGAGGCAAGTCTTCTTCAGACCAAATTATGTATGATTGAAAGGCGGTTTTCTAATAAATAATACAAATGTTTACAGCACTAGTCTTTTAAAAAAAGCAAGTGGAATGGAACCGCACTCTGAGAGAAAACATCATATCGAATGACCATTAGATCTATTTCACATAGCCAAGTCATCCATAGATCAAAGTTAAAAACTGAACATAATGATTGTCATAGCAGCATCTTCCACAGACCTGCCCTAGCTCCAAAGTATAGCACCTACAATCAAGACTTCTTAAGCCAACCTCTCCATGAAATCCTTTGTAATCCCGGCTGCACAAGCTGATCTATGCTAGAAATAGTTTTATAGACAAATGTCAGGTACAATCCTCTAGAAACAATCACAACATCGACCTGATACAATGTGTACAGGCAATAACACACACTCGTGCGCTACCCTCCACGGTAAAGGCTTTTAGCTTCTGCCCTTTCACCATGGCTACAAACAAAGTGCTGAGTTTTTGCAAAGATCTTCTAGTGCAGACCAGATTATAGTCTTGAACTGCAACAATTGCTGTAACTAATTTTCTCAACTTTATTCCCAATAAATCTTTAGATTTCCAGCAGCACAGAATTATAATTATGTTATCTCACCATAAAAAGAACGAGAAGAAGAAACAAATAAATTTGCAACCAAAAATAATAAAAATTTAAATGCTTAATCTTACAATTTGAAATGAAATTGCTTATTGACATCACTGCGATCTCAAAGTCAATCAATCTTGTGTCTCTCTCGCTCATCTTAAAGAGAACTTGAGTTTTCGTATATGCCACCATTCTCTTAACACAAGTGAATAATATAGTTTGTAATGCACCCTTTTAAAATAAACCAATAACCTATGCAATTTTTTTTTTTTTCTGATTTCTGCACTTAGGAACAGTGGTAAATTTCACAAGTAATCATTGACATATTCACAAACAATTGGCAAACGTGAACCATTGATCGGCAATTCTACAAATAGTTGGCATACATAACCCACTGCTGTTTTTACCACTAGGCATTTTCACAAACAGTTGGCAAACATACTGGGCAGCAACATACAATATTGTTATTCTAAACCCTATTGAAATCGTTCATATTAAGGAGCTATATAACACTGATAACAATACCAAAACCCACTTGATTTCTTTTATTTCAATACATCGAATACACATATAAATTGATGAGATTATAAATGGAGTAACAATGGTGTGACAGCAACCTCCTACTAGTTGAACCCCCAGTCCAATGACCACATACAGCAGTCAGCAATCTCCCATGGTGGCTGCATCTGATGTGTAGCAGGTTATGTCAGGCTATAATGTATTATGAGTGGCTTGGAAGATGAAACAACAATATCCAAGGGGCTTGATCTGCTATAGGGTGATGATTGTCGCATACACGTGAGTCTCCGCACTTCTCAAATCACGGTGGAATGCAATACATGCCATGGCAACAATAGACAATGCCATATGAAGATTCCCAACAAGTTTATGATGGTGTACGACAGGGCTTTCAATGATGCACAATAGTGATTACTTTGAACCTTCACCCAATTCTGAAATTGTTTTGAACCTTTAACCAATTGAAATTGGAATGATTACAATATTTGAAACAAATGTGATTTCCGGATGGAATCACTTCACAAGGACAAGAGGGTTTTCATCCTTCAATCCAACAATGGAAACCAAGAGGGTTTTTGTCCTCCAAATCTCTGCACTCCAAGGGTTTTCGTCTTGGGAGAAGAAATTGAACAATAAATGCTTAAGCTTTGGAACATGGTTTTGATTCCAAAAATAATGAATAATAATCCTTTTGAGCTCAGCTCTTCTTTTATAATTTCCCCTTTTCTAGTTGGTCTAACCTTAAAAGCATTAAAAACACTTTTAGATAAATATGACTTTTTTGGTCCACTTAATGAATTTTACTTTTTGACCCCCTTTATAATAATACACAAGTGTCCTTTTTCCATGTTATAAAATAAAGTAACTTTAGGACGACTTAAAAATATTAGTAATAAATTATTTCTATAACTAAATATTTAGAAAATGGGACATACATGACATAGTTGTATGTTTATCCTCATAGTGAAGTTCATTAAAGTAAAACAATGTGGAGTTGAGGAAGATTGTGTTGCATGTTTTAGATCTATGTTTGCACGAAACTTGGAAAGGTATATGGATTCTATTGTTTCCAAAATGGAATTGCTCTTGAAAACATGAGCCCCTAGACCCCTTGAAAATGAGCCATGAGAGAAATTAAGTTTGTGTTTATAAGGAAACTACACTAAAAAGTAACATCAAGTACAAAACAGTAAATACATACCACAATGCAACATAGAAGAACATGAGAGTAATAACAACTTTGTATTATAAATAGATAGTGCTCAGTACAAAATGTCCAATATAAGGAGGACCTGATACAAGTGCCTTTACTTCAACATGTAACATGCTATTTGAATGACAAGGCTCAATGGTGGTTGGTTACACAACCGTCAACAACTGAACATGTAAGTTACTTGGAAATTGAAACAGAAACAAATCTGACGTGGAAATGCCAATTTTTTAAGAACCCTTGTAAATGAAACAATATTGTATTGTCCATACAATAAATTATATATATATATATATATATAATGCATAATACTCTTTTTTAGTCCATAAAAGATAAAACACGTAAAAAATATGGTATTCACAAAAATTTAAAACATTCATCATGCTTAAAAATACAAATGTTCATGTGACAAGTCATGTTTTGTATGTTCAAAATGGATTATGAATAAATCATCTAGATTACCCTCAAAATCATTATCATCGGGTTAGGTGAGTTTAGTTTAGGATTTTTTTTAAATGTTTTTTATTTTTTGTTTTAAATGTCAAAACGACACCAAAAACATTTGGGTATGTGCTGGAAATGGTGCTGATTCCGGCACATACCCGAATTTTACCAGTGTTTCGGGGGTGTTTCTGGGCTGTTTTGGTTCACTGTTGCAGCTCCGAAACGTTTCCAAGAGGAAACACCTTGTGCAAAGGGTGTTTTGTCCAACTTAGCTGAACATAACTATGAGAGTTGTTACTACTTAATGCCGACAATATCAAAACAAGGTCAGCTACAAAACAATACTTTCAAGTTTTATTCATAATGATGGTCTACATTTTGCCCTTGCTAGATAAGTCCGAGTCCCATTTGACAATATCGGTACAAAACAACTCAAGGAGGAGGGGAAGAGGAAGATACCCTTGGAGGTACTAAAGCCTCAGTTGGGAGGGATCCAAAAAACCTGCTTGCTCAAACTTTAGCTGCTGACGTCTAGCTTGGAGAACGTAGACTTAAGTGTCGTGTTTCTGTAAAATTTTGGCGGCCACAAGTTCACATTAATTGGAACCTTTGACCATCTATACAACGTCTTGCAGCTTGCTCCTTGCCTGAATGGTCTCTTGCTCAGCCATCTATAACTGGGCCTTTTGTATCTAGGCTTTATCTCAGTGCTCGCTTTCTCATTCTCAACCACTTTTTGTATTTGTGCCGTTGTGAGATAAATTTGTTGGTTGAGTTGTACTTGGAAGTGGCCATGTTGATCCTCAATCTACTCCCTCAAAGCTGAGTTTTCCATGATGACCTTGTCCTTCTCAGTCTCTAATCTACGTTGCTCACACATGGACGATTGAAGCAACAAATATTGATACTTGAAGGTATGGTCAATATTGCGTAAAGACTCCGCTACACAAGGGAAGTAATTGTATGATAGTATGAGGAGCTAGACTGGGCAGCCATTGCTCATGCATCTTAAGGGAGTCATGTTCTGGCCACCCTTGGTTGACATAGATTTGTTGAAACTCCAAGTCGCACCCTCCTTGAACAAACTTTAGGATGCATGCTACATCCAGAATCAGTTGTATCTGTGATGGGCCACTTACAATATCTAAATGCCCTACTATGGTAATAATGCCTTGGAGTGCTTGGATGATTGATCCCATAGCCCACAAGGATTGAGACAAAGTCTCATAGGGATTATCATTGTTTGGGGTAGGAAAAAGCAGAGGAATGACCTTGTCATTTGGAACTGGAACATCTGTGGGTCCAGTCTCTAAGGGTCTAGCCTCTCAATGCAATTATATGGCAGCGTTTGATTGCAAGTCTACGTCAGTCTTTTAATGTAAATCTGTGGCAACCCAAATTGAACCTGTTCTTGGTCTAGATGCTTTAGGGTAAGCGATGGGTTGATTGGGACCTTCAATGTTGAATTAATTGGTTCACCTATTTGGTTTAACTAGTCTTCTACTTGCTGCTCTTCTATTTGGTGCTCTTCATAGGTAGGCTAGGCTAGAGGGTCAAAAAAACATATTGGCTCCTAGAAGGAGGAAGGAGGGAGCACAAAATGAGACTCTAGCAGCCCAACTGCGTGTCCACCATTGATCTCATCCTCGTCATTTGTCTTAGAACCATCTCCCTCATCCTCCTTTGAAGTGGGCAGCTCTATTCTTGGCTTTCTATTTTTTTCCATTGCACGACGTCCAACGTTATCATCCTTAGCATCAACAAAAGAGAGAGCAAGATGTCTCCACCACAAAATTAATGGCCAGCTTGGGTCATAAGATCTGTTTGAAATAAACTCCCCTTCCAATGTTAACTTTGAATACATGGCATCCATAAATAGTCCAATGGCATGCTATGTCATATAGAATCCCTTGCATGTTAGAGACAGGAACTTGTGAATTTGAGTCGACAAAAGCTCCCCTAGATTCTTCCAAGTCTCTTTAGGAATAACGTTCACGATGGACCTGCTATTCACAACCGTGTTTGTGAGATTCCTTCCCAAGATTTTCATATGCATGATTGTTGGTTGTTGGGCTAGGTTCATCGTCAGGAGCATAGGATCAATCACTTGGTTATTAGACAATGGGGGCTTGACTATTGGTTCATTAATGTGCTTCTTGCCCCTCCTCCCTCGATGCTATACCATTTGGCACTAGGTGCGCCATTGTATGTTCCATGTTTGGGCCAATGTTGATTCGCACACAACTTCCACGCGTGTCTGTGCACTCCTTGATTTTGGCTCCTTCGCGTGCCCGTCATCTTGTGGTTCGTGTGCAAGGTGACAATATCTTTCTGAGTTCCCCTAGCACTCTAGCACTTATCGTGTATCAATCTACTTTTGCGCACACACTCTTGAACAACAAGCTTGGATCACTTGTTCTTACTTGTGATAGCTTCATGAGTTGCCACAACATTGAGTCACATGCTATGAAGGTATATGTGTTGCTGCGCAATCATGTACATACACAACATCCACGTGCCAGGGTTTTCCTGCCACACGACATACCAACTAGCATCCTCTAGGTTTGTGACACATTAGGGAATTTGTCAGTGGAACTACATAGCGGGAAGTCCAATTGGTCACCTACAAGAAGCTCAACTGTCACTCGGCCAGAAGAAGCAAGATCATAAAGGGGATGTATATTGTAATTGCCACCCTTATGCAATCATTGTTAGTTGTAATTGCTTCTTGTAGTGGTGTATATCATAGTTCGCATAACTGTAACCAACGAGTACTTGCCAAGGGGAAATTTTGAGTAACCAGAGAGTATTCGATAAAGCTGGTCGAATAATCGGGAATAACTGACAAAGGTAAAAAATACTTAAATTTATCAAAAAAACATATTTTTTTAGAAATTGCAGAAGCAAAATAAATCAAATGAGCTTGTAAAATGTTGGGAAAGTGTTTTCTATTGGATTTGAATACAAATAAAGTTCAAAATTGCATAATCATATGAATACAACTGTGACATTGTCAAGTTGTCAACAACACACTGATACAGTGATACTTAATCTTATACAAGAATCTACAAGTACAAATTACAAGAATATATGATTTTCTTTTCTCTGCTCTGGAAAACTAAGGGAGATTGAGAAACTCCAGTGCTCCCACTTGGCTGCTTTGCCTCGCTCTGTCTAGAAGGTTGCACCTGCGCCTGTGGTTCCACCACTACTTCTGCCTCTGTCTCGTTTTCAAGGATGTCCTCCAATCCAATCTCTCTTTTTGTTGCAGCAGCACCCTCCATAGCTTGCCTCTCAAAATCAACAATCTTGTCCTCTGTGAACATGGGCGCCTCCTCCTGTGCAATCCAATCATTATAGGGATCGATTTCATCTAGATCTGTAGGCTCCTCTGATGTGTTCTTTAATTTCTTTGTGCGAAGTTGAAGGTTGTATTGCATAAAAACTAGGTCATTGAGGTGTTGTTGGCTCAACTTGTTGTGCTTCTTCGTGTGAATGACGCCAAACAAGCTCCAATTGCGCTTACATCCAAAAGTGCTACAAGTTGAGAAAAAATGCGGAGGGTTAGCCTTTGAAGATGGGTATTTCCACCATAATCTTCCCATCACTACCCTACAAACAAGATATTCAAAACTTTGTAAGTAATTAATAATTGTAAACTTGTAACTGGTAAGGTACAAGTAAAAACTTCATTTTTTATTACTTGGTGACTGCGTGGCTCTCTCTCCAATAGCTAGTGTTGAAGAAAAGGGTCTCCCCCTTGTGTACTTGTAGTTTTGCAATTTGGCAATAATGACGTCCCTCACCTCAACTTTAGATGTTATACTTTCATGCATGTTGAGGGTTCCTTCATAACCTCTCCACTAGCATCTACGAAGCCATTGGAGTAGAAAAACCTGAGATTAAGGTAGTACCTCGTTGCATGGATGGGTTGGTGGAATTGATTGTTCCACCTCCGATCAATCAACTCTCAAATGGGATCAAATTTGGCACGATCCTCTTTATAATAGTTTTGGTCAGCGTTTTTAGCCTTATCTATGGCCTCATAAATATAACCCATTGGGTTTTGCCCCCCATTCACTAATCTCAAAACCCTCACCAAAGGCTTCGACATTTACAAAGTTACAAACAAATTAAAGTTATTGTTACAAACTTATAAATAAAATAAATACTTTAAGTTTAAAAAATTTAAAATAAGGAAAACGACTTAAAATTTAAATTGAAATTTCAAGTTACCTTGACGATCTCTATAGCTCTCTTTTCAAAAGCCGCAGTGAAAACTGTCTTCCCAACCTTGATTCCATTAGCTTTTTTGGAATATGGTGACTGCACCCATGCTTGACGCACAAATATCTACTTCAAAGGAGTCAATAAACTGCAAATACTTTGCAACGTAATAAAGGCCATTGCAAACTTGGTCACACCTGCTTGAACAAGCTCTTTTCCCTTGATGTGTTCTCTCATCAAGTTGAGAACCCAAGGGTGATTGTATATATATTTTGTGATTTCTCTAGCTTCTTCTACAACTAGTTGCACCCAATTAAGTTTGCTTATGTCCTCCAAAAGAAGGTCAAGGCAATGGGCCGCGCAAGGGGTCCAAAAGACTGATGGATGTCTCTACTTGAGAAGTCTCTTAGCTACCACATATGTTGTTGCATTGTCTGTGCAACTTGGACAACATTCTTGATGCCCACCTCTAAAACAACATGCTTGAGCATCAAACTCAAAGTTTCTGCATTCTTTATCTTGTTAGATGCATCAATGGATTTAAAAAAAACCAACTCACCATTTAAGGATGCAAAAAAGTGGATGAGGGTGTAGTTTTTTTCATCCGTTCATCCATCAGAAAGAATGATGCATCCGAACTTACACCACAACCTCTTTTGATCTTCTACAATTACCTTTGTATTTTCAACTGCATTCTGTAGCCATCTCCCACTCAAGTCTCTTGGAGAGGGTACCTTGTACCGTTTCCCTGCAACTATAAATGTTGTCACCAAATATTTCTAGTACGAGCTCCTTGCCACATTGAAGGGACGGTTGTTGAAGTATCAAAAATTTGCGCATGTTTTATTTGTTTCCACATGTGCCTCCTTGTTCCATCGTGTACCTTGTAGTGAGGGTTGTGTTCCAAGTGTGTTCGTAGGCATAAAAAAGGAGTGTATCGAACTCAAACTCGATGAAGATGTGTCATGGCACTTAAGTGGACCACGAGTAAAGCCCACAATTTTTGTCATAGCTACCTCTTCTACTTTTATCGATGTAGGAGTAATGACTGCTGTTAAGGTTGCTTGTATCCTTGCCCTCTCTAGTTTCTTTTCGTCTAGTAATGCAAGCTCCGCAATCATCTCTCGTTTTGCCTCTTCCGTGACACTGGGACAAGACATGATGTTATGGGAATGAATGCATGAAAGGTGGTATTTGTAATGTCCCATTTTCGAAATATTTTTTGAATTCTGAAATTTATTGCAAACCCTAGATAAAAATCAATTTTCTGATTTTTTTAACAGTAAATCCTAGCTGAATTGAACCCTCAAAAAATAACACAAAATTAGGATAAACCCAACGCATCAATTGGGGTTTTCAACATAAGTTTTGCCCTTCAAAAAGTTGAAATTACCTTGAAACGCTAGATGTCCCAATCTGAAATATTTAAGTTATTTTATGGCTGATTTATCATGCAACAACACTTCATGGAACCTTCATAAATTGCTCTCAAAATGACTAAATAAATATGTAGAATTTATTATGAATTTTCTGAATATATTTGAGGTCCAAATGTCTTTCAAAACCCTCACAAAAATAAAAAATAATTTCAAAAATAATATATAAACTTCAAAATATTATTTGGGTACAAAAGAGCCCTCTAAACCCTAAAAAGTCAGCTCCAAACCAATTCGCCTTAGCTGGAATAATTTGGTAATAAATTCACAAACCCTAAGAGAGGGTTATTCCCTTTTAGTGTAGTCTTTAATGGGGTCTTCAATACAAGTGGCCAAGTCGCCACCCTCTAGATATCTCCAAAAACTTGTAAATGACTTTCAATAGCAAGCCACACAACTCCAACACACAACCACACTTGCCAAAGCAAGTTGCCACCCTAAGAGGGCCAAATCAGCAAATCATTGAATCTGAAATGCAATTATAGCACATAAAAGTAGTGTTGCCCTGAATGGGAGTGGAGGTTTTCGTCTTCAAGTCACCTAGCCAAGAATTTCGTGTTTTAGCCTTAAAATCAAATATCATAAATTCATAGTAACCCTTCAAATGATTATCATACCACCATATTATATTCTCCACAAATCCTCCTTTAAAAAGGGGCGCTCCACTTGGAGGGAGGGTTAAGGTGGTTTTAAAAGATCTTTCCCCTTTTCCTTCATTAAGTGTTAAGCTAACCCTTTCTCACAAGTTATCTTTTAAGTTATAATATAAAAAGATATATAAATAATGTATTTTTTTATAACTTAAAATTAGAACCAAAGTTTCATTTTTTCCCTTAGCCCAGGGAAAGCACCAAAAGAACTAGGCTAAAGGTCATGTCCGTGCTTAGGGCATAAAGGGGGACATGACAACCCTCTCCACCCAAAATTGCTTGTCCTCGAGCAATTACAATATCCAAAGGGGTGTCCCAACATACTTTATTATGCAATGTCTACCTGTAAATGTTTCCCAAGGAAGGAAAACCTCAATCCAAAACCTCCCCTTGTTGTACTTGTGATTTGAGGGCTGTCCCCAAATGTCATAACCGCCATAACAATCTTCTATAGGCCTCTTATGCCCCCATATGCAACTGCCATGCATGTACCTGTTGTTGCTAAGAAGCTACAAGCTCGTAACACCTTCCCAAACAGCCTTCCAACCACATATTCTTTCAAACAACTTGCTGCCCCAAATATATGTTGCCCAATACAACTCAAAACAGTTGATAATATGCCTTTTCTCATGCCCCAAACTCTTCAACCTGCTGGAACTTTCCATGGTGAAGCCATGGACACTTGCTCCTTCATCCAAGAAGAAATTACCTCATCAAAAGGAATGAATATGCGGATATGTGGCCTGTGATTGTGATGTACAGCCAGGGGAGTGCTCCAAAATGTCAACTTATTCATTACCAAGTTGACCTCCAATGAGCCCTTTATCTCCATACTCGTCAAGGAAGCCATTGTGAACTCAAACATTATCCCAAAAGGGCTAGGGCTACAGAAATGAATCAAACTAAAATGTATGACAAAGCTGCCCCTTATGAAAATTCCTTTTTGAAAGTGTGCTAGGGTGGGTGTGCTGCTCCCATGGTATGCATTCCAAAACTTGTTAGGGTCTTTTATATGCCATGCCAAACTTTCCTCAAACCAAAATTGTAGCCTCCCCACTTTCAAAGAGAAAACAAACTCGAACCACTTAAAGAGCATACCTTGTAAGAGATTGTTATGGGTATGTAAGCAATCATGCATGGATCTCCTTATGTGTGTCATGTATGCTTCCACTTGTTGCCCTTTACCAACATCTTCAAGTATGTATGCATCATAAAATAAGTCCAACAAACATTCAAATTCATCCACGAAAGAGTGTTGTACCTTACACATGCTTTCTCAACCTTTGCTATGCAAGAAGTGGCCCAAATCATGGGCATTTTTACAACTTGTTAAGGGTTGTAACCAGTCAAAAAAATCAGAATCAGAACTTGTTAAAGGCATTTGCATGATTAACTCAGAATTTTCCGAGTGAAAAAAATCGGACCTTTTGAGAGCACTTTCAATACCTTTCTTGGGCTGTAATATGCTCACAAAATCCAAGTTTATGTTCTCAACAGGCAGCTGTACTTTATTTACTAATTCTGAAAATTCTGAGCACAAAAAATCAGATTTGGCACATGTATTTCCAGAATTTGTTTAGGGCTGTAATATGCCAAGATTCTCATAATTTTATAAGTGTTCCCTTAGCTGAGATTGCCTACCTCTTTTTACTCTTTCATTTCCTCATTTCCAAAATTCACCAAGCTTTCCAACTATGAAGTTGGGTGGTTTTTATTATGCCTAATTGGTTGCTCATGTATAACATTCCTTGCACTCTCTATGGTCATTGCAACCGGTTCCCCTATTGAACCTACACATGGAACAAACACATTAGAAAAAACAAAGGTGTTTAATAACACCTTTATGACCATCTTATCAATCTCTGTGAACATGAAGTGCATCCCTCCTTGATGCCTTGATACTTCCTTGCAACCCTCTTTCACCCGGATTTCAAAAAATATGTTTATGTCATTCTTGACATGGACGTAGCAAGTTGTTTCCCTCTTCAATCTTCTCCTGATAGTGATTGGAAATCCACTCATCCATGTGTGAGCAACTCCCATGGTGTTGAGGTGTAAGAGACACCTTCTGAAGGCTAATACTCACCATTGCAACAAGAAACGTGATGGAAAACAAACTGAAAATGGGGAAAACAGCAGTTAATGTGCTACTTACAATCCTTCCTTTGATCCTTGGATTATGATACTTTTTGCTTATATGCCTTTCCATGATGGTCCGAGCTTTGTTCTTTGTTTCACAACATAACATAATAACAAAATCATGTTTGTAGGGCTCACCTGGATCCCACAACCATGTTAGAAAATTGTCATGCCCAATCCTTAAATTTACATGGGAGAATTCCCTTCTCCAATCAGAGCTTTTCATTTCTTTCTCATTGTTGGCAATATCAACATTTGCCGCTTCGGATTTTGTTGATTCCATTGCATACTTGATTGTAGGCAAATCAACCTTAGCCACCATTGCCTTCAAGTTTTCTCTCTTTTTATTTGACATCCCCCCTTCAAGGGATCCCTTTTCTTTGTCCAACCTTGTTAGGACTTGGGCCTCCTTTTCAAGAGTTAACAACCATTGTTTCTTTCAAGCTTCCTCTTGAAATCTGAAATTAGGCAAAGAAAATGATCTATAATAAGAAACAGTACAAAATTTTTCTTTCATGACATACATTTCCATTATGGCTTCTTTATCTATATCCAAACTTTCTTTTGGATCTTTTGGTTGCTCATAAAGTTGCTGAACAACTTCTCCTTGCTTCACCTTTGGAAGTTCTGATTTTTTTGCTACTTCCACCTTAGTACCTACCATTTGCAACCCCATTGGTTGCTTCATAACTTGCTGAAAACCCTCACTTGGCTGCCCCTGACTTTCTGGTTCGTGTGGCTCAGAAAAATCAGTCATTGGCTGCCCCAAATTTTCTGATTTATGTATTTCAGAAGATTCAATACTTGGCTGCCCATCAAACTCAGCCTTATACAAGTCAGGATTTTCTACATTCAACTCAGAAATTTTTGAGTTGGTTGGGCTCAAAATCTGCTGGAAGCTTGTCGAAGGTGGCTCCAAATTCATTTAGTTTCGTTGCTCAGAATTTCCGTGTGTTGGCTGCCCCTTATATAATTGAAAATTTGCTTCTCGCTGCCCTGAAACTTTTGATTTTTTAGGCCCAACAAATTCATGTGTTGGCTGCCCCCTGTACAACTGAAAACTAGGCCTTGGCTGCCCTTTACACAATTGAAAGCCCCCCTTAGGTGTCATCAAGATTTTTGATTTTGGAGGTTCCATCTTCTCATCAAATCGTCTAATGAGCCTTTCACCCAATTCCTCATATGTTTTAATGAAGTCATGTCTTTGGGTCTTCATTCCCACATGCCACCAATCATGAACAATTCTTTCCAAATGCTTTATAACAAAGGTTAAGGCTTCCTTTTCTCCCCTAGGGCGCAAATCAAGGTATGTGTTTACCTTGTCTACCCATGCCCTCACTGATGTGTTTGGATCCCCATCAAAAGTAGGAAGAACAATCTTCCCTAAGTTATCTTGCATATCTTCCGGGTTGTTTCTTCCTTTCTTGGTTCCCCCTTTACCTTGCTTCCATGTTACAAACTCATTGAAGCTCACTAACCTTCTAAGTTGGGGTTTATGTGCCATGTATTCATCATAATACTCCATAAAATCCCAACAAATAAAGGGTTGTTCCTCCATTTTAAGGGGATGATCCTCTTTCATGCCCTTCATTATTTGCAAGAATTCATTCATTACTTCCTCCATCTGCTCTTGTGCTTGAGACAACCTCTCGAACGTAACTCTATCCATGTCATTGTTTGACATGAAACCCTTGTTGTCCCACAATTGGCCAAGAAATGGCTCTGATACCAATGTAATGTTCCCTTTTCAGGGTATTTTCTAAATTTTGAAATTTATTGCAAACCCTAAATAAAATTAGGGTTTTGATTTTTTCAATAACAAATCCTAGCTAAATTGAACCCTTCAAAAATAACACAAAATTAGGATAAACCCAACACATCAATTGGGGTTTTCAACAAACAAGTTTTGCCCTTCAAAAAGATGAAATTACTTTCAAACCCCATGCATCCCAATTTGAAATATTTATTTTATTTTATTGTTGATTTATCATGCAACAACACTTCATGAAACCTTCATAAATTGCACCCAAAATGACTAAATAAATATGCATAATTTGTTATGAATTTTCTGAATATATTTGAGGTCCAAATGTCCTCCAAAACCCTTACAAAAATCAGAAATGATTTCAGGGATAATATGAAAAATTCAAAATATTATTTGGGCACAAAATAACCTTCCAAATCCTAAAAATTCAGCTACAAACCATTTCGCCTTAGCTGGAATAATTTGGCAATAAATTTACAAACCCTAGGAGAGGGTTATTCCCTTGTAACGCAGCCCTTAGCGGGGTCTTCAACACAAGTGGCCAAGTCGCCACCCTCTAGAGTTCTCCAAAAATTTGTAAATGTCTACCAATAGCAAGCCACCCAACCCCAACACACAACCACACTTGCCAAAGCAAGTTGCCACCCTAAGAAAGGGTCAAATCACTGAATTTGAAATGCAATTACAACACCTTAAAGTAGTGTTGCTTTGAATAGGAGTGGAGGTTTTCGTCCCCAACCCCTTGTGTCCTTGAATGCTTTCATCTTCAGGTCACCTAGCCAATCTTTCGTGCTTTAACCTTAAAATCAAATATCATAAATTCATGGTAACCATTCAAGTGATTATCATACCACCCTTTATGCTATATTCTCCAGAAATCCTCCCCTAAAAGCTCTTTCCCATTTTCCTTAATTAAGGGTTAAGCTAACCCTTTCTCACAAGTTACCTTTTAAGTTGTAGTATAAAAAGATATATGAAAAAGGTATCTTTATATAACTCAAAATTAGAACCAAAGTTTCCCTTTTTCCCTTTCTTCCCTTAGCCTAGGGAAAGCACCAAAAGAACTAGGCTAAAGGTCATGTCCGTGCTTAGGCCAAAAAGAGAGACATGATAGTATTTGAGGCGATTGATGCCCCTTGACATCCTCTTCAAGTAAAACGAACAAATTGAAACCATCTGGGATGTTCCAATCCGCACAACATACTTCCAGATAGCAGTGCGAGCATTAAGGGACCACTTTGCTCATCACTCACTAAATCTGACCCCGATGCACTAACGCATGCTATTGTTTGCTAACAGATAATCTGCAAACATGTTCAAAACAATATTAAAAAAAAATTAAAAAATAAAAGCATTTAACACATTAAAATACAATAGATAAATTATAATGATAAACGGAAACTAAAATACATTTAATGAACAAATTGAAAACTTTGAGAACGTTTCTCTACAATAAATAAATTATAATGATAAACGGAAACTATAAGAATTAAAAAACAATATTTTCGGTAAAAAATAATGCATAAATTGTAAATACTAAAACAAAAATTTGAACGAAATGTATGAAATTTGAATGGAATGCATGAAATTTGAACTGAATTGCACGGAATGCATGAAATTTGAATATTAAAATTTAAAATATTTATCAAACATGTTTATAATTAAATTACAATTTCTTTACATGCTCGAAAATTAAAAAAAAATTAAATAAAATGTGCTAACTTGGAAATCGCTTTGCCAAATTCTCTTTCCAATTCGCTCTTGAATGCTCTAAATCTTGTGTGAATGCAATGAGATGTTTCAATTTATAAGACAAATCTCTGCGTTTTCTCAACGTTTGGTATCCATTTCCACGATTCATCATCGTTTTAATAGTTTTTTATGTTTTTTCTACATTTTTGCAGCATATAGGGCCTTTGGCGAGTACTTGCAAGTTACTCGCTAAGTACTCGTGCGTAACCTATGAGTAATCGCATTTACTTACGAATACTCAGTTTGAGTGGTGGTTAACCTTTTGTGAGTTTGAGTGGTTACTCACCGGTTATGTAATCCATGTTGTATATATTGTAACTGTCTATCCCATATGGGCACAAAGACGAGAGAATACACACAGACTAGAAAGGCGTTTGTTAGCATGCTTATGGTATCTAACATTCAAACATGTGTAACTCTGCATTCTTTCAATTTAGTCTAGACAAATCAGGTACTAGCTTTCCTATTCTTACTAGATATTGTACATACTTTTCCCTATTTTGCATAGTGAATAAAAGTTGCATTTGTGGATATCAAGACTTCTGCATTCGAGTGCGTTGCTTCATTGTTTTTTCAGTTTGCCTTCTACGCATGTTGCAATCCACAATTTGTCTGCGAGTGTGGCATTGCCCACCACACCGATCTTGAGCCTTGTGCTGTAGATCATTGGTATTAGAGCAAGAGCTCTCATATGCTTGTAAACACACGAGAGAGAAGGATTAATAGTTGGTCCCATTTTAGAGTATCTAGAAGAAAGCCATGGCAAGAGCAAGATTGTCAATGCCCTGAGAAACACTGAGACATCCCTAGACATTCAGAAGCTTAATTAGAACACTCTTGAGGAGTAGCGCATCGACCTATTTGGCCTGTTTTGGGAACACATGATGCAACTTGGGCCATAAGCAACTCCTTCCACATGTCCTGTGCATCCATTTTCAGCAACATATCCCCTTCAAAGTGTAAGTTGATCTTGACATCCTAGTGTTCAAAGACAAATTTAGTGCCGCAACATTGGATGGTTGGATTCGACAACTTGAGGCATGCTTTTTAGTCAATCGATTTATTGATGCTGAGAAGATCACCTTCGTCGTGCTGAAAATGCCCATTTCAGTGTTCCATTGGTGGGAAATTCTCAACATGCAATGCGAACAAGAAGACACGCCCATTGAGACTTAGAACTCTTTTGTTGATGCCTTGAAGGATGAGTAGTCTCTCCTCAAGCACTTTGAGGATAAATATAACAAGATCCAGTAGTTGTGCTAGCGTAAGGAGTGGTCAGCGGAGGATTATACCAACGAGTTCCATGACTACACTATGTGAGGATTTGACAAAGCAATGTAAGGTGTTGAAGTACTTCAGTGGACTCTCACCTTACATTCGTGCAAAGATGGAGTTATTGACTTTCGACACATTGGAGCAAGCATATCGCAATGCTGCCGAGATTGAAGCCATGGCAAAGATGAACCAGGAGTTCTCTTCATTCGACACTGTGCAAGAACATTGTTGTCCAGACTCACTATTTGCCCTTGCCACGCATAAGTAAAACATGTCGCACAAGGGTGAGTAACCTAAGAAGGTCATGCACCAGCAAAAGACCACAAAGTGTTATGCGCTAGACAAAGGCAAGAAGAACCTAGGTGACAAATGGTTGCATCTACACCATACAAGCTCACACAATGATTCAAAATGCCACATGCAACAATCTTTGCTTGCGTAGTCTATGTTAGGTCATGCACCAACGGATGCCACTGATCCATACACCACTTGTCTGAGCACCAACACCAACACCATTGACATCTCTGAAGAATGGGAGTGTCGCTTCCACATCAAGTTCTAGGTGAAGGGTCAACCTCTTCATGTCATCGTTGATAGTGGAAGGCGGAAGAACACCATTGCACAAGGTACAACCAATTGCTCTGGCTTAAAAACTGTCATGCATCCAAAACCATACTCTTTGGGTTGGTTGCAGCAAGGGAAGGATATACTGGTCATGCACTTTCTAGTACAAAGTCAAGTCCATAGAGAATAATGTCACTTGTGACGTTGCATTACTTGAGGTTTGTGACTTTTTGCTTAGAAGGCCTTTTTTGTATGACTATGACGCTACATATCAATCCAAGCCTCAGTGGTGGACATTTCATGTCAAAAATTGCTTCTTCAACCTTTTGGAGTTAGCTCCTACAACCAAAATCACTTTGGTCTTTGCCAAAGTTGCACACCCAAAAGTTTGTGCTACTCATGGTCTGCCGACAAGCACCTGTGTAGGACAACAAATGCGCATTGACAATATGCCATGTTGTGCACACACCACCACAAAACAACTACTCAGTAAGCTACTATAGCAATATGACAACGTATTTGAAGAACCAAAGGCTCTGGCAACACATTGCGTGTTAACGCATCACATCGATTTGGTCCTTTGGATCCCCTCTTCCAAATTGTTTGCTATATCGTAGGTCCATTTGGGAGAATGATGAAGTCCGACACCAAATCCAGGAGCTTCTTGATTAAGGCAAAACTAGGCCTAGCTCTTCCCCTTCTAGAAGCCCGATAGTCCTTGCACCAAAGAAAGATGGCACTTGATGTCTCTGCATTGACTATCGTGTGCTAAACAAGATAACGATGAAGAATCAGTACCCAATTCCGCTCATTAACAACCTTTTGGACCAGCTTCGAGGTGCACAGTTTTTCACCAAGATTGACTTGAAGTCAAGTTATCATCAAGTGCTAGTTCATCTTGAGGATGTTTGGAAGTCAACATTCATGACCGGGGAAGGATTATATGAGTGGTTGGCTATGCCCTTTGGCTTGACCAATGCGCCAACAACATTCATGTGCTTGATGGACAATCTACTTAGGCCCTTTCTCAACTCTTTCGTCATCATCTACTTGTATGACATTCTCATCTTTAGCAAGTCTTGGGAGGAGCATTTGGAACACATATCGCACATCTTAGATACTCTGCGCAAAAACAAGTTGCAAGCCAACTTAGCAAAGCGTACATTTGGTGCTGCGTAGATTCAATACCTGGGCTACATCATTGATCGCAACATCATCCATGTAAATCTAGAGAAGATCAAGGTAATCCAAGATTGGCCAACTCCATGTAGTCTCTCTGAATTGAGGAGTTTTTTGGACTTGCTAACTTCTACCACAGGTTTATTCTTGGTTTCTTGCACATAGCATTTTCTTTTAGTCAAATAATGCATGCCAAGGCATCATTCCAATGGACACCTGCAGGGTCTCAAGCATCACCTTTGTGCAACACCTATTCTAGGAATGCTCGACATTATTCACTCCTTCGAGATTCACACCGATGCATCCAACTATGCACTCGACGTAGTGCTTACACAACATAGACATCCGGTTGTGTATCATTCTAAAACATTCAATGAGCCAGTTCAACAATACCCACATATGATAAAGTTGTACGCTATTGTGCAAGCAGTAAAACAATGACGACACTACATCTTTGGAAAGGAAACAATCATTCATTTTGATCATAAGCCAGTTTAGTTCTTGTAGTTGTAGAGCAAGCTGGAGAATGCATGCCACATGAAGTGAATGATTTACTTGCAACAGTTCCATCTGGTGATCAAGCACAAGAAGCGGAAGGATGATAAGGTAGCAAATTGCCTTTGATGATAGCCAGTTCATGTGCTCATCACAGTGTTGGACATGCACAAGCACAACTTTGCTTACTGGATGTCTTTCTACTTAGTAGACAAGGACTTCATAGAAGGCTATACTTTCCTTGCTTAAGGTGAATAGGTTTGGGAGTTCTACGTGTCCGATAATTTTATCTACAAGTTTGGACATCTCTATGTTCTTGATGGTGCATCTCGCTAGAGACTCATTTGGGAGGCGCACTATGCCAAAGTAGTAGGATAGTTCGATGTTACCAAGACACTGGAAACGTTGTAGCAACACTTCTACTAGTCGCACATGTGCACAGATTTTGAACACAACATCAAGTCTTGCATTCCTTGTTGTATCCCAAGCCCACGAACAGGGAGCTAGGACTTTACATGCCTTTGTTGATTCCATCTAGGCCAATGGAATCCATTGTGATGGATTTCATGACTGGACTGCCTATGACAAAATACCATAATGGCTTTGTGTTTGTTGTAGTGGATAGAACTCTAAGATAGTCATCATGGTTGCTTGCTAGAAGAGCATCAACGCACATAAAATTGCATGCTTTTTATTCAGCCATGCTTGTGTTCATTTTGGTTTGCTCTCATCTGTTGTGTCTGATCGTGACCAGCGATTTGTTAGCCACTTTTGGCAAGCTTTGTGGGACATGATGGATACACAGTTGGATCAGTCAACAACATTTCATCCCCAGAGAAAGGGACAAACAAAAGTTGTCTACCACACACTTGCTCATTTTCAACGCATGTATAATAGGGGAGTAGCATCTATAGTTCTCTTGGGTATTTCGACAACCCCTTCTCCTTTACCTATCCCAAGAGAGTTTTTTTGGCTTATCTATATAGTATTCGCTACGAGATATATAGATGGGGGGGAGGGGATAGGCAATGCCCAGGAGGCTGAGCCACTGCTCACACTTTTGGGATGACAACTTGCTATACATTTAACATGCCTATAATAGATCTTTGCACAACTCTACGCGGCACAGTCCATTCCAAACATGTCTTAGTTCCAACCAACGACACCTCTAGACATCTTCTACTGAGCACCATTTGGCATGGAGTTGCACGCATAGGAACGAGAAGCAGACAAGGCACAATTTTTTTTACAACACATCTAGAACACTCATTAGCAAGTTTAGTAGATACTCTTGCACCGTCATTTGAAGTATAATGAGTGTCATGATGCACATTGCACACTCATGAGTTTAAGTTCGACGATAAGGTTTGGTTGCATCTACATAAAAAATGCTTCAAAGGTCCACACTACAATAACAAGCCTCTGTTCTATGGTCCATATACCATCATGTGCACATCTAGAGAGAACGCTTTTGTTCTTGACCTACTGCAAACTTGGGTTTGCATCTAGTCTTCAATGTGGAACTCTTGAAGCCATGCTACCATACTTTGCTTGAGCCAACAATTCAACATCCTTCATATTTGAATCCTGAACACACCAGTCTAGTGCCAAAAGATCATATTATTGAAGTGACAACAACATGGACACACTAAGACACATTAGTTGTTACGATTGGTTAAGTTAGGGCAGTATGCTGATTAGGTTGAATGGTACAAACTTCAACATCTTTAGGTTTAATTTCCTTAGATGACCAAGGGTGCAATGGGGAGCATTGTTGCTCAAAAAGGGGGAATGATCTGTGTGCAGCTTCTGTGTGGGTATGTGTACTCAACTTGGCTTTGGCTCCTCCATGCGCGGGGCATCTTGCGGTTTGTTTAGAAGGTGAAGATATCTTTTTGAGTTGCCACAACACTTTTCCACTTGCCATGCAATCGTCTACTTCTATGCATGCACTATTGAACTCCAAAGACATCCATCTGTGACACGTGCACATCACGTTTTCTTGCTCATGTTATCTTAATGAGTTGCAGCAACACAAAGTCACATGTTGCGCAAGTATTTGTGTTGCCGTACAAACACATGCATACTCATCTTCCACATACCGGGTTCCTCCTACCACACAGCATGCCAACTAACAACCTCCAGGTCTACGGCATGTTAGGGAATCTTTTAGTGGAATTGCATCGTTGGAAGTCCAACTGTGCACCTACAAGAAGCTCAACCCTCACTTGGCTAGAAGATGAAATGCTACCCATTTGCAATCATTGTCAGTTGTAATTGATTCTTGGTATATATTGTAACCATTTGTGCCATAAAGGCACAAAGATGAGAGAATACACACATAGACCAGAAAGGAGTTTGTTAGCATGCTTTTGGTATCTAGCATTCAAACACATTTGTAGCTCTGCATTATTTCAATTCAGTCTAAACAAATCAACAAGGATGTTTATCTCTTACGATCACAAGAACTAGATTTCCTAGTCTTATTGAATCTTGTACACATTTTCCCTGTTTTACATATTGAATAGAAGCTGCACTTATGCATTTCAAGACTTCCCTATTTAGTGTGTTGTTGGTTTATTGTTGTTTCAGTTTACCTTCTGTGGATTCTACAATCTGCAACTTGTCTCCAAGCACATTGGAATGTCTTGCATGGGAGCAGTCATAACATTCTTGAGTTTTGGAATGCTTTGCAACATGTTAGCTACCTTCACTGGAATAGTAGCTTGCAAGACTTGTCTTGCAATAATTTTAACAGATTGGAGTTACTTGCATGTTCGTGTGACTATTGTTGTTCTTCACCCATTGCCCTCTCAACTTCCACTATTGCTTCATCAAGTCTTTCTTTCTCCAAACATGGGTCCAGGTAGTTAGCTTTTTTTGCTTGGGCCCTTGCGATTGCCATAACCTTGTCCTTTGCTATGTTAATTATTTTGATGTTTGCTTGTTTTGGATAATTACCATCGTTATGGTCTTCAAGCCCACACCATCTGCAAAGAAGTCCAATGTTGTTTTGATTAGCAGTGCAATCTCTTGCAAAATATTCCTACTCATTGCATTTCCAATATGTATGATTGGTCGACCTTGGCTGCCATTGTCATGTCCCCTCTTTAGCTCGGTCTAGCAGAGACATGTGAGTCAGCGTATTATGGGGTCTTGTAGGTTGACAGTGTTGGATAGAGACCCAGTATGGTTATACAGTGTTGGGGACTTGGTGTTCTGGCCGTCGCTGATCAGTTTGGAGATGTTCTTTATTTTTAGGAGGCAGTTCCTAAATTTATGGGGTTATCCCTACCTTTTAGGAGGGTGTGATCATACCCAGGGTTGGGTCTCCATGAGATTATTCCTGGAGTTCAGTTTCAGAGGATTAGGGTTTGTTTTGTAGTTTCTAGGAGCATCCCTAGATTTTAGGGATGAGATTGCCAGTGAATCCTTGATTTTCGACTTCAGTCACAGACAGGTGGCAGGGTGACTTTCTGGTTTGTGGTGTCATTGGAGCATTTTGTTGCTATTTGGGTTATATTTTTAATTTTTCCTAAGTTAGCGTTTTTTAATTAAATAAGGCTAAGTTTATAGCCATTTTGGAGTAATAAGGGGTTTTTGGCCTCATCTGGATGTATATCCCATGGTGTAATAGCTCGTTGGAAAGGTCTTGGACTTTTCTAAATATTTCTCTCTTGACTTAGATCCTTTTGGTGAATGGATTTATCTTTATTTGAAAAAATGGTCATTTTCTATGTACTTGACCACTTAAAAAGGAGAAATATAACATGTTATAACTCAACGCCACATTGAGTTGCTTTTAGGGTTCGAGCTAATTATGAAGGGGTTATAAGGAGGTCAAGACCAAATTCTAACTCATTCTTGACATTTTATCTTGGGATTTGCGCTTTGGCTCTGGAAGAGCTTTCAGCATTTGGGACGCCAACCCCAATGCCTTCCCTGTTTGGGACGTAGCCCCCAATTCAGTGGTTGTTGATTTGCTTAGTAGCATCCGGAGATTGCTCAGTATTCCTTCTGGTGGGCGCAGTGATTGTGACAGAGTTCAGCGTGGATTTGAGGGTTCATTTCAGTTGAAAGGACCTTGCAGCTGTACGACTGTACCTGGCAGCCCTTGCAGCTGTATGGCTGTACCTGGTAGCCAACTTCCTTCCCACGTGCAGCGCATTGAGGGCTGGAACCTTGCCACGGCTTCCTTCTGGTGTACAATTCTCCTTCAGCTTTCAGGTTGCTTCTATTTATGATTGTAATCTTCTTGAAACTATTGGAAATTTGTATCTGGTTCCCTATTTGGTTTAATATCCAGAATTCTGCCTATAAGCGAATTTGTTTGGTTATATTTGGTATTTAATTTCAGAAATTGTTCATGTTCTTGTACTTCATTAGTTACTTGCTGAAAAATCATCAAAACACAAAAACAATCAAACCCTTCTGCAACTTCCGTCTATTTCGGAAAGAAAACATTCACAAACAAGAAAAATCAATTTAAAATAATAAAATTACAGCAGATCAGCCGAAGAAATCCATCAGGGATCTTTCAGCCATATTGGATGCAACTACCACTTCCACCCATATTGCTATGGTGTCCGTTATTATTTCTTTGATTCCATTATCTACAAGGGGATGTGCAGGAGATGCACCCTTATTCATTTG
This sequence comes from Torreya grandis, assembly GCA_037957365.1. NCBI lineage: Eukaryota > Viridiplantae > Streptophyta > Pinopsida > Cupressales > Taxaceae > Torreya > Torreya grandis. Next base: position 2,295,922 of record JARHVA010001602.1, read on the forward strand.
GGTCTTATTCAGGGTGGTAGGTGGTGTTGATAGCTCTCCTTGAGTGAAGAGTACTTGTACGCCATTATTCTTTAAGTTGTATGGGCAATTTCTGACTACATGGCTTTGAACTTGGCAGATTTCACAGAACAATTTCCTTGGATAGTTGGCCTTTGTATGTCCTTCAATTTTACAATTTGTGCACCAAAGGTCCTTTTCCTTCCCCCTTGGTGTCCTTTTTCAACTCCATCACTCAAAACACATCTCTCCCAAGAGCTTGAATAGATCCTAGTTCACCGTCACCAGAATTATCGTAGTTGCTCCTTATTGAGATCAAGGACTTCTTATTTTCACTTTCAACATCCATCTTCTGATTGTGTGCATTTTCATAAGACAAAGGTGGGACCACCTTCATCTTCCTCTACAATGAGGATACTAACCCTTCAATGACTGTCTCTTCTTCAAGCCATCAACTGGTTCTTTTTCAAGTTTGCCTAGTAGCTGCTTGAGCCTCCTATTGTAGGCTTTTTTTGTTTTCATGCCTTGTTGGGTATTATCTATCTCGGTGACAATCTTGTTGTCGTCTCTGAGGAGCCTAAACTCCTCGATTGTTTCCTTGAGTTTCTCCCATGATATTTGATTAGTAGTTGATGCATCGGTGAGCCAGTCAATAGCCACTCTCCGAAGTGGTTGGGAAGCACCGTAACCAGAGAGGCTCATTCGCGTACTCATTAGTGGTCTAGATTGTAAGAGATGTCCTGCAATACCTTATCGAATCTTTTGATCCGTTACTGGTAAACTTTGTTATCTTTTGCTTTTTTGGGCATGGAGTTGATGGCCATGGATACTTATTTCTTTTGACGTGGCTCTTCGAATACAATTCTCCTTAAGGTCTTTGTTGGACATTTGTCTGGTCTCTCGGCACTATTGGACATTCCCTTGTAATGTTTCTTTTTGGTATTTTTATTACTTCTGAATTTTTTTGTGATTCTTTTTCAATATGAGATGTATGATTGTATTTTTGAGCTATGAATTTAAACTACCATAAATAACAATTTTACTAAAAACTATAATAACATCAAAGAGAGAGAAATATAGGAACAATCAGCAGTGAGAATTGAATCCTTACCATTACCTTGCTCTTAGTAGCTTCCCTCTAAGATTTTCCAACTGATTCTTCAATGCTTTTAGCTTGGATATTGGATTGCTTGATAATGGCTTCAAAATGGATTTAATGGCTTCTTTGGATGCTTGAGTGGATGCAAGAGAGTGTGAGTGCTTTGTATGGTTGGTATATGGATGCAAAGAAGACTTATGAGCTTTTTAATTAGTTTAGCCATGCTCGAAGCATGCCTATTTAGGAAATTTTAATTCATTTAGAATTCTCTAGTTTAGAGAATTCTAGAATTTTAGGGAGAGTTCTCTAGATCTAGAGACTTCTAGATTAAGATTAAAGGATAATAGGGATTTAATGGGGTTTAAGGCTTATAGGGGTGTAGGAAAGGCTCGGGAGAGGTTGGCTAGGGGGATAGTTGGAATAAATATGAATTTTTAATTGGCAAGTGGGCTAGTGGCTAGTTAATAAGGTAGGATTAGTAGTTAAGTGGGATAATGAGAGAATTAATATGTCATGGGAATGTAGAAAGGTTAGTGGATGTAGGAAATATTTAACAGGGAATGGGATTTGATTAATTGTGTAGGATTATGGCTATAGGATAAATTAGTGGGATTAATAGAATAACTAGGTTGAGCGGATTTAGGTGCATGCACTAGAATATCAATAAAATTACTAAATAACAACATACAACATTGAAGTATTAAACCCAATTGAAACCTTTATTATAACATATTGAATGCTCACAAACATAGATGATGATACTACTAAATAACGAAGATAAACCACAGGAAACCCTTATATGTTTTATGCAGAATAAAACTCAATTTTATTGACAATGTACAATAGTAGAAGGGCATCGGTATGAAAGTATTGTAGTAGCGGTATTGAGTACTGTATTAGCCGTACATAATACTGTAGCAATTGTACAGAATACTGTAGCAGTGGTACTCTTTATTTTAGTCAAATCCCAATACAATATATGCACTAGAATACTGATAGCTCACAAAGGTACTCTTTATTTCAGTCAATTGAAAAGTACAACAGCATAAAAAAACCAAATACTGATTTTTTATCGAACCTTAACTTGGAATCAGCTTGAATGCAACATCAGCTGAAATGACTCAACATAGTACGATAGCCTTGAAATGCTACGATGCTTCCCAGTCCGACAGAAAACAACCGTGATATAGATGCCGAATAGATTTGTACTTTTTTTTTTTGCAGCAGCCTCCAAAAGCTGCTATATGATTTTTGCTAGTAGGGACAACAAAATTAGGGCAAAAGGGGATGATGTCTAGCCAGGGCAAAACATATGAAATTGATTCTAGAAGTTTTCTTTGACGTGATAGCTTCACAACCTCTGAAAATAAATGGTGGTTCCCTGCAAACCTTGATTTTCTGACTCCTTGTAAATAAGCTGTTGAGTTTTTCAATTGTAATTCTGTATGGAATTATCCCTATGGATTGGAGGGGTTTCGTCCTCTAGTCCGACTGCAATGAAGGTTTTCGTCCTCAAACAGAAGTGAAAGAATTATGAAATTTTGTTGAGAATTGGTAAAAGTGAATAATTAATCATAATGAATATTGATTGCCTTTTTGCCCTTTTATAAAACTCACTTTCCCAATTTCACCTTAACCCTAAAGTAATTAAAAGCATAGTTTGCATACTCGAAGTCGACGAGTACTCACCCAACGAAAAAAAATTTATTCGGCAAATACTCACCAATACTTGCCAAAAAATATTGAAAAATAAAAATAAAAATTGTCGAGTACTCGCAAGTGCCAAGAGCAAAAAAAAAGAGTATTCAAAGGAATTTGCGAGTTCAAGCAGCAGTTATTCGCTGCAGGTTTTTTCGACGAGTACTCTGAGTAACCGACAAGTACTCACCGATTATGCAATCTATGATTAGAAGTACTTTTTAATTAAATATTCATTTTTTTCCTCATACTAATAATTACTTTTTGGCCATGTAATTAATGCTTTTTGGCCGCACTTAATAATAATAAATGTCCTTTTCAAGTTATTAAATAAAGTGACATTGAGGACAACTTAAAATAATATTATTAAATCATTTTCCCTGGTTTACCTTATTTGCCTACGGAAACTAACGGATAGGCTAAGGGTCTCTTGATTTTATTTAATTCAAAAAAGGGGACATTACAGTCCACCTTTGTTAGAATAATAAATCTATCCTAGCCTATTGTAATAAATGTCTCAAGGTATTACACCTTTGATTGACATAGATTAATTAGATGAGGTATTTCATGTGTGATTAGTTAGTGTGAGTCATAATTTCTTAGAGATTAGGATATCTAATCTTACTTAGTGTTGTATAAATAAACACCTCTTGTAGTGCTTTTGTTAATGCAATTTATTCCGGTTTTCATTTGGTATTAGAGCAGAAAATCTTGACGAAGTTTTTTTGAAGCATTGGAGATTCGGTGGAGATCGAGAGCCAAGTACGTGTGATCCTTAAATGCGTCATGTTGCTCCAATTTTTGTCATCCCAAGCCGAAAAGTTACTAGAATTCTGACCAATTTGAGGAAGGAGAAAATTCCAGGTTTTTGAAAGCTTTATTTGACTTCATTCTGTCATGCTATTCAAGATCTGGTATTTGAGGGTTTGATTGTATATTTTAGATTTGGTATTCAAGATTTGTTTGCCAAATTTTGCATGTAAATTCACATAGGAGAGGGTTTGAAATTGTGTGTTTTCTTTAGATCTAGAATTTATATTACATATTGATGAATGTTTATTGACAATATTAAAACTTTATATTTGCATCGACCCACTCCACGTCCAGCACTAACGGCAACCAAAAGAGATTTAAGCTAGAGATCAAGCAAAAGAGATCTAAGCTAGAGATATAAGTTGTCCACCCAAATGGCATTTTGAGCAAATTGTTATCCAGATCACAATTGGATCGACGACTTTGTATAAAGGCGCCTATTGTATAACGTCATTATTTTTTGTTGTAGCGTTGAGATCTAGAGACTATTGCGTTGGCTTTTACTCAGTCCAAGGCGTCCTAAGCAAACCTTTTTTTTTTAGATTCGAGGCTTTTTAATCTATTTTTGGCAGTGGAGATCTGCAATAGAGAGGCATTTCAACTTGGTAAGGAGGCGCTGGAAATTATTGACCAGATTTGCGCTCTCTTGTTGGGCGTTGGAAATTTGCTACTAGGCATTGGAACTCTACATCTTGCTGATGTGTTGAATCCCAGGTTGGTGTCCTTTTTCTCCAAGCATTCTAGATTTACCTTGCTACTATGTTTTTTGTGTTGGAAAAAGAGAGAGAGGCGTTAGGCATATTTTGTAGACCGCTGAAGGAAAGCATGTGTGTTATTTTTTTGCTGCTATTTTTAGGAGTGCTGCGTTGAAATCTGCCTTCAAAAACAATATTTTTTTTTGTTTAATTGCCTCATGCTATCAAGACTGCACTTTCTGGGAATAGCTCTGAGTTTTGTGTGGAAGACAACGAATTTAGACAATTGCCACCGCAAAACAACAGTAATTCTCTTCCTTTTCTCTCTTTACAATGCTGAAAAATTATTATTTTTTGTTATAAGCTGTATTTTTTGCTTAAAGAGGAAGTAAAACTCACCTGCATGCATCTCGAGGTAATTGAAAGGTCTAATTTTCACTTTCATTGACTTTTCTAAGTCCGTGGCAAAATTCTGGGTTTAACGAGTGGTTGCACGTCTATGTTTGTTTCTGATTTGGCCTAAAATTCCAGTTTGTAATTTTTTTAAATTGTTTTGATCATTTTTTACGGGAAATCAAAACGGTTATAACTTTTGAATCGTAACTCGAATTTGAGTTTTGTTTTTTTCAAAAATGCTTATTTTTCGATTCTCTATCTATTGGTGTTATTAATTTGTAAATATGCAACGGGAAAATTGTAACCTCATTTGCTCTTCGGACGTATTTTCGGTTGAAATCAACGTTCAGTTTTCCATTGCATTTTTGGATGCATTTTTGGTGGAGTCCGATGTCCATTGTGTGCTTGTGTGTGATTTGTCATCTTTGTGTATGCGTTTTTGCATTTTCTTTACATTTTGCAAACACACATTTCATTTTCGCACTTAAAGGCACTTGTATTTCTTTGTCATTCACAACTTTCACAATGTCTGGTTCAGGACCTAGATTTGTCCTCGACACAATTGCTTTGCGGTGATAATTACGCAGCATGAAAAATAAAAGTACAAATACATCTTGAGTTTGAAGACATTTGGTCAGTAGTAGAAGGCACATGGGTCAGACATGCAACAAATGTTGATCAACAACAAAAATATGACAAAGCTAATAAAAAGGCTAAGTTAATAATCATGCTTGGAGTTTCAGATGAAGTACAACCTCATATCTGTAGTGCTACAACTACAAAAGATGCTTGGGATAAGCTTAAAACAGTATATGAAGCTAATAATCAAAATCAAATCTTGCATCTTCAAAGCCAATTGCACACACTCAAGCGCAAATCAGATGAAAAAATAGAAGCATTCCTTAGAAGGGTTGCAATTTTGTGGGCTTTGCTTCAATCTTTGAACGAACCGGTGACAGATGATTCTTTGGTCCCTATAGTCCTTAGAGCACTGCGCCCCGCATATAAGATCTTTGTGATCACTTTGAATGTCACAGGACAAAAACCAACCTTTGAAGTGTTGGTGAATTTGTTGCAACAAGAGGAAGCTATGCATAATTCAGAGGAAGCAGATGATGAACATGCACTCGTATCGAATCAAAAGGGGAAGAAACCCATGAAAGGTCCAAAGCAATCTCCAAACCAGCATAAACAACAAAACCAACAAGGAACAATTCACGTTCTTTTAAAGCATGTCAAATTTGTGTAAGACAAGGACATGACATAAAACATTGTTGGTACAACACTTTTCAACAGGGCTCATCAAGCAAGAAGCCTTCTTTCAACAAATCCCCACAAATAGAAAAGAAGCAACCACAACCACAAAATAGGTGGAAACAAAAAAAATTCTAGCCTAAACAACATGGCAATGTTGTTGAAGAATGATTCTTCCAAAGAGGAATATTGTTTAGCTACTCAAACACATGAGTCTATCAATCATCCAAGTGCAGTTTGGTATGTTGATTCAAGGGCAACCAGACACATGACAGGAAGAAAAGAATGGTTTTCTACTTTGATAAAAATAGAATCAATTGGAAATGTTTCACTTGGAGATGATACCTCATATACAGTACAAGGCAGTGGTGACATCAAACTTCAACTTTGGAAAAAAAAATTGCAACATTTCAAATGTTCTCTATGTTTCAAGGTTAACGAAAAATTTGTTATCTATGAATCAATTACTTGACCACAACCTCATGGTTGAATTTGATTACCAAAATGGTCAAAAGTTTTGCCACATCAAAGACAAGTCTAGGCATTTCAAAGTGATTGCCAAGGCTTCCAACATTGACAAAATGTTTCAGCTTGATTTTGTTCAAAATGATCATCAAGCACTTGTGGTCAAAGACACAGAACTAGGCAATTTGTGGCACAGATGATATGGTCACTTGAGTTATGGTTATTTGGTACAATTGAGCAAACAAGATATGGTTTGTGGTCATCCCAACCTCAAACAATCTTCTGATATATGTACTAGTTGCTTAGTAGGAAAACAAAGAAGAGCTCCCTTTGGAAAGACTAAGTATTGGTCACTTGGTAAGCTAGATTTGGTGCACACCGATCTTTGCAGACATTTTGCTCCCAGTCTCAGAGGGTATAAATACTTTTAGCTTTTTGTTGATGATTACTCACGAAAAATGTGGGTATATTTATTGAAGACTAAGGATCAAGTCTTCAAAGAATTCAAGGCCATGGTTGAAAATGAAACTAGTAGGAAAATCAAGACGCTCTGCTCAGATTGTGGAGGGAAATACACCAGTAAAGAATTCTCAACCTATCTCAATGCGAATGAAATCAATCGGCAATTGACAACTCCCTATTCACTTCAGTAGAATGGAGTTGCAAAATGACGTGACAGGGTCATTGTAGAAATGTTTCGCAGCATGGTTGAAGATGCAAAATTGCCTAATACATATTGGCCATGGTTGAAAATGAAACTGGAAGGAAAATCAAGACGCTCCGCTTAGATCATAGGGGGAAATACACCAGTAAAGAATTCTCAACCTATCTCAGTGTGAATGAAATCAATCGGCAATTGACAACTCCCTATTCACCTCAGTAGAATGGAGTTGCAGAATGACGTAACAGGGTCATTGTAGAAATGTTTCGTAGCATGGTTGAAGATGCAAAATTGCCTAATACATATTGGGCATAAGCTTGTCACATTGCAATCTACTTGTTGAACAGGTCACCCACCAAAGCTCTTGATGGAATCACACCTCATGAAGATTGGACAGAGAATAAACCAAAGGTTACTCACCTTTGAGTTTTTGGTTGCAAGGCATATATGCATGTTCCTAAGAAGAAAAGGAAGAAGTTGGATACGAAAACAAAGGAAAGTATTGTTGTGGGATACAATGCACAATCAAAGGCATATAGGCTCATTGATCTAGAAACAAAGAAGGTACTAATTAGTAGAGATGTAGTGTTTGATGAAAAGAGTTGAATCAATCCACCTACACAGGCAAAAGTCCTGTAATCTTTTCAGATAGTGATGGTGAAAGTGAAAACAAAGATAGTCAAATAGGACTTCCAACACCACCACCTATAGTTCGGTGTATGCCCAAGTGGTATACAAGTACTATACGAGATGCTAACTTGAATGGAGTACCAGATACATCCACTTCAAGACCGAGGACTTGAAGGATGGCTCGAGAAAAGGTTAATATGGCCCTTATGAGTATTGTGTAAGAAACATATGAGTCCTCTATAGTAACAAAAGCCCTACAGTCTAGACCTTGGAATGATGCCATGGATGCAGAATATCAATCATTGATGAAGAATAACACTTGGCTGCTTGTTGATCTTCCACCAGGAAAGAAGTCTATTGGATGCAAATGGGTCTTTAAGACCAAATACAAAGCAAATGACAATATTAATAAGTACAACGCAAGGCTTATTGCAAAAGGATATGCTCAAAAAGAAGGCATTGACTATGAGGAGACTTTTGCTCCCACAACTAAGATAAAGACTATCAGAATGGTTTCTGCTATGGCTACATAGTTTGGATGGAAAGTCCATCAAATGGACGTAAAAAGTGCCTTTTTCAATGGAGATTTGAAAGAGGAAGTCTACATGATTCAACCTGAAGGATTTGTGGCACCTAATCAGAAACAGAAAGTGTGTAGGCTTATTAAGTCTCTCTATGGGCTAAAACAGGCTCCCCGTGTTGGTACATCAAGATTGATGAGCATCTTGTACATGGATTCAACAAGAGTCCATATGATCCTAACCTCTACCTCAAAAAGCATAAGGGAGAGGTTGTTATAGTGATTATTAATGTCGACGATCTAGTCATCACTGGCAGCGCAGTGAAGATGATCGATGCAACTAATAATGATCTCAAGCGATCATTCGATATGATAGATCTCGGGTTGCTACATTATTGTCTTGGTTTGGAGGTATGGCAGAAAGAACATTACATTTTTGTTTCACAGATGAAGTATACCACGACGTTGCTCGAGAAATTCAGGATGATGGATTGCAAGCCTATTGCAACACCTATGGAGACAAGACTTCAGTTATCTCGTTCAGATCCATCACCAGAAGTAAATGCAACTCTCTATCGGTAGTTGATTGGGAGTCTAATTTACTTGACATATACTAGGCCAGATATTAGCTATGCTGTCAGCTATCTTTCTTGGTTCATGCAGGAACCAAAGGTGACACATTGGAAAACATCAAAGCGGGTATTGAGATACATTAGAGGTACAATTGAGTATGGCTAGAGTACAAGAAAAATGATAACTTCTTGACAGGATACACGGATGCAGATCATGCAACTTCTATTGATGACAAGAAATCCACTTCTGGATTTGTGTTCTTTCTAGGATTTGGTTCGATTTCATAGGGAAGTAAGAAGCATAATTGTGTTTCTAGATCTTCCACAGAGGTAGAATATTGCGTTGTAGCAGGAGCTATATGCGAAGTGATATGGATACGTCGCATTCTTTTAGGACTTGAAATTCCATAGACTCAGCCTACAATTCTGAATTGTGACAATCAAGGTGTTCTACATCTTGTTCGCAATCCAGTGTTTCATGAGAGAACCAAACACAGAGAGGTTCAGATTCATTTCATATGCGAACATGTTCAACAACACAACATACAGCTCTAGCATTGCTCCACTCAGGATCAGTGTGCAGATGTCTTCACGAAGTCACTTGCATGTGATAAGTTTGAGGAATTCAGGAATTCTCTCTCTTCTTGTCTTCAGGGTATGATCAATTAAAGGGGGGAATGTTAGAATAATTAATTTATCTTAGCTTATTGTAATAAATGTCTCAAGGTATTACACCTTTGATTGACGTAGGTTAGATGGGGTATTTCTTATGTGTGATTAGTTTGTGAGTCAAATCTCCTACAGATTAGGAGTTCTAATCTGACTTAGTGTTGTATAAATAAGCACCTCTTGTAGTGCTTTTGTTAATGCAATTCATTCCGGCTTTCAGCCCTTCCAAAATTGCTGGCCCTCAAACAATGCCTAAACTGTTCTGCAAATGTCAATATCTCAAATGAACCTTGAAAATTTGTAAACTTTCTTCAAATGTGCAGAATTGCAGTTGTTAATGATTGAAATCATCAAAACCAACAATATAGAGATGATGTAACGGCTACAAAATTGACAAACCTGTGTTGCATTTAGCAATATATTCACTATAGACGTGGTGGGCAGCCATGTAAGGGCTGAAAACTCCCCATTAGTAGTCCCAAACTGAAAAGTACTCCTTCCCACGTCTGGACATCCTTGCAAATCCACTTGTATGTGTGTAAATGGAGTAATGCGGTCGCTAGTAATGATGAGGACAACAATATTAAAGCTGAAAATCAGATTCGTAGTTGCCACGAATGTGTTCTTGTTGACATTTGATGGAAGGATACTATCATTATCCGCTTCCCTCATATCTCGTTGATAACCCTTTGCACAAATACCCACATTTGGAGTTACTCCACCATGCTTATGCTGTGCTACTTTGATAATCATATGAACTTCTCCTTTCAATGCCTTAGAGACATTTGCATCAACTCTACTCTATTGAAGTTTTGAAAATTTGACATTAACCAAAAAATCCTCTTTAAATTCTTGCAAAACAACTGATTGTTCTAGGATACCTTTTTGTGGTTACCGTGCATGGACCAAACCTTGTCAATACTGGATGCTTTGCTGTTGCCGCTGTTGATCTGTGGTTTGCAGCTGAGATATTTGACCCCTTTGTGACTTGTTAATTGTTATAAACTCTGAATTTCTTTCAAATAGTTCATGCCTCTTTGCTTGGGAGCATAATGGGGTTTTACTGATTTGGAGAGGTGTTTCGTGGATACCCCTAGAAATTATTGGAACATCTTTTACAATTTTACATTCAACAAGCGATATCTATTCCTCCTTGACTTCATTAAGACCAACTTTTTGTTGACTATCAATTTTAGAAGTTAATGAAATATCTTTTTTTGATAAAAGATCCTTACCTTCAATTTGCATGTGGAGTTCCTTTTGCTCCTCAGTAGGGTTTTGAGGTGCGAACCTTGAATCTCTCTTCTCTTTATCTAACCACACTTCTTCATAGTGCCATTTTCCATTCCGCGACTCCATCAACTCCATAAAGTCTGTAAAAGAGATATCTGTTCGAATCTCTGCTGGAAGAGTTTTGTATAAATCAAAATTGGCCATAATATCCTTATGCAATGACCCCATGGTTCACAGGTTGGCGAAAAAATGGCTCTGATACCACTGAAATATCGTCTTTAAAAAAATTCTAAATTTTGATTTTTATTTAATTTTCCTAAAAATTTAGTCAAACCCTAATACAATATATGCAATAAATCACTGATAGCTCACAAATGTACTGTGTATTTCAGTCAATTGAAAAATACAACATAAAAAAACCAAATATTGATTTTTTACCAAACCCTAACCTGGAATCAACTTGAAATCCATAAAAATCCTTTAAACTAAGTGAAATGGCTCATCATAGTACAACATGCCCTAAAATGCTACGATGTTGCCCAGTTAAACAAAAAATGACCACGACACGGATCCGTACGGATTTGCATTTTTTTTTTTGCAACAACCCCCAAAAGTTGCAATTTGATTATTGCTGGTAGGGAAATCAAAACTAGGGCAAAAGGGGATGATGCCTAGCTAGGGCAAATCCTATGAAATTGATTTTGAAATTTTTCCTTGACCTGACAGTGTCACAACCTCTAAAAATAAATGGTGGCTCCTTACAAAACTCGATTTTCTGACTTCCTATAAATACCCTGTTGAGTTGCTCAATTGTAATCCTTGTACGGAATTACCCCTATGGATTGGATGGGTTTTGTTTTCTGATCCAGCTGCAATGAAGGTTTTCGTCCTCAAGCAAAAGTTAAAGAATTCTAGAATTCTGTCAGGAATTTGTAAAAGTGAATAATCAATCATAGTGAATAACAATTGTCCCTTTGTCCTTTTATAAAACTCACTTTCCCAATTTCAACCTATCCATAAAATAATTATAATTAATTTTTAATTAAATATTCTTTTTTTCCCCTCATGATAATAATTACTTTTTGGCCATGTATTTAATTAATGTTTTTTGGCCCACTTAATATTAAATTATTTCACTTTTTCTATCCCTTTTGCCTACGGAAAATAACAGATAGGCGAAGGTTCTAATTTTATTTAATTCGAAAAAGGGGACATTAAGATAATTGCTCACTAGGAGTTCAAAATGGAAATTAACAATATCATCACTCTCCTGAACAGAGTGGTTGGAAATCCTACGACAAAGGATTACCAAGAATGGATGTTCCAATACCGACAGATCATACACGGTAATAAGCAGTACATTAACTGGGTTGAGTTGATCAGTGATTCAATTCACAAACAACTGTGCAAAGTGCCAACAAGTCATAGATTCTATATGATGTCATATTTGGTAGATGCAGTTGCATACAAGTGGTTTTACAGTGGATTGACTGCCATTGACCAAATGTCCACTTCATGCATCTGAGTACTATCCACAATCGACACTAAAAGAGAGTGCCAAACATTTCTGAAGGGTCAATGATGCGTTCTTTCAATATATCATTCAGATTTTTGAGAAGGAACCCTACAATTTGCGCTTCTCGATCGCTGCTACCTCAAAGATAGTAAGATGGGGTGGATGTTTCATACAATTTCTCACCTTTTCCTACATTAGGGTTTGTAGGTGTGAGGCTGCCTTTTATATGCTTCCCAAGTTTGTTGACGACAAATGGGCCCTCATGGAGTTAGTGCAGCAATTGATGGAAATGCATAAGTTTTTGGTTACCAAGCATAAGTCTATTGGGGCCCACTTTCCTATGACTATTGGCATGTACACTTGTGCCACATTACATAAAGCTAAATTTGTTGAATTAGATAGGGAGCATGTCACTCTTTGGCCATTTCATTGTCACCCCTCATTTGATGCAAGGGGAATGGTAGAGAGCATTCTAAGCATTACATTTAAACATGTTCCCTACTATGAAGATTTTTGGATGGATTGTGATGATGAAAGAGAAGTTAGGTGTTGACCATTTTGGTCCTGCAGGCCAAAATCGGTCTCCTTTTCCTGTTGTTCTGACCCAGTTCATTTTTTGATTTTGCACAAGTCTTATTTTTACGGACTCTGCAGGCTGTTTTCTACGGACTCTGCAGGCTGATTTCTATGGACTTTGCAGGTTGGTTTCTACGGACTCTGCAGGCTGATTTCTACGGACTCTGCAGGCTGATTTCTATGAACTTTGCAGGAAAGAAACAAGTTCCCAACACTTAGGCAACAAAAGGACCTTTGCAACTTTTCCGAAAGGCAATTTTAGAGGCCAAACAGTCCTTGTGGAGGGCAGGAAAGCACTTAAAGGGAAGAAAGACAAAGGCAAAGAATTCCTTCGGACTTTCTGTCCGAAGGAAATTTCCGCAAGGCAAAGATAGAAGGAAAAGCAAAGGCAAAATTTCTTCGGACAAAATGTCTGAAGGAATTCCTTCGGATATTTTGTCCGAAGAAATCCTTCGCGAAGAAATCCTTCGGAAGAAAATCTCGCGGCAATAAAAAGACTCAGGCAAAATCTTCGGGCAAAAGTCTGAAGGAATTCCTTCGGACTTTTTGTCCGAATAAATTCACTCGATAGAAAGCCCGAAGGGAGAAACCCGAAGGAATTCACACGGGGAAAAAGCCGACGGAAGGGTAAGTGGAAAAAGCATAAAGGAAACATAATTTTCGGACAAACTGTCCGAAGGAATTCCTTTGGACAATTTGTCCGAAGGATGTGACTACCAGAAGGGAGCCCAAAGAGCTAAGAGAGAAAGAGACAAAAACTAACAAAAGACAAAACCAAGAAAAGACAATGCTGGGAAAAGACAAAGTTAAGAATGAACTCAGCGACCTACTGATGAAAGAGCCCAAAGAGCCAAAGAAGTAGCAGAAGATAGCCCTTGAGGGCCGAAGGAGACAGAAAAGACAAAGCCAGGAAGAGACAAAAGAGCCAAGTGCAGAAATGGACAAAACAGCCCAGGTGGCAAAGGGGAAGGAGTTACTCCAGCGGTTGGAACAGTGCCTGTCAAGTGGTCATCAAGGGGCGTGAACAGTGAACGACGCGACTTGTTTTTCTCCATTTTGCATTGATGAGCAGACAAACTGCGTAAATGCCTTTAAGGAGCGGTCTTGTTTGTAAACAAATGGCACGGCCTATGTTTTTAAACGCCTGAAGTCAAAATCGGAGCCGACATAGCATTATCTTTCATCGGCTTCCCCTTCCCAACGCTCTCAACACACGTGGGCCACTTGTCAAAGGGCGCCAAAAGTTCTGTCCAAAAAAGGCGCTTTTGTTTTCCTCTTCTCTATATATATTGTAACTTCTCATTTGAGAAAGGGATCTCTCACATTGTAAGGCGAAGCCCTGCCATTTTTCATCTGGAATCAATAGAATACGCATTTTTACCTCTATTCTGGTTGGATATATCTCCGAGTGTGTCTGAGTGTTAGTCTTGTGTTTAGTCATTGCTTCCTAATGCTTTCACAGGCTTGATACCAATACACTTGGTATAGCCAAAGCATCATTCTTGCAGGTGACAAGAAGAGCTGTATCTGGAGTGCAGAGGTAGAAGGAGGTTACTAGATAGTGTGCTTTCCTTACAGCGCCTATGGTAAGTTCCTTTTCTGTATGTTTCCATTAAAGCCTCCCTGTCAAGCTCCCTGCGGTTTGGTCCTTTTACCAGTTAAAGTGTATGGAAGTGTTCTTGTGATTCAGAGTGTGAGTGTGAGTAGATCAAACTTGTTTGGTGCATCACCCTATTAGGTTAGGTTATGTTTTTTCAGCATTCTTCTCTCTTTTCACCCCCCCAATTGTTCGCAGTAGGAAATCCAGGACCACAGAGGTACATCAAAGGGAGCTAGCCCTTATCTAGAGACTCTCCCCCTAGTTTTGCCAGACCTACAGGCAAGAGGGGAGTTTCCATTGTGATGCGTGGAAGACAGGAGCTCAGTCTCTTGTCAAGGGTGCAATCCACTGCGTCAACATTAGGTTTCCTAATTATTCTTGCTTTACAATAGAACAAGTAATTAGGTTCAACATAGTTACCTCCTTGAGGATGTAGACATAGAAGATGATGAGGAAATCATAGATCACTCCTATTTCCAGGAAAATATCAAGACGAAGCCTTTCCCTAAGTGGAGCCAACAAGAATTGACATCCTTGGAGAATTGGGCCCAAAGAGTATTGAATAGGATTCTTACTTGGCTTAAGAGTAAAGAGGTTAATGTACAAAATGTGGGGCTTCTTCCACCCCTAAGAGTTGCAGATATATCGCCTCTTGAGCCAGCGTAGTAAGAGAGAATTTTTTTTTACAACATCTTCTAGTGCCACAGTTTCTTAACAGGTGGCAATGACAAATATCTGGAACTTTGGAGTGCCTAGGGTATTGAGAATTTCCTCGAGTAGAAATTTTTAGAAAGGCTTGCTACAACCATTGAAAATCACATCAACACGGAGTCCTCGGAGATACAAAGATTTTGACTGTCTTTTCTCGAAATCCATTTTCGTGGGAGAAAATGGTGACAGGGTGGAACTCTGGAGGCCCGCTAGAATTGGAGCTGAGTGGAAACCATGAAGTAAATGACTTATGTGCTGGTCCTTTTAAAAACTTTTGGTGGAAGAATTGGGGCGCTTTGGCACTGATCTTCCTGTTCACGTGCGCATGTGCCGCTAGTTCATGCGGCAGGGTCCGTTTGACTTGGCGTGCGTGGCAGATGCGAAGCCATGTCTGTGTTTTACTGCAAACACGACTTTGTGTCCGTTGTGTCCAGAGGGTTGGGCGGGCCCGACCACGGGGATGCGACTTGTGTGAAAGTGTGAACCGGGGCTCCGAGACGTGTCCTTGTTTCCTACGCACCTAGGAGGTAAGGCAAGCTCTACCTCTTGGGTGTGCGAGGTGAGGATATGTGGCTTGCTATTTTTTTGAAACTACAAACTTGATTGAGACATTTTTCAAATTTTTATTTTTAGGACACCAACTTTTTGACTTTACTGAGACTTGACAAATTTTGCAACTTCGACCCAACTCGATTTCCTAGTCGTTACCATGAGTTGGGAAAATTTTGACTTGACAAATTTTGGGAACAACAAACTTCAGATTTGATAGGGAGGTGGTTTTAAAGAATAAATTTTGGAACAAAATTGATAGGGTGCTCAAAATTGTTGGCAAAGGTAAAATGATTTTTGTTGGCAAACAAATCTCTATCAAGTCTTTTCGCCATTGGCTCGCCACCTTGCTTGAAATTTGACCAAACAAACCACGAAAGGTGGAGGGGAGCCATTGGTGGTGGTTGGGATTAGACAACCCAAGTTTATTATGCATGTAAAACCACATCTCTTTTGCCGACGCACCACTGCATCTAGAGGAGCCCTTCTTTGTCTTCTCGAGACCCAAATCATATTGAAATCGTCACATAAGATCCATTGGTATTGGGTAGTGTGTCAATAATACACCACCAAAACTGCTATCCTTTTAACAACATCATTAGAGGCATAGATGTTGGCAATACCAAGGGAGGGGCCATGAAATTCAAAAAGGGTCCACACTAATATGCCCCAACTAACAATATTTGGCGATAGATAAGGGGCAATAAATTTCACCACTCCATGTCCACTCTCATGATTGGACATTTGACAAACAGCTCCTGGTCAAATAGATCTAGTGGCGAAATGGAGTAAAAATCCGGAGATTTTAACCTCTTGCAACCATAAGATTTTCATTTTATCAAACCATTGAATAGTGTCCCTTACAATGATTTTTTCGGGACGCATCAATAAGACCTCGCACATTCCATGAGTACACTATCATTGGACATAATCATTGTGAATGTCCATCTTCTAGGAAGTAATAAAATAAGTGATTTTCTGCCAACACATCATCAAAGGCAAAGCCGTATGAATTCAGGCTTGGAATGACTACAAAACAAGAAAAACACAATTTGTACAAAGATCACTTTCTTAAATGTCCTCTAGACTGTTGTCAAATATAAAATAATCACAACTCATTCTTGGAAAATTCCATGAGAAAGAAAGAAAGAAGAAATTATATTAATGTCCACAAATGACCAAAAGTAGGTCAAATGGGACTCGAGGATACATCAGTTAGCAATAGTAGGTCAATGAGACAAAAGCTTGCTGGACAATTGATAAAACAATTATGAATCATTTATTTGGCCAAATTAAAGGAGAATAAAACAAACAGAATTTGTACCACATACCAATAGAATACAATTCCAGAAATGAGACCTCTTCCAATGACTACTTGCATGAAATATTACAAAGTCATTTTCAGTCTGGACAAAACAGAAGATGTTGAAATTTATGGAAATGTATTTGCTGGCGCCTTGAGGACAAGACTTTTCAAGAAGTGGGTAGGTGTTACATACCTATCATATGATAATACTAATAATTGAGCATTGTTGTGACTCTCACACATATCTGATTACACATAAAAATTCAAATGCATGTATACTGATCACACATCCATCTATTTATTATTCATTATATTATTAATTACATATCCCGTTATCATAGGGTAGAATACCTTACAATATCCAATATATTATTAATTACATGGGCTTCTAAAACCACGGAACAAGTTCTGCATGCAAGCACTCAAAAAACAACATAAGGATGAGATAATTCCATGGAACTAATTTCCTAGAAATAAACTGACCTGCTAATCCCAGACAACCTGCTCCTAAAAATATTTACTATTACATTCAAAGTTCAGGTTCTCCATGATTAATCAATGGGTTGTGTTTCCTCCCTTGAGAATTTTTTTAATCTCATGTGAGGTTTGCTCTTTTTGTTTTCAAATTGTGTGTTTGGGTAAGAGACAATTACGTCTCCAAATTTCTTTTCAATGTTCATTGTTCAGTCATCGACTCATATTTATCCCCATATGGGATCCTTTCGTTTTAACTTTTGAGTAATCATTCCAGGAACAAATGTCATGCTTTTTTCATTTGCAAACCTGAGCAATTGTTGTCAAATGTGGCATCTACTTTGTGTGAGTTGATGAACTAAAGTACTTTTCTTACTGATCAAAGGTTTTGATTTATTACTATGTCAGTTTTACCATGGGTAGCTTAAGGTAGAAATGTTGAGTCTTATTTAGAAAGTTGTTTGTTGATGACACATTCTTTAGTGAAATAATGTCTTCGTTTTGCAGGCCATTTTCAATGAACTCTGTAATATGTTGGATCCTGGGAAGCCATCCTACACACCAAAAAAAGGAAAGCCAAACATTATCATGTTTGTTGGTTTGCAGGGTAAGTCATTGATGTGTGTGGATTCTGACTAGTGAAATTAATGAATAATAATGTTCTGGTGTGATTTGAGTTGTAGCTTTGAATGCAGAAGTGAGACAGTACATAAGTTATTTGGTATGATAAGCTTTTTGTTCCTTGTACTCCTGTGCTATATCTGTTCACGGCCTTAAGGTTGTGTGGACCTATACATTTTGAGCCACAAGCATTGTTGTTTGATGATTTGATGCACGCATTGTTGTTTGATGATTCACTGCACTCAACAATCACTCCTTTTAATGAAGGGGACCAAAGGTTTGATTGCTGACAATATTTTCGTGATTTATCTGCTCATAAGATTTGTGTGCTTTGTATTTGCTTAAATTTTTCTTCATTCTCATGACATGGGATTGTTTACGCAGTGCATTTACGATTTTGTGATCAATGAGAATTTTATTTGATAATTCTTATTGAGTAGTGCATCTTGGAAAACTGTATCTTGCTTTGTTGAGACATGCAGGTTCTGGAAAGACTACTACTTGTACAAAGTATGCTCACTACTACCAAAAGAAGGGCTGGAAGCCAGCTCTTGTCTGTGCAGACACATTTAGAGCTGGTGCATTTGATCAGCTAAAACAGAATGCGACGAAGGGCAAGATTCCCTTCTATGGCAGGTGCGTTGGTTGATTCCCAGAATGTGACTTCTTTTTGTTGGAAATGTTGGGTCTATGAAATAGAAAACCAAAATGCAGCCACAACAACAATACTTTGCATGGCAACCCATATGTAGAATGTTGATAAAAACATGACCATGCAGGTATGATTATTTTAAACTATTAACTGAATCCCCAACTGAATCATGAATGTTACAAAATTGATATGCCTCTCATTTAATGAACCTAGTTCGGAATAATTGCTTTTTTCATCAAGAAATATGGAGGCAACAAAGTTTACATAACCATAGAGTTCAAAAGAAATATAACTATCCAATAATACGAGTGCTTGGGAGTCGAGGCTAGCCCCTGTCTGCATTTATATACATTTTATTCTGCCGTAAATGCTATGACCTTTCCCACTCATCCAAGTTTGTACTTGCTCTAGGGGCCCACACATCCAAGTTTGTACTTGCTTCATGGGCCCACACATTGAAGTCTGTTGCTTTTCATGTAAATCTTGAGACTTATATGCAATCTCAAGGGTAGCAATCTGCAAGATCGTTTTGTTGGAGCAATCTAGACATCATCCACTTTCAGTACCATTGTATTTTCATCAGCTTTGAGTTGATGGCAATGGTTGTGAGTGTGGGTTCTTATGGCCTCCACTTATTTCTAAGCAATCTCAGGAGTAAAGATTGCCTAATTTTGCAATAAGGCATGATGCATACTAGGGTTCTCGTGTTTCCTGTTTGCTAAAATTGATTCCCTCGCCTACATTTCATTAGGATTTTCCTCTTCATGACATCAGCAATTATCCATTGTAATTCCAAGGTGTTTCTTCATAGATGTACTCTTCCATCTCAAACACCACTAGTTGAAGTGTCTGAGCTTTGGTGATGCGCTCACCCTTTTAAGATATATATTTTATTTATAGGACAAATTCTTCATTAGGCTAGATGATGAGATGGAGGAGGTTTCAACCAAAGATGAAAATCGAAATATTGGCACCATTTATTGTAACTCCAAGGTTTTCCTTTGATTTTTGCTTCTCAAGCACCACTAGGACATGTTTGAGCTTTGATGATTCCATAACCCTTTTAAGATGTCGTTGTTTTCAATAGAATGGCTAATTTTGCTACGCCCTTAACCTATAGTATGTCTAGGGATATGTGTGGCCTACATAAGCTTTTACCTTATCTTGTCACATTTCTCTATGCGCTCATATTCGTAGTAGGGTCGGTCTATGGAGTAATTATGGCTTAAGTAGAGTATGTATAAGAGGAAGTGGTTAGTAGTTGAAGATCATATTACGAATTTTGTTCTTATTATATGGTTGTGGAGGTTGCCCCCTTGAAGTGGCTCAGTTTTATTTATTAAGTAATCTGCTATGTTGTCAAATATTGGAGTGGATTTGCTTATTTTGGTCTTGTTATTGCGATATATTGTTGCTTATTTGCCCTTGATATTTATATTGATGTGATTTATCTGAATAATTTTATTACAAGTGGTATCAAAGCTCCGATGTGGACAAGTTTCTGTGGTGCAGTTCTTTTCAAATCTAGCACAACAGTTGTCCTGTGAATTGAAGGATTGAAAAACAGAACTTGCGATCTGGGAGGTTTTTTTTTTCTGTTAGCACAATATTGTTTGAGGTAAAAAAGACTGAAATTTTTTTCGCATCCTTGTGCAAAATATTAGTCATTGGATTCGTCTCAGTGAGATGATTGCAATGGCATCCATCTCTGGTAAACTTTTTTCTAGAGCCAAACCCCAAAACCCTACATGCTAACCCTAAATTCCCAAACCTTACGCCTTAGAGTTTGTGCATGGCAGGGGTCATGGAAAAGGGCAAGCCACTCCAGGCAAAACGCCTAGCAAGGAAGAAATGGAGTACAAAACTTTTGACTCGAGTTTCTGAGTTGCCTAACCAACTTCATGCCGATGTGCAATGTATGGCTAAAAAAGATCTGGATGGGCTCAAAGGTGAAATGGACTCAATGAAAGGATTATTGACCACTCTCAATATGACTGGCAAATTTCTCGGTGTCCTTGACTAATATACACACTATTCCACCATCCATTAACTCCTTATCCGATCACTCATGATCTCCCAGCCAGAACAATCATAATCCAAATTCAAGTTCGCAGAACATGCTACCAAAAGTTGATGTGCACGAGTTCGATGGTAAGAATCTGATCACCTTGATCATTCAAAGGGAAATTTTTTCATACTTCATACCTCATGTGCACGAAAGGTGGTCATGGCATCTTTGTATTTGGAATCAGAGCAGTTCATTTGGTATAGATGGTTATGCACTCAAAAGAAAAAGAAGGGCTTTACGGTGACTTGGTCATTGTTCATGGATGGGTTGTAGATGTACTAACAGAACAGTGTAACAAAGAACTACTTTAACTAGTTAGCAAAGTTGTGACAAACAGGGGCTGTCAAGGATTATATTCAACAGTCCCAGACTCTACCCTTACGCGTGGATGACATCACAAAGGACAATCTGATTGACATGTTCTTGGGTAGGCTCAAGGATATCAACCAACTCGATGTTCACATGTTTAGTCCAAGTTTAGTATCAGATTCCATGGTCTTCGCGCACAATGTAGAGGAAAGAGATTTGGTCAAATGACGGACATTTACGATTGACACAGAGCACATTATTCTAGCACAAGCATTCCTTTAGCCTATTAGATTGACTCCCAAAAAATTGAAGAGAAATGTGCCAAAGGGTTATGTGTCAACTGTGACAACAAATACAATAAATGGCATAAATGTGTTGAGAAGATTGTTCTCTACGTTGAAGGTGCCAATGAAGAAGAAGAGGTTGAGGAAGTAACATACAAGGGGAAGGATGAGTCAGAGGAGGAATCAAAAGATACCCAACCAACTATGTCATGCCATGCCCTTTCAGATATTAGCACTCCACAAACCCTCAAGGTCATGGGTTTCTTCAAGAAACAAAAGGTAACAGTGCTGATTGAATCGGGGAGTACACAACTTTATCAACAATAAGTTGGTGGGAAACTTGAACTCTTTTATTTATTCAGATCCATAATTATAAGTCATGATTGCATATGGCCTTGGGCACGATAGAGATGAATTTCCAATAGTTGTTCTTGTGCTTTCATTCAGAAGGCAAGACATATGAATTGTGTGGACTACGGGCAAAGTCTCCATAGCTGGTTAGTTCTCATCTGATGCAAAATATTCTAAAAAAGGGATAGAAGGATTTGTAACACAATTGATTTCGTTAGAAGTACAACCAACAAAGATGTCTACACACCCTGAGCTACATAAGATTGTTGATAACCACTGAGCTATTTTTGGAGTAATGCCCAAAGGACTAATGCCAACAAGGGAACATGATCGTGCCATTTGATTGCTCCTAGGTACTCAACTGCCAAACATCAAATCATATAGGTACCCATATGTCTAGAAGAGTGAGATTGAAAAGATTGTACTCGAAATATTGGAGGCAGCTATTATCAGACATAGCCAAAATGCATATTCATTCTTTGTGGGCTAAGAAGGATGATGTCTGGAGGATGTACCTGGATTATAGAGCACTTAACAAGGACACCATCAAAGATAAACTCCCTATTCTGGTTATTGATGATTTGTTAGATGAGTTACATGGTGTTGTCTATTTTACAAAATTGGATCTTCGTTCTAGTTATCATCAAACTGGGATTATATATATATATATATATATATGAGAAAACTTTCAGAATTTCTGAAGGCCATTATGAGTTTTTTGGTAATGCCTTTTGGTTTCACAAAGACACCATCTACTTTTTAGAGTTTGATGAACATTGTCTCCAGACCTTTTTTGAAGAAATTTGTTTTAGTATTTTATTATGATATGTTAATATAAAGTAAGAGATTGGAAGAACACTTGCATCATGTGAAGAAGGTACTGATAATTCTAGAACAACATCAACTTTATGCAAAGTCTTCCAAGTGTGGTTTTGGAGTATAAGAGGTGGAGTACTTAGGTCACATTGTTTCGTAGGAAGGTGTCAGAGTAGACCCCGACAAGATCAAGTCCATGATAGAATGACAAGTTCCAAAAACCCTTAAGAACCTCCAAGGCTTTTTGGGGCTAATAGGTTATTATCTGTTATGCCCCCTTTTTGGAATTAACCATAGTTCCACGGCGTTTTGGGGACGGGGGGACGCGTTTTCGGGATGGGGGGATGGGGGGCCTAAGTTTGGGGATGGCGGCCGGGGGGGGGGGGCGGGCGGGGGCGGCAGGGGAGCGGTGCTGAAATACATATAGTACTTGAAAAATTAGTTATAAAAAGATGTATAAAGATTAAGTATCTCTATATTGCATTGAACATCAACAATTTAACATTGTGATTTAATCATTTAAGTTTCAAGTGTGATCTAGTGAACAATGAATATTAAAAATTTAACATTGAACATTAAACAACAAACATTGATAATTGAACATTGAATTTTCAAAATTTCATAATGATGATTCATGATTACAATCAAGTATCAACAATGTTCAAAAACAAAATACAATAGTGAAATACTAAAAGTAAATAGTAATTTTTTTTGTTAAACTCACCAATGGACCTCTATTCTTTTTCCACTCTGTAGTTTCTATGGCAACCTTGGAAAAAAAAACTAGACAAAAAACATGAAATGCACTTACCCTGAAAGCTAGTGTTCATACTAATTTTCATATTCACGAGAGCTCCAGATTAAAAAATTACAAGTAAATACAAATGACTCAATGGCTAATCATCCCCAATGTGGAACTCTTCATCACTAGAACTGCTAGACTCCACACGCTCAAGCTCCTCCAAGCTAATACCAACCAGCCCTGTCTGTGTAGCATCATCATCAATCTGTGTTGGCTCCTTTGGCTCTACATTTCATTTGGCTATTGGACTTTCCTTGTACGCAAGTGTGTTGCGGTCAATGAGATGCAAGGCACTATGTAGTATGCACAACCACGAGCTTCTCTACCCTCTTAGAGGTAAGCCTGTTCCTCTTCATGGAGTGAATCCATCTATAAGTAGACCAATTTCTCTCAGCAGCAGAAGAACTAGAAACCTGGGACAACAAATGAAAGGCTTTTGGGAGGCCTTGGGGGGTGGGTCCCACTAGCAATTAGGGTTAGGGTAGAAAGCATAAAAATCTATTTTTTTTTTAAATTTGAAAAAAAAAACACTTTGACTTTGTCTTGCATGGGGGGCGCCTGGACGTCTCTTGGACGTCCAAGGGACGCTGAGAAGTCCCCTAGACGTCCAGGGGATGTCCAGAAGTCTCAGGACGTTCCCTTTCAGAGGGAGACGTCCCCGAGATGGCAATGGAACTTGGCAAAGGTGGTGGGACGATCGGGGGACGTGTCCCCGTGGAACTATTGAATTAACTGATTGGAGGACCTGTTGACCAGTTTGGTCCTACAGGCCAAAATCGGTCCCCCCTTTTCCCCTGCTGTTCTGAGCCAGTACATTTTTGATTTTGCACAAGTCTTGGAAGTTTCTACGAACTCTGCAGGCATTTCTACGGACTCTGCAGGGGTTTCTACGGACTTTGCAGGCATTTCTATGGACTCTGCAGGTGTTTTTCTACGGACTCTGCAGGTGTTTCTACGGACTCTGCAGGGGTTTCTACGGACTCTGCAGGCATTTCTCTACGAACTCTGCAGGAAGACGAGTTCCCGACACTTAGGCGCAAAATGAACCATTCCAAGTGCCCTTGCGGAGGGTAGTTCCGGACTCAAGTGCCCTTGCAGAGGGTAGTTCTGAACTCAAGTGCCCTTGCGGAGGGCAGGGAACATTTGCAAAGAGGCCACAGAGAAAGCCGAAAAGGTAAGTTTCCTTCGGAAATTGCTTAAGGCAAAGAAGAGAATTTCTTCGGACAAAATGTCCAAAGGAATTCCTTCTGACTTTTTCTTTGGAGGAAAATCCCGCTGCGGAAAAGACAAGGCAAAAGACATAAGCGAATTTCTTTCAGACTTTTGTGCGAAGGAATTCCTTCGGACAAAAATTCCGAAGAAATTCGGGAGAAGCCGCGAGCCAAAAAGCCCGGGGAAAAAAGTCCGAAGAAGTGAGCAAGGCAATTCTTGCGGACTTTTTGTCTGCGGGAAAAGTAGCCGAGAGAAAATCCGCGGGAAAAGTGGCCGAGTGAAAAGACCCGGGGAAATAGTGGAGAAAGCCAAGGAAGAGATCCTTCGGACAAAATGTTCGAAGGATTTCAAGACCAAGGGAGCCGAAGGACCTCGAAGGGTAGGTGCCCTTGCGGGGGACTCCCGGCCAAAATGAAGGACACTTCTCCAAAGCCAAATGGTCATCTTCCCTTCGGGAGGGTCCAAAGCAAAAGCCCGAAGGAAAGGCGGCAGAGGAAAGCCGAAGAAATGGAAAAGGTCGAAAGAATTCCAAGGGGTGACGGGCCCAAAGACGTCAAAATCAAGCACGGCGAACTAGCCGTTGGAAGTTCAAATGCGATGACGGGTGCGCAAACGTCAAATTTAAGGCTCGTGAAATCGCCGTTGATTTTGAAAAGCTTAAAGAATAGCCCAAGGAACTCAACGACCCGCCAAGAAGATAGCCTCGAGGGCCGAATGAGCCAGAAAGAGACAAAACCAGAGAGAGACAAAGTGCAAAAATGGACAGTCCAGGTGGCAAAGAGAGGTGTCGACTCAAGGATTTACTCTTGCAGTTGGAACAATGCTTTCCAAGTGGTCATCAAACGGCACAAACAGTAAGGGGCACGACCTATTTTATCCACTTTACATTAATGCGCAGACAAACTGCGTGATATCTGGAAAGAGCAGTCTTGTTTGCAAAAAAAGGGGCACGACTTGTGCTTTCACATTAATGTTTGAATGCTAAAGTCAAGACCAGCGATTACGCAGCATGGTTCTAGCATGCCTCTTCTAGAAGAATGACATCAGCAATAGTGACTTCCTCTTCTCGATGCTCTCAACGCACATGGGCCAGCTTGTCAAAGAGCGCCAAAGTCTTTTCCAAAGCAGCGCCTTTACTTCTTCTCCTCTTTCTATATATTGTAAACTTCTCATTTGAGAAAAAGATCTATTAGCCCGTAAGGCAAAGCTCTACCCAAAAATATTTGGGTTTGTAAGGCAGAACTCTGCCGGATTTTACTTTGAATCAAGACTTAGCAATTTTTACCTCCATTTGAACTTGCACTCACGCATGTCTATGTTTTTCTTTTGTGTTAAGTCATTTTCTTTTATGCTTTTCACAGAACTATTCCAGCATGTCTAGTGCATTGTGAAGTTTCTTCTTCTGCAGGTCTGCCAGAAGTGTCTACAGCAGGAATATAGGCGCATGTGAATAGGCTGCCAATGTGTCTCAGAACACCTTTGATAGTTCTTCTTCCTTGTATCTGTACGGACCTCTGACTCACTGATACAGAAGAGTTTCCCACATCAGATGAAGTGTATGGGAGCTTCTTCTTGGTGAAAAGTGTATGTTTGAGCTAAGTAGATCAATTTTTTTGGTGTATCACCTTTTAGTTTAGGTTTATGTTCTGTTTTCAGCATCCTTCTCCCTTTTCAAACCCCCCTTTTTTTCATTTATTTGTTAGCAGTAGGGAATCCAGGACCTAAAAGATACATCAAAGGGAGCTAGCCCTTATCTAGAGACTCTCCCCCCAGTTTTGCCAGGCCCACAGGCAAAATGGGAGTTTCCATTGTTGCGTGTAGAAGGTAGGAGCTCGGCCTCCTGTCTAGGGTGCAATCCACTGCGTCAACAGTTTTTGGCACGCCTGGTGGGACCAACTAGGACAAGTTTTGTCCCAAGAGTTGAAGAATTTTTGGTGTGTTCTTCAACCAACCAGCGTTTGGAGGCTTTTTTATCAACACCAATGGCGACTCCGAGTTGAATCCGCTGGTTAAGCAATCCTGGTGCCATCAAGAAATCACATTTTTATATGGTTTTATCAAGCTCAGGTTGTCATGAAACCACCTCAAACTCCAGCGTTACTTCCCTCATTGTAGAAGGGTAACTAGGGGAGTTGTTTATGGTGATTCCATGAATAGCCTGAGCTTGATCGAAACATATGAAGAAATACAATGTACATGGTTCTAAGCAATGGATTATACACGCCAAAATGCGCTTTCATTTGATACAGCTCTTCCTATGCATCAGCAGACCCTTCCTAGTCTTCCTGAACTCCCTTAGATCATTAATCATGATGGAAAGCTCCTGACTTGGAAGGAAACAGTGGAATCTTGGGGCAGGAAGGAGGAGAAAGGTTTTACTCAAAACCTCGAAGAAGATGAAGCTGCTCCTACTCATCATGACGATGTTGGTGACCTCCAAGAAAGGCTCTTCCAAGAAGACATAGCCAGGAGAATTGCAGAGTTGGAATCCAAAGCGAGATTCCTCAGCCAACGTGTGATGGACATGTCTGAACACACCCCATCTACACACCTCCAAGAGAGCTATCAGGCCACACTTGATATAGATGAAGTGCTGGCCAAATGGAAAGAGGAGAATCGTTCGATTCTAGCTCAAGGACTGCCTCCTCTTCCACATGGTTTTTTCACTTTACCCTTTCTCAAGGAGGAACCTGTTTTGCAGGAGGCGAGTGAGGAAGAAAAGATCCAATCTGCAGCTTCTCAAGAGGCTATCATGAGCGAAAATGAAGAAGAAATCATCATCGATGCTCTATGTGAAGACATCATTGACAATGGAGAAGACACAGGGCATGCATACATGCAGATGTTCCAGCAATATGAGGAACGTAAACATGGTGAGCTCTCTTCCCCTTTGTTTGATGAACTTCCTTGTTGCTTCGATGAGGAGGGCGACTATGCCGAGGAGCCTATATTGGAGGAGGATCAGACGGATGTCTTTGAAAAACTAGAGACTCTGATCCTTGAGCAAGAAAAGGAGAGGCTGCTCCATCTTGAGGAAAGCCTTGAAGAAGAGAGCTTTGAACAAAAGGGTGATGTTCTGTGGGATGAGCAATCAGTTTGTGATTTCATTTCAGACATCACAACAGTCACCCTTCTTCAAGAAGGCCAAGAGGAAGCAGAGGATAAGTCTGACAAAGTCTTCAACGAGGTAGAAGGAGACGAGCCAATTCATATGCATTGCAAAGGGACCATGCACAACAAAGGGCTTATAGTGATGAGCCAACAGCGATTGATTTCTGGATAAAACGCACCAGCATGAAGGACTAGCATTCAACAAGCTTCCAAGGACAAGAAGAGTACATATATGTTGGAAGCATGTTTGACTCTGATCCACTCAGATACAAGCCAATCAAGGTGACAGGCAAGAGGAGTAGGTCACCAAGTCTCCATTCGATTCAACCACTTGTCTGGCACCATAAGTTTCCTAGCCAGGAAGGGGACTTAAGAAATTTTCACTTTGATCCAGGAGGGAGGCAAATATACCTGGTTAGCTGTATATAGTAGTTTGCGTTCAATTTTCTTACCTGCTTTCCTTAAGTGCAGTTTACACAAGTAGTGTTTTTTAGCCTTGTGTGTGTTTTCCTTTGTGTGTGGGGTAAAGGCTTCATGATTGATTCTTGGGTCTATCAAGGCGGTTGCTAACTCCTTCAAAGTTGTATCTGACTCCGTGCCCAATGGATTTTAAGGCAACTGGTTTCTAAGCATAGCAGGCATGCTTCCCTTGGGAGTCGCCAATTTGTTGACCATTTTGGTCCTATAGGCCAAAATCGGTCCCCTCTTTTCCCCTGCTGTCCTGAGCCAGTACATTTTTGATTTTGCACAAGTCTTGGAAGTTTCTACGGACTCTGGAGGAATTTCTATGGACTTTGCAGACGTTTCTACTGACTCAGCAAGTGTTTTTCTACGGACTCTGCAGGCGTGTCTTTGGACTCTGCAGGCATTTCTACGGACTCTGCAGGGGTTTTTCTACGAATTCTGCAGGCGTTTCTACGAACTTTGCAGGCATTTCTATGGACTCTGCAGGCGTTTTTCTATGGACTTTGCAGGCGTTTCTATGGACTCTGTAGGTGTTTCTACAGACTCTGCAGGCGTTTCTCTACGAACTCTGCAGGGAAGACGAGTTCCCGACACTTAGGCGCAAAATGGACCATTCCAAGTGCCCTTGCGGAGGGCAGGGAACATTTGCAAAGAGGCCACAGAGAAAGCCGAAAAGGTAAGTTTCCTTTGGAAATTGCTTAAGGCAAAGAAGAGAATTTCTTTGGACAAAATGTCCGAAGGAATTCCTTCGAACTTTTTGTCCGAAGAAATTCTTCGGAGGAAAATCCCGCTGTGGAAAAGACAAGGCAAAAGACATAAGCGAATTTCTTTTGGACTTTTGTTCGAAGGAATTCCTTCGGACAAAAAGTCCGAAGAAATTCGGGAGAAGCCGCGAGCCAAAAAGCTCTGGGAAAAAACTCCGAAGAAGCGAGCAAGGCAATTCTTGCGGACTTTTTGTCTGCGGGAAAAGTAGTAGAGAGAAAATCCGTGGGAAAAGTGGCCGAGTGAAAAGACCCGGGGAAATAAGCGGAGAAAGCGAAGGAAGAGATCCTTCGGACAAAATGTCCGAAGGATTTTAAGACCAAGGGAGCCGAAGGACCCCGACGAGCAGGTGCCCTTGCAGGGGACTCTTGACCAAAATGAAGGACACTTCTCCAAAGCCGAAGGGTCATCTTCCTTTCGGGAGGG
Source organism: Torreya grandis (assembly GCA_037957365.1). NCBI lineage: Eukaryota > Viridiplantae > Streptophyta > Pinopsida > Cupressales > Taxaceae > Torreya > Torreya grandis. The sequence goes on from JARHVA010001602.1 coordinate 2,325,235, forward strand.
TCCAAAGCAAAAACCTGAAGGAAAGGGAGCAAAAGAAAGCCGAAGAAATGGAAAAGGTCGAAAGAATTCCAAGGGGTGACGGGCCCGAAGACGTCAAAATCAAGCACGACGAACTAGCCGTTGGAAGTTCAAATGTGGTGACGGGGGCGTAGACATCAAATTTAAGGCTCGTGAAATAGCCAATGATTTTGAAAAGCTTAAAGAAGAGCCCAAGGAACTCAGCGACCCGCCAAGAAGATAGCCCCGAGGGCCGAAGGAGCCAGAAAGAGACAAAACCAGGAAGAGACAGTGCAGAAACGGACAAACAGTCCAAGTGGCAAAGAGAGGTGTCGACTCAAGGATTTACTCTTGCAGTTGGAACAGTGCTTGCCAAGTGGTCATCAAATGGCGCAAACAATAAGCGGCGTGGCCTCTTTTCTCCACTTTACATTAATGAGCAGACAAACCGCGTGATATCTGGAAAGAGCAGTCTTGTTTGCAGAAAAAGAGGCGCGGCCTGTGCTTTCACATTAATGTTTGAACGCCAAAATCAAGACCGGCGATTACGCAGCATGGTTTTAGCAGGCCTCTTCTAGAAGAATGACATCAGCAACAGTGACTTCCTCTTCCTGATGCTCTCAACGCACATGGGCCAGCTTGTTAAAGAGCGCCAAAGTCTTTTCCAAAGCAGCGCCTTTACTTCTCCTCTTTCTATATATTGTAAACTTCTCATTTGAGAAAAAGATCTATTAGCCCGTAAGGCAAAGCTCTGCCCAAAAATCTCTGGGTTTGTAAGGCAAAACTCTACCGGATTTTACCTTGAATCAAGGCTTAGCAATTTTTACCTCCATTTGAACTTGCACTCACGCATATGTCTATGTTTTTCTTTTGTGTTAAGTCATTTTCTTTTATGCTTTTCATAGAACGATTCCAGCATGTCTAGTGCATTGTGAAGTTTCTTCTTCTGCAGGTCTGCTAGAAGTGTCTACAACAGGAATATAGGCGCATGTGAATAGGCTGCCAAAGTGTGTCTCAGAACACCTTCGATAGTTCTTCCTCCCTGTATCTCTACGGACCCTTGACTCACTGATACAGAAGAGTTTCTCACATTAGATGAAGTGTATGGGAGCTTCTTCTTGGTGAAAAGTGTATGTTTGGGTTAAGTAGATCAACTTTTTTGGTGTGTCATCTTTTAGTTTAGGTTTAGGTTCTGTTTTCAGCATCCTTCTCCCTTTTCAACCCCCTTCCCCCCCTGGTCCCCCCTTTTTTCATTTATTTGTTAGCAGTAGGGAATCCAAAACCTAAAAGATACATCAAAGGGAGCTCGGCCTTCTGTCCAGGGTGCAATCCACTGCGTCAACAGGACCCATGGCCTATTTTTTATTTCGCGTAATCTAAGTGATAAAGTTAGAGAAATAAATTAATAATAGTACTTTAAGTTGTCTTAAGCCATTTTTATTTTATAACATAAAAATGACACTTATGTATTATTATTAAGAGAGTCAAAAAATAATTATTATTAAGTGGATGAAAAGTAATGTTTTATTAAAAGTATTTTTAAATACTTTTTGGATAAATTGAAAAATGGAAAGTTATAAAAGGAGTTGGGCTCAAAAGAGTCATTATTCATTCTTCATCTTTGAAAACAAAATCTTATTCCAGAGTTTGAACTTTGTGTTTGTAATATTCTTAATTGGAATATTATATGATAATTTGGATTTTCTGATAATTCTTTTTAAAATAATATTCTTATAAATATAAATATTGTACTTGAAATATATTAAATAATAAAATATAAGTCCCCAAGGGTTTTTGTCCTTGGGCTATTATAATCACAAGGGTTTTCGTCCTTGGATTGTTACAGTTTTTATCACAAGGGGTTTCGTCCTTGAGAATATTTACAGAGCATGCTACTCATAAAAGGATTAAATTATTAAATTCATATTCGATGCTCTCTTCCACATCCATGTCATATCTTTTATACCTTCCATCTTCTATGGAGAGATGTAACCATTATGAAGGGTGGCGACCTTTGGTGTTTTGGTGGGTCGGCCTTTCAATAATGATGGTTGTTTAACATATTGAGTAATTAATAAATGATTAATTAATATTGCTGAAGGTAGCGCTTGTGTAGAAGGCTGCGATCTCCTAGGAATGGTCAATGCTTCCCTTTCCTAGCCTTTGCTGTACTAATAATTGATGATACATAGGCCTGCGATTGGATTGATGAATGATGGTGATTGCTGTATTTAGCGCTGCATTTTGTAGACCTGCATTTGGGGTTGATGTCTTTGCTTGGTGTGGGTGCTTCTCCCCAACATTAGCGATCTCTATTTCCTTTGTTGCTGGCTGCAACTCCTTTTTAAATCCTGTGCTTCCTTTGACTGCAGCAACCTTTCTTTGACCGCTGCAAATTATATTTGCTGACTGTGTAATATTTGGCGCCCCTTGAAGGGCTACTATTGCATGTATTAATGATTGTTGGTTTGGTCTAATTAAGAGTAGATGGTTCCTTAAATCATAAATATTCAATTGCTTCACTTCTAATGCAACAATTTTATTTGCTGGCTGTTGATTGATGTTTGGTTGAGTATTGGTGATTGGCTGGTAAGTAAAGAGTGGAATTCAGGGATATTACAGTGTTCAATTCTTTTCATTTGAGTATGAAAACCCTTTAATATATAGGCTTGAAGGACGAAAACCCTCTAACCCATTGAGGTGATTCCATTTAGGGATCATAATTGTTCTTACTAATCAAGATTAAAATTCTGTTTCAGTGTGGCTAAAGATTGCTATCAGATTTTAGTACTTTGTGAGGGTTTGAAGTATTTACGGATTATTGCGTTGGGTTTCTTCTAGCCACAACTCTATTGAAATGTCGCAAATTAGGGAATTTTCCTAAATTTTGATTTTTTTGCAAAACCCTAGGTAAATAGTTAAATCTGATTTTTATTTCCAGCAAACCCTAGCTGCCAAATACTTTCAAAAATAACAAAAAATTATGCCAAGCTCTAAGCAACAATTGGCTTGTCCAAACAAGCAATTTATCCCTCCAAAAACAGGAAATAACCTTCAAACCCTAGATGCCTTCACGCTGGAATTCTAATAGAAATTTGTAGTTGATTTATTCAAGTGAAACCCTCATAAAATTACATAAAAAATACTGAATTAATAAGCATAATTTATCAAGAAAAATATAAGTGTATTTGGAGCCACAAGCCCTTCAAATCAATTCACCGAAGCTGAAAAATATATAAAATATTTATTGAATATTTTTAGGGCAAAGATGACCCTCAAAATATATCAAAATTTCTCACAAGACAAGTCGCCACATTGAAGAAATATTAGAATAAAATCAGAATGTGTTTTGGTCCAAAATAAGCCCCAAAACCCTACAAACCAGCTCCCCAACCAAGTTGACCTAGTTGGAAATAGTCAAATTCATCAACAAAATCCACACAACCCTCCAACGAGGGGTCTTCATCCTATGTAATCAACTCCCAAGACTCCAAACCCTAGTCGCTCCACTCCAAGTGCAATACTATTGTCTTTTTTGAATAATATGTGCAAGTACAACCTCAAGATGACGCTGCCCTAGATGAGAAATGAGGGTTGGCATCCCCACACCTTCCTTTCTTAAAGGTTTTCGTTGTCAAAGCAATGGTTCAATCGTTTTCGTGCTTAGTGACCAATATTTTTAATATCAACCTAGCATGTTTTCAAATGAAATTCTACTTTGTTTTTATACCACTTCTCCGAAGGGGCACACCCAATTGGGAGGGAAATACAAATTCAAATCATCAGGATGGTTGATTTTAAAAATGCTCATGACCCTTAAAGGGCCCCAACTTAAGTGATTCTTAAAAGATAAAGTACCTTTTACATATATTCAATCAAATTTACTTATTTCTCTTTCTCTTCTTACTTGTTCCTTAGCCCTCGGGAAATGGTTAAGGCTAAGGGTCTTCAATGATGTCTCTAACAAATGAGAGACATGACAATCCTCCGTCCAAAAATGCTTGTCCTCAAGCAATTGGAGAACCCATAGGGCTGTTCCGACCATAGATTTCATGCACAATTTGGAACTTAGTCCATCCCATGGGGAAGAACCCTCTTGGTGAAGCCTTCTTTTGCTGTTCATGAGGATTATTTGTTGTTCATGCAAGCTGAATTTGCAAAAACAGCAGTACCATATCCTCTTTCCTCTTGCCATAGAGCCCATGTACCTCAAAGCTGTCAATAAAATGATGAAATCAATGAAATTTTAAGAATTGACATTACCAAAGTGGCTGGAAAAATGCATTACAGCCATGTGATCTTCAAATATTTGGGCCTTGATTACCCTTATATGATCACCTACACCAGAAGCAAACACATTAGTCAAAAAGAAAGTTCTCCGTTGTGTTTCGTGGTGTCTTCTATGGGCTGGAAATCCTCCCCATAAGATGATTCTCCAATCCTTGGTCCTCATGCCCCTAGATCCTCCAATTTTAGAATGGGGTGCTTTGCAAAGAAATCTATGTATGATGATTAGAGGGCTGCAATTGCAACTTACAACCATGCAATTGTTCTTGGAAATCCCCTTTCTCACTTTCCTCTTGCCCCTTGGTATGTCAAACATGTATGCAACTCCAAAGGGAACAACATTGGAGTCATGTTTTACCGTAGAAAATTTGAATTTGTCATAGTAAATATGACAAAAAGAGATGTTACAACTGCCTTTCCTATTTGTTTTCTCATGCCATACCATACACTCTTCATGACCATGCCCCCAACTCTCCCAAACATGCCTCAAGCTTCCCCAAACATGTTCCCTAAGGGCTGGAAGCTCCCAAATTTCCACCAAAGCCCATAGTCCTTTCATCAAGGAGATTGCCCCTTGTAGCCTAAATTGAACTCATTGTTATCCATGAACTTGGAGGATGTCCACAAGAGCACAAACTTCATATAAAAGGAACTAGAGCTGCCAAAATAAAAACATTTGGAAAGTGATACCTTGCTGCCCCAAATGGAAAAGTCCCTTTGACCTTCATTCTTGGCGTACATAGTAGTGTGGTCACTTCTCAACAACCCCTTGATCACTCTTACATGCCATGGTAGGTTTCTCCTCCTTGTTAGGGGCTGCAGTTTGCTCCAAATTTCAACCTTTTTACCCTCAATAGGTGGCTGAACTTGCTTCATCAACTCAGAAATTTCTGAGTAATAAAATTCAGACCTTGTATATATCTTTTCGGAACTCATCATGGGCTGTAGCATGCATAAAAATTCAACATTTTTGTCCACATATAGTGGCTGGACCTGCTCTAACGACTCAGAATTTTTTGAGTACGAAAATTCAGACTTTGTAATGACATTTTCAGAATTGGTTAGGGGCTGTAATGTGTTCAAAAAATGTGAAATTTTGACCTTAATAGACAGCTGATTTGACCCCCCAAACTCACTATTCTTATAGCTCAGAAGATTCTGAAATTTCACAACCAAATCTGATTTTTGTTTATACCCTTTAATTGGGTTTTTAATACAAATGTTGGATCTGCCTTCATACCTTAGAAACAAACTCATGTAAAAATAAATTTGATGATTTTTTTTATACCTTGAAGGCTGTCCTATGACCAATTTATTGATTTCTTTGGAAGGGTAACCTTTTTCCGTCTTTGCTCCACTCAACAAGCTATGTGTGTGACCAGTTTCATTCATGGGAGTTGATTGTTCTAGCTCAAGAAAAACAACTTTCCTTGCCACCCCTATTGGAATCCCTTCATGAACCATGCTCTCCATCCTCTTGGATGTTGCCTCCTTGGGTGCCTTATCATGCAAACCATGTAGAAGGATTCATTTCTTTCGCATTCACATCAAACTTGAGCTCCACGGTTTGGTAATTTTGTGTGTACTCTCCAAGAGAGTGCAACCATTGTATACCAAGCACTAGGTTGGTCTCCCCAATACCAACCACATAGAAATTATCCTCAATGAGATGTGTTTCCATCATGATGCTCAACTTGGGGACTTTAGTGGTACAAGGGATGGTGAAGCCATCCGCCATGGTCACCCGAAAACCATTGTACTCAATAGATTACAATCTACACAAAGCAACCAATTTCTTATCAATGAAATTATGAGTAGCTCCACTATCAATGAGAATGGTGACATTCTTACCTTTCAAATTGCCTTTCACATGAAAGGGATAGTATCTAGGAGTCCCCGATAGGGAAGCAAAGGTGCCATCCAAGTCTCCTCCTCTAAGGATCTCCAAGTGCTCTTATTCATAGTTGGCTGCCCCTTCTTCACCCTCATCTTCTTCATTTGAATGCACCTCAATGTAGTGCACTTGACTTTTCCCACAACAATGGTGACTCGTTGTCCAAAGGTCTTTACAATCAAAGCACAACTTCTTCTTAATTCGTTTCTTGTCTCATAATTCCCTCTTGGTAACTCTCTTTGCTGCCCCAAACCCTGCTGGTTTGGTCTACCAAACTGCCCCAAACCATGTTGGTTTGGCCTATCAAATTGCCCCAAAGGAGCTGATCTTTGTGGTCCAAAAGTGCTGCCCCTTGGCTGTTCCCATTCATTGTCTTTTGGCTGTCCAAAAGGTTTGAAATAGTTAGTTTTTTGTGAACTAAATGGCAGAATTTTACCTTGTGATGTCGAAAACTCAAGATCAAGGGCCTTTTGAATGGCTCCTTGAAGAGAAGGGTCAAAAGCCTTGACCAAACCCTTAATAGAATCAGCCAAGCCCTCCAAGAAAAGAACCACCAATCTTCTTTCTAAAACATCTATTACCATGACTGAAAGTCTTTGAAATTCAATCACATGCTCTTTTACAGTGCCCTTTTGTTTTAATTGTGCCAACTCTTTAAAGTGTAGCTCTGGATTAGCCCTATCAAACCTTTCAATAATTCTCTTACTAAATTCTTCATAGGATGAAATGAGTTGGTGCCTTTGAGTGACCAATCCATGATACCACCATTCATGGGCAGCCCCTTCCAAGTGCAAAGTAGCAAACTGAATGGCTTCTTTTTTCATCATAGGCTTAAGGGAAAAGTATGTGTCCACCTTTTGAATCCAAGCCTTAGCTGAAGTCTTGAGAGAACCATCAAAATTAGAAAGTGAAAGCTTTCCCAATGCATGGTGAAGTCCTCCTTGGCTGTCCTTGTGCTTTTGGCCAGTCCTATTTCCACCTATTTGGCCATGCTTCCATGAAGGGAAAGTTGAAAAATCCATTTGATCCCTAAAAGGAGCTAGATAGGTCATGTATTCATCATAGTCTTTCAACAAACTATCCCTCAATGTGGGTTGTCCTTCCCCTTCCAAAATGACTTCTTGCAAAAAAATAGGCTAGTTAGGTCTACGTGTAGCTCCTCCAATCCTTTTAGAAGGCTAATTTGTGAGGTTGTGACTTCCAGAAGCATTACCATCCCCATTGGATGGTTTGTCACCCTTCATTTCCTTCATAGTGTGGACAAATTCTGCCATCATAGCAGTCATTTCTTCCTGGCCTTGTGTGTACTTGTCAAATCTTTGTTCTTCTCTGTTTTCAACCTCATCCCTTGTTGATCCAAGTGAGAGATTGTTTCTGTTTGTGGATTTTCTTCCACTTTCTTCTCACTCAGGTAATACCTTACTTCTTTGTCACCCTTTTGCAGGTATCACCTTGAAAACCCACGACTAGCCAAGATATGGCTCTGATACTACTGAAATATATTTCAAATTAGAGAATTTTCCTGAATTCTGATTTTTCCGCAAAACCCAAAGTAAATAGTCAAATCTAATTTTTATTTCCAGCAAACCTTAGCTGACAAATATTTTCAAAAATAGCACCAAATTATGCTAAGCTCTAAGCAACAATTGGCTGGTCCAAACAAGCAATTTATCCCTCCAAAACGTGAAATAACCCTCAAACCCTAGATGCCTCGAAGCTGAAATTTTAATAGAAATGTGCAGCTGATCTATTCAAGTGAAACCCTCATAAAATTGCATAAAAAATATTGAATTAATAAGCATAATTTATCAAAAAAAATTTGAGTGTATTGGGAGCCACAAGCCCTTCAAATCAATTTGCCAAAGCTGAAAAATATATAAAATATTTATTGAATATTTTTAGGGCAAAGATGACTCGAAATATGCCAAAATTTCTCAAAAGACAAGTCACTAGACTGTAGAATATTAAAATAAAATCAGAATGTGTTTTGGCCCAAAATAAGCCCTAAAACCCTACAAATTAGCTCCCCAACCAAGTCACCTTAGTTGAAAATAGTCAAATTCAGCAACAAAATCCACGCAACCCTCCAATGAGGGGTCTTTGTCTAATCCAATCAGCTTCCAAGGCTCCAAACCCTAGTTGCCCCACTCCAAGTGCAATATTTTTGTCTTTTCTAAATATTATGCACAAGTACAACCTCAAGATGAAGCTGCCTTAGATAAGAAATGAGGGTTGGCGTCTCCACTCCTTCCTTGAAGGTTTTCGTCTTCAAAGCAATGGCTCAAGCCTTTTCATGCTTAATGACCAATATTTTTAATATGTACCTAGCATGCCTTCAAATGAAATCCTCCTTTCTTTTTATACCACTTCCCCCTAGGGGCATGCCTAATTGGGAGGGAAATACAAATTCAAATCATAAGGAAGATTGCTATTTAAAATGCTTATGACCCTTAAAGAGCCTCAAATTAAGTGATTTTTAAAACATAAAGTACCTTTTACATATATTCAATCAAAATCACTTATTTAGTTTTCATTTCTTACTTGTCCCTTAGCCCCCGAGAAATGGTTAAGGTAAGTTGTGATGTCCCCATTTCCACATCACGATTAAGCAGGAATTAAAGACCTTTAGTTTATTTCTCCATCGACGAAAAGAACCATTTTGGAAAATTATATTTTATTAGTTAATTATTAATTGTCGAAATAATGATTTTTATCATAAGACAATTATTACTTAATTAATAAAATATTTGTTAAAAAGTGGTTTTTTTATCACTAAGATGCTTAAATGAATTAACTATTAATTTATTTGTCTTAAAATAGTTTTAATTATTATTTTTATTAAGGCAACTGATTAATATTATATTCGAAAAAGAGAATGTCGCATGGGAGCTAAAGCAAGGAAAAGAAAAGATGTAAAAAGTGCAAGCAATCGCTTATGATGTATTTTATCTTTCCAAGGTAGTTCGCCCTTCTTTGGAAGATACAAATACAAGGAATTAAAGACTTTGTCTATTTCTCCATAGACTAAAAGAATCATTTTGTGAAATTATATTTTATTAGTTAATTATTAATTATTAATTGTCAAAATAATGATTTTTATCATAAGACAATTATTACTTAATAAAATTTTTGTTAAAAAATGGTTTTTTATCACTAAGATGCGTAAATGAATTAATTATTAATCTATTTGCTTTAAAATAGTTTTAATTATTATTTTTATTAAGACAACTAATTAATATTATATTCGAAAAAGAGAATGTCGTATGGAAGCTAAAGCAAGGAAAAGAAAAGATGCTCTAAAAAGTGCAAGCAATGGCTTATGATGTATTTTATCTTTCCAAGGTGGTTCGTTCCTTTTTGGAAGACACAAATAGAAGGTGAAGGCTACAATGGAGGACACGCTGAATGTTGATAATTGTCCTTCATGCTTGAAGAAACTATTGGGATGCATGCCCAATAAAAGTTCGCTGTTTTGGGGTTGATCAATCTAAAAAAATTTTTTTGACACCACCTTTGCTAAGGAGATCTTGTTCTTGCCCTAGAAGTGGGGTGATTTACTTTGAGGAGTTCTTGTGAAGTTTCGTGAGGGTTTTGAGGCGCAATTTTTGCATGCTAACCTTGCATAATATTTATCCTATTTTTGCAAGTGAGCGAACCACTTGGAGACTTGGATTGAGAGTTTGGAGACCTCTTTTGGTCTATTTTATGCAAATTAAATATTTTGATTTTATTTGTTAATTTTGTGTGTGTTGGGATGAGGTTTTGGAGTAGTTTCATGAAGGATTTGAAGTCCTAAATCAATAAAAAATTAAATAATAATTTGCGGAGTTTTTATTTAATTTTTTTGACAGGTTTTGAAGACTTTTTCACTTGCAGAAGACAAGATATCGCTCTTCTACTTTTTTGTTGTTTTTCCTGCATTTAGTGAGTTGGGCGATTGGTTTGGAGGGCATTTTTTTGGCCATTTTTATGCCCAAAAAGGTTCGCTGTATTTTTTTGGTATTTCTTGGGCACTTGTGGCGATTTTTGGCCAGGGTTTGAAGTGGAAAAATATTTAGAACAACGGTATTTTTGGAATTAAATCAGAATTTTCAACGATCACAAAGTGGCATTTGAACTTCAAAAATTTGGCAAAAAATGTATTTGTTTTGTGCATTTAATTTTCTAATTATTTCTGCAAGTATTCAGTTAATTTTGGGATAAGTTATTGGCTGAAATTCATCTACAAAACCCTACTATTGTGGCATCTAGGGTTTTTAGGGCTTGATAAGGGTTTTTCAACGTATTTTGCAAGCTAGGGTTTTTTGATTTTGTTTTTAGAATTGTCAAATTTAGGGGAAAACCCCTTTTGTATGAAATCATCCCATTTGGGGACATTACATAAGGGTCTTCAATGATGTCCCTAATAAAAGAGGGACATGACCTCTGTTGTGTTGGGGTTTCTACCTTATTGGTTGTTGCATTGGAGTTTTCCCTTATACAATCTGTTACGTGAAGATTAATTCATAATTCAGGTTGTGTGGGGTTCTAGACAGCATTTAGGGCCATTATACCACCTTCAAGCTCAGCGCCATCCCTCCTTGCAGCGATATATCTATTTCCATAGATTGCTGCACCTTGTCCTTGGTGAATCGCTACTGTACCAGGGTTATTGCTACTTTGCATGGTGATTTAATTGGGAGTCTGACAAGTAAAGGTTTGCTGTTGTGAATTTACTGCTCTATTTATATTTATTCTTCAGTGTTAAAAGTGTAGACAACACATTGATTAAAGTATAACAGTTGGGTTGTTATCAGATTTTAAATTTTCGTATTGCATGCGCAATTTATTATCTCATTTCTTCATTACCAATATCTAGTATGCTTTCATCCCAAAACAATAAGGATTTCAATGAAGTTTCAAGTGGGGTTTCAATATCAATATTGCATGTAGGTTGTTTTAGTATTTGATTGATGTTCAGTATTGAAAATGATTCATGGTAAATTTCAGAGTTTATAAAATATCTAGAAAGGGACATTACACTATCGTTGGTTTGTGAAAACTTACGGTGAGTTGTATGCATCTAAATTCGTTCACTTTATTTAACGTCACTAATATTATTATTAGTCGACACTAATTCCGCTTATCTAATTTATCTCATCTAATCCTGTCCTAAAATCCTCTTTTCTAATCAGTTATTTCATATCCCCCATCAATATTTCTTCATTCACTAACTATAGTCATATCCCATTTCATTAATTCCCTTAATCATCTCCTATTTTATCTTAATCCCCACTTATTTATTATTTGAGAATTTTAAATTCTCATGGCCCACCTACTAGCCTAGTCCTAGGTTCTCCTACACTTGTAGTTTTTAATCACCTATCTAATCCCCTACCTAATCCTAATTAACCCTTAAGAGGATTCTAGAATTCTGGGTGTTCGCCTTTCTTTTATTTACCGTTTGTTCTTCTCAGAAGTGTTTTGGCTTCTGCGCTTTGTATTTGCCTTCTGCGAGCTTTGCAGTCCCATTGACCTACTTTTATGGTCACTTGTTGGACATTAATATATTTATCTTATCTTATCTATTCTCATCTTTCCTCTCTAGAAGCCTCTAAATCTAGAGGCTTCCAAGGAATTTTAAATTCCTTAGATAATCCTCCACCATAGATCTCCACAAGCCAACTTTGAATTTTAACCATTGATTCTTCCCTCCATTTTATATATAAACAAGCCATCTCTCCATGACTAAACTAACTAGAAACTAACTCATGAATTCATAAGGACTCCATGCTCACATAATCAACTAGCGACTCTCAACAATCTACTAAGTCCATGTCAATCTAAGCCTTTGCATCCATCATCGACATCCATGATCATGCCAACATAATGTCAAAATTCTGAGTCTAAGGTGATCTCAATTGTTGAAAATTTGAGCAAGGAGACAGTTGACAGTTTTGATATCATGATACAGAAAGCAGTCTGAGGACTGAACAGTTATCATTTCCATCTAGGGCAGCATGGAATTGTCATTGATGTCAAAGGTGAATGTCCTTGATGTCATTGAGTTTGAAACTGATCATGCATTAATGCCAAAGGTTGAGTTGAGCAGACTTGTGGAGTAAATCGTGTTTGTGAAGTGCTCTTACTTAGAAGAGGCAATCGGGATAAGTCAAGAAGAATGGAAAACCCAAAATAGTCTAGAAGAATTCCTTCGGAGGAATTCTTTCGAAAAGAATGGCAAGGACAAGTCTTTCGAAAAAATTGTCAAGTCCTTCTTGGGCAAGTGGACATTTTCAAAAAGTCTGAAGGGTATCTTTGAACGTTCCAAAGGGCAAGTGGACCTTTGCAAAAAGTCCGAAGGGTATCTTTTGAACGTTGCAAAGGGCATGTGGACACTTGCAAAAAAGCCAAAGGGTAGATTGCAAAAAGTCCAAAGAGTATCTTTTGAACGTTGCAAAGGGCATGTGGACACTTGCAGAAAAATCGAAGGGTAGATTACAAAAAGTCTGAAGGGTATCTTTTGAACGTTGCAAAGGGCATGTGGACACTTGCATAAAAGCCGAAGGGTAGATTGCAAAAAGTCCGAAGGTTATCTTTTGAACGTTATAAAGGGCATGTGGACACTTGCAAAAAAGTTCAAGAAATGCCTCACGGACAAAAAGTTCGAAGAAATACCGTGGACAAAAAGTCCGAAGAAATGCCTCGTGGACAGAAAGTCCGAAGAAATGCCTCGCGGACAAAAAGTCCGAAGAAATAACGCGGACAAAAAGTTTGAAGAAAAGATTTCCGAAAGACATCTATTAGAAGCCAATGATGAATTCTTTCGGAGAAATTGGAGGACACTTCATGATGAAATGAACTCGAACAAAAAGTCCGTGGAAATTGTCCCGAAGACACAAAGGCCCGCAACAATTTGCGTAAAGGAACCTTATGAAGGAATTAAGGCAAGGTTAAAAGACGAGCAAGTCTTGAAGGATCGACTTTGCAAGGAACGTTACAAGAATGCCGAAGAAAATAAGATCATGCTAACATGCCGAAGTTTAACGCTCAATTCAAAGGGTAAAGATTGAGCATATTGAGGATAATCGAAAGGAGTGGAAGCGAACCCATGATATAGAAAGCAGGGAGATGCAAAAAGGGAAAAAAAGGAGCTCGATGGTTCATGGCAAAGCAAGTATTAAAACTAATGCTGTTTTAAAAGATCAACGGCTCATGTCTGATCGGTGCATTAGATCCAATGGTGCAAAGCAAACTCAGATGATCCTCTGAGTGCACGTGCATTTGACAAGTGTCAAAAGGTTATAAGGAAAGATCCAACAAAGAGAAGAACGTGAACTTGGCACGACGAAATAATTAAAAAACTGCAATCAATGTCTTCTAACTGTCTGTAAAGGAACTGGTACTGGTGATGAATTCGATATATCTTCACGGAGCTCGAGATAATTCAATCGAAGTGATCGAGGAAGCGGCGCAGTTACGTAGAAGTGCAGATGCGAAAGATAGTAAAGGCATTTGAACGTTGCTGAAATATACCGAGCCAAAAATTTTCAACTTTTCAATTTGCAAGTTACAACCAAAGCACCCGTTAAGGTTAGCAGCTAAACCAAAACGATGCTGAAGCAAGAACTCTAACCAAGAATGCGCCGGCGAACGACGAGCATATGGTCAGAGGATCCCTACAATCTAATATACTGAAAGCACGCTCAACACCAAGTATGTGCTACTCAATCCAATATGGAAATGAGGCGACCATATGGTGGAGATAACAGAAATTACAAAACAAGGAACTCTACGTCAAGTATGTGCTACCCAATCCAAAGCGGAGTAAGGGGCTACCATATGACGGAGTGAAATTAATAACCATGCTTTAATTGAAAATACTGAAGAATGAAACTACTCCACACCCAGCATGTGCTTGCTAACCCAGAAGGGAAAGTAGCTACCATAGGGCGGAGCTCTACACCCAGAATGTGCTTGCTAACCCCAATAGGGAAAGTAGCTACCATAGGGCGGAGCTAAAAATTTAATACAATAACTTCATAAACTGAACTTTTGAAATCAGATTTGAACAATTAAAGAATGGCTGCCAGTACTACTGTCAGCTTACAAAATAAGAAGAATTTGCTCTTAGAAAGTAGAAAAACCAGCCACCTATTAAATTCTTCAGATGTTCATAACTCACACAAAATTTGCTCAATCTTCCTGATTTCTGTTGCAAAGTCTTCTCCTTAAGATGGCGCCCAAGCTAGCACCCAAGATCTGATCCAATCTGCATCCAATAATTAATACACGGATTCCAATGCAAACCCCAAGGGTGTCTTGGCTGAATGGGGCGATTTGCTCTAGAAAATAATTGCAAGCTTCAAAACTTCTGAAAATATGAGAAAAGGGGCGCCTAAGCCTAAGGAAGACCATGAAACAATGCCCAGAACCTATTTCTTTATTTTTTCCGATTTATGATTAAAAAACTAGATCTGTCATATACAGAATACCATATCTGAAACAATAATAATACCAAATAACTGATAACGAAATAACTGAAATCAATACAGAAGTAAATACAAATATCAATGACCGAATTCACCACTAGATGCTGTCTTGCAAGCATGAAATGATGCCCAAGCTAGGAGGCCTTCATTCCCCGAAGCAGTTCCAGAGCCAAAGCGGCAGCATAACAATGTCTAAAAACCAAGATACTCAAATGGTAGCCCAATGCCTTCTTTTATAGGCTTCAATTGGCATCTTCTAGAAGCTTTTCCTTAAGAGTGGCGCCCCCTTTCCATGCAATGTGGCGCCCCCCCCTTCAAGTCCCCCTCTTTTTTAAAATAACATTAAGTAATCAAGTCTAGGCCAAGGTCAACGTTAAAATATAACGTTTTTTTATTATTTTATTTTATTTTAAGTGAAATTCACTTATTCCGCCAAGACTGAAATCTGAAGCCCAAAACTGAATGAATCAACTGAAAAGGGGAAGTTAACTCCTTCGACAATCCTGCTAGCTGCCAAAAATAGAATTTACTAAAAATAGTAAATTCCTGAGAATGCTCAGAAAACTGAAACGAACATACCTCTGCGAAGCTCTTGAAAAACCCAGAAGGAATTGGCCATCAAAACTCTGATCAAAGTCATCCTAAAAAAATAGGAAACCCTCAATTGCATTTTCCGAGTAGCCTACAGATTTCCGAGAATAGGCCAACGGTCATTAGGAGATCAGATTCTAGAAGGGGTCATTACAGTTGCCATTTGAAGCATGAATCAAGACACGAAGTTAGAGTAACATTTAATGTAGATTAGAAGTGATCGAAGAAGCGACGCAGTTAAGTAGAAGTGCAGATGCCAAAAATAGTAAAGGCATTTGAACGTTGTCGTTTGAAGCATGAATTGAGACATGAAGTCAGAGTCACATTGAATGCAGATCAGAAGTGATCGAGGAAGCAACGCAGTTAAGTGCAGATGCCAAAGATAGTAAAGAGATTTGAACGTTGCCGAGTGAAGAATGAATCGAGACACAAAGTTAAAGTCACATTGAATGCAGATCAAAAGCTTGAACCGGTTAAGTACAGTTGAAGTGTGAACACTTTACAGATAGAAAACCCTAAGATGCATCTGTCTATATATGCTATGAATAGATCATTTGAATGCTGCTGTCTTTTTACTACTGCTGCGATAATTAGAGTGTTAACTGAAAATTGTTGAGTGAGGACATATGCAAACAACATAAAAAGGCAAAGAAAATAAGGTGTGTCAAAGTAGAAGATACCTAGACACAAAGAAATAAAGGCAGATAAGCCAAGAAGGCACACAACAAAGGTGCAATTACTAATTAGATTTGTAACAGAAAAGTGAACAAGATTCACTTTGAATCTCTTCTGTATTTTGAAGTTGCAGCTTCATTTCTCTGATAGGTTGGTGCCATCAGAAAAACTGAGTTGGTGCTCAGTTAGGAAGTCGACGCTTCCTTAGAGTGGGTGCTCTTGAATGTAACAAGTGAAGTTTGTTTGTGAGACTTCTTTTCTATGAGGCTGGATTATAACAGTAGCTTTTAACAGCTTTTCTCACCGTGGTTTTTCTGTTTGAGTTTCCACGTAAAAATTTGGTGTTGAGCATTCTTGTGTGTGTGTGATCTTTATTTTGTTCTTTACTTTGCATATACTTTAAGTATCTTGTTTAAAAGTTTTAAGAACAAGATTTTAGCTCATCCACTGATTCACCCCCCCTCTCAGTAGATAGTGTGTTCAACAATCAAATCTTCTTGTTTTTGTATCCGTTTAATTATGGTTTAGAGCTAGTAGCTTTAGAATTAAAGTGTTGGTTTGACTTGTGCATTCATCTAATTGCATTTGATCCTAATGGCTCTAGATCTTACTAAGGTAGTTGGACATATTGGGTTTTTGATGTAATTATGCATTCAAAATCCTCTGTGTTCAAATTTTCTACTACATTCTGGCGACCATGGTGGTTGTCAAAATGTAGCCTAAATTTTGGATTCTCTCTAAATTATTGTTTTTAACAATAAAAACTCAAAATCTAAACAACGTCAAACAAAGAGGATAAAGAGATAATCAGATTGCCATTATGAAAATTTTTACCATCATTTTACCTCTTGTAGTTCCTCTCCAAGATTGCCAAACGAATTTTTGATGCAAAATAGTTGGTCGCCAAAATGTAGTAGGAAATTTGAATTCTCTCTATATTACTATTTTTAGCATTAAAAACCCAAAATCTACACAACATCAAACATAGAGGATAAAGAGATAATCAAATTGCCATTATGAGAATTCTTACCATCATTTTACCTTTTGTAGCTCCTCTCCAAGATTGTCAAACGTATTTTTGATGCAAAATAGTTGGATGTTGGATTGCTTGACTTATGGTTGACAATGGTTTCCAATGGACTTTTGGGCTTTATAATGGCTTTGACAATGGTTATATGGATGCAAGATAGCAAGATGGCTTCAAGTTTTCATGTTCTTTTCATGGAGGGAGTTGGCTTAGTTATGTAGGAAATGGAGAGAATAATCAATGGCTAGGATATTTCCAAGGAATTTTAAATTCCCTGGAAATCTCTAGAATAGAGAATTCTAGAGGAAAAAGGGCTAAATTGGAGGAGATTTCTAGAATTCTTCAATTCTAGAAATCTCTATTAGGGTTTAGGTGTGTAGGAATAGCTAGTTAGTAGGGTGGTAGATGGGTAGGTAGAATAAGTTGTATTTTTAAATTGGCCAGTGGCTTAATAGGTAGGTTAATAGGTAAATAGGCATTGTTAATAGATTAATGAAGGGGATTAATTTGTTGTGGGGTAGAATAAGGTTTGTGGGATAGAGGAAATAGGGAATAGGATATTAGTCAATTAGCTAGGAAATATAGTTATAGGTTAAATTAACGGAATTAGTGTAATTGTTGGGGTGAACGGATTTAGGTGCATACAGTAGTATAGTAGTGCCACTCACAACTTTGTTGAAGGACTTCTTCCACTGGAATGAAACCACCACTAAGGCCTTTGAGAAATTGAAGGAAGCCATGTGCACCACTTCGATTTTAGCTACTATAGATTTTTTAAAGACTTTCATTGTTGAATGTGACGTGTCAGGTTATGGAATGTGGGCAGTACTTATGTAGGAAAGGTGTAATATCCTCAAAATTCACCCACAATGAAAATCGCAGCAGTCTCTACTTCTAACAATTGTGTAGCAGTGAAGAAGGAACAACAACGCAATCAACAGCCAGTTCAAGAACTCAACGAACACAAGGCAAATAAAATGCAGTCAACCAATGTAAGGGCAACAAATCGCAGTAATGCATGGACAATACACTTTGGTTTAAGCGTTCCTATTGAAGGAGTAATTATCATCATTAATTATTCACAATTGCTAATGTAAATTAATTTAGTCAACCTTCATTAAACGAGTAGACACCACTCTTGGGAAAGACAATGTTTGATGGAGAGGTTATGACATATTTATATTCATTCATTGAAGTGGGAAAAAGACATTCATCCAATTATGTATTAAATATATAATTTGTATAAGTAGTCGCTATACAATGGCTTTTTAGGACATAACCCCTTAATTGCGTAACCCAAATACAAGGACTGAAATCCTTGTTATCGAACCCAATGACGAAACCCCTTGTGGTGTAATTTTATAATATTTGAAATCGTATTTAGAGATAAACAATTAATCCAATTTGACTTAATTTTTTTTAGATAAATTCAATTTTGGTGGGATCTTTACCCTTATAAGCTTTTGACCGGAGCTCCAACTAGTATGGGACAGAATCAGGGGCCTAGATCTCCAAGTACACAAGTACCAAAATTACCAACAATGGCCACAATTGGTCCAAGAATACCAACGATCAGCCATAACCAAGCCAATACCAACGATCGGCCACAACCGGCCTCCAATACCATCTGAGATTTGAACCTGGGTGGTGCTTGTAGCAACCAAAACACTTTACCAACTCACCCACATCTCATCGATGTAAATTTTGGGTACATGCATTTTTATAACCGGAATGCCCAAACCAGTGGTGAATAGTATCCTTAGCCATGGACTGTGGAATGCCTCGTCGCATTGAACACATGTTTCAATCTATTTGTCGACCCCCATCGCATTGAACACCATGCTGGTTAGCCCATTGCATGTGGATACTTTTCACGAAGGTGTGCATATCTTACCCCTTGCAGGATTAGAACCTGTGACCCCTCTTTTTGGAAGCACATGTTCTTCACCATTAGGCCAACTCAGGGGCACCCAATTTGACTTTATTATTATTTAAATTATTATTTTATAAAATATTATTTTAAAAAGGAATTTCGAGAAAACTGAATTGATGTAAAGTATTCCGATTTGGAATATTACAATGGTATCAAAGTTATTTTTCTTGCCAGCTTGTGAACCATGGGGTCACTACATAAGAAAATTATGGATAGTTTCGAGTCGTACAGTGTCCTTTCAGCAGAGATTCGAAAAGAAATCTCTTTTTCAGACTTTTTGGAGTTGAAAGAGTCATGGAATGCAAATAGACACTATAGGAAGACGAGATCATGAATCATAGTTATGGCAGCTTAGAATATGAAGAGAAATTCAATTTTCAAGAGGTCTTAGTAGAAACAAACTATGATGAATATCATTCAAATTATGGACAAAAACCAGAATTATAGGCAAGCAGTATGATTAAGCAAAGTGAAAAATCCTTGGAGACTCTAGGTGCTTCACGCTCAAAAAATGAAGAGAAGACCTTTTCTCTTGGAAAGAAATTAGGGGAAACTTGTGACAAGTTTTTTGACAAACAGGTTGACAAGGAGTTACCTCTAACATAACCAAACGATGCTAGTTATATTAACTCTAGAGACTCTAATAGTGTTGGGACAACCTCGATAAAAAGAAACCTTGATGCATGTAACATGGCACCAATAATTGTAGATGAAATAAACGAATCAAAAGGCTTACCAGGTATACAAGTACCCATGCCATTTTGATTTAATTCAGATATCCATATGCTTGGAAATAAGAAGTTTGATGTTGGTCTTCTGACTAGTGATATGAGCTTGAGACTAGAAGTCTCTTACCTTATTATGACAACAAAATTTTAAGGTTTATGCTCTTCAAAGGAGCAAACATTATCCGTAACAGTGAATGGGTTATATTTGATAAAGTGCTTTATGTAAATGATGTTGAGTGAGGAATTGTTTGGAAGGAGGTTATTATAATGCTTTCAAGATATATTAATATTATACTTTTCCCTGCAGTGGTACCAAACACATTAGATTTTGCAAATTGGATTGGACGAACTCAGAAGAAAAAATATGTCACAGAAACAACGTAGAGCCCTGTGCCACTTGAACACAATCTATACTACTCATGGGAGCTCCTTAAACTGTGAGAGAAAAAGAAGACCCATTTGAAAATAGAAAGGAACGACAATATAATTACGTGAAAGATGGTCCATATGTGACACCAGAGGAAGTTGTGGCTATCTGCACCACTTCAGGGCAGTGGCTAGAATTAAGAAAGTTTTCTCCCATTCCTTTTCCACCTTTGTCATATAAGCATGATACTAAGCTATCGATACTGGCACTTGAGCGATTGAAGGAGTCTTATAGCGTTGCAGTATGATTAAATCAATGACAAAAAGAAGAGTTATGTCTTTTTGAACAAACATAGGACAATCGTCATGAGGCTTTATCACATATTAACGTCCCCTGCTTACTCAACGCTCCTTCAAAAAGGTGGGAATTGCGTTTATGGACTTACAGTTATCTGATACCTGTTTATGAGATCAAGCATTAGGAAAAAATTATAGATACATATCTCGATCAATATCTCTAGTATATAGGCAACAAACACCATCTCTATCTAAACATGGAGACGTGGCATCCAATAAAATTATACTTCTGATATTTTGCACAGACTAAAGCACTCACTGCTGTTGTTTTCTTATGTGTTGATAACAAACACATGAAAATGTTTGAGAATAGTATTAGACAGGTCCTCATGTCATTGGGATTAACAACCAAAGGAGAATTGCGGGTTCACACTCTAGTAATAGTTTATTCACATTTGTTTGGTGAAGAATTAAAATTATTAAATGAACAATCGTCAGGTTTCGACATCACCCTTTCCCATATAATACAAATAATAAGTCTTCCAACAAAGGAAATTAAAAAATCTTATGGACAGGATCGATGGGAAGAGGTAACGAAGGTTACAACTGCATTCAAATGTGCTTTAGTTGTAAATCCAACGTCCTTGGTGCAGAACTGGGGGCATGAGTTTCGAAAGTGGTTTGGAGTGGAAAGACTCACTGCCATAGTAGTACATGGAGGATTCTCAACAATTGAGGCAAAGGAATATTTCATTGATTTTCAAATTGGCAATGTGAATCCTCTTTTAATTACATCTTATGAACTATTTTGAAAACATTTTGATATAATATCATCTTCGAAACCCAGCCTTCTTGTATGTGATGAGGTACATAGACTTAAAAAATGTGTATGGAATAAGACTATTGATGCTCTATTAGCTCTGAATTGTCCTTGGATAATTTTTATTGATGGGGACTCCTGTGCAAAATCATTTAAATGAATTTAGATTGATTTTGCAAATCTGAACCTTCTTGGTCCTCTATCTGCATTCAAATGATTACACATTGAACCCATTGAACAAAGTTGTGACCATAATACAAGTATGAAGGAAGAGGATTTTGGGCAGGCAAGAACATTGGATTTAAAAACAATGATACAATTTTGTATTCTATGCCGCAACACCTCAATAAACAAGAAATATCTACCATCAAAAGCAGAGTATATTCTTTTCTGCAGAATTGGACTATCTCAGATTTCACTATATTTGGAAATTTTCAAGTTTAAGGTTGTAATAGATGTGATACAATCAGCTAATACCTCTTTTAGCATTCTGCAATTAATTTGTTTATTTCGGAAGTTGTGTAATCATCCTAAACTTGTGGATAATACTTTCTTTCAAGAAATGAGTAGTAAGCAAGCTTCTAATATTGTGGAAGATTCAATAGATACTGTTGCAAAAGGAAGATGGCACCAATAGAAATTGCAATATCCATTTCAACCTGGAGATAGCAGATCGTCAAGAAAACTTCCATGTCTAGCTTCATTTCTCTCTAGTGTTTTTCGATTATCCTCTAAACAAAGGATGGGGTGGTCAGAGTTTCCAATTCAACTCAGATTCTTGATATCATTCCGGGTCTGTGTGATCATCGATGTGGACAATGGCTACATCTATATGGAATAACAGTCACTTCTTTTAGGCAACAATTGGTTGATTATTTTAACAAGAAGTTGAGGAATGAGTTAGTATTCTTACTTTTATTTGACCCCGATTGGAATCTAGCCATTGACGAGTCCGAATATGCGAACTATGGTGGGATTAACACAATTACAACCCAATCATGTGTTGGATATGATATTATATCATTGAAGAGGAAGACATCAATTCAAACACAGGGTGAAACAGTTGGAGGAATGAATGCGAAAAATAAGAGACTCAAGTATTATATTGAAAAGTTGAGAAGAAATACGGAGAAAGAAGAAATAAAATCCTCATTTTTACTACAGTTGCTTGTGGACAAGCAATTTGAGGAAGGGAGGTCTGTAATATTCTCAAAATTCGTCCACAATCAATTGCAGCAGTCAAAATCCACTTCTAACAATTGCGCAGCAGTCAAGAAGGAATAACAATGCAATCAACAACGAGTTCAAGAACTCAACAAACACAAGGCAAATAAAACGTAGTCAGCTAATACAAGGGCAACAAATTGCAGCAATGCATGGACAATACACTTTGGTTTAAGCGTTTCTATTAAAGTAGTAATTATCATCATTAATTATTTACAATTGCTGATGTTAAATTATTTCAATCAGCGTTCATTAAACGAATAGTCACCACTCTTGGGAAAGACACAACGTTTGATGTAGAGGTTATGACATTTATATTCATTCATTGAAGTGGGAAAAAGGTTTTCATCCAATTATGTATTAAGTATATAACTTGTATAAGCAATTGCTTTACAACGGCTTTTAAGAACGTAACCCCTTAATTGCGTAACCCATATACTAGGACGAAAATCCTTGTTATTGAACCTAAGGACAAAACCCCTTGTGGAGTAATTTTGTAATATTCGAAATCTGTATTCAGAGATAAACAGTTAATTCAATTTGACTTTATTATTATTTTAAAAAAGAATTCCGAGAAAACCAATTAATGTAAAATATTCCAATTTGAAATATTACAAAAGGTGACTCATTGCATTTGAGAGTTGTCAGCGCAGGGGTAAGAATTTGCTAAAGCCTATCTATGAGAAGGAGATCATGGCTATTCTTCACGTAGTCAAACAATGGAGACCTTATCTGATGGGTAGACACTTTAAGATGAACACGAATGAGGATAGTTTAAAATCTTTTTTGGAACAAAGGTTTTCATTTGAAAAACAACAAAAATAGGTGACTAAAATGTTGGGATATGACTTTGAAATCATATATAAGAAGGGAAAAGATAATGTAGTAGCAGATGCACTATCCAGGAGGGATGAATTCACAGAGGCACTCTTATGTGCAATGTCCATATGGCAGGGAGATTTGGGTGGATGAGCAAGATCATAATGGGAGAATGACATGGATAGATAGGTTCTGATTCAAAAGCTCTAACAAGATTCTAGTGCCTCAAAACAAATTTGAGCGGAAAAGGAATGCCTTATGGTATAAAGATAGGTTCTACTCGTGCAAGAATTCTGCCCTCAAACACAAGATCTTTACAAAGTTCCATGCATATGAAATAGGTGGTATTCAAGATTTTTGAAAACTTATTATCGAGTCAAGCAAGATTTATTTTGGAAGGACTTGAGGCAGATATCCATAAATTTGTAGCTGAATGCATGGTGTGGCAGCAAAACAAGGGTGACACAATTAAGACCCTAGATCTTCTGCAACCCTTATCTATTCCTAGCCAAAGGTGGGAGGAGGTTTCCATGGATTTCATAACATGATTGCCTAGGTTGGACAGTAAAAGTGTTATCATTGTAATCTTGTGCAAATTCACAAAATGTCTATTTTTTTTGCTTTGTCATAGCTATTTGTAGCCAATACAGTAGCCGTTGGTTTTTGGATGCAGTTCAAAAGCTACATGGTATCCCTCAGATCATAGTAAGCAACCATAATCCTATCTTTTTTGGATTGATTTATTCTCATGTTTGGGTACTTAGTTGGCTCATAGCTCGTCCTATCATTCTCAATCTGATGGGCAAATAGAGGGGTAAAAAATGCCTAGAAGATTATCTTTGTTGTTTTGCATTAGATCATCGACTGCCACTAGAAAAATGGTAGTATAATACTTCCATACCTATTCCAAAATGTCTCCATTTGTGACACTGTATGGTACTGATCCCGATCGATCACCTCATCCTTAAGGGTACAACCAAATATTTGAGTTGTTGAAGAACACATTTAACACCAACAGGAGGTACTTGCTAGTCTAAGAGAGATTTTAAGAATGGCACAAAATTGAATGAAGCAACAAGCAAATCAACACAGTAGCAAGAGGCATTTCGAAGTGGGTGATTGGGCCTTTGTGTGCTTATAGACATACAAGCAAATGTCCTTGAAGCAACAAAAAAATGATAACAAACTTTCTCCCTAGTATTATGACCCTTATTCGATCCTGCATAAAATTGGTACTGTCACATACAAGCTGGAGCTATCCTAGTCTACACGCATTCATCCAATATTTCTTGTTTCTTGCTTGAAGAAGGTAATTGGATAGAGAGTTTCTGTCCAAATTGAGTTTACTAGAACTGAATGAGGAAGGCCGAGTCATTTTGGAACTTGAGGAGATCCTTTAGACACGCACTAAAAGGCTGCAAACAAGGGAGATTAAAAAGTACTTGATCAAGTGGAAGAATCTGACCATCGAGGATGCAACATGGGAGGATAAAACATCCTCGCAGCAACATCTGGAGTTATTCAACATTGAGGGCAACGTTGTTTTGAAGGGGATGGACATATTATGCCCTTGATCTATAGCGTGTCTAGGAATATTTGTGGCCAGCTTGTGGCTTACATAAGCTTTTACTCTATCACATTTCTTTATGTTCTCATATTGTTAGTAGGGTCGGTCTATGGAAGAACCATGGCTTAAGTAGAGTATATATAGGAAGTAGTAGTTAGTACGCGAGGATCATATTATGAATTCTATTCTTATTGCATAGTTGTGGAGATTGCCTTCTCGAAGTGGCTCAGTCTTATTTATTAAGTATTATTCTTTGCTATCATTTATTGGAGTGGATCTGCGTATTTTTTTTGCTATCACTGCGATATATTGTTGCTGATCTACCCCTGATATTTATATTGATGTGATTTATCTAAGTAATTTCATTACAAAATCTTCATTAGGCCAGAGGATGGGATGGAAGTTTAGCACAAGATGAAAATTGAAACAAAGGTGTTGATATCCTAGGGCATCTCCCTTTTCAAGCTTTCTCTGCGCTTCTTCCAATGTGTGAGCATGTATTACCTATTTTACATAGTAAAACTATGTTTTTTTTAATAATAAAGCATGGAATCACTTACCTATGTTAACGCTGGGATGTAGTGCACAGTTAAATGTGGAGTCCTTTTTTGCAGCTCACTTGAGTAGCCACTCCCGGCGGCCATCTTCACTGTTCAGAGTCACCTAGGATAGCACCTGGCCATGTCTGTTTTTTGTTCCTGTATTGAACATGAGCTGTATAAATGCAGGGAACTAGGCTCAAAATGATATCTCCTGTTCCATCAGTAATCTGACATGCAATGTTTGTAACCATTAGTCACCTAATCCTAGTCATAGAGTTCGCACTGAGATGATATATGATACTAAGTTGTTCTAAGTTGGATCATGAAAGTAAGTTGAATTCATTTCAATTAGACAATTAATTTCACTTACTCGTCAGAATGATTAAGGCAACTTGAAACACTCGGTATTCCTACCATGTCAGCTAAGTAGAGAAACAAAGCTGGCAGAAGACACAGAGGCATGACACAGGTGCAGAGAGGTTCAAAGGTGATCCAGATACCCTGGGACCAAAGGCAGTTGGAAATTCATGCACATTTGACAGGTTTGGCTCAAGATGAACCTGTATAGCAGGTTTGGCTTGTGATGAACAAGCACAGCAGAAAACAAGATATGCCAATAGGTTCGTACCATGCTGAACCCATTCATATAAGACAAAATAGCAGACTTATACGGATCCAAGGAAACTCAAATGCTTGGATTTCCACCCTTTCGAAGGCTAATGTTGTTTGGGATCTCTTTTTGGTTCATTTGCTGAGTTTGTGTATATGTATACCCTTTGAGGGTCATGCAATTCCTATTGGTTGACTGTTTTTGAGTTTTAGCATGCAAGTGTAGTGTAGGAGATTGTGTTGAAGTTGTACAGCAAGAAAAGATAGGAGAACATTGTTGATACTTTGCTAATGTTCTTGGATGTTTGGAGAAGGAAAATTAGCTTGCAATATTTCAAGAAGGCACAGACTTACTTTTCTGGAGGTTTCCCATACTGGGTTTCTCCAGGGTAATCTCTTGTTTTAAGCTCTGTTTTTCTGTGTGTTTCAGTTCTTTCTTGTTTTCGTTTCATGTATGTAACTACCTACAGTGAATTCCAGTACTTAGCAAATTCAATTCTAAAGCAATTTAATATTCCTTGAGAAAAATACTAAGAGCATGTATAAGCAACTAAGACTAATTATCTTATTTTATATGCATATTGGCAATTTAGCTATGGAATATCCATGCTAGTTAAGATCATAAGTTTGATAAGAGATATCAAATCCAAATGGAAATCAGAACATCGTGACCAGAAAAGTGTATAAATCTGAATAAGCAAGCCTGTATAATTAAGATGGCTAACTCAGAGGGGTACTTAGTGTTTACAAGAAATATTAGAATCTTTACTACATCATTGGTTTGCAATGTATATCCTTGTGGAATGGAATGGCAAACAAACGATTGTAGATAGGTTGTGAGTTAAAATCTGCATCTAGGCAGTTTGCTGTAAGCAATCTGTCCTGTTTGCTATGCCAGAAAGGACAGACAAGTTTGTAAATATGTCCATTGATAGTCATTCTAAAATATATCATCCTGCAATGGCTATATCTATTTATATTGGATTGAGGTGAAACAGGTATTTTGACTGCATTTAAGTTGCTATGATTGTGAATTTAACGTTTAGTCCTGGTAGTAAGCTAGCTCAAGGTTGCATTTCTGAAAGTGCACTTTCTTCTTATCTGTTTGAACATAACTATGCAGTTTATGATTGTTTTCCTCATAGAAAGAATGAGTGTGCAATAAATGAGTCTTAAAATCAACTGGATTTTGCAAGTTTAGTTAGAAATTTTGTTGGAATCCAGAGAAACTTTTTGGATTTGGACAAATTTTAAGCAGAGCAGAAGTTATGGTCAGTCAATGATTTGGCTCATAACAGAATCCTAAAATTCTATATAATATATTGTCGTTTCACCTTTTACACCCCTGAAGAGAAAATCAATGTAAGGTCTAAACACAAAGTGTTTGAACAACCGTGGTAGTGATGGAAGACTATATTGAAAGTTTCTTACAACCACGACAGTGTAAGACAAATTGATCACCCTTTTGAGCCACTCATTTGGAAAAAAGGAAATTGAGCAGCAAATCATTTGAAAAATCGTAAAAATGTAGTGTGATTTACAGCCACATAGTTTTACTGCATATTTATGTCTTAAGAATTTCCAGCATGATTGCATATTTGAAAAGTGTGCTAAGCATGTTTTTTAGGTTTTCTCTAAGGGGAACTCTGTTGAAAAATAATATGCTAAACTGTGTATATTTTGACATTATATATTTAGTTCTGTTAATATAAAAATGAATGTTTAGTAGACACAAATATCTATATTGTTGGATTTTGTGATAGACATATTCTATATCCAACATCTTCAATTTTTTAGAAATAATTTGGGCTGTGGAATTTGTAGCCAAATTCAAACCTGTTGACTTAGTCAGCAGTAGTGTCCTGGTGAATTAGTATAAGCCTAGGTGTCAAAGGATTAGTTTGTGATGATATATTTTGGCATGATTGTTACTTATTTTGTTCCTTCAAATTTACTTGATGCTGACAGCTACACAGAGACAGACCCTGTAAAAATTGCTGAAGAGGGTGTAGAAAGATTCAAGAAGGAAAACTGTGATCTCATAATTGTGGATACAAGCGGGCGGCACAAACAAGAAGCTGCACTCTTTGAGGAAATGCGGCAAGTGTCTGAAGCAACGGTAATGGCTTAATTGTAGAAACAAGTTTGTGTTCGTGAATGTCTTTGTTTCATTTGGTTTAGGTCATTTGTAAATTATTTTATTTGTTTTATGAGCTTGCAGAATCCAGACCTTGTGATATTTGTTATGGACAGTAGTATTGGACAAGCTGCATTTGATCAAGCCCAAGCGTTCAAGCAGAGTGTTTCTGTAGGAGCTGTAATTATTACTAAAATGGATGGTCATGCAAAGGGTGGCGGTGCTCTGAGTGCGTAAGTACTCTATATACTTGGTTTCTTCTAAAGAGAATGTACTTTTGCAAATAATAATGGCATTTCACATGTAGGATGCCCTTTTTCACATGATAAAGCACCTTTGTAGTTTTAAGATATGATTTTAATCTCTGATAATTGTGTTTTTCCATTTCACTCTTGTATCTAAAGTTTTGTTTGTAATAATTTGGTCTTGCTCATGGTTTGACATGGTAATCATACTTTCATGCACTAGTTTCTAAGGAAATTCTCGATGTTGTATGGTTTCAACCTAAAACTTGAAATATCAGGAAAGGTGAAATCTTTTTCCTGTATACTTTCTCGAGTTGGTTTTATAGGGAGTAATATCATTTTCTTTATTCTTTGGTTATTGTGCTTTTTGCCTCATGTTATTGGTTCTTTTTGACTTGTATCTTTGAATAGCAACTCGGACTAACCTTGATCAAATAGAGCTTAGGTCTTTGTCACAAGTTCAGTAATATTTTTGTTGACCATCTTGGTCCTACAGGCCAAAAATTGGTCTCCTTTCCATAGTGTTTTGAACCGTTAGTCTTGGATGTATCCACCTTCTGCAAATGCCCATTTTCCCTTTGAAATAAATCCTGTTCTTATAAAGGATTGATAGATCTAAAACCTGTAGGTTTCGGTTCAGTATGGAGCTTATTTCGCTTTGAGCAACTGCCTTAGACAAGCTTTTGACCAGGGAATGGGCCAGCACGAATGGGAGTCTCTTACAAAGTCCCGAAGGTCAAGTGCCCTTGCGGAGGGCAGTCAGGGGCAAACGGGACCGTTCAACAAGGTCCGAAGGGTAATTTTGACCCAAGGCGCCCTTGCGGAAGGTAGTGAACACCTTCGGGAAAGTGAACAAGGCAGAAAATGGGCAGAGTTTTCCTTCGGAGAAAGACAAGGCAAAAGATAAAAGATTCCTTCGGACTTTTCGTCTGAAGGAAATCCAAGGAAATCCAAGGAGAAAACAAAAGTTGAATTTCTTTGGGCAAAATGTCCGAAGAAATTCACAAGGCAAGGAGCCAAACGGAAGATCACCCTTCGAAAAGAAATCCGCGGCAAAATGGCAAAGGCAAATTCCATCGGACAAAAGTCCGAAGGAATTTGCCAGAAGGAAAAGCCCGACCGAAGGAAACAAGCGGCAAAACATGAAGGGAACATTTCCTTCGGACATTTTGTCCGAAGGAATTAAGAAACCAGGGCAGCCCGAAGGGCAATTGCCCTTGCGGGGGACTCTCGGCTGCCAAAAGGGGGACCTTTCTCCAAATCCCGAAGGGACACCTTCCCTTCGGGAGGGTTCAGCGACAAAGGCTGAGACAAAGGAAAAGAAAGGAGAGATATCCTTTGGAAAAAAGTCCGAAGGAACACTTCGGAAAGAAAGCCGAAGGAAAGTGAAGCTGAAGGAATTACTAAAGGGGTGACGGGCCCGCAGATGTCAAATTCAGGACGATGGAATAGCCATTGGCTTTCAAATGGTGACGGACGCGCGGACGTCAACTTTGCGGCAATGGAATAACCGTTGATCTTTAAATGATTGAGCGCGAATCTGAAGGAATTCAAAGGGCTTAAGGCCAAAAGGAAGAGACCGCCGAGAAAGGAGCCCGAAGAGCCAAAGGATTGACAGAAGACAGCCCCAAGGGCCAGGAAAAGACAAAAGATGGGAAAAGACAAAAGTCAAGAGTGAACTCAGCGACCCGCCGAGAAAAGAGCCCGAGGGGCCTAGCACAGATTTGGACAAAACAGCCTAGGTGGCAAAAGGGAAGCGTCGGCAGAAGAGTTATTACAACGGTTGGAACAGTCCCTATGAAATGGTCATTAAGGAGCGTAAACAGTGAATGGCGCGGCTTGTTTTTCCTCATTTTGCATTGATGAGCAGACAATTGCGTGAATGTCTTTAAGAAGTGGTCTTGTTTGCAGACAAAAGGGACGCAGCCCATGTTTTCACAATGACGTTTAATATAATTTAAATGTCAAAAGTCAAGACTGGCAACTGACACAGCATGTTCTTTTAGTGACTCCCTCTTCTCAATGTTTTGAACGCAGCATGAGCCACTTGTAAAAAAGGGCGTCATTCCTTTCTCTTTCTCTATATATATTGTAAACTCTCATTTGAGAAAGATATCTCTCATTTTGTAAGGTGAAGCCTTGCCAATTTTTCACCTTGAATCAATAGAATGCATTTTACCTCTATTTGGTTGGATATATCTCTGAGTGTGTCTGAGTATTAATGTTGTGTTCAGTCATTTTGCATGATGCTTTCACAAGTTTGGCACCAACATACCCGGTATAGACAAGCACCATTTCTGCAGATAACAAGAGTGCTGTATCTAGAGTGCAGAGACAGAAGAGGGTTATCAAACAGTGTGTTTTTCTACAGCGCCTGTGGTAAGTTCATTTTTTGTGTCTTCATTAAGCCTCCCTGTTAAAGCTCCCTACAGTCTGGTTTTTTCATCAGATAAAGTGTATGTATGTCCTCTTCTGGTCTGAAGTGTGAGTAAATGAGTAGATCAAACTTTTTGGTGCATCACCGTATTAGTTTAGGTTCTATTTTCAGTAATCTTTCTCTCTTTTCAACCCCCCCTTTTTATATATTAGCAGTAGTAGTGAAATAACTCAGAGATGCATCAAAGGGAGCTAGCCCTTATCTAGAGATTCTCCCCTCAGTTTTGCCAGACCCACAGGCAAGAGAGGAGTCTCCATTGTGCCACGTGGAAGACAGAAGCTCAGCGTTCTGTCAAAGGTGCAATCCATAGCGTCAACAATTTCAATAAACAATTTTTTTTGGGACTGGAGTAACATGGATGCCCATGAGGATAATTAAAGTTTACCATTCAATCATGTTAATTCAAGGGATGTTTCTACAAGCAAAAGGAAATAATTTTCCAATTACATAGAATATTTATGTTTATGTTGAAGAAGTATGAACTGTGAAATAAGTTGACCTATAACAAGGCAAGATCCAACGATAGTTTCAAGCTGACAGTTATATGCACCTACAGGTTTTTGGAACTTTTATTTGATACAAAACTTTCGAACTATGATAATGGCAAAAAATACATGGGGATGTTCATGCTATTTCCCATCGCCATATCTTTTTTAATTTGAGAATATCATACACTCTTCATATGTTTGTTTGGAGCTTGAGGAAGACTAGAGGTTTACACACACATATATATCTGTATATTTTTTGTAAGATTTCTAGTTCTGGCATAGCAATGAATAAGTTTATCCCAACGTAAGGTGAATTTTGAGAAAATTGGTCTTTTATTGGGAAATATGTGTAATGAAATTACTTAGATAGATCAAGACAATTCACAACAATGGATGTAAATATGAATATCGAAAGCTTAGCAACAACAATAGATCGCAATAATAAGAGCTGAATATAGTAGATCCACACTAAATGTTGATAGCAGAGAAAAATACTAGAAATATAAGACTAAGCCATTCAAAGGGACACCCTGCACAACCATGCAATAAGAACAAAATTTGTAATATGATCCTCAAGTACTAACCACTACCTCCTATATATACTCTACTTAGAGTATGGTTACTCCATACGCTAACCTTACTAATATTATGAAAAAATAGAGAATTGTGATATGACAAGGTAAAAGGTTATGTTAGCCATAAGTTAGCCACACATATTTCTATACATGCTATAGGTTAAGGATGTAGCATGCGCCTCCCCTTCAAAACAACTTTGTCTTCAAATAAATATTGCAGCATTGGCTTCAATCTTCTCTCTGTGAAGATGGATCCAGTAGTAAGATCTAAAACGTCAGAAATCAAATGTATTACATAGTTGACTCCAAAAGAACCTTACACATAACTACACCGTGAAGAAACTAATCTCAAAACATTGTCCTCAACGTTGACTCACTCTGGATGCTTCTGCAAGAATGCTTCATATTCCCATGTGGCATCCTTGCTAGTCAAATTCTTCCACTTGATCAAATACTCCTTAATTTCCTTATTAGTAGCCTTTTAGTGCATGACTATGCCATCCTAATCTAGCTCTAGTAACTCAATCCAAGTGAATACTCTCTGTCTACTTTTCATCTTCAAGCAGGAGACATGAAATACTAGATGTATGCATACAGACTGAGGTAACTCCAATTTGTATGCGACACCACCAATTTTATATAGGATCTGATAAGGGCCAGAATACTTAGGAGCAAGTTATTATTTTTTTGCTACTTCAAGGACGTGCTAGGATGGTTGTAGGTGCACAAACTATAATATCCCCTTTAGGGTTGAATTAGAAATATTTGAGTTTTCCAACAAACCCTAGAAATAACACCACAAACCCTAACACAACTTTTGCAAATTTTAAATTTTAAAATTTCAAACCCTAGCCATAAATTACTGAATTATGGAAATGAACATCTAGGATACAAATATCAATATTTCCAATTGAATATCCATCAAAATTACAGAATTATTACAGCCCACAATAGGACTCTCAAGTCTAATTTTTTTAATCCATTCAATAGCAAAAAAATATGATAAAAATGCCAACAATATATTGGTGCTTCCAAACAGAAGTTTTGGCTTGAATAAGCCTTGTACAATATAGTATCAAACCCCAAAGTGGGGCACTACCCTCCTAGATGCTGTTGGCTGCCTTCGAACAAGTCGCTGCGTCCGTATTGGGCTTCCAAACCACTCACAAACCAGGGGCTGCTCTTCTAGGGCATCTCAAAATCCTTCTCTAACTTCTATATTGCTACGCCCAACCTCTTGATGACCTTATCTGTTGTATTGTATTTGAAAATGATGTTAGAATACCTCAGACTGACCAAATATGCTCCTTGCAACCTCTGAATTGAAGCTGTCCTAGTTGAATGTTGGAGGGTTTCATCCTCAACTTCAGTTCCAATGAAGGGTTTCATCTCCAAAGGATGTAAGCCAAGCGTTTTCGTGCGTAAACTCATGAAATTAATTCACCAAAATAACATAATGCTTCAAAATGAACCTTCATCCTCTTTTTATAACCTTTTCCACAAAAAACTCCCTCCCAAAGTGGGGCGTTCCATTTGGAGGGAAAATTTGAATATTTAAAAGAAACATTCTTACAATTTCCCTTAATGGCTAACTTTCCCATGACTCTGAAAGGTCCCCTCTTTAAGTCAAAAATCAAAAATAGAAAAGGGGTGGCCGACATAAAGTCCATTAGACATTATTGTTTTAAATGTTTAGGAATACTTTTTATTGTAAATAATAATATTATTCTAATATCGAAAAGTGGACAATACAGTTTGCGCTTCCCAAATTTGCTTACCCTCAAACAAATGCAAGCTCACCCAAATAGCTATCTTTGTAATACTTGGATCCCAATTCATCCTTGTGGACTTGCAACTCCAAATACTTGCTTTATGAACGTAGCCTTGAGCTCCAGTGGGTCCCATATTGTTACTTTGAGTGGAAAACAAACTCGCCTGTCCCCACTCATATTTGTCATGTGTCATGATTTGTACTCTCCCTGGACATATGCAAACTATGCACTCTTTGATTCATAAGAGTCTCTTTATCAACACTCATATAGGCCGTTCTTAATCCTGCACATAGAATAAACTTGTCAATGAAAACAAAAGATCTCCACACCACTCCATCCATTTCACCATGCCTCGTAGGCATGTTGTTCAACTCTTCTCCCATGCTTGCATCGTCTTCATACTTTCCATTCGTGTGATGGACTTCCAAGGGTCCATTCTTTGCTGTCCCAAACATGGTTGTAGCTGTACTGTTGCATTTTCACTCTCATAATCAACATTGTAGTAGCTGGGCACTCCTCCATGAAAACTACAAACCACCCCTTGTTGATGTTAAGCAAAACATCCTTCTACCTTGAGATTGAAAACACTCTTATGTTTGTAAAAACAATTGTTAAGGGGCTGGTTATGCTGCAAACAATGGCAAAAGGCATAGAATGGCAGCCAACATACTCGAAGTGTGTCACCACATTCAGAAGTGTTAGTGATTTATGGATAGTGACTAAAATTGACTCAACAACCTTTACAAATAGAAAATTACTCAAGTATGCGAGTAGGATTGCTTGAACAGTTGCATACCAAATGTGGGGTTGGCTGGAAATGTGAATGACATCAGCTCTATAGCCCGGAATCATGAATTTTTTTTGCAAAAATTCATCCTCTTTGAGTTCTCCTTTACACCATGCAATTGAAAATACCTTTATGGTTCTCATACAAGTGTAGAAGTGGTTGGTATTGCTACTGG
This sequence comes from Torreya grandis, assembly GCA_037957365.1. Classification (NCBI taxonomy): domain Eukaryota; kingdom Viridiplantae; phylum Streptophyta; class Pinopsida; order Cupressales; family Taxaceae; genus Torreya; species Torreya grandis. The sequence continues at coordinate 2,359,698 of JARHVA010001602.1, forward strand.
CAGCATTAAAAAAATTGGTACACTTGCTGTCATACATGATGTTCTTCGCCAAACTCAGCCATGTGAGTGATCTAGGGGTGTGCCACAACCCTTTTTGGACCGAAATTTCAGCAATTATCTACCTGTAACTTGATTTCCACTCAACCTTTGAGAGATGGTATTCAATGTTCAACAAGGGTCTTGAGTATTGATTCTTTATCATTGTGTTAGGGTGCTTGTCATATTTGTTGACCAATTTGGTCCTACAGACCAAAATCGGTCTCCTTTTCCTCCTGTTTTGAGCCAGTTCAAATTTCGGGTTGCACAAGTCTTTCAGCAAAAGGATGAACCAGTTCAAAGAATGCAAGGCTCTTACAAAGCTCTTCGGACATTTTGTCTGAAGAAATTCACAAGGAAAGAGACCGAAAATGTTCAAGACACTTTTCCTTAAGGTTGGAAAAAGTGGTTCAACGACATGATCTTTCCAGGAGCTTTGAACTTTGAAATTTGAACTTAACAATGTTGAACCATTGAACCGTTGAACCATTGTTGGTTCAATCATTTGGTTCAAGTGTTCGGTTCAATCGGTTGGTTCAAGCAGTCGGTTCAAGCAGTCAATTGAATGAGCGCGACTCCTTGCGGGACACAGTCATGAACCATTGAACCATTGAACTCCGAAAAATGGTTCAAGTTCAGGTTAAATCGGAAGGTTCAAAGGGGCATTCGAAAGCCAAGTGCCCTTGCGGAGGGCAGTCAGGCACAAAATGGACCATTCCAGCAGGTTGCGGAGGGCAGAAAACACTTAAAGAGGAGAGGGCCGAAAGGTGAGTTTCCTTTAAAAACGAAAGACCAAGGCAAAGAATTCCTTCAGACTTTCTGTCCAAAGGAAATTCAGAGGAAAATCCCCAGGCAAAGTGAACAAGGCAAATCTTTCGGACAAAAAGTCCAAAGGAATTCCTTCGGACATTTTGTCTGAAGGAATTCACCTGAAGAAATTCACCCAAAAGAAAGCCTCTCGAAAGAAAACAAGCGGCAAAATGAAGGAAAGATTTTGTCCGAAGGAATTCCTTCGAACATTTTCACCCGAAGGAAAAGCTTGCCGAAGGAAAGTCCGAAGGGAAAAGGCCGAAGGAAAGAAAGCCAAAGAGAGCCAAAGGGGGTGATGGGCCCGTAGACGTGAAAATTGAGCATGGCGAACTAGCCGTTGGAGGTTCAAACGTCCAGTGACAGGCACGCGAACGTCAATTTCAAGGTGGTGAAATAGCCGTTGATTTTGAAATGCTTAAGGATAGGCCGCAAGTGAACTCAGCGACCCGCCAAGAAGATAGCCCCGAGTGCTCACAAAGCCAAGAAGAGACAAAAATAACAAGGAAAGATGGGAACAACCCAGGTGGCAAAAGGGAGGCATCGGCGGAGGAGTTATTCCAGCGGTTGAAACAGTCTCCGCCAAGTGGTCATCAAGGAGCGCAAACAGTAAACGACGCGGTCTATTTTTTCTCATTTTGCATTGATGAGCAGACAGCCGCGTGAATGTCTTTAAGAAGCGGTCTTGTTGGCAGACAAACGGCGCGGCCCATGCCTTCACAATAATGATTGATATAACTTAGGCGCAAAAGTCAAGATTGGCAGCTGACACATCATGTTCTTTCAACGACTTCCTCTTCCCAATGGCATTCAACGCAGCATGGGCAGCTCTTTTCAGAAGGCGCCAAAAGCCTCTTTCTTTCTATATATATTGTAAAACTCTCATTTGAGAAAGATCTATCTCTCAGCTTGTAAGACAGAGCTCTGCCAGATTTTAACTTGAATCAAGACAGCATTTTTAGCTCCATTTTGAGTTTGCACTTTCGTATATGTCTATGGCTTTGTCTTGTGTTAAGTCATTTTCCTTTATGCTTTCACAGAATGATTCCAGCATGTCTAGTGTATTGTGAGTTCTTCTTTTGCAGGTTAGCCAGAAGTGTCCCTAGAGGAGTATAGGCGCATGTGAATAGGCTGCCAAAGTGTGTCTTAGAACGCCTCTGGTAGTTCTTCCTCCTTGTATCTCCACTGACCCCAAGCTCATTGATGTAGAAGAATTTCTCGTATCAAATGAAGTGTATGTCAGCTTGTTCTTGGTGGAAAGTGTATGTTTCAAGCTAAGTAGATCAACCATTTTTGGTGCATCACCGTTTAAGTTTAGGTTCTATTTTTAGTCATCCTTTTTTTTCAGCCCCCCGCCTTTTATTCACTTTTAGCAGTAGGAAATTCAGGACCTTAGAGATGCATCAATGGGAGCTAGCCCTTATCTAGAGATTCTCCCCTCAGTTTTGCCAGGCCCACAGGCAAGAGGGGAGTCTCCATGGTGCCGCATGGAAGACAGGAGCTCAGTGTTTCTGTCGAGGGTGCAATCCACAACGTCAACAGTTTTTGGCACGCCCGGTGGGACCAACTAGTTTTTATCCAAAGAGTTGAAGAATTTTGGTGTGTTCTTCAACCAACCAGCCTTTGGAGGCTTTTTCATCAACACCAATGGCGACTCCGAGTTGAATCAGCTGGTTAAGCAGTCTTGGTGCCATCAAGAAATCACATTTTTTGTATGTATAATCCCATTGCCCAGCATCATGGGCCTTGTGTTCCTTAATATAACTTTGATCAAGCTCAGGTTGTTCATGGAATCACCTCAAGCAGCTCTCCTAGTTGCCCTTCAACAATAAGGGAAGTAGCACTGGAGTTTGAGAAGCAAGTGATGGAGATAGACAAATTGGATGAGGAATATAGATATCAGCAGGAGCTTATGTACAAGGAGTGTTTGTTTAGGCAAGCTCAGGTCTTGCAATCCATGGAGGAGGTAGCAAAATGGAAGAATCCATTCATTCAAGGCAATCAGCCTTTTGTGCCCCCTCCTATTCTAAAGAAAGCCCCCTCTTATGCACCAAATCCTTTATACCAGATAGCACATGCTCACTCTAGCTCATCTGATGTATTAATCACTCTTGCTCTTAACCCCTTGCGCCTAGCTTTCAAACATCAAAGGGCATTAGAGCAACCTCTCATCGAAATGAACCTTCTCAATTCCTTAGAATGTGAATCCTCCTTTGAAGGGAATGCCATGAACCAGCACATCTCTCTTGAAGCAGCTCTTCTTGTGCATGAGCAGACCCTTCCTGGTCTTCCTCAACCTCCTCAAGTCTATCAACATGATGTCAAGATTCCAAGTTGGAAGAGGGAATATCATGAACCAGCTCAAGACCTTGAAGAGGATAAAGTTGCTGCCTGTTCACAAGAGGAAAGTTCCAATCCCAAGGTCATGAGTTGGAAGCAAACAATGGAATCATGGGGCAAGAAGAAGGAGAAAGGTTTTGCTCAAAACCTTGAAGAAGGCGAAGCTGCTCCTACTCATCATGATAATGCTTTTTACCTCTAAGAAAGGCTCTTCCAAGAGAATATAGCCAGACAAATTGCAGAGTTGGAATCTAGAATGAGGTTCCTCAGCGAAAGTGTGATGGACGGTTCAGATCAAGCAGAAGATCCTATATTTGAACACACCCCATCTACAACCCTCCAAGAGAGTTATCAAGCCGCATCTGATATAGATGAAGTGTTGGCCAAATGGAAAGAGGAGAATCATTTGATTCTAGCTCAATGACTGCCTCCTCTTCCACATATGTTTAACCATCAACCTTCCACTTCATCCCTTCTCAAGGAGGAACCTGTTCTGTAAGAGGCAAGTGAAGAAGAGAGGATCCAATTTGCAGCTGTCCAAGAAGCTATCATGGATGACAATGAGGAAGAGATGATCTTGGACTCTTTTCTTACTTTGCGAGACTTCATGGAGGAGCATGCACAGATTCTTGATCATGTTTTGAATGATTTGTTTGAAGTCATTGGGGCAGGTTACATTCTTCTTCAAAGAGGCTATGAGCTAGCTAAGGGTGGAGAAGGCAGCATTGGGCCTCAAATAAGTATGCAAAGGGGCTGCAAGATTTCAGATTTATCTTGTCAAGAGGTTGGGGAATCTGAAGATGATATTTTTGAAGTCATCAAGGAGGATGACCATGCCATGGAACCCGAGTTGGAGGAGGATCAGGAGGACGTCTTTGAACAACTAGGGACTCTGAGATTTGAGCAAGAAGAGGATAGGCCTGTCTATCTTGAGGAAAGCTTTGAAGAAGAGAGCCTTGAGCAAGAAGGTGATGTTCTGTGGGATGAGCAATCAGTTTGTGGTTCCATTTCAAACATCACAACAGTCACCCTTCTTCAAAAAAGCCAAGATCAAGCAGAAGATGAGTTTGACACGGTTTTCAATGAGGCAGAAAGGGACAAGTCAATCCATGATGCATATCAAGGGGCTTATGGTGATGAGCCAACAGCGATTGATTTCTTGATGAGATACACCAACATGAAGAACCAGCAGGAGGCAAGCTTCCAAGAACAAGAATAATACATATATGTTGGAAGCATGTTTGCCCCTGATCCACTCGGATGCAAGCCAATCGAGGTGGCAGGCAAGAAGAGCAGGTCACCAAGTCTCCATTCCATTCAGCCACTTGTCTGGCACCATAAGTTTCTTCACTATGAAGGAGACTTAAAAAGTTTTCCCTTCGATCCAAGAGGGAGACAAATACACCTGGTTAGCTGTACATAGTAGTTTGCTTTCAGTTTTTTTTTCCCTGTTTTCTCTAAGTGCTGTTTGCACAGGTAGTGTTTTTAGCCTTGTGTGTGTTTTCCTTTGTGTTTGGGGTAAAAGCTTCATGATTGATTCTTGGATCTCTCAAGGTTGTTGCTAACTTTTTCAAGCTGCGTTCTAACCCCATGCCCAATGGACTTTGAGGCTACTGGTTTCTAAGCATAGCAGACATGCTTCCCCTGAGAATCGCCAATTTGTTGACCATTTTGGTCCTATAGGCCAAAATCGGTCTCCTTTTCTTGCTGTTCTGAGCCAGTTCAAATTTCGGGTTGCACAAGTCTTTCAGCAAAAGGATGAACCAGTTCAAAGAATGCAAGGCTCTTACAAAGCTCTTCGGACATTTTGTCTGAAGAAATTCACAAGGAAAGAGACCGAAAATGTTAAAGACACTTTTCCTTAAGGTTGGAAAAAGTGGTTCAACGTCGGGGTTCAACGACATGATCTTTCTAAGAGCTTTGAACTTTGAATTTAACAATGTTGAACCATTGAACCGTTGAACCATTGTTGGTTCAATCATTTGGTTTAATCGGTTGGTTCAATCATTTGGTTCAAGTGTTCAGTTCAATCGGTTGGTTCAAGCAGTCAGTTCAAGTGGTCAATTGAATGAGCATGACTCCTTGCGAGACACAGTGATGAACCATTGAACCGTTGAACCATTGAACTCCGAAAAAGGGTTCAGGTTCAGGTTCAATCAGAAGGTTCCAAGGGGCATTCCAAAGCCAATTGCCCTTGCGGAGGGTAATCAAGCACAAAATGGACCATTCCAACAGGTTGCGGAGGGCAGAAAATACTTAAAGAGGAGAGGGCCGAAAGGTGAGTTTCCTTCAAAAACGAAAGACCAAGGCAAAGAATTCCTTCGGACTTTTTGTCCGAAGGAAATTCGAAAGAAAATCCCACGGCAAAGTGAACAAGGCAAATATTTTGGACAAAAAGTCCGAAGGAATTCCTTCGAACATTTTGTCCGAAGAAATTCACCCGAAAGAAAACTACTCGAAAGAAAACAAGCGGCAAAATGAAGGAAAGATTTCCTTCGGACAAAATGTCCGAAGGAAAAGCCCGCCGAAGGGAAGTCCGAAGGGAAAATGCCGAAGGGAAGAAAGCCAAAGAGAGCCAAAGGGGGTGACGGGCCCGTAGACGTCAAAATTGAGCATGGTGAACTAGCCGTTGGAGGTTCAAACGTCCAGTGAAAGGTGCGTAAACATCAATTTTAAGGCGGTGAAATAACCGTTGATTTTGAAATGCTTAAGGACAGGCCGCAAGTGAACTCAGCGACCCGCCAAGAAGATAGCCCCGAGTGCTCATAAAGCCAGGAAGAGAGAAAAATAACAAGGAAATATGGGAACAACCCAGGTGGCAAAAGGGAGGCGTCGGCAGAGGAGTTATTCCAGCGGTTGAAATAGTTTCCGCCAAGTGGTCATCAAGGAGCGCAAACAGTAAACGGCGCGGCCTATTTTTCCTCATTTTGCATTGATGAGTAGATAGTCGCGTGAATGTCTTTAAGAAGCGGTCTTGTTGGCAGACAAACAACGCGGCCCATGCTTTCACAATAATGATTGATATAACTTAGGCGCAAAAGTCAAGACTGGCAGCTAACACAGCATGTTCTTTCAGCGACTTCCTCTTCCCAATGGCATTCAACACAGCATGGGCAGCTCTTTCCAGAAGGCGCCAAAAGCCTCTTTCTTTCTATATATATTGTAAAACTCTCATTTGAGAAAGATCTATTTCTCAACTTGTAAGGCAGAGCTTTGCCGGATTTTACCTTGAATCAAGACATAGCATTTTTAGCTCCATTTTGACTTTGCACTTTCGTATATGTCTATGGCTTTGTCCTGTGTTAAGTCATTTTCCTTTATGCTTTCACAGAATGATTCCAGCATGTCTAGTGTATTGTGGGTTCTTTTGCAGGTTAGCTAGAAGTGTTCCTAGAGGAGCATAGGCTGCCAATTGTGTCTTAGAACGCCTCTGGTAGTTCTTCCTCTCTGTATCTCCACGGACTCCTAGCTCACTGATGCAGAAGAATTTCTCGTATCAAATGAAGTGTATGTCAGCTTGTTCTTGGTGGAAAGTGTATGTTTCAAGCTAAGTAGATCAACCATTTTTGGTGCATCACCGTTTAAGTTTAGGTTCCGTTTTCAGTCATCCTTCTCCTTTTTCAACACCCCCCCCTTTTATTCATTTTTAGCAGTAGGAAATCCAGGACCTCAAAGATGCATCAAATGGAGCTAGCCCTTATCTAGAGATTCTCCCCTCAGTTTTGCCAGGTCCATAGGCAAGAGGGGAGTCTTCATTGTGCCGCGTGGAAGACAAGAGCTCAGCGTTTCTGTCGAGGGTGCAATCCACAGCGTCAACAATACTTCCTAGGGATCCTCATGGACCTCCCTTCAAGCCAAATGCATGTGTTAAAGAATTCATTTACAAAAATAGCATTGAACACTTTTGAAAACTTATACTTCTTGTATCTCCGTAGACTATCCGAATCCCAAACATTCATGTATAAGCAATTAGGAACCAAAATGAAAGAAGCTATGCGGCCCGTGCCACTCAAAGTGCTCTTCATTCTATCACCGTTTTCATGTTGCTGCCCATGATAACCGCAGCCTTGGCATGATGTACAAAAGAACATAAAACTTGACATATGGTCATTCTTTGTCATATGCTGCCCATGATGACAACACACCCCTAATGACATGGTAAGAAGCAACAAATTCATAACACTTTCATATCTTTGTCTGTCCTCAATTTGTTTACTTTCCCTTGCCGGGTAAAGATTGTTTGGGATATCTTCGACACCTTCCACCTTGGGATTCAGAATTACCTCATCTCTAATTCCTTTTAAATAACAAGTCATGGTTTCTCCACAGCTGCAACCATCATCATTTCTATTTTCTCCACCCTTCTTTTTAAGTACACATGATCTCTCTTTGTTCTCTTCTTCTACATGGTTCTTTAGAGCCCTATCTTCAGCTGTACTTATACACAAGTCAGCAAATAAAGCATAAATGGAATTTAGGATGCCCATTTTCTCTGCCCTTGTAATGAATTCAAGTACTCCTTGTTGGACCTAAATTCTCAGCTCTTTTTCTTCTATATTGGCTCTTTCAGAAACTCCTTCAAGTGCCTTAGTATATGTTGTCTTCACCATCTTTTCCATGTCCTTTGAAGGACAGTCATATATGGAAAACTTAGCTGCAATCTTCTTTTCATTGCACTTCTTCAACTTAGGTGCCCTTGGCATACTTCCATGCTCTTGCCCTTCAACTAATTTTCTCATATCAGACTTGCCTCTAACTTCAAATGGCTGTCTTATTGGCTGCAACTTTCTTTGTTAGCTCAATTATGCCCTTGACTTTAAGCCAATTGACTTATATTACTTGCATAATCTTCTTGAGTCTTTTCCTTTGCCAATATATTCTTTGTAATGTTCCCATCATAACTTAAACTGAAATCACAGCCTGCTGATTGTAGTATTGCGGGCAGATGTGTATCCTTCATGCCTTGGCCACTATCAAAAATTGATATCTTGTGAGACCTCTTGTTTGTTGTTCCTGGAGTTATCTTGACACGGTACTTGTATGATTGCAAAGCATTGAATGGTGCACAAACAGTCACAACGAGCAACAAAATGCCATTTGGTTGAGAATTTCCAGTCAATATGTCTAGCTTAGTCAACCTTTCTTTTTCATTTTCAGCTAACTTGTGAATATCATCCTCCTTACATGTGTGAAAGAGGTCACTGTGCATTGCTTTCATTACATTGGACTTCAGTATCAAGTGTGTCCATATATCACCCAGGTCCCATATGTCAAAGCAATTAGGAATTTGAATTGAAGTATCAGTATGCCCTTTGTTGCAAGTTGCATCCTTGACCTTATTATCCTTTTTAGCACGTTCGTGATAAGAAGAAATTTGAAATGGCATGGTGTAACACAAAAAATCTGAAATATGACTTTCTTTTTCATACCTTGGGCTGTAATCAAATAGCTTACCCTTCTCCTTAAATTCTTTTAAGTGTTGTTTTGCTTGAATAGTTATCAATTTCACCTCCTTCGCTCTCCTTAGCCAACCATCATACTGCTTTTGGGTCTTTATCACATCTTTCGTGTTGGCTTGCAAAGTAGTTGGGTTATTTTCAACCCTAAGATCCACTTTTGTTGCAGATGGTAGAATATTAAGTTCTGCCTCACATGTGTGATTTATGCCCTTATTTTCCGTTGAACTCTTAGGGCAAGTAGCCAATGGTGCTTCCTCTTGGGCTGGAACATTTCTCCCACTACCATTTTTCATGGTGGATGCCCCCATAAGTTGTTCACTAACATTTTTCAAGTCTGAATTCTCTTGTTTTTTGATTCTTTCTTTGGAATTCTTATGAGGGTTTAACTTTTCCTCTTAATTTTTTTTTTCCATCACAATTTGGGAATTCTTCTCCTCTTCCTTTCGCAACCTTCTTATGTAAGCACACAACCCACTTTTACTTTGGTGCATTGTTTTGTGTAACTTCAAGAACTCATCAAAGGAGACTAGAGACTTAAGATGATCAACCATCCCTTGATACCCATCAAGAATTTTGGTGGCCTCAAAATTGTACCTTTCTTTGTCTGTTTATATTTTTATCCCCACCTTTTGAATTGGATCTATGTGTTCCTCCTTTTGTAAAAACTTAGGTTGCCAATCCATTTTAGACAATTCAAACTCCATCGCTGATGGGTGTCGTTTATCCCTTCATTTAACGAATTTTTCTATTGATGTCATTCAAATCAGAGGTGGCGTCCAAAGGTATTTGCAGTAAGGTTTATGGTTGTAGGCTTACAGGAATGGTTTGGGGGGTGTTGATCTTTTGAGTGTCTTATCCTAATCTAATCTGGAAAAGGCTTGTTTATGCAATAAGGAAGCACACATACATAATTGAAACACTCTGTACAGGAAATGAAAGTAATCTAACTTGCTGAAAGGTAAGCACGCTACTGAAATAAAAACACACTGCTGAAAGGTAAACACACTGTTTGTAGAACTGAAATTAATCTGAAAACTAAAGGTAATTTTCTGCTTGTTTTAAGATTGAACACACTTATAATTGCTAAAACTGTAAACACACTGAAAACATAAAATACCTTTCAACAATGTATTTTATTTCAGCAAGTTAGATTACTTTCATTTTTAGCACAGAGTGTTTCAATTCTGTATGTGTGCTTCCTTATTGTATAAGTAAGTCTTTTCCAGAGTATATTAGATTATGATAAGACACTCAGAAGATCAATACCCCCCAAACCATTTTTGTAACCCTACAACTATAAAACTTACTGCAGATAGCTTTTGGCATTGCCCTTGATTTGAATGACATCAACAAAACAGTTGGTTAAATGAAGAGATAAACAACACATCATTTTTGGCGCCGTTGCCGAGAACAATTAAGTGTTAGTAAGGTAAACCTTATTGGTCTATAGTAAAATAACAAAAACATTTGAAAAAACAAAAAACAAGAAAAAAATAAAAAATAAATTCCTTAGATTTTATGAACCGACCTAGAGACGCCAAATTACTGTTCATCTCCAAAGATCTCGAGTGACCAGAGGTGGAAAAAATAAATTATTTGACCGAGAGATCTGAAAGTGTGAGAACACTTAAATCACATTTAGATAATCCTTTTGATTTTTCTCTAGAATTAGGGTCATCCTAACAAATAAACCCTGTAGAAAGAATCACATTTGGGAGATCTCCTATAGGAAGAATTGACCCTGAGGACTCTCTGTCTGGAATAGTAGGTCTTGGACCACAATCTCTGCAAAACCAAGAGGAAGCAATAAATTGGATCTCTAACAAAGGTTGGGAAGAAGAAGAAGAAACCATGGCTGATAATCAGGAACCGTGGAAAATTCTAAATGGAATATGCCTCAATAGGATATAATCTTTTTTTTCTATAGTCATAGATTTGGCAGATCAAACCTCTATGAAGAACATTTCACATTCAAATCTGCTCACTTTTAGCGGCAAATCCTCATAAGATTCAGATCAATTTTTGTTTGAGTTCAAGGTGTTATGTCAGACCTATGATTATACAACTGATAATCAAAAACTCAAACTGTTCCCTTCTACACTTAAGGAGACAGCCATGGGGTGGTTCATGGGCCTTGCAGATGACTCTATTAGTACATGGGGAGACATGAAAACCTCATTTCTTGATAAATATCAAGACTACTGCAGAGACATGAAAGAGGACTTCTTTAAGATTAAATAGAATGAGGATGAAACTTTAGAGGATTATCTGGATAGGTTCACATTTGTTCACAAACACAGTGGTTATTCACTTACAAAAGTAGTTAAGATGATTCTCTTTAAAAGACTGGATGATGATTCCAGAGATGCTCTGAACTTGATGGGCAGAAGAGACATTGTAAAGTTAACATTTCACTAGATTTCAGACTTGTGCACTATCTACTCTAGGACAAAATCAAGCATTAGAAAAAGAAAACTAGGTAAGTCCAATGAAGTTAGTCAATTGATGGAGTTCGCTAATTTAAAAATTGACATTTTGGTCTAGTTGAACACTACATTGGATGGCCTTCAAACCATAGCCAATTCTACCACAAAACCTTTAGTTGTATATTACCCAAAATGTAGGTTAAAACATACTCTCAGAGAATGTCCTTTGGATAAAACAAAGATATGCGGGATATGTGATAGTAAAAACCATGACACAACGCATTGCATTCATCTCCCTGTTTTAAAAAGTCAATTAAAACAAAATACACAACCCATAGTAGACTTGAATTACATACGAATACAAAATTCATTTCCACAAAACCAGACCCAAGGTTAGTTTGGTCAAAGGAATCCAATTAATCCATGGATGACACCTTGGACTACTCAGTTACCTCAACCTATGTCGGGACAAACACATCCACCATGGACCAATCAAGAATGGATGATGCATCAACCTTGGATGATGCCTCAACAACCATGGATGCCCCAACTACAGTCACAACCATGGGGAAATACAAAGTGAAATTCTAATCCACAGTTTAACCCACAAAGAAGGTTTCCACCACAAGCAACTTTGACAGCGCCCTCTGTTGTTCAACCTATAGAACAGGTTAATTAGTCACAATTCCCTGCTCAACCAGTGGCTAACCCCAAGAATAAACCATTAGCCCCTGTTTATGTAAATGAACAAAGAGAAACCGAGTGTAGGAGCTATTGAGTTTGCAAACATTCAACTTAGATCAGGGAGAATGATTCAAGAACCTTTTATCACCATCTTTGAAATGCCCAATGAAAAATTAAAAATAGATCCACCTCAATCTACAGTCAGAAAAGAGTAATCAGATAAAAAGATAGAGAATACAAAGGAACATGTTACTGCTCCTCTACCTATTCCTTTTCCTGATAGACTGAAAGAAGTTGAGAATAAACAAGAGTCTGATTTGATTCAGGAACTGAGAAAACTGAACATTGAGATACCCTTGTTACAAGCTATCAAAGATATTCTCGAATTGAACAGTAACCATAGGGAGAAAAAGATACCTAACGTTTTGTTAGATTTAGGTACAACAATTAATGTAATGACAACTAATACTCTACAAACACTGTCCCTTATGGGGATGCAACCTACCTCCACCATTCTCCAAATGGCTGATCAGTTAGTTGCTAAATCAAAAGGCACTATAGAAGATGTTGCTGTAACAATTGAGTTATGAGAATATCCAATAGATTTTATGGTGTTGCAACCCAAAACAAAGAAATTGGGGTATGCCCTCATTTCAAGAAGACCTTGGTTGGCTACTATAACAACATTAATAGATTGCAGGTCAAGGGATATGACTATTTCAAATAGTTTAAAAGCAAAACCAATATTCTTATACCCCCATACAAAATTGTAATGTCCCCATTTTCGGATCACTCATGAACATATACTAAAGATCTTTACCCTATTTTTCCCATAGACTAAGAGATCACTTTTAGGGTTTTATTTTATTAATTAATTATGGTAACCCGAGTAGTGATTTTTATCATTTATCCATATAAAACAATTCTAATTGATTAATGGTTTTTACCACTATGGTAATTAAAATGATAAATAATTATTGGATTATTGCCTAAAAGTAATTTTAATTACTATTTGTTATTAAGACAACTAATTTAATATTATTTTTGAAAAAAGAGGAATGTCGGCTTGGGAGATGAACAAAGAAAAGATATCTTAAAAAGTTGGCAACGAGGTGTTATGAAGTATTTTACCCCTTCAAGGTGGTTTGCCCTGTTTTGGAGGGTACAAATACAAGGTGGAGTTCTTATTCTAGACATGCTGAATATTATTTTGTAAATCTTCATGCTTGAAGAATGATTGAGATGTATGCCCAATAATTGCTCTCAAAGTTTTCAGTTGATTTATCAATAAAAAAGTGTTTTTTAACGCCACCTTACAAAGGAATATTTTGTTGCTTGCCCTAGGAGGGGTGATTTGCCTTGGTGATCTTTGAAGAGGGTTTTGAGGACAAATTGGGTGTCCAATTGCTCAAAACTAGTTGCTGGAATTTATTGCTAATTTTCTAAAGTGTGGCCTTGAGTTTTGTGATTGATCGGCAAGGTTTCAAGGGTTATTTGATTGAAAAAATAAATAATAATTTTATGAATATTATTTATTTATTTAACGAAATTTTATGGTGAATTTGGCTTCACGAAATGATGATTTGGACTTAATAAATATTTAATTTTTTCTAACTGTGACAATTTGGTTAGGCAATCTTGGAAGGTCTTTGAGGGTGCCCTAGACCCTAGTTTGTGAAGAATATTTAAATCTGATTTTATTGCAGCGTTTTCATTTGGGGCAACTTAGGAGGTTGTTTGGTCACTTTGGGTGCCCTAGAAAGAGGTTGGAATTATTTAGTTATTTTTTGGCATTTTTCTATGATGATTGCAAGGGTTTGAGGAAGATTTTGGAGGGAGAACAACTGCTGTTTTTCTAAGTAAAATCAGAGATTTTTCAATAAGCATATTTCCAAAATTTATCTTCATTCAAGTGGAAATTAATTTTTAGTTGTTGCTCATATTTGCATATTTTGGGATGAATTAAGGTTGAATCGATCGTTGAAAATTGTCTATTTATCCCTTGTACTTTGGTGCCAAGGGTTTTGTGAGATTGGGTGTGTGTTGAAGCTTCGTTTTTCAACTAAGGTTAGTTGATTTTTCAAATTAAAAAATTTAGAATTTATTTGCATAATATTGGGATTTTAGGGAAAACCCTTTGTTTGGTCTTCTAGCCCAAAAAGGAGACATTACAGTGGCATCAAAGCACCGATCTGGTGCAACTGTAAGATCTTATGTGTGCAGATTTGAATGCAAACAGATAAAAATATTTTGTATTATCAGAGAAGAGAAAAAACCATGGATGACCAAGAGTTTACTTCAGAACATGTTAAGTTTTTGCAGGGCTTGATCAAAGAGAGGCAAAATGATCTTCAACATACATTGGGTATGCAATTTGCAGCTATGTTGAAGGCCACTGTAGCTCCAATCAAGAGCCATTCCTTCAACGGAGAAGGAAATTCGAGTGACAATGAGATGGTTTCCACCAAACCTCATAAATTATTCAAGGCTATTGTTTTGCAAAGAGAACCAATGATTGAGATTGAGACACCAACGTGTGACCCACCTGATACACGCCAACAAGAGTATGCAACCCTCAATTGTGACACATAAGCACTCTTGTCTTTTCGTGATTTTTGTGAGATGAAGAATGGGACAAAATCAAGAGGACCAAGCATGCAACCTCGTAGAGATTTGAAACAAAGGTTGGGTATGGTTTCTCTCCCTAATTTTGATGGTACTGATAGACTTCCAGTGAGATCGTGGTTGTAGAAATTGGAGACCTATTTATCATTCAACCCCATGTTTGAGGATGAGGCTCTCAAATTTGTCATGCTACACCTAGAGGAAGTTGCTCATGAGTGGTGGTTTCATGGCTTGATCACACAAGGCCATGAAGCTATTATTACATTGGAAGAATTTAGCAAGAGGATAATGGAGAGGTTTGATAGAAGAGATCCAAAAATCCATTTTCGTGAGTTGGCACAACTCAAGCAAAATCATAATATTGAAAGGTATGTTGCTGATTTTCAAAATTTTTTCGTCATGGTACCGGATATTAGTGAAAAATGATTGGTTGTTCACTTTATGGAGGGTTCGATTGAGCCTTTGAGAGGTTTGGTAAAAGCTTTTAACCCTCTTTCGTTTGCAAGATACAATTACTAAAGCTTTGGATTTAGAATGTTTAGCTTACAGGGGCATTGTTTGGCCAAAAAAGCAGCCACTTATTTGCTGCCAAAAGTGGGAAATACAAGGCAACCAATGTTTGATTTTAGTGGGCCACCAAAGGCACCAAGTGGGCAGCACCTAATATGCCACCAAAGAAGTCTTTTTAGCGCTATTTTCCTCCACATAAGACGCTGCCCTATAACAACAATATGAAGGATGCAAGAGATGAATTAAGAAAGAAAGGTTTGTGCTTCACTTGCAAAGATCCATGGACTAAAAGTCACCATTGTATGGGCAAAGGACAAGTCCATTACATTGAGGTAATTGATGATGATTCATATTTTGATATTATTGATACGAATGTTGAACAAAATGAAAATGTTGTTGAGCATGTGCATGATGAGGACACACAAGACTTGGGTAGCACACTTGATTCTCTTTCAGGATCTTTCAAGTATTATGCTTTCAGGATGAAAGGCACATTGAAGAGACAAAAGGTGACTGCATTGGTTGATAGTGGAGCCACACAAAACTTCATTGATGAAGGCTTGGTTAAGAAGATGGCATTGGAAACCACGGATTGCAAGGGCTTCAATGTGACTATGGCGGATGGGTTCACTATTTCTTGTTCCAAGAAGATTCCACAACTCCCGCTCACTCTTGGGAAGCACAAGGTAATTGATGATTTTTTTGTTGTTGACATTGGTGACATTTATATTGTTTTGGGTGTTCAGTGGTTATATTCATTAGGTGAATTCACCCAAAACTATAAAGCCATGGAGCTAAAATTTTTCAAATAGGGCAAGGAAGTGGTCCTCAAGGGTCTAGCTAATGGTGCTCCACAAGAAGTATCCATGAAGAGGATGGAAAGGGCTTTTAGGAGGGGTCAAATTGCATGGGCAGCAAGCTGCCTTATTACAGTAAAATCAGAAAAAATAGAACAGTCCCTACATGGTTACTAGCTATTCTTGATAAGCATATTCATATTTTTCATGAGTTGCCTCATGGGTTACCACCAGATAGAGGTTTTGAGCATAATATTGAGTTGGAATTGGGTGCCAAATCGGTTATTGTCACACCATATCGTCACCCAAGGGCTTTCAAAGAAGAAATTGAAAAGACCATCAAAGAATTGCTTGACATGGGGCACATAAAGCCTAGCTCAAGTCCCTTTGCTTCTTCAGTGGTGCTAGTAAAGAAAAAGGATGGCACTATGAGGACGTGCATTGATTACAAGTTGTTGAATAAGAAGACCATCAAGAACAGACATCTCATACCTAGTATTGATGAATTGCATGGTGCCACTTTTGCAAAATTGACTTGAGATCCGGCTATCACCAAATCAAGGTAAAAGAAGAGGATGTTCATAAAACTTCTTTTAGATGTTATTTTGGGCATTTTGAGTTTTTGGTTATGCCTTTTGGATTGACTAATGCTCCTACTACTTTTTGGTCATGTATGAACAACATATTTAGCAATTATTTAAGGCTACGTTATTGGATACACCCCCCAAGCCTTGGGAGTGCGGGGAAATGCTCTCCGAATACGGAAGCGCGGGAAATGCCCAGGGAACGTCCCTGGGTTGAGGATACGCCCAAATTTGTCTGGGGAACATATCCGGGCGTATCCTGACATTTCTTGCAATTTTTTTTTTCAATTTTGCTTAATAAAAAGTCAAACACGGACTTCAAAAAACAAAACAAAGTATGAAAACCTCTCTGCAGTTTCAATGGTTGGTTGTGTCTGATTGTTTTCAAAATGTAAGCCTTAGTCGATTCATCTGTATCTTCTTTATTAGGGTTGTATACAACAGCTGTGAAGGTTGCCAGAGCAAGTCAACAAGTCTTCAAGTTATTGGATCGCGTTTCAACCTTGCCAAAATAAAGGAAATAAATCTTTGTAACATGATCAAGATGAGGGGGAGGTTGAAATCAATTGTCTTTTTTTGCTTACCTTTATGTCCCAAAAATATGGTTCTCTAGGACTCTTTCTGTGCAGTACATACGGTAAGATCATTTGCACAGGTATAATACAAAAGCTCAACTCGTGAATAAGCTCAAAGAAAATAACAAGGCATAGTCTTAAGTTGATTTAACACCAGGTCATCTCATTGCAATCTTCACCAAACTGCAGAGAGTGGATTTTCTCGTCTTTATTTTTGTCCATAGTGGTAAGTTGAAACATTTGCATTATGTACTTGTAATAATAAATAAGACTAATCTAAGTTTGACAATTGAATATTATGATATTTGGCATTGAATTATTAGTATGTTTTGTGGTTATTTAACTTATTATGTTTCTTCTATGCATATTATGTGGTTAATTTTGCTTATATGTCTATTTTTATATTTTTTAATTATATATATATATATATATATATATATATTTATATGGCCGTATCCAGCCGTATCCAAACCTCCAAAAACAAATCATCGTATCCCCATATCCGATTCTAATACCTGTACTAGTACCCGTACCCATATCGGTAACGTAGATTTAAGGAAGTTTGTGCTAGTTTTCTTTGATTACATTCTTGTGTATAGCAAAACTTTGGAGGAGCACCTGAGACACTTGGATTTGGTTTTGGGCACTTTGGGGCAGCATTCTTTCTTTGCAAAGAAATTTAAGTGTGAGTTTGGACTAGTATAAATTTTGTATTTGGGACATGTCATTAATGCACAAGGTGTGCAAGTGGATAAACAAATAATTGCAGCCATCATGGATTGGCCTGTTTCCTCTACACTCACAATTAAGAGGGTTTTGTGGTCTTTGTAGTTACTATAGGAGATTTGTGAGAGGTTTCTCAAAACTTGCTGCCCTCTTGACTGATTTGACTAAGGGGCTTTCAAATAGTCCAAAACAACCCAACTAGCATTTGAAAAACTCAAGGAGGTGATGTGTTCTTGTCCGGTACTTGCTATTCTAGATTTTTCTACTCTTTTTATAGTTGAATGTGATGCTTCAGGTGAAGGAATAGGGATTGTCCTAATGCAAAATAAACACCCTATTGCTTTTGAGAGTAGAAAACTCAAATATTTAGAAAATGTGTATTCAATCTATGACAAGGAGATGTTGGTGGTCATGCATGCTTTGAGTAAGTTTAGACATTATTTGGTTTGTGGCAAATTTATTGTAAAATTGGATCACAACAGCTTCAAGTTCTTCAATAAAAAAGAATTGATTGACAGACAACAAAAGTGGGTAAGCAAAGTGCAAGCTTATGATTTTGATATTGAATATGTGAAAGGTAAAAACAATGTGGTAGTGGATGCTCTATCAAGGAGGCCTTGTTTGGAATTGCTTGAGGGCAAACAATTGTGAGAAGGGAGGATTGTAATGTCCCCATTTCCGGATCACTTATGAACAGGGATTGAAGACCTTTAGTTTACTTTCTCTATAGACTAAGGGATCACTTTTAGAGTTTTATTTGATGAATTAATTATGATTGCCCGAATAATGATTTTTATCATTTATCCATATAAGACAATCCTAATTGATTAATAAAATATTTTTAAAAAGTGATTTTTACCACTATGGTAATTAAAAGGATAAATAATTATTGGATTATTGCTTAAAAGTAATTTTAATTACTATTTTTTTTTAAGGCAATTAATTTAATATTATTTTTGAAAAAAGAAGAATGTCAGCTTGAGAGATGAATAAAAAAAAGAAAAGATATCTTAAAAAGTCAACAAGGTGTTATGAGGTATTTTACCCCTCTAAGGTGGTTCGCCCCTCTTTGGAGAGTACAAATACAAGGTGAAGATCTTATTCTAGACATATTGAATATTATTTTGTGAATCTTCATGCTTAAAGAATGATTGGGATGTATGCCCAATAATTGCTCTTGTGGTCTTGAGTTGATTTATCAATAAAAATGTGTTTTTTGACACCACCTTACAAAATAATATTTTGTTGCTTGCCTTAGGAGTGGGTCGATTTGCCTTGGTGATCTTTGGAGAGGGTTTTGAGGACAAATTGGGTGTACAATTGCTCAAAACTGGTTGGAATTTATTGCTAATTTTCTAAAGTGTCGCGTTGGGTTTTGTGACCGATTGTCACAAAACCCAATGTTTTCAAGGGTTATTTGATTGGAAAAGTAAATAATAATTTTTTGAATTATTATTTATTTATTTGACAAAATTTTATGGTGAATTTGGTTTCACTAAATGATGATTTGGGCGTAATAAATATTTTATGATTTTTCCTAACTATGGTGATTTGGTTAGGTTAGCTTGGAAGGTCTTTGAGGGTGCCCGAGACCTTAGTTTGTGAAGAATATTTAAATATGATTTTATTGCAGTGTTTTGATTTGGGGCGATGTCACTTGGGAGGTTGTTTGGTCACTCTGAGTGTCCTAGAAAGGAGCTAGAATTATTCAAGTATATTTGGCATTTTTTCTATAATGATTGCAAGGGTTTGAGGAAGATTTTGGAAGGAGAACAACTGCTATTTTTTTGAGTAAAATCATATGTTTTTCAGCAAGCATATTTTTGAAATTTATCTTCATTCAAGTGAAAAAAGGTACACTTTCATTAATTTTTAGTTGTTGCTCATATTTGCATATTTTGAGATGAATTAAGGTTGAATTGGTTGTTGAAAATTGTCTATTTAGCCCTTGTATTTTGATGCCAAGGGTTTGGTGAGATTGGGTGTGTTGAAGCTTCGTTTTTTAGCTAGGGTTGGTTGATTTTTCAAATTTTGAAATTCAGAATTTATTTGCATAATATTGGGATTTTAGGGAAAACCCTTATTTAATCTTTTAGCCCAAAAAGGGGACATTACAAAAACCCTTTTTCAATGAGTTGGCATTGGCCAATTGAGTGAGGCCAAGGTACACTCTTTGGAATGCCAACGAATACACCAAGTAAGATGTGATGCAGAAAGTCTTGGTTGCTTCTATGTTAATCAATTGTTGATGAAAAGTGTCTCTAACCGAAACATCCCAATTTATGTATTGTTTCCCGTTGCAGATGATGCCCATGGTCATGAATATTCATGGGTGGAAATCCATGGTGGTCTTGTTGCCTACCACCTGGTCGAGGAGTGTTATCATTTTAGACAACTCTTCGAACCCTGATCTATAGAAGTTCTTTGGGAGCTTGGAGAGACCTTTTCTTTTGTGCTTCAACCATCCATCATTGATAGTATGGAGGTGCTTATCTGGTTTTTTGGTCCCAATAATGTTGTCCAACTTTCAAACTCATTCTTGCGTAGGTTTCTCTAATTGGGATCCGTAGAGTCATGCCCAAAGTCGTACCATCTAGTTTGGCCATCAAAGAACATCCACCCGATCTTATTTCTTTGGTTTCAGGATTGTAGTGTTGAGCACAAACGAACACTAGGTTTGAACATTGCACTGAAATGGGAAAACCAGTTGCTTCGAACACACTGCTTTTAGAGAGGCAAACAGTTATAGAGTTTGGTTCTTCCGCTTAATCCTTCCGTGGAATTCTTACAAGTCCACATCTCTGTATTGAGATCGTAATTCAGGGATATCGCTGTCAAGCATCAACAGGGGTTCATAACCCATGTATTTATACTTCATTTTCGCTGACTTGGTGATCTAGAAGGCCACTTTGACGAGAGCTTGCAAATTCCCACGTGAATCTAGGGGCAAAAAATGTTTGTGTGGTTGCAGAGAGTAGGCTACAATGGTCATGAAAATGCTCGTCAATTCTCCAAATTGCTTAACAAACAATTGACAATGGCAAAAACCAGAACTTTGGAGTGCCTAGGGTATTGAGAAGGTCAATATGAGTAGAAATTGTCAGAAAGGCTTGCTAAAACCATTGAAAGTCACACCAACGTG
Source organism: Torreya grandis (assembly GCA_037957365.1). Classification (NCBI taxonomy): domain Eukaryota; kingdom Viridiplantae; phylum Streptophyta; class Pinopsida; order Cupressales; family Taxaceae; genus Torreya; species Torreya grandis. The sequence goes on from JARHVA010001602.1 coordinate 2,380,409, forward strand.
AAGTACTCAGAGATACAAAGGTTTTGACTATTGTTTAGTAGAAATCCGTCTCTGTGGGCAAAAATGGTGAAGGGTCAGAATGTAAGAAATATTGTCATTGATGTCAAAGGTCTAGCATTGTTGGTGACAAATGCACCATAACATTTATTGTCTAAAGGTATTTTTAATGTTCATATTTTGGCTAAATGTGTTGATATTTATTTAATATTAATGAATATATTTTTGGTTGCATAAAGTCAACATGAGGGCCCATGTGGAAGTCAAATGGTCACGAGGAAAAGACAAAAGAGGGAAAGGATAGATTTTCCCATGAAGGGTCACCTTGAGGAATTTGAAGGGTCACCAAGTAAAGATAAAAGAGAAAGGGGCGCATTTTTCATGAAGAGTCACCTTAAGGAATTCGAAAGGTCACCAAGATAAAGACAAAAGGGGAACTGACGCATTTGCTCATGAAGGGTCACCATGTGACTTTTCAAATGAAAGGATTCGAAAGGCCATACAAGTTTGGCGCCATTTTCCATGAGTGAAGGGTCACAAAGGGTGAATGTCAAATGTCATTTGGAAAACTATAAATAAAGGCTTGAAAAGCCATTTGTAATATGCAAAAGAGTGCATGGTTTGTAATTGTTTTATATAAGAAAAAAGGAGAGAAGAGAAAGATTTTGTAGAGTTATATTATTTGTTGAGAAAGCAACATTGAGAGATAGTTGTGTTTTATACACAAGAGGGGTTGGTGCTTACAAATATTTGCAAGAGGTTGGTGCTCCTATGGGTTGGTGCTCACAAATAGTTGCTGTGTTGGTGCTCAGCAAAGGGGTTGGTGCTCCTGCAAGTTGGTGCTTGCGAATTTTATAATTTGAGTTGGTGTTCATTCATATACTTGAGATTGTTCTTCGTGGTTTTTCTCATATTGGGTTTCCACGTAAAAGTCTGGTGTCTCTCTTTCTCTTGTGTGGTGCATGTTATTGTTTCAGTTTTATTGCATATCTTGTATGTATGATTAAGTGGTTAAAGAAAAAAAATCAGATTAAAAGATATATATACAGATTCACCCCCCCTCAGTATATTCCATGCTTAACAATTGGTATCAGTGCAGGTAGATCGGGAAAAGCATGATGGCTGGATCACATGAAGGTTTTTCTACAAATAAGGCATTTTTGTTTGATGGGACAAATTATGTCTTTTGGAGCATAAAGATGAAGACTTACTTGATGGCCCTTGGATTCGACATTTGACAAGCAGTGGTGGAGGAATACGAAGAGCCACATACACTTGTAACTACTCCGGCAGAAAAAAAGCAAGTGAAAATAATGCTAAAGCTTTAAATGCTATTTTATGTGGTTTATGTGAATCAAAATTTGTTAAAGTTATGCAATGCACATCTGCTTATGAGACTTGGGTAATGTTGGAGAATATTTACAAAGGTGATGGGAAGGTTCAACAAGTTAAGCTCTAGACTTTTAGAAGACAGTTTGAGAGTTTGAAGATTGAAGAGGAAAAAAATATAGCAAGTTATCTTTTGCGGGTTAATCAAATAGTTAATCAGATTCAAGGCCTTGGAAAAAAGTTAGAAGAATCAGCGGTGGTACAAAAAGTTTTGAGATCTCTACAATTGAGATATGATGCAAAAGTTTCAGCAATCGAGGAGATGAAAGATCTAGCCAAGCTAAAGATGGATGAACTACATGGTATTCTTACGGCATATGAGATGCGGACCGAACAAGAGAAACCCTCAAAGAGGGAAGCTGCTTTCAAGACATCAAAGAAAGAGAAAGCTAAGATTCAAAAATCAAGTGACAGTTCTAGCGATAAGGAAGATGACAACGGAGCTTTATTCATTCATACGCCGAAAAAAGGCACAGGTAAATATCAAGTAAAATTGTCATTTAAATGTTTTAAATGTGGTAAGATTAGACATTTTGCAGCTGAGTGCCCAGATAAGAATAATGGTGACAATGAAGAAGGGAAGTCTACATACAAGAACTTCAAAGACAAATTCAAGAAGGGATTCAAAAAGAGTTTATATTTTAAAGATTCTAGCTCAGTTAAACACAGTGGAGTCAATGACTTAGATGAAGAAGAGTTTCTATTCATGACCATACATGAATATGCCTTTGCAAGCAAAAGTACAGATGATTAAGAAGAACATGATGAAGTCGAGGTGAATCTGGAAAGAAAACTCCTTTGTGTCTTAGAAGAATTAAAAGCTCTTGAGAAGAAGAATCAAAGATTGAAGCTCCAGATCGAGAAAAATGAAAAGGAGTCAGGGAATAATTGAAGATCTACAAGCACACATTGAAGAAGCCAAAAAGACTGAAGAAGATCTAACAGCGCAATTGCAAAAAATAAGTGAAGAATGTGAAAGGTATGTTGTTGAAATTGTCTCTTTAAAAAAAAATATCGAGAAAACCAATAAAGCAGTCAATGATAGAGCAACGATTGATTCAAAATTTGAGAATAGCACTAACATGTTGAATAAGATATTAGAAAGTCAAAAATCAATATTAGATAAGATAGGTATCGGATTTGAAAAGAAAAAGAGCTATGTTGAAGCTCTAACAAAAGAGAAAATAAAAATGGAAGAAGTTAAGAATGCAGATGATAGCTCAAACAAAGAAGACTGGAAGGAACAGAGCTACAAAAGACAATCAGGGCAAAGATACATAAATCATAACAGGTTCTATTTTTATGGTTATTGTTTTTATTGTAATGGTTATGGTTATAAGAAAATAAACTGTCAGAAAAGAGCTAACAATTTCAGAAACAAGGAGAAGAAAACTCATGCAGAGTCGAGCAAAAGCCACAATTCTTTTGCTTCTCTATCAGGGTTTGATGAAGAAGCCATAGTATGTTACAAGTGCAATAATTTCAAACACAACCCGGTATTGTAGAAGCGTGTTCGAGTTAGTCAAGAAGGACCAAAGTTTCAAGGCTCCATTCATCAAGAAGAAAGTTCAGATAGATTCATAGCAGAAGAAACAACTTGAAAAGTCTATGTTTGTCTGACAGTTTCGCATGCAAGAAATGAAGAAAAGCCATGGTTCATCGACAACGGATATTCAGGCACATGACAGGAGACAAGAGCAAGTTCATAACTCTAAAGAAGATCCATGGTGGTATAGTGAAATTCAGAGACAATACCACTGTCAGAATAGCTAGAAAAGGTACATTAAGTTTGGATAATGGTAGAACTAAGATTGAAAATGTTCTGTATGAAGGTCTTAAGCATAATTTATTGTGTAAGTCAAATGTGTGATCAGGGACACTAAAGTTTTATGCAGAAGGTTGTGAAATTAGGAGAAAAAATTCAGATGTATTGATTGCAGATGCTCAGAGGTTAGGGAACAATTTTTATATGTTATCAGATATCAAAGGTCAAAGATATTTGAGTTAGATTGAAAAAAATTGGTTGTGGCACAGGAGAATGGGACACAAATTTTGACAATCTTGTCAACATCAGTAAGAAGTAAGCAGTTAGAGATCTTCCAAAGATACAAAGCCCTCCAACACGCTTTGTGAACCTTGTCAGCATGGGAAGTTGGCCAAAAAACGGTTCAAGACAAAGAATACTCGACTACTTAGATGTTAGAGCTTGTTCACACTGATCTATGTGGACCTATGAGAACTCAAAGTCTCAAGGTGAGAAATACTTTATGTTGCTTATTGATGATTTTACACGTATGACTAGAGTCTATGTTGTTTGGGTACGGGTACGGGTACGGATACGACGACGTGTCGGGTACGCGGGTACGTAATTTTTCAAAAACCGTGATTTGGATACGTCGTGGGTACGTCTGTTTATATATATATATTGTATATTACTCATTTTTTTAGTAAAACACTTGAAACTACATAGTGTGAAAATATTTGTCTATAAATGATAAAACACTTAAAAATATATAATATTCATTCATTCATTACTTCAAAGACAAGATGTACATTCAAATCTAGAATAAATCATCTCGATTGTCCACAAAATCATGAATGCCACTCCCATTATTTTTCAAATTTATCATTTACTGACACTTTCTCTCACAAGGGCTCATCGGTGCATTGAATCTCACGAGTGCATGCCTTAAGGGGTGCATAGGGAATGGGGTGGGATCGGCTTGTGGCACTTTGCCAGAGATATTCTCATACTATTCTATCACGCATACATCCCTTCATGCAGCGTTCATATCTCCTATGATGTCTCCTTGAAATCTTGAAATCCTGAAATATGGCTAAGTTTGAAACCTTGAAACCCTGGAATTTGACTAACTTTGAAATATGATAGGATCCTCCAAAACCTAGAATTTGCATTATAGCTCCTAGCAGTCCGAAACCCCTCTCAAACATCCTGAAAGTATATAAATAAAATATAACTTAAAGTATAAGTTTACATTTAGATAAACTTAAATGTTTATTTTATTTCTATACGGTTGGGTTCGGACTGGATTTACATTTAGGGTTGCTTAGTTTTTAGGGTTTTTTTTTTAAGGATTTTTCTGAGGTTTTTTTTTCAAAAAAATTCGCCATTTTTCTGTCGAAATCCCTTGGGTACTCGCCGGAAACGTCCCGGGTACTCCCGAAGGTGCCCGCTGGACGTTTCCGGCACGTCGGCAGACGCCTCCGAGAGTACCCGGGACGTCCTCGTGTCGGAGGCGTCTCCGAACAGGAGGTGTCGGGCCGGGGGGTGTATCTCTGCAACACAGTCCGGCACGCCGGCAGGCGCCTCTGGGAGTACCTGGGACGTCCCCGTGTCGGAGGCGTCGGGCCGGGGGAGGCGTATCCCTGCAACACAGTCTTGAGTGATGTTTTTGAAAAAAATCAGAAGCTTTCAACCACTTCAAAGCATTCAAGGCTTTAGTTGAGAATGAAACTGGTTTGAAGATTAAGTCCCTGTGATCAGATCAAGGAGGAGAATTTATGTCAGATCAGTTTATTGAGTATTGTGAAGACCGTGGGATAAAGAGACATTCAACAGTCATAACTCCACAGCAAAATGGAGTAGTTGAGTGGAAAAACAAAACTGGTCAGGAGATGGCAAGGACAATGCTAAATGAATCTAAAAAACCAGATAAATATTGGAGAGGCAGTAGGTACAATAGTGCATATCTAGAACAGAGCATTGTTGAAAGTCAACAATGACAAGACTCTCTATGTGCTATGAAAAGATAAACTAGCTAAAATTGATTATTTCAGAGTTTTTGGTAGCAGATGCTTCATAAAGAAAACCGATGAAAAACTGGGTAAGTTTGAATCTAGAACATATGAAGACATATTTCTTGGATATTCTTATAAAAATAAAGCATATAAATGTTATAACAAAAGAACCAAGAAGATTGTTGAAAGTGCAAGTGTGAGGATAGATGAAGATGTAGCACAAAGATATAGTGATCCAGTAGACAATCCTGAAATCATTGAAGAAGAAGATTTTGAAGAATCAAATGAAGATGGGAAGGAGAAAAAAGACACCAAAACCCCATCCAAATATGTCCAGAGAAATCATAATGAAAGCGACATCATTGAGAACATAAATGAAGGAGTTTGCAATAGAAGAATGATGGTAAGTGAATTTGAGCAAATTAATTTTTCTTTGTTATCCAAAATTCGGCCTAATTTTTTTTCAGAAGCTAGACATAATGAGCATTGGGTTAAGGCAATGGATGAAGAATTAAATCAGATATAAAAGAATGATACTTAAGAATTAGTGCCTAGACTAAAAGGTCAAAATGTGATAGGAACAAAATGGATATACAAAAATAAGTTGAATGAAGATGAAGTTACCAAGAATAAAGCAATGTTAGTATGTAAAGGATATGCTCAGAGTGAAAGTATAGATTTTGAAGAAACTTTTGCACCAGTGGCAAGGGTAGAGCCTATTAGAATGTTTTTTGCATATGCAGTGTTTAAATTTTTTAAATTGTATCAGATGGATGTCAAGTCTGTCTTCTTGAACGGGAATATATAAGAGGTCTACATTGAGCAGCCTGAAGGATTTTCTCTCTCAAATGATAGTAGCCATGTATGCAAATTGAAGAAAACACTGTATGGATTGAAACAAGCTCCCATAGCTTGGTATGCAAAGCTTGATAAGTACTTGCAGGATCAAGGTTTTAAGAGAGGTTTTGCTGATAGTAATCTCTACATCAAAACAAAATGTGAGCATCAATTGATTGTTGTAGTATATGTTGATGACATAATATTTGGAGGTAACATTGAAAAGATAACAAAAGAATTTTTTGATAATATGCAAAAAGAATTTGAGATGTCTATGCTTGGAGAATTGTCATTTTTCTTAGGGTTGCAAATATTTCAGTCAAATAAAGGAATTTTCACATCTCAAAGTAAATATGCCAAAGAGATGTTGAAAAAATTTGGTTTTGAGGATTGTGCATTAGTTGGCACACCAATGAGTACAAGGAACAAGGTGAGTAAGGATGAAGATTCATCTGTTGCAGATCAATCTTTGTATAGATCTATGATTGGTAGTCTTTTATATTTGACAGCATCGAGGCTAGACATCATGCATGCAGTAGGCATGGTTGCGAGATATCAGGCAGCTTCGAAGGAGAGTCATGTTCAGTTGATGAAAAGAATATTCAGATATGTCAAGGGAACATTGGATTACGGATTGTGGTATCCCACAGACAGATTTCATTTTGGTTGCTTATACAGATTCAGATTGGGCAGGTTGTTTGGGTGACATAAATAGTACAAGTGGAAGAGCTTTCTTCCTTGGTGATAGCTTAGTATCATGGCTAACCAAGAAGCCGAACTCAGTATCACTTTCTACAGCTGAAGCATAATATATTGCAGAAGTGTTGTGTTGTACTCAAGTGCTTTGGATGAAGCAAACTTTATAAGACATCAAGGTAAAATATGATGAACCTATCTCTATTTTTTGTGACAACACAAGTGTTATTAATATTTCTAAAAATCCAGTGATGCATTCAAGAACAAAACATATTCCTATTAGATATCACTTTTTGAGAGAGCAGGTTGTAGATCAACAGGTTAAGTTGGAATATATCAATATTACAGAACAAATTGCAGATATTTTCACAAAGGCACTACCAAAGGACATATTCGAGTATCTGTGAGAGAAGTTGGGAGTAATTTTTTTAATTTTCTGCCATTGAAGATCAACATCAGTTGAGGGGGAGCTAAGTGTTAGCTCCAGGATAGACCCTTTGCCATTGATGTCAAAGGGGGAGAAGAACAGAAACATGTACAAAAATAGGTACAAGATGCTACAGTAAAGGGGGGTTACTGTATGTTTTTCAGATGGTAGTATGTGCAATACAGGTTTCAGGATGTGGCAGTTTCAGTTTGAGGTTGCCATCAATGACAAAGGAGGAGATTGTTCGAAATATTGTTATTGATGTCAAAGGTCTAGCATTGTTGGTGACAAAGGCCTCATAACATTTATTGTCTAAAGGTGTTTTTAATGTTCATATTTTGGCTAAATGTGTTGATATTTATTTAATATTAATGAATATATTTTTGGTTGCATAAAGTTAAAAAGAGGGCCCATGAGGAAGTCAAAGGGTCACGAGAAAAAGATAAAAGAGGGAAAAGATGCATTTTCCTATGAAGAGTCGCCTTAAGGAATTCAAAGGGTCACCAAGTAAAGACAAAAGAGAAAAGGGCGCATTTTTCCATGAAGAGTCACCTTAAGGAATTCAAAAGGTCACCAAGATAAAGACAAAAGGAGAAAAGATGCATTTGCTCATGAAGGGTCACCATGTGACTTTTCAAATGAAAGGATTCGAAGGGTCATGCATGTTTGGCACCATTTTCCATGAGTGAAGGGTCAGAAATGCCAAAGGTCATTTGGAAAGCTATAAATAAAGGCTTGAGAAGCCATTTGTAATATGCAAGAGAGTGCATGGTTTGTAATTGTTTTATATAAGAAAAGAGGAGAGAAGATAAGAATAGAGTTCTATCATTTGTTGAGAAAACAACATTGAGAGATAGTTGTGTTTTATACACGAGGGGTTGGTGCTCCTGTGGGTTGGTGCTCACAAATAGTTGCTGTGTTGGTGCTCAACAAAGGGGTTGGTGCTCCTGCAAGTTGGTGCTTGAGAACTTTGTAATTTGAGTTGATGCTCATTCATATACTTGAGATTGTTCTCCGTGGTTTTTCCCACATTGGGTTTCCACATAAAAATATGGTCTCTCTTTCTCTCGTGTGGTTCATGTTATTGTTTGAGTTTTATTGCATATCTTGTATGCATGATTAAGTGGCTAAAGAAAAGAAATCAGATTAAGTAAAAGATATATATATATATATATATATTCACCCCCCCACCCTCTCAGTATATTCCATGTTTAACACAGAACTCTGGGATTGCATTGGACTTGAAGCTGAGTGGAAGCAATGATTCAAATGAGTTGGGTGCCGGCCTTTTAAGAGTTAGGGCTCTAATCTGAGATATGCAAGATAAGCAATCATTAAAAGATGTAATCTATGTGATACATATTCTGTCATGCAGCCATTCATTGGAAAGCTTATGGAGTTAGGGCTCTAATGCTTCAATTGCAACCTCAATATGAGGTTATATGCGAGATATGCTCAAAAAAACAATAAAAGGTCATAAAAAATGGGAGACACTTGAAAACATTACTTTGCTGAGAAAATTGTGAGAGGTGTGATTTTTATGGAATTGAACCCGTGCCATTTCTTTCAAAATTTCAACACCATACAGTGTACCAACCCCTCCATCCACAAACCTCAAAGGAAGTGTAAATATATCTTTTTATTGCTCATCGGAGCTGTCTTATTTTCCAATCTTTTTAATAAAATGAGCAAATCTCTGAGTAGAGTTGAACACATGACCTCTTGGTGAAACATCAATGCTTTAATTTGCTTTCATTTGACCAGTTGAGTTAAGAATCACACTTATGTCACTCAACATTTCAACAAGTTTAAAATCCAAATGTGCATGACCTGGTTAAAGCAGGCTTGTTTTGAAAAACAAATTGTAAAATCCTCACTAAGATTTGAACTTTGCACAGAAGCCCAATAACTAAACACTCTATTTGTTGTGATGAACAAAGGCATGAAAGTTTGTCTTTTTTTTTTCTTTTCTTTTATCACTAAAAGTGTACCTCGAGTAATAGATGAATTTCTGGAAATGATAAAATAGAATTTTTGAGAGAATTGAACTCGAAACCTCTACTTTGGACGTCCATCTGCTCAATGAGTGCAGGACATTCATAACATATAACACATTCTAGAAACAACATTGTTCATCTAAAAAATGGTATATCTTCAACCAGACTGTTTTAAACTTACCAAATTATACAACCATTCAATTTGTTTTCTGAAAACATATATTCATCTTTCTTGCATTTCAAACTTAAATGATATGAGAATTCTGTAAATTTCAGTACCTCGAATTTTGTGGTAACGCTCTAGTCCAAATTTACATGCTTTCTCTCTGCTCTTTGATTACTTCCTCATTTGAAATTCTGAACATGCACCTTCCTATGCACAGACATTATGACAGGCAGAACTTGCTACTACATGGCATCATACACTCCATTCCATGGATAAGATTTGTGGTGGCTCTGATACCACATATTAGCTTTCAAATAGATCAGAATATACAGCAATATACACAAAAGCGGCAAACTGTTTCACTGATGTTAAAAATATTTATAATACAGTAAGTTACAGCTCCCACCACCACATGGGAAACCAATGGTCATGTGCGACCTTTCACCTTCTCTCCTGATCAAATTCCAACCAAACTTTGTGGGCACAGTGGATGTTTTCCTCCTATTTCTCCTACTCAGTTTAAAATACCTTTCTGTTAATGATGAATGAAGAACATCTTTAACAACTTCGAACATGCAAGTAGCTCAACCTCTATCTTGAAATGTAACATGTCCCCACTTGCTTAAGTGACTCCACTGCATATTACCCATACAAAACAAATTGAAAAAGGTTGTTATCCTCTAGAAAGATAACCTTTCACACAACATAGAGTTCCCAATGCTGAAGTAAAAAATTCAAATGGGGTGAAGATGTTCTCACTAAAGACATGATAACCTATAAACGAGTAACTAGGAGGAAAGGACTACTAATTGTAAATGTTGCACCCTCAAACAATTATATATGATAGTATCTCTAATTATTAAACTTTTGGAGCCACACAATGTTCATACATAAGAGAACACATGCATATAATCTCTCTGAACAGGATATGGATAGCATCGGGAAGCTTAAATTACCTCTATTCCATTCATCATGTATATGGTGTTTGTAGGAATATTTAATGCTTCAGTTAAATCTTAAAGCTGAGATATTACCATCATATTGCTACACCCTTAACCTATAGGGTGCATAGGGATGTGTGGCTGACTTGTGGTTAACATAACCTTTTACCTTTGTGTTTGTAGCCTCCTTAAACCAGCTGATTCCTTATAGGTAGGGCACACATTCTTGCGTGAAACTTTGGACTTGAAAAATATCTCCCTTAACAAAGCTTGGATATTGTCAGACAACACCATTGCTATCCAATTCCAAACTGCAGAAGAACGTTTGCAAGCTCTTAAAGCAAAAAAAAAAAACTTTTTTCCCTCCCACAAAAAATCTATGTAGAAGCTGATCTCATAGGTCTCCAAGTGGACGAGCTTTGGAAAGCTTGCATTCAGGTTTTATCTCCAAAGGAGAGGAAATGAACTGTTATCGTAGACTATAGGGCTGTCATTCATGATTCTACCCCTTCTGGGTGGTCGCGTCCTAAACCTTCAACATGACGACAACCCTTGGTCTTGGTGGGTGGTGGTGGCATCTCCATTGCCTCTTGGAAATGCAATGACACTTAATGGTCTTCTCCAAGTACCTTCAAGGATGTTATTGCTTCCCAAGATCTCATCTTCCTCACTGAGACCCATGACAACCCCAAACAAACCCTCCCCCCAGTCACAAGGTACTCATGGGTTTCGACTTCTTGTCGCGAGACTCGCAAATTAGGTGGTGTCTATGGGTCAAGTAGTGCGACTTGACTCATTGCCGATAGCCAAAGGTCCAAAGTTTCATTTATGGCTTATGATGTCCATTCTAGATACATGTGACTACATATTTAAAGGGGTCCACCTTTTCAAGGTGTTTTCATAGTTGTATGCTACTTCGCCCACCCTCACCCCCGTCCCCGCCACAACTCCATTCATCCCCTGTCCCCGCCACAACTCCATTCATCGTTCACCATTCACGTCAATGGGGACCTATAACTTGACCTTAATCCAGAGATCTCTCGGTATTCCACTATTGGTGACATCATTCTTTTGGGTTCTTTTAATCATATGATGAGTAACTGCTAGTTACTCGGTTACTCTCTAGGAACAAGCCTAGGCAGTTAACCGCCACTCAAACTCATTGCAAAAAAAAAAAATCACCAGTTCTTTAGTACCCTTGGCGGTTATTCCCGGTTATTGGCAGTTAATGTTTTTTTGATAAATTTAATTATTTTTTGCTTGTTGGTTATACTTGGTTATTCGACTAGCTCTGTCGAATAACCACCAGTTATCCAAAATTGCCCCTTGGAGAGTACTCACCGGTTACGATTATGCGAACTATGCTTTTAATGCCCATTCGGAAACCTCAAGACGCTTATTTTATGACTTTGCATATGATGAGTTTTATTCACGAGTTGAATCTAGAGGAGTTTGGTTTACAAAGAGACTTTGATGAAAATAATTCTATGATTTTGACCTATGGGAGGCACCTTCTCTAGTTGGGTGAATCTTAGAGCCTCCACATCCACAATGGGCTTCCTCACTTCCCCAACTCTAGTAGATTCACTTGTTTTCTCCATGTGGTGGTGTGAGTGTCTTGGTCTATGTTCTAACCAGAAGATCCCTCATCCCCCACATTTGTGACTCCTTATTTCACCTCAGCTCCCCCTTGCTAATCATGTAGTCCTGACGTTCACCTTCCATACTAGTTCTACCCCCTCTTCCCTCTTCCCCTTCCACCACACCCACAACACTAGACATACCACAATCCAGTTTGATGATGACTACACCATTGACTATGTTGCTTGTCTCACTCTTCTTATGTCTGGATTTGACTCCCTTCCTCTTCCGACCACCGATTCCATGTATGAGTTCTTATGTCAAACCCTTTGGGACGCTGTCCTTAACTTTTGTCCCCACAATATACATTACTCCAGATTCTCTGCTTGCCACGGAACCTGCCCCATGAACCGGTAGTATGACGATGAGTGTAAATCCCTTCATTAGAGACTTCAGTTTTTCCTAACCCATGACCCTCCCTCCATACCCACCCTTCGTAGGAAGTACCGTTGTCTTCTTCGACGTAAGAAACATGAGTTTATTATGTCTAGAGAACTTACATTTTCTGCTGATATCCACCACTCGCCTAAGACTTTTTGGCGATACTATTCTCCCAAGAAAAACCACAATTTTTGATATCACCCCCGAAGCTTGGATCTCCTACACTAATTCCCTCTATGATGTTCTAGTCCATCCTGTTGCCGTGGCCCCCACTCATTCACCATCCTCCTCTACTGTCTCCACTTCGTTTGTCAAGAAACGTATTTTGAAATTGTGCACTGATAAAGTAGTTGATTGTGAATGTCTCAAAGCTAAGTTCATCAAATATGGTGTGGATTCCCTTGGCTTTCCCCTTGCCACACTCTTTAATAAGGTGATGCATTCAAGGCTCCCTCAGTCATGGTCCCAACAAATCATTCAACCTATCCATAAGCCCAGGTATCTCTCTATCCCTGGCAACTACATGACTATTATATTTGCCAAGCTTAATGCCACAATGTGAGACATGCAGTTGTCAGAGTACTTGGAAAGGAATAATATCAGAGTTGGGGATCAGGATGACTTTAGATGGAACTACCAAACTATTGACCACATCTTTACACTCTGGGCTATTATTGAAGAAGCTCGTCACAGATCTTCCAAAGTCTTTTGTTGTTTTATTGACTTAAGAAAGTTTTTCACTCGATTTTGAGAAACCTACTTTTCTAGAAGTTGAGAGATATTAGCGTCCCAAATTCTTTGATTACCGCCACTTCGAGGCTTTATGTAATGTCCCCTTTTTCAAATTAATTAAATCAAGGACCCAAAGCTTATTTTCATTTCCCATAAGCTAAGGGGAAATTAATAAAGGGGAACAATCTATTAATAATTTATTAAGTTGTCCAAAAAGGTACTTTTAGTTATAATTTTAGAAAGTGACAATTAATTATTATTAAATGGGGCCAAAACTAATTATTGGAGACATGGCCAAAAAAGAATTAATATTCATTAATTGGAAAAAGGTGAATATTAAATTAAAAAGTAATTGTAATTATTTTAGGGTTAGGGTTGGAATGGAAACTGAATTTATAAAAGGACAAGTGAGACAATGAAGAAATTATTATTGAAATCATTCGAACAAAAACACAACTCTTTTTACAAAAGAAAAGTTTGCAACTTTTGCAAATATTTAGAGGAAAACTCTTGAATTTATAGGTATGAAGAAGAAACCCTTCATACCCATTTGGTAATCCCATCCAGGGATTGCAATTGTGCTTCCGGTTTTAGGATTTAACAGGTTTGGAGGCCCAAACATTCAGTGGGTTGCCGTACCATTACCAACACTCCAGCGTAGCTAGCAAGTACAATCAATGGTATTTATTTTTAGAAATAATTATTATTGGTCATCTTTTAGTAGGGTTTGGCCTCTACAGCCTACCATACCAATAAAAGAGTAGAATTGGAGGATTTTTCAAATAATAAATTGGTACTTTGATTTAATGCAATTTGTACTTTCCATAAGTATTTTCAGATGAGTTTTTGTGTATTCGCTTAATTGAAATAAAGAAGGGCACTTGTATGTGGTTAAAAATCCTAGTGATTATTTATTATCTTGGTGAAAGGCATATATCATGTGCTCCAACTAATATTATGTGATTATTTACTATCTTGGTGAAAGACATATATCTTGTGCCCCGACTAATATTTTGTGAGATTAACGGACATATTAGAGGGTTTTGAATTTATTTCTTCTGATTATTTATTATCTTGGTGAAAGACATATATCTTGTGCCCCGACTAATATTTTGTGAGATTAACAAACATATTATTTCTTCTAAGGGAATTTATTTATTATTCTATTTGAAAAAGGGATATTACACTTTAGGAAACAATTATTAGGCAGTTTCATACTTCTCACGGTTTTTCTTACTTTTTAAAAAGTACCATTGGTGTCAAGCAAGGATGTCTTCTCTCACCAACCCTTTTCAGCATATACATTGATGAGTTAGAGGAGTTTCATCGACAAATATGGATGATGGTTGTATTTTGCATGAAGTGCTTATAACTATCCTTCTTTTTGTTGATAATGTTGTCCTCTCACACTCCAACAACAACTTGATGCACTTGTTTTTGCAAACTCTGATAACTTGTTGTCAACCTTAATAAAACTTGGGTCATGATCTTCAATATCTCCAAGCACTCTCTCTCCAGATTGCGGTTTTTTTTACAAAAGGGAACTTCTAAAGATCAGATCAGCCTAAAAATATTTGGGGTCCCAATTTTCTAGTCCATGCTTTAGCATTGAGTGTGCGTCTCATTCATGCCTTTACAAGGGGTATGCCTCTCTCTGTCTTGGAACGTCAGTGTTTCCAGATCCACTTTCAGGTCATCCCTTCTAAGTTACACGTTTTAAATATAATCTTCTAACCTACAATTTTAAATGGTTTAAAGGTTTGGGGACCTAGCTTGGGGCTGTTGACTGGACCCGTATTGAGAGGGTCCAAACTCTTATGTTAAAGTGCATGATCCATTGCAAGCAGATAACTCCTTAACACATCGTCCAAACTGAATTTTCTACCCAACCACTATGTCTTGAGACTATCTTATGGCTTACTTTCTACATCCACAGGCTCAGATCCTTGGGAGGCTCAGCCTTTGGTCATGAGAGATATCTATACTTAGCACTTTGCTCTTCAGAGATGATTGCTTCACTGGTCCCCACCAACGTCGGCACTGTTGGTACTTTGATACTAGGTTGTTCCTTCTTTCTATTGGCATCTTGATTGATTGGCTACCTCCTTTCATGTTTATCCAAAAAGAACGCCATCACTAGAGCTACCAAAGATGACATCTATAGAGAGTATATTTAGGGGACTTGGATCTCCCTCTTGAGCTGCTCAACCCCAAGCTTGTTTTTCACATTGAGCATTTATTACAAGTATTTGATGCTTTTATTCGTACTGCTATGCCCCTAACCTATAGCGTGTCTAGGTTATCTTGTCACATTTCTCTATGCTCTTCTATTGTTAGTAGGGTCGGCCTATGGAATAACCATGGCTTAAGTAGAGTATATATAGGAGGTAGTGGTCAGTCTTTAGATATCATATTGCAAATTCTACTCTTATTGCATTGTTGTGGAGGTTGCCCCCTCGAAGTGACTCAGTCGTATTTATCAAGCATTCTGCTCTTCTGTCAATTATTGTTGTGGATTTGCTTTTTTTGTTCATATTTCTGTGATATATTACTCCATTGGTGTGAATTATCTAAGTAATTTCGTTACTCGTAGTATCAGAGCTTTGATCTGTGCAAGTTTATGCAACATAATTTTCCGGATCTGAATTAGTTGTTGTCTTGAGAACTAAATGATCAAAAAAATATAACTTGTGATCTAGGAAGAATTTTATTTGTCACAATAGTATTGTTTTAGGTTTTTTTTGAAGTATGAAAATTGTTTTTGCACCCTTGTGCAAATTAGCAGTCATTGGATTCGTTTTGGCGAGATGATCACAACGATGTAATCCTTTGGTACACTTTTTGCAGGCCTGAAACCCTAAACCTTCGAGTTTGTGCATGGCTGGTCCAAACACTTGTGGCTAAGGCAAAGGGCAAGACACTCTAGAGAAAGCACCTCAGAAGGAGGACATGGAGTCCAAAACTTCAGAGTGTAGAGTTTTTCTAGGTTGATTTACCAACTTCAGTCAGATATGCAAAGCATGGTGAAGAAAGACAATCTCGATGTGGCAAAGACATGGATGATGTGAAGTCTTAATTGGCAGCTATCAATTGGGCATTGACCACTCTTGTAGCTTGTATTCCATAGCCAAATAATCCTCCACTATTATATTTAGGTTCTCCCAACTAGAACAATCAAAACTCAAATACCGAATCGAAGAATATGCTATCAAAAGCGGAAGTGCACAAATTTGATGGAAAAGATCTAGTCACTTGGATCAATCAAATGGAAATTTTATTTGATCTACATCAAACCCCATGTGCACAGAAGGCGGTCATGGCATCTTTGTATCTGGGACCTAAAAAGTTCATTTGGCATAGGTGGTGGTGTGCTCAAAAGAAAAAGAAGGGCCTTCATGTTACCTGGTTAGTGTTTACTGATGAACTACATATGCATTATTGCAATGTTGTCATAGAAAACTACTTTATGTAGATAACAAAGTTGCGACAAACAGACCCTGTCAAGGATTATATTCAACAATTCAGGAATCTATCCTTATGATGGATGTCATCAACGAAGACAACATGAATAACTTGTTTTTGGGTGGGCTCAAGGATAACATCCAACTTGATGTTCACATGCTTAATCCAAGTTCAGTAGTTGATTCCATAGTCTTCGCGCATAGGGCAGAGGAAAGAGATCTAGTGAAACGAAGGGCTTTCACTAATGGTCGAGAATGCAATTCCCCAGCACAATCATTTTCTCAACCTACAGATTGACCCCTTAGAAAATTGACAAGAAACGTGCTAAAAGATTATGTTTTGGTTGTGATAGCAAGTGGAGCAAATGACATAAATGTGCTGAGAAGTTGTTCTACATTGAAGGAACCAATGAAGATGAAGAAGATGATGATGTCTTAGGTGAGGGCAAGGAAGAGACAAAGGAGGAATCCGAAGATTCCCGACCTACTATCTCTTGTCATGCACTTTCGAGTATTAGCACTCCTCAAACCCTTAAGGTTGTTGGTTTCCTCTAGAGACAAAAGGTGACTGTGTTGGTTGACTCAGAGAGCACACAACTTCATTAATAGCAAATTGGCTCCTCATTTTAACTGTTTCATTTACCCAACACAAAAATTTTAAGTCATGATTGCAAATGATGGCACAATCAATTGTTTTGAGAAATGCCATAGTATTAAGCTTGTTATTGGAGACTATTGGCTAGATTTTTCTATGTTTGCTATTCCCATGGATGGGCAAACATTGTTTTGGGACTCCAATGGCTCACAACCTTGGGCACAATAGAGATGAATTTTCAAGAATTGTTCATGCGCTTTCATTCTACAGGTAGGACATTTGAACTACGTGAATTATGAGCAAATTCTCCACAACTGGTTAATTCGTATCAGATGTCTAAGATTCTCAAAAAAGGGGTTGAAGGATTTGTAGCACGATTGTTTTTCATATATGTTCAACCAACAAAGTTGTTTACGCATTTTGATCTACATATAACTATTAATGACCACCCAACTATTTTTGGAGCCATGCCAAAAGGACTCCCACCAAGAAGAGAACATGATCATGCCATCCAACTACTTCCGGGGAGTCAACCACCCAACATCAAACCATTTAGGAATCTATATGCTTAGAAGAGTGCAATTGAAAATATGGTGCAAGAGATGCTGGAGGTGGGTATTATTAGACATAGCCAAAGTGAATATTCATTCCTGGTGGTTATGGTGTGTAAGAAGGATAACACTTGGAGGATGTACCTAGTCTACAAAGAACTCAACAAGTACACTGTCAAAGATAACTTCCTTATTCCAGTAATTGATGATTTGCTAGATGACTTACATGGTGGTGTTTATTTTACAAAAGTAGATCTTTTTTTTGATACCATCAAGTTCGGATTATAGATGAGGATATCCCTAAAACAACTTTTAGAACTCATGAAGGCCATTATGAGTATTTGGTTTGACAAATGCACCATCTACATTTTAGAGTTTGATGAACATTGCATTTTTGCCTTTTTTGAGGAAATTTGTGTTGGTGTTTTTTTATGACATCTTAATATTCAACAAAACTTGAGAAGAATATTTGCAGCATGTGAAAAAATTACTGTTAGTTCTGGAACAACAATCACCTTATGCAAAACCTTCAAAATGTGCTTTTGGAGTCGACGAGGTAGAGTTTTTGGTTCATATTGTATTATACTAAGGAGTCAAAGTAGATCTTATGAATAACAAAGAGCTTTGATGGAGTGGCAGGTGCCAAAAAGCCTCAAGAATCTCTAAGATTTTTCGGGGCTAACATGTTATTGTCACAAAATTGTAAAAAATTATGGTAGCATTGCATCATCACTCATAGCTTTGTTGAAGGACTTCCATTGGAGCGAAACAATTACCAAGGCCTTTGAGAAGTTGAAGGAGGCTATGTGCACCACTTTAGTTTTGGCTACCCTTGATTTTTGCAAAACTTTTATTGTTGAATGTTATGCATTAAGATATGGCATTGGGGCATTACTCATGCAAGAAGGAAGACCCATTGTATTTGAGAGCCATTAACTCAAGGGTAAAACCAAGCTAAAATGAGAAAGAGATGTTGGCTATTCTTTGTGCAGTCAAGCAATGGCGACCTTATCTGATGGGTAAACACTATAAGGTAAGAACTAATTGTGATAATATAAAATATTTCTTAGAACAATGATTGTCATCAGAAGAACAACAAAAACGGGTGACTAAAATATTGGGATATGACTTTGAAATCATCTATAAGAAAGGAAATGACAGGGCGGATACGGAATGACAATAAAATTATATTTTACGATTCAAGTTTGAATGAGAGCAAACATTACAATATAAAAGCCAAAAAAGGTTGTTCATTTCACATTTCTAAGGTGACTCTTTCGATTCTTACGGGAATAGAGAACTTAGTAGATAAGACAAAAACAAGACACCTATGCTAGACACCTAGGATTAATAACAACTATATACAATATTGTTACATCCCCCCTTAATCTGTAGGGGTCTTTGTCAGACCAAGCATTCCTCTAAACTTTTCAAAATTTTATCGTCCAAGCGCTTTTGTTAGGATGTTTGCTGATTGCTCTACTATTGGGCTATTTTGCAACTTGACACTGCCATCTTTCACATAGTGTCGAATCGGATGAAATTCGGTATTGATATGTTTATTCGGTCATGAAAGGTTGGATTCTTTGCCATCCAGAATGTAAAAGTGTGGTCAACCATAAGAGGTGTTGATGAAATCTGTTGTTTTTGCAAATCTGAAAGAACCCTTCTAAGCCACAAGATCTCTTTAGTTGCCGCATTTGCTTCTTGGATTTCCAACTAACAATTGTTCCCAAATTCATCATAAAATCCGAGGTGGACTTTCCATCTTCATGGTCACTAGCATAGTCGAAATCTGAATACCCAACCGGTTTGAAGTCTCCTGCCCTGGAGTATTTGAGCCCAAAATTTTGTGTTTCTTTGAGATATCCGAGAACTTTTTTTGTTGCTACTCAATGATTGTCCTTGGGTTGTTGCATGAATCTTGAGAGGACACTAACTATAAATGATATATCTGATCGAGTTGTAGTCACATAAATTAGACTTCCAATGGGTTTGTATTTAGTGGCATCACCCTACTCTGTTGAATCTTCAGATGTCAATTTGAGATTCTATTCCATGGGTGTCTTGAGAGGCTTACAATCTTCCATTCCGAACTTGATCAAAATGTTACCAACATATTTCTGCTGAGTGATGAAGAAATACTTTAGTTTTTGAATTACTTCAATACCCGAGTAGTAATGTAGGTAACCCAAATCAATGATTCCAAAACTTTTCATCAATTCTGATTTGAACTTTGCAATGTATCGTTTGTTGTTCTCTGTGATGAGCAAATCATCAATATACACCACCACAAATACAATTGTTTTGACAAAAAAAGTTGCAACTTCAAACTCAAAATGTTTGAAGTTCATATTCATGAGATGCTAAGATAGTTTGTCATACCATGCTCGAGGGGTTTGTTTCAAACCATACAACGATTTTTCTAGTTTGCACACTATGCTCTTGTCCGTTTACTGCAAAACCTTCGGGTTGTGTCATGTACATAGTTTCTTTGAGGTCACCATTCAATACTGCAGTTTTGACATCCATTTGGTGAACTTTTCATTTGTTGAGAGATGCCAGAGCCAACATTGTCCGAATGGTAGTCCATTTTGTTGTAGGTGCAAAGTTTCATTGTAGTCAATTTCCTTTTTTTTGGGCATATCCTTTTATGACAAGCCTTGCTTTATGCTTGTCAAGTGTGCCATCAACATTGTATTTGTTGCGGTAGATCCACTTGCAGCCAATAGGTGTAATGTCCCCTTTTTGAGATTAGAATAATTATATTGTTTCCAATAAAAAATATTCCTAAATATTTAAAATAATAATGTCTAAAGGACTTTATGTCGGCCACCCCTTTTCTATTTTTGATTATGACTTAAAAAGGGTCTTTTCGAGCATGAGTTAACTTAACCCTTAATGTAGATAAGGCATGATCTTTTTAAAACTACTCTAACTCCCTCCAAGTGGAACACCCTTTTTGGGAAGGGTTTGATGAAAAAGAAGAGTATAAGAAGAGGAATGATGATCATTTGAGAGGTTACTATGTTTTTGCATAAAAGTTATGAGTTTGAGCATGCCTTCTTAACTTGCTACCTTAGAAGAGAAAACCCTTCTTCGGTAAGTGAAATTAGAGTCGGAAACCCTTGATTTCAGATCTAGGGCAACTTCACACAGGAGTTATATTGAGCTTCAACATTTTTTTTTTTAGTATTTTTAGCTTTGGAAGGGTGGCGACTTCACCCTAGGGTTTGGTGATTGCTTTTGAAGGTGGCAACCTGGATTAGAGGCCCTAATAGGGCAGCAATCATTGATTTCAGGGTTGAAGACCCCTTTTGTAAGGGTTGCATTGGATTTACAAGTTTTGAAGACCTTGTTTAGGGCTGTGTGGAGTTGATAATCAAAAAATTCTTCATTTCCAGCTGGGCGACCCCTCTTTTGGGGTGTAATTTGAGGTTTGCTAAGGCTATCACAGCCTGAAACACATTGTGGAATATTGCAAAATATTCTAATATTTATTCTCTATTTTTAATAATATTTTTCAGCTATTTGTATTGGAAATAATCATTAAAAATCAGGGATTTATATTGTTGCAATTTTTAGAATTAATTGGCGCCTATTGGGCGTAGTTTTAAGGGCATTGGAGCCCAAATTGTTCATCGGCAACATTCACAAAATTATTGGCAAGGGTTTGAATATTTAATTCAGTAATTTGCAATTTTGACACTAGGGTTTGCAAGTGAAATTTTAGAAATACATATGTTCGGTTATGGTTTGTTACTTGTTCTAGATTTGCTTCATTTATCCAATTTGGGGACATTACAATAGGGTTGCAGCCATACAAAGGATCAACCAATTTCCAAGTCCCATTTTTTACCAATGCATTGTACTCATCTTTCGTTGTTTTTCTCCAAGATTTGTTTGAAAGATGGTTCTGAATCAAATGCAACGTTGAGTTCTTTGAGAGAATCATTCAAGGTGAGCTTTTCAATTCTATCTTTAATTTCTTCAAGGGACTTGTTTGATTGTGATGCAGCTGCATGTGCACTTCTTGTCCCTATTTTTCTAACATTATCAAGTTTCACATCTTTTAACGTTTGAGTGGCCTATTTAGACATCTGTTTCTATGTTTTAGGTGCTTCAAATTCATCCTTTGAAGTTCCATCACTTTCTACCCTCTGTTCTGGTGGTCCCTGTTCCCTGATGAAGTTTCATTCTCCCTTTCAGAAGGTGTTTCAATCTCATGTATAGGGGACAATATAAAATCAATAGATTCCCAACTGTGTGTCCCCCACTCATTGCTTGGAACATCCAAATCACTCTCTTTGTATACATCAAATTTTGCATACTTGTCAAGTCGACTCAGCTGTCGATCAATATGCTGTGCTTTGCAGTCTCTCAAAAGACAGCGACAAGAATTTTTTCCTCTTTCTCATCGTATAACCTGTATGCTGTGGAGGATTCAAAATATCCCAAGTGGATGCATTTTCGACACCTGAGGTCCAACATATTTCTTTACTCCTTTGGAATCAATGCGTAACAAGTGGATCCGAAAATTCAAAGATGTCTCACTGAAGGGAGATGACCGCACCACATCTCATATGGAGTCTTGGATTCAAGAGTTGTTGATGGTGATCTATTGTGGATGTATACTGTTGTTTTTGCTACTTCGGCCCAAAAGTGCAGATTTACTCCTTGTAGTACAACACAACACAAACCATATTCATCACAATTCTATTCATTATTTCTATAACTCCATTTTGTTGCAAAGGGTAAGGACTGTGAGATGGTTTTTGATCCCATTTTGCTCAAGATAGGATTCAAACTTCTTTGAAGTGTATTCACCACTATTGTTTGTCCTGAGTGTCTTGATGAGGGTTTGAGTTTCATTTTCAATCATGTTTCAAAATTTTTAGAAAGCCTTTAAGGCTTCGGATTTTTTCTTCAGAAAATATATCCATGTCATTCGGTTGTAGTGATCAATGAACAACATGAAATACTTATGACCACCAATGGAGAGGATTGGAAGAGAACACAAGTTTATTTGAACCAGTTGCAATTTTCTATCAACGTTCCACTGTGACATTAGAAATGGTTCTCTTGCATGTTTAGACAAAATGCAAGCTTCACATTTTTCATTAGATTTTGCGGGCAATGTAGGCATGCCAACAACACCATTCTTTTGCAATACATAAATGTTGTTATAGTGAGTGTGCCCAAATCTTGCATCCACAACATGTTTGGAGACATTCCATCTTCTATGAGATGAGCATAATATCTTGAACTTAATGGTTCACTCTTGAGTTCGATCATTTATTCTCCTAATAATGAAATCACCATTATCCAACAAAACAGAATGACCTTGTTGCCTTATGAGCACTAGGGACAACAAGTTTCCTTTCAATTGAGGAAGGTAGAGAACATTTTGGAGTTTGAAATCTGGAAGCCTTGGACACTTGAGTCTTATTGTACCTCTTCTTTGTGGTTGTAGTGTTGACCATTTTTTGTCCAACAGGGCAAAAATCGGTCTCCTTTCTTCTCTGCTGTTCTGAGCCAGTTCATTTTTTGATTTTGCATAAGTCTGATTTCTACGAACTCTGCAGGGTTTTCTACGGACTCTACAGGCTGTTTCTATGGACTCTGTAGGCAAGTCTTTCGGCAAATGAAGAACCAATTCAAAGAGTGCAAGGTTTTACAAAGCTTCGTCAGACTCTTGTCCGAAGAAATTCACAAGGAAAGAGAGCTAAAATGGTTCAAGACACTTTTCCTTAAGGTTGGAAAAGTGGTTCATCGACAAAGTTCAACAGCTTGGTGTAGTCAGCTTGGTTCAAAGGAACGGTTCACTTAGTTGGTTCAAAAGAGTCTCTCGAAGGACAAGTGCCCTTGCGGAGGGCAGGGAACACTTGAAAAAGGATTAAAAAAGTGAACAAGGAGAAAGCCGAAAAGTTAAGTTTTCTTCGGGAATTTTTACAAGGCAAAGGACAAGAATTTCTTCGGACAAAATGTCCGAAGGAATTCTTTCGGACATTTTGTTCGAAGAAATCCTTCGAAAGAAATCCCGCAAAAATAAAAAGACAAAGGCATAAAGTGATTTCTTTCGGACTTTTGTTCGAAGACATTCGGGAGAAGCCGCGGGAAAAAACCCGAGAAAAAGCTCCGAAGGAAAGGAAGCAAGCGAGACAATTCTTGCGGACATTTTGTCCGTGGGAAAAATGGCCGAGACAAAAGCCCGACCGAAGAGAAAAGAACCAAAGGAATTGCCAAGGATGGTGACGTCTCTGAAGCCGTCAATTTCAGGGCGATAAACTAGCCGTTGGCTTTCAAACGGTGACGGGCCTGCGAATGTCAATTTTATGGCAAGGAAATAGATGTTTGATCTTTAAATACTTGTGCGCCAACCAGAAGGGAGCCCAAAGAGCTAAGAGAGGAAAAGACAAAACCAGGAAAAGACGACGTTGGGAAAAGACAAAAGTTAAGAATGAACTCAACGACTTGCTAATGAAAGAGCCCAAGGGGCCAGCAAGGCCGAGAAGATAGCCCCCGAGGGCCGAAGGAGCCAGAAAAGACAAAGCAAGGAAGAGACAAAAGAACCAAGTACAAAAACGGACAAAACAGTCCAAGTGGTGAAGGAAGGCGTCGACTTAAGGAGTTACTCTAGCGGTTGGAACAGTGCCTGCCAAGTGGTCATCAAGGAGCGCAAACAGTGAATGGCGCGACCCATTTTTTCTCCATTTTGCATTTATGAGCAGACAAACCGCGTGAATGCCTTCAAAGAGAGGTCTTGTTTGTGGGCAAATGACGTGTCTGTGTTTTTAAACGTTTGAAGTCAAAGCATGAGCCGACACATCATTATCTATCAAGCGGCTTCCTCTTCCCAAGGCTCGGAACGCACATGGGCCACTTGTAAAAAGGGGCGCCAAAGTCTTTTCCAGAAAGCGCCAAAGCCTTTACTTCTCTCTATATATATTGTAAACTTCTCAATTTTGAAAGTGATCTCTTACCCTGTAAGGCAAAGGTTTGCCCAAAAATCTCTAGGTTTGTAAGGCAGAACTCTGTCGGATTTTACCTTGAATCAAGACATAGCATTTTTTACCTTCATTTGAACTTGCACTCACGCATATGTCTATGTTTTCGTTTTGTGTTAAGTCATTTTCTTTTATGATTTCACAGAACGATTCCAACATGTCTACTGCATTGTGAATTTTCTTCTTCTACAGGTCTGCCAGAAGTGTCTACAGCAGGAATATAGGTGCATGTGAATACGTTGCCAAAGTGTGTCTCAGAACTCCTCTGGTAGTTCTTTTTCCCTGTATCTCTACGGACCCCTGACTCACTGATACAGAAGAGTTTCCCACATCAGATGAAGTGTATGTTAGCATGTCCTTGGTGAAAAGTGTAGGTCCAAGCTAAGTAAATCAACTTTTTTGGTGTATCACCTTTTAATTTAGGTTTAGGTTCTGCTTTTCAGTAATCCTTCTCCCTTTTCACTCCGCCCCGCGCCCCCCCATTTGTTAGCAGTAGGAAATCCAGGACCTAAAAGATACATCAAAGTGAGCTAGCCCTTATCTAGAGACTCTCCCCCCAGTTTTGCCAGGCCCACAGGCAAGAGGGGAGTTTCCATTGTTGCATGTGGAAGGCAGGGGCTCGGCCTCCTGTCGAGGGTGCAATCCACTGCGTCAACAGTTTTTGGCACGCCCGGTGGGACCAACTAGGACAAGTTTTGTCCAAATAGTTGAAGAATTTTGGTGTGTTCTTCAACCAATCAGCCTTTGGAGGCTTTTTTATCAACACCAATGGCGACTCTGAGTTGAATCAGCTGGTTAAGCAGTCTTGGTGCCATCAATAAACAATATTTTGGTATGTATAATTCCATCGTTCAGAACCATGGACCTTGTTTTCCTTCATATAGTTTTGATCAAGCTCAATTTGTTCATAAACTCACCTCAAGCAACAAGGATGCGTACGGTTATGAGTTTTGCCCTTTACAGGTTGGTGAAACATTTCGGGCTTTGCCTCTTCCTCCTCAGTTTGAGCAAGTCCTTGGCTGGCTTTGCTATTATCCTTACCAGCCTTGTGTTGATCCTTATCAGGTCCAATATGACAAGTCTCAGACCTGTCATGAGCTATATCAGTCTTATGCCCAGTCTTCTCAATGTGTCACTTCTCCTACTCAACCTAGTCTCTTTGCCAATCAACCCATTTCCACCTTCAAACAAGCACTGCTGGGATACGAAAAGTATGTAGTAGAGCTTGACACCAGAATGGGATGTGGTCAAAAAATCCCTGATCATGTCGTCCATCAAGTGAGAAATGCACTGGATCTGGTTAAGAGTGAATGGACTCCCATTGAAAGAGCCAATTAGCAAAGGCTTACAAGTGAGATGCTGGATATGAGTGGTTTGATTGCATCTTTGGAAGGGAGGCTGAGTATTCATGAGAGGCAGCCTTACCAAGTCTAACAACCTACATACCCACTGCCCCAAGTATCATATCAGTCATACACAACCCTTCCTTATGAGCCAAGTCAAGCCTGTCAAAGTCCTTTCCCCAATCATGTTGAGGAGAGTTCTGAAACAGTAAATCTTGTGTTTAAGTCTAATCTTGATAAACAAATTGAATTGACAAATCTTCAAATGCAGCAGTCTATTTTGGCAGCAAGGGAAGTGGAATCCAAACCCTCACTACCCTCTGACATTGTAGCCCCATCACCCCAAAAGGAGATGCCCAGTCCTAATATCATGAGCTGGAATAAAGTGGTTGAGTCATGGAACAGCAAGGAGGAGAAAGACATTGTCCAAGAGTGTGAGGTACAAAATGAGGTTAGTCCTTTTCAAGTCCCTCCCACCCTTCCTCAGGAAGCTTCTTGTATTTAATGGCAGCCTTCATGCACTCCCCATCTCTATGATGATTCCTATGAGCTCCTAGAAAGACTCTTTCAAGAAAATCTAGCTAAGCAAATTGAGGAATTGGAAGCAAAGGTGAGATTGCTTAGTGAAGGAGAGATGGAGTTTTCAGACCTTAGAGAGGAGCCTATGCCAAAAGACACCCCTTCTACCAATCCTCAGGGCTCTCAACATGATGTCAAGATTCCAAGTTGGAAGAAGGAATATCATGAACCGGCTCAGGACCTTGAAGAGGATAGAGTTGCTGCCTGTTCACAGGAGCAAAATTTCAATCTCAAGGTCATGAGTTGGAAGCAAACAGTGGAATCATGGGGCAGGAAGGAGGAGAAAGGTTTTGCTCAAAACCTTGAGGAAGACGAAGCTGCTCCTACTCATTATGATGATGATTGTGACCTCCAAGAAAGGTTTTTTCAAGAAGATCTAGCCAGGAGAATTGCAGATTTGGAGTCCAGAGCGAGATTCCTCAGCCAACGTGTGATGGATGCAATAGTTTCTATGTCTGAATACACCCCATCTACACACCTCCAAGAAAGCTATCAGGCCACCCCTGATATAGATGAAATGCTGGCCAAATGCAAAGAGGAGAATCATTCGATTCTAGCTCAAGGACTGCCTCCTCTTCCACATGGTTTTAATCATCAGCGTTCTACTTCATCCCTTCTCGAGGAGCAACCTGTTTTGCAGGAGGCGAGTGAGGAAGAGAAGATCCAATTTGCAGCTTCCCAGGAGGTTATCATGAGCGACAATGAAGAGGAAATCATCATGGATGCTCCCTCTGAAGACATAATCAACAACGGAGAAGACGTGGGTCACGCATACATACAGATGTTCCAGCAATACAGAGAGAAAAATAAGCATGGTGAC
The DNA here is from genome assembly GCA_037957365.1 of Torreya grandis. Classification (NCBI taxonomy): domain Eukaryota; kingdom Viridiplantae; phylum Streptophyta; class Pinopsida; order Cupressales; family Taxaceae; genus Torreya; species Torreya grandis. Next base: position 2,407,728 of record JARHVA010001602.1, read on the forward strand.
CTCTCTCCTCCCTTGTTCAATGAACTTCCTTGTTGCTTTGATGAGGAAGATGACCATGCCATGGAGCCTGAGTTGGAGGAGGATCAGGAGGATGTCTTTGAACAACTAGAGGCTCTGATCCTTGAGCAGGAAAAGGAGAGGCTTGTCCATCTTGAGGAAAGCCTTGAAGAAGAGAGCTTTGAACAAAAAGGTGATGTTATGTGGGTTGAGCAATCAGTTTGTGATTTCATTTCAGACATCACAACAGTCACCCTTCTTCAAGAAAGCCATGAAGGAGCAGAGGATGAGTTTGACAGGGTCTTCAATGAAACAGAAGGGAACGAGTCAAACCATGATGCACTGCAAAGGGACTATGCACATCAAAGGGCTTATGGTGATGAGCCAACAGCCATCGATTTCTTGATGAAATGCACCAGTGTGAAGAACCAACAGGAGGCAAGCTTCCAAGAACAAGAAGGATACATATGTGTTGGAAGCATGTTTGCCCCTGATTCATTTGGAGACGAGCCAACCAAGGTGGCAGGCAAGAAGGGCAAGTCACCAGATTTCCATTCCATTCAGCCACTTATTTGGCACCGTAAGTTTTCTAGCCACGAAGGAGACTTAATAAATTTTCTCTTTGATCCAAGAGGGAGGCAAATATACATGGTTAGCTGTACATAGTAGTTTGCTTTCACTTTTCTTTCCCTGTTTTCCCTAAGTGCTGTTTGCACAAGTAGTGTTTTTAGCCTTGTGTGTGCTTTCCTTTGTGTTTGGGGTAAAAGCTTCATGATTGATTCTCGGATCTATCGAGGCTATTGCTAACTTTTCAAGTTGCATTTTGACTCCATGCCCAATGGACTTTAAGGCAACTGGTTTCTAAGCATAACAGGCATGCTTCCCCTGGGAGTCGCCAATTTGTTGACCATTTTTGGTCCAACAGGCCAAAAGTCGGTCTCCTTCCTTGCTGTTCTGAGCCAATTCATTTTTTGATTTTTTATAAGTCTGATTTCTACGGACTTTGTAGGGTTTTCTATGGACTCTGCACGCTGTTTCTACGGACTCTGCAGGCAAGTCTTTTGGCAGATGAAGAACCAATTCAAAGAGTGCAAAGTTTTACAAAGCTTCTTCAGACTGTTGTCTGAAGAAATTCACAAGGAAAGAGAGCTAAAATGGTTCAAGACACTTTTCCTTAAGGTTGGAAAAGTGGTTCATCGACAAAGTTCAACAGCGTGGTGCAGTCGGCTTGGTTCAAAGGAACGGTTCACTCAGTTGGTTCAACGTTTGGTTCAAAAGAGTCTCCCGAAGGACAAGTGCCCTTGCGGAAGGCAGGGAACACTTGAAAAAAGATTAAAAAAAGTGAACAAGGAGAAAGCTGAAAAGTTAAGTTTTCTTCGGACATTTTGTCCGAAGAAATCCTTCGGAAGAAATCCCGCAAAAATAAAAAGACAAAGGCATAAAGTGATTTCCTTTGGACAAAAAATCCAAAGACATTCGGGAGAAGCCGCGAGAAAAAACCCGAGAAAAAGCTCTGAAGGAAAGGAAGCGAGCGAGACAATTCTTGCAGACATTTTGTTTGCGGGAAAAATGGCCGAGACAAAAGCCCGATCGAAGAGAAAAGAACCGAAGGAATTGCCAAGGACGGTGACGTCTCCAAAACCGTTAATTTCAGGGCGATAAACTAGCTGTTGGCTTTCAAATGGTGACGGGCCTGTGAACGTCAATTTTACGGCAAGGAAATAGCCGTTTGATCTTTAAATACTTGAGCACCAACCAGAAGGGAGCCCAAAGAGCTAAGAGAGGAAAAGACAAAACCAAGAAAAGACGATGTTGGGAAAATACAAAAGTTAAGAATGAACTCAGCGACCTGCTAATGAAAGAGCCCAAGGAGCCAACAAGGCCGAGAAGATAGCCCTTGAGGGCCGAAGGAGCCAGAAAAGACAAAGCAAGGAAGAGACAAAAGAACCAAGTACAAAAACGGACAAAACAGTCCAAGTGGTGAAGGAAGGCGTCGACTTAAGGAGTTACTCTAGCGGTTGGAACAGTGCCTGCCAAGTGGTCATCAAGGAGCGCAAACAGTGAATGGCGCGACCCATTTTTTCTCCATTTTGCATTTATGAGCAGACAAACCGCGTGAATGCCTTCAAAGAGAGGTCTTGTTTGTGGGCAAATGACGTGTCTGTGTTTTTAAACGTTTGAAGTCAAAGCATGAGCCGACACATCATTATCTATCAAGCGGCTTCCTCTTCCCAAGGCTCGGAACGCACATGGGCCACTTGTAAAAAGGGGCATCAAAGTCTTTTTCAGAAAGCGCCAAAGCCTTTACTTCTTCTCTCTATATATTGTAAACTTCTCATTTTTGAAAGTGATCTCTTAGCTTGTAAGGCAAAGCTCTGCCCAAAAATCTCTGGGTTTGTAAGGCAGAACTCTACAGGATTTTACCTTGAATCAAGACATAGCATTTTGTACCTCCATTTGAACTTGCACTCACGCATATGTCTATGTTTTCGTTTTGTGTTAAGTCATTTTATTTTATGATTTCACAGAACGATTCCAGCATGTCTAGTGCATTGTGAAGTTTTTTCTTCTGCAGGTCTGCCAGAAGTGTCTACAATAGGAATATAGGCGCATGTGAATAGGCTGCCAAAGTGTGTCTCAGAACTCCTTTGGTAGTTCTTCCTCCCTGTATCTCTACGGAACCCTGACTCATTGACACATAAGAGTTTTCCACATCAGATGAAGTGTATGTTGGATTGTCCTTGGTGAAAAGTGTAGGTCCGAGCTAAGTAAATCAACTATTTTGGTGTATCACCTTTTAATTTAGGTTTAGGTTTTGCTTTTTAGTAATCCTTCTACCTTTTCACCCCCCCATTTGTTAGCAGTAGGAAATCTAAGACCTAAAAGATACATCAAAGGGAGCTAGCCCTTATCTAGAGACTCTCCCCCAGTTTTGCTAGGCCCACAGGCAAGAGGGGAGTTTTCATTGTTGCGCGTGGAAGGCAGGGGCTCGACCTCCTGTCGAGTGTGCAATCCACTGCATCAACATGTAGACTTGATGTATCTGCGAGGTATATCTCACAACTTTCTTTATTGAACTCCTCAAAGAAGTCTCTTTGGAAAGTCATATGTAGAGTGGCACCAATATCAAGAACCCAAGCATCAAACCACGTAGAACTGACTGAGACACTGTTTGCTTCATCATCTGTACTGCAAAACACACATTCACTGGTGAATTGGGCAGAGTTTGACTCTTGTTTTCTTTGATTTTTCCTCTTTTTTCTTACGGTATACTTAGCTTTTCTCCTATGGACTTCTGCATTCATGACTCTTGTGGCTTTCTTTTCTATCACACTGTTCGCAGTAGAGGTTTTTTTTATCATTTTATTTTTGACCACATTGATTTTCATTTTTTGCCATCGTTTTCTTTGTTCTTCTTGTACTTATTATTTCCTTCATTCTGAAAGACGTGGCCTTGTTAGATGTTTTGGAAGACTTTGATTTGACATAGCACACACTTCTCTTGTTGTGGACTTTGTTTTTTTTCCAAAGGCCTTTTCTCTTTCTACCATATTATCAACCAATTGATGAAATGTGAGTCTTTGACTGATTGTTTGCTTGTCGAGACTCCAAATAGGTTGAATAGTTGAGAAGAAGGGCTTTTATGAATGCGGTTATATAGATGTCGATGTTGACACCCGTTGCTTCTACATCATGCATGATGGCACGTATCGTTGAAGCCAATTTCATCACATCACCATCTTTTAACTCAAGGTTGAATAGCTTCAATTGCAACTGAATTCCAAGTTTGAGCGGGAATTATATAGCTACTTCAGTTTGTGAAATACTTTCCATGGAGTATTGCACCCTTGAATATAATGAAACATATCTCCGTTGACTGAGGCCCTCATCAAGGCCAATGCTTTTTGGTTTTTCTTCTTCCATGCCTGAATATCTTTTGCATTCTCTGTTGGCTCCACTGGTTGTGTATTTCTATCGCAAATATTGAACCATAGATCATTGAAGATGAGTGTGTTCTCCACTTGGCAAGACCATTCTAACCAACTGTCTTTGCTGGTCAATGTTGTGCCAACGATAGATTTGATAGAATGCACTATTTTGAGTTTTTGTTAATCTCAATTGGTTCCTTATCACTCCAAAATGGTCCCCTTTTTTATATACCACCAGACCGATATACCAAACCTTTTGATATACCCGTCCTTCCTATATACTCATCAGTATGTGGAAGAAGCTAGTGCTTTCTATATTCTCGACAGTACGTGAAAGAGGCCTTAAGGTATGTGATAGCAGAGTGGTACGTGGTACCTAGGTGGCATGTGAAAAAGATTCACCCTATCATTAGCACCGACTTAAAAAGAAAACCTCATACATCAATGTATTTGTTTTTTCTTGATTTCTGGATTTACGCCTATCGATAGTGACGAATGGGTAAAAGAGTAGCTCTCCTTATTTCTCTTTGAATTTGCAAAATTTGGTTGTTTGTCAAATTTGCTGAATAACTTGCTCAAGGCAATTACAATGAAATAATTGCTTCAAATTTAAATGCTTTTCAAATTTAAATGATTTTTAAAATTTGAAAAAAGAGCATATAAAGGAAAATAGATATTTTGCTTTTTTTAAATGAAAAAGCTTAAAATGTGTACCTTCTTCCTTCAAATTTGTTTTATATGCTGATTTCCAATGTTGGAAATATAAAGAAAGGGTATGGCTTCCTCAAAAATTTGATTCTTCCATGTGGCAAATACCGTCCACCTGCAAAGATGTGAAGATACTGCTGTATATTTCCAACACACCTCACGCTGGCAAATTTAGCCAAAACACCTTCTAATGGCCTACACACAATCAGAAAGGAATAGATATAGCCAAAATATAGCTGAATACAGTCATAGCACAATAGAGAATAGCGCCAATGTTCATATACACAACCAACTGTTTGTCTAACCACGTAAAGAAGCCAAAAGATGCACCAAACTCAGAAAATGATAAATGAAGAGCATATTTCACATAAGATGCGCCGCAATTAGATAGTCACGCATCCCATTTGCCAGGTGATACTCCATCCAAAGATTTGAATAACAGACAAAAGTCTTAAACAATTTCCATGCAGCTAATGAAAGAAACTTGTAGGGTAAGAATAGGTCTAAATGCCATTTTGCAATTAGATGAGGCTAGAAACAACTGAGACAATGTCAAAATCAACACAAAATTGTGCCAAAACTAGAAGCACACAATCCATCAATGTGAAACACCTTTCTTCACAATTGGGACGTTTCATGTAGGTCTGCCACACCTCAGAAACCTGTCAACAAACAACTATTTTGACTTCCTTTAATCAAAACGCTTCCTTGAAGGCTAATATGTTGCTAAAGGATAGAGAAAAGCAAGTTACAAAATGAAAGCAATATTATGTAAGCCATATGGCTAGAATATAGGAGAACGAGTGAATAAAAAATCAAATTTTCCAGGCTCTGATACTAATGACAGGCCGGATACAAAATGACAATGAAATTATATTTCATGATTCAAGTTTGAATGAGAGCAAACATTTCAATATAGAAGCCAAAAAAGGCTTTTCATTTCACATTCCCAATGTGACTCTTGCTATTCTTACGGGAATGGAGAACTTATTGAATAAGACAAAAATAAGACACCTATGCTAAACACCTAGGATTAATAATAGCTATATACAATATTGTTATAGAAAAAGAGAATGTTGTAGTAGATGCACTATCTAGGAAGGATGAATCCATTCAGGTATTGTTATGTGCAATGAACCATTTTGCAGATAGATTGGTTTGAAGGGGCAAAATCAGAATGGGAGAATAACAAAGATACATAGGCTCTGATTTAGAATATCCAACACGATTCTAGTGCTTTCGACAAATTTGAGTAGAAAGGGAACGCATTATGGTATAAAGATCGATTATACCTATGTAAAAAAATTATCCTCAAGCACAAGATCCTTAAGGAGCTTCATTATTTTTGAAAATCTATCATATATTCAAGCAAGATTTCCTCTGAAAAGGACTCAAAAGGGATATACAAAAATGTGGTTGATTGCATGGTGTGTCAACTGAACAAGGGTGAAACAATTAAAACACCAAGACTTCTACAACCTTTATCCATTCATAGCTAGAGGTGGGAGGAGGTTTCCATGGATTTTATTACAAGGTTACCTAGGTTTGAAGTAAAAAATGTCATCATGATAATTGTGGATAGGCTCACAAAATATGTTCATTTTTGCTAGTACAATAGTTGTTGCTTTTCTGGATACAGTTCAAAAGTTGCATGGGACTCCCAAGATCATTGGAAGTGATTATGATCCCATATTTATCGGTAATTTTTGAACTGATTTATTCTCATGTTTGGGTACTCAGTTGGCTCATAGCTTGTCATATCATCCTTACTCTGATGGGCACATAGAGGTGGTCAACAAATTCATTGAAAGGTATCTTTGTTGTTTTGCATCAGATAAACAAGAACTGTGTGATCATTGGTTGCCACTAGTAGAATGATGATATAACATTTCCTTTCATACCTTTTCCAAAATGTTTTCACTTGTGCCATTTTATGGTTATCAGTCCCCATCCATCACTTCATCCTTGAGGGTGCAACCCAAGGCTCGAGCTATTGAAGAACACATTCAACATCAACAGGAGGTACTAGCTAGTTTGAGAGAGAATTTGGCAATGACATAATAGAATGAAGCAACAAGTGAATCAACATCATAATGAGAGGCATTTTTACATGGGTGATTGGGTCTTTGTGCACTTGCAGCGATATAAGCAGATGTCTTTGAAGCAACAAAAAAATGATAACAAACTTTCTTCCAAGTATTATGGCCTTTATAAGATCCTACAGAAAATTGGCAGTGTTGCATATAAGCTAGAGCTACCCCAGTCCGCTCGCATACATCTCATATTTCATGTATCTTGCTTGAAGAAGGTAATTGGACAGAGAATTTCTACCCAGATCGAGTTACCAAAACTGGATGAAGAAGGTTGAGTCATTCTAGAACCTGAGGAGATTCTTCCTATGCACTAAAACGTTGAAAACAAGAGAGATTAAGGGCTATTTGATCAAGTAGAAGAATCTGAACCGTAAAGATGTAACGTTGGAGGATGAAGATTTCCTACAATGACATCCAACGCTGTTGAATGTTAAGGGCAACATTATTTTGAAAGGGAGAGGCAAGCTATGTTCTTAACCTATAACGTGTCTAGGGATATGTGTGGTTGACTTGTGGTTTATATAACTTTTCATATTATTTTGTCATCTTTCTTTGTGTTCTTATATTGTTAGTGGGGTCGGTCTACGGAATAACCATGGCTTAAGTAGAGTATATATAGGAGGTAGTGGTTAGTCTTTGGATATCATATTGTGAATTCTGCTCTTATTGTATTGTTGTGGAGGTTGGCTCCTCGAAATGGCTTACTCATATTTATCAAGTATTATGCTCTTCCGTCAATTATTATTGTAAATCTGCTTATTCTTTGACATATTACTCCATTGGTGTGAATTAGTTAAGTAATTTCATTATACGTCGCCCTAACTATCTTTTGCGCCATTGGTCCAGTGGCTTGAGGTTTCCCCTTGGACAAATGAGTGTGTTCTCACTAGTTACGAGTTGAAACAAATCACCACATTCTCCATCATGTCCGAATCTGTCGTCTTTGCTCCCGCTAGTAGGTGGAAACCGCCCCATTTACTATGAGATCCAGGGAAAATATCACTGTCTTTATAGGGACTTAGGTACCATCCTATTTACTTTCTTCAAATATCCAAACCAATGGTGCCTAGCTCTTTATCTTTTGTGAGTTAGTCACCCTTTGGCGCAAATCCCTATAGGTTGAGCCTAGAGGCTCTATAGCCCCCACGTTGATCACCTCTTTCTTCCAACCCATCTAGGCAATAGGCAACACTAAGTGCCCTTTGCACACCAGTAAATCACACGTAAGAGTCGATAAATTAGTTAGGCGGTGCTTCTCTCAGTACACCATTACCACTAAAATTTCTCAAATCCCCCAACTCGCTCTCCCTTGGGAATGTGGCTCTGCTCCTTCCCATTGGCATGGCTCTGCCCCTTTATGGCAACATGGATCTACCACTTACCAACCACGTCCTAGATCATAGGGGTAGACTCATATTATAAGTTTCTTTTTTATTACGGCATGTACACTTGCCTCGGATGTTAGGGGAGATTTTTAGAGGAAGTGCTTTGCTTTGTCCTAGGATTTCCCACCTTGGCCCCTCCGACATTGGGTACCCCCCGATGAGCATTAGCAGATCTTTCACAGTAATCAATGATGGCTTAGATGGCTCCTCCACTTTAGGAATAGATAGAGAGATTAAAATGAAGTCTTCTAGTCTTCATCGACACATGATTTTGGGGGCTCTTGTTCACCCTTCATCTCTATTTGTATTGGTTTTGTTACCACCTTTATTAGTGGCAATCTGCTTTACTTTATCTTATGTACTTTTATTCCTTTATTTTGGTTCTAGGATTCTTTCTTCCTAGAAATTTCTATTGTTAACTGTTGTACCCTCGAGTCTCATTGGCCTACTTTTGGTCATCTGTGGACATTAATATAATTTCTTTTTCTTTCTTTCTTTCTATGTTTTCTTATTGTTAGTAGGGCGTCTTATGGAGTAACCATAGCCTAAGTAGGGTATACATGGAGGTAGTGGTTAGTACTTGAGGATCATACCATGAATTTTGTTCTTATTGCATATGGTTGTGTAGGTTGCCCCCTCAAAGTGGCTTAGTTTTATATTTCCAATATTCTATTCTATTGTCAACATTTGGTGTGGATTTGCTTTATTTGGCATTTATTATTGTGATATGTTGTTGTTGCCCTACTTCTAATATTTATATTTACATCCATTGTTGTGAATTGGCTTGATCTAAGTAATTTCATTACAAGTGGTATCAGAGCTTCAATTTGGTCAAGGTTTTGCGGCACATTTTTTTCCCAGATCTAGCATAGTGGTTGCTTGCTATGTGGGTTGAAGGATATAAAAAACATAAACTTGTAATCCAGGAGGATTTTTTTTTTTTACTATGTTAGTGCAGTATTGTTTGAGTTTTTTTTTAAAAACAAAATAATAATATAAAAAGAAATTGTCTATAAAAATTTTCGCATGCTTGCGCAAAATAGCAGTCATTGGATTCGTCTTAGCGAAATGATCACAATGATATAAGCCTCTTGTACATTTGTTTTCAAGATTTTTTTACTCTTTAGCAATAGCAACCATTGGGTTCATCGCGGAGAGCATAGATGGCATACTCGTCGATTACCCGTTGGTTATGTGATTAATTGTTGAGGGCCAATTAAACCAAGTAATCACAATTCAAAATCGCGGGTTTTTTGTTTTGGTGCCTCGATGAGTATTGGCACAATTCTCCTTGGGGCATAGTGAATGGCCCGTACGCGTCCTGAACACACCCAAAATGCATCCAAACCCTACAAACATGTCTAAGACACTGTTAATATGGGGAAATATTAAATAATGTAATTTAGTCTTAACTAAAATCAGTTGAGGTCTAACTAGTAACCTCCATAACTGCTTTTGTAACCATTTTTTGAACTGCATAAATAAAGATCTTGCACTGATCACAAAATATCAAGTGCTTTCAATCATCTCTTCTTATTTGCTAATAGTGGTATCAAAGCCACCACTCGAGGAAGCCAACGAAGTTACGAGTGCTCGTCGTTAGAGGAAACCTTGGTATTAGGGTACGAATAGAAGGAAGAAGAGAAAGTCATTGACTAGTTTGCAGTGGTCGTGGAAATCCACGAAAGAAAAACGCAGTCGTGTTTTTGAGGAGTTGTGGGCAAAGGCAAATCTTGTGAAGAATCGTGGATTGTAGATCGAGGGTTTGTTGCAGTCCTGTTGAAGGGCAGATATAGGAAGAACCTGCGAAGTCGTGGTTCCTTTTTTTTTGTTTTACTTAGTCGACGAACATTCGTGGCGAAGGGCACAGAAGGCCGTGGTCAACACAGTCACAGCGAACGGAAGGAAGGAACAAAACACGTCGAGGAAATTGTGGGTCATAACAGACTTGCGACAGAGGAAATCGTGGGTGCTAACAGACTCGTGGCAAGACACTTTGAAGATCGACAGGATTCACAAACATATTCCAGTGAGTCGTCCCCTGAATGCAGAAAGGGTTTCAAGGAGCATAGCAGTCGTGAAGGGTTGCACAAGGATGTAATACAATCACCAAAGGATGTTGGAATAATTGTCATTGATGTCAAAGGAATTGTAACAGATATGAATGGAAATGTCAAACGGAATTGTTGCCGAAAGTAAATGGAAGTGTTCGGAAGTGAATGGAATTGTTGTCGAAAATGAACGGAATTGTTGTCGGAAGTGAACGAAAGTGTTGTTGGAAGTGAATGGAATTGTTGCTAGAAGTGAATGAAAATGTCAATGGAAATGTTACCGGAATTGTCGACGAAAATGTTAACGAAATTGTCGGAAATGTCGACGGAAATGTCAACGGTCACATCTTTTAGTGAAGAGGTATCTCTTGGATGGGACACATCCTTTAAAGGCTATATAAGGGATAAGAGATGTGGAAGTATAACAAGCATTCGATTTGAATGAAGATCATATAAGTGTGACAGAGAAGGAAGAGAGGAAGAACAAAAAATGAAATAGAATATCTCTTAAGAAAAGAAGTGTGAAGGGAAGTTTTATTTTAATGAAGAATATCATATGAGAATTATGAAAGAAAGGAAAGTAGAAATTACATAAGAAAATCAGTGAGAGAAAAAGTGTAAGAGAAGTAAAGCCATCATTCGAATGAAGAAGCAATCACAGACGATGGAATCGATTTGGCTTGGGGTCGATGCCTCATAGTTTGTGGATTGGTGCTCACAAATTGGCCAAGTTGGTGTTTGGCGAAGGGGATCGGTGTCTCCAATGGGTGGGTGCTCACAAATTGACCGAGTTGGTGCTTGGTTTGGGTATTGGTGTCTCCAGTAGGTTGGTGCCTACAAACATTGTAAAAGAGTTATATATATAAAAGGAATATTTCTTCGTGGTTTTCTCCTGAAAAGGTTTCCACGCAAATCTGTGTCTATTTGCATTGTGTGGTTTTGCATTGTATTCTTTGATTGCTTTGAATATATTAATTGCGGAGTAATTTGAGGTTTTGGATTTAAGATTAATAATCGAAAGCAAAAAAAATATCTTATACTAATGTTGACACTGTAGATTGCACCCTTGATAGGAGGCTGAGCTCTTGTCTTCCACGCAGCACAATGGAGGCTCCTCTCTTGCCTGTGGGTCTTGCAAAACTGAGGGGAGAATCTCTAGATAAGGGCTAGCTCCCTCTGATACATCTCTGAGTTATTCCAGTAATATTGTTAATATATATATATTGGAGGGGGGTTGAAAAGAGAGGATACTAAAAATAGAAACTAATCCTAAGATGGTGATGCACCAAACAAGTTTGATCTACTCATTTACTCACTCTTTATATCAGAAGAGGACATACATACACTTTATCTGCTGGGAAGACCAGACTGTAAGGAACTTAACAGAAAGGCTTAATGAAGACACACAGAAGATGAACTTACCACAGGGGCGGTAGGAAAACACACTGTTTGGTAACCCTCTCCTATTTCTGCGCTCCAGATACAGCTCTTTCTGCTACCTGCAGGAATGACGCTTGGCCTATACCAAGCGTGTTGGTATCAGTCTTTTGAAAGCATCATGAAAAATGACTGAACACAAGGTTAATACTCAGGCACACTCAGAGATATATCCAACCAAATAGAGGTAAAAATGCGTATTCTATTGATTCAAGGTGAAAATTGGCAGGGCTTCGCCTTACAAAAATGAGAGATATCCTCTCAAATGAGAGTTTACAATATATATAGAGAGAGAAGAAACAATGGTGCCCCTTTTGGAAAAGACTTTGGTGCCCTTTTACAAGTGGCCCATATGCGTTGAGAGCATTGGGAAGAGGAAGCCGCTGAAAGAGAATGTTGTGTCAGTTGCCAGTCTTGACTTTGGCGTTAAAACATTATTGTGAAAGCATGGGCCGCGCTCCTTTGTCTGCAAACAAGACCGCTTCTTCAAGACATTCACGCGGTTGTCTGACCATTAATGTAAAATGAGGAAAAAATAGGTCGCGCCGTTCACTGTTTGCGCTCCTTGATGACCACTTGGCGGAGACTGTTTCAACTGCTAGAATAACTCTTATGTCGACACCTCCCTTTTGCCACTTGGGCTGTTTTGTCTGCTTCTACGCTTGGCTCCTCGAGCAAATCTCTTGGTGGGTTGTTGAGTTCACTGTTGGCCTTTTGTCTTTTCCTGGCCTTGTCTTTTGTCATCTCTTTTGTCTTTTCCTAGCTTTTGAGCTCTCGGGGCTATCTTCTCGTCGTTTGTTGGCTCCTTGGGCTCCTTTATCAGCGGTCTCTTCCTTTTGGTCCTAACCTCGTTGAATTCCCTCGGGTTCGCGCCCAAACTTTTAAAGATCAACGGCTATTTCATTGCCATAAATTTGACGTCTGTGGGGACGTCATCGGATGTCTGGATCTCCAACAGCTAGTTCGCCATGCTCAATTTGACGTCTTCGGGCCAGTCACTACCCCTTGGAAATTCCTTCGGATTTCCTTTGATCGGGCTTAGTATTTGAATCCTTCCGAAGGGAAGGTGTCCCTTCGGGGCTTAGGGAAGGTCCTCCTTTCGGCCGTCGAGAGTCCCCTACAAGGGCACCTGCCCTTCGGGGTCCTTCGCGCTCATTTGGTTCTCAAATCCTTCGGACAAAATGTCCGAAGGAATTCCTTCGGACATTTTACCCGAAGGAAACCTTTCCTTTATGTCTTTTCCCGCTTGCTTTCCCTCGGTCGGGCCTTCTTGCGGTCAAATTCCTTTGGACAAAATGTTCGAAGGAAATGTTCCCTTCAATGTTTGGCCCTTTCTTTCGGGCAAATTCCTTCGGACGTTTTGTCTGAAGGATTTGCCTTACCATTTTTCGTGGATTTTCTTTCCGAAGTGTTTTCTTCCGTTTCGGTTTTGCCTCATGAATTTCTTCGGACAAAATGTCTGAAGGAATTCCTTCAGGCATTTTGCCCGAAGAAATTCAACTTTTGTCTTGTCTTTTCCGAAGGAAAACTGTCCCTTTGGCCCTCTTTCTAAGTGCTTTCCTACCCTCCACAAGGGCTGCTTGGTCTCCAAAATTGCATTTCGGAAAAGTTGCAAAGCCTCTTTTTGTTGCCTTAGTCTTTTTTCTGAAGGAAAACTCTGCCCCTTTCAAGCGTTTTCTGCCCTCTGAACTTGGTCTATTTTGCCAATAAAAGTCCTCCGAAACAGTTTATTTGCTCTGTCAGACCGAGAACACATTATGGAGCTCCTTGGACGTTTGAGACACAGAACTTACACTCAACTTTGGGAACTCTCATGAAGCTAGCACCTTTTGCAAACCCCTGTATAATCACTCCTTCCAACCCTGCGTGTACTTGCAAATGCTTGAAGTTTAGCCTTTTGCATGCCAAGAGAAAAAACGAGTTGCAAAAGTATACTTCTGCATTATCTTTCATATCTGAGCGTGGAAATGGAAGGAAAAGAAAAGGGAGACCGATTTTGGTTTGTAGGACCAAAAATGGTCAACAACTGATTCACGCCCCCTCTCAGTATAAGCTTGTGCTTAACAAAGGACTCGAACATCTGTAGTTGAATCAGGTCAGAAATTTGTAGTCACAGTAAATTCTTGTGAGTTTACCGTTTGTTTCGGCTTTTTAAAACATATCTATTTCCGAAAAATAAATTAAAAAAAAAAGTTTTATAGTTTAATCTGTGTGGGAATATTTTTATTGGTTCAAAATAATTTTTCGGAGTGAAAAATGACAAATATCCAAAACCTTGTCCTTCCTGAGGCCCAAAAGTTGACTAGACAAAATTATATTGGCTGGAGTCATTAGATCTTGACGATTCCGAAATTTCGTGATTGCGACAAGATCATACTTGACATAGAACAGAGACCAACAATGAATTTTGCCGATTATGACAAATGTCATAAAGCAACCCTTCTATTATTAAAGTTTTTTTGTGTCCAATGACATGATTTCGGAGGTCTACAATGCTACACAGGCGAGTGCCCTATGGACCAGTCTCAAGAACAAGTACCAGACTTTGGAGAAGAGTCAAGTACTTTATTTGAAGAATCTACTATTTTTCACAAAAATGTCAGAAGGTGGGTCTATGTTAGAGCACTTATTACGGATGAAAGATCTCCGTGACTAGTTGTCAGCCATCAACAAAAAGGTGAATGATGATGATATGGTGGCTGTTGTTCTGAATACCATGACACCTTTGTATGAATCGTTCGTGGAAGCGTTGCACTTGATGACAGAGAGTAACATTCTCACTTTTGATTAGGTGAGTTCATATTTGCTGCAGAAAGAACGTAGGTAGACACTTCAGTGAGTCCAATTCTGGCCAATTGGAAAGTGCATTTGCTGCCCAATCCAACAAAGGGAAATGAAAAAGACATTCAAATATGTCTTCATCTTCCCCGAAATTGAAGGTAAAATGTTATTACTGTAAAAAATTTGGTCATATTAAGAAAGAACGCAGAAAACGACAATATGATCTAAAACATAACAAGAAGGCAAAAGGGCAGGCGAATGTGGCCCTAGTTGAAGCTGAATCTGAGGAGGAATATGCTCTCATGTCATCATGTTCCGATGAGAGGACTACCAGTGATTGTTTTTTGATTTCGGTGCATCACAACATTTTACATGTCAAAAAGATTGGTATGTAAATTTCACTACAAAAGAAAGTTTTTCAGATTTAGTTTCATTGGGTGATGGTAGATCACATGCTGTAGAAGGGATAGGAGATATACGCATTGCATTGAACAATGTTGCAAAGTTCATAGTCAAGAATGTTAGGTATGTATCTTAAGATGAACAAAAATCTTCTATCAATCAGTCAATTAACTGAAAATCCTCACATTTCAGTCAATTTCTCAGGGAAGAAATGTGTTGTGTCTAATATCAAAAATGATAGAGTCATAGCCCTAGGCATTGGGCAAAATGGCTTGTATAGACTTGTTGATCCTGCCACTGTCAGTTTGAATGCATTAATTGTGGAGGATAATACCAGTGTTGTATGGCATGAGAGATTTGAACATCTTAATCTTCAGTATTTGGCCAAACTCTAGAAAGTGAATATGGTTCTTGGATTGCCTACTATCTAGGTCAAGCAAGATATATGTGCAGATGGTTTGGCTGGTAAACAAAAGTGGAAGCCTTTTCCCACTGAAGGTGCCTGGAGAGCAAAGGGGCTCCTTGATCTTGTTCATGCAGATCTATGCGAGCCATCTTGGAAGTCATCTACCATTCTCGGTGCAAGGTATTTCTTGTTGTTCATAGATGATTTTTCTAGAAAAATGTGGGTCTACTTCTTGAAGTCTGATTGTTTTGCTAAGTTTGTAAAATTCAAAGCACTAATAGAAAATGAGACAAGTCAGCGGATCAAAGCCTTAAGATCCAACAATGGGGAAGAATTCACTTCAAAGCAATTTCAGAACTATTGCGACAAGGAAGGAATTCATCGGCAGCTAACAACCCCATACACCTTAGCAGAATGGAGTGGCTGAAAGGTGGAATTGCACAATCATGGAGATGGCTCGATCCATGATGCATAACAGAGGTGTGCCGTATAAATACTGGGGAGAAGCAATTAACACGATAGTCCACATACTAAACAAAAATCTCTGCAAGGCTTTGGAGAACATCACTCTGGAAGAAGCTTGGTCCAACATCAAACCAGAGGTAACACATTTTCGTGTATTTGGTTCTGCTGCATATGCTCTCATTCTTAAAAAACAAAGTAAACTAGATTCAAAATGTGCATGGTATTTCTTTGCTGGTTATTGTTGGCCATTTTTGGCCCACATATCAAAATTTGCCTAAGTATGAAAAAGGGAGCTTTCAGGCAAGCAAATTGCAGGTCTTTGGGAGGACTTCGGGTTTTCCAGCAGTGACAACTTTGAGTTTCTGAGGGCACAGTGCAAATCGGGTTTCCAGTAGTGCTTGACTTCTAAATGTTTTATAAGTAGAAGTTATTTGGGTTGACAAACCTGAATTATTCATGGACAGTGTATTTTGGGTTCTCCAAGGAGCACTACTCAATTACTTCATAAGTTGTGAGTAGTCAGAAGCCCGAAATAAGTAAAGGGGCTTGACAAACCCGATTTAGCCTCGAAAAATAGTGCTTCTTGGGTTCTTCAAGGGACAAGTCTTCTCCAAAATCTGAAGGGCATTTTCAAAATGCTGAAGGGCCTTTTTTCGGCAAATGGGATCTTTTCAACATTTCCGAAGGACCAATCAACTTTTTCAAAGGTCACTTTCATAAATTTAAAGGGCTTTTCCTTCTCCAAGTGGACAGTTGCAAGTTTCCTTAAGGGTATGTTACCCTTCGGAAGGACCATTTCAAAATTCTCGAAGGGTATCTTCCCCTTTGAGAGGATCATTTGCAAAAGTCTAAAGGGACATACAGGAAGCCTGAAGGGTCTCTCACCCTTCGGGAAAGTTGATTTTGAAAAGTCTGAAAGGTAATTTCCGAAGGAAGAGAGCAAGAAGGAAGCTTCGGACAAAAAGTCCGAAGGAATTCATTCGGACAAATTGTTCCAAGGAATTCCTTCAGGAGATTTGCCCGAGACAAATAGGAGCCCACAGAATAAAGAAGACTTCAAGATGGACAAGTCCAAAGTAAGTAAGCTTGGAAAACCCGGATTACTCTACATAGAGTAAATCGGGTTTCTCCAAGTACTTTACTTAAAAAAGCTTTATAAATAAAGGATTTGGGAAAGTCTGAAGTTGGAGAGATCAAAGAACCCGAATTACTCTGCATAAAGTAAATCGGGATTCTTCAAGGGTTTGACTTAAGCTTGGTCCAACAACGCGAGAATCATGATGCAACGAATGAAAGGCTGCCACGTGGTGTAAGCTAGAGTAGAAAAGGCCAATCAGTAAAGGACAAGTGGCACAAGGATGATCAATGAGCACAGGAGAGTCCAAGTGGCTGGTAGCTGAAAATTATAAAGGCTCTCATCCGTCATAGTTTGCTCCCCACAATTGTCGTTCGATGCTTAAGTGTAGCATCGCTGAAACACATGGAGACCCGTGTCCTTTCAATAGGGCACATAAAGAGAAAGAAGCCACGTCAACCTTGAGTGCAAAGATTAAATGCGTTGTGCGAAGAAGAGACATTCCAGCTGCTCACAACATGGCTTCTCAGATGCGCCAAAGAAACACTTAAAGACGGGAGGGGCTCGAGAGTATTGTTTAGTAATCTTGAACGGCGCATTTATGGACAACAAGGAAGTACAACATTAGAGTTCCAGCCATCAACGACTTCTTCTTTCTTCCCTTTCTCTCTCCCCCCTTTTCTATATAAATAGAGGCCTTGGAGCGAAGCAAATCATCTCCGGACTGGTGATAGAATCACTTTGCGAAAATCGCTGTATAATAGACCTTTGAAACAATAAAGATTATTTTATCTATCTCTTTGTCTAAAAATTGTGTTGAGTTAGCTTGTGCACAATAACGTTGTGAAGAAGCGTCCTTCCAACCTTATTGTCCTTTCTTGCTTATTTTCAGGGATTTTCCAGTTAGTTGCAGGTCTGAACTTGAGCTTTCCCGCCATTAATGGACGCTTAATGTGGATTTAGAAATCCCTCTTTGCTTCACGTATGGTTCAGTGAGCCTAGTCTACGAAATATCTATTCAAGTTAGCTGGTTAGGAGGTTGTGTAAACAAACTTATCTTATGTTGAATTAGTGTCATTCCCCAGACCAAGTGTATCACTTACTTTTGGTGCATCTCCTCCCTTAGCTTAGATTTCTTTTCAAGTAATCCTCTTATCCCTTTTTCTTAGCTAATAGTAGTTTTTAGTGTGAGAATCAAGAGCTGAAGTGAAGCACTTGAAGAACTAGCCTCATAAAAAAGCCTAGAGGTTCAACCTCACCATAGGATACCCACATTCTGAGGTTGTCCCCATGCTTGTAATTGGAAGTGAGGGAGCCTGAAGAACTCTCTCACAAAGGTGCAATTCCAAGCTCTAACAGTTATAGTACTCAATCTATGGCATATAGGCTAATAGATGTGTCTACTAACAAGATCATCATTAGTCGGGATGTTGATGTAAAAGAAACAAAATCATTCTTTGTTTGTAATCAGCAAGCTGTCTTTGCTAGTCCAGAGGCTTCTAGCATTGTACTTCCTTTGAAAGATGAGGAACCACATGTTTTGGAGACACCCTCATAGTCTTCAGTGCAACATTCTACAGCTAACACTCCATTAGTGTATCAGTGTCGTCGACCTAAGTCGACCACTCCATCTTGTGATCAAGAGGTACATGAATCATTGGTACAAAAGAGACCCAAGTGGTGTTACACTACTCTACAAGATGTACGAGAGGGGGATCTTCCTCAATCTCATACATAGTCTCGATAGCCAGGAAAGTCAGTTGTGGATTCAACTGATGATGAAGAGCTTATTTACTTTGTTCTTGCTTCTGATCTTTTCAGTATTTTAGAGCCCTAGCAATATTCTGATGCACAGGGCAACCCTGAGGGGGAGAAAACAATGCAATCAAAATATGATGCCTTGATGAGAAACAAGCCCTAGACGTTGGTGGATTTACATTTAGGGAAGCAACCCATTAGTTGCAAATGGGTATACAAAGTCAAATGCAAGGTTGATGGTACTTTGGACAAATACAAAGCCCATCCTGTTGCGAAAGGATTTTCACAACAGGAGGGAATAGACTACGAGGAGACTTTTTCTCCTACTGCAAAAATGGTCAAATTTCGGTTACTTCTTTCTATTGCATCTCAATTTGGTTGGAAAGTATTTCAAATGGATGTCAAAAGTGCTTTCCTTAATGGTGATTTGGATAAAGAAGTATACATGGTGCAGCCTGAAGGTTTTCAGGAACTTGGTCGTGATCATTTGGTTTGCAAGTTGGTGAATTCTCTGTATGCGCTGAAGCAGGCTCCTCGAGCCTGGTACATCAAGATTGATCAGCATCTACGAGATTCTGGATTCAGATGGAGTCCATCTGATCCAAATCTCTATATCAAAAACATTGATGATGACATTGTGATACTCATTGTGTATGTTGATGATCTTGCCATCATAGGTAGTGGAGACACAACGATTCAAAAAGTCAAATCAGATTTGTGCACTGCTTTTTATATGATTGATTTAGGCCTCTTACACGATTGTTTGGGTGTAGAATTCTGGCAACATGACCACTCCATTTTCATTTTCAGGTCAAGTATGCCACTACTCTTTTGAAGAAGTTTGGAATGATGGATTGTAATTCTGCTTTTACACCTATGGAGGTAGGGCTGAAATAGTCAGCGCATGATAATTTATCATTGGTCAATGAATCATTACATAGACAATTGGTGGGCAGCTTGATATATCTTACCACCACTCGACCAAATTTATGTTTTGTTGTTAGCTACCTTTCTCGGTTCTTGTCTCAACCGAAGCTAGTTCACTGGACAACAACAAAACATGTTTTGTGATATGTCAAAGGTACTCTTGACTTTGGCATTCTCTATCAGAGGACAACATATTTCAGATTGATTGGTTATACAGACTCTGATTGGAGAGGATCGGTTGATACTTGGAAATATACCACCAGGTATATGTTTTCTTTTGGCTCAGGAGTTGTTTTATGGTAGAGCAAGCTTCAACATATCGTTGCTCTCTCTTCCACTGAAGCATAATACAAAGCAGCAGTCAGTGCCAGTTGTGAAGCAATTTTGGCTATGTTGGATTCTTGTTGATTTGCAACTTCCTTCATTTACACCTACACCACTATTCTGTGATAATCAAAGTGTATTGAAGTTAGTAAAGAATCTTGTTTTTCATGCTCGCACCAAACACATCGAGATACATCATCACTACATTCAATAGTTAGCTGATTCTAGTGACATTTCTCTTCACTTTTGTGCTTCTACAGGGCAGCTTGCAAATTGAATGACTAAACCTCTTGGTTCTATTCTTTTTGTAAAGTTTCGAGACAAACTGGGAGTTGTCTCTAGTTTAGTCATTAAGAGGGGGTGTTAAATAATGTAATATAGTCTTGACTAAAATCAGTTGAGGTCTAACTAGTAACCTCCATAACTGCTCTTGTAACCATTTTTTGAACTGCATAAATGGAGATGTTGCATTGATCACAAAATATCAAGTGCTTTCAATCTTCTCTTCTCATTTGCTATCAGGGAAAAACATTGAATTTTGTCCTATAAAAACTTACACACCCCCTCTTTGGATTCACACAATATTTTTTTAAATTGCCGAGTATTGCCAACTAATGGCGAGTGGCTGTGATTAATCACCGATTAAAATTTTGTGGGACTCGGCGACTACTCACCGAGTTCAGGTATGTGAACTATGCCATGTCTATTAAATAGGATCTAGGGATTGTTAGAGGTGAGTCTAAGGTTGATTCTATCTATGCCTTTGCTTTTCCAAATATTTTTGTCGTAGTGACCTTTTTGATCTGTCACAAGGTTTGTAATGATGGGCATATTGTATTAAAACTTGCTTGTGGGTATTTAAAGAAAAAGCAAATGCTTTACCGATGCAGCAGGCTATTGTCATTACATGGTTGATACAGCTTATTGGTAAAGTCGTGTAGAAGTTGTTAAAAATTAAAAACATTATTTGGTATTTTGCAATGTACTCTAGCTTTTTAGCCATATGGCCTGAAAGCAATGTTGCATAAAGAATTTTATTACACTGTATGAGTTCTGCAGAGGCATTTTTTTATGACATTTTTAGTAGTTAAAGTTCTTGTACAATTATGAACCTGCTTCCATGATAGGGAGCTGAGGCCAGTATAAGTTAAAAAAAAAAAGCTGCCTTGAACTACTAAAGGATCAACGAAAATGTTAATTCGATGGAATACAATGATTATGACCA
The DNA here is from genome assembly GCA_037957365.1 of Torreya grandis. Classification (NCBI taxonomy): domain Eukaryota; kingdom Viridiplantae; phylum Streptophyta; class Pinopsida; order Cupressales; family Taxaceae; genus Torreya; species Torreya grandis. The sequence continues at coordinate 2,428,691 of JARHVA010001602.1, forward strand.
AGTAAATTGAATTTCATTTGTGCAGTGTTGCAGCAACAAAGAGTCCTATTATATTTATTGGTACTGGAGAACACATGGATGAGTTCGAGGTTTTTGATGTCAAGCCATTTGTCAGTCGGCTTTTAGGTAAGTTTGTTTTTTTTTTAAATTTTTTGCTCCTATCCTATTTTTCAAGAGAAGCAATTTTAGATAGGATCTTCAAATTTATGCAACTGTTTTTACATGACACAAAATGTGCTCACTTCCTTCGTTTAAACTATGCTTTCATGTTTAGGCATGGGAGATTGGTCAGGTTTTATGGATAAAATTCAAGAAGTCGTTCCAAAGGATCAACAGCCTGAACTACTGCAGAAATTATCAGAAGGCAATTTTACGCTAAGAATCATGTATGAGCAGTTTCAAAACATCCTTAAAATGGGACCCATTGGCCAGGTGTGTTAGCTAGGTTTGCATCCCTTTGGATTTTTTCATATTTGCAGTTGTTTTTAGTTAGTTCAATAATTTGTCGCTTTAGATATTCATTTAAATGCTCAATTATATTGTTTTAAGGACACTAAATTTTTACTGGATAAAGTAGCTTTAAAGAAGCTTAGAGGGTGATTTTTTAGCTTGTTTTTGGTGTATCACATGTTTTTACGCACACATGTTTATGATATTAGTAGTAAGTGTTTCCCTCATCATGTTAAATATATTTTAATGTTTAGGGATTACACCTTTTTTGGTAGATGTAGAAATGTTTTTTGAACACGGCAAAAGCATCCAGATCATATTACAAATAAAACAATATTACATCCTGGCAGTATACCAAACTAATCTCACCCTTTTCCAGATATGTTGAGGAAACATCATAAACAAGATTGAGCCAATACAAATTGCCATTCGACATGGCCTACTGCTGCTAGCAATCCCACTAAAATTAACATAAAACATCATATCACAACCTTTTCTGGGGTAAACAAAAAAGTGCTGCCAGCTATGGCCGACATATGCAAGTTCATAACTGATAATAACAGTGCATTCTTAAGTCTAAAAAATTCTGAGAGTAAGCCACGATAAAATAAGTTTCAGAAATAGCAGAAAAAGATCATGAAAACAAACATTAAACCTTAGCAGGGCTTCCCCTGCCCCAATTTGATGAGCAGCCACAGCATAGGGATTTCCAATTAAGGTTCGATGAAGAGCGGCTGGACGGTCAAAACCCTGATCCCCCACAGCGTTTAACCGTGGATTATCATTAGCCAGATAAAGAGTCATAAGTGGGTTGTCCCTCGAATGCTTTTGAAAATTGTAAGTGGTCTTCTTAGCATCCGGTCCCCTTCCCATAATGTCAGCAATGCACCTGAAAAACTAGGGAACAGATTGGCCGCTTTCTCCTATATGTGGCGGAAACCAGCTACCATCTTCTTCAGGTCTGAAACAATTTGTTGTGGAGTTCATCCCTCTTCTCCAGGATCTGAATGTGTTGCTGTTGATACCTCACCATCTCCCAGGCATCATTCGCATTCCCCAGCAGCTTCCATACCTGCTTGTTCAGATTTTCCCACATACTCTTCTCAGATAATTTGGCACGTTTGCCCCTGTTTGATTTAGTGACATTTGTGGCCAGGGCGATTGAATCCTGGGGTCGCCATGGGTATCACCCAGCACCCTTTCAATTAAGTTGCCCAGTTCAGATCTTGAATGGCAGGGACGAGAGAGGTTTCAATTCGAGTTCCTAGTTGATCTTAGACACCCAAATTTGCTTTCTTGGCCAACAGGGGAACACTACCTTTCTTCCTGCCAGCTTTTTTAGATTTTGAGGAACTGACTCTTTATTAACAGCACGGAGCATGGGATTAGGACCATATTTTTTTGGACCAGGGGAGACGGACACAGCTTCAAAAAAAGACCATCTTGGGGGGTTTTCTTCCAAACTGTATAATCAAAGAAGAAGACAATAGCAGCCACAGATTCATAGGGAAGAAAAGACAAATCTGGGAAACAGGCGGCTGCAAAATGAAGTTGATTGGAGTCGTCCAAGCTGAGCAGCGAAACATGACAAGCTGGCTTGCACGAATTCTTTTGAGAAAGCAGTCAAAAATGCTGAAAAAAAAATCTCTTCAACCGCCGAAAACACAATTCCACCCCCTTAAATCAGCCGAAAAAACACAATTTTCCTAATATCCATAGCGAGAGCTGAAAACATAGCCGAACAAAGAGATGGGATTGGCAAAATGATGGAGACGGGACAAGAATGTGGTAAGGAAGCATGTCTTGGAATGACTGACTGTCAACATGAATCGAGTAGGGAAAGAATGCAAGGGATGCCACCTTCTCTCTTGGCTTGTGTGGGATAAACAATGGTAATCCATCAAAGAATTTATGTCACACACCATCAATCTCTTCTGATATTCAATCAAGTGACATTGGCAAATAAAGGATAATATCAAACCATAGGAAAAGGGATAGGTAGGAACCAAGAGATTGCATATCAACTCTATCCTTTACACGTCATTAGGTTCACGTGCATTCAATATGCACAATATTTGGGAGAGTTGATCTGCCTCTCTCCTTCATTTCCTTCCAATTATCTTTACTATGAAATATTTGGGCTGGGATTTTTCAGACAAATCACACGGGTAGACAACAAGTACATTGTATTAATTTAAGAAATAAAGCAGAATGCACAGGGGTTTTACTCTGCCATCTCCTCAAGCTTAAATAAGCTTCCTTACATATGGGACCCAACTACTCTACAATCCCAACCAACTTGCTCACCCAAACTACTAACCAACGACCTGGCATACTATCTTATTAACATTTACTATTATTATAAACATTATTTATTTTTCAACTCTAAAGGGGGGTTTCTCATAAATGAGAAGCATGCCCCGAACTCTTTATTAAGAAACTAACATAACTTTGGATCATAAAACCCAACAAACCCCCCTTGATCCAAAAGGGGTAACGAAGATGATTTGGATCAATAACTCTATGGGGCTATCTAGCAAAACCTGTCGCAATCAACCAATTGGCCACCTATACCTTTGGCATTGATCAACCTATGTTGATATGTCTACTGCAACCGCAACTTGACCCTCTGTGCCATTTGCCTATCAACATTCCCTGACACGAAGATGATGAATGTGTTTCGCTGACCATCCCTCTTATCATCTCTAATTGTATTGCAGTAAGAGCATCATCATGATAATGCCTAACCACATTGAGCTTTATCTTGATGACAATTTTGTAATTGAAGTATGGCACATCTTACTTGATGCTCAACAACTCTGATCACTTTGCAAACACTCTGGTGCTTACAACCCCTGTCAGTGTACAATACCCTGAAGACTAATAAAAACCAAAGCAACCTTCCCCACCTACTGGTCGAGCGCTGAGAAGTCTATGCAGCATAAATGCCACCAGATAACTATTTCGCTTCTCGTCAATGATATCAATAAATAAAAACACTATCATCTAGAAAAATTGGAACAAAACCAAAACTAAAATTGCTACTAAACCATCATTCCTATCTTTGAGCTAGTGGCTAACTCAAGGTTTCATGCGCTTATCAATAAGAATTTAATACATTTCCACGCAACCTGCCGTTTTCTTAGGGAATTGATCTCTTCCAAATATTGTAATGTCCCCTTTTTTAGCTGATGTTGTTTGCGGATGGTTTAGCCTATTCCTGACCCTCGTAGGCTAATGTACATGGTTAGGGGGTCTTCTTGAGGCAGTCACCTGGTCGATGGTTGGTTTCTTGGATTTAGCTGGATGGGAAAAATAAAGTAGATAATAATTAAATTAATTATTTGTAAAGTTATTAAACAAATAAATATTATAAAGTGACTTTATATTTAATTAATTTAATAAAGTGACTTAAATAAATATTATTACATAGTCACTAAAATAAAATAATATTATTTTTCTAGAAGTTTCTTGAAGTGGGATTGAAAAAGTATAAAGGAAGGGGCAAGGCAAGCTTTCAGGCATCCGATTATTATCATTTGCATTTGATGAGTTCTGTGGAGCCAAGGGTTTCTGCATACTGTCTACTTGGTCTTTGGGAATGAAAACTCCCATAGATTAGCATAACTGAGGTGGTGAAATATCCTCCAAATGGTTGCAAATTGGAAGGGATACTTCAGTCCTTTCATTGGTGCTTAAATCTGAAGTATTAACCAAGGGTTTTGAGGTATTAATTTGCAGATCATAAGTTTTATTGTTAGCTGCTACAGTGCTGTGAAGAGTGCCATGAATAGTGCCACGCTACAGTGCTGTGAATAGTGCCGCTACAGTGCCGCGCTACAGTGATTGCTATAGTATGCTACAGTACCGCGTGAATAGGGCAGCTGGGAGAAGGTTACAATTTGGGTTTGGAAGGGACTCCTTTCCTTGGATATTGCTTGATTCTTCATCAGCGCTTTTGGCACCATTATTACCAGGTTCTTTTTGTAATTATTAGTGGTTTGCATTGAGCATATTGTTGTAGGTGATAATTGATATCAGACTTTGGCACTGCATTGCATAACCCTTTTAAACCAATAGATTTGGTATTTCTTAATATCATTGTGTTCGGGGATTGCATTTAATAAAAGAGTTATCAATTGTATACCATTTGTTCAATGTAATGTCCTTCATTATAGCATCCCTTATTAGCATGTTAGATTGCATGCCAATTGTTTGACAAAAGGCCAATTGGCTGTAGGTATGCATTTCATGTCTAATTTTCATGTATATACATCGAAAATACCAAAAAAAGAAGTCATATATGCATTTAGATTAATGCTTAGACATTGTAGTTTGGATTTATGAGCATTTAGAGTACTCAGCTATCATTATCAAGCAAAAATATCAGACATGAAAACACAGACCAGCAAGCATTGGGTTTACATCAGAAGTGTTTGACAATATTCCTTGAGGTTCAAATCAGCAATATAAGGTCCGAAATAGCAAGGGATATTACAGTGGTATCAGAGGTTTTGTCCTGCCATCCTGTTGGGTAGATTAGACATTGAATCAGCTAGTTAATCATGGTTACTTCAAGTACTCAGAAGCAGTGGGACAGGAATATGGAGAAGCTTAAACAAAGTTTGAATAAGTTGGATGAAAACTAGAAGAGGATGAATGAATTGTTTTCACACCCTGCAAACATAGACAAAGCAGCTCGGTTTATGGCATCCATTTTTAAGGGGTCTACATCACAAAACAAAAAGGAGGAACAAAAGGTCTCTACAGGTGAAGTATCTAGAAACCTCTACAATGAATTTTCCGCAGTTAGTGACCAGCATTCAGCTGATCCTATGGAGAACAAAATGGACAAATGTGATGAGCAAGAGATGCTTTCTTTTGGGTTACAGGTTCCATCTTCTCTTCAAGAGGATAGCAATAGTATGGATTATTTTAATGATTCCTTTGGGGCTGATGTTAAATGCACTCACAAAAATCTAGAGGGAAAACTAACAGGTGAAGTATGGACCAGTAGTATTGAGATCGGGTCTATTTTAGTTGATCTTTGCCCAGTTGATGTTACAGAAGGTAGAGAGGACGAAACATAGGATCCTACAGGACAAGGTTGCACGGGTCTCCTAGTTGGTGACATGGAGGTTATGATTGGGGACTCTTTTGATTGTCCTAAGAGTGATATTACCTCTCTGCATAAGGTTAGCAATTCATCATCCATTGAGTCTATTTTTTGGAGGGATGATGAGGAGTTAGGTTGGGAACTACTGCTGCTCTAGTTCCAAACCAGCATGAGGACACTTTAGAAGAATATTTTGATGAGAGGCAAGCTCTCCATTGGCAGCCCACAACTTCAACTAATGAATTTTCCTTGGTCCCTAAGTCTGATTTGGAGAACCAACTAAAGGTTGGTGAAGATAAGATTATTACAGTGCTGTCCCATTTTGATCATTCCCACAAGATGGTGGAAATTCATCTATGGAAGGTCCAGCTTGAGGGGAGACACAGATGTGTTGAAGAGGCTTCATCAATTTCTGATTTGCAAGTGTTTAAGACAGCCATGGAGATTATGAAAAATAACTATTTAACTCTTTTTTCCGATAGAGATCACCTACTTGAATTGGGTGTCATATACTCAGATGCATTGAAGAGGAAAGAGGAAGAGTTTGATCAACTCACCACGGAGCTAGTGAAGACTAGAAAATCTTTGGAAGACTCTCAAATGGCTCTCCTTATGGCGGGAAATCAGATTGAGGAGTTGAATGTGGAGTTGAGTTTGGCTCATGCTTCACCAAAGAAATCAGAATAGTAGTCTTCTATTGCAGCCTCTTTGGATGGGCAAGAATCATGTGTTGTGCATATGATTGAGGGACAAGGAAATGAAGAAAAAGAAGAGCAAGTGATGGGAGAAGACAAACCAGTTACATTAGAGCAGCTACATGAAGATATGGTTTCTTGTGATGCTTCATTAGGTGAGTCTAGCATTGCTTCATCCTATCGTGGTAAAGAATTAGATGGTGCTTCCATGAATGCTATTCGTACATATGAAAGTCCATTGAAGGTCCAAGATATTAAGGTGGATGTGAAAGTTGATCCTTTGCTTAGTGGAGCAGCCACTAGTGTTTTGAATACACATGATGAAGACATTTTACAATGGCATGATGTCATCACTGATTGGTTTGAGGACAGCAGCATTATGTCCCATCATTCTTGTGAGATAGGAGCTTGTGATCATAAGAAAGCCAATGATATGATATCACCCATTGATGGCAGCCCTACACCATTTGGTAGACATGAAGATATCCAGGATAAGAGGACTGATTTTGTATATTTTGGCATCGAAGAGGTAAAGAAGTCCAAACAAATTAATGAAGAATGGTTGCAAAAAGCCAAAGAGGCTAGATTAGTGGCTGCCAATGCAAGACAACATCTTCAAAAAGTGAAAGAAAAGATCAATCTCATCAACATAGCAAGACAAAAAAGGATAGGTAACATTATTCAAATGAGAGATGAATCTGAAAATACACTTGACCCCCCTAAGGTTAGTTCCATGTCAGGTGATAGAAAGCAGGACTATGATGGTCAACTATTGACGGAGGTTGGTGCTTTTTACCATGACTACATAGTGAGGAGAGTTCATCACCTTTCTTTTAGTTCACATGCAGATGATTGGTTGATGCATCGATATGGATTGATGGGGGGCTTATACCATCCATTGTGGGATGAAGAGTTGCCATCTACAAAAGATGGAACTAGAGTCTGCAAGTACCCGACTCAGTTGTGTATGAGGAATTACTTGCAGGGATAGCAGTCAGTTATCCATCATGCTATTATGTATCCGACAAGGTTTGGTACTTCTATGTCACAGAGATTTCGCACAGATACATGGTTACAGGATGATTATGGGGGCAGTAGGTATGATGGCTTGGTTAGTTAGCACGTCCATAGGAATTGGGTAGAGGTTGTGCTTTCATGCTTGCCAGGCAGTTGTATGGTGCACTCGTGAGGGAAGAGTCACAGATATCCACTTCTGTTGATGCTGAAAGGGATCAACCCTCCACAGTTGCATTGATTAGTGCAACTGGCTTTATGAGTTGGTGTTAGGAGCACTCTTCTTCTAGCTTTGGCAGTTGGAGTATTGTGGGGACACCAACATTTGCAGATGAGTTAGGAGATACTCATCTTTTCTGGCAGTTGTTTGGGTCCATAACCCACAGGTCTCAGTATCAGGGAGTAGCCTCTTAGCATATTAGTGATCTAGTTGCAGACAGTATGGTGCAGCAGGTGTCACTAGTTGTCATTGGTAGTGGATTGTTGATTCTATTTTGGGATCTTGGTGGTGACATGTTTGATTCGTCACTCTATTTTGGTCCTGATGAGGTGTTCCACCACTCTTGGTGTGATTTCAGTTGTTTATGTAGAATGGTACAGTGGAAGTCAACAGGTGCGCTTTGTGACAGACTTCCAGTTTGGCATTGGGACCCAAGGATTGACATCAGAAGTGATATGCTTATTTCAGCTACAACATTGCACAATTTGCTGAGTTTTGGCAAGTTCTATGGCTGCAGCTATCTATTTTCAGCAAGATTATGATGCAGTTCCTTATAGATTCATTTGGGATCCGGGCATTAGTTGTGGGATACTCTCCAGTATATTGAGGAATCCTTTGTGTGCATCAGGGTTCCAATCAGGGTTCAATGTTTAGTTTTGCAGCGTGTATATGAGGGTGATTACTTGCAGTTGCACTTTTGATCTTTATGTACATGATCTGTTTCAGACGCATATCTCAGTTGTGTATATGCTAGATAGTGTGTATGATAGCTTAGCTTGCGCAGTTATGGGAAGCAAACATTGTCGGTATTCAGAGTTGCTTCCACTTAATGCTTATGCTCTTGCGACATTTGGCGTTGGGGTTGATTTGTTTCAGCAGGTTCAGTTAGTTGTGTTAGTGTTGGTGTTACAGGAGCTCTTTGGTGACAACAGGGACATTACACAGATTGCTAACATTGTCTTTGTACCCAAGATTGCTTGGGGACAAGCAATTTCAAGGAGGGCGGACTGTAATGTCCCCTTTTTTAGCTGATGTTGTTTGCGGATGGTTTAGCTTATTCCTGACCCTCGTAGGCTAATGTACATGGTTGGGGGGTCTTCTTGAGGCAGTCACCTGGTTGATGGTTGGTTTCTTGGATTCAGTTGGATGGGAAAAATAAGGTAGATAATAATTAAATTAATTATTTGTAAGGTTATTAAACAAATAAATATTATAAAGTGACCTTATATTTAATTAATTTAATAAAGTGACTTAAATAAATATTATTACATAGAGTCACTAAAATAAAATAATATTATTTTTCTAGACGCTTCTTGAAGTGGGATTGAAAAAGTATAAAGGAAGGGGCAAGGCAAGCTTCTAGGCATCCGATTATTATCATTTGCATTTGATGAGTTCTGTGGAGCCAAGAGTTTCTACATATTGTCTACTTGGTCTTTGGGAATGAAAACTCCCATAGATTAGCATAATTGAGGTAGTGAAATATCCTCCGAAGGGTTGCAAATAGGAAGGGATACTTCAGTCCTTTCGTTGGTGTTTAAATCTGAAGTATTAACCAAGGGTTTTGAGGTATTAATTTGCAGATCATAAGTTTTATTGTTAGCTGCTACAGTGCTGTGAAGAGTGCCACGCTACAGTGCTGTGAGTGGTGCCGTGAATAGTGTCACGCTACAGTGCTGTGAATAGTGCCGCTACAATGACATGAATAGTGCCGCTACAGTGCTGCGCTACAGTGATTGCTACAATATGCTACAGTACCGTGTGAATAGGGCAGCTGGGAGAAGGTTACAATTTGGGTTTGGAAGGGACTCCTTTCCTTGGATATTGCTTGATTCTTCATCAGCACTTTTGGCACCATTATTACCAGGTTCTTTTTGTAATTATTAGTGGTTTGCATTGAGCATATAGTTGTAGGTGATCATTGATATCAGACTTTGGCACTGTATTGCATAACCCTTGTAAACCAATAGATTTGGTATTTCTTAATATCATTGTGTTCGGGGATTGCATCTAATAAAAGAGTTATCAATTGTATGCCATTTGTTCAATGTAATGTCCTTCATTATAGCATCCCTTATCAGCGTGTTAGATTGCGTGCCAATTGTTTGACAAAATACCAATTGGCTGTAGGTATGCATTTCATGTCTAATTTTCATGTATATACATCGAAAATACCAAAAAAAGAAGTCATATATGCATTTAGATTAATGCTTAGACATTGTAGTTTGGATTTATGAGCATTTAGAGTACTCAACTATCATTATCAAGCAAAAATATTAGACATGAAAACACAGACCAGCAAGCATTGGGTTTACATCAGAAGTGTTTGACAATATTCCTTGAGGTTCAAATCAGCAATATAAGGTCCGAAATAGCAAGGGATATTACAAATATCTTCAACTTCATCTTCTTCTCACACTTCTCACAAGCTTGGCATAACGAGTGCTATAATATCACTTTTCAGAGAAATCACACGGGTAGACAATAACTACATTTTAATTAATTTAAGAAAGAAAATTTACATCATGTCAAATGCATGGGCATTTTACCCTTCTATATTTTCAATCTTAAACAAATTTTCTCACATATGGGACCCAACTACCTTATGAGTCCAATCAACTTGCTCACACAAGCAACTAACCAACCACCCTACATACTAACTTGCTAACATTAATTACTACCATCAAATTTGTGAAGCTTTGTTTTATCAGTGGCATCAGAGCTTTATTCAAGACCCTTAGAATGCTCTGTGGGACTGGTAGTGAATAAAATTCGAGGAAATGCAAAACAATTTTATTGCCTACATACACTCACTAAAATTGAAAGTGCTGCAATTTTCATTTCTGCCATTAAAGCAACCCTAGATACATGTCTGTATTCCGGACATGTATTTTGAGAACTTTTTTTGTAGTGCAAGATTTTTGCTGGAAAGCTGAAGAGGAGATATTTGAAATGATATGTTATAGTACAGGTTTTGAAAATGTATATTGAGTAAAAGCAACTCAAAATCAGGGGATGTGGAAGGAAGAAGCGTGCAGATTGATTTTTTTTTTGTTTTGTTTGGCTGCCATAGGATTCATACATATTGTATGGCGCTTCATTTGCTTGGTTTGGCATTGAAAATAGTCATAGAGGACGTGGTAGAAAAGTCATTTTCCTTTAAAAAAAATTCTTTTATGCTTGTCAAAAGTGCATAAATAGAAGTGTCTACATAGTTTGCAAATCATACAGAACTGTGGAGCCCACTATTTGCTGCTATTTAGCATGTCATTGCTGGGTATTACCATTTTCATTTGCTTTTATTTTTGAGTTAAGCTGAAAAGGGTTATATATAAGTTTTCTACTATAATTTCAAATAACAAGATTGAAGGATTAGCAAGAAATGTTATGTTAAAGCACTAATCCTATAGATTCTAGGTTCAAATCCCTCCCCTCATCTTTTGTTCAAATTGCAATTTTCAAAAGGGAGTACGCAATTTTTTCGAGGATAAGCAAATGCAGGTTATTTAAAGTTTTTGGAATTAAAGTTCCATGTTGTTGCATAGGGGAGTTGGGGAAGAGTTTTTTCTATAAAACTTTGCACCTTTAAGCGGTCTTAGGTTCCAATTCCACCATCTACAATTTCCTTTTGAGTGTTTGTTTGGAAGGATTGTTTTTTCAAAAGATGGATATTATTGGGAAGTAGTTGAAAGTGAAAAATCAAATTGGATATGTAATAAAATATTTTCTTTGATATTTAACATAGTGATGAGGTTTGTAAAACAATGGGCCTACTTGAGGGTACAGGTGATGCAGGAGCATCATCAAGGACATTGTGAATTTTGTTCTAATAAGACAATGTTTGGTCTTAGAAGGTCTAAGAGGTCAGGTAAGGTCAATAAGAAGCTTGTTATTCTTCATTTTGTATTAAATTGCTAAGTTGCCGATACGGATACGGGTACGAGTATCGGATATGGGGATACGTCGATTTTTTTTTTGGTGGTTTGGATATTGCTAGATACGGCCGTACAAAAATATATATAAAAAATTAAAAATATAGCCATATAAGCAAAATTAACCACATAATATGCATAGAGGAAACAAAATAACTTCAAATAAGTTATATAACCACAAAATATATACTCATAACTCAATGCCAAATATCATAATATTCAATAGTCGAACTTATATTAGTTTTATAAATTATAACAGGTACATGGTGGAAAATTGGAAATGTTACAATGTATGGACAAAAATAGAAACAAATCAGCGTTCTTATTGTTCACTATATAGTATATGCTTCTTCCCCTGCAATGTCTTCATCATCATGTGGTACATTAGAACCACAAACAGTAGTTGTGCCACTCCCACTAGCGCCACTGTGCAAGTTGTGTGAAGCATTGTCTAGCTCCATGTCAAATAAAGAAAGGTATCGCATCTAAATCAGCAGTCTTTGAGTTCACATCCCACAATTTTGTTGGCCCTTCCTTGTATTGAGGTTGTTTATGTGAGATAAGACGTAAGTTGGAATGCACATAAACCAAATCCTCTGCCCTTTTTGCGGCCAACTTGTTGCGTTTAACTGAGTGGATAAAGCCATAGCTGCCCCAACTCTGCTTAGCTGAAGAGGAACTTGTAACCTATTGAAGCCACAAAGAGAATTAGAATTTATAAAAAATAAAAAATTAAAAGACTAAAAGTTAAAACTTAAAACAAAACATCGAAAAGGTCAAAAGAAGGGTAGAGTAAAAAAATTAAAATCTTACTTGTGAAAGAATTTTTATTGCAAGTGGTTGAAGGGGGGTGGATGCTTGCCCATGGAGGTACCACCAAAAGTGAGCATCCATCTTGTACTTGTCACGGATAACACCAAGGGAGTGACCCACCGAAGATTTGAAATGCACAAACTCTTCTCTAACTTGGTCTTCTACCTCTGGATCGGGAAAGATTTTAGGTAACGTTGCCTAATATCCCTCAGCAACCTCAACATCCCTATATGGTGCGACCCTCCTAGGCAAAAAAAGAATCTCTGCACTGTAGTATTTGGGTGTCAAGGCAAAAGCAAGAAGATGTAATGGGGTGGTCATTTTGTTCCACCTTTGAATAAGATGCGACTGCACTTCCTTGAAGAACTTCTCTGTGGGATCTTGCTCTTTAGCATTTATGATGGATTTAATGTTCTCAATCATTGAGTTAATTCCATCATAAATCTCACCCAAACATGGATGATCCACGACCACATATCTCAACATGCTGACGATGGGCTCAGTAAAACTTAGCAAATACTCCACACGTTCCCACCATGCATCATCAAAAATCCACCCTTTCACCTTTGTGGCCCTCTCACTGTTTACCTGCCTCCATACGCCCCAAAAGTTGTTGATGACCATTCTACTCAATGCCTCACGCACCTTAACAAGTCGTCTCAAGACGATGGTATGTGAGGCAAATCAAGTCTCAGCAACCTAATACAAAATTAAAACAAATTGAAATAATTAATAAACTTAAAAATTTGTTTAAAAATAAAAACACTACAAACTACAAACGTATAAATTATATTAAATTAAATTAAGAGTTACCTTCAACAACTGTAATTTTGAGAAGGTCCTAAAGATGGCTTGGGACATGTGATGGTTGGTTATGAACATTTGGATCTCATTCGCCTCCTCATAGACTTGTTTGATCCAGTCAATTTTTGTCCCCAACTTTTGCAACATAAGGTTGAGGGAATGAACGGCACAAGGTGTCTAAAATATATGCCCATACCTTGCCTCAACCAACATGCCCGCAGCTCTGCAATTTTTAGCATTTCCGTTACAACTTGAACAACGTTTTGAGGCCCCATTGTCTTAGTGGACTCTATCAGGATGTTAGCAATGAATTGTGCATCTTTCACTTGCCCCTCACAATCAACGGCCTTCAAAAACATCGCCCCTTTAGGGCTCATTGAAATCACATTAATCAATGGCCTATTTGCCGTATCTTTCCATCCATCGGAAATGATGGACACCCCTGTTTCGATTCAGGAATCTCTGATGGGCTTCATTGCATCTTCAATGTGTTTTCTTTCTTTTGTCAATAAGGTGGTGCGCACATTTTCATAACCTGGGGTGACAAACCCATTAGGGGCAACATTGATAGATCTCACCATTTCCTGCCAGTATGGTGATTTAACAGTATTACATGACAGTCCACATGCGTAGATACAACGCGTGATGCTCTGCTCTGCTATCTCCCTGGAGTCATTTTGGCATGTCCTCTCCAATGGGCCTACATCTTTTGTTCTCTTGCGACCAAGAGGTGAATCCTCTTCCTCTTCGGCCGCAACGGGTGTTACAAGAAAGGGGTGTGATGGGGTCACCACACTAGCATGAGTTGGATCAACAGGTGGTGATCCTTTCTTTCTCAAAGGATGCTTCGATCTTTGCCCCACAATAGTGTTTGCCTCTTCTTGCTCTTTGATGTATGCAACGATCTCTCCTTGTGGCAAGCCCTTTCCCGACCTTCCACCTATGCTTGGCCCACCACAAATTCTGATTCCAGTGCCAGAGATCGCACACAAATGAGCTTTCACTCGACTATACGAGCTCTTGAATTTACCGTTACACTCTGAGCAAACCCAATGAAAACACCCTCCACCAGGCATTTGTTCTAATATTGCCACATACTTCCAAAAGGGGCGCTCGTGGATCGGATTTGGAGGTTATCACTTGCCCCACCGAACTAGCACTTGCGCTCTGAGACATTCTAATTTTTGACAAATCTATATAAGCTTATAACTCTAGTCCTGGTACAAAATAAAAAATTGCTATTAAAATTTAATAGTAAAAACTAAAAAGTTAAAACTAAAAAAAAAATTACTATTAAAATTAAAAAAAAAATCATTTTATTAAAAAATTAAAATATTAAAAATATAAATATTATTATTAACTATATTATTTATTAATATATATTATAAATTAAAAAAATTAAAAGAAAAAAATATTAATATTAAATATATTTTTTATTAATATATATTATTAAGTTATTAACTTAAAAGTTAAAATCTATATTAATATATTTATTATTATTATTAATAATATATATATTTAATATTAATATCTAGGTTCATTAAATGAATATTTAATATTTATTAACACCTAAAGGCTAATGCTAAAATTAAAAGAAAAAAAAAAATTAAACCTACGGCCCACGGGGACCGCATGACCTACCTGGACCGCGCGAGCTCCCAGACCGCGCAAGCAATGGCGACGGCAGCAGCGGCGGCGGCGGAAGAGAGCAGTGGTAGATGCAGAGTCCCAGACGGGCGGCGGAAGACAACACTGACAGTTTTAGGGTTACGCTTTTGAGTTTTGACTTTAAAATTTTTTAAAGTGAAAAAAGAGTTTTAAAATAATTTTTAAAGGGTACGATCCGCGGGGGATACGGCCAGGGCACGTCTTGCCCCCTGCGGATACGGCCGGATACGTCCACGGATGTATCCAGTCGTATCCGCAGGGGGCAAGACGTGCCCTGGCTGTATCCCCCGCGGGTCATACCTGGACCGTACCGTATCCACGTTTCCCCGTGCTCCCAGGGCTTGGGGAGGTGTATCCGGTAACGTAGTTAAATTGGTTATGTTTAAATGTGGAAGGTCTTATAAGGTCATTTATGGGGTGTACAAATCATTGGCCTTGCAAGAATTAGTCATTTAAGTAAGCCCTATACCTAGTTTCCCGCCAAAATGATAAATTCAAAAATTCAAACTTGATTATACATTTGGAGGGGGTTTTTCATAGTCTAAAGCAAGTTGTGAGTCATGATCCTATTTGTAAGGATCCTCTAAGGTCCAATAAGTGTTTCTAGAAGCCTTATCTCTCTAGAAACTTGAGTCATCATGTTAGTTGTATGTAGGAGATAAGTTAGAAGGCTGTTTTAGTAAAATAAGACAAAAAATTAGAGAGACTTAGTACGTATGTTAAGGAGTTGTTGCATGAAGATAGGATTGAGATAAGGTGATAAGCTTCAAAAACATCAAGCGAGGAGACTAATAGAAGGTGAAAAGTATGAATAGAAAAGTAGGGGTGTGTTAAAGACTCCAAGTTTGTATGGAGGTTGATCAGGGTTTGCAGGTTTGTATGTAATTTTTTGAAGATGCATGATTAAAAGGATGCTTCTATCATGTCTTTGGTGGAATCCTAAGACTTGTTAGATGTGTAAGTACACACTATGAATGTTCTTTGATCTCAATTTATGCTTTTATGATGTTTCTAAGGTGACAAAGGTCTGAAATTACAGTAGTTGCATGACACAGTCTGGTAAAATGAGTATTTCTATGTACTTGTATGATAGTTAGGCCTGGAAGAGTAATTGACAAGGTGCAACAAGCTTGTTTAGATCCTACTTAAAGAGATAGAACCTTTGAAAGTGATTAGATTTTGCTATTTCTCCATATTAAAGCTGACTGGCCTGCATATACAATCCTGACTCTGACAATTTGAAGAAAATTTGTCTTTTTATTCTTTTAGAGACTGATCAAGCTCTACTTGTCATTTTAGAATTAAAATGGATGTATGAGAGTCTCATACATGTTTTAAAGAATCTTAAATATTGTCCAAGACTTGAAATTTCCCTTTTTGAATGCTCTCGTGTCTTGGAATAGGTCTTAAACCCTAACTTGGGGTTTAGCGAGTAAAAACTTACGTCTTTTGAAAGATCCAGTCAAAACTCACTAAAAATTGTAGAAAGGTTAAAGAGGGAGTTTGCTAGATGATCCAAGTGGTCCTAGATTTTGAAGATAAGCAGAGAAGAAGATTTTGGGATTTTGCAGGTCTCTAGACCTGCAAACAGACCTAAAATAGTGTTTTAGCTCTCTAATCTGTAATATCTTACAAATTATCCAGTAGAAGTTAATGAAACTTTGTGGAATTATAGAATAAGACGCTCCTAATGTTTTATAATAGGTTTCTTGACTAGGAAGTTCTTGTAGAATAAGAAAACACAGAATATAAGGCAATAGGTCTGTGTATAACAATCTAAACCCTGTTTGAGAGCTCTAAATAAATGAAAGAAGTTTGTGGCATAGGTATCCTTGAGTAGTAAAGAGAAATGATAAGAAAAAGCTCATTGAAGCTTAAGGAATTCCAAGGTGAGACAGACTTGGATGCAAAGTCAATAGACTAAGGTGAAAAAGACTTGGGTGAGGCTGAAAGAAGAGTGAAGAGTTGCCAAAAGAATAGGTGAAACCTAAGGTGAGGTACAAAGAAGGTGAATGCAAGGTAAAATAGACTTTCTAAGACACATTGGGGCCTGAGATAGAGAAGAAAAGGCCCTGAAGAGAAGAGATATAAGAGATTGAGAGAGTGACAAGCATATTGAGTCTTAGAGAGAAGGATATTGAGAAAAGTAAAAGATAGCAAGATGTAGGGGTATACTGAGAGAGGGTGCCACAAAAAGAAAGAAGACATAATGATGAGCAAGATGGACATTCAAAAATAGATAAATGAGTTGAAAGAAAGGATGGCAATGGTGAAGTTTATAATGGAGGACAAAAAAAAGGAGAGAACCAAGGATTTGGCATAGAGATAAAAAAGAGAGTAAAATGGCCTTAGTGCTACTTATGGAAAGAAGAAAGAGAGAAGCCCATAGAAGCAAGAGAGGAAGAAATGAAAACAGGGATAATAAAGAAATGAAGCATGAGAAACAATCCTTGGAAGAATATCAAAAGGTATTTTTTTTTGAGCCAGAGGAAGGATCTATGTTGGGTGAAGAAGAGATGGATGTAATACAAGATAAGAGTCTCATAGAAGACCTAATAAGCTCAGTCCAATATGAAGAGCAACCTTAGAGGCATTAGGAAGGGCAAATCAGCCTCTGATTTTTCAAATTAACTGCTTATATGATGTGTGATTGCAGGTGAAAAGAATGTGGGTAAAAAAACAAAAGAAGCTTTCATAAAAGAAAAAGAGGAAAAATTATTTCTTGAAGGCAGAAGTGAGAGAAGTTACACGAAGGTCATTGGGGGTCATGGATCTCAAGTAGAAGAGGATGACAAACAAAAGGAGAATCTCAAAATTTCTCAAAACAAAGAGGATAAAAGTTAAGAAGTAAGCCATATATGAGGTTCAATGGAGATCAAAAGCAAGTTACAAGATGGAGAGAGAAATTTCAAAGGAAAATAGTATATTGCCCATAGGAACACCTCAAGAAGATGGATATGGAGGTCATGAAAGGGCAAAGAAACAGAAACAAGCAATGAATTACATGCAAGGAGACAATCATGATGGTGATAGCAAGAGTAGTCCAAAAAATCAGTCCCTTGCACCTACAAGGGTGCAAGAAAACATGGGCAGATGCAGAACAAATGGCAAGGACAAGCCATGCATAGGAACATACAAGAAGATGCAAAAACAATTATGGTTAGCCAAGAGTTCAGGGGAAAAGAAAACTGAAATCAGATTTACAACAAATGACAAGCATTGCAGTAAGGAGAAACTTCAAGAGAACCAAAATGGAAAGGTGGCAGATTTCAGACCAACATTAAGGCCAAAGGAACAAGAAGACATGGTTGAACAAGACATGGATGAAAAGAGGTCACTACAACAAGACAAAGCAAGAAGGCATGATGAAGTTAATGATGAAGAGCTTAGAGAGATGGAAAAAGTATCAAGACAATTTTGGAAGGAGCTTGAAGAGAGCATAGAAGAGAAAAAAATGTGAAGGGTCATGAGATCCTTGAAGAGACCATTGAGGCTTCTACATGTGATTTGATTTATACTAAAAAAGTTATTTTTGCAGGTATGAAGATACAAAGCCAAGAAATACTCTATGACTACATGGGGAAGGAAAGAGTTAAGGTACAAGAGCTCAAGGTGAAAGAAGAAAAAGGGGAGAACATTCAGACTCCTCATGAAGAAGACAATTTGGAGGAAAATGTAGGTTTAAGGAAGGACCATATTAGTCCAAGAATGGGTGAAAGAGAAGATAAATTCAAAACAGCAGTGGATGAACAATCAAGTCACCTGAAGATCAAACTACAAAGCAAGAGGCCACAAGAAGAAAAGTCAAGAAAGCAAACCAAGGTGAGTTCATTCATTGGTTGGTAGTCATCTTTTGTATGTTGTCATGGTGTTATTCACTATTGCAAGTCCATGAAGATCACATGAGAGGAATGTTCAAAGGAATAGATTAGTATGGAACCTATGGGTATGCCTTAACAAAGCCAAGAGAAACAGATTGTAAAGCAAAAACAAGAGTGATACTTGAGAACAAGACTTCAGCGGCATTTTTTAATAAAAGGGAAATAGAGGTAGCAACAATGGGGGATAAACAAGATAAAGAGCCACTAAGGAGTATGGAAGGTGAACTACCAAGACAAGGCAAGAGTAGATCAGAAAAAAAAAGGATCGACAAGCAAACACGAGAGAGAATGAATGGCAAGAGAAGATACATAAGCAAAGGAGTAGAAGTTAGAGACAAAAAGACAAGAATTGGAAGACAAGGAAGAAGCTCCATTTGAGTTGGAGCTCAAAATTTTTTCACTTGGGGAGTATGATGTAGGAGCATCGTCAAGGACAATGTGAATTTTGGTCTAATAAGTCAATGTTTGGTCTTAGAAGGTCTAAGAGGGTAGGTAGGGTCAATAAGAAGCTTGTTATGCTTCATTTTGTATTGAATTGGTTATATTAAAGTGTGGAAGGTCTTATAAAGTCATTTATGAGGTGTACAAATCATTGGGTTTGCAAGAATTAGTCATATAAGCCCAATTCCTAGTTTCTTGCGAAAATAGCAAATTCAAAAATTCAAACTTGATTATACATTTGGAGGGGTTTTTCATGGTCTAAAGCAAGATGTGAGTCATGGTCTTATTTGTAAGGATCCTCTAAGGACCAATAAGTGTTTCTAGAAGCCTTATCTCTCTAGAAACCCGAGTCATCATTTCAGTTGTACGTAGGAGATAAGTTAGAAGGCTGTTTTAGTAAAAACGAGACAAAAAAAAAGAGACTTAGTACGTATGTTAAGGAGTTTTTGCATGAACATAGGATTGAGATAAGGTGATAAGGCTGGAAAACATCAAGCAAGGAGCCTAATTGTAATGACCCCTTCTAGAATCTGATCTCATAATGACCGTTGGCCTATTCCTGGAAATCCGTAGGCTACTCGGAAGGTGCAATTGAGGGTTTCCTATTTTTTAGGATGTCTTTGCTCAAAGTTTTGATGGCAAATTCCTTCTGGGTTTTTCAAGAGCTTCGCGGAGGTATGTTCGTTTCAGTTTTCTGAGCATTTTCAAGAATTTACTATTTTTAGTAAATTCTATTTTTGGCAGCTAGCGGGATTGTCGCAAGGAGTTAACTTTCCCTTTTGAGTTGATTCATTCAGTTTTGGGCTTCAGATTTCGGTCTTGGCGGAATAAGTGAATTTCACTTAAAATAAAATGAAATAATAATAACGTTATATTTTAACGTTGACCTTGGCCTAGACTTGATAACTTAATGTTATTTTAAAAAGAGGGACTTGAAGGGGGGGGCGCCACATTGCATGGAAAGGGGGCGCCACTTTTGAGGATAAGCTTCTAGAAGAAGCCAATTGAAGCCTATAAAAGAAGGCATTGGGCTATCATTTGGGATCTTGGTTTTAATGTATTGTTATGCTGCAGCTTTGGCTCTGGAACTGCTTCGGGGAATGAAGGCCTCCTAGCAAGGGCATCTCTTCATGCTTGCAAGACAGCATCTAGGGGTGAATTAGTTATTGATATTTGTATTTGCTTACGTATTGCTTTCAGTTATTTCATTGGCAATTCCTTTGGTATTATTAGAGCTTCAGATATTGTATTTCTGTATAAGATAGACCTAGGTTTTCTTTCATAAATCAAAAAATACAAAAAAAATAGTTCTGGGCATCATCTAATTGTCTTGGATAGGCCTAGGCGCCCCTTTGCTCAAATTTATGGAATTTTTAGAGAAAGCATTGAATTTCTAGAGCAAGTCGCCCCTTTTCAGCTAGACGCCCCTCTGGGGTTTGCATTGGTTTTTGTGTAACACATTTGGATGCAGATTTCACCAGTTTATTGATGCTAACTTGGGCGCCACATCCAGGAAGAGTCTTTGCAACAAAAATCAGGAAGATTGATTAAGTTTTGCATGAGTTATGAACATATGAAGAAATTAATAAGTGGCTGGTTTTTCTTCTTTCTAAGGGCAAATTTCTCTTAATTTTGTAAGCTGACAGTAGTACTGGCAGCCCTTCTTTATTTGTTCAATTTTCCTTTAATTATTGTAAATTGTTTACAGCTCCGCCTTATGGTAGCTACTTGCCCTATTGGGTTAGCAAGCACATTCTAGGTGTAGAGCATCCGCCCTATGGTAGCTACTTTCCCTTCCGGGTAAGCAAGCACATGCTGGGTGTGGAGTAGTTTCCTTTTCAGTATTTCCATTAAAGCATTGTTATTCAGTTCACTCCGTCATATGGTAGCCCCTTATGGGTAGCACATACTTGACGTAGAGTTCTTTATTTGTAATTACTCCGTCTTATGGTCGCCCCTACTCCGCCTTGGACTGGGTAGCACATACTGGACGTTGAGTTCCATTTCTTGCATTCTAGTGGCAAAGTTATTTCAGTTTATTTGAGATTAACTTTTAATCTTGACGGAACTTGCTTGTGTTGTAATCCAAAATTTTAAAAAAAAAAAAAAAAAAAAAAAAGTTGAAAAATTTGGCTCGGAATATTTCACTAATAAAAGGTGAAGAGTACGAATATAGAAGTAGGGGTGGGGAAAAGACTCCAAGTTTGTATGGAAGTTGATCAGGGTCTGCAGGCCTGTATGTAAGTTTTTGAAGATGCATGAATGAAAGGATGTTTCTATCATGTCTTTGTGGAATCTCAGACTTGTTAGATGTGCAAGTATATACTATGAATGTTCTTTGATCTTAATTCATGCTTTTATGATGTTTCTAAGGTGGCATGTGTCTGAAATTATAGTAGTTGCATGACAGAGTCTGGTAAAATGAGTATTTCTATGTACTTGTATGATAGTTAAGCCTAGGAGAGTAATTGACAAGGTGTAATAAGCTTGTTTAGATCCTATTCAAAGAGAGAGAACCTTTAAAAGTGATTAGATCTTGCTATTTCTCCATATTTAAGGTGACTGGCTTGCAGATACAGTCCTGACTGTGTCTGTTTGAAGAAAAGTTGTATTTTATTCATTTAGAGACTGATTAAGCTCTAAGAGTCATTGTAGAATCAAAATGGATGTATGAGATTCTCATATGTGTTTTAAAGAATCTTAAATGTTGTTTAAGACTTGAAATTTCCCTTTTTGAATGCTCTCGGGTCTTGGAATATGTCTTAAATCCTAACCTGGGGTTTAGAGAGTAAAAACTCGCATATCTTTTGAAAGATCCAGCCAAAACTCACCAAATTTTGTAGAAGGGTTAAAGAGGGAGTTTGCTAGATGATCTAAGTGGTCGTAGCGTTTGAAGATAACCAGAGAAGAAGTTAATAAGATTTTGCAGGTCTGCAGACCTGCAAACAGACCTAAAACAGGGTTTTAGCTCTCTAATCTGCAATATCTTATAAATTATCCAGGAGAAATTAATGAAACTTTGTGGAATTATAGAAGAAGATGCTCCTGATGTTTTCTAATAAGTTTCATGACTAGAAAGTACTTGTAGAAGAAGAAAACACAGAATATAAGGCAAGAGGTCTGTGTATAACAGTCTAAACCCTGTCTGAGAGCTCTAAAGTAGAACATAATCCTAAGATGAGTAAATCAAAGTGGCTGAAACTTTGTGGATGTTTGAAATAGGCTGTTTATGAAATGGTTGAAGTTATTTCAAGGTTTAATTAGTATTGTGTTGCAAGTTATTAAGGAATCCCTGTTTACAGCCCTGTTTTTAAGACTTTAAAATCCTGATAAAGAGGAATTCAAAACACAAAGAAAGTTGAAATCTGTGTATTGAATTAAGATCACATCTCTGGGAATTTGGAAACCTTGAGAGGGTATCAAAGCATGCATTTTTGAATGAAAAGAACCTAGATCAATGAATGTGTGCGCCTAGGAAAGGTGGATAGACCTGCAAAAAGATCCAAAACCTGTTTTAGTCAATCTTGTTCAAGTATATTCATTGGTTGAAGGGTGTAGTGTGTTTGTTGGGTTAATTAGAGTTTAAAGGAGTACACAAATCTTGTTTAAAGACCTTTAAGACCTAGTGTAAGAGACCTACAAGAGGTCTACTTACATCAAAAGGCCAAACCCCAATAGAGCATTTTTTGTGATTGTTTATATTTTTTAATTTTATCATGACTAAGATAATTAGTTTGATCTCAGATGAGGGAAAAATCTCATTAAACAATTACAAAAAGTAGAGTTGAAATATGGAAAATATTAATACCTTTGTTTTTTATAATCTTTGGAAAATGGTTGGAAAAGAACACACATCACCTAATGAATTTCCTTCTAGGCAAATGCCATCCAAAGATAGAAAGAAACCTGCCGCACATTATGTTACTACTTCTAGTGGAGATTATTCTGTTGAACAAGATGCATCTTGTTTCACTGAAGCTTTTGGTGCAAGTGGATATGACCATGACAATGTCTTTTGAAAAATTTACATAAACCCATCTTGAGTTCGCTACTAGCTCGAGGATAGGAATGTTAATTTAGTGGAAGTTTTTCCTTACATTTTTGGCTTTGTTGGCTTTGTTCTAGTGTTTTCTAGGAGAGTTTTTTTATTGTTTCAGTTGGAGATTGTCACGATGTGGAGTAAGTTGGTGATAAGGAGCTACATACACTGAGCATCTCTTGTTTTAATAGGGGGAAGGTGTTGCAGATCAGTGATTGAGATTGTGCTTCATGGAGTGGGAGTAATTAGGTATTTTTTTACAGCTTTGACTATGGTGTTGCAGTCAGTGAACTGTATATAGATAGTGGTAGGGATAGTTGCACAAGCTGTGAGGGAAGCAGTAGACATGTCGACACAGGTTGATCATAGTACATGGCATAGTTTGTAGGTTACAATGACTTGATTCGACAACGATTTTTGCTCCAACATACATCTTTTGCCCCCTTTTGGATCAAGGTATTTTGTTAGGATTGATCCAAATAAATGTTGTAGTTAATCAATAAAACAGGGCATGCATCTCTTCGAGACATCCCCATGATTATTTGTTAGCATATTGTTAGGTGGTTGCATTAGTATTACAACTACTAGGTTATTTTACGAGTTAGAAGGATCTCCAGATTTTTCTATTTGCATGAATATAAATATAGTTTCTACTGCAATGTGAGAGTGTGCTTCAATGATGTAATCTTTCATTTTGAGTTGATAAAATATCATAGATATAGGGCATTTTTTATCATCAAATTTGGGATCCTTTGTTTTCTCACAATATGACCACAAAAGTTTGAACCATTAATAATTAAGCAAGAAACTCGACCATTGAAAAAGCTGACTCTATAAATGCTACAAATCGACTGCATCATTGTATGTATTGAAGACAAACATATTGACAATAAACTAAGGCCAAAAAGGGCCCATCCTTGCATTGTGCCTCAAAAAAACTTTATCCTCCCGGGAAAGAACCTCTACGAGAAAATAAGGATGAAAAAGATAACTACTAAGAATTTACTTTCGTGTTATAAACCAATAATCTAAAAGCAAATGGTCACTTCAAATTACTGGACTCATGAACGTTGTGTTCCAAATAAAATAAAATAAAAAATCGAAACTAGAAGTATAAAACAATAAATTGTTAAAACGAAAAAAACGGGAGTATATACTCACCCAAGAGTAGATTGCCCCTGCAAATCTTTTTGTAACACAGGAGTTCTCACACAATGGTGGCTCTTTGTTTGCAATAGAAATTGAAATGATAAAAGATACATTCTCTAGGCACCCAAAATATCCTATAACATCCTATAACTTAGGTTTTGTGTAGGTACACAACATGCCCTCACCCTTAGAGGGCTTTGTCCTCAAAGCTAGTAAAAACTCAAAAGTTTAAGTGTGCTCAACCTAGAGTAGTATTATGATGGGTGACCTTTTGGAAACTTGCCAATGCAAAAAATTGCACCACTAGTTTTACTTAATGTTATACGAAGACTTGTTTCCTACCACTAGAGATGCATCTCGAAGACCAGTAATCATCTCAGAGACTTCCATTTTAGTGTTTTTCTATTTTAATATATTTTGTACTCTTGACCCTAGATATGATGATGTATCAATGACAAATATCAATATAATTACTCTTCTTTTGTCAACATCTAATTTATTTAATTTAAAAAATTATAAATATTTTTATTGGCTTTATTAGGTTGTATAATATTTTTCCTCGAAATACACACACGTGTATATATATCTATATACACATATACATACATACATACATATACACACACAAATATGTATGTATGCATGCATGTATGTATATGTATATGTATATCTATATATATATGTATTTATATGTGTGTATATATATATTATGTATGTATGTATGTATATGTGTCTATGCATATCTATATAAATATATGTAACAATTTATATAGATATACATAGACACATATACACATACACACACACATATATAGATATATATACACACACATATACATACATACATACATACATGCATACATATATATTGACGTCTTCGAGTACCCACCTCCTATTTTCTGAAAAATGGCACAGTCGTCGTTGTCTCTTCGTACCCATCATTTGGTAACTATGATTTTAATACATGCGAAGGATGCAGGGAGGATGGAACTCAAGACCAATACATCATAAAGAAAGGTCTAACCAACACAACCTGTAATACTACTTAACAAGACAAATGAATGAGAAGGGTTTTTTTTAATAACTCCTCTAGCTCCCTTTACATTTTGAGCACATTTTTCAACTATGTGCCAAGTTTGGATGCTTGCCAAGTGTAGATGATGTAGGAGCATCGGGGTGCATCTATAATCTTAAATCAACCCAAAATATGTTAGATTAGGAAAATACGCTGAGTGTAACATCTTGCAAATTTATGATTGTGCATTGGCTTTATTCTCTAATTTGCGCAAGTCGTGTTGCATGGTTGTTCTTGTGTTGTTTGTGCCTGCGGAACCTGTGAGCACACATTTTTATTATATTTTCAGCTTGTTTTTTTGGTGCAAGTCTATTGTTGTGCGCCTTTGTTGTTGGAGACTGCGAAGCGAAGACCTACACAAGATGGTTTTTGTTCTTTTGTGCAAGCTCAACCTTGTGAAGGTCTATGAAGCAATTTAGCAGCCTTCACTATCTTCTAAGCATTTGAGTTTCATATGGGGTCACCGCATGTCTAGTTGTTTTGCTCGTGTGCAAGTGGAGCTAGTGTGTTTCAAGAATTTCTTAGAGGAGTTGTTCTTCACTGTGCACTATGATAACCTGCAATAAGTTTTTGAATTGAAATTGTCTTCAAAAGTTAGTCCAGCATTTGTGTTCTTTATTATGAGTCATTTAGAGAGACTACAATAATGTGTGGTAAGATGCTATTAAGGATTGATGAATGGGCCTATGATGTGTTATAGTGCATTGAATGGTGGTGTAATGTAACATGTTATCTTTCAATGTAGTACCATTAGGAGTTGTGTCCATTTAATCTTTTTTAGTGGGTTGTTGATCATTAATGTAATTTTTATTGGTTGTGTATTTATATAAACACATCCCCTACTCTTGAGGAGGCATTTGATTCCATATTGGAGAAAGAATCTTAAGTGTGGTTGCAAGGAGTACTGCAAGCAATTATGTGCACAAATCTAAGGACTAGTGGAGTTGAGTCATTTGGAACCACACTATGGTGTTGCGTTGATACTTGTAAGCCTGTGGACTATGTTTATGGTTGTGCATTTGATCATTGTAAGGCTGTACTGTTGGTGATTGGTTTGATGTTGTGTAATCTCTCTTTGAAGCAATACATTTATGTTATTATCGAGTTAATTTCCAATGTACATTTGTGGGCCACATGGTAGAAGACATTTCATAACTAAGACCTTTGACAACAACTGCATAATTTGGTATCAAAGCCAAGAAAACAACTTTGGGGTTGAGAGATTAAGGTTTATATTCTCCATTCTTTGCGAAAGTGGGTAGAGAACAAGGGGAGTGCACAAAGGTCTATGTAGGTTTGCAAAAGGAACAATAGTGGATCTGAAGATTATGAAGAGTCAAGATACTGCCAAGAAGAATAGGGTGAGTTGGCACAGTATTTGGAAATATGAATGGAAGACTGGATGAGATCGCAAAAATGTTGCGAGCTATGCAAACAAGATTGGCTACAATAGAGGAAGATAGAAGAAGAGGATTCATCTCTATGGATGATGTGAATGATGTAGAGGATGAATTTTGCAAGAGGGTGAGGACGATGTAGAAGATCCAGTGCAAGAGCAATTGGATGAGGGAGAAGAAAGGCTTATTAAAGTCATATACAAGATAGGAAGAGGAGCGTGAATGAAGGTTTCATTTTTTACTAGAACACTGAACCCAAAAGAATTAATAGATTGGCTCACGGAAATTGAAGAATACTTTGAGTTTGATGAAGTTGCGGGTGAGTGCAAGACAAAGGTAGCACATACAAAGTTGAAGGGACACACAACTTTATGGTGGAAGGAGTTATAGCTTGAGAGAAATTGCAAAGTGGAAGACAAGATTTCCAAATGGGAAAGGATGGTTGCGAAATTGAAAGGCAAGTTTCTGCTTGGAGATTATCTATTGGATATGTTGAAGAGGTTGCAAAATCTACAACAAAATGAGCAAAGTGAAGAGTATACAGAGGAGTTTTACATGATCACTATCCGGGCTAGTAATAGTGAAATGGACCAAGATAAGGTAGCACGGTTTATTAATGGACTGCGATGGGTCATCCAAGATGAGACTAGCATAGTGAGATTGGAGACAATGGAGGAAGTGTATTGGTATGTGTTGAGATTAGAGGAAAAATAACGTGCAAACAAGGTATTGCGAGAGCTAAAGCGAAGGCTGATGTTAATAAAGAACAACCAATGAAGAAAAACGAAGAAGACATAATAGTCGCAAGCGAGGGAAGGATCATCTTCTGCAAAAGGTGGCATAGGCAGAGGTGGAAGGTTTGACATGTAATATTCCTAATCGGAATATTATATGATAATTTGGATTCCCCGGAATTCCCTTTAAGATAATATTTTATAAATATAGACTTTGCACTTGAAATAATAATTTAAAATAGTAAAATGCAATGTATTCAGAGTTTTAGATTTCAAATAATATAATGTAAATCCTCAAGGGGTTTCGTCTTTGGGTTAGTGAGATGACAAGGGTTTCCATCCTTTGAAATCTGGTTATACAGTTAAGTTGTCCTTAAAAGCAATGGTAAAGATGATGTTTGTACATGGTTATAAAGTTGAATGCATGATTGATGATTCCCTTCCTACGATTTGCTAAATATTAATACCTTCATAGCCTTCCATCAAAAGATATGTCTCCTCCAAGGTTGGCGACCTTCCATTTAATGAATGTTGTTTAGCAATTAATTAATGCTATTTTAAGTGTGGCGCTCCTCTTTATGGGTGATTTCCTTGTGACGATTTCTTTGTGGCGATTTCCTTTACTGCAATTTCCTTATTGTTAGGTTTGTTTATTTCAAGGGCTACGATATCTTTATTGGCATTTGAGGATATTACACGATGGAACTTGTTTTAGATGTGGGGAGGTAGGATACCATGCATTTGATAGCGGCAAGAAAGGAAGTGGTGGTGTGCAAGTCCTACAAATAGATGTAGAGTCTGTGGAGATGCTTATATTGATAGCGGCCTCATGCTTATATTGATAGCGGCAAGAAAGGAAGTGGTGGTGTGCAAGTCCTACAAATAGATGTAGAGTCTGTGGAGATGCATGTTCATCATATAGATGAACCTAAGTAGGGAGAGAGTTTGTTTGCAGCGAGGAGTGTTTTTGTAATGTTCCTGTTGACCATTTTTGATCCTGCAGGCCAAAATCGGTCTCCCTTTTCTTTTCCTTCCATTTCCACGCTCAGACATGAAGGATAATGCAAAAATATGCTTCTGCAACTCATTTTCTCCTCAAGGAATTCGAAAGGGCTCAACTTCAAGCACTCGGTACGGAAGGTACAGGGAGAGTTGGAAGGAGTGATTATACAGGGGTTTGCAAAAGGTGCTAGTTTCATGAGAGTTCCAAAGTTGAGTGCAAGTTTTGTGTTTCAAACGTCCAAGGAGCTCCATGATGTGTTCTCGTGTCTGACAGAGCAAATAAACTGCTTCAGAGGGCTTTTTATTGGCAAAATGGACCAAGTTCAAAAGGCCAAAGGATCATTTCCAAAAGCTCGAAGGTTAAGCAGCCCTTGCAAGGGGCACTCAGGCGATAAAAAGGACCTTTGTAATTCTGCTGAAAAGCAATTTTGGAGACCAAGCAGCCCTTGCGGGTGGCAGGTGATGAGCAAAGTGGACCATTGCAAAAAGTCCGAAGGGTAGCTTTGGACTTGATTTGCCCTTGCGGAGGGTAGCTGGTCAAGGAGCTCAAAAGGGACTTGCCCTTCGAAAAAAGCTAAGGCAAAAGGAAGGATTTCCTTAGGACTTTTGTCCGAGGAATAAATCTGAAGAAATCTGCAACAAAATGGCAAAGGTAAATTCCATCGGACAAAAAGTAAGAAGGAATTCTTTCGGACATTTTGTTCGAAGGAATTTTCCCGAAGGAAAAGCCCCACTGAAAGAAACAAGCGGCAAAACATGAAGGGAACAATTCCTTCGGACAAAATGTCTGAAGGAATTAAGAAGCCAAGGCAGCCCAAAGGAGCCCGAAGGGCAATTGCCCTTGCGGGGGACTCTCGGCTGCCAAAAGGAGGACCTTTCCCGAAGCCCCGAAGGGACAACTTCCCTTCGGGAGGGTTCAACGACAAAGGCCTGGACACAGGAAAAGAAAGGAGAGATATCCTTCAGAGAAAGTCCGAAGGAACACTCTTCCAAAGAAAGCCGAAGGAATTACTAAAGGGGTGACGGTTCCGCAGACGTCAAATTCATGATGATTGACTAGCCGTTGGCTTTCAAATAGTGATGGACACGCGGACGTCAACTTTGCGGCAATGAAATAATCGTTGATCTTTAAATGATTGGGCACGAATCCAAAGGAATTCAAAGGGCTTGAAGCCAAAAGGAAGAGATCGTCGAGAAAGGAGCCCGAAGAGCCAAAGGATTGACAGAAGACAACCCTGAGGGCCAGGAAAAGACAAACGCTGGGAAAAGACAAAAGTCAAGAGTGAACTCAGCAACCCGCTGAGAGAGGAGCTCGAGGAGCCAAGCACAGATATGGACAAAACAGCCCAAGGGGCAAATGAGAAGCGTCGACAAAAGAGTTATTATAGCAGTTGGAACAATCCCTATGAAATGGTCATAAAGGGGCGCAAACAGTGAATGGCACGTCTTGTTTTTCGTTATTTTGCATTGATGAGCAGACAACTGCGTGAATGTTTTTAAGGAGTGGTCTTGTTTGCAGACAAAAGGGGCGCGGTCCATGTTTTCACAATGACGTTTAATATAATTTAAACGCCAAAAGTCAAGACTGGCAATTGACACAGCATGTTCTTTCAGCGACTCCCTCTTCCCAAAGTTTTCAACGCAACATGGGCCACTTGTGAAAAAAGGGCACTATTGCTTCCTTTTTCTCTCTATATATTGTAAACTCTCATTTGAGAAAGGATATATCTCTCATTTTGTAAGGCGAAGCCTTGCCAAAATTTTCACCTTGAATCAATAGAATGCGTTTTACCTCTATCTGGTTGGATATATCTCTGAGTGTGTCTGAGTATTAACCTTGTGTTCAGTCATTTTAGCTTGATGCTTTCACAAGTTTGATACCAACATACCTGGTATAGACAAGCACATTTCTGCAGGTAACAAGAAGTGCTGTCTCTGGAGCGCAGAGACAAAAAAAGGTTATCAGACAGTGTTGAAAGATCCCTGAGGATCTCTTCCGCTGATCTGCTGTAATTTTGTTATTTTAAATTGATTTTTCCTGTTTATGAATGTTTTCTTTCCAAAATAGACAGAAGTTGCAGAAGGGTTTGATTGTTTTTGTGTTTTGATGATTTTTCAGCAAGTAAATAATGAAGTACAAGAACACGATCAATTTCTGAAATTAAATACCAAATATAACCAAACAATTCGCTTATAGGCAGAATTCTGGATATTAAACCAAATAAGGAACCAGATACAAATTTTCAATAGTTTCAGGAAGATTACAATCATAAATAGACCCAACTTGAAGGCTGAAGGAGAATTGTACACCAGAAGGAAGCCGCGGCAAGATTCCAGCCCTCAATACGCTCCACGTGGGAAGGAAGCTGGCTGCTAGGTACAGCCGTACAGCTGCAAGGGCTACCAGGTACAGCCGTACAACTGCAAGGTCCTCTCAACTGAAATAATCTCTCAAATCCACGCTGAACTCTGTCACAATCACTGCGCCCACCAAAAGGAATACTGAGCAATCTCCAGATGCTACTGAGTAGATCAACAACCACTGAATTGGGGGCTACGTCCCAAACAGACAAGGCATTGGGGTTTGGCGTCCCAAATGCTGAAAGCTCTTCCAGAGCCAGAGCGCAAATCTTGAAATAAAATGTCAAGAATGCTTTAGAATTTGGTCTTGACCTCCTTATAACCCCTTCACAATTAGCTCGAACCCTAAAAGCAACTCAATGTGGCGTTGAGTTATAAAATGTTATATTTCTCATTTTTAAGTGGTCAAGTACATAGAAAATGACTATTTTTTCAAATAAAGAGAAATCCGTTCACCGAAAGGATCTGAGTCAAGAGAGAAATATTTCGAAAAGTCCAAGACCTTTCCAACGAGCTATTATACCATGGGATACGCATCTAGATGAGGCCAAAAACCTCTTATTACTTCAAAATGGCTATAAACTTAGCCTTAATTTAAAAAACGCTAACTTAAGAAATATTAAAAATATAACCCAAATAGCGACAAAATGCTCCAATGACACCACAAACCAAAAAGTCACCCTGGCACCTGTCTGTGACTGAAGTCGGAAATCCAGGATTCACTGGCAATCTCATCCCTAAAATCTAGGGATGCTCTTAGAAACTAGGAAACAAACCCTAATCCTCTGAAACTAAACTCAAGGAATAATCTCATGGAGACCCAACCCTGGGTATGATCATACCCTCCTAAAATCTAGGGATAACCCCCATAAATTTAGGAACTGCCTCCTAAAAATAAGGAACGTCTCCAAACTGATCAACGACTACCAGAACACCAAGTCTCCAACACTGTATAACCATACTGGGTCTCTATCCAACATTGTCAACCTATAAGACCCCATAATAAGTTGACTCACATGTCTCTGCTAGACCGAGCTAAAGAGGGGACATGACAAGTGTGTTTCTACAGTGCCTGTGGTAAGTTCATTTTCTGTGTCTCTATTAAGCCTCCTTGTTAAAGCTCCCTGTAGTCTGGTCTTTTTATTAAATGAAGTGTATGTATGTCTTCTTCTGGTCTGAAGTGTGAGTAAATGAGTAGATCAAACTTGTTTGGTGCATCACTGCTTTAGTTTAGGTTCTATTTTCAGCATCCTCTCTTTTCAACCCCTACCCCTTTTATATATTAGCAGTATTAGTGAAATAACTCAGAGATGCATCAAAGGAAGCTAGCCCTTATCTAGAGATTCTCCCTTCAATTTTGCCAGACCCACAGGCAAGAGAGGAGTCTCCATTGTGCCGCGTGAAAGACAGAAGCTTAGCCTTTTGTCAAGGATGCAATCCACAGCGTCAACAGTTCCCAAGTGGGATGATTTAACCAAAAAGGGGTTTTCCGCAATATCGACAAATTTTGAAAATTTGAAATTAAAAATCAGTAAACCCTAGTTGCTGCAATTGCACCTCCAAACTGAAAAGTAACTCCAATTCACTTTGAAATGAATGACAAATAAATACTGTGTTTTTGGCCACCAATGGCTCTTGCCGCAAAGAAGAAAGAACTTGAAATGAATGTTTCAATCCTTCAAACCTTAGCGCCACACTCGCTGAATTGAAATCCTTTTCCACTCTAATTCCTGCTCAAGTTTAGTCCAAACCAATCGCTAAAACTCAAAAAATTACTGCAATAATTAATTCAGAGCGAAACCTTTACAAATCTGCCCTTAACAAATATTATTTCTTATAGACAACTGAAAACTTCAAAAATTCATAACTCCCTTAATATTTGGAATTATGATGCAAACAAGAGTCAAATTGATCATAAAAATAATGACTATCTAATAAAAAAAATTTGGATTTTTCTTTTCATGGAAAGGTCACCAAAAATTGCTCCAAAATTCTAAAAACCCTAGTTTTCTATAAAAAATAATAAAATAATAATTTAAAAATTGTCATTTAATTTTTTTATCAATTTAGGGCTTCATATCTTCCACAAACTTTCTTAAAAACTCTACACTAATGTTCTGATAATTAACAATTAATTTCAGAATGTTAATTTGCATAAATAGACCCAAAAGAGGCCTCCAAACCCTCAATCAAGCCTCCCAAAATAGTTCGCTCCACTTGCAAAAATAGTTCAAATATTAATCAGAAATAATATGCAAGAAAAGAGCTTTAAAAACTTCACCAAAACCTCACAAGAGCTCCTCAATGCAAATTGCCTCACTCTAGGGCAAGTAATAAGATCTCCTTAACAAAGGTGGTGTCAAAATATACCTTTTGTAGAATGATCAACACCAAAACAACGGACACCTATTGGGCATGCATCCCAATAGCTTCTTCAAGCATGAAGAAACAAATATTAAATTCAACATGTCTTCAATTGTGATCTTCACCTTGTATTTGTACCTTCCAAAGGGGGTGAACCACTTTGGGGAGGTAAAATACCTCATAAACCTCACTTGCCCTTTTTAAAATATCTTTTTTTTTCTTTAGCTTTAGTTCCCAAGCCGACAATCCTTTAAATTTCACTTTAGGCTTTTTTGACTTAATTAAATAACTTGACTTAATAAATTAGTAATTAAAATTACTTTTTGGTAAATTAAATAATTAGGTCATCACTTAAATAATTAAGTAAATTGCTCTAATAATTAAAGTGATAAAAATCACTTTTACAAACAATTTATTAATTATAAAGCCCCTTAGAATAATAATTAAAATTATCATAAGTTTCCAAATGGTTAAATTTTTTTTTTCGGTAATTCGAATAATTATCCAAGATAGTCCTATTTTAATAATTAATCAATTGCCTTATATTTTCGAATGATTTAAATCACTATTCGGGTAATTTTATTAAGTATTAAAATTATATGAAAATGGGACATCACAGTCCTTCTCAAATTTGCTTGCCTTCAAGCAAATGCAAGCTCATATGCCCAATTACCATGTCCAAATGGTAAAACTTGTTGTAGTGCTCAAAAAGCCTTGCACCTGTACCTTTTAAGTAGAATAACTTTTGTCAAAAAACATAGTGTGACATACCCCAAATGGATATTGAAGCCAACACGTCCCATAATGCAAACAAAATTTGTTATTGCTTCCCAAGAAGTGGTAGCCCCTCAACGTAGTCATGAACCTACTGTACCTAAATTGTGGGGGCTGCTTTCAAATGCTAGATGTGTCCTCATAGCCTTCCAAAGGCTCCAGATCTTCCCAGCCAAACACCCCTTTCAATACCAAGTGGTGAATGAGGTAACTCCTTTCCCTTATACCCTCCAAGGAAGTTATATGTGGCCAAAAGTTGAAATAAAAAACATAATAGAATTTGATTATCTTGCTGCCCCCGAGGGTAATGATCCCCCAAATGCCATGCTATAACTCTACCATCATGTAAAAAGAAATCAGCTAGGTACCATCTTGTAAACTTACCATGATGTGAGGCCTCAAGGTAGTACAACTCATCATATATGGGCCTCCTTGTGCACGCCTTGTGCCCTTCCAAAGGCTGCCCCTTATCAACATTCCCATGCATGCATGTAACACTCCATAATCTCATCAAGAGTCCCCAAAAATCAGTCTTTCCTTTTTCATGATACTGCTGTAAGTACATGTCTAATTCTGATTCTTTATGATGATAAGATCCAAAATTAATAATTGCATTCTCTCTTCTTCCCATGATCTGCGGGATGCCATCAAAACTTCTTACCTTGCCATATCTATACCTAGTATGCTGCTCAAAAGAACTCAATGTGTCATGCAATTCAAAATAGTAGCTATCATACCTCTTATCATGCTTCATATTTATCCAGAAGGTCCCCTTATGAGTTGAAACCTCTCCCCATAGATTGTGCATGCAAATATGTTGGTTGTCATAGTAAAACACAGCCATGCCTCTACTCAGAAATTTTAATTTGCTCATTACCAAGTTGATATTTAATGGGCTCTCTAACTCCATGCTTCCCCAACAAACATCATGGACTTATGCCCTGTATGAAGAAGATTAGGACTGCAAACCTGAACCAAATTAATATGCTTCGCAAGGCTGCCCATAATTAAATTCATCTCATGGAAAAACACTAGAGGAGGTGTGCTCTCATAGTGTGCATTCCAAGGTGTGTTAGGACCTTCTTTATACCATACCAATCCTTCTTCATTTTGAAAATATAGTCCTTCCATTTGTAGAAAGAAAACAAGCTTAACCAAATTAGAAAACATACCTTGCAAGTGCATATCATAATCATCTAAACCCATTGGTAGGGATCCCCTAATGTAAGATGTTTGTCCTTCCCTTGGCTGCCCTTTTTTAGCTTCCTCACATATGTATGCATCATTAAACAAACCCCACCAATACTAGATTTTATCCCTTTTATACATTATTGTACCTGCCATGTTAATTCAAAATTTTGGGAGCAATTGATTTTAGAATTTGTCCATGCATGAACTCTACTTGTGAACCGAAGCATATTCTAAGAGGGCAATATTATGCTTGTATGTAGGGGCTGGAATTGACTAGATGTCTCAGAATTTTCTGAGTCATAAAATTCGGACTTCAATCCAACATATGCATGATAAAAATCAGAACTAGGTAAACTTACCAATTTCGACTCCTTGCCTTTCTCTTTGATGCAAGTGTCTAGGGGGCTGCATGATTAGTACTCTTGGTTTTGATCCATCCTTCATGTTACAATAATCACGAAATGACAAGAGTGCTCATGTGTCAAAGTTTAGGGCTGCATACTCTT
Organism: Torreya grandis; assembly: GCA_037957365.1. NCBI lineage: Eukaryota > Viridiplantae > Streptophyta > Pinopsida > Cupressales > Taxaceae > Torreya > Torreya grandis. The sequence goes on from JARHVA010001602.1 coordinate 2,464,317, forward strand.
GTTGACATGTATTAAGTGAGTCACACATCGGTGTCTCAATCTAAAATATTGGTTCTCTCTGCAAAAATGTAGTCTTGAAAAATTTATGACGGGGGTTGATAGAAACCCTCTCATTGTCATTTGAACTTCCTTTTCCATTGAGGTGATGGATCTTGCTTGGATCTAGTGTAGCTTTCAACATGGCTGCAATTTGCATAATAAAGGTATGCTGAAAATCACTTTGGCTCTCCTTGATCAAATCCTGCAAAAACTTTACTTGCTCTGAAGTAAACCCTGGATCACCCATGGCTTTTTTATTTTCCGATAACACAAGATCTCTTTACCTGCTTACATCCAACAACAAACTCACAGGTAGACAAGATTAGTGCTCTGATACCACTGTAATGTCTCCAAATGGGACGATTTAACCAAAAAGGGGTTTCCCCCAAAATCTACAAATTTTGAAATTCTGAAATTAAAAATCAACAAACCCTAGCTGCTGCAATTGCACCTTCAAACTGAAAATTAACTCCAATTCAGCTTGAAATGAATGACAAATAAATACCTTGTGATTTTGGCCACCAAAGGCTCTTGCCGCAAACAAGAAAGAGATTGAAATTGATGTTTCAATTCTTCAAACCCTAGCGCCACACTAGCTGAATTGAAATCCTTCTTTCTCACTCTAATCTCTGTTCAAGCTCAGTCCAAACCAATCGTCAAAACTCAAAAAATTATTGCAATAATTAATTTAGAGGGAAACCCTTACAAATCTGCCCTCAACAAGTATTATTTCTTACAGATAGCTGAAAATTTCAAAAATTCATAACTCCCTTAATATTTGGAACTATGATGCAAACAAGAGCTCAAACTGATCATAAAAATGACTATCAAATAAAAATAATTTCGGATTTTTCCTTCCATGGGAAGGTCACCAAAAATTGCTTCAAAATTCTAAAAACCCTAATTTCCTATAAAAAATAATTAAATAATAATCTGAAAATTGTTATTTAATTTTCTATTAATTTTACGGCTTCAAATCTTCCACAAACCTTCTCAAAAACCCCACGCTAATGTTCGGATAATCAACAATTAATTTCAAAATATTAATTTGCATAAAGACCTAAAAGGGGCCTCCAAACCCCAATCAAGCATCCCAAAATAGTTCGCTCCACTTGCAAAAATAGTGCAAATATTAATCAGAAATAATATGCAAGAAAAGAGCCTTAAAAACTTCACCAAAACCTCACAAGAGCTCTTCAATGCAAATCACCTCACTCTGGGGCAAGTAACAAGATCTCCTTAGCAAAGGCGGCGTCAAAACACACCTTTTGTAGAATGATCAACACCAAAACAACATACACCTATTGGTCATGCATCCCAATAGCTTATTCAAGCATGAAGAAACAATTATCAAATTCAACATGTCTTCAATTGTGATCTTCACCTTGTATTTGTACCTTTCAAAGGGGGCAAACCACTTTGGGGAGGTAAAATACCTCATAAGCCTCACTTGCCCTTTTTAGAATATCTTTTCCCTTCTCTAGCTTTAGCTCTCAAGCCGACATTCCTTTTAATTTCACTTTAGGCTTTTTTGAATTAATTAAATAATTTGCTTTAATCAATTAGTAATTAAAATTACTTTTTGACAAATTAAATAATTAGGTCCTCAAATAATTAATTAAATTGCTCTAATAATTAAAGTGATAAAAATCACTTTTCAAGCAATTTATTAATTATAAAGCCTCTTAGAATAATAATTAAAATTATCTTAATTTTTCAAATAGTTAAAACCACCTTTTTGGTAATTCGAATAATTATCCAAGATAGTTCTATTTTAATAATTAATTAATTGCCTTTTATTTTCGAATGATTAAAATCATTATTCGAGTAATTTTATTAATTATTAAAATTATATGAAAAGGGGACATCACAGTCTTGAAGGTCATAGGAGAGGGTGATGATGTAAGGCAATGGAGACATCTTTTATGAACCAAGTGCAAGACAAGAGGTAAATGTTGCATAGTTATGATAGATATTGGAAGCATTGGTAATTTGGTATCTACATAAATGGTGAGGAAGTTGAGATTGGTGGGAAAGATGCAGAGAGATGGATGTAGAGTGTTGTGGTTGATAGATGGTCAAGACGGTGTTTTGAAGGAGCAATTTGAAGTGGATATAAAGATTTGTAGCTACATGGACAAGCTTTTCCGTGATGTGCAAGACATGGATGCATGCCATGTGTTATTAGGGAGGTCGTGGCAATATAACTGCGAAATATTATATGATAGGAGATAAAATATAGTACGACTAAGGAAGGATGGATGAGTCCATATACTAAATCCACTGAAGCGGAGAACAGAGAGGAGGCGCACCAAAGCCATTAGTCGTGTGAATAACAAGGACCACCTGCAGAGAGTAGAGAGTGTGAAGACACAGAGTAGCGCTATGCAAAGAAAAGAGAGTGATCATGCAAAAGTAAGAGTACTACCACACAAAGGAAAGAGAGTGGTGATGCGAAGGTAAATAATGTTACTATGCAAAGGAAAGTAAAGGAGAGTGTGAAACACATACATAAATGTTGTAGTGGGTAGTGTCACAACAAATGAGCGGCAGAGTAGATTGTGTAGCGCAGATAGAGGAGGTCAACCCAAGTGGAGCGGGGGCTGGTGCAATAGTGAAATGCAAGGCTTTTGGCGAAGGAGGTCGGTTTACCCTGTTCATCGACAAAGCAAACTGGAAGGCGAGAGTCATCTCACATGGTGCAAGAGTGTGCCAAGGCCTTTGGCAATGATCAAAGGGTGGTTCTATCACCTAGCTCTAATGTGTTTACACTATGCTCCCCCATTTTCTTACGGGAGGTGTATGATGCAGGAGCACCTAGTCGCACTTGTAATCCTACATCAACCAAAAATATGCTAGATTAGGAAAATAAGCTAAGTGTAGCATCATACAAGTTTTTTTATTGTGCATTGGCTTATTCTTTGTTTTGCACAAGTTATGTGTTGCATAGTTATTCTTATGTTGTTTTGTGCAGCCTGCAAGTGCGCATATGTTTATTATATTTTCACCTGGTTGTTTTGTTTCACACGAGTCGATTGTTGTGCACCTTTGATGTTGGAGTTTGTGAGATCTTGTGAAGACCTGCGCGAGAGGGTTTTTGTGCTTTTGCACAAGCGCAACCATGCAAAGGTCTATGAAGCAATTTAAAGGCTTGCACTATCTTTCTAAGTAATAAAGTTTCATTTGGGGTCACCATGTGTCTAGTTATTTTGTGCGTGTGCAAATGGAGTTGGTGTGTTTCAAGAATTTATTGGAGGAGTTGTTCTTCATTTTGCAAGCAGTGTGATAACTTGTGGTAAGTTTGGGAATTGAATTTTTCTTCAAAAGTTGGTCTATCATCCATGTTCTTAATTTCGAGTCATTTGAAGAGACTACGGTAATGTGCGGTAAGACGTTAAGGATTGGTGAAGAGACTTGTGATGTGCTATAGTGCATCAAATAATGGTATAATGTAACGTGTTATCTTTCAAAGTATTACCATTGAGACTTGTGTTCATTTAATGTTTGTTAGTGGGTTGTTGATCACTAATGTAATTTGGGTGGATTGTGTATCTATATAAACACATCCCTTGCTCTTGAGAGTGCATTCGATTCTAGATTGGAAAAGTCTAAGCGCGGTTGAAAGGAGTACTGCAAGTAGTTCTATGCGTAGATCTAAGGAAGACTAGTGGAGTTGAGTCGTTTGGAACCACACTGGTGTTGGGTTGATACTTGTAAACCCATAGGCTGTGTTTATAGTTGTGTTTGATCGTTTTAAGTTTGTATCATTGGCAGTCAATTTGATGTTTGTGTAATCTCTTTGAAGCAATAAATTTCTATTATTATTGAGTGAATTTCTACTATACATTTTTGGACTGCATGGTAAAAGACATCTCTTAACTTAGACCTTTAACCACGTCTGCATCAATAGACACCTAATTTTGGTACAAGTAATGTAGTTGCAATGTTTGTACATTTGGTTCATTGGTTTGCATTAGGCTCTCATTGGTTCATTTTTCCTTTACATTGGACACTTCATAGTCTTTCACTATCATCATTTGCTCGTGGACACCTTCAAATATGCCATTTGTTTGCTTCATACTCAAACATACTCCTGCAAAATTATCGATTTACATTTTTTGAGTTCTGGTCACCTTGACCAGATTCGACGGTATGAAAGTGGTGGGTCCTTTGTTCCATCATGCCATTTTTTCTTGTGCCTTGATTTTTGCCTTTCACACTTTTCCATGATCGGTTTGCATGCCAATTTGTCCCAATTTAAATTCAAAGGAGCCTATATATACAACATCATGAAAAGTCGTCTCATGCGATCAAGATCATATAATGTGTTATCATTCTTTGGTCTCATTCCATTCTCTATTAATTGAAGGCTTGTTGTTGCATACTTGTACCAAAATAAGGATTGCATTAGTGAAAGAGCATATAGTTTTATTTTACAAACCTCCGTCACAAAGGGATAAGGGTGGAAACCATACATACACACGGTTTGCTTGTTGATGTGCACGAGTGTTGAGTACCAAATTGGACACCTGTTGTAATGGTAAGATGGGGGTTGACTGAGGCAGACCTCTCAACTAAAATACCAATCTATTATGTCTTCTTAGTGTGGACTTGAGCTCAAGTGAAGGAGAAGGAATTATGACATGTGCATGCATCTATCTGCGTATCAAAGAGTTTTTTGGGCTTTAGTTGCTAACGAAGGGTTCCAAAAAGTTTCAGACTGCAGGGATCGACACATCCATTTCTAGAACGAGTCAACTGCTTTCAGGAGCATTGACATTTTTGTGCCATACAATTCTAGTCTTGCTGCTATTGTGTCATACGATTCTACTCACTGTCTACTTTATGGATGTTCTTTTGCTCTGTATTTTCCAGAATTATCAGTCTCTATCAGAACTCAAGTAAGTCTGAAATCAGGTCCACATCTCTATCTTTCCTCTCATTTATCAATTGCTCAAGATACTTTCACTTTTTGTATAATTTAGGTCTTTATTTACTGTTTTCTGTATTTATTTCGGAACTATCTTATTTCCCTTTGCCTCTATGTGGTTGGTGTATTGTTTTGAACACTTGCGAGCCCTCCACATAAAACACTTATAAACTCCTCTGTCTCTAGTGTTGCATCCTCTGTTGGTAGACCTTTCCACTTGACCTTGAACATTCATGCAATCCTGTTTCGTAGTTTTCTATCTTGCACCCCCACAATACACTCTAGTTCCATTACAAGTTTGCCTTCTTCATTTGTGATAGGTAGTTTTGTTTGTGGCACAATATGTAGTCCTATCTTTTTCAATCACAACACATGGAAAGCATCATGCAACGTTCCCTTGTTTGGTATGTCTAGTGCATATGTGACTTCCCCTACCTTGTCTCTCACTCTATATGGCCCATAGCTTTTTCTTCCTTGCATTTTTCAATGTGACCTTTTTATATGGTTGTAGCTACAAAAGCACCATGTTCCTGATTTCAAATGTCCTCTCTATCCTGTATTGATGTACCTTTTGCTTCATCCCGTTGGCACTAATTTCCAGATTCTCCTTCAAACATTGCAGTGTTTTTGTCTCATGCAATGTTTCCTCTGTTGTTGGGACTTTGCTACTTTGAATTACCGAATCCAATGGTGATGGTGGCTCATACCCATATAGAGCCTTAAAAGGTGACATTTAGATGACAAAGTGATAGTTGTACTAATACTCAGCCAAATCTAACCATTCTGCTCACTTGCTTTGCTTATCCCTTGCATACATTTTTAGATACCCTTCCAAGCACTTGTCACATCTTTTTGACTGTTTTTATGGTATGCAGTGCTCATGTTAAATGTTACCACAGCATTACAAAAGAGTTATTGCCACCATATTCTCCTTCCCTTATAAAGGATCTCAAAGTCATAGGCCTGTAGGCGATCAATGCACTTTTTCTACTCTTCTATTCATTTCCCCTATGTGAACAAGTGCTTAAAGGTGAGATGGTCAGTTTTAATAACAAACTTGCTCTCCAAAAGAAACTAACACCATTTGACCACTGCATGTAGGATGGTTAACATCTTGCTATACGCTGACATTGGTCGCTTCCTATCATTTAATTTCATGCTTTAAAATGCAATGGGATGGTCATTTTGAGAAAATACTACACCGAGTCTAAGTCTAGAACATCACATTCAATGACAAATGACTTGGAGAAATCAAAAGTAGCTAAAATTGGAGTAGAGAAAAGAGCTTGCCTTAGAGTCTCAAAATTTTTTTTGGCCTCAGTGGACCACATGAAGGCATTCTTAGTGGTAAGGTCAGTCAGAGGATGAGCTATTGTAGAATATTGCCTTATGAACCTTATGTAGAATCCTACCGAGCCTAAGAAACTGTGAAACTTTTGAATTTTCTTAAGAGACTTTGGGTGCAAGTCAATCACATATAACCTTTTGATCTTTGTAGGGGTGGTGCACACTCCCATAGCAGAAATAATGTGTCCAAGGTATTCCAAAGATGCCTTGGCAAATTCACATTTGCCTTTGCATACAACTTCTCCTTGGCCAAGATATCCAAAAAAATATCCAAATTCTCAAGATGGGATGCTAATGAATTACTGTAAAGAAAGATATCATAAATAAATACTAGAACAAACTTATGTAAGAATTTAGAGAATACCTTGTTTATCAATGCTTGAAAGGTAGCTGGAGCATTACTAAGCCCAAAAGGCATGATGCTAAATCGGTATCGGACTTGATGAGTTATGAATGCAATCTTATCCTAGACTTGAATCCAAATTGTTATTTGATACTATCTAGCCTTGAGATTATGTCTGAAAAATATTTTGCCCCATGCAACTCTTTAATCCTTGGCAAAGGAAATTTATTTTTAATTGTGATTTTGTTTAAGGCCCTGTAATCAATATAGAGTGTATATGATCCAACCTTCTTCCTATCTAGTATTACAGGGGCATCTAGATGCTCTTACTAGGGACTATAATATGATGTTATGACCATTTTTGCAATATATTAGAACAATAATGCAAATACCAAAAATTATATTGTAAATGAACGGAAAAAAAAAACTCTATTGCATAAAAATGGGAGTAAAAGTGCACTACAATATCGCTTGCCTCTTCGAGGAGGCAACCGCCTTTGATCAAGCTCAATACAATATAATTCATGGATAGCTTTCCACTTGTCTAGGCTTTTATTTATACTAATTTTATCCTAGCTAACTGTTATTTCCTATGCATGTGGGATTAATTTTAATTAACTCGAGGGATGACTTACAAAGCATATGCGTCTATAGCTTTTATTAAAGACAATTATTATAAAGAAAGAGTTAGGATGAAGGGGTCCTAACATGCCCCGTTCAAAAGCTTTGCCCTCAAAGCTGAAGATGAGGAAACTGTTGCTAGAGTTGAAGGAGGGGTTCCCACGTCATATCTTCTAGTTGCATTCCATGCCACTGAACTAGAACCTCAGTGATGGTTCGATTGTGAAGCCGGTGGGCACACCTCTCCAAATTAGCTTTAGGTCTAAGAAGGAGAGATCCTTTTGCATTGAGAACATGAAGTAATGTCTGAGTGGTGACATTATGGTTGAGAAGTTTCTTCAAACATGAGACATGAAAAACTGGATGGACACGCGAAGAGGGTGGAAGCTCTAGCTTGTATGCAATAGGACCAATCTATTGAAGAACCTTATAAGGTGCATAGAACTTGGAGCAAGTTTCTGACGTCGTTTAAGATTGAGAGAGAATGACTTATAAGGTTGTAATCAGAGGAGAACCATATCTCCAAATAGGAAGGTGTGTTTGGAATGATGCTAATCCATCTGCTGCTTCATGCAATTTTGTATCATATGGAGATTGTCCTTGAGAAGGCAAAGATTATTGTCTTGAGTGTTGAGGGTAGTGTTCACTGCCTGCACATGAGAGTTGTCGGGAAGATAAGCAAGAATACATGGTGGCTTTTGACCATAGACAACTTCGTAGGGAGTCATCCTGGTCGCTATGTGATAGGTGGTGTTGTACCACCATTCTGCAAGTGGTAACCATTTGACCCATTGATGTTGTTGATTAGAGGCAAAGCAATGAAAATATGGTTCCAAGCATTTTGTCATGTCCTCAAAGTGGAGGTATCATGATTTAATCAATTGAGTTGTCCAAATTAATGTTATTTCAAAAGGATAGCTTAATTGATTATTTTAATTAAAATAAAGTGGAGTTGTTAAATTGATTATTTATAAAGTTATTCTAATAAATTAATATCAAAATGATGACTTTATATTTAATTGATTTAATAAAGCGACTTAATAAAATAATAAATCATAAAGTCACTTGAAGGAATAAAATAATATTATTTTCAGAAGATTCTTGAAGTGGGACGAGAATTATTTATAAGGAGCTCAATGCAAGTCATTTTCATCATGTCTTGAGTTATTCTATTTTTCATACCTATGTGGTAAGCGCTGAGGCTTGCATTGCTCGAGAGTTTGAAGACTCTTAGGTACCGGTTTTGGTTGTGAAAGATCAATCATAGCTGAAAATTGTGGAGGAATCCATCTAGAGTTTCTACACTTGCTTCATTGGAAATCTTTGACAGGGGCAATAGCTGATGTATTATTGCCCTCGCTGATTGAAGTGCAATAACTGATTTATTATTGCATCCTTGAGTTGTAGCAGCTGAGGTATTGTTGCAACTTCATTTGATTTGTGGTAGCTGATGTATTGTTGCAAATCTCGTTTTAAAGAGGAATTCACTGTTGGTTGATTCAATTTGCACAAACTTAATGGTCTTTGACCAAGTTTGTGAAAATTTGGAGAGCAAAGAGAAAATCGATTTGAAGAGGATAGTTTACAGGATTTTTTAATCCGCTGCCACCTAGACTCTAAGCTGGGACGATTTGAGGAATTTCGGCCGATCAGGGTCTTTAGATGTTGGCATTGATAGTTATCAGATCATTCTCATTTGAGTCACTGAGTTTTATGCATTTGAGTCACTGCTGTTACAGTGTTGTAGTCTCATGTAAAATCATTGTATTTCAGTTACAACAGCTGTCAAGTTGCTAATTGGTCTTTAATATATCGTTGTCATACAGTGGTAATTTACATTATAAAATCTGCATTCTTAAGAGAATAGAATTTGCATATGGTGGAGTTGTCAATTAGGTAGCCTAGTTTGTGATTCAATCACATTTGACATTGTAAATCAGTCATAGCCATATTTGACAAAAGATTGTAATCAGATTGGAGGTATTCATTTGCAATAATATTCATCAAGGAGGTTGCATGGAAAATGTTTGTCAAAAATGCTTCTTTGCTATAGGTGTACTTTGCATAGTTAGGATGCATGTCAACTATTTGACTAAATGTCTATTAGCTATAGATGCATCTCAGCTATCTTATTGCATTGACAAATCAAAGTATATCTTGCATAACACTCTCATTCCACTTAGAGACACTGTGCATTGTTAGTTAAAGACATTATAAGCACTTCATCATCATCATTGAAGGTGAAAGACAAATTAAAAACACTTACCAGTGAAGAACAAGTTTACAAGCAATGTGTTTGACGAAATTACTAAGTGCCCAAAACAAAAAATTAAAGGCCAATTCAGCAGGGGTCTTTACACATTTACTGACAATTTTAGTCTAACCATTTGTCTGTGGGTGGTATCCCAAGCTCATTTTTAGTTGGGCACCTATGCACTCGAAGAGTTCCCACCAAAAGTGGCTTGTGAAAGTTGAGTCATGATCAGATAAAATAGATGGTGGGATTCCATGAAGGTGGAAGATTTCACCAAGGAATGTTTGGGTGATGGTAGAAGCAGTGTAAGGATGGGGAAAGACAAAAATGAACATATTTGGAGAAGTGATCTACCACCACCAGAATGACCGACTTTCCATCAAAGTTTGGTAAGCCTTCTATAAGATCCATGGAGATGTTTATCCAAATGCTTTGCAAAATAGGCAAGGGTTGGAGTAAGCCAGGCACTACCACTATCTCTCCCTTGTGACGTTGACATATTTCACATTCCTCAACAAATGTCTTGATATCTTGCTTGATAACTGGCCAAAATAAACTACAATGAACACTTTCATAGGTTTTTGAAAACCCTGAATGACTTGCGGAAGGTGAAGCATGCAACTCATGCAAAATATTGTGTCAGAACCTGGATTCGGAAATCTAGACAATGCAGCCTTTTTATCATAAGGATTGGCCATCCCACATATAGTTGGGTTTGGAAGCCGAGTTCATAGATGATTTGCTGCATGTGACTGTCTTGCTGGATGTCATGGATCCATTGTGAAACTGGGATGGATAAGGCAAACATTTGTGTCTATTTTTCATATTGGTGGGATAGTGCATCAACGACCATATTTTGCTTGCCCTCCTTATAAGTGATAGCATAATCATACCCCATTAATTTGGAAACCCACTTTTGTTGAACCAAGGAAGACACCTGTTGCTCTAAGAAATATTTTAGGCTTTTATGATCAATTTTGATGCAAAAATGTCGACCCACCAAGTATGGTTGCCACCTTTTGACAATATGGAGGATAGAAATCATTTCCTTCTCATATGTTGATTGTGCCAAATTGTGCCCATTGATGACTTGTTGGTGAAGGCGATGGGACATCCCTCTTGCATGAGGATTGCATCAAAACAGTTGCCACATGTGTCAATTTCAGTGACAAATGTCTTCGAGAAATTTGGCATGGCCAAAACAAGTGTAGTACACAACCTACTTGAGTACCCCAAAAGATGGTTCGACTGCGACAAACCACAAAAAGTAGTATTTTTTGAGTATGGTGGTCAATGGGGTAGCAAGCTTCCCATAATCTCTGACAAATTTGTGGTAGAACCCAATAAGGCCAAAAAATCCATGAAGGCTTTTGAGTGTCCTGGGTTTAGGCCAATTTGTCATGGCCTCAATTTTTGCCAGGTTGACCCGAACTTTGACTGTTGAGACAATGTGACCTAGATACTCCGCCTATTGACGAAAGGAACATTTGGATTGTTTGGCACAGAGTTGGTGATCTTTAAGTTGTGTTGAGGTGCTAGAAATGTTTTTCCCAAGTTTTGGTGTAAATTAGGATATCATCAAAGAAGACCACGATGAATATCTGCAAAAAGGGGCAAAAGAACATGTTCATCCAACCCTGGAAGGTGGAAGGGGCATTAGTAAGCCCGAAGGGCATGACCAAGAATTTATATGTCTGTTGTGTGTGCGGAAAGTAGTTTTTGGAATATCTTCATCGTGGAGGCCGATTTGATGATAGCCAAACCATGGATCTAATTTGAAGTGGACACCTTGAAGTTCATCAAGAAATTCATCTATCACTAGTGTTGACGTTGTGGATTGCACCCTCTGAAAGGAGACTTAGCTCCCTTCCTCCATGCGGCACAATGGAAACATTCCTCTTGCTATGGGTGGCAAACTTGAGGGATGAATCTCTAGATTAGGGGCTAGCTCCCCTTGAGGCCCTGTATTTCCTACTGCTAACAATGGGGGGGGGTGAAAAGAGAGAAATATTGAAAAACATAATCTAACTAATGTGGTGATGCACCAAACCGGTTGGTCTACTCAGCTTTTACCTACACTTTACACCAAAGAGAAGGAAACAGACACTTAATTCGAATGAGAAACTGACTACATCAGTGTTTCAACAGGGGATCCTATGGAGGTATAAGGAGGAAGAAACTACCAGAGGTGTTCTAAAGACACACTATTGGACAGTCTGTTCACATGCGCCTATACTTCAAGCTTGACACTTCTTGTTGACCTGAAGAGAAGAATTCACAATACACTAGATATGCTGGTATAAGCTTATGAAAGCATTAAAGGAAATGACTGAACATAAGATAAGACCATAGACATGCAAAAGTGCAAGCTCAAATGGAGGTAAAACGCTTCTTTTGATTCAAGGTAAATTTCTTCAGGGCTTCGCCATACAATGCTGGGAGATCCTTTCTCCAAATGAGAAGTTACAATTATATAGAGCGCTTGGAAAATAGATCATTGACTAGTCAAGGGAATGAAACCCATGCTGTATTAAACACTCTTGCAGCAACCACAAGCCCATGCTACTGCCGTCTCTTCTTAATTGCATATGGAAAAGCCATGATGTAGGTGTTTAAGTCGCTGCCCCTGCTGTCCAGGCCTGCAAGAGCATGGGTTACTTCTAGCAATCGACAAGGCCATTCCCCAAATATGTTGACTGGGCCATGCTCTCTTTAATGCTGACCGCAATTGGCTGTTCATTAATGGCAAAACAAGAAAACATGGGCCACTCTCTTCAATGCTCACAACCAATCCTTTTAATAGTTTTCGGTGGAGACTATTTCACCTAAGTGTAGTTACTTTTCCTGCTGATGACCTCTATGCCATCTGCGTTGGTCTGGGTCATCCTGGGATCTGCTCTTTGACTTGTTATGCCACTTGGAGCGTTTTGAGCTATTGTCTTATGTGCGCATAGCCGCGTTCTGGGTTACCCACCTTGTTTTCCCCTTCTTTGCCTGGCAATTTGGGCTCTCGACGCTTATTATTTCCCCAAGCTCCCTTCTTCGCTTGCTTGCTCAATCATTCTTCAGGCTCTTGGGCTTTGAATTCCTTCGGACATTTTGTCCGAAAGAATTCTCCTTTGGGCATGTTACTTTCTGACCGTCCTTTGACGAGCCTTCGGTTTCCGTTTTGAGTTCCTTCGGACAAAATGTCTGAAGGAATTCTCCTTTGAACTTTTCAAACAGCTAACTTACCTCCCTAAATTTGATGTTTGCAAGCCCGTCATTAGACTTTTGAATCCCAACGGCTAGCTTACTGCCTTGAAATTGACATTCGCGGGCCTGTCATCAGACATTTGAATCCCAACAGCTAGCTTACGTCCCTGAATTTGACGTTCGCGGGCCCGTCACCCACTAGGACAATTCCTTCGGCATTTTGCAAACGAACTTTTCCGAAGGGAAAGTGACCCTTCGGAAAAATTGAAAAGGTCCTTTTTCAAAGCCAAGTGCCCCCGCAAGAACACCTACCCTTTGGACTTTTGGTCTTCTGATTTTTTTCGGACTTTTTGCGACTGTTGTATTTCTTTGGAAAAAATGTTCGAAGGAATTCCTTCGGACAAAAAGTCCGAAGGAATTCTCTTTTGGCCTATCACTTTTTTCGAAGGGCACGTTCCTTTCGGGCTTTCTTTCTTGCCTCTTTGCTCTAATCGATTGCCCTCCGCAAGGGCAATTCGAGCCCAAAATTACCCTCCAGACTTTTGAAAAGGTCCACTTTGCTCATCGCCTACCCCCCCGCAAGGGCTCCTTGGCCTCCAAAGTTGCCTTTCAGAAGAATTGTAAAGGTCTTGCTTGCCGCCTAAGTGCCCTCCGCAAGGGCACCTACCCTTCGGACTTCTTGCAAAAGATCCTTCGGCCTTTTCACTTGGTTCACTTTGCTGATGAAAAGCCCTTTGAAGTAATTCACTTGCCTTTTGAAGCATCCGAGACCAAATCGAGTTTCACGTCGACTTTTGCTTATAAGACAAAAGAGTAAAGCCATTTAGAAAACCCGATTTGATCTACCAAGACCAAATCGAGGTTTGCCAGTGGCTTCACTTATGAATTTTTACAAGTAAAGTCACCTGTCAAACCCGAAAAGCATTTGACAAGTGAAAGAGGAAAACACTTGTTTTTTTTATGGGAAATGGCCTGACAGAGAAAACTTGCACGAGGCAGTTGAGGGATGAACTAGCCAGAACTTGGATGAATGACTTGTAATAAAAGAAGAGGAGTGCCCAATTTTTGGTCTGTAGGACCAAAAATTGGTCAACACATTTGACGATTCACAGGGGAAGCATCCCTGTTATGCTTGAGAAGACCAGTGGCCTAAAAGTCCATTGGTCATGGAGTTAGGATGCAACTTGAAAAGTTGGCAACAGCCTTGTAAAGACCTAAGAACCAACAAAGATTTTACCCTAATCGATAAGGAAAACGCACACAAAGGCTAAAAACACTACACATGCATAACAACACTTAATAGACAGGAAAACTATGTACACGACAAAAGAAAGCTAGTGACAATGCTTAAGATATATCCCATTGACTGGGATATGTAGCTCTTCACCATCCACCTTGGAGAGTTGGAAAGCATTATGTTGCTTGCATTGGGTGATGACATATGGGGCACTCCACAAGGCGTCAAACTTTGTGTGCCTTCCAGACTTGGCTCGGTCTTCATCCCACTTCAAGACAATGTCACCTTCTAAGAAGCTCCTTGGTGTAGACCTCTTGTCAAAATGCTTCTTTGTTTGTTGTTAGCGGCTGGTCATTGCATCCATGGCTTTGTCTCTTGCTTCTTGAAGCTCTATTAGCTCACAATAACTGACTTCCAGGCTGTCGCTGTCTACCAATTGCAGCTGATGGGCAAGATCCAAGGCTGGTAACTCAAGTGAAATAGGAAGTCTAGCTTCCCTTTCATACACAAGTGTGTATGGTGAATTCCCAATCGCTCTCTTTGGAGTGACCTTGTCTACCCAAAGCGCTGTCTTCAACTTGGCATGCCGAGTCCTTTGATTTTCCTCCATTGTCCTTTTTATGATCCTAATCAGATTCTTATTTGTGGACTCGGTCAGCGCATTCCCTTGTGGGTAGTAATTGGAAGAAGCATTGAGATAGATGCCATATTTTAATGTCCACTCACTTGTCTTTGTTCTCAAGAAAGCCAATGCATTGTCTAAAATGATTGTGGCTGGGACCCCAAATCTTGTCACTATGCTTTCATAGAAGTCTAGGATTGCACTCTCATTGGCCTCTTTCAAAGCTACGGCCTCTACCCATCTTGTGAAATAATCCGTGGTGGTCAAAACCCACTTGTGGCCAGCACTAAAAGGAGGGTTGATCAGCCCTATGAAATCCTACCCCCATTGCATGAATGGTTGTTCCACCTGAATAGGTTGAAGAGGCATGGTAGTCAACCGTTGCTTCCCATCAAAGAAGACGCATTTTGACATTTCCTCACCCAAGCATGAGTGTCTCTAAACAAACTGGGCCAAAAGTAGCCAGCCCTCATAATCCTTATACCTGTGGCCTTGGGAGCAAAGTGGCCACTAGCTGGCCCATCATGGAACTCAGATAGTACCCTGTCGACCTGGTCTTAGTCAATGCATCTCAAGAGTACAATTGAAAAGTCCTTTCTGAACAACACTCCATCAACTAGGACATAAAGAAGAGATTGGAGTCTAAAATACTTGCTCTTGGTCCTATCAAGACCTTGTGGACACTATCAGTTCGAAGAAAATGAAACATGTCTTGTGCCCAATTCTTCATGATTGTAGGTATTGTTGTTGCAGCTTCATCGTGGAGTACCAAAACGTCCTCTTTTGGCTCTTTTTACTTTGTAGCGAGGTGTTCACACAACCCTCTTCCCCTCACCAGCTTGGTGGTCTTGATCTCTATGTAATAACCACCCCTATTTTTTCAATGAAAGAAACTTGCGAACTACTATGTCATATCAATTAAATTGCTTAATGATCAACATGGGATTTTGTCAAACACTTGACAAACATACAACTATAAATGCAAAACCTGAAACTCCTTATTTGTTGTTAAACACTAATTTGCAATATAAATGTGCACATACAATTGCCTTATGGGCTGCGACAAATATTCAAATTTGTATTCAAAAATTACAATGCTTAGATATGAAAATTTGATAGAAGAAACCTAAAAATTAGTGCTGTAGTGATCTACAAATGAAATGGCAGCCTTCCAAACCTCTAATCAGCAAGAATAAACAAGTAAACTTGATGCAAACACTGTTCATGCACTATAGTAGCACTAATCATGACACTGTAGCAATTTTACTATTCACGGGTTACTGCAGCAAAATCACTAGTCATGCGCACTGTAGCAAAACACTATTCACATGCACTGTAGCAAAAACACTATTCACAGCTCCTGTAGCAAATCATTATTCTGCCCTTTATTGTAAATCCAATAAGCCCAATGTGTTTCTTGAATGAAAGCACCATCAATCCTCCTGACTGTGTCTTTCAACAACGAAGAGAATGCTAGCAAAGAGGGATTTCGTCCTCCAAGCTCGAAAATCATATTTCTAGGAAATCCAACAGCATAACATTAATCTCATCCAAAACCTTCTAAATGGAAGCTCTTCTATTTCTTTTATAGAGTTCTCACAAGAGTCCATTCCTTCGTTTTGTCAATGTGAGATAAAACATAACTCCCTTTATGTAACTTATGTATCCGATATATTATAAAATAAAGGGGATTCTTTTATTTAAATAATTCCCACAAACTATAGAATATGCATTAATAAAGTTAAATATTTAAATTTAACTTTATAAAATAACTTCATTAATGCCCAATAAATCATATCAATGATAAATAAATATTCTTGTCGATTTTAAACAATTACCATCAACATGTCACTGCCCCTAGATGTCCAGCCATGTCCATTCACGACTTACTATAAATAGTAAGTATGCCCAAAACTGCCTCAAAACCCCTCAAAAGGATATGCAACTGAAACTGTCTAGGCCAAATGGCCTCTAAGTCCTTTTAATGTCCTGGTTAGCTTATGGGACCATAGGGAAATAGGCTAACGACAACATCATGCTATGAATGTTAGAAAGGGGACATTACATTCTACGTCATACTCCATTACTTTGGTGATCCACCCTGCCCTTTTTTCATTCAAGTCTCGGCTCAACAAGAAGTCTTTTACATTAGGATGTGGCACCATGATGCGAATCTCGCTGTTAGACAACATATGTTTGAACCTCTTCAGACTTCGTATGACTGCAAGCACCTACTTCTCAACATACGTATGTCTAACCTTGTAGCCTTCTAAGCCTTGGCTAAAAAAAGCGAGAGGTTGTTCTAAATTCTCACCATTCGTTTGCGTGAGCATAGCAAAGATTACCTCTTCATTTCCAAAGGTGTATAGATTGAAGTCCTTGGAGAAGTCTGGACTAGTCAGGGTAGGAGCCTGGGCGATAGCTTGCTTGATGGCTTCGAAGCTTTCTCTTCTCCTTGCTATCCACGTGAACGTCTTGCCCTTCCTCAACATGGGAGTTAGTGGCTTGACCAGCTCAGCAAATTTAGGAATGAACTTCCTAATGAAATTTATTTTGCCAAAGAAACTTTGTAGGCCCTTCTTGTGCTTAGGCAAGGACAATGCTAAGATGGCATGCACTCTTTTTAGATCAATGGACAAGCCTTCTTTTGAAATGATATGGCCCAAGAGTTTGCTTTTGTGGACGACAAACACACATTTCTTTGGGTTGAGAGAGATGCTGAATTCTCTACACTTCTCAAAGATTTGGCTCAGGTGCTTCAAATGTTCACTTGCCTCCTTGGAGAAGACTGTCACATCATCAAGATAAACCAGCACAATGTCATTTATCAAACCTTGGAAAGCCATATCCATAGCACGTTGGAAATTAGCTCCAATGTTTGACAATCTGAATGGCATCTTCCAGTACGCGTATGTTCTCCACATGGTTGTGAAGGCTGTCCTGTATTGGTCACATTCTTGCACCAAGATTTGATTGTATTTGGAGTAGCCATCTAGGAGGGAGAATCTTTCACTGCCTGTCACCATCTGAAGAATCTGCTCCATCTTAAGAGTAGGCAGTGATCTCTTAATGAGACTGTATTCAGGTCTCTGAAACGCACACACAATCTGATCTCTCCATTCTTCTTCCTAACGGGGACCAAATTGGCCAGCTAAGAAGAGTGTTTGATAGGGAAGATGATCATGGACTCGATCAGTTTGGTGAGTTCCTTCCTCATGAGAGGATCAATCTTTGGATTGATTGGCCTTTGCTTTTGCTTGATGGGTTGGGCACCTTCTTCCAGCTCAATGGTGTGTTGAGCCAAGCTTGGGTCAAAGCCCTTTAAATCACCATACTCCCAAGCAAAGACATCGGCAAACTCTTGGCATAACATAATGAAAACATGCTTTTCTTCATTGGTACATACCTTCTCAAGTGCAATCAACTTATCCTTGTAGATCTCTACCCTTTCATAATTTTTTTTCTTGTTTGACATGCTTGCTTTGTCCTTCTTGAGTTGGTTATCTTCGTTGAAAATGATCTCAAGAGTTACCAAACCTTTGGGAAGCCTGTTGGTCTTTAGCTGAACAATATGCCCATCATACTACTGCTGCAGCTTGGACTGATTTTTAGAAGCGAACTCAGCTTCCTCTTGCAAGAAAAATGCTATTGGTTGGTCACTTTCGAACCCCTGCCAATTGGTGACATTGTCTGGTAGGGAGGGCCTCACTATCACCTTTAAATGGTGCTGATTCTTGCCTTGTCTCACCCCCTTTGGGATATCAAACTGAGCACCAACTGTTGCTAGTCTATCCGCATGCTTGTTCTCCTCTCTTGGGATGGAAGTGATGTTGAAAGCAGTGAAGCTCTCCATTAGGTCCCACGCTCTGTGCTTGTAAGACTTGAGTAGGGAGTTCTTGGTCAAGCCTTGACCCCCCACTTGGTTCACAATCAACTCACTATCTCCAAACACTTGCACTTCTTTGATTTTTCTCTTCCTTGCCCATTCTAGGCCATGAACAAGGGCCTCATACTCTGTTACGTTGCAGGTGCAGGAGAACTGAAACTTGAAAGTTGAGAAGTATTTCTCTTTTGAAGGTGAAACCAACATTACTCCACCACTAGCTCCCAACTTGCTTCTAGATCCATCAAAGAATAGCTGCCACAAACCACAGTACTCTTGGTCTGCCTTCATCAAATTCTGCATGAAAGCATCTTTCTCATGCATGCAGTAGACTCCAAACCCAGCTTCTTTGATGAACTTGTAAGGATCATGCTCAAAATTGTCATTTCCCCATTCATCTAGGAGTAGGTCAGCAACTCCTACAAAGGAAGATGATGGAGATTGGTCTCCTTTGAGCTCTTCTTCATCACTGATGGCATAGTTGACATTTGCTGCTTTAGGCGAGTATGGCTCTAGGTGATCTTTGTGGATGGGCTCTGACTCAATCTTCACCGTAGTTCCATACTTTGTCCTAAAAACCATGTAAGACCAATTGGTTGCCAAGTATCCACCTATTTTGAATGTGAAATCTCTGGATAAGCAAAGAGCAAAGTAAGGAGGAACATCTGCCACTACCACATCATGGAGAATTGAGAAGGTCAAACAGACATGGAGAGTCAGATTTAAGCCTCTTACCACTCCCAAGGTCTTGGTTGGTGATCCATCCAACTGCAGAACTCATTTGATCATTTGCTCATATTTGAGGCCTAGCTTATTAGCTATGCATTTGGGCATAACTGAGTTGCTTGCTCCACTATCAATGATGCAATTGTGGACCAGAAAATCACCAATTAGGGACAAATAGAAGGGAGGGACCTTCTCATCCTTCTTTGCTTGACTTGCAATGGGAGGAGCCCCATTTACTATCAACACATTATCATTTCTTGCTGGGACAGCTTGCTCACCTAGCCCGTGCAATTCCTTTTGGAGTTTATCCTTTTGTCCTAGAAGCGCTAAGGAATCCCACAATGAGATGTTCATGTGCAGCTTCTTCATCTGGGCCACAACGTTGATTGAAGGAATGCCCCCTTTGGAGCTCTCCTTGGGGACATTCGTAACTTGTGCAACTTGAGGAGTTGAAGCTGCAATCGGTGGTCTGTAATTGGGAAACTTTTGACTTGCTTGTGGTGAATGAGACACTGTAGGTGCTCGAGTGGTTGCTTGAGCTTCATCCATAGCTCTCCTTTTGACAAAAAATTGGTCCCATCTAGCGTGCCAAAAACTGTTGACGCTGTAGATTGCACCCTCTGAAAGGAGACTCAGCTCCCTTCCTCCACGTGACACAATGGAAACGTTCCTCTTGTTGTGAGTGGCAAACTTGAGGGATGAATATCTAGATTAGGGGCTAGCTTCGCTTGATGCACCTTGAGGCCCTGGATTTCCTACTACTAACAATGGGGGGGGTGAAAAGAGAGAGAGATACTGAAAAACAGAACCTAACTAATGTGGTGATGCACCAAACTGGTTGGTCTACTCAGCTTTTACCTACACTTTACACTAAAGAGAAGCAAACAGACACTTCATTCAAATGAAAAATTGACTGCATCAATGTTTCAATAGGGGATCCTATGGAGGTATAAGGAGGAAGAAACTACCAGAGGTGTTCTAAAGACACACTGTTGGACAGTCTGTTCACATGCGCCTATACTTCGAGCTGGACACTTCTTGTTGATCTGTGGAGAAGAATTCACAATACACTAGATATGTTGGTATAAGCTTATGAAAGCATTAAAGGAAATGACTGAACATAAGATAAGACCATAGACATGCAAAAGTGCAAGCTCAAATGGAGGTAAAACGCTTCTTTTGATTCAAGGTAAATTTTTTTAGGGCTTCGCCATATAATGCTGAGAGATCCTTTTTCCAAATGAAAAGTTACAATTATATAGAGTGCTTGGAAAACAGATTATTGACTAGTCAAGGGAAGGAAACTCATGTTGTGTTAAACACTCCTGCAACGACCACAAGCCCATGCTACTGCCGTCTCTTCTTAATTGCATATGGGAAAGCCATGTTGTAGGTGCTTAAGTCGCTGCCCCTGTTGTCCGGGCCTGCAAGAGCATGGGTTACTTCTCCTAGCAACCGACAAGGCCATCCCCCAGATATGTTGACTGGGTCATGCTCTCTTTAATGCTAAGCGCAACTCGCTGTTCATTAATGGCAAAAGAAGAAAGCACAAGCCGCTCTCTTCAATGCTCGCAACCAATCCTTTTATTGGATTTCGGTGGAGACTATTTCACCAAGTGTATTTACTTTTTCTGTTGACGACCTCTGTGCCATCTGCCCTGGTTTGGTTTATCCTGGGATCTGCTCTTTGACTTGTTATGCCACTTGGAGCATTTTGAGCTTTTGTCTTATGTGTGCGTCGCCGCATTCTGGGTTACCCGCCTTGTTTTCCCCTTTGCTTGGCAATTCGGGCTCTCGACGCTTATTATTTCCCCGGGCTCCCTTCGTTGCTTGCTTGCCCATTCATTCTTTGGGCTCTCGGGCTTTGAATTCCTTCGAACAAAATGTCCGAAGGAATTCCTTCGGACATTTTGTCCGAATTAATTCTCCTTTAGGCATGTTACTCTCTGACCTTCCTTTGACGAGCCTTCGGTTTTCCTTTCTGAGTTCCTTCGGACAAAATGTCCGAATGAATTCTCCTTTGATCTTTTCCAATGGCTAACTTACTTCCCTGAATTTGACGTTCGCGGGCCTATCATCGGACATTTGAATCCCAACGGCTAGCTTACTGCCCTGAAATTGACGTTCGCGGGCCTGTCATCGGGCGTTTGAATCCCAACGGCTAGCTTACCACCCTGAATTTGACGTTCGCAGGCACATCACCCACTAGGACAATTCCTTTGGCATTTTGCAAACGAACTTTTTCGAAGGGAAAGTGACCCTTCAAAAAAATTGAAAAGGTCCTCTTTCAAAGCCAAGTGCCCCTGCAAGGATACCTACCCTTCAGACTTTTGGTCTTTCGAATTTTTTGGGACTTTTTGCGACTGTCGTATTTCTTCGGAAAAAATGTCCGAAAGAATTCTTCCTTGAGTTTTCTTCCTTGGATTTCCTTCGGACAAAAAGTCCGAAGGACTTCTCTTTTGGTTTGCCACTTTTTCCGAAGGGCAAGTTCCTTTCGAGCTTTCTGTCTTGCCCCTTTGCTCCAATCGGCTGCCCTCCACAAGGGCAATTCGAGCCCAAAGTTACCCTTCGGACTTTTGGAAAGGTCTAGTTTGCTCATCGCCTGCCCCCTCGCAAGGGCTCCTTGGCCTCCAAAGTTGCCTTTTGAAAGAATTGTAAAGGTCCCGTTTGCCGCCTAAGTGCCCTCCGCAAGGGCACCTATCTTTCAGACTTCTTGCAAACGACCCTTCGGCCTTTTCACTTGGTTCACTTTGCCGACGAAAAGCCCTCCGAAGTAATTCACTTGCCTTTTGAAGCGTCCAAGACCAAATCGAGTTTCACGTCGACTCTTGCTTATAAGACAAAAGAGTAAAGCAATTTAGAAAACCCGATTTGATCTACCAAGACCAAATCGAGGTTTGCAAGTGGCTTCACTTACGAATTTTTATAAATAAAGTCATCTGTCAGACCCAAAAAGCACTAGGCAAGCAAAAGAGGAAAACACTTGTTTTTTTTTTATGGGAAATGTCCTGACAGAGAAAACTTGCACGAGGTAGCTGAGGGATGAATTAGCCAGAACTTGGATGAATGACTCTTGCAATAAAAGAAGAGGGGTGCCCAATTTTTGGCCTGCAAGACCAAAAATTGGTCAACAACTAGGACAGGAAATTTGTCTTTAATAGTGAGCTTATTTACCCCCTGAAAATCAATGCAGGGCCTCCACGATCCATCTTTTTTGCGGACTAGTAAAACAAGGGAGAAGAATGGGGTTGTGCTCGGAAGAATGACTCTTGCCGAAAGGAGTTCTTGAACCATCTTCTCAAATTTGGCTTTTTAGAAAAAAGGATAGCAATATATGGCCGAATGTTGGGGGTTACACTACCAAAAAAGAGTTGAATAGAATAATCTTCTGGTCGATGAGATGGGAAGCTTTTGGTTCCTCAAATACTAATGCATGTTTGACTAGAACATTTTGTGAGTTAGTATGTTGGTGGGAACAGGAGATGCGTTGAATTGAACAAAGGAGAGTTGAGTAATGATTCCATGTGAGCCTTTCTTTAGTAGCTTCTTGATACGGTGGGAATTGTTGACATTGGTTGATCCTGGTAAGGGGCCTTTTAGTGTGTATTGTTGACCATTGTCAGAGAACTGCATTCAAGGTTCAAAAAAGTCCCACAAGATAAGGCCAAGATTGCACAACCATTGGGCTCCAAGAACCACATCACAGTCGCCCAAGGGAAAGGCAAACATGTTTGTTTTTAGGGTATGGTTCCCCACAAAAATATGAACATTGTGACATTTGCCTTTACATGGCAATGTTCTTACATTGGCAATCACCACGTCACTACTAGAACAAGGGTGGATGAAACAATCAGCTTGTTTGGTTAACAGAGGATCAATGAATTATGTATGCTACCGGAGTCAATGAGAATAATCGGGGTGGGGGGAGGAGGGGCAGCAGGGGGTGGGTGTTTCATAAAATACCCCTTTACTCTGATAGTCTGAGTAGTGGTTACCCTAAGCCAAGGCATGCATGGAAATTTCAGGGTGCGACTCTGTGTTGCTGGGTTCTTTGATCTTCATCGTAGGAATCTTGAGCATCTTCCTGTTCTTTAGCTCCTGGTTTTGGCTTAACATCGAGCAAATACAACTTCTATTCAATGCACTTATGTCCTCTTGTGAATTTTTCATCATGGTTGTAACATAGCCCTTTTTCGCGACAAGTGCGCATTTTTGCTTCCATAAGGCATTTAATGGTGGTGACTTTTGGAAGAGGGTTTAGGATTGGCCATGGTGTTGTGGATGTTTTGAAAGAACCAAATTTGGAAGATCGATGCTGGGAGGTGATCTTATCTTTTGCAAGCTTGGCCAATCCTAATGCCTCCATTATGTTAGTGGTTTAAACATCTTGACCTCTGCGCAAATTATATCTTAGCCAACTAATAAAACAACTCTTGAAAAAGTCATCATTGTTTGGCCAATTTATCAAATTCAATTTGATACTCACAAACTATTCTGGCTTGTTGTAGTTTGGCCAAAGTACTAGTGAAAGCATCATAAGTGCTGAGACCAAAGTGAACCAACAAAAGCTTGACAAAATCATCCCAAGTGGGTTTTGTATGATATTTTTTATACCATTGGTACCACTTGACAACTTTTTTAAAATGAAATGATGGGATAGGTACCTTGTCTATCCTTATGCAAGATTAAATAGTAATAGTTAAACTTAGTGAATCCAGTTGGTCTATTTTGTACCATCAAATTTTGAAAAGTTTAATTTAGGGCCATGTGGCATGGTTCGAGATAAAAAAATTGTGTTCAGAATGGCTATCAGCATCGAGTCTGTTGGAGAGTATAGTATTTTGTGCATTGATGTCGTTTACTCACTCATTCAACGTAGTGAATTAGGAGTTGAGTTGAGATTGAAATTATATCATGTCTTCTTTTCCAAATAAAGTAAAAACCAATAAAGTTAATATTTTTAGTTGCCTAAGTGAATTACTTTTTGTTTGATTAAAAAGTGACAACTTAATATTACTTTATTATTATTAGAAATAAAAGAAAATGGTGAGAAAAGAGAAAATTGAAAATAAAATAAAAGTGTAAAACCGTAAAGTGTAACCTTAACTCTAAAAGTGACAATTGAGTCTATATATTGAGAGTTCTCTCTCATTTATAACCATTCAAGTTTATCATCAATATATTTTCTCAAGTAGGAAAAATCAGATTGTGAGGGTTTCAATTTCAGAATTTTATTGTTTCAACATCCTAGGGTTTGATTGGGATACATTAAATAAAACCACTGTTTTTTCAATGTTTATTTTATGGCTGCAATTATTTATAAAAAATATGTATTTTCTAAGGGTGTAAAGACCCCTGCTGAATTGGCCTTTAAGTTTTTGTTTTGGGTATTTATTAATTTCGTCAAAACACTTTGCTTGTAAACTTGTTTTTGGCTGGTAAGTGTTTTTCAGTTTGTCTTTCACTTTGAATGATGATGGAGTGTTTATAATGTCTTTAACTAACAATGCACAATGTCTCTAAGTGAAATGAGAGTGTTATGCAAGATATACTTTGATGTGTCAATGCAATAAGATCGCTGATATGCATCTACAGCTAATAGACATTTAGTCAAACATTTGACATGCATTTTAACTATGCAAAGTACACCTACAACTTAAGTATTTTGCCAAACATTTCTCATGCAACCTTCTTGATGAATATTATTGCAAATTAATAACCTCCAATCTGATTACAATCATGTGATTCTCCGAGAGACGACTTCTATTTGACCTAAGGTTGTGAATAAAGTAATTACATTCAGCTGTACTCTAATGACCAGCACTATGTGTGATGCAAGAATGATTGAAAAATGCAATCTACAGGTCTGCTGTGCAGGCCACCAATACAATAAGGCTCTAAATACAATATTTGATATAGTACCAGCTATTACAATGTTCTCAAATGCAAGACCAACCCTCTATAAGCAAAAAATATGAAAGAACCTAGTATTGGTTATCAATGGCTGCAACTCTCATCTGATGGACGCTAGGCATGATAGAATCATTTCTCCAACACAAAGATGTCAGAAACTGATGACAAACAGCCAGCTGCCCCTAATGAATGTGATTTCAGGCCCTAAAGAAAGGCGTTTCCATCTCTAGCTTCACACGCCTCTTCCAAGAATTGTACGGCCTGGTCATAAGAGCTTGGTACGGCCTGCAAAATAGTTTTCAACTGCCCAGCAATGTTGTGTGATCAGATTATCACGGGCAGCAGTATTGTCTTTCAGATTTGTCAATTAATACTCTTTGAACTCCTCAAAACTTCACAAATTATGCACAAATTTGACTGTTGGATACAACCAACTCAAGAGCAACCTTCAGAAGATATTTCACCACCTCAGGAAGCTGTCACAATGAAGATACTTCGTTCTCCCAAGCCTCTAAATTGCACAAGTTTGCAGAAACCCTAGGTTTCTTCTTCTCCACAGCAAATCACCAAAAGACATAAGAGTAATACGATTGAATGAATCCCTAATGACATTGGTTGATCCCTTTTTATAATCTCTCAAGAAGAGATCGATCTTCTAAAAAGTTCTTTCAATTCATTTAAATAATATTAAATGTGCACTTAAATTTTATTGCATATTTCCTCAAAGTGGGCGCTTAAATAATCATTTAATGTACTTTGAGTCATAAAATGCCCCCCCTTAGATATAAAGTTATAATATAACCTTATACTATGCACCCTTTTAAAATAAATAATTATTATTAAAGATAAGCTTTAATTATAATTAAAATAATATAACTTCATCGTTAATCACCCATTTTCCATTTCCTCTGAATATGGGGGTCAACCACTACACTCTCACTGCATCCAAGTGCCTTACTATAAATAGCAATACTGGACTCCCATGACCAGGTGACTTACTATAAATAGTGTGTACAACTGAGTCCTAAATCACCAAACGAAGGCCAATCCTGAACCACACTATGCTCTGGAGAAGAAAGCACTCTTATATCTACCAAACAAGACCCTCAAACCATCTGCATTAGTCTACGAGGGTCAGGGAATAGACTAATCCACCAAAAAATGGTAAGGAGCTAAAAATGGGAGATTACAAAGGGTTTAGCAGTAATTTTCATCATTTTAATTTTCTATTGAAAGGATTTGTAATAAAAATCAGATTACTTTAATTTGGCCCTAAAGGGGACATTACGGTGGTATCATAGTTGTGATCTTGCCAGCTTGTGAATTATGACGACCATGTTAGAAATATTGCAAGCTATGCAAGAATATTAGAAGGATCTAAAGGCATGGATAGAAATAAAGAAGATGAAAAGGCTAAAATTTGAGTCTAAAAAATCTACAGAGGAGCAAAAGGAATTCAACATGCAAGTCAAAGGTAAGGCGGTCTTATTTGAAAATGAACCAGAAAATGTGGTTGAAAAGAAACTAACCACATTGCAGACAAGCGCAAAGGATGTAATGAGGACATAGAAAAGGTGTGATGAATGGCTAAGAAGACCTAAGGAAGCTAAGTTGCTAGCCACTCAAGCAAAATAACACCTGCAAAAAATTAAGGGAAAAAATTCTCCAATTGTGATGGAGCATGAGAAAGGAAAAACCAATCACAGAAATTGTAGAGATCAATGAAGAAAAACAAGAATCCGGTGTACAAATAGAAGCTGGAATTAATCTACAAGGCACTGATTTGGAGGAACATAAAGTTGTGGAGGTGGAATTTGGATTCATTAATCTTTATGCTACAGATTCAGGTCACACGGATATGATCACAATTAGCCAATGTCATGAAGCTGAAATGACATGCATAGAGACAATTGAAAAAATAGCCAAGGGTTCAAAAACATTAACTCTTAATGCAAACAATGATTTATATGAAGATCAAATCAGAGTAGTGTAGTGGAAGTGGAATGAAGAGATCATTCTCCATGAAGAAATGCTTCTAGAAAAGTTAAAAGTTGCAGGCATAGATTTGGGCACAATTGAGAAAGTTTTACAAAGAATTGAAGATCAACAAGCAAAACAACTTCAGATGCTCACATTTAGATGAGAATCAGAAAGAATGGTTTGGGATCTTGGTATTTGTAGGATAGTTTTGATATTCTTGAGGACAAGCAATCTTTGGGAAGGACAGGCTGCCATGTCACCTTTTTCCACTAAAGTAAAAAATAATAAAGTTAATATTTTAAGTTGTCTAAGTGACTTACTTTTTATTTATTAAAAAGTGACAACTTAATATTACTTTATTATTATTAGAAAGAAAAGAAAATGGTGAGAAAAGGGAAATGTGAAAATAAAAAGAAAAGGTAAAAATTAAAAGCGTAACCCTAACCTTAAAAGTGAGAATTGAGTCTATATATTGAGAGTTTTCTCTCATTTGTAACCATTCAAGTTTATGATCAATATTTTTTCTCAATTGATTGAATCTTCCAGTTTATCAGTTTTCAACATAAGGACAAAAACCCTTATAATTGGTACGAGTTGTGATGACGAAAACCCTAACTATTCAGATTTAGTTTGAGGACAAAAATCCTCTTATCCATAGAGGTGATTCCATCCAGGGATCACAATTGTGTAGATAAAACAAGTAATATTAAGATTTCAGCTGGCTGCAAGGAGCTATCAATTTTTTGAATTGTTTGAGGGTTTGTGGATCAACAAATCAGTGTTTTCGGTTGTACGAAACGCTGCCATACCTGTTGTAGATTGTTGCGCAACCCTTGGGACTGTTGCACCTAGTTTTGGCGAAGACTTCTTAGGAGATTGCCAATCTTCATCACAGTTGTAGCATTGTTGTTGTATAGCCACTATGCGGTAGAAAAAATCAAATTGTGAAGGTTTCAATTTCAGAATTTCATTGTTTCAACATCCTAGGTTTTGAGTGGGATACATTGAATAAAATTACTGTTTTTTCAATGTTTATTTTATGGTTACAATTATTTATGAAAATTATGTATTTTCTGAGGGTTTAGCAATAATTTTCTGTTGTAGGGGTTTGCAATAAAAATCAGATTTCTTTAATTTGGCCCTGAAGGGGACATTACAAATTCAGCTCAGAGTTCCTCAATGTTCTTGGCCATAGCCTAGCTTCCTGCACGGGTGACATTGACTAAAGAGGTTTGAGGGTGCCAAAAAGGCTTATTGAAATTTTATACTACAATGATTGGCTTGATGAGATGATCACAATGGTATAATTTTCAAAATAGCAAAAAAATGCGTTTTAGGGATTGCAGGTCAAAAAAGTATGAAAAAAATTGAAATCCCTGTTAAAATGAATGTCTCGACAAGAAAATCTGAATGGTGTAGGCGCCTTATGGGCTAAAAAAATTGTATTTTTTTGTGCTTTTTTATCGGTTGGCTCCTACCATGAGTTAAGGAAATCGTTTTGGAATATTCTGACTTTAACTGCTGCAATTATTGTGTTTCTGCTATGTTACCGATATGGATTCGGGTATGGATATAGTACAAGAATCGGATACGGGGATTTTTTTTTGGGGTTTGGATACGTTTGGATACAACTGTAGAAAAATATATATAAAAAATTAAACATATAAAAATATAGCCATATAAGCAAAATTAACCACATAATATGCATAGAGGAAACAAAATAAGTTAAATAAAAACTTCAATATGACATCCATAGCTGTATTTTGAAGTCCAAGAGTGAACAAACGTGCAATGTGTTAGGAGGTGAAGTTAATATCAAGACCTCCAACAATTGTAATGGTGTGACGTCTTGTAATCCCCCTGGCAATATCATTTGCGGTATGACAAGCCATCTGACATGAGGGGGGTTGTTTAAGCCCCCCCTACCCAGGGATTCGTAGGCGGAGCCCCTAAAAAAATTTTCACGCAGCTTTTGATAAAATGAGTGTGAATGCTGCTTTTAGATTTGGGAATCCACTTTAGTTTGTTTTTAATTGTATTTTGATGTCCATGTTTGACTTTTCATTGGGCAAAATTGAAAAAAAAAGAGTTGTTTTTGACGTTTGGGAGCAAGGGGGTATGCCTAGGGAGCGTCCCTGGGCTGCAGATACTCCTGGATACTTCACCCAGACGTATCCAGACGTATCTTCAGCCCGGGGATGCTCCCTGGGCGTATCCCCTATGCTCCCCCCATGCTCCCATAACTTGCGGCATATTCCCTTCGCTCCCAGGGCCAGCTTGGGGGGGGGGGGTATCTGGTAATGTAGAGATAACCCCTTCATCACATCCTTGGTTACAAACTTTGAGTTGTTTCTGGGATAAACTCCCCTTGACATTTTGGCAACGACTGCGAAAATCAACCAATCCTTTGATACCACTTGTTGCATTCCAAATAACAATAGAAAATGAAACTGCAAATAAAAAGCAAAGAAACTAATTAAACAAGAAAAAGGGGGCACTTGCTCATTCAAGAGTGGATTGCACCTTCAAATCCGTCTGTAACCCAAGTTCTTACACGATGGTGGCTTTTTGTTTGCATTAGAAGTTAAAATGGTAAAAGATACACTCTTTAGGGTTTTTTCCACCTTTTATATTAAAACCACAAGAAACCCTACTTAACCAATGACTTAACCCTTCACTAACTCTAGGCATCCAAAATATAATAGAACTTAGTAATAATTTTAAGACTAAAGATAAATCTAAGGACAACATCCTATAACATATGTTGTGCCTAGGTACGCAACAATAAATAGGACAAGCGTCCTTTGCACACTCTTATTAGCTGAGATAATTGAAAGTGAAACCCTTCAAGAATTATTTCAGGGTGACTTACCTACCAAAATGGTCCTATCAAGTATCAACCACCTAAGAAGATATAGTCATCCAAGCATACAAAAATAGCTTAAGGAGCATGAGCAGAATAATAGGAGAAATTTGAAAAATACGTGCATCAAAAAAACAATCCCAATACCACAAGGAACCCACAAACATGGCATCAATAGAAAGAAAAAACAATTCTTATGATAAGAGCACTCCAAGGACTAAACCATCTTTTCCTTTAAATTAGAAATAAAAAGAGACCCATACCCAAGGAAAGTGTTCTAGGATATACCTTCACGACGAATTTACTCTAGTCTTGTAATGTGATCACATAAATGGAAAAATATTCTAGACACCTAGATAACATCAGACAAGCTATATATTACTGCAATATACATTGTATGATATTTTCAATGAGATATAACCTGCCTATATTTAATGAGAAATGGTTTATGGTTTTGAGTGAGCCACCTTGTGGCTCCACGCTAAAAATCTAATACCTCCATGGAACCTTAAGGTAAAATTGGAATTAGAGGCCAAAACATGGAATGATAGTTTCAAAATTGCAAAGTTTATCCAAGAGCATTTCAGTGATATGATACACACACATATATGTTTGAAATACACAAATACTATTGACGACCATAAAAGACTTTTAAAAACTAGAGTATCCAACTTGGAAGGATAAATGAAGAGTTACCAACCTATATGGATACATATCTCATTTGCGATTTTTCATCTTATCTTTTTATGACGTACTTCCTTACAGAAAGTTAGTGACCACAATACAAATAACTTAATTATAGTTGTATAATAATTGTATCTGCACCATTTTTTTGTTATTTGTTTTAATCTTGAAGTACCTCCTCTAACCTCTTCAGGCTACAATGTTAAATTTTGGTTTTAATTCTATGCCTTCGTTTCTGCACTTCTCATGCTATTCCAATGGCTGAAACAGAGTAACTTTAAAATTGTAGATGACTGAAATCTGACTTCTTCAGAGAGGAAAACTAGACTGTTTCAGAATCCAGAACTAATAAATTCAAAATTTTTAATCCACATACCAGAGTTATGCAAAGTTTTCAGAATTTCTTAAGTGGAATGAATTCTATGCATTTTAGAATTATAAATAGAGCTGAAGTCTGTATTAATTCGGTTTAAAATATTTTCAGATTTTTGTAAGAACTGAATTTTTTAGTTGTAGATTACATTATAATTTCTAATATGCAGAGTGGTATATTCTATGCTAGTAAATCTCGCTTGTACGTCAAAGAAGTGTCTCTTTGGTCAGAATGGCCCACATTGGAGGATTGTGGAGGGGTAATCTGTTAAGATGGACTGCTTTGGAGCTTACTGCTGTTCTAGCTTTGAGTTCCAGTCAGAATGGACTTATTTTGAGGCCTATTACAGCTAACTATTAATTCAAAGTTCTTCGTTTTATTGAATTTGAATTGAACAAGTATGGCCTGATAACAGTTAATTATCGTTGATTAATCTTGTTGGATTCCTTCCTGATTAATTTCTGTTCGTGATTTTTGTAACACTGATGGAACCTTCTAAACCAAAACTCAGTAATACAGTAATACTTGCCAAAAAGCCAGCCTGCATAAAAACCTATAGAAAAACAATTAAGATGCATTCACAACATGAACTTCAATGAATCACGAATCTTGTAAGGAACGAAATGGTTGCAAGGAATCTTTTAATTGTGAAATCTTTTAATCAGTCTTAATATTAAATTCTTAATTTTACAAGAGTGAAATAATCTCATAAAGCTTTTCTAATTATCTTAAGTTTCATTCAATTTTGTACCAAAAATTGGTAAGTTCTAAGAGACCAAAAATTCATTTTATAGAGAATTAATGCAAGTTGATTAATAGTTGGGTACGTTGATGCGGGTAGTAAAAACGCACAGAATTTAGTAACTTTTACTTATTTTGTTACAATTATTTGCTACAGGCTGGTAAACTGGCAATGTTTGGTGCAGGTATTTTCAATGATACCTGGATTTAGTGCTGAGTTAATGCCCAAGGGTCGTGAAAAAGAAAGTCAAGCACGTATTAAAAGGTTCATGACGATGATGGATTCCATGACTAATGAAGGTTTCTTCCTAAATTTCTTCCCGTCATGTTTCCATTTTCAGATAGAAATTAAATTGCATTTTGATGAAAAAAAATATGCAGGATGTGATTCTATTTTAGTTTAAATGCTTTAGGAAAAGGCATTTTGACAACAATCTGTGAACGTTTGGTTCATGGTTTCAAATAGGTGCCATCTTAGGGCTTAAAATGTTTTAGAGAGAGGTGCAAAGTTTTAAAAAAATCAGATGCTGGTCATATCAAAATTAAAAATTGGTTTGAATATTTTACTTTTCCTTCTTGTGAAAGATCTCCATTATATTACCCATCCAGATAGAATATATAATAGGCACATGGATAAATAATAAGGTAGGGGAACCTACCGATGATAACATACCAACTGCAATTCTAGGGGAATCTCTTGCCAAAGAAACATTACCATGTACAAAAGATTCGAAGGGTAGTCATCATAAAAACACCATTACCAGGGTAGTCATCATAAAAGCAGTCTGTGATAATAAATTCTAACTACAGGATGAGACCTAATAGAATTCAACACGAACATTAGAAAGCACACTTGTCCAAATTAAGTTTTTGGAGACATTATATATAACCAAAACATTAACAAAGTATGGAATTTGTCATCTTTTAGCACAACTGCCTCACCTCACTTCTCATGACACTGTTCTCATGATGATGGGTCAATGTTAAGTTCCGAAACATTGAGGAAATTTATTTTCTTTGTAATGCAGGTGTGTCCTGAAGTTTCTGATTACTAGTATCAATGGACTGTGGAAGCCTATACTCATCTAAAAAAACCTTTCCTTCTTGATTGTCATGTGACTTGTGGCACGTAAATTTATTTACTGTGTTGTTTGGGTACGGGTACGGGGACATCTCGGGGACGAGGGTACGTCATTTTTCAAAAACCTTGATTTGGATACGTTGTGGGTACGTCTGTATATATATATATATATATATTGTATATTACTCATTTTTTTAGTAAAACACTTGAAACTACATAGTATGAAAATATTTGTCTATAAATGATAAAACACTTAAAAATATATAATATTCATTCATTCATTACTTCAAAGACAAGATGTACATTCAAATCTAGAATAAATCATCTCGATTGCCCACAAAATCATGAATGGCACTCCCATTATTTTTCAACTTTATCATTTATTGACACTTTCTCTCACAAGGGCTCATCGGTGCATTGAATCTCATGAGTGCATGCCTTAAGGGGTGCACAGGGAGTGGGGTGGGATTGGCTTGTGGCACTTTGCGAGAGATATTCTCATACTATTCTATCACGCATACATCCCTTCATGCAGCCTTCATACCTCCTATGATGTCTCCTTGAAATCTTGAAACCCTGAAATATGGCTAAGTCTGAAACCCTGAAACCCTGGAATCTGACTAACTCTGAAATATGATAGGATCCTCCAAAACCTAGAATTTGCATTATAGCTCCTAGCGGTCCGAAACCCCTCTCAAACATCTTGAAAGATGTAAACTTATACTTAAATGTTTATTTTATTTATATACTGTTGGGTTCGGACTAGATTTACATTTATGGTTACTTAGTTTTTAGGGGTTTTTTTTTTTTTTTCCGAGTTTTTTTTAATAAAGTTTTTCGCCATTTTTCTGCCGAAATCCCTTGGGCACGCCCGGAAATGTCCTGAACACTCCTGGAGGCGTCCGTGGCCGTGCTGGACATTTCCGGCACGGCCACGGATGCCTCCGGGAGTACCCGGGATGTCCTCGTGCCGGAGGCGTCTCCAAACAGGAGGCGCCGGGGGGGAGGGCATACCTCTGCAACGTAGTTTATTTACTAAGCTTGTTATGAAAGTGTCCAATAAAGTAATAACTTTGTCACTTCCAGCATGTATAGTATTTTGATTTTATGATTTTATTCAACATGGCTTTTCGAGTGTCTTTTTAGTCTCAAATGAGAGACATTCTTCTTCTTCTTTTTCTTCCTTTAGTCTCAATGGTAACGTGCATGCTAATATTA
Organism: Torreya grandis; assembly: GCA_037957365.1. NCBI lineage: Eukaryota > Viridiplantae > Streptophyta > Pinopsida > Cupressales > Taxaceae > Torreya > Torreya grandis. The sequence continues at coordinate 2,498,367 of JARHVA010001602.1, forward strand.
ACATATAATTTTTTATCTAAATTGAAAAATAAATTTCATCAAATCCTCATCCTGAGAATTACTTTTCCTGTAAACGCTACTCTGTTGACCTCGCCTCTACCGATTTCCTTGCCATCGTAGTCTTTGTTGGTTTCCTCCTTCCCATAACTGTAGTTGTGTCCATAAATGCATATTTTATTCGATTCTGCATCTTTAATCATATGGCTTGTCTCCTCATTCTTACTGCAGGATACCATACTTCATCAAAATTTTTGTGGTTTGGGTCTCACTGACAAACTAACACTGGTTAGCAGTGTCTGAAATGATCCAGCTCAATTGTTTGGAGTTATTATCTTCTTCCCAACTTCAGTAAGCTGGTCTCTAATTTTCTTATGTTGGTTTGTAAACATAAAGAGCACTCCGTTCCAATTCACTATGTCATATGAACTCATCAATTTATCTTTTGCATCTTTTCTGTCTGGCTTCTTTTAATTGAATTTTTTTGTCTATAATTGCCATGCTGATGATGGAAAATACTTGTGTGTTTAATCACCATATAGTTCTTGCTCTTCCTCTTTAACTGGTTTTTCTTTTCCATCAATTCTATGCCCAAAGAGGTTGCAAAATTCATGTTGTCTATCCATATACGTATATATCAGTATTGCATTCCCCATTGTTCCATCGATTTAACTATAGTTGCTCTGAGTTATGGCTTTCCAAAATTCCTTATTATTAGCTTGGCTATGGCCCAAGCATGGCTTCTTATAGGATGGTGGAGGGGGTTTTGGGGGAATTTTAAATTATTTAGAAACCTCTAGTTTAGAGACTTTTAAAATCTTAGAGGAGCTTCTATAGTTCTAGAGGTTTCTTGGTTAGTTTAAAGGATAATGGGGATTAGATAGGGATGAAATGAGGTTTAAGGTTCATAGGGATGTAGGAGAGGCTACGGTGGTAATTTGGCTAGGGGGTAGTTGAATAAATAGGAATTTTTAATTTTCAAGTGGGTTAGTGGGTAGTTAATGCAATAGGATTAGTAGTTAAGTAGGCTTGTTAGTAGGCTAACGGGGTGATTAATTGTTCATAGGGGGTATAGAAAGGTTTATGGGGTGTAGAAAATATTATATGGGAATTAGGATTTTAATTAATTTACCAAGACTATGGTTATTGGATAAATTAGCAGGATTAAAAGAATGATTAAGGCAAGCAGATTTAAGTGCATACACTATCAAATGCCAATTATTTCTAGCATGCACTTGGCAAAACTTGGCATATTAGCAATACATGAAATATTTAGAATTTAAATTATTTTTGATGTTTTTTAATCATGCCTAGTAGTGAGTTAACTCTTACTTTTGGTATGCTAGTTTGGTTTCAGCTTCCACGAGTCAAACATTTACTCATGCTGTCATGTTCCCTGTATAATATTCGTTGTAGTTTAGAAGTAGGTACTTTTGACCAAATACATTATATAATATTCTTGCTCTTGGCATTGCTCCATAAAAATGCCTAAATAGTGCATGGACATATTAATGCTTGTTGCTACTATTATTTACCTGTAGAGGAAAGAATTTATTTATTTGAAATATACTTTTAGAAAAGGATCCATTTTAAAAGCTGGTCGAGAGGCTGGTATTTTATGTACTTTAGTGGACTGTTCAAACATTATTACAGCTATGCACCTCAATAATCTGTCATTCTTCTTATATAGTTATAGATTGCCTTCTAGGAAGTAAAGACATGTGAGTACCAATCAATCCATCTTCTTAATCAATGTTAATTAGTATGTTGGAACTTTTTTCAGATCTCTGAAATTCTAGGCTTTAATGTTATCACTTACATATTATAATTCCTTTCTTTAATTACCTAGGTAAATATGCTATAGTATTATTCACTTTTATATTCTGAAGTTCAATTTGTGTGTTTTAGTGTTTTCTTTTTAAAACACCATTTATATTATAGAGGAATCAAAGTGTACATATTCTACTATGCCAGCCCTGAAAGCTATTAGTCCAAGCCTGGGCAATATACATAAAAGGATACATATTAGCGTTCATTAGTACAAATCAGAATCTAGAAGCTTTTTCAAATCCCCTTGCAGCTTGGTCGACCACCACAGAGGAGACAAACCATAACAAATAAGGTTGTGGTGGTCAAGAGCCCAATTGGCCAATCCATCCGCTACTTTATTACTCTCTGGGAACATGGCTGAATTGGACCTCTTGGAATTTGTTTTGCAACCTGTAAATTTTTCCCAACTTTTGCTATTTGACAATTTTTGCTATTTGCCAATTTTTGCTATGAACTCCCTCAGGGTAAGATAACAAGCTAACATTTACCTTGGAATTAGATTCAATTTGGAGTTTTTGTCACTCGATTTTCAAAGCCTCTTGCATTCCTTTGTAAACTGCTTTGCTTTCTGTTAAGTTATTGATTATATATCCCAGCTTTTCAGCGAAGGAGGAGGCTACAGACCTATCAAAAGATCTACCAATGCCTCCCATACTAGCCTGACCCGGATTGCCCCTTGAAGCACCATCAGTATTCAGCTTATCGTACCCAATTGGAGGGGTTGTCCAATGTTTATCCGAGTTTTTGTAAGTCGATAGGCAGTCATTGTTGAAGTCCTGGGTTGCAAAGAGAGTTGTTTGCACAAGTGCTCCCATTCCGACGTAAGAATTTGAGGTAAACATATCTTATGCTTGATAGATTCCGCTACATTAATTTTAATATTCTCCCAAATATAAGTAATATCCCAGCTATCATGCTGGAAAATTCTGCTGTTTCGTTCCTTCCAAATGTTCCAAAACAAAAGGGTGATACCAGACCACATAGTCGGAAGAAGGTTTTGACCCTTGGGCAGGTGTGTCATGTCCCCCTTTTCAAGATGAAGGCATGAAGACCCTTAGCTTAAAATTGTTTCCCAATAAGCTAAGGGGCGAATAAGAGAGAAGGGGAACATTTGAGTCTATTTGCACTTTTCCTAAAATGATACTTTATGTTTTTATGTTCACTTAAAAGGGGGACCTTTTTGGAGCCTTGTTTATTTAAGTGACTTCTTAAAAAGATCACAAGGGAAGTGCCTTTTTAGTTTTTGAAAGTTACTCTCCCTTCCCAAACTTGGGCGCTTCAATTGAGGAGACTATATAAGGCCAAAGGAGGATCATTTGGAGGGGTTCATGACTTTTTTTGGATAACTATTTTCTTAAAGTCTAAGCACGAAAAACTGGCCTTGTACTTGGAGGACGAAAACCCTTTAAAGGCGCTGAATTAAGGATGAAAACCCGAAATTCAGACCTAGGGCAGCTTCATATAGGAGTTGCATTAAGCAGAATTGAGTTCAAAGGATATTTTCAACACTAAGTGGGAACTTGCAAGTAAGCAAATCATTGGAGGAGTGGAGCGTGGACTTGGGAGGGCTGTTTGAGGGTAGCGAAGTCTTTTTCTGGGGGCTGCACACACTTCCAAGGGCAACAAACAGTTTGGGGAGATTGGCAACCCACCTTGGGGTCTTGTTGAGGGCAGTTTGATAGTGTGGACCAGCCACACTTGTTTTTCTGAATTTTTATAATATTTTCTAGTTCAAATACTTCACCAAAAATCAGGTTCTTGGCTGGTTATTTGGCAAATTTATTATTATATTTTTTGTTAATTTTTGGAGAGTTGAAAATAATATTTGGAGCCGATTTCAAGGATTATCTACAGTTGTATTTGTAAATTCAGCTTGCTAGGGTTTTGAAATAAATCTGAAAATATATATTTTATTGATTGGATTGTTAGAATATATTCTTATTTAATCTAATAACCCTAAAGGGGACATTACATTGGTATCAAAGCCAATTTCTTGGCTAGTTGTGAGAAACAAGGATTACATGTCAATCAGTGACATGGACAGTGCTAGGCTCGAAAGGTTAGCTTAGACACAAGAACATATGAGAGAAGTGATGGAGGAATTTCTTCAAACAGTGAAGGATATGAAAGGACATAAAGAGCAGGGTTTGGCAAGCAACACTGTGGGTGTGGGTATGGAATCCATACCTAAGCCTAGTGTTCTTTCAGAAGAAGCCACTTCAGAAAAAGAGAAGGAACAACTTGCATACAAAGATGAATTGTTAGCATCATATGGGGAGTATATGACTTATCCACCTTCTTTTCGAAAGGAGATGAGTTTTAATGGATATGTCACTTGGAAAAGAGGTAAAGGAGGTTCCAACAAAGGGTGGGACAGCCTTAAAGAGTGGAACGAAGAGATAGGGAAGGTCACCTTGCCTACTTTTGATGGGGTTACAAGTAATTCGGCTAGGGCTTGGATCAATAAAGTGGATACATATTTTTCATTACATAAGTTGAAGGAGAAGGATGCTTTGTCACTAATCATTTTACATGTAGAGGGAGTTGCCCATGAGTGGTGGCACCAAGGGTTGATAACCCTATGACACAACACCATCAAGACTTATGAGGAATTCTGAAATAAAGTCATTGATAAATTTGAAAAGACAGATTTGGACTTGCATATCCGTGATTTGGCCCACTTGCAACAAGGACAATCTTTGAGAAATTAAGTTGAGGAGTTTCAAAGGATATCCACCTTGGTTAAAGATGTTTCAGAGAATAGACTTACAACATGGTTCGTTGAAGGACTAACCCCCACTCTCAAGGGTTTGGTTAAGGCCTTTAACCCCCCTTCATTACCAATGGCCATCAAAAGAGCTCTAGATTGTGAAATCGCAGCCCCTTTTGTGCAAAATCTGCCCTTCCTAAAGCTTGAAAACAACGATGAAGTTTCGTAGGGAGCATGAGGAAGGAAGGCAAGGCAGCTTGGTGAGCTTATCCAAAAGGTGGCAAAATTAGACCTCAACATACAAGAAAAAAGAGGTTTCCAAGAAGAGGAAAAACATTCAAAGAGGCTGCCAATGAGTTCGAAAACCATCCTACACAAAAGAATGAATTTCCAGCCAAGGGAAGAGGCAGTGGAAGGGCTGCAAAATTTGTGACAACAGTATAGGAAGGTCTGAAACAGTCCTCAAAATAGTGGAGCAGCACAAGAAGATGAATTTCCAGCCAAGGAGAGGGCCATTGGAAGGACTGCCAACCAGTGACAACAGTTTGGAAGGGTCTGAAACAGTCCTCAATGAAGTAGAGCAAGATGCAAGGGTTGATGAAAGCAAGGTGGGCACCCTTTCAACCATATCATGAATTCCTAACTGCCACCCATTCAAGATCAGAGGAGTTTTATAGGGCAAAAGAGTCACCATTCTCATTGATAATGGGGCTACACATAATTTTGTGGACAAAAGATTGGCTTCAAGATGTGGGATGAACACGATTTCATTCGAGGGTTTCAAGGTAACTCTTGGAGATGGAATTTCTATTCCTTACCATCATAAAATTCTAGATTTGAAACTCACTTTGGGTAAGCAAAAAGTTAAAGGTGAATTCTACATGATTGACATTGGAGAGGTGGATGTAATTTTGGGGTTCAATGGTTGCACTCCCTTGGAGAATACATACAAAACCTTCAAACCATGAAGCTGAAATATAAGATGGAATGTAAGGAAGTGGAAATTCAAGGCTTGAACAATGGGGCACCTTTAGTTGTGACCTCAAAATAAATGGAAAGAGCTTTCAACAAAGGGCAGGTTATATGGGCAGCCAAGTGTTTTGTTAAGGATATGAATGATGATGTGGGACAACCGCCTATTCATAAGGATGTTCAGCTCCTTATTGATTAGCATGCCAAGGTGTTTGGTGACATTCTTCATGGGCTGCCCCCGGATTGAGGATTTGAGCATATTATTGAGTTGGAACAAGGCACTAAAACGGTAATCACTACTCCTTACGGCCATCCAAGGATTTTCGAAGAAGAATAGAGAAAGCCATTCACAAATTTCTTGATATGGGTTATATAAGGCCTAGTTCCAGCCCCTATGCTTCTTCGATTTTGCTTGTGAAGAAGGATGGGTCCATGAGGATGTGCATTGATTACATGTTGCTAAATAAGAAGACAATAAAAAATAGGTACCCATACCTAGGATTGATGAGCTTATTGATGAGTTACATGGATCGGTTTTCTTCTCCAAGATTGACTTGAAGATAGGGTACCATCAAATCCGGGTAAGAGATGAAGATGTGTAGAAAACTGCTTTCAGGTGTCATTATGGGCACTATGAATTTTTGGTGATGCCTTTTGGACTAACAAATGCTCCCGCCACATTCCAATTTTACATGACTCATATATTCAAGCAATACTTAAGAAAATTTGTCTTGGTTTTCTTTGATGACATTCTTGTGTATAGCAAGACATGGGAGGACCACTTGCACCATTTGGATATGGTTTTAGGGGTATTGGAGCAGCAAATACTTTTTGGAAAAAAATCGAAATGTGAGTTTGTTACTTCGAAAATTTTGTATTTGAGACATGTTATCAATGCACAAGGAGTTCATGTAGACCAACAAAAAATTCAAGCTATCTTGGATTGGCCAACCCCCTACTACTCTCAAGCAATTGAGGGTTTTCTTGGGATTATGCAGTTACTATAGGAGGTTTGTGAAGGGTTTCTCTCAACTCGCTGCCCCCCTCACAAATTTGACTAAGAAAGGTGCTTTATGTAGTATTCCTTGTCCAATCTGCCCTCAAGTTGCTTAACTAAATCTTCAAGGAATATTGTCAAACACTTGTCATGTAACCTTCCAGCTTGTTGCTATAAATTTATGTGTTTGTTTGATGCCAAATGATATGTTTGAATGCCTTATAATAATGCAATCTAACTACTATCAAAGTAGGAATGTAATGCAAGTTTATTGTTTTGTATTTTCACATGCAAATATATGAACTTTACATGTAAAATGTGAACTTACAACCAATTGACATTTAGTCAAACATTGGCATGCAACCTAAAGAGTGCAATGTGAGCATGAACAATACATACAATACGAGAGGCAACTTATAACTCCACTAATGATCTAAATATATGAATGACAACGAAGACTCTTGGCTTTACAATATTAAGAAAAAAACTCTAAGTCTGAGTACAATGGCAGCCTCTCACACTTTAAACATACATGACTGAAAATGAATGAAAAGCAACATATAAAGAACCTGGATGAAGCGCCTAGCGCTGATGATGAAGCAATCAAATAGAAATCCAAAATGTGCCTCCTTTTAGTCAAATCGAACCTTTCTCCAAATCGCCTCTGTTCTGATATGAATGCCAATAATAAATAAATAGCAGCTTCTTGGTCTCCTCTCAAGCATCAAATATTGTTGCCATGACCCAAGGAATGGAGCGCCCATGTTAGAAGGTGAAATCGATGCAAAATGAGGCCTCCAAGAGTGAAATCTTGGTCTTCAATGGCTGCCAAGATGACTGTAATTTTATATCAGACCTCTGTAAGTATATATATCAAACTTCACTTGTCTCCAATATGACTTCAATGCTACTAGTCGATGCAAATATGATGCCACTAATGATCTCCAACCAAATATGCAAGATGTCCTCAGAAAATTTGGCTTATGGCCACCAAATGAAGCCCAATAGAAACATTGTAGTATCTATCTCTCAGTTGCAACCCATCGGAGGAATCTTTCACCACCTCAGTTATGTCAATCGATGGGAGGTATCATTCCCAAAGATCATAATTAGAAATCTGTAGAAATCCTTGGCTCCACAAATGAACATATCAAAGCAAATGTCAACATTGGATTCAAAAAGCTTAGCTGATCCTCTCTATTCTTTTTCCCAAGAGGAGGTCGATCCTTCTCGAATTAATAATCATTTAAATTATTTGTTTTTAATGTTGACTTAGAAAATACTTTGGTATGGGCGCCCCAATAAAATAATCAATTAAAACACTTTAATTGATGTGTCTTGGCTCCATTCATTAAAAACACTTTATAATTGACCTTAAATAATTAATTATTAATAAAGTTACTTTTATTAATAATTAAATAATAATAACTTGGTCAAAAAGGCTTATTTCACTAAGTCAATTGAAAATCAGGATCAACACTACAAATACCATATGTCTAGGTGCCCTGCCAAAATCTTAGGAAAGATGACTTACTATAAATAGTATGTCAAACTGAGCCAGAAGAAACATTTGCAATGGCCAAAACTTGAACCTAATGAAACACTGATGAGAAGTAATGCCCCATATGACCAGGCAACAACTAACAATGGACCCTTAAATCAAGTCCATTATTAGCCTACGAGGGTCAAAATGATAGGCTAACCCCCTCTGCAACTGATACAGACTAAGAAGGGGACATTATAGTCCACCCTCCTTGAAATTGGTTGTCCCCAAGCAATCTCAGTTGCAAAGGAAACTCTCCCCCTCCTGGATCCCAAGGAAAGATCAGTGTAATGTCCCTGCTATCACCAAATAGCTCCTATAACACCAACACAAGAACTACTAACTGAACCTGCTGAATCAACTCAATCTCGTCATCAGGAGTCGCCGGAGTATGAGACTCAAAAGGAAGCAACTTTAAAGATTGACCGTATTTATTTCCAATCTCTGCGCAAGATAGGCTATCATACAAACTGTCCATCACATGCGCCACTGAACTGTGCATCTGAAATAAATAATGTACTTGAGAATCAAATGTAAAGCTGTATGTACTCCTCACCATGTACACCTCTGAAATCTCCTCTGAGTCCTGCTTGAAATTCCAATGACTGGAAGGATCCCAAACGCTACAATTTAATGCTCACACGAAATATACTGAGTGGGAGGTGAATCAGTAAATTATATATCTTTTACTTAATCTGATTTCTTTTCTTTAACCACTTAATCTCACATTCAAGATATGCAATAAAACTGAAACAATAACATGCACCACACAAGAGAGAGAGACACCAGATTTTTACGTGAAAACTCAAAGTGGAAAAAACCACAAAGAACAATCTCAAGAATATAAATGAGCACCAACTCAAATTACAAAGTTCGCATACTCCAACTTGTAGGAGCACCAACTCCTTTATCGAGTACCAACACAACTATTTGTGAGCACCAACCCACAGTAGCACGAACCCCTTGCAAAGATTTGTGAGCACCAACTCACAAGAGTACCAATCCCTCTTGTGTATAAAACACAACTATCTCTCAATGTTGCTTACTCAACAAATGATAGAACTCTACAATATCTTCTGCATTTCTCTCCTCTAAAATAAATACAAACCATGCACTCTCTTGCATATTATAAATGGCTTCTCAAGCCTTTATTTATAGCTTTCAAAAAGATCTTTGGCATTCACCCTTTGTGACCCTTCAATCCTCATGAAAAATGGCGTCAAACTTGCATGACCCTTCGTATCTTTGCATTTGAAAAGTCACATGGTGATCTTTCATAAGCAAATGCGTCCTTTCCTCTTTTGTTTTTATCTTGGTGACCTTTTATATTCCTCAAAGTGTTCCTTCATGGAAGAATGCGCCATACCTTCTTTTGTCTTCACATGGTGACTCTTGGAATTCCTCAAGATGACTCTTCATGAGAAAATGCGTCTCATTCCTCTTTTGTCTTATATGCAACCAAAAATATATCCGTTAATATTAAATAAATATTAACACACATTAGTCAAGATATGAATATTAAAAACATCATTTAATGCAATGGGCCCTGTTGATGCTGTGGATTGCACCCTTGACAGGAGGCTGAGCTCCTGTCTTCCATGCGACACAATGGAGTCTCCTCTCTTGCCTGTGGGTCTGGCAAAATTGAGGGGAGAATCTTTAGATAAGGGCTAGCTCCCTTTGATGTATCTCTGTGGTCCTGAATTTTCTACTGCTAACAATGGGGGGGTGAAAAGAGAGAAAGATTGCTGAAAACAGAACCTCAACTAAAAGGTGATACACCAAAAATGGTTTGATCTACTTAGCTTGAGCCTACACTTTCCACCAAGAACAAGCTGGCATACACTTCATTTGATATGAGAAACTCTTCTATATCAGTGAGCTAGGGGTGCTTTGGAGATACAGGGAGGAAGAACTACCGGAGGTGTTCTAAGACACTATGGCAGCCTGTTCACATACACCTATACTCTGCTGTAGACACTTCTGGCAGACCTGCAAAAGAAGAAACTTCACAATACACTAGACATGCTGGAATCGTTTTGTGAAAGCATAAAAGAAAAATGACTTAACACAAAACAAAGCCATAGACATGCAAAAGTGTAAGCTCAAATGGAGGTAAAAATGCTGTCTTGATTCAAGGTAAAATCCGGCAGAGCTCCGCCTTACAAGCCAAGAGATCCTTATCAAAATGAGAGATTACAATATATATATAGCCTTTTTGGAAAAGACTGACATTTTCTGGAAAAAAAATGACCCATGCTGTGTTGAAAGCCTTGGGAAGAGGAAGTCGCTGTTGCTGATATCATCCTTCTAGAAATGGCCTGCTAGAACCATGTTGTGTAGTCGCCGGTCTTGACTTTAGCGCGTAAAACGTATTAAACGCTACTGCAGAAGCATGAGTCCCCCGATTGTTTTAATGACAAGGCTGCCCCTTTTGTCTGCAAACAAAACTGCTTCTTAAAGAGATTCACGTGGTTGTCTGCTCATTAATGCAAAATGAGGAGAAAATAGGGCGCACCGTTTACTGTTTGTGTTCCTTGATGACCACTTGGCAGGGATTGTTCCAACCGCTGGAATAACTCCTTGTGTCGACACTTTTTACCACTTTTTTGTCTGTTTCTGCGCTTGGCTCTTTGGGCTCTCTTTTTGGCGGGTCGTTGAGTTCACTCTTGACTTGTCCTTTCCTAGCTTTGTCTCTTCCTGGTTGTCTTTTCTTGGAATTTGAGCTCTCGGGGCTATCTTCCCAGCTTTGTTGGCTCCTTGGGCTCTTCTCTTAGCGGTTCTTCCTTTTGGCCTTAAGGCCTTTGAATGCATTCGGGTCTGCGCTCTAGCCTTTAAAGATCAACGGCTATTTCATTGCCGTAAAGTTGACGTTTGCGGGGACGTCATCAAATGTCTGGATTCCAACGGCTAGTTCGCGATGCTCAATTTTGATGTCTTCGGGCCCATCATCCCCCTTGGCAATTCCTTCGGCTTTCTTGTTTGATCCTTCCCAAAGGGAAGGTGTCCCTTCGGCTTTGGAGAAGTGTCCTTTCATAGTTGCCGAGAGTACCCTGCAAGGGCACTTGCCCTTCGGTGTCCTTTGGGCTCCTTTTGGTAGTCGAATTTGTCTGTAAGAAGGCTCGACCGAAGGAAAGCAAACGCTAAGGATTGAAGGGAACATATCCTTCGGACAAAATGTCCGAAGGAATTCCTTCGGACATTTGTCCAAAAGATGTGCCTTATGAATTTCGCCGCGGAAATCTTTTCGAAAGATTTTCCTTTTTTTTGGTTCCTTTTGCCTCGTGAATTTCTTAGGACAAAATGTCCGAAGGAATACCTTCGGGCATTTTGCCTGAAGAAATTCAACTTTGTCTTGTTTACTTCATGGATTTTCTTTGGACATTTTGTCCAAAGAAATCCTTTGCTATTTCCTCACGAATTTCCTTCGGACAGAAAGTCCGAAGGAATTCTCTGCCTTGGTTTTTCTTCCGAAGGGCAAGTCACCCTTTTTTGCCTTGTCTTTTGATTCCTCCGCAAGGGTTCCTTGCCCTCCGCAAGGGCACTTTTGGGTCCAAAACTGCCCTCCGCAGCCTGCTGGAATGGTCCAGTTTGTGCCTGACTGCCCTCCGCAAGGGCACTTGTCTTTCGGGCTTTGGAAGACCCTTGAACAATCCGATTGAACCTGAACCTGAACCCTTTTTCGGAGTTCAACGGTTCAACGGTTCAATGGTTCGTCACTACGTCCTACAAGGAGTCGCGTTCATTCAATTGACCGCTTGAACCAAACAACTCGAACTAACTGATTGAACCAACAATTGAACAAACTACTTGAACCAAACAATTGAACCGACTGCTTGAACCGACTGCTTGAACCAACTGAGGTTCGACGGTTCAACATTTGCTAAGTTCAAAGTTCAAATTTCAAAGCTCTTGGATAGATCAAGTTGTTGAACCCCAGCGTTGAACCAATTTTTTCAACCTTAAGAGAATTGTCTTCAACTTTTGGTCTTTCCTTGTGAATTTCTTCGGACAAAATGCCTGAAGAGCTTTGTAAGAGCCTTGCATTCTTTGAACTGGTTCATCCTTTTGCTGAAAGACTTGTGCAACCCGGAATTCAAACTGATTCAGAACAGAAGGGGAAGGAGACCAATTTTGGCCTGCAGGGGCAAAATGGTCAACAAATTGGCGATTCCCAGGGGAAGCATGCCTGCTATGATTAGAAACTAGTAGCCTCAAAGTCCATTGGGCATGGAGTCAGAACACAGCGTTGAAAGAGTTAGCAACAGCCTTGATATATCCAAGAATCAATCACGAAGTTTTTTACCCCAAACACAAAGGAAAACACACAAGGCTAAAAACGCTACCTGTGCAAACAACACTTAGGGAAAAACAAGGAAATAAAAAACTGAAAGCAACTATTATGTACAGCTAACCCGGTATATTTGCCTCCCTCTTGGATCAAAGGGAAAACTTCTTAAGTCTCCTTCATAGCGAGAAAACTTATGATGCCAGACAAGTCGTTGAATGGAATGGAGATTTGGTGACTTGCTCTTCTTGCCTGCCACCTTGGTTGGCTTGTATCCAAATGAATCGGGGGCAAACATGCTTCCTATATATATGTATTCTTCTTGTTCTTGGAAGCTTGCCTCATGCTGGTTCTTCATGCTGGTGTGTTTCACCAAGAAATCCATGGCTGCTAGCTCATCACTATAAGCCCTTTGGTATACACCATGGATTGGCTTGTGCCCTTCTGCTTCATTGAAGACCCTGTCAAACTGATCCTCTACGTCATCATGGCTTTCTTGAAGAAGGGTGACTGTTGTGATGTTTGAAATGAGATTACAGATTGATTGCTCATCCCACAGAACACCACCTTCTTGTTCAAGGCTCTCCTCAAAGCTTTCCCCAAGATAGACAGGCCTCTCCTTTTCCTGCTCAAAGACCAGAGTCTCTAGTTGTTCAAAGACATCCTCCTCATCCCCTTCCAACTCGGGTTCTATGGCATGATCATCTTCGTCATCAAAGCAACAAGGAAGTTCATCAAACAAGGGAGGAGAGAGCTCACCATGCTTACGTTCCTCTTCATATTGCTGGAACATCCGCATGTATGCATGACTTGTGTCTTCTCCATTGTTGATGATGTCTTCAAAAGGAGCATCCATGATGATTTCATCTTCATTGACATCCATGAGAGCTTCTTGATCAGCTGCCAATTGGATCCTCTCTTCTTCACTTGCCTCTTTGAAAACAGGTTCCTCCTTGATGACTTCAAAAATATCATCTTCAGGTTCACCAACCTCTTTAAAGGATAAATCTAAAATCTTGCAGCTCCTTTGCATACTTATTTGTGTCCCAATGCTGCCTTCTCCACCCTTAGCCAGCTCATAGCCTCTTTGAAGAAGAGTGTAACCTGCCCCAATGACTTCAAACAAATCATTCAAAACATGAACAAGAGATTGTCCATGCTTCTCTATGACGTCTATGGTGATCTCCTTCTCATCTGCATTCATGGAGTCTCCCTGATCAGTCATGAACTGAGTATACTCCTCTTCACTCGCCTCTTTCAAAATAGGTTCCTCCTTGAGAAGGGATGAAGTGGAAAGCTGACGGACGAACTCATGTGGGAGAGGAGGCAGTCCTTGAGTTAGAATCGAAAGATTCTCCTCCTTCCATTTGGCCAATACTTCATCTATATCAAATGTGGCTTGATAGCTGTCTTGGAGGGGTGTAGATGGGGTGTGTTCAGACATGAAATCTGCTATTTGGTCTAAACTGTCTATCACACCCTGGCTGAGGGATCTCATTTTGGATTCCAATTCTGCAATTTTCCTGGCTATATTTTCTTGGGCGAGCCTTTCCTGGAGGTCACAAGCATCATCATGATGAGTAGGAGCAGCTTTATCTTCTTCAAGGTCCCAAGTTGGTTCATGATAGGCACTTCTCCAACTTGGAATCTTGACATCATGTTGTAGAGACCTGAGGATTGGTAGAAGGGGTGTCTTTTGGCGTAGGCTCCTCTCTAAGGTCTGAAACCTCCATCTCTCCTTCACTAAGCAATCTCACCTTTGCCTCTAATTCCTCAATTTGCCTAGCTAGATTTTCTTGAAAGAGTCTTTTTTGGAGCTCATAGGAATCATCATGGAAATGGGGAGTGTATGAACGCTGCCATGGAGTACGAGAAGCTTCTTGAGGAAGGGTGGGGGGGACTTGAAAAGGACTAGCCTCATTTTGTACCTCACACTCTTGGACAATGTCTTTCTCCTCCTTGCTGTTCCATGACTCAACTACTTTACTCCGGCTCATGATATTAGGATTGGACATCTCCTTTTGGGGTGATCGGGTTGCAATGTGAGAGGGTAGTGAGGGTTTGGATTCCACTTTCCTTGCTGCCGACATAGACTGTTGCATTTGAAGATTTGCCAATTCAATCTGCTTTTCAAGATTGGCCTTAAAAACAAGATTTACTGTTTCGGGACTCTCCTCAACATGATTGGGGAAAGAACTTTGACAGGCTTGACTTGGCTCATGAGCAGGGGTTGCGTATAACTGATATGAAACTTGGCGCAACGGATATGCAGGTTGATAGACTTGGTAACGCTGCCTCTCATGAATACTCAGCCTCCCTTCCAAAGATGCAATCAAACCACTCACATCTAGCATCTCATTTGTAAGCCTTTGCCAATTGGTTCTTTCAATGGGAGTCCATTCACTCTTAACCAGATCTAGTGCATTTCTCACTTGATGGACGACATGATCCAGAATTTCTTGGCCACATCCCCTTTTAGTGTCAAACTCTACTACATACTTTTCATATCCCAGCGGTGCTTGTTTGAAGGTGGAAGTGGGTTGATTGGCAAAGAGATTAGGTTGAGTAGGAGAAGTGACACATTGAGAAGACTGGGCATAAGACTGATATAGCTCATGATAGGGCTGAGACTAGTCATATTGGACCTGATAAGGATCAACACAAGGTTGGTAAGGATCATAGCCAGGCTGGCCAAGGACTTGCTCAAACTGAGGAGGAATAGGCAAAGCCCGAAATGTTTCGCCAACCTGCAAAGGGAAAAACTCATAACCGTATGCATCCTTGTTGCTTGAGGTGATTTCATGAACAATTTGAGCTTGATCAAAACTATATGAAGGAACACAAGACCCATGGTTCTGAGCAATGGAATTATACATACCAAAATACGATTTCTTGATGGCACCAGGATTGCTTAACCAGCTGATTCAACTCAGAGTTGCCATTGGTGTTGATGAAAAAGCCTCCAAAGGCTGGTTGGTTGAAGAACACACCAAGATCCTCAGAGCTTTGGACAAAAACTAGTCCCACAATCGCTTGATTAAAGGTCAGATGCTAGATTAGTGGTTCGTTCTTGCTGTAACAGGACCAGCACCAATCCTAGAACTTTTCTGAGTGTTTATAAATGGGTCCCACCGGGGGTGCCAAAAACTGTTGATGCTATAGATTGCACCCTTGACAGGTGGCTGAGCTCCTGTCTTCCATGCGACACAATGGAGACTCCTCTTTTGCCTGTGGGTCTGGCAAAATTGAGGGGAGAATCTCTAGATAAGGGCTAGCTCCCTTTGATGTATCTCTGTGTTCCTGGATTTTCTACTGCTAACAATGAGGGGAGGGTGAAAAGAGAGAAAGATTGCTGAAAACAGAACCTAAACTAAAAGGCGATACACCAAAAATGGTTTGATCTACTTAGCTTGAGCCTACACTTTCCACCAAGAACAAGCTGGCATACACTTCATTTGATATGAGAAACTCTTCTATATCAGTGAGCTAGGGGTCCTTTGGAGATACATGGAGGAAGAACTACCGGAGGTGTGCTAAGACACACTATGGCATCTTGTTCACATACACCTATACTCTGCTGTAGACACTTCTGACAGACCTGCAAAAGAAAAAACTTCACAATACACTAGACATGCTGGAATCGTTCTATGAAAGCATAAAAGAAAAATGACTTAACACAAAACAAAGCCATAGACATATGCAAAAGTGTAAGCTCAAATGGAGGTAAAAATCCTGTCTTGATTCAAGGTAAAATCCGGCAGAGCTCTGCCTTACAAGCCAAGAGATCCTTCTCAAAATGAGAGATTACAATATATATAGCCTTTTTGGAAAAGACTTTGGCGTTTTTTGGAAAAAAAATGACCCATGCTACGTTGAAAGCCTTGGGAAGAGGAAGTCGCTGTTGCTGATATCATCCTTCTAGAAACGGCCTGCTAGAACCATGTTGTGTAGTTGCTGGTCTTGACTTTAGTGCTTAAAACGTATTAAACGCTACTGCAGAAGCATGAGTCGCCCGATTGTTTTAATGACAAGGCCGCCCCTTTTGTCTGCAAACAAAACCGCTTCTTAAAGAGATTCACGTGGTTGTCTGCTCATTAATGCAAAATGAGGAAAAAACAGGCCGCACCGTTTACTGTTTGTGTTATTTGATGACCACTTGGCAGAGATTGTTCCAACCGCTGGAATAACTCTTTGTGCCGACACCTTTTGCCACTTGGACTGTTTTGTCTATTTCTGCACTTGGCTCTTTGGGCTCCCTTTTTGGCGGGTCGCTGAGTTCACTCTTGACTTTTGTCCTTTCCCAGCTTTGTCTCTTCCTGGTTTTGTCTTTTCCTGGAATTTGAGCTCTTGGGGCTATCTTCCCAGCGTTGCTGGCTCCTTGGGCTCTTCTCTCAGCGGTTCTTCCTTTTGGCCTTAAGGCCTTTGAATGCATTCGGGTCCGCGCTCAAGCCTTTAAAGATCAACGGCTATTTCATTGCCGTAAAGTTGACGTTTGCGGAGACGTCTGGATTCCAACGGCTAGTTCGCGATGCTCAATTTTGACGTCTTCGGGCCCATCATCCCCCTTGGCAATTCCTTCGGCTTTCTTGTTTGATCCTTCCCAAAGGGAAGGTGTCCCTTCGGCTTTGGAGAAGTGTCCCTTCATAGTCGCCGAGAGTCCCCCACAAGGGCACTTGCCCTTCGGTGTCCTTTGGGCTCCTTTTGGTAGTCACATCCTTCGGACATTTTGTCCGAAGGAATTTGTCCATAAGAAGGCCCGACCGAAGGAAAGCAAACGCTAAGGATTGAAGGGAACATATCCTTCGGACATTTGTCCGAAAGATGTGCCTTGTGATGAATTTCACCGCGGAAATCATTCCGAAAGATTTTCCCTTTTTTGGTTCCTTTTGCCTCGTGAATTTCTTCGGACAAAATGTCCAAAGGAATTCCTTGAAATTCAACTGTCTTGTTTACTTCATGGATTTTCTTCGGACATTTTGTCCGAAGAAATCCTTTGCTATTTTCTCACGAACTTCCTTCGAATAGAAAGTCTAAAGGAATTCTCTGCCTTGGTCTTTCTTCCAAAGGGCAAGTCACCCCTTTTTGCCTTGTCTTTTGATTCCTCTGCAAGGGTTCCCTGCCCTCCGCAAGGGCACTTTTGGGTCCGAAACCGCCCTAGGCAGCCTGTTGGAATGGTCCAATTTGTGCCTGACTGCCCTCCGCAAGGGCACTTGTCTTTCGGGCTTTGGAAGACCCTTGAACCTTCCGATTGAACCTGAACCTGAACCCTTTTTCGGAGTTCAACGGTTCAATGGTTTGTCACTGTGTCTTGCAAGGAGTTGCGTTCATTCAATTGACCGCTTAAACCAAACAACTCGAACCGACTGCTTGAACCAAACAATTGAACTGATTGCTTGAACCAACTGAGGTTCAACGGTTCAACATTTGCTAAGTTCAAAGTTCAAATTTCAAAGCTCTTGGATAGATCAAGTCGTTGAAACTCGGCGTTGAACCAATTTTTTCAACCTTAAGAGAAGTGTCTTCAACTTTTGGTCTCTTTCCTTGTGAATTTCTTCGGACAAAATGTTCGAAGAGCTTTGTAATAGCCTTGCGTTCTTTGAACTGGTTCATTCTTTTGTTGAAAGACTTGTGCAACCCAGAATTTGAACTGGTTCAGAACAACAGGGGAAGAAGGAGACCGATTTTGGCCTGCAGGGGCAAAATGGTCAACAGGGCTTTTATCACCAATGCTAGACCTTTGACATCAATGACAGTATTTCCAACAATCTCCCCCTTTGTTATTGATGGCAACCTCAAATTGAAAGTACCACATCCTAAAACCTGCACATACTGCCATCTGAAAAACATACAGTAACTCCCCCTTATTGTAGCAACCTGTTCCAATTCTCTGTACTTGTTCTGCACCTGTATTTGTTTCTATTCTTCTCCCCCTTTGACATCAATGGCAAAGGGCCTATCCTGGAGCTAACACTTAGCTCTCCCTCAATTGATGCTAATCCTCAATGACAGGAAATAAAAGATATTACTCCCAACTTCTCTCGTAGATACTCAAATGTGTCTTTTGGTAGTCCCTTTGTGAAAATATCTGCAATCTGCTCTGTAGTACTGATATCTTCTATCTTAATCTGTTGATCTGCAACTTGCTCTCTCAAGAAGTGATCGCTGATGGGAATATGTTTTGTTCTTGAAGCATCATTGGATTCTTCGAAATATTAATAGCACTTGTGTTGTGTTGTCACAAAAAATAGAAATAGGTTCATCATATTTTACTTTGATATCTTCCAACGTTTGCTTCATCCAAAGCACTCGAGTACAACACAATACCACTGCAATATATTCTGTTTCAGCTGTAGAAAGTGATACTGAATTCTGCTTTTTGCTTAGCCATGATACTAAGCTATCACCGAGAAAAAAAGCTCCTTCACTTGTACTCTTTCTGTCATTCAAGCAACCTACCCAATCTGAATCTGTATAAACAACCAAAGTAAAATCTCTACCTGTGAGATACCACAATCCATAATCCAATGTCCACTATCCATAATCCATTGTCCATTTGATATATTTGAATATTCTCTTCACCAACTGAACATGACTGTCTTTTGGAGTTGACTAATATCTTACAATCATACCTATTGCATGCATGATGTCTGCCCTCGATGCTGTCAAATATAAAAGACTGCTAATCATAGATCTATACAAAGATTGATCTACAACAGGTGAATCTTCATTCTTGCTCACCTTATTTCTTGTACACATTGGTGTGCCAACTAGTGTACAATCCTCAAAACCAAAATTTTTCAACATTTTCTTGGCATATTTACTTTGAGATATGAAAATTCTAAGAAAAATGACAATTCTCCAAGCATAGACATTTCAAATTCTTTTTGCATATTATCAATTTTTTTTTTGTCATCTTTTCAATATTTCGTCCAAAAATGATATCATCAACATATACCACAACAATCAATTGATGCTCACGTTCTGTTTTGATGTAGAGATTACTGTCAGTAAATCTTCTTTTAAAACCTTGATCTTGTAGGTACTTATCAAGTCTTGTATACCAAGCTCTAGGAGTTTGTTTCAATCCATATAGTATTTTTTTTAATCTGCGTACATGTCTACGAATATTTGAGAGAATAAATCTCTCACGCTGCTCAATGTAGACCTCTTATAGATTCCCATTTAGGAAGACAAATTTGACATCTCTGAAACATTTTGAAAATTTTAAACACTGCATGTGCAAGAAATATTCTAATAGCTTCTAGCTTTACCACTGGTGCAAAAGTTTCTTCAAAATCTATTTCCTCAATCTGAGCATATCCTTTACATACTAATCTTGCTTTATTCCTGGTGACTTCTCTATTTTTATTGAACTTATTTCTGTAAACCCATTTTGTTCCTATCACATTGTGATCACACTAATTTTCAAGTATCATTCTTTTCTGTCTGATTTAATTCTTCATCCATTGCCTTAACTCAATGCCTTCTGAAAAAGTTCTAGGTTGAATTTTGGATACCAAAAAGAAATTAACTTGCTCAAATTCACTTACTATCATTCTTCTGGTGTGAATTCCTTCATTTATGTCTTCGATGATGTCACTTTCATTATGATTTCTTTAGACATATTTGGATGGGGTTTTGGTGTCCTTTTTTTTCTTTTCATCTTTATTTGATTCTTCAAAATCTTCTTCAATGATTTCAAGAATGCCTATTGAATCACTAATTTTTTGTGCTCCTACCCTGACACTTGCACTCTCAACTATTTTTTTGGTTCTTTTGTTATAACATTTATAAGCTTTATTTTTGCAAGAATAACCAAGAAATATACATTCATCTGCTCTAGATTCAAACTTACTCAGTTTTTCATCGGTTCTCTTTCTGAAACATATGTTGTCGAAAACTCTGAAATAATCAATTGTTGCTGGTTTGTCTTTCTATAGCTCATAAGGAGTCTTGTCACTGTTGACTCTCAATAATGTTCTGTTCTGAATATGCACTGCTGTAGCAACTATCTCTCTCCAATATTTATCTGGTGTCTTGGATTCATTTAGCATTGTCCTTGCCATCTCTTGAACTGCTCTGTTTTTTCGTTCAACTACTCCATTTTGTTGTGGAGTTCTGGTTGCTGAATAATGTCTTTTTATTTCATGGTCTTCACAAAACTCAATAAACTGATCTGACATGAATTCTCTTTCTCAATCTGATCTTAGGCACTTAATCTTCATACCAATTTCATTCTCAGCTAATGATTTGAAATGTCTGAAAGCTTCTGATTTTTTTTAAAACATTACCCAAGTCGTGAAAAATCATCAATAAGCAACATTAAATATTTTTCACCTTGAGTGCTTTGAGTTCTCATAGATCCAAACAAATCAGTGCAAACAAGCTCTAACATATGAGTAGTCGAGCACGCTTTTGTTTTGAACTGCCTTTTGGGCTGCTTCTCATGCTGACAAGCTTCACAAAGCGTGTCGGATAGCTTTGTAATTTTTGAAAGATTTCTGACTGCTTGTTTCTTGCTGATGTTGACAAGATTGTCAAAATTTATGTGTCTCATTCCCCTGTGTCAGCCAACTTTTTTCAATCTGACTCAAACATCTTTGATCTTTGATGTCTGATAACGTATACAAATTATTGTCTGTTCTTTGAGTATCTGCAATCAACACATCTAAATCTTTTTTCCTAAATTCACAACGTTCTACAATTTTAGTGTGTGCACCTGATCACACATTTGACTTACACTCAAAAGATTATGCTTAAGACCTACATACAAAACATTTTCAATTTTAGTTCTATCATTATCCAAATTTAGTGTACATTTTTCATCAATTTTGGTAGTAGTATTACCTTCGAATTTCATTGTGCCACCATTGATCTTTTTCAAGGTTATGAACTTGCTCATCTCCTATCATGTGCCTCGAACATCCACTATCAATGAACTATGACTTTTTTTCATTTCTTGTATGCAAAGCTGTCTGTACCAACATAGATTTTTCAGGGTTCTTCTGTCATGACCCTGTTTGAACTTTCTTCTTGATGAATGGAGCCTTGAAACTCTTGACCTTCTTGACTGAATTGAACACGCTTCTACAGTACCGGGCTATGTGTCTGAAGTTGTTGCACTTATAACATATTATGGCCTCTTTATTAAACCTAGATATAGGAGCAAAAGAGTTGTGGTTTCTGCTTGACTCTGCATGAGTTTCTTTCTCTTTATTTCTGAAATTGTTAGCCTTTTTTCGACATTCTATTTTTTTATGACCATATCCATTACAATAAAAATAGTAACCATAAAAATTAGCACTGTTTGTGTATCTTTGATTTGATTGCCTTTTGTAGCTCTGTTCCTTCCAACCTTTTTTATTTGAGATGTCCTCTATATTCTTAACTTCTTTTTTTATTTCATCTTTTGTAAGAGCTTCAGCATAGCTTTTTTTTTTTTTTTTGTGTTAACCTTGTCTGTGAAAGTAGTGGCCTCTCTTTTCTCTTTTTCAAATTTGATATCTGTCTTATCTGACATTGATCTTTGATTTTCTAATATCTTATTCAACATATTAGTGCTATTCTTAAATTTTGAATCATTCACCACTCTATTATTGATTGCTTTATTTATTTTTTCAAGATCTGCTTTTAAAGAAGCAATTTCAATAACATACCTGTCACATTCTTCACTTACTTTTTACAACTGTGCCGTTAGATCTTTTTCATTCTTCTTGGTTTCTTCAAAATGTGTTTGTAGATCTTCAATTGTTTCCTTTGACTCTTTTTCATTTTTCTCGATCTGGAACTTTAATCTTCGATTCTTCTTCTCAAGAGCTTTTAACTTTT
This sequence comes from Torreya grandis, assembly GCA_037957365.1. Classification (NCBI taxonomy): domain Eukaryota; kingdom Viridiplantae; phylum Streptophyta; class Pinopsida; order Cupressales; family Taxaceae; genus Torreya; species Torreya grandis. Next base: position 2,520,532 of record JARHVA010001602.1, read on the forward strand.
CTAACGTACAAACGAGTTCTCCTTCCAAGTTCACTTCGGCTTCATCTTGTTCTTCTTCTTGATCATCTGTACTTTTGCTTGCGGAGGCATCTTCATGTACGGCCATGAATATAATCTCTTCTTCTGAATCACTGACTCCACTATCTTCAGTTGAGCTAAGTTCTTTAGAATACAAACTTTTCGTCTCGAATCCCTTCTTGAATTTTCTTTTGAAATTCTTCTTGTATGTAGACTTTCTTTCTTCATTGCCACCATTACCCTTATCTGGGCACTTAGCTGCAAAATGTCCAATCTTTCCACAATTAAAACATTTAAAAGGTAATTTTTTTTGATATTTACCTGTGCTTTTTTTTGGATTGCGAATGAATAGAGATCCGTAGTCATCTTTATCATCGCTATAACTGTCACTTGATTCTTGAATCTTAGCCTTCTCTTTCTTTGATGTCTTGAAAGCAGTTTCTCTTTGAGGGTTTCTCTTGTTCGATGCGCATCTCATATGCTATAAGAATACCATGTAGCTCATTCATCTTTAGTTTGGCTAAATTCATCTCTTCAATTGCTGAAACTTTTGCATCATATCTCAATGGTAGAGATCTCAAAACTTTTTGTACCACAATTGATTCTTGTAATTTTTTTTCAAGACCTTGAATCTGATTAACTATTTGATCAACCTGCAAAAGATAACTTGCTAGTTTTTCTTCCTCTTCCATCTTCAAATGCTCAAATTGTCTTCTGAAAGTCTAAAGCTTAGCTTGTTGAACCTTTCCATCATCTTTGTAATATTTTGAAGTTTTACCCAAGTTTCATGAGCAGATTTACATTGCATAATTTTAACAAATTTTGATTCACAAAAACCACATAAAATAACATTTAAAGCTTTAGCATTATTTTCACTTGCCTTCTTTTCTGTCGGAGTAGTTACAAGTGTCTGTGGCTCTTCATAGTCCTCCACTACTCTTGTCATATGTTGAATCCAAGAGCTATCAAATAAGTCTTCATCTTTATATTCCAAAAAACATAATTTGTCTCATCAAACAAAGGAGCCTTATTTGTAGAAAAACTTTTGTCATCTAGCCATTGTGCTTTCTTGATCTACTTTCAAGCTGTAAAACTTTTTTCAAAGGAACTTGCTATGATACCAATTGTTAAGCACGAAATATACTGAGAGGGGGGGTGAATCAGTATATTATATATCTGTTGACGCTGTGGATTGCACCCTTGATAGGGCGCTGAGCTTCTGTCTTTCACGCGGCACAATGGAGACTCCTCTCTTCCCTGTGGGCCTGGCAAAACTGAGGGGAAAATCTTTAGATAAGGGCTAGCTCCCTTTGATGCATCTCTAAAGTCCTGGATTTCCTATTGCTAAAAATGGGGGGCTGAAAAGAGAGGATACTGAAAATATAACCTAAACTTAAACGGTGATGCATAAAAAATGGTTGATCTACTTAGCTTGAACATACACATCCCACCAAGAACAAGCTGATATACACTTCATTTGATATGAGAAGTTCTTCTGCATCAGTGAGCTAGGTGTCCTCTGGAGATATAGGGAGGAAGAACTACCAGAGGTGTTCAAAGACACACTATGGTAGTCTATTCACATACACCTATACTCTGCTGTGGACACTTCTGGCTAACCTGCAAAATAAGAACTCACAATACACTAGACATGCTGGAATCGTTCTGTGAAAGCATAAAGGAAAATGACTTAACACAGGACAAAGCCATAGACATACGAAAGTGCAAGCTCAAATGGAGGCAAAAATATTTCTTTTTGATTCAAGATAAATTTCGGCAGAACTATGCCATACAAGTTGAGAGATCTCTTCTCAAATGAGAGCTTACAATATATATAGAGAAAGAGGAAGCAATGGCGCCCTTTTTTACAAGTGGCCCATGCTGCGTTAAAAAACATTGGAAAGAGGAAGTCGCTGAAAGAACATATTGTGTCAGTTGCCAGTCTTGACTTTGGCATTAAAACATTATTGTGAAAGCATGGGCCGCGCTCCTTTGGTTGCAAACAAGACCGCTTCTTAAAGACATTCACGCGGTTGTCTGCTCATCAATGCAAAGTGAAGAAAAAATAGGCCGCGCCTTCACTATTTGCGCTCCTTGATGACCACTCTGGAATAACTCCTTGTGCCGACACCTTCTTTTGCCATCTGGACTATTTTGTTTGCTTCTGCGCTTGGCTTTTGTCCCTTCCTAGCTTTTGTCTTTTCCTAGCTTTCTCAGCCCTCGGGGCTATCTTCTGTCAATGCTTAGCTCTTCGGGCTCCTTTCTCGGCAGTCTCTTCCTTTTGGCCTTAAGCCCTTTGAATTCCTTCGGATTCACTTTCCTTTGGCTTTCTTTGTTTTGGCCTCTGTCGTTGAACCCTCCCGAAGGGAAGGTGTCCCTTCGGGGCAGCCGAGAGTCCCCCATAAGGGTACCTGCCCTTCGGGCTCCTTCGGGCTGTCTTGGCTTCTTAATTCCTTTGGACAAAATGTCCAAAGGAATTTCTTTGGACATTTTGTCCGAAGGAATTGTTCCCTTTATGTTTTGTCGCTTGCTTTCTTTCGGTCGGCTTTCCCTTCGGGCAAATTCCTTCTGACAAAATGTCCGAAGGAATTCCCTCGGACTTTTTGTCCGAAGGAATTTGCCTTGCCATTTTGTTGCGGATTTCCTTTCGAAGGAAAACTATGCCCTTTTCTACCTTGTTCACTTTCCCGAAGGTGCTCTCTGCCCTCCGCAAGGGCACTTTGTCTTTGGAGCCTCTTTGAACCTTCCGATTGAACCTGACACTTTTTTGGAGTTCAATGGTTCAACACTGTGTTCCGCAAGGAGTCGCACTCATTCAATTGACTGCTTGAACCAAACGCCTTGAACCGACAATTTGAACCAAACACTTGAACTGACAATGGTTCAACGGTTCAACCATTCAAAGTTCAAATGTTCAAAGCTCCTGGAAAGATCATGTCGTTGAACCCCGACGTTGAACCACTTTTTCCAACTTTAAGAAAATGTGCCCTCAAGTTTTGTTCTCTTTCCTTGTGAATTTCTTTCGACAAAATGTCCGAAGAAGCTTTGTAAAAGCCTTGTATTCTTTGAACTAGTTCATCTTTTTGCCGAAAGACTTGTGCAAACCAAATTTGAACTGGCTCAGAACAATTAGGGAAGGAGACTGGTTTTGGCCTATAGGACCAAAATGGTCAACAAATTGGCGACTCCCAGGAGAAGCATGTCTGCTATGCTTAGAAATCAGTAGCCTCAAAGTCCATTGGGTACGGAGTTAGAACGCAGCTTGAAAGAGTTAGCAACAGCCTCGAGAGATCCAAGAATCAATCATGAAGCTTTCACCCCAAACACAAAGGAAAACACACACAACAAACGCTAAAAAAACACTACCTGTGCAAACAACACTTAGGAAAAACAGGGAAAAAAAATTGAAAGCAAACTGCTATGTACAACTAACCAGGTATATCTGCCTCCCTCTTGGATTAAAGGGAAAACTTTTTAAGTCTCCATGGTAAGAAAACTTATGATGCCAGACAAGTGGCTGAATGGAATGGAGACTTGGTGACTTGTTCTTCTTGCCTACCACCGTGATTGGCTCGTATCCAAATGAATCGGGGGCAAACATGCTTCCAACATATATGTATTCTTCGTGTTCTTGGAAGCTTGCCTCCTGCTAGTTCTTCATGCTGGTGTGTTTCACCAAGAAATCCATGGCTACTAGCTTGCCACCGTAAGCCTTTTGATATGCATAGTCCCTTTGACATGCATCATGGTTTGACTCGTTCCCTTCTGCTTCATTGAAGACCCTGTCAAACTGATCCTCTACGTCATCATGGCTTTCTTGAAGAAGGGTGACTGTTGTGATGTCTGAAATGAGATCACAGACTGATTGCTCATCCCACAGAACATCACCTTCTTGTTCAAGGTTCTCTTCTTCAAAGCTTTCCTCAAGATAAACAGGCCTCCTTTTCCTGTTCAAAGACCAGAGTCTCTAGTTGTTCCCAGACATGCTCCTGATCCTCTTCCAAGTCGGGTTCCATGGCGTGATCATCCTCCTCATCAAAGCAACAAGGAAGTTCATCAAGCAAGGGAGGAGAGACCTCACCATGCTTACTTTCCTCTTCATATTGCTTGAACATCCGCATGTATGCATGACCTGCGTCTTCTCCATTGTTGATGATGTCTTGAAAAGGATCATCCACGATGATTTCCTCATTGTCATCCATGATAGCCTCTTGGACAGCTGCAAATTGGATCCTCTCTTCTTCACTTGCCTCTTTCAAAAAAGGTTCCTCCTTGAGAAGGGATGAAGTGGAAGGCTGATGGTTAAACTTATGTGGAAGAGGAGGCAATCCTCGAGCTAGAATCGAATGATTCTCTTCCTTCCATTTGGCCAACACTTCATCTATATCAGATGTGGCTTGATAGCTGCCTTGAAGGAGTGTAGATGGGGTGTGTTCAAATATAGGATCTTCTGCTCGGTCTGAACCGTCCATCACACTTTGGCTGAGGAACCTCATTCTGGACTCCAATTCTGCAATTTTTCTAGCTATATTCTCTTGGAAGAGCCTTTCTTGGAGATCATGAGGATCACCATGAGTAGGAGCAGCTTTATCTTCCTCAAGGCTCTGAGTTGGTTCATGGTATTCCCTCCTCCAACTTGGAATCTTAACATCATGTTGAGAGACCTGAGGAGGTTGAGGAAGACTAGAAAGAGACTGCTGATGCACAGGAAGAGCTGCTTCAAGAGAGATGTGTTGCTTTCCAAAAGATACAGGGTGATTCCCATCAAAAGAGGGTCCACAATCTAAAAAATTGAGAAGGTTAGTCTTTGTGGGGGGCTGCTTTAATGCCCTTTGGTGTTGAAAAGCTAGGTGCAAGGGATTAAAAGCAGGGGTGGTTACTGCATCAGATGAGCTAGAGCGAGCAAGTGCTATTTGGTAGAAAGGATTTGGTGCACAAGAGGAGGCTTTCTTGAAAATATGAGGGGGCTGCATGGGAATGGGAGAAGGCGCACAAGGCTGATTGCCTTGAATGAATTGACTTCCCCATTTTGCTACCTCCTCCTTCATGGATTGCAAGCCCTGAGTTTGCCTAAATAGGCACTCCTCTTTGTATATAAGCTCTTGCTGATATCTATACTGCTCATCCAATCTGTCTATCTCCATCACCTGCTTTTCAAATTCCAGTGTTACTTCCCTTACTGTTGAAGGGCAACTAGGAGAGCTGCTTGAGGTGATGCCATGAACACCCTGAGCTTGATCAAAGTTATATGAAGGAAAACAAGGTCCATGGTTTTGAGCAATGGAATTATACATACCAAACTGTGATTTCTTGATGGCACCAGGTTTGCTTAACCAGTTGATTCAACTTGGAGTCGTCATTGGTGTTGATAAAAAAGCCTCCAAAGGCTGGTTGGTTGAAGAACACACCAAGATTCTTCAACTCTTTGGAATAAAAACTAGTCCCACCGGGCGTGCCAAAAACTATTGACGCTGTGGATTGCACCCTTGACAAGAGGCTGAGCTTTTGTCTTCCACGCGGCACAATGGAGACTCCCCTCTTGCCTGTGGGCCTGGCAAAACTGAGAGAAGAATCTCTAGATAAGGGCTAGCTCCTTTTGATGCCTCTCTGAGGTCCTGGATTTCCTACTGCTAAAAATGGGGGGAGGTGAAAAGAGAGAAGGATACCGAAAATAGAACCTAAACTTGAACGGTGATGCACCAAAAATGGTTGATCTACTTAGCTTGAACATACACTTCCCACCAAGAACAAGCTGATATACACTTCATTTGATATGAGAAATTCTTCTACATTAGTGAGCTAGGGGTCCTCTGGAGATACAGGGAGGAAGAACTACCAGAGGTGTTCTAAGACACACTATGGTAGTCTGTTCACATACGCCTATACTCTATAGTGGACACTTCTAGCTAACCTGCAAAAGAACTCACAATACACTAGACATGCTGGAATCGTTCTATGAAAGCATAAAGAAAAATGACTTAACACAGGACAAAGCCATAGACATATACGAAAGTGCAAGCTCAAACGGAGGCAAAAATGCTTCTTTTTGATTCAAGGTAAATTTTGGCAGAACTATGCCATACAAGCTGAGAGATCTCTTCTCAAATGAGAGCTTACAATATATATAGAGAAAGAGGAAGCAATGGCACCCTTTTTTTACAAGTGGCCTATGTTGCGTTAAAAAATATTGTGAAGAGGAAGTCGCTGAAAGAACATGCTGTGTCAGTTGCTAGTCTTGATTTTGGCATTAAAACATTATTGTGAAAGCATGGGCCGCGCTCCTTTGTCTGCAAACAAGACCGTTTCTTAAAGACATTCACGTGGTTGTCTGCTCATCAATGCAAAGTGAAGAAAAAATAGGCCGCGTCTTCACTGTTCGCGCTCCTTGATAACCACTCTGGAATATCTCCTTGTGCTGACACCTTCTTTTGCCATCTGGACTGTTTTGTCTGCTTCTGCGCTTGGCTTTTGTCCTTCTCAGCGTTTGTCTTTTCCTGGCTTTCTCAGCCCTCGGGGCTATCTTCTGTCAATGCTTAGCTCTTCGGGCTCCTTTCTCGGCGGTCTCTTCCTTTTGGCCTTAAGCCCTTTGAATTCTTTCGGATTCACTTTCCTTCGGCTTTCTTTGTTAGGGCCTCTGTCGTTGAACCCTCCCGAAGGGAAGGTGGCCCTTTGGGGCAGCCGAGAGTCCCTCACAAGGGTACCTGCCCTTCGGGCTCCTTCGGGCTGTCTTGGCTTTTTAATTTCTTTGGACAAAATGTCCGAAGGAATTGTTCCCTTTATGTTTTGCCGCTTGCTTTCTTTCAGTCGGCTTTCCCTTCGAGCAAATTCCTTCGAACAAAATGTCCGAAGGAATTTGCCTTGCCATTTTGCTGCGGATTTCCTTCCGAAGGAAAACTCTACCCTTTTCTGCCTTGTTCACTTTCTCGAAGGTGTTCTCTGCCCTCGGCAAGGGCACTTTGTCTTTGGAGCCTCTTTGAACCTTCCGATTGAACCTGACACTTTTTTAGAGTTCAATGGTTCAACATTGTGTTCCGCAAGGAGTCGCGCTCATTCAATTGACTGCTTGAACCAAACGCCTTGAACCGACAATTTGAACCAAACTCTTGAACCGACAATTGTTCAACGGTTCAATGGTTCAACACTGTGTTCCACAAGGTGTTGTGCTCATTCAATTGACCGCTTGAACCAAACACTTGAACCGACAATGGTTCAACAGTTCAACGGTTCAAAGTTAAAAGGTTCAAAGCTCCTGAAAGATCATGTCGTTGAACCCCGACGTTGAACCACTTTTTCCAACTTTAAGAAAATGTGCTTTCAAGTTTTGTTCTCTTTCCTTGTGAAATTTTTCTGACAAAATGTCTGAAGAAGCTTTGTAAAACCTTGCATTATTTGAACTGGTTCATCTTTTTGCCGAAAGACTTGTGCAAACCAAATTTGAATTGACTCAAAACAGCAGGGGAAGGAGACCGATTTTGGCCTGTAGGACCAAAATGGTCAACAATATCTTTTACTTAATCTGATTTATTTTCTTTAACCACTTAATCTCACATTCAAGATATGCAATAAAACTAAAACAATAACATGCACCACACAAGAGAGAGACTTGATTTTTACGTGAAAACCCCAAGTGGAAAAAACCACTGAGAACAATCTCAAGTATATGAATGAACACCAACTCAAATTATGAAATTCGCAAGGACCAACTTGCAGGAGCACCAACACAACAACTATTTGTGAGCACCAAACCACAGGGGCACCAACCCCTTGCAAAAATTTGTGAGCACCAACCCACAAGAGCACCAACCCCTCGTGTATAAAACACAACTATCTCTCAATGTTGTTTACTCAACAAATGATAGAACTCTACAATATCTCTTGCTTTTCTCTCCTCTAAAATAAATACAAACAATGCACTCTCTTGCATATTACAAATGGTTTCTCAAGCTTTTATTTATAGCTTTCCAAAAGACCTTTGGCATTCACCATTTGTGACCCTTCAATCCTCATGGAAAATGGTGCCAAACTTGCATGACCCTTCGTATCCTTGCATTTGAAAAGTCACATGGTGACCCTTCATAAGCAAATGCGTCTTCTCTTCTTTTGTCTTTATCTTGGTGACTTTTCATATTCCTCAAAGTCTCCCTTCATGAAAAAATGTGCCATACTCTCTTTTGTCTTTACATGGTGACTCTTAAAATTCCTCAAGATGACTCTTCATGAGAAAATGCGTCCCATTCCTCTTTTGTCTTATATGCAATCAAAAATATATTCGTTGATATTAAATAAATATTAACACATATTAGCCAAGATATGAATATTAAAAACATCATTAAATGCATTGGGGGCCTTTATCACCAATGCTAGACTTTTGACATCAATGACAATATTTCTAACAGGGTGTGATCAACATCTAACTCGAAGAGTGGATTATCATATGACCACGTAGCATCTATTTTGAACAAGGGATTGTAGATCATCTCATGCTCCTTCACCTGAACCACCTCCTCTCTCTTCTTGTCCAACCCCCTACAAAAAGAGATAGAATGCAAGCTCCCATCTGTAATTCCCCTCAACATATATTTCCTGTTATTAATCTCAAATTTCATTTCCATTTTTGGCATGTTGAGGGTAAATTCTCCTATGTCCTGGAGCCATTTCATGTCCAACACTATGTTCATCTCACCCATGTTGACCACATAGAAGTCAGTTTGTAACTCATACTCACTCAGCAACAAGGTGAGATTGTTTATCCGTCTGGTACATGTGAGGGTATATCCATCCGTAACTCGGACTTTGAATCCATCAAAATCCTTGGGCTGAAGTTTACATCTAGCTACAAAACCCTCATCAATAAAGTTATGTGTTGCTCCAGTGTCAAGCATAGCAATGCAACACTGTCCATTGATTGTTCCTCTAAATCTAAATGTAGTCTCATCCTATATATTAGCAAGGAATGTGAAAGGAGCCAAATTCCCATCAGGCCCAAACTTTGTAGAGGCCTTTCCATCCTGATGATCCCTTGAAGTAGCCTGCTGATCTGAATTTTCAAAATCAGAGTCCTCATAATATGCCCACATTATACGATTTGCCTTGCCCTTAGGCCTCAATGGGCAGTCATGATCCCTGTTGTAAGGTTCCTTGCACCAGTAACACAATTTCTTTTTCCTTAACTCCTCCTGTGATTCCTCGTCCACCATGGTTGCTGATTTCTTTTTTTTATCAGCAAATTGTTGCAGACTCTCATTGCTAGAAGAAGGAACATATTTAAGCGTAGACTTGCTTTTCAGGGCTGCGAACTCCATACTTCTAACCTTCCTCATAGCCTCCTGAAGTGTCGGAGAATCAAAGGCTTTTATCCACCCTCTCATTGGTTCCACTAAGCCTTCATCAAACAGCATGACCAATCTCCTCTCAGATATGTTGGGAACCATAACCGATAGTTTTTGAAAGTCACCTATGTAAGCCTCCAAACTCCCAACCTGCTTGAGTTGAGCCAAATCTCTGAAGTATGTTTCAAGATCTTTCTTATCAAAGCGTTCCACCAACCTGTCAACAAACTCCTAGTGAGGGTGATGCAATTATGTTGCAATGTAACCATCCCGTGGTACCACCAATTATGTGCTGCTCCCTCCAAGTGTAAGGTGGCATACTTGATTGCATCTGCCTCTGCTATAGGTCGAAGGTTCAAGAAGGTGTCTAACTTTTGAACCCAACTTTGTGCTGTGCTCTTACCATTCCATCAAATGTAGGCAACATGAGTTTGCTGGTGGCTTGTTTCAATTCCCTGTTTAAGTTTCTTGGCTTCCGATCTTGCCTCGATCTATAGTGCTCTCTTCTCTGACTTACAAACTTGTCAAAACTTATGCGTTCCCTAACTTGAGGTGTCAACAATTCCCACTCATCAGTCGCTGCCATGATATTATCAGCAAACCCTTCCTCTCCTTCAACATTGTCCTCTTCAGGTTCATTCCTCATAAAAGTAGGATGTGTAGGCCTGTCAATGGTACGAGTGGCAGCTCTATGAGCTCTAGGAGTCCCAACAACACTCATGTCATCATTCGGAACTCGGTTTTGTTTTACTTGTGGGTTCATTTGTTGCATCATTGTAGTAAGTGCCCTCAAAGCATCTGTAACCTGTTGTTGCCCTGCTGCCATGTGTCTAAAAGTCGCTAGTGCTTCCCTTTCTTCATTGTTTTCCCTATTTCTATTTTCATTTCTTGGTGGACCTTCTCCTTCCCTATCACCCATTATTTCTAATGGTGTGTTCTCAAACTGATTTTCCTCTTGCTCAACCCTTCTACGAGTGTAATACTTGTGAGAACCTCTCCTTTGTGGTTGCATATGAAACCTTTAACCCTCCAGGATGGCAGGATCAAGGCTCTGATACCACTGTAGTATCCCTTGTCCAATCTGCCCTCAAGTTGCTTAATTAAATCCTCAAGGAATATTGTCAAACACTTGTCATGTAACCTTTCAGCTTGCTGCTATAAATTTATGAGTGTTTGTTTGTTGTTTGTTTGATGCCAAATGATATGTTTGAATGCCTTAGAATAATGCAAACTAACTACTATCAAAGTAGGAATGTAATGCAAATTTATTTTTTTGTATTTTCACATGCAAATATATAAACTTTACATGTAAAATGTGCACCTACATCCAATTGACATTTCATCAAACAATTAGCGTGCAACGTAAAGAGTGCAATGTGAGTATGAACAATACATGCAATATGAGAGGCAACTTATAACTCCTTCACTAATGATCTAAATATATGAATAACAACCAAGACTCTTGGCTTTACAATATTATGCAAAAAACTCTAAGGTTGAGTACAATGGCAGCCTCATACATGACTGAAAATGAGTGAAAAACAACATATAAAGAATCTGGATGAAGCGCCTAGGGCTGATGATGAAGAAGCAATCAAATAGAAATCCAAAATGTGCCTCCTTTTAGTCAAATCGAACCTTTCTCCAAATCGCCTCTGTTCCGATATAAATGCCAATAATAAATAAATAGCAGCTTCTTGGTCTCCTCTCAAGCATCAAATATTGTTGCCATGACCCAAGGAATGGAGTGCCCAAGTTAAAAGGTGAAATTGATGCAAAATGAGGCCTCTAAGAGTGAAATCGTGGTCTTCAATGGCTGCTAAGATTGTAATTTTATAGCAGACCTCTGTAAGTATATATATCAGAGTTCACTTGCCTCCAATATGACTTCAATGCTACTAGTCGATGCAAATATGATGCCACTAATGATCTCTAACCAAATATGCAAGATGTCCTCAGAAAATTTGGCATATGGCCACCAAATGAAGCCCAATAGAAAGACTATAGTATCTTTCTCTCAGCGGCAACCCTTCGGAGGAATCTTTCACCATCTCAATTATGCCAATCGATGGGAGGTATCGTTCCCAAATATCACAATCAGAAATCTACAGAAACTCTTGGCTCCACAAATGAACATATCAAAACAAATGTCAACACTGGATTCAAGAAGCTTGACTGATCCTCTCTTTATACTTTTTCTCAAGAGGAGGTCGATCCTTCTAGAATTAATAATCATTTAAATTATTTGTTTTTAATGTTGACTTAGGAAATACCTTGTTATGGGTGCCCCAATAAAATAATCACTTAAAAACACTTTAATTGATGTGTCTTGGCCCCATTCATTAAAAACACTTTATAATTAACCTTAAATAATTAATTATTAATAAAGTTACTTTTATTAATAATTAAATAATAATAACTTGCTCAAAAAGACTTATTTCACTAAGTCAATTGAAAATCAGGATCAACACTGCAAATACCATATGTCCAAGTGCCCTGCCAAAAATAGAATCTCAGGGAAGATGACTTACTATAAATAGTATGTCAAACTGAACCACAAGAAACATCTGCAATGCCCTGAACTTGAACCTAATGAAGCACTGATGAGAAGTAATGTCCCATATGACTAGGGAACAGCGACCAATAGACCTTCAAATCAAGTCCATTAGCCCACAACGGTCGAAATGATAGGCTAACCCCCTCTGCAACTGATATTGACTAAGAAGGGGACATTACACTTTAGATTGGTCAAAAACAGCCTTGGAAGTTTTTGAAAAGCTAAAAAAAATCATGAGTTCTTGCCCCGTCTTGGCTGTTCCAGATTTCACCATTCATTTTGTATTTGAATGTGATGCTTCTAGGGAAGGTATAGGGGCTGTCCTAATGCAAAAGGACTCCCAATTGCTTTTGAAAGCATGAACTTAAGAAAAATGAGAGGAAATTTTCAATTTATGATAAGGAGATGTTAGCCATTATTTATGCTTTGGTTAAATTTTGTCAATACTTGATTTGTGGGAAATTTATTGTGAAAATCGATCATAATAGTCTGAAATATTTTCTCACACAAGCTGATTCGAAAATATAGGCAACAAAAATGGGTAAGTTGCAATTCTATGATTTTGACATTGAGTATGTGAAAGGAAGAAACAATGTGGTCGCTGATGCGTTGTCTAGGAAGCCTCTTTGTGTGCTATGAGTGGTATTACAACAGATTGGAAGGCTGTCCTAACAGCAAAATATGTCAAAGATACTTTAGTTACAACTGTGATGGAAGGGAGCATGAATGATGAGAGGTATGCAGTGGTGGATGGTTTGATTTTGTATAAGAACCGAATTTATTTGACCCCAAAATCCAAGCTTAAGACTCAAATCTTAAGGGCTGTTCATGATGCACCTATAGCGGGGCATCAAGGATATTTCAAGACCTACATAGAGGTAAGAGGAAGGTTCTATTGGAAGGGTCAAAAAAATGAAGTGCTTCAATATGTTAGAGAATGCATTGTGTGTCAACACAACAAGGGGAAGCATACATTTCCCGTTGGTCTTCTTCAACCTCTACCCATTCTTTAACAAAAATGGGAGAGCATATCTATGGACTTCATCACGGGGTTACCTTCAACTCAATGTAAGAATTCCATAATGGTTGTGGTGGATAGACTCACCAAATTTGTTTTTTTTTTTTGCATTACCAGCCCATTGTAATGCTCCTATGGTGGGTGATTTGTTCTTCAAAGAGGTTTTCAAGTTTCATGGACCATCCAAAAACATTGTTAGTGACAGGGACAGCAGGTTTATGAGCCTCTTTTGGCAAGAGCTCTTCCGTTTGGTTGCTATCATCATCAAACAGATGGGCAATTTGAAATTGTGAATAAATGGGTAGAGGGATGCCTTCGAAATTATGTTTCATGGTAGCAAAAGGTATGGAATAAATGGTTATACATGGCTGCGTTTTGCTACAACACCACATACCATATGTCAATAGGTATGTTTCCTTTCAAAGCACTATATGGTTTGATTTCGTCAGCACTATATAGGTATGTCTCCTTTCAAATCACTATATGGTTAGCACTTTATGGTCCAAGGATGCACAAAAATTTTAAATCAACTAAAAAAGGGCCTTCAAAAAGCTCAAAACCAGCAGAAAATGTATTCCGATAAGCAACGAAAGGAAAGGCATTTTGAGGTAAATGACATGGTTTTCCTAAGATTGTAGCAGCCCTATAGGCAATCTTCTATCAAACAAATTGGGGCAGAAAAGCTAAACCCTCAGTTTTATGGGCCTTACAAAATTGTAAAGAAGGTGGGTGAAGTTGCTTATGAGTTAGAACTACTGGAAAATAGTAAAATTCACAATGTTTTTTATGTTTCTTGCTTGAAGAAGGCACTTCGGCAGCACATTGTTCCCTCCATGGATCTACCTCCTCTTGATGAAGAGGGTAAGCTTGTTCTAATTCCGGATACTATTATGGAGGTGAGGGAGAGGAAGCTTAGAAACAAGATTATCACAGAATACTTGATTCGTTGAAAGAATTTACCTATTGAAGATGCTACTTGGGAAGGGGCAGCCATCCTTCAACATCCTAGCTTGCAATTGCTCGAGGACAAGCAATATTGAAAAGGGAGGATTGTCATGTCCCCCTTTTCAAGATGAAGACATGAAGACCCTTAGCTTAAAATTGTTTCCCAATAAACTAAGGGATGAATAAGAGAGAAGGGGAACATTTGATTCTATTTGCACTTTTCCTAAAAAGATTTTTATGTTTTTGAGTTCACTTAAAAGGGGACCTTTTTGGAACCTTGTTTATTTAAGTGACTTCTTAAAAAGATCATAAGGGAAGGGCCTTTTTAGTTTCTAAAAGTTACTCTCCCTTCCCAAACTTGGGTGCTTCAATTGGGGAGACTATATAAGCCCAAAAGATGATCATTTGGAAGGGTTTATGACTATTTTGGATAACCATTTTTTTGGAGTCTAAGCATGAAAAACTAGACTTGTACTTGGAGGACGGAAACCCTTCAAGGGAGCTGAATTAAGGACGAAAACCCGAAATTCAGACTTAGGGTAGCTTCATCTAGGAGATGCATTGAGTAGAATTGAGTTCAAAGGGTGTTTTCAACACCAAGTGGGAATTTGCAGGGAAGTGAACCATTGGAGGAGTGGAGTGTGGACTTGGGAGGGCTGTTTGAGGGCAGCGAAGTCTTTTTCTGAGGGCTGCACACACTTCTAGGGGCAGCGAACAGGTTGGGGAGATTGGCGACCCACCTTGGGGTCTTGTTGAGGGCAGTTTGATAGTGTGGACCAGCCACACTTGTTTTTCTGAATTTTTATAATATTTTCCAGCTCAAATACTTCACAAAAAATCAGGTTCTTGGCTAGTTATTTGGCAAATTTATTATTATATTTTCTGCTAATTTTTGGAGAGTTGAAAATAATATTTGGAGCTGATTTCAAGGATTATCTACAGCTGTTTTTGTAAATTCAGCTTGCTAGGGTTTTGAAATAAATCTGACAATTTATATTTTATTGATTGGATTGTTAGAATATATCCTTGTTTAATCTAATAACCCTAAAGGGGACATTACAAGGTGGCTATGCCATTCTCTAATCGAATGACTGAATGCTAACCTAGGGAAGGTTAAACAATTTGAATAAAAGCTGCCATAAGTAGACCACCAATGGGCATTGGAAAAACAGATGTTTATTTTCTCAAGGTTTTTATCTTCTGGGGTTTCGTGTTTCTGGGCTTCTGGATAGTTTTCCTTAACTAGCACTCTTATTGTAAACAGATTTCTTATTCAATGACATTTATTCATGAAAGAAGTTAATTGACCGCTCACTTTGAAGATGAATTTAGAGTATCCGGGGATCAGCTGAGAGCAGTGTTTTTTCTCTTAGGGAGGAGATACTGAGTGTTTGCTATAGTTGTGAATCCAGTTCATTCCTTGTGATGTCAGATGCTCGTCCTTTGTTTGCAAATTTCTGATATTTTGGGTTTGATTTGATCACACATTTGGCTATTATGTTGAAACACTAGCAATTTACTGCCTCGGCTTGTTTCTATTGACAAACTCTCTTTTTGAGGTTTCTTTCTGCAAAACTGTATCAAGGGTTGAAATTCTCTGTCCTGTTGAGTAAGAATGTGCATACTTATATTCTGCAATATGTATGTAAAGTAAAATGATGTTTTTTATATAGAAACAGCCTTACTACTATTTGTTAATCTGCTTGTTATTAAAATTTTGAATTACTAATCAATTCCTTGGTCTTTGTAGAACTTGATAGTGCAAATCCGAAGCTTATGACAGAGTCACGAATAATGCGTGTGGCACGTGGGTCTGGTCATGCTCTTAAAGAAGTTATGGAAATGCTAGAAGAGTTCAAACGCTTAGCCAAGATTTGGAGCAAGATGAAGGGACTCAAAATACCTAAGAAGGGTGATATGAGTGCATTGTCTAGGAATATGAATGCTCAACATATGAGCAAAGTTCTTCCTCCACAAATGCTGAAGCAAATCGGTGGCATGGGAGGCTTGCAGAACTTAATGAAGCAGATGGGTTCTAAAGACTTTGGAGGGATGTTCGGTGGAGATAAATAGGCAAAATTCAGAGTATTTGTAATGATGATTACCATTCTTTCCATCTATAGACAAGATGGATGAATCCACTGTTGCATGCTTGGTGCTATGTAATTTACCTATATCCTAATGGAAATCATAGCAACCTCAATGAGGTCCTTCTATACAGTTTTTCCAGGGAAAAGTGAGCCTGTAATGTTTCAGCATTGAATTTAGTAAGGATTTTCAATTCATTTTTTTCCCAAGTTGTATCAATGTTTCCTCTCTTATGCTTTTATAATTTGCTAGGTTGTTGGTTGTAGGGATAGACCCGTGCAATTGTTCAGTGTCACGTTTTTGGTTCCATGATATTTGGTGGTTCACTACTTGAAAACGAACCAACAAATATTACTCGATATTAATTCAGTCATTGGGGCAAGATTATCAAGATAGATGTTTTCATCTTGATCGATCATTTACACAATGTTTTATGCTTGTTTAATTTCAAGTTCTAAGATTTAGCATTTGATATCCAGTGGGTCATTTTAGACTGAGAAAATACTTGTGTAAATTTTGTGGCCTTTGGTACAAGTGAATTGGTACTGCATTGAAATATAGGTCCAGACAGATAACTGTATAACATGTCAACACAAGACATGTTAGCTTATGTGAGACTCTAGTTGATAGGTTACACATGGAGGGACTCCGATTCTTTTTTTGGATGTTCCTTTTCTGCATTCCTTTTTGAAAGTCACTAGTCAGCATGCTAGGAGAGGATTTTGTTCACCTATTGTGAGAATCTTTTGGCTGTTTCTAAGCAACCAGAACTAGTTCAAACACATAGACTGTCGCCCTAGGAGGGCCTTTCTGCTGTTGTTTCTAATCAAATTGTCAATGTTTAAGAGCTATTGGCTGGTAAAGAGGTTTCCAGTCCTCAACAGCAATCCTGTACAGGTTTTCGGGTTATTCATTTTAATAAACTGCTCACCGTTTAAAGTCTGCCAGCTTGCTTTTGTTTTAGGTGTTAACACACTGCTGCTCATGGCTGGCACCATATAAAATAAACAGGAATATGTGACTTATGTTTGTTAATTTTTTCTCCCTAAAGAATATAAATATGCACATGGTTACAAGAAATATACAAAAGTAGCAATAAGTGTGCATGCATATAGAAAGAAAAACATACAACGAAATGGTATTGTTTTAACAGTAGAATTTATTTCAATCCTAAAATAAGAAAAGGTTGCACCACTGTGTTAGTATCCTCTTTTTCAGTACTAATATCATGTAGAGGTGCTTGTGTGTCTCCTTGCCTTGTAATTATTACCAAAAAATGACAGAGAGGTATTAAAAAAAATGACTACTCATTAAAATTGGGCATTCTCCAAATAAATCCCATAAAAATATAAATATCCAATTATGAGTGTATTTTAAAAATGACAACACTTTCATAAAACTTTAAACTGTGACATCTTAATTATTGAAGTTATGCTTGTAATAAAGTTGTAGAGAGTTTCATATTTATTATATATATGCAAAATAGAAGAAGCTATGTGGAATATTCTTATTTTTGGTATCTCCTTTATCAATGCTCTCTCAAGAGCTCCCTTCTCTACTTTATATCATAACTCAATTATTTTAACATCAATGTAACTTCCCTATTCTCATAAGGCCAAGATTGAGCCACACATTATACTAAACCTAAAGAAGTTCCATACCAAATAATGGTTTTGGTCGTCTTCTATGCAAACTATAGTTGGGCGGTAGAGGCACAATAGCCATAACACCTCAACACTAGTCCATTGCTCTTTGATACTAAAATGTTGGATTGTATGGGGTGGTATATATATTTTACATTTATACACAAAAATGTAAGCCTCTAGTGGCATTTATTATTAATGGCCAACTTGACTATGTTGCGAGCACAAGTCAACTACCAAATCCATAATATCTTGACTCAATCTCAAAATAACAAACCAAATATGCATTTGCTTGCATGGACGAGCATAATATATCTACACACTACAAATAATTCTATATCATTCTATTTTCCATTAGGGGATTTAAAATTTATGGCAACTATCTACAACCACCAAAGACGAACAATGACTCAGTATGTGCTATGTAATGATTCCACATTCCTTTCTTATGTTTCAATCACTCATTACCCAAGCATTTAGGCACATGTTACTCATGATGCACCTTGTTGAAAGATATAATTGCACATCCAACTTATTGACAATAGATATATTGATAATGTCAGTACATTTTATTTTAGATTTATATATTTATTTTGTGATTGTGCATTTTTTCCAATGGTTCTTTTATAAGGCAGAAATGTATATTGAAAAGGGTAATAAGGTTTGATCACAAGGTCAACGTACCAAGATTCACTCACATTGAACAAAATGTGATAGCATAATGATATAATTCACTTTATAAGACAAATCAGAGTACAAGCAATTTACCACACTCTCTCATTGTTCTACTAACAAATGAGAGGGGGAGAGCTTTGTATTTATAAAGTTTGAAAGTTCCCATAAATGCATGTAATTGGCCTCCAAATCATCAATGCAATTGGTTACATAAGGTCCATGTTGGTGTGCAATTTAGACTTCAATGCAAGTGGTTATGTAAGTGTGAAACTTAGATTTTAGTGCAAATTGAATTGTTAAAAAACCTAGCGAAATTAGCCCAAATAAACTTAAGCGCTAAGGTGTAATTAACAATTTATACCAACAAGTTAAAGAGTTGACATTTATATAAAGGAAAGTTTGTAGAACTTATTAACTAATGGGGGTTTCCTGCCATTGACTTTCATTCTTTGTACTGAGTGCGAGAAGAAGTTAATAATATTATTAATTTCCTCTCTATATTCTTATGTGATATATTATGAATGTTAAATTTGGATTATATGAAGATTTGTTGGCTTTATTTTGTGGTTTTTGTTACTGTAAGTTTTGGTTCACAAATATATTTTTATAAATATAAACTTTAATGATGATAGTTGGAGCGCAACAAACAAAAAATCCAAAATTTTAACATAGGATTAAAGCTTGTGGCACTGAGAAATATAAGAATTGTGGGAATTTTTTTTTTTTTTTGCTTTGTTGTTTGAATTTTTTCGTAGACAAGTTATGAAATGATTGAGGGTCCTTTTGTGGGTGCACAAATTGAAGACTACCACCAAGTTTTCAGATTTAATTCAAACAATTGATTATGCAACCAATGACTTGATCTAATGAGTTTAAAGTTGATTATGCAATCAATGAGTTGAGCTAATGAGTATGAAGTTGATTATGCAACTAGTGAATTGAGCTATTGATTTTAGAAGTTGTTTGTTTGGGTTGCACCAATGATTTAGAAGAAATTGTATGATTTGTGATGGATGACACAACCTTGTGAGTTGTGAGAACCTGTGGTGCATATTTGGAAAGTTGTTGAAATGTTGTTCAGAGACCTTCACACATCGGAACATTTTTTAGCAGTTCTTGAGGGGCTTGGTTAGGTTGGCCAAACTATAAGTTGTGGTCTCTATCATATGGAAGAGGGGGAAGACTTATTAGAAGTTATATATGTGTCAAATTCTCATTTTTTAGACCCAAGTTTTATTTAAATAAATGCATGTAGTATTAAGTTGTACTAAGTAAACTTAGTGGATGATTGTTATATTGTCAATCTTTTGAGACATTCAATATGAATGTAGGGTTAAAAACATTAAATGTTCTTTAGATCCGTTATTACATTTTGATGTTTTATCCTCTTAGTGGTTTTATTATACTCGACAATTTATTTATTGTGATAGTACTTGTGATGTTTTCTATCATTGGATGAAGTATTGTACTTTTATTTCACTCAATTGTACTTATAACTAGCAACATTTTATTAATATATGATTATTAGATTTTTTTTATTTTATGTTGCTAGAAAAGAGAAGCTTGGAGCTCTGCAATGGGGAGATGAAGAGTCATCCTCCATTGATGGTGTTCCAAGCTTTTTCTTGTTTGCTTACCTTGGTTGCCTTTGCTTCCTTTGTTTTCATGTCTCTTCCTATGGTGCCCATGGTTGCTTTGTTATTTTAATGTCTGTGGTTGTGTTGTTTAGTTTATTAGTTTGTGGTGTGCGTTGGTTTTATTTGGCTTGTTTTTCTTTGTGTGCCTTGTGTTTACCCACATCCCCTCCACCTAGCTTTCCGTGTTTGTGGCCTTTGAAATTAAGAGGGTTATGGTATTAATTACATATGTATATGGAAATAGTTAAAAAAGATGGACCCGAGCGTGCGACAAGTGAAGAGGATGGTGGTTTTAATGAGTCAGTTGGTCCTCCAGGGTTTGTTAAAACTTGCAATATCAAGGATAGTGTGTCACTTTCGGCTGAGGTGGGCTAAGGAGCAACTGGAGTGCCAAAGAAATTATTTAGTGAGGTTTTACGGCAAGAAGAGGCAGCAATGCACTCAGAGGATGCAAAATTCCTTGTCAGCTGCTCCATTGAAGGTGAGCATGGAGACCAAGAGTGGGACAAAGCCCAAATCGGTAAGCACCCTTGTTTTGAGAAAACCCTGACTTTGCTTCCGAATGACTCTATGGAAAAGGACCTTCAGCAGGGAGAAATCGGGTTTAAAAATATCAAAGTTTTTTTTGTATGTTTGAACAAAAACTCTCTCCCTTATAGGATTTTTTTTTGATAATTGACTCAATTTTGTGTGGGGTAATAAATTGGCTATCTACATTAGCTTTTATAGAATGGTTCAGAAAGGGTTTTTTATGATTTTAGTCAAAAAATCTAATATGCAGAGAAGGGCCATCAATAAACCCCTATGGAATGTTGGTCAATCCTTGTTTAAGGTGGTCCCATGGAACCTTAATATAGACTGCAACGACCTTATCTTCAAAATTTCACCTAGATGGGTGGATATTGAAAATGTTCATATTCAACTATGGAATTTCCTACCTCAAGCTTTGAAGCCCCTTGGGGAAGTCCTTCAAATTGAGGATACTAGAAGGTCTTTAGCTCATAGGAATGCTAGGGTTCTGATATCCTTGGAACTTCTAGATGTATTCCCCGAATCCCTTAATTTTAAAAATAAAGGGACCTCTCATATTTGTGTTGTCAAAGTGTTGGGAGGTTTAAATACCTATTTTTCTATAAAAAAGACGAGCTTCTCATAAAGAATTGTCTATTGTTGGTTAATAACATAGTAAACAAAAAGGTTAGGTGACATAGAAGGATGAATGTGTGATTGGTTCTCTTCCAACAAATGATCTAAAAGTCTTTGAAAATCCCATTTTTAACAATGAACCTCTCAAAGGTCATTCCTTCCTTGAGGAACCTTTGGGGGAAAATGCTCCAGTGACTGTTGAAGAGTTAGATAAAGACTTGCCTCAATGCTCTCCCCAATCCTATAGCTCCCTGTCACCCTCTGTTGACATGGTGACCTGCATGTTTGAATTGCACAATTGCTTGTTTGATGACTTGGAAGTTGCTTTCATTGAGCAAAGGCTTCCAATGGAATCTTTTGACTCACAACTCAAGGATTCTCCCTCAGATGGGTATGTTGTTATCTTAGTTGAACCTCATTCTATTAATATTTGTAACCTTGGTAGCATGTCGTCTACCAGCCACTTGGAAAAAGGTGATGATTCCTCTCCCATGTTGATTTCACCAGAGATTAGGAAGCTTAGTAATTTTGGCTCTAATCTTGCAACTGAGGTGGCTGCACCTTTGTCCCTCAAGGAGCCTAATGTTTCATAAAATTGGAAGCCTAAAGGAGGTGACAAAAGACTCAAGACTAACATTGCCTCTATCCCTCATGAACAGGTTCTTGTGATTGACGAAAAAAATTCTAAAGATATCCCCCTTAGTAGACCTGATTCAACTATTAAGAGGAAAGCAAAAGAAAATAAGGTACCAGAGTATTTCAAAATATTTTATAACAACGGGGGCGAATCCCAAAGTCAGTCTAAATGACCCCTCCTTCCCCCTTCTCTATTTTTGTGCAGATTTTAAGTTAGAATGTTAGGGGCTTGGAATCCCCTGATAGAAAACCCATTGTGAGGAAATTCAGACACTCCAGAGACAAGTTGGACTTCTTGTTTCTTCAAGAAGTTAAAGCTATGGGCTTCTAGTTGTCCTTGGTCCTTAATTTTATTTGGAGTAATGTAGCTCAGTTTTCTACCAATCATCAAAGAGGTAAAGGAGGAGCCTCCATATTGGTTAACCTTGAGTGGAGAGAGTTCATTATTAGCCATGACTCTTCTACCTGTAATATAACTCTCTGGGTTTTACTAGAAAAAACAAAATCAATGCTTCAGTCTGTGTAATATCTATGCTCCTAATGATTATAAAGAGAGATCTAAGCTGTGGAACTGGCTTGCAACCAACCTCAAAAATGTCCCCTAGGTCTTTGGAGGTGACTTTAACATGGTTGAGGAAAAAGAAGATAAAATCAGAGGTGACCCTCAGTCTTGGAAAGACAATGAGCTTTTTTTTGGTCCAAATTCAAGAGAACACATAGACTTTTTGATCCATTACAGAAAGATAAAAATCAAAGCAAAGGTATTTCGTATACTTGGTGCAACAATCAGTTTAATAAGAAACAACTTTATTCCAAACTTGACAGATTTTACATGAGCATTGATTCCTTTCAAGTGACCCCAAATAGTGCTGGAAAAGTGGTTAATGTTTTGTCCTTCAACATCTCTGACCACCATCCCAGTGAGATTGGAGTCTCTCTGAGTACTGATGTTGATAAAAGTTCTACTTCTTTCAAAGGGCTCTATAAGTTTAATATTTCTCACCTGAATGATCATGTTTGCATGGATGGTATTCAGGCTTCTTGGAATTTAGGGAGGATCCCATGCAACTCTAGTTCTAGTATTGTACAGTGGAACTCTAGTATGAAATTGTCTAAGAATTTTTCAAGAATTTATAGTCAGTTTAAGGCTAAACAACGTAGGAAAGTAGCTAGGATCATCCAAGGAAAACTAATTCAGGCTGAAAGTTCACTACAACTTGACCCTTCTAATGGTAGACTTGTGGATGATCTTAATTCTCTAAAGCATCAAATCAGACAATCTCAATGTTACCTTGCCAGAGGAACACAAATTCGTCCCTGTCTAACTTGGCTTAAACTTGGTGACAAGGGATCTAAATTTTTCTTCCATTTCTTGAAAACCAAAAACCAAAGGAGCAAAATCTCTTGCATTGAGTTCCAAGGTAACCTTTCTCATGACTGTAATATAATCAAAGAAGCATTCTTTGACTTTTATTCCAACCCATTCTTGTCTGATGGATTCAATGCTCTTACTGAGTAGAACAAGGCTCTTTGTGTTCTTTGTATCCCAAAGAAGATTTCACGAGTGCAAGCCAACTCCCTGGATAAGGCTATCATGCTAGATGAAATTAAAGAGACCATTTACTCGCTTATGAATGATAAAGGTCTGGGTATTGATGGTTTCCCTGCCAAAATCTTCAAAGCTAATAAGGAATGGATGGCCAAGGATTGTCTTGAAGTTTACAATGAATCTATTTCTATAGGTTCCTTGGGCCTTGAAATTAATAGAGGTGTTATTAAGCTCATCCTTAAGGAAGGGGACCTCCACCTAGTCAATAACTAGAGACCCATTACCCTCCTAAATGTCTCCTATAAAATCTTGGTGAAAATACTGGCCAAAAGGCTCTCTTCACTTCTTCCCTCTATTGTTTCTAAAACCCAGACTGGTTTTGTTGAAGGAAGGTACACTCTTGACAATATTATAACTAGTTCGGAAGGCATGTATTGGGCTCGTGATTCTAAATAAGATTTGGGCATGATTCTGCTCGATTTTGAAAAAGCCTATGACATAATTGAATGGCCCTTCATTGAAAGGATTCTGAGAGCCTTTGGATTTCAAGAAAAAAATTGTAGAATGGTCAATCTTCTATTCAAATATGCCTCTGTTGTTGTTGAAGTGAATGGGGAGTTAACTGAGTCACTTTCTCTTCAACGGTCCATCAGACAAGGTTTCCTGAAGCCCCTTCTTTTTTTGTATTGGCAGTTGAAGCCCTCTATTATCTACTAAGAAGCTCATATGTGGGTCCTTTGGTCAAGGGAATTTCACTGCCCAATGAAGATTAATTGATTGATGTTTTATTTGCAGATGATACTACCCTTTTTGTCAAACTTGAGAAAGACAATTTAACCCAGGTTGCCTTAAGGCTTGATATCTATTGTTCTGCTTTTGTATCTAAAGTTGTTATGCATAAATATTATATGCTAGGTTGGTAGGACACTTCTCCCAATTGGCTTGCACCTTTTGGCTAGGAATGGAAAGGTCATGATTAGTTGGTTAGATATTTGGGTATTCCTTTTGATCTTACCCCTTTTTTCAAGCTCATGTGGGAGTGGATCTTTGTTAAAATCAACAAGAAGATAGAAAAATGGCAGGGCCACCTGCTATCCCTACCTGGTAGGATCCAAGTCTGTCAAAAAGTTCTTGCTTCGTACAACATATATTATGCTTCTTGTTGGATTTTTAGTAAAACTCATATCAATCTTCTACACAAAATTATAAGAGATTTTCTGTGGTCTAATGGCAAATGTGGGATAAAAAGACATGCTATTTTTTGGCAATTTTGCTACAAGCTTAAACATATTGGGGGCCTTCGCCTGAAAGATTTAAGGATTCAATGCATTACCCTTGTTGTCAAATGGATAATTAGAGCATTCAAAGGTGAAGAGCCCTAGAAAGTCCTAGCTAGAAATAATATCTTGCAAGGTCTTCCTAGAGGAAAACCAAATTGGAAAGGGTACAATATTGTGGATCTTCTTCTAGGTCCCTTATTTGGCAAAGTAGTCAGTTCTCCATTATTTGCTTCTATATGGTCTGCCTGGAAATCTGTCAAACCTTTTATCACTACTAAACATATTTTCAGCTGGTTTGGAACATGATACCAGGGTTATAGATCCATTTGGTGGAATCTTTGTATCAACATGTAGCCTCTTGCACTCACTGGGGGTTATTCTGCCTTTGAGTGGTTAACTAAAGGTTTGAGGAATTTTAAAGATCTACTCTCCTACAAAAACACTGGAAGAGAATAACAATGTATCTTTTATGGATGAGAAGGATGAATTTTGAGAAAGTGTTAAATAGTTGAAGGGTCTTTCTCTTTTTGAATTCTCCACCTATATGCTATACAATAAAATCTCTTTTTCCAATGTCTCTTATCTTAACCTTAATTGTATTTGGAATGTTTGTGATCCCCTTCATTATTGGTCCTTTAGGTTTGATTTTATATGGGCATCCTATATTGAACCCCAAAAGTCCTATTTTGGATGGCTATTGATTTATAATAAATTGGTGGTTGTTGGTACTGTTTTGATTAGGAGTGGATTTGGTCAGCCCTATTGCTCATTTTGTAGTGATTTTGAAACTATTGAACATCTTTTTTTCTCTTGTCCTTATGCTTTTAAAATATGAAAATGTTGCCTTAAAGGTTGGGCTATTGTTTCTGATTGTGAAATTGGATGGCTGAATATTGATTTTGGTTATGTTTGTTCTAAAAATAAAGTCCACCCTTTTTTCCATAAGTTTTGGCTTGTTTTCTCAACTGAAATTCTATGGTTTTAATGAAATCAAAAGAATTTAGAGGTTTTTCAATCAAAGGCTAGGGTGTTTACTTACTTCACTATTGAAGTTATCATTTGCATTATTTCTCTGCATATCTTTCTCTAGTTGAAGGTGCCACAAGTGCAATTGGAGCAGTTATTGAGGACAAGGATGCTTAAGATTACATCTGAGTTCCTGATTGATTCAGGTGGATATCCTAAACTGAGTCTTCGTCTAGACTGAAGGATCTGCCATGGATCGATTGTTGAGGTAAAGATATTTGAACATGAATGGGAGTGCATCAAATTTTTTTATTTTGATTAGGTAGATGACCCAGTCCATGAATGGGTTAATCCATTGGAATTAGACAAGAATGGTGTGGATAGTTGGCTTGCTGCCAACAATGATATGACTCAAGATGTGCAAAATGTTGATGTGGACAATAGTGTTAATGTCATCAATGAAGTTGAGTAAATAATTACTCCTCTGGACCTTGAAATTAATCTATTTTTTGATGAAAAGGATCCTATTTGACCTCTTCCCCCCTTCTCTCCCCTCCCTGGTACAAAGCATTGAGGACCAAAGTGAAATCTGGAAAATGATTGTAGATAATGTAAATGTCTTTGCTAGAAAATTGGAAAAACTCATTGAAAGGGGTGGTGCTACAGAAGTGGATGAGGTGTTGGAGTATGTCAAATCTAATAGAATGAATTCCTCGCTAAAGAAGGTTGACCGCTTCATTTCGTCATCGATCTCTAGCTTGGATCAGATGGGACCTAGTTCAAAGCTGAGCAGTGCAGTGAGACTTGTTCTTATGGATTATGATCTTGATGAGGATATGGATATGGATTTCACTGTGTCTTGGAGGGCACTTGATGATGAGATAATGTAACTATGGGAATTTGGAGCCACCTCTGCTCTGGGTGGTGGGCTAGGTGTGTTTTGATTCTTTTTTGTTTTGTTGGACCCCCTATTTGGGGCCATATTTTTTATATTGTAATATCAAATGTTAACACTTTGACTATTGGGAGATCCCTCTGGGTTTATACTATTTGTTTTTTGATACTCTACTAGTTGTTTTGCATCACCGATGCATATACTTTGTACTCGATATTTCAATTAAAAAAAAATGATTATTGTTATTTTTTGAAAACAAATACTACTAAAGTTTTATTGGTTATTTTGCAGGGAATGGATTGTCCATCAAAAGCTAGCCTTCACTATGGAAAAAACAAAGCAGAAAAGGTAAAACATAAATAGATAATGAGAGAGAAGCTTAAATCATTAGTAAACCCTAGATGTCACTTCTTGTATGCAAAAATTGTGTCATTTAGTGATTGTGCTTCTATGTGATATTTCATTCACAATAAGCAAGTTTGTCAATTAAACGATTTGGTCAAATGTTGGTGCCACTTGTAGTACCAAGTCCAAGGATTACAATGTGCTAAAGTTGATATCACAATATGTTATAATGTGAGAACTTAGTTTGAGTAAATTTGTTTTGCACATCACAACCCTGAGCATTGAGCTAACACCTATGTATCTTCAACATAGACGAAGGTGGTAAAGGTAAGAAGGACCTTGTGTTTTATTCTAAAGGAAAGAAATGAAAATTAAGCTATCCAAAATAGCATAGCTTATATAAAACGCCTTTGAAACCACCACCTAAGACCTTATATTGGTGGGTAGTTGGGTTTCATATTAAAAAAAAAGAAATTAAAAAAATTGAGGGGAGGGTAGGATGGAAACCTTAAACCTAACCCCTAACTCCACTTGGATTATTTAAACACCAAAAAATAAGTTAACGAGTTAATGTATCCCTGCAACAGTTGAGGAGACGGTTAAGAAGTTGAGGAAAAACTGTGAGAATCATACAATCATGGTTGTTTTTCTAGTTTTATAGTTATTTATACTCTCTCTCTATGTGTGTGTGTGTGTGTGTGTGTGTGTGTGTGTGTGTGTGTGTGTAAATAATACACACACATGTATGTATGTATGTACACACACACACACACACACACACACATGTGTATGTATGTGTATATATGTATGCACACACACATATATTGAAAATTAGAAAATTAGAAAAACAACCATGATTGCATGATTCTCGCAGTTCTTCCTCAACTTCTTAATCGTCTCCTCGATTGTTGTAGGGGTACATTAACCCTTTGAATTATTTTTTGGTGTTTAACTAATACAAGTGCGATTAGGGTAGGTTGGGGTTTCCATCCTTCCCTCGCTTCCCTTGTTTTTTAATTTCTTTTATTTTTATATGAAACCCAACTACCCACCAATATAATGTCTTAGTTGGTGCCTTCAAAGCCTTTTTATATAAGATAAATACAATACTAGGTTTTTGGGGGCACATAAAGACAAATTAGATTGAAAAGGAAAGAGAAAAAGAAGCATTTGAGTGCAAGAGAAGAGAGCTTGTTGGGCAAGAAGGGTACTTTGATCAAGGGTCAACTAATAATGCAACCAACAAGTAAGTATTTCAATTTCAATTACTAAGCAATGGAACTTTTGGAAACAAAGTTATAATCGATTAGAAATTTGAATATGAATTAAATCATCACTTGAATGTTTTTGTTTTCATTTGAAATGATATTTTAGTGTTTTGAAATACAACTTAGTTGGCCATAGGTAAATCCCAAGTCTGCCTTAGATGGCATAAGCATTTGAAAACCTCAAGGTTAGCACATTGACCAACATGCAAATGCTTTAATGATTTCTTAACAAGAAAGTCCAAGTCTTTTATTTTGGCATAGATATAAGATTGTATCTATTTTCTTTAACATGCATGTTGAACTGACCTTGAGTGGTAATATCATGCTTAAACCTAAGAACAACTTAATCATTTCTCGTAAAGAGAAGGGCATATAAATTTGGCTAAGTAGAAGCAATACTTGTAAACATTAAAAGATAAAAATAAAAAATTTAGGATAGACCCTAGTTATTAAGCTAAGAAGAGTTAAACTATAAACTAATATTAAAAGCCATCAACACTGTGATTATTTGGAATAAGAAAATTAGAGTTGTCTCTCACTGAAACTTAAATCGAGTAAGAAATGAGTGTAGAATTATTTATGACCTATAGCTCATTCATAAAATATTGGACAAAGGATTTGTATATAACTAAGTTGTAAACACGCAGATTCAAATGTAAAAAACTTGCATTGTTGTTTTAAGATAAAAGCCTCAATGGCAAAGTTGGTAAACCAGGGTTATTTTTGGAAAGGTCAACCCTATGGATAAGTATGTATTCAAGGTTGTAAATAGACCATTATGTTACTCCCAGAATGTATGCATAACCTATAGTGTCAAAGTAAATAAGCTCAATCAGGGCTAGATTACATGATACAAGTGAAGATGGCCTAGAGGGTACGCTATATAAGTATTGGAGTTCACATATAATGAACAAACCCTAAAAATATTATATGAGATTGTAAAAAACTATTCTTTAAACACAAAGGTCTAGATTAGCATGGACTATAAGTCCACTAGGCATGACATGAACTCAATTTATTTAAGCACAAAAATAAAGACATTTAGTCAAGGGTAGCAAGTAAGCAAGGTTGTATATACCCTATAATAAATCTTAATATTGTAAGCCAATTTAATGTTGAATATAACCTGTAATAAAATTTTCAAGTCCTAAATCAATAAAGAATAGAGGGGATGTGAATAGTAACTATGGTGCCAAGGTAAAATATTAGTCAACAATTTAAAGAAAAAGGAGTTAATATTTGATTATAGTCTTAATGATTTCAAATTAAGAATAATTGCATGCATGTAGGGTCTAGTGAAGACCTATATTCCTTAGGTTCTCTACCATTCTCTATAAACCTTAAAATAAAAAAAGTATTTGACCCACAACTACGCTAATGGTTGAGGTCAGTAGGGCCAAAATCTAACCCATGTATGGTTAGGCTTATCATTGTCAATTCAAGTTAGTGATGTCTGATAAAATACTGCAGGGGAATATAAATCTTGAAGGATTTGTTTGCAAACCCTGATTTGTGATCATAATTAAATATTTTATTCATAAAATTTATTTTACATCTAGAGTATCTTTTTAATTCTTATGGCTTACCAATTGTGACATCAGTCGATGAAATGGATTTGTATGAATATATTAAAATATGTTTTAGGCTTACTTATATAGACTTATAACTGCATTGTAGTATGTTCAATTTGTGAAGGTTGAGAAGGAATCTAGGCAAAACAATTAAGTGTGATATCTTACTCAATTGTAAATATGTAATGTCCCCTTGGCAAAACTAGGAATAATTCAAATACTAAAATAACACATGCAACATTTAATATTGAAAACCCAATTGCATTCTTTATTTCAATCAACTAATTACACATATAATAATACTGATGACAATGTCAATTGAATAATAGTTGCAAACAACAAACCCTTACTTGAGAGATGAGTTCCAAATGCTGAAGTACAACAACAATATAAACAAACAATAAATACCCACAATCAAATATTCATTGCACAACAACTTTAATGTGTCCTAAATAGGCTAATAATGAGCTATGTTTGATTTGTTAGGTGGAATGTCTACTGAGAGATGGTCCATAGACACCTCCAAGGATGGAAAATACCAAAACTATGCACAATTGTTCCCCAATGGTCAACATTGAGAAATATATGTGGAACAGTTGCTTTAAAGAGTCAACATAGTTGCATAGAGAGGTTACATCAATCCCAGCTATCATCAATCAACATTGGAAATTGTATGACAACAAGTGAATAGAAAGGACAAAATGGTGATGTGGGGTGTGTTTCCAACCTCCAAGTCCAATTGATATTTATGAGGGTACGGCAATCCAACAATAAAAACAATAAACTCTGGTAAAGTTTTATATAATACCTCATAAATTTTGAAACTAATAATAATTCATAACCAACCTAAAATTGGTACTTAATCCTGATCTATTAGCACAATTTTAATCCCTAGATGGATTCACCATAAAAGAAAGGAGGATTTTCGTCTTCAGATCCTATACACCTAGAGGTTTTCGTCCTCAGATGGAGAAGTCGAAACAAAAGCTCAAGCTCTGGAATAAGTTTTTGATTTCAATAATGAATGCATAATAAATATGACTCTTTTGAGCCCAACTCCTTTTATAACTTTCCATTTCCAATTTACCCTAAAAGTATTTATAAAATACTTTTAAATAAATATTACTTTTTGGCCCACTTCATGAATATTACCTTTTTGGCCCACTTAATAAATATTACTTTTAGCCCACATGATAATAATAATAATAATAAATAAGTGTCCCTTTTCCATGTTATGAATAAAATAGATTAGAATGACTTAAAATATTATTATTAATTAATTACATAATTAAATATATTGAAAATGGGACATGACAATCTGCCCTTCTCAAAATTGTTTATCCTCAAGTAATTGCAAGCTCAACTACTCTGACTCTCCTCTCAACTGACCATCTCTTTAATACTTGGATCTTAATTCATCCTTAGGAACTTGCAAGTCCTAATGACCCCTTATGATGTTTCACCCTCAATACTTGCATCAGGTGCTTTTTGTTTGTAACTCTTGGTTACCTCAATGAATCTAAAACTATACTGTGAATCAGAGTTCATGAAGTAAATTTGATTGCCAAATTCATGTTGTAAATCAAAATTCCATTTTTCTTGAGAGTTAGACAACCTCCTTTGTTTATCATGTTCCTTTTGTAATGAAAGTGCTTAATGAAGATTCAAATTCACCTGCAAATTGTTTGTTTCCTACACCTAATACCTAGAACAATAATTCATTTACCCACTAAAATAAGTCTAACTTTTGTGATTTGTCTTTTGTGCATCTTTGGGCGGCTAACATGTTTGGACTCTAAATCCAAACTTATGAGGTGTTGGGTTCATTCACCTAGCTACGATCATGAGGACAAATAATTAAACACCATATTATACTTATTCGGAAAATTGTGCATATTGAAATGGTGTTTATCTAACTTACCATATAATGAGAAGGTATAAATGTCTTCTAAAGCCAAACATCTGATTGCCCTTGTCCTTTATGAAATGAACTCTCCATCCTCTTAGTTGTGATAACTGTAGGGAATCCATTTGCAATACCTTGGAGCACTACCTCTTTTCCTTTTGATTTAAATTTCAGCTCCATAGTATGATAATTTTGTGTGAGTTAGCCAATGGAATGTAACCACTACAACCCTAAAACCATATTTGTTTTTCCTATTCCTACAACATAGAAGTCATCACGCACCATATGTCTACCAAGTGTAATCTCCAACTTCTAAATTCTCTTGGTGCAAGGAATAGTAGAACCATAAGCTACAATGACATTTAATCCATCAAAGTCCTATGTTTTCAAACCTCTTCTAGCTTCCGGTCCCTCATCTATGAAGTTGTGGGTTGCCTCAATATCAATTAACACTATGAATATATGACCATGTAAAACTACATAAACTTTGAAAGGGTGATATCTAGGTGCACCAGAAAGTGTGGCAAGGGTGCCTCCTAAAGTATTTCTTTCTTGCCTTCTTTCAGGTTCTAGTTCTTTCACTTTAATTTCTAGTTCAGGTTCCTCTAGGTTTGACTCATCATCTGATATCACCTCTATGTAACTTACCCAACCTAGCTTAATACATTTATGACCAAGTTCCATGAATCCTTACAAGAAAAGCATAATTTATTTCTTCTGAGCTCATTTTTAGTTTCTACATATTTACCTTATCTTAGTGGCAACTCTTTATGCTAAGAAACTCATTACTAAAATGGTTTCTTTTGCTGCCCAAAGCCGATGTCTATTGTTGCCCAATAGGCGACGTCTCTTTCTACCCAGCAGGGGGTGTCTTGAAAAGAACTTGTTCTTGGGTGTTGAATTTTCCAAGTTTAAATCCCTCCTAATAGCTTCTTGTAAAGATAGATGGTCGAAGGCTTTTATGAAACCCTTGAGTTTTTTAATTAATCCTCCTACAAATAGAATGATAAGTCTCTTTTTGTCACATCAAGAACCATAACTGATAATCTTTAGAATTATGCAATATAGTTGTCCATAATTCCATACTACTTAAGCTGAGTTAATTCCCTGAAGTGGATCTCAGGATGTTTTCTATCAAATTCCTTTGTCAGTCTCTACCTGAATTCTTCTAATGTGGAAATAGATCCATGCCCTTGGGTGATTATACTATGATACCACCACTCATGTGCCACTCCTTCCAAGTGGAGGGTAACAAATTTGATTACCTCTTCTTCATACATCAGTTTCAATGAGAGATAGCTATTTGAATTCGATAACCAAGACTTGGCAAAACATTGATTGGATCCATCATAAGTTGGAATGGTAATCTTACCCAAACACTATTAGATATCTCTACGATGTTGATCCAAGCTCTGATCCTACCTATTTCTTTTTCCTCTCCTAGAATTGTTATTCATTCTTAAATCATAAAACTCTCCAAAATTCAATGCATCCTATATTGCATAGTTGAGTTCTGCATATTCCTCATGATATGCTACTACGTCATTACCTCTGCGAGGTTATTGAAGCTATACATCTTCTAATAGTTCGTCTTCTCTTTGCAAAAATTTTGCTTTGAAATTTTTGGAAGGAGTGTGGATTGAGAGCCCGTTCAGTGGCTGAGGAGGTTCCTTCTCCTTGATTTTCTTTATTTGGGTTAATACCATGTATAGCTCGGACTAGCTTTGACATGGATTCTTTCAAAGTCTTTTAGATTGTCTTTTCCAAATACTTTTGACCTTCATTGATTGTTTCATGTAAATAACTGATTTTAACTGAAGAAATTATTTTTTCTCTATCACCCATGTCTTATTCTATCTCAGGTGGTTGAACTTTTCTTCTTTCTCTTTGATAGTATCTTAATTCTCTTTCACTAATACCACTGTCATGCATGTGATATTAGCATATGATTACATATAGATGTTAAATTTTCCAACACACTAGCAAGAACAAGGCTTTGATGCCTTTCTAATTTCCTCTTTTTAAGTAAATTTATGATTTATGAAATTTATTGTGATACCCTTTCCATAACTGGATATAATTCAAATACTAAAATGACACATGCAATATTTAATATTGAAAACCCAATTGCATTCTTTATTTCAATCAATTGATTACACATAATAATATTGAAGACAATGTCAATTGAATAATAATTGTAAACAACAAACTCTTACTTGAGAGATGAGCTCCAAATGCTAATGTACAACAACAATATGTCCAAACAATAAATACCTATAATCAAATATTCACTTCATGGTGGCCCCAATAGGTCCTCAATAGGATAATAACTAGCTATGTTAGATTTAGGTGGAATCCCACTTGGGAGAGGGTCCAAAGCCACTTCCAAGGATGGCAAATACCAAAAACTACGCACAATTGTTCCCTAATGGTTAGCTTTGAGAAATATTTGTGGGATGGTTGCTATAAATAATCAACACAACTATGGAGAGAGGTTCTAGTATTCCCAAATATCACCAATCAAATTTGAAAATTGTATGACAAGTGAATAGAAATGACAAAAGAGAGTTGTGGGGTGTGTCGCTAGCGTCCAAGTCCAATTGATATTTTTGATGGTACGACATCCGAATAGTAGTAACGATAAACCCATATAAATTCCTATGCAATCCCTTATAAATTTTTAAACTGATAATAATCCACAATCAATCTGAAATTGGTACTTAATCTAGATCTTCTAGCATAATTTTAATCCTTAGATGGAATCACCATGAAGGAAAGGAGAATTTTTGGTCTCAAATCCTATACACCTAAAGGGTTTTCGTTTTCATAATGGAAGTTGAACCAAAAACTCAAGCTATGGAATAGGGTTTTGATTTCAATAATGAATAAATAATGACTCTTTTAAGCTAAGTTCATCTTTTTAAAAATTTCCTTTTTCTAATTTATCCTAAAAATGTTTAAAAAATATTTTTAAATAAATATTATTTTTTAACCTACTTCATAAATATTTTTTTTTGGTCTACTTATTGAATATTACTTTTGATCCACATGATAATAATAAAAAATAAGTGTATATTTTTCATGTTATAAAATAAAGTAACTTAAAACGATTTAAAATATTATTAATTATTTTCATAATTAAATATTTCAAAAAGGAAACATGACAAGATAGTTCCAACATCTATTGCATATGTTATTTGAAAAGTAGTACTAAGAATTTTTTGAACAAACTATTTTGCAATTACACTTTGTGTACACAATTGCACTATATGAGTTATGTTTAGTAATCGGTAGTAAAAGATATTTCACATGCAAGTTATTCTTAACCATGCATATAATACAATGCCAAGATAAAAGGCATTATCAACATCAGTTTATGAGTGGCAAATACTAGAACCCAAAATGTTTGGTTATGAGACTTGCACTTATTTTATAAAGTGGCAATCATGGTTATTGTTGATGCAGTGGATTGCACCCTCGACAGGAGGCTGAGCTCTTGCCTTCCACATGCAACAATGGAAACTCCCCTCTTGCCTGTGGGCCTGGCAAAACTAGGGGGAGAGTCTCTAGATAAGGGCTAGCTCCCTTTGATGTATCTTTTAGGTCTTGGATTTCCTACTGCTAACAAATAAATGAAAAAAGCGGGGGGGGGGGGGGGGGGGGGGGGGGGGGTTGAAAAGGGAGAAGGATGCTGAAAATAGAACCTAAACCTAAACTAAAAGGTGATACACCAAAAAAGTTGATCCACTCAGCCCGAACATACACTCTTCACCAAGAACCAGCTCCCATACACTTCATTTGACACAAGAAATCCTTTTGCATAAGTGAGCTAGGGGTCCATGGATATACAGGGAGGAAGAACTACCAGAGGCATCCTCAGACGCACTATGGCAGTCTATTTGCAGGCACCTACACTCCTCTAGGGACACTTCTGGCTAACCTGCAAAAGGAAAACTCACAATGCACTAGACATGCTGAAATCATTGTGCAAAAGCATAAAGGAAAATGACTTAACACAAAATAAAGGCATAGACATATACGAAATTTCAAACTCAGAATGGAGGTAAAAATGCTATGTCTCGATTCAAGTTAAAATTTGGTAGAGTTCTACCTTAAAAATTGAGAGATTTTTGGGCAGAGCTTTGCCTTATGGGCTAAGAGGATCCGTCTCAAAATGAGAAGTTTATAATATATAGAAAGAGAAGAAGTAAAGGCGCCCCTTTGGAAAGCCTTTTGGTGCCCTTTGACAAGCTGGCCCATGTGCATTGAGAGCCTCAAGAAGAGGAAGTCGCTTGATAGATAATGTTGTGTCAACTCCTGCTTTGACTTTGGCGTTTAAAAATTAATGTGAAAGCATGGGCCGTGCCTCTTTTCTACAAACAGACTGCTTCCTTTAGATATTCACGCGGTTTGTCTGCTCATAAATGTAAAGTGGAGAAAACAAGTTGTGTCGCTTACTGTTTGCGCCATTTGATGACCACTTGGAAAGCACTGTTCCAACTGCAGAAGTAAATCCTTGAGTCGACTCCTCTCTTTGCCACCTAGACTATTTGTCTATTTCTGCACTTTGTCTCTTCTTGGTTTTGTCTTCTTTGTGTCCTTCAGCGCTCAGGGCTATCTTCTTGGCGGGTCACTGAGTTCACTCGCGGCTTATCCTTAAGATTTTTCAAAATCAACGGCTATTTCACCGCCTTAAATTTGATGCCTACGCACCCGTCACTGGGCATTTGAACTTCCAATAGCTAGTTTGTCGTGCTTGATTTTGACGTCTTCGGGCCCGTCACCCCTTGGAATTTCTTCGGCCTTTTCCCTGGTCGGGCTTTTGTTTCAGCCATTTCTCCCACAGACAAAATGTCCGCAAGAACTATCTTGATCACTTTTGGCCTTTAGAATTCTCTTTGGTTGGGCTTTTGTCTCGGCCATTCTTCTTGTGGACAAAATGTCTGCAAGAATTGTCTTGCTCGCTTCCTTTGGAGTATTTTCTCGGGCTTTTTTCCTGTGGCCTCTCCCGAATTTCTTCGGACTTTTTGTCTGAAGGAAATCCTTCAGAGGAAAGTCTGAAAGAAATCATTTTATGCCTTTGCCTTGGTCTTTTAATTTGGTGGGATTTTCATCTGAAGAATTTCTTCAGACAAAATGTCTGAAGGAATTCCTTTGTACATTTTGTCCGAAGAAATTCTCGTCCTTTGCCTTGTAAATTTTTTGAAGAAAACTTAACTTTTCGACTTTTTCCCTGACCCCTTTTCAAATGTTCCCTACCCTCTGCAAGGGCACTTGAGTTTAGAACTACCCTCCGCAAGGGCACTTGAAATGGTCCATTTTGCACCTAAGTGTTGGGAACTTGTCTCTTTCATGCAGAGTTCGTAGAAACGCCTGCAGAGTCCGTAGAAATTCCGTAGAAACACCTGCAGAGTCTGTAGAAACTTTTTGGAGAGTCTATAGAAACTTTCTGGCGAGTCCGTAGAAATTTCCAAGACTTGTGCAAAATCAAAAATGAACTGGCTCAAAATAGTAGGGAGAAAAGGGGGGACCAATTTTGGCCTGCAAGACCAAAATGGTCAACAACTTGGCGACTCCTAGGGGAAGCATGCCTGCTATGCTTAGAAACTAGTTGCCTTAAAATCCATTGCGCATGAAGTCAGAATGAAACTTTGAAGAAAGGTTAACAATAGCCTTGAGAGATCCCAGAATCAATCATGAGCTTTTACCCCAGACACAAGCGAAAACACACACAAGGCTAAAAACACTACTTGTGCAAACAACACTCAGTGAAAATAGGAAAGAAAACTAAAAGCAAACTACTATGTACAGCTAACCAGGTATATTTACCTCCCTCCTGGATCAAAGGGAAAATTTCTTAAGTCCCCTTCTTGGCAAGAAAACTTATGGTGCCAGACAAGTGGCTGAATGGAATGGAGACTTGGTGACCTGCTCCTCTTGCTTACCACCTTGATTGGCTTGCATCCGAGTGGATCAGAGTCAAACATGCTTCCAACATATATGTACTCTTCTTGTTCTTGGAAGCTTGTTGAAAACTAGTCCTTCATGCTAGTGCGTCTCACCAAGAAATCGATGGCTATTGGCTCATCACCATAAGCCCTTTGATATGCACAGTCCCTTTGCAATGTATCATGGTTTGACCCGTTCCCTTCTACTTCATTGAGGATCCTGTCAAACTCATCTTCTACTCCCTCATGGCCTTCTTGAAGAAGGGTGACTATTGTGATGTCTGAAATGGAGTCACAGTCTGATTGCTCATCCCACAGAACATCACCTTCTTGTTCAAGGCTCTCTTCTTCAAAGCTGTCCTCAAGATGGACAAGCCTCTCCTTTTCCTGCTCAAGGATCATATTCCCTAGTTGTTCAAAGACATCCATCTGATCCTCCTCCAACTCAGGCTCCATGGCATGGTCATCCCCCTCATCGAGGCAACAAGGAAGTTCATCAAACAAAGGATGAGAGAGCTCACCATGCTTACGTTCCTCCTCATATTGCTGGAACATTTGCATGTATGCATGACCTGCGTCTTCTCCATTGCTGATGATGTCTTCAAAAGGAGCCTCCATGATGATTTTGTCTTCTTTGACATCCATGATAGCCTCTTGGGAAATTGCAAATTGGATCTTCTCTTCCTCACTTGCCTCCTGCAAAATAGGTTCCTTCTTGAGAAGGGATGAAGTGGAAGGCTAACGATTAAAACCATGTGGAAGAGGAGGCAGTCTTTGAGCTAGAATTGAATGATTCTTCTCTTTCCATTTGGCTAGCACTTCACCTATATCAGATGTGGTCTGATATCTCTCTTGGAGGTGTGTAGATGGGGTGTGTTCAGACATGGAATCTATTGTTTGGTCTGAATCGTCCATCACACATTGGCTGAGGAATCTCACTCTGGACTCCAACTTTGCAATTCTCCTGGCTAGATCTTCTTGGAAGAGCCTTTCTTGGAGGTCAGAATAATCATCACGATGAGTAGGAGCAGCTTCATCTTCTTCAAAGTTTTGAACAGGACCTTTCTCCTTCTCCTTCCTGCCCCATGATTCTACTATTTGCTTCCAGCTCATGACCTTGGGATTGAAACTTTTCCCTTGGGAAGAACCAATAACTTTGTCTTCTTCAAGGTCCCAAGCTGGTTCATGATTTTCCTTCTTCCAACTTTGAATTTGAAGATCACGTTGAAAGACTTGAGGAGGTTGGGGAAGATTTGGGAGGGTCTACTCATGTACAAGAAGAGCTGCCTGAAGAGAGGCATGCTGGACAGCTAGGCGCACGGGATTAAGAGCAGGATCGATTGATGCATTGGATGAGCTAGAATGAGCAAGTGCTATCTGATAAAAAGGATTTGGTGCACAAGAGGGGGCTTTCTTTAGAATAGGAGGGGGCACGCAAGGCTGACTACCTTGCATGAATGGATTTTTTCATTTTGCTACCTCCTCCTCCATGGATTGCAAGGCCTGAGCTTGCCTAAAAAACACTCCTCTTTATACATCAGCTCCTGCTGATATCTATACTGCTCATCTAGTCTGTCAATCTCCATTACCTGCTTCTCAAACTCCAACACTACTTCCGTTATGGTTGTAAGGCAACCAGGAGAGCTGCTTGAGGGGAATGCATGAACATTTTGATCTTGATCAAAGTTATACAAAGGAAAACAAAGTCCATGATTCTTACCAATGGGATTATACATACAAAAATAAGATTTATTGATGGCACTAGAACTGCTTAACCAGTTGATTCAATGCAGAGTTGCCATTGGTGTTGATGAAAAAAGCCTCCAAAAGTTGGTTGGTTGAAGAACACACCAAAAATTATTCAACTCTTTGGACAAAACTTGTCCTAGTTGGTCCCACTGGGTGTGCCAAAAACTATTGACGCAGTGGATTGTACCCTCAATAGAAGGCTGAGCTCCTGCCTTCCACACGCAACAATGAAAACTCCCCTCTTGCCTGTGGGCCTGGCAAAACCGGGGGGAGAGTCTCTAGATAAGGGCTAGCTCCCTTTGATGTATCTTTTAGGTCTTGGATTTCCTACTGCTAACAAATAAATGAAAAAAGGGGGGGTTGAAAAGGGAGAAGGATGCTGAAAATATAACCTAAACCTAAACTAAAAGGTGATACACCAAAAAAGTTGATCCACTCAGCTCGAACATACACTCTTCACCAAGAACCAGCTCCCATACACTTCATTTGACATGAGAAATCCTTCTGCATCAGTGAGCTAGGGGTCCGTGGATATACAGGGAGGAATAACTACCAGAGGCGTCCTTAGACACACTATGGAAGCCTATTCGCAGGCACCTACACTCTTCTAGGGACACTTTTGGCTAACCTGCAAAAGGAAAACTCACAATGCACTAGACATGCTGAAATCATCCTGCGAAAGCATAAAGGAAATGACTTAACATAGAACAAAGGCATAGACACATACGAAAGTGCAAACTCAGAATGGAGGTAAAAATCCTATGTCTCGATTCAAGGTAAAATCTGATAGAGTTCTATCTTATAAACCGAGAGATTTTTGGGCAGAGCTTTGCCTTATGGGCTAAGAGGATCCCTCTCAAAATGAGAAGTTTACAATATATAGAAAGAGAAGAATTAAAGGCGCCCCTTTGGAAAAGACTTTTGGCTCCCTTTGACAAGCTGGCTCATGTGCGTTGAGAGCCTCGAGAAGAGGAAGCCGCTTGATAGATAATGTTGTGTCGACTCCTGCTTTGACTTTGGTGTTCAAACATTAATGTGAAAGCATGGGCCATGCCTCTTTTCTGCAAACAAATTGCTTCCTTCAGATATTCACGTGATTTGTCTGCTCATAAATGCAAAGTGGAGAAAATAAGTCGCATTGCTTACTGTTTGCACCGTTTGATGACCACTTGGCAAGCATTGTTCCAACTGCAGGAGTAAATCCTTGAGTCGACACCTCTCTTTGCCACCTGGACTGTTTGTCCATTTCTGCACTTTGTCTCTTCCTAGTTTTCTCTTCTCTGTCTCCTTCGGCCCTCAGGCTATCTTCTTGGCAGGTCACTGAGTTCACTCGCGGCCTGTCCTTAAGCTTTTTCAAAATCAACGGCTATTTCACCACCTTAAATTTGACATCTGCGCACCCATCACTGGGCGTTTGAACTTTCAATGGCTAGTTCGTCGTGCTTGATTTTGACGTCTTCGGGCCTGTCACCCCTTGAAATTTCTTCGACCTTTTCCCTGGTCGGGCTTTTGTTTCAGCCATTTCTCTCGTGCTATTTCTCCCATGGACAAAATGTCTGCAAGAACTATCTTGATCACTTTTGGCCTTCAAAATTCTCTTCGGTCGGGCTTTTGTCTCGGCCATTCTTCCTGCGGACAAAATGTCTACAAGAATTGTCTCACTCGCTTCCTTTGGAGTTTTTTCTCGGGCTTTTTTCCTGCGGCCTCTCCCGAATTTCTTTGGACTTTTTGTCCAAAGGAAATCCTTTAGACAAAAGTCTGAAAGAAATTTTTTTATGCCTTTGCCTTGGTCTTTTAATTCAGCGGGATTTTCATTCGAAGAATTTCTTCAGACAAAATGTCTGAAGGAATTCCTTCGGACATTTTGTCCGAAGAAATTCTCGTCCTTTGCCTTGTAAAATTTCTGAAGAAAACTTAACTTTTCGGCTTTCTCCCTGACCCCTTTGCAAATGTTCCCTGCCCTCCGCAAGGGCACTTGAGTCCGGAACTGCCCTCCGCAAGGGCACTTGAAATGGTCCATTTTGCACCTAAGTGTTGGGAACTTGTCTCTTTCTTGTAGAGTCCATAGAAACACCTGCAGAGTCCGTAGAAACTTTCTGTAGAGTCTGTAGAAACTTTATGGCGAGTTCGTAGAAATTTCCAAGACTTGTGCAAAATCAAAAAATGAACTGGCTCAGAACAACAAGGAGAAAAGGGGGGACCGATTTTGGCTTGCAGGACCAAAATGGTCAACAGTACCTTATTCTAAAATTAAAACTTGATTATAGGCTCCCACACAATAATCACAATGTTAAGTTAGATTTAAGACAACGAGATTCACTTAAGAGGTAAATGATGTTTTCTTGTTTAATGTGAAGTGAGTATTATGTGTATGTTTAGATCATAAATATATATGATTTAAATAATAATGATTATTATTATGAAATAAGTAGTTAACATTTGATATTATTATTATTATTATTATTATTATTATTATTATTCTATTTCCTGTATTTGTAAGTTTATGTCTATTAAAGTTTAATAAGATGAATAAATAGTTCATAAGTATAAGTTGTATGTTTATGTTGTGCAATATCAATTAAGTTATTGATGATTTTGAAGTGTTTTAGATTTAAAATTTTAATTATTTGTATTTATTTCTATAGAATTATAATGTGATCACGTTAAACGACATTACAATCAAGTGCTTAGAGTTAAATATTATATAACATTACATTAAAAAGTAAAACATGCAAGCATGTCATTTAAATAGTGATGCAATTAAATTAGTTAGGATTAAAGGGTTTGAAAAGCAAAAGTATATAAGAAGATAACTTTATTTTTAAAAACAAATGATTTTTATTGTAATATCATGAATTGTTAAAAATCTTATTATATTGTTAGGTGTTACATGACTAAAAAAATTAATATGAAAAGTCTTTTTATTGAAAAGTTAATTAATTTTTATATTATTCAACGTATAGGTTTCATAAAGATTGTGCTACTTTTATTGAAGTAGTTAATACAATATGAAATGATGATTCTCTTTTATATAAATAAGTTATTACCGTTATAAAATACAGTATAATATTAAAATGGATATAATTATTACTATTCATTTATTCTATTTATAAATAAAAATAATGAATTAAGTAAAAAAACTAAAAATAATATAATTAATGTGGATACTATTTATAAATGTAGATTCATGTTGATCATAAACTAAAATATATTAAACAAGTTAAACCTTAGATGACTATTTGATTGTTAAGAAATTTATCCTCTATGAAGTAAGCTAGTGTGCTAATAAAAAAATACTAAGACAAGAGGTGAGATTAGCTATGCCAAGAATCTCAGGGTAATAAGGGCTTACAAGAACAAACTTAGCCAAGTAAAACCTTGATGATGGAAAGTTTGTTTAAATATGATGTAATTAGT
This sequence comes from Torreya grandis, assembly GCA_037957365.1. Taxonomy (NCBI): domain Eukaryota; kingdom Viridiplantae; phylum Streptophyta; class Pinopsida; order Cupressales; family Taxaceae; genus Torreya; species Torreya grandis. The sequence continues at coordinate 2,563,118 of JARHVA010001602.1, forward strand.
CTATGCATATGTTGTATTAATCAAACGGTAGTACTCCATAACAATTGAGTACTTTCTTTGAGCAAACTCAATGAAAAAGAAAACAAAAAGGTTGTATTTTAGTGGTTATTAAAATATGGTCCCTGATTTGAGGTGTGCATGTGGTGCATTGTTGGTATTAGTGTGTGGTTTCATAAGTTTGATGGTTGGATACATTACATTTGATTAAGGGAAGTTACGATTGGTTGGATATTTGTTACAAGGAAAGTGTTGAAAGATACTGCTATATCAGAGCTGAAATTTTGATAGTCTATGATACAACCAAGTTTGGATGCTTAACATTTAATTAAGGGAAGTTATGATTAGTTGAATGTTTGCTATAGGGGTATGTTGAAAAACACAATGACCCCAGGGTTAAAATTTGACAGTGTATTCCTTGTTTTTAAGGTTATACACTTTAATACGCTGTAGACTTTTACTTACTATAGATTAGAGATCAAGTTTTTGGGTATGAGTTCAATGTATGTACAAATTGACAATTGAATGAGCCCTCAATTACATTATGAATAATATAATGGATTCATAATGTAACGAAGGGCACATTCATTGGCAAAAGAACTTATGCATAAAATCTTCATTTCTAATCATTATATATAATATTAGACTAATTTTTCTTATAATGATTTTGTAATAAATTGTTTAACTATATTTTGTTTTCCAATCTATTAAAACATTTATAGATTATTTTACATTAAAAAATGAATATAATTTTACAGTCATATATAAAACAAAATGTTGTGCAAATTCATTTGTCTGTTTACAGTTTATTTGATTAGATGACTCTATAAAGTTTTAACCTTTATCGGTTAACTTTTTTCCAATTAACCTTTGTTCCAAATAAGTAAAAAGGGTTCTATTCAGCCCTCCCAATTGGGGAGTTTTACAAAATGTTCATAACCTTGTAGAAGATCGAGGAGGAGAGAGAACTAGATAAACATGTTGAGGAGGAGAAGAGTGTAGATAAAGAAGCTAGCTTACTAGTCTTATATGATACGAACAAAGTTAAAAACTGATCCTGCCACCACCACTGTGCTGAAGCTGAACGACAGTTGAATCCAAGACTAAAAACTTACTCCTCTTGAATTTATGGACGACTGCATTTGAGAAAAAAAAATCCTATGTTAAGCAGCACACATTTCATAGAGGCTTGAGGAATGCCAAACTTTTTAAACCATTGATCCATATGGCGTTCCAAGGACTCAATATTCGTTACAACAGGAGGATCCGTTTACCTTCTATTTTGCGTTTCACGCTAGTCTTGTCTGCCTTGACCAGCAGGACATGGTGCATGTATAAGTTGTAGGGTTTTTAAGTGGGTATATAGAATAATAATTTTTGGTGTGCATTCATTCGCTGGTAACCCGTTCATTTTTTACCGTGTGGCCACCTGAGGAAAAATTAGATGTTATTGTTGGCTTCATATAAACCAAGGCGTTTGCTTTGTCTGACTCCCTGTCAGATCCCCCGCCTCTGTAAATCCATGAATTGCAATTATAAGTTACAATACCTATGAACTCCTAATGGTCTTGACACTTGGTCCCATAGACTGTTTGGTCTCGTGGACGTTATTAAAACTCATTCATTCATTCATATGCATAGCAAAATAATATTATTTAAACATATCATGTTTTTATTTGGCTTGGGAAACCGGACGCCACGTTGTGTTTTGTCATAAAGTTATTTTCGCTGACAAAATTCATTGCAGGAATAATTAAATTCTTAGGGAATGTACCTTTCCTTCCCGGATGCTCTTCCAGACAGAGCTTTGAATGCAAGCAAACCTAATTCAGAGAACATATTCCCATGACAGCCATGAAAGGAGCTCGCAGGATAAAGGAAAATAATTCCCAGAAATATCTCAACCCTGGAGCTCTTGCCCAAATGCGAGATGCCAAGCGAAGCGCTAGATCTATGCCATCTTATTTTGTGGTTGCTGCTCATGGGATTCGAACACGGAACCTTATTAACACAGACTAAGAAGACCTATAACTGATGCTTTGCTTCATTAACAGGGCCTTCGCAACTGAATATGTTTTTTGCACAATCTGGGCAGGTTTCACCTTGAATATGCTCGCATACTTTGTTGCTACTCATGGGAGTTGATTAGTACTGAGTTAACTTTTTTAGAACTGTGAAATGAAATGAATTTGATGGTTTTATGTTTTCTCTCTCAAAAGTTTGAGGTTTGGTTGGGTAGTTGCACAAAGTGGCTATGCTCATGGCAATGGTTACATTTAAAAGGTATTTGTTTATAATTTAGATCTTGTTTCCAAATGCGATCCTCTAAACAAATTTTAGAGTATATTAAGGTAAAATTCAGTTGGTTGTTTCATAGGTTATTTATTTAAGTGGTGGATGCTAAAATACCTTCTTCTTTTTCTTCTTCTTAATTTAAAAAAAAAAAAAACTAACTAGGCTGAAAATTGTACTTCAAATTTAATGTTATGAGATTCCTGCGATGCCATAGCGATGCAGGTAGGCGTTGCCACTACTCAGTTCCAATCTCAAACCCTATGTTTTTATTGTTTCTTTTTCAGACATTATCATTAATTTCTTTACACTCTATTCTTGTTGCACGTGGCAGTTTCTATCATTATTTTGTGGACATGAATGTAAAGTGTATCATTGTACTTAAAAGGGTCGATAAAAACAAGTGCTTTATTTTGGAATTAAGTGTTTGGTGTTTAATATATATTTTTTAATTTTGCTTAATTTGTTTTAAGATTCGAATCCTCTGCCAAATTTGTTGAATTTGGGTTAAAAAAATATCAAAAACTTACTTTTTTAAAGACGTTTGGCATGCTTTGTTGTTAGTTAAAGTTCATTGCCCTCTAAGTTGTAAGAAATGTAGCACTTTTCCTTGCAATTAAGGCGTTAAAAAAACATATTTATGCATGCCAAAATTAAAAATTTCTTGCACTAATTCTCTTATAATTCTATTTCCATAAAAAATTAGTGGTCATATGAATAATTTGACTATCGTATGCAAAATATATGACAATTTAAAATTTTGTTCCTCTATCAGGAGAGACAAACCCCCCTTAAATGCTAGTTCGAAAAAGTTGACTAGTTTATGGGGATTAAAATATCATATCAAGACATTATGGACCCCTCCTTGTTTATACTTTTTGAAAATCTATTTGAGTCTAGTTTTCAAAAAGGTAACTTTGGCAAAATAATATAACAATGTATTCAATATATGGTGAAAATAGTCACGATAGATGCAATTTTTTTTGGTTTTCACAATTAATTCAAATAACTCGTTAGCAAAAAAAAGATTTTTGGCACTTTTGAGAGTTGAATCCTTGACCTCTTGTTGCAAGCGACTTAAAAAATATCCTCTAACCAACTTTCCTTTAACAAAGTTGAATACAAATCAACAAGCTTTATCACATGACCTTGATTTTTTTTATTTTTGACAAATAAATAATATAGTTTTAAAAAAAGATCTGCCTGTGCATGTAAAATAAAGCTGTGGAAAAAAAATAGGTTGCTTTCTTTAAATTTTGGAGCCCACATGGTTTTAGGGTTGAAGGTAAAAGATACTAGCTACAGATTTCAACACTTCATACCATTTTGAATTGCGCCACTCAATGCATCCTTTTTGGAAGTCATTTTCTCTCAAGTGTTCAAAAAATGTACAAAAAAATATGTATACAAGAATAATCTATAACATTTAATTTCATTTCTCTGTGGATTCACAATATACTTAACCTGATCTTCACATCAAAAATATGTGCTTAAAAAAATATTAAAAATCTGTGCCTTTTTTTAGATAGAGAAAAAATCCTTATATGCTTGTTTTTAGGATTTAACAGTATAAATGGATTGGTACACTTAGTAGATGAAGTGATATACTCCACATATCACCGTATCACATATGCTTTAGTGTTTTCTCATACAAGTTTGTAGTATATATAAAAAACACACCATACAAATTGGTATTTGAAGTGCAACCAAAAGAAAAAAATTGTTTCTTTTCTTTCTTCATAAAAATTCAATATATTACCAGACTAAACAAATAAAATACCTTAGCCACCATTCTGCCTTACAAGGGTCACTATACTATTTAAAAAAAAATGAATCACAACCAAACTCCAAACCAGGTCTTTCAATTCTCCTTCTCAAGCACTACTTTATTCAAATTTCCTTAACCTTCACTCCTCTTCAAATTGTCAGCTCTAATACCACTGATGGCCTAGGGAGTAGGAGAAACAAAAAACTCATAAATTACATTGTGAATAGCTTATTTAACAATAATGAAAAATTATATTATTTTGGGATGGATTTACAAAGGAGGTGAAAAGATTTATAATCTTTTCACGAGGTGGTTACAGGACTCAACTAACATTCCCATGAACCAAATATTATTTAAATAAATAAATTATTAAACCAAAACATTAAACTAAAATTTATTTGGATCATAAACCCAACAATAATTAACTTTAGATTTAAATATCACAATTCATTTCCAATCATACTACACCCTATGATAACCCATATTACCATAGTCTAATATTTTTAAGCATAACTACTAAGTATCACAACCAAACTAAAAACTAATCATATATACATAAAAATATGCACTCATATTCAAGAGCTAGAACAACCAAAACTCCATTTTCATGAAATATAGAGCAATCCAAAGTAGCATATGCTATACATTTAGAGGTTTAAAGGCACACATTCATTAAATTTTATTATTCCCAATTCCTTAACATAGGTTATAATCCATCTGTGGAAATACATAACCATGAAAATATATCTTTATGAATATATAAACATACACCTATAATTCTTATTAAGCATATTGTAACCTATTTTAATGTTACATTCACATCCCATGTTTTAGTTCATAATTGATATATAATAAGGGACCCATACTTATCATAATGAAGGCTTCATTAGATTTACTATCCTTCCCATGTCTTATTAAACTTTTGAAATATTCTCAAAATATTAATCTCACATATCACCTACCATTATACCTATTTCCAAATGAGGTTTTTATGAGATTATTCCACCATTTTCATATAAAAAAAGGTTGACTATGTTTAAAAAGCTAAAAAAATGTGCTTAGTCAATTCTAAGTCTCTATAAGAGTTTCTCTATTTCTAAGTTAAATGTTCATGATAGGGGAATAACTAATACTTTGCTTTATGTTTCACAACCATTCTGTCTATAGAACATTAATCATTATTTATAAAAAAGATCATCTTTACTAAACACATCTTAAACCATATTTAAGGAAATGTATTTATGAATTAATATCCCAAATCATATATATATATATATATATATATATATATATATATATATATATATATATATATATTATGTTAAATATATTTTATACAATGATGATATTATTCCTTTATATTACTTATGAATAATATTATTTCCTTCTTTTATAAATATGGCTACGATATAAATACTCATATACAAATATAAATTTCAACATCTCACCTATGACTATATTAAACAGCCTTAAAGATATGACGATGCCATATTACTTATTATAGTGATGTCTTCTGATCACATATTGGGAATATTATAAATTGACCTTAAAAAGTTATGGCATGAATTGGCATAAAATTTATATAGTGATTACAATGTTATATAGGTTGTGAATAAAGTATATATACAGTGATCCAAAAAACATCTAGTTGATTAAGGAAAGGTACAACAATTTATAAATATACTCAATCACTCAGAAAAACAATCAATAGATTGACTAAAAGGGTATAACTAACCATATTTTAATTAGACATTAATTTAATTACTGTAGAGACTTTAATAAAATAAGACACGGGAAATGAATAATTTGTACAACGATGCCATCCTCTTAGGCTTTCTCTAAAACACACAGTGACTCCCATTTATTGAGTATAAATTAGATTAGAACAATTTTGATGCCAAACAACAAGTAGTGACACAATTATCTAGCAATTTTTTCTTTAATTATGACTTGTAAACATAAATAAATAAACAATGATTAAATAATTTGTAGCAAGTTGTATATTAAGTCAAGTCAACTCATTGCATGAGATAGAAGTTATAAGTATACACTATATAACCTATATACCTTGAGTGAATTATTCTCTCCTTACTTTGGTTGAGTTTTACTTAAGTGACGTCACATATACATTTAGCTGTGTAAAAGAAGATTTACAGTGATTTGTTATTATTATATTAGGTCAAATTAAGTAGGTATAGTGATGCCTATGGTTCTACTATCCCTCTTTAAGATGTAATAATAATAGTTAATCAAAATACTAATTGAGTGTTTAGGCATATACTACTCAATAAATAACACATGTTATGTTTTAGAATATTCTTGACTAACATGGACTGGTAATTGTACATGTAGCGACTATATATATGTGTTACAGACTTAATTACAATGATGTAATAATAAATTTAGAAGAAATCACAACGATGCCCTTACTCTTTTTAAATAGGCTAGACTATTATTACTTACAACGATGCCTTAGAGTATATAGCATCTCATATGTAAACATGAAGCTAACTATATTTTATAAACATTAAGGATTAAAACGCTTTAATGGATTTATATGTAATAGATAGTCTCTACATTTCAAAAAGGTCTAAAATGGATCTATAATTCTCAATTAAATATGAATTCCAAACCATAAAATGTTCAAAGAGATTCAATCCAAAATTTTTACAACCACATACTAAACTGAAATGTTGTCTACCTAGCAAATAGAACTTTCTTTGATTTGTGTGTCCTTCAGACTTTCCTCCCTCCCAACACCTCCTTTATTTCTTTTGTACTATGCCTTTTCCTTATCTACCTCTTCCATTTTTCCTCTTAGTCAATACTTATGATGATCCCATTTTTCTTCTTTCTTAATTTTCCTTATAAGAAAATAGGTGTAGTCCTGTGCTTTAAAGATTTTTCATTATTTTCTTTGTTTTTTTTATTTTTCTAATATATTTAATTATTTTTTATTTTCTAATTTTAGTTTCTACATTTAGTTTTATTTTTTTATTGTCATTTTCTTGTTTTTTCTTTTTTTACTTATTTTAACATAAAAGAGATAAAATCTATAATTTAATTAATATCTCTTATTGTTGCATATTTTTGTTGACAATTTTGACAGTCAATAATTCTAATTTTTTAATCTATTTATGCTAATAATGTTTCTACAATCATTAATGAAATAACATACCAAATACATAAAATGAGTTCATTAAGCCATTTAACTATACTAGCAAACTCATAGAAATTAACTTTCTAATACAAGTAGAAATGAACACACCATCTGCAAACCATTTTTAATACATTCTACATGTGCTAACTACTGTGGTGTGTGTAGAATTCTTACCAATCCTTTCTCACCTCTGACATCTCCATATATGTCACTCTCTATGATGATGCTCTCCTTCTGACACACTCTAAGGGATGAGTTCTCATGCATCAACCTCACAACACGTAGGTAATTAGATCATATCAACATGATAAATATATAATATAAAATATAATTGAAACAACACATTAATATGCATAAAATGTAAATGTATACACTATAGCTAACTCACAGTAAAGCAAATATGTACCATCATGTATCTAAACAATATTCTACTATCCCATAAAAACATATATCTCAAGCTTAGTCAAATATATAACCAATATCAAATATGTAAACTATAAATATCTAAGAATAGTCAAATATTTTGCTTAACAAGGAATCAAGATGCAACATCATTCCCCCTAAAGCTAGTCATCGTATTGAATGAATCTTATTTAAACATAAGTTTATAAATTAAAGATATTAGTCAATTAAAAATAACATAGTATAATAGTATCTAATCAAGAAAATAAATTTATAAATCTCTTAAAAACTCATTATAGTCCTCCCAAGTAGTACCATTCTCAGAGTATCAATCTCATTAGACCTTGCACTATGACATCTCTTTGTTACACAAATGAAATTTATGTATGTCAATTACTTTGATTGGTTCTAATGTGACTACCCCAAGATCCAAAACATGTAAAGCATTTCAATACAACACATGCGTAAGATCTATATACTTATTAAGATATGAAACATGGAAAAAATTATGTAAAAAAGCTAGGGTTGGTGGTAATGTAAACTTATATAATACAAGATTGACCACTTCTAACACTTTGAAGGGTCCCATATATCTTGATGATAATTTTGTAGACTTCTTAAATTTAATCAAACTCTTATGTAGCTTAACCCACAAAAACACTTTATCACCTACTGTAAAGTGACTTTCTATCCTCTTTAGATCTACATAACTCTTCTATCTATCATTGGCTTTAGCCAATCTCTACTGGATTAGTCTAACTTGCTCTTCCATCTCTGAAAGCATCATGGGTCCAAAGACTACCTTGTTCTCTAACTTGTCCCAACTAATGGGTGTCCTACACCTCCCATAAAATGCCTCAAATAGTGTCATCTTCAATGCAGATTGGTATGAGTTATTATATGCAAACTCAACCAATGGAAGATAATATTTACACTTGTACTATTCATCCATGCAATACATACAAATAAGGTTCTCTAACACCTAATTAACTCTCTTAGTTTGTCCATCAGTGTCCAGGTGGTAAGTTGTAATGAAATTAAGTTGCATACCCAAAGTTGAATTCAATGTCATCCAAAACCTCAAAGTCATCTTCAGATCATGATCTAATTTTTTTTTTTTTATAAAACCATGTAACCTATACACTTCTTTTATGAACCTCTTCACAAGGGTAGGTGCATCATCTGTCAAATTGCTTGGTATAAAGTGAGCCACCTTGGTTAGTTTGTCAATAATTACCAAGATCATATCATTCTTATTATGTGGCATCAATAAACCTTGGATAAATTTCATATTGATCACCTACCATTTCCATTCCAATAAATCATGTGGTTATAACAATCCAATCGGATGCACATGCTCAGCTTTCACTCACTGACACTCTAGACAATGTGACTCATAATCTACTACATATTTCTTAATTATTTTCTAAAAATATAGTGATCTAAGTTTTGTCATGAACTTGGATACACTTATGTGTCCCAAATATGGGGCATTGTGTAATTACTTTAACATTGTGATCTGTAGATTCTCTTGATCTAGCACATACATCTATCCATTATAATATAAAATAACTTCACTTTCCAGTTTGAATCCTTTATATCAAGTATTTTGAGCATTATTTTGATAATACTTTTATGACTTGACCATAAAATTTGTCTCCTAGAGAAAACTTAATCACCTGATCTCTAAAAGTACTCTTGATAGTAGCTATAGCTACTATGTACCTTGTACGATTGAGGGCATTGACTACTCTATTCTCTTTACCTTTGATATAACTGATGTCAAAATCATGATCAAACAAGAACTCAAGCCAACATCTTTGATGAGAATTCAAATTAGGCTGGGTGAAAATGTACTTGATCCCAAGTTATCTATCTTGAGCTCAAAAGGTTTTCCCCACAAATAATTCTACCACACTTGCAAAGCATGAATAATCATTGCATGTTCTAAATCATGAGGGGAATAATTCATCTCATATGGTTTTAGCTTCCATGACTCATAAGCCACTATTGCACCATCTTGCATAAGGACTCCTCTTAGTCCATCTCTTGATGCATCTATGATCACTGGAAATTGACCATTGGGGTCAATAACTCTCAACATTGGTGCTTACATAAGCCTTATTTTCAACTCCTAGAAAGCTACTTCACATTTATCTCACCAAATAAAACTATGGTTCTTCCATTGTAAGGAAGTAATCAAATTATCTATCTTGGAAAAGTTTAGAATAAACTTCCTATAGTAGCCTGCTAACTCCATGAAGCTTCTAACCTCATGCACATTTTTTGATGCCAACCATTCAATAATGGCTCTAATATTTCCCAAATTTATGAAGATACCATCTACAAAGATAATGTATCTTAAATATTAGACTCTCTCCTAGAAAAATGTGCACTTAGATAACTTGTGCTTCTGAAACCATTGCAAAACCAATTCTAGATGTTGAAGGTATTCTTCTTCATTCTTTAAGTAGACAAGAATGTCATCCAAAAAAACTAAAATAAAGTGATCAAGGTAATCTCTCAATACATTTTTCATGAGATTCATGAATGTTTTCAGAGTATTAGGTAGTCTAAATGATAACATTGTAAACTCATAGTGCCCATACTGAGTTCTGAATGTTGTTTTCAAAATGACCTCATCTTGAATCCTCAACTAATGGTATCCCACTCGAATATCAATCTTAGAAAATACTATTTATCCTTGCATTTGATCAAAAATATCATCTATATGAGGTAATAGATATCTATTTTTGATGGTTTCCATGTTCAATATTTTATAACCAATGCATAGTCAAAGGCTACCATCCTTATTTTTTACAAAGACAATTAGTTCACCCCATGGTGACACACTTGGCTTGATCAAACCCTTAGCCAATAATTCATGAATTTGAGCCTTCAATTCAACCAAATAAATGGTTATTATCCTATGTGGTGCCTTAGACTGTGGTTTTGAACTAAATATGATGTCGATATAAAAATTGAACTCATATTCAGGAGGCAAACTCAATTTTTTTTTCTAGAAACACATCATGAAAATCTCTATGAAATGAGTAATCTTAGATAAATGGTTCCTTAGGTTCCTGCATGTCATTTATCTTGATAATAAAATCTTGGCACCCTTTTCCTTGATCCCTCTTAATATGCATAACTAAAATATATCTTAGCTTCAACTCTCTCTTCTCACCTTGAATTTGTGTCTGATTTCCAAAATCATCAAGACACTCAACTTTCTTTAGGTAGCATTCAAATTTGGCCTTATGTTTTGTAATTCAGTTGACTCCTAAGATCACATCATATGATCCTAGAGGTATTACATATAGATTCATAACTATTGTAAATTTAGGCAATCTAATCTCAAATTTAATTAAACACTTGTCAACCATGACTTTTGAGTCATTCTTATACTGTAATGACCATGCATTTGTCATTACACCATCTCTTCTAGTTAACTTACTAAGAATTTTAGGAGCTATAAAACAATTTGTGGCTCATGTATCTATCAAAATGAAAATTGAATGGTCAAACAAAGTATCTACTATCTCAATAGGTAATGCTTGATATTCCGCCTATCAATTATCGACTATTTCATGAATCCACTACTAAAATTTTTCCTATTGAGGATTATGACCTCTGCCTTTTGACTTATCCTAAAAATAATCATGAGCATAATGGTCTTCAATGTAAATGAAACAACCTTCTAGTGGTCCTTTCCTATCATTCTGTTGGTTTCCCTTGAAACCATCTTTGGGTCTATTTCCCTATTTTTTGGTCTAAATTATTATTTAATTTGGCATTCTGACTTTCAAACTACTTCCTAGAGTCTCCACTCCTTTGTTTCCAATTCTTCTTCTTAAAGGTTGACTTAGAATTTCTAAACCTTTTCTTAAACTTATCCTTGGCATATGAAAGAAACTTCAACTTATATTCATGTTTGATCACCTTCTCGGAGCCCTGATCCATGCTGGAAGGTCCATGAACATCTACCTCTCCACTGATCTGGGGCCTAAAGTCCATGATAAAATTTCTAATCCTAAACCACTCATCTCCCTAATATAGAGGAGTGTACTTTATTAATTTAGTGAACTATTCCCAGTACTCATTCATTGACATACCATCCTTCTTAATATTCTAAAAATCTATGAGTTTATAATCAAAATAAAACTATGGAAGTCATCATGATCTGAATAATGCCAAAAATTGATGCTAAGTAGTGGTGGTCATTTTAAGATTCATTATCAACTTGTTGTTGGCCCCCCACATAGCTACCTCACAAGCTAATTGGTATGATCTCCAAACTACCTTAGTGATCTTAAAGTAGTTTTGAATTTATAAATACTTATTTATCTCTATTGGCCATGCCTCAGATATATCTCTTAGAATAGTCCTATCAAACTTAGGTGGGTTCACCTTCTTCATGTCTCTATCCAACTCTACAACAACCTGAGCTCTACCATCCTGAGGATTTTCTTACTCAGTGGGATGCTCTTCAGGTTCATCTTGATGTTTTTTCTCTTCGTGTCCATGAACCACCTACTCTAGAGTTGTAATCCAATCCTTGATCTCATTCATGGCTATGTTAATTTGGTCTATCTTTGTTGATTACTCAGTGGCAAATAGGTTAGGATCAAATGGATGGTTAATGTTATTAGCATTCAAAGGACCCTTTATAGAAACTCTAGGTTTCACCATCCTTCTTTTTATTAATATAATGATATGAAAATGTTAGTGTAATCATTAGGTCATATATTTTGATCCGTAGCTCTGATACCACATGTAACATCCCCAATATGACCTACCTAAAAATACATGATTTTAAAAAAATAACATATATACAAAAAATAGATTACACCATGAGAATCTAACAAAGATCATATGAAGTACTTAAAGAATGATAAAAGCAAACAAACATATTACATCATATATTATGGATCTCTAACATCATATATTACTGATCTCTAACATCATGAGAGTACATCATAATGCAAATATAGAAAATAACTATATTAACTAAGCCATAGCTGATACAAGTCTACAACCACCATTGTCAATATACAATAGCAAGTAATTTAAACTCTTCAAGATAATACTCAATAATAATTATAATACAAAATAATGTACATATAATATACATGGCTCCTTAAGTGTATAGATATTAAACTCAAGTATCTATGGCAATCTCAAGTGTCGTCTCGATAAGTAGTACTATTATGGAGAGGGAGAGCATCATCTGAGCACTTTTTCACACCAAACATGGACCAACAATCCCCTACACTGATCCTATTATGAAATGACATTTCCTTCATGGATGAGTATATAGTGATGATTTGAGAATCTAGAGAGACAAGCAAGTACCCATGTGTTGCATGATTTCTAGGCTAAACATGCAGTGTATCATAGAAAACCAATCTATTGCAAGATATCACACATGTAAATCATATTCATGAAATGATAATATCTCACTAAACATACTTTAACTAAAGTTTTAAGAATAGTAAATAAAAGTGATCTATAGATCAATCAAATTCATACACCCCACTTGATCGAACCATATTTATCTAACATTGTGATGTTATTAAGCCAGTGAAGTCCATCTCAATCCTTACTCAGTATGAGCAATAGAGATTGATTAAATATAATTTAACCACAAGATTCATATAAGTTACATGCTACTAGTAACCACATCATAGAACATGATAAACATACGAGTAAATAAATCAAACATTTATTTCATCAAATATATGAATTAATCTTACATTTTTTTCTATCTCATTCTAAAAATAATGACTACAATTCATACTACCCAGATAAATATATAATTAACTACATATTTAAATATCATAATTTGTCTCCAACCATACTACACTTTGTGAAAATCCATATTACCATAGTCTAGTATTTTTAATAACAACTACTAAGCATTACAACCAAGATAAAAAGTAGTCATATATACATGGAAACATGCACTCATATTCAACAACTACAATAACCAAAACTCTATTTTCATGAAACATAGAGTAATCCAAACTAGCATTTGCTATACATTTAGAAGTTTGAAGGCACACATTCTTTAAGTTTTGTTATTTCTAATTCCTTAACATAGGTTATAATCCACCTGTAAAAATATATAACCATAAAAATACACCTCTATGAATATATACATATACACCTATAATTCTTATTAAGCATATTGTAACTTGTTTTAATATTACATTCACATCCCATGTTTAAATTCATAATTAATATATATTAAGGGATCCATACCTATCATAATGAACACTTCATTGTATTTACTATCCTTTCCATGTCTTATTAAAATTTTTAAAGATTCTTGAAATATTATTCTCACATATCACCTACGGTTATACCTATTTCCAAATGAGGTTTTTATGAGATTATTCCATCATTTTCATATCAAAAAAAGTTGATTATGTTTTAAAAGCTAACAATCATGCTTAGTCAATTTGAAGTCTCTATAAGAGTTTCTATATTTCTAAGTTAAATTTTCATGATAGGAGAATAACTGATACTTTGCTCTATGTTCTACAACCATTCTGTGTATAGAACATTAATCATTATTTAGAAAAGACATCATCTTTACTAAACATGTCCTAAACCATATTTAAATAAATGTATTTATGAATTAATATCCCAAATCATATGTATAGATAAATATATATACATTGTGTCAAATATATTTTACACAATGATGAGATTATTCCTTTATATTACTTATGAATAATATTGCTTCCTTCTTTTATAAATATGGCTAAGCTATAAATAATCAGCTAGGAATATAAATTTTAGCATTCCACTTTTGAATATATTAAAAAACCTTAAAGATATGATGATGCCATATTACTTATTGAAGAAATGCCTTCTGATCACAAATTGGAAATATTATAAATCGACCTCGAAAAGTCATGGCATGAATTAGCATTAAATTTATATAATGAATCTAATGCTATATAAGCTATGAATAAAGTATATATATGATTTCAAAAAGCATGCAGTTGATTAAAGAAAGGTACAATGATTTATAAATATACTTAATCACTTAGAAAAGGAATCAATAGATCGACTAAATGGGTATAACTAACCATATTTCAATCAGACATTGATTTAATTACTACAATGACTTTAATAAAATAAGACACAAGTAGGGAATAATTCGTATGATGATGCCATCCACTTAGGTTTCCTCTAAAACACATAGTGACTCCCTTTTATTGAGTATAGATTGGACTAGAATAATTTCAATGCCAAACAAGAAGCAATGACTCAATTATCCATCGACTTCCTCTTTAATTTTGTCTTCTAAACATAAATAAATAAATAATGATTCAATAATCTGTAGCAAGCTATATATTAAGTCAAGTTGACTCATTGCATGAGCTGAAAGTTATAAGTATACACTACATAACATATATACCTTCAGTGAATTATTCTTTCCTTACTTTGGCTGAGTATTACTTAAGCGACACCACATATGCATTCAGCTATGTAGAATAAGATTTACAACAATTTTTTATTATTTTATTTGGTTGGATTTTGTAGGTATAGTGATTCCTATAGTTCTAATATCCATTTTTAAGATGAAATAGTAATAGTTAATCAAAACACCTGCTAAGTATTTAGGCATAAATGGCTCAATAAATAACATAGGTTATGTTTTAGAATATTTTTGACTAGCATGGACTTGTAATTATACATACAACCACTCTATGTATGTGTTGTATACTTAATTAAAATGATCTAATAATAAATTTAGAATAAATTACGGTGATGCCCTTGCACTTTTTAAATAGGCTGGACTATTATTACTTACAACAACGCCTAAGAGTATATAGCATCTCGTCAGCAAATAAGAAGTTAACTATGTTTTATAAACATTAAGGATTACAACACTTTAATGGATTTATATGTAATAGATAGTCTCTACATTTCACAAATGTCTAAAATAGATTTATAATTCTCAATTAAATATGAATTCCAAACCCATAAAACATTCAGACAGATCCAATCCAAAATTTTTACAACCACATATTAAACTAAAATGTTGTCTACCTAGCAAATAGAACTTCTTTTGACTTGTGTGTCCTTCAAACTTGCCTCTCTCCTAATGCCTCCTTCCTTTTTTTTGTACTACACCTTTTACTTATCTCCCTATTACCTTTTTCCTTTTAAGCAATACTTATGATGATCCTCTTTTCCTCTTTCTTAATTTTCCTTATAAGAAAATAAGCATAATCTTTTGCTTTAAAGATTTTTCATTGTTTTCTTTATTTTTGTTATTTTTCTAATATATTTAATTCTTTTTTATTTTCTAATTTTAGTCTCTACATTTCCTTTTATTTTTTATTGTCTTTTTCTTATTTTTTCTATTTTTGTTTATTTTAACATAAAATAGAAAAAATCTATAATTTAATAATTTAATTAATATCTCTTATTGCCACAACTTTTTAATGACAATTTTGAAAATTAATAATTTTTAATTTTTAATCTAATTATGCTAATAATATTTATACAAGCATTAATGACACAACATACCAAATACACAAAATGAGTTCATTAATCCATTTAACTATATTAGCAAACTCATAGATACTAACTTTCCAATGCAAGTAGAAATGAACACAACATGTTCAAACTATTTTAAATGCATTCTACATGTGCTAACTACTGTGATATATGCAGGGTTCTCATTATTTCTCTATAGTCCTTCGACATCTCCATTTACTTTACCCTCTCTGATGATGCTCTCCCTCATGAATACTCTGAGGGATGAGTTCTCCTACATCAATCTCACAACATACAGATAGTTGGATCATATCAACATGACAAACATATAACATAAAATATAAATAAAATAACACATTAATATACTCAAAATGTAAATGCATACACTATAGCTAACTCACATTAAAACAAAAATATTCCATCATGTATCTAACAATATTCTACTATCCCATAATAGCATATATCTCAAGTTTAGTCATAAATATAACAATTATCAAATGTGTCCACTATAAATATCCATAAATAGTTAAATAGTTTTCTTAGCAAGGAATTAGGATGCAACAAAAATCAAGAATTTCAATGATTTATTCTAATTCTAGGCTATCAATATCTACAGCCCTAATCACATGTTACGAAGACAAAGAACATGGGTTGAACTAAAATAATTCATGGGCTTGCCCCATTAATAACAATTGAGATTATTCATAGGAGGAAATGTTAATGTTATTCTGATGGACAATGAAATGAGAGGAGGAATATTGAACATCACATAGTCTAAAAAGGAATTTTCAGATTTCATATCTCAAACTAGACTTATTGATATGCTGAGCAAAGAAGGACATTTCTCCTTGTGCTATAGCTAGACATCTAGGCCAATATTTTGTGTTGAAAGAGATGCCCCTTGGCTTACAAAATCATGTATTATTAAATTAATAGGCTTAGATTACTATCCAATGAGTCTTTAGATTAATCTTGATTCCTCTCCACCCAAGTGTACATTCAAATTTAAGACTACATGGATGCATGATAAATATTTCATATAAAATGTCAAAAGGTGGTGGAAAGAGTGTCCAAAAATTCATGGACCTAAGTCCATCTTCTTCATGCCAAAATAAAAATATCTCAAAAGCTACTTAAGATATTGGAACCACAATAGCTTTAGAAACACCTTTGATCAAAAATAAAAGTTGGAAGAGACCTTGCAGGAATCATTAGTTTGATTCAAGTTGGAGATTATAAGATGAACTCTTTGGTGAAGAAAAAACACTCTTGCTATTAGATGATATTTATGCCAAGGAAGAGATTTTTTCAAAATAAAAATTGATAGAATCATGGATAGATGACTTTGATAAGAATACCAAATTCTTTCATAGGTCAAATTTTGGCCAGTGTCAACTAAATAAGATAAAGAAAATAAAAAATCAAGCAAATCAGACTCTTGACTCCCTTTAAGATATCTAATAATAAGTTGTCCTCTTTTTTTAGTAGTGAATTTCAAAATTAGCTCCTTTTAATTAGTAGCATGAGGTTCTCTTACTAGCCATTCCAAAACTGATCTCTCTAGATAAAAAATCCATCCTCTTTGCTCATTTAACTAATGAGGAAATAAAAGTTGTGTTCAACATGAAAGGAGATAAAACACCCAGTCTTGATGGATATCCTGCCATCTTATATCAGACCTTTTGGGCCTTGATTGACAAATAAGTCACAACATTAAATAAAGAGGTATGTGTATACACATAATAATTTTAAAAATGTATCATTTACTGACACATTATCTCTTATAGAAACTTGTTGAGTTTCAATCTCTTTGAGTGCATGTCTTATAGGATGCACTGAAAAAGGGGTGTGTAAACTATTAGTGCTTTTCAAGATTATTTATTATCTCTATCATACCTAAAACAATTACAAATCCCACTTATCAAAATCCCTAATCAATTCTCCTTTCAAAATGGCCCCTAGTTAAGAAAATACCCAATTTTTCTACTAAGCTAGCCTGGTTGACCCTGTTGTAAATTGTTTTCCATATGTTACTAAACTACGTTAGCCTAGCTGAACTAGTTTGAGGCCTAAAAATATTTTTGTACAAAATAGGGTCATGTGGCTTGACCTTATTGGATAACTTTATGAAAGGATTATGACTTATCCATTTATATAAATATGACCTTCATTTCAATTCAATAGAGAGGAAGATTCATTTTCACATTATTACTGCTCATAATTTTGCTAAATCTACATTTGAAGGAGATATTGCTTATGGTTTGTATTGGAGGGAAGATAGATTTTCTTGTGGGAGGTATTTGATACAAAGTAAGAGTATTTTATCTTGGAGCTTATTTCTATAGTGTGATCCTTACAAAGCCACTACAATCTCTTGTAAAGAACCATTGGTAAAAGGGGAGATTGTGATTCGATAGGTTCACTCAAAGGTAAGTATCTCAAAATTTTGTCATTTCATTTTATAGATAGATATTGTATAAATTAATAGGTTAGAATGTACATCTCCTTTTCTCAAATTACCTCTATACTTAAACTTAGTATAGCTATAGGGTTTTCTTTGCTTGTCATCTTCCACCTTAGGTGATCTAGGCCCCCATTTGCCTACCATGATCCCTTGATTATTTTGTTTGATTTTAACCATTCCCCTTTGTGTTATAAGTTTTCATAACATAAGATTAGTTTTATTTAATGTACTCAAACTTAGCTAGGGATATTACATATCATTATTTACCTAAAGGCTTTGGAACCTCTCCATTAGTGTTATGTGATAAGTGTTCCTTTATTAGGTTTAGTGAATCTAATTTGGTCATGATGTCAATATAAAAAGTATTAAAATAAATTTTATTTGATTGCCTTATCTGATCTTGGATTTACTAAGTAAGATAAGTTGTATATCTATCTTAATTTATTGCATACATTCTAGTGAACTCGATGTAAATCTAACCTTTACATTTACAATTTTTCATTTAAAGTCAACTAGGTTACACTGGTCAACTTAGTGTTATTTTGTATTTATATTCTATATCTATAGTCAAATTGGTCACGCTAATCAACCCAATTTTGTTCTCTATCTATATGTTTTCAATCCCAACAAACAAGGTCGAGTTGGTCGATCATATTCATTTTTTACGCATTTTAGCCTTTAGTCCCAATAAATAAGGTTAAGCTTGTTGACCTTGTTTATTTTCTAAAATTTTCATTCTTCAATCCCAATAAATAAGGTCTCATTGGTAAATCCTATTCATTATATCCAAATTTCAATCTTCAATCCTAGTCAACAAGGTCATGTTGGTTGACCATATTCATTTCCTATAGATCTTCACTTTTCAGCTTTCATACTCAACCAACCAAGTCAACTTGGTCAACCTTGTCTAGGTTCCTTCTAGCCAACTTAGTACTTTAATTTTATCAATTTTCCTAATTAACTATTATTATTTTATAGTAAAATTACTCAGTACTTTAGATTCCCATTATGTTACTATTAATTATTTAGTTTTGTTAAAACTATATCACATAATCAATTAAGTCAACTTGGACAACATAGTTCTATGTTTGTTTGTCTTTCCAAATAAACTAATTTGAATTGATTGGCCTTGTTTATTTTTGGCTATTTTTACAACATACTATGTTGACCAATGTTGACCTTGTTCTGTTTTATTTACTCAACTAGATCGACCTGGCTAACCTTATTTTATGTTTAGTAATTCACTTTACTTTTATAGTAATTAATTTCAATTTTTATTTAAAAAGAGTTGGATGCATGTTTATTTACTTTTATAAATTACAAAATTAGTTTTTTTCACTTGATTTTTGCCTTTATTTTCACTTTATCTTTATTTCCCTAGAAACTATGTATCGACAAGTTTAAAGCTACTTAGTTACTATTATGAAGGGCTATGAGATACTTTGTTTATGGTCATTGTGTATCATTTACAAATATCATGGTGTGAGGAGATTACCCCAATACTCATAGCCATAATACAAAGCTAAAAATGGTCTTTAGTTTCCACATGCATCATCGTATTTAGAAAATGCCTAGGATTTTCATTTGTATTAAATATCAGGAATCCAACCATCCATTTGATATTGTGGTGTATTGATTAGTGGTTATAATTAATAATTTATTTCCATCTTACTCTTGAAACCAAGTTTAGTGGGATTTGGGTAAGGTTTAATTCTCCATAGTTAAAGCTCTAGAACATTGGGTTGTCACTATCTAATGGACAAGCAAGTATATTTGAGAGCTTACAAATTAATCAAACCCTTTTAGATCATATTCTTGATCCTATTTTTGAATAATTAATTAAATATTTAGTTAGTTGTACACTTTCATTTTTGCATATTGTTTACCTTTCTCTTTTGTATTATAGATTGTTTGACCAACATTGACATAGTTTTGTGTTATGACTCAACTATATCGACCATCATCAACCTAGTTGATTATGTTTGGATAAAATAAGTTGAACATGCTTGACTCAGCCTATTATACTTTACTCATTTTCCTCTATTTTTAGACAACATTGTTTATTTTTTATTAATTTTTTTCATATCTAATTAGGTCAACTAACGCAACCCAAAAGGTTTTCAAAACTAATTTTTCTCTTGTCTGTCCAACTAGGTCAAATAGTTTGACCCTAAAAGTTTACAAACTGTAATTTTTATTTGTCTATCCAACTAGGTCAATCAAAACAATGCAATAAATTTTTTATATTTATATTTTTATTATCTATCCAATTAGGTCAACCAACTCAACCCAGTAGGTTTTCAAATTGCTAATTTTCACCTATCTACCCAACTACATCGAACAAATCAACCCAATAATTTTTATATATTATTTTTTATACCTATCTATCTATTTAGGTTGGCCAAATCAACCCAATATATTTTTTAGATTTTTATTTTTCTTGTATCTCCAACTAGGTTGACCAGTTCCACCTAAAAGGTTTTCTAGACTTTTATTTTATCCATTTATCCAACTAGGTCAACTAGCTGAACCCAATAGGTTTTTAGACTGTTAATTTTTCCTATCTACCTAAATAGGTCAATAAAATTGACCCATTAGGTTTTTAAACTGATAATTTCCACTTGTTTTCTCAATTAGGTTAACCAAATCGACCTAGTAGGTTTTCCAAATTGCTATTTATACCTATTTATCCAAATAGGTCAACTAGATTAACCCTAGAGATTTATAGCCTATTATTTATATATGTCTATCTAATTAAGTCAACTATCTCAGCCTAGTAGGTTTTATCAGCCTCTTTCCTCCTAGTCATACCTTCACATTTCATTATGCAGTACATTTTTGATGAAACTGAACTACAAAATCAAAATGATATGATGAATTTCACTAACCCCCCTAAACCTCCTCATTATTGCATTCCTTATACTTTTGTATAAAATCCATATTTAAGCAATGTTTATGTGGCCACTATAACTAAAAACTATGGGTCATCTCCTTTAAAAACCCTTGATCCACTTAACTATCATGTAAAACTACCTATTGTCAAAGATGAAAGTGATATGGAATAAACTGCTAAAATGATCCTTTTCATAAATGAAACCCCTCAACATTAGGGTAAGGATCACATAATAATTTATAATCTCATGATGGGACCTCACCTTGAGTGACCACTCCACCCATGCATAAGTTTTATACAAGTATTGGAGAAAGTCACCTTATGACTTCTTCCATGCCTTCTTCTTCTTCCATGTCTTCAACATTATCTACTACTTCTTCTTTTACCTTGCCTAGTACCGGTCTTTATTTTAGTGGGCCTACTCAAAATGTCCACATTAATACTCAAACCAATGTTACCACCAATGAATCTCACACTACTTATATTAGTAAAGCCACTATTAATACTAATCAAATTTTACTACAAGCCATGAATAAAATGGATACTTTTCAAACTAATAGTGCAAATCCAATGATCCAAATTCAAAACAAACTTTTGAAATTAAAAAATCATCCTCAATCCACTCAATGGGGATTAAAAAATCATAACACCCCTCACCCCCCTAGAGATGCACAAGGTAACTTCATACCTCAACCCCCACTTCTTAACAAATCTTTTAAACACTTAAAAAATGAATCCTTAGTTATTTAAATTATAAATATTGACATAGATGGTCTTGTTCCTACTATCACTTATAATGGATACACTGAACCTACATCGCATTTGAAATCTTTTAGAAACTTTTATAAAGATTGAATAAATCTCAATACCTTTTCAGCCACCAAGTTCTTCGCTAAAACATTTTTAGGTGATGTTTTGGATTGATATAATCAATTCAAGTCTCACACTATATTTAGTTTAGAATACTTAGTTAATGCATTGATATAGGAATTCCAAAATAATGACCTTACTAAAAATAACTTAGCACACTTTATCAACTGTAAACAATCAGAATTTGAGACAACCTAGGTGTTCATTAAGATATGGAAATCATTATCCAATAAAATAGAACATAACATGTTAGAAAATAATTGATCCAAATGTTCAGTAATGCTCTTTATCCTAAATTATAATATTGTGTTAGGACATTCTCTCCAAAATATTTGGAACCCCTAGACCAAGCTAAATTCCAATATTTTCTCATAAGAGAATTTGATAATTCCCACCCTCCAGTTAGAACTCTAATGCTTATGAAATATAAAAATTGACATGCTACCAATGATAGTGTTATATATATATATATATATATATATATATATATATCTATGATTCCATACTCACTATTCATGCTATCCTCCCAAGTGGATCAAACGATGATACTATTTCACAACCACTTTTGACCAATCCTTTCCAACAACCTAGCTTTACATCTTCTCATGTGAATAATTTAGATTCTCAAAAACTAATTTCCATAGAAGAGATTCAAAATGTTTTCCTAGGCCTTCACCGTGAGATCTTGACCCTACTCCCCATACCAAACATTGGTATGATCCACACATGTTTTATTATTATCACGTAAGTTGGGGTCATTCTCATGAAACTTATCGCCAACTTAGAAAATTTTCTCTTGAATATCTTATTGGCCCTAATTGTGATATTGAAACCTTAATTCATGAGTGCTAACAAGCTTATGAAGTAGTAGTTAAGGCTCATGAAACCAAACTTAAGCATGATTCTATTAGCCAATCTAATGCTCACCTTGTTATTTAAAAATATTCTTTTCTTGATAATCAATATAAATAATATGTAGAAAGTAGTATCTTACATCAACCCTTATCCACATTAAAAATATAATAACTTCCCAACTTTTTGTACTATTTAAGACACTTATCCATCTCACTTTAGAAAACTTGATATGATAACACCTTTAACCTATCTAACAATACAACCTACTCCTTCATCTACTATCCCACATGTGTCTAATCAAATCATACATTTGGATACTCATTATCTTCTAATTGATATAAATTATATTTTTAATCTATCACTAAAATATCTTACCTCAAAATTACCCACCTTAAAAATAGTAAATCAATCTAATTCTACACTTTATTCACCACCTACAACATCCAAATCTTTAAAATAATCAATCATGGCCCCAATTACGCTACCAAAAACATTATCTAATTCAACTCCATCAAACGCACTTGATCGAACCACATCGACTAAATCCCCATCAAATACGCCTTATCAACATCAATTTAAATGCACTTTTACTTACTCTTCAATAGACTTATTTCAATATTATGCACCTTTATCTAATACAATTCTAGTTGGATATGATGAATGGGATCCTATCACATAACGTTTTCATATCCCATCTCAAATTCCTTTTCGAGAACTCATGAGGACTTCCCCTCATCATCATAATCACTTAATGCAACTCTTATTTAAAATGAACATCCCTCAACCTCAACCTATGGGGAAATAGTCCACTTTGTCAAGATCTAAAGATAGTATTCTTCAACTATGAATAAATGTCTATACATATTTAAGAAACTATGGATAATTATCTCACTCAAATTTCCTATCACTTCAATGATTCCTAACATAATACTTCTTGGTGTGCATAATCCTCTGTTATTCATTAGTGTCCAAGTCAAGTGTGTATTGATTGATGAAGGTTTTAACAGTTATGTTGTTTCCTTTGACTGCATTAAAACACTCGGATATTTTGAATGTAACCTTAAGTCTACCCAAATCACATGTTAATGCTATGAAATACCTCCTTTAGGGTGTGTGTGGATTTCTATCACAGTTCCTCCTATCATATTTTGTATAAAATTCGTGACCTTCAAATTCCCATTATCATATAACATATTACTTAGTAGACCTTGGATACATTGCATGAGAGTTATGACCTCTTCAACATGCCAATGTGTCAAGTTCCCTCACAATGGTGTTATATATAAGAGTTAAGGAAACATGAACTCTTGGAATTTTAAACAATTTCAAGAATGTGGTATTTTAAAAATAACCACCCTTGAACCTTTACCTAGTGTTCTTTTTAGAAAATCTCAAAAATTTAATTATATCATTAACTCTAATAGAGGTTATAATGGCCTCCTTGAACTTATGGGTAATATATCATAAATTTTCTAAGATTATGATGATCATGAACCCAATGAGATAAATTTAAATATAAAAACTCTTGATCTCCATTCACACATAATTAATCAATTACCCCATTATTTACGACCTCAATCTTTTCAAATACCAATTGATGAGATCCTCGATACCATAACATAGATTAAACAATCCATTCCTCACGCTTCTTTGATTGATAAAATCATTGATGATTGTTCTACTGATCTTCATACTTTTGATTATGATGATGGTTATTCATTATATGAACCCTTTTTAACTTATTTTTCTCAAGCCAAATATGCAAAAGTACTTAGATATCATTCTTCATTACAACATTATTTACACTTAAATAACATATTTCCTTCTCCATCTACTGTACTTGACATTATCTCTTCTTCAATTGATGTTCATAGGTATGAAATGGAGCATAGGCAAACTAATTCTCATTTAGTCATTGATGATCCTCTTCGTAGTATGCTTCTTGATCATGCCATGATGGTACCATATCGGTTTAACAAGTTTTTTGATTCTTTGATCCATCTCCCTCTTGAGATATCAGCCACATTATGCTAACTCGCATAGATATATTCTACCACATATCCTAATCATAATCTTGATCTTATTTTATTAGTCATACTAGTGGTGATGGGATATTACCTTTACATAATCTTGATCCCATAACTACATGATGGGTAGATGAGCCATATTGTGAATTTCATAAGGTTGATCATCGTTAGGCCAAGGATTATCACACACACCATAGATTCTTAGCACAAAAATATGCATCAAGCTTTACCTATACCATGGATAGTATACATCTATATTTTTCTACTCCTTGATGTACTTATTTTTTTCATGGTGAAAACACCCATACCTATATGCATTATCGACAACTTTGGTAATGCATTGATGTGCTTCATCCAAAGAAGACATAGTCTACTGATAAGAATTTGCCTCCTCCTAAGATACTTCCAGAGTATTTCTCTAAACATGGGGATGTTTATTGTCTTTGGCATTAATGTGTTACACATCACATAGATAGGTGTATATTATTGCAACTACACTTCTATGATTTCCCACAACCTATACCATCATATTCTCAATAGTGTACCCATAATTGTTCATGGGCAAATGCTAAGCCTTCCACACCCACTTCATCATCCCAAAGATCTGATGCTTTCAATCATAGGGCATCACCAATTATTTACATTCATTATCCCTCAAAGAATATGCCACATGCTCAGTATTCTTCTTATAGCATACATACATTCTCTATAGATACAATATATCAATGAGTCCTCACATGACTTTTGGTGAAAATATATGAGACTATGATTAAGGCTAGATTCCAGTTATAAAAAGGTTAACTAATGTTATTGATGATGTATGGCATTAAATTTATTATTATTTGTGAACACGTTATTTTTCTATGGTATACTATGCCTCATATTTTCACTTAGTTAATTTTTTATATTTGTATTTCATTGTAGATTTTGTGATGCATTGTTTATATATATATATATATATATATATATATATATATATATATATATATATATATAATTATCATGGTTCTTTTCTCTATCTATGTAATTTTAATTTTACAATCATGGTTCTTGATTTACACAATTAGTTTTTGTACATATTCAATTTCATATCTTTAATTACATCTCACTATATACTTTGAAAACACTTATATTCCCCCTATTTTGGGATAATTTTCCCTTACATTTGTGCTTGTGCTAATTCATATGTTCAATAATATGGCTATTTATATGACATGGCTATTAGTCCATACCAAAAAAAAAATCCTTTTTTACCTTGTGATTAGATATAAATCATAATTATCATTATACCATCTATTACATATATGGGTCTCTCATGATTCCCATATCATTCTTTCATTTCATACACAAATACATTTAGTCTTGAGATTGCACACTTACCTATGGGCAAGTCTAAATAACCTTTTGGATGGCATAATATTTAAATACTTATTTCTTTTAATCAATTTCTAAGATTTATTGTATTTTTTGCTTATATCACTTGTGATGCTATGAATTTAACTCAAAAAAGGATTGTTAGTATCATGTTAGTTTCAAAATGAAAAAATAATGAAAGAAACACACTAGGCCTAGACACTAGGGAGAGCTTAATTTTTATAAATGAATAAAACACACAAATAAAATGTAAAAGAAACCTTATTTTACCTTCCTTGGATGATCTAAAATGCTTGTTGTAGTGGATTGCTCAGCTTGTGCTCATGAAGTCTTCATTAAAGGAGCCTTGGATATCTCCACTTCTCCTGGGCACCTTGTGGCTTTGGCTTGGCTTAGATTGGAATAAATTTGGCATGGTATCACTAATTTCAATAGATTTTTAAATCATTTATGTATTATAACTTTGCACCAAAATAGCTTAGAAGTGATGTTCATTGCCTCTCTATTTATAGATTTTTTCGAATGGCTAGAATCAACCTAACCCATTCATCTAAACATTGAGATATGTGGCTAAGGATTAATTCAATTATGTAATTAAAATTGATAAATAATCTCATAAATATTTGGGATAAGGGATAAATTAAGATGCATGGAGGATATTGATGAGGCATGAGAGGCATGAATCTTGATATTTGTGGCATTTATGGCCTACGGATGTCTTCCCAAGAAATGAGGTCACATGATGATGTAGATATTCAATATTCATTTATAAAAATAAGTATTCAACAAGTTTCCATGGAATTCTTAATTAGACTTTAATTTGGTTAAATTAGCTCTTAAGCATGATTAAGCACTTTGTGCACAAATTACTCAAATTGATCAGAATGCCTTATTATTATTCCAAATTTTGACTAAATTACAATTAGAATGTGATGTTAGATGCATTGGATCCATTATCCCATTTAGGATATTTACAAAACTAAATAATAAAATAACATGTCTTGTGCAAGACATTTGATAGGAAATAGCAATCTAGAGCACCTAAGTGCAAAATTGGCATTTTGACTCAGAATGATTTGATCAAAGTTAGCTGCGCCATAAATTGCACTGCCCTATTTTATGATACTCTAGCCAAAATTGGCACTTGAATATGTCAAATTCAAATATTTTAATGTGTTTTAGTATTTTTAATCTAAATTATGCACTTTGGTGGAAATTGGTCAAAAGCCTAGTTAGAGGTTATCGATGCCCAGATTTACGTGTCTATAATTTGCCCCTATTTGGGAAGATGTTGCAAATCATAGGTAAAGAAATGTCTTCTCAAAGAATGAGAAATGGCTTGCATGCCAAAAAAAAGATGGTGGTTAAAGAACAAAGCTCTAAATGGTTTTGGGAATCCTATGATGATGCCCCTTTAAGGGGTGGTCATCACATTTATTGATGGATGGTCCCTCAAAAAGAAATAAAAATAAAGATGGAAGTAACCTATGGTTAAGATTAATCCAAATAAGAAAATGCTTGCATGCATTGATGTAAAAAGGATGTTGATTTTCCCAAAGGTAGTTATAATCAGGAATAAAAGTCAAAATAATGATTTGCCTATAGGCAGTTATAATAATTAAGCAGACCTGGATTGGCTAAAATTGATGGTGCCCCAGTTAGGGATGATTAGAAATCATAACTCAAGGATATAACTTGGGATACAGATTAAAGATGAGCAGGTGAAAAGTGATGAAAGAGATGGATAGAGAAATAAGATTGATCATTGGAAAGATTCAATTGTACCTACCAAAGAGGAGATGCTCATCGTTATTAGTAATGATACAACTAGAATGGCAAATGGGTTAATTTGATCAAGGGTGGGATGGGAGGATTTGCCAAGGTGCAAAGGAGAAAATTTTATGGCTCCATTGATTTTAGACCTTCTTGAAGCTAATTTTTGTTGTAGCATGTGATTATAGGCTTCATGATAAAAAACCATGAAGACTTGGCCAAAATATGCATAAGGACTAACTCTCGATCCAATAAACACTCAAAAATAATAAACCAATGATAAAAACCATGATGATAATATTGATGTATGAATATGGATGGAATCAAGAATAATGTGCTCAAGGAATCACCTAATGAATGCATATAGATCGAGTCAAGGCAACAATGCTGAAATCAAACAAATAGGCAAGTGAATAAACAAATAAATAAACAACCTAAAATAAACAAACAAATAGAAAGCCCGAAAATAAAAGCAAAAGAAAGCATCCTAATAATGATAGTGCCTTAGTAAGGCAGATCAAGGATAACTGAATAGGCTTAGACAAGAAATTTTTTTTTAGATTTTAAAATATTATGAATGTTTTTTTCATTTTGAGGTATCTTAACTCATTAGAGAATGACAAGATAGCTACTCATAAATCAGTGAGAGCATTTGGCTTAGGTTGCTTGCAAAACAATGAGAGTGTATGGAAAAGGGGGACTAAAGTAACCTCAACATGAATTAATTATGACCCACTTAGTCCTAAAATGACCTCAAGTCATAGTAATTCCATCCACACAAAAGGTATGGAAAAACCAAATAGGTCCCAACAATTTCTCAAATCTAGCAAATGGCCAGTAAAATGAAAATAGTAGTGACAATATGATGTGACAATGCATGATAAACAAGTGTTTCCCCTAGTTTTCCCATAGGTAGTTATAACTAGGATATAATGACATAGGTCAATGATACTAATTTTCTCATAGGTGGTTATAATTAGCAATAAGACTAGTGATACATTGATTTTCCCATAGGTGGTTATAATCAAGATCACATAAACAAGTTTAATACATGATAGAAAATGAAAGATATCTTGCTAGATCAACTGTCACACTACTTTCATAGACTGTCATTATAAACATATATTGGATGGTTATTAAAACTTGACCAAAATACTCTCATAAAAGGTGAGATAAGAACCAAATGAACCAAGATCAAAATAGGATTGGGTAGGATGACTAAAAATAGGCTTTGGACTAGATAGCAATGGAATGATAAGATGTATAAAATGGTAAGAGGGTTTGCCCCCATGTGATAGGGTGAATAGCAAGAATATTTGATAATGGTAAATGGATATGTAACAATGGTAAATGGCATGGCAATGTGAAACAGTATGGTACATGTTTTTGGTTTGGGTGTGGTAAATGACATGATTTTATTTTTCCTGTTGAGATGGAGATGCATGTCCTAATCAACAAATGATATAAATAGAATACTTGATCATGTTAATTCCTATCCCACACCTCATCTAAATAACTAATTCATCAATAAATGCCTACAAAATGTGATTCTAAGAATGTTGGTGTGTTCTTCCTTGGTCATTGATTCTAATTTCTCAAGCATCAAGACAAGGTATCTTTGTAGCCTCTGCAAAAAAAATGTGGCTATGGATGGTAAACAAGGACAAATATTGGATGGTAGGTTTTATTGTGAAATGGAATGGTAGATGATAATGGAATGTAGAATTGTTGGAAAATAAATGAAGATCAGGACTTT
Source organism: Torreya grandis (assembly GCA_037957365.1). Lineage (NCBI taxonomy): Eukaryota > Viridiplantae > Streptophyta > Pinopsida > Cupressales > Taxaceae > Torreya > Torreya grandis. Next base: position 2,593,269 of record JARHVA010001602.1, read on the forward strand.
CAGTCACATGTAATGTTGTTGATGCCAGATTCAACATAACTTTGGTTGTGGCAGGGCCGAAGACTTGTTCTCTCAATAAGACCATAAGATTTTTTTGTTGTTTGATCTTGAGAGTAGATACCATTTGATTAAGTTTTAGATTAAAATTTATTTTTATTTGATCTTTGATATTATCTTCATCAAGCATTGAATAAATTTTATGCTCAGCTATTAGTGTCTCAATGAGTTTTTCACCAATGAAGTTGTCTTGATTATCCCGTAACACCTCCAAGAAGGTTTCAAAAATGAACATTGGATTTTGAATTTGATTTTATTTTAGTGCTTTTAAAAAAGTTTCACTAAAATATGTTGAGTTGGAACTTTGATTGTATCCTAGTGCGTCTGAAAAGGTTTCACTAGGAGAGTGTTCTTATACTACATGAATGTGGTCTTGACCTCCTTGCTCTTTTTCAATTGCTATGTCACCATAGATGTAGTTTAACAAAGTGTGATTCTATCGATCCCAATTGACACTTATGGGAGATGGAATGTCAATGATATGGCTATTTTGGTTGATGGTAATGGCCTATGGAATGTAATGGAATAGGGAGAGGCTACATAATCTTCATAGAAGATACTAGAATAACTTGTGTCAAAGCTAAAGTACTCATCCTCAACAATTATAGAAGGATCATAAATATATTCAAATTAATCTATGAGGTATGCATAACCAATGTTGTAATAGTTATGAACATATTCTTCTTCTGAATCTGATTCTAACTCAAGGGACTCTAAATCTAATGTTGAGACTGATGTTGATTCAGATTCTGATGGTAAATCTAATGTCGGTTCAAGAATAGAACCTAAATCTAACTCTAATTTTTCATCTGATGTGTAATCTATTATAATGCTGTCTTATTAAATATTTGGTTTTGTACAAGTAACAGCCTATGATGGCATAATAGGCTCCACAAAAATTGGTTTATCAAAGTAAGACTCCTCAAGGATGGGGAAAAGGTCAAGAGACAAATCTTTAGAGACTGGTTTGTCAATAAGAGGCTCTTGAAAAATAGGCATATGTTCAAGGTAATGATTTTTCCAAAGGAATTTATAATAATTAAAAAGTGACCCAATAAAGACTGGCTTGTCAATATGAGACTCATCGACAACTAGTATAGGATCAATAGGTGATTCATCTTAAGTTGACTTATCATAAGTGGTTGGTTCAATAAAAACATCTTGGACTGGTTGGTTATATTGGCTTTGGCTTCTAATGAGTTTGAAAATACTGGTTTTGAACATAGCTTGGTCTTCAAAGGATTGGATCGATTGAGGTTTGGATGGGATTGGTTTTGAATGAGGAATGGCTTGTGGTTGGATAATGGTAGGGCATTGAGGAGCATGATTACTCGCATGAGCCAAAGGATGAAGTCTTAAAATGGTAATGATAGGGTGTTATTGGGCTTGATTTACTACAAAAGCTAAAGGAGTAGGTCTTGGAATGATGAAGGGGCATTGTGGAGCTTGATTGCTTGCACAAGCCAAAGGATGAATTCCTGGTATAGAAATGGTTTGGCATTGTGGAGCTTGATTGCTTGCACAAACCAACGAATGAGGTATTGGTATGGGAATGGTGTGAAATTGTGGTCTTGAAATAGAAATGGTATGATGTGGTGGAGCCTGATTACTTTCATAATCCAAAGCATCCAATTCTTCCTCATAAATCATATTACCCCATTTGTGAGTTGAATCATAAGTTGGTTCTTGACTATGTTCCATGTATTGATTATTATAAAGAGGGTATGGAACCATATCCAAAACAAAATTATCTCTATTCGGGTCTTCAAAGTCCTCCTCATAAGCCTCTTCATGCCAATCAAGGTCTTAATTTAGAGTTTGTGGATTTTGACTATGTTCCTCATATGAAGTATTATATGGAAAATAATAAAACTCCTTAAAACATCTTTCTCTATAAGGGTTCCTAGTGGGATTTTGTGCGACCATTCTATCATAAGTTAGATTGTACATGACTCCACCACAAGTGTAGCTATACATATCCATGCAAATGATGAAATATCTAAAATTAAAATGCTTATAGTTCTACAAACTCTAAAAAATTATCCAAAGGATAAATGGTTCAAACTTGGTCTAATTTGGTTGAAGGGGGTGGAGCTGTATTTCCAATATGGTCTGAAAGTGGAGTTGTATCTCCAAAATGATTTATGCTAAGAATTTTCATGAAAAATTATAATTTCAAATGTGATACACATAAAAGGTCAAGTGTCTGAATAAAATTGGCATGTCAAAGGTCTAGGTCAAAGTGTTTCAAACAAGATCTAAACTAAGAAATTGAAAAGTTGAGTTACTAGGTCTTTTGTCCAAATGTGGAGTCAAAATATAGGCTCAAACAAACATGAATATTCTAAGACTTTTGGCCAAATGATGTCAAAAACTAGAATTGAAACAAAATTTGATGTGATTTGATTTAATTTAACAAGTTCGGAAACAACTTTGACATAAACTCGGCACATGGAATCAAATATAAACATGATCAGTTGGAATAAGGCATGAGGCAAATTTTTTTTGGAGAAAGGTTATGTTCTCCCAAATAAAGGCACAAAGAATGATGAGGATAGGCATTAAACAAACAAACCATAAATATTTTTCAAATTTGGGTAATCGATTAATCAAAGTCATGCAACCTAAAAGAGAAAGATCTGTGTATCAGCCCCATGAATTGAGACTTAACCAAAAATCAATTAATGTTTGAATCCAAACTTAACAAGGTTAATTGAAAATCCAAACTTAAAAAGGTTAATTGAAAACTCAATTTTTAAAATTATGATTTGACCAAACAAGCTAGACAAGATTGGATAACATGATGACATAAGACAAAGGTTCAAATGGTAGACATGACATGGTTTGAAACAAATGGTTTTTGGTACAAGGTGAAATAAGTTTTGAAACAAATTGAGTAGACTAATGGCATAAGCATGCTTAAATGATGTGACCTATGTTATGTTTCAAAAGACTCAAAGGCAAAATGGTTTTAACATGTTTTGGGCAGCATAACACTACCCTCATCCAACTCAAATGGCACACACACAAACAAGTTTAAAAAAAATTTCAAGGCACAAGTGTGGTTTAAAATGGCCAGCATAACGTCTCTTTAGATAAAAAGAGTGATGTATAGATAAATTAATTTTGACAAGGATTATGAACAAACAAACAAGTTTTAGTCTCAAAACATACCAAGCAAAAATGACCAATATACACTAAATATAATTGTCCAAATCTTAGCAAGGGTATGAAAATGTGGGGTTGACTAAACTATCAAGCTTTCAAATATTTTTAGAGGAATCAATTACAAAATGAATTTCATGTCAAATGATACAAAAGACAAGTAAAAAAATTGGGTGACCATGGCATTAGCTAGTTATAAAAAGGTCCAGTCTTTTTTACAACCACTACATCTTATTGTTCACTCAGTGTAGTGTGATGTCCAAATGCAGATACGTCCCATGTGCAACTCAGAAGGAGTAAGTGAAGTCAGTGCTAGGAGATGAAACCTTGGTTAAAATATTCCCTAAAGAACTCATGGGAGGTAATGATGTCCCCCTCACAAGCTAAGTTTTCATGAAATAAAAGACTAATAGAAAGACTTTAAGATTCTTTTCAAGGTCACCCAAACTATGATGAGTTTTTGGAGAACGCTTTAGATGACATTATTTCTAGGCCTTAAACTAGGCTATTTGGAATAAGGATGGTGCTTTTTATTCCAAGGGTTCCCTAAAGGGTACAAATAGAAGAGCATACATACAACATCCCTCTCTTTGTTAAATAAAACTAGATCAAACAACTATTGAAGACAAAAATGACAAGTGTGTTTATTTTTAAGCCCCAATTTGAAAAATTAAGTGTTCTTTTGACCCCTTGGACTTAATTTATAACTTTTAAAGCTAACTACAAGATTTAATCAATATCACCCTAAATGATTTTCCTTTAAACACCAAAATGAAAAGTTTGATTCATTTTAAAACACCCTAAAAGAAGTTTAAAATGATCTATTTAAGCATGATTTGATGATTTTTCAAGTAAAACTTGATTTTTTTTTTATCAAGATGTTTAGCTTAGAATCACTTTTGAAGATGAAATAACCAACTTAGAAAAATGAGCTCTCAAATTTGTGTCAAAAGAACATAATGACCGTTGTTGGTTATACTAACCAGCGATGGCAGAATTTATACAGACCAATAATGGTTTTACTAATTAGCAATGGTTATGCATATCGACATCATTTTTAGTAATGCTAACTGATGACGGTTATGTAGACCGATGATGGTTTTACTCAATTGATGATGGTTACTAAGTAAACCTATGACAAACAAAAAAATAGAAAAACAAAGTTAGAAAATCAAATTGAAAAAGTTTTAATGATCCAAATGAAGATTTTAAAGTTTCATAATGATCTTCTCCATGTGTGAGATGCATTGGGTCCAATTGGGTGTGCCATTATGTGATGCTACGAATTTGACTCAAGAGAGGATGGTTAGTATCGTGTTAGTTTAAAAATGAAAACAAAATGAAAGAAACACACTAAATAGCATAAAATTTCTAGGCTTAGACACTAGAGAGAGATTAGTTAACAAACATGAATAAAACACACTGTTAAAATTTAAAAAAAACCTTGTTTTACCTTCTTTGGATGCTCCAAAATTCTTGTTGTAGTGCCTTGCTCGATTTGTGCTCATGAAGTCTTCATTAAAGGAGGCTTAGCTATATCCTCTTCTCTTTGGCACCTTGTAGATTTGGCTTGGATTGACTTGGCTTGGAATCAATTTTTCATGGTAAAACTAATTGAAATGGATTTTGGAATCATTTGTGCTTTATAGCTTTGCACAAAAATAGCTTAGAAATGATGTTTATGGCCTCTCTATTTATAGAATTTTGCAAATGGTTAGAATCAATCTGAACCACCCATCTCAAGATTGAGATGTGTGGCTAAGGATTAATCTAATTATACAATTAAAATTGATAAATAGGCTCATCAATATTTGGGATAAAGGAGCAATTAAGAGGCATGGAGGGCATTGATGAAACATGGGAGGCATGAATCCTGATATTTATGGCATTTATGGCCTAGGGATGTCTTTCCAAGAAATGAGGTCACTTGATGATGCATATATTCAATATTTATTTTTAAAAAAAGTATTTAACAATTTTCCATGTAATTCTTAATTAGGATCTAATTTGGTTTAATTATCTCTTAAGAATTATTAAGCACTTTGTGCATAAATTACTCAAATTGATCAAAATGCCTTGTTATTAGTTCAAAATTTGACTGGATTAGAATTAGAATACGATGTTAGATGCATTGGATCCATTATCCCATTTAGAATGTTACCAACATCAAGTAAAAAATGCACATGTCTTATGCAAGAGATTTGATAGGAAATAGCAATCCAGAGCACCTAGGTGAAAAATTAGCATTTTGACTTGAAATGATTTGATCAAAGTTAGTTGGCCCATAAATTGCATTGCCCCATGTTATGATACTCTAGCCAAGATCGACACTTGAAAATGTCAGATTCAAATCTTTTAATGTGTTTTAATTTTTTTAAGCCAAATTGTGTACTTTGGTGGAAATTACTCAAAAACCTAGTTGAAGGTTATTGGTGGCCAGATTTAGGTGTCTACATCACTCATGATTGGTTTTACAAATCCATATGGAGGAGGAATACAAAAATACATAAAAAATTAAAATTCAAATCATTAAAACAAAATGCAATGATCAAAAGGAAATTATAAATTCAAAAATTCAAAATCAGACCAAAATACATGATTCTTCTTTGGCACATCTCCTATTCTAGTTAAAGTTCAAACTGCACAATTGGCCTCATAATAGAGCCGAGGACTATTGAGGTGTGGTAGGCTATTAGACTAGGATAAGAGGTCTCATTATATTAATGATCACCACCTAATTTTCACACAAGTACCCAATCTTCACAGTAGACCGATAACTCTAAAATGGGTCCTAAGAAGGGGGGAGACCATCATGGAAAGGTGGGTTTATTTTAATTTTTATGTATATATAGCCTTTATGATTTGATCCATGTACTTCACTTGTTAATCCCAAGATTTTTATATACTCCTTATAGTATCTCAAGTCTTTTATTATTCAAGTAGTTGTAAGCATGAGAAGATTTGCTTAAGTGTGTCTCATTTCTACTAAGGATTTATACATCAACTATGCAATGATTTTCACTCCCTCTATCAGCATCTTACCTTAGATATTTATCCTTGATAAGTATAGTCTCATAATTGATCACACAACATTGGTTTTCTTTTTGTGAGTTTTAGTGTAAGACCTTGGATAAGACCAAGGTTTCCTCATAAAATACCCCTATTTAGTATAAACACCCTCCATTTTTACACCTCTTTGGTTTGCTTTTTATTAGTTGTACTAAAATATTTAAAATATGACCAAGCCTTCCTCACAAAATTCCCTTAACTCCTATACTCAAATATATGTCACGTGTTTCTATAAATAAACACACTCTTTTATATTACAGATTAGCACAATCCCTAAGTTTGGGTTCTCACTCATATTTTATGTTAGCTTGACATATATTTGTATGTGTTATTATCTTACATTTATATTTATTTTATTGTCTTATCTTTTCTTACATTGTTATTCACTTTTCTTTCATTTCCATATTTTTTCTTGTGATTCTTACATTAACCTTTATCTTACATTTTACATATATGTGTTTGTCTTATTACATTGAATTGCTTTCCTATATTTAATTATGTTATTTACATTCACATTTATTTAATTATCAATTAGATTATTATCATTTTCATTTTCACTCACTTTTTGACATATTTTACAAAGTGTTATAAACTAGTAATTGTTTTAAATTTTTAATTTTTTTACATCATTCTTTTTTATCGTGCATTTCCTCACATGTTCTATAAAAGAATTGTACAAAACCACATTTTATCATAGCATATAATAATCAATACATGTGATAGAAATAAATTACATGACATCCATAATGTCCATAACCACATTTTCTCATAACATATAAACATCAATACATGTGATATAAATAAAATTCATACATCTATGAGTCATCAATAATGTATCTTTATATAAATGGATCAAAAAGTCTAATATAATACAACATCATAAAAAATATAGCTTTAAGGCTAAGGTCCATCATGAGGATGTGCTACACTACCCATCAAGGCCTATGACTAACCTCTTTAAATATTTTACTATAGTGACTACATTAATGATCGTAAACCCTCCACTTATCCCTATACCTAGCCCTACACCTGTGCCAACTATCTAGCTATAGACAAGTGTGTGGCTCACTCCTCAATCAACATTTTCCATGCTTGTAAATTCCTATTACCCACTCTTAGTGGTACTAATATCTCAATTTCATCTGATAGTTTCTGTAACTTTCAAGTTGCCTCACTGATAAATTAAAACCGACCAATATTAGTAGGTGTTGAAGGCACCACAAGATCAATTATCTATGTAGTATTGTGTTAAGGTAGCATGCCATTCAATGTATCATGATGGGATGTCTCCAACATGGTCACCCATATGGCCTCCTCTATTGCATCCTCTGTAAAATTCAAACCAAAATTCACATTACTTCTCACATATTTATCTACACACACACATCAAATCAAAATAATCACAAGAAACTACATATTAATCACAAATAGTCACTCTATCTACATGACCAAAAAGCATATCTTATGGTGCATGTATCTTTAGTGGCATGAAACCTCTATATCAATTAGGCTAAATCACATGAGCACTATGTGTTCTATTGTGCTTTTTTCTAATGATAGAATAACTAAATGTAGGTTACTCGATTGGGTCCCCCTATGGTTGTGTCTCTGACTATGGCTACAATGGAGCCTATCTCTATTTTTGTAGTTGTGGTGGTGGTTATAATATATGCATTTGTAATAAAAAAATTACCCTTATATCCCCTTATTATCACTAGAATCATCATCTTGAAACCCTAGGTTGGTGAGTATGAGTAACAAGAACATCTATTGACATCCCTACACCCACTCCACACCACTCTCTCATATGTCATGCCCAATATGTTGGACTACTATTGGTATTGCATGATGTAGTAATCCAAATTGCCCTGATAAATGAGCTATTAGGTGTGAATCCACCCACTACACATAATATCCAATGATCCTTAGCCAACCATACACCTGGAAAGTACTTGGCCATGATTTCCAAGCATTTATCATACCCCAATATGGTTACTAAATAATCTACGCCCATGTGATAGTCTACAAAACCAGGGCATTTGGTATAACATGTATCATATGATCTTGTCTCCATCTCAAAACATGTGGCAAGGCATCATCCACTATATGTGATAATATCTCATAAATCTAGCTAGACAATAATATCATGGGCCCATAGTCATTTATCCCTATAATAAAATACAGTAAAATCATGCATAAACTACACTCAGATAACAAATCCCAAGTGATATAGTGTGACTTGATCCAACATGGACCTATATAACACAACATTATATAATGGGACCTTCACATTTGACTTGTGATAGATCACATGAACTTTGAAAAATCCAATAATGGTGTTCCATATATCTAAAATAAATAACACACACATAAAATAAGTATACTCGTAAGCCTACCTTGACATATTTCTCTAAGCCAATCGCCCATAAGGCTAATGTTCATCTCTCAACATCCATCTCTGGTGTATCACATACCAAAAGTATACTCACAAGAGTAAATCCCAACATAGCATGGACATCCTCTAGGGTGATACCCACCTCAATGGAATCCCAATACACCTCCCATCAAAAAGTGTTAGTCAGTTGCTCTCATGTTCCTAAGAACATGGTGACCAAATCCACACTAAGCATAATCCATTATAACTCCATAATCTCAGCATAATCCATTATAACTCCATAATCTCACCAAAACATAATTTCATCAATTATGCTTGATATCCTATAGGAGACCTCTCCAGTAGATATGGGAGCCACACTACATCCAGTAATCTCCATAACCTTTGTCATCTCTGTAAAATATCAAAAAACAAAAAAAGTATCAATTCACTATCCCAATAATAATCAAATATACTTGAAATTTAAAAAAACATAATAAATTAATACACTTACTTTATCAACATGTTTTCCTTTTTATCCATCATCCATAACAAAGTTGGCCATGTATCTAAGTATATTAGCCCATTATCTTCTTTCATACTAAGTCGGCCATGTATCTTACTACATTAGCCAATATTATTTCATACTAAATCGGCTATGTATTATGATATATTGAACAATCAAATTTTCTAATAATTTGGCTAGGTATAATATAGTCGACCACTTAACTTGACTACATTAGCTAGATGGTACACAGTCCATAATTTCCCTACATAGTCAGCCAACTTTAAAACTGATTCGGCCACCTTTTCCTCCCACATAGTCATCTACCTTATACTAGGTCAATCAAGTTTGATTTCTAATAAAATCAACCACCTTATACATCATCATCCAGTCTCCCATTTAGCTAGATTGGCTCACTACTATGTTATTGGCCACCTAACCAAACATAACCTATTCAACTAAGTCAGCTAGATTGATCGCATTCAAACTAAATGATAATTTTTAACTAGCCTATAATTAATGTCATTGACCTAATTTTTTATATTTTGACTCCTACATGTTGTTTGTCATTATTTTTACACTATTACTAAATTTTTTAGGGTAAAATCGACTACATGGATTTGCTCCAGCATTTAATTTTCCTAAACTAATTCATTTTAATACCAAGATGCTAACAAATAATATTAAATCTACTAGGTGCCTAGACTATGCCGTATTAGCCATGATCAATCATTTATCCCATCCTCCAACTCATCTACCTCCTCAAGCTTGCATCATTATTTCTCTCTCTGCTCAACTAGGATACCTAAAACTCTTATATTCAATAATAACAAATGAATAATAATTTCTTCCTTTTATAGTAAAATTTCAAAATTTCAAAATCTTCAATTATTTACTAATAAATTATGTATTTTTCTAGAAATTTATTTCTATAATCTCTTTTGACAAACCAAAATAAATTATGATATCCTAATAATGTAGAGAATTTTCCATTGCTAACCACATATTTTTGTACATTTTTTGGATTTTATCTCTTTTTTTTAGGTCTATTTCTTGTTTCACACTCTAGACATCATTTTCATATGCCTCTCATGTAGTGCTTATTCAATAGAAACATGTTAAGTGAAGTTACATATTTACAAGTTTAGTTTCATTTATTTTGCACTTTTTAATGTAATCTGTTAGCTCAATATTGTGTGTTGCTATGTTATTTCTCAAAGCACCATCCCATATTACACTCATGTGACATGTGATGAGATTCAAGTGGGACATATGTATGCACACAATATTTTTTAAAATTTACATTTATTAACACTTTTTATCTTGTAGGAACTTATTGAGTTTCAATCTCTCTAAGTTCATGCCTTAAAGGGTACACCAAGAAAGGGGTGGGAAAACCATTGGTGTTTTAAAACATTGTTGGTTATCTCTATCATACTTGAACCCATTATAATTAAAACTTATCCAACTCCCTAAGCAATTATCATTTTAAAATAACCCCTAACTAAGTAACTACCCAACATTCCTAATAAGTTGGCTTGGCTAACTTGATTTAGGGCTTAACGATAAATTTTTTCAAAATAAGGTTGTGTGGGCCAACCTTGTTGGCTAAAATTTTAGAAGGATTATGAATTATCCATTTCTATTAATATTACCTTCACTTCAATATAATAGAGATGAATGTTCATTTTTGCATTATTACGTCTCTTAATTCTGCTACATCTAAATTTGAAGGAGCCATTACTTAGGGTTTTCCTTAGAGGGAAGATAACTTGTCTTGTGGGAAGTCTTGGATGCAAAGTAGGAGTATTTTAACATGGATTTGATTTATATAGTGTGATATTTACAAAACCACAACAATCTCTTGTAAAATACCATTAGCTAAGGGGGAGATTAAGACTCGATAGGTTTGCTCAAAGGTAAATATCTCTAACTTTTGCCATTTCATTTTATAGATATATACTGCACAAATTAATAGGTTTGAATGTATAACTCCTTGATTATATTACCTTTGTAATTAAACTTACCATAACTATAGGTTTTTATTTTCTTTCCATCTTCCACCTTAGGTGATGTAGGCCCCTATTTTCCTACCATAATCTTTTGATTTTTTTATTTGTTTTAACCATCCCCTTTTGGTTATAAGCTTTGATGACACTATATTAGTTTTATTTCATGTATTCAGACTTATTTAGGGTTATTTAATTATATTATTTTCCCAAAGGCTTTGGAACCCACTCCTTTATTGTTGTGTGATAAATGTTCCCTTAGTTAGATTTAACATATCCAATTTGGTCATGCTCTCAATATATAAAATATTGTAATAGATGTTTGTTAATTACCTTATCCAATATTATATTTACTAAGTAAGATAAGATATAGATCTATCTTCATTTATTGCATATAATATTACACTCTAAAAAATTTCTCAAGGATCTAAATTTCACCTTCATTGCTTTGATTATAAAATCTAAGAATATCACCTCTTTCATTGATGTTCGACCAATCTCTCTCTAAAATACCATATAAAAAATAATTTGAAAAGCCTTAGCTAAAAGATTAAAAAAACTCCTCCCTATAATAATATCTCAATAACAAGCAAACAAGTTTTATTAAAGGTAAGCAAATCCTTGCCAGTGTTGTTCTATCACATGTAATATTTCACCCTCTATCAATCCATAGAGTAAAATAAATGATTTCCACGGTCAACAATAATTATATTTTAACCACGTCAATTAGGATTTTTTTTAGAAGTCTTATGTAAGTTTGGAATCTTATTTGAATATTCTTATAAAAAATTATGTTTCCTCAGTGCATTTTTTAGTTTTAATCATGGGATGTCGATAGGATTCTTTTCATCCTTAAGATAAAATTGTCAAGGGGATCCCCTATCTCCCTTTATCTTTATTCTTATCAAAAATGCTTTGTAAAAATTAGAAGTGGAAGTGAAGATAACATGATTGAAATTGGTAAAGGGATCATAACCTATTACTAACCAACTACTCTCAGATAATTCTCCTGCAATGGGGATGGATTGTAATAGAGAATTAAGAAATTTTATAGAAAATCTTGATGCCTATTCACTATCTTTTGGTCAAAACATAAATCAATTAAAGTCTAGGACTTAATTCTTCAACACTTCACTTAATCTTCAATGAAATCTTGTTGAAAAATGGGGATTTCCCATGGGTAAGTTTCCAAGTCTAGTAATCCCATGTTTTCAAGGTTTGAGAAACAAGAAATTTTGGAAAGAAGTGAGATACAATTTAGACACACAACTCTCTTCTTGGAAGGGGAGGTGGATATCATTAGCAAGTCATATTACTCTCCTAAATTCAGTTCTACAAGTCATCCCAACTTATTTAATGTCCATTTTGAAGATTCTAGTCCAAGTTTGCATAATTTTGAACTATTTTTATTTTAAATTTTATGGCAAGGCACTCCTAATAATATAGAATTGTAAATCAAATCAAGCTAAATAAGTTCGGCTATTATACCTCTTGTTCCACAACATGCCTCTAAGAGCCAAATTGCTTTAGATAATTTCTTACTATCATGAGAAACTATGGAGTAAAGTTTTGATAAGCAAATCCATGGACTCTTCAAACCAGGATCAACTTTTCACAACATCTAAACTTATAAAAGTGTCACATATTAAGAATTTCATTTCTTGCAAGCATCTACTTTAAAATCATCTATCTTGTGACATTGGTAATGGAAAGAATTATCTACTTTAAGAAGACTCATGTATGGGAACTCTTATTTATTATCACCTAGTTATACAATAAATCAAAACTTTGGCAATAGCAAAATGGGGTCATAGGGATTATAACTATTTAATCAAAGTAGAGACCGTTCCCTTTTCCCAATGGAAATGGTGAGATTGGTTTGGAATGGAAGTAACACATACTCAAGTTAAAACTATGATAAGAGTAAAAAAGGAAATCAATATATTTTATTCTTCTCAAATAGACTCCTTAAAGTGGGTAATGTCCAACTCAAGTTCTTACTAAGTGAAAAATGGCTATGAACAATCAATCTAGAGGAACATCGCCATTGAGATGGACTGGATAACAAAGGAAATTCAATCTCATTAGAACCTTCCCAAAGCTAAGGCCTTTACATGGCTTAAAAAATGACATAATATTCTCACATATGACAAGTTATAATCTAGAGGTTTGCAAGTTCCTAGCCATTGTGTTCATGTAATGCAACTTCAGAAACATTGGATCATCTCCTTTATTGACCCTGTTCTAGAAGATTATGGACTTAGATCTTTCAAAACTTCTCCCTCTCTTTGGCCTCCCTGCTATCTATTCAAATGATCTCAATGTGGCCCTTCCCTTCCACATTAGGGTGCCTAACTCTCTAGATTACAAATCATGTTCTTACTCTTTGAAACATATAATTGGAATGCAATTGTATAATTTTTTGAGAAAGATCCTTACTATGGAACAAATTTATCCTTCATTTTGACGCTTACATTCCAAAATAGACTACTACCAAATTGTTAAGATATAATAAACCTCTTTCTTCTAGGGATTTATCACTCACTAAGCATTGGCCATTTATAACCCCCCTCCTCCTACCCGTGTTAATGGGATTAAATACAATATGTTAAAAAGGTAAAATTCCCAATGGAGACCCTCAAATAAAGGATGGGTGATGTAAAGACATTTTTAATTATATACCATACCTTAACTATGATACTTATAATATTCCATTCTTGCATTCAATCTCCTTAATCTTCTTGTGTTTGTCAACTTTCTCAAAGTTTGATGTCAATCTCTCCCATGATCTTCATGAATATAATTTATGAATTCTCTTTATCTTCTTTTAAAAACTCTATTATAGACACTAAAAAATTGCACACAATGGTTCTAGATGTCAAAATACCCCTAGACTACCTTGGGACCCCCTAGGGACTCTCTCACAACCCTTCAACCACAAAACTAAGTCAGGTTAGCTGATTAGCTAACTGGCTCACCAACCCACCTTGACCAAACTTAACCTTTGACCCTTGACTTCTGATGGTCACCCTAACCAGTGATGGTTAGGCCTAACCATCGATGGCTAGGCCTAACCACCAATGGTCAAGTTTCCACCACTTGAATTATCAAACTCCTGTCAACTCTAGCTTGTTTTTTTATATTTATCTCATCTAATTTGCACTTGAACTAATGCATGCAAAAACTAAATTGGAACTACTTGTTAAACCTCTTGTTAATATATTGTTGCACTTCTCTTTCTTATAAGAAGAGAGGAATAGAGGGTAAATCTAGATCTAGAATCAAATGATCATTATCCACATCTAGAGCTAGAGCCTCTTGTACCAACATTCTCTTTTGTAGGTATTCTCCCAGTAAACCAGTAAGTGTGATATAGGTTTAAAGTGTTGTCATCCATTGGCCAACATCCAAGTACCATCACTCTATCAAAATTTCTCTACGCTCTGCCAATACCTCAACCCTTCTTTAGATTGATAAACAGTAAGCTAATTATCTATTTTCAATCATGCAATTACTTTTTTTCTATTTCGTAATTAACCCAGCCCAAACCCATTTCTTAGAATTCCATTATGTGACCTCATCAAAATAGTCTTTTCATGACGAGACCTAACCCAAAGTAACAATCAATAGTCACTTTGACCATTGATAGTATGTCCCAATCATTGATGGTTACCCTAACCATCAACGGTCACCCCAATCATTGATGGTCACTGTCATAAAAATAAACAAGTTATTTTCACCTACTAGAAATCAACCAAATCTAACTATCAAACCCTCTACCTAACCACATAAATCTACCCTACTTTTTAGACTATACCCAACCTATTTAGCATTAATATTGACCCACTTATCACTATAATTAGTTAAGTTCATCTATTCTTTTATCATGCCCTTATTGTACTTAAATTTACTAAATTCTATGATATATGTAAGTACTTTACCTTTCTCTTTCAAAACTTGATTGTCTAAAAGTGTGGATTGATAGCCTCCAAGGAAGATCATGCTTCTTGGATCTATATTTCTAGGCAATCCACCCTACTATCTAACTAATCAAACCATTTCTTTGAGTGCTTTATTATTTGTAGGTTATTCCTCCCAAGCCAAAAAGGAGTATCTACAATCATCTAGATCAATGTGTACACAACATATCAGGTTTTTTTGCCATACCCTTCTTGAGTTTTTTCTCTCTTCCTTCTAAGGAATATAAGTAAAATTTCTCTAAAACATTTAGGCATGCCCAATGAGACCCTTAAATCTTTTTTTGGGTTCATAGTTGCATCTAGGTGCTTCTTCTTCTTATCTTTCTGCTCATACAATGAAATCAATGTTTTTTTTGGGCTTAAAATTGATCACATCCATTATTTTCTTGGATATTTTAGCTCACATAGCTTAATTAATCAAGTGAATTAATCATAACTTCACTTTTATCACACACACAAGACCAAACCACTTACATCTAATCAAGCATCAAACATTGATATAAGGCTCAATTTGGATTTCATTACCTAGCAATCATCTTTCTCAGCTATCCTACTTAGATTTCATCACTAAGGAGAGAACCAACTGAACTCTCTGATTGAGTATAATCTCTAAAAATTGATATATCTTGGCTAAGTACCTGACACCTTTATTGCTACGTTGTGTGAAGTGATGTGGTAGGCCTCAATTTCAAGCCACGTACTAATTTCCAATACAAACCCCTTTGAGAGCCTAAACATAACCTAAAATGAACCATAGACTTTTTTTCTAGTACCCACTCTATAAGCCAAGTTCAATCACATAATTATTAAAACTTAAGGCATAAGCCACAAGAGAGACTAAAAAGAACCTTAGGATTTAACGTGCTTTAGTGTGTGTTTTGATTCCTTGATTTTTTATTGTCTTCTCTTTGTTTGAGTTTCTAGATTACTTGTATCCTCCTCATTTATTCATCTATATGGTTTTAATTATGCAACAACTAAGAAACCAAGAAAATCAGGACCCACCTCCTAATCATCCATCTTCCTCTTCTCCCTCATCCATGGAGTACATCTTAGATGTAGAGAGCTCTCCTCATCTTTCTAGGAGTCCAACCATCCCTCAGTCAGTTTTCCAAGGTGATGTGGACTTTTCCACCTTTCTAGATAACAACCCCATATCCCTCCAGCATTACCTTAACACCATATCCCACCATACCATTACTTTAGTTCTACTTATTGACCATCCCTATGGCATGCCATCCCACCTTATGGGTGACACTTCTATTATCAACCTCTAGTCACCTAGGCATCATCTTCTACCCACAATCCTAATAATACCACTATCTAAAACCAACCTGTTCAACCAAGAAACACCTAAACACCTTATTCCCAAACTAATAACCCTCCTAGTATAGAAACAACCCAACCTTTGGGTTCTAACATTTCCCTTGACTTAGGATTACCTTATACTAGTACCAACACCATTCCTACCATTTCCAACCTACCTACCTCCACTCCATTTCAAAGCTTGGTGGTTCCCATACCTTTTACCCTTCCACCCATTATTACCAAAGTGACCACCTACCCTCTATCTACTAACCCAACCATACCTCCTACCCAATCAGCATTAATGTCTCAACATGTGCCCATTTCATAGAACCTGAGCTATGTCCCTAACCCATAAGGGTATGTACCTCTACCTTTCACCCAACCACTTATCTCTATGTATTTATATGTGGTATCATCCCAACCACCCATGACCACATACCAATATGTGGCATCTTCTCAACCCCCCACCAACTACCCAAATGTTGCACCTACCCAGACCCAACACATCCTACTTTACAACTTCAAGAGTGCACAACCCCAAACCAACCTTCTCAAAATGTTAATGGACAAAATGACTACTTTAGAGTCATCCATTTTTAGAACTCATAATATTTTGTCATATGACCAAATCTATAATGAACCAATTCATCCATCCATCCCCATTTGACCATACCCTCCTCAATGGGAACTCCCAAAGTTTTTGAATTTTTAGAGTAAGGAGGATCCTCAATAGCACCTAAGAGGGTTTAAGAATTCATGTTATATGATTACCTATGATGATGCTCTCCTTCTTCATACCTTTCTCCTGTCACTATCAAGCTCGATACTAGATTGGTACAGTGTTATTACAAAGCACTCTCTCTTTTATTTTTCCCAACTACCTCAAACTTTCTTAGATCACTTTTCCATAAACATCTCTAAGAAAGTCTCCATCATTGATCTTTATTCAGTAATTTGATAACAAATCCATTATTGACTTTGTGGCCCATTGCAGAAGTCTGATCAACCAACTCTCTTTCTCTCTACCCCAGCCTGAGTTGATTGAACTCTTTTCTTGGTCCTATGCCAAACACATCTCCTCTACCTTACGAGTTTAGAGCTTTAGGACCTTTGATGAAGCTTTCACCATGGCCCAAAAACTAGAGAATAGAGCCATTGATGAGGGGAATTTGGAAATGATAAAAAAAATTCCACCTTCAAATCAAATGAGGCTTCCCCCTCCATACCCAACAACCAAACCAATACTAATTCTAATAACAAGGGAACCATGAATGTGATTTTTATTAAGACTGCCCCTATGCCCATTGTTAACCAATCTAATTCTTCCAATTCCTTTAATAAAATAACAGAAACCCAAACTGTAACACCTAGAAATAATTTACTCCACTTGGAGAGTCATATGATTCAGTCTTGGAGAAATTGTTAAAGGCCAATATCATACAAATTTACCCAATCAAACCTCCAAAATAATTTGATTCTTCTCATCATGCATCTGGTTAGTACAAGGAGAACAAATTATGCACCTTCCATCGAGTCATTAGACATAATGTTAGTAGGTGTAATACCTTCAATAACATTATCCAAACTCTCATTGATAAGGTGGAGATTGTGTTGGATAACCCCAATTTACCCATAAACCAATCACTTGGCATCTTTAGACAACCATTTCCTAACCATGTTCCTTCTACCAATGGTGAAAGTAAAGCATAATCTTCTCATGCTCGTGAGGCCCATACTGTCAATATTGTTCTTGGTGAACTTACTACTAAGAAGACCATTGACCAAATCACCTCTTCCCCCACTCCACTTATTGAGGTATTAGACTCACTAACCTCTCCTTTGATATGCACATCAAAAGAGGAAATCCTTCATACTTTCTCATTTTCCTCAATCATACAATAATCCACTCTTCCTCTAGCAATCACGCCTAAGGAAGAAACTAATTTGCCTACACCTCCCATTGAGGAGTCACCGTCCCAGATATTGGAACCTTTTAATCATGAAAAGGATGAGGTAATTGTTCCTTTTCCTCAACCCTTGAGTCAATCCTTCGAATCTACTACTGGAGGATTCAAACCTATTTATAAACCTTTCTCTAGATTGGTTAAAAAGTTTATAAACCTTTTTCTAGATTGGTTAAAAACTTATAATTCATATTCGATCCTAACTCAGATCAGGCTACCTTTTGGTAATATCTTGTGCTCCCATATAAAACCAAGCAAGAGCCCTCTTTTTTAGAACAACCTACCCTTTCCATTATCACCATGATCCAAACATCAAATGCCTTTGCCCATCAAACCATAATAGCAGCACTAGAACCAAACTCACCCAAAGTCACTAAATCACCTTCTACCATTCTAATTAAACCCACCAAGAACCTTGGCACATTTCCTACCCATAACATTACTCACCCATAAATAAAGCTAGACCTAAACCCACTAAACCTACCAAACAAACCCCAAGCTAAGACAACAAAGAACCTAAAACCACCTAGGAGCCCAAAGATCAAAACTTTTCCTCCCCTCTCCACTTTGCCCTCTATTTTGAGATCTCATCCCTCTACCTTAATTATGAAACCAAAAATCCCAATCAACACCTGAACACCACTCTTAGTTACACCATCACTCTTACTTTCATCCACACCTATTTTCACCAAGCCACCCATGGCCATACCTCTTATCTCCCAACCATCTATAAACAAACCACTTATCTCCCAAACATCTACCCCAAACCCTCAACCTCTTTACCAAAACCCAAACCATCCACCAAGGGTACCCCTTCACCTGAGTCTTTGACCATCAAACCCACTCCTAAAATGGATTCCACCCCCACTACCAAACCTAATCCCTCCATGCCTCTACCACCATTATTTTAGTCTTACTCCACCATCCTATAGAGGTTATTACAAGTAGCTTGCATAACCTTTCCACCTATCGGACCATTTGACCCATATATTCCTAAACCATCTTAGTAAAATGACAAATTAGTATGTTCATACCATAAGACACTTGGGCATGACGTAGATAAATATATCATGAGGATGACTTATTATCAGATGCACCCCCTATGAGCTTGACATTGAACCAAGAACCAATATCCATCAATCAACACCTACCTACCCTTTTACTCTTACCTCAGAGTGAAGAGAAATCAAGAAAATCACCTAGCTTGACTCCTCTCTTGATCCATACCATCCATGTGGTCATACGATCACAAGATCAAAAAAAGGATAAGGGGAAGATAAAGGTATCCATTTCATGGACATATCCTTCTTCCTCAACCCAGCCACTTAGCCAACACCAAGTACCTTTACCTTTAATTAAACCCAAAGTGTCCATCTTAGGATCCTCTCACTCCAATCCATATGAATAAGTCTAATGAGTAGTTTTGAAATAACTTCACCAGATGCCAATGAAGATGAGTTTATATGAACTAATCATTACCTCACCCCATCACCACCAAGTGATGATAGAAGCATTTCAATCCATAGAGGTAAGGCTAGAAGACCCTCAACCATTAACATCCTTTATCAGAACTCTTCACATTTCTAACCTTTTTACCTTTAAGGATTCAAAAATACCTTCCATCCATCTAGATGACCTAGATCCTCCCCTCTTCATTATTACCTATATCAACTAGACCTACATCAAGAGGGTTATGATTGATGGGGGAGCTAGTATTAACATTATCTCCTCCCATTCCTACAACCAACTCCAATTATCTAAGAACATCATGTAGAAAACCTCAGTGGTGCTCTGATTATTGAATGATATCATGTCTATGACTTTAAGAACTATTATCCTTCACATTCTATTAGGACCTTACATTCTTTCTGAGCTCTTCTATGTAGTCAAAGGAGAATTCTAGTATAATGTCTTGTTGGGAAGCCCCTGGATTTGATCCATGGGTTGTGTGCCATCTACCCTACACTGGTGCATCAAATTTGAAAATGAAGGTTAAGTTGTTACCATACAATCTGACCCTAGCCCCTTTACATCATGCAATATGATGTACTGACCTAATTAAATTCTCCTTCCTCCATCTGACAAACCTTCACCAGTAAAATATGAAATCCTATCTCCTTCTACCAATGAAATATCCACTAGTTTTTTCATCCCTTTCACCCAAATCCCCAAAACAAACCCTTTGAAATTGACCTTCCAACATCTTTTGTTGGGGGAGTATCACCTTCTCAACCTTGATGCTTTCCCTACTCCCCAAAAGTATGGGAATCTTGACCACCAACCTGGTTATGACCCCAATATTAGAACCATTTTTACTTTTAGACCCTCATATTGTCAAACCAATTTCAATTATGGGGGGCTTGATAAACCCCTTGATGCTTCTACCACCTTTTCCACACCTCAACCATTTACCTTCAGTTTTTTCTATCTAGACAAAATAAAGTTTTCCAAAATGTACCTCTACAAGTGTGCCTAGAAGGGATTTGGTCTAGATTAGTACGAACATGGGCTGCATGAGTTACTTCCAATCAAAACCCAAAAACCTCATGAAAATCATGTCCTTGGTTTCATGCCACCTAAACAACAAACCAACCCACCTCCCATTACCATCATTGACAAGGAAATCCCATCCTCACCATCCACTCCACCATTGCTAGCTGAGGATTTAGAGATCATCCCCCCTAGCTTTTTTTTCATCAACATGATCAGCCTCAGACCCCTAACTTATCAAAAGGATAGGGTCACTATAACCATCTCTCTGACCCATCCTAAGATGATAGGAGATGACTCTCATATCATTAATATCATTTAGTGTCAAGATGATGATTCCATTCTCACCTATCTTGGTGCACCAAATTATTCTATCCACAAATCCCTTCCTATTAAGACTTTTACCATGTTGAATGTATCCACCATGAATATCAACTTGGACACTTCAGATAACCCCCACATTGTTAAAATTATCTCATCACTAAAATCTGAGGAGCTTCGAGACTTCCCATCCTTTCAAGACTGTAGCATTGCATTTTCTTAGTCCTAAAATGACATGCCAGGAATTGATCCCTCTATCTCTACCCACAACATAGTTAACAACCGTGATGACAATCCCATTAGACAAAAACTTTGAAAAATGCATCCTTACATAGCCCTTCTCATCAAAGAAGAGCTTCAACATCTTCTATCTATCAACCTCATTCAACCCATTGACTATACCCAATGGGTCTCAAACATCGTACCTATCACCAAAGTCACAAAGGGACTATGCATTTGTGTGGACTTTCATGATCTCAACCTTGTTTATCCAAAAAATGACTTTCCTTTACCAAGCATTGACCAACTAGTTGATCTTACAATTGACCATGAGATGTTATCTCTTATTTATGAATTTTTAGGTTCTAATCAGATCCTAATTACCCTCGAACATCAACACAAAACTACATTTATCACCCCATGGGGGACTTTCTATTATAGGGTCATACCTTTTGGACTAAAGAACACTAGCATGACTTATCAACGTGCTATGACATACATCTTCCATGACCTTATTCAGAAAATCATAGAAGACTATGTTGATGACCTTCTTGGGAAATCAAAATGTCATAAAGACCATTTGGCCATCCTTAAGATTGTCTTTGAATGACTCATCCATTACCATGTCTACCTTAACCGTAAGAAGTGTATTTTTTGGGTCTTGTCAGGTAAGCTCCTTAGATTTATTATCTCCCTTTAGAGAATTGAAGTTGATCTAGCCAAAATAAAATCAATCCTTGATATGACTCCTACCTACCTCAATCAACTCTGTAGCTTGTAGGCGAAGCTCCAATCCATTCATCATTTTATCTCTCAACTCTCGGATCGGTCCCAACCCTCCATCACCTTCTAAAGAAGGATGTCTATTTTAAGTGGAACAATGACTATCAAAAGGAATTTGATTCACTTAAAAATTACCTCTTGTCTCTACCTGTCCTTGTAGACACTTAAATCTGACCACTAATGACCTCTAACTAGGCTTTTGACCAATTTTCACCTAAAGAGCACAATTTAGCCTAAAAACACAAAAATGCATTAAATGAGTTGAAATTTATATATTTAAGTGCTAATTTTGGCTAGAGTATCATTAAATGAGGTAGTGTAATTTATGGTCCAACTAACTTTGATCAGATCATTTTGAGTTAGATTACCAATTTCACACCTGGGTACCCTAGATTACTCTTTTCTGTCAAATCTCTTACACAAGACACTTGCCTTTGTTATTTGGTGTTGGTAACATCCTAAATGAGATAATGGATCCAATGCATTTGACATTGACTTCTAATTCTAATCCAATCAAATTTTGGACCAATAATAAGACATTTTGACCAATTTGATTAATTTATGCACCAAAAGCCAAAATTTTCATTAAAGCTGAATAATCATGTGTTAGGCTAATTAAACCAAATTAGGGCCTTAAATTTTCATGAAACTTGTTGAATAATTTTTTATTTAAAATTGATTTTTATTAGCTACATCATTAGGTGGCATCATCATATGGGGTGGCATCCATAAGCCATGAATGCATAAAATATTAGGATTATGGGTCTTCCATGCCTCATTAAGACCCTACATCCCTATTAAAACCCCTCTATCATATTTATTAATGGAGATATTTTTATAATGAATTTCATATTTAGATTTATTCATAGCCACACATCATAATCTTGAGATGGACGGTCATGGTTGATCCTCAAACCATTCTAAAAATCTATAAATATGAGGTCTTGTCTATTAAATTTTAAGCTCTTTTATGACAAACATATAATTCTCAAATTCATTAAAAAATTATTTCATCTTAGTGTTATAATTCCAAATTTTTGAACCAAGCCAAGTCAAGCCAAAGCCAAAGATGCCAAGAGGAGATGAAGGTAGCCACACTCCATTGAAGAAGATCTCTTGAAGCACAAGCCGAGCAAGCCAAAGAAGTAACCTTTTGGATCAATAAAATATTTGGTAATAAATTGGTGTTTTTTGTTCATATTTCTTATTTGTTTCCATTTTAAATTGTGTTCTCAAATGTCTTTCCCTCACTAAGCTTTCCCTAGTAACTAGGCCTAGAGATGTGTGCTAGCTAGTGTGTTGGTTTTTCAATTTGATTTCATTTTGTCACTAACAATATAATAACACCTATATTAATTTAAAATCCTATTTCAAATTAAAAAACCTTGTGAAAGTCATTGTGTGATTGATTCCACTAGAGACGCTCAAAATCCTTGTATATCTTAGACAAATATCCACTTATAGTGGAAGTATTTTTGGTGCAAGCTGCACCTCAAGGTCCGTGTCACTCATTTGAAAAAATGGGGGTGTAAAAACCTTACTATATAATGCATATTTACTTTTGGATGAACACTTAAAAATACTCTCAAATGATGTATATTGATGAATTCCAACAATACCAAGGAACCTTGTTAGTTTAGGATCTAAGAGCGATTAATTAGTTGGTTTTATCTTATATTAAAGGTTTGTTTGGAGTCAAAACTTGGTGTGAATAAATGATACAAACCAAAACACATAGTCCTCATTTTCCTTTGAACAAAGAGGCATTATGTTACCCACATGAATAATCAATTTGTCTTGTTCAAAGTTCATCAAAACTTGGAGTCATATCATCCACTTTGGTGTAGTTATGTTGCCCAATTGATTCTAGACCTTTTCCAAAATTTATTTAAGTCCTTCATTTATAATCTAAATTCAAAATTTCACCTTCATAAGTTCATAGGGTTGATGTGTTAAGTGGATTCGCCATTTGCACTAAACTTAAGGGAACTTTGGTTCAATTTTAAATTTGGGTTGAAGGTAGTTTAAGACTCATAATCATTATCACCACTTGATATATTAAGTCATTTTATGCTAAACAATTTCACTTTGAGTCTATGCACTATAATATTTTAAGTCAAGAAAGTTAGTGTTATGTTGTCAAATTTGTGTGAAACTATCTTTGCCTTAGAAAGTTTTTGAAGAAATCATTTTATCACATATTTTTATTAGTCTAGCATTGTTTTGCTACCCAAAATATTTTAGATATTGTTTCATAAGCCCTTTTGCATAGATTTCAATTTTTTTTCTCACATTTTCAAACCAATCTGAGTGTACCTTTGTGAACTTTTATCTAAGCACAATTACACCATTCACTTTTGTCTAGCTTATTTGTCCATATAAATAAGTTTTATACCATTATTTATGAGAAAACAAACTATCTATAAAGTGCCTTTTATTTCATACCTTATACCTATTTGATCAGGTCCATGCCTAAGAATCAAATGCCTAGTGTTTGTTAGAAGTGTTTCAAATATTTTGAGCCTAGTTTTTGACATCATGTTTTGGCCAAAAGACCTAGAAACCTTTAATTTCCTAGATTAGACTAATTTGAAACACTTCAACCTTAGTGTTTGGCATTTTGATTTTCAATTAATTTAATTAATCTTTTTGTGTAAGATGTGTAACATTAGACACTTAACATTAGCTTGTGTTATCACAAATCTTTGCATAAACCTTTTGATCTTTTTGATGAATCTAGACCAAGTTTGAACATCATCTTTTTAGACAATGTATTTTTAGAGTTTGAAGGCTTCCCTTTGTTGAAAATTATTAACTATAGATCCCAACATGTATTCCTACACTCGTAGTGGACTCATGTACAATCCAAAGATTAGTAATGTGATTGTGCAAGAAGAAATGGTGAAAGACCCCTATGTAGATAATATTGCTTATGAGATGGATCCTTATCCCTAATATAATACTCAAATAGGGGCACAAATCAAAGATCCATTGGATAACTATTTGGTTAATATTCCACCTTATTTAGAATAAGAACAAGAACAAACCACACAATACCTAGCTACAATACCCACAGTTGATGAACCAATTCCTTAATAGTCCTACTTTACTAATATGCCTTCTACATATGATCCATTTTTATTTGAGCATCATTTATTGGATAACAAAGATAAGATTTTGGTTCGATCCATAGAGGTAGGGGCCATGTTTTTGGTAGACTTCCCCCATGATAATTTACCAAGCCTAGTAAGAATGCCTCACAACATAATTTATGATCAATAGGCTTCTTCTAGCAATCATTTGGCTCTAGTCCAAACAACATATCAAGACCCTAATATGCCTAACAAAGGATAAAACCTCATATAATACCACTTTAACCAAATGCA
The DNA here is from genome assembly GCA_037957365.1 of Torreya grandis. Taxonomy (NCBI): domain Eukaryota; kingdom Viridiplantae; phylum Streptophyta; class Pinopsida; order Cupressales; family Taxaceae; genus Torreya; species Torreya grandis. The sequence goes on from JARHVA010001602.1 coordinate 2,618,899, forward strand.
TATGGCATATCAAACCTACCTAAATCTAGCATGTAATTTCAATGAGATGACCATGGTGAGAAAACCTCTTATTGACTTTATTCCTTCAACAGGTGTTTTGATAGAGTTAACTAGTCTAGATGATCAAATTTTAGACCCATTCATGAAGAACACTTTGGTCAAAAACTTATTTCATATCCAAATAATCAAATAAGTCTCTTCTACTTCTACATAACATAGTGGCTAAAATATAGGGGACAATATGCAAGCAACATCTAATCCATACCAAAGTAGTGTTCTTACACCAGTATCTATCCAAAAAATGTGCCTTTAGTTAACACTATAATTGGTTCTCAAAATCAAAGAGTAGGAGTTTCTACATCCCAACCTCAACCAATTGCTTCATCAAGCATGCAACAAACAAGATTAGCTAGTCAACCAGTAACCACTGTCATGCCTCAATAGCAAAATGTGTTGAATCTTAATCCTCAACAAGTGATGAGTAGTATTCCAAAATAGTAAGCACAATCTAGTATACCAATGTAATAGAGGCAAAATATATTTCCACCTCAATAGGGGGAAACTAATGTTCTACCTAGTCAGATAGTACCAAACATACCTCTTTGTCACAAACTAGTGTACCAATCTAAAACCAAATGATGACTAACCAATAACATGTAAATATTGGTCAAAAATAGATGTCAGATCTTCAACATTCATTAAATTCCCAACAAATATTCATGCAACAAGGAGGCTCCCATGTTTCTCAAGTACCTACTAGGAAACAATTGGTTCAAAATGTGCCACAAGTTTAGAGATAAGGTCTTGGTTCACAAGTTCCCACTCAACAACAAGGTTTGATTAGTTAGCAAAATGTCCCTTTTCAACCACAACAGGCATATTATAGTTATATCCCTCCAACCCAACCAAAATATTCTCTAATTCAAACCTTTCAGGCCAACCCAAACTAGAATATCATACAATCAAATGTGCAATTTCAAGTACATCCTAATCCATGTATGTGTATTCCTGGTCTATTTTCCAATCAAACCAAAATAACCCAATAGATATCTCCATCATACCTGGTCAAAGTGTCCCACTTATGACCTCTCAACCATCTACCCAGACCAATGCTCTCCCTAAAACCAATGTTCTCTCTAGTTTTCTAGCCCAAAATTGCAACAAATAAAGGATGCAATTGTTGCCATTTAAGATGGAAAATATACTAAAAAAATTAAGTTGGATGATGTGTGTTCTTATCCATTCAACATGGATTACTTACATATTCCATTTCCTTCAGAATATGAGGCACCAAAATTTGATAAATACAAAGGAAAAGGTGACCCCAAAGCTCATTTAAATAAGTTATTTGTTGCATGCTAGCCAGTGGCATATAGTGATATATAATTTTTATTATTATTTCTAAAGATCTTAGCTAGACAAGCCTTGGAATGGTTCTTGAAGTTACTTAAGAATTCAGTAACAGATTTTGATAATCTTTCTGATAAGTTTGGGTAGCACTTTTTTTATAATCTTAAACATGAAATTTCATTGGTTGACTTGATGCAAGTAAAACAAAAAGCTGGTGAGAGTTTTGCAAGTTATCTATAGTGATGGAGAGCCCTTTCAAGCTGATTTACCCGTAGTTTATCAGATAAATAATTAGACACTGTGTTTACTAAAAATATTCATAGTAAGATAGCTTATCATCTAGAACTAGAATGTGCACATACTTTCAAGGAGATCATTGACAAAAGCTTATTGATTGAGCGACCCATTATTAATAAAGGGATCATCAATATTACTTCAACTAATCAAAATCAAGGTACTAATCAAGGAAGTGACCAAAACCAACATCCAATTCAAGTGCAAACATCATAACTAGCACAGGCCAATAACCAAGATAGACCAAAGCAATTCAATCATAATAAGAATGTTGTGGGAAATGGAGTAACTGAGTCACTTCATGTTCAAATAGTGAAAACATCATCTGCACCAACTTTTCAACTTACTCCTACCCAACAAACTCTCCAATCAAAATTTCAAGCACAACAACTAAGACCCATGCAACAAATGAAGTAACCTTTACCATTACAAACCCCTCCTTCGAGAAGAATTGCACCTAATCATCATGTCTTTAGTGACCTAAGAGAGCTTATTGAATATGTATTTTGCAAACTTGCCACTATTAATCTAATTAGCTGGCCTATACTCGAGCATTATTTGTAAGGCATTCCTTATCTTGATTCATACCATGAAAATAAATTCTGTGAATATCATCGAGTCAATAGGCATAATCTATGAAGATGTGTGAAAATCAAGTATTTGATTGAGAATATATTATAAAATGGGGAGATAACATTGGATAACAGTGATTCCACCTCTAATCAAACTCTTGGGATTTATGAAAACCCTTTTCCTCTATATAACACCTAATAGCAACATAACAATCAGCAACCACAATAACAACACCGACCGATGTCATAAACAAAATCAATAATATTAAAATCAAAGGCCAAACTAGCAGAACTAACATAATCAATAGTAGAACCCATAATGTCAAAATAATAAACAAAACCAAGGTCAAAATGATAACAACAAACAAACCTACCATGTAGTTGCACATGACTACAAAAGGGTTGTAAGTCATATTATAGAGGGTAGCATTAATACCATCTCCCTTAATCCTAAACTGAGCACTAATCAATCTAGACCATTACTAAACAATACCACTCAACCAACTTGCATGGATAATCTTTCTTTGACAAGGGATCACACACAAACAAACCAACAAATCAAGACTTCTATTTTTAGATCTTATACTGATAACTCACCCTTGCCACATGACCACATATAAGTGCATCAATAACTGATACTTGTCCTATCTAGTCCCACACCATTTCCAACATTTGTTAGCAATCATGATCTAGCATATAATTTTGATTGTGCAATCAGAAATCAGAGGTCAAAGATTACTATCTCAGGCCCGCAACCATCTTTCACTTTGCTTGTTATCCAACCATTCATTCAACCTTGAAATAGACCTTTCACCATTGACCAAGACAAGAATTTTAATATTATGGAATAATTACATAAGACACCAACATAAATCACTATTTTAGATTTGTTATGAATGTCGACAATCCAAAAGAACATTTTGAATGAGTTTTTAACCCAATCCACTATTTTTAGTGACATATCCCCTGATAAATTACAAGTTTGGTTGGACACTTAGCTCTAGCCCAACAAGTCACATTCAACCAAAGTGATATGTCCTCCCTTGGCCCACTCCATAATAATCCATTATAAATATAATTTTATATAAATTAGCATAAAGTAAAATGTGTCCTTATAGACAATGGATCAAGCCTCAACATAGTGTCTCTAAAGCTTATCAAGCTTCTTGGGTACACAATGGCAGATCTCTAGCCAAAAATGATAACTATCAAAGCTTATGATAATCAGGAGAGAGAATCATAAGGCACCATTAGCTTACCAGTTATTATTGGGCCTTTGACCCATGATACACTTTTCCATGTACTTGATCTTGAGTTATCATGTAATATGCTTCTAGGAAGGCCTTGGTTAAATGAGATTTGTGCAGTCCCATCAATGTTGCACCAATGTATCAAATTCTCTCACTCAGGGATGGAAGTAAATATTCTAGGAGATTTGCACCCATATGAGCACTGTAAACATCTTGAGGCCAAGTTTTAAAGCTACAATTACCAATAAGACATAAATCCAAGTTACAATAAGGATAAAGAAAAGGCCATACTTATTGAATCTCCAAAATATAATTGCATAGATCTTAATACCTTAGATTTCTTTTCCCACATACCACCTCCTAAAGATTCCAATAATTATACCATTTTAGATAATGGCCTAAGGGAGTATGTGACCCATGATACCTTTCATATTTCCAATCTTCCTCAAGATCCCAAAACCTTTGGAAGACCTAAAGTCACCCCACACATGCATTGGTAACAAAAGGCTAAAGATAAACTTCATAATCCAAGACTAGTCACGTTCATACCAACATCTGACCAAGAATAAGACCCCCTTGAAGGAGATGAATCATGGTTATAAAATGACACATTATCCAATTGTTACAAGAGAACCAAGTATCCTATTCTCAATAGAATCATGAAACATCAAGATTATGAAGGAAGAGGCCTCAAACCAAATCAACAAGGAACCATTGAGCTAATTTCCATGACTAAGTACAAAAGACCTTATAGACTTAGATTCAAACCTCCTGGGGGTGACCCCACATATCTTATTTGAGTTCCATCACTGGTGGCTAGTGATGATGATGCTGACAATGAAGCAGAGTCTAATCATATCCTCACCTTTGATGACCTAGCTAAGACTAACTTGTTCAATAATAATGACATTTTTACCCTTACCCCAGTCATTCATCACAACCCATTGCCATTATACTATTCCCAACTAATATATTGGGACAAAAAAGAATCTAATTTGTCGATTGATGAGTTTCAGAATGATAAGGCATTCTATGACTTTTTAGGCCTTAGAGACAATGTTCCATTGGGATATCATAAATCAAGATTCTTAATTAAATTGGATCCTAAACCCTATTTTGGAGAGTAGGTGAACACCCTTAGCCAAAAATAAATAAATAAAACATTGCGGTTCCCAAGTGAAAACCTCTTTGAGGCACTTTCTGACCAGAGAAAAAGGAAAGATAAAAGCTAGTCTAGTTGTGAAACCCTATTTTAGGTGCCATTAGATGGAGGTGTTCATTCTTTTTCAAATTTAGAATAGGATCCCACCAATGATGAACATGCCTATGGATTTGAGTTCAATTTTGAACGAGTGTTTGATTGAATTCTTCAAGAATTTATTATTATTTTTGTCACATGGTGAAATCTCCCATTGGGGGATTCAGATTCATCATACCTATGAGAATTTGAAGAGAAAGTAATAATAGAGGAATTTGATATATTCCAATAGTTCAAATCTTTGCCTACTATTATAGAAGATGGTTCAACCTTTCTAGTTGAAGATATAATAGAGTTAAACATCAGGACTCCATTGGACCTAAAATGGATAAAATTAGGTGCATATCTCACTGAGGAGGAATGTGAAGTATTTATAGCTCTATTGAAATAATTTATAGATATATTTGCACGGACATATTCTGACATGTCTGGTTTAGACCTCGCCTTAGTTCTACACCACCATGTGGTCAATCCTGATGCCAAACTGATGAAACAAAAGCTATGTAAGATGCATCTTTGCATTGCTATCTTAGTAAACAAATAGTTGAAAAAACTCTTATAGCTAGGATGTATCCGATCTATTGACTACTCAAAATGGATATCTAATGTTGTAACTATTAGTAAAAACCTTAAAGGAATCAAAATCTATACTAATTTTTGAGACATCTACAAATATTTCCCTAAGGATGACGTTTCATTGCCTAATATTGACATGATCATTGAATCCACAATAGGTTATGAAATGATTTCACTCATGGATAGTTATTTAGGATACAACTAGATCAAAATAGCACCAAAAGACCAACATAAAATAGTGTTCACCACTCCTTGGGAAACATTTTGTTATCAGGTAATGTATTTTGGTATTAATAATTATAGAGCTATATATAAAAGGGCCATGACAATCATATTACATGATATGATGCATGATATTATTGAAGACTATGTCGATGACATATTAATAAAATCCAAGACTAGGGCTGACCATCTAGCAGTGCTACGTAGGATATTTGAAAGACTATGGGAGTACAAAGTCAGATTTAATCCAAATAAATGTATGTTTGGTGTAACCTCAAGAAAATTACTTGGCTTCATCATGCCTCATAGAGGCATTGAAGCTGATCTAACCAAAGTCCATGCTATAATCGAGATGCCACCACCAACCAATTTGAAGCAACTCTGTAGTTTGCAGAGTAAGATCTAGTCAATCCAACACTTCATCTCTTAGTTAGTAGACAAGTGTCATCCATTTACACATCTTCTAAATAAGGGAGTTGTATTTCACTAAGATGATCATTGCCAAATAGCTTTTCAATAACTCAAATATTATCTAGCTAATCCACCTATTTTGTTGTCTCCTATTCTAAGAAAGCCATTTTTGTTATATCTATTAGCTACTAACAATGTCTTGGGGGCACTTTTAACTCAACATGATAACAATGAAAAAGAGCATGTAGTTTATTACTTAAGCCGTACCTTGGTCACATATGAACACAACTATGCACCTATTGAAAAAGCTTGTCTAGCCATGGTCTTCACAGCTCAAAAGTTATGTCATTACATGTTGAACAATAAGACCATGGTCATTACAAAAATATATCCACTCAAGTATCTACTATCTAAAACAATTTTACAAGGTAGAATGGTCAAATGGATCATGTTTCTTAGTGAATTTGACATAGCGTATGTCAATCAGAATGTAATCAAGGGACAGAGCCTTGAAGATCAACTTTATAAAGCACCTCTTACAAACACAAAGCTACTCACATTTCAATTTATTGATGAATCCATAATGATCATCATTGACACACCTCTTGAGGAGCAGCACTAGAAACTATAATTTGATGGTTCATTTACTACACATGGATCGAGGGTAGGCTTCTTATGTATTATACAACAGGGGGATCTAATCCCTAAATCATTTAGAATCAGTTTTCCTTGTATAAACAACATGGTTGAGTATGAATCACTTGTCAAGGACTTCAATAAGTAGTACATTGGAACATATCTCATCTCCAAGTTTATGGTGATTCTCAGTTAATTATCAATCAGGTCACAAACCACTTTCAAACCAAAGATGACAAGTTGGATCCATATAAGGCTATGGTCGATAACCTAAAACAACAAATTACAAATATCTAATTTGATAATATACCAAGGGATAGTAATAGAACTGAAGATGCCATGGCTACTATCAGCTCTCTGATTTGACAAACAAATAAAGCTAGATAAAAGCAGTTCCTTGTTGAGAATTTCTTCACACCAGCTCATGAAACTTCAACCGTTGCAATGATTTATGATATTTTTGGTCCTAATTCTATCTATTACTAAAAACTTTACAACTACCTTCATGACCAATTTCTACCACCTAACCTATATCAAAAACAAACTAAAACCTTTATTTAGCATTCCACTTGTTATACTCTACTTGGATCCACCCTTTACCATCATAGTTTTGATGGAACTCTAGTTCATTGTTTAACTTCAATAGAGTCTACACTAGCGTTAAGATAAATTCATGAAGGAGTATGTAGAGATCATTCTAGCAGGGCAGTTCTATCTAAAAAGCTCTTGCATACTAGTTATTATTGGTCCATAATGGATGCAAATGCAGCTCCATATGTAAATAAGTGTGCTAAATGTCAACTATATGCTAATCTGATTCATGCCCCATCATAAAATCTGAAACCAATGTTGACACCATGGCCATTTTCTACATGGGGACTCAACCTCATTTGGAAAATCAACCCCACTTCACCTGACAGCCATAAAAATATCTTTATCACAATTGAGTATTTCACTAACTAGGTTGAAGCTATACCCCTCACTTACGTGAATGGAAAGCAAATTTTCAAGTTCATCTTTAACCATCTCATTTTTCACTATGGTATCCCCTCCAACATTATATCTGATAATGGAGGATCATTCAAGAACAAGGATGTTGACAAGTTATTTACTGAATAAAACATCACATAACTTTTTTCTATAGCATGTTACCCTCAAGGTAATGGTCAAGATGAAGCATCAAATAAAACCATTGTCAATATTATCAAAAAGATTGTCAATGATGCTGGTCATGATTGGCACCTATAGATATTCCCTGTCCTTTGGGCATATCATACCAGTCATCATAGCATAGGAGCCACTCCATACCCACTTGTTTATGGTACTGAAGCCATCCTTCCCATTGAGGTCAAATTACCTTCATTTCACATATATTTCAAGCATGCCTTAGATGATCATGACTACTGAGTAACCCACCTACAAGAGCTAGACCTACTTGATGAAAAATACACAACTTTTCTTAACAATCTTCAGACATATCAAAATCGACTCAAAGTCCACTACAATCAGCATGTCAAGTATATAAAATTTGAACTTGGTGATCTTGTTCTTAAATAAAACCAAAAGAATACCACAAATAATAATAAGCATAAAGGTAAATTCAAACCAAACAAGATAGAGCATTTCATTATTACTGTAGATTATGGATCAGGAGCATACAGGCTCACCACACTAGACAAACATGAGCTTCATAAGCCGATTAATATTATTCACCTTAAGCGGTAATATGCTTGAGCATTAGAGTGTATTGTCTATAAAGATAATTTTAGTTGTGCCATTTTATCACTATTTTTATTTATAAAAATATCATTCATATCCATCCTCTTAGCCTTATTTTCTTTACTATTCTGATCTATCAACCAAATGTGTTATAAATCCTAGCCCATTTGACCTTGGTTTTACCACTGGTTGTACCTTTTTAGCACCAAAGAATTCAATTAATTTTATCAGTTGTTTTGAGTACTTTAGATAGAGATCATATTTTAGAGCAATAAGATAGAATTTTTAGTAGTTGCATCTTTCATTTCTTATTACTGGTCTTGCTACTAATTATAACAACATTTGCACAAATTAGTACCATTGATCTATGCTTATGGGCAATATAGGGGCAACATTTTTTTATTGAGCCTTGACATACCAATTTTCCACTTCCTATGCCATACTATGCCCTTTTACCAACTGTGCCTATTTTGTTTGAATTGACAGCTATGCTAGTCTGGTTCCTCTACTATAAGGGTAGAACTATAGTGACTTGAGGTCCTACTCTAGGACTATGTAGGCAGTGCTCGATACTTGTTGAGGTTAGCTCAGTCACCCTTTTCACCATGCTCTCACATTTTGAGAGCAACCTAATTTTGAACAATCTCATCATTCTATGATCTTGAACCATTTAGTGTCTCATCATTCTTGATCGAGTTGAGATACTTCAAAAATTCTAAAAATATTTGTAAAATCATTAGAAAAAACCAAAAACACTGACCACTTTTTTGCCTTAAATATTTTGGTAACCCTTATTAAGTTGAAAGTAAAATCACTTATTTCTTATTTTCCCCATCCTTTTTGGCCTTTTTTTCTCATGCACTTACCATTTTGTAAGACCATTCCTATTATTTTATCACATCTATTTAATTTATTTTCATCAATTATCAAATTCTTCCCATTCCCTGGGAGAACTACATTTGGCCTAAAGTTTTTTATTGGATATTACATCCATAGAACTATGTAGGTAGTGTCCACTTTCCTGGTGCATATAGAGACAACTCGACCACCCCCTTTCTTTTTTCTATTCCCTGATTTTGTTTGTTTGTTAAGTTATCACCTATTTTCTAGGGGAAATGTTCATATGGTTTTTATTGCATTATTTGTTTGTTTATCTCTACTTATTTTGTTTGTTTGTTTGCTTTCATCACTATTACCTTGATTCAATTTATGTGTATTTATTGGGTGATTCCTTGCCCACACTTATACTCAAATCCATCTATATTCATATGTTTATATTGTCATCATGGTTTCTATCATTGGTGCATTATTTTCTATTGAGTATTGGATTATAGGAGTCAGTCATGCATATTTCAGCCAACTCCTCATGATGTTATACCATGATGCCTATCGACATGTGCTAAAACATACCTCAACTTTAAGAAGTATATTCAACAATGGTAGCATTAACATCTCTTTGGCACTGACATCCTGATTCAGTTCCAATCATATCTCAAACAAAGTACTTAACCATGAAAGAATTTCAACCTTTATTAGTTTAGACGAGCATCTCTCTACTAGTAGGTTATTCCAATTCATCATTACCCTTTGTGTTAATTTATCATCATCCTCAACCAATTTTATCATGTTTTCCATAATTGGGGTCCAATGATTATAACTACCTATGGGTAAATCATTGTACACCATCTCACCTGCATTTCTCAATGATTATAATCATCTTTGGGAAAATCATTGTGTTCTCACCAAATTTACTTTTCCCATCCAAATAGGGGCATGTTGTTATCTTGTTTGTTTACCCTAACTAAGGAAATATTATCTTGTTTATCTATCCTAATATGATTATAACTGCCTTTAGGAAAATCATTGTGTTACCATACCATGTTGCCACTATCAGGGTACAATGCTTATAACCACCTTTGAGAAAACCATTGTACACCATCCCACTTGAATTCTTAGTGATTTTGAATAATTTTTCAAATTGGTATTTTATGTTCATATTTATTATTTCTTTCCATTTTTATTTATGTTCTCAAATGGCTTTCCCTCACTAAGCTCTCCTTAGTAGCTAGGCCTAGAGATGTATGTTAGCTAGTGTGTTGTTTTTCCAATTTACTTTCATTTTGTCATTAATAAGATACTAACACCTCTCTTGAGTCAAATTCCTAGTTCATAGTCCTCACCCCTCCCAAGGACAATCAACATTTCTACCTTTATATCTCCACCACCAACCACTCCTTAGGGGTAATTCTTACTTATTGGGATGAACAACATAAAGAGCAAGTTGTCTATTACATTAGCCACACACCTATAAATATGAGACTTGGTACACCTATATCAAGAAACTTTGCCTAGAATTGGTCTTCATGACCACCAAACTCTGCCACTACCTTCTCAACCATAAGACCTATGTCATAACTAATATTGATCCACTCAAGTATATGCATTCCAAGCCTTGCCAAAACTAGGGTATGGCCAAGTGGCTCATGCTCTTATCTCAGTTTGACCTTGAGTTTATTTAGTAGAAATAAATTAAAGGTAAAGTCATTACTGACCAATTGGTTGATGCACCCTTAACAGATGATCAACCTCCTCCTTTTGAGTTTTTTGATGAGTCCATCATGACCTTCTCTCAGGCAGACTTCACCTATCAAGTGACCATGTTCTTCGATGGATCAAAGTGTCAATGTGGTGGGTGATCTGACATCATCCTTATTTCCCTTCATGGTGAACCTCTTCCTTTATCCTTTAAGCTAGATTTTTAAAGGCACCAACAACATGGTTAAATATGAAGCCTTAGTAATAGGCCTTCAAACTATGTTAGCCTTAAGATTCACAATAATGAACATCTTTGGTGACTCTCAACTAGTGATCAATCAAATAAATAGATCTTATCAGTGTAATAATGATGATTTATACTAGTATAAATAATTAGCAGATGCCCTCTTAGCCTCATTTGAACATCACCATATCCAAACCACCCTAAAATCTATGAACAAGTTTACCAATACGATGGCTTCCATTACCTTTTAGATCATGTCTGCACCCTCTGACTCTAAGCTATTTGTCATCATCCATAGACTTGCCCAACCCTCTTATGTCAAATCAGACTCTCCCACCATATTTAATGTGGAGGACCAAACCTTTAGTATCAATAGACCTTCATCTATCTCAACCTTGCCATCATTCCTTCTAATCTTTCTAAGAATACTCAAAGAAAATTTATCCAGAGTACCTCACATTATGCCATACTAGGGGGAATTCTTTATAAACATGGCTTTGATGGTCTCCTCTTATGTTGCCTACGCCATCATGAGGATTCTCATGCTATTAGGGAAATGCATGATAAGATCTATGAGGTACCCTTTAAAGGCCTCGTCATTGCTAAACGCATCTTTTGTCTTAGCTATTACTGGCCTACCTTTAACCAAGATTACTATGATTATGTGAAAAAGTGTGTTAAATGTAAATAACACACCAATTTATATCACACACCTAGCCATAGTTTTCACATATCCATAGATTTTTGGCCCTTCTCACAATGAGTTCTAGGCCTTATTAATGAAATTAACCCCTATTCTTCACAATGACATCATTTGATCATCATTGTGACTGAGTACTTTACCAAATGGGTAGAGTCTATTACTGTTATCTCAACCAAATCTGAAAAGACTATTGACTTTATCAATCATCACATCATCTATCATTTTGATGTTCCCCATAAAATTATCACTAACAATGGAAAATATTTTAAAAACAAATAATTCCAAGGTCTTTGTGATGCATTTGATATCAAGTTAAGTTTCTATTCACCCTATCATCCTCAAAAAAATGAACAGGTAGAAGCCTCCAACAAAATCCTCAACAACATGCTCACCAAAATGGGTAATGCATTTGGTTGGGATTGGCATTTACACATCCCCTTCACCTTATGGGCATATCAAACTAGCATTTGAACCCCTACAGGTGCTACCCATTTTTCTTTGGTTTTTAGAGCAGAGGTTGTCTTGCCTCTTGAAGTCCAGATTTCCTCTCTTCACATATCCTTGCAATATATCATCTCTAAAAGAGATTATCGTCAAGAATGTTTAGCCCAACTTGATCTACTTGATGAGCATCATTTAGAATCCCTTACTTACTTTTGTGTCTATCAAGAGTGAATCAAGTGTGCTTATAAAAAATACCTTAAAGTACAAGAATTAAATATTGGATACCTTGTCCTAAAGGAGAATCAATACTTCACCAATATGGAGAAAAGCAAGCAGGGAAAATTTTAGTTTAATTGGCTTGGACCTTATATCATAACACAAAATTATAGATCAGGAGCTTACCATTTATCCTCTCTTGAGGGAAACCCAGAGCTTGAACCCCTCAATGCTTCACAACTACATCCTTTCTTTTGTTAAAAAGGATCAAACTCACCTTTTGTATAACTTAAGCTCATCCCTTAATTTCAAACCACATTCATCTCCCTATTTTAGGGGCAATTGATTAAAACTAAATCATGTGATTATCTATCACAATCACAGCCTAATATTAAATAATGGGTACCACATCTCTACCCATGACATGATTCTCATAGTACTTTCCACCCCTTTCTTAGGATGGATTCCCATGATCGTTCACCTAAACCTCTTTCACACCTAATCAACCTTCTTGTGCTTTTAGTTTGGCCTTCATAAAAGGTGACACTTTAAGCCTATATAAGCAAGTCCATGACATCAAAAAAAATTTAAAATGTACCACATGGGTCACTCTCTAGCATTTGCAGACTGCTTCCTTGAAGGATAACTACCAAAACATATCCAAATTGCTCAATATAAGATGGGCTGCTCTCTTGAAGGACATATATCAAAAGCCTTAAATAAAACACATAAAACTTAGATCACTCCCTTGAAGGATGGATGAGTGAAGCATTTGTAAAAGCATATAAATTTCTTGGAAGCTTCCCACATCGATCAACTTCTCAAACCCTCCCAAATAGCACCAAAATAACAAAGGACCTATTATGAAAATCAAACAAAAGCAAAATAATATAGAAGCTGTAATTAGTTTTTATAAGTAGAATTCTCACATCGATTAGTATACACCTTGTACGACATGAACTTGTTTATACTAGCTCTTTGGTGACCTATATAAGGGGGAAGATGGTCTCCCACGAAGGTTTAATTTTCATCTCCTTCCCCTTCATTCACTACAATCAAGGGATTTTTGAGATTACTTGACATTATGTGATCAAAATACTCTTTTAACCAACTAACAAACACTAATGTGAAGCATTCAAAGAGCTTATGTTCCTTAAGCCAATCCAATTTTGGTTATTTTAGTCCTTTCCAAACAAGAAGCATCGTGCCCTCTTCTTATCCTCTCATATTGGTTGATATATTCACTTAGACGTTTGTCTCTTGATTATCTTCTATCTCTCACATTTGGTTTTGTTATTTAAATTACTTTATGTGCTTCACCTTAATTTAAACAAAATCACCATAATCATAACCAGATCCCATAATATCATTTTTAGCATAAACCATATCCATGAACATGATCATTACCATCAACATCATATTAACACAATAATATCCATGAATAAACAAAAAATAAACCATTTTTTCACCACATGTCTAAATCTAAAGGAGGAAGCATATACTCATTAAATTTTAGCATGAACACCATCACCATATCAATGTCATAAACATGATCATCTCAAACATGAAATTAAAAAAATCATCCTAGTCATAAAACAACATCACATTATCATTATAATCACATAAGATAGCATCAATCCATAACAACCTCATCATATCTACATCATATCTTAACCATCCATGAACAATCATCACTTAAACCATAATCCTACCAAAATAACCAACTATAAACATCACATTCATATCAAGATCAAAACCATAACCATCATTATTACCATCACATAATCATATATAAGCAACATCACATGTACATGATCATGAGCAATAAAACATGAACCATGCCATGCTAAACCATAATCATTACCATCAACATCAATGTCATCATGAACATTAATAAAAAGGATGTATCATCACATGCCTAGCTAGGTAGGTCCACATCAACATCATCATGAGCATAACCATAATCAATATAACATCGCATCATAATCAACAATAATAAAAAATATGAACCACAAATCATAAACGAGAATCATATCTATAAATCATAAGTCTATAATCATAATAATAATCATGTGTACAATCATGTACATGTATCTCTCAAAATAAATATACATCTTGCTACATCAGTTCATAGGCTAGTATCAAAAACTATATACATCAAAATATATAATGTCTCATATCAAACTACACCCTTGAGACACCATTGCCTCTTGGTGCATATCCTCTTGAGGTACCTATCTGACCATCTACAGATGTAGCCCACTGACCTGATATTACTATACCTACACCACTAATAATCCCAACCCTATACTCACCCCATCAAGGCTCATCTAGACAATGCCTAAAGACTATGGCCTCATAATACCGTAGCTCTTCCAGAGTGGTTACATATCTCTACATTGAGCTAGTCCCTGTTGGTCCCCCTATTTCTAGTAATCCACTTCCTACTTATCAAAGAGAATCTCTCTCTTATTTCATCAGAGCTAGCGTAGCTTTGGCTTGATCTCTCTCACTTGTGATAGTATCTAGCTAACCCTGTGCTAGTGCCAATGACACCTATAATGTTTTCAAGGAAGCTTATTTTGTGGTTAGTGTTTCTCATGCCTAGTCCCTCTGACCATAGCAGGGTACCCATCTATGACACATGTTTCTATAGTCTCATGGCTATAGCATAAAGTGCTTGGTACCATGTAGGGTACCCATCTATGACACTTACATCATCTATCTCTATCTTCATTGGTAACTACTCATGATCTATGAATATCTAAACTAGTTGTGGAGTGGGTAGCAAAAACTTTGCATCTTCCCTACTATACCTTGAGAATACCCCAAGGATACCATGTACCAAGATGAACTATCACCACACCCTATCAAAAGGTATCATCTCTATCTCACCATCCCATTTTCCATGTATCCATTAGTAGCTCTATAGGGATAGTGTGTGTGGGGCATAGTGCACCCATCTTGGAAACTTGATATATGGTCTCCAAATCAAATCTCCAATGACCAAGGCATCCTGTAAGTCTCTGAAGTAGTCTATATCATGAACCCCTCCACCTAGTCCTGAGAGGGCAAAATCATCTCTCTGCCTCATAAACCATACCCAAAAGTCCATCTGAGAATAGCCCTCCCATGACAGCCCCATTGATCATAGCACCCAGATGTGCTCATATGCCCAACAATGTAAAACAAACACTACATTGATACCATACCTCCTTAGGATCAAAATTCCCACAACTCCCTATAAATATAAACCAATAGCATAAGTTCCCACATAAACACTATGTGACCCAAAAACATCTCCACTAGTACCCCTAACAATAAATAAGAAAACCTCTCACTGCTCAAATCAATAAACACGTAGCATGTCACCACTATCATCATCATCGTTAGTAGCCACCTATCACTTCTATCCCTTTGGTATAACAAAGTATAGCTAAAGCCTCCTATATGCCACCTCATAAAATTGAGGTCATCCCTATACAACAACTCCATGAACTCATCATGCTCATCTCTCTCTACATGGTAGATCAACTCCCCTCATATGGCCAACTACACGATCATGTGTATATCCTTAGGCAAGATAGTCATCTTGCCTGTCAGAAGTAGAAAGGTGTTAGTAGTAAGATCCCATCTCTTGATGAGTACCATTATCATAGCTACGTCTTGTGGCACATATTGGTAATGCATCATACCACCAAGACCCACCTCCTCCATATGGTCCCAATCATCAACAATAATCTCTTAATGAATCTTAACAAATATCTAAGGCACCTAGTCTTACATTTGGATCCTCTCTTGTGTCTACAAGGTTTGATGATAGAAACCTTAGTTCACTAACAAACTTTACCTATGAACTATATCATTTTCCCCAACCTACCCTACTTTATCCATTTACCCATTACCCTTTACCCTACAACATAACTACTACCTTAACATTCAACCTTAAACCATTACCTATTAACCAACAATGTTACCCTTGACATTAACATTCACCATTAGCTTTCAACTACTACCTATCAAACATAAACATTACCCTTGACATCACTTTTAACCAAACATTCAAAATATTTGACATTCTCTAAACTCTAAAGTCCTTTAGCTTTAAAACATTCAACACTTTTTAAAAACATTTCCACCTCTTGTCGATCATTGATGGTCATGGTGACTATCAATGATTAGATGACCAACCTATGATAGTCATTTATTGACCATCGATGGTCACTATGTGTGATCGTCAACAGACCAAACAAACCCTACCTTCTCATTAACTTACCCAAACACCAAACAATCCCTACAAAATTTTAGGAATATCTACATCTACCACTCCCACCCTACCCTACCTTTACTAAATTGAATAAACAATTAAAAAATTTAACTCTCCAAAAAACAAACATTAACCAAAACCCAAAACCCTATGTCAATAACAATAACAATCTACAAACAACAAATTTAAATATGATTACATTTACCAAAATTAATCTACTCTACCAATTTAATGTGGTACCTACCTCATTCCTCAGGCACCATCAAGGAGAAACCCTAGGACCCACTATCTAGCCACATTCCCTACCTCATCCACCTTGCATCCTCATCAAATGAACCTCCAACCCATGCAATCAACCTCACCTAATCAACCACTAACAAACATAATCACAATTCTCTCACTAAACACTAAAAAGCAAATTACACAAGTCAAATAATGCTGAAGTGAGTGACAAAGACACATAGCCAAACTTTTTGTCTTTGCCCTTTTAGCGTTGATGTCTGACTATCGACGGTTGACCCTAAGGGTCAATCCTAACCATCAATGTTTATAATTTTGGGTTCTCTTCCTCTAAACAACAAATTTTTATATAATTTTTTTCATTGAAACCAAATCATGTGCCCACCATAGGATATTGTCTTCTTTGATAAACACAACTACCACCATGTCAACCTCACCACTAGCCATTTTGGCCCAACTAGCACAAATTTTGTGATGACCCAGTCTTGGTCCTTTTGACCACACAAAATACTCACTATATTGAACAATTTTGAACTTATGCTAACTTGTGTACACCTAACCTATTTATGTCTTCACAGGAGCACTTCCTACCTTAGATACCCATGAAAACACTGCAACATTCTAAGAGACTTGGGTTTACAAGTGTAATTGAACCAACACATATGGTCACATGGTCCACTTGTCACTTGTCCTTTTAGTATTAACTTTAATTTTCACCAATAATGGAAACCTAGTAAATGTGTGATCTTAGCTATCACACTTAATCACACTTTATGCATATGTTTGTGATTTAGTGCTCAATCTATCAACACCAAATTAAGCACTTATCATACCCGCACCTGATTCTATTTCACCGCATCAACTCCCAGTTTGAGGAGAAATACCTCCTCCCATGCTCAAGGTAACCAAACCTTCGACTTGTACTCCATTTTTTGTATTATTTCTTACCAAAATACATAACAAAAAAGGGAAAAATATAGACACTAAAATAAACACACAATGTTTCTAAATTTTGAAATACCCTTATACTACCTTAGGACCCCTAAGGACTCTCCTACAACACTTTGACCATAAACCTAAGTTAAGTTAGCTAATTAGTTAACTAGCTCACTAACCCACCTTGACCAAACTTGACCTTTGACCCTTGACCATCGATGGTCACCCTAACCATCAATGGTTAGGCCTGACCATCGATGGTTAGGTTTCCACCACCTAAATAGTCAAACTCCAATCAACTCCAGCTTCCTTTTTATATTTAGCTCATCTAATTTTTGTGTGAACTAATGCATGCAAAAACTAAATTAGAACTACTTGTCGAACCTATTATTAACATACTATTTCACCTTTCATTCCTTCTTATAAGAAGAGAGGAAGAGAGAGTGAATCTAGATCCAAAATCAAGTGATCATCATCCACATTTAGATCCAGATCCTCTTGCATCGGTGTTCTCTTTTGTAGGTATTCTTTTAGTGAACTAGTAAGTATGATAGAGGTCTGAAGTTTTGTCATCCATCAACTAATAACTAAGTACTGTCTCTCTATAAAAATTGCTCCAGGATCTACCAATCCCTCAACCCTTTTTTAGATTGACAACCAGTAATCTAAGTATCTATTTTTAATCATTCAATTATTGTGTTTCTATTTTGTAATCAACCCAGCCCAAACCCATCTCCTAGAATTCCATTTTGCAACCTCATCAAAACAATCTTTTCTTGACTAGACCTAACCTGTAGTAATTGTTGATGATTTAAATTTGTGCTTGTTCTAACACCAACAATGGGAAGTTTCAAGATGTGGGACTTGCGACTTGAAACAACCTCCATATTTTTGAGAAGCTGGTTCTTCTTTATATCAAGTATATACTGGGAAAAGGGACAGGAATTTTAACAGAAACACAAATGCAAGAAATAAAATCTAACTATGGTGATGCACCTGAATGTAATTCAACCTTAATCTTGAGCAAAGTAAGACTATATGTAAGATTCATTTACATTTAAGAGCAAACAAGTGCATGATCAATGTAAAAGATGGAAACAATAGAAATAGAGGCTCACAGCATAGACTAATTTTGCAGTGATACAGAAAATGTCAACAAAGGTAGGGGGTTCAATCTTCTTATTTGAATTTTCTAGTCACATAAGAGGCATAGAAACACGTACAGTTATATAAACTTTTCAACTCAAGAAAATGAGACAAAGGCAAATGACATTCCTAATCATAGCTCTAGAAAGTCTAAACTCTTGACAACACAACCTAGACTAATTTTGCAATGACACAAAAAATATCAACAAAGGCATAGGATTAAATATTCTCATTAATTCTCCAGTCACATAAGAGGCACAGAAACACACATAATTACATAAACCTTCCAACTTAAGAAGATAGAACAAAAGCAAATGATATTCCTAGTCACAACTCTAGAAAGTCTAAACTCTTAACAATAATTCTCTCCTAAAATTATCTTTGGTATCCTCCCCCTCCATTTGGTGATCTCTACACCCTTATTTATAGCCTTGGATTCACTCCAGATTGTCTACTTGTTCCCAATCTAATGGCCCAACTGAAATCTAATCGAACTGGAAGTGTCTAACAGAAGATATTTTATAGATTTTGAAATGCTTTGTCTTATGGCCGTTCATTGGCTGAAATAGATTGCAAGATGCTCCCTTCTCTTAATGATAGATAACACTTAGCCAATTCCTTGAAAAACTTCTTATTACTTTAGGAGACACCAAAGGATGACACTTGGCAATTTTTGCAGCACTTATCGAAGACACGTGGCATTTTCCGTGTAACTTATACTCCTTTTATGTCTTTGCTTATGAGCATTTTGCCTTTGACACCTGTCACAATTTGCTTCCTTGAAACCTTAACAATTTAAAATAAATAAGACCCATAACATTTCTTACCTGAGTAACTTTAAAAGGGGCACAGGGACAGGTGGCAATTCTACTGCTTCATTAAAGGAGACATGGAAATCTCTGCTTTACTTATCTGGGGTTACATGGTGGTCTCCACTGCTTTTAGCTATCCTTTTAGAAACCTACAGAAGGTGACACATCGCAGTCTCTACTTTACTCTATTTATTCCATAGAAATAATTGGGTCTCATTTCATATTTACACAGATAGTGACACCTGGCAGCTTTTGCTTGCTTCAGAAACAACACTTAAGACCCACCACAGTCTTTGTTATATTAGTGAAGCAAAATGAAGATAATTTAGATATCAACACATGGTGGATTTCACTCTCTTCTACTAGGATACGTGGCATCTTCCATCGCTTTTAGAAAAGCAAAATTAAGACCTTTCATGATTGTCACTTGGCACTTTCTGCCTGATCCTGATACTTAGCTTTTGAAACCTTCCACTGAAAAGAGATTTGGAATGCGGATGCTGATATGAAATGTGGATACACTTGTCACACTTTGCTGAGTTGATATGAGGTACGTGGAAATCTCCACTACTTTACTAAAATTATGAAAAGTGCCTCAGACGACAACACTTGGCAACTTCTACTTGACTTCGACACTTAGACAAAAATGAATCAAAAGGAAAAATAGCACTTGCACTCTATTTCAAAACTTCATCATCTCGGATCAAAGTATGTGGGAACAAAATCTTGCAGCGTGCAATTAAAAGAAAGAATGAAACATAGAGTAAATTTTTACTCTACAATTATTAGCGACCCCAAGGACTTTTGAGCCTGCTCAAAAAGAAAAACCACAACTCCTACTTGATCAAAATTTCAAAATTATAACTTCATCAATGCTGTTTGGTAGGTGGACCACTCCTCATCAGATAACCCTTGCTTATTATACAATTCATTGAAGGCTAAATCAAGGTTAATAATATCCTTGTGTGAAAAATTTTGCAAAATTTTAATTGTAGCCTTCAACTTGAATTCCAGCTGGGAAACAAGAATCAAGACAACCTCAATTTCAGGGACTGATGAGTCATCCCTTAGATCCTAGAAAACTATCTGATCATTCTATTTAGCCAACAATAAAGGTTCAATTTCATTTACCATTAGCACGGTGTTGTTATCAGGGAATGGAGAAGGAAGACCAAATTGTACTAGATCTTCAATGTGCTATTTCATTTCATTGATTCCTTCTTTTATGACATCTAAGAACTCTTTGCAACTGATGGCTGTGGAATTGCAACTAAGAACCTCATTCACTCACTTAGCAGTGACCATTCTATCATTGATTCCTACTACTGACAAAGTTGCATCTGTTGCATCATAAAGCTTTTGCAACAATGTTTCAGAGTCCATTACTCTCCCAAAAACTATAGCCAGAGTGTTTGCAACTGAATTCTCCACCTTTTCACACAATTTTTGTGTATTTAGTAGGAAGGTGAGAGAAGGCCTGAGCTGAATAATCTCTAAAGAGATTCTCTTCCACATGGATTCATATAGATCCTTCACCAAACTTAACACTCTGACATTCCTTGGCCTATTGGCCAACTTCAGTGTCAATTGTGATGCTCTCTGTTGCTCAGCTTGAAATTAGGCTTGTATAGCCATAGTATTATTCTATTCACTTAGCAACATTTATTGTAATTGGGTAACCTATAGCAGGTGTTCCTCACATTTTCCTTGCAATGCTACTTTTTCCCACCTTATAATTGTCACCGCATCCTTTACTTGTGTGAGCCCTACTTTTAAAGAATCATTTTGGGCCTAAACTGCCCAGTGAGTCTGAAGAGAAATAGTATCTTGCAACTATTTATTTAGATTCTCTATTCATTTTCTTTTCTATTGATCTCTGAGGTCAAACTGTTACAGTTTGCCTTTTCCTTGGCTAGATCAGTTTCCATCTTTTGAAGCCTCCTTGATGTCTTCAAGTAATCGTCAGCAACTACAAAAGTGGATTCGGTTAGCAGCTCAATTTTGTCTTGTGGCTTGAAGAGGGACATGTTGATAGCCACTGCATTCATCGTGTAGTCCTCTGGCTACATTTGCTCAGTTGGCTTTATTACATTTGGTGACAAATGAGTCACCGTCAATTGCTACTGAATGGGGTCAAATTGTGACCGCAGATGGGGAGTAGCCAAGGCTTTATTTTCCTTGATCTTCTTTTTCTCTCTTCAGGCTTCCCTTTCCTTCCTAGCAACATCTGCTTGGGTCTAGAAGGTAGAAGGAGAGGCAATGTGCCCACCTGCAAAAGGATGTCCCTGTGGTAAACCATATTGAATAGCCAATTGTTGGCTATGGGCAATCTGAGGGGGAAGTTTCTTGGGAATAGAGGGGGAGAAATAAGGTAATGTTAAAATGTGAGGTGGCATAAATGGGGCAAAGTGAGAAATGGGAACGATAGAAGTGGCAGGGGATGTCATCTAGATAGATGAAATTAACATGCCAATAGGAGAAGAAATAGACTGAGAAGGAGAAGGAGGAATAATACTTACCTGAGGAGCAATTATAGTACTCTGTAATTGGCACTATGGGGTGTTTGTCTCCTCTTCTGAATCAAACTGAAACTACACCCTTTTTCGCTTCTTGGGTGTCTCTTCTTTTGGCTGCATTTCTTTTCCTTTCAATGATGCTTATGGATAACTGGGAATATCTATAACTGATGCCAATGAGGAAGCTTGTGGTGGTGAAGGCACCACACACTTTTACTTTTCCATGACATTGAGAGATTGGGGCCAAATTGATACAATTATTGTAGCTGCAGTTTGCTCTGAGGCTTGTGACTCTTAGCTTGACCTGGCCCTAGCTTCTTGCTCTACACCTGGTGTTGGAAAATTACTTGTCTCTGGGCTAGATATAGGGGAGAGATGGCACTCATCCCATAGTTCTTCCCATCTCTCATCTGTGTCTACATTCCTGAAAGAATGGGTTGTTTGACAAATTTCCTACCTATATTTCCAATAGGCCTCTATTTTCTCAGCATCCCAATCTTTATTCTTTAGTGTCCTTCTTAAGCTAGAAGTCATTCTGACTTTAGGATCATAATCCCTCTATTTAACATAAAATGTTTTCCAGGGTCTGTTTTGTGAAAGGGGCAAGTCTGTTAACTCAACATAAAATCCAGGAGCATCTTCTCTAGGATTTTTCCTGGTTTCCAAAAAAGGGCAGCCTTCATGTGTAATTCTGGTTGCAACCCTATTAGTCCTTATCCAGGAAGCTATGAAACCATTTGGGTCATGAACCCATTTTTCTTCTATTAAAAGGAAACCTAGAAAGGCTAGCTTTTTGAGCAACACAACTTCAACGTCTTTGGTTTTCAAAACCATGTTGGTTGTCATCCATGGGAGGTCATACATTTTTATTTTCCTCTTCCCAGAGCCATATTCATTTTCAACTGTAGATACCTACATGGTGACCTCTAAGAATGCTAACCTAAGAGTCAAAATCTTAGGTAGCAACATTGGTTCCCCACAAAAACCATGGACTCTTATAATTGTATGGTGAGACCCAAAATAGAAATCACAAGGAATTGGGCAACTATCCAAAAGGTTTGAAGCAATTGGAAATAATCTGTTCATGACTGGTTTAGGGTTGAGGTGACAAAAAGTAGGGGTAACAAATAATTCACAGAATTCATATAGGTCACTAGTCTTTGACAAAACATGTGTCCATGCAGACACAGGAATGGTCCTTTGGAGATCAAAACTTGGGTCATACATATCAAGATACATATGTTGGGCAAAGAGGTCAGAGTTTTGAAATAGCATGAGGTGAAACAAATAAGAAGAGTACCTGAAAACCCTGAAATGGGCCAGTTGTTGCACCATTGAGAAAGCAATTTGTTTAGAAAAGTCAAGCCTATACTCCTGAGTTTTGTCGACGGTCTTCAGCCTAAAGAGGATAGCCATTTGTTCTGCATAAAATACCATATCATCTTTCATGCCAAAGATGAAAGCCATCATAGATAGTGTGTCTTGGCTAGCTTGTGTGAATTGGGCTCTTACTGTAGGGAGTGTAGGCACGTAGTGTCATCATCGCCCATTTTTAATTCGGATCTCAAGAACCTTGACTGAGTGTTGATGTTTGCCCACATTCTTTGCATTTTATCAATAGTGGAAAATGTAGCTATACTATCATGATATAGGGCTAACATATCCCTGATGGCTTGTGGTGTGAACTGTACTATAAATGGACCCTAGTGAATGGTGCATGAGGGTGCATGGAACAAGTCTGCACATAATTTGACCAAGTCAAGACATGGATGTATAGCTGGGACAATGAATTATGCCAGTTGTGAAGTCCATATCCTCATGGCAAATGTCTCATATTGCCCTACTCTGGCTCTCTGAAGACACCTTTGATGTGCCCCTTCTCTAAGAGTTTTGCTACTTGCTCTTTGAAGGATTGGTTCCATGACTCCATCTACATAATATTTTATCTTCACTGGGTCACTTGCTTGACCAACTTCAAGAATTTTGGTTTGTGGATAGGTCTTTAATGGTTGCACAGGAGCTGAAGCATATGACTTACTTGCAAGAAACTTATCAAGGGATTCATACATCCCAGCTCCTTGTTGTGAAGATTGTGCCCCCTCCATCTTTGTATATTTTTTGTGATAACTTGTATGAACTTTTGGAAAATAGAGACACTTTCACTGAAGCAAGTTTACGAGGCACTAAAAAATGCAAATAGTAGGATATTTTCTCGTAGATGTAGGAATGTTTGAGAATTTGTAAGCTTTAAATCTTGCTAAGAGGTATTTATTGACCTATCAAGTCTCAAAATGGCATTAAAATTGGATAACCATTAGTAAATCCTACTCAATCTTTATGGAACAATGAGATAGACACATTATGCAAGTGGCAGCGCAAGGAACTTGGGGATTTCTAAAGATTTGGGAGACATTCAATGTATTGGAGAATTTTGAAAATTTTGAAAATTATGAGCTGCCAACTACATGTTTAAAGAACACTTATTTAAAAGAAAAGTAGGAAAACAAAAATGGAAAAACAAAGTAATACAGAAAGGGGAAACTATCTAACTATATTAACCAAGTATATTTTCCTACCTCCTAGATCAAAAGGAAGATTTCTGAAGTATCCTTTATGACATGGAAACTTATGATTCCAAAAAAGTGATTGAATGGTATGAAACTCTGATGACTTGCTTTTCTTGTTTGCCACCTTAATTTGCCTGCATCTGAATGAATCAGAGTCAAACATGTCCCCAACATATACATACTCTTCTTGTTCTTTAAAACTTATTGAATTCTGATTTTTTATGCTGTCGTGTCTCATCAAGAAATCAATGTCTGTTGGCTCTTCACCCTGTGTCTCTTGACATACATCATTTTTTGGCTTATCTCCTTCTGCCTCATGTTCGGGTTCTATTTCATGATCATCCTCTTTGATTACTTCAAAAATATCATCTTCAATTTTACCAACCTCTTGAAAGAACAATTTTGACATTTTGTAGCAATTTTGCATATTTATTTGAGTCTTAATGTTACCTTCTCCACCTGAAGCCAGCTCACAACCTTCTTGAAGAATAGTGTAACCTGCCCCAATGACTTCAAACAAGTCATTCAAAACATGATCATAAATTATCTCTTTTTCATCAGAGATAGAGGAAAAAGCTTGTGACTTGTCCTCTAGTTCATCAAAGGGTGTACCTATGGTGATTTCTTCTTGATCTGCACTCATGAAATCTTCTTGACTAGCCATGAACTGAGTATACTCCTCTTTACTTGCTTCCTCCAAAATATTTTCTTCTTTGACAAGGGATGAAGAAGAATACTGATGGTTATACATATACAAAAGAGGAGATAATTCTTGAGCTAGAATTGAATGATTCTCTTCTTTCCATTTGTCCATCACTTCATCTATATCAGATGTAGCTTAGTAGCTCTCTTGGAAGGGTGTAGATGGGATGTGTTCAAATGTAGGATCTTCTGCTTGATTATCACCATGAGTAAGAGCAGCCTCAACTTCTTCAAGGTTTTGAGCAAAACTTTTCTCTTCTTCCCTTCCGCCCCATGATTCTATTATTTGTTTCCAACTCATGACCTTAGGTCTAGAACTTTTCTCTTGGAAAGAGTCAAAAATTTTATCTTCTTCAAGGTTTTTAGCTGGTTCATGATGTTCTTTCTTCCCACTTGGAATCTTGTCATCATGCTAAAGGACTTGAGGATTGGTATAAGAGGTATCTTTTATCATAGGCTCCTTTCTAAGGTCTGAAAGCTCTATCTCTCTTTCACTAAGCAATCTCATTTTTTCCTCTAATTCCTCAATTTGCTTAACTAGATTTTCTTGAAAGAGTCTTTCATGAAGCTCATATGAATCATTAAATAAATGGGGAGTGCATTAAGGTTGCCATAAAAACTAAGAAGATTCTTGAGGAAGGGTGGGAGAGACTTGAAAGGGACTAGCCTCATTTTGTATCTCACACTCTTGGACAATGTCTTTCTCCTTCTTTTTGCCCCATGATTCCATTGTTTGTTCCCAACTCATGACCTTAGGTCTAGGACTTTTCTCTTGGGAAGACGGGGTTGCAAGGTGAAAGGAAAGTGAGGGTTTGGATTCCAATTCCCTTGCTGCCAACATAGATTACTATTTTTGAAGATTTTCCAATTCAATCTGTTTATCAAGATTGGCCTTAAATGCCAAATTTACTATTTCAAAACTTTCCTTAACATGATTGGGGAAAGAACCATGACAGGCTTGACTTGGCTCCTGAGCAAGGGTTGAGTATGTCTGATATGAAACTTGGGGTAGTGGATATGCAGGTTTAAAGACTTGGTAAGGTTGCCTCTCATGAATACTCAGCTTCTCTTCCAAAGATGCAATTAAGCCACTCACATCCAACATCTCATATGTAAGCCTTTGCCAATTTGCTCTTTCAATGGGAGCCCATTCACTTTTAATCATATCTACTACATTTCTTACTTGATGGATGACATGATTAGGAATTTCTTGGCCACATCCCCTTCTATTGTCAAGCTCTAATACATATTTTTTATATCCCAATAATGCTTGTTTGAATGTGAAAATGAGATTAGGTTGAGCATGGGATGTAACATATTGGGAAGACTGGGCATAAGACTGATATAGCTCATGACAGGGTTGAGGCTAGTCATATCAGACCTATGAAGGGCAAAAATTATAACCATATGCATCCTTGTTGCTTGATGTGATTCCACGAGCAACCTGATCTTGATTAAAAATATACGAAGGGCCATAAGACCCATAGTTCTGAGTAACATAATTATACATACCAAACGGTGATTTCTTCTTGACTTTGATTCTTTAAGGTAATCAGTGATGACAGAAGATTTAGATCTTATTACTGATCCACAACTCTGACTCCTTGTAGCTCTCTGGTTCATATAGTCTTGAAAGAAACTTCAAGATGGTGTCCCATCGGGCGTGCCAAAAATTGTTGATGATTTAAAATTGTGCTTGTTCTAACACCAACAATGGGAAGTTTCAAGATGTGGGACTTGCGACTTGAAATAACCTCTAGATTTTTGAGAAGCTAGTTCTTCTTTATATCAAGTGTATACTGGGAAAAGGGACAAGAATTTTAACATAAACACAAATGCAAGAAAGAAAATCTAACTATGGTGATGCACCTGAATGTAATTCAACCTTAATCCTGAGCACAATGAGACTATATGTAAGATTCATTTACATTTAAGAGCAAACAAGTGCATGATCAATGTAAAAGATGGAAACAATAGAAATAGAGGCTCACAACATAGACTACTTTTGCAGTGATACAGAAAATGTCAACAAAGGCGTGGGGTTCAATATTCTTATTTGAATTTTTCAGTCACATAAGAGGCATAGAAACACAAACAGTTATATAAACTTTTCAACTCAAGAAAATGAGACAAAGGCAAATGACATTCCTAATCACAGCTCTAGAAAGTCTAAACTCTTGATAACACAGCCTAGACTACTTTTGCAATGACATAGAAAATATCAACAAAGGCATAGGATTCAATCTTCTCATTAATTCTCCAGTCACATAAGAGGCACAAAAACATGCACAATTATATAAACCTTCCAACTTAAGAAGATAGAACAAAAGCAACTAATATTCCTAGTCATAGCTCTAGAAAGTCTAAACTCTTAACAATAATTCTCTCTTAAAATTCTCTCTGGTATCCTCCCCCTCCATCTAGTGATCTCTACACCCTTATTTATAGCCTTGGATTCACTCTAGATTGTCTACTTGTTCCTAATCTAATGGCCCAACTGAAATCTAACTGAACTAGAAGTGTCTAATAGAAGATATTTTATAGATTCTAAAACATTTTATCTTCTGGCAGTTCATTGGCTGAAATAGATTGCAAGATGCTCCCTTCTCTTAATGATAGATAACACTTAGCCAATTCCTTGAAAAACTTCTTATTACTTTAGGAGACACCAAAGGATGACACTTGGAAATTTTTGTAGCACTTATCGAAGACAGGCGGCATTTTCCGCATAACTTATACTCCTTTTATGTCTTTGCTTATGAGCATTTCACCTTTGACACCTGTCGCAATCCACTTCCTCAAAACCTTAACAATTTAATAGAAATAAGACCCACAACATTTCTTACCCAAGTAACTTTAAAAGGGGCACAGGGATAGGTGGCAATCTCCGCTGCTTCATTAAAGGACACATGGCAATCTCCACTTTACTTATCTAGGGTTATGTTGTGGTCTCCGCTGCTTTTAGCTATCCTTTTAGAAACCTGTGGAAGGTGACACATGGAAGTCTTCACTTTAATCTATTTATACCATAGAAAAAATTGGGTCTTATTTCATATTTACATGGATAGTGACACCTGGCGGCTTCCGCTTGCTTCAGAAACAACACTTAAGACCCACCACAGTCTTTGGTATATCAGTGAAGCAAAATGAAGATAATTCAGATATCGACATGTGGTGGCTTCTACTCTCTTTTGCTAGGATACGTGGCATCTTTCGTCACTTTTAAAAAAGCAAAATTGAGACCTTCTGCAATTGCCACTTGACACTTTCTACCTTATCCTGATACTTAGCTTTTGAAACCTTCCACTAAAAAGAGATTTAGAACACGGATGCCAATATGAAACATGGATGCCGACACTTGTCACGCTTCGTTGAGTTGCTATGAGGTACGTGGAAATCTCCACTGCTTTACTAAAATTATGAAAAGTGCCTCGGATGACGACACTTGGTAGCTTCCACTTGACTTTGACACTTAGACAAAAATAAATTAAAAGGAAAAATAGCGCCTGCGCTCTGTTTCAAAACTTCACCGTCTTAAATCAAAGTATGCAAGAACAAAATTTTACAACGCACAATTAAAAAAAAGAATGAAACGTAGAGTAAATTTTTACTCTATAGTAATTGTTGATGGTCACTCTAACCATTGAGGTCTATCCCAACCACTGATAGTTACCCTAATTATCAATGGTTACCCTAACCACTGATGGTCACTGTCAGATAAATAAACAATGAGCTATTTTCACCCACCAGACCTCAACCTTATCTAACTCTCAGACCCTCTACCTAACCATAGAACCCTGTCCTATTTTATAGACTATACTTGACCTATTTAACATTAATATTGACCCACTTATCACTATAATTATTCAATTCATCTATTTTTTGTCAATCACTTCTTGTACTTAATTTTAATACCTTTTATGATATATGCAAGTAATTTAACTTTCTTTTTTAGAATTTGATTGTCTAAAAGTGTGGATTGATAGCCTCCAAGGAATCTTGTACTTCTTAGATCTATATTTCTTGGCAATCCACCCTACTATATAACTAATCAAACCATTTTTTTGAGTTCTTTATTATTTGCAGGTCATTCCTCCCAAACCAAAGAGGAGCATCTACAACTGTCTAGATCAACATGTGCACAACATATCAAGTTTTCCTACCATACCCTACTCAAGTTTATTTTCTCTCCCTTCTAAATAATATAACAAAAATTTATCTAAAACATCTATACACCTCACATTCATCCTTGCATATCATTCAACTCTTCACCCTACTCATTCTCACTCTCTTTCATTCACCTCACTCACTAGACTTTACTAGGCTTCAAGTTTCTCAACACCCTACTCACCTCAATATCTCTACTTGGCTTATGATTACTCCTCATGCCATTAATAAGCTTTATTGGACTTATTTGACTCCTTGGAGTCCAATTTAAACTCTCATCCTTTCTTTAGGTCACTTATTTCAACTCTGCTCATTCTTGCATTCTCCTTGTAGCCTTTTTTCTAACTATTTTGCATTATACAGAATTGTACTATGGAGTCTTAAAAAATAAAACACCTTCTTAGTCACCTTTTATCCTCTTTGACATATCCCTAAAATTTCAAGATCCAATTCTTTTTCGAAGTATTTTTCGTACTCATGTTTAATTAGGTCTCTTATGCCCTTTGTTGCACACAGTCATTCAAATCCATACCTACACTGACTGTACATGTATAAAGTCATCATATTCCTTTATAAAACATTGAAAAACAATAAAACACCAATTTTCATGAGGATTCACTAGTTTCAATAGTTATTCCACATTTTCTCTTTTTACCCTAAACTAGGGTTTTCATAGTCTGTTACTAACCCAAAAGGGTTCATAATTTCCTAAATGGAGTTATTCTTGGATTCAAACCTTCTTAAAACCTTATTAAGGTCTATCTTTCCCATCTACACCTTTTCAATGGTTAAACTCTGCTTGATTACCTCTTAATCATGTTCCATTCATGGATTTAGTAGGGTTTTGTACATACAGTCTAATTGTAACAAAGCAACACAAAGTTTTGAATGTTGATAAAATTGCCTCAAGGTTTAGACACATTTCTTCTAGATTCATTTTCACCACATTTTCCATCTACTATGTTTTTCATACCATATCAAATGCTATATGATCCATTATTCATGTCTAAACAAAGCATGTACATAGGTTGACTACCTAAATATTGTCCTTCTTGGTAGAAACCACTATAATATACATATGATTAAAAACTTATAACCTTACATTTATCACTCTTTACCTGGGATCACCCTCCATTGCATTTGGACTCTCCTACCAAGGTTTTTTTCTTCCTTTGTTCATGTGCTTGAATGAATATACATAAGATTATTGTCTCAGTCCCATAGAATATTGTTTCTTACAACTTGCATTCCTGAAAATTATTTCCAAACATCTTCAAGCATTGAAAACATCAATATCCATTCATAAAACATTATCAATACTATGGTACATAAATATTTACTTCATTCTTCTACTTTTATTGATCTCATTCATTTACATAGTCAAATCTATCTTATGGATATAATAAAGAGTTTCAACTTTCTATCCTTATTCATATTACTCCATAATCCTCCTAAAACTGACTCCTACTAACTCCCTAATGACTTCTCTCTACAATGATAACATTTAATATATTCCCTTCATTATCTATCATCTCACCATGCAAATATCTCTTTAATGATGTCAATTCTTCCTCTAATTATTCACTACTTTTATATACAAACTAATAATCAAATTTCATACCTTTTTCATGGGTTTATACCTCTTTTTCTAAGCCTTCAATGAGGCCTTCAAACTGATCTTCTTCTCCTTTGGAATTCCCACTATCTAGCTGGCTACAAATGTCATCTTGTTCATCACTCAACTACATCACATCCTTCTCAAGGCACTATTTTTCTTCATCCACTTCCTCACTTGGCTATTTGCTCACCCAAAACCTTTGCATCTCTTTCATAAGTTACTTACATAGCAACCTTTCCTACCTTATTTCCTCTCTCTTGGATTTTAGTTGCCTTCTCTTCATTTGTAGCTTGATTGGCTTCTTTCTCATGACCCATCCACAACATGGGTTCTCATTTTCTCTCACTTGCTCTATTAGGGTCATCAACTCATCCAACTGATGTGTCACATCTGTCATCTCTTTATCCATCTCTATCCTCTTGATGTTATCTTTCACCATAATCTCCTTGTGATATTTCTTAACTATGCCTTGTTTCCTCTTTTCTATCTCTATCTTCATCTTATCTTCCTTTAAACCTCTCGGTCTCACCTAGACCTATTATCTTGAAAAGTCTTCTCTTACTGGCCATTCATGACCTCTCACTTGCGTCTATCTCATTTACTTTGACCTCCCCTGGGTCTCTCTCTCTCTTGTCCTTTTCCTAGGACTAATTTCTCTCTCTTAAAGATCACTCTTGATATTTACAACATCTTTCTAACTTCTCAACAAGCCTCACTGGCTACCAATCTCTACCTTCATTCACACATCATACTCTTTCATGAACAGATCAAAAACATCAAATGAAAAAAAAAACATGTACTTTATTTTCTTGTTATTTGTCGTTCTCCTTGTCCCAATGACTTTGATTCTCTGATACCAAATGATTTAGATAATTTTTGCATTTTATACCATACCTCAAATCTGATACCTACAATATTCCATTCTTGCATTCAATCTCCTCAATCTTCTTGTGTTTGTCAACTCTCTCAAAGTTTGATGTTAATCTGTCACATGATCTTCATGACTAGACTTTATTAATGTTCTTTCTCTACCTTTATAAAATCTATACACCTCACATTCATCATTACATATCATTCAACTCTTCATTTCACTCATTCTCACTCTCTTTCATTCACCTCACTCACTAGACTTTACTAGGCTTTAAGTTTCTCAACACCCTACTCACCTCAATATCTCTACAAAGATTATGGCTACTCATGCCATTAATAATCTTTCTTGGACATATCTGACTACTTGGAGTCCAATTCAAACTCTCATCCTTTTGTCATGCCACTTATTTCAACTCTGTTCATTCCTGCATTCTCCTTGTATCCTTTTTTTTAACTATTTTGGATTGTACAGACTAGTACTATGGAGTCTTGGAAAATAAAACACCTTATTAGTCACCCTTTATCCTCCTTGACCTCTCCCTAAAGTTTTAATATTCAATTCTCTTCCTGAGTACCTTTTCTTACTCATGCTTAGACCTAATTAGGTTTCTTACATCCTTAGTTGCACACAGTCATTCAAATCCATACCTACACTAACCATACATGTATAAAACCATAATATTACTTTATATAACATTTAAAAATAATAAACCACCAAGTTCATGTGGATTCATAGATTCAATCAATAGTTATTCCAATTTTTTTGCCCTAAACTAGGGTTTTCACAATTTGTTACTAACCTGAGAGGGTTCATAATTGCCTAAATGGAGTTATTCTTGGATTCAAACCTTAACAATACCTTATTAAGGTTTGCCTTGGCCATATAACCTTTTCAATGCTTAAAATCTACTTTATTACATCTTAATCACGTTCCATTCAAGGATTTAGTAGGGTTCTATACATACAGTCTGACTGTAACAAAGCAACACAAAGTTTTGAATGATCATAAACTTGCCTGAAGGTTTAGACACATTTCTTATAGATTTATTTTCACAAAATTTTCCATATACTACATTTTTCATACCAAATCAAATGTTATATGATCCATTATTCATTCACCCAATAGGTTTCTTGACACAATCATGTCTAAATAGAGCATTTACATAGGTTGACTACCTAAATCTTGTCCTTCTTGGTAAAAAACACTATCATATATGTATTATTAAAAAATTATAACCTTACATTGATCACTCTTTACCTGGGATCACCCTCCATTGCATTTGGACTCTCTTGATAGGGTTTTTTCGTCCTTTGTCTGTGTGCTTGAATGAATATAAACATGATTATTGTCTCAGTCTTGAAAAACACAATTTATTACAAATTATATTCCTAAACATTATTTCCAAACATATTAAATAATTCAACACATCAAGATGCATTCCTAAAATAGTATCAATACCAAGGTACATAAAGATTTACTTTATTCATTCTAATTTTATTGATCTCATTCATTTACACATTCAACTCTGACTTATGAATAAAATACAGATTTTTAAATTTCTTTCCTTCTTAATCCTACTATGTACTGCTCCTAAAATTGACTCTTACTAACTCCCTACTGACTTCTTTCTACAAGACTAACATCTAATCTATTCCAAAAACTTGTTCATTCTGCCTATACATATGAGAAACTAACTTTTGAATAACTAACTCTCATGTAACTACCTTGACACAATGATTACATTCATAATTCTTGTTCTATCAGTGTCCTTATGATATGTATGTGAAAACACCTTATCTAATCCCACCTAGACTCACTTAGGACTTACACCAACATTTGAAAACATGACATTCTTGACAACACACCAAGATTCACTAACACAATTTAAATATTTGAAATGGGGTTTTGATAGGAAACTCTCCCAAGGCTAATAACACCCAAAAAAGACACATAATGACTCTTCTAATGATTCAAATTTCTTATAAGACATGTTATAAGACCTAATATACTCACACATGACCCAATTTATATAATTGCTTGATGCCCCTACAACTTAGAATAGTATTAATTCTAAATTCAAATACTGAAAATAATATATAACTTATTACAACTCAAAAGAAGGTAAATACATCAAGACACAACTACAGTTGGTCCCATAATACAATTTTTTCTCAAATATATATAGATAGAATACAATTACATTTCCATTAGGTATTTAGCCTTAATAAAATAAATAAATATCATTCCCTCTAGAAGTTGAGTTGAACCAACTCATGTATCACTGATAATCTCAAGTGTAGTCTCCAAGTAAGTATTATTGTGAGGAGGGAGAGAATCATCCAAATATTTTTTCACACCAACCATGGACCAATGATCTCCTGCACAATCCCTTATTAGCGAATAGTCATCCTTTCACGGATGGATATATAGAACAGTGTGAGAATCCATAGAACAAGCTAGTACCCATGTGTGTATGATAAAACTAAATATATAATGTATCATAAAAATCATATTCTATTGTAAGATATAGTACCAACATATGAATCATACATACCAAAGATAATGTCTCACTATACATTATTTAATCACAAGACTTATACTAATTAGACCTTTCTAGCCATAATCTATCATCACATGTTATACATAGGAGTAAGCAAAGTATTTATTTATTCTATCAACATATGAATAAATTTTACATTATTATCTATTTCATACTACAAATAATACCTACAGTTTATACCACCTATATATAATTCAAATTAAACTGCATATTCTTAACTACTATATAATATCTAAACAACTAAACCTCATGATATCCCATATTATCATAGTCTAGTGTTTTAAGGCACAACTACTAGTTTTCTCACAACTAATCATACTAAGTAGTCATAAATACATAGAAGCATACATTTTTAATCAAGTAAGAACATATAACAAAGCAAGTCATACAAACACATAAAAATCTAACCTAACATTCGTTTACACTCTCAAGATTGTATGCATGTATACATGACATCTTACTAACTGCTATAAACCATATTGGTTAAGAATAACCAACACATACATTTAATCAGTTAACATAAATGAGAGTCTAGACATATAAATATAATATATACCATTTGGACATATATATTTACACTGAATTATTCTATGATATCTTATACTATCATAGCTCATTGTGCATAAAGCATCATACTCAACATGAACAAATAATATTACATGATAGTTATTAAATAAACAAATAAGAAATTATACCACCTAGGTGTACTCTTTATTAAATTGCACAATAATAATCAAATAAAAACACATCTCTAGGCACCCATCATGATGCACTATTTTATGTTATAATAGTCTAATTATTTTTACATATAAATACTTTTACAGTATGTATTGTATAAAGGTTCTCACCAATTCTTTTTATGTGTCTCAACTCTACACAATCTAGGTTCATGCATTTAATTCTACAAGCTAGATCAAACACATACAATCTTTTGGAATAGCTACTAAAACGTACTAGCCATCAAAATCATGAATGAACCTTATTTATTGATTTATTTCATAATTAATATCTACGACAAGCAAGTAAATCTACCAAACAGATATTATACAAGTCATTTAAGGATTCTATTTTATCTTTTCAATAATGAGCCAATTGTTGTAATTATACCCCTAAATCATAGCTCATATTTAAAACATATACACTAGCAATAACATGGTAATTTTTTTTAGATGTGTAACTACATCAACTAAGATTATAATAGATGTAAGAGAGTTTATACACTTTTAAAGTTATATCACTCACCATGTATAACATGCACTACCTAAGCATATGTTTAAAATACATGATTACCATTAATTATTCATAATATCAAGGTTTACATATTTTTAACATAAACACCCACTCTTCAAAAACATCTCAAAATAATTATGCTCATTTTCTTTTTAATGCAACTTGGTTTCATTGCGCATCTCAGACTTACAATGCAACTTGTCTCAATCGCTTATGGAAAACCAAGACAAGAATAAAGTTCCACCCAACATTAGATCTTGCATTAAGGAGAAATCATAATTTATTTTATTTAAATAACTCAGTTATTTTATCTTTTAATCTCAACATTTTATTTCTAAACACCACACTTTATTTTTAACTCATTAATTAATTAATGACTCAACCAATTTCAATAAGACTACGTGTTTTTAATAAGGTGACTCGGCATTTTAAAAATGAAAATTAGTCCCATATTAAAATGACATGCAGTCATTTCTAAATGAAATACAACCCAAATGCATTCACTCTAGTTTAAAACTCTTATCCAAAATAATGCTCTCCTAACATTAAAATTTTTGACGTTGCTAAGGGGTATTTAGTTGTCTTAGCATTTTATCTAAGAGGCTCAATGTTATATCTAAATACTCACCATTATATTTACGGTTGGGCATCTCATACTATTGGTTGGACATTCTATTTAAACTCAGTTTTACCATTTTGATATAGTGACTTCTATTTTATACATAACAACTTTATTTTTTTTATACACAACGACTTTAATTATATATTCACAATGATTTGACTTCAACAATTAAATTACATGCATAGATTTTTGAATATATACACAACAAATTCAAATAAATATACTTAACGATGCAATTTATTAAACATAGTGATTTACACACACAACACTTTATAATACACAATAACTTTAGTAATCCACAATGTTTAATAAAGAGACTAGGCATTTTGATTAATGTTACCTAGTGCTTTAACTTGTGTCATGACATCCCATATAGAGACTCGGCCTTTTATTCACAATAGTTTATTATATATACATGGCAGTTTAATATATATACCTAGCATTTTAATAATAAACTAGGTGTTCTAATTTAAATCGACTTTGTATTTAATTAATACTTAATGTTGAAAATATATATTCATTCCTCAAAATTAAATACTTAGTGTTTACAATAAAATGACTTCAACGTTTCTATTAAAATGACTCTACGCTACCAAATTAGGATCGACATTCCAATATGATGTCACTCAAGTCCAAGCAGTAAGAATCAATCCTGTCTTGGCAGCCCATAAAATATATCATGCTACCCGTATACCCTTCTAAGCTTTAGATGCAATGAAATATGATGTTGTTTAATATAATTACATCTAGAGCTTGAAAAACCATAACTAGTATAAAAGGGATAGGACGTAGTCCAAAATATAATGCAGGCTTATAATTAGCTCTTATACCCAATTTGGATGCTACCAATGCAAGACTTAACACGCTGCTCAATAATAATATATTTATTTAATCTCTTTTATCTCCTATATTTCACACAAGAATATAAATTACAAAACCTACATCTTAAAAATAATTACCTGTTGAGAAGATACGTCTTTCTTCTTTTTTCTACTCTCCATTTCATCTTGTCCCATCTCTTTTCTCTATGTAGCCATCTATCTCTTTCTAAATTTTATTCTTTTATTTATAAATCTCTTTCCCATCATTATGTTGTGTCATTAACTTTGCATGCATTTCTTTCTTCAAGTTTACTATCTATGCATGGTATTTATCTCATTATGCAGAGATGTATTCAATCTTCCACATCCTTAATAATTAGCATTTGATTTGTTAATAAAGATCTTCACGCCACATATCTCAAGTTATCATAAACTTAGGTTTAGTTAACAAATAAAATAATAATAATCAATTACTAACTTTTAATTTAATTTCATACATGTATCTTGTTCTAAGTTTACATTGTTTTCACTCTAGATTAGCATTAGGATAATTTAAACTCTTTGAAAGTAATTAAAATAAAGGTGATTGTTTATAAATAAATAAGATTTTAATTATTTCCAATAATAAGATAATTGTATAATTAATTATTATACACATATAGAAATTAAATATGTATTTTTTGATTTATTTCAAAAATCAAGACAATTAAATTTTAAAGAATCTAATGTATTCTTATGCATATCAAGAATTACATCTACCCACATATATTTTTAATCACCAACAAGATTTCTTTATTTATGCACTAGCATTTAAAACATGTTATGCATATAACGTTTTTAAATTTAATTTGTGTGTGTAGGGTCACTAGCAATTTCTTTTATCATCGTCCAAGTGTCATATTTAGTCCATCTTCTTCAATGATGTTCTCTCTCATCAATCTCTGAGGGTAGGATCTATCTGCATCTACCTCACAACAAGTAGTTAGTTAGTCTGAGTCATCATAAATATCAATCAATAATGTAAAACTAATAAATATACATCTTCAATGTATAGAATAATAAAATACAATTGTCACATTATATATACTAATCGATAATATTACTGTCCCATTATAGTGTATGTCAAAATACTCAAATTAAAGCAATTTTAATTAGTTAATAAACATGCTAATCTATGTATTTAAATATTATAAATCAATGTGGCATCCTCCTCTTAAAATTGGTCATCATTCCAATGACTCTTATTTAAACAAAAGTTCTAATTAACAAACATAGTTTAACAACATAAAAACATAGTATCAAGTATCATATCATGCTAATAAATGTAAAATTTTATCAAAGGAATTCATACTAGTTCTCCTAATTAGCACTATTCTCAGAATATTGGTCCCACAAGACCCTACTCTGTAACATTTCATATTATATAAATAAACTTTGTGAATGTCACTTACTTTGATCGTTTCTATCATGACCACCTTGAGGTCCAGAACCACAAGATAAACCTATAAAATATCAGTAAAAGTTTCACTAACTTCCCCAAAATACATGAGATCATCACAAAGCCAAAACAAATTACTAAGGAGAGTTACATAAAACTTTCTAGTTCTTATGCACATCTCTCTAATCTATAGAATATATTTCTTATATCGGAGAAAACTAGTTAGGGACTCTGGAAAGAATGATGTGTATATATTTATACTATCGCTACTCTACATAGCTTTGGATAAGTATAACATGTCAATATTGTCACTAATCCACGTAGCTCTGAACAAAATCATGGAATACCCATCCATAGTATATATGCATATGGTCATATGATTTAATTTGGCAAGTTCTATCTATCAAATCTTAGATTTGACAAGTTTGTTTGTCAGATCCAACTCAGTACCACCAATCTAAGTGAATGTTTCTCTCAAGTTTTCACGACCTAATGATGTCCAAAATATGCACAAGGTTCAATGAAACACAAATCTATACTAATAGATCATAGAAAGCAATGTTACATGCTAAATGATTCTAGATGTACTAACATACATAGAAGAAAAATCTTACAATTATTTCATAATTGTATTAAGTTGCTACTAATCAAACATAACTAGTATCATATTTTTCAACTTAACCTATAGTCTTATTTTCATATTAAAGAGGAAATAATATCACAATTAACATAATATACAAAGGCTAAGGATCATATTGTCTTTACAACCTTATAAGTGAGACAATGTCTCCTTGCATAACTAGCACGCAATGAGTTAAAAAGCTTATCTCAACTTTTTTAGACTACCAAAATGTTCTGTGCATCTTATGCTTTACTTGCTCCCCAAAAAAGGTACATATATAACTCTTCAAAACAACATGATTTAAAAAAAGAATAATATTAGTCTAAACAAAGGTATATAATAACAAAATAATTATAATCACTAGAATTTATATAAATTCAATTTTAGCCACTCCTCATGGTTAAGTGCACAAAGTTTAGATAAAATAGAGACTCTAAAAAGTCACAAGTGAAAATTAGAGAGGTAAAATCTTAAAAACAAAAATCCTACATATCCTTATATGGTAAAAAGAAACATTGCAATCTAAGTTGTCAAATCACCATTCACTTATCAAACTTGTAAGAGTAGTATCATAACCTACCTCCACAATCAGAAGGAAAATACTAGCCTCAAAGATGCATCGATTTATCCAATCCTATAGCTTCTCTCAACAAGAAGTAGTAAACACTATCCTACTAGCTCAAGGGAATAAGATCAAATACCATTTCAGAAACAAGTTTCAGCTTAAGGAAACACTAAATCAATATCCTCAAAATAAAAAATCACCTCTCAGTTAGCTAAGAGAGATGACACTTCTTCTCAAGTCTATATAACTATAACAAACTCGTAACACAAATAAATTCTCAACCAAGACATCTATACTTAACTATAATAAAATTTCCACCATACTAGGTGGTGCCAAACTAAAATAATATTATATAATTCATCATTGCTAACATTTGTGTAAGTAAAACACAAAACTAATGCATAAATACTTAAGTGAGAAACACTTCATACATAAAACATAAATGGTGAAGGTGATTTGATTACCAAGAAAGATATGTAATAATACTCGAGGTGTTCAATCTAAAGATTGAAAATATAGCACAAAAATCTTCTTCACATCTCATGACCAATGCTATGTACTCTCCTACCCATACACCTTATAAAAACATCATCAATGAGACACTCAATAAACCAACCCTTTAACAACTCTAAAGGGGTAAAAATTCTCTAAGATACACACTTAATGTACCATACATATTTTCACACTTCTCCTTTTTGTTAGACATAAATATACAAAAATGTTAATGGACTCATTAGGTCCTAAAGTTCGAGCCACAACTGTGATACCACTTGTTACAACCCCTCAAATTGCACTTAGAAAATGTAGTAAAATTTTAATAAAATTAATTACTTAACATTAATTTCACTTAGACATACCTAACAACTTAACCATATAACTCAAAACAATAGTACTTCTAAATTAAAATATTAAAAACAATATATAACTTATTACAACTCTAAGGAAGATAAATACATTAGGACACAACTACGGTTGGTTCTATAATACAACTGATGTTCAATTACATACAGATAGAATACAATTACATTTTTATTAGGCATTCAACCTTAATATAATAAATAGATACCATGCCCTTCAAAGCTCAAGTCAAACCAACTCGTGTATCATCGATAATCTTAAGTGTAGTCTCCTCGTAAGTATTGTTGTGTGAAGGAAAAACATCATTCAAGCACTTTTCCACACCAACCACAGATCAACGATCCCCCACACAATCTCTTAATATGGAATGAACCTCCCTTTACAGATAGGTAGATAGAATGGTACAATAATTCAGAAAATAAATTACAACTTATGTATGTATGATAAAACTAAACATTCAATGCATTATAGAAAGCCTATTTTATTGCAAGATATTTCATCAACATGTAAATCATACATATCAAATATAATGTCTCACTAAACATTGTTTAAATGCAAGAATCATACTAGTTACATCTTCTTAGAAATAATATCACATCACATGTCATACATAGGAGTAAGCAAAGTATTCATTTATTTCATCAACGTATGAATAATCTTATATTATTATCTATCTCATATTAGAAATAATGCCTACAGTTTTTACCACCTAGATAAAATTCACATTAAACTGCATATTCTCAACTACTACATAATATTTAGACAACTAAATCCCATGATATCCCATATTATCATATTCTAGTATTCTAAAGCACAATAACTAGTTTTCTCATAATTAGTCATACTAATTACCCATAAATACATAGAAGCATATGTTTCTAATCAAGCAAAAACATATAACATAGAAGTCATACAAACACATAAAAATATAATGTAACATTCATTTACACTCTCAAAATTGTATGCATGTATACATGATATCTTACTAACTGGTATAAACCATATTGTTTAAGAATAACCAACACATACATTTAATCAGTTAATGTATGTGAGAGTCTAGACGTATAGCTATAGTATGTACCATCCAAACATATAAATTTAAACTAAAGTGTTCTATGATATAGCATACTATCATAACTCATTATGCATAAAACACCCTATTCAACATGAACAAACAATCTTACACTATAATTATTAAATAAGTAAATATAGAATTATACCACCCGGATATACTCTAGATTAAATTACACAATAATAATCAGACAAAAACATATCTCTAGGCACACATTCTGATGCACTATTTTATGCTATAACAGTCTAATTACTTTTACATATAAATATTTTTACAATATGTATTGTACAAAAGTTTTAACCGGTTCTTTTTATATGTCTCAACTCTACACAATCTAAGTTCATGTATTTAATTCTACAAGCTAGATCAAACACATAGAATCTTTCTAATATCTACTAACACATATTAGCCATCAAAAGCATGAATGAACTTTATTTATCGATATATTTCACAACCAATATCTATGACAAGCTAGTAAATCTACGAAATGGGTATTATACAAGTCATTTAAGTATTCTATTTTATCTTTATAATAATGAGCCAATTGTTGTAATTATACCCCTAAATCACGACTCATATTTAAAACATAGACACTGGTAATTACATGGTAACTTTTTTTAGATGTGTAACTCCATCAAATAAGATTATAATAAATATCAAAGAGTTTATACGCTTTCTAAATTCTCCTATTACTCACCATGTATAATATGCACTACCTAAACATATGTTTAAAATACATGATTACCGTTAATTACTCATAATATCAAAGTATACATATTTTTAACATAAACACCCACTATTCAAAAGGATCACAAAATAATTATACTCTTTTTATTTTTAATGCAACTTGGTTTCATTGCACATCTCGGGCTTGCAGTGCAACTTGGTTTCATTGCGCATCTCGGGCTTGCAGTGTAACTTGGTTCAACTACTTATGGAAAACTGTGGTAAGAATAAATTTCCACCCAACATTAAATTTTACATTAAGGAGAAATCATAATTTATTTTATTTAAATAACTCATTTATTTTATCTTTTAATCTCAACGTTTTATTTATAAACATAACACTTTATTTTTAACCCATTAAATGGTTAAGGACTCACCCAATTTCAATAAGACTAAGTGTTTTTAATAAGGTGACTCAACATTTTTATAATGAAACTCAGTCCTATATTAAAATGACATGTAGTCATTTCAAAATGAAACACAAACCAAATGCATTCACTCTAGTTTAAAACTCTTATCCAAAATAATGCTCTCCTAACATTAAAGTTGTTGACATTGTTAAGGGGTATTTATTTGTCTTAGTGTTTTATCTAAGAGGCTCAACATTATATCTAAATACTCACTATTATATTTATAGTTGGACATCTCATACTATTGGCTACACATTCAGTTTAAACTCAATTTTACCATTTTGATATAGCGACTGACATCTCATACACAACAACTTTAATTTTTTTATACACAACAACTTTAATTATATATTCACAACGATTTGACTTCAACAATTAAATTACATGCACATATTTTTGAATATATACACATCATATTCAGATAAATATACTTAGTGATGCAATTTATTAAACACAGTGATTTACATACACATAACTTTATAATACATGACAACTTTATAATACACATCAACTTTAATAATCCATAATGCTTAATACAGAGACTAGACATTTTGATTAATGTTACCCAGTGCTTTCACTTGTGGCATGACATCCCATATAGAGACTCAACCTTTTATTCACATTTGTTTATTATATATACATGGCAGTTTAATATATATATCTAGATTTTTAATAATAAACTGGGTATTCTAATTCAAATTGACTATGTGTCTAATTAATCTTAGCATTGAATTTATATATTCATTCCTCAAAATGAAAGACTTAGTGTTTACAATAAAATGACTTGAATATTTATATTA
Organism: Torreya grandis; assembly: GCA_037957365.1. Classification (NCBI taxonomy): domain Eukaryota; kingdom Viridiplantae; phylum Streptophyta; class Pinopsida; order Cupressales; family Taxaceae; genus Torreya; species Torreya grandis. The sequence goes on from JARHVA010001602.1 coordinate 2,662,895, forward strand.
AAATGACTCTATGCTACCAAATTAGGCTCAATGTTCTAATATGATGTCACTTAGTTCCAAGCAGTAAGACTCAGTCTTGTCTTGAAGGAAACATAGCCCATAGAATATAACATGCTACCCGTTTACCCTTCTAAGCTTTGGATGTATCCAAATATGATTTTGTATAATATAATTACATCTTAGGCTTGCAAAAGCATAACTAGTATAAAAGGGATAGGACGTAGTACAAAGTATAATGTAGGCCTATAATTAGCTCTTATACCTAATTTGGATGCTACCAATACAAGACTTAACACATTGCTCAATAATAATATATTTATTTAATCTCTTTTATCTCCTATATTTTACAAAAGAATATAAATTACAAGACCTACCTCTTAAAAATAATTTCCTATTGAGAAGATACGTCTTTCTTCCTCTTTTTCCTGCTCTCCATTTCGCTTTGTCACATCTCTTTTCTCTGTGTATCCAGTTATCTCTTTCTATTTTTTCTTCTTATTACATGTTTGAATGACCACTTCAAGATCAAGAATAACCTTCCCTTACTCATATAATTCTAGTAACTTAGTTTGAATGGTAACTTTGTGTCCAATGATATTTTTAAAGTAAGATACATGAAATACTAGATGGATACGAGTGGATGGAAGAAATTCCAGCTTGTAGGCCACACTACCATTTTTTAACAAGATCTAATAAAGGCCATAATACTTGGGAGACATCTTGTTATCCTTTTTTTGTTGTTTCAAGGACATCTGCTTATATGGATGCAAGCGAATAAAGACCCAATCACCAATTTTAAACTGTCTGCCACTCATGTGTTGATCTCCCTATTGCTTCATGCAATTCTAGACCAAAATTAATTTTTTATGCAAACTAGCAAGGAATTCCTATTGGTGTTAAAGGTGTTCCTCCACTGCACGCACCTTTGGGTGGACCTTTAAGGGTGAAGTGAGGGATGGAGGATGGTATCCATGCAATTTCATAAAATGAGACATTTTAGATGAACTATGCACTAAAGTATTATACTACCATTTAGCTAGGGGCAACCACTAAAATGATTTATCATGTTTATTTGACACAAAGAAACGAAGGTACCCTTCTAGACACTTATTGAATACCTCAATTTGTCCATCAGATTGAGGAAGAGAGGATGAGATTTGAGCCAATTGGGTTCCCGAACATGCAAATAATTATGTCCAAAACTTATTAGTGAATATGGGATCTTGATCACTAACAATAATCTTGGGAGTACCATGCAGTTTTTGAACTATATTGATAAAGGTAGAGGCTATTATATTGGCCACCAATGGTTGAGATAAAGAACAAAAATGAGCATACTTTTTGAGTCTATCCATAACAACCATGATAACATTTCTACATTCAAATCATGGTAACCCAATAATGAAATCCATAGACACTTCCTCCCATCATTGACTAGGGATGGATAAAGGTTGTAAAAGACTTGGGGTTTTAATGGTTTCACCTTTAGATTGCTAACAGACCATACATTCAGCCACATATTTCTATACATCTCCCTTGAGTCCTTACAAAAAAACCTTCTTGACTTTATGATAGGTTTTCAAAAACCCTAAGTGACTGCCAAGTGGAGATGCATGAAGTTCTTGAAGGATTTTTTATTTGAGAAGGGAATTCTAACATAGATATAATCTATCTTTGTAGCATAATGCATTCCCCTTCCATGTAAAATTTTAAATCCCATCTAAACCCTGTTATAAATTCTGAATCAATGCATGGGCATCACTATCATTCTCCCATTCTGACCTTGATTCATCAAGCTAGTATGCCTACCAAATGGTTATGGCACATAATAATGCCTCAATTGGTTCATCCCACCTGAATAGTGCATTGACCACCACATTTTTTTTCTTTCTTGTATACTATTTCAAAATCAAAGCCTAACATTTTTGTCACCCATTTTTTTGTTCTTCAGAGGATAAACATTGTTCCAAAAAATATTTAAGGCTATCATGATCAATCTTTACCTGAAAGTGATGACCCAATAGATAAGGTCTCCATTGTTTGACTGTATGTAGAATCACCATCATCTCTTTTTCATATATGGGTTTGAGCCAATTATTGAACCTTCAATTGATGACTTTCAAAGACAATGGGCCTCCCCTCTTGCATGAGTACTTCACCCATACCATATTTAGATGCATCACATTCAATGACAAAAGTTTTATAAAAATTTGGAGTAACTAATCTCAGAGTGGTGCACATAGTCATTTTTAGTTATTCAAATGAATTGGTAGTTGTATTAGTCCACTGGAAGGAGTCTTTCTTCAACAAGGAAGTGAGCGGTGTTGCGATACTACCATAGTATTTGAAAAACCTACGATAGTAACTAGTTAGCCCCATAAATCCTCTAAGTTGCTTGAGTGTCTTGGGAATCTGGCATTCCATTATGGCTTAGATTTTTCTAAGATCAAATTTTACTCCCTCATGTGATACAATATGACCCAGATATTTCACTTCCCAGACTCCAAAAGTACATTTGGATAGTTTAGAATACAACTAATGTTGCTCGAGAATTGAGAGTACCTATATCATATGCTACAAGTGGTCTTCCCAAATTTTATCATAAATAAGACTGTCATCAAGAAACACAAGTACAAACTTTCTCCAAAATGACCTAAAAATCATATTCATCAAACTTTGAAAGGTGGATGGTGCATTGGTGAGACCAAAAGACATGACCAAAAATTCATAATGGCCTTCATGAGTACAAAAAGTTGTTTGAAGAATGTCCTCCCACAGATCTAGATTTGATGATACCCAGAGTGAAGATCTAATTTGGTAAAATAAACACCATCATATAATTCATCTAACAAATCATCAATTATGGAAATAGAAAACTTATCTTAGATAGTGAACTTATTGAGCTCTCTATAATTTGGGCACATCCTCCAAGTTTCATCCTTCTTTCGCACCATGACTATTGGACAAGAATAATCACTTTGGCTATGGCGAATGGTTCTTGATTCCAATAATTCTTGTACCATTTTTTTAATTTCACTCTTCTAGGCACAAGGATATCTGTATGGTTTGATGTTGGGTGGCATAATTTTAGGAATGCATCTGATGGCATGATCATGGGTATGACTAGGAAGAAGACCTTTTAGCATGGGGCCAAAAATAATTGAATGTTCATTCAATATTTCTCGTAGATCAGGATGGGTAGACTCTTTAGTTTATTGAACATCAATGAGAAACAAGCATGCCATAAATCTTTCAACATCTTTTTTTAGGATCTTGGTCATCTGATGTGAACTAACCATTTGTGGATATTTAAATCTTAATCCCCACAATTCCACTAGCTTGCCTTCAGAATGAAATCGCATGAATAATTCTTGGAAATTCATCTCAATACTACCCAATGTGGTGAGCCATTATACTCCCAAAATAATGTTAGCCCACCCATAGGGATAGAAAACATATGAGAATCTAACAGATAATTCCCCATTGCTAATTTAATACTGTGTTATTTTTAAAAATAATAAATTGTACCACCATCTACAATCATGACTTGAAATTCTAAGGCTAGGTAGATGAAACAATTCAAACGAGTAACTAACTTACTATTGATGAAATTGTGTTTATTTTTTGAGTCAATCAACACCATGACCTTTTGTCTCTTAAAAAAACCCACTACCTTACGAGTTTGATGAGTACATATACTTGTAAGGGCATGGAAGGAGATAGTAGGTTGAGAATCTGTAGCTTCATCCTTAGGTCTTTCAAAACCCTCACCAGATGCCTCCTCATTTTCATCCTCATTGGCCCCTTCGATTTACACTAACTTTTTTTTAGCATATCGATGGCTTTTACTCCATTTTCTATCACAACCATAACATAACCCTTTGACTGGCTTCTCCTCAATTTGTGGTAGTGTCAATCTTGTAGGTTGAGGCAATGATAGAGTTGGGAAGATGTGTTCCCAGCTAGTAGTGAAAGGATGACATTTTTTCATCTATTTTTTTTTGCTAAGCATGCCCTTGGTATAGCTTTAAATATAGTTGTGGGGTTAAACATGTGAACCTCCAATTGAATATTATATTTTAGTCCACCTAGAAAAAGGTCAATCAAATTTGCGTCAGTGATGTCCTCCACACATAAGGATAGATTCTAAAACTAATGAATATAATCTTTCACTATTCCTATTTGTCATAGTTTGGATAACTAACTAAAGTAGCTTTTAGAAACATTATCTTGATAGTGAGACATCAATTCATTAGAGAATATTGACCATGTAACAAGAGCACTAGTCTTCTTCTTTTGAGCACATAACCAACAATACCAAATGAATAGCTCAGGCTCTAGATACAGAGATGTCATGACTACCTCTTAAAAGCTAGGATTTTGGTGTAGATCAAATAGATTTTCAATTTGAGTGATCCAAGTGAGTGGATCCTTACCATTAAACTTGCGTAAGTCCACTTTTGGCAATATCAGTTTCACCCTTGTATTGGCAGTGTTAGTGTTGAGAGGAGGACCAAAATGAAAAAGTGGAGGGTTTTTGAGTGGAAAATGAGATGAAATGGTAGCCAATTGTGTCATGATATGTTGCAACTAATTTCTCGTGCCATTAAGCTCCCCTTGTATTGCTAACATTTGAGTTTGGACTTGCACATCCTTTTACATCAAGCCATGTAGATTTGAATAAATTTGATAAATCATCTCCAAAGACATCAAATCAAAGGTTTCAAACTTCATGTCATCCCCTAAAGGAGTTTTAGGGGCATCTTGCCTTTCCCCTGTTCGTGAGTGCTAGGACTAGCCATAAAAAGACTTGATGATGAACCTTATTTTGCCTCGTTGACCCAACTTTGACCATGATTTTTTTTTAATTATGTCAAACTCAAATCACAAATATAAAAGAGTAGACCCAAATGAATTTTTTCCAAGCTTTCTAAAAATGTAAATAAATTTAAAAAGTTCTACAAATTGCGAGCTATGGAGCAAATTTATGAAAAACACTAAAATGGCAATAAATTTTGAAGAACATATCTAAATGAGCAAAAATTTTAATGAATCTTACTCGAATGATTTCTCACATCCATTAAAAAATTGTAGATAAATTTGTAACCATTTGCAAGATATAGCCAAATTCCAAGATCTAAATTTTTTGACCTGATTATGGCCCAAATTGAAGCTCTAATACTACTTGTAATGATATTACTTCACCAAATAAGTAGAATAACATTAATAGTTCACAATGATATATAAATATATATAAAAATATGAATAGTAGATAATTCACTTCAAGGTGGCAACCTCCTAAATGCTTGCAATAAGAAATGAATAGTCTGATATGATGATGAACAACTAACCCTACCTCCTATTTATAGTCTACCAAGGCCATGACAACCCATAGGCCAACCTACTAAGCATATGGGTACATTTAAAAATGTAAAATAATATGCAAGCCACAAGTCAAATACACATATCTCTAGACACGCCAACAGTTAAGGGTGTAGCATAAGTTGACCTGTAAGGAGTTCTTGTATCAATGTCAAAATACTCAACGTTGTCCCTTTTGTTACAGGTCTTGAATGTGTGTTCAATCTGATCAAGCTCATATGGGATAACTACTTTTGAAAAAACATAGATAACATAGCCACTAAACACTGAAAATGATAATCGTCTCTTGTGGTCATAAAAAATTGAATGCTGCAAAATGTTTGTCAAACTCTATACAAACATTTAACACATTAAATATAACTAAAATTTGTAGAAACAAAAATGAATGGTAAGAAGAAACGTATGGAAAAGGTTAATGGAACCTTTTTTAGATCCACCCTCATTATTATAGATAAATGACACTACAAGCTACTATCCTCACCACTGAAACTAAAACCCTACATAATGGACCATGGATGATTATTTTAAAGAAAAAATAAAGCTTAATTTTAAAAGCATAAACATAGTCACTTTTTTAAAGGCATGTGCACCCATAATCATTGTTACATTATTTTGAATAAATTATGCATTGTAATAAAATTGGGTGCATTTTCGGTGGAATTTGACACCCCAAATTTTTCTCAAATGGTAAAAATGTGTTATATACATCAAACAAAGATCATAACAATGTATCTTATTACTTGTATTGTTGGTGATGATGGCATTATAATTTGGCATTTACAAGTCTGTGAAGATCTAACAAGCTAAATAAAGCCAATTAGATGTTGGAGGATCCACATAGGCTAGAGGATATTTTCCCTTCTCCAGTTTAATATTTGCTTGGTGTATGGGTTCACTACTAGGATATCAATTTTTGGTTTGTGTTTTTGCTTTCAATTCTATTTTTGGCTTTTTATATCTGATATTCAAGACATGAAGTAGACATAGTAGTTTGAATTTGTTTTTATGCTACACAACTTCTCACCTCTCACCCAATATGGGAGAAGATATTGCATAGTGGCCTTCAATTAGTCATTGGTGGTTGTACGAGTCAACATTAGATTTTCTAGCATTTTGAGTGTTGAACAAAGGCATGCATGTGATGTTGGTGATTATTGGGCATCTAAGAGATGTGTCATATAGAGTACTAGAGGATCACTTGAATGGGTTATTTTTTGGGACTTTATGTAGGTCAATGTAGTTGGATATGTTTTGATCAAGTTCTACTATAGTACGGTATGATGATAATAGGGGATGAGCAGACCTTAATTGTGTTAATCAAATTTTTACGCCATAATTCATTAAGTGGGCTTCTAAATGGAGTGACATCAGTTTGATTAGTACCATGATGTATAGTGTGCTATCTTACAGATGTAATAGAGATACTCATTTATGACTTCATAGTCATAGCTCTAGATTTTCATCATCTACATCCCTTTGAATCAAGGGGGAGTTTGTTGGGTTTTTGATCTAAATGACTTTTAGTGTAATGTTTTGGTTAAATAGTTTCTTTATTTAAATAATAATTGGTTCATGGGAATGTTGGTTGAGTCTCATAACCACCTCATGAAAATATTATAAATCTTTTCACCTTCTTTGTAAATCTATCTCGAAATAATATAAATTTTCATTATTGTCAAATACACTATTCACAATGTAATTTTTGAGTTTTTATTTCTCCTAATCTCTGGGCCATCAATTATGTATTTTCCTATATGGTATTAACTATAGTGATTATTTATAGTATGGGATAGAAAATAATACAATATTCATTCATACATTTGATGAAATAAATATATTCTTTGGTTACTCCTATGTTTAGCATTTTATATAATGTGGTTGCTAGTAAGATTTAAGTTATATGAATCTTGTGGTTAAATTATATTTGACCAATATATATTGCTAATACTGAGTAAGGAGTGAGATGGAATTCACTGGCTTACTAGCATCACAATGCCAGATAAAGGTAGTCTGATCAAGTGGTGTGTATGAATTTGATTGATTTATAGATTGTTTTTATTTACTATTCTTAAAAATTTGGCCAAATTATGTTTAGTGAGACATTATAATTTCATGGATATGATTTAAATTTTATGCAATATCTTGATATATATCAATTTTCTATGATACATTGCATGTTTAGCTTAGAAATTATACAACACACGGGTACTTACTTATCCCTCTAGATTCCCATGCCATCATTCTCTACTCATCCGTGAAGGAAGGACCATTTCCTAATGAGATTAGTGTGGGGGATCATTAGTCTGTGGTTGGTATGGCAAATCACTTGAATGATTCTCTTCTTCCCTACAATAGTACTAATTATCGAGATGACACTTGAGATTACCACAAAAACTTGAGTTTCGAAACTATACCATGAGGGAGCCATGTATCTTATATGTATATTAATTTTTATTGTAATTATTATTGAATATTGTCATGAAGAGATGAAATTACTTGTTATTGTATATTGATAGTGGTGGTTGTAGACTTGTATCAGTTATGGCTAAGTTAATATAGTTACTTTCTATATTTGCATTATGATGTACTCTTATGATGTTAGATAGCCATAACATATGATGAAAATGCTTATTTTCTTTTATCACACTTTGAATACTTCATATGATCTCTATTATAGTCTCATGGTGTAATCTATTTTTAGTATATGTGTTATTTTTTTTAAAAATAATGTATTTATAGGTAGATCCCAGTGGGGATTTTACAATTTCATAGAATATCCAAATTTTGTTTGAAAATACAAACGAGGCAAAGATTTTATGAGTGTCCAATCTTATATTAAGGACCCTTAAAAAATTGTCTGCATATGTTTCCATAGCATCTCAGAGGTGCCAATGCTTTATAACAATGGAGATAAGTTTTATTTTTGACATTCTTATTTCTTTCCAAAAAACTAAGGTATGATACAAAATAAGTAGTTAGTGTTTGACCAACCTTTGTTTATTAGGGGAATTTATACCCCTAATATTCCTAGTGATGAAGTTCATATTAAGAGTGGAGGGGCTTCCCTCTATAATTTAATACATAAGCACTAAGAGTTTTTAAATCCTCTTTAATTGTAGTTTCTTGTGGTTCCTTGTATGCATTAAATTGGGATTAACATCCATGAGAGATGTGATATTTGATGTTTGAGATTCATACATAGTTGATGGTTAAATAAATACCTATAATTTAGGTTGGTTGTGGAGTTTTATCCTCATCTAAATTAGGTTTCATAAATTGCAAGATAACAAAGAGCATGAGAGGGTGAGGTAACCTCAAAAGGGGAGGGGATGAGGTGTGGAAAGAGGGAAAGATAGGGGGGAGGAATGGTCCAAGATAAACATCAATAGAGGCTAAGGAAATAGAGGGAGAGGGGAAGGAGTTAGATAAGGGAGTAGGAGAAGAGGATAGACATGAAGAAGAGAAGGGTTAGGAAAAGGGATGGAGGGAAGTTGAGAATAATAAGGAGGAGATAAGTGGGGAAGAGGAGGGAGGAAGAGGATAATGAGGAGTATCTAAGGAGTAAGAATGGGAATGAAATAGGGAGGGGGAAGTAGAATGAGAGGATCCAATTGAAGGAGAAGAAGCACCATATTTTGAGTAATCCCTCCCAAAATGACATGTGGTATGATAATGGTAGCATCAAAAGTAAGGTCCACAAAGTCCAAAGATTGTCACCATGTGCCCAATGAAGAACAAAGGAGCATGTTCATTAGAAGATGTATTAAGGCATTAATATTATCATAGATCCTGAAAATGTTTTGACATGTGGATCCCTAAGGTCCATTGAGATAAATGCACCAACCTTGGAAACAATACCCTTGAGAATGGAAGATTTTTGGTATATGGGTGGAAGTCCATAAAGTCTGGCCCTTATCGAAGCAAAAAGGTAGATGTGATTCCCTTTAGTGGAAGCATAATGATGTAGTCATGGTTATGGGATATAATTAAGGATTACCTTAGACCACATAACAATAAATAATGACTTAACTCATAGTCTTGCACATGGAAATAAAATGCAAGGAAAATGTTATTTATTGATTTCAAGTAAAAAAATACATCTTGTACACACTTAGTCTCATTAAAAATATTAAAACAAATTCATATCTATAATAATCTTGATTGAGATGCATTATAATCTATCTTGTAGATGTAAATTTAGAGATCTATCTCTCTATAAGTCTTAACTCTCATTTTTTCCAACTCTCTCCTCTCAAGTGTAGAGGTTTGTTTATATATAGAGAACCATCTACTTATATTAATTATTTTGAATAGATTAACAACCCACTATAATCATTAAAAACCCATAACACATCACTATGAACCACAAACATTAAATATATAATATAATCCCAATGACTAATAACACATCATGGCTATAACACATCATAATATGACATTAAATTAATTATCAACAACCATTTATGTTTCTAAGGGGGTATGTGCATGGAATTGGTGAAAAATTATGTGTACATTTTCCATAATGCAATTACATTATTAAATAATGCAATTGTATTATTGACAAAATGCAATCATGTTATTTAAATTATGGCTTGGTAATTATCAAGCCATAAAATGATCATGTTAATATATAATTCAATCGAGTTAATAAATAACATGATTGCATTAATGTAAAATATATAACACGATCATGTTCGTGTTATTTTTCACATAAAAACATTTGAATGTGGATATGAAGCCAATCTTGGTTAATAGATAACATGATCACATTATTATAAAAGTAATAATGTGATCACATTATTATAAAAGTAATAATGTGACCGTGTTCTTGTTATTTTACACATAAAATCATTTTAACATGTACATGGATGTTATATTGAGCTGAGGATTATATTTATTACTCTAAATGTCAAGTATATGTTTACATTTATAACTTATAATTTAAGTTTATTTTAGTAAATATGAAAAATCAGGGTCACTCTACATCTGATAGAGTTGGTCTCACAATTGCATGCCTTATGATGTGGAAAATAGTTTTTCAAAATCCAATATGGTTATTACTTAGGTATTTTCAGGGTCTAATGATTGAACCTAGGGATTTCAGGGCATAAATTTTGTAATTGATGTCCATTTTTAGTAAATATATAGTTATTTTTTAGGTTTTTGTATTTTTTAGATTGATTCCTATCATTTTTAAGAGTCCTATGTTTGTCAAAATTAAAGTTTTCAAACCACTCACTTTGAACTTGATGCAAAATGGTGTGATTAGGGTAGCATAAATCAAATTGATGACCTACACAAATCAAATGACCACTTTATTTTGATATCACTTATTCATCATCGCTCATCCCTAATCACTTTCTACTCATCCCTCATCACCTCTGATCACTCCCTCATCATTCCTCATTATACCTAATCACTCCCTCATTGATCCTCACTATCCCTAATCATCTCTAATCACTCCCTCATCATCCATGATTATTCCCTCATTGACCCTCACTATTTCTCATGCTCCCTAATCACTCACTCCTCATCCCTCATCATCCTTAATCACTCCCTCATTTACCCTCACCATACCTCATCATATTTAATCACTCCCTCATCATCCCTAATCACTCCCTCATTGTCTTTCACCATTCATCATCATCCCTAACCACTCCCTCATTATATCTCACCATTACTCATCATCCCTAATCACTCCCTCATCATCCCTAATCACTCCCTTCTCATCTCTCATTTCCCTTAATCACTCATTTATTGACCCTAACCATTCCTCATAGTTTATAATCACTCCCTCATCATCCATAATCAATCCTTCATTGAACCTCACCATCCCTCATCACTGCTTCATCATTCCTCATCATCTCTAATCATTCATTCCTTATCCCTCATCATCCCTAACCACTCCTTAATTAACCCTAACTATCCATCACCATCCCTAATCACTCCCTCATTGACCCTCACTATCCTTCATCATCCCTAATGACTCCCTCATCATCTCTACTCAATTTATCCTCATCCCTCATCATCCTTAATCATTCCATCCAATAACTTTATGGTGGTATTTTGTTGGGGTTTAACAATTCTAGGATCTACAAGTGGAGATTTGAATGCTAGCATAAAATATAAGACATAGTGATAAAAATGATGTGGAGCCAAATTTGAAACATAAAAAAATATTACCTAAAAAAATATAGGCTTATTAGAAATGATGTAATTTACAATTGAATATCCAACATAAAAAGAGAAGTAAAACCACCATAACACAAAAAATGGGTAGTAAATATGAAGATTACTAAGCTATGTGATTTCCTGAAACCAATCAATTACTTTCAATATAAGGCCTTCTATTTGTATGTCTGTTGATTGAGTAATCATACCATAGAGTGGAAAATAAATTTAAAATGATTTGAACAAGTAATCAAATATTGGAAAGTGGTGCTTAATTCATAACTTTAATATCCAATCGAATGAAGAGTGTCACACTCTAAACTCTCTACTTGCACAGATTGAGAAGTGAGTATAAGTTATCTATCACTATAAAAAGTTAAAAATATAATACATTATAAACCCAATGATATGGTCGCTACTAAAAATATCTCTACTTACCCTAACATGAAATTATATGAATTAAAAATAATATTTCATTAACAAATGTAGATCAATCATAGTGAGCCAATACACTTCATCATTTCTAATGGAAGTTAGAAGATCTTAATTTATCTTAAAGAATATTTTAAAAAATTGAAATTAAAATTGATACATCATCCATAACCATACACTAATGTATGGTTTAGTGTAGGCCTTGAGAAATGGATCACCTAGTAGTGTCACTTAGCCTACAAAATCAAAATTTTTAAAGATGCAATCCTTTGTGACATATCACAATTAGAGGTGTGTTATGTTTTATATGTTTTTAACCATATATTTACCATTGACATGTATTATATGAAATAAATCTTGGAAATGTTGTGATAGATTGTCATGATCTAAAATACCATATATCATAGTTAGTTCATAATCTTTCAGTCATTAGTGTCAGGGAGTGCAATAATCTTGTCAGTTCTAGTAAGAAGTATAATCTTGATGATAATAATTAAGTGTAATAAATCCTTATGGAACCATATCATAGTGTGGTTTATCCAAAAATAACAAAGATAAAATAATTAAACCATAAACTAGATGTACACAAGGATATCTTTTAGTCACATAAATAAGTTCCTACATACTATACACTAAATAATACTATTGATTTGATCCCTTAACTAACTCTACCTCAAACCTATTTATAAAAAATATTATTTATATATAATTAATAGATCAATTGGTAGATCCATAAAATCATAGAAAATGGATACATCATGCACAAATCACTGCCTTGCAGAAACCCAATTATGTTTGCACTAAAGAAGAATGGGACATGAGGCTGTAAATCAATTAAAAAGTTCTTAACAAGATTAAAGTGAAGACATATTATCCTCATATAAATATTAATGCATTTTTTATCCATATCCATGGTGTATAATTATTTTCCAAAATTTATCTTATGTTTGGGTATCGTCATATTCATGTCGAACCTCTAGACATTTGGAATATAATCTTAAAAAGAAAGGAAGGATTGATTAACTAGTTGGTTATGCCTTTTAAGTTAACACATGTATTTAATTTGTTGATCGAGATGTTGAATGACATGTTCAAGCCCTTTAACTATGTCATTTTAAAAATCTACCTTGATGATATCCTAATCTTTAGAAAACATGGGATGAACATCTACACCATGTTAAACTAGTGTTTCACATTTTGCAGAAACACATTTTTATGATAACATTAATAAATATTCATTTTTCATACAAGAGATAAAATATTTGGGATACATTACATACATAAGGAGTGCATGTGTTGACCAAGATTCAAGTCATACAGTAATGGGAAACACCAAATAAATTTGCATTTGATTTAAATCTTCTCAAAATTTATTGCATCCTGATTCCTTACTAAGCAAACTATTTGACTATTTGTGGATAATTAAAGTAGACACATATGATATTGGTTTTATTTCTAAGTAATCTTGAGATATATTCTATTATTGGATAGTAAAATATTGCTTACATACATGATTGATTTACTATGAGTTTGTTAGTGTATGCGTTTATATTTCAAGTATATTAATGTGTTATTTTATGCTATATATTTATCATGTGATATGATCTAACAACCTAAGTGTTGTAAGGTGGATGCATGAGAACTCATCCCTCAGATTGTGCCAGAGGGAGAGCATCGTCAGAGAGGGTGATGTAGATATAGACATTAGGGGTTGATAGAGAGCTGGAAAGAACCTTGCACACACCACAATAGTTAGTACATGGTGGAAATGCATTAAAAATAGTTTTCTTATGGTGTGTTTATTAATTGATTTGGAGTGATGCTTTCTATGGTTTTCTAGATTAGGTAAATATCATAATGATTTTTTTTACGTGTTTGGCACATTTTTTCATTAATACTAGTAGGAACATTTTTGGTAAAAGTAAATTTAAAATATGGATTATTTGTAATTCTAAAATTGCAATTTTAATTTTCTATATTATATCTGGATGTTAATTTAATTTAATAAAATTATAGAATTTTAACATGTAATATTAAAATATATTTAAAAAATTGAAATTTCATTACAAAAGGAAAAAAAATAGAAAAAAAAAATAAAACATAAGAAAAAATGATTAAAATTTACAAAATCTAAAAAGGAGTTAAATATATTAAAAGGGATAAAAACAAAAATCTTAAGCCTTGGAAAAATCTATGCCATTTCTATTAAGGTAGGGATTTCTGAAAAGATAGAGCATGATATGAGTTTTGAGGAGTATTAGAGTTTTTGGAGAAAGGCTGAGTTGAAGGTGTGTAACATGCATAACATAGCCAGAAGGATAAAGAAGAATCTTGACAAAAGTTTTTTTTAGCACCAATTGCGATGTAGGCAATGCCTTGAATTATAATATAAGATTACAAATAAACATATTATTATCTAGTTAATTTGGTTTATTTTAGGATGTTGGAATTGGTAGAGCACCTTGTAGAAAAAAATTAAAGAAGGGGGTTGCATTAAACCAAAACACATAGGGTTAAAAAAAAATTGTTTTAGAAAATACTTGGCTTTGAACTAAAAATAACCCTATAGAGAGAGTGGTCATAGTATTCTAAACATCTCACCTTACTACTTAACATAGAACATTAGAATTGGATGCCTTCATATCGTATTTTGTTTTCTTGTTATGGTGTTTCCTAAATACTTCATAATCGTTAGGAATACATAACATCTTGGTTATTTGGTTTATTATGAGATACCTATAAAAATAGGGATCGATTATGTCCGCATGTACTATATAGATTACCAAACATATGACATTAACATATAAAAATGTGATTTTTGATGTTTTATAGGTGTAATTTACCACATACAATAGTTTTATATATGTATGGTAATTATGTAACATGTGATTATTGTTTTTATATATTGAATTATATGTTGTAACATATTATGGGATGTAACGACTTATTTAAATATCGGGTATGTTATATGTATATTAGAACAAATCTTAAATGGGATGTCTATAACTTTAAGGAATTGGGAACTAATGAAATTATAATAACTACCTTTATTAAACTCTTGTATTGTTTAATGAGATAGAGTATAATGGAGCGATCTGGTAATTACAACCCATGTGGCATATGATTAAATAATCTAGAATTATATATATCAAATAATGCTGATTGTTCTCCAAAATATAATGATCTATTTATTAAATACTTATCTATGATTGACCTAACTGAGTCAAATAAATATTGTGGTATTTATCAAAATGTTGGAATTTAATTCTGAGTTTTTTTAGTTTCAATATATTATTTTATTGGCATCACTAGGATTGGAGCCCATTATTTTCTGGAGTAATAGCTATATGTCTGGTTATCCACATATATCAAGTTATCTATGGAAGCATGATGATGGCATTATTGTTAAGCTAGAATTGTTGTAGCCTTTAACTCAGCTTTAGCTTATGGCTGAAATAGATAATGTTTTGGCTTAGGCATCGTTGTTTAGGTGAAGCATTTTGAGTTGGTAAATACGTAGACATATATTATATAATTGATGTATTGATCTTAGTATTTCTTTGGCACCATTGTTTTCAGTCCCTGTATAGGGTTTAAGATGATAGGATCTTAGAAACACCACTTGTATCATTGATGGAGTCACTGGTAATTGCATAGGTATTAAGAATATAGGCGTCTAGCTTCATTATTTTTGGGCTGCCTAATGTTTGGCATCTATGTATGAATTATTATACTCAAACTCTATTTTTTACATCGCCATAATTTTTATTAATGGTAATGTTCACATATATTATTATGGAATTAATATGTTTGCATAAGGGTGTAAAAATATTATAGTAATATGTCATGTATTAATGCAAAAGTGTATAATCATTTGATTTTATAATACATATTTAACATGTTTGAT
Source organism: Torreya grandis (assembly GCA_037957365.1). NCBI lineage: Eukaryota > Viridiplantae > Streptophyta > Pinopsida > Cupressales > Taxaceae > Torreya > Torreya grandis. The sequence goes on from JARHVA010001602.1 coordinate 2,678,787, forward strand.
TATACATATGTATTTAGATATTACTCATAAATATGTTTCAGTGATTTTGGGCATGTTTAGTAAATAAGTTCTCCTTTCTATTTAATGAATAATGTTCTATAGCTGTGATGGATGGGAGACATTGAAAGTAGTATCAATTACTCTTTCTTTCTATGAAAATTTAACTTATGAATATAGGAGTTCTTATAGAGATTTCAAATTGATTAAACATGAATGTTGGTTATTAAACATAGTCAACCTTTTCGATATGTAGATGGAAGAATGACCTCAAGCAAAAAAAATCTCATTTGGGAGTATTTATAAGTATAGGAGTTATATGAGGTCAATATATTGAAGATATTTCTAAAAGCCTAGTCAGACATGGGAAAAGTATAAAATCCAATGAAATCATCATTATTTATCTATGATTTTCATATATATATATATGAGTTAAAAATATGTGGTGTAAAGGTAAAATTAAAATAAGTTATGACTTGCTTAATGTGAAAACATAGGTATTAATGTACCTAATAGTGTATATATGAACATAGGGGTGAATTATTACGACTATAGTTCTATGGATGGATTATGACTGCAATAAAGAATTTAAATATAATTAAGTTAATAAATGCATGTATTTAAACCCTCTAAAATGTATAGAAAATGCTAGTTGGATTATCTTGTGTTTCTTGAGTGTTGAGTTTTATTTTGTTATATTTACTCATAGATTTAAGTATGCAATATAAAATGAAAATAGTTGTGTTAGGTCATAAGCCTAAGCTCATAGCTAGAAGTAATATTTTATCTAATCATCGGGTGTCTAAAGGACCTAAACCATAACTATATTAAAACAATGCTCTAGAGAATAGAATGAGATGTCTAAATGAGTGTTATAATGGGTTTATAGGTTCTCTGTTTCTTAGCAAATGATTTATTGACTGTTAGTTATATAAATTTAGTATTGAGTACTTGAGTGTAATACATGCTTATGAGAGTGTTTGATTATATATATCATATACTGGTGCATTGTGATGCATGGTTATAAAGTTATGTTGCCTAAATACTGGTAAGAAATTTAAATTTAGGGTATACTTGGGTGGCATAATCCCATACTTTCTTGATTGATATTATTTATGTAAGTTATTTAATTCTTAAGAATGTAACTTTGGTTCTATGTAATTATGTAGTTGTGAACAATGATAGTATGGGATATTATAGGTTACTATAGTGTAAATGTATGTTAAATCTGGATAGTACATATTGTAATTGTTATGTTTAGACTCACACTTGCATTTGACTAAATAAACGTATGTATGTTAGTCATTACTATGAATAGTATGTTTTGTGAGAGCTAGTAGAACTTTGTGTATGCATGCATATAGCCTTGATAGTTTAGTGTATGCTAAGCTAGTATATTATTGTGTTCTATGGGAACTGTGACTTGATTTTTTATGTCTAATTTTTTGAATAAAATCTTAAATTTCCATGTATTAAAGACTACTTTTTATGACTGATTGTAGAAAATTAGTAGTTAGGTCTTAGAATACTAGACTATGGTAATATAGGTTATCAAAGGGTTTAGAATATTTGAAAACTAATTGTGATAGTGAAAATATGTATTTAAATATGTATTTACTTGGGTGGTATAAATTGTAGTCATTATTTCTTGTATGGTATAGAAAACAATGTAAGATTCATTCATATGTTTGATGGAATATATATATATATATATATATATATATATATATATATATATATATATATATATATGTTTGGGTTACTCATATATTTAACATGTGATATGATGTGTTTGATAGTAGGTGTTGGAAATATTGCCATTGATGTCAAAGGTTTAGCATTATTGGTAATAAAGGCCCCATTGCATTTAATGTTGTTTGTAATAAATATATCTTGGCTAATATGAGTTAATATTTATTTAATATTAACGAATATATTTTTGGTTGCATATGAGACAAAAGAAGGGCCCATGGAGAAGTCAAAGAGCCACGGGATAAAGACAAAAGAAGGATGGGATGCATTTTCCCATGAAGAGTCATCTTGGGGAATACCAAGAGTCACCAAGTGAAGACAAAAGAGCAAAGGCACAATTTCTCATGAAGGGAGACTTTGAGGAATACGAAGAGTCACCAAAGATAAGGACAAAAGTGGGAAGGACATTTTTGGTCATGAAGGGTCACCACATGACTTTTCAAATGCTTGGATATGAAGGGTCATCTAAGATTGGCACCATTTTCCATGAGGATTGAAATGTCACAAAGGGGGAAGGCCAAAGGTCATTTGGAAAGCTATAAATAAAGGCTTGAGAAGCCATTTGTAAATAAGGAAGTGAGAGGTTGATTTGATATTGTAATATCTAGCTTAAAAGAGCAATTGTGAGAGATGAATATGATTTGTATTTGTTATATCTAGCTTAGAAGAGCAAATGTGAGGAGATGTTGTATTAATCTATCATTTGTTGAGATAGCAATATTGAGAGATAGGTGTGTGGTATACACAAAGGGGTTGGTGCTCCTATGGGTTGGTGCTCACGAATTGTTGCTAGGTTAGTGCTCGACAAAGGGGTTGGTGCTCCTGTGGGTTGGTGCTCATGAATAGTTGCTGGGTTGGTGCTCGGCAAAGGGGTTGGTGCTCCTATGGGTTGGTGCTCACGAATATGTGCTAGGTTGGTGCTCGGCAAAGGGTTTTGAAGCTCTTATGGGTTGGTGCTCATGAATTATAGCTAAGGTTTGTACTTGGCAAAGGGGTAGGGTGCTCCTGTGGGTTTGTTCTCATGAATATATTTGAGATTGATTCTTTGTGATTTTTTCCACATTGGGTTTCCATGTTATATCTAGTGTCTCTCTCTATCTTGTGTGATGTTTATTGTTTGAGTTTTATTGCATATCTTGAATGTTTGATTAAGTGGAATTTGATAAAGGGAAAGTTTTATAAGATATATAATATACTGATTCACCCCCCCCTCTTAGTATATTCCATGCTTAACAGTATGACATAAATTAAATGAATCTTGTGGTTGAATTTTATTTGATCAATCTATATTATTGATACAAAGTAAAGAGTGAGATGGACTTCACTAGTTTACTAGTATCACAATGACAGATGAAGGCAGTCTGATGAAGTGGTATGTATGAATTTGATTGATCTATAGATTGTTATTATTTATCATTTATAAAACTTTGGGCTAAAGTATGTTTAGTGAAACATTATTATTTTATGAGTATGATTTATATATTTGTGCAATATCTTGTAATAAAATAGTTTTCTATGATACATTGCATGTTTAGTTTAGAAATCATACAACACAGGTACATACTTGTCTCTCTAGATTTTCGCACCATCACTATCTACTCATCTGTGAAGGGAGGGAAATTTCCTAATGGGATTAATGTGGTAGATCATTGGTCTATGGTTGGTGTGAAAAATCACTCAGATGATGCTCTCCCTCCCCATAGTAGTACTAATTATTGAGATGACATTTGAGATTGCCAGAGATACTTGAGTTTGGGAATTATGCTCTGGGAGAGCCATGTATCTTATATGTACATTGTATTGTAATGTAATTATCATTTAATATTGTCATGAAGAGTTGAAATTACTTAATACTATACTTTGATAGTGGTGGTTGTAGATTTATTTCATTTATAGCTGAGTTTTGTGATTACTTTTTATATTTTCATTATGACATGTACTCTCATGATTTTAGAGATCGGTAATATGTGATGTATTATACTTGTTTCTATTATCACACATTGAGTACTTCTTATGGTCTCTATATATTCCCATGGTGCAATCTATTTTTTTGTATGTGTTTAATAAAAAAAATTCATGTATTTCTATGTCTAACCCAATGGGGTTGTTATATGTGTTATCAGAGTTGTGGGTCAAACTCTAGGACGTAATGAGTCCATTAGCATTTTTGTGTCTTTCTATTCACCAGTGTGAACCTAGTTACATGAAGTATTGCACTAGTATTTTGGGATTTGTAGTGCCTTAGTGGAGAACCATGTTAAATCATGATTAGATTTTTAAGACTTAGTAGGTCATTCTATATGGTTTGGTGACTCTTGTATATGATATTTATGTAATGTGTGTGGGAAAATTTGAGTGTGTATCCTTAGGAGCACTTGTACTCTTTTGAGTTATATAGGGGATTGATTTATCAAGTATTTTTAGAGGTAAAATCACTAAGAGGGGGGTGAATCAACAAGCCTAGAAAATCCAACTTTAATTTAAGTCCTTTCAAGTTATTAAATAATTATCATAAGCATTCATGAAGCATACACATCATTCATAGTAATGAGCAAGAGTGAAAATGCAAGATCAATCACATCACACATGACATATGAGAGAAAACCCACTAGAACCTGTAATTAGATGACTATCCTATAAAAATAAGAGCCAATTTAGACTAGCTAAAACTAATCAAGTAACTACCATTCCTATTTAGTGAGACTATAATCCCATAAGGTGATACCATACCTATCTAGCTAAGATCCAAAAATAACTAGAAATTTAGCAAGTTTCACCATGAAAGGAGGTTACAACCCCTTTAGATGCTAAGTTAACAAAACAAAACCTATGAACACATCTACCTTTGAATTGATGTCTTCAACACCTGATGATGGACCTATGATTATCACTCTTTACATTTACACATACTCAATCTACAAGATCACTATTCTTCCACTAAAATTATGACCAATAGGTCATAAAAATAGTCCTTAATATATTATTCTATTTAACTCATCCAATTGACACACACAACCTTCACCTTGCCTTCGCTCACCATACACACTCTCTCAAACAACCTCTTGAGCATACTCACTCATTCTACCTTTTCTAGGTTTATTAGGTGCAATGACCTATGTGATCACCTTCATCACCTTAGTCAGATAAACATATCTGATCCTCTTTTCTATCTACTACTCATCACTAACTTATACCTTCTCTTTCAAAGGTTCACACCTTCACTTTGCTCCCCATACACAAGCCTCTCTCACTAGTCTCGAAGCCATCAAATTTAACTTCACTATATATAGAACATTTATAATTATCAATAACTTGGTCAGCCACTAGGCATGACTTAAACCTTAAGGCATCTATCATACAAATAAATAACTAAAAACAATCTTCATAGGTCAACCATAGCATCTATGGGTCACCCTTAAGCAGCTACACCTTTCAATTATGCCCTTATAGCTCTTATAGGTCTCATGGAGACCTATTTACCTATTTAGCACTTCATCAAATAAAAAAGATAACATAGAACCACTTAAAAATTCATAGACCAATTCTATATGATCTATAGGTCCCCTTTAAGTGCCAATAAACAACATAGAACTCTTTTACTTAAGGACAATTAGTTCAAACACTTCTATGTACACATAGTCACCATGAATGAACACATAGTCAACTTATAAACCATTGTTCATATTGTATACAAAGGGTAAAACCTTCATAATACAAAAATATCATCCTTATGGAGTCTAAAACACTCCATAATATCTAAGTCAACATGAAATATTGAAACAACATCAACATAAACTCAATTATCTTTCTCAGGTCACTTGTAGAAAAAGAACAAACACAGTCAATTGATTGTACACAATTTTATATCTTCAAATATATATTTCCAAATGTACCTTGGAATCCTATACCACTTTTATTTTTTCACCATGAGAAAATTTTACATAAATCAAAATATATAGCCAAAATATAGAGCACTGGTTTTTCCTTTATAAATTCAAATATTCAAATACAAATGATCAAAGTTAAATCTTGAACACTATGCTTGTATCTCATGTCCTCACTACTTCATATTAATCACACATCATCAATTTAATTTTATCTTTAACACATAGTGCACCAAATCCCAAACATTAAACTTTGAACATATTGACCTCATCTCATGCAATCTGACAACTTTGACCCCATGCACTTTGTCGATCTCTTCAAGATTGTCCTTGCTTTAGTCATCTTAGACAACTATCATTTTGACCTCTTAAATTTAATTAATACCATTGATCTTGATTAATATGAACACCCATTCTCTATTTATCCTAGAATAATCTCTATCTTTATCTTTTCTTGACATTAAACTTTGAACACTTTGACCTCTTTGGCTTGCTGCACATCGTAGATCTAGATGTATGAACTCTTATGCACTATCAATCTCTATGGATCAGCCTTGTCCTTATCATGCGCCACATACCATTTGATCAATCTATATGATCACCTATGAGTTGTATGATCTCCATTTGGTCCTGGTCTTTACCCTTGCTAAAAATGACTAAGTATGGGGACCATTGCTTATCTGCCTGGAAGGCCAACTTTGTACCTCCATATCTTTTGCTTCGCTCAAGCACATGTTCTCAAAATTGGAACAAATAATCTCCTCATATAGGAAAATAAAATAATGTGTCAATATTCTCTTGTAACCCTCATACATATGAGATATAATGACATTAAAATTCCTCCTTAGATTTATCTATCACAGAGCCAACTATGTCAAAAACTATTTAGAAGACCAACTTTGAATATGAATATCTTTTGTCATGCTTCATCGCATGACCTAAAATTTAACACATATCAACTAGGCACAAAATTAAACAAAACTATATGATTACCTTCTCTTAAAACATACACACATGTGATATATGACAACATCAAAATGCTTACTTGGCTCTTTCTTGTCTCATGCAAATTTGGCTAAGTATGGAGAAACACTGTCAAACTACTTAGGAGCCCAACTTTCTACCTACATATATTTGACTATGATTAGGTACATGATTTGAGACTTAATTCATAAAAATTATGGACTATTCTAATCATAATCATATGACCAAATACCATGACTCATCCACGCATGGAAATGGTGATGTCAACAAACTACCTACTCAGATTTTTTGCTATTGGACCCAAAACATCTAGATAAAAACTATGGACTAGTAGATGAATTTCACTTCTGCAAACAAGTAATCAAAGCTTATAAATCATATTAGGGACATATTTCACATCTTCAAATCACCATACTCATCTCTAAACATATTAAACCATGCAAAATTTGAAGATCAACCAAGCCTTCTTTAAGCAAAGTAGGATAAACACATTACACACTTTGTCATTGTTAGTTAGGCTATCAAAGCACTTCATCCACTCACCAAGATTCCTCCATGACATCACCATGACATAATTTACAACTATCTAAAAATCTCTCCCTTTTTCATTGATGTAAATACCCATTAATATACAACTCACCTTTCTTCTTTCTCTTTAAGCACTCTTATAATAGAAAATTTCTCCCCCTTTGACACAATAACAAAGTGGGTACTAACTGATCTTGAGGACTTGAAAATACTACCAATAATATTAGACCATCTTATAAAGATAGTATAAAATCCCCCTTACCTTTAACCTACATTTTCTTGCCTTGATAACTTCTTCTTGCTCCATGCCAACACTCTCTTCAATCAAGCACTACAATAAATGAAGAAAGAACACACAAATATGACTAGGTTTGATCAAATTATCATACCAACCTTCTTGAAATACCATCTATAGTATATATCACCACATTTTAATTATTATTGAAGTACCTCACATATGATTCCCCTCACATTAGTCAAAGCTCCTCAAGACATTCAAGCTATCTTGAGTTAGCTCCCACTAACTTTGTGCATACCACCTTGTAATTCTCAACCATGCATTGTAATCTGATGGAACTATCTAAGAAACATCTAAGAGGGACTCTCCCTAATATTTCTGAGCCATTACACATCTTGAACATATTTATATCTTCATACATCATGATGAACCACCACACAAGCTTACTAGCCTTCTTTATCAAGCTCCCACAAGGACCACCAACAAAACTTCATGTCACTTACCAAATAGTAAAAATGCACTAAACTAACTTGAAAACTCACCTTTAAATAATCATGCCTTTCTCTTTTGTATAATTTGATCAAAAGACACTCTTATTCACACTAGGCTTGTCTATCCTCCTTGTAGCACTCCCTGGAACTTGTAGAGCCCATTCAACCTATTAATAAGACTCAGACCTCAATTCACAAGGCAAACCACTTTTTTAGTAGATCCCAAAACCCTAGAAACTCAAAACAAACAAAGTCAACAAACCTCCTTCTGGTGAACATCCACCTCTAAAACTTCTTGTACACCTAGAGACAATCATCACACACTTTTGGACCAAGATTTGAGCCATCACACATTTGAAAACCTTGACTTCCTATACCATGTATTTTGATCTACAATAAGATAGATAAAACTAGGAGCACACATAAACCTTCATTTCTTCTTTCTCAGATTCAACTACTTAGTCCTTTGATCCTAGGACTTGACCAATTACAAAGCTCCCCCTAACTCCATCACTTAGATCATGAAAAATTCAACAAGTCTTCAAATACTATCTAATCACAGTCAACACTTATATAGAGACACCTCATCTTCAAAACACTATGAACTTCTATGGCTTAATTTTTTTTTTAACAAGCCTTTAACAGGCCTAGAAAGATCAAGGTCTTAGGCTTCGAAAAGAGGCCTTTCAACTTATAGGCTCACTTGACATCTACCAAAAACTAATATGTAAAAAGATATTTGAAACTTACCTTTATAATAGAGCATCTAAAACATGATCAACAAGCTAACTCCTTCTCAAGATAGGACCAATGAGATTCTTCACAAGCTTCTTTTCTCCAATAAATAGATATAAAAAAAGAAAAGCACAAATATACCTTATTTTCATACTATCTCATCAAATAATATCTGACAGCCACCAAGCTTCCTCTGACTGACAAGTGTCTTCTTAAAGCCTAGATATAGACACCCATTTGACATAGTGAAACTTAAAAGTCCCAAAATTTAGGAGAATCCCATATCTCCATATTTTTCTCTAACTTGCTATTCTACCTGACTTTTAACGAATCCTTAACTTCATTATTTTCTTTAGATTTGTAAATAAATGCTATCAACAAAATCTTATTACTTTATTTTATGTCAATCATGGAAAATAAACCATCTTTAGTCTCAATCTGATCTCTTCTAATAAGCTTAGGTTTCCATATTCATTTGTGAACTCTTCCTTGCACACTAGGAGCTTCATACACCTTATTTTGCTTTGAGAACTCATGCAACCTATTATTGCAATAAATATCAATGTAACCAAATCTATGACAACTAAAAGAAACAAGATCATTCATTCCTTTTTCTTGATGATGATTATGATCTTATTTTTCTATCTGGATAGAAGACAAATTCTTTTAGCAGTCTTGTATCTTCTTTATATATGATTCCTTCTTTGTTGTAGAAGGTAGTTCACCTCTTGACTGATCTAAGTTATAACTTATCCATGACCAATTTCTCCTTCTTCCAAGGTTTTATGAATGTCCATACTTGAATGACTTCCTTCTATAGTCCTTAGCTCTATGATCATACTTATTACATGTATAATAATGACAATGAAATAAACTAGCACACCTTGAAGCATTTAGTTTTATATTATATCTTCTTGCATTGCATTCAAATCTTGCATTCCCCTTGACATACTCAGGCTTCTCATGCTTTTTTTCAAGTTTATCCAACTTAACTATAACAAGCTCATGTTGACTCTTTAAGGACCCCATCTCTAATTTTAGTTGAGTGTACTCATCTTCTCTTACTTTCAAATTTGAATTTACAACCTTTAACTGATCCTCAATAATATTAATCTTCTCCTCATCCTCTTTGGCCTTGTTGGCCATGTCTATCAATATATTTTATTTCACTTTAATAGAATTGATTTATTCTTGATACTTCTTTTGTTCTTTCTTGGATATGCCTAACAAACTTTCATCAAGAGAACTGATTTGTGATTCAAGACCTTTGATCATATTCCTTATTTTATGATTCCTCTTCTTCTACTCCTTTAGTTCAACAAGTGAACTCATGAGCTCAACTTCTAGATCAACTTCTTCTTCTTTTATGTCATCTTCTCTACTATTATGATAAGCTAATTTATTAAACATGATGTTCTTTTCTTTTGAACACAAACTTGTCTTGGCATAGACTAGTTGAACCTTGAGATCATTGATAACATTCTCATCCTCTTTGGCATCATTCTTCAAATTATATATATGTTCTTCAAGTGCCTTGATCACAACCTTCCACTATTGATTTTCTTTTTTTGACTTCTTAGCCATCTTTGTACCTACTTAGGATCACCTTTAAGCTATTAGACTTCCTCTAAAAGACCTGCTATGATACCAATTATTAGAGGTACAATTAATGAGAGGGGGAGGTGAATCATTAAGCCTAGAAAATCCAACTTTAATTTCAATCCTTTCAAGTTCTTAAACAATTACCATAAGCATTCATGAAGCATACACATCATTCATAGCAATGAATAAGATAGACAATGCAATATCAATCACATAACACATGACATATATGGGAAACCCTCTTGGGGGAGAAAACCCATTGGAACCTACAATTGGAATACTATCCTATAAAAACAAGAACCAATTTAGACTAGTTTTAACTGATAAATGAACTATCATTCCTATTTAGTGAGACTATAATCCCATAAGGTGCTACCACACCTTTCCAGCTGAGCTGAAATAATAACTAGACCTTTTAAAAGTTTCACTTTTCAAGGAGGCTTTAACCCCATTATATTTTGAGATACCACAACAACACCTATGAACACATCCACCTTTAAACTGATATCTTCAACATCTAATGATGAACTTATGATTATCACTTTTCATAGTCACACATACTCAATCTATAAGAGCACTATTATACCAACATAATTATGACCAAAAAGTCATACAAATAGTCCTCAATATATTTTGATCTTTAACTCATCAACTTGGCACACATAGCCTTCACCTTGCCTTCACTCACCATACACACTCTCTCAAATAGCCTCTTGAGCATACTCACTCATTCTGCCTTTTTTGGGCTCATTAGGTCCAATGACCTATGTGATCACCTTCATCATCTTGGTCAGATAAACATCTCTAATCTTCTTCAATATCTACTAGTCCTCACTAACCTGTACCTTCTCTTTGAAAGGTTCTCACCTTTACTTTGCTCCCCATACACAAGCCTCTCTTACTAGTCTCTAAACCATCAAATTTAGTTTCACTATATATAGAGCACTTATGATTATCAATAACTTGGTCAAACATTAGACATGCTGTAACCATTAATTAATCTATCATATGAAGACACAACTCAAAACAATCTTCATGGGTTGGCCATAGCATATATGGGTCACAATTAAGCAATCACACCTTTCAATTAGACCCTTATAGCTCTTGTAGGTCTATTCACCTATTTAGAACTTCATAAAATAAAACAAGAACACAATACCACTTCCAAATGCATGGGGGTCCCCCTTAAGTGTCAACAAAAAACATATAACCCTTTTGCTTAAACACAATTAGCTCAAACACTTCTTTATACACAGTCACCATGAACGGATACATAGTTGAATTCTAAACCATTGTTCATACTATATAAAAATGGTCAAACCTTCATAATGCAAAAATATCATTATCATGGAGTATAAAACACTCCCCAATATCTAATTCAACATGAAACATCAAAATAACATCAACATAAACTTAATTATCCTTCTTGGGTCACTTGTAGAAAAAATAATAACACATAGTCAACTTTGAACTTTAATATCTTTGAATGTACACATTTTCAGATCTTTAAATATATATTTATAGATATGCCTTGAAATACTCTACCACTTTTGTTTTTTCACCATGAGAAAATTTTGAATATATCTAAAGATATAGCTAAAATATAGAGCACTAATTTTTCTTTTGCAAATTCAAATATTCAAATGTAAACAATCACAGTTAAACCTCAAACACTATGCTCGCATCTCATGTCCTCGATACTTCAGATTGATCATGCACCATTGATGTCCTTTTATATTTAATTCATGTTTCAAAATCCCAAATGTTAAACCTTTAACATGTTGACCTCATCTCATAAAATCCAACAACTTTGACCTCATACGCTCCATCAATCTCTTCGAGTTTGTCCTCATTTTAGTCATGATAGATAGCTGTCACTTTGACCTCTTGAATTTAATGTGAAAAATTGATATAAATCATTAAAAACACCTAATCACCATTTATATTTAAATAATCTTGATCTTTATCTCTGATTGATATTAAACTTTAAACACTTTGACCTCTTTGACTTGTTGTCCACCATAGATTTAGATGTATGAACTTGTGCACACCATTGATCTCTATGGATTAGCTAGGTGTTTATCATGAAACACATGAAATTTTATCAATATGTATGATATACCATGATATTTATGATCTCTTTTTTGTCCTAGTCTTTACCCTTACTAAAAAGTGACTAAGTATGGGGACTATTGCTTATCTATCTAGAAGGCCAACTTTACACCTCCATATCTTTTGCTTTGCTCAAGCGCATGTTCTCAAACTTGGACTAAATGATATATTAAAATATAAGAATATAAACATGTATCAATATGATCCTATAACCATCACACATGTGAGATATAATGATATGAAAATGCCTCCTCAGATTTATCTTTCACAAAGCAAATAATGTCCAAAACTGCCTAGAAGGATAAATTTAAACATGCATATATTTTATTGCATTTCATCACATGAATTGAAATAACACATATAAAATAGAAAAAAAATTAATAAACCCATATGATCACCTTCTCTTGAAACATCCACACATGTGAGATATGACAACATCAAAATGCTTACTCAACTTTCTTGCCTCATGCAATTTTGGCTAAGTATGGGAAAAAACTATCAAACTGCCTAGGATCCCAAATTTACACCCATATATCTTTGACTATAATTAGTTACATGACTTAAGACATAGAATATATAAACTAAGGAATAATGTGATCATAATCATATGACCAACTACCCTTGACTCATCCACATGTGGCAATGCTGATGTCAACAAACTACGTACTCAAATGTTTTGCTATTGGACCCAAAAAGTCTAGATGAAAACTATGGACTAGTAGATGAATTTCACTTATACACATAAGAGCTCAAATATTAGAAAAAATCTTAGAGACCTCTTTCATATCCTCCAATTATAATACTCATCTATGAACATCTCAAACTATGCAAACTCTGAAGATCAACCAAAGCCTTTTTCAAGCAAACTAGGATAAACACATTGTACACTTTGTCATTGTTACTTAGGCTATCAAATCACTTCACCCACTCACCAAGACACCTCTATGACATCATTGAAAACTTTCCAATAAGTATCCCAATGGTGATGTTTAAATATGAGGTTTGTTTAGGTGATCACATATCATAGTTCATGAGTTATGAAAAAAGATTTCTACCATTGTTGATCACTTAGATCAAACACCTTGAATATGATTACATCCTTCTTGGTAATCAAGTCATTTGTGATTTGTGTTGTGAATGTTTTATAATAATAGTATGCTTCTCAATTAAATATATGTTATTTAGTTTTTATGTATTATGTTTTCTAATCCTATAAATAGGAAATATTATAAGACAATTTTTAGTTAGTACCACCTAGTGTGGTGGGAATTTTATTGTAATAGAGTGATGATATCTTGGTTGGGAATTACTATGTGTTAGGAGTTTTTTTAAGGTTTGGCACCCTTAAGTTATGTGGGTTAGGAAGAAGTGTCATTCCTTATAGTTAGCATAGAGGTGAGTTGACACTTCCTCTCTTTTGACATCATTATAAGCTACCAAAAGTATGCATATTTCTATGATGTTGATTTAGTATTTCCTCAAATGGGAACTTGTTCTTAAAATTTTGTTTGACCACATTATTTGAAGTTCATGGGATAAATAGCTTCTACTTATTTTTGAGAGAGAATTTATAGGATTTGATGAATTGATACATCTTTGTGGATCGTATTTTATTTCTCCCAATTGTGGAAATAGATGGTGATACTATATTTATAGATTTGATAAGTAGGTAGTGTTTTGGTAACATTGAGTTGTGGTATTTTCATTTTTACCTTATGTGAGCATGTAATATTTTTTAATATGATAGTCATTACTTTATCCAACTTGTGATTTTAGACCCTGAGGAGTGGCAAAGCTTGAATTTATATTAATTCTAGATTAAAAATGATAATTTGATTATAATTATTATGATATTATATAACCTTTATTAGATTGATATTAATCTCTTTTGATTGAATCATGTTTTTTTTTAAAATTTATTTTTGTACCTTTCATCAGAAGCGAGTGGGGTATAAGATGTGTAGAACATCTTAGGGGTTGAGATAAAATTTTAGCCACATAGGATGTGCATTCTAGCTGATAAAGTAGAGAGATATTGTCTTGTTTGTTCCCTTATAAGGTTGAATGGATTGTGTGATCCTTGGCCTTTGTATGTTATGTTAATTTTGACATTATTTCCTCTTAAATATGAATATAACACTATTAGTTAAGATGAAAAATATGATACTAGTTATGTTTATCTAGTGGAAACATAATACAATTATAGTCTGATTGTATGATTTTTCTTGTATGTATGTTGATATATCTATAATTATTTATCTCATATTATTGATTTCTATGATCTGTTAGCATATAATTATGATTCATTGGACATTTTTCACTTTTTGGAGATCATTAAGTCATGGAGACCTGAAGGAAGAGTGATGAGTTAGGAACATGATTACTAAGTGATAAAAATAGATCCTACTTAGCCTCACATTGACTTGGTAGTTACTATGTTTGGATCCGATAGACTCGAATCCAAAATTTGATTAACGGGCTTATCAAATTTAGTCATATGGCCATATGCATGTGTACAATGTAATATTTATTCCTTAATTTTGTATACATTGGAAATGTAGTATTTTTAATTTTTATTTATCATCATACTTATTAGGAATTCTATGGAGTAGTGATAATATTGACATGTTATACTTATCAGGAGTTACACGGGGTAGCGATAGTAGTAACTTATGAACATCATTCATGCCAAGATCCCTAAATAATTTTCTATGGAATGGGAAAAAATACTCTCTAGTTTAGAGAGATGTGCAGAGGGGACGGAAGATTTTGTGGAACTCTCCTTGATTATTTATTTTGACTTGTATGATGATCACATGTGTTTTGGGAAGTTAGTGAAACTTTTACTAAGATATGTTAGACCCTTCAAGGTAATAGATATGGTCAGTACTATAGTACATAGGCTTGTCTTAATAGTTTTGGACTTCAATGTGGTCATGACATATCTAATCAAAATAAGTAATACTCACAACTATGTTTGATTAATAGGGAGATGTCATAGAATAGGGTCTTGTGGAACCAATACTCTGGGAATAGTGTAACTTGAAGGAACTACAGTGAGTTCTAAAAGCAATTTCTCATTTATTTAATTAATTATATAATATTATACTATGTTATTGGTGGTTAAAAATATTTTTATTTCATAATATATGTTTGAATACGATTCATTTGGGATGATGACTAGGTTTGTGGGGAAGGATCTTGCATCTTGATTCCTCGCTAAGCAAACTATTAGACTATTTATGGATAATCATAGTGGACACATATGATACTGGTTTTATTTATGATTAAGTTTGGGATATATGCTATTATGGGATAGTAGAATACTTTTTAGATACACGATTACTTTACTGTGAGTTGGTTAATGTATGTGTTTATATTTCAATCATATTAATGTGTTATTTTATGTTGTATATTTATCATGTTATATGATCTAAATACCTACATGTTGTGAAGTAGATGCAAGAGAACTCATCCTTTACAGGTTTTTAGAGGGAGAGCATCATCAGAGAGGATGATGTAGATGGAGACAATAAAGGTCGATAAAGAGCTGACGAGAACCCTGCACACACCACAATAGTTAGCATATGGTAAAAATGTAAAAAAAATATTTTTTAATGGTGTATTTATTAATTTCTTTGGAGTGATGATTTCTATGGTTTGATTGAGTAGGTAAATATCATAATGAATTCTTTTGTGTGTTTAGCATGTTTTATCATTAATGCTAGTAGAAACATTTTTGACAAAAGTAAATTTAAAATACAAATTATTTGTAATTCTAAAATTGCCATTTGAATTTGTTATAGTATATTTGGATGTTAATTTAATTTAATAAATTATGGAATTTTAGCATGAAATATTAAAATATATTAAAAATAGAAATTTCATTAAAAAGGAAAAAAAAAGACAGTAAAACATTAAAAAATGAAATGATTAAAATTTAGAAAATCTAAAAAGGAGTTAAATATATAAAAAAGGACAAAAAAAAAAAAAACTAAATCCTTGGAAAAAGCTATGCCACTTCTATTGAAGTAGGGATTTCTAAAAATATATAGCATGATATGAGTTTTAAGGAGTATTGGATTTTTTGGAGAAAGGCCGAGCTGAAGGTGTGCAAAGGGCATATCAAGTCAGAAGGAGAAAGAAGAAGCATGACAAAAGTTTTTTAGTGCTAATTACGAGGTAGGCAATGTATTTAATTTCAATATAAGATCATGGATAAATACATTATTATTTGTTTAATTTATTTTATTTTAGACTGCTCATTATGGTAGAGCACTTGTAGAAAAAAATTAAATAAGGGGGCTGCATTCAACCAGAATGCATAGGGTTTAAAGAAAAATCTATTTTAGAAGATAGTCGGTCTTGAATGGAAAATAACCTTATAGAGAGAGTGGTCATAGTATTCTAAACATCTCAGCTTACTAGTCAACATGGAACACTAGAACTAGATGTCTTCATACTATATTTTGTTTTCTTGTTATGGTGTTTCCTAAATACTCCATAATCACTAGGAATACATAACATCTCAGTTATTTGGTTTATTATGAGCTACCTATAAAACTAGGGATCAATTATGTCCACTTGTACTATGTAGATTACTAAACATATGAAATTAAACTACAACAATGTGATTGTTGATGTTTTATAGTTGTAATTTACCACATGCAATAGTTTTATAGATGTATGGTAATTATTTAACATGTAATTATTGTTTTTATATATTGAATTGTATGTTGTATCATATTGTGAGATGTAATGACTTACTTAAATAGTGGGTGTATTATATGTATATTAGAAAAACTCTTAAATGGGATGCATATAACCTTAAGGAACTAGGAAATAATAAAATTATAATAGCTACCTTTATTACACTCATGTATTGTTCAATGAGCTAGATTATAATGGAGTGATTTCGTAATTATAACCCATGTGGCATATGATTAAATAAACTAGTTGTATATATATATATATATATATATATATATATATATATATATATATATATATATATATATATATATATATATATATATATATATATATATATATATATATATATATATATATATATATATATATATATATAATACTACTAATTTTTCCCCAAAATACAATGATTTATTTATTAAATACTTAGCCATGATTGACTTGGCTGAGTCAAATAAATGCTATAGTATTTTTTAAAATGCTAGAATTTAATTCTAAGTTTTGTTAGTTTCAATATATTATTTTATTGTCATCGCTAGGATTGGAGCCCATAATTTTATTGAGTGATGGCTATATATCTGGTTATCTAAAGGTATCAAGTTAATTAAGGAAGCATGATGATGGCATTATTGCTAAGCTAGAATTGTTGTAGCCTTTAACACATCGCTTTAGCTCATGGCTGAAATATGATAATGTTTTGGCTTAGGCATCACTATTTAGGTGAAGTGTTTTGAGTTGGTAAATATGTAGATATATATTATATAATCAATGTATTGTTCTTATTATTTTTTTTGGTACCACTATTTTTAGTTCCTGCAAAGGGGTTAAGTCAATAGAAACTTAGAAACACTACCTACATCATTGATGCAGTCACTAGAAATTGCATAGGTATTAAGAATATAGGCATCTAGCTTAATTTTTTTTTGGCTACCTAATGTTTGGCATCTCTGTATGAATTATTATGCTTAGACTCTATTTGTTACATCACCATTATTCTTATTAATGGGAACAATCATATATATTATTATGGCATCAATATATTTGCATAAGGGACTAATAATATTATAGTAATATATCATGTATTAATGCAAAAGGGTATAATCAATTGATTTTATAATACATGTTTAACATGTTTGATTATACATATGTATTTAGATATTACTCATACATATGTTTTAATGATTTTGGACGTGTTTTCTAAATAAGTTTCCATTTCTATTTAATGAATAATGTTCTCTACTTGTGATGGATGGGAGACATTGAACATTGTATCAGTTACTCTTTCTTTTCATGAATATTTAACTTATGAATATAGGAGTTCTTATAGAGCCTTCAAATTGACTAAACACAAATGTTTGTTATTAAACAGAGTCAACCTTTTTGATATGTAAACGGAAGAATGACCTTTAAAAAAAATCTCATTTGGGAGTATTTATAACTATAGGAGTTATATGAGGTTAGTATATTGAGGATCTTTTTAAGAGTCTAGTGAGACATGGGAAAGGTATAAAATCGAATGAAATAATCATTATTTATGTATGAGTTGCATATATATATATATGTATATATACATACATATATATATATACATATATATATATACATATATATATATATATATATATGTATATGTATATATATATATATATATACATATATATATATATATATACATATATATATATATATATATATGTATATATATATATACATATATATATATACTTATGAGTTAAAAACATGTGGTGTAAAGGTAACAATAAAATAAGTTACGACTTGCTTAATTTAAAAACATAGGTGTTAATGTACCTAATAACATATATATTATTAAAGGTACAAACCACTAAGAGGGGGAGGGTGAATCAATTTGGAAAACAGTCTAATTCAATTTCTAAACCCTTCAAACACTTAAGCATTCAATACAACCATTCACGAAACATTTAAGATGTTTATAGCAATGAATAAATAGATAATGCAAGATTACACACACAACACAAGATCTATGTGGGAAAGCCTCTTAGGGAATAAAACCCACTCTCAATCATAAAAACATATGGACTACTTATCCTATAAAAATTATGTAAACATGATACTTTAGTGAAAAACTTGTTCCATAGAGAGCACCTACCCTTAGGATGGCCAAGTCTTCTAACTAGACTTTAGTGAAACACCTGTTCCACAAGGAGCACTTACCCCTAGGATGTTCAACTCCTTCTGACCAGAAATTAATGAAAAACTTGTTTCACTAGGAGCACCTGCCCCTAGGATGGTCAAGTCCTTCTGACCTAGATGTTGAGCACCCTCCTAATACCTATGATATAAACATATCCACCTTTAAACTAATGTATTCAAAAATTGATGATGGAACTTTGATTTTATAACCCTTTAAAAACACCCTCTTTATCTCATACAATCCTATCACACATTCATGCCATAATCTCTCTTTCTCTTCACTCAAACTGCCCTCATATACACACCCAAACCTACAAATCCTTCTTCTATTTGCTTCTCCCCAACATTCAAACCTATAAGAGAACTATATTTAACATCAAAAATATAACCTATAGGTCATACATATATTCATTAACCTACTTTCCTCTACAACCCATCTATTGGGAACACACCCTTTCTTCTTTCCTTCGCTCTTCAACTCTTACACACATCTCCTCTTAAAAGTCTAGAAATCACCACCTTTGATTTCACCTTTTATAGAGACATCATGATTATTATGTTCTAGGTTGGCCATAATACTTATATTATCCCTTAATACATAAAACTTATATCAATACCATCCACACAAGTTGGCTATAGAAACTATGGGTCACACTTAAGTAGCTATGCCTTTCAATTAGGCCTTAGTATCCCTTATAGGTCTCATGGAGACCTATTCACCCATTTAGAATTTCATCAAGCAATTTAAAAACATAATACCATTTTAAAATGCATAGGTCCATTCCACATGACATCTTAGTCATCCTCAAATGATTACAGTCATCATTACACACCTTTACGTATGCTCAATCTACTCAAACATTAGCCTTGTACATAATAACACAATAAACAAATAAATATTTAAATTCTAAGAATTTGTTCATAATGAATATGGATCGATCAAACCTAAAAAATACATACAAATCATCATAATTGAGTTTAAAACACTCTAATATCTTAGTCACTTTGAAACATCTAAATACCATCAGAACAACTCAAACATCCTTCTCGGGTCACTTATAGAACATGGTCAAACACACACAATCAAATTTGGATATATAAAAAATCAAACCTTATAACTAGATTAAATATATGCACCTTTAAGTCCTCTATAACTTTTCTTTTTATTTCATCAAGAAATTCATCTTGGATCAAAATATATGAGCAAAATACTATAGATTGGTTATTCCCTTTACTAATTTAAATGCCAATGGTCACAATTAAACATCAAACACTTTATCATCATATCATGCCCTCTCATATCTTGAAAAAATACACATCATCTATCTTCCTCAAAATTAGCCTAATATTTAGCAATGCTAAACATCTATCACTTTGACCTCATCTTATGATCCCTTGTAACTTTGACCAAATACACATCATCGATCTCCTCAAATTAGCTTGGTCTTTAACTTTGCTCACTATCAAACATCAAACACTTGTTATCATCTCATTGATTCCTAAAAATTTGGAAAAAAATTCATTCCATCTATCTCTTTTAGAGTAGCTTGGAATTTAATTTCATTAAACATCTATCACTTTGACCTATTTGACTCAATACACATTATTGATTTGCATGTACGAACACCCACTCACTGTTAATCTTTATCTAATAGGTTTCAAACTCACTATTAGATCTATTAGAATAACAATGATCAAAATTATATCCTTATATGGTTAGATGAATTTCATGTCATAGATTTGTGATACGATTAAATGCACACCATTAGATCTCCCTTTGCAAAATTGGCCAAGTATGGGAACTTAGTGAACTTTTGTCTAAGAAGCCAACTTTGAACCTTAATAACTTTTGTTCCACTCAACCTCATGACCTAAAACTTGGACCACATGACAAAATTTCATAGGGTAATCCATCCATATATCAATATACTCTTGGAACCTTCACACGTGTGAAATATAATGTCATCAATATGCCTACTCAAAGTTTTCTATCATAGAACCAACTATACCAAGATGAACATAATGAATAACTAGATGAATAACACACACTTACAAAATCTCTCCAATCATCCTTGAACTATGATATGAACCTTCACACATGATCAATACTTTAGACCCATCCCTAATCATGCCAAAATTGAAGATCAACCAAGCCTACTTCAAGTATATTAGAACAAGCACACTCCATACTTTATCATTGACACTTAGACTATCAAAACACTTCATCCACTCACTTGGGAACCTCTATGACATCACTAAAAACACTCCAAAAATCTCCCTCATTGTCATTGATGTTAACACCCATCATATAACTCACCTTCCTTCTTTATCTTTAAGCACTCTCACACTAGGAACCTTCTCCCCCTTTGACACAATGACAAAGTGGGAAAAAAATAATCTTGAGGACCTAAAAATACTACCAATAGGAGAGAACCACCTTATAAATATGATAAAAACTCCCCCCTTACCTTGAGTCTACCTCTTATTGCCTTGACAACTTCCTCTTACTACATGCCAACACTCTTTTCAACCAAGCACTGCAACCAATGAAGAAATAACACACAAAAGCACTAAAATCTGATGGAACTCACCAAGAAACATTTGAAAGGGATTCCCCCTAAGATCTTTGAGACATTGCACCTCTTGAGAATCTTTAGATCTTCACACACCATGAAGAATCACCACATAAGCTTACTAGCCTTCTCTCTCAAGCCACCTCAAGGACCACCAATAGAACTTCATGCCACTCACCAAATAGGATACATTCTCTAAATCAATTTGATAACTCACCTTGAAACACTCATGCCTTGATCTTTTGGAAAAATTGAGAAAAAATGTCAAATCTTCACACTAGGCATGTCTAGACTCCTTATAACTCTACCTGGAACTTACAGAACAAAATTTTTAGTAGAAATGATTTAAATAAATAAAACTTAATATCTAGAGAACTCTCATATGCCCCCTTAAGCACACCAATTTTCATCACCTAGCTCCTCCTCTACAACATACTTCATTCACAAATCTACTAGCTAATTAGGCCTCTATTTTGACAAAAAATTGAATAATTTGAAAAAAAACCCTAAAATCTCTATAAATATTGATTTGACAATCCATTTGGCTAATTTAACTTATTAAGAATCCTCAAACCTCAACTCATAAGGCAAACCACTTTATAACATAGCCCAAAACTCTAGAATCTCAAAACAAACAGGGTCAACAAACCTCCTTCTAGTCAACGCCCACCTTTGAAACTTTTTGAACACCAAGAGACAACAATCACACACTTTTGGACCAATATTTTATCCTTCATACTTTTGGTAACCCATTTTAGGCCTGATTGCCTTTAAGCTAAAATTGAGAAAATTGAGATCACTAAAAAATCTCTAATTTGACTTCATATATTCAGACCACAAAACCACCTAGAGCATGCTATAATAAGGTAAAAATACATTTATCTACACAAATATCATCTTGAAAACTCAAAAATCCTCCTTTACCACCTATAAACCTTCAATATAACCCTATAAACTGAGCATACAAAACAAACATTAAGCCAAAATGGTAAAAACATACCATGACATCATTCTGACACCACGATAACATATATTCCACCTAGACGTACCTACTCCAACTAAAAACACCCAAATTTTGCCTTATTAGACCTTGAAAACATCAAATTTGCACTTCAAGCTCCTTCTAGGTAGAGACCACTGACCAAAATGGTCATCTCAGATAAATGGTTATAAAACACTTTGTTTGACCAAACAAAAATCTAAAATCACTTTGAATGAGCTTAAAATCATTATTCTTATACACCATATCATTCTAGTCTTTATTCTCTACCTTTGACCAACTAATCTATCTATTAAAAAATGATAGGAACTCACCTTTAAGACCAAAGTCCCTGAATACTCTTAGAACACATAATTGACCACAACATCTGAAGCAAGCTTATGAACTTATTGCTCCCCTTTAACCAAGAACATATTCTCATGACCTTTCTTATCCTACAACATCAGTCAAATCTCAGCTAGAATCCACCATGCTTCCTCTTGCTTGTCAAGTGTTTCCTTGAAGCCTAGATAGAGACACCCTAACTCATAATATCCTATAATAATGTGAAACCAGGAGTTTCCCACAACTCTTCATATTCCTTCTCCTCTTTGGTCATCTAATAATGATAGTTATTCTTCTTCTTCTTAGGCTTAAGATAAACAACATGCTCATCCACTACAATATTCTTCTTTTCTTCTAAGATTGGATTGATAACATATGGAGATAATAAAGATTTATGACATACCTTTTCAACTAAAGAAAGAACCTCATCAATGGGCATTGAAAATTGATGTTCCTTGCATGAAACTTGCTCAAAAATATCAATATGTTCTCTTGAATCCATACACACCTCAGAACTAGCCTCAACCAACACCTTGGTTTTTTCCTTGAGCTTGGTCTCTTCTTTCACAACATGAGCAGATAATGAGATCCCTTGACACTCTCCAACTTTGGTATCATTCTCCACCATAAAAAATAGATTACTTGGATATATAGAATCATCATGACTCACACTTACTATTGATAATTTTTCTCCATAGGTTAGATTGTCACCCCTACCATTCAAAACTTTATATATCATGCTAGTTTGTATTGTGAGTCAGTTATTGGTCCTGAAAAGCCCTTGAAATAATCGATGATTAACAGGTATTTTTGAGGCATTCAATTTGGTTTTTAGAGGATTTTTGGTGAGAAAATCATTATGGAGGCTTCTTTGGGTCCAAAAAAAGGGGTCCATCTTCAAAAAAGGTCCAACGGTCCATTTCAAAAAATCTCAAAAGAATTGGTCTCTTGGAAAAAAATTCCTGAAGGAATTCCTTCTGGATTAAATTATGAGGAAATGGGCACTTTTAAAAAAGCCAATGGTCCAATATTTTTAAAAGCCAATGGTTCATTTTAAAATTTCAAAGTGTTATTTATAGGAAATTCAAAAGGCACTTCTCAGCATAAAGGGTCACATTCTTTCGAAAAAAGACCATTTCAAAAGTTTTGAAGACCGAAACAACTTTTCCAAAGGGTCACCTTCTCTTTGGAACATGTCACTTTCAATTTTTTTGAAGGTCATTTCAAAAGCTCGAAGGCCTTTTCAACTTTTTTAAAGGTCACTTGACACTTTTCCAAAGAGTATTTTCCAAGGAACAAGTACTTTTCAAGGTTCTCGAAGGGCTCTTTCTTTTCAAAAAAGTCTTTTTCATTTTTTTTGAAGGGTTCTTTTCAAAAATTCTGAAGGACACTTGCCCTTTGAAAATAATTCTTTTGAGAAAAAATTCGAAAAGAATTCTTTTGAAATAATTCTTTTGGGAAAAAAATCTGAAGAGAAAAGTCTCGGATAAATTATCCATAGAAATTGAAGAAAGAAAAAAATTTGAAGGAATTGTTTCACAAACTTACAACCTTACCTCTTCAACCAATTGTGGTGGACCAACCCTTTGTCCAATGGGGGTGGAATTTATTGGTCTCATAAATCCTCCTTCAAGTTTAGGACATAAATGGATTCTAATTGCTATAGATTATTTCACACATTGGACAGAAATAGTGGCATTGAAAGAAGCAAATGAAACCAATGTTCTAGATTTCTATGAAGGTTTGCTTACTAGATTTGGAGTTCAACTATTATTTCTGATAATGCAATGGATTTTCTGGGAACTAAGATTAGTGAATGGGCTATCCAACATGGAATTTATCTTAGCACTTTATCAAACTACTATCCACAAGGCAATGGCCTTGCTGAATCTACAAATAAGAACCTATTAAAAATCATAAGAAAGACTATTGAAGATAATCAGAGGTCATGGCATCTTAATTTGAAGTTATCTCTATGGGTTGATAGGATCACCTACAACATATCAATAGCCAACTCTCCATATAATTTGGTATATAGTAAGGAAGCAAGGTTACCCATTTCTCTTGAGTTTCTTACTTTGGGATTAATACATCAACTTGAGTTGTTGGAGAATGAGCCTATAGAGATCAGGTATGTTGAGCTTATGGAGTTGGAAGAGATAATAAATTAGTCTATGCTAGCCATGGAATTTCATCAAGCACAAGTGAAAAGAACTTTTGACAAGGGAGCCTCTTTATGAAGTTTAAAAAAAGGAGATTTGGTCCTTAGTGGGATGAGGATAGAGCTAAACCAAGAAGGCACATAAAGTTTGATTCCCTTTGGAATGGCTCATACACAATCTCCAATTGCAATTCCCACAATGCCTTCCATATTGTAAAGATGGATGGTGAAGAGCTTCCAATCCCAGTCAATGGGATATATTTAAACCATTGCTACTAAGGAGCTAGGCTCCTTGTTTGTTTGTTTTCCTCCAAGTGTTGTTTAAGCATATTAGTTTAGTTCTATTTTATTCTAAATAAGTGCTTTTTTTCACATTTGCTTTGTTTATTTAGTTTTCCTATTTTGTGTGTTTCCCTTTTTATTTTAGAGGATAAAGGTTGTCTCATGCTAGGTCAAAAGAGAGTTTGTAGTCATAGATAAAATTTATCATTACTTTGTGAGTCCAAGAGTCATGTAAATGGTCTAGTTCTCAATCATAGCAGGCATGCTCCCTAGCCGAGTTGCTAAAATGTTGAAATTTTTTCCCCATAGGATAGATTGTCACTCCTACCATTCAAAGCTTTTTATATCATGCCAGTTTGTCTTCTAATTTAGTTATTGGTCCTAAAAATCCCTTGAAATAATTCATGATTAATAGGTCTTTTTGAGGCATTCACTTTAGTTTTCAGAGGGTTTTTTGTGAGAAAAACATTATGGACGCTTCTTTGGGTCCAGAAAAAGGGGTCCATCTTCAAAAAAGGTCCAACGGTCCATTTCAAGAAATCCCAAAGGAATTAGTCTTTCAAAAAAAAATTCCCAAAGGAATTCCTTTGGGATTAAATTCAAAGGAAATGGGCACTTTTAAAAAAGCCAATGGTCCAATCTTTTTAAAAGCCAACAGTCCATTTTCAAATTCCAAAGGGTTCTTTACAGGAAATTCAAAAAGCACTTCTCAGCATAAAGGGTCACATTCTTTCGAAAAAGGACCATTTCAAAAGTTTCAAAGATTGAAACAATTTTTTTGAAGGGTCACCTTCTCTTTGAAACATGTTACTTTCAATTTTTTTGAAGGTCATTTTAAAAATCCCGAAGGCCTTTTCAACTTTTTCGAAAGGTCACTTGACACTTTCCCAAAGGGTATTTTCCAAGGAAAAAGTACTTTTCAAGGTTCCCAAAGGGCTCTTTCCTTTCAAAAAAGTCCTTTTAATTTTTTTGAAGGGTTCTTTTCAAAAATTCTAGACACTTCCCCTTCAAAAAGATTTTTTTTGGGAAAAAAGTTTGAAATAATTCTTTTGGGAAAAAAGTCTGAAGAGAAAGTCTTGGATAAATTGTCCATAGAAATTGAAGAAAGCAAAAAATCTAAAGAATATATTTTCAAAGGAATTGTTTTGGACATTTTATCTAAAAAAAACCCTTTTGAAGGATACTCACAACTTTTTTGAAGGGAAATTTTTTCATTAGAGGACCATTTCAACTTTTTTGAAGGGCACTTTTCTTGGTAGAGGACCATTTCAACTTTTCTAAAGGACACTTACAACTTTTTTGAAGGGTCACTTTCCAAGGAAAAGGTACTTTTCAAGGTTTCTGAAGGGCTCTTTCCTTTTGGAAAAGTCCATTTCACACAAGCCAAAGGGCTCTTTCCTTTCGAGAAGGTCCATTTTAAGAAAGCTAAAGGGTATCTTTGGAAAAGGTCATTTTTAAATTTATGAGTGGACCAAACATTTTTTTGAAGGGTAATAAAAAAAAGTTTGAAGGGCACATTCCAATAATCGGAGGGACCATTTTCAAAATCTTGAAGGTATGAATTTTCACATTTAATTTATCTATGGGAAAGTGATAATCAAAAAGCTTTGAACAAATTATTCGTGAGAAATGGATAAAGAATTTTTTTTGAAGAAGTAATTTCAGGAAAGTGAACAAAGACAAGGGTTCGGGAGGAAATCCCAAAGGAAATGAATGAAGAAATATTGTCCATGGAAATACACAAAAATAACTCCAAAAGGAATACACATAGAAACAAAGAGCCCAAATAAATGCTGAAGGAATACGTACAGAGCATGAAAAGTGGCCCAAGCTTGATTAGACGTGTCTAGGACAAGCACAAACATGCAAAAAAATAATAAATATATTGTTTTTTCTATCTATAAGAAGATCTATAGTTTGATACTATAGTAAAGAGCATGCCAGATAATAAATGCAATAATCAAATCATTCACACTTGGCAAAGACATGAAACTACCTTCAGGCATGACTCTCTCAGTTCTAAAAGGGAGACTCAAATACATAAAGGGATTGTGGATTTTAGCATTGGATGGCGGTTCAAGGAGCTAACATAGAGTTTCAACATTGCATACATAATCTTAATATGGAATTTCATGCATGCACTCTTGTTTATCTTATTAATCAAAGTTTTTTCAAACACTTCCAACTCAGCTTCAAGTGTTTGAAGATTGTCGTAGCATCATGCATGAAGAAAATTTAATTACCAAAGATCCATGCATGTTTGATAAATTTTGAAGAATTTAATGTTTATTCTAAATAATGATTATGAAATGGGCTCTCCATAATTTTCAATGCTAACGATCTTCTCATGCAGGACATAAGTTAGAAGGATATTATCAAAAGGCTTTGTTATCTTGGCATAGCTGAAGTTAGACTTAAGGTGATGTGGGAGTTGATTTCCTCTTCTATTTTTAGTGCTAATCTCTTGGCTTTTGTATGATTTTTCTATATAAGTTGACTTTTTAAGCCTTGAATGAGATATCTCTTTTGGCAAGACCAGACTCTACCAAAATTTGAGTTTTGTAACCTTTTTTAGATAAATAGAAGGACTAATTTTAGATTTCAAGATGCTGGTATAGTGTATTTATGTCAATGATTTGCATATGTGATAAAATTTCTTTCCTTGTCAAGTCATAATTCTTACCTAGCAATATAGTTTATTAGATTATGCAGGTCATGTTCTATGTTTGATGTCTTTTGGTTGAGTTCATAGTGGATATAAATTGTTGGTTAGTGCCTTGAATCAGGTCTATTCCATCATTTCCCTAAAGCTTTGATCATTAGATAAAAACCTTTTCATGAAATAATGATGCATAGAAGTCAATTAGAGTTGAAAATTCAATCTTTTTCTTATCTAATTAGTGTTTTTAGAATCTTAAATTGAGTGGATGAACCAAAATATAGGTGTATCACCATCATTAGATAGGATTTCCTTTGAATTTTCTTTCTTACCTTTTTCTCAGTAGCTTATAGTGTAGAGTAGAGATCCTAATTGATACACCAAAGGGAGCTATCGGAGTTTTTACCAAAATCCAAATAATGCGAGTGCAATGGAGACGTGATCACATGAGTTGAAGCAAGTGCACACCACATAGATGCTAAAGCAATTTGAAATTAACACAATAAAATAAATTACACAAGACAAAATGGAGAAAACCAAAATCTGATTAACATGAGATGGCCAAAGAGAGGAATACATATAGGAGAGTACGTAAGTAACTCCTCCACAAAAGGTGGACAAGGCACCCCAAGAATAGACTGTAACTCCTCCATAAAAAGTGGTGACAAGGTGCTAAGAATAGAGAAGTAACTCCCATCAAGGGAGTTACTTATGACACCTATAACACATCTATGACACACACCTCCACATAAGCTAGCCTATCCCACAAATGTAGGAAAACTCCATGTATGCACAAGAAATATAATTTTCCTAATTAATAAATAGGGAAAAATAAAAACCTACACTAATACCCCCCCCATAAGCGCAGCTTAGGTGGGTAGTGTGGAAATAAAAAATGGGTCCCGACAACTAGGCCTGATGAGGTACCCATGTACAAATGCAATCTCCCATAAGATAGAGAAAAGGAGAAAATATATAGGACAAAAATCCCCCCCCCAAAAAAAAAAGAGAGACATAAAATAAAAGAAGAGGCTAGAAGGCCCCCTTGAAGATGATGCTGCTGCAGATGTGGACTGCACCCCAAGAAGAGCTCATAGATGAATGAACTTTCTCTCAGTGAAAGGTTTGGTGAAGATGTCTGTAACCTACTTTGAAGACTAGAAAAATATAAAGTCAATGACCTAACTATGAATAAGCTCCCAAATGAAATGCATGTGAATCTTTATGTGCTTGGTCCACTTGTGCTGAACTGGATTCCTGTAAATCTGAATGGTACTCTAGTTGTCATAATAAATGATGGTGGGCTACCTGATAGGAATGCCAAACTCAGAAAGTATCCCCTGAAGCCAAATAGCCTCAGTATCCACATTAACAGTTCCCCTGTACTCTGCCTATGTGGATGATATAGCAATAACATTTTGCTTCTTGCTAGACCAACTGATAGGACTAGAACCTAGAGAGAAACTGTAGCTAGAAGTGGACTTGTGAGTCTGAGAATCACCAGCCATGTCTAAATCTGTATATCCAACGAAGTCAACCTCTATGCTAAATCTATAATGAATCTCATATCTATGTGAACCCTATATGTAATGCAAGATCCTCTTATCTACTTTCCAATGCAGCTCATGAGGTTCCTGCATGAATTTGGGGACAAGTCCCACTGTATATGATATGTCGGGCCTGGTGTGAGTCAAGTATATGAGACTACCAACAAGTTGTCGATACCAAGTGGCATCAACCAATGGTGAAGAACAATCAGCCTCAAGCTTGACTCCTAATAAAAAGGGAGTTGGAGATGGCTTGCAATCAGCCATGTGAAACCGAGCCAATAAGTTAAGAGCATACTTAGGTTGTGTAAGAGAAATCCCTAAATCTGACTGTGAGATCTTGATGCCAAAGAAGTAGTGAAATAAACCCAAGTTTGTCATGTAAAATATATCTTGAAGAGATGCCTTCACCGCTACAATAGTCGATGAAGAACTCTCGGTGATAAAAAGGTCATCAACATATAGAACCAAAATTAAGAAAGAATCATCCTGCCGCAAGAAGTAGACATTGGGATCAAAATGGCACCTAGTGAAACCCACTGTGAGAAGGAAGGAATCCATCTTGGTATACCAAGCCTGAGGGGCCTATTTGAGGCCATAGATAGATTTCCTAAGTCTACATACTAAGGAAGAATCCTGAACAAATCCTGGCAGCTGCTCCATGTAGATCTCCTCCTCTAGGTCTCCATGAAGAAAGGCACTCTTCACATCCATTTGATGCACATCCCAACCATGTGCTACGGCAATAGCCAAGGTGAGTTGGATAGAAGTCATCTTTGCAACGGGTGTAAAGGTCTCTGAGTAGTCAATGCCTGCCACCTATGAGAAACCCTTGGTGACCAATCGCGCCTTGTACTTATCAACTGACCCATCTGCTGCAAACTTGGTCTGATATATCCACCTACATCAAACCATCTTTCTTCCCTTAGGAAGTGAAGTCAAATCCCAAGTGTGATTTTTGATTCAGGAAGAATATTCTTCCTCCATAGCATTATCCCACTCAGGTACCCTAGATGCCTCTCAAAAAGTCTATGGATCCAAAACTGAAGCAAAGAAGGCATGTGGATCTCTCTAAAAATCCCCCCTAGTACATCTATCATCTACGAGATCTCCTGCCCATGTGCCAGCACTCTCAAGTGTCTATCTGGCCCAAAGTGGCCTAGAAGTGGGTGAGTCAGGTGCCAACTCCTCATCCTCTGACTGACTAGAGGTGGATGACTCTACATCACTATCCTCGCTGTCTAAAATTGAAGAAGAAGAAGATGTCTCTAGCTCAAGAACTTGTTGTGGTTGATCTGAATCTGATGAGGAATCATCATGAAGAAGTAGATCCAATGAGGGAGAAGAAGTGTCAAGTGTTGAGTCTCTAGGACTCTCCTAAAAATGGACACTTCTCTCGATGAACAACTCATGAGTGACTAGATCTAGAAGGTGATATCCCTTAATACCATCTGAATATCCTACAAAGATGCAAGGTTTGGAATAACGTTCCATAGCTTTGCATTTATTCTTCAGAATGCGGGCCATGGCTGGGGATCCAAAAACTCTAAAGTGCTCAACATCAGGTTTCCTTTTATACCAAGCTTCAAAGTGTGTTATCCCTTTCAAAGCTTTGTGAGGAACCCTATTTTGAATGTAGCAAGCACAATTGATGGCTTCGGCCTAATACTGTGGTGCTAAAAATTTAGAGTGAATCATACAGCTACCCGTCTCTTTCAAGAACCTATTCTTTCATTTTGTAACCCCATTCTATGAAGGACTATAAGTGACTATGCACTACTAATCAATCCTCTTTGTGGTGCAAAATTGCTCAAACTTGATGCTGACATACTTCAATCCATTATCAGTTCAAAGAACCTTGATGGATTTCTCACTCTATTTCTCAATAAGAGCCTTGAAGTCTAGAAAATTTTCAAACACTTCAAACTTTTGTTTGAGAAAATATATCCAAGTGTACCTAGAGAAATCATCAATGAAAGTGAGGATGTACTTGGCCCTTGTGAAAGATGGTTTGGTAAAGGGTCCTGATACATCACTGTGGACTAACTCCAAAGGTTGTGAAGCCCTCCAAGCTTTGCCTTTGTCAAATTTTGCTTCGAGATGCTTTTCAAGGGAACACCCCTTGCAAAGTCCTTTTGAGAATTGGACACGAGGCAAGCTAATGACCATATCATGTTTGCAAAGTTACTCAAGGTAGCGGTAGTTAAGGTGGCCAAACCTCTCATGCCACAATTTGATAACTCCATTTGAATGATTCAATAATGCTGTTGGAGAAGAATCTGATGCAAAATGTGAGAAGGTGTATAACCGTGCTTGGTGATCTGCCCTACCCACTGCCACTGTAGTATCACTATGCAACTCCCTGATAGCCACTAAATCTAGTGAAAACTCAACTCTCATGCCCCAAACAATGTGAGTGATTTGGTACACTGAAGGAGATTGGTTGAAAGAGAAGGAGCACTTAGAACATTATTGAATGTTCTTCCTTCCATTTCAGTTGACCCTCTCCCTGCAACAAAAACTGATGTGTCATTACCCAAACTAATTGAAGTCATGCTACAAGGCTCTAAAGATGAAAACTCAACTAGTGAAGAGCCCATGTGATGAGAATCACCTGAATCAATGACCCATGAAAATGTAGAAGCTAATGTAGCTATAAGGGCCTTGCCCTTTTCTTTCTCCTTACCCTTGCCTTTTGCCTTGGTAGAATCTTGGGTAGATGAATTCTGCTTGATGGATTCATGAACACCTATGTTGTTCTTCTCTAAAAGATCAGTTAGGTGATCTATTTGTTTCTTCATGCATTTGTGTTCATCATGCTCTATCTTTTTACAATAGGCACACTTAACCTTCTCCTTCTTAGGTTTAGCATTGGAAGAGGAAGTCTCAGTGTTGTTTTTGGCAATATTGGTGTTTTCTTTCTTCTTCTCCTGGTCCTTGTTCTTTTTCTTCTTCTCCTTTGTTGAAGTCTTATCCTTACCATTTCCAGCTATCAAAGCTTGGGGTTGAGTAGACTTCATTGTGCCCATTTGAATTATCTTATCTTGCTCCCTAGTCAATTCGGCAATGAATGAATCCAAAGAAGGCATTTTCTATGTAGTGCCAAGGGCACTTTTTGTGGCATGGAAAGTGGAGACAAAAACTAAATAACTTGGACCTAACTTTGTGAGAATAGAAAGGATGAGTTGATCATCTTTCTTCTCTATCGTACATTCTTTCAATTGCAATTTAAGGGCCTCAAACTTAGTGAAGAAGTCCTGTAGGGTGTCAAAGTTGCTAGGACTTAGACTTATGAGTTCATTTTCGAGATCATGACCTCTCATTTCATCAAGCTTCCCAAATAAATTTTATAAGGTGTCCCATATGTCATTAGGAGTTTGGGAGGATTCTAAATGGAAGAAAAGTTTTGGAGACATAGACAAACTCAGTAATCCATAGGCTTCATCACTACGGTTGTACCACTTGACCTTTTCAACATTAGTGTTGGGTTTTACTTCAGTACCCATGGTGATGCTATACAACCCTTTGCTTCTAAGAATGATTGACATTTTAACCTTCCATTCATGATAGTTGAAGGATGTTATGGGTTTAAGTTGAAAATAATCCATTTTTATCTGAATTTAGGTGAAGTTGTGTTGATTGCAAGTTGTGAATTTATGCAAAAAGGAGAATGAAAGCAAAGATTTGCAAGTTGTGAAAAGCAATCATAGCCCCCTAAATTATTGAGCCCCCCAAAATATGTAAGTGTATGCTTAAAATATGTTAGACTCAACTGATAATGTGTCTTAGAGCAGTCAGTGCAAGACTAAAGCAAACAGGACGTCGGACTCAGCCGAAAATGTGTCCTGAGAGACCCAAGTTTTTGGAACTTTATAAACTAGTGCATTTTTGAAAAATAACAAGCCTATGCTATGGATAATTGAATTAAAAACACTTTTTCAAAAAATGGCACCGAAATTTGAGCTGCTATTTGCAACATATTAAAGGTTCAATTTTCTCTTAAACTAGTGTTTTTGCAAAAAAAAACACTAAACCATTAAAAAAATGCCTATTTTGAGAGAGAAAGTGGCCTTCCAAGCACTCATTGGATTCAACACAGAACGAGGAATCCAAAGGAGGTTTTTGTGAGGAGGAATCAACCTCCCGCCAACCCAGGCCTCACCCTTAATCTTCGATAGGCAAAGATACAAGTTTTAAATGAAAACCCCCAAATTACAAAACTGTCTAAAAAATTAAATATTCAGTCAAATTGACTAATTGTTGTTTTAAAAGTTAATTTTAAACTAAAAATAATGAAGCATAGATAGAATGAAGGATTACCAAGTGTCCAAGGGGTGCCACATGGGATGCCAAGTCAGGAAGGGGCACCAAAATAGCACAGTCCAGAATTTTAACTTAGAAAAAACAAAAAAATAAGTGTGCAGACCTGCTGGACACTGTACGACCTACTTGGCACCTTGCTAGGAAAGAAAATAAGCTAGAATATATTGACTTCAATGCACAACAGGTTTGGGCAAAAGAATACAAGAAAAATGTGCCATATTCACAAAAAAATAGACCTGTTTTGGATGCCATACAACTGATGGCATGGCTGGAAGGAAGGACTTCTACTGCTAGAACTAAAGTTACTTAGAGCTACTCCTCCCTCTACTCCTTACATAGAATAATGGTGCCTATGCTAACTGCTAAACCAGCCCCTGAAGTGAAGACAACCAAGACAGCCAAAGGCCAAGGATTCCAAGGAAACGATACCAGAAAAGATTTTGAAGTTTTTTTTTAAATTTTAGATCAGATCTAGAAAATAAAAAAAGCAAAGAGAACTCCACTCCTCTTAATTTCAAAATGAACTAAAAGCATAACTAGACACACGACTATCATTCTTTCTCTGATACCATATCAGAGTTGTTGCCAGAATCTAGATAATGCAAGTGCAATGGAGACGTGATCACATGAGTTGAAGCAAGTGCACACCACATAGATGCTAAAGCAATTTGAAATTAACACAATAAGATAAATTTCACAAGACAAAATGGAGAAAACCAAAATTTGATTAACATGAGATGGCCAAAGAGAGGAATACATATAGGAGAGTACGTAAGTAACTCCTCCACAAAAGGTGGAAAAGGCACCCCAAGAATAGACTATAACTCCTCCATGAAAGGTGGTGACAAGGTGCTAAGAATAGAGAAGTAACTCCCATCAAGGGAGTTACTTATGACACCTATGACACATCTATGACACACACCTCCACATAAGCTCACCTATCCCACAAATATAGGAAAACTCCATGTATGCACAAGAAATACAATTTTCCTAATTAATAAATAGAGAAAAATAAAAACCTACATTAATAAGAGCTAGCCCTTAGAATCTAGAGATTCAATCCAATGATTAGGCCACCCATAGCTTAGGATTGTTTCCATGTTTCAATAGACTATGAAGGCCTAAAACTACCTTCAAAAAGGTGTGAGTCTGATTGACAACACTTACCACCTTTGGTTTCCATGAGTTAACTTGCCTTATTTTTTGCACTCTAGGAGCCTGATTAAACCTATTCTATTTTGTAGGCCTTTTTTTTATAATCTAGCAATGTGACCTCTCTCTTGATAGTTGAATCACAATATAACTTTTATAAGAAGCTTATCCTACCTTTCCTAATTATAAAAAAATCTTGTAATATGTCCATTATTTTGACAATTGAAATAAACTACTCCTTTTTAAGAAGACTCACCTTGCCTTACCTTATTCGGAAAATGCTTAGAAAAATGTCCCTCATCAAGACAATTAAAGAAATTAACTTTGTTCACACCTTTTGATTAACGACCCCCATAATAGTTCCATACAAACTCATTTCTAACAATTCTCTTACATTCTCTAGCTCTATGCCTAAACTGATTGTAGGTAAAATAATAACCATTAAAGTTTACATGCCTAATAGCATTAGGTCATCTCACCTGATTGATCTTCATTCTATTTTCACCATTATTTATTGACTAATTAGTGACTTTCAAGGGCTGATCCACCTTTCTCTCATTGACCTTCATGTTAACTTGAGAAACAAGTTTGGACTCTTTAAAACCTAATCCAGATCTGTCACTAGCAAACTTTTGAATCTTTAAGAGATTATCCAGATCATTAAAGTTTTTATAAAATTTGACAAATGATTTCTCCTGGCTTGAATACTTCTCTAACTCAACTTTTAATGACTCAATTTCAATTACATACCTCGAACACTCATCTTTTTAAGCTTTCAGGCTTGTAAACAGGATTTTCAATTGACAATTGAGATGCTTGACTATATCTTCATGCTCTTGGGTGTCTTCATTAATTCTTCATTTAAACACACTGAATTGCTCTTCATAGTCCTTGATTTGTGACTTCATCTTCTTATTAATTTTATTCTCAATCTTTAGTTCTTTAAGAGCATTCATTGATTCAGTCTCAGAGTCCACCTCATCTTTATCATCATCTAAATCACTTCAAGTAGACTCCTTTTTATATGAGCAACTTCCTTCCTAAGCCATGAATAGGTATTCATCTTCAACAGGACCATCAAATTCGTTATCATACTCTGATTCACTATCTTCATTCTCATCTGATGAACTATAATCTTTATTGGTGTAGAGACTCTTTTTGTTTGAAGAACTTCTTCTTGTTGTCATAATTTTTGAATCATTTATTCCTTTTATCAAAATTTTATGTCTTCTTGTCTTCATCTTGGCCATCACCATGTTATTCATCATCATTCTTATTATGGTTATGAGGGAACTTGTTAGAAAGATGTCCTACCTCTCCATAATTGAAGCATTTGAAGGGTAGTTTACCCTTATACTTACCTAACCTTGTTTTTAATTTAGTTATAAATAAATCAATTAGTTCATCTTCATCAATATTAGATATTTCATCCTCCTTGAGTTTATTACCTTGGAACTTCTTCTTTGGCTTCATTTTTATCTTGAATGTTGCTTCCTTCTTTGGTGGCATATCATCATTTACTATCATCTCATAGGCAGTAAAGATGCCATGCAATTCATCCATCTTCAACTAAGATCATGACTTTCTTCTACAATATACACTTTTGAATCAAACTTGAGAGACAGAGACCTTAGTAATTTTTGAAATATAGTAGCTTCTTCAAGCTTGTTTCCAAGACCTCTAATGATGTTCACAATCT
Organism: Torreya grandis; assembly: GCA_037957365.1. Lineage (NCBI taxonomy): Eukaryota > Viridiplantae > Streptophyta > Pinopsida > Cupressales > Taxaceae > Torreya > Torreya grandis. The sequence continues at coordinate 2,715,712 of JARHVA010001602.1, forward strand.
CATCAACTCTCTATAGAAAGGATGCCACATAATTTTATTCCTTCATTTGAAGACTCTCAAATTATCTTTGATGAGTCTGCAACATTTCCAACTTAATCTTTGAATCTCCTTCATAAATAGTCTTTAATTTATGCCAAATTTCCTTAGAAGATATTCAATGGATTACCTTAGTGTATTCAATCTCTAAAAGACCACAAGTGATAGCATTTATTGCCTTAAAATTTTTCTGAAATAACTTCTTATTTGAAGCACTAGATGGAGGAATAGTAGGTGAAAAATAACCATCAATAATAAATTTCCAAGTGTCAAACCCTAGGGACATAATGTAGGTCCTCATCCTCACATTCCAAAAAGCATAATTAGATTCATTAAACATTGGTGCTTGTTTAATGGAAAAACCTCCTTGCATTTAATGGCTATTCATATTGTACCTTGGATCTCCTTCAAGATGTTGATCCTTTACCAAAGGACCTTCTCTAATACCAATTATTAGAGGTATAAACCACTGAGATGGTGGGGTGAATCAATGGTGGTAAATAATTGAATTCAATTTCTAAACCCTTCAAACACTTAAGCATTCAATACAACCATTCATGAAACATTCAAGATGTTTATAACAATGAATAAATATATAATTTAAGATTACACACACAACACAAGATATATTTAGGAAACCCTCTTGGGGAATAAAACCCACTCTCAATATTGAAAACAATGGAATAATTGTCCTATAAGAAGTATGCAAACATGAGACTTTAGTGAAACACCTATTCCTTTAGGAACACCTACCCCTATGATGGTCAAGTCCTTCTAATAGACTTTAGTGAAACCCCTATTTCATAAGGAGAACTTGTAGAAACCTAAAACTAGGCACCAATAACCCCCAATTAGGGTTTTGGCCAATTTCCATCCAAAATGCATAATTTAGTTTGAGAACACTAAAACATGCTAAATGATGTGAAACCAACATATTCAAGTGTTGATTTTGTCTAGGGTATCCCTAAATGGGGTAATGCAATTTGTGGGCTAGCTAAATTTGATTAGATCATTTCAAGTCAAAATGCTAATTTTGCACCTAGGTGCTCTGGATTACTCTTTCCTATCAAAAATTTTCACAAGATATGTGCCTTTGTTATTTGTTGTTAGTAGCATCTTAAATGGTATAATAGATACAACACATCTGATGTGGACTTCTAATTCTAATCTAGTCAAAATTAAGACCAATAATAAGGCATTTTGATCAATTTGAGTAATTTGTGCACAAAGTGCTTAATCATGCTTAAGAGATAATTAACCCAAATCAAGGCTTAATAAAAAATTCCATGGAAACTTGTCGAATAATTATTTTTGGAAATGAATATTGAATATATGTATCATCAGGTGACCTCATTTCTTGGGAAGACATCCCTAGGCCATAAATGTCACAAATATCAAGATTCATGCCCTCCAGGCCTCATCAATGCCTTTCATGATGCCCTCCATGCATCTTAATTACCCATTTTTCCAATATCATGATGAGGATAATTTAAAACTTAATTACAAAAATTGAACTGATTCTCAACCACACATCTCAATCTTAAGATGGCTGAGGTTGATTCTGATCAAATCTAAAAATCTATAAATAGGAGGCCTCACAACATCATTTAAAAAAAACTATATTGGTGCAAATTTATAATGCACAAATATCTTTAAAGAGTCATTTCAAATAGTGTTACCATGCCAAATTTATTCCAAACCAAGCTAAGCCACAATCCAAAGGTGCCAAGGATAGATGGAGGTAGCCAAGCTTCCATTGCGAAAGACTTCATGAGCACAAGTCAAGCAAGCCACTACTACAAATTCATTTGGAGCATCCAAGGAAGGTGAAGGAATTCTTGTGTTTTATTCCTTGATTTTTAGTTGTGGTTGTCATTTGTTTTTGTTAACTAAGCTCTCCCTAGTGTCTAAGCCTAGAGATGTTATGCTATTAGTGTGTTTATTTCATTTTGTTTTTACTTTATAAATAACACCATACTAACCACCTTCTCTTGAGTCAAATTCCTAGATCACATAATGGCACACCTAGTGGGACAAGATGCATCCTACACATGAAGGAGATCATTTTTCAACTCTAAAATATTTATTTGAGCCTTTAAAACTCTTGCAAATTGATTTTCAAACTTTATTTTGCCATTTTTGTTTGTCACAATTTTTACACAGTAACTGATATCAGTAAAAATACTGACATCGGTTACTTAATTGAAATCAGTTTTAAAAATTGACATCAATTAAATCTCCATTAGCCAAAGTAACCAACATTGGTGGTAATAACTGACGTCGATCACTGTGTTTTTCTAGAAACATAGACCTGAGAGTTACTTTTTCAAAGTTCATTGTTTGAAGCTAAAAAGAGCTTCAAAGCTAAAAGACATACTAAAAATTTTGCTACAAGACCAAGCTTGATATTTGTTAAAAACATGTTTAAATCACCTTTGCATGCTTAAAAATCAATTAGGAACCTTGTTTTGGTGTTTAACAAATAATTTAGATGTTTGGTGAATGTTTTCAAAGTTTGTAACTAAGACCAAGGGGTCAAATTAACACCACCAAATCTTTCATTTTGGGCTTAAAATTGAACAAACTTGTCAATTCTTGTTTGTAATAGTTTTTTAATCAAATTTTTATTTGGAAAAAAGGGGACTATTGTGTGTATGCTCTTCCATTTGTCCCCTATAGGGAACCCTTGGAATCAAAAGTGCCATTTCTATTGCAAATATCCTAGTCCAAGACTTAGAAATAAAGTCATCTAAAGCACTCCCCAAAAACTCATCAAAGTTTGGTTGACCTTGAAAATGACCCTAAAGTCTTTCTACTTTCATGATTTCTTTATTTTTTATGTATTTTGGCTTGCAAGGGTGGCTTCATCACCTCCCACAAGTTCTTTGGGGAAGCTTTGACCTAGGGTTTCACCTTCCATCATTGACTACATTTGGATCCTTTGTAGTTGCACACGGGATGTAGTGGCACTTTGGACATCACACTACATTGAGCAAAAAACATGATGTAGTGGTTGCAAAAAGGACTAGACCTTTTTGCAATAAGCCAAGTGATATGGACCCAAAATCCATGCTTTTATTTTGCATTGTTTGGCATGAAAGTCATTGTGCAATTGATTCCCTTAGATTGTTCAGAAACTTGTTAGATCTTAGACAAATCCCCACTTACCATAGAAGTATTGTTAGTAAAAGGTGTACCTCAAGGTCCATGTCACAGTATTGTCATTTGAGAGAAGGGGGGTGTAAAAATTGTATTATATAATATGCATTGACTTTTGGATGAACACTTAAAATCTATCAAATGACGTATATTGACAGATTCTAATAATATCGAGCAACCTTGTTAGTTTAGGATCTAAAGGAGATAAATTAGTTGGTCTTGTCCTAGTTTAAAATCTTGTTTGGAGTCAAAACTTGGTGTAAACAAACAATCCAAACCAAACACATAGTCAAAATTTTCCTTTGAACAAAATGACATTATGATGTCTGTGTAAGATCATCAATTTTCCTTGTTCAAAAGTTTATCAAAAGCTTGAGAGTCATATCATCCACTTTGGAGTAGTTATGCTGCCTAAATGAGTCTAGACCTTTACCAAAGTTGTTTAAGTCTTTCACTTTTAATCTAAATTCAGAATTACACCTTTACAAGTTCATAGGGTTGATGTGCTAAGTGGGTTCACTATTTTCACTAAACTTGAGGGAACTTAGGTTTAATTTCCAATTTAGGTTGAAGGTCATTTAAAGACTCATAATAATTATCATCATTTGATAGACTTAAGCCATTTTGTGTTAAACACTTGCACTTTAAGTCTATGCACCACAACATTTTTGAATCAAGAAAAGTAGTGTTATGCTATCAAAATTGTAGGAAAACATCTTTACTTTAGAGAGTTTTTGAAACAAACCTTTTTATCACACCTTTTTACGTAGTATAGCATCATTACGCTTCCCAAAACATTATGAATATTGTTTCATAGACCTTCTTGCATAGAGTTTCAAATTTGCTCCAACATTTTCAGATCAATCCAAGTGTGCTTTTATGATCTTTTATCTAAAACTGTTATATTTTTCACCTTTGTCTAACTTGTTTGTTAAAAGAGCCAAGTTTTATACCATTTTTTGTGGAAAAATAAACTATTTATAAAGTGCCTTTTGTTTCATACCTTATACTTAGTTGATCAAGTTCATTCCAAGAATTAAATTCCTAGTGCTTATTAGAAGTGTTTCAAATCTATTAGATTAAAAACTTTCATCTATTTCAAAGTCTAGATTTTGATGCCATTTGGCCAAGAATCCTAACACATGCCTTATTTGAGTCTAGCTTTTGATCCCATGTTTGGCCAAAAGACCTAGCAACTTTTAAATTCTTAGATTAAACTGATTTGAAACACTTTAACCTTAGATTTTGGAATTTTGATTTTTAGGACCATTTACTTGCTTATCTTTGTGTGAACAATGAAACATTAGATACTTCACACTAGTTTTTTTCCTCATAAACCTTTGCATAAACCTGTTGATCCTTTTGACAAATCTAGACCAAGTTGGAACATCATCTATGTTAGATATTATCGTTTTTAGATTTTGAATAAATATTTGACCTTTTATTACAAATCATTGAATATGGATCCCAAGATGTATTCCTACACTTATAGTGGACTCATGTACAATCTAGGGATTAGTAATATGGTTGCATAGGAAGAAATGGTTCAAGACCCCTATGCAGATAATATTGCTTATGAGATGGATTCTTATCCCTCTTATAATACTTAATCAAGGGCACAAATCCAACATTCATTGGTGAACTATCTGGTTAACACACCACCTTATTCAGAACAAGACCAAGAGTAAATTGTACAACACCCAGTGACAATATCTATAGTGGATGAGCCAGTACTTCAACAGTCATACTCTGCTAATATGGCTTCCATGTATGATCCATTTTTATTTTAGTGAAATTTTTTAGAGAACAAAGATGAGATTCTGGTTAGCGTCATCGAGGTAGGGGCAAAGTTTCTAGTAGACTTTCCCAATTAAAATTTACTAAGTCTAGTAAGAGTGTCTCACAATATCATTTATGATCAATAGGTTTCATCTATAAATCCTATGGCTCTAGTCCAAACAATGTACCAAGATCTTAATATATCTAATCAAGGCAAAAACATCATGGAAGAACACTTTAACCAAATGTAAACAATATATCAAACATATTTGAATCTAGCACATGATTTCAATCAGATGAACATGGTAAGTAAGCCTCTTACTAACCTGGTTCCTTCAATAGGAATGTTGATAGAGTTAACTAGACAACATAATCTAAGTTCTGATCCATTCATACAAATTGCTTCAATAGATAACTTTTTGTATATGCCTATTATTAAAGAAGTGTCTTTGGCCTCTACACTAAATAGTGAGCCAAACATAGTAGATAATGTGAAAACAACATCCAATCTTAATCAAAGTGGTAATAATGCATAAACAAATAGCCAATAACATGTGCCCATAGTTAATCCTATGAATAGGTCATCCTACCAGGGAGTGGGGGTTTCTACACCCCAGCCTCAACCAACTTCTTCCTCACGTGTGAAACCTATGGGATTAGGTAATCAAACAATAGACAATGTCATGATTCAATGATAGAATGTGATGAATCCTACTCCTCCTCAATAAGTAATGAGTAGTATTCCATAAAAACAAGAAAAATCTAGTGTATCAATGTAATAGAGGAAAAATACATTACCACCTCAATTAGGGGCAACAAATGTTCCACCTCACCAGGTAATGATGAACATACTTCTTCAGTTGTAGACTAATATGCCAATCCAAAACCAAGCAATGACTAGTTAATAATGTGCAAATATGGTCAACAACAGATGTCGAATCTACAACTTAGTTTCACTTACTCATAGGGATTCATGCAACAAGGAGGTTCCCATGTTTCTCAAGTACCTACTAGACAACCATTGGTTCAAAATATGCCACAAATCTAGACAGGGTCTTGGTCTACAAGTTCCCACTCAACAAAAAGGTTTGATTAATCAAAAACATGTTCCTTTTCAACCATAATAGGCACAATATAGTTATATCCCTTCATCCTAACCACAAAATCCTCTAAGACAAACCTTTATCAACAACCCAAACCAAAATATCACACAACCAAGTGTAAAATTTCATGCAAATCCTAATCCACATATGCACATTTTTGGTCCATTTCCTAACCAAACCAATGTACCCCAATAGGTATCTCCATCATACCCTGGTTAAAGTGTTCCACTTGTGACCCCCCAACCATTTGTCCAAACCAATGTTCTCTCTCAAACCAATATTCCTTCTAGTTTCTTATCCCAAGAATTATAACTGATGAAGGATGCAATTGCTACCATTCAAGTTTGTAAACAAACTAAAAAATTCAAATTTGATGACGTATGTTCTTATCCATTCAACATGGAGTATTTGTATATATATTTCCTCCAGGATATAAACCACCAAAATTTTATAAATATAAAGAGAAAGGTGACCCTAATGCTCATTTGACCGAATTCTTCATCACATGTCAACTAGTGGCATATAGAGACATATACCTTTTGTTTTTGTTTCCAAAAAGCTTGGTTGGACAAGCCTTGGAGTGGTTTTTGAAGTTTCCCAAAAATTTAGTAACATATTTTGATGATCTTTTTGATAATTTTGTGCAACACTTTTCCTATAATCTTGAGCATGAGATTTCATTAGTGGACTTAATGCAAGCAAAGAAAAATGTTGGTGAGAGTTTTGCAAGTTATTTACAGTGGTGGAGAGCCCTTGCAAGTTGTTTCACCCATAGTTTACTAGATAAATAATTAGCCACTGTGTTTACCAAAAATTTGCATAGTGAGATAGCTTATCACTTGGAACTACAATGTGCACATACTTTCAAGGAAATCATTGACAAAGGCTTGTTGATTAAGTGAGACCTCATCAATAAAGGATTCATCAAGCTTAATTTAACTAATCAAAATCAAAGTATCAATTAATAAAATGACCAACATCACATTCAAGCACCAACATCACAATTGACACATGCCAATAACCATTAAATATTGAGGTAATTCAACTAAAATAGAAATGTTGTGGGAAATGGAGTAACTGAGTCCCATCATGTCTAAATGGCGTAAACATCATCAACACCACTTGTTTAGCTTACTCATACCCAACAACCTCTCCAACCCATGATGCAATGACAATAACCAAAACTTGCACAATAAATACAACAGCCATTACCATTACAAACCCCTCCTCTTAGAAGAGTTGTGCCTACACATTATGTCTTTAGTGACCTAAGAGAATGTATTGAGTCTATATTTCACAAGCTTGCTACCACTAATCTGATTAGTTGGCCTATACCAAAGCATCATCCATAAGGCATTCGTTATCCTGATTGGTATCATGAAAATGAATTATGTGACTATCATCGGGTTAATAGGCATAATCTACGAAGATGTGTCCAAATCAAGTATTTAATTGAGAATATGCTAGAGAATGGAGAGATAAAATTGGATAATTGTGATTCCATTTCTAATCAAACTCTTGTGATCTATCAAAACCCCTTTTCCTGACATAATAATTAACAATAGTATAATAATCAACAATAAAAATGGCTAGTGTAGTAGCATAATCAATAGTATCAAAATCAAAGGCCAAACTAACAGAACCAACATAATCAATAGTAGAATCCATAATGATAGAATAATGGACAAAACCAAGGTTAGAATGCTAATAACCAACAAACCTACCATGCAATTTCACATGAATACAATAGGGTTATAGGTCATATTATAGGGGGTAGTGTTAATACCATCCCCATTAATCTTAGACCAAACACTAATCAACCTAGACCATTAATAAACAACATTCAACCAAATTACATGGATAATCCTTGTTTGATTTGGGAGTAAATATAGGTAAACCAAGAAACTAGGACTTCCCCTTTTGGATTTTATAGCAACAACTCATTCTTTCCATGTGACCACATGCCATTACATCAGTAATCAAGACTTGTCTTATCTGGTCCCACACCATCTCCAACATTGGTTAGCAATAATGGTCTAGTATTTAATCTTAATTGTGCAATCATAACTCAGAGGTCAATGATTACTATCTTGGGCCCACAACCATCCAAAAATTTGTCTATCATCCAACCAACCATTCAACCTCAGAATAAACCATTCACTACTAACCAAGACAAGAAATTTGATATTGTGGAACAATTGAAGAAGACATTAAGACAAATTTATATTTTAGATTTAATGTGCATATCAATAATCCATAATAATATTTTGAATGATTTTTTGACCCAATCTACTATTGCTGGTGACATATCCCCTGATAGATTCCAAGCTTTGGTTGGACACCTAGCTCTAGCCCAACAAGTCACATTCAACCAAAGTGATATGTCTTCCCTTGGCCCACTCCATATCAACCCATTATACATAGAAGTTTGTATCAAATGATATAAAGTGAAATGTGTCCTTATAAACAATGAATCCAGCCTTAACATAGTGTCTCTAAATCTCATCAAGCTTCTTGGGTACAAATGATAGATCTCCAACCAGAAATAATAATCATAAAAGCTTATGATAATTAGGAAAGAGAATCACAAGACACCATTAGTTAGTCAGTTATCATTGGGCCTTTGACCCATGATATAGTTTGCCATGTGCTTGATCTTGAGTTATCATACAACATGCTTCTAGGTAGGCCTTAGTTACATGAGATTCATGTAATCCCATCAATGTTGCACCAATGTATCAAGTTTTCCCACTCAAGGATGGAAGTGAATATTCTAGGAGATTTACACCCATATGAGCATTGCAATCATCTTGAGGCCAAATTTCAAAGATATAATTATCAATATGATATAAATACAAGTTCTAAGTAGGATAAAAGAAAAGTTATACTTATTGATCCTTCATCAGATAATTGCATAGATCCTAATACCTTAGATTCTCTTTCCCATATGCCACCTCTTGAAGCTTCTAATCATTTTACCATTTTAGATAATGGACCAAGAGAGTATGTGACCCATGATACATTCATATTGCCGATCTCCCTTAGAATCTAAAAACCTTTGGGTGACCTACTGTCATCCCGCATATGCATTGGTAATAAAAGAACAAAGATAAGGGACCTGTTACATTTGTACCAGCATCTAGCTAAGGACCTAACCCTCTTGAAGGGGATGAATCATGGCTATAAAATGATAACCATGCTGATTGTTATAAAAATTCAAAGTATCCTATTTCCAATAGGATCATGGAGCATCATAATTATGAAGGAAGAGGCCTTAGATTGAATCAACAAGGAACCATTGAGCCAATTTATATGACTAAGTATGAAATACATTATGGACTTGGATTTAAACTACCTAGGGGTGACCCCACATATATTATTCAAACTCCATCACTAGTGACTAATGATGATGATACTGATAGTGAAGTAGAGTCTGATCATAGCCTCACCTTTGATAACCTAGATGAAACCAACCTGTTTGATAACAATGGAATTTATACCCTTACCTTGGCTATTCATCACAACATTTTACAATTATATTATCACCAACTGATAGATTGGGACTAACAAGAATCTGATTTTCCAATTGATGAGTTCCAAAATGATGAGGCATTCTATGATTTCTTAGGCCTTAGAGACAATGTTCCATTGGGAGATCAAAAATCAAGATTCTTAATCGCATTAGATCCTACAACCTATTTTGAAAAGCAAGTGAACACCCTTAGCCAAAAATAAATAAGTAAAACATTAAGGTCACAAAGTGAAAACCTCTTTGAGGCACTTTCTGACTAGGGAAAAAGTAAAGATAAAGGCCAGTCTAGTGGTGAAAACATATTTTAGGTGCTATTAAATGGGGGTGTTCATTCTTCTTTGAATTTAGACTAGAAGACCACCAATGATGAACTTGCCTATGGATCCAATTTTAGTTTTAAACAACAATAAGTAGTTGATAAAATAATCCAAGAATTTATAACTATTTTTGTCACATGGCTAGATCTTCTATTAGGGGACTTAGATTCATCATGCCTAGGAGAAGTTGAAGAGCAAGTCCTAATAGAGGACCCTGACATAATTTAATAGTTTAAGTTATTGCTTACTATCCTAGAAGATAGTTTGACCCTTCTAGTCAAATATAAAATAGAGGTTAATATTGAGACTCCATTAGACTTGAAATGGATAAAATTAGGTGCATCCCTCACTGAGGAAGAACGTGATGTCTTTGTAGCTCTGTTAAGATAGTTTATGGAGATTTTTGTATGGGCCTATTCTGACACGCTATATTTAGACCCTACCTTGGTTCTACACCACTTTATGGTTAATCTTGATGCCAAAACAGTAAAACAAAAGCTATGTGAGATGCATCCTCGTATTGATATATTGGTAAAGAAAGAGTTGGAAAAACTCATAGAAGGATGTATCCGATTCATTGACTACTTAGAATGGATCTCTAATGTGGTACTATTAGTAAAAATCCTAAGGGATCAAAATCTATACTAATTTTTGAGACATTAGCAAAGCTTGTCCCAAAGATGATTTTCCCTTGCCTAATACTGACATGATCATCAAATCTATGGCTGATTATGAAATGCTTTCACTCATGAATAGATTTTTTTGATATAACCAGATCAAAATATAATTAGAAGATTAACATTAAATAATATTCACCACTCCATAGGGAACATTTTGTTATTAGGTAATGCTATTTGGCCTTGAGAATGCTAGAGATACATATCAAAGGGCCATGACTATCATATTATATGACATGATGCATAATATTGTTGAAGACTATGTCGATGACATATTAGGAAAATTCAAAACTAGGATTGACCATCCAATAATGTTGCGTAAGATATTTGAAAGATTATGGGAGTACAAAGTTAGACTCAATCCAAATAAATGTGTGTTTAGTGTAACTTCATGCAAACTACTTGGCTTCATCGTGTCTCATAGAGGTATTGAAGTTGATCTGACTAAAGTCCATGCTATAACCAAGATACCACCACCAACAAATTTAAAGCAACTCTATAGTTTATAGGGCAAGATCTAATCAATTCAATGCTTCATCTCTTAGTTAGTAGACAAGTGCCATCCATTTACACTCATTTTGAAGAAGGGAGTTGCATTTCACTTTGATGATCACTACCAAATAGATTTTCAAAAACTCAAAGACTATCTTGTTAATCCACCTATTTTATTACCACCTATGCCAAGAAAGCCATTTTTGTTATACCTATCAGCTACTGCCCATGCTCTGGGGGCACTCTTGGCTTAGCATGATGACAATAAAAAAGAGCATGATGTGTACTACCTAAGTCGTACCTTGGTTACATATGAACATAAATATGCCCCTATTGAAAAAGCTTATCTGGCCATGGTTTTCATAGCTTAAAAATTGTGCCATTACATGTTGAATAATAAGACCATGGTCATTTCAAAGGTAGATCTGCTCAATTATCTACTATCTAAAACATCTTTTCAAGGTAGAATGGCTAAATAGATCATGCTTTTCAATGAGTTTGACATAGATTATGTCAATCAAAAGGTAATAAAGGGGCATGATCTTGCAGATCAACTTGTTGAAACACCTCTGATAGACACACAACCACTCATGTTTCAATTTCTTGATGATTCACAATGATCGTCATTGAAGCACCCCTTGAGGAGCAGCCCTAGAACTATATTTTTATGGTTTAGTCACTGCACATAGATTAGGGGTAGACCTATTTTTTATTACACCATAGGGGGATCTAATTCCTAAATCATTCAGGATCAGATTTCCTTGTACAAAAAACATGGATGAGTATGAAGAATTTGTTGTAGGACTTAAAAAAGAAGTATATTAGAATATATCAAATCTCTAAGTTTATGGTGATTCTCAATTAATCATCAATCAAGTCACATATCATTTTTAGACCAAAGATGACAAACTATTTCCATATAAAGCCATGGTCGACACTCTTAAGCAACAAATTACTAATATTTAGTTGGAGCACATACCAAGGGCTAGAAACAGAACTACAGATGTCATGGCTACTATTGGCTCTTTTATTTAACAAATAGATAAAGCTAGAGAGTATTAGTTCCTTATCAAGAATTTCTCAACACCAACTCATGAACCTTTAACCATTGCCATGATTTGTGATATTTTTGGTCCTAATTCTATCTAGTACTCAGACCTTTACAACTAACTTCATGACCAAGTTATACCACCTAACCTATCTAAAAAATAAACCAAAGTCTTTATTAATTATTCCACTCATTATACTCTACTTGGATCCACCCTTTATTATCATAGTTTTGATGGAACTCTACTTCATTCTTTAACTTCAATAGAGTTTATGCTAGCATTAAGAGAAGTTTATGAAGGAACATGTGGAGCTCATTATAACAAGGTAGTCCTATCCAAAAATATTTTGTGTAAAAGTTATTATTGGCCCAGAATAGACGTAGATGTGATTGCATATGTAAAGGAGTGTGAAAAGTTTTAATGGCATGCTAATTTGATTCATGCCTAGAAAAAACTTTGAAACTGATGTTGACACCATGGCCATTTTCTACATGGGGAATTGACCTCATTGAGAAGATTAACCCCACTTCATCTGATAGCCATAAACATATTCTTACTCCCACTAAATATTTCACTAAGTGGGTTGAAGCTATACCCCTCACTTACATGACTCGAAAGCAAATTTCTAAATTCATTTTCACCCACCTCATTTACCACTACAATATCCCTTCTAACATTATATCTGATAATGGAGGATCATTCAAGAACAAAGATCTAGATTAACTATGTACTGAATATAACATCACATAATATTTTTCTATAACATATTACCCTCAAGGTAATGGTTAAGCTGAGGCATCCAACAAAACCATTGTCAACATTCTCAAAAAGATTGTCAATGATGCTGATCATGATTGGCACCTCCATAAATTCCCTACCCTTTGGGCATACCATACCAATCATCATACCCCCATATGAGCCACTTCATACTCACTTGTTTATGGTATTGAATCCATCCTTCCCATTGAGGTTGAATTACCTTCACTATGCATCTCTTTCAAGCATGCTTTGGATGATCATGACTATCGAGTAGCTCACCTGGAAGAGCTAGATCTACTTGATGAAAAACACACAACCATGCTAAAAAATCTTCAAGCATATTAGAACTAACTCAAAGGCCACTATAATCATCATGTTAAGTATAAAACATTTGAACTTGGTGATCTTGTTCTTAAATAAAACCAAAAGAATACCATAGCTGAGAAGAAGCATAAAGGGAAATTCAAACCAAAATAGATAGGGACTTTCATCATCACTATAGATTATAGATCAGGAGCATACATACTTGCCACACCAAATAACAATGAACTTCTAGAGCCAATGAATATTATTCATCTCAAGTGGAACTATGATTAAATGGTAAGGAGTATTGTCTATAAGGACCATTTTAGTTATGCCATTTTATCACTATTCTTCTTTATACAAATACCATCCTCTTCATCATATCCACTTTCCACTTCCATTCTATCGACCCAGTGTGTTCTAAATCCTAGCCTATTTGACCTTGGTTTTTACCATTTTTTTTGCAATTTTAGCAGTGAGGTATTGGATTAGTTTCATCAGTTGGTTTAAGTACTTCAGATAGAGATTGTATTTTGGGATAGTATGATAGAAGTTTTGACAGTTGCATCCTTTATTTGTTATGACTTTCTTACCATTGATCTTGCTACTAATTATAACCACCTTTAAGCAAATTATTACCATTGATCTATGATATTGTGTCCTAGTTATAACTATGTATGGAAAAACTAGGGGTAACATTAAGTGTTGATGTACCAACTTACCACTTCCTACATTATATTGTGCCTTTTCACCACGTGTGCCTATTTTTGTTTAAATTAAATACTACACTAGTCAAATTCCTCTGCCATAAGGGTGGAACTACATTGACTTGAGGTCTTACTCTAGGGCTATATAGGCAACACTCAATACTTATTGAGGTTAGCTCAGTCACCCTTCTCTACCATGCTCTTACCATTTTTTGAGCACTCTAAGCCAATGCTCTCACTATTTTATGAGCAACCTAAGCCACACTCTCACCATTTTGTGAGCTTGAACTATTTAGTGTATCATCATTCTTGATTGAGTTGAAATACTTCAAACAATTCTAAAAACATTTCAAAAAATCATTAAAAAATAACAAAAACATTGACCACTTCTTTACCTTAAGGATTTTGGGAACCCTTACTAAGTTACAAGCAAATCACTTGTCATTTAGTTTCCCCATCCTTTTTGGCCTTTTCTCTCATGCACTTACCATTTTGAAAGACCATTCCTATTCTTATATCACATCCATTCTATTTATTTTCTTTAGTTATCATATTCTTCTCATTCCCTGAGAGAACTACATTTGTCTTAATTTTTTCTTATTAGATATTACATCCATAGAACTATGTAGGTAGCATCCACTTACCTAGTTCATATGGAGATGGCTTGACCACCCCCTTCCTTTTATTTTACTCCCCCATTCTATTCATTTGTTAAGTTGTCACCTATTTTCTAGGGGAAATGTTCATAGGGTTTCTTTGTTTGTTTGTTGTTTTGTTTGTGTGCCTATTTATTTTCTTTTAGCACTGTTACCTTGATTCAATTTATGTGTGTTCATTAGGTGATTCATTTCCCAAACTTACACTTAAATCCATCCATATTCATATGTTTACATTTTCATCATGGTTTCTATTATTTTACATTGTTTTCTATTAAGTATTGGGTTATGAGAGTCAGTCCTCATGCATATTTCAGTAAGTCTTCATGATGTTATACCATGATGCCTATCAACATGTGATACAACAAACCTCAGCTTCAAGAATTTTGTTTAGTAATGGTGGTATCTCTTCAGCATTGACATCCTAATTTCATCTTAATCATATACAAAATAGAGTGATTAACCATAAAAGAATTTCAACCTTTAATAGTTCAAACGAGCATCTCCCTACTAGTAGGTTATTCCAATTCATCATTACCCTCTATGTTAAGTTATCCTCATCCTCATCCAAGTTTATCATGTTTGTCATAATCAAGATCCAATGATTATAACCACCTATGTGTAAATCATTATACACCATCCCACTTGCATTTCTCAATGATTATAACTACCTTTGGGCAAATCATTGTGTTGTCACCACTTTAATTTTTTTGCTTACATAGGGGCATGTTATATTTTTTGTCTATCCTAACTGGGGTAACTCCATCTTCTCAATGATTATAACCACCTTTGAGAAAATTATTGTGTTATCATACCACATTGCCACTATCAGGGTACAATGTTTATAACTACCTTTGGCCAAACCATTGTGCACCATCCCACGTGCATTCTCAATGATTTTGACTATTTTTTCACTATCATTGTATTTTTACCCCATCATCTTTCCTTTCTTTGGTCCTCTCATTTCTCTTCTTATCAAGGGACCATTCATTGACCTACTTGTGCCAACCATTCCCTCAAGGGGGCATCATACAATTAGTTTATCATCATTACAATTGTAGGTATACATGTTCTTTTCATTCTTTGAGAATAAATTACTATGATTATATCTTGAAACACCTTCCCAAATAGGGAAAAATTATAGACACCTAAAACTGGCCACCAATAACCCCCAATTAGGCTTTTGGCCAATTTCTACTCAAAATGCACAATTTAGCCTAAAAACACTAAAACATGCCAAATGATGTGAAACTAAAATATTCAAGTGTCAATTTTGGCTAGTGTATCCCTAAATGGAGTAATGCAATTTGTGGGCTAGCTAATTTTGATCACATCATTTAGAGTCAAAATGCAAACTTTGCACCTAAGTGCTCTAGATTACTCTTTCCTATCAAATCTCTTACACAAGATATGTGCCTTTGTTATTTGTTGTTAGTAGCATCATAAATGGGATAAAAAATACAATGCATCTGATGTGGACTTCTAATTTCAAGCTAGTCAAATTTAGGACCAATAACAAGGCATTTTGATTAATTTGAGTAATTTGTGCACATAGTGCTTAATCATGCTTAAGAGCTAATTAACCCAAATCAAGGCCTAATAAAAAATTCCATGAAAAATTATTGAATACTTATTTTTGGAAATAAATATTGAATATATGCATCATCAGGTGACCTCATTTCTTAGGAAGACATCCCTAAGCCATAAATGCCACAAATATCAAGATTCATGCCCTCCATGCCTCTTAATTACCCCTTATTCTAATTTCATGATGAGGATAATTATAAACTTAATTCCAAAAATTGAATTAATCTTTAACCACACATCTCAATCTTGAGATAGACGGTTGAGGTTGATTCTAATCAAATTCAAAAATTTATAAATAGGAAGCCTCATAACATCATTGAAAAAAAGCTATTTGGTGCAAAGTTATAATGCACAAATATCTTCAAGGAGTCATTGCAACTAGTATTACCATGCCAAATTGATTCCAAGCCAAACCAAGCTACAAGACAAAGGTACCAAGGAGAGATAGAGATAGCCAAGCTTCCATTGCAAAGGACTTCATGAGCACAAGTCAAGCAAGCCACTACTACAAAGGCATTTATAGCATCTAAGGAAGGTGAAAGAATTATTGTGTTTTATTTCTTGCTTTTTAGTTGTGTTTGTCATTTATTTTTGTTAACTAAGCTATCCTTAGTGTTTATGCCTAGAGATGTTATAATATTAATGTGTTTATTTAATTTTGTTTTCATCCTGGAATTAACACCATACTAACCATCCTCTCTTGAGTCAAATTCCTAGATCACAAAACCTTCCCCTAGGATGGTCAAGTCCTTCAGACCAGACTTTAGTGAAACACTTGTTCCACAAGGTGCACCTACACATATGATATGAACATCTCCACATTTAAACATATGTATTCAACATATGATGATGGACCTATATTTTTATAACCCCTAAAAAATACCCTCTCTATCTCATACAATCCTTTCACATAGGAATGCCACAATCTCTCTTCCTCTTCACTCAAACTGCCCTCATATACACACTAAGACCTATAAATCCTTCTTATATTCACTTCTTTCCCTAATGTTCAAACCTACAAGATCACTATCTTTAACCTCAAAAATATAACCTATAGATCATACACTTAGTCATCAACCTGATCTACTCTACAACCCATCCACTAGTCATGCACCCTTTCTTCTTTCCTTCAATCTTCAACTCTTACACACACCTCTTCTTATAAGTCTATAAATCACCACCTTTGATTTCACCTTTTATAGATCCATCATGATTATTATCTTCTAGGTTAGCCATAATACTTATCTTATCCCTTAAGACATATAACTTAGCTTAATACCATCCACATAGGTCAACCATAGCAACTATGGGTCACACTTAAGCAACTACACCTTTTAATTAGGCTTTAGTAGCCCTTATAGGTCTCATGGAGATCTCTTCACCCACTTAACACATCATCAAGAAATTTAGAAACATAGGACCACTTAAAAATGCATATATCCACTCCACATAACCTCTTAGACATCCTAAAATTATTATAGTCATCATTACACACATCTGCATATGCTCAATCTACTCAAACATTAGCCTTGTATACAAGAACATCATTAACAAATAAACAATCAACTTATAAGAATTTGTTAACACTTGATATGGATTGGTCAAACCTCTAAAATCTATATAGATCATCTTCAAGGATTATAAAACAATCTCTAATAGCTAAGTCACCTTGAAACATCCGAATACCATCTGAACAACTCAAACACTTTCTTGGGCCACTTACAAAACATGGTCAAACACACAGTCAAATTTGGAGCTCAATAAATTTGGATATAGAAACATTTAAACATTATAACTAGATTCATTAGATTCACCTTGAATTCATCTACAACTTTTCTTTTTACTACATCAATAAATTCATCTGAAATCAAAAGATATGAGCAAAATACTACATACTATTTTTTCCCTTTGAGAAAAATTTCATATATAAATTCATACATTTATCAATTTACTCCTATAACCTTCACACATGTGAAATATAATGTCATCAATATTCATACTTTGATTTTTCTATCACAGAACCTACTATGCCAAGATTAATATAATGAAGAACTAGATGAAAACCATGCACTTCCAAAATCTCTCCAATCACCCTTAACCTCTGATAAGACCCCTCACACATTCTCAATATTTTAGACCCATCCTTAATCATGCCAAAACTTAATATCAACCAAGCCTACTTCAATCATACTAGGAAAAAAACACTGCGTAGTTTGTCATTGACACTTAGACTATCAAGACACTCATCCACTCACTAGGACACTTTGATGACATCACTAACATATATGAACATAGAGGTGAATTTTTATAGTTATAGTTCCATGGGTGGAGCATGACTACAATAAATAATTTGAATATAATTAAGCTAACAAATGTGTGCATTTAAACCACCTAAAATGTATTGTAAATGCTAGTTGGATTATCTTATGTTTATTAAGTGTTGAGTTTTGTTTTGATATATGTATGCATGGATTTAAGTATACAATATAAAATGAAAATATATGTGTTGGGTCATAATCCTAATCTTATAGATAGAAGTAATATTTTATCTAATCATCAGGTGTCTAAAGGACTTAACCATAACTATATTAAAATAGTCCTCTAGAGAATGAAACAAGATGTCTAAATGAGTGTTATAGTGAGTTTATGAGTTCTCTATTTCTTTGTAAATGATTGATTGACTGTTTGTTAAATGTATTCAGTATTGAATACTTTTTTATGTTACATATTAATGAGAGCATTTTATTATATCTAGCATATATTGGTGCATCATGATCTGTGGTTGTAAAGTTATATTTCTTGAATACTGGTAAGTAACTTAAACTTAGGGTATACTTAGGTGTTACAATCATGTACTTACTTGATTGATATTATATATGTAAGTCATTTGATTCTTGATAACATAAGTTTGGTTATATGTAATTATATAGTTGTAAACTATGATAGTATGGGATATCATAGAGTAATATAGTGTAAATATATGTTAAAACTAGATGGTACATATTGTAATGTTATGTTTAGACTCACACCTATATTTGATTGAATAAATGTATGTGTGTTAGTAATTACTATGAATAGTATGTTTTGTGACAATAAGTAGAATTTTATGTATATATGCATAAAGCCTTGAGAGTGTAGCTATGTCTTAAAATACTAGACTATGGTAATATGGGTTATCATAGGATGTCATATGTTTGGAAACTAATTGTAGTAGTGAAAATTTACAATTAAATATATATTTATCTAGATGGTGTAAATTGTAGTCATCTTTTCTAGTATGAGATGAAAAATAATTTAAGATTCATTCATATATTTGATAGAATAAATGTATGCTTGGGTTACTCCTATGTTTAAAATGTTATATGATGTGTTTTCTAGTAGGATGTAAATTAAATGAATCTTGTGGTTGAATTATATTTGACCAATTTGTATTGTTAATATAGAGTAAGGAGTGAGATGGACTTCATTGGCTTACTAGTATTATAATGATAGATGAAGGCAATCCAATCAAATGGTGTGTATGAATTTGATTGATCTATATATCATTATTATTTATTATTTATAAAACTTTGAGCCCAAGTATGTTTAGTAAGACATTATCATTTCATGAGTATGATTTACATGTTTTTATGATATCTTGTAATAAAATGATTTTCTATGATGTACTTCATGTTTAGTTTAGATTTTGTCTTGTAATAGAATGGTTTTATATGATATTGATTTAGCATTTCCTCAAATGAGAACTTGTTCTTGAAATATTGTCTGACCATATTCCTTGGATTTTATGGGATAAATGCCTTTTACTTCTTGTTGAGAGAGAAGTTGTAGGGTTTGATGAATTGATACATCTTTGTGGATAGTATTTTATTTCTCTCAATTGTGGAAATAGATGGTGATACAATACTTATAGATTTGGTAAGTAGGTATTATTTTGGTAACATTGAGTTTCAGTGTTTTATTTTTTACCTTATGTGGATATGTAGGATTTTTTGAGATGATAGTCATTACTTTATCCAACTTATGATTTTAGACCACAAGGAGTGTCAAACCTTGAATTTATATTAATTATAGATTAAAAATGATAATTTGATCATAATTATTATGATATTATATACCCTTGATTAGATTGATATTAATCTCTTTTGATTAAAGCATGTTATTTAAAAAAATATATTTTTGTACCTTTCATCAAAAGTGAGTGGGGTATAAGATGTACGAAACATCTTAGAGGTTGAGATAAACTTTTAATTTATTGCATTCTAGCCAAGCAAGTAGAGAGATATTATCTTGCTTTTTCCCTTATAAGGTCGAATGGACTATGTGATCCTTGGCCTTTGTATGTTATGTTAATTTTAACATTATTTCCTCTTAACTATGAATATAACACTATAGATTAAGATGAAAAATATGATACTAGTTATGTTTATCTATTAGAAACTTAATATAATTACAGACTTATTATATGATTTGTCTTGTATGTATATTGATACATCTAAAATTATTTAGCTCATATTATTGATTTCTATGATCTGTTGGCATAGAATTGTGATTCATTAAACATTGTTCACTTTTTGGAGATCATTAAGTCATGGAGACCTAAGGGAAGAGTGATGAGTTAGGAACATGATTACTAAGTGATAAAAATGGATCTTACTTAGTCTCACATTGACTCGAGAGTTACTATGTGTGGATCCGATAGACTCAAATCCAAAATTTGATTAACAAGCTTATCAAATTTAGTCATATGGCCATATGCATGTATACAATGGAACATTTATTCTTTAATTTTGTATACATTGGAAATGTAGTATTTTTAATTATCATTTATCATCATACTTGTCAAGAACTCTGTGAAGTAGTGATATTAATGACATGTTATACTTATCTAGAGTTATATGGGGTAGTGATAGTATTAACTTATGCATATCATTCTTGCCAGGATCCCTAAATATTTTTATATTAATTGATAAAAAAAATCTATAGGTTAGAGAGATGTGCAGAGGGGATGGAATATTTTGTGGAAATCTCCTTGATTATTTATTTTGACTTGTATGATGATCACATGTGTTTTGGAAAGTTAGTAAAAATTTTACTAAGATATGTGAGACCCTTCAAGGTAATAGAAGTGGTCTGTCTTATAGTACATATTCTTGTATTAATAGTTCTATACCATGGGGTGGTCATGATAGAATCAATCAGAGTAAGTAATACTTGTAACTATGTTTTTTTAATAGAGATATGTCATAGAGCAGGGTCTTGTGGGACCAATACTCCAAGAATAATGCAACTTAAAGGGACTATGGTGAGTTCTACAGGTAATTTCCCATTTATTTACTTAATTAGATATTTTTATAACATGCTATTTGTAGTTTAAAAATATTTTTATTTCATAACATATATTTGAATAAGAGTCATTTGGGATGATGACTGAGTTTAGGAGGGAAGGATGTTGCATCCTGATCCCTCGCTAAGCAAATTATTTGACTATTTACATATAATTATAGTGGACACATATGATACTAATTTTATTTATAATTAAGCTTGAGATATATGTTATTATGAGATAGTAAAATATTAATTAGATACATGATTGATTTATTGTGAGTTGGTTAATGTATACATTTACATTTTGA